>CAWUFW010001557.1:0-2747787 GCA_963921515.1 Calotriton arnoldi | reverse complement strand
TGAGGTCGATTCCGATTCGGGCCGGAAAAAGCACCGACCGACTCGGAGCCGGAAAAATTACCGACCGACACGTACCAGTGGCGCCCGACACGCCAAGTACGATGCAAGCCGCGATAAATCCGACCGACACGTCAGGAAACCAAGCCGACCGACCGAGCCGCTCGGAAAATAGCAATCCGGCCGGAAAAACACGCGAATCCAACCGACCGACACGCACCCGGAACAAATCCGACCGAATCGTACCCGCCAACTCCAACCCGCAAAGTACGATGCAAGGCGCGAAAAACCCGACCGAGTCGGACGGAGGACAAGCCGTACGACCGACACGCATACAAAACCGAGCCGAAGCAACACAATACACCGCGACCGACGCGTACGCAGCATACAAAACTGCACAAACACAGCGTGAACGAAACGGAAAACACCGTACGAGACCAATGCAGGGTCCGACTCGGTCACAAGAACGTTTCCAACATACACAAACAGCACAAAGGAAAAATCAACCAAAAAAAGGCCAAACAAGCAATTACCAAGCCAATAAATACTGGGGGGGGTGGGGACAGAGAACAAAGACACACCCACAACTCCACCTATATAAAGGACACAAATCACTACCATGAGCCTTTGCAAATGCCATTCCACTGCCAGCACCCAAGAGAAAGCAACCACACACCCACAGCTCATCCCTCACACAAGCCACACACCAGCAGCACACCAACAAATACCTACCTCACATACACCCAGCACAACACACACCCACACACCCTCACCTGCACACCAACACACACATCACCCACCATCACCACCCATCACCATGCCCCCCAAGAAGAATCACAAGTTCCTAGATTGTGAATTGGAAGTCCTGGTAGACGAGATCCTCAGGGTAGAGCCACAGCTGTTTGGCACATTGGTCCAACAGACCCCCATGTCGCAGAAAACCAAGATGTGGGAGAGGATCATCAACAGGGTGAACGCCCAATCACCATGTCGGCGCACAAAGACCGACATCCAGAACAGGTGGTATGACGTGCGCAGGAGGGTACGGAAACTGCTGAAGCAAGACTACATCAACAGCCAACACACCGGCAGTGGCCCTCCTGCCAAGCCAATATACCTCAGGCCCTGGGAGGAGAAGGTGCGGGCCATCCTACCGCCAGTGAGCATATATGGACTAGAGGACATCCCAGAGCCTGGTGAGTACACAACAAATGTACACAATATACTGCCACAAAACACACACATCACTGTCAAGGGGAGAGTCAAACCATGCACTCATAGCAATTACACAGCAACTAGAACAGAATCATCCCAAAATGTGTATGTCAGTCAGATAAACTGCGGGGAGTGACAACGGGTCCGTTTGGGTAGGCGTAACAGCCGGTGAATAGCTCCACCAAATCACGTAGGGAGCTTTACTACGACCCTGACTCCCATGAAGCACGAAACCATCGCGCTTTCAATTATTTCCTTTTTTCGAATTGAAGAAAAGGACACCTGACCGTGAGTACATGGTTCGGTTTCAGTGACCAAGGGTAGGGTACACCTTAGCGAGTGTATACCTCCCGGGTCACAACCACTGGTCCTGAAGAAAGCCTAGTAGTACCATTCATAGGTTGAAACATGTTGACCGTTTAATGCACTTCTTCACTGCACTTATTTTTATCAAGAGATACCGGAAGGTCAATTTAACCCTCTTGGCATCATATTACTTTTAATATTGTCCAGTTACCCCAGAATAAAGGCTTTCAAAGGGTCATATCTGGCCAATTTTTAAACCACACGATTAAGTCACTCACTTCTCACTTCACACAACAACCAGCTCCACTGTAATCAGGTGTCGCAGCACACCCGGATAGCATTCGGCTATTCGGGTGGGACCCCAATGATGAAGCATGTCACCAACTAGGTTGGTGAGTGAGGGGTCTTTTTAGAAAAGGATAATCACCTTCCCTGTGTCTCTGTCCCAACACCATATACACCATATAGACAGTCTTCTGTCTTTGAGTGATACTCCTTTCTTTGTTTGGATTATTAGACTTTAAGGGGACCAGGAGTATCTCCCCCCCCCTATTTTGGGAAAATCCCTTCCTCTCCTTTTGTTTTGTAAAGTCAGATAAACACAACACATGCCATCAAAAAAGTCACATCCAACTGTGCCAACACATGTACAAACACAACCACAACTACAGCTAGGCAGTGGCACAAATAGAACTAACACACACATCCACACATGTAGCCACCACAACAACACCAACACACAGTGAAGACCACTCAAAGGAAGGAATTCTGTGTATGCTGGCCAAGTCAGTGTAGCCAATAGCATCATGGGAGTCGCAGTCACACATATTGCCCCCCCCCACAACTGTCCCATCAACACCACCATGAACCATGCGCACATCACAGGGAGTGGAGAAGGACTCACAAGATGGCTGACACTGGCTACTGCTGTGAGGAGCACAAGGCCCTGCTGGCAACTGTGCACCAACAAACAGCAGGACACCACTGACTGACATCCTGAGAGACAACTTCCACTCCCTGCAATGCAAGCACAGTCCATGGTGGGATATCTGGCTGGCTGGGTGGGAAGGGGGACTTGCAGCACTGACCATAGTCACCAGCACCTCCCCTCACACCCCCCCCAACACAAACTCCACAGTACCCACCTGGTAGAATGCAATGCCCTCCATCCTAACACAAGATCCCACAAAGCACCACCACCCTGGGTTATGTTGTGTGAAGCACAGGGACACTCTTGGGACTCTTAGCCAAACAACTGCCAGGACAACACTCCCAGCCATCCTGTCAGCACAGCCAGCCCACCCCACAGGGAAGCAGAGTCAAAAGGAAGGAAGCATGGGCATGCTGGGAAGGGGGTGGAGGCAATAGCATGATGGGAGTGGTAGTCACAGACATTGCTCAGCCTCACAACTGGCCCATCAACACCACCCTGAACCATGCTCACATCACAGGGAGTGGAGAAGGACACACAAGATGGCTGACACTGGCTACTGCTGTGGGGAGCACAAGGGCATGCTGGGAACTGCACACCAACCAACAGCAGGACACCACTGTCAGCCATCTTGCCATTGCCCTCACACCCACACACACTGAACTCCCCACAAAAGCAAGTAAGTATGGGAATGCTGGGAAGTGGGGTGGAGGCAATAGCATGATGGGAGTCACAGTCACAGACATAGCTCACCCCCACAACTGTCCCATCAACACCACCCTGAACCATGCTCACATCACAGGGAGTGGAGAAGGACTCACAAGATGGCTGACACTGGCTACTGCTGTGGGGAGCACAAGGCCCTGCTGCCAACTGTGCACCAACAAACAGCAGGACACCACTGACTGACATCCTGAGAGACAACTTACACTCCCTGCAATGCAAGCACGTTCCATGGTGGGATATCTGGCTGGCTGGGTGGGAAGGGGGACTTGCAGCACTGACCATAGTCACCAGCACCTCCCCTCACACCCCCCCCAACACAAACTCCACAGTACCCACCTGGTAGAATGCAATGCCCTCCATCCTAACACAAGATCCCACAAAGCACCACCACCCTGGGTTATGTTGTGTGAAGCACAGGGACACTCTTGGGACTCTTAGCCAAACAACTGCCAGGACAACACTCCCAGCCATCCTGTCAGCACAGCCAGCCCACCCCACAGGGAAGCAGAGTCAAAAGGAAGGAAGCATGGGCATGCTGGGAAGGGGGGTGGAGGCAATAGCATGATGGGAGTCGTAGTCACAGACATTGCTCAGCCTCACAACTGGCCCATCAACACCACCCTGAACCATGCTCACATCACAGGGAGTGGAGAAGGACTCACAAGATGGCTGACACTGGCTACTGCTGTGGGGAGCACAAGGCCCTGCTGCCAACTGTGCACCAACTAACAGCAGGACACCACTGACTGACATCCTGAGAGACAACTTACACTCCCTGCAATGCAAGCACGTTCCATGGTGGGATATCTGGCTGGCTGGGTGGGAAGGGGTACTTGCAGCACTGACCATAGTCACCAGCACCTCCCCTCACACCCCCCCAACACAAACTCCACAGTACCCACCTGGTAGAATGCAATGCCCTCCATCCTAACACAAGATCCCACAAAGCACCACCACCCTGGGTTATGTTGTGTGAAGCACAGGGACACTCTTGGGACTCTTAGCCAAACAACTGCCAGGACAACACTCCCAGCCATCCTGTCAGCACAGCCAGCCCACCCCACAGGGAAGCAGAGTCAAAAGGAAGGAAGCATGGGCATGCTGGGAAGGGGGTGGAGGCAATAGCATGATGGGAGTGGTAGTCACAGACATTGCTCAGCCTCACAACTGGCCCATCAACACCACCCTGAACCATGCTCACATCACAGGGAGTGGAGAAGGACACACAAGATGGCTGACACTGGCTACTGCTGTGGGGAGCACAAGGGCATGCTGGGAACTGCACACCAACCAACAGCAGGACACCACTGTCAGCCATCTTGCCATTGCCCTCACACCCACACACACTGAACTCCCCACAAAAGCAAGTAAGTATGGGAATGCTGGGAAGTGGGGTGGAGGCAATAGCATGATGGGAGTCACAGTCACAGACATAGCTCACCCCCACAACTGTCCCATCAACACCACCCTGAACCATGCTCACATCACAGGGAGTGGAGAAGGACTCACAAGATGGCTGACACTGGCTACTGCTGTGGGGAGCACAAGGCCCTGCTGCCAACTGTGCACCAACTAACAGCAGGACACCACTGACTGACATCCTGAGAGACAACTTACACTCCCTGCAATGCAAGCACGTTCCATGGTGGGATAACTGACTGGGTGGGTGGGTGGGTGGGAAGGAGGTCTGGCTGTCAACCAAACACAATCAATGCAGACCATGTTCACACCCCAGAGAATACATAGAAATGCCCAAATAATGCAGGACAATGTGCCACACCAATATCAACCCCTGACTGTGACGACTTAGGACAATACAATGTACAGGCCCGCACCCCGAGGCACAGTCACAACTGTCAGGTGTGTCAACCACTGATGCCTGCAGAAACATGACATACATTGTTTGTGTCTCCCAAAAACAGGTGATGATAGGGACACAGCAGCAGACGCTGAGGAGTCCCAGTCCCAGGCTCAAGAGGATGCCGAGCTCACTGGCGTCGTACAGCCTCTGTCCTCCTCGGACGATGAAGAACAACCTGGCACATCCGGTGCAAGTCAACATGCTGCACCAGCAGGACCACCAGCTGCAGCACCAGCAGGTCCACCAGCTGCACCCCCTGCACCCACCCCTCCAACGACTGTCACCACGAATACCATCCCTGCCGACATGGACAGAATAAGGAACAACACCAGCGCAGTGACCCTGGACCAACCTGGGGCCATGGACACCACCACCACCACCAACCCCCAAGGTGGACCAGGGTTATCTGTGCGTGCAACTGCACACACTGCACATGTCAGCAGGGGTGGTGGGAGGGGTGGGAGACAGAGGTCGCTGCTTGCAGACGTTGCTGGTGTGCATGAAGACCCACAACTGGTACGCATAGCTGATGCGTACCAGTCCAGCACCGGAGAGCTCAGCCAGGTAGTGGGGCTCCTCAGAGACATCAAACAGCAGCAGGCTGCCCATCATGCCCGCTTGGACTCCCACATGTCCCACGTGGAGTCACACATGTCACGTGTGGACTCCCACATGACCCGCGTGGAGTCCAAGTGGGATGTACTACATGAGATGACGGCGGTGCACAGGGACATTTTACAATGCCTCCGCCAGATGAACAGCAACCAGTCCACACCTCCCTGTGTGCCAACAACATCTGGTACCGAACAAACTGCAACTGCCACAGGGAGGGAGGAGGACTCTGGCGGAGAGTCCCCTGCACCGCAGCAGCCTGCACTTGAGGGCCCCCCCCAAGAAGAGGGGTCGTCCGAGGAGGGGAAAGTGAGAGGCTGATGGCCAAGCGCAACTCCCAGGAAGCCTGAACCTGTTCTGGATTTTCGCCTTTGTGCACAGACTGTTCACCCTGTTGATGGCAACACTACTCCCACACATTGCATGTGGAGTACAAGTTGGAACAATGTGTCAGACAACTGTGGCCCCGATACTGGGGATCCTGTCTACCTGGACTTTCTATTCATCTAGGAACTTGGGATTGCAAGATCCATGTACAGCACAATCCATCCTATGCACTATTATCACAGATGTATCACAATAAACACAATAATACACCATACTTGCCTCTGTCGTGATTCCAACGTGGGTGCTGTTATGGGGATGATGAACAACAAAATTACACTGTGTATGCGAACTGCAACAGCAAGGACAACACAGGCATGTGAGTACAGGCAACGTGACACATATGAGGGAGACACACCACCAGGGCTACACAACACATACACACCTAGGCCATCTGACTCATTGCCTACACTGATGTTGCCAGGGAAGACGGTGCAATGCACAGACACCACACCCATTCCCAGTTGTAGTCAAGTAGCCCACAGGTGCAGTAAGCAAATGGCAGTCAAATGTGTGACCACAGACAACGCACATCACTAAGTGAAGCACAGGTTTATTACACAGTAGCAACATGCCGTAACCACTACAGATGCAAGGTAACCCCACCTGGTAGCGGGCACACAGTCAACAACTGTAGACAGAAGGAAGTCCATGGGTGTGGCGCACATCACCTGTAGGGACACAACAGCTACCAGCCTGGATGTGCAATCACGTCGTCGGTGGACACAGTTGACCAAACGAATCTGAAAGTACCCTGTGAAGGACAGAAATGACACACAGTCAAAAGCAATGGAGTACAGGACAGAACAGCAAAACTCATGCACAATACATGTTACAAGATACCCACCCAGAACCAAGTTAGCATGTGAACACTGTTGGGGAGTACAGCCCACCTGTAAGCACACATCGCAACACACATCCAGTCAAGTAGCCCATGGACACACTCCAACAGCACCAGAGCACCACCCACACATCATGCCAACTCACATCATTGACATGACACCTCAGGATACTCACATTCAGCTAAAGAAGTTGGTGATGAGCTGTGTGCGGACATCACCATCACCATCATCATCGTCACTGGCATCGTGGTCCAGGCCAGGATCCTCCACAGGTGGCGGATGTTGGTCATCGTCATCCTGGATGAGAGGCAACTCCTTCCGCACTGCCAGGTTGTGGAGCATGCAGCAGACGATGATAATCTTGCACACTTTCGCAGGGGCATATGGGAGGGACCCTCCGGTCTTGTCCAGGCAGCGGAAGCGGCTCTTCAGGAGACCAAAGGTCCGCTCAATCACTCTCCTGGTCCGACCATGTGCCTCATTGTAGCGCATCTGGGCAGGTGTCACAGGGTTCCTGAGGGGTGTCAGCAACCACGGCATGTTGGGGTATCCCGAGTCACCTACGGACAGACAAGTGCACATCAGCTGACTTGGAAAAGTGGGCGGAATACTACAGATCAGATCACACACAATGGCACAAAGTCAGTACACACCGACAAGCCAGGCACGCTGGTTCTGCATCTGTGCCATCAACCTGGGGATGCGACTACTCCTCATCACAAAGGCATCGTGTGCTGAACCAGGGAAACGGGCACACACGTGTGTGATGGTCATGTCTGCAAGACACACCACCAGTGCATTGACCGAGTGGTAGTGCTTGCGGTTCCTGTAGGCCTGCTCCTGGGCCTGTGGTGGTACCAAAGCCACATGTGTCCCATCAATGGAGCCAATGACATGCGGCATCCTCCCCAGGGCATAAAAGTCACTCTTCACGTCAGTGAGTCGTCGCAGTCTAGGGAAATATATGTACCGGTTCAGGAAGAGCAACATTGCCGCCAAGAAATCGCGGAGCACACGGCTGAACATGGTCTGTGACATCCCACCAGCAGACGCCACAGTATGTTGGAAGGTACCGGTGGCAAAGAAGTGTAGGACTGCCATCACCTTCACCTTGGGGGTCAGCGCTGTAGGATACGGCCGGCCAGGCTGCAAATGTGGGGACAACTGCACTGCCAAATCCTCAATCAGCTGCCTGGTGAAGCGGTACCGTCGGATGCTGTCCCGTTCCACCATCGTTGCCAGGTCTGGGAATGGCCGATGGACAGCAGGAGCCCTGCAGTGCAGAGGAGAAGTAAGCAAGATCGTCAGTCACCCCACATATGCGGCATTGAACACACTCAAGATCCCAACATACATCATCATGAGGCACAACTACATGAAGTGTGCAGTACCGGAACGACATGTATGGTACATACATGGCCAACATCTGTCAACACGGTCCTACAGGTGGCATCAATTTGTCCCAGGTTGGCCCATTGGATATCATGATGCTGTGTCACAGTCACCCCCCCAGTGACATGTGAGGACAGATGTGCCCCAGGCACCACAGCTCAACGACAGGCACATTCCCAGGGACCCTGTAATGCCACATGGACACTGGCATCACCTGGAGTATCATGTGTACACCACAACAAAACAAACATGACCATCACAGGTAGTGGCCACACTTGCCATGGCAGGAGAGCCATGGACGTCTGTGACACACACGCACAACATCAGAGTCCATGCACACACAACGTGGATGTGGAGACTGTCTCCCATTGTGCACATGAAATCAGAGACATTGTAAACACTACATGCACAAAGACTGTGGAGGGCCATCACTATTGTGCCACTGGGACACCCTGGCTCAAACATACCGTCCCACATGGGACTCACGGGGTATGTGACATGACATACACAAACACCACTGTGAAATGTGACCATGGCACATGCACAGATATGAACAGTTGCACATCACAGTGGTCACGTACACGTAACACCCAGGATCCTGTCCCCATTAACACGTGCACAGCCTGGGGGTGGCTGCCCACAGGTGACACCCACAGGACAACATGTACACCAACATACACACAATAGGAAATGCAGCCTTACATGCCTTATGATAAGGTTTGGACAGGCTGTCGTGATGTAGGTGTGCCCCTCACTCCCTGGGAGCTATCTGTGGCTGGCATATGTCCATCTGAGATAGGCATGCTGACATATGCCAGTCACATGTACAGTGATGCGTTGAACAGCAATGGACCGATCGGTGCCTCCGGCCGGCCCATTGTATTCAATGTGTGCGGGTACGCGTTGTACCCCTGTGCGCGTTGTACTGCAATGGACCGATCGGTGCCTCCGGCCGGCCCATTGCATTCAATGTGTGCGGGTACGCGTTGTACCCCTGTGCGCGTTGTACTGCAATGGACCGATCGGTGCCTCCGGCCGGCCCATTGCATTCAATGTGTGCGGGTACGCGTTGTACCCCTGTGCGCGTTGAACAGCAATGGACCGATCGGTGCCTCCGGCCGGCCCATTGCTTTCAATGTGTGCGGGTACGCGTTGTACCCCTGTGCGCGTTGTACTGCAATGGACCGATCGGTGCCTCCGGCCGGCCCATTGCTTTCAATGTGTGCGGGTACGCGTTGTACCCCTGTGCGCGTTGAACAGCAATGGACCGATCGGTGCCTCCGGCCGGCCCATTGCATTCAATGTGTGCGGGTACGCGTTGTACCCCTGTGCGCGTTGTACCTCAATGGACCGATCGGTGCGCACCCATTGACAATGGGCTTGCCTGGCAACGGACGCGTTTTCGAATATTCGAACGAGTCGGTTGCTGGAAAATCAGTTGGTCACCCACAACAATGTTGCAAAATCATGTATGTCATGAAGTTGAAATTTTGAAGGATGCTGTGGGCGTGTTTTGGTGCTGCTATTCCATGTATTGGCCAGATTCAGAAGATGCAAACGACTTGGACCTATCACTTTGGACACAAGGGACAGTATCTGCCTCTCCAGCACATATATATTGCTGCATGTTCCCCTGAGAGCCCACTTGCCTGCACTACATGCTCCAGGACGACATCTGCCACTGCACTGCTGCTGTCTCTGCCCCTCTGGACCCTGCAATGGCACGTACTGTGGAGAGAGCCCCAGCCTTCAGCCTTGAAGAGAACCAGGCCCTGCTGGACAGCCTACTTCCACAGTACAGCAAGCTGTATGGGACACCAGGGGAGCAGGTGAGTGTTCTGTGCACTGCCTTTCTGAATGTGCATTTTGTCTGACTAGCAAGGCTGAGAGTCAGCACACCACTGGCTAGCAGGCTCACTGAGTAGTTGTCACCCCCCATAGTGTGTAGTGACTTGCACTGGACAGGTATGGTGCAGTGACAGTGCTTCTGAACAGGGTTTTACTCCCCATGCAATGATACCATGTAGTGACTTCTGGAAAACTGTCCATGGGCAGCCGTGCACTGCCTGGGTACACCATGTGCCCCTGTGATTGCGACATGTATATGCAACTGTGTCATGCACGGATATGTTGCATGTGTAGTAATGGCCTTATCACTTTGTCATCCTGACAGGCTTCTGCCCATCGGAAGCATGAGATCTGGAAGGACATCGTCCGGGCTGTCCGGTCCGTGGGGGTCTACAAGCGCCGGATCCGCAACTGCCAAAAGAGGTGGCAGGACCTTCGGGGCTGGACCCGGAGGATTGCACGGGTCCAGCTGAAGCTGTCGCCTCCTCGCAGGAGGGGCGGAACACGGACCCTGACCCCCCACATGCTCAGGATCCTGGCGGTGGTCTTTCCAGACCTGGATGGGCAGCTGAAGGCCAGAGAGCAGCAAGGAGGGGGTGAGTCAAAGACTGCACTGTGTACTCTGTCTAACATGCTATGTGCCCTCCTCGGGCCAGGTTGAACTGCCACAGTACAGCAGTCATGTTGTCCAGGAGCCATGTCCCTCTATTGTGCACTGCCCACTCCTCATCTGATACCCAGGTGTGGCCCTTACATGCAGGGAATTCTGTCACTTAGGACTGTGTCCTTGCAGTTTGCTTGACTCAAGGTGGGAGACAGCATCTGTTTCCCTGACTCTGTGGTGGGCATCATGGGTGGGTCCATTGCTTACACAATGCCTGTATTCTGACATGTATTCAGCGTGTTACTTTGATCTGTGGTCCAATTGCTGAGCTGATCCACCACATGTGGCTGGGGTACCTGGCACACACCCATGCTGCGGGTGGGAACAATGTTTGGGCCCCAGGAGTATGTATATGACGTGTGTCACACATACTTAGCCAGCTGCCTACAGTCCAGGGCTCATCCCTCATTCATGTGGGGCTGGACAGTCATGCCTACTCCAGGCCATACAATACACTCTGTACTCCCACTCCCGTGTATCAGAGGACACATTGTGCACAGTGATTTGACCCCTCAGGTGTCTGCCTCTGTGTCAGTGTGCTGTGGATTAGTCGCCAGGACTGCTGTGGAGTTTCTTGGTAGGGGCTCAGCATGCCACTGGAGATGTGACCATAGGAGACGATACTTGTGTGACACATAGGTGTCTGATCAGCTGCCCATGCAGACTGGGGCATGTAAATGTGAAGTTCAGGCAGCTGTTCCCCATGCACAGCAGAGTGTGAGGGGCTCAGGTTCAGAGGGTAGTGTCACAGGTCTCCCATATGTCCAATAGGTATGACCTGGACAGATGAGGGTTAAGAGGATGTGTTGTGGGGGGATGTACATGTGCACTTGTGCAGCTCCAGGACTTGCATTCCCCATGACCTACTATTGTGACACAGTGCAGAGTGTTGTTGTCTGGCTGCAAAGTCATACATCACTGAGACAGTGATGTATGACTTTGCAGTCATGCCTCCGCCATGGCATGTGTCTACTGATTGGTGATCCTGCAGGGGAGTGACATGTGCTACATGCACACCATAGTGGCGCTGGCTATCAGGACATGGGTGCATCATGGTGTCTGTCGCTGGTATGCATCACATGCATTTCCTATTTGACTCTGGGCATCCCTTACATCCGTAAACCTGTACTGACTCAGTGGCAAGAGCTGTGATGTGTCCACACCGTGTCCTCTGCACTGTCCAACTACTGTGTACTTGGTGCATGTGTCAACACTGGGGTGTTGCAATCCAACAGACACCAGACAGATGGGTGCAAGGCCATGTGGGATGTGAGTGCCATGCTTGGCATCAGACTGACAATTGACTTCTCCTGTTCAATTAGTGCACTTTTAGCAATGTACAACTAATGATGCCAGGGCTTGCTCTGTGATGTGCTGTGCTCACAGTGGTGTGTGCGTTATGGTGCAGGTGACTGATGTCTGTCTGTTTCCCCATTGTTTGCAGATACATCCACGGCCACGGAAGGGGACAGCTCCACGGACCAGGAGGAGCCGGAGAGCCAGACTGGGTCAGCAGCCGAGGAGTGGTCGGAGGGACCCAGTGGCACGGAGGGCGAGGGGAGCCACACCGAGGAGTCCTCAGCAGCATCCACCTCAGCTGAGGACCAGAGCAACTCGGAGGATGACTCCCTTGTGGAGGCGGGTGTCAGCAGCCACCACACCCCAGCTAGTGTTGCTGTCCCCGCCACCACCAGCACCACCACCGCCCTCCCATCGGCTCCCATTCCCCAGGTCCGTGGAGGCTCCCATGTCCGGGAGCGTGTCTCCTTTGGGCCAGGCACCGCACCCCCTGCCCCTGTGTCCCCTGCTGCCCTGAGTGAGGAGTCTGTGTACCTCCTTCGCCAGCTCCATGTAGGGCAGACAGCCATGCTGAGTGTCCTCCATGCGCACACCGCGCTGTTGACTCAGCTGGTGTCGTTCATGGAGGGCATCTCATCGGGCATGTCTGACCTACAGAGGGGCAATAGGTCCATGGACTCCTCCCTGACGGCAGCAGTGTCCCTCCTCAAACGGTCCCTCACCCCTCCTGCCTCTGCTCCATCCACACTCCCCAGCACCTTACCCATCCCAGGCACACACACACTGGCACAGGCACACACCAGCACACACACATCCAGCACACTGACACACACGCCAATGACAAAACGCACACGCACGCACATTCAGGGGACTGAAGCCAGACTCACAGGGGATGGGGCCCTGGAACACACACACGCATCCACATACACTGCGCAGTCCTCAGTTCCCTCTCCCTCCAAAGCACCCTCCCTTGCCTCACCTGCAACCCCAAAGTCACAGCAGCTCTTCCTCTGTGACCTCGGCCTCTTCCCCACCGATGAAGCTGCTCCAGCATCCCGGGGGAAGAGGAAGCCCACCCACACGGAGCAGAGTGCCCCTCGCCCCGGACACCCTCCCCCAGGCGCAGACGGACTGAGGCCCCCACCCGCAAGTCCCCCGGAGTGCTAAGAGCAAGACCCCGCCACCGCCCTGCAGCTCAGGCACAAGGTCTCCGTCCTCCATCCCTCAGGCCCCCACTGCACAGGTGCCCCCACCACACCCTGCCCCAGGTTCCCCCACCCACAGATATACCATCCCCAAGATGCTCCGGCCTTCTCCCCTGCCACTTGCTCTCCCAGCACCACACCCCCCGCTGCGCTTGTCTGTGCCACTGATGTGGTGAGGGTGTCCTCCCCCTCTGTCCAACCCACCTTGCCTGTTCCCCATTCACCTCCCCTGGAGGTAGGCACTGCAGTGGAGTCCACTACCGCCCTGTCTGACTTGGGCACTGCAGTGGCGGACCTGTCCACCCCATCTGCAGGGTCCACTGCAGTTGTGCCGGCACCCACGACATCTGTGTCATGCCCCCAGTTGTGCCGGCACACACCATGTCAGACACCTCCACTGCAGTTGTCAGTGGCTCTCCAGCACCCACCACCCCTTCCCTGACTCCCCCTGGTGAGCCCTGATCCTGTCCCTGCGGTGCCTGGCCTGCCCCCCGGTTGCCCCTCCTAGTGGATTGTCCCTGGTATTGTGCAGGCATGCGTAGGGTGACATCTGCCAGTGTCACCCTGTTTGAACTTTGACAATGGACTGGCCATTGGCCTTTGCTCTTTTTTTCAGGACGTCGTTATGGCCTACAACACATATGCTGAATAAAGCAACTTTCTTTTCTCTAGTGCTCATGCTTCAGATGTACATGTTGTTGGTGCAGCTAACCATGCCCTTGCTGCAGTGATGGTGATATCTGGTCTCATGATTATGAAGTGTTACTGTGCAGGAACCCATGTGGTCCAGGGGGAATGTGTCCTATCATGTGGTGTATCCATGTCATCAATAGCAGCATCTGAGGGTGTCATGTGTTCAGTATTTGGCAATGGGTTTCCTACTTACATTGGCAATTTCATATCTGTGGCTTCCACCCCTGCACATCTGTTGTGCCTGCCATCGTTGCATTTGTCTACTTCCCTGACCGTGTTGCCATCTCCAGTGGACATGCAGGTTTGGGCATCAATGGGGAGGGACTCATCCGTGTAGTCAGTGCAACATTGCTATACAAGTGTGTTGGATCTGTGCTGATGATTCCGTTGGCACATCCATGACCAGGCTGATGTGATGGGAGCCCTCATTTGGTGCTAATTGTTGATTGTGTGACCAAGTGCTCAGCTGACATGATGGGGCCCTACTGAGGCAACATGTGGCACAGCTTTCCTCACACAGGAGTGGAGTCCCCTCATGGCAGTGTGTACACGTGTGACATTGCCTGCGCCCAAGGTGTGTGTTGTATGTGCATGTCTGTGTGTTCACTTCCATTCATCTGCGCATGCTGTGATCCCTAGTGTTGTACCTGTTTGTGATGCTTGCTGACTTGAGCTATGTTCCCCAAAGTCTTCTCCCTGTGTTCTCTGTGATGTGGGTGCATGGCACATTACTGGTCATCAGGGTGTCACCCATAGGTGTGTTTGCTGTCAGGGCAGAGTTTGTGTGCTGACGCAGATGGGTCACAGTCAGGTTTCCCTTTGGCACTTGTTGTTTGCCCCTGTCATGTGATTTCCAGTTTGTGTTATCTTTCAGTGATTGTGACACGTTGTGTGTGTGACTGCTGGCACTCCTTAGGGTCCGGGCTGCAATGTTGGTTGTTGTCTATGTGTGTTCTTTGTGGGTGACCTTGGCTTCTTCATTGGTGTGTGACTGTGGCTGGGATCCCATTGGTCGGTGTGGTATTGCCGTCATGTCCATGTACAGAGTAGTGTGCAGTGTGTCAGACATTCAGGAGTCTTGTTGAGTGTCCATGTGTGATGTGTTTCTACACCTTGGTTCCCACCCACCACCCTGGAATAGTCATGGGTGCATGTGCAATGTCACCAGTGCATGTGTACTTCACTGCTGCACATTGTTGGAGGTCGAGGGGTGTGGTGTTGAGTGTGTGCAGATGAGAGTTGTTGCCCGGCTAGTCCCCTGCCTCCATGTTGGCCTTGGCTTACTGGCCATGCTGATTGATTTGTGCTTGTGTAGGTGTGATGGTAGTTAGTTGCTCAGGACACCTGACTGTGGTTCACAGTGTGAACGACATTTAGCTTTGTCATCACAGTGGTATTTTTCTTCAGCCCAGGGTCACCACATTGTGGGGGCCCTGGGGGTGGTGCTGTGGTGTGTCTGTGACTTGCTGTGTCAGTTGTTGTTCCTACGTGCCTGTGTGACATGTGTGTTTTGTGCTCCCTCTCACCTGTCAATGCCTGCTTGCCCACATAGGGGATTTGGATCCATGAGTTAGCTTAGTGTGGCAGTGTATGCACATCTGTATGATTGGTATTCAGCTCTCCTCATGTGTTGTGTTGTTGCCTGGGGACACTGGCACCCCCACCCCTCACCTGCTGTGTATGATGACAGTGTTGGTCTGCCTGTTTGTGTTTGTGCATCTGCACCACTGCATTGGCATATCTTGGGTGTGCCATTGGCTGTATGTTGTTTGGTGTGTTTCCCCTGCTGTCCCTGGGACTCCTAGGTCATCGGTCAGCACAGTGATCATGGTTTGTGTGTCCCATTGCTGCCATGGTATGGTATCTGTTCACCTCACATCTGCTGTCTCCACAGGGTATCTGCATTTGTGTGCCCATTGGTGCAAATATGTGGTTCTGCATTCTGATGGTCACTTCTGTCATTGTGTCATTGATGACTGTTGACGGTCTCAGCCCCCATGGGTGTTGTTTGTCTGCACATGGCCAAAGGAATGTTTCATTTGCACTGCAGTATTTGGCTCCCCCAATTTATGTTGCAATGGGACACATACACTACTTTGCCACAGATGAGTTTTTGGTTCTGTGACCAGGAATGATCCATGCAGTTTGGCAGTTGCAGCTCTTTCTTTGTTAACAATTACCTTTTGGTCACTGTGATGATGAGGGTGTAGACCCCATTGCCACAATGGTCAAAATGTGCTTCAGCTATGGACCCCACACTTACCTTTTGGTCACTGTGATGATGGGGGTTTAGACCCCATTGCCACAATGGTCAAAATGTGCTTCAGCTATGGACCCCACACTTACCTTTTGGTCACTGTGATGATGGGGGTTTAGACCCCATTGCCACAATGGTCAAAATGTGCTTCAGCTATGGACCCCACACTTGCCTTTTGGTCACTGTGATGATGGGGGTTTAGACCCCATTGCCACAATGGTCAAAATGTGCTTCAGCTATGGACCCCACACTTGCCTTTTGGTCACTGTGATGATGGGGGTTTAGACCCCATTGCCACAATGGTCAAAATGTGCTTCAGCTATGGACCCCACACTTGCCTTTTGGTCACTGTGATGATGGGGGTTTAGGCCCCATTGCCACAATGGTCATGGGCTGCTTGCATTGTGGGTGCCACACACATATATGTGTGGCACATGTGCTAGGGGGTCACATTGTATGTTCAATGTCATGTTCGGTGTTGTAGGCATTTGACACAGCCTGCTCACACGCTTGTCATGGTGGTGGGGGGATGTCTTAATCTTGCATTCCCTAGGTTGTGGTGTGCTTGTTGTGTCATGCATTGTCCATCCTATGAGTGGGGGTGGTAGTAGTGGTAGGCATCCAGCCCCCTGGCTAAGGGTGGTAGTAGTGGTAGGCTTCCTGCCCCCTGGCTAAGGGTGGTAGTAGTGGTGGGCATCCTGCCCCCCTGGGTGAGGGTGGTAGTAGTGGTAGGCATCCTGCCCCCTGGCTAAGGGTGGTAGTAGTGGTAGGCATCCAGCCCCCCTGGCTAAGGGTGGTAGTAGTGGTGGGCATCCTGCCCCCCTGGCTAAGGGTGGTAGTAGTGGTGGGCATCCTGCCCCCCTGGGTGAGGGTGGTAGTAGTGGTGGGCATCCTGCCCCCTGGCTAAGGGTGGTAGTAGTGGTAGGCATCCAGCCCCCCTGGGTGAGGGTGGTAGTAGTGGTGGGCATCCTGCCCCCTGGCTAAGGGTGGTAGTAGTGGTGGGCATCCTGCCCCCCTGGGTGAGGGTGGTAGTAGTGGTGGGCATCCTGCCCCCCTGGGTGAGGGTGGTAGTAGTGGTGGGCATCCTGCCCCCCTGGCTAAGGGTGGTAGTAGTGGTGGGCATCCTGCCCCCTGGGTGAGGGTGGTAGTAGTGGTGGGCATCCTGCCCCCCTGGGTGAGGGTGGTAGTAGTGGTAGGCATCCTGCCCCCTGGCTAAGGGTGGTAGTAGTGGTAGGCATCCAGCCCCCTGGCTAAGGGTGGTAGTAGTGGTGGGCATCCTGCCCCCCTGGGTGAGGGTGGTAGTAGTGGTGGGCATCCTGCCCCCTGGCTAAGGGTGGTAGTGGTGGTGGGCATTTGGCACCCCCTGGCTAAGGGTGGTTGTGGTGGTTGGCATCCAGCCCCCCTGGGTTGGGGTGGTGGCGCGCATTCAGGCCCCTGTGTGCATATGTGGCATTGGTGATGGGCATCCCGCCCCTATGGTGCTGCTGTTGCAAGTATATTCAGATTCCCCGTGTATGTGTGTGATGTGTCGTGTACGTGTTGTATGTGTTTTGTGGTTGGTGTCTGACTTACCTTCTGCGCCGTACGCGTCCGTGCCTGTTCCGGTAGTAGATGTAGAATATTGGTATGATCGGGACGAAGGGATTCATGGTTGGTTCGTGTCGTTCGTCCTTCTCGTTGCTTCGCGTCGTCCTCGTCGGCTTGGCTTCGTCCTCGTCGCTTCGCTTCGTCCTCGTCGCTTCGCGTCGTCCTCGTCTGTGCTGTGTTCGTCTCGTAGCCGTGGATCGTGTTGTGGCGCGATTCGGAGCTTATGTGCGCCTCTCCCGGATGCTTTGACGTGCCGTGCGTAGCGACGGGTTCGGCGCGTACGGAAAGCGCATCGTACTTGTCCGGCCGGACGGGGCTGCATTTTCCCTTCCGTGCGACTCGATTCGGCGTTTCCGGATTCGCCTCGGTCGGAGAACAGGACCTGGTTTGGGTGAGTACGGCTCGGCCGGAATTTTTGCTGTTGTGCGCATCGTACTTGCTCGTTCGGTGTGCTGTACGGATCGGTCGGGAAACTGGCTTTCGCATGGCTTTTTTCCCGACCGAATAGTATTGGGTGCGCCTCCGACCGAGATCGGAATCGGCCCCTGTGTCTTTCATTTTGACATTTGGGCAGAGACTTTACTGACTACAAGTTCCCTTTGCACCCATGGCTGCTATTCAACTCGGCATCAAGGTTCCAATGTTGCTTAGTTCAGCTTCGATTGTATTTTAGTGGCTCTGCTTCGAGCAGTTTTCGCGATAACCAAGGAAGCAGCTCTATGGAGTTTTATCTCCCGGATGCTTTTTTCACGCAACATGCTGTTTTTATGTTTGAAGAGTCACATCTGTTGGGTGTGCACGATTCTATGAATATATGACTATTTTAATAGATGTCCCGAATATACCTGTGTATGATACATCCTTGGTGCAATAGAGGAGAGCATGTAATACATTTACATCGTAGCGGTCAGATTGCACTATGCAGTCATTATATGATTGTCAATGCATTATGCATGTTTTAATAACCTGATACATTGGGTTTTCACAGTATGCCCACCGATGTGAATGATTGTGCGCAATTGTGTTTACTATATCAGGGTATGTATCGCTTTAAATAGGGACCAGCATATGTTTTCTATGTCTATGCTAACGACACAGTATAAATGTTTTTTAAAAATGTGGCACTGATCAGATTGAAAAAGGCTGCTGTGACAGCCGAAACGCGTCTCTTGTTTGCTGGGTCGGAAGAGAACCTTTTGGGATAATAAATGCCTCATTTCCATATCTGCCTTCAAATACTTCCAATACTTCAGAACTGATTTTAGCCCACATAGCGTGACTTGGCAGCGCAGAGCTAGCAATGCCTGGATTGCTATTTGTGGCAAATCTTTTTGTTTCTCCGCACGAGCAGTAAACTCTCTTGCACCATCTTGTGGACCATTAGTGTAAATGCCCATCTGCTTTGTTAAACAACATTTAAGGAAAGTTTACTTTAGAAGTTGACCACCAGTCACAGTTTTAGTCAATAAACAATACAAAACTGAAACTTTATGTAAAATCTAGCTATAAGACTGACACTGTAATAGGAAAATGATATTGGGTCGCATCACACAATGTGAACACTGGAACTGCTAACTTTAGCTGTCTAGTGTATTAAATACTTGAATAGCTAAAGACATGGGTTTCATTTCGGGGTCGCCGCTGCTACCCCAACTACTCCTTTGCGACCCCTGGTGCTGCCCTTGCGGCCATTGGCATTAGCAGCTTCCTAAAGCCGAGAAAACACGGGGTAAACCGGCTACCTTTTCTATTATAGTTGCAGGACCTGTGCTGGCTTGTTGCTGCTATTCCAATATCACTTTTACACAGCAGGCAGCTTGTCATGCACCAGTAGCGGCAGTAGCGGTCCGTGGTAGGAGTGCAGGCCGGGCGGTGACGTGGGGCGGGGGAGGGTGGGGGTGTAGTAAACCACGGATTACGGGCGAATTCAGGTAAGTAAACATTTAAATAAATAAAACGAATTTCGTTGCGCGCATTGCATCGCATTTGGCGATGCAGCGCTTACAACGAAATTCGTTTTATTTATTTAAATGTTTACTTACCTGTATTCGCCCGTAATCCGTGGTTTACTACCCCCACCCTGCCCCTCCCCCGCCCCACGTCACCGCCCGGCCGGCACTCCTATCACGGACCGCTACTGAGTAGCGGTCGGTGGTGGGAGTGCCGCCGGGCGCTGACGTGGGGCGGGGGAGGGGCAGGGTGGGGGGTAGTAAACTACGGATTACGGGCGATTACAGCTAAGTACACATATAAATAAATAAAACGAATTTCGTTTCTCGCGCTGCATCACATTTGGCGATGCAGCGCGAGAACGAAATTCGTTTTATTTATTTATATGTGTACTTACCTGTAATCGCCCGTAATCCGTAGTTTACTACCCCCCACCCTGCCCCTCCCCCGCCCCACGTCAGCGCCCGGCGGCACTCCCACCACCGACCGCTACTGTCATGCACGCAGTCCCAGCAGGCGCCTCAGCCAGTCCCCTGCATCTGAGTCTTGCTGCACGAGCAGCACGTAAGTGAGAGACAAAGGTGGGCGTCGCAGCCAGGCAGGGACGGGTCGGTCTGGAGGCCCAAAGTAAACACAGTTTAAGGTAGATGCGTATTATGAGAGCGCACACATGGTGTAAGCCAAAATATGATGGTGTGTCTGGGCAATTGAGGCTTTGTTGAAGCTTTTAAGGCTGTGTCTGGCATTTGGAAAATATAATTGGTTTTTATGAAAGTAAGGGGTCTATTTACTAAGAGGCTTATTTACAACCCCTTGCGCCGCTGGTGCGTCACTTTAAACATGGGGAAAAAGTGACGTGCCGGTGGCGCAAGGGGCTTTTAAATAAGCCCCAAAGATTTTACGCTGTGTTTGTGTCACAAAAGTGACACAAAACGATGCAAAATCTTTTTTTACCTATTTACTTTCCAGCCTAAAATCTGTTGTACAGTAGCGGTCCGTGGTAGGAGTGCCGAATTTCGTTGTGAGCGCTGCATCGCCAAATGCGATGCAGTGCGCGCAACGAAATTCGCGTTTTATTTATTTAAATGTTTACTTACCTGTATTCCGCCGTAATCCGTGGTTTACTACCCCCCACCCTGCCCCGCCCCACGTCACCGCCCGGCCGGCACTCCTACCACGGACCGCTACTGCTGTTGTATGCTGGAAAATCATTTGAAAGTAACGCAAATCAGCGCCTAGCACTGCTTTGCATTATTTAGCGCCAAGAGGGCATACCATGGGTGGTGCATGGGCGTTCCTATGCAGCCACCCAAAGTTTCTGACACGAAGCCCTATTTACTTAAAAAAGTAGACAAGATTTAGCATCAGAAAATAGCACCCATTTTAGATAGACGCTAAGAAGGAGAAATGCTTTTATTTCTCCTTTCTTTTCCGACTTTGTATGTGTGCTGCACTGTACAGCACACATTCATAGTGGGAAAAGGTTTAAAGTTAGTCTAAGCATAGTATTTTGTACTGGAAGGCTATCCTTCCAAACACCAAACCTATGCTAGACTCACCTAGACACCCTTGCTCTATGGTGCAAAGGTGTGTCCGTGGCGCACCGCAGCACATTTCTGCACCACCATTAGAGAGAGGGGAAGAGAGTGCCATATTTCTGTTAATATGGCGCTCTCCTGCTCTCTCTCCTTGTCATGCAGTGCACCATTTGTGGCTGCTACACTGCGCTCGGTGACAAACTAGTAAAAGTGGGAATTGAGAGGTTTGAGCCGTCACATTTATAGAATGTAGTTGAACCCTTGAAGAAGCGCCTGGACATCTGAAGCTGTGCCTGTGCATTTGGAGGACATATCAGTCATTTGATGGTTGTTCTGGATATATCATTACTGTTTGCAATATGATATTAGCACCTGGGTGTCTGGGTAGGTGCCATATCAGTGCAATACCCTAGTTAACATTATTTTACCAGTTTTTATGACGTTTTGTAAATGTATTAGTCTTGCACTTATTGTACTTTTTCTCAGTGGTGCAGCTTCTTGTGATGCCATCAAGGTCAAAGCTCATATGACATCACATCCTTTGAAACCACAGTTGCATCTAACATTGTGATGTCACTTCCTCTACCCATGTTATTGATGTCCATTGCTAGAACAGTGATGTTTTCCAACCTTTGACAGTGGTAAATGGTTATATGTCTCTAGACTATAAAGGAATATGCTGGTTTTGGCTGGAAACATAGCAGCATTTATTGACATCTGTAATGTAGTTACAATGCACAAAAGAACACAGCACAATAACATAGCACAAAGCAACAACAAAAACATAACGGATTGCAATAAAAGAAAACAGTTAAATCAGAATGAGGTGTAATACAATAGATAAGAGCTGCAATACACAATGGAATAATGCAAAAAAAAACAACACAAAAAGTACAACAAAATACATCTCCACCACAGAAAAACATAACACAACAAATATGCATACATATTTTGCCACACTTTACCACCTGCACAAATCTGATTTTATAATACAGTGCTAAAAGTTGCTTACATCAAGCACTGCCTTGCGTAACACCAAGGACACGTAATAGTACTAGACAACAATATTTTTTGATTCGATCCAAAGTACTGGTTATACAGTACATGTAAGACATGTAAAATGAACAATATGACTGTCAAAATTAATACAATTTATAAATTGATAGTACCATTCTAGAAAGGAGATCTGTATTTTTCAAGAGTATTAGTTGTAAGAATATGCCTCTAATCGAGTCCTGGACCAAAATGAGTACCAACCCTGTGTTACAAAAAATGATAGCATCTTTAGTCAACTCTATGGGGCCGATTCTGATGCGGGTTGGAAAAGCTTCCCGACCGAATCGGTTGGGAAATGGTGTCCGACCCACTCGGATCGGGAAAGTCCGACCGGCGGAGTAGGATGCATCCGGATGCTTCCAGATACGATTTGGTTGAACTCCCATTGACTTCAATGGGAACATTTATTCCTAACCGCATCAGAATTGGGACCTCGGTCGGGAAGACACGTTCCCGATCCGATTTGGAAGGAGCAAATGCCGTTAGGAGGCCTTCCTAACCGCATCAGAATCAGGCCCTCGGTCGGGAAGCTTTTCCAACCCGCATCAGAATCGGGCCCTATGTCTTCATTCATTTATTGTTTTTGCATTGTGCTCAACACATCTCAAGGGCCATTTCGTAGGATGGTGTAGGGATACTGATACTTAAGTCACAAATGTCTCTTTTGGAAAGCACACTTTTGGCCAACTGGGCCCTTAATAAACATAGGGTGCGTTTTTCCTGTTTGCGCCATGGCGAACCTTTAAATAGAATTGCCATGCACAAAGAGGGAAAATGTGCCCTATTACAGGGAATGTGCTGCCTCCAGGGCAGCTGCGAACTTGTGCTGCCCTGGGGGCAGCGCATTCAAGTGAAATATGGAGTGGCTGCTTCAAAGCAGCCCTGTGTTTCAATGTGCAGGTGGGAACCCACCTGCACTTTGAGGAGGGACTAGACATCTCTTTGCAGGTGGGTGTAGTGAGTGACTGCACCCACCTGCAAGGAGATGTCTGGGGGGTCCTCTTTACCCCCTCCAGAGGGCTGCCATCAGGGGGCACACTGACAGTGTACCACCTTTTTGTGGTGCACTTTCAGTGTGCCTCCTGACAGCTTTTTTGCCTTCGCACCTGTGTCGATAATAGTCCATAAACTGGCACGGGCACAGAATAAAAGAGATTGCCTCATTTGCATGGGGCCAAGCCCCAATACAAATGAGGGAATGCGTGGCCCCATGCAAATGAGGGAATGCCACATCTTGGGATAGCACTGGCACTACATCTGCCACAGCACTCTCAATATTACAGAAGGTGCCACAAAAGCTTCTGCAGCCCCTTCTGTTATACCAAAGTCCCTGGGGGCGCACAAAGCGGCTGCACTTGCCCTTTGCGCCCCGGGGGAACTTTCTGTAATACAGCGCCTGGTAAGGTACACAATATTGATATATCCATGCTCAGTTTGGTAATGACATTATCTACTGCTGCAATAGGTAGAATTCTGGAGCATGTCATATTCATCATTAATGTTATGATTAAAAATAATCTATGCATATATATAAGCAAAGGGGATGGAATAATGTGTTAAACCATTTTTCTTTGTTGTATACCCTAGAAATCTTCAATATCAAGGGTTTTTAATAAATTCAAAATAGTCTATTGTGTGTGGATTTGGAGATTGTGTTGAATGGTGTGAGGATGGACTGATAGCTACAGTCAGCTCTACCAGAAAGAATGAGGGATCTCTCAAATAGGATTCTTTGCACCAAAAACATTTTATCTCAAAACTCACTATCATTTATTGATGTTTAAAAAAAACACAGTGTAAATAAAGCTCACTGTAAATAAAGCATGGTGTAAATCATTGGCCTCTAATTGTCTGATAACACAAGGGCCCATTATATCCATTTTACCTTTTTTAACTCCCACTACGCTATCAAACAATAGGACAGAGTCAATGCTGAGCTTAACTTACAAGTCTTGAGCTTCCAATCGGAAATACAAAACTGTGGTTTATTCTGTAACATAGCTTTTAGTTTAGCTGGGTATTGTATGCATGCTTTTCTTTCCTGCTCTTGAAACTGATTTTTTTTTTTTTTTATTTCCACCAGAACTCTTTTCAGGCTTTGCAAACAAATCAACATAATTTCAAACATTAAGTGCCTGAATCACAAAGGTAACTTACACTTTTAAGTAATTTACACTTTGTGTAAGTTACTACTAAAAAAAACTAGTAAGCCCAGTACCACACCTGGCCAACCACTGGTCCTGCAACTAAGTTTCTCTAATACTTTGCCTTTTAAAGACTCCGCAGTCAGGGCTGGGATCGCTGCATGGTAAAGTGTTGAGAAAAATAAAAAAGTTTTAATTAACTCAAAAATAAATATTACAAAGATTTTTATGTTAAATATTAATGTCTGTTCATGCATATATTTATTTTAAATGTACCACGACATAACAAAATGCCACAGCACTATTAACTTAATCCTGAAATACATCTTTAAATTAATGGAAATATATTAAATTAAATTACATCTGTTTTCTTAAGTTTAAATTAAAAAATAGGCTCCCACCTAAAGACAAAAATATTTTATTAAGCATTCATACATTACATTTTTTAAAATTCAAAATAGGGTATTACATTTTTTTTATAGTTAAATAAGAAAAATGTAATTTGATTTAACATTATTTTCTATTGAGTTTTATTTTAATTCCCTACCTCCATTTTTTTCTATGAGCAAGTGTTGCAGTATCAATGGTTGGCCATATATGGTGCTCGACGTACTACTTTTTTTTTTTAGTAGTAATAACTTAAACTCAAATTTTGTGATTAAGCAAAAAGTGGTACACATACTCAAAAGTGTATGTTACATTTGCGAATCAGGCCTTAAGAGTTCAGAGGGAAGTCTTCTTGCAAAACACAGGTCCCCCATAGGCTGCCCCTTAATTTTCCTATACCTCTCATTGATCAATGTGCAATGTGCACACAGAATTTCCTTTGCAAAATCCCATAAATACAAATCCGGGAAGAGCTGAGCAAATATGTTGGTCATGTATTTGGCTACATCATTATCCTCCCATGCTTCTGGTATGCCAAGCCATTTCAGATTATTCCTCTAGTTATGGTTTTCCAAATCTCTAGTTTCATAATAAATTTATTCTGTCCAGCTGTTGTAACTCTCCAGGAAAATGTGTGCCTTGCCAGATGGTCCTCGAGATTTCCTTGAAGTTCCTTGAGCTCAATAACATTATTATTATTTAATCTTATAAAGCACGCAGATACACAAAAAGGGTTTCCTGGCGCTGAGCACAGGTAAGGAAATCCAGATTAACAGCATTATAACAGCCAGATCTTCAGACCTTTATGAAATGCAAGTAGAGAAGTGCAATTTCTCAGGGGCTCTGGCAGGGAGTTGCCCAGTTTTGGACCCAGGACTGTGAAAGAGCATCCTCCCATACGGGCCAAGCGAAACCTAGGCACAGTGCATAAGGCCTGGTTCAAAGATTTCAGCGTACGTATGGGCTGATAAGGCACCACCAAATCTCAAATTTAACTTGGCCCCATCCTGGCTCTGGCCTTGAACATGAATTGAATGTGCTTTGTAACTGTAAGCCAATGAAGTTCTTGGAAAAGGTGTGAAACTGAAGAGTGCTTCGGGAGCCGAAACTGAAGTCTAGACGCTGAGTTCTGGACCATCTGTAGACATCGAATGGACACCTGCTCTATTCGCCAAGTACAGGATGTTACCACAGTTAAAGTCTAGCTAAGATTACAGCTTGGATCATTATCCTTGGGCTAATAGGGGAATCATCCAGATGATCTTTTCCACCCATTTGAGCACAGCAAAAAAGTGGAAGTAACCTTGACCAACTGAGGCTTCATGGAGAGATTCTCATCCAAAACAAAGCCCAATTTCCTAACCTTGGGGGACAGGTCCGGGAGAGTCCCTAGAGATTCTTGCCAATATTGTGGGCCCCAGAGGTAGGGATTCTTACCCAGGATCATGACTTACGTCTTATCATCATTGAGTTTGAGAGACTTATTATTTATTTAAGTGGCGATTCAACTCAAACCCAGGTTAAGATCGTACGGTCCATGATCTTGTGCAGATGACAAAGAAAAAATAAATTGAGTGTCATCTGCGTAAGAAAATAAGGTCAAACCATAACTCTCCACTACATCTGCTAGTGGGCAGACGTAGATACTGAATAACATTGGGCTTAGCACTGAGCCTTGAAGGATTCCAGAAGTTAGAGCCTGTGTCTCTGATCTGACATTGGTTGAAAAGATCTAGGACGTCCGATCCTTTAGGAAGGATGCTAACCAGGCCAAAGCTGTTCCTTTGTGACCCAACGTTGCCAATCTTTTAAGCAAGATGGATTGGGACACAGTGTCAAAGGCCACACTAAGATCTAATAAAATAAGTGCTTCAGTCCCCCCCCATCCAGGAGCCATCTAAAATGACCAGTGACTCCTAGAAGGGCGGATTTGGTACTGTGAATGGCCCTGAAACCCGACTGCGAAGTATGTAAAACATTTGGGCCTCCATGTAAGTTGTAAGCAGTGCGTTCACATGTTTCTCCAAAACGTTGGGGGAAACTAGACACCAGAGAAATTGGTCAGAAATTCGACCAATCACGATTGGTTTTTTTTAAGGGCGGAATAACCATAGCATGCTTCCAGCTCTGAGAAACATAACCCTCCTGTAGAGAGGAGTTGAGGAGATTCATCATCACCTGTAATAATTCCGGATCCAACAGGCAGAGCTTAGAAGGTGGTAGGGGATCTGGTGAAGAGCCTAATTTGATTAACTGTAAGATAGTCGAGAAAGTGGAGATACCCAAAGGGGGGCTACAATTTCATATTAGATGTTAGATCAGACCTATTCATGGTGTCGTTATGCTCTTGTTGGGTGTAATTCAAAGTGAAACTGACGACAGAAGACGCAACAGATTGTATTCCACCCGTAAGGTTCTTGGACAAATGAAGATGGATAGCTGCCACATTTTTGATGGAAAAAAGGGCAAGCTCCTCGCACTGCATCTGAATAAGCGAGGTTGCTGGAGTCATTTTGCGATGGTCCGAGAGTTCTTTTACCACATTAAAGAGCATTTTAGGACAGTTATGAGCATTAGAAATTTTGTCAGAATAGAATAGTGCTCGTGCTGTTCTACAGAACCCATGATAGTTTTTTATCACTGTTCTATACTTTTTTTGGACTCTTCGTCATAAGACTTCCTCCAGGGTCTTTCCAGGCCCGTACATCGTTTTTTCTAACCGAAGCATTTAATTGAACCAGGGAGCCGGCAGGTGGGATCTAGCTTTGTGAATAGTTGAGGCTGGTAATATTGCCTCCAGAGAATTAGAGACATGAGAAGCATAGTAAGATATTTGCTGTGCGACAATGGTAATCTGTTTGGTGATGGCCTTGTAGTAGTTGTCATTGTCTTATTTAATGCTCCTAAGCTGCTCAAATAAGCTTCATTATCTCAGTCTCCTTTGGATGAAGGAGCCAAGGTTAGCTCTTCCGCTTAAGTCTCCTCTTCTTTCTCTTGAGGAATATGATTAATATTAATTGCTAGGTTATAACTCCAAGGGAAGGCACCTGTTTCTTGGCCAGCGGCCCTCTGCGAGGATGCCAGGATTGTCAAGCTGCTTTTCTCTTTACATGACTCTGTAGTTGGTTTTAAGATGCCCCAGTTATTGCGGGGGGTGGGGGGGATACTTCTCAAGCTCTTACTCCTACAAAACATGCATTTAATTTTTTACCAGTTATTCAACATAGGGCTAGGGCTGTACAGAATTTCAATCACTGCGGAGTAATTTCAGGATTTCTGCGTTACTGTTTGACATAGAATTAGAGATAATTACCAAATTACTCCGGCACGAGTAAGTTTGGGGAAATAAATCCCACTTTAACTGTGCATTTGCTTGCTATTCGTGTTTGCTTGCTATTTGTATTCTGCATTGAACTCTGTTTTTTAGTTCAAAATGCATCCTTGCATCCATTTTAAATGCAAGGGTGCATTTTGCTCTAGGAAAATAGCGCTAAATGCTGGCAGTAAGTTGAGGGAAATCCTTCCCCAAGAGCACATCTAGCTAGCACCCTCCCTCACTATTTATGTTTGAGTCCGGCCAAGTCACTATTTTTGCTGCAAGCATCCCTTTCACATAGTGTCTTAGGGGCCCATTCACAAAGGTAAAGGCAAGTAACCTTTGCAACTTGTGGAACCCCGCATACTTCGGTCTAGCAGGCTTCATGAATTCTTAGCAGTTGGTTTTGTACTGGTATAAAGATTTACAAAATCTCGAGGAGGGGTGTGATGTAAGTGGAGTGTGTGGCACATGAAGGGCAGAATAACCCTGAGTTTGTGCATACCCACGATATTACACATTTATGTGTATTCAAGACATTTTCTCTGCTCTCTTATACATTAAAAAAGTTGGAAATGTACTCCTGAAATGGGAAGAGTATATCCTATTCCAGGGTGGGAAGAGGTAGAAGCACTATTAACACCAAAGAGAGGGGAAGAGGCTATAAAACAGGCCCATGCCTTCCTTTTGGAAAACACTCAAAACACAGAAATGGCATGATGCCCTCTTGGAGTGCATAGGAACCTGTCTCCCAAGCACTGATTATGTTCTCGTACCTACCTACTGCTAGTATCCCTAAGGGGAAAGGAGGCAATTCCAAGAATTGGACAAGGTGGGCTCACTCACGTAATCTGACATGCTTCATCATAGGCCAAGCCGTCCCACCCTAGTTTGTTAATACTACCAGGGCGGACTCAGCCTCAGGGGGGGCTGGCGTAAGGGAGTTCCTAGACATCATTTTTTCTCTCTGGATCAAATACTTGGATCCAGTTAGTGTCTAAAAAAACCTTAGGGTATACCACAAAGTATCCTTTATTCCGATGGCACCCTAGGCTTTGATAAAAATGCCATAAGGAAGTCTCAGAGGACGTATGTGGTTACTATGACCCTTACGTACCTCTGAGTTGTTGTGCTAACATGTTTCTGCCCTTCTATTAAAAGCACTCACTGCATGCATGCACAGGTGATAAAGACACACGTAGGGGAAGGAGTACCATATGTAATGCCGGTGATGATAAATATCCACTTGTTTTCCTAATGCCAGGAGGCATTTTGCCTCATGAGGAATTCTCTTGGGTGCTCACTTTTGTGGCCGCATCACCAAGTATAAAATCTGGCAACTTTGGGCGGTGCAACCTCTTTAGCCCTGTCATTGAGTGCACCAGGAAGAGCTGGTGAAATCCATAATCCCAAAGTTCTGAATACTTCAGGTGCCATGACCTCCAATTACAAATTGTGTCCTTCAAAATGGAACATAACATGAGATACTGACTAGGTATTTTCTCCTAGCACACATCAGTGGTTTGATCCAGTGGTGTAACAAAACGTGAGTGGGCCCCCCTGCAAGATATGCTGAAGGGGCCCCTCCCACTCACATCAGTAGGGGCTGAGGGGCCCCCTCCAGTATGGGTAAGCATGGGCGCCCCTCCCCGCCCCCGCACTCCGGGGGCCTTTGTTACGTCCCTGGTTTGACCTGCCAAAATGTACCTGGAGAAAAGTGCTGGAGTGGGGACTTTAAAGTCAGCACCCGGTAATTAATCAATATTGTAAACTTTGCACATCTTATTACATGGGTCTGCATCGGTTGGAGAACAGTTGCTTGAGCTCAGGCTCCCTCTTCAACCTTTTAATTGATGGACCTTTCGGTGAGCATAGAGAGGTTTGCCTGATTCTTACGCTGACCCATTGATTGGGTTGCCACAGGGCTCTGTTTTGAGCCCAACTTTGTTTAACATATATATGGCCCCCCTTGCTCTCCTGGCTGAGGAATATGGGGCAAAAGTAATATCCTATGCCGACGACACGCAGCTGTTGTTCACCTGCGAGAAGGATGATACGTTGAGAGGAAGTGAAATAAACACTTGCCTGGCAAAGGTGTTCGCAAAATCAACTGCTATGTAACTCTGAAAAGTCTGAAATTATTTTTTTGGGACATAGCCCAGGCGATGAATGGCGCCAATGGTGGCCCCAGAATATGTCCCCCCCAGCACGCCCAGTCACCACCGTAAAAAACCTTGGGGTGAAACTGGACGCAGACATGTCCATGAAGTCACAGGTGCAAACAGTGGCCGGCACATGCTTTGGGCTACTGAAAATGCTGAGGAACTTCCTCCCCTTACTCCCAGTAGCGCATAGGAAAACTGTGGTCCAAGCCCTGATCACGTCAAGGTTGGACTATGTCAACGTTCTGTACCCAGGCCTCCCTGATTACGTACTGGGTCGCCTGCAGGTGGTACAGAACGCGGCGGCTTGGGCCGTACTCATGGTTGGCCCTAGGACACATATGACGCCTCATTTGAAGTCCCTGCACTGGCTCTCAGTGCGAAAGAGGGTACATTTCAAAGCCCTGGTGCTGGCCTCTAAGGCCTTCCACAACATAGGGGCTCCTTACATTAGGAATAGAATTCAGCCCTATGCCCCATACAGAACCTTGCGGTCCGCGACCCAGCGGCTGTCGATCATGCCAAAGTTCCTGCGTTCGCGGATGGGGGACGCTCTTTCCAGGTGGCAGCCTCTAAGCTATGGAATAGCCTGCCGCCCTCCCTGAGACAGGTACAGGATCTCCTGAGCTTCAGGAAAAATTTAAAAACCTGGCTCTTCCAACATTAGATGAGGCATACCTGCTGTTGTGTGCACTGTTTCTGTCAAGGGTTTCTGCTAGCACCGGGACACTCTAAGGAGTAGCCGTGCGCTCTACAAATACCCAGTAACATAACATAACATAACATAACATAGTTATTGTAAGTAATATGATAAATTGCCACCTCAATAATAACGGACCACTGACTCTCTCTAGTGACACACATTATTAGGATGAACTATTATTAATATTGATTATGACTATCATTATTAAAAATTGACTATGATTATTAGGGTGCCATGCTGGCACGGCACACTAATGAAAACTTACCCAGCTTTTATTGTGAGAAGAATGTGATAAAGCAGAATATCAAATATAGTTGTATCCTGTATTAAAAAAGAGCCTTGGGAATTAGGAAATTGTCATAAATATTATTAATGCACGTGTGAATTTTGGTTTTTATACTGAAACTAGGGGTAGACATAGATGCACATTTTTTTATTGTGATATAGATTTTTACGACTGCAACCGTCACAAACTTTTCTTGCATGTACGTTTTTACCATTAAAAAGAGAACTTTCATTTTCACGAAAAAAGATGGTCAGCGTACATCCAGTTTCAAGGCCGAGAAGAAACTATTTTATAGAAAATTTGCGAGAAAATGGCACATTTATTTTTTGCTCCAAATTGCACTTTAAGAAAATATTAGCAGTTTTTAAAATTTGTTTTTATAATTTTTCTGGAGATACAAAGAAACTCTGCACTCCAAAATAATATAGTGCATACATTAGAAAAGTTTTATCAGTAATTATTGCCAGGTTGCATCGAAAAAGTATGCCAGGGTGCAAATGAAAAAGGTGGGAAACTGTAAAGTTAGGTTGGCCAGTAATCGGGACCTACACGAGACTTGCCTCACGTAACAAAGATTTCAAACAACCCTAATCAAAACACAGTTACAAAAAAAGCAATGTTACACCTACAAATTACAGTCTGCACAGACACATGTTGTGGTCTTGAATTGGAGTGCTAAATATTTTGAGATTTACTGGAAACAATGTGTAATAACCCGATTAACACACATTTTTTGGTTTAATGCGCCTTGTGAGAATGCAGTAAAGCATGCTGTGTGATGCGCTAATATTTTCCTGAAAACAGGAGCAAATAGATGACTGTAGTACCCCGATAAAAAAATATGCACCACTAGACGGTAACTTTATTACCAGACATCAGTCCCGTTTTTTCCACTCATTTCTAAATCAGAAGGTAGTACCAACTAGTGATGTAATTATTGCTTCGTGGTCTTACCCCTCTCATTGTACATTTAGGTCAATGGAGTTTATTTAGTAAAGCTGCATATTACAACTGCAGTGACCCTAAACACATAAGAAGTCTTCAGCAGAACGATGTTCTTTGTAGTTATTGTTAAAAATGGAACTGAATAGGCATAAGTTTGAAATGAAATTTGTAGGGTTATATTTTTCATCAACGGACAAGACATCTACATGCCCCTATCATCTTTAAGGTATGCTGAATCACTTCAATGGCTGTAAGGACCAACCCATCACTTCATCTGACAGACATAGGATTTCAGTAATCCTCTATAGTGCAAGGAACAGCATATCACCAGGATCAAATCCAAGAAGTGAAATAAGTAACAACACAGAAACAAGCCTTACAGCCCAACTGCCCAAGGTCTGGAACCCAAAACACTATTGCATGAGTTATGCCCAGTCACTCCTGCACTTCAGACAATACCTGAAAATGTATCTCTTAAAAAAGCCCTCCTCTACCTCTGCTCGCGAACTCTGCTCATTTAGACCCATCGACTCCAACCAAGGAGACACACTCTTCCCTAGTTCTTTCGTCTCTTTTACACTCTTTTGTACACAATCAAGGAACAGCCCCTATTCCCTTGCACAGAGCTTCATTGCTTCTCCTGCTAGGCTTGACCCTATAAATTCAAAGCCATACATACATTTGCCCACCTCAATATGCCCTCCAATTGGGGATAAGATGTGTCCCTGCCCTTTGATCTCCCTGTCATGTCTCCTAGGATAGTCCCATCATGTATACCCCATTTCTACATACATTATCCCATCCACACAACTATAACGATGCTAAACAGGCGACCTTTTACCTAATAGCTTGCTCCTGTCTCTTCGACACTAGGCTCTTAGTCTTCTATCAGAATCCCTGTACCTGACGTACATAAACATGTCCCCAGGCACGGCCGATTTATTCTGTATAAGGGTCACCCCTTTATCCTAGGCCAACAGCCAGCTGTGCATGATCACACTTGTTTAGAAAAGCATTGGTGATTGTTTTCAAAACATTTATGATTGTTTTCAAAACATCCATGGTTGTTTTAAAAACGATTCTAGAAAAAACCCTGGAGTGACCACTTTAGTATAAAAGACCCTCACCCCCCCCCCCCCCTACAAATTAGAGGAGAATTCCTTCCAAGCTGAGACAGGGGTCCTGCATGCCGAATCTTCGACACACAGCGGTCTGACATCCCTTGCGTGTTGTCATCCTCGACGCAGAGACGGGGTCCTTTGTGCTGAACCATCAGGTGAGGGGCTGGTTCTTCCCTAGGGGTTTCTTGGCTACAGATACACATATCTATACACATATACACCTAGACCTCTAGGTTAGGCTAGGTACATTTTAGGCAAATTACTTAGGGGTGCGCATTTTAGGAATATGCAAGTGCTACTGTTTTTATCTGAACTATTTCGGTTCATCTTATTAGCACTATGGTAGAAATGTATCTACTATTCACTATATTGGTACAAGCAATCCCTTTCGTATGCTTCTTTCTCCTGGTTGTCGCAGCACATAAGGTTTACACCAGGCTGTCTCTGGACCAATAAATTCTTATTGAAAAGTCCTAATTGCCATCCTGTGTAGTTTTTGAGAGAAAGCATGCACGAGTGTCTGAGCGAAACGTACTGTACTGTTTTCCACAATCCCTGAGTGTTAGACCTGGCATCCTTGGCGTGGGTCTCCCTTCCATTTTTTATGATGCCTCCTATGTTACCGATCCGTTTTGCTGGCGTTAGATGCTTTGGGCACTGTGCCACTGCTATTCAGTGCCACAGTGCAAGTGCTCCCTATGATAAATTGTGTTATGTATTAGTGACTCCATGATTGGATGATTGGTTTACTTGTCAGTCCCTAGTACAGTGCACCGAGTGTGCCCAGGGCGTGTAAATCCAATGCCGCTGGTGGGCTTGCAGCACTGGTTGTGCCACCCACAGGAGCGGCTTGTAAAATGTGTCTCAGGCCTGCCATCGCAGAGCCTGTGTGCAGCCTAGGGCTGCCATGTCGACTTGGTGAGTGCACCCACTTACCAGTCCCTAAACCTTCCCTTTACTGCATGTTGGTCACCCCTAAAGTAGGCCCTAGGGCAGGGTGCATTGTAAGTATAAGGTAGGACATGCCCTGGTGTGTGTGGCATGTCCTAATAGTGAATTACAGCCATTTTCGTTTTTCACTATTGCAAGGCTACCTGCTCCCCATAGGCCAGAATGGGCAGACTGACTATTACACCTTATAGTCAGAACTGACCCAGGGAACATGGTAGAAAAACGAATTTAGTATGCCTGAACTCAGGATGATAAAATACATCTTTTAGTGAAGTTGGTTTTAACATTCTGTGTTTGAAAATACCACTTTTAGAAAGTGGGTATTTTCTTGCCTAACTATCCAAGCCTGCCTCTGCTAGGTTGTGTATTCCTTGTCTGGAGATTGAGTGACAGGGGCTGGGGGTGGCTACAGGAGACAGGGTGAGTCAGCACAGGGCTGAATAGAAAGATCTGCATCCAGAGTGGAGGGAGGAGTTGCACCTGGGTCTGAATAGGGCTGTGCCTGCCTTCCACAATGCTGGCTCCACCTCCTGCCGGGCGGCTGAGCACCCTGCCCCACATTCTGAAAGGAAAGAAGGAGTCAGAAAAACAAAGTGCTCCAGGACTGACCAGAACTGGTTTTGGACTAGGCAGAGGCCTCTCTGCCTTCAGAGAACAAAGGAAAACTGTGTATAAAAAGGGGACCCAGACCCCTAGGAAATTAGATCACTTTGGGAAAACAAGAAGAAACCTTTGCTGAGGAGCGGAACCAAGAAGGAACTGAGGAGAAGACTATCCCTAAGCTAGAGGGATCTGCCTGCAGTGGTTGCCTGACTGCCAAAGGAAGGAGAAAGGACTTTGTGTGCACTTTTATTCAACTTGTAAAGTATCTCCAAGGGCTTGAGAAAAGAGCTTGCCTCCTGCTGAAGTCTCAGGGACAACAGACTTCAACCACCAGCTCCCCAAGAATCCTTTGGAAGTGCCTGCTGCTGTTTTGGGCCTTCTGAAGAGACTGCGTGTCGCAAGGAGCTGGAAGCGCGACTCAAGAGGAAGAAGCGTGTCGCCGTCGCTGCTGCTGCCGTCGCAACTCCGAAGGAGGGTGTCGCCGCTGTAGCTGTCGTATTGCACCGCATCGAGAGAAGCGTCCCGCAACGAAGAGGAAGCGTGTCGCCGTCGCTGCTGCTGCCGTCGCAACTCCGAAGGAGGGTGTCGCCGCTGTAGCTGTCGCATTGCACCGCATCAAGAGAAGAGTCTCGCATCGAAGAAGAAGCGTGTCGCCGTCGCAGCCGCTGCCGTCGCAACTCCGAAGGAGGGTGTCGCCGCTGTAGCTGTCGCATTGCACCGCATCAAGAGAAGCGCCTCGCATCCACGGAGAAGCGTGCCGCCGTCGGAGCTGCTGCCGTCGCATCACGAAACAAGGGTGTCGCCGCTGCAGTTGTCGCATCGAGCGGAAGCGTCTCGCAACGTCGGAGAAGAGGGTCGCCGCCAAAGCCGCTGTCGTCGCATCACTGAACAAGGGTGTCGCCGCTGTAGCTGACGCATCGAGTCGAGACTTCTCGCAACCTCGGAGAAGCGTGCCGCATCAGGAAGAACTTGACGTCTTTATTTCTTTGCACCAGAACTTTGTCGCATTTCCATCGCTGCAACATTGCTTGTTGTGGAAGCGTCCCGCATCGTAAGGTACATTGACTTAAAGTGTCGCATCTTAAGAACTGAACTGAACTAAGCTAAAACTACCATTTTAAGTACAGTATTGTGGATTTTTGTCGTTTATGGTCTTGTGTTAAAACTATATAAAGAATACTTATTTTTGATATAAAACCTTGTGTGGTGTCCATCTGTAGTGTGTCACTAGATTACTGTATGGGTTCACAAATGCTTTACACACTGCCTCTGAGATAAGCCTGTCTGCTCGTGCCAAGCTACCAAGGGGGTGAGCAGGGGTTATTTTAGGAGTGTACCCCTTTACCCTGACTAGAGGCGAGGGTCCCTATTTGTCACAAGTACCTACCTGTGCCAACTAGAGACCCCCAATTCTAACATTGGTGGTCAGCGGTGGGGATTCTGGACTTGCATTTGTGACTCATGTACAGTGATTGGTGAACACTACTAGTGAGTGCAGACCAAAACGCGACCACATACTGTTGGTAGATTTGTTTTTCTAGGACGTTCCATTTTTGCCAAGTTTAACCATCATGGAAGACACAGCATCCATAGCATCTGTTGGTTCTGAGTGGGAAGAGGAGAAACTAGAATGCTACAAAGTGAAGCAGCTGAAGCACTTCTGCAAAAAGTTTAATGTTGTAATTACCGGGCTCACCAGGAGGGAGGAGTTCTACAAGGCGCTGAGGGCCTGGGTAGAAGCAAGGAAAACCCCTGAGATTGAGGAAGGGGAGAATAATGCAGATGTGCAGCTGGAAGGGCCATTGGGTCCAGGGGAAAGGAAAGCACCTTCCCTAATAGGTAGCAGTGTTTCTGCCAAAGGCCTGTCCCCAGGAGAGCTGGAGGACAGGGAGAGAAATAGGATGCATGAGTTAGAGCTGGCCAAAATGAATGGGCAATTGGAAATTAAGAAACTGGCCCTAGAAGAAAAGAAAATGCAGCTTGAGCATGATAGAAGTTTGAGGGAGTTGGATTTGAAAGCTAGGAGCTTAGAAATTACTCCCTCTGGTGGCAGCACACCGTCAATGCCTGTGGAATCTAGAGTATATATTCCTAAAGATGTGGTCAGGGAGTTTTTAAAAATGATGACATTGGGCAGTGGTTCAAGGCCTATGAGGTAGCCATGTCTTCCCACCGGGTCCCTGAGAAGGATTGGGGAGCGGGGTTGTGGGGACGGTTCCTTAGTGAGGGGCGGGACACACTGCTAGATTTGCCTTATGATGTCCATAATTCATATCGCCACATGAAGGATGCTTTAATGTCTAGGTATGGTTTAACTCCTGAATTGTATAGGCAGAGGTTCAGGGGTTGCACAAAGATAGAGAACAGTACCTGGGTTGAATATGTCACTTTTTTCTGCAGAGCATTGGATGGTTGGGTGAAGGGTAGCAAAGTTGATAATTTTCAGGGGCTCCTTGATTTGATTGCATGGGAGCACTTGTCAAGTAACTGTTTTCCAGAGCTACGCCAGCACCTAATAGATAGCAAGCTGACTATCCCTAGGAAGCTTGCTGAGGAGAGCGGACCGCTGGGTCAGTACCAGGGTCCACAAGGGTCACGTGGGAGACTCAGCCAAGGGTGGGCAGGGTCCCCAGCAGAAGAGTGGGGGGACAAGGGTAAACAGAGGGAGTTCCAAAGAAGGCCCCAAAGTAGTCCCCAAGGGAACCAAGGGAAAGGTTCCCAGCCTCCCCCCCAGAAACCCGCAGGGGCCCCGACAGGTCCACCTGTTCAAAGGAGACCCCTGAGATGCTACAAATGTGGGGACCTGGGTCATATAGCGAGTGATCCCAGGTGCCGCCAGTTTGGAAAGACCGCACCCCCTGGTGCAGCCCCCCGGCAGATGGCTAGTGTAGCCCTGGGGGAGGAGATGGATGCCCCAGAGGGTGGGGTCCCGCACAGATGTCCCTTGTCTCATTAGGGGACTGTGAGATGGTCCCCAAGACCCAGCTGCCTGATAACACTAAGAAATACAGGCAGTGGGTGACCATCAATGGCCATAGGGTGGAGGCTCTTAGAGATACAGGAGCCAGTGTGACAGCTGTCAAGTGTCACCTGGTGTCTCAAGAGCAGGTTGTCCCCCATGCATTCTATCCAGTTGTTGCCGCTGACAACACAGAGAGTCACTGCAAAGTGGCTCAGGTTCCCTTTGAGTGGGGGGGTCTCTGGTACTCTTCAGGTAGCTGTGAGGCCCGCCATGCCTGTTGACTGTTTGTTAGGGAACGACTTGGAGAGCTCACCTTGGGCGAAGGTGGAGCGAAGTGCTCATTTGGAGATGTTGGGTTTGCCTGACTGGGCGTGTGTGACCACCCGGTCCATGGCAGCAAGTAAAGGTGCTCAAGAGGACCTGGAGCCTGAGAGGGAGGCCCAGGTACCTGCCGTCACGAGAAGAGGCAGGGGCGCGGGAAACCGGCCCCCGAAGTTCCCACGGTCCAGGAGGAGGCAGACCTTGAGGGGATGCCCTGGAGCCTACAGGGGAACAGGTAGCTGAACTGGGGGACCTGCCTGAGCTGACCCATTGGCAGCAAGAAGGAGGACCCTCCAGGGAAGAATTCTGCAAGGAGCAGAAAGAATGCCCTTCTCTGGTGGGTCTGCGGCAACAGGCTGCAGACCAGGCGACAGGTGATCAGTCTGGGTCACATTGGGTCTATTGGGAGAATGATCTCCTGTATACTGAGCCTAAGGTTGCTGAGCCTGGGTCAGCCCGTGTGCTGGTGGTACCCCAGTGCTTCAGAGCCTTCCTACTGGGGCTGGCTCATGATGTTCCATTGGCAGGACATTTGGGGCAGGACAAGACCTTTGAGAGGCTTGTCACCCACTTTTATTGGCCCCAAATGCGCAGGAGTTCAGACACTCACTGCAGCACGTGTCAGACTTGCCAGGCAAGTGGAAAGAGTGGGAGGAAGCGCAAGGCTCCTCTCCAGCCATTCCCTGTAGTCAGCACCCCCTTTGAACGGGTGGGTATTGACATTGTGGGGCCACTGGACCCCAAGACAGCCATGGGCAACAGGTTCATCCTGGTCTTGGTGGACCATGCCACCCGGTACCCGGAAGCCATACCTCTGAGGACAGTGACGGCCCCCGTGGTGGGACGAGCACTGATGGGAATTTTCTCCCGAGTGGGATTCCCTAGCGAGGTAGTGTCTGACCGGGGGACCAACTTCATTTCCAAGTATATGAAGTCCCTGTGGCAGGAGTGTGGGGTAACCTACAAGTTTACCACTCCTTACCACCCCCAAGGAAATGGATTGGTTGAAAGGTTCAACCGAACCCTCAAAGGCATGATTATGGGTCTTGAGGAACCTATGAGGCGTAAGTGGGACGTCCTCTTACCATGCCTGCTCTTTGCTTACCGTGAGGTGCCACAGAAATCTCTAGGGTTCAGTCCCTTTGAGCTTCTCTATGGGCACCCAGTAAGAGGACCTCTAAGTTTGGTCAAAGAAGGCTGGGAGCAATCTCCCAGGAAACCTCCCCAGGATGTATACAGTTACATGCTGGCCTTTAGGAACCAAACTAGGCGTTTCAGGCAACTCGCTGAGGCGAATCTGGAAGCCAGCCAGGAGGAGATGAAGCGGTGGTACGACCAGAATGCCACTCTGGTAGAGCTTCAGCCTGGTCAGAAAGTGTGGGTCATGGCTCCAGTGGAGCCCTGCGCGCTCCAGGATAAGTGGACCGGACCCTTTGAGGTTGTAGAGCGCAAAGTCCGGTTACCTACTTGGTGGACTTGCGGTCTCCCAGGAACCCCTTGAGGGTCCTGCATGTCAACCGCCTGAAGCCCCACTTGGAGAGGTCCCAAGTGGGCATGCTCTTAGCGACAGATGCTGGGATGGAGGAGGAGACCGAGCCTCTTCCTGACCTCCTGTCAGCCACAGAGCAAGATGGGTCAGTGGATGGTGTCAACCTCTCTTCCACCCTGACCCCTGAGCAACAGAATGACTGCCGCCAGTTGCTGGGGCAGTTTTCTGATCTGTTCTCCCTGGTTCCCGGTGTCACAGATTGGTGCATCCATGATGTGGACACTGGGGACAGTACACCTGTGAAGCACAAATCTTACAGGGTGACTGACAGGGTGAGAGCTTGCATCAAGGAGGAGGTCTCCAAAATGCTTGCGTTAGGGGTGATTGAGTCCTCTAACAGTCCTTGGGCCAGCCCAGTGGTCTTGGTCCCAAAGGCTGCCGCACCGGAGTACCACACCAGAACTCCGGTTCTGTGTGGACTACCGAGGGCTCAATTCAGTCACCAGGACTGACGCGCACCCCATCCCCAGAGCTGATGAGCTCATAGATCGGCTAGGGGCTGCCCGGTACCTCAGCACGTTTGACTTGACGTCTGGGTACTGGCAGATCGCCTTGACCGATGGGGCAAGAGAGAGGTCAGCATTCTCCACACCAGATGGGCACTACCAGTTCCGGGTGATGCCCTTTGGGATGAAGAATGCCCCTGCCACCTTCCAGAGGTTGGTCAACCAGGTGTTGGCTGGACTGGACTCGTTCAGTGCCGCCTACCTGGATGACATCGCAGTGTTCAGCGCCAGTTGGGAAGAACATCTGCGCCACCTCTGGGAAGTGTTGATGGCGCTGCGGAGAGCAGGCCTCACGATCAAGGCGAGTAAGTGCCAGATCGGGCAGGGTTCCGTGGTGTACTTGGGACACCAGGTGGGGAGCGGCCAGGTGGCGCCCCTACAACCCAAAATTGAAACCATCCTGAATTGGGAACCCCCAAAACCCAGACAGAAGTGAGGGCCTTCTTAGGACTCACGGGTTACTACAGGAGGTTTGTCAAGGGGTATGGCAGCATCGTTGCACCCCTGACAGGGCTGACTTCCAAGAAGCAGCCCAGGAAAGTGATTTGGACTGACACCTGTCAGAAAGCGTTTGAGGCCCTGAAAACTGCCATGTGCACGGCGCCCGTGCTCCTGGCACCCAACTTCTCCAAAGAGTTCGTAGTACAAACAGACGCTTCAGAGCATGGTGTGGGGGCTGTTCTGTCACAGATGAATGAGGAGGGCCTAGATCAACCCGTAGCCTTCATCAGTAGGAGGTTACTACCACGGGAACAGAGGTGGAGTGCTATTGAGCGTGAGGCATTTGCTGTGGTCTGGGCACTGAAGAAGCTGAGACCATACCTGTTTGGGACTCACTTCCGGGTTCAGACGGACCACAGGCCCCTCAGATGGTTGATGCAGATGAGGGGTGAGAATCCAAAGCTGTTGAGGTGGTCCATTTCCCTACAGGGGATGGATTTCACGGTGGAACACCGCCCTGGTACAGAACACGCCAATGCTGATGGTCTGTCCAGATTTTTCCGCCTTAGTGAAGAGAGCTCCCCTGAGGTAGGGTAGTTCTCCCCACATTTCAGCTGGAGGGGACACGTGTTAGACCTGGCATCCTTGGCGTGGGTCTCCCTTCCATTTTTTATGATGCCTCCTATGTTACCGATCCGTTTTGCTGGCGTTAGATGCTTTGGGCACTGTGCCACTGCTATTCAGTGCCACAGTGCAAGTGCTCCCTATGATAAATTGTGTTATGTATTAGTGACTCCATGATTGGATGATTGGTTTACTTGTCAGTCCCTAGTACAGTGCACCGAGTGTGCCCAGGGTGTGTAAATCCAATGCCGCTGGTGGGCTTGCAGCACTGGTTGTGCCACCCACAGGAGCGGCTTGTAAAATGTGTCTCAGGCCTGCCATCGCAGAGCCTGTGTGCAGCCTAGGGCTGCCATGTCGACTTGGTGAGTGCACCCACTTACCAGTCCCTAAACCTTCCCTTTACTGCATGTTGGTCACCCCTAAAGTAGGCCCTAGGGCAGGGTGCATTGTAAGTATAAGGTAGGACATGCCCTGGTGTGTGTGGCATGTCCTAATAGTGAATTACAGCCATTTTCGTTTTTCACTATTGCAAGGCTACCTGCTCCCCATAGGCCAGAATGGGCAGACTGACTATTACACCTTATAGTCAGAACTGACCCAGGGAACATGGTAGAAAAACGAATTTAGTATGCCTGAACTCAGGATGATAAAATACATCTTTTAGTGAAGTTGGTTTTAACATTCTGTGTTTGAAAATACCACTTTTAGAAAGTGGGTATTTTCTTGCCTAACTATCCAAGCCTGCCTCTGCTAGGTTGTGTATTCCTTGTCTGGAGATTGAGTGACAGGGGCTGGGGGTGGCTACAGGAGACAGGGTGAGTCAGCACAGGGCTGAATAGAAAGATCTGCATCCAGAGTGGAGGGAGGAGTTGCACCTGGGTCTGAATAGGGCTGTGCCTGCCTTCCACAATGCTGGCTCCACCTCCTGCCGGGCGGCTGAGCACCCTGCCCCACATTCTGAAAGGAAAGAAGGAGTCAGAAAAACAAAGTGCTCCAGGACTGACCAGAACTGGTTTTGGACTAGGCAGAGGCCTCTCTGCCTTCAGAGAACAAAGGAAAACTGTGTATAAAAAGGGGACCCAGACCCCTAGGAAATTAGATCACTTTGGGAAAACAAGAAGAAACCTTTGCTGAGGAGCGGAACCAAGAAGGAACTGAGGAGAAGACTATCCCTAAGCTAGAGGGATCTGCCTGCAGTGGTTGCCTGACTGCCAAAGGAAGGAGAAAGGACTTTGTGTGCACTTTTATTCAACTTGTAAAGTATCTCCAAGGGCTTGAGAAAAGAGCTTGCCTCCTGCTGAAGTCTCAGGGACAACAGACTTCAACCACCAGCTCCCCAAGAATCCTTTGGAAGTGCCTGCTGCTGTTTTGGGCCTTCTGAAGGGACTGCGTGTCGCATGGAGCTGGAAGCGCGACTCAAGAGGAAGAAGCGTGTCGCCGTCGCTGCTGCTGCCGTCGCAACTCCGAAGGAGGGTGTCGCCGCTGTAGCTGTCGTATTGCACCGCATCGAGAGAAGCGTCCCGCAACGAAGAGGAAGCGTGTCGCCGTCGCTGCTGCTGCCGTCGCAACTCCGAAGGAGGGTGTCGCCGCTGTAGCTGTCGCATTGCACCGCATCAAGAGAAGAGTCTCGCATCGAAGAAGAAGCGTGTCGCCGTCGCAGCCGCTGCCGTCGCAACTCCGAAGGAGGGTGTCGCCGCTGTAGCTGTCGCATTGCACCGCATCAAGAGAAGCGCCTCGCATCCACGGAGAAGCGTGCCGCCGTCGGAGCTGCTGCCGTCGCATCACGAAACAAGGGTGTCGCCGCTGCAGTTGCCGCATCGAGCGGAAGCGTCTCGCAACGTCGGAGAAGAGGGTCGCCGCCAAAGCCGCTGTCGTCGCATCACTGAACAAGGGTGTCGCCGCTGTAGCTGACGCATCGAGTCGAGACTTCTCGCAACCTCGGAGAAGCGTGCCGCATCAGGAAGAACTTGACGTCTTTATTTCTTTGCACCATTTCCATCGCTGCAACATTGCTTGTTGTGGAAGCGTCCCGCATCGTAAGGTACATTGACTTAAAGTGTCGCATCTTAAGAACTGAACTGAACTAAGCTAAAACTACCATTTTAAGTACAGTATTGTGGATTTTTGTCGTTTATGGTCTTGTGTTAAAACTATATAAAGAATACTTATTTTTGATATAAAACCTTGTGTGGTGTCCATCTGTAGTGTGTCACTAGATTACTGTATGGGTTCACAAATGCTTTACACACTGCCTCTGAGCTAAGCCTGTCTGCTCGTGCCAAGCTACCAAGGGGGTGAGCAGGGGTTATTTTAGGAGTGTACCCCTTTACCCTGACTAGAGGCGAGGGTCCCTATTTGTCACAAGTACCTACCTGTGCCAACTAGAGACCCCCAATTCTAACACTGAGGAATCAGGGTTGTCATGTTCAGTGTTTGCCAGAGACTACCTACACCACTGTAGAATACAGGGGAGTGGTAGTGGCACTGTAGAGCTAGCTGTTCTAACGGCTGACATATGCTGTGGAGGTGTCCAAAAGCAGTTGGGACACCAAGCCCTAGGTCATCCAAAATGCGCAGGTCCAGGGGGACTCCTAGGAACTATGGGGCATATTAGCAAGACTGGCGATAAAATTATCGCCGTTTTAGCGGCAGGAAACTGCCGCTAAAACAGCGATAATTGGCTTGCTAATAAGCGTTATAGAATTCCAATAGAAGCCCAGGTTAGATGTCCTGCACATCTAACCTGGGCTTCTATTGGAATTCTATAACGCTTATTAGCAAGCCAATTATCGCTGTTTTAGCGGCAGTTTCCTGCCGCTAAAACGGCGATAATTTTATCGCCAGTCTTGCTAATATGCCCCTATACGACATGGCGCAGCCAACGTTGGTTTCATTCTTATATTAACAGTAAAAATCTGAGTAGTTCAGTTGTGCTTTCTCAGAAAACCCTACTCACACCTTTTCAGAGACGCCTGAAGTGGGAAGGCGAAATCCGCCTCAGCTGTGCAGATATACTCTCTGTGTTGGCTGAAGGTTTAGCAAGCTTGTAAGGATAAACGGTTCCTCACATTGTGCAAAACCCTAACTCTTAAACGTACTCTTCTGTTTTAACAATGACTGAGCCCGCGGGTAGCTCGGGGGAAGACGAAGTTGCAAACGCTCTTAACATCACAGAAAACTGCAGACATGCAGTTACTATGAAATTGTTAGAACATAGCGCACCAGCAATTGGTGGCTGTGTTACCTTCGTGATCGAGGGACACGAGGTGTTCGGATCAGAGTTATTCTATTCTTGGGTTCAGTTCCCACCTGCAAACCCGGTGACTAAATTGTTCCACACATACATTGTAGTTAAACCACAAGAGGAATACATTCCATATGAAGACATTGAAGTCATGTAACTTACCAGCAGCATTAAAAGCTGGTTTAAAGGCGCCCTCCCACATACAGCATCTGTCGTGAGACTCGGTCCGCTCAGCATATAAGGAACAACCTGGCCGGTCTTAGCGACATACACTCCACATCCCGAGATAGATACATTACCAGTGGATGAAGTACGTAAAATATACAAAGACATAGTCAGGCTATACAGACACATAGTCCAGTTTGTCATGCGAACATTGACAGCCCAACCTGCGAGAAATGCTCCAGCTGGTCCACATCAGACCACACCTACAATTAACCTACAGACACTGAAATCAGTAATAGGGACAATTCCTTCCAAACGGGAGCAAATTCCGTTCTGGATAGCACAAAAAATTGCACAGCTGGAAGCAGTATTTCCCCATACGGGTCCACAGGAAAAACATAGAATGCTAACCATTTGCTTGCCAATGGGGATGGTTCCCTCGATCGAGGATTGTACCACTTGGGGAACAATCTTTGCTGCCGTTTACGTCAGAATACACGGTACTCCTTCCTTAGCAGTTGTTCCAGAGGTACTGAAACAAATACAGAATGAGTACGGGGCAGGACCTGCCCTGGACTTGGGAATTAAACTGATGGGTAATTTTGCCCAAGTCTCTGCAATCAGGCTGCGCAATATAAAGGGGGAGGCAGCAGCCGTGGCCATACACAGCCGCCTAAGGGAAATAGCACCTAGAAATAGGGAACGAGAATTACCAAAAATTATCGAAGAAACCTATGCTGAATTAGGTAGAGATAATTTGGGAACCAAAGCAGGAAAACTGCAAATGGCGGGTAGTCCCGACAAAGACAACTCCAAGCAAGCACCCACTTCTTCTAAAAAGAAAGAGGAAAACAAAAATGTTAAAAATAATAATTCAGAAAAGAATGCACGATCAAGGGGTGGGTCTCCCCAATGAGAGTCCTCTGAAAAGAGGTACAACCTTAGGAATTGTGACAACATTAGAACACCTGATAGGTATCAGGACACTGATACACGTTCCTTTCGTTCCTTCCAGGGTTCATCTAAACACTCAGAGAGGGACGGCCGATCAGAACAAAAGACTGCAGATCGACCAAAAACAAAAAGGGAGGGGCAGATCTTGCCTGGCTCCAAGATGGCAGCAATGGATTAGATCTCCGACTGCCGGATCGCCTATTCTTCATGAATTCGGCGCCCATAACACGAACTGGAACACCAAACTGCGGCAAAATACACTGGAATGTGCCATGATCCTAGGGTTGCCCTCACAATCACTGAATTCCACCTGGAAGTGCTGTAACAGCCCAGGGAGTAAGAGATGCTACCAACATGGTGCCAAATGCTTTGCCGTCTGCTCTGTGGGCCCGACGCTGATCACTCAACTGTTCCGGAGCCGGAGAGGGGATGGGGGTTGTCACCGAGCTGAGCCCCTATGCCGACTTCTGAATCGGGTCGGCTGACGCAGTGCCCGGTGGTCCGCGTGAGCCTGCGATCCGTGCCAGCCCGCATCGGGAGAAGAGATTGAGCCCACTGGGCCCGGGGACTAGATCGCTGCATGCAGCGGGTCGGCAGCGCGAGCAGTGGTCTCTGAGTGCCGCGGGCGAGCTGTGGACCCTGGTACTGCAGAATTGCTGGCACGATGCCCCTGGCCTACAAGAGGTGTGATAGGACGGTGAGCGAGATCCGCCATGCAGTGCTGGGCATACCTCGACTAGAGGCGGTGAGTGGGGGCCTTTCCGGGAACATACCACTTGTCCATAGTCAGAAGCCAGCGCCACCACAGTATATGCACTGCCAGGAAGGTCGCTGACACTCCAAGCAGGCACTGCATAGCTGCCACGGGACACACAAGGAGGAGGGGCAGGCCCTCTGGAGGCCTGGTGTCACGAGCGCGGGTGAGCCTTCATCACTACAAAGAAAGTTTGCTGCTCATCCAGTGTAGGTATAGCTGAACAATATAAAGCCATAAGTGGTCATCCCACATGCAGTGGACAAGCGTTGGAGTTAAAAAGGCTCTAGAAAACAAGCGGGCCACTCTTTGCCTCAGCAGACATGGGGAAACCCGACAAACTGCAGACCAAGCTGTCATTTGAGCTGCGCAAGACCCCCAGGTCGAAAGAGATGGACTCCCAAAGCACTGAACCTGAGTCAGACTCTGCAGAACAGCCGATAGACTCGGATCTCAAACAGATCCTCTCAGCGATGCAAGGTAGCCTCACAAAGATAGATGGCAAAATAGATGCCCTGACCTTTCGGATGGACAGAATGACTGAGAGACTCAATAAACACACCGAAAGGTTAGACACAGTCGAGAGGCGAGTATCAGATGCTGAGAACGTCCTGACAGCGGACTCGGCAGAGCTAAAAAAGATGGACAAAACGCTGCAGCTACTGAGAGCCAAAGCCGAAGACTTGGAAGCACGCTCCCGTAGAAATAACCTACGCATCATAGGGATTGCAGAGATGACCCGCATAGAAAATATGGAATTCTTCGTCGTAAAGCTCCTTACTACCATATTGGGCAGAGACATGTTTTTAGATATCTTTGTTGTGGAGGGCGCGCGCCGTTCGCTGGCCCCTCGGCCCGCTCCAGGGGCCACCCCTCGTCCCATAATAGCACGCCTTCTCAATTATCGAGACCGAGATGCGGCACTACGCAAGGCAAGAGAACTTGAGACCCTCCCATATGAGGTCATGGAGGTTTCTCTATACCCCAACTTCACTCAACAAGTACAAGAAGCGAGAAGACTCTTCACTCCAGTTAAAAAGAGACTTCGTGAGTTACACCTGAAATACAACATGCTGTACCCAGCGAAGCTCAGAGTCCTGGCCGAAGGCAAAGCGCATTTCTTTACGGAGCCAAAGCAAGTCTTGCACTTCCTGAAGCCCAGAGGAGGAGCGGGAAACAGAAGGAACCCACCGCATGGAGATGCAGGAGGGCCGGGAGACGCACCTAAGGAAGAGGACTAACGCACTCTGTCATGATCGGAGAAGAGGGGAGCCAAGTACTCCCCCCCTCAAAAAACAAGTTGATCAGCGGAGGGCTCCGAGATTAGAGCGCAACCCCATGCCGGCAACCACGAAACGAAGGGCACGGCGGGGCCAAGATCGGGACACTATGGATTCAATATGGGGAACCAAACATAGATAAGACTATTCCGGATGGGAGGAGACTTGTACCCCAAAGTCCAAAAATGTAACTCTCTCCCCGCCTAACAATGGGCAGGCGCCTTAAATAATGCTCCAAACACTGTCACAAGAACCAGGATCTCAATTCAGAGAGAGGGGGCTAACATAGGGAAGATCCCAAGGCACTCTAATGGGGAACGAACTTGATCCACAGTCCCAACATTGAACTCTTTGATGGACAAGTGTGTTGAGGGCGAAACTGCACCATACGATAACTGGGCCGTCCGGGCCTGGAACAACAGAGACTAAGCTAGCAGGCAACATCCACCCCTATGTGTGCACCACCATATGGACTAACTGACTTAGGGTTGTTCAGGGGATGCTTAAGGGTGGGGATAGTTCAATGGGAGGGGAGGGAACGCTTACCGCTATGCCAAGTTGGGGGGCATCTAGCGTGGGAGGGGGTGAATCGGGAAATGTTGATTACTGGTTTTGGTTAATTAAAAATACAGAGACACACTCCAATATGCAACAAGATAACACAAGTAACACAGAAAGGCCACCATAGATCCCAGAGTACACAACAGTAAGGAAGATGCAGAAACACCACTCATACACTCATAAGATTGCTCACTTGGAATGTACGTGGCCTTAATGACCACAGAAAACTCAGGAAAGTGGTAGCCTACCACAAAAGACACAGGGTGGACATCGCAATATTGCAGGAAACTCACTTACCACAGGAAAACGGGATATTAACCAGACAACGGATGCAGAGGCACTACTACACCGCAGGATTCACATCACATGCAAGAGGGGTCCTCCTCTGGGCTGACGGCGGAGCAGGGGTGCGCCTAACAAACATACAGGACGATGCGGGAGGCAGATATTTAATAGCCACATGCTGTAATGATTACCTAGTAGTCGAACTGGTAGGAATATGCGGGCCCAACAATGATGATCCATAATTCTACCACGACCTTAACGCACGCCTAATGCAGAGGGGCAATCTCCTACAAATATTGGGTGGAGATTTTAATTGCATCTTGGATCTCCACCTCGATTGGTCAGGGGGCCCGCCCCACCGCACACCAGCCGCAGCTAAGGCCATAATAGACATTGCTGATAATGCAGAACTAGTAGACATATGGCGTCACCAACACCCAGAGGAAGGGGGATACACACACTATTCGTCTGCCTATGATATACACACGCGCATAGACTACGGGCTCATATCCAATAGCCTGATACCCAGGGTGGACAAATGTAGGCCACTCTCTCGTACCTATTCAGATCATTCCCCGGTGGTACTGACCTTGAGACTCCAAGCCTGCATGATGGCCCCATTCACTTGGCGCTTCCCTCCCTATTCACTGATGGAACCCGTCTTCAAAGAGGAGATGGCACAGGCAATAGAAGACTTCTTCACAAACAACATAGGCTCAGTCCCTAACTTCGCCACAGTATGGGAAATATTCAAAGTGTATATAAGAGGAGTGGCACTCTCCAAACACGCTGGGGAACTGCGGTCCCTGAGGGGCAGACTGTCGACACTGGAGTGGGAGATAGCGGAATTGGAGGCACGACATAAAGATTCTGGGGACAAGAAGGTGCTTGGGGAAATCAAGTCCAAATTAGCGGAGTATCACGACACAACCAATGACAAGATCAAACACTTAGGTAAATACGCCATGGCCAGGTCATATGGGGGGGGAGCGCCCGGGCACTACACTAGCAACACTTCTTCGCCCAAATAGGGAACGAACAGCACTTACTAGTATACTGGATGAAGAGGGGAACTTAATTTCAGACCCTGAGCAAATAGCTGACAGATTCCGTTGCTATTATGCCGAGCTATACCGTACCCGCATAACTCATGATGAAGCCGCGACGACTGACTATCTAGAACATATAGAAATGACTAGGCTTGCAACAGACACAGGGAACACCTGATGGCTCCCCTGGATCCCTCTGAAATAAGGGCAGCACTGGCTGGAATGCAGGCAGGGAAAGCACCAGGAACAGATGGCTTAACTGTAGCCTTTTACAAAGCATTTCAGGACCTTCTTATCCCGCACCTGATCACCCTTTACGAAGGGATGGTGGAGACGGGAGTCATGCCACATCAATGAGCGAAGCACTGTTAGTCGCATTGCTCAAACCAGGCAAGGACCCCGAGAAATGTCCCTTATACAGGCCCCTCTCCCTATTGAACGTCGACACCAAGACATACGCGAAGGTACTGGCCAACAGACTTGCCCCTCTGCTACCGGGTCTGGTTGGAGCGGAACAGGAGGGAACAGGAGGGATTCGTGCCTGGCAGGTCACTAATGTACAATCTCAGAACCCTATTCGGCGACATACAATACACGGACTCAGAGGTGAAGGTCGCGGCAGTGTTTTTAGACGCTGAGAAGGCATTCGACTCTGTGGAGTGGGCCTTTCTCATGGCTGTGTTCCGCAGGGTTGGAGTAGGCGAAATCTATCTTAAGTTAGTATAAGTACTATGTAGCAGGCCCACAGCCAGAGTACTGATAGGGAACACAGTGACGACCCGAATATAGAGATCACTAGAGGAACCAGGCAGGGATGCCCGCTCTCGCCATTACTTTATGCTATTGTCGCGGAGCCTCTGGTGCGCGCTCTGAGGGAATAACATGGGCACAGAGGCATAAGATTCCCTGGATACAGACTTATAATATCAGCATATGCTGATGACACCCTGTTATACATACGAGACCCCAAGTGCAATCTCTCTCCGGTGCTGCGAGAGGTAGTCCAGTTTGGGGGCCTATCGGGACTCCGGATAAACTGGGACAAATCCATCATATTCCCTTAAACCCCCTCTACAACAAAAACGAATTTGGATTTCCCACTAAATTGGTCAACAGAACCGGTCAGGTATTTAGGAATACTGATACACACAGACCCAACACAGATCTTCAGGGAAAATTATGGCAAAGCTGTTTCCAAGTTAGAGGAAGATATCAACAGATGGATGCCGCTGTCCATGATGGGACGCATGGCAATCATGAAGATGGTAATCCTCCCCAGATTTTTATTTCTGTTTCAAAATATCCCGATGTCATTGCCCCATTCTTTTTTCAAAACATTGAGATCTCAGCTACTACGGCTAGCTTGGGCTAAGCAACCCCAAGTAAAATGGGACACTCTGGTACCACCGTACGATATGGGCAGACTTAGTGCCCCAGACCTAGAGCTTTACTGCCGGGCGGCACAGGGCCTGCCACCGATCTATTGGATACAGAACCCCCATTATTTACCGCACTTACACATCGAGAGGATCGCTGCTGCCCCATTCACTCTCCCCAGAACACTATTCTGTAACCCAACCAGACACCACGGAGTCCTGGACTCACTTAACTCTACCATACATGCTTGGAGACAGATACAGGAATATTATGCTGGCTCTTACCTATACTCACCACACATAGATCTCACATGGTGTTCCTGGTTCAATCTAAGTCAGGAGAGCGGGGTGGTGCAGGCACTACGCACCGTGGGAATCACAAAAATAGGAGACCTATTCCACCAGGGAGTAATGAAGGAATGGGACTCACTCCAAGAGGACTCTGCGACACCCAAGCTGTTAACCAGATTCCAGTACTTCAGAGTTAGACACTCCATGCAGGAACTGCAAGGGGATGATATGCTAGAACCCCCCGACATCACTTCTCTGTCTGCCTTGATACAGGCAGACTCTTCTTCCAGACTGGTATCTAAAATATACACCTTGACACAGGAAGCACGCAGACCCAAGATCACAAAGGCAAGACTAGAATGGCAGAGAGATTTGGACAGGATGATAGAGCGACAAAAGTTGGAAGCACTGCTGTTCGGTGTCCCACACAGTTTCATTTAATGGCAGACACAGGCTAATCCAATTCAAGTACATTAATAGAGTGTATTACACTCCAGAGAAGTTGTTCAGATACAGACTGAGCGATACAAAAGAATGCACCAGATGCCGGGCGGACAAAGCAGACTTTATACACGCATCTTGGCACTGCCCAGATATAGCTTAGTTTTGGGAAAGGGTGTTTCAGGAACTGGGAAGCATCATTGGTTCGACACTAGAGATGGACCCCATGCTGGCCTTATTGGGATATGACAAATAAAAGAATGGCATGCAGACATGGTGTACTGCAACACCCAGTCAGATGTGTACAGTGAATTATTACCGCCCCAAAGCCGTCCTAAAAATGATTGGGGACCATATACAACGTACCTGGTGGGCAAGGAGACAGGGGAAGCTGAGGGAATGCAGGGGGAACAGCAGAGCGCAGATGTGGGGCCCCTTGAAACTGCAGAACAATCAACACAAGTTGAGGACCCAGATGACATATAATTTGGGGAAGGGTTACCAATGGAATCCTTACAAGAGCCATCCCGGTTGCACATGGGAGGTTGATCACTCTGGGCCTCTACAAATGTACAGAGGAAAGTAAAGCAATCTTTCTAGCTGCAAACTGTTAGATGATTTCGCCGGACAGGCTAAATTTGGGGATTAGTTATATACAACTGGCTATTGTTGCAAATGTATGCCAATTACAATGTCAATTTCATGTTATGCTGTAACATTATCTGCATAAGATAAGTGTGTCTCATTTGAAAAAAAAAAAGTTTAAAAAAAAAGGGAAACACATTGCACTTTAGATTACATTATCAAAAAGGAAGAACCTTTTTAAAGAGAGACACGGTGGTATAGGTGATAGGGTACAGGCGCACTAGGTAGTTTCACTCATTATTCCTTGAACGTTCCAAAGTAAAGGCGGTGCTGAAGGGTTAGGGAGAACCACCAGCCTCCCCAAGTTCCTGGTAAGGCTAAGAAGCCACAAGACAACGTACTTAATATACCCCAGCACACATATATAATTTAAAAAATGTGTTATTTATCAGTAGTTGATCACATATGAACAAAAATAGAAGCGTATCGTTGATTTTCTCCTTCTTTATTCAGTCTTCCAACTGTATTTTCCAATATGTAAAACGTTCCCAAGCCAACACGTGTTTCGTCGCCTCAGTAAAATTATACATGCGACTTGTTCACGGCTGAAAGGTTTCACTGTATTTCAATTTCCAATGTGGCGAAAATTCCAGGCCACATAAGCCTATGGCGTGGGGTAAACTTCAATGTGTCAGTAATTTATCGCACAGACTGCTGAGTGGTGATTGAGTAGCTTCAAAGCCCTGTAGGGCGTTCACGAGTCTTTAAAAGTAGAAAACGCCGTATTATGAAAACGTGCCCCACGCCGGTATCCTCGAGTGCGAGTGCAATCTTTCTAGCTGCAAACTGTTAGATGATTTCGCCGGACAGGCTAAATTTGGGGATTAGTTATATACAACTGGCTATTGTTGCAAATGTATGCCAATTACAATGTCAATTTCATGTTATGCTGTAACATTATCTGCATAAGATAAGTGTGACTCATTTGAAAAAAAAAAAGTAAAAAAAAAGGAAACACATTGCACTTTAGATTACATTATCAAAAAGGAAGAACCACCTACAACAAAGCCTCAATTCAATAAGAAGAAAGTAGCTGGCTTAAAGATTAGGAATGCCCAGGTTACTGAGGACTCAGCTTCTGAACGGGGAATGGGCTCTGAAGATGCTAGACAGCGCGGCAGAAGTAACAATAGCTGGCCAGAGCCTGAAGGATTTTCTGGTGACAGCAGTATTGAATGAGCATATCATGGTGGAAACACCTGATACCAGAGTGAGTGTCCCGCATAGACTGTATGAAATTAAACTTCAAATAGAAGGGGACATCTCAAGGAAAGTTAAAGGTCTCTTTTGGGAAAATTTGACATTTGTATATGACATACTGTTAGCAGAAAGAGATTGACCGCCTCATCATTTTGCATGCTTTCTCCGACCTCGTTCCAGAATCTTTAAAACATTCATACGCGCAGGAGTGGGCGCTAGCGCTAGCTCTAGCATTATACCGCAACCATGTAGGGTGGGACGTGGAGTCAACTCACCACGAAATCCCATTAAAATCTACTCCAAATCCATAGAGACAGTACCCTATAAAAAATGATGCAAAAAGACAGGTCAAAGAAATCTTACACCAACTCGAATACCAAGGTGTGATTGAGACTTGCACCTCCTTGATGAATAGTCCTTTGTTTCCAGTAATGAAACCTGACAATACATATCGTCTAGTTTTAGATTACCGACATTTAAACACATGCACGCGAACATTTGCAGTTCAAAACGCACATAGTGGCACATTAATGAATACATTGTGCGGAAAAAATACAAAACGACTTTAGATATCTCGAATGGATTCTTCTGCCAAAATATAGCTCCAGAAAGCAGATATTTGACAGCATTTTCCGCGCTTGGCACTCAGCAAAATCTTTGTCATTTGCCTCAAGGGTATAAGAACAGCCCGGGGCTATTCTCGGCAAGAGTGTCAGAAATATTACAAACTTGCGATGAGGAGGCTGTGTGCTATGTAGATGATATCTATCTAACAGACGATGAATTACTTGAACACTTGAGCAGGGTGAACAACATAATTGTGGGAATTGCCAATTTGGGCTACAAATTTAATTTCAAGATATCTAAAATCGCCCATCTCAATGTCCTGTTTTTGGGATATGAGCTATCAAGTGAAGGCAAGAGTCTGGCAGTCAACTTCTTAGAAAAGTGTGTGCTGCTCCAACCTCCAAAAATCTAAAGGGTTTGCAATCCATTTTAGGATTTCAAAATTTTGGCAGAACATACATTCTAGATCACGCAGAAAGAGTAAAACCCTTCTATGACTTAATCAGACCTGATTTCACACCTCATCTGTGGGCACAGCAACACACAGATACTCTCCATTCAGTTCAGGCTGACATGATAGCATCTAAACACTTACACACACGTGTAAATTCTAGAAACTTGGTGATCCGGGTCGTCCCCGGTTTATCAGGATATACTTAGCTCACATTTATACACAAATGCTGAAATGCGATTTGCGGCAACAGAAAAATTACTGTCCGCAGTACAGACTGCTGTAGCGGGAGAAAGAGCACAAGCACTAGTTGTAACCCGGTACCAACTTAGAAGCTGTTACCAAAGCAAGCATTCCAAATGCAAAAGCACTACATCGGCGATGGATACAATGGGCTAATTCTCTCACTGCAACAGATGTAGATTACAAGTATGATTCTACATTAAAAACACAAGCATTCTTGCTGTCTGAACAAGAATACCCTCTGCCGAATGAAATCTTGCCTCTAGAAAAATATGAATACATCATTTACACTGATGGATCTGCTCAGCCTGCCATAGGAAGTAAACAGCAATATAGCGCTGCATGTGCTATAGTGAAGGGATGTATGCGGGATGGTAAGTTCCACCCCAGCAATACAACTACGCGAGATAGTGTGCGATTCGTTTTACTGCGTGCAGTCTTACAATTAATATCTTTATTACTGGGGCCAGAATGGGTTTAGAGATTCCAATGGTTGCACAATTAAGCATGAATTGTTATGGGAACAAGTGGCAAAGCTGAAAGCATGCCTGCCACGGACTCAAGTTATTCACACCTTGAGTGACCAGCATGTTGGCGTACACATTGAAGGGAATTCACTGGCTGATGAAGCTGCCAAGGCGACAGTGCGAACTGCTGCAGTTGCTGCAATCACTCGTTATAGCACGAGGATAGACGGAGATATACTGATAGCTGTCAATGCCTCTAAGAACGGCTCTGCCATTCCGAAAGGCTTTCTACTCAAATATTCCTATAAATTAGATGCACAAAACACACCGTATGCTCAAATTCCAGGAGTGGGGGATAGAGTTATACCAAACACAGATCGCAGATTAGGTTTAATTCTAGCTGCACACCAGGTTCTGGGCTCTGTACACGCAGGAGTCACTGCTACAGTTTCGTTACTGAAGCGGCGATTCTGGTGGCCAAGTCTGTCTAAACAAACAAAGGCTTATGTCTTAAAATGTGACATCTGTCAGCAGGTGAAAGGTTTCACCGTAGCACGGCCACCACAAACACCATTACTCATTTCAGACAGACCACTCGCATGTGTCTATTTGGATCACTGCGGCCCCTTAAATTCAGACGGGCTTACAAGTACATCTTAGTGGCAGTGGATTCATGCTCTAGATTTCAATGGGTTTGGCCTCAGCGTTCGGCTGATGCTCGAACTGTAATAAAGGATTTGCGAGTCTTCATCGGGACATATGTAATTGGCATGTTACATTCTGACCGTGGCCCTGCGTTTAGCTCTCGGGCTTACAAGGAAGGCATGGAAAGCATGGGCGTGGCCTTGCGGTACTTCTCCCCCTACCATTCCGATGGAAGTGCGGTGCTGGAGAGGAAGAACCGGGACCTAAAGCTATCCTTAACAGCAAGGGCATTAGGTGCGGGCGGTAGTTGGGTCAATCACCTATTTGGGGTCCAGAGGGCACTGAACAATATGCAGAGAAAATCCTTGGGAGGACGTACCCACTATGAGATCCTGTTTTGGACAAGAATGTGGGTACCTGACCTTGATTGTGCCAGCACAGTGGAGGATGTAAAACCATTTGAATTGAATGATCGTTTGGCTGTTTTACAGGAACTCAATGAATTCCGGGCATTACAAATCAACGTCCAAGTAAAACGCACCGCCACTGGGGAAGTGAAACCGGTTCCGGCAAGACCTGTCTGTGTCCCAAAGGTTGGGGACCTCGTCAGAGAAAAGATCGTGGACAAGAAGGAGTTTGGGCCATCTTACAGAACACCTGTACCTGTCCTGGCGGTTCAAGGAACAAGAACAGTACTTCTTCCGCCTCTTTCCGGCCGAAAAGAAAAAATATTCGTCTCCATTGATCTGATTAAGCCACACTATGTGGCCGATTCTCAACAGCAGGCCGCGTTGAGTCCTGAGTAGCCGCAGATCTCCTCTCGCTACTATAAAGGAAGTTCAGATGGAAAGACTAATAACGTTTCAAGACTCCTCTGTGCAAGATGCCTGAGTAGCCCATAACGGAGTACGAATTACACATTTTGAAACAGAATAACACCAAAATACTACTGAAGCGCAAATTGCGATTCGGCCCAACAATGAACTTTACATCAATGTGCCTTAACAAGAAGCAACTGACAGTTCTACAAACACTGCTGAGCTCCCAAGGATAGATCAAACTGCGTCTGGCTATTTCATCAACTTCAATGACTTTTCTTCAGATCCAAGTGAACCTGAGCAAATTCCACCCATTTCCAAGAAAGAACAATTTCGACAATTCCATCTCTGGCTGAAAAAGACTTACTTAGTGTACCCTTGGTTACATCTTTGGTTTGCATTAGGGATCCTTTTCCTGTTAATTTGGATTGGTATAGTAACTGTCTTTTTCCTACTACTGAATGGACATTACCGCCCACAACGCTCTGCAGTCCAGCCTGTGAATTTGGTCTTGAAACCACATATGCCATCACACTGTGAACAAAGAGACTTGTCCCTAGTGAACATTTCAGCAGTTCCAGTACCGGATGGTATAGTTTGGGATAGGGTTTCATATGATGTACATGGTCCCACCAAACATTTGAAAATTCCACACGTGTTCAAAATTTCGATGAATGATTTCATTACCCCTAGTACACTCTCTGATGATTGGGACATTGAGACTGTAAATGCTATGCTCTCAGATTTAGAACAATCTGCTGCATTTTCTTACAGGCAATTGTATGAAGATACACCTGACTACGATAGCATGTTTTGTTACCAGCATTATGATCATCACTTTTTGCACAGAGCTAGTGTTCCATGCACTGTAAACACTTACCACCAATGGGAACATTGCCCGACACCACCTAAAGGTAGTTCTGCCACATTTGCACAGAAATATGCATACTTTTCAGAGTTCAATACATCAGACCCAATGTCATACTACTATAAGCTAGTACAGACAAATGCAACTGTGAAGAAAATGATGCTGACTAACACAAAGCTCATATATACAGCACCTTTTATCTCCCGACTATCTATACAAGGTTTCGACTATTGGAGGGACAAAATAGACACAAAACCCATCTGGGGATGAAAGATTGGCAGGTTCAGGGAACGGAGGCTTTATTTAGAGCTTGCCTCATACCGTTACAGATAATATTCCTGAGCAGAACAGTGCAACAAGCTACCTGCTAAGGGTTTGCAAAAATCAAAGACTTGAAAACACCACACATCGCCTTACCAACACCCATTGAAGGGCTTTCGAATAACACACTGATTAGTGAGGAGGTACTGGGTGCAATGCTACAGAATGGTACATACAATTCTTCAGCTCCCAATTAGAAGGGATGGTTGGTTTGGCCTATCGACACAAATAGGTGTCAAGCGATATTCAAGGGTAACACCAAAGGGTTTAATATCCATAGGCCTGACCCACGCTATGTACACACAGACGACCCAGGGGTAGTGACTTCTTATAGTGTTTGCAAGTTGTGCCTAGAATGGCTAAAAACCTTTCTGCTTTTAAGCTGTATGCTGCAATCATGGCGTTCAGGCCACGTGCCATGGAAATACATTAATAACACAAGTTTGTTTTCGGCTTAGAATCTGACCGACAGACAGTTGACTATGGCACGCAGAGATGCAAAGTACACCACGCTGCTTATTGAAAAATTGGAGAAATTACCTTTCACTGTAGCAGAGTCACCGTCTACTGAATGGTTAATTCATGGCTATATCACACTGCCAATCACGACATTTCAGTTCCAATACTGCCTTAGATACATCCAAGTAGGCAGGTATGAAGCGTTGGGTGAAGGGATCATACAAGAAACCTGGGAGTTACCGTATAGATATAGGTGCAGAAATAAGGACACTGAAGTTTTCTTAAGTGGTAAAGACTGCGGGAAGGCTTTAACTGGGTCTTTAGTGTGCAAAGAAGTGTCGCTTTATGCAATGTGTAATGCGTCGAAAGCGAACTTATCTTGCTACTTGAAAGGCTCCCCAGCTGCCGTGATTCATCCGGTTTTTTAATTACTTTCGAATGGAAGTTACTTAGTGCTGAATGATCAAGGCTGTTGTGGAATGATGCCAGGCATCGCATATCTAGTCACAGTAAACATCAGGGTTGTTTGCTGTAAGCAAGTATTGTTTCCCCGGCTCACACAGTCAGGGAGGCACCACTGTGGTCTTCATTGAATGTTTCCAGTATAAGGTTTGATTTTCTGAGCAGACTGAAAGCCACGTTGTTTCAACAAAATGTGGCCTTAACTTCAGCCCAAGAGACTTTTGATCTCCAGCTTGCAGGTTGCAAGGTTTTCAGCAGAGATACAGTCCCTGGTCCGTACGAACATCCCGATCCATTTTGGAGAAATGGTTCATCGTATCTTTAACATGTCTGATACGAGTGGGATACTGCACTTATTTAAGCGACTTGGATCAGGTCTCTTAACCACCTTTCAGACCATCTTCAGAGTAATTCCAGCCTTCATACACTCTGTACTTGGAAGCATTTTTGGAGGGCTTCCTTTGGTCCTGCTTTTGGTAGCGGGCATCCTGATTTTAATACTCTTGCTTCACAATGGTTTTGCAATTCCTCATGAAATGGAGAGAACACTGCTGGAACAACGTTGTCGTGAGCGCATGGTGTTCTACCTGACTACACCTCGGCTGCGAGAGCTGAGTGAGCATTGGTTCCTGTCTTTCAGACCGGTCTAGCTAGACTATGTCCTGCCTGTGTTCCGTTGCCTCTTCTGCGGGTTCGGCTGTGTGTTGGACCTGTGTCTGACAGTTCCATCAGTTGTGCCGCCGGACATTGAAGTGCTACTGGTGCCTTTACGGACCCACACGTGCAGTTGTCCACAGCGTATTCCCATGTTGATGACGGCATTTCTAGAGCCTCCAAGGGATGCTTCCACTCCTCTTGGAAGGGAATCGGCTCTGCCCCAGAAGTACAGGCATCGACATCAGGCATGCAGGCATCTAACTCTTCCCCAGCGGCTGCCGTGGGAACCAGAGATGACCATCTTTGCTCTTTGGATATGATACTGGAAGTTCTTGAGGGACTACCATCTGCGGATACCATGTTCAGCGATGTTGAGTCTTCAGTGCAGGATTCTTAAAACAATCTGGCCTCTCTTGTGCTGAGAACCGTTTGGCTAGTTTTAAAAAACATTTACCAAATTGAAGGTCGACTGTGACTTTGTTTTATTTTCCTTCTTGGCTCTAACTGAGCTTCATGGCTTTCAAGGTGCTCAGTGCAATAATCACAATATATACAAGTTTAGAGGACCTTTTGAACGCTTTTTTAGGGAAAAATTACTTTTATTACGGACATTTTTTTCACGCTTTTTAAGTACCTTTTATTATGTTTTATTGTAAATGATTTTATGACTTTTATAAGCGTTAGCTTTATCATTACCTAGCTGACCTTGTTGACCTTTTGATGAGGAGTGGGTGTCATGTCTTCTAGGATAGTCCCATCATGTACACCCCATTTCTACATACATTATCCCAGCCACACGACTATAACGATTCTAAACAGGTGACCTTTTTCCTTGCTCCTAACTCTTCGACACCAGGATCTTAGTCTTCTATCAGAATCCCTGTATCTGACGTACATAAACATGTCCCCAGGCACGGCTGATTCATTCTGCATAAGGGTCGCCACTTTTTTTCATCCTTGGCCAACAGCCAGCTGTGCATGATCGCACTTGTTTAAAAAAGCATCGGTGATTGTTTTCAAAACATCCATGGTTGTTTTAAAAACATATTGATTCTAGAAAAAACCCTGGAGTGAGCACTTTAGTATAAAAGACTCTCACTCCCCCCAACAAATTAGAGGAGAATTCCCTCCAAGCTGAGACGGGGGTCCTGCATGCCGAATCTTCGACACACAGCGGTCTGACATCCCTTGCGTGTTGTCATCCTCGATGCAGAGACGGGGTCCTTCGTGCTGAACCATCAGGTGAGGGGCTGGTTCTTCCCTAGGGGTTTCTTGGCTACAGATACACATATCTAATCACATATACACCTACACCTCTAGGTTAGGCTAGGTACATTTTAGGCAAATTACTTAAGGTGCGCATTTTAGGAATATGAAAGTGCTACTGTTTTTATCTGAACTATTTCGGTTCATCTTATTAGCACTATGGTAGAAATGTATCTACTATTCACTATATTGGTACTAGCAATCTTTCGTATGCTTCTGTCTCCTGATTGTCGCAGCACATACGTTTTACACCAGGCTGTCGCTGGACCAATATATTCTTATTGAAAAGTCCCAATTGCCAACCTGTGTAATTTCTGAGAGAAAGCAAGCACGAGCATCTGAGCGAAACGTACTGTACTGTTTTCCACGATCCCTGAGGAATCAGGGTTGTCATGTTCAGTGGTTGCCAGAGACTACCTACACCACTGTGAATACAGGGGGTTGGCAGTGGCCCTGTAGAGCTAGCTGGTCTAACAGCTGATATATCCTGTGGGGGTGTCCAAAAGCGGATGGGACACCAAGTCCTCAGTTTTGGTCATCCAAAATGTGCAGGTCCTGGGGACTTCTAGGAACTACTCGACAAAGGTCGAGAAGAAACTATTTTCTAGAAAATTTGCGAGAAAATGGCACATTTATTTTTTGCTCCAAATTGCACTTTAAGGAAATATTAGCAGTTTTTAAAATTTGTATGTATCATTTTTCTGGAGATACAAAGAAACTCTGCACTCCAAAATAATATAGTGCATACATTAGAAAACGTTTTATCAGTAATTATTGCCAGGTTGCATCGAAAAAGTATGCCAGGGTGCAAATGAAAAAGGTGGGAAACTGTAAAGTTGGGTTGGCCAGTAATCAGTACCTACACGAGACTTGCCTCACGTAACAAAGATTTCAAACAACCCTAACCAAAACACAGTTACAAAAAAAACAATAAATTACACCTACTAATTACAGTCTGCACAGACACATGTTGTGGTCTTGAAATAGAGTGCAAAATATTTTGTGATTTATTGGAAAAAATGTGTAATACCCGATTAACACACATTTTTTGGTTTAATGCGCCTTGTGAGAATGCAGTAAAGCATGCTGTGTGATGCGCTAATATTTTCCTGAAAACAGGAGCAAATAGATGACTGTAGTACCCAGATACAAAAGTATGCACCACTAGACGGTAACTTTATTACCAGACATCAGTCCCGTTTTTTCCACTCATTTCTAAATCAGAAGGTAGTACCAACTAGTGATGTAATTATTGCTTCGTGGTCTTACCCCTCTCATTGTACATTTAGGTCAATGGAGTTTATTTAGTAAAGCTGCATATTACAACTGCAGTGACCCTAAACACATAAGAAGTCTTCAGCAGAACGATGTTCTTTGTAGTTATTGTTAAAAATGGAACTGAATAGGCATAAGTTTGAAATGAAATTTGTAGGGTTATATTTTTCATCAACGGACAAGACATCTACATGCCCCTATCATCTTTAAGGTATGCTGAATCACTTCAAAGGCTGGAAGGACCAACCCATCACTTCATCTGACAGACATAGGATTTCAGTAATCCTCTATAGTGCAAGGAACAGCATATCACCAGGATCAAATTCAAGAAGTGAAATAAGTAACAACACAGAAACAAGCCTAACAGCCCAACTGCCCAAGGTCTGGAACCCAAAACACTATGCATGAGTTATGCCCAGTCACTCCTGCACTTCAGACAATACCTGAAAATGTATCTCTTAAAAAAGCCCTCCTCTACCTCTGCTCGCGAACTCTGCTCATTTAGACCCATCGACTCCAACCAAGGAGACACACTCTTCCCTAGTTCTCCCGTCTCTTTTACACTCTTTTGTACACAATCAAGGAACAGCCCCTATTCCCTTGCACAGAGCTTCATTGCTTCTCCTGCTAGGCTTGACCCTATAAATTCAAAGCCATACATACATTTGCCCACCTCAATATGCCCTCCAATTGGGGATAAGATGTGTCCCTGCCCTTTGATCTCCATGCCATGTCTCCTAGGATAGTTCCATCATGTATACCCCATTTCTACATACATTATCCCATCCACACAACTATAACGATGCTAAACAGGCGACCTTTTACCTAATAGCTTGCTCCTGTCTCTTCGACACTAGGCTCTTAGTCTTCTATCAGAATCCCTGTACCTGACGTACATAAACATGTCCCCAGGCACGGCCGATTTATTCTGTATAAGGGTCACCTCTTTTTTTTTTCCTAGGCCAACAGCCAGCTGTGCATGATCACACTTGTTTAGAAAAGCATCGGTGATTGTTTTCAAAACATTTATGATTGTTTTCAAAACATCCATGGTTGTTTTAAAAACGATTCTAGAAAAAACCCTGGAGTGACCACTTTAGTATAAAAGACCCTCACCCTCCCCCCCCCTACAAATTAGAGGAGAATTCCTTCCAAGCTGAGACGGGGGTCCTGCATGCCGAATCTTCGACACACAGCGGTCTGACATCCTTTGCGTGTTGTCATCCTCGACGCAGAGACGGGGTCCTTTGTGCTGAACCATCAGGTGAGGGGCTGGTTCTTCCCTAGGGGTTTCTTGGCTACAGATACACATATCTATACACATATACACCTAGACCTCTAGGTTAGGCTAGGTACATTTTAGGCAAATTACTTATTGGTGCGCGTTTTAGGAATATGCAAGTGCTACTGTTTTTATCTGAACTATTTCGGTTCATCTTATTAGCACTATGGTAGAAATGTATCTACTATTCACTATATTGGTACAAGCAATCCCTTTCGTATGCTTCTTTCTCCTGGTTGTCGCAGCACATATGGTTTACACCAGGCTGTCTCTGGACCAATAAATTCTTATTGAAAGTCCTAATTGCCATCCTGTGTAGTTTTTGAGAGAAAGCATGCACGAGTGTCTGAGCGAAACGTACTGTACTGTTTTCCACGATCCCTGAGGAATCAGGGTTGTCATGTTCAGTGGTTGCCAGAGACTACCTACACCACTGTAGAATACAGGGGAGTGGTAGTGGCACTGTAGAGCTAGCTGTTCTAATGGCTGACATATCCTGTGGAGGTGTCCAAAAGCAGTTGGGACACCAAGCCCTAGGTCATCCAAAATGCGCAGGTCCAGGGGGACTCCTAGGAACTATACGACATGGCGCAGCCAACGTTGGTTTGATTCTTATATTAACAGTAAAAATCTGAGTAGTTCAGTTGTGCTTTCTCAGAAAACCCTACTCACACCTTTTCAGAGACGCCTGAAGTGGGAAGGCGAAATCCGCCTCAGCTGTGCAGATATACTCTCTGTGTTGGCTGAAGGTTTAGCAAGCTTGTAAGGATAAACGGTTCCTCACATTGTGCAAAACCCTAACTCTTAAACTTACTCTTCTGTTTTAACAATGACTGAGCCCGCGGGTAGCTCGGGAGAAGACGAAGTTGCAAACGCTCTTAACATCACAGAAAACTGCAGACATGCAGTTACTATGAAATTGTTAGAACATAGCGCACCAGCAATTGGTGGCTGTGTTACCTTCGTGATCGAGGGACACGAGGTGTTCGGATCAGAGTTATTCTATTCTTGGGTTCAGTTCCCACCTGCAAACCCGGTGACTAAATTGTTCCACACATACATTGTAGTTAAACCACAAGAGGAATACATTCCATATGAAGACATTGAAGTCATGTAACTTACCAGCAGCATTAAAAGCTGGTTTAAAGGCGCCCTCCCACATACAGCATCTGTCGTGAGACTCGGTCCGCTCAGCGTATAAGGAACAACCTGGCCGGTCTTAGCGACATACACTCCACATCCCGAGATAGATACATTACCAGTGGATGAAGTACGTAAAATATACAAAGACATAGTCAGGCTATACAGACACATAGTCCAGTTTGTCATGCGAACATTGACAGCCCAACCTGCGAGAAATGCTCCAGCTGGTCCACATCAGACCACACCTACAATTAACCTACAGACACTGAAATCAGTAATAGGGACAATTCCTTCCAAACGGGAGCAAATTCCGTTCTGGATAGCACAAAAAATTGCACAGCTGGAAGCAGTATTTCCCCATACGGGTCCACAGGAAAAACATAGAATGCTAACCATTTGCTTGCCAATGGGGATGGTTCCCTCGATCGAGGATTGTACCACTTGGGGAACAATCTTTGCTGCCGTTTACGTCAGAATACATGGTACTCTTTCCTTAGCAGTTGTTCCAGAAGTACTGAAACAAATACAGAATGAGTACGGGGCAGGACCTGCCCTGGACTTGGGAATTAAACTGATGGGTAATTTTACCCAAGTCTCTGCAATCATGCTGCGCAATATAAAGGGGGAGGCAGCAGCCGTGGCCATACACAGCCGCCTAAGGGAAATAGCACCTAGAAATAGGGAACGAGAATTACCAAAAATTATCGAAGAAACCTATGCTGAATTAGGTAGAGATAATTTGGGAACCAAAGCAGGAAAACTGCAAATGACGGGTAGTCCCGACAAAGACAACTCCAAGCAAGCACCCACTTCTTCTAAAAAGAAAGAGGAAAACAAAAATGTTAAAAATAATAATTCAGAAAAGAATGCACGATCAAGGGGTGGGTCTCCCCAATGGGAGTCCTCTGAAAAGAGGTACAACCTTAGGAATTGTGACAACATTAGAACACCTGATAGGTATCAGGACACTGATACACGTTCCTTTCGTTCCTTCCAGGGTTCATCTAAACACTCAGAGAGGGACGGCCGATCAGAACAAAAGACTGCAGATCGACCAAAAACAAAAAGGGAGGGGCAGATCTTGCCTGGCTCCAAGATGGCAGCAATGGATTAGATCTCCGACTGCCGGATCGCCTATTCTTCATGAATTCGGCGCCCATAACACGAACTGGAACACCAAACTGCGGCAAAATACACTGGAATGTGCCATGATCCTAGGGTTGCCCTCAAAATCGCTGAATTCCACCTGGAAGTACTGTAACAGCCCAGGGAGTAAGAGACACTACCAACATGCCGCCAAACGCTTTGCCGTCTGCTCTGTGGGCCCGACGCTGATCACTCAACTGTTCCGGAGCAGGAGAGGGGATGGGGGTTGTCACCGAGCTGAGCCCCTATGCCGACTTCTGAATCGGGTCGGCTGACGCAGTGCCCGGTGGTCCGCGTGAGCCTGAGATCCGTGCCAGCCCATCGGGAGAAGAGATTGAGTCCATTGGGCCCGGGGACTAGATCGCTGCATGCAGCGGGTCGGCAGCGCGAGCAGTGGTCTCTGAGTGCCGCGGGCGAGCTGTGGACCCTGGTACTGCAGAATTGCTGGCACGATGCCCCTGGCCTACAAGAGGTGTGATAGGACGGTGAGCGAGATCTGCCCCGCAGTGCTGGGCATACCTCGACTAGAGGCGGTGAGTGGGGGCCTTTCCGGGAACATACCACTTGTCCATAGTCAGAAGCCAGCGCCACCACAGTATATGCACTGCCAGGAAGGTCGCTGACACTCCAAGCAGGCACTGCATAGCTGCCACGGGACACACAAGGAGGAGGGGCAGGCCCTCTGGAGGCCTGGTGTCACGAGCGCGGGTGAGCCTTCATCACCACAAAGAAAGTTTGCTGCTCATCCAGTGTAGGTATAGCTGAACAATATAAAGCCATAAGTGGTCATCCCACATGCAGTGGACAAGCGTTGGAGTTAAAAAGGCTCTAGAACACAAGCGGGCCACTCTTGGCCTCAGCAGACATGGGGAAACCCAACAAACTGCAGACCAAGCTGTCATTTGAGCTGCGCAAGACCCCCAGGTCGAAAGAGATGGACTCCCAAAGCACTGAACCCGAGTCAGACTCTGCAGAACAGCCGATAGACTCGGATCTCAAACAGATCCTCTCAGCGATGCAAGGTAGCCTCACAAAGATAGATGGCAAAATAGATGCCCTGACCTTTCGGATGGAGAGAATGACTGAGAGACTCAATAAACACACCGAAAGGTTAGACACAGTCGAGAGGCGAGTATCAGATGCCGAGAACGTCCTGACAGCGGACTCGGCAGAGCTAAAAAAGATGGACAAAACGCTGCAGCTACTGAGAGCCAAAGCCGAAGACTTGGAAGCACGCTCCCGTAGAAATAACCTACGCATCATGGGGATTGCAGAGATGACCCGCATAGAAAATATGGAATTCTTCGTCGAAAAGCTCCTTACTACCATATTGGGCAGAGACATGTTTTTAGATATCTTTGTTGTGGAGGGCGCGCACCGTTCGCTGGCCCCTCGGCCCGCTCCAGGGGCCACCCCTCGTCCCATAATAGCACGCCTTCTCAATTATCGAGACCGAGATGCGGCACTACGCAAGGCAAGAGAACTTGAGACCCTCCCATATGAGGTCATGGAGGTCTCTCTATACCCCAACTTCACTCAACAAGTACAAGAAGCGAGAAGACGCTTCACTCCAGTTAAAAAGAGACTTCGTGAGTTACACCTGGAATACAACATGCTGTACCCAGCGAAGCTCAGAGTCCTGGCCGAAGGCAAAGCGCATTTCTTTACGGAGCCAAAGCAAGTCTTGCACTTCCTGAAGCTCAGAGGAGGAGCGGGAAACAGAAGGAACCCACCGCGTGGAGATGCAGGAGGGCCGGGAGACGCACCGAAGGAAGAGGACTAACGCACTCTGTCATGATCGGAGAAGAGGGGAGCCAAGTACTCCCCCCCTCAAAAAACAAGTTGATCAGCGGAGGGCTCCGAGATTAGAGCACAACCCCATGCCGGCAACCACGAAACGAAGGGCACGGCGGGGCCAAGATCGGGACACTATGGATTCAATATGGGGAACCAAACATAGGTAAGACTATTCCGGATGGGAGGAGACTTGTACCCCAAAGTCCAAAAATGTAACTCTCTCCCCGCCTAACAATGGGCAGGCGCCTTAAATAATGCTCCAAACACTGTCACAAGAACCAGGACCTCAATTCAGAGAGAGGGGGCTAACATAGGGAAGATCCCAAGGCACTCTAATGGGGAACGAACTTGATCCACAGTCCCAACATTGAACTCTTTGATGGACAAGTGTGTTGAGGGCAAAACTGCACCATACGATAACTGGGCCGTCCGGGCCTGGAACAACAGAGACTAAGCTAGCAGGCAACATCCACCCCTATGTGTGCACCACCATATGGACTAACTGACCTATGGTTGTTCAGGGGATGCTTAAGGGTGGGCATAGTTCAATGGGAGGGGAGGGAACGCTTACCGCTATGCCAAGTTGGGGGCATCAAGCGTGGGAGGGGTGAATCGGGAAATGTTGATTACTGGTTTTGGTTAATTAAAAATACAGAGACACACTCCAATATGCAACAAGATAACACAAGTAACACAGAAAGGCCACCATAGATCCCAGAGTACACAACAGTAAGGAAGATGCAGAAACACCACTCATACACTCATAAGATTGCTCACTTGGAATGTACGTGGCCTTAATGACCACATAAAACTCAGGAAAGTGGTAGCCTACCACAAAAGACACAGGGTGGACATCGCAATATTGCAGGAAACTCACTTACCACAGGAAAACGGGATATTAACCAGACAACGGATGCGGAGGCACTACTATACCGCAGGATTCACATCACATGCAAGAGGGGTCCTCCTCTGGGCTGACGGCGGAGCAGGGGTGCGCCTAACAAACATACAGGACGATGCGGGAGGCAGATATTTAATAGCCACATGCTGTAATGATTACCTAGTAGTCGAACTGGTAGGAATATGCGGGCCCAACAATGATGATCCATAATTCTACCACAACCTTAACGCGCGCCTAATGCAGAGGGGCAATCTCCCACAAATATTGGGTGGAGATTTTAATTGCATCTTGGATCCCCACCTCGATCGGTCAGGGGGCCCGCCCCACCGCACACCAGCCGCAGCTAAGGCCATAATAGACATTGCTGATAATGCAGGACTAGTAGACATATGGCGTCACCAACACCCAGAGGAAGGGGGATACACACACTATTCGGCGGCGTATGATATACAGACGCGCATAGACTACGGGCTCATATCCAATAGCCTGATACCCCGGGTGGACAAATGTAGGCCACTCCCTCGTACCTATTCAGATCATTCCCCGGTGGTACTGACCTTGAGACTCCAAGCCTGCATGATGGCCCCATTCACTTGGCGCTTCCCCCCCAATTCACTGATGGAACCCGTCTTCAAAGAGGAGATGGCACAGGCAATAGAAGACTTCTTCACAAACAACATAGGCTCAGTCCCTAACTTCGCCACAGTATGGGAAATATTCAAAGTGTATATAAGAGGAGTGGCACTCTCCAAACACGCTGGGGAACTGCGGTCCCTGAGGGGCAGACTGTCGACACTGGAGTGGGAGATAGCGGAATTGGAGGCACGACATAAAGATTCTGGGGACAAGAAGGTGCTTGGGGAAATCAAGTCCAAATTAGCGGAGTATCACGACACAACCAATGACAAGATCAAACACTTAGGTAAATACGCCATGGCCAGGTCATATGGGGGGAGCGCCCAGGCCCTACACTAGCAACACTTCTTCGCCCAAATAGGGAACGAACAGCACTTACTAATATACTGGATGAAGAGGGGAACTTAATTTCAGACCCTGAGCAAATAGCTGACAGATTCCGTTGCTATTATGCCGAGCTATACCGTACCCGCATAACTCATGATGAAGCCGCGACGACTGAATATCTAGAACATATAGAAATGACTAGGCTTGCAACAGACACAGGGAACACCTGATGGCTCCCCTGGATCCCTCTGAAATAAGGGCAGCACTGGCTGGAATGCAGGCAGGGAAAGCACCAGGAACAGATGGCTTAACTGTAGCCTTTTACAAAGCATTTCAGGACCTTCTTATCCCGCACCTGATCACCCTTTACGAAGGGATGGTGGAGACGGGAGTCATGCCACATCAATGAGCGAAGCACTGTTAGTCGCATTGCTCAAACCAGGCAAGGACCCCGAGAAATGTCCCTTATACAGGCCCCTCTCCCTATTGAACGTCGACACCAAGACATACGCGAAGGTACTGGCCAACAGACTTGCCCCTCTGCTACCGGGTCTGGTTGGAGCGGAACAGGAGGGATTCGTGCCTGGCAGGTCACTAATGTACAATCTCAGAACCCTATTCGGCGACATACAATACACGGACTCGGAGGTGAAGGTCGCGGCAGTGTTTTTAGACGCTGAGAAGGCATTCGACTCTGTGGAGTGGGCCTTTCTCATGGCTGTGCTCCGCAGGGTTGGAGTAGGCGAAATCTATCTTAAGTTAGTAGAAGTACTATGTAACAGGCCCACAGCCAGAGTACTGATAGGGAACACAGTGACGACCCGAATATAGAGATCACTAGAGGAACCAGGCAGGGATGCCCGCTCTCGCCATTACTTTATGCTATTGTCGTGGAGCCTCTGGTGCGCGCTCTGAGGGAATAACATGGGCACAGAGGCATAAGATTCCCTGGATACAGACTTATAATATCAGCATATGCTGATGACACCCTGTTATACATACGAGACCCCGAGTGCAATCTCTCTCTGGTGCTGCGAGAGGTAGTCCAGTTTGGGGGCCTATTGGGACTCCGGATAAACTGGGACAAATCCATCATATTCCCTCAAACCCCCTCTACAACAAAAACGAATTTGGATTTCCCACTAAATTGGTCAACAGAACCGGTCCGGTATTTAGGAATACTGATACACACAGACCCAACACAGATCTTCAGGGAAAATTATTGCAAAGCTGTTTCCAAGTTAGAGGAAGATATCAACAGATGGATGCCGCTGTCCATGATGGGACGCGTGGCAATCATGAAGATGGTAATCCTCCCCAGATTTTTATTTCTGTTTCAAAATATCCCGATGTCATTGCCCCATTCTTTTTTCAAAACATTGAGATCTCAGCTACTACGGCTAGCTTGGGCTGGGAAGCAACCCCAAGTAAAATGGGACACTCTGGTACCACCGTACGATATGGGCAGACTTAGTGCCCCAGACCTAGAGCTTTACTGCCGGGCGGCACAGGGCCTGCCAGCGATCTATTGGATACAGAACCCCCATTATTTACCGCACTTACACATCGAGAGGATCGCTGCTGCCCCATTCACTCTCCCCAGAACACTATTCTGTAACCCAAACAGACACCACGGAGTCCTGGACTCACTTAACTCTACCATACATGCTTAGATACAGGAATATTATGCTGGCTCTTACCTATACTCACCACACATAGATCTCACATGGTGTTACTGGTTCAATCTAAGTCAGGAGAGCGGGTTGGTGCAGGCACTACGCACCGTGGGAATCACAAAAATAGGAGACCTATTCCACCAGGGAGTAATGAAGGAATGGGACTCACTCCAAGAGGACTCTGCGACACCCAAGCTGTTAACCAGATTCCAGTACTTCAGAGTTAGACACTCCATGCAGGAACTGCAAGGGGATGATATGCTAGAACCCCCCGACATCACTTCTCTGTCTGCCTTGATACAGGCAGACTCTCCTTCCAGACTGGTATCTAAAATATACACCTTGACACAGGAAGCACGCAGACCCAAGATCACAAAGGCAAGACTAGAATGGCAGAGAGATTTGGACAGGATGATAGACGACAAAAGTTGGAAGCACTGCTGTTCGGTGTCCCACACAGTTTCATTTAATGGCAGACACAGGCTAATCCAATTCAAGTACATTAATAGAGTGTATTACACTCCAGAGAAGTTGTTCAGATACAGACTGAGCGATACAAAAGAATGCACCAGATGCCGGGCGGACAAAGCAGACTTTATACACGCATCTTGGCACTGCCCAGATATAGCTTAGTTTTGGGAAAGGGTGTTTCAGGAACTGGGAAGCATCATTGGTTCGACACTAGAGATGGACCCCATGCTGGCCTTATTGGGATATGACAAATAAAAGAATGGCATGCAGACATGGTGTACTGCAACACCCAGTCAGATGTGTACAGTGAATTATTACCGCCCCAAAGCCGTCCTAAAAATGATTGGGGACCATATACAACGTACCTGGTGGGCAAGGAGACAGGGGAAGCTGAGGGAATGCAGGGGGATCAGCAGAGCGCAGATGTGGGGCCCCTTGAAACTGCAGAACAATCAACACAAGTTGAGGACCCAGATGACACATAATTTGGGGAAGGGTTACCAATGGAATCCTTACAAGAGCCATCCCGGTTGCACATGGGAGGTTGATCACTCTGGGCCTCTACAAATGTACAGAGGAAAGTAAAGCAATCTTTCTAGCTGCAAACTGTTAGATGATTTCGCCGGACAGGCTAAATTTGGGGATTAGTTATATACAACTGGCTATTGTTGCAAATGTATGCCAATTACAATGTCAATTTCATGTTATGCTGTAACATTATCTGCATAAGATAAGTGTGTCTCATTTGAGAAAAAAAATGTAAAAAAAAAAAGGGAAACACATTGCACTTTAGATTACATTATCAAAAAGGAAGAACCACCTACAACAAAGCCTCAATTCAATAAGAAGAAAGTAGCTGGCTTAAAGATTAGAAATGCCCAGGTTACTGAACGGGGACTCAGCTTCTGAACGGGGAATGGGCTCTGAAGATGCTAGACAGCGCGGCAGAAGTAACAATAGCTGGCCAGAGCCTGAAGGATTTTCTGGTGACAGCAGTATTGAATGAGCATATCATGGTGGAAACACCTGATACCAGAGTGAGTGTCCCGCATAGACTGTATGAAATTAAACTTCAAATAGAGGGGGACATCTCAAGAAAGGTTAAAGGTCTCTTTTGGGAAAATTTGACATTTGTATATGACATACTGTTAGCAGAAAGAGATTGGCCGCCTGAATTTGTGATGGAGTGCCCAAAAATTGAAAGCATCATTTTGCATGCTTTCTCCGACCTCGTTCCAGAATCTTTAAAACATTCATACGCGCAGGAGTGGGCGCTAGCGCTAGCTCTAGCATTATACCGCAACCATGTAGGGTGGGACGTGGAGTCAACTCACCACGAAATCCCATTAAAATCTACTCCAAATCCATAGAGACAGTACCCTATAAAAAATGATGCAAAAAGACAGGTCAAAGAAATCTTACACCAACTCGAAAACCAAGGTGTGATTGAGACTTGCACCTCCTTGATGAATAGTCCTTTGTTTCCAGTAATGAAACCTGACAATACGTATCGTCAAGTTTTAGATTACCGACATTTAAACACATGCACGCGAACATTTGCAGTTCAAAACGCACATAGTGGCGCATTAATGAATACATTGTGCGGAAAAAATACAAAACGACTTTAGATATCTCGAATGGATTCTTCTGCCAAAATATAGCTCCAGAAAGCAGATATTTGACAGCATTTTCCGCGCTTGGCACTCAGCAAAATCTTTGTCATTTGCCTCAAGGGTATAAGAACAGCCCGGGGCTATTCTCGGCAAGAGTGTCAGAAATATTACAAACTTGCGATGAGGAGGCTGTGTGCTATGTAGATGATATCTATCTAACAGACGATGAATTACTTGAACACTTGAGCAGGGTGAACAACATAATTGTGGGAATTGCCAATTTGGGCTACAAATTTAATTTCAAGAAATCTAAAATCGCCCATCTCAATGTCCTGTTTTTGGGATATGAGCTATCAAGTGAAGGCAAGAGTCTGGCAGTCAACTTCTTAGAAAAGTGTGTGCTGCTCCAACCTCCAAAAATCTAAAGGGTTTGCAATCCATTTTAGGATTTCAAAATTTTGGCAGAACATACATTCTAGATCACGCAGAAAGAGTAAAACCCTTCTATGACTTAATCAGACCTGATTTCACACCTCATCAGTGGGCACAGCAACACACAGATACTCTCCATTCAGTTCAGGCTGACATGATAGCATCTAAACACTTACACACACGTGTAAATTCTAGAAACTTGGTGATCCGGGTCGTCCCCGGCTTATCAGGATATACTTAGCTCACGTTTAATGAAGGTGAGACAGTTCCAATTGCATACAAATCACATTTATACACAAATGCTGAAATGCGATTTGCGGCAACAGAAAAATTACTGTCCGCAGTACAGACTGCTGTAGCGGGAGAAAGAGCACAAGCACTAGTTGTAACCCCGGTACCAACTTAGAAGCTGTTACCAAAGCAAGCATTCCAAATGCAAAAGCACTACATCGGCGATGGATACAATGGGCTAATTCTCTCACTGCAACAGATGTAGATTACAAGTATGATTCTACATTAAAAACACAAGCATTCTTGCAGTCTGAACAAGAATATCCTCTGCCGAATGAAATCTTGCCTCTAGAAAAATATGAATACATCATTTACACTGATGGATCTGCTCAGCCTGCCATAGGAAGTAAACAGCAATATAGCGCTGCATGTGCTATAGTGAAGGGACGTATGCGGGACGGTAAGTTCCACCCCAGCAATACGACTACGCGATCTCTAGGAGATTGTACAGCGCAGTTGGCAGAGCTGAAAGCCCTGATTTTGGCACTACAGTACACGGATCGGGAATTCCCCACACTGATAGTGTGCGATTCGTTTTACTGCGTGCAGTCTTACAATTAATATCTTTATTACTGGGGCCAGAATGGGTTTAGAGATTCCAATGGTTGCACAATTAAGCATGAATTGTTATGGGAACAAGTGGCAAAGCTGAAAGCATGCCTGCCACGGACTCAAGTTATTCACACCTTGAGTGACCAGCGTGTTGGCGTACACATTGAAGGGAATTCACTGGCTGATGAAGCTGCCAAGGCGACAGTGCGAACTGCTGCAGTTGCTGCAATCACTCGTTCTAGCACGAGGATAGACGGAGATATACTGATAGCTGTCAATGCCTCTAAGAACGGCTCTGCCATTCCGAAAGGCTTTCTACTCAAATATTCCTATAAATTAGATGCACAAAACACACCGTAAGCTCAAATTCCAGGAGTGGGGGATAGAGTTATACCAAACACAGATCGCAGATTAGGTTTAATTCTAGCTGCACACCAGGGTCTGGGCTCTGCACACGCAGGAGTCACTGCTACAGTTTCGTTACTGAAGCGGCGATTCTGGTGGCCAAGTCTGTCTAAACAAACAAAGGCTTATGTCTTAAAATGTGACATCTGTCAGCAGGTGAAAGGTTTCACCGTAGCACGTCCACCACAAACACCATTACTCATTTCAGACAGACCACTCGCATGTGTCTATTTGGATCACTGCGGCCCCTTAAATTCAGACGGGCTTACAAGTACATCTTAGTGGCAGTGGATTCATGCTCTAGATTTCAATGGGTTTGGCCTCAGCGTTCGGCTGATGCTCGAACTGTAATAAAGGATTTGCGAGTCTTCATCGGGACATATGTAATTGGCATGTTACATTCTGACCGTGGCCCTGCGTTTAGCTCTCGGGCTTACAAGGAAGGCATGGAAAGCATGGGCGTGGCCTTGCGGTACTTCTCCCCCTACCATTCCGATGGAAGTGGTGGAGAGGAAGAACCGGGACCTAAAGCTATCCTTAACAGCAAGGGCATTAGGTGCGGGCGGTAGTTGGGTCAATCACCTATTTGGGGTCCAGAGGGCACTGAACAATATGCCGAGAAAATCCTTGGGAGGACGTACCCACTATGAGATCCTGTTTTGGAGAAGAATGTGGGTACCTGACCTTGATTGTGCCAGCACAGTGGAGGATGTAAAACCATTTGAATTGAATGATCGTTTGGCTGTTTTACAGGAACTCAATGAATTCCGGGCATTACAAATCAACGTCCAAGTAAAACGCACCGCCACTGGGGAAGTGAAACCGGTTCCGGCAAGACCTGTCTGTGTCCCAAAGGTTGGGGACCTCGTCAGAGAAAAGATCGTGGACAAGAAGGAGTTTGGGCCATCTTACAGAACACCTGTACCTGTCCTGGCGGTTCAAGGAACAAGAACAGTACTTCTTCCGCCTCTTGCCGGCCGAAAAGAAAAAATATTCGTCTCCATTGATCTGATTAAGCCACACTATGTGGCCGATTCTCAACAGCAGGCCGCGTTGAGTCCTGAGTAGCCGCAGATCTCCTCTCACTACTATAAAGGAAGTTCAGATGGAAAGACTAATAACGTTTCAAGACTCCTCTGTGCAAGATGCCTGAGTAGCCAATAACGGAGTACGAATTACACATGTTGAAACAGAATAACACCAAAATACTACTGAAGCGCAAATTGCGATTCGGCCCAACAATGAACTTTACATCAACGTGCCTTCACAAGAAGCAACTGACAGTTCTACAAACATTGCTGAGCTCCCAAGGATAGATCAAACTGCGTCTGGCTATTTCATCAACTTCAATGACTTTTCTTGAGATCCGAGTGAACCTGAGCAAATTCCACCCATTTCCAAGAAAGAACAATTTCGACAATTCCATCTCTGGCTGAAAAAGACTTACTTAGTGTACCCTTGGTTACATCTTTGGTTTGCATTAGGGATCCTTTTCCTGTTAATTTGGATTGGTATAGTAACTGTCTTTTTCCTACTACTGAATGGACATTACCGCCCACAACGCTCTGCAGTCCAGCCTGTGAATTTGGTCTTGAAACCACATATGCCATCACACTGTGAACAAAGAGACTTGTCCCTAGTGAACATTTCAGCAGTTCCAGTACCGGATGGTATAGTTTGGGATAGGGTTTCATATGATGTACATGGTCCCACCGAACATTTGAAAATTCCACACATGTTCAAAATTTCGATGAATGATTTCATTACCCCTAGTACACTCTCTGATGATTGGGACATTGAGACTGTAAATGCTATGCTCTCAGATTTAGAACAATCTGCTGCATTTTCTTACAGGCAATTGTATGAAGATACACCTGACTACGATAGCATGTTTTGTTACCAGCATTATGATCATCACTTTTTGCACAGAGCTAGTGTTCCATGCACTGTAAACACTTACCACCAATGGGAACATTGCCCGACACCACCTAAAGGTAGTTCTGCCACATTTGCACAGAAATATGCATACTTTTCAGAGTTCAATACATCAGACCCAATGTCATACTACTATAAGCTAGTACAGACAAATGCAACTGTGAAGAAAATGATGCTGACTAACACAAAGCTCATATATACAGCACCTTTTATCTCCCGACTATCTATACAAGGTTTCGACTATTGGAGGGACAAAATAGGCACAAAATCCATCTGGGGATGAAAGATTGGCAGGTTCAGGGAACGGAGGCTTTATTTAGAGCTTGCCTCATACCGTTACAGATAATATTCCTGAGCAGAACAGTGCAACAAGCTACCTGCTAAGGGTTTGCAAAAATCAAAGACCTGAAAACACCACACATCGCCTTACCAACACCCATTGAAGGGTTTTCGAATAACACACTGATTAGTGAGGAGGTACTGGGTGCAATGCTACAGAATGGTACATACAATTCTTCAGCTCCCAATTAGAAGGGATGGTTGGTTTGGCCTATCGACACAAATAGGTGTCAAACAATATTCAAGGGTAACACCAAAGGGTTTAATATCCATAGGCCTGACCCACGCTATGTATACACAGACGACCCAGGGGTAGTGACTTCTTATAGTGTTTGGAAGTTGTGCCTAGAATGGCTAAAAACCTTTCTGCTTTTAAGCTGGACGCTGCAATCATGGCGTTCAGGCCACGTGCCATGGAAATACATTAATAACACAAGTTTGTTTTCGGCTTAGAATCTGACCGACAGACAGTTGACTATGGCACGCAGAGATGCAAAGTACACCACGCTGCTTATTGAAAAATTGGAGAAATTACCTTTCACTGTAGCAGAGTCACCATCTACTGAATGGTTAATTCATGGCTATATCACACTGCCAATCACGACATTTCAGTTCCAATACTGCCTTAGATACATCCAAGTAGGCAGGTATGAAGCGTTGGGTGAAGGGATCATACAAGAAACCTGGGAGTTACCGTATAGATATAGGTGCAGAAATAAGGACACTGAAGTTTTCTTAAGTGGTAAAGACTGCGGGAAGGCTTTAAGTGGGTCTTTAGTGTGCAAAGAAGTGTCGCTTTATGCAACGTGTAATGTGTCGAAAGCGAACTTATCTTGCTACTTGAAAGGCTCCCCAGCTGCCGTGATTCATCCGGTTTTTTAATTACTTTCGAATGGAAGTTACTTAGTGCTGAATGATCAAGGCTGTTGTGGAATGATGCCAGGCATCGCATATCTAGTCACAGTAAACATCAGGGTTGTTTGATGTAAGCAAGTATTGTTTCCCCGGCTCACACACTCAGGGAGGCACCACTGTGGTCTTCATTGAATGTTTCCAGTATAAGGTTTGATGTGCTGAGCAGACTGAAAGCCATGTTGTTTCAACAAAATGTGGCCTTAACTTCAGCCCAAGAGACTTTTGATCTCCAGCTTGCAGGTTGCAAGGTTTTCAGCAGAGATACAGTCCCTGGTCCGTACGAACTTCCCGATCCATTTTGGAGAAATGGTTCATCGTATCTTTAACATGTCTGATACGAGTGGGATACTACACTTATTTAAGCGACTTGGATCAGGTCTCTTAACCACCTTTCAGACCATCTTCAGAGTAATTCCAGCCTTCATACACTCCGTACTTGGAAGCGTTTTTGGAGGGCTTCCTTTGGTCCTGCTTTTGGTAGCGGGCATCCTGATTTTAATACTCTTGCTTCACAATGGTTTTGCAATTCCTCATGAAATGGAGAGAACAGTGCTGGAACAACGTTGTCGTGAGCGCATGGTGTTCTACCTGACTACACCTCGGCTGCGAGAGCTGAGTGAGCATTGGTTCCTGTCTTTCAGACCGGTCTAGCTAGACTATGTCCTGCCTGTGTTCCGTTGCCTCTTCTGCGGGATCGGCTGCGTGTTGGACCTGTTTCTGACAGTTCCATCAGTTGTGCCGCCGGACATTGAAGCGCTACTGGCGCCTTTACGGACCCACACGTGCAGTTGTCCACAGCGTATTCCCATGTTGATGACGGCATTTCTAGAGCCTCCAAGGGATGCTTCCACTCCTCTTGGAAGGGAATCGGCTCTGCCCCAGAAGTACAGGCATCGACATCAGGCGTGCAGGCATCTAACTCTTCCCCAGCGGCTGCCGTGGGAACCAGAGATGACCATCTTTGCTCTTTGGATATGATACTGGAAGTTCTTGAGGGACTACCATCTGCTGGATACCATGTTCAGCGATGTTGAGTCTTCAGTGCAGGATTCTTAAAACAATCTGGCCTCTCTTGTGCTGAGAACCGTTTGGCTAGTTTTAAAAAAACATTTACCAAATTGTAGGTCGACTGTGACTTTGTTTTATTTTCCTTCTCGGCTCTAACTGAGCTTCATGGCTTTCAAGGTGCTCAGTGCAATAATCACAATATACACAAGTTTAGAGGACCTTTTGAACGCTTTTTTAGGGAAAAATAACTTTTATTACGGACATTTTTTTCACGCTTTTTAAGTACCTTTTATTATGTTTTATTGTAAATGATTTTATGACTTTTATAAGCTTTAGCTTTATCATTACCTAGCTGACATTGTTGACCTTTTGATGAGGAGTGGGTGTCATGTCTTCTAGGATAGTCCCATCATGTACACCCCATTTCTACGTACATTATCCCAGCCACACGACTATAACGATTCTAAACAGGTGACCTTTTACCTTGCTCCTAACTCTTCGACACCAGGATCTTAGTCTTCTATCAGAATCCCTGTATCTGACGTACATAAACATGTCCCCAGGCACGGCCGATTCATTCTGCATAAGGGTCGCCACTTTTTTTCATCCTTGGCCAACAGCCAGCTGTGCATGATCGCACTTGTTTAGAAAAGCATCGGTGATTGTTTTCAAAACATCCATGGTTGTTTTAAAAACATATTGATTCTAGAAAAAACCCTGGAGTGAGCACTTTAGTATAAAAGACCCTCACTCCCCCCAACAAATTAGAGGAGAATTCCCTCCAAGCTGAGACGGGGGTCCTGCATGCCGAATCTTCGACACACAGCGGTCTGACATACCTTGCGTGTTGTCATCCTCGATGCAGAGACGGGGTCCTTCGTGCTGAACCATCAGGTGAGAGGCTGGTTCTTCCCTAGGGGTTTCTTGGCTACAGATACACATATCTATACTCATATACACCTACACCTCTAGGTTAGGCTAGGTACATTTTAGGCAAATTACTTAAGGTGCGCATTTTAGGAATATGAAAGTGCTACTGTTTTTATCTGAACTATTTCGGTTCATCTTATTAGCACTATGGTAGAAATGTATCTACTATTCACTATATTGGTACTAGCAATCTTTCGTATGCTTCTGTCTCCTGATTGTCGCAGCACATACGTTTTACACCAGGCTGTCGCTGGACTAATATATTCTTATTGAAAAGTCCTAATTGCCAACCTGTGTAATTTCTGAGAGAAAGCAAGCACGAGCATCTGAGCGAAACGTACTGTACTGTTTTCCACGATCCCTGAGGAATCAGGGTTGTCATGTTCAGTGGTTGCCAGAGACTACCTACACCACTGTGAATACAGGGAGTTGGCAGTGGCACTGTAGAGCTAGCTGGTCTAACAGCTGATATATCCTGTGGGGGTGTCCAAAAGCGGTTGGGACACCAAGTCCTCAGTTTTGGTCATCCAAAATGTGCAGGTCCTGGGGACTTCTAGGAACTACTCGACAAAGGTCGAGAAGTAACTATTTTCTAGAAAATTTGCGAGAAAATGGCACATTTATTTTTTGCTCCAAATTGCACTTTAAGGAAATATTAGCAGTTTTTAAAATTTGTATGTATAATTTTTCTGGAGATACAAAGAAACTCTGCACTCCAAAATAATATAGTGCATACATTAGAAAACGTTTTATCAGTAATTATTGCCAGGTTGCATCGAAAAAGTATGCCAGGGTGCAAATGAAAAAGGTGGGAAACTGTAAAGTTAGGTTGGCCAGTAATCAGTACCTACACGAGACTTGCCTCACGTAACAAAGATTTCAAACAACCCTAACCAAAACACAGTTACAAAAAAACCAATAAATTACACCTACTAATTACAGTCTGCACAGACACATGTTGTGGTCTTGAAATAGAGTGCAAAATATTTTGTGATTTATTGGAAAAAATGTGTAATACCCGATTAACACACATTTTTTGGTTTAATGCGCCTTGTGAGAATGCAGTAAAGCATGCTGTGTGATGCGCTAATATTTTCCTGAAAACAGGAGCAAATAGATGACTGTAGTACCCCGATAAAAAAATATGCACCACTAGACGGTAACTTTATTACCAGACATCAGTCCCGTTTTTCCACTCATTTCTAAATCAGAAGGTAGTACCAACTAGTGATGTAATTATTGCTTCGTGGTCTTACCCCTCTCATTGTACATTTAGGTCAATGGAGTTTATTTAGTAAAGCTGCATATTACAACTGCAGTGACCCTAAACACATAAGAAGTCTTCAGCAGAACGATGTTCTTTGTAGTTATTGTTAAAAATGGAACTGAATAGGCATAAGTTTGAAATGAAATTTGTAGGGTTATATTTTTCATCAACGGACAAGACATCTACATGCCCCTATCATCTTTAAGGTATGCTGAATCACTTCAAAGGCTGTAAGGACCAACCCATCACTTCATCTGACAGACATAGGATTTCAGTAATCCTCTATAGTGCAAGGAACAGCATATCACCAGGATCAAATTCAAGAAGTGAAATAAGTAACAACACAGAAACAAGCCTTACTGCCCAACTGCCCAAGGTCTGGAACCCAAAACACTATGCATGAGTTATGCCCAGTCACTCCTGCACTTCAGACAATACCTGAAAATGTATCTCTTAAAAAGCCCTCCTCTACCTCTGCTCGCGAACTCTGCTCATTTAGACCCATCGACTCCAACCAAGGAGACACACTCTTCCCTAGTTCTCCCGTCTCTTTTACACTCTTTTGTACACAATCAAGGAACAGCCCCTATTCCCTTGCACAGAGCTTCATTGCTTCTCCTGCTAGGCTTGACCCTATAAATTCAAAGCCATACATACATTTGCCCACCTCAATATGCCCTCCAATTGGGGATAAGATGTGTCCCTGCCCTTTGACCTCCCAGACGTTCGGGGCTCACATGGATGCCACAAGAACATTTGTTTGATGCAGGAAAAACAAGCCCTGCTCACATTTGTTCTGACACGCAGGAAAAATGATGCCATTTGCACCGGTATACTGTTTCAGTGATTCATTCTTTATGTGCATAAGCTTGGCGGACATCAGAGGGGAAGGCTAAATTTATATGCTAATTTCAATATTGAAGCCATCCCGCAGACGAAGAAGATCAATTCTTCAATTTCATTTCTTATAAAGTGCTGCACATTGTTATTTGCTGGAAAAATAAAATTACTTCTGACTGCTCACGACTAAAACTGATTCTTGTGGGCATATAACTCTTCCCTCACTGTGTTTTTTCATGATTCCGAGCCAATTAAACCCCCTACCACAGCAAGAAGCAGTGTTTTTGAATAAGAAAAAAATCATATAAAATAAATTGTTTATCACATGAAAGGGGATTCTTCGAAATCTGAGCCCTATAAATATAAGGACGAAATTAGATTTATAAATGCTTCAATTAATTAATGCAACATTAACCTTACAAAAGTCAAGGGTCTGCTATTCAGTTACTAGCTATTGGGGGATGTTATCACTCTCCAGAGCTGTCAAAGATGATTATATTGTTTGACTGGATTTGAAATCTGACCTTGAATTATTTAGCGATTGTTTGCAGTAGATTTTAGGGACTCACTTCACGTTCCTAAACAGAAGAGTTTTTCTGAAGATGGATTCTACAAATTTTTTTTGCTAACTGTTCCATTGTAAATTTCTAAATATTCTTTGAATTTGTCGCTCATTCTTTTCGTTTTTAAATGGCCTCAATGATTACTTCTTGTCAAAGTTACAGCTAGTTTACAGTTATGGTTGCATTGTATCAGACAACGCCCAAAGCTGTAATGCTACTGTTTCCTCGTGTACAATTTCTGACAGGACTGGTTCTCTCGTAAGTGGTTACTAACACTTGTATATTCTTCTAAACAATTCTTTATAAGGTAAATTAGTGAGAAAGGGGTTTTACATCCAGTCATTGTGACTTAGATCTCCCTGTGCAATAGTGTATCTATATTACACAATTGTATTAGCAAGTCAATAAAGCTCGGTTGTATAAACTACCAACTATAAAGTAACAAAAGCAACCATATTCTTTGACATTTCATGTATTCAGGTGTTTTAGTATACAGCTCTATATTGCCTAGCGGCCATTTCTTAGCAGATGCATCAAATATATTGGAATGGTATTTAGGGTGTAGAGTGTCATTGATTTTTAGTAGGTGCCTCGAAGATGTAGGTTGTGAACAGTGACTCTTGCAAGTAAGCTCTAATCCAAGGATGCTTGTTTCCAGTCCAGAGAGGACCTGGCCTGGCAGTTCGGGCTGGACTGTTCCCATTGGGCGCAGGGTCAAGACTGATTTGCATATGGCTGGGTCCAAACTGGAATGGCATGGTGAGCAAAAAAACGATGGATTTTGGCTCAGATCTTTGTACTGGGGTGAATGTATGACATTGTTCTGCATTCTGTCCATCAATTGTTGTTTTTGCATTTGTCACCCCGAGTGGGACGGGTATGCCCAGACGTGGGTCCCGTGCTCTCCATGCCACTGGAGTCAAGCTATCATGGCTGATGAGGGCTGAAAGCCCGAAACCGGTCCTAGGATGCTTGTTTCCAGTCCAGGGAGGACCTGGCCTGGCAGTTCGGGCTGGACTGTTCCCATTGGGCGCAGGGTCAAGACTGATTTGCATATGGCTGGGTACAAACTGGAATGGCATGGTGAGCAAAAAAACGATGGATTTTGGCTCAGATCTTTGTACTGGGGTGAATGTATGACATTGTTCTGCATTCTATCCATCAATTGTTGTTTTTGCACTAATCAGATCTCAGCATCATAGGAAGCAGTAAGATAAGAGGGTGTTGTAAACTGTTTTCCTTCCCTCCAGTGACATTGTGGAATGTTATTTGTTGGAGGTTCTGCGTTGATTATCCCTAGCAGTTAAACCTGGGCTGAGCTACCTGTAAAATCTGCTCCTCGTGGGATCTAAGAGGATCTCATCATCAGGAATTATTTTGGAACATTTTGCCAAGGGCATCTTGTAAACCTTTTTTATGGATGGGAGACTACGCAAGGCTCTGAGCTGCACATCAAGATCACATCAAAGAGCCAGTGTCAGCTGTAGAGGGGGGCTAGATGAGGCGTGCTCCATCACCACAGCTGCTGAATGTACCAAGAGACGACACAGAAAACGTAACAGATACTGTACATTGTTGCACACATTAATTTGTCCAACCACCGTTCAATGCAAAGTAGTGTTGTTTTCTTAACTTTTTTTAAAAATCTGTAAGTATGTGTGTGTACATGTATATATAAATATATATAGACATGAATGCAGACATACATACAAAGTCAGATTTAAACATTTTAAGCAATATTATAGGTCGCAGCATGCGTTCTATCTGTTGCTCAATGTGTGCCAGCACTAAAATTCACTTCCAAAGACACCTTTGAGAAGAGCACCTTGTACCTAGATTGTATCTAACCATGCTTCCTCCTTTTGTATGTATTTACTCAAATGTTATCAAACTTACAAAATTGTGTAAAAAGGACGCTTAAAACCATGATAGCTAAGATTGCATAGCACAGCTGATGCTAGCTCCGAACACCCTTCGTACCTCAGATCTGTGATCCCAGTTGTTGCTGACCCTAATGATCTGGTGAACAGTGTGCTGGAGTTTCTGTAGACACATTGCCACCCATGACTTTTTTTTCCAGGTTGCAGCCAGCAGGCTGCTTTCTTTTTCCCCGCCAGAGCTTTTGCCCTCTCGACTCCCTTGTCTGCTACTTTATCACTACTTTTTTTTGTATTCTTGTACTCCTGCCTCTCTTCATCTCTCCCCTCGCACTCCACACCCTCTGGATAGCCTGTCCTTGGCCTTTTATGAATATTGCTGCCACAATATTGTGTTGGTGGTCTCTGATTGCTATTTGATTTGGGGTTGCTCTGTCGTCCACCTGCCCCTTTTCCCATGCCTCACCACACCCTCAGCAGCCACCTGATTAGCTGTCCTTTGTCTGCCTTTACACCATCTTCATTTCTCCCTCGCTACCAATTTCTGGGTTGTGATACTGGTTGGCTATTTTCACACTTGTGGTCTTGTTTGTTAAAGCATCTCTCTGAATCATTCTGGCTGGAATAGCATGATGCCCCTAGACTGCCCATTTTCTGTCTATATTTTTCTGCTTTCACCCTGTACTCCCCTACTGTTTATAATAATTTTTTCCCCTTGCCTTCCTTCACTTTCTCATGTCATTCTTTCACATCCTGTGCCCCCCACTGTCTCTATAAATTCACCCACTCAATGTCCCACACTGTTGTTTTCATTTGCCCCATGAACCTTACCTGCTTCCTTTCCTTTATCCATGTTCCTGAGCTGCCTCATTTATTTCTTAACCCCTCGATCTCCACGCAACCAGAACGTTTCATATATGAAGCAGATTATTGGAAAAAAAATAATTATGGACATTTTTTCATCAAAACCCAAGTGTTTGCATCAATCAATCTAAGTAGAATTGCCTTTAGAAATTTTGACCCTGGCACTTCAGCTGCTCCACTCTTTGCCACTTTATAGATGAAAGAGGAGTTGGATCAAATTCTCTGGGAAATTAGTCTGTTAAAGTCAAACGGCCAAGTGACATTGGCCTAGAGTGAGACTTGTGTGTGACTGTCATCTACTCATTAAGACAGTACTCCAAAGAATGTGATTCACAATAAATGAGCAGGCTGTACACCAAGGATTGAGACTCACATGAAAAGAGCAAGAGAAGGGCATCTAAGGCATACTAAATGAAGAAGACTGTTCAAAACATAAAACTCAAACTCAGTGATTGACATTGTGCTTCAAGAAGTTAAACTCATATCCAATAAGAAGCAGTCGCGGCCAGCATGACTCGCGGGTGGGGGGGGGCGGTGGGGTCGCGTGGGGGGACGTTTAAATTTAAAAAAAAAAGTTAACTTACCTTCGCCGTCCCGGTCCCGCGTTGTCTTTGCTTCTCTGCTCTTCACAGGAAGCAGGCAGCCTCCCTCCTCTCCCCTAAGCCAATCACAATGCTGCAATAGCAGCATTGTGATTGGTTGGGGCGCCGACCACACAGGTGTCTATGGGGAGAAAAGGCAGAGTGCGTATGACTGGTTTGGTCGGCCCTGGGGAGTGTGTATGACTGGTGTGGTCAACCACTCCCCCCCTGCCCTAGAGCAGGGCCACCCACCCGGACGCCCCCAACCAAACCCTTCTGCTTTCTCGCAGTGCGAGAAGCAGAAACATAAAATGGTATTTATAATACCATTTTATGTTTCTGCTTCTCGCACTGCGAGAGCAGTGGCGACGCTCCTCCGCCCACATGGAGGAGCCACCCCTGAAGAGAAGACTAAGCTGAAAAGTGTGAGACTCATACCCATGTAGAGAGACTGTGCATCAAGTTGTGGGATCCAAACCCAATAGATGAAATTGTGTTTTAAAGATATCGGACCCATACCAAATGAGTGACACTTTTGCACTAACAGACCTACAGCACCAATTGGAGTTAACACCAAATGAGAGAGGACATGTTCCTAAAAGGGAGTTACAAATCATGAGTCAGACTGTGTTCCAGTAATGGAGACTCACAGCCAGGTAGTGAAATTGTGCTCCAAGATGTAAGACTCACACCTAATGAATGACACTGTGCTCCATGAACTCAAACTTAAACCTAAGCTAGACTGTGCCCCAGGCCTCTCAGCACCAGATAAGAACTAAAAGCTACAGTCTTTTCTGTTCTCCCCTGTAACTGAGAGAGTACTACAGCTATTCCCACTGCCCTGGCATCCACAGACAAAATAGTCTACAATCCAATTTGTAATTGGGCTAAAATGTTTGCATTAGCTATGTCCGCTTTCACTTCCATGAATGCCTTCTGCTGCTCTTCGTGCCATTTGAGTTTTCTCTCTTTCCCCAATAACAACCTTAGGATCGCTGTCTTTTGTACAACACCCTCAATAAATTTTGATCAATACTCTAACAAGTTCATGAATAGCATGAGTTTCTCTATCATCTGGAACAGCAGCATTAACTATCAGCTTGAATTAAATAAACCAAATACTCTATCTCAGGTTTGCCAAATACTGAGGCTTTAATCAGCAACCCTTCTCAAGACATGTTCCAATGAATTGTTGTGGGCTTCGTTAGAATCTTCAAAAACCAAAATGTCATCCAGAAAGAACATGTCATTTTTAAGGCCCGATAAAATATCTGACAGTCTTGGAAAGACACTCTCTGCTGAACAGAGCCCAAATGGCATCCTTGTAAACTGATAGATTACTTCAGCAGTGGTGAAAGCCGTCAAAGCTTTAGATTCTGAATATATTTTTGACCTGGTTGTATGCACTTCTCAAATAAAGTTTTGAAAAGTACATACCACAGACTATATTATTATGATCTCATAGATATTGGGAAGCAGGAACCAGTCAGAGACAACACTTTCATTGAGACTTCGGAGGTCTGCACAAAATCTTAATGACCCATCTGCTTTCTTCGTGACAACCACAGGAGAAACCATTTCCGTAGCCTCCATGGACTCAATCCCCCTATCCTTAATCATTTGCGTAAACATGATTCTCACTTCGCTCTCTAATAGCCATCAGAATTCTCCATGCCATGCGTCTCACAGGCATGGCCTGGCCCCTTTGTTAAACAAGACTTTGTATATATATCCTGTTGCCTCTCCAATTCTGACTTCAAACACATATCTATTTGCTGAGAAATGCAGCCAAGCTGTCATCACAAACTGCCATTACCTGTTCTAACGTTCTAGAATTGACCACGATGTTCAAATTAAACTGGTGTGTCCACCCTATTATGGGTAGACCTGACTTAACAAGATACACCTTACCATTTATCTTTCTATGCAAGAATTAAATCTTAGCCACATGTACCCAATTACATCAATATTAGCTCTTTTCCCACAGCATCATTTATAGCTGTTATTTTCTTTGCAATATTCTTTACATTATCCAGTTTTTCCTCTACCTCTGCCACTTCTGTCATTTTCCTTTACATCTAACTTTTGCATCTCTCTCATGCACTTCTCAGATTTCTCTACTACTTTAGGAATAGAGATAGCTTCTTCGAGAGAGCGGTTGCTACCAGTCCATAATCACTGCTGCATCTTCTTGCTCAAGCATTTCACTATTGCACTATTAATTGATCCTTTATTAATTCCTCTGACATTGAACCAAATTAGCATTTAGAAGCTACCTTCCAAAATCTGACAACAAATTAATCAACAGTTTATGTATGTTTTTGAGGTCCCGTGTAAAATTTGTGATGACACATTGCTATATTTACAGACTTTGCAAATCTCGTATGTGAACACATCTTTGCTTCTTTGTATGGATAGAGGCTGCTGTTGCCTTGATTATCGAGGGCCTGCGGGAGATTCTTGATTATGTGCTAGCCTTCCTTCCCTGAGGTGCTTAGTAATAACATTGTAACCCATCCATGGTCTCTAAATAACTTTCAAACATTTCTCTCAGGCCCTCTAATTCTATGGAAGGATTGCCTGGAAAAATCACAAAGCTTGGAGGCGTGATAATTGTTTGTGAAATAGTCATGTTAGGTGTTGTTAAGCAAACGTTTCAGTCCAATATTATATTTTTCCCAGTAGGTGGCGCTGTTTCCAAACAAATGGAAAACTGGAAGTAAAGCACTCAGGTTGACCACCAGGGGCCATATTACAGAAGTGCCCCAGGGGTGCAACGGGTGTTTGTGTCCCCTTCTGTAATACCGATAGAGCTGGTGCAAACAAAGCGCCAACGCTATCATCAGAGGGCGTTCCCTCATTTGCATGGGGGTGTGGCTCCATGCAAATGAGGGAATTCCTTTGCCTCTGCGCCCATGCCGTATTAAAGACGTGAGCGCAGAGGCAAAGAAGCTGTCAGGGGGCACACTGACAGGGCACCATCTAGAACCCTGATGTCAACCCTCTGGAGGGGGAAAAAGGGGACCCATGGACCCCCCTGATGTCCCCTTGCAGACGGGTGCAGTCACTACCTGAACCTGCCTACAAGGGGAACTCTAATCCCCATAAAAAGTGCAGGCAGGTTGCTGCCTGCACTGTGAAACACAGAGCGGCTTCAAAGCAGGTGCTCTGTTTTTCACATGAATGCGCAGCCCCGAGGGCAGCACAAGTTTGCGCCTGCCCTGGGGGCAGCGCATTCATCCTAATACGGCACATTTTTATGGTTTGCGCCAAGCACACCTTTTAAAAGGTGCGCCCGGTGCAAACAACGAAAATGCGCCATATGAATGATGCAGTCCCAGGTGTTGTGCCCGCAAAGCCTTTAGGGTGGAAGAGACATGCCAAACTGCTTCTTTGATAGGTAATGTCGAAGCAAATTACCCTAGTTAAGCAATTATTTAGTCTATTTGTAGTAAATGCAGTTGTCTATTGTAGTGTGGAATTCGTAGGGAATGAACTTCACATAATTTGTTCTGTAGCAGTCATACCTTATTTGCATACAGACCCCAGCAACACACACCTAAGCCTGGGTGGAGTTCGCATAGCAGTTGCTTTTCCCTCCTGTTCGCGTAATGTTTCTGCTGTACGGCAACGCGAATTGCATGTTCGGGGGGAAATATCGCAAGAACTGCACCACATGGCCACGCACGGGCGTGGCCATCTTGTTTTCTTCTCTGTTATGGTGCTGGGGCCTACTTTTTGAATACTCCTAAATCTTTTCAATCCTTCTTTCCCAAAGCTTTTTTTCTGATCTTTTTATTTATTAGCTTTCCCTTGGTCTTCTTAAGTGTATATTTTGCATTTGTTCTACCTTTTGTGTGTTTTTTTGTGAGTTTTGTACTGTTTTTCTCTCTACTTCCTTCCTAATTTTTTTTCCTTCCTTCCTTCTTTTTCCTGTTTTTTTTTATGCTTTCTACATTTTATTTTCCACCACCCCAGCATCATGGCAGAGACCGTGGCACTAAAAAGACAGGAAAGAACTGCTGCCTTGCTTGCCAAAGGCGGCTCTCTGAAGGGGTGCAGCCCCGGGCCTTGTTTTCAGGGGTGGAGGTGGCAGCGCTGTTTTTTTTGTGTGCAGGCCACCTCCCCTCCACCCTGGCAGAAGGCGACAGGCCTGGTTCCGGGTATGGGCTCTGGGAGCGCCAGCAGCGGTGGGTGATGGTGCGCCCCCATTCAGCTGACGCACCGGTGGTCCGACATCCTGGACCGAGAGCAGGACATGCTGGAAACGATAGGGGTTGAGATCGCTGGGCTTGGTGAGTAGCTAATGATTAATATATTATTACTTTGTTTTCTATTTTATTGCTAATATCTTTTTCCCAAATAGCAAGGATACTGCTCACATGCAGTTAAGTTACGTTTACAAATCTTATATTATGTGATCGTTATTCTAGACAGGTGCTCGGCGCTACCTAATCATACTTGTTTGCGAATTTCTGCTTGCTTGGGCAGATTATGTAAGATCTTAAGTAATGCAGACTAGAGAGAGACTCCTTTCCTTTGTCATGTCACTAAGATAATGGTAGTTAGTATTAGTAATTGAGCAGTGCTAGTCCTCTCACTTCAGTTCTTAGAACGTTTTTTGTAGCTCTTACAGTGACAAGCAACCAACCAATTTGGTGTATGCATGCGTCGATCTATGCATTTAAAGACAAAATGCAGACTTAGGGAATTTGCCCATCAAAAAGGGTTGAGAATGATGGCGAATGAGATTGGAACTTAGAAGCAAATATCATTTGTTGCAATTTATTCCAAAGTCTTTGGAATAGGCGGGCTAGGTAGGTTTAGGAAATGTGGAATAGATAGGAGGGTCCGCGATACTAGTTGTCTACTAGTCAATTTGATATAGGAATGTTCAATGTTATTGCATTTGCCGTCTCCTGTCCAAAAATCTTTTTGGAAAGATTATTTATTTACCACCAATTATTTTTTGTCTCTTTAATTATATTGTATCAGCATCCAGGGGCAAGAGGTTGTCCGAGGCGGATGCGGGAGCTGGAGGTGCCTCCCAGGAAGAACGCTCCTCAGTCGATGGCTCTGCTGGCCCCAGTAAGTCCTCCTGTTGTTAATATTAATATATATTTCCCTAACGTTTACTGCTTCTTAATTTGAACTATTTTCTACCTGTTTCCTAGTTTTATTCTTTTCCCAAATCCTCTTCAATCTGTCTGTTTAAAAATCTTGTTATCCCTACATTATCCTATTTACTAAGTTATTTTATATTTCTAGTGTCTGTATTTTACCTCAGACTGTCTCTGTCTGTACTATTCTGTCTGTAGCTTCCTTTCTTCTGGTTTTCAGTCAGCTTTCCCTCTCCCCTTATATATTTTGTGGACTGCCTAGTGGTGGTACTGTAAGACTCAGAGAACCCCTTGTCATGGTCAGTTACTACTACTAGTACTACTACTCTGCCGTGCAGATTGCATGTCCAAGTAAGGTATTCTATGCATGTTTGTTGAGATGAAAAGGCTTTCTTTTTATTTTCTCATGCTCAATCAGTAAAACGAGAGAGTGGCCATGGTCACGTTGGACACCCCAAAGTTGTGTCTTCTTCTTATCTAGGCACAGTATTATTTATTAGCAGCAGTTGATGGTGAACTGATTACTGTGCACCATGGCTGGAAGAAAGTATGAGGAGGAGGAGGACGGCACCATTACATTTGCCAACCTAGAAGACCTTATGTCCAATTGTCCACCCAGTTGGCCACTCTTATTCCTTTTCAAAAACTCAGATTCACCAATAGCTCTAGCCACTGAGTCCAGTACTTTACAGGTTGTCATCTTGAGATGCTTTTCAAAAATTGCCACCAACAAAATGGCCAACCGGATATTTTATTATTTTTGATAGGACATACTGTCTGTAGCCGAATTGTAGTGATGTGTGTGGTGTATGTATTTTCAATTTTGCTGCAGAAAATAAATAAATAGGGGGAGGCGTATATGACATCTAAAAATGTGTTATGTTTTTTACAGCCGCACTGACCACCAGTGCTGGGCCAGCGGGGATGGCGGCACCATCCAGGGAGCATATGTGGCAGCTGCAGGGATGAGCCAGCGACAGTGGCAGGTGGTGGTAAGTCATATTGCTTGCTTATTGACAATATATATACTCACTGCAAGGGTGTACACTGTACTGTTGAGACTAAGTTGTGAACAGTTGAAGACACCCCTCTTAGCATTAGCATATACAGCGGGAGTTGAGTAACTGATCGCCTCTTCTATCTTCAACTCAGCAGAGAAAGTTTCATGAAGAAGAGTCAGACCTTGATGGGTTGATGGAAAAGAAGGATGGAAGGAGGAAGGATGGGTGAAATGTAATATGACTGGCAGAGAAGCATGCAAGGGTGAAAGGATGCATGTAGGTGGCTGATAGGATGCATGGGTGGGTGAAGGATGGACGAAAGGTGAAAGAAAGGATGCCTGCCTGGGTGGGTGAAAGTGTATGGGTGAAAGGAATCCTCCGGGGGATTTGATGGGTCAAAGCAAGGACGCATGGGTGGTTAAATGACAAATGTTTGTTGGTGAAAGGTTTGTTGAGAATAATAGCCATGTTTGAATGGATGGATGGTATTAATAGGTGAAGACTGGAAGAAGAGAATGTAAAACTTAGACGGTAACTGAGAAGCAAAGCCAAGGGTGAAAAATAAAAATAATACTAGAAGAACAATGCAATAATAAATGGAAAAATCCCTGGGAAAAAGAGTAAACAAGGAATTTTTTTTATCAAGGTTTTTAATTCAAAGGTTTGAGGTTGTATTTCAGACTACTCCCTTGACTCACAGTAGTTTTCAAGCACAACATATATTATGTACCCACCCATCATCATCAATCGCCTCCCTTCGAGTCCCACTCCGTACTCATGGCATTTCGCCAGTGTCTTCCATGGGTGGCCTATTGGCTGCATGGTTACAATAGTAGTACCTCATGTCGTGCCGTATATCATTCATATAACTATTCATCTGCCTTGTTGTAGTCAGGGTGAAAGTGAAATTGAGCATTTAACAGAGCATGGCCATGATAGGAAAAGAGATAATTGTGTAGTACAGCTGCCCCACCTGCAGACAGTAGCAAAGTAACGAAAAATGATTATATCTGTCTAGGGTGCAAGCTGAGCTAGCAAGCCTACATTAATTTAGCTAAACATGAGAGAGAAAAAGAATACTTGTATACTCCATAATGCTTAATGCCTGAAACTCTAATCACATCCAAATTGAAGGGGCTGTGGAATCGAGGATACCAGCACATGTTATGGACTGCTAGTGCTACTGTGCCACTATATAATTTTATGTGTTACTGGTTTGCTAAGAGTATTGGTTACCAATTGTTTTTTTTTCTTTCTTGATATAGCTACTCCTGCCAATCCACCATCATCCTCACAACCCAACAGGCAAGAGAGAGCAGCCAGGACCCGGCAAAGGAAGCTGGAGGCTATCAGGCTACCAAGGCAAAATGCCAGCGGCAGGTGGCCGAGGAGAAGGAGGAGGCGGCGGCAGCAGCTTCAGCCTCCAATGCCCTGGGCCCCAGCCAGGCCCCAGTGCCTCCAGTAGTATAGCACCATGGTCAGGCAGCCACCCGCTGCCATTCAACCTCTGCTGCTCCCCCCTATAGACTCTATAGAGCCTACCAGCACCGCATGCTCCAGAGGATGGCGTGCCTGGAAGCCAGGATGGAGGACCATTTCGATAGATTGGACAGGAAGCTCCTAGCCCACCGCTAGGCCTCTCTTGCCCCTTTTTTAATCTTTCGTTTGGTGGGTGGGACTTGTTGGGGAGAGGGTGGGACTGTGGGAGTTGGGGAAATCTTGTTTTTTTTTGCGTGTTTGTTTATGGACATTTGATTTATGGACAATAACGTTTATGCACTATCTTTACTTTGGATATTGATTGGGGTTAGGGAGAGGGGTGGGCTAGGTGTTGTGGGTTTCCTAGTTTATATTTGTTAGGGCAATAAAAAATTTCTAGTTGTACATATGAGTTACATCTTTTTGGGGGTTACTCTTTTACTTCGCACTGTTTCTTTTGCCGCAGACCCGCAGCCAGTTTTTAAAATCTGCTCATAGTGTAACACACCAACAGATAGCTATGCGGTACTCTCACTTGTCCTACTACTCTCTCCTCCTAAGGTTCCACGGTGGTGGTAGTAGACAGTAGCAGCATGCTAGCGGACTAGTTGAATACTAGTGGAAGCACCAGATCCAGAAGCTAGGTTCCACTCCCTCCAAGCCGAACTCAAACTGTAGGATGAGGAATATTAATCGCAGGGAACTAATTAAATTGAAATAAAAACTGAGTTAATACCGTTTTATATGAAAGCTTTGCAAAAGAAATGAGACAATCACTAGAGGGAGACTAGAGTACGACTAGTAGCACACAGGAAGAAGACTGCCAAACGAGAAAACATGATAAGCAATGCTAAAGTAAAATAAATATTCAGAATGGTGAGCTAGTAAAAGTTACAAAATGAAGTCGACTTGAGCAATGAAGTGGACAAGCGTAACCTTTAGTGCTGGAAGGATGATGATGCTGGCAATTACGAATTATGTGCCTCTGAAAAAAATGTAAATATCGAATACTGTGCATGGGTGGGCAATCTAATATATAATATTGCAAACGTGGGCAATACTTAGAGCAGAAGAAGATCCTCGCCCTGCCTTGAGTTGTTGTTGTTTTCACCACATACGCCCCACCAAGTGTGTGATCAATTAATGGTGTAAATTTAATTTTAGTCGCACCTCAATAAATCACACAGCCCGGGGGAAGAGGGTTAGGGGTTTGATGAATAGATGGGAAGGGGGATTTGAGGGAAAGGTTTGACAAAGACAAACACTACACAAGGACAACATTCATCTTGGCAGCCGACCATCATAAATCTGTTATGGGAGGAAAAGGAAATGCATGCATGATGATGAGTACTAGTACAGATAAACCAAATCAAATTGCCCGTCTGCCCCCAGAGAGACCCAAGTTACATTATGTTCTGTTGTACCGAGCAATACTTAGCAAATAAAATTAAAATATCTGTAGAAGTCAAGTAAACCAACATAAACAACACACACAGTTCTAATGATTAAGGAGAAAAAATGATACCGTATTGCCAAATTGGGAGTTGCATATGCATTCCTCTTGGACTGTCCGTCAATCTTGGGTGCCTGGTGGATGCGGTTCGGTAAGGTAAGTGTGAGTATGTTATATTGTTTTTCCAGTGTGGCGCAGGGTAAAGGGCCTGTAGATTGAAAAACAAAAACTATATTGAGGAATCAAGGAGAAAAGTTAAACTGCATAAGGAGTGCAACGAGAAGACTCAGAGAAAGCAAGGCTAAATGTCTGTTTCTGGAAGTTACTTTCAACAACAGGCCCCCCTTCCAACCACCACTTAGCTTCGAATTTGAGCCAGGCAGCATTGAGCACACACACACCGAGCAACATTGCATTTTCCCAATCAAGTAAAAAATCAACGCACCGCTGTCAGTAAGTCCACTTCCCACCACTACACAGACTTGTGTAGGTCTGGTGTTGTTTACCTTTAGGCCACTTTAATGTCTTCATCATCTAAATCGGTTGGTTTCAGTGAATTTGAAGACTTCCATCTTCTTCTGGTGGCAGTTTGCAAAGTAGTCACGCTCACGCCCACTCCCTGAGTCATTCCATCATTTCTGATCCTCATGAGTCTGATTTCGAATATGGTGTCCAACTCCGTCCTGAGTCCCACCTCAAAATGCAATAGATCGGCCTGGAGTAGTACAATTTTATTGTTGAACAACAAGAAGGGAAAGATTGAGTCACTTTTTGTGTAAACTAGATTTGTGTTTGCAAACTTTGCATCATCTATGGGACGAGTCTGAGTCTTTGAGGAGTATAAAGCATAAAACAATAAAATAAAGCAGTGTGGACTGTGGAGTGGACCTGGTGAAGGAATCTCACTATCCTATCTCTCAAAGGGGAAGGAAAAAAAATAACCTTCATGTGAAAATTATTGATCAGCCATCGGTAGGCCACCAACATTTTGAATCTCAATCATCACTAACACATTAAGGGTAACAAACAAACACCCAGTCTCACACTGCTTACCACCACATGAATCAACTCTTTTCAAACTCAACACATATGATTATGACACATCACAGCAAGTTCACATCACAACAAACAACAATCACTCAGTGTGCAATGCATGCCAGCCTTTACCAGTTTTTCCGGTGTGCTCACTGTGATCTATTGGTGGTACATTGCAGAATGCAGCTCCTCCATTTGTTCATGAAGCAGAGAATTGACAGTGTAAATCGAATTATAATAATGTGACATGTGAAGAAGTCCCTCTAGGGTAGGGAAGGATAGACACTCATGTCCCAGTGTTGGAGGCTGGCACACATTTGTTTGTATTCTCCGTCCAATGTCTGGCTTGAGGGAAATGGCTTTGGAGGGTGAGTAGGGACTTCTTCACTGCACACGGTTGCAACTCCAATCTGGAAATAAAATGTGTCTAAGAGTAAGACGATGGGATGAATTGGTCAACCAGACACACACAAATAATAAAGTAAATAATGCTCTCTAGCTATATATTTTTTTTGTGGCGTCAAAGAAAGAAAGAAAGCCTAGTAGTCAGGGAAGTAGAGCTCGTCCTCAAACTCTGGTCTCAGTCTGAGAGTGAGACACCCCATGAGATGACTCAGAAGAGGCTAGGGAAAAGGAAGGTTCCAGAAAGCCTTAGAGTTTTGGAGGCAGATGTAGAAGAAGAGGATGATGACAAGCCAATCATCATGGATGTTAGCCCAGCCCCAGTGGAGACCGACAATACCCCATCCCAACTTCCTGGGGGGATGTGGCAGTGGCACCACAGATCCAATCACCGCCAGCTGCTATATTTGCAAAGTCCCAGCAGCAACCTACATCTACAACCACCTCAGTGGAAGTAGGTCATCTAACACACTACTTCTATGACCTGAGTCTCCCTCATTTTCCTCCTGTGGTACTTCACATTGTGTAATCCGGTGGTATAAAGTGCTGATTCATTTTGATCATGGTTAATCTCCCCATGTTTTGGGGCGAGAGACTGGTCCTTCTCACTGTGACAACAGCACCAGCAGCACTTAAAACACGCTTAGCAGAGACACTGGGTACAGGGCAAGCCAGATAGTTTATTGCCAGACTGCTGAGCCCTGGCCATTGGCACCTCTACCCATACCAATACACCAATGGGTTTTGATCAAGGTATACCTCTGTTGGGTCATCCAGATAGGCCTGGCCCATTTGCACAATGTTAATTTCTGGTGCTCCACTTTGCTTGACCTCTTTTGCCTTTGCCTCAGAATGCCCTCAGAAGTCACTTTGTCTTAAACAGCAACACACAAATTGCACCACAGGTCATCTGTTTTATCCCTTTCCATTAATGGTGCTGTACTCAAAAGGTCTGCCACATTATTCTTCGCACTGACAAATACTGCACTTTGTAATTAAAATCAAATAACCTTGGGGATAGCCTAGCAAGGCTGGGCATAGCTTTTTCCAATCCAGAAGTAGTTAATATTTTTGTTAGTGGCTTTCAATCAGTTTAGATCAAAAAATCTGATTTTTAAACATTCTGCCTGAACTTTTCAATGTCCCATATGCATTCTAGCATTTCTCTTTCAATAGGAGATCATTTTTCTTCAGTTAGAGAAAGGGAGTGTGAGGCACATGAAATTGTGATCTCCTGACCATGATTCTCAATCTGTGAAAGTACTATACTCAAACATTTCCCTCTGGCATTAGTGGTGACAATAGTTTTTGCAGAGTGATCAAACTCATGTAATGGAATGGTATCAGAAATTTCTTCTTTAATACTCTTGAAACTATTTTGAAATGTACTATTTCACTCAAACTTATTAGAGCTCTTTAATAGCTGTCTCAATTCAAATGTTTTTGTAGCAAAATCTCTAACAAATTTTGCATAAAAGTCTGCTAGTCGTAGAGAAGATCTAACATCATCCTTGGAAGTAGGAGCTGGGGCATTCTTTTTTAAAGTAAAATCCCATTTTAGGAAATTTTATGACCCAAATACGTGATTGAATTCAGTGCAAATTTACATTTGTTTTAATTCTGCAGTAAGAGGTTTATCACACAAGACTGACAACACCCTCATTACTCTTTGATCATGTACCAAGCGGTCTTTACCCATAATAAGGGTGTCACCAAGAAAGAAAATGATGTCATCAAGATCCTTAAACAATTGCTACAATAATCGCTGAAACACTGAGGCGGTAGATGCCAACCTAATGGCAACCTCCTGAAGTGAAAACATCAATAAGGTGTGATAAAAGCAGTCAAATGTCAACTTTTAGGGTGTAGTAGTACTTGGTACTGAGGCTAGGTCAAGAGACGCAAACCATTTAATACCTTTTCTTAAAGTCAACATCTAACTGATTTGATTTTTGGAAGAGGAAATTTATCAATAATGATGTTCTGATTCAAATCACATAAGTTGATTCAAAGTCTAACTTTGCCATTGGTCACGTCTAGCCACTACCAAAGGAGCCAACCACTCACTAGCCTCAACACTTCCAATAATACCTTCCTTAACCAATCTGTCCAATTCATCTTTAACCTCATTTCTAATGAAAAAAGGTATATTCCTAAGATTGTGGGGAACAGGTGTATAGTTTTTGAAAAGATTATTTTATGTTGGAATCCTTCCAGCTCTCCCACTTTACTTGAAAAAACTTCAGAGACTTCATCACAGATCTGTAGTGGGAAGTATTCTTCTACATTTAACAACACTTGTTCTGGGCTCTTAGGATTTACGGTAATGCCTTCTCACTTCTCAGCCACATAAAGCTTCCCCTCTGATTCACACCCTCTGAATTCAAATTTGACCATCTTATACCCAACCATAGGTATTGGTTCCCCTGTAAAACTTTCCAGGTGAACATCTGTGGGAAATAATTCTTCAGTCAAGGTGTCAACCAACTTATCAATCCACACTGACTTATTAATAATCATTAAGGAGGAACCTGAATCAGCTGTAATATCAATCAAAACTCCACCTTAAGTGATGGAGTATACAGGTTTAGATCTCTTCTGTTCCCAATTCTAAGACTTCAGATTCTAAACTCAAAGCACATTTTGTCTCACATTCACCCTCATTTGCCTACAGGCTTTCCTGAACATTCGTATCATTGAGGTGCACTACAACTTGGTCTCTAATGAGATCATCATGGAGACTTCCAGATTTGTACGAAATTGCCAGTTTTTAAAGTTCTGCCACATAATCCTCAATAGCCTCCTGAGGACCTCATTTACACAGAAGAAAATTTAAATGGTCAATTGAAATTCAAACTGATGTCGTGAAATAATTGTCCAAATCCTCCAAGGCATTTGAAAATATATCACTATTCAATTCAGGTCTAGGTTTCTTTTCCATCTTCTCATAAATATTTAACCTCTCCCGACTCAAGATATGCAAAAGGATTTTTTTTCCGTGAAGGAGTAAGGTCTTCTACTATTTCATACTCAATGGTAGAAATATTGTTCCGGAAATATGCCTTACACTGAGGCCATTTCATGACCAGTCAGAAAAATGATTGCGGAGGCATTAAAGTGAATGTTTCTTCACACATGTTAATATCACTCTAAACATTCATTGTAACTTGGAAAATACCACTGCATAAGTTCCAGATATACCAATATTAGATCAGTCAACAATTGAAGACACCAGAACAGCTCTGCAAGTCATGGAGAACACGTCAATAATGCCTTGAAAGCTTGCAGCTATAATAAAAATGTGCCCCTTTTAAGATGGCGGCATGTTCGGATCATGTAGTGTGACCTCATGAATAGTGTTCTGCAAGCAACTATGGGGCACAACAATGCATAGGATTCCAATGCAGGGAGAGGAGGGAGGTGCCAAGGGAGAGTACGAGCCAGGTAAGAGACAGCTGGTGCTTGAAATGGCATGACGTCCAAAAGTTGAATGTTCAACGTAATCAAAGCTGGGATCCACAATTTCCTTCACATACACACGTGCAAATACTCACAGTGGCTGCTTGAAAATCACCAGAGCATGCTAATCCGATAGGCTTCTTCTTCTCTTAAAGGTGTGAATAGGTGTGACTAAAAGTTCAACACCATCCTCGTCGACAAATCTATAGTGTGGAATACATAGGAAATGATCTTTGCATAATTTGTTCTTTAGAAGTAGTAATTTATTGGTATAAAGACCCTAGCAACACACAGCCAACGACTCGCCTGCTCTCTCCTGCTTCTCCCATCAAACTGTCATTCTCTTTGTCATCACATTCTGTTGGAAATGGGGGTCTCTCGTTGGCAGTGGCTGGCCACTGTCCAAGTAGGGACCCTTCTTCCTAAGTCAGGGTAAGAGAGCCACACCCTTTGATAACCCCTGCTCAACCCTGTGGTAACGTAGCACGAGCAGCTAGGCTTATTTCAGAGGCAGTGTGTGAAGCATTTATGACCATACACAGTAACACAGTGAAGAACACTACAAAGGGACACCACACAAGTAGTTATAAAAAATAAGTATATTTATATATAGACTTAGCACAAGACCAATAACGATAAAAAGCCCCAATACTGTCAAATAGGATCACTCTTGGAATGCTGCAAAAATAGTTTAAGTGCGCAAAGAGGAGTTCAGTTCAAAGCAGTGGTCTCTGCGACCCTTTTACTTACAAAGTACCTGGATTTCGTAGCAAAGTCAACAAACTGTCGCAAAGAAGTTGTAGCGATGAATTTCTGCACGCGAGGCCGGCGATGCGATAAATCCTTGCCGCGAGGGAGGATAATGCGCCGATCTGCTGATGCGTGTGGAGACGATGCGACAAACTTCTGCACGCTAGACCGCTGGTGCGATGACTCCTTGCCGCAAGGGAGGAGACGGGGCGACGATCCTGTTGCGTGTGCGATCGGGTTGCGATGCGAAGAAATGGCGCTCCGCGAGGGAGCGACAATCCTGATGCGATGCGATGAAAACGGCGGACGCTCGGCGTCCGCGCTGCGATGTCGTGAAGCGATGATCTTGGTGCGATGACTCGATCTTTGGTTGCGAGCACTCGGCGGCAGCAGCGCAATGATTTTTCGGGCGCTTTCGGCTGCGGCGGCTCGCAAACATGCATTAGCGACGATTTCAGCACTCTCTTCTCTGTAGTAGAACTAGAGGCCCTGGAACTCACAGGAGCCTCACCTGCAGATAGAAATCCTCGCTGGGAGGAATCAGGAGGCTGGTGGTGAAGTCTGATGTGCCTGAGACTTCAACAGGAGGCTAGCTCTCTCCTAGCCCTTGGGTGATTGCTTTAGCAAGATTAATAAAAGTTCTCTCAAAGTCCTTTTCCCTCTTCTTCCAAGTCCAATGGTAACCACTGCAGGCCAATCCAAGAAACAGCACACAAGCACAAGGATAGTCACCTCCTGCAGATTCCTTCAGTTACACGGACAGAGGTTCGTCTTGATATCCAGGAGCAACACACCTTGTAGGGGTTTCAGCACAGATATTTATACCCCAAAAGTCTTTGTTCTCAAAAGCTACAAGTAACTGAGCCTAGCCAGAACCAGTTCTGTTCAGTCCTGGAGCACTTTGTTTACCAGGCTGCATCCTTCCTTTCAGGAAGAGGGGGTCTGCTATCAGACGCACAGTGGGAGGTGGAGCCATCATTCACCTTGCCAGGCACAGCCCTATTCAAGTCAAGGAGCTACCCCTCCCCATACTCCAAACACAGATCTCTCTATTCAACCCAGGTCTGGCTCAGCCTGCCCTGTCCCTCCAAAACCAGACAGCCAATACACATAACAGCAGAGCACACTGGAAGGCTTAGGCAAGAAAATACCTACTTTCTAAAAGTGGTATTTTCAAACACAGAATATAAAAATAAACTTTCCTAAAAGATGTATTTTAATATTCTGAGCTCAGGCATACTAAATTCATTTTTCTACCATGTTCCTGGGGTCAGTTAGGACTATAGAATGTAATAGTCAAAATTGCCCATTCTGGCCTATGGGGAACAGGTAGCCTTACAGTAGTGAAAAACGAAATTGGGTGTAAGTCACTACCAGGACATGCTACACACACCAAGGCATGTCCTACCTCACACATACAATGCACCCTACCATAGGGGTGACTTACATGATGCCAAGGGAAGGTTCAGGGGCTGGGAAGTGGGTGCACTTCACAGCCAAGATGGCAGTTCTGGACTGCACACAGACTCTGCAGTGGCAGGTCTGAGACACAATTTACAAGCTGCTTCTGTGGGTGGCGCAAACCAGCGCTGCAGGCCCACCAGCAGCATTTGGTTTACCAGCCCTGGGCACACACAGGCCACACTACTAGGGACTAACAGGTAAACCAAATAAGCCAATCATGGATATACCAATTCACATGTCATATTTACACAGGGAGCATTCGCGCTGTGGCACTGAAGGGCAGTGGCACAGCACCCAGAGCATCTAACATCAGCAAAAACAGGGGGACAACAGCGAAAAATGGAAGGGAGACCCACGCCAATGGTGCCAGGTCTAACACATTCTATATCCAGAATGCGATGAAATAAAAGAATTTGCACAACGCAACATCTATTTCTGTTTTTTATGCCTTCATCATTAAGAGGATATGAAGCGTGTCTCTTGAGACAGCACACATGTAGGTATCTGGTTTCTGTAATGAAAGAAAGTCTCTGACAGGAGATGCTTAAGAAGATTCTGTGACTGGTGCACACATTCTGGAGTGTGAGCTGCTTAAAAAATGCTGTGAATCTTGCTACAGTACCAGCAAGGTTTGAAAAGGTAGCACAAGCAGGATCAGCTTAATGATCTTATCCGTTGATATTTGTAATTTATTTTTTGATAATCAATTTTATTGATTTTAAACAGGGAGAAAATAAACCAGCAATGGTCAAAGGCAGCATGTTACAGCAGTTGTAAAAAAAATTCTTGTTACATATGAAGAAAAGGCACCAACAATACATAGGGGCCGATTCCGATCTCGGCCGGTAGTGCTCCGAATCGGATTCGGTTTTACCGGATCCGATCCGGAGCCCTATTTTCCGACCGAGTTGTACGCGCGTCCGGGCGAGCGAGTACGATGCGTATTCGCCGACCGACTCGTCCGGGCGACCCGACCGCTCCGACCGACTGGTTCCCGGATCGTACCGCTCCGACCGACTCGCTCGGACCCGATTCGCACCGCGCAATGGAGACGTTTTCCGGCCGGGTAAGTACGATGCGCACCTCGACCGCTCCGACCGACTCGCGCCGTCCGACTCGAACTCGCTGTCGGAGCCGTACTTTGGGGGTCCGTGTCGGACCCCCTGTACGCGCACCCGTGCGAGGCGCACACAGGGGGACCCATGGGTCCCCCTACCTGTGCGTGTACGCCGCGAGCGCTTCGCGGCGTACTCGCTGTAGGGGGCGCCCTTGTCCGCCTCGCACCCATTGAGGCAATGGGAGCCCGCGTACGCGTTGTACGACCGGCTCCCATTGAGTTCAATGGGAGTCCGACCGACTCGTGTCCGGTGGCATACGAATGCATCGGACTCGTTCGGTCGGACTGCACGGGTCCGATTCGGTCGGAAATCTCTCCAAGGCCGGCTCGGTCGGAGAAATTACCGACACGAATTGGAATCGGCCCCATAGTCTCACTAAACCTTGCACACTGTTCAGGCTTCCCACATTGGGTTGTTGCTACTCTATCTGCTCCAGCCATTTGCCCCAGACTTTACGATGTTTCGCCGGGCACCCTCTGGCCTCATATAGGGGCATATTAGCAAGACCGGCGATAAAATTATCGCCGTTTTAGCGGCAGGAAACTGCCGCTAAAACGGCGATAATGGGCTTGCTAATATGCGTTATAGAATTCCAATAGAAGCCCAGGTTAGATGTGCAGGACATCTAACCTGGGCTTCTATTGGAATTCTATAACGCATATTAGCAAGCCCATTATCGCCGTTTTAGCGGCAGTTTCCTGCCGCTAAAACGGCGATAATTTTATCGCCGGTCTTGCTAATATGCCCCATAGAGACTTCTCTTGTGCGGCGCACCAATCCACCTCTTTGCGCCATTTCGTTATAGTGGGTGGGATGGGGTTTGACCAGTTAGCTGCGATATCTTTCTTGGCCACTACCAGAGCTGTGTTTAGGAATGACTTGTCAAATCTGGAGCCATCGAGACCATCTGTGATTCCCAGGAGCCCAGTCAGTGGATTATGTGGGACCTCCCAGCCCAGAACCTCTGAAAGTTCCCTTTCGATGGAGTCCCAGTATCGTGCTATGGCTGGACAGGACCAAACCATATGATAGAAGTCTGCTTGGTCCTGGTCACAACGCGTGCATGATGCATTTAGCCTCAGGCCTGCATTATGAAGGCGTTTTGGTGTTAGGTATGCGGCATGTAGGTAGTACAACTGGATCAGGCGAAGTCTGGCTGAGGTAGTGATTGTTTTGGGTGCCATCAATGCATCACTCCAGTCTTCCTCTTGAAGAGGCCTGATCCATCCCTCCCATCGGCCCCTAAGCTGATCTAATGTGTTTGGAGTGTTGTTTGTCAGGGAACGGTAAATACGGGAGATCCCTCCCCTTCCCAGGTCACCTGTCATGGTTTGCGCCTCGGGGGGCTGTAGTTTGGTAGCGAAGTGCCAGTTGGAATGTGAGTGTTGAGGGCATGGCGTAGTTGCAGGTACTTATAAAATTGAGAGGGGTGTAAGGCGTATCGGGTCTGTAAATCCTGAAAAGTGCGCATGTGATCGCCGGTCCATATGTCTCCAAGTTGTGAAATCCCGATAAGGTCCCAGGTCTTGAATCCTTCTAAGTTGCTGACCTCGCGAAGCCAGGTACCCTGCCAGAGTGGTGTTTGACGGGTCAACTTGTTCGACCATTGGGTGTGGCGTAAGGAGGCGCGCCAGGCAAGGAGGACCACCCTCGTCACCGTGGGCAGAGTTCTGGGTATAGGACCCCTGTACATCATTGCTTGGATCCTGGATAGATCCAAGCAAGCCTGCTCCGTTCTGTAAGCTGGGTCTGACCAGCCTCTGTTGAACCAGTCGTGCAGGGTGAGTAAGCGGGTTGCCAGATAGTACAGATAAAGATTGGTCATGCCCATACCCCCGTCAAAGGATGGGATTCGGCATTGGGACAGGGCCAGGCGGGGCCTCCGCCCGCTCCAGAGGAGTTTGGTGATCAAGCTGTCCAGTTCGTTGAACCAGGTCCGTGGGAAATGGAATGGAGTGTTTTGAATTATGTATAGGAATCTGGGAAGTATCATCATTTTGAAGAGGGCGACTCTTCCCAGTGGATTGAGTGGCAATGTCTGCCATCTGTGAAGGTCCTCTCGGGCTCTCTTCACCAATGGGGTGAAGTTGAGTGTTCATTCAAGGTCAGGAAGCAGGGCCACCCAGATTCCCAGATACTTAAAGGATTGCCTTCTAATAGGTATCATGGATTGCCAGTCAAAACAGTCTTGTGAGATATGGAGAGGGACTATGACGGACTTGGCGGGGTTTAGGTGTAGGCCAGAAGCTTGTCCAAAGTAGTGCAGAGCCTGAAGACAGTGGGGGCCGGATTGGGCCAGCTCGGCCAAAAAGAGCAAGACATCGTCCGCATAGAGAGCGATTTTATCTTCATCAGAGCTTAGCCATTTCCATCCCTTGATTCGGTCGTCAGACCGTATGAGGCATGCAAGAGGCTCCATCGCCAGGGCGAATAGGAGCCGAGAGAGGGGACAGCCTTGCCTCATCCCCCTCCTAATAGGGAACGGCCCCGACAGCGCCCCGTTGATGAGCACTCGTGCCTGCGGTCGAGTGTATAACACTTTGACCAATTTCCGGAACTGTTGGCCCAGACCCATCTCGATCAGTACATCCTCTAAGTATCGCCAATCTACGGAATCAAAAGCCTTCTCAAAATTGATGAGGAGGAGTGCTAAGTAGGGGGTCAGAGATTGGCGATTTGCTAAAGCTATGTGAAGACGTCTGAGGCAGTGCCTGGTGCCCCGGGATGGCATAAGCCCACATTGGTCCGGGTGGACCAATTTGGGAAGATAGGGTTTCAACTGGTTAGCTAAGACCGATGCAAATATTTTAACCTCTGCGTTAATAAGAGAGATTGGGCGGTATTCAGCACAGTCTGCTGAGGGGGGTTGTTTTTTGGGAATCACCACGATGGTGGCGGCGTCTGTTTCTGGTAGGAATGAGCCCTTTTCAACCGCTTCGGCATACATGCCCAGGAGGTGTGGGACGAGTGTCTCGCGATAAGCCGCGTAGTACTCTTGCGGGAGTCCATCAGGGCCTGGGGTTTTGCCTGACGCGGGCGCAATATGTCTTCATTGATTTCATCTGGCGTGATAGGGCGGTCTAGGTCTGCCATTTCGGCATCGTTAAGGCGAGGGAGGTGGAGGCATTCCTGGTTAATTAACTCCAGGAGAGAGTGTTCGGGGCGTTGATCGGAGTAAAGTTTGGCATAGTAGGTGGCGAAACACCGGGCCATCGCTGAGGGGGAGCGGTGGACAGTGCCGTCGAGATCCTTAATTTCAGGGATTATGCGGTTGGCCATGGGGTATGTGGCCAGTCGGTGTAGGATTTTCCCATTTTTGTCTCCCCATCCATATACCCTGGCTACAGCGGAACTCCATAGTAGCTTGGCGGCCTCCATAGAGATCTGCTTGATCTCTTCTCTTAGAAGTGCAAGCTGTCTGCTCTGTTGGCCGTCTGGCCGCTCCGACGTTTGGCGCTCGAGGAGAGTCGCCTGGGCCTCTAATAGAGTGATTTGGGAGGTTTGGGCTAGGTGTTTGATCTTAAGCTTGCCCTTGGCAAAGCCACGTATAGTGGCCTTGCTCGCTTCCCATAGAGTACTCGGGGAGGGGACAGAGTTCTGGTTAGTGAGGAAGTATTGCTGAAGTTCCGTCCCTATGGATTTCTTAAAGTCTTGGAGAAACCAAGCATTCATCCTCCATATTGGGCGGAGTATGTCGGGAGGGTCGCCCACTCTCAGGAGTACGGGTGAGTGGTCCGATATGCCTCTAGGAAGGATGGTGACCTTTCTGATTTTCTGACATTCAAGGGCGGGGATCACTGACAAAATATTGACGGACCAAATATCGAGGTAGCAAAATATCGACGCAAAAATATCGAAGTCAAGAATATCGACATCCTATCTACATCATGGTAAGTACAAAAATATCGGAAAAAAAACATCAATGTAAAAAATATCGTTTTTTTAAAATGTTATAAAAAAAATGTAAAATAAAGTAAATAATACATATAATTAAAAGAAACATAGTTAAAAATATTAAAACATGTTTAAAAATAATAACTAATACATATAATGTTAAAATAAATGAAACATATACATATATAAAATAATATATATACTTACCCCACAGAGTGCAACAGTAGGGAAAGTGTTGGATAGCGTAGGGGTAAAAATTACTATTCCAACTACAGAGAGTGCAACAGTAGGGAAAGTGTTGGATAGCGTAGGGGTAAAAATTACTATTCCCACTCCAAACAGTGCAACAGTAGCGAAAGTGTTGGATAGCGTAGCGGTAAAAATTACTATTCTCACTCCAGTGAGTGCAACAGCAGGGAAAGTGTTGGATAGCGTAGGGGTAAAAATTACTATTCCCACTCCAGTGAGTGCAACAGCAGGGAAAGTGTTGGATAGCGTAGGGGTAAAAATTACTATTCCCACTCCAAAGAGTGCAACAGCAGGGAAAGTGTTGGATAGCTTAGGGTTAAAAATTACTATTCCCACTCCACAGAGTGCAACAGTAGGGAAAGTGTTGGATAGCGTAGGGGTAAAAATTGCTATTCCCACTCCAGAGAGTGCAACAGTAGGGAAAGTGTTGGATAGCGTTGGGGTAAAAATTACTATTCCCACTCCAGTGAGTGCAACAGTAGGGAAAGTGTTGGATAGCGTAGGGGTAAAAATTACTATTCCAACTACAGAGAGTGCAACAGTAGGGAAAGTGTTGGATAGCGTAGGGGTAAAAATTACTATTCCCACTCCAAACAGTGCAACAGTAGCGAAAGTGTTGGATAGCGTAGCGGTAAAATTACTATTCTCACTCCAGTGAGTGCAACAGCAGGGAAAGTGTTGGATAGCGTAGGGGTAAAAATTACTATTCCCACTCCAGTGAGTGCAACAGCAGGGAAAGTGTTGGATAGCGTAGGGGTAAAAATTACTATTCCCACTCCAAAGAGTGCAACAGCAGGGAAAGTGTTGTATAGCTTAGGGTTAAAAATTACTATTCCCACTCCACAGAGTGCAACAGTAGGGAAAGTGTTGGATAGCGTAGGGGTAAAAATTGCTATTCCCACTCCAGAGAGTGCAACAGTAGGGAAAGTGTTGGATAGCGTTGGGGTAAAAATTACTATTCCCACTCCAGTGAGTGCAACAGTAGGGAAAGTGTTGGATAGCGTAGCGGTAAAAATTACTATTCTCACTCCAGTGAGTGCAACAGCAGGGAAAGTGTTGGATAGCGTAGGGGTAAAAATTACTATTCCCACTCCAGTGAGTGCAACAGCAGGGAAAGTGTTGGATAGCGTAGGGGTAAAAATTACTATTCCCACTCCAAAGAGTGCAACAGCAGGGAAAGTGTTGGATAGCTTAGGGTTAAAAATTACTATTCCCACTCCACAGAGTGCAACAGTAGGGAAAGTGTTGGATAGTGTAGGGGTAAAAATTGCTATTCCCACTCCAGAGAGTGCAACAGTAGGGAAAGTGTTGGATAGCGTTGGGGTAAAAATTACTATTCCCACTCCAGTGAGTGCAACAGTAGGGAAAGTGTTGGATAGCGTAGGGGTAAAAATAACTATTCCCACTCCAAAGAGTGCAACAGTAGGGAAAGCGTTGGATAGCGTAGGGGTTAAAAATAACATACTTATAAATTAAATAATTTTTGTAATTAAATAATGATTTATTAATAAATTAACAATAAATTAATTAAAAATACCAATAAATTAAAATTAATAATTACTTTAATAACATTAAATTACTTCCCACCCTATTCCCCAATAAACACACAACCCACTCCGCATAAAATTTCACACAATTAATTTAATTATCAATTAATAAATTAATAAAAATTAATTACCAAATTAATAATTAATTAACAATAAATTAATTATCAATACCAATAAATAGTAATTATTAAAAAGTAATTACCAATTAATAATTAATTAACAATAAATTATGTATCAATACCAATGAATAATAATTAATAAAAAGTAATTACCAATTAATAATTAATTAATAATAAATTAATTATCAATACCCCAAAATAAAAATTAATAATTACTTAATTACAATTAAATTACTTCCCACCCTATTTCACTATAAACCCGCAACCCACTACAGAACTAAAACGCAAAATGTAATTAAAAATAATTAATAATTCCTAAAAATTATTATTTAATTTACTATAATTAACTTACTTGCCACCCTATTCCCCTATAAACCCACAACCCGCTACGGTACTAAAACGCATAATTTACTTTAAAAAAAATTACTAACTTCTACAAAATGTATACATATATTTAAAAAAATAGTACAATACTTAACAAAAAATATAGAACACATACATATAAAATACATACTAAAATACATAACACTAATATAAACATCGATATTATTAACATCGATATTTTTGCTATCGATATTACTAACTTCGATATTAACAAAAACGATATTTCTTACCTTCAGGTCGATATTCTGGTCGTCGATATTCTTGATGTCGATATTCTGTCCCCACGATATTTAAAACTCAATATTAATGTAGGTCGATATTAAAAACTCAATATTATGTCTGTGCACCCAAGGGCGGGCATGAAAACGTAGTCAATTTGCGTGAGTGTGTGGTGTGCCGCAGAGGTGTGTGTAAATTGTTTGTCATAGGGGTGCCAGACTCGCCAAGTGTCACAGATACCGAGAGTGTTTGCCCAATTTGTTAAAAGTTTAGCTTGGGGGATTCTCGTGGTGGGTGGGGTGTTTGTGGCATCTAGCTCTGGGTGCATGACCGCATTGAAGTTGCCGCCGATAATTGTCAGACCAGGAGGTAGGGATGCAATGAGATCCGTGGTGGATTTTAAGGTAGAGGAGAGCAGCGATGGAGGAGAGTATATGGAGACCAGATTAAGGAGGTTTCTCCCTATGGACCCTCTTAGGGCCATGAAGCATCCCTGAGGGTCGCTAGTGGCCTTTGTGAGCACGAAGGGGAGATTGCGTCGCAATAGGATTGCCGCGCCCCTCGATCCTTGAGTAAACCCGGAATGCCAAATTCTGTCATAGCCGTATCGCGCCAGAAAGGGGCAGTTGTTGCCTATGAGGTGGGTTTCTTGGAGCAATAGTACATCAGCACCCTGGCACTGGGCGTATCGCAGGACTGCCGTCCGTTTAACTCCATCTAATAACCCGTTAGTGTTCCATGATAGCACACGGAGTGGGTCTCCACCGTTACCTGTGCCTGTCACGGTGGGTCAAAGTGTGGGCAGGATTCAGCGAGATCCGGACTAGGTGTGGAGAGCATGGCAGTGCGCACGGGCTGCAAGGTTGCAAGTGTTTCTCTGTATTGGGGGTAGTGCGTGTAACTGTCTTGGTGCTGAAAAGAGATGCTGGTGTCGTGGACAACATTCAATAACAAAAACTCGGGACAACATACCCCCTCCTGTCCCTACCCCCACCCCTCACCCTATACTTCAAGAACGGAAGCATCTGTCGTCCCCAGTAAACACTATGAAATACCAAACTAGAACGCTTGGTTGTTGAGAATCGTGGAGGACCCCTCCTAACATAAGGATACTTTATCGCCGCAATAAGAAAGAGCTTGAGTTGTGAGAAGGTGTTTCTGTTTGGGAGTGACCTACTGGAGGTGTCCCAAACAGTCTGTTTCGGCCGAGAATGTCATTCTAGGAGTGCTGGGCTCCAAGAGAGGTCTGAGTCTGCCAGGTCTATTTGGGAAGTTGCAGGCGAAGAATTCCCAGGTCTCGAACGGTCCATGGAGCCGGATCTGTGCGAAGAGTGGGAGCCGGTCGGGGGTCCCCAATCTTCTGTACGTGTGCCTGGGCCTGTGGGTGAGACCGATCTGGCTCGGCGCGCTCCTCGTCCCTTACGAGAGCGCGTGCATCTTCTGTATGGCTTGAGTAAACCTGCTCGGGCTCCAGGGGACAGGGACGGGGCGTTTGCTCTCAGAGGACGTTCCTCAGTAAGCCATGTCCAGGCCGTCTCGGGGGACTCGAAGAAGATAGCTTTATTCTGGAACACCACTCGGAGGCGAGCCGGGAAGAGTAACCTGTACTGAAGATCTAGAGCACAGAGTTTCTGCTTGACCTCAACAAATGGTCTCCTTTGGTTCTGGACCTCTCTTGTGTAGTCTGGGAAGATCATTATTGGTTGGCCTTGATATGTTAGGGATTTTTGATTGTGTGCTTCGTTAAGGATGCAGTCTCTATCTTTGAAGTTAAGGATCCGTGCAATAATAGGCCTATGGGGTGCTCCAGTTGGATGTTTTGGGGCCAGCGAGCGGTGGGCCCGTTCAATCGCAAACCACGAGGAGAGGGAGTCTTTGGGCATTAAGGATTTAAGCCAGTGTTCGATGAAATTGCTCATCTGCCCTTGTTCCAAGCCCTCCGGGAATCGCACTAGGCGGAGGTTGTTGCGCCTCGATCTGTTTTCGGCGTTCTCTGCCCTTTCATGTAGCTCCTTAATGTGGGTTTTCAAACTTGCGACTTGCTCTTTTAGCTGATGAACATCATCTTCGACTGTGGAAATACGGGATTCTGTTTCCTTGATTCGGGCCCTCGCGTTACGGAGGTCTTGTCGGATGAGGGCCATATCTACCTGAACCTCATCGATCTTGTTCTCGACTGAGGTTTGTGAGGTATTGATTGCTTGCAGGATTGTGGTGAGGTCGGTTACGACGGGGGTGGATTTCTCAGCGTGTGCGCTCATTGCTCCGGCTTCGGTGGTCGTGTATTGATCCATTTTGGTCTGTGTTGGGGGGGGGGCTTGGGCCCTCGGTCCTTCCCCATGGCGTTGATCAAGCGCGAGGTCCACCTGAGTCCTGTACCACCTGATATATCTGGAGGTGGGTGACGTGCCCGCAGCTTTAGGGCGTGAATGGCAGAGGTTGTTACGCACGTCTGGCGGACCAGGAACTGTCTCTCTGTGGTGGCAAACAGTGGATTAGTACCCAACTGGCCTCTGCCAGATTCAGTCTCTGTACCTCACAGTTCTGATCTCTCAAGGAGGCCAGGAGTCACTTGGGGATTCCCCCGGCTGAAATTCAAATCGGGTCAACCTCAACAAAGCCCCTTTTATGTCCCTTCCTCCTAGGCCGACCACAGGGTCAGTCACCCGGGCTTGCCGCCGCGGCTGCGAATCGGTGGGGGCCCATCACAGGCCTCGGTCTGGCCAGGATGTCAGGTTCCTAGATAGTGGTCCGTTTTCCCACGGTGGTGGTTCCAGATTCTTCCTCCCAACTACCCATCAGCTCCACGAGGGAATAAGGGGGAGAGCGGGGGGCTCAGGGGGCGCCGCAGGTTGTGCCCCTTCTGGATGTTGGTGTTTTGAATTATCAGGGGGGGGGCAGGGGGAGTCTGTTTGGCGCCACAAAGTGGTGTTTGCCGGGATGATCTGGGGCCTCTATTGCCACTGCTTCATCGAGCCCCCTTGGCTAAAGTCCGGTCCCAGGCCTCATTATTGTTAGTATGACGTTGGTCAGAGACAGTTCAGCGGGGGGCACAGGTGGAATTTGGTGATGCGGCCTCACCAGCATGCCTGTGAGGCCTCAGCCGTCCAGCACCCTCGATCATGGACTGACTGCTCGCTTACCTCGAGCTGTAAGCAGGTTGTTCACGAGCGGCCAAGGCCCCCCCCGGGTTGTTGCTATCCTCCGGGTGATATTTTTTATTTATAAAATGGTTGATGTCTAAACAACTCATCCGAGTGAAAAATGACCAGCAGGCTTTACATTTTCAAAGTCTGTTTTACAGCATGGCAGGGTAAAGTCATGGTTACATACCAACTGTGCGGATTCTCAATGACACCAGCAGGGTTGTTGGTCAGATGGGGTTCCGGTGTTGTTTAACTGTCGCCAAATTGTTGTGGTATAAAATTTGAAGCAGATGCCTCCTGAGATTAAAGTTAGTTTATTCACAACAACCCTGTAACGCTCTCTTGACTGGGCACCAAAGCTCAATTGAGCCGGAGTTCCAATAACAACAAGTATGGAACCAATGACGTAGGAATTTATCTCATAAAACATTCCATGTAAATTATAATAGTTAGGCATGAGATTCACTTCCACTTAGACTATTCATTAAGGTGTGGGGATAGGTATAAGACTTGCATCAACACAGTGAGGCTGTAGTGAAGAAGAGAAAGATACAAACAATGAGTGAGACTTGGTTTCAAAATGTGAGATCACACTTCGTGAGGCTGATCTTGTTCCCCCAAATATCTATTCGTCCCTTGTACCTACACCCCTTCCTGTGTTCCCCTCAAAGTCATGTAATTTTGCTCTGGGCTCACTTGACATCCGGCTCTGCTAATTACATTCCTCGCTGTCTGACAACTGCAGCTTCTGCTTTTGGCAGATTTCTGCTTCCCGTACACAGGACTTTGCTTCAATGGAAAGGGACTTTGGGGCACATGCATCAAAGGTTTTTGCGATCGCAAACGGTGCGAATCGCAAAAATCGGCCGTTCTGCGATCGCAAATTGGCCTTTGGAGATGCATGAAAGTGTTTCCTATGCGCAATTTAAGAATTCGCAATTAATTGCGAATTCCTAAATTGCGATTGCATTTAAGGAATCGCAATTTGCGATTCCTTAAATGCAATGCTAGAAGCACTTTCAAATAGCGATTTCGCTATTTGGGACCGCAAATTACAGACAAATCAAACTTGTCTGTAATTTGCAATACCTTCGAAAAATGCTCTAAAATGCATTTTTTAAGTTTTAGGTTACACACACACATGCCCTTGGGGCATGTGTGTGCGCAACATGGGTGCACATCACAATTTCAGGGTGCAACAGGGTGTCATTTTGACACCCTGGCACCCTTGAAATTGCATTCTCAATTTGCGATTCTCTAATTGCGAATCGCTAATTGAGAATGTATTCCAATTCATTCCTATGGGCCTCTAGGCCCATAGGAATTAATGGGAGGTATTCCTTAATTGCGACTCGCAATTAGCGAGTCGCAAATAAGGAATGTTTAGGAATCGCTATTTTTATAGCGATTCCTACATGCATAGGCTTTTGCGATTCCTTAATTGCGATTCCTTAATAATCGCAATTAAGGAATCGCAAAAGCCTACCTTGATGCATGTGCCCCATAGTAACATAACATAATAGATTAGTAGATAATAGTATAATATAATAGATTCTACTCTCCAGCCATATATGAAATAGGGTTGTGCCGTTATATCGCCAAGATGCATGAATAAGATGTCAGGGGTGCAGCTCTTATGTACCCAAGTACAAACATCATATGCCAGATGGATCCGCATATGCCTAGGTACAGCCTATGTCCAGTTACATGCCCATTAACAGAAGGAAATGACTAATAATAGCTATGAAATGCTCACACTACAGCTCAGATATAGTTTGAAGCTCACTCCTCCATTGAGGGGGTAAGGACTCTCCTCTTCAACTTCACCACAGCCCCCATATGCCTAACCTTTGCTGCTACACTTAAAAAAACTAAACTAATGTGTATTGTAGTGTCTTGCAAATTAGATATGATGAAACTCTTTTGGCTCCTGATAGACTCCATAGAAATGTTATGTAAGTGTTAGAGCTGAATGCAATGAAGACTGGTTTTGAATGTTGAGCTCGCAGTTACACAGAGACAAATAAAGTTGTATAATACTAAGCTCCGTGTGTGGCGTAGTCATTGATGGGTACCCAGGCTAAGTAACCCAAAGATTGACAGTGCTCTGCCTGAGAGTTTGCTGTGGTCCAAGCAAACTGCTTGTGCGTGCCACGTGTGTTGCAGTCGCAGTATGGAACTGCGATTAACCCATGTAGAGTCAAAGCGCAACTTCAGCCTCTGTCCAGAAGTTGAAAAGAACGAAAGAATTGCAAACAAATCTATGTATTGAAGGAGCAGCAAATAGCAACGACAAATTGCAAGATAACGCTGCGATCAGAAGGGCTGTGAGGCAGAGATCAACCAGGTGTTAGACAGTACACAGAGATGCCAAAGAATAAAACAGTTATTTACTCACCAGTACCTTAGTAAAGTGAGCTTATCCGACTTCAGCGCCAGGCGCCGCAACCCAGGCAGAGCACAGGGGTTGTGCTTACGACCCTGGTGAGTCTTGCCAAGCCGACTGAAGGGCTGTGAAGGCGGTCGGAACAGGTACATAGCAGTGGGTGATATTACTGAATAGTGAAACGCTGGTTGGGTTTCTCCCATAGTAATAGTGCCTAAAAAAGACATTGAAGGAGCAGTACGCAGATGCGTGAACATGCGTCCAGCAAACAAGGCAAATGAACGAGAACGCAGAACCTTTTCAAGTAGTGTCTACTAAAGAACACATGGTGACTGACCAGGGCACTGGAAAGTCTTACCAGACTCTTCTCATTTCAGGCACTTAACTAATCGGACAATAGATCTAACTGTTGAATGTGAGACTGAGTCTGAAACATCAGTGACTACTGTTGCCTCTACACTGTTGACGCAGATCCTGGACAGTGGTGGTAACAGTTTCCAGTTTCCAAGAACAACATCAGGTCAAATAATTAAAGCGCCAAAAAGATTGATTGAAGAGATTTAATTGCACATGTTATATATGTCTAATTTGTAATTTTTTTTATTTATTTAACAGGGGGGGATGTAGTGTTTTGAGAATTAAAAATGATGGAACCATTTTGGATCCTGATAGACTCCGTAGAACTGTGACGTATGTGTTAGAGCGGAATGCAGTGAAGACTGGTTTAGAATGTTGAGTTCACACTTATGCATACAGATAAAAACGTGTAATACTAAGCTCCGTGTGTGGTGTAGTAATTGGCGGTAACCAGGCTGGGGAGGATGCTACATATATATCTTTTATGTTTTCAAGCGCACATAATGTGAGCAGGCCCTCACATGCCCTGATTCGTCACTCTGTTTCCCTCACAACCAGTGTTGCAAAAATAATAGCACGATTATCCACTCAAAGATTTCTCTGTGTTCCCTCTGAAGTCTTCACATATCAAACCAGTTGGAAAAACAAATGACCTACTGCTTTGCTTTATCATCTCATTTCCACTCTGATGACTGGCACTTACCACCTGCTGCTTGTCTCATGTTTAGCGCCTGTGCCCCTCCTTCCTGTTAACCCCCTCCTTCCATCTCCCTGTGATCTATCTCCTGCTCACTGTCTTGTGGTCCTCATCCAAATGTATCCCCGTTGTTCCTCATTGATGACGCAAGCTGCAGAGGCAGTTCTGAAATTGAGCACTCAGATCTGAGCCGTGGGGTTTAAAGCCCACTGTACTGTTGATCTAATCCAGTCTCTGATCCTATCCACCCTGGATCCAGTCCACATAGCCTTGTCAATGTCCAGTTCCTATCTCCTCTGGAACCCCCACTTAAAGTAATTGTTATCTATGAAAAGACTAAGCTATGTGCATTTTCTATAGGTCATGCTATTAGTCACATGGCTCCATCATTTGTAAACAAGTATTGAGATTTGTTTTGCTCTCTCTTTTTTTCAGTGTCACCTTGTAACTAGTGGGGCATATTAGCAAGACCGGCGATAAAATAATCGCCGTTTTAGCGGCAGGAAACTGCCGCTAAAACGGCGATAATGGAGCTTGCTAATATGCGTTATAAAATTCCAAAGAAGCCCAGGTTAGATGTCCTGCACATCTAACCTGGGCTTCTATTGAATTCTATAACGCATATTAGCAAGCCCATTATCGCCGTTTTAGCGGCAGTTTCCTGCCGCTAAAACGGCGATAATTTTATCGCCGGTCTTGCTAATATGCCCCATTGTTCGTTGTGGGCTAAATGAAAATACATTTTACCGTCAACCAACCCTAGTACATGTATAGTTCTTATGGGGAAGCAGCTAACTGCATATTTGGACGCAAATGGGTTAGCCTTTGTCATATGAATGAGTGTTCAAATGGAAAAAGAAATTGCGAAATCTGAAAATTATTTTTTAATATTATGTTACTTCCATTTAACTCTACTGGTTGAATTCCCAAATGTTTTTCAGCACCTAAGTATTACTTAGGTGGGCAGAAGATTACATTTACGTAGGAATAATAGTTAACAAAAATGTAGTTAACAAAAATGTTTCAAATGATACACAATCTCGTTGCATTTGATAGAAATAGGGATAATGATTAAACTCAGTAAAACGAACTAGTAACAATGGCCTCCAAGTAATCTATTTTGCAAAATAGACATGCAGCAAGTTAATATTTTGTCTTTTGACACTTCAGTTTTACCAGAAGCACTTGTATCAATCAAAGCATTTGAATTGGAATATTGTCTTAATCTGGATGAAGGGGATTGGTGGTGAATTGTATTTGAGTAGGATATAGGTGTCCTGCTATTTCCAGCGGGTGGTCCGCTCTGCCATGATCAGTCAGACCTGAAAGTAGAGTACATTTCTTATTACATCTATCAAATTTTGGTTTCACCTGCAAAATCAAATGATCGTGATAGTAATATTAGTATTTCCTTTGGTAATTAAATTGAAGGATCAGTTTATTCAAGTGATTCTTTTGTTCACAGGACCTAACAGGCGTCAGATAGATTTAGTATGTAACATCTCCACCCTCTGGATATGAGAAAGAAACATAAATTCATTTATTAAGTGTCTGTCCTGTTCCCTTGGCCCAAAGGAAAATTATTTTGAAATCATTATTTAGAAATACGGGAATACGTTCATGCCGGCATGCCGTTTATCTCTGGCTAAGTGGATGTTCAGCTGCCCTTGCTTGTAGGGGAGTAAAGTTTATAACCCCTCTATTCAAGGAAATTTCAAACATGGGGTTATAGGACTAAGAACTTTGGCTATAATCTGTATCATAACAATAACTTCCAGGAGAAATGAATTATTGATGGTTCTTAAAATGTGTTGCTTTTAAAGCTTTTTTATAGTGTATATAAATAATATTAAGTTTTAGAAAATTTATATTTGGAATTTTTTAGTTGTCAATAATTTATGACATTTATTATGTATTGTTGTAATGGTTTTAAATAACTAAATACAATAAAGATTCTTCTTCTTCTACCCTTTAACAAGGCAATTCAGGTTAGTAAAGCAGTCTATCAAAATTAATATTTTAGCTATTGATTTATTAGGCTTGGTTTAAAAGAGAGTTATCCCTTTGTGGATATCGAAATCGTAAACTCACAATCTCCTGCATTCATGCTGATTATGTCTTCCCTTTCACAGAGTTCAACACGTTCAGGGCTTAAACACCGACTATATGGATTTAATGAAAAATCTATAGGTGGGTGACAGAAACAGGAATGTGGTCCGATTTGATTAGCCTGCGAGGAACCGGAATATTGCCTAGAAATATAAAGAACAAATCTTCATTTTTGACAGTGTCGTCTTCATATCTGCTCAAATGATTGATGTGATTAAAAGCACCAATATGCCATTTATGATGCTGAGAACGGTTCTCATCCACTTACATTCCAGTCACCAAGTAAAACCCCAGTGAGTATAATATCATAGTGAATGCTTGCCCATCAAAAGGGAAATGCGTGAATGCCGCGCTCCCAGAATATGTCTCAACCTAGGATTCTTCCATCACATCCACCACAAATGTGTTTTCTTTTTGCTCAGTGGAGCAGGACATTAGGTGCTAGATCATCTCCACCTCGAACAAAGCATAGGTGGGGTCTGGCCTGGTTAAGAACTGAAGCAAACAGCATTTGATTTCAGCCAAAAACCTGAAATCCAACACTTTTACTGTATCTACTATAGTCGTCTGGAGGAAACACAATAGGGCGGTAGGAGGCCATCGTTGAAATAACCAAAACTTTACTTCAGGACACTGCTCAACTTTTGTGCCTTCAAGGAGAACTTAAACATCTATAAAGGAGGCCTTTTCCAGTTTTCCTTGAATGACACAAGACCAACATCCTCCCAACCAAGACAGACATGCAATCAGCCTTTCATGTAGGCCGAGACCAATCATCCATTAGCACATTGCCCTAAGGGGTAGCCTGGGCACCATCTCACCAACACATCACCTCCATCACCCACTATTTGCTTGCCATGTTACAGCTTGTCCATGAAATCAAACAATCTCACCAGATATTTTGTTTTCGTGTTGAGCTCCTCAGCAGTGGAGGAGGACACCACTGTAAAGGTATGAAGGGAGGTCTAAGCGGCACTCCTAGTGCATAGGCACAATACAAAAGTTATATGCTGCACCTGCCTCAGGCAGTACAACATGTAATTGTTAGACCTGACATCCTTGACATGGTATTCCCCCAAACCTTTCGCCTTCACTCCTGTTTGTTGAATTCGTTTTTATTGGTTTTAAGACTCCGGTCAATTTACCACTGCTAACCAGTGCTAAAGTGATTGCGCTCTCTCCTTCAAACATGGTAAAATTGGCCTACACCTTATTGGCACGTTTAATTTACTTGTAAGTCCCTGGAAAATGGTACTACATGTACGCAGGGCCTGTACCTTAAATGCTACTAGTAGGCCTGCAGCAATCATTGTGCCACCCACTAAAGTAGCACTGTAAAACATGCCTCAAGCCTGCCACTGCAGCCTGTGGTGCAGTTTTAAAACTGCCATCTTGACCTGACAAAATAAACCTTTTGGCAGAAATAAATCTTCCTTTTTAAGACATTCACCCCTAGGGTAGACCTTGACAGCTCCTAGAGCAGGGTGAATGGTACTTAAAAAGTAGGTCACTTGGTTTTAGGTTTTAAATGTTTTGGCAGTGAAAAACTCCTATGGTAATTTTTTAATGTTTTAAGGCCTATCTCTCCCACTGATTAACAGTGGGTAAGCTTATTAAATTTAATAAATGCTAACTTTGGAATGGGAGCTGATAAAGATATGTTGTTTACACTCAAATTGTAATTTAAAATCATAATTAACGATAAAGTCTGATTTTAAGTTACAATTCTGAACATGTCACTTTTAGAAAGTTGAATACACACAAAGGGTCCGGGGGAGCGCCAACCCAACCCGCAATGTACTGGACCCTAGTCAATGCAAATATACACAAGATGCGTCTGTTTATACAGAGGGGAAAAGTAGGGTGTGAGGAGTCAAAGAGAGTGCATTGCTTAAAGGACAAGAAACCTCACTCACCCGAAGGTGACATGCTTCATCATGGGGTTCCCTCCTCATACCAGGACCGCAAGCTACCTGGTGTGGGCTACAACTGTCCAAAGGAGAGAAGCAGTGGTGTTTTCTATCATATGAGCAGAGTGGAGGGTGATAAGTGAGGGGCAGAGTGCAAAGAGGGACATGAGATATAAAACTACCTCCTGGTGGGCTCAATCTAAACTTTATTCTGGCGCCCCCAGTGGATAGGGTTAAAACAGAAGGGAAGACAGGGGGTTTGGAAAACATCACATCTTTATATGGTCAACATGTTTCTGCCCATAGGTGACCCACTGGTTCAAAGGCATTTGTCAGGACCAATATGGAAACGTCACTCTGCAAGTAAAATAGGAAAATACTGGTCTCATACAAGTAAGCCAAGTGGTTATGGAGGTGTCCCATCATTAGTCTCAGGGTCCACCATCGTACTAGGAGAAAAAAACAAAGGATTCATTAAGCACGCTCACACAGTGTAACACATAATTTATCAAAACAGCTATTGTCTGAGATTAGTGATCTCATGTGAATCGGTGCCTGCCATGCCCATCACCAGTATCCACACATGTGATTTATGGATAAATGAATGGTAGTCTTACACAGAGCATGTCAATTAATACTGCTCTCAAGCCTCAGACAGCTGCCTATGCTGCAGAGCTGTATACACATTAAAATATAAGCAGGACTCATTTAAGCATGAATGTACTGTACTCCAAAATTCACCAGAGCATGGGAGGGATTTATAATTATGTTTACGGACTCATTTAGAGACAAAAATGGGAAATCTAATGAAAGACCATGAAAGCACAAACTGTAAACGTGCATACCAAAACACTTGAGGATTATCTTGGGATCAGGGGAGGCAGCCACATCATGCAGCTGAGTTCTGTGATCGGCGTGGGAGTCTATTTAGCAGGGCGCAGCTATTTCGGCCAAGGAGACTAATGAAGAACTGTGAGCGGGCCAGGAGGGCTTGTTAATGGAGTGGGGTTGTTGCGTTAAGCCTTCTAGTCTCATGGGAGGCATGTATCTGTGTTGTCTCATAATACGGTTTATGAGCTAAAATACAGAGGGACCAGGTCAGTCACTATACCCAAACTCACAAGCCAAGTATAACTGACAAAACTAGGGTGTCGTAGCCACCCACACCTACATACCTATCGAGTCACTGACAGCCTCTCCCGAGGCGAGCCCGGCCAGAGGAAGGAAATGACGCTGGCACGTCTTTTTAAAGGGGCTGCGAATCAGGAACAAGCTAGGCTGGGGGCAGGACTCAAGGGGAACATGGGACCTGTAGTCCCTTGCCACAAATCATGACGTCATCCAACCATTCACAACTGAATACCTACTAGGTCTGACTGTCAGTCCATCCAAATCTAAATCTTGAGGCCAGAAGCATAAAGGTCAGGAACACTTGCGGGCGAGAAAAGGCAAAGGAATGGTCACACCGGCAATTAATATCATAATTATGAGACCTGCTTGGTGTATCACAACAGTTGTATCTAACCTGGGCTCACAGAGGAAACCATATCAATAGATAAATAGTCCAGTAACATGAGAGAAATAAGTTGTGGTCATAAGTGTACAGGGGCTCCTGAGATAGGTATCCACAACAATGTCAGTGTAGCCCCAAGTGGGCCAGGAATGGGTTCCAGAAAAAAACAATAGTGATCAAGGGTATGCCAGTCCATACACAATTTGGAATGAAGGCCAAAAACGATGGAAATGGAAACCACTAAGGTGTGCATCACTGCAAAATGAGAGGTGAAGGTAGCACATGATGTTATCACAGTGTGCCCTGCTTTGTGTCTCACTACAGTGGTATCTGAATATGGCTCGCAGAGGTAGTTATATGGATAGAAAGTCAGGTGACAAGACTAATATCACTCTTCAAAAGGTGTCCAGGTGTATAGACCCAGAAAGATGGGATAAGGTCATGGGGTCTGTAAGGACCCGACCAAGGGTAAACATCAATGTCAGGGTACCCCCTAGTGGGCCAAGAAGAGGTTTCAAGGAAACAAGGAAAAACCACACTGAAAGGTTCTTATGTAAGCCACTTCAATATTAAGAAGCACGAAATGCTTTTGAAAATCACAGACTGTAGGCATAAAACTAAGAACGTCACAAGGTGGTCCATGGAATGTCATCATTCAGACCTCTTGAGTGGCTTTTAAGTCTGAAGATCCAGCGTTGTTCCCTCCGGAACAATACTGTCTCCAAACTGTCCATCGATGTTGTGTAGTGGGGTTTGTCTAAAATGCACCACCGGCTGTCATCATCCGTATGTCCAAATTGTAGGAAGTGTCTAGTGAGTTTAGTGCTGGTTTTCATGCCTCTCATTGATCTCCAGTGGTCAACTATTCTTATTCTGACTTTGCGGGTGCATCAATTTACATGGGCACGTGATGAGATAAATCATTCCACCGGTGTTTCAGTTGGTGTGATTGTGTTGTACCCACGATGTTTTAGCCCAAGATCAATTTAAGTAGTCAGTTGTGTTAAATGGCATAAAGAACAAGGACCACAGGGTAAATGTCCTTTAACCAGCGGCAATGACCATAAGCCTGGGGAACCTTGGGGCGTGGCTAACCGCCGAACATGGCGGTCACAGTTTAGTGGAGCTCCGGAACCTGGGCTGAATAATCCTGATGAATTACCGCTAGCCGGGACCCATCGGGTCCAAAACAACACGCTACCCAAGCAGAAAAGCCAGGGTATACCAGCTGGCTGACGGAGTGGCAGATACCAACACCGGGGTGCGCGAAGCCCGAAGTGGGGCCTGTGCGGAGGACGGTCCCTGAAGTGCAGAGGTGGCCTTGTGCCACGGAAAGTAGTGGGAGGCCTCCCGGTGAGGTGCCGCGAGCACGACGGGGACTGTGGAGGGTACCGACAGCTTCCCGATACCACTAGCGCCCACCTGCTGTCTGAGTGACAGGAGCGGTGGGCACAACTGCGGCTTGGGGCTCCGGCGTAGGAGACCCGAGCGACGTGAGCTCCAGAAGGATTCCTGCTGGAGGCCTCTCCCACCTGACTGTTACTGCAAGTGGCCGACTCACCTCTACATGCGGCAATCCCCATGACATGAATGCTGGTGACCAGGAGGAGCTCACATCGGAGACCGCGATTTCCATGCGACCCAGTCCACATTGAAGAGGGAGGAGGAACTGCGAGGGAAACTGGCTGGGCCCGCGAAACTACCTGCCACGGTGAGGTGGATCGGGCCCCACGTGTGCAGCGCAGCGACAGAGGTGAGAGCTGCTGGGGGCACTGACTGCTTCTCTCCACTCCTCCTGCTCGCCTCCTGCCTACGGGGCTGGAGCGGAGGGTGCGGTTGAGACCGGGGACCCAGCAAGGGCCTACAAACAAACCAAGGCCGGCAGTGAGATGCGCGCCGCTCCCTAGGGGGGTTGTTTGGTTGACCTCTGCTCCCCTCCACTCCCCACTAGAGACTTTATATGTTTGGCGGTTGCACGAATGAATACACGCGGGGCTACGCAGTGGGGAGGCTGCTGTCCCCGTGTGGCCTAGCTTGAACCGGCAGTGTGACGATCTACGCGGTGCACTCCGAGGGGCTTTGATAGCCGGAGGGCACCACCTACACTACATGAGGCACAAGTGGCCTGCCACAGCGAAAAGGAGCAGCAAGGGGGCCCGCACCAGCCGCTAACGAGAAGAGTGACTGCTGCAGCACTGAGGAGTGGGGGGCGGAGGGAGTAGCGAGGGGCACTATTGCACGAGGCCAAAAGGGTGATCCTCCGTGATAGGGGCCCGGAATGTGACACACTGGCAGTTCGAATACATTGCAGCAATTGAAGCGTCTGTGCTGGCGCGAAGTGATCTGGAGAGCACATACTCCTATGCACTGCAGAGAGTGAGAGGGAGTTGGACACACAAGGCGTGCACCGGTCCAAGGCTCTCACACGAGATGAAGTGCACAGTGAGGTCCTGAGCACTGGTGCCATAAAGCTGCCAAGAGGGCCACATCAGTAATGTTGGTTTTGGAGGAAGCAACCATAACTTTACAGCAGCCCACTGCAATAGGGTGCCCCACCCGATTACTGACACGACTACGAGCCACAGCACCTGTATGAAGACAGTTGACACACACAGGAACGGGCAGCGGCAGTATCATCTACTATATACCAGCAGCAGTTACGGACCACCCATATCAGAGAGAGTGAATACCACGAATCATGGGACGCCCCAAAGGGAAACTACCGGAGGCAAATTCCACCAACACGCAACAACCAGAAGACCCAGAACATTCTACACACCCGCTCTTGCTCAGCTGTATACCGCCCACAAATACTGAGGCGACCCCGGACAAGCTGGATTTAATACTGCTAGAGGTCAGGGAGTATCGCAAGGCCATAGAGCAGCAAATAGGATCCCTCATGACGGGTTTCACGCTACTCAAAGCAGACCACACCAAACTGGCAACCACAGTGAAGGCCAACAGATTAACATTGGAGGAAATATTACCTCAGCACAAAGAACATGCGTTGCAAATTAAGCAACTACAATGACAAGTCACCGGTCTACAAGACAGAGTCGAGGACGGAGAGGGCAGAACAAGGCAGAATAACGTCCGCGTCATCGGGCTCCCAGAGCGTAGCGAGGGCTCTGATGCTGCCAGCTTTATGGAGCAGTGGTTCCGCGAACATGTAGTCCCTGAGGGCCTGTCGGATTTCTTCTGCGTTGAAAGGGCCCACAGAATCCCTACCGGCAGACCTAAGGTGGGTGCTCCACCGAGGCCGTTGTTAGCCAGGATCCTAAACTATAGAGATCGAGATGTCCTGCTTCAAAAGGCACGGGAGCGATCCCTGATACAATATGAGAACCACCGTATATCATTGTAGCCCGACTACACTCTCCTGGTCCAACGCCAAAGGTCCTCATATCAATCAGTTAAAAAGAAGCTGTGAGCCATGGAACTCAAATACGCGCTTCTATTCCCTGCCCGCCTGAAAATCATTCATGAACAAAAAACATACTTTTTCGATAGTCCAGAAGAAGCAGAGGAATGGTTAGAGGTAATGAACCCCGCCTTAACATCCGGCACCACATCTCAAAGCCTGCCAAGCAGCCCCAAAAGAACACAGGGACGGCAATCGCGCAGCAACGTTAAAACCACCCGCAAATCACAAGTCAATAGCCCTACCCACGAGCAGGCCCGACAGAGCAAAGAAGAGGCTCTGGCAGCGGCAAACACGTTCTGAGACTGTGGCCTCCATACGGCATCCGAATCCTCAGAGGGAAGTACTGTGTACTTAGACTCGGAGAATAGCATTGCTTTGTTCATGTAAGTTGCTCTGGATTATTACTGTCCTTTACTCTTTACGGGTGAGCACGTATGCTCCTACATCAAGATACTAAAGGGTCTATAGCCTATGTAGGTGGAAGTCACAATGATTCTTTCTTTAGACAACACAGTGTGGTGGAGGCCTATCTAGATCCTTTACCTATTCATCATTATCTCACCTTTCGTGTGACTCTATAGCACTTCTTTGGCTTAAGCAACATATTCACCTTCCCTGACAATTCGATCAGGATTTTACTTTTTCTAACCTGGTTTGTTGACGGAAGCAGGGTATGGTTCAACTAATTTAGTGTAATCTCATTTTTTGTGCCTGGGCTCATTTGAGACATGTTTTTTTCAAATGTTACAAATACCCCAACCACTCGCCTACAATCGTTTTCATTGGCGGTCCTGAAAAAGGTGGTCACATATTTTCTTATACCAACGAAACGTGCGTTGACCATTCTATGCTATACCCGGCCCGCAACACGGTCACGAAGACTAACAACATCTGTCTCTTGTATGACCATTTGGTGTATGTGATCGCGGGAGGGTATGATATGTTGTGGAGTATGAATGAGTATGCATGTGTGTGTTAGAGGCTAGCATATATTGGTGGTTCAATACACAAGGGTTGTCAAAAAAGAAATTTTATGTAACTGAATTGATCTATAGTGATTGTTTTCTCCTTGTATAAATATCAAATGTATAACATTGTTGCAAATGAAAATGGAAACAAGGAATGAATGCTTTAAATATAATGTATGTTTTTAACCTTTTTTGATAAAAAATGAAATGATCACATGAAAAAAGAAAAAAAGAAAAATAATGGTTTAATAAACAAAATACTATAATGCTGTGAATTTTGTCTCTCATGTAAATGGCCCAACTGAGCTGACCTAGCCTTAGCAAAAGAAATATAGGTCAAGTGGGAGGTGTTTAGCTTGCTTTTGATTATTTCCCCCTCTTCTCCCAGACCTAAAAGAGTATTTGAAGGGGGTCCTCATATGTACATGTAGCATTGTTTTGTTCCCCACGATAATGCCTCAGACTGCGGACGATTTGCTGGGCTTGTGAGGCCCAAGATAGACAACCTCGCTGGCCATACAGATATATGAAGGAGCAGAGGTGGCAAATATTGTTACTGACATAAATATCCTTTATCTGGCTACTTAGGTAATGCAATAATACAAATATGAGTCCCGGACGCTGCAGAGCCCTTACACACAGGTACAATACCAATAACGGCGCAAGCAACAACCCCCTTATAGCGAATGCACCACGTAAATGTATTAATGTTCACACAGTTGTGTTTCTAGTTTGGACCAGCATAGTTCGAGGGCTGGACCTAGTATTCACAGTTAAGAGGGAGTTCTGGGGGGGGCGTCGCTTGGTCGAGGATAATGGCGGACGCGTGAGCCGAGAGCTCCGCATCAGCCCGTAATTTATCCTTTAAAATTATGCAACCGGGGCCGATTTGCATATTCCTGGAACCCTCGAGGGGGCCCGAGTGCTGAGGGGTATGCCCAGGTGAGGTTTGCAGACTGCTGCTGGCGGAGGCCGGGAGCTCTGACCGGCGATATGAGATGCGTAGTGGAGGCTGTAGCAATGGCGGCGAGGACGAGCATCGCAAAATCTGAGACCTACCCCAGCCGCGGAGGTGAATATTAAGAGGGCAACCGCTGCTGCCCCCCTTGAGGTCTGCACGGAGGTGAGCGGTGAGGAGGCACAAGAAGCGGCGAGGGCCTTTACAGTCGGCCCCTGTGACATCGACGCTGCAGCTGAAAGTGGGCCCCAGGTGTGAGTGGGGTCTGCTGGGTGAGCCCCCTCTCCTCTCGGGTGGGTGAAATCGGAGAAGTGCCGAGAAGGAACCTGGAGTGCCGCCTGGATGTGTGGCAGTGCGGGTGAGCTCCCCTGGGTCTGGCAGGCCCACCTGGTTCGCACCGCCAACAGAGGAGTCGAGAGGCCGTGCCCGAGACTCTGCCGGAAGGTGAATTATGGCTGCCTGAGGAGCGCGGCGAGGCCCTGCGCCGTGCGGTGCACTGCCGGACCAGGTCAGTATATTCCAGTGAATGCAGCAACGCCTCCCAGGCCCTTAACTGGAGTGCCAGCCTAGGAGGGAGCAGAGAAACGTGGGAGGCCTGGAGGAGGCTGCCTGACGCAGCGCCATGAGCACCGCAAGAGTGGCTGGAGTAGCGGGCGGCAGCGGCCGGACCCGGGGCCCTTAGGCAGAAGTGGCTCAGCCCCTGGTGGGAGATTGGAGCTTGGGCCCCGTGGCGGGTAATTGCTGTTGGAGGATTGTAAGGGGACCCATGATTACTGCCTAACCTCAGTGACTGAGTCGGAGTGAGTGGCAGGCGTTGCGCCACGTGGCATGAATGGTGGAGCCTCAGGAGGAGTAGAGGTATCCCCCTATGTTCTGCGCAGGCTCCCTAACTTGCGTTGCGCCTGTGCCAGCCTGAGGTGTTGCGGCGGGGCCCTCTCGACGGAGCCGAACATTTGAGAGGGGGTTTTTGGTGCCCGACTGGTGGGGTACTTGTGCGCTGTGAGGTTCTGCCTAGGTGGCGCTGGGCCACGAATTGGAGGAGACTGAGCTGGGTCTGCATTGCTTTGGCCTAGAGCAACATTGTCATCATGAGCAAGCCTAGGGGCCGTCAGACCGGGGCCCTCCAGGACCCAGAGGAGAGTGCCCAGGAACAGGTGCAGACTGCTCCGGAAGACCCAGTGCAGCAACAACTTAGTAAGATCCTAGAGGCCATAGCGGACACAAAGGCTACCCTCCACCAGGACATCAGCACTGTTGAGGTTGGCCTTGGCCTGCTGCGGGAGGAACATAAGAAGTTATCGGAGAGGGTTAAAGGGACTGAAGCTAGTATTGCAGAACTGGCACCACCGCAAAAGATTCTGGAGCAGCGGATGGGCGCCCTTACAGACAGGGTGTGCTTCTTGGAAAGCTGGGCTGATGATGCGGAAGGGCGCAATCGAAGAAACAACGTCAGGGTCATGTGCCTTCCGGAGGGAACGGAAGGGAGCGATATGGTATCTTTCTTGGAGACTTGGTTCAAGACTGTGGTAGCACCCGACGGTCTGCCCGCCTTCTATACGTTGGAGAGAGCTCATAGAGTACCTGCTAAACTGTTGGCAACGGGGAGACCTCCGAGGCCCGTGGTAGCCCGCCTGCTTCACTTCCGTGATAGAGACCTACTCCTGCAAAGGGCGAGAGCTGGGGGCCCCTTCACAGTGGACAACAGCAAGGTCACCCTTTTCCCGGATTACACATTGGAGGTACAGAGGAAGCGGGCCTCCTACTTGGAGGTCAAGAAAGCACTGAGAGAAGAGGGCCTCCAATACTCTCTGATGTTTCCAGCTCGCCTGCGTGTCATCTTGGAGGGGAACACTCACTACTTTGATTCTCCAAGGGATGCTTGGGACTGGCTGGAGGCCTATAAAGGTGAGACGCCATGGGCACGGGGCCCTGGGACTGCTGAACGCTTATCAGCGGACCCCGCAAAATGATCCAGACGGCGACCCCGCAGAAGAACCCCAAAGAAACCATCCTCATCTCAGACGGAAAAGGAGAGAGCTGAGGCTTTGCAAGCAGTGGCGGCACTGGGGCAGGGTCGGAGCCCTACCCCGGAAGAAGAGGCCGGCTCTTCCAGAGAGTCAGCAGACAATGAAACAGACACCTCCAATAGGGACAGTGAGAAGATGCCAGTGGTAACTCCTAATACAGCGGACGATATTATTTGAACTCATGTGGTAAGATAAGGTGGCTATGATGCTTGGAGGGGCATTAGACTCTCAGTGACTGTTATAGGCCCCGGGCTATCTTTAACCATTTAAGGCTGATGTGCTATGGTTAGTGGTCACGCCTCGAGACAGCTGCGCTCCCCTGTGCCTCTGTAACTGCCAGAGGATTTTGTGTATTTACTATGGTTTGGATGGGTACTAGTTTTACAGTAACTGTCCTGGGGAGGGGGAGTTGGGGGTTTAGTTTATTTAAAGGGTTTGTTGGGAACAGGCATGTCACTAAGGATGATTTAATTGGAACACTGTTTGGACTACAGAGATGGGTACCTCAAGTGACTTAAAATGTATATCATGGAATGTGCGGGGAATGCATTCAATGTGGCGGCGCCATAAAATACATGCATATTTAGTTTGCACTACTTCAGGAGACTCACATACAGGAAGGAGCGGCCCTACAGCGCCGCTGGCGAGGCCAAGCGTTTTATACTAATTATTCAGCATTCGCCAGGGGAGTACTGATTTGGGTACGGGCGGGTGTGCCATTCAAATGCACAAATCAAATTACGGACCCAGAAGGCAGGTATGTGGTGGTCACTGGGACACTGGATGGCAAAGACATAGGGGCATATTAGCAAGGGCCATTATCTCCGCTTTTCGGCTTTAAGAGCCAAAAAAGCGGAGATAATATTACCGCCCTATTACCAAGGCAGGTGCTAACATGCATTAACGCATGTTAGCACCCGTTTTCCCACGCCTCGCTCTGCATCTCTAATGAGATGCAAAGTGGGCGTTCCTTCCCAGGATAACAGGAGAAATGTCGCTAACCGACATTTCTCCTATTATCAAGCTGCAGGCGAACATGCAGAACGATTAGAAAAGTAGCGCTAACCGCGGTTAGCGCTACTTTTCTAACGCCTGCTCTCAGTATGACTTAGCCATGATATCCAATGGAAGGTGGATATCATGGCTGAGTCTGTCCTGCCCTATCAGCAAGCTATCGCCAAAAGTTGTGTGATTATCGCTGGATTTCCAGCGATAATCGCACATTTGGCAGTTAGCGTTTGCAATTTTATCACTGTTGAGATGAGCGTTGCTGATAGCACGCTATCTCAGTGATAAAATTCAGTGTTAGTCAGGCGATAATTATCCTCGCGCTAACCGCGCTGAGCGATAATTATCGCCGGACCTTAGTAATATGCCCCCTAGTCTTAGGAAACATATATGCTCCTAATACAGAGCAACCTGCCTTCTTGTCACAGCTCTCTGAGAAACTGGCTCCAATTCTCACAGGATCGGTTCTGTTTGGGGGGGATTTTAATTGCATTTCTGATAAAGTTCTAGATTGCTCTCACCCTCCGCTCCCTAATGCACCCATTCATAAGATAGCGGAAGCGAGGCGCAATTGGCAGGAACGATGGGGGTTGGTAGATTCTTGGAGGGCTCAACATCCTGGGGCCCGGGACTATTCTTTTTTTCTGCACTGCATGAACTCCATGTTCGCGTGGATGCGATTTTATGTTCGCCGGATGTACATGCCGGAGTACAGAGTAGTGAATACCTCACCAGAACATTGTCAGATCATAATCCTCTCCTGCTGCGGGTACAGTGGTCTCGCACGAGGCCTAAAATACCTACATGGTGCCTATGTCCTGAAGTTTTAGAAGATCAAGTCTTTTGTGAAACAGTGGGTACCAACATAGCTCAGTATTTCCAAGAAAACGCTGGCACAGCTGATGTAGCTCAGATTTCATCTGGATTCAGGCATTGCTTTATTTTTGTGTTTCAGACAGACTGCATTTTAAAATGGCACTTTTGGTGCATGCAAAGTGAAAAACATGAAATGAGGCCTAGTCAAATGCTTTTTAAAAGTGGCACTTTTGGTGCATGCAAAGTGAAGACATGAAATGAGGCCTGGTCAAAATGCTTTCAGTCTGAAATGCTTGTGCTAAATTAACATGTGTTTTTGCAGTGTAGAAAACTCATGATTTCAGTTTCCTCTTAGCTTTGAAGATAAGCATGCAATGTGTGTTCTCTCCTCCCAGTTTCTTTTCCTTGTAATTTACACTCCCTGTTCCCGTCTCAAGAGACTTTGGCTTTGTTGCATATTTAGACAATGCATATTCAGTTCATAATACATCTTTCTCATAATGTGTATTAATTAATCAACCATGCACCAACACTACATATGGGGCAAACGCATTTTGCATGAAAAGCTATTTAAAACATTAGAGCATGTTGCTATGAGTATGTATTAATTGTTTGCGCTTTGAAAATTTGCACTAGAGCATGTTTATGCTATGTTGTACATTGCACATTTTGCATGTGGTGCACAAATAATAGAAAAGCTGCTTTATTAATAGCTTTTGCTAGGTAATAATTAATACAGGGTATTAGAATGGTGGGAGGTGAACATAATGGGTTTTATTTCATAAATTAATATTCTTTAGTGTTTGTTTTGTTTTTGGGCCCACCATAAAATGGCTGCCTGAGAATCCAGCATGGCTGAGAATTGTTAGCAGTGTGCTGAATGAGAGACGCATGCGCAGAAGATTCTTCCAGCTGCATGAACTGCCAAGTGCCTCAAGTGAAGACACATGGGTCAAGGCCACAATGAACTGTACATTCCTGTCATCGTATCAATGTAACAGTGTTTGTGGGAGAGTGTCATCCCTGCGTGCGATGTGAAAGCGAGACAGGAAATTGAGTGATACATTTTGTTGCAAGAAATGTTCTTACTGATACATGTTATGTATATTGTTCTTAGCATTAAGCCCTTATTGTCAGAACTGGTATGGGTTGGATTTGCAATGAGAACAGGATGGTGAGACCCTCATGTCATCTATACTAACCAATCACAGTGCGAGTTTCTACTGAAACTACAACATTATTAGTATAGTCAGCCAAGAATTAGAGTATAAAAAATGACCCCATAGGGGGCGTGTCAGCCTTAGACGCCTTAGAAGTCTTAGAGGGAGGAGAGGAGAAGAAGCAGATCTGACACAGACATCATATGGGTTAGGTACGTGAACCTCGCGGGTGCAGCCTGGGAGGAGATTGTGTCCGAGGAGAGACAGAGGGAGGAGGGGTTCTTGCTCATATTTTTTTCAGAGAGTCCTTGCACGTCATATTTTTGGCAAGGCAGATCACATTCCTCTGTGGTCTTGTGAAGGGAGGGCAGCCTCTCTGTGTGAGACACAGAGAGACAGATTGAACAGACCAGGGCAGAGAACGCAGCTGATGGAACAGGTTTAGATTTAGATGCTAAAACTCTAAGTTTATGCTTTGACTAACTAACTAGTTCTGAAAAGATTTATTTGTCTTATGCATTTATTTCTCTTTATGGGAGATTTTTGCCAATTATTAATTATTGATTAGCCTTGCAAAACTCACTCTTGAATTATATTTTTCCTGAAATTCTTTTAAGAGTTCTGACTGACATAGAATTAGGTTTTGTTTCCTTCTTTATGGAGTGCTTTGTATGCAACCTATAATATGTTTTGTATTCATTTTATTTTTCCTGTTTTTCAATTCTGTAACCTGATTGATATTTGACTAATGAATAAAGGGTCAGAGAAACTTAACTTTTGACTAGAAAATAAAACCCTTTAAAAATACTCACAACTCTCTTTATTGGCTTAAATATTAATTGCATTTTGATTTTTCATGTTTATGTAAAGTCTCCTGAAGGTGATACACGGTGGCAAAGGTCCATCACCTTTACAGCGGTAAACTAGGGGTAAATGATGTTTTGCATTGAGGAACTACGTTGAAATTACCACTGGATCACAGCGACATCTTCCTCGGTGGGATGGGATGCTTTTAAAACAGTTATTAGGGGTCGCTGTATATCGGAAGTGGCGGGAGTGCGTAAAGTACTCTTTGCGGAAGTTCAGGAGGCAGATCAGCACCTTAGGGAGGTAGAGCGAGACCGCCCTGAGAGGCCAGATAAACAAGAGGAGCTCCTCGAAGCAAAGGAGGCTGTAGCCGTACAAATAGAACGACTGCGCTGCTTTGACTACAAAAAATACATGACACGTGCCCATGCAGAAAGGGACAAGTCTTGGGCTCTGTTGGCGTGGCTAGCTAACCCGGCTCGAAGGGGTACAATGATTTTAGAACTCAGAGACCAGGATGGAGTGGCTCGTTACACTCAACAGGGTATTAATGAGTTATTCCTTGCGCATTATGCAGACTTGTACAAAAGTAAAACGACCCTGATAGAGGACGACATGGATAGATTCTTGCACGCAATCGGACTGTCACAACTGAATAGGGAACAGGCGGATGCGCTGGGTCGGGATACTGAACTTGGGGAAGTGAGGGGTGCTATCAAACACATGGCTAGGACCAAGATGCCAGGGACAGATGGGCTACCGATTGAATTTTACCTTACGTACACTGAACAGTTGGCCCCTAGATTAGTCGTGCTGTATAATGATGCGAAACAGTTAGGACAGCTCCCTGCAATGACTTGGGAGGCTGTTATTATTCCGCTGCTGAAACCTGGGAAGCCGGCTTGGGACAGGTCCGCATATCGCCCACTGTCTATGCTTAACACAGACTATAAGATCTTGAGCCGTATCTTAGCCACTCGTCTCCTTCCCTATATGACAACATTAGTACATAAAGATCAGTCTGGGTTCATCCCGTCCAGAAATACGGCTATTAATGTTCGGTGTTTATTGCGGATCCTAGAGGCTGATTCCTATTCGAAGGACATGGCCACAGTCTTTGCAGAGGACATTGAAAAAGCATTCGATAGTCTTGAATGGCCTTACTTGTTTCGGGTGATGAATAAATTTGGACTTGGGGATAAATTCATAGCATGGACGGCCCTGCTATACAAAAACTCCACGGCGAGGGTTAAAAGGGTGGGCTGATATCTGACGCCTGTGAAGTACGCCGGGGAACGAGACAAGGATGTCCACTATCCCCCCTCCTATTTGCTTTGGCAGTGGAGCCGCTAGCGGCTAAGGCTAGGACAGGTCAGCATTATCGAGGCCTACAGGTGCACGGACAGATTCACCATATTGCCCTCTATGCGGACGACCTGTTAATGTTCCTGGCGAATTCGAGAGAAGCGCTCCGTGGAGCGAAGGATTTGCTCCGTGACCTTGGCAGGGTGGCGGGGCTTCGGGTAAAATGGACGAAGTCCTGCCTTTTCCCGACCATTAGTGATAAAGAAGGCACGCAAGAAACTGCTGGGGTGAAATGGGAGTATAGATGTCTGACATATTTAGGGATGCAAATATATCATACACAGGGAGACCTGTTGGAGGGCAACATAGGTAGAGCAATAAGGGGAATGAAGGGCAGCTTCGACTTTTGGGGGGCGCTCCCTCTGTCAGGAGCTGGACGGGTCGCATTACTTAAAATGGTGACCCTCCCACGACTACTGTACTACTTCGGGACCTTACCAGTTTGGATACCGGCACGATTTTTTTATCAACTTAAGACCATGGTCACGGGATTTCTATGGGGTACCGGTAGAAGGAGGGTGGCGTTGAGAGTCCTAATGAGATCGGGATCAGAGGGGGGCCTAGCGGTGCCCGATTTTGAGGCCTATTACCTAGCAGCTCAATTGCAGTGGCTCACGCAGATGGTTGCGGCTCGGCTCCGAGGGACGGGAGACGTGAGGGATAGTTCCCCGGCGCTCCGAGTTCTCTCCCAAATTGTCCTGAAGTTGCCTGTTCGAGCCCAAGATCTCCCAGGGGACCTCAAAGTAGCAAGGCAGTGTTGGAATAGGAGTCTGAAATGAGCACGGATTGAAACTCCATACGTGCCTGACATCCCTCTGGCTATGTGTGAGGCACTACCTCATGGGGGTACCTGGAGGGGACTGGCGAGTTGGAGAGAGAAGGGTCTAGCCACTGTAGGGGATCTATATGAAGATGGCACTATGCTCCCCTTTAACAACTTGCAGGACCGTTATGATTTGCTCTGGGGGGACTTTTTACTGCACTCTGCACTCACTGCGGCTCTCCGTAAACATTGAAAGGGAGGTCTCATTGAACCACAGACATCACTGGGGTGTTAATACATAGTGACGGCGGCAGGAACTTTTAAAGCGGTCACATGCCTATATAGACGTATGACCCAGGAAATGTTGATGGCCCTACATGTGCTACGACTCAAGTGGGAAGATGTGGGGGTGGAAATCCCGGAAAAGACCTGGGCCGATCTTGTGGAAAGGGCGTGGAAGAGCTCCAGGAATGCCCGATTTCAATTAGTGCACTTTTACATACTACACAGAGCCTACCTCACTCCAGCGAAAATTAATAAATACTTTGACACCGGGTAGAGGAGGGCAATTCCATGGACGGGTTAGTTAATATAATTGTGGCAACCATGATGGCGACTATGCTCATCCCATTGTATGTATCTTAATGTGAATCTTTTGCAGAATACATGTATACAGGCCTGCAAACCTCAATAAATGTTGTTTAAAAAAAAAAAAAAAAGAGGGAGTTCCGGGGTTCTGGCATACATCAGAAGACATGTTCCACACTGCGGTGCTCGATAATTACTTTGGACATACAATTAACTAATCACACCAACTACACATGCTCGGCTCATATAACTTAGTCACCTGGAATGTGCGAGGGCTGGGCTCGTGCAAAAGCGACACAGGGTGCATGCGCAACTGATTAGGCGAAAGGCGCAGATAGTGTTCCTGCAGGAATCCCACCTCACAGAGTCAGAAGCGGGGAAGGTACAGAAGAAGTGGAAGGGGCAGGTTTTTTCCACAACATACTCAGCCTTTGCCAGAGGCGTGACGATCTGCATTGTACAGGGGGTCCTGTTTGAGGTGCTAGAGAGGCGCGTAGATGCGCAGGGAAGGTATATACTGTTACATGGGTTACTGGACGGCACACACGTAGTACTAGTTAACTTCTATGCCCCAGATTTCGACCAGGACAAATTCTTTACGAGTCTAAACACGATGTTAGCGGAATGGGAGGCATATCCATGGGTCCTGGGAGGAGACTGCAATACAGTCATGGACACATTAATGGACCGGTCGCACCCCCTTCTTCATGGAGCGAGAACCACTAAATAGGCGGAGGCCTTATGCAGATGGGCGGATGGGTGGGCACTGGGTGATGTATGGAGAATGAAGAACCTGACTAGCAAGGAATACTCATTCTACTCCCCAGTTCATCAGTTACACACACAAATTGATAGAATACTGTGCTCGCTCCCCATTGCCACACAAGTGACTCACCCCACCTATTTAGCGAAGACCTTCTCTGATCATGACCCTTTAGAGATCTCCCTTACTTGGGGCAGAATTCCTACACCGGTCCCCACGTGGAAACTCTGGCCCCAAATGTTGGAGGACACTGCATTTCGTAACACTTTGTCCACTGCCGTCACTAACTACTTCACTGATAACATGAACACTGCCTCCTCGATCCTAGTTGAATGGGATGCGATCAAAACAGTCATAAGAGGCATAGCGATCAGCGCCACAGAGGGCGCAAGGCAGGAGGTACATAAAAACCTAAAAGCAGTGGAGACTAAAATGAATACATTAGAGCAGGAAACAGCGAGCGACCCTACAAAAGCAGCTTCACTGCAAGAGGCGCGCATACAACATGCTGAGCTGCTAGAGAGCCTTAGGGTTGTTGACCATAGGGCATACACCCAGATAAAACACACAGACGCGGATAAATCGGGAACACTTCTTGCCAGGATACTGAGGGACGATCTACCCACTACTGTAATTTGCGAAATCATCATGCCAGGGGGTGACACGGTACACGCACAGCAGGGTATTAATGAGGCCTTCTGCACATATTATGATACGCTATACAGTGCACCTTCCCCAATAGATAGCACACTCATAGACACATTCCTAGCTGACCTGCCCTACCCCCAGCTTAGTGCAGAAGCACAAGAAAACCTGGCAGGGCCCATCACAAAGGGTGAAATAAAAGCTATTAGGGAGCTGCCACGCAACAAAGCGCCGGGGCTAAAAGGTTTACCTATTGAATTTTTCGATGTTTATTCTGAGGCTTTAGTCCCCCAACTGGAGCAGCTGTATAACAAATCGCTGGAGATAGGCCACCTCCCCCCTACTACCATGCAAGCATTAGTGGTCTCACTCCCCAAGCCAGGAAGGGATGCAACGGACATAGCGGGATATCGCCCACTCTCACTCCTGGCAACGGAGTACAAAATAATAAGCAAAATATTGGCATGTAGGCTTCTTCCCTATTTAAACATGCTTATTCACATGGATCAATGCGGATTTGTGCCAGTGCGCAGCACGTCATTAAACATTAGAAGACTACATCATATAATGGTAACTATCCCCGAAAATCATAAAAATGCAGGATGCGTTACGCTTGATTTGAGGCAAGCATTTGATACCCATACATAGGATTATATGTTTAAGGCCATAGAGAAGTTTGGCTTGCCTCCCGAATACCTCCAATGGGTACGTCTACTATATGAGGTTCCTACCGCGAGAGTCCGTACCGGAAGTGACATATCGCGTGCATACCCAGTATGCAGGGGCACACGGCAAGGGTGCCCCTTATCCCTACTGCTATTTGTACTAGCGTTAGAGCCGCTGCTCTTAGGCTGCGGCAGGAAGCAAGCCAAACAGGGATCCAACTAGGCAACTCCACACATTTGATTTCAGCCTACGCAGATGATATAATTATATATGCACATGACCTAACTGACACGTTAGAACCAGTACCCAGTATTTTCTCCCGGTTCGAGCGCATATCGGGCCTTGCTATCAACGAGGCAAAATCGAATGCCTTCTTTTTTCAAGACAGTGCCAGCCCAGACGAGATCTGCTTTGGGCCATATGCCCTATCAGTGGCACAGCATACGTTAAAGTGCCTAGGCATACATATATATAGATCCCAAACAGACCTGCTTGAAGGCAATCTAACCAGAGCGATTAGGGCGATACGATCTAAGGTAGCCTTCTGGACCTCGCTGCCTCTGTCAGCAATGGGCCGTATAGCTATATCTAAAATGGTGGTCCTCCCACGTCTTTTATATTACTTTACTAACCTACCGGTAGTAGTTCCCCCCTCTACCTTCAAAACTCTAGACACCATACTCTTGGAACTAATATGGGGGACTGGACGACGAAGGGTGGGACTAAAGAAATTACAGCTAGAGACTAGCAGAGGGGGACTGGGGGCGCCGGATTTCCGAGCATACTGTTATGCGAGCCAGTTACAATGGCTGTCCTACTGGACTGCAGGCCGCAATCGGCAGGAACTAGGATACACCATGCAAGATATCAGCCAGGGAACCCTGCACACATTACTGCTACCGAAGAGCAAGATCCCCCAAGATGCGCCGCCGTTACTATGGTCAGCGCTGCTATACTGGAAGAAAGCGATACAGTACATGCCCCGCTGCCTTCTATATGCTGATAATATCGCACTGTTGGGGATCCCACTACCCAACGGTCAGATCACGAGACGCAGAATTATGGCCTGGACTTACGAAGGGGTGGACACTGTAGGGGCACTATTCAGCAATAAAATTCTAAACCATGAGAATTTCGTACGAGAAAATGGGGTGCCAAACCATTTATATATGATGCACGCTGTCATAATACAGTATGCGAAGAAACACTGGGCCCCTGATAGGGAAGAACGCCCAACACACGAATTAGTGCGAACAATATCCTTCATGGGTGAGGGACGCCATCTCATTAAATGGCTATATGCTGGTACCCGGGGGCAAGCTGCGGTGTCTCTCAACGACCTACGAGCCAAATGGTCTGGGGACATAGGAAAGGAGATATCCGACAAGGAGTGGGCCAGCATTCTAGAACATCCCAAAAAAGCGACACGAAATGCAAAATTTAAATTCATACAATACATGGTTCTACATAGGGCCTACCTTACACCACACCGCCTGCAGCAGATGTTCCCAAACACACAGCATTATTGCCCCCGATGCAAGACAGAGGGAGCGGACTTAGTCCACATGTTATGGTCTTGTCCGTGCCTTAGAGAGTACTGGGAGGAGGTACGACGAAACATAGATACAGCTACACACCTTCAAACTGGGGACTCAGCCGCAGGATGCCTACTAGGACTTCACAGACGCACCGCCTCACAGAAAGTGCAACTCTGATTTTTAGACCTCACCTTAATTATAGCCAGACGGCCCATAACAATGAGGTGGAAATCAGTAAAAACCCCCACAGTATACACCTGGCACAATGAAGTAGTGCGCTGGGGTGGAGCTGGGGTGGAGCCGAAAGCGCAGCTATAAGACGAGAGGAGGCTCGAGGGCTGCGTAAAAACCAGATCTTCATGGAATGGGATGTCATGCTAGAGGCCTTCAAAGCCATAGATCCCGATCCCTTACCCTGCACCCCAAATGTATAGCGGCTACACATTGACTAGGCGTAGCGCCAAGTGGTAGAGCCCAGCGTAGGAATAGACAGGATGCACAATCACCAGCACTGTGTACATAGCACAGGAAGGTCCGGGACGCAATAATAAAATTGTGAATATGCAAGGCCAGAACGGGGGGATGGCGGTGGGGGAAGGGTAGTTGTTACAAGTTAAATACCAATTGGCTATTAGAAGATTTTGTAATACATGGTTGCATTATGTATATGCTTGATATAGTTACAACAGTGTCACTTCAACTGACGGATGTAATATAAATGCAACCAACAGATGTATGATACCCTGATCAAACATGATATAATGTAAAAATGTTCTTCGCGAATGCACCGGATAAAAGGAAAATCAATAAAGTATGTTTTTTTAAAAAAGGCTGTGGAACCTCTTGATGGGGACTTGCTCATGGTCTTGTGTGAACTATAATGTCCCCAATATTTCTGATGCGTTTCAGAGCAAACAAAGGTTTTGTTAGTGTATTCTCACCCGTTTTAAGAATAGGCCAGTTTTTGTTGATCACTTTTTTAACTGTGTCTGTGACTGTATGTGCTGACACATACCAATCTGTCTGACTACGGTTTTTGGAAATGATTCCAAGAAGGCCTCCTTGTTGTTATTCCAGGCATGTTTCACCGCCCTGTGGATCAGGTCCTGTGGGTATTGATTCTTGGTAAGGCAATTGCTCAGTTCAACCGTATGTTTCTTGAATGTTTCAAGTTCAGTACAGTTTCTCCTGAGTCTGAGGAACTGTCCTACCGGAAGGTTGTCCCGTAGTGCACGGGGATGGAAGCTGTTATAGCACAGTAATGAATTATGGGCCATTGTTTATTTTTTATGAATAGATTTTATTGATTTTAAACCAAGGAAGATGATAAAACAGAATAAGGTGACACAGTGGTATCCTGTTACGGCAAATGAGACAGCATTTGGTCAAGTAAACGACATTCAGGTAGTACAATACAGCTTATTAAAGTCACATCCACACCACATTAGTAAATACATTCTTGGAAAAGGTACACTCAATTGGGTGAGTATTTGGGTATGTGGCGCTTCTAGACTTGTCTCACACGTTTTATCCAATTAAATGTTATCTCACCTGCGGTGCTTAAAGAGTGGGAAGATTCACCCTACTTCCCCAAACCCGATGCATATGAATCGGAAGAACACAAAATACAGCTCTGGCACACGCAATCCTTGTAGAGGTCTAGATATTACACTAATCAGTACAATTTTAGAGATTTGGAAAATCACAATTGAATATGTTTCTTTTATTTTCGGCCCATTGGCCTCTTCATTTGTTTTTATAGCCAGCCAACACGTGTTTTGTAGTATGAGGGAGAGCCTCACGACTTCTTCAAGGCTACAAAACAATGAGAATGTTTCCAACTAAAAATGTGCATTCCATAAAATAGATTCTCTGCATATTACCTTATTCCAGTGACTTGTTGTGTGGATTCTAAATATTGAAATACATGTGTGACAATTTAGTGGAAACCCATGCAATCTATACTGGTTGCAATTATGCTTATATTTGTTACCCAACCCATTACATAAATATAATGATATGCTTATTTGTTGAAACCATAAGGAGCGTGGCACCATCTCTAGTACTTCACCTCAAAATAATATGTTGTCCCCTGTGCGCCAATTACTAAACCGAAAAGCCAAACTCAATTTCTGTGACATGCAAACTTATCCAAATACCTGCAAACTTGACACTGTGCTCTTGAAAACCTGTTTATCGACCAACAGAACCTCATTAGCCACATGTTATGCATTCATCCATTTCTATTCCTCATTCTTTCAGTGAACAATAATCATACGTGTAAACAGGTTCTAATTCCGACCCAGCTGTCTTGTACTGAAGTATACAACCTATGAATATTAAGTAAATCCAAAAGAAAGGGTTCTTACTACAACCCTCATAACCATAAATCTCCTTTTGTTGCATGCCAAATAGTATAACATCCGTAAAAATCTAAAACCAGTGCAGGAACTTACCAAATCTACTGAGAGTTCTCTGTCACGTGTAAAGCGATTTTATAGTATATGGCTAATGGGCCGAAAATAAAAGAAACTTATTCAATTGTGATTTTCCAAATCTCTATAACTGTACTGATTACTGTAATATCTATACTCATACAAGAATTGCGTGGGCTAGAGCTGTGTATTACAGTCTAAGACAACTTAGCCCAGCCACTTCCCCCAAAGTCGCCCATATTTTTGGGGACAACCCCTTGCCTCATTGACTGGTCTTTCCTGTTATGCATACCAGTCCACACCCTTACACCACAGCGACAGGGTGGGAGGATTAGGAGACATCCATTGAGCAGCAATGTTGTGTTTGGCGGTTAAAAGGGTCATTCCCAAGAATGTCCGCTCAGCTCTTGTGCCTCCGGAGTCCTCGAAGACACCAAGTAATAGCAGTAAAGGGGAAAGAGGGACTTCCCACCCTAGGACTTCCATTATATCCTGGACCACTACAGACCAATAGTTTTTAATTAAAGAGCAGGACCATACTATATGAAAGAAATTGGCTGGGTCCACTCCACAACGGGGGCAATAGGGATCTGGAAGTAATCCCACCCGATGCATTCGGACTGGTGAAAGGTAGACATAATAAATATAATATGTTTGGATCACCATCAACCTAGTAGAGATGATGAGCACCCTAGGAGCCATCAATGCATCCCTCCAGTCCTCATCCTCAATAGGGATGCGGGCTCTGAGAGGTTCAAGCATGCCGGGGGCACTGATTATCAAGATACGGTAAATCTGGGATATTCCACCACGACCTAAGCTGCCCATAAGAAGCTTGGCCTCAAGTGGGTTAAACTCGGGTAGGGCGTCAATATCCAGGACATGATTGTGAAGTGCATGTCAGAGTTGGAGGTATTTATAGAATTGAATATGGGCAAGAGAGTAAGTATTTTGAATGTCTTCAAAAGAGCGTGTGTGTGTCCCGGGCCAGATGTCGCCTAGTTGGGTAATACCAATAAGGTCCCAGCTCTTAAAAGCTTGCAGTGCTGCCAACTCCTTTAGTCATCTGCCATGCCAGAGAGGTGTTTGCTGTGTAAGTTTGGTGTCCCATTGGGTTCAATTGCAAGCTCAATAAGGAGTGGTGAGAGGGGGCAGCCCTGCCTGGTCCCCCGTCCTATAGGGAAGGGTGCGAAAGGACACCGTTAATCTGGACTTGTGCTGTAGGGTTAGAGTAGAGGGCTCAATCCATGCCTTTGAATTGTGATCTGATACCAGCCCTGGTCAGCACTGGTTGGAGGTAACCCCAGTCCACTGTATCAAAGGCCTTTTCAAAATCAATAAAAAGTAAGGCTAGTTCGTTTGGCAATCGATGACAGTGAGCCAGGACCACATGAAGGCGTCAGAGGCAACGTCTTGTGCTGCGGATCGACATAAAGCCACATTGGTCTAGGTGAATTACCATAGAAAGAATGTGCTTAAGGCGAGTAGTCAGCATGGTGGCAAAGATTTTGACTTCTCCATTAAGAAGGGATATTGGGCGATAGTCAGTGCAGGACGTGGAAGGTGGTTGTGTTTAGGAATTCCCGCTATAGTGGCTGAATCCAATTCAGGGGGAAAGGCACCAATGTGACACAGCTCATTATAAAGGGACAGAAGGTGGGAGGTCATTATCTCATGGAAAAATTGTGTAATATTCTGTAAGGAAGCTGTCGGGTCCAGGACTTTTTCCCCGGAGCGATGGCTGACAATGCCTCCCCAACTTCCTCCACGGTGAAGGGTTCATCCAGCATATGGATTTCAGCTGGGGATAGGCGTGGGAGGGAAAAGGTTTTGAGGATTTGGGCAGGGAATTCTTTGTCTCTCCCCGAGGGAGCCATGTATAAGCCTTGTTAATAACGGGCGAACGCTTGTGCAATTTCCAGAAGGATATAACATGGGTGACCATACTCTTCAATATTTTGGGGAATGATCCTAATCACCTGTTGACAGGTGGCCAGCCAGTAAAACAACTTCCCATTTTTATCTTCCCAGCCATAGATCCTAGCTGTTGTGGCTTGCCAAAGGTGTTTGATGGCCTCTAGGGATTGGAGACGTATTTCTTCATGAAGAAGATGAAACTGATGAGAGATATCCTCCTGATGATCAGACACGAGGAGTCTTTTAGGCGCGTACTTACAGCTGTGTGTTTTGACTGGAGCATGCACGCTCCTGTGCCCTAATACGTCCCTTAGCAAACCATTGGCTTTTTATAAAGTTATGAATAGATCCCACCATCTTTAGAATAGAGAAGTAAATCAAGAAACAGAGGTGCAGTCTTGCTGTGTTCACAAGTAAACTTTTGTTCCTCAAATTCAGCCATTCTGTTAAATCATTCATCGAAACAAGATCTCCCTCCCAAATGACGAAGATATCGTCTATATATCTTTTCCACAGCTTCAGGTGCATCTGGAAGGGATTGTCAGCTGGATAGATATGTGTGGTCCCAAATTGATGCATGTACAGATTCGCCATGCTTGGAGCAAAGGTACTCCCCATGGAAGTCCCAGTTACCTACCAATATAGTTGTTCTTGAAATAAGAAGAAATGTTCTGTCATGACTATCGATGTCCATTCCATCACAAAAGAGGTTGGTGTCAAATCATCCCATGTCCTCTGTTCTAACAGTTCATTTACAGGATGCAAGGTATCGTCTTCTGGTATATTAGTGTAATGGAATTCGACATCATAGGACACCAAATAATGTACTTGAAGGTCAAACTGGTCCGTGGCCAGGAAGATAAGTATATGTTTGGAATCCTGTAGATAGGAAGGCATCTCAGTGACCATAGGCCTCAAGAACCAGTTGTCAAACTGGGAAAGGGGTTCCAGGAGGGAGCCAATCCCAGAGATGATTGGTCTCCCTGGTGGAGATCTTCTAGGTTTGTGTATCTTTAGTAAAACATAGAAGTGGGAGTTCTATGGTGGGTGTTCAAAAGGAATTCAGCATCTCCTTTGGTGATACAACCAGAATCCTTGCCTCTCTCCACCAAAGTACTGATCATTCTCTGTAATCTGGGTGTGGGGTCTCTCTGCAGTGTTTTGTTGTGCTTAGTGTCGCTCAGTTGATGGATGCAATCTTCTTGGTAGGTATGTGTGTCAAGGTACACTGTGGCCCACCCTTATCCGTCGGTTTTATGACGATGCCATTATCAGAATCCAGGGATCTCAGGCAGCCCAATTCCTCTTTGGAGAGGTTAAAGAAAGGGTGTTTCGCCTGTCCCTTCAAAATTTCAGTCTTTAAGCACCGCTCTCACTCAAGCTTGTATCGTAGCCAAAGAAAGGCTGTAACGTGTAAAGTATGTTTTTGAAATGACTCATTACTTTGGGCTCCTCTAGAAAAAAAGAGGTCTCTTGAACTCAGCCAGTACTCCTATATCTCGTGAACCTTTTAAATGCTTTAGAGTTACAAGAAAAGGTGACAATAGAGATATGCGCTAATCACCAGCACCCTCATGAACATGTTTTAAGGTGCAATTCAGCTGTTAAGAATGCCATATTGTCTAAAAATATTGATGCTGCTTTATATGTTATAAGAACCAATCTATTTCCAGTACCAGTTTTAAAGATTGGCCTCAATGTAAAAGAATGTGTAAGAGACCACAAGGGGTTGGGGAGTGACAGCAAAGGATGTGTGACTGCACCAAAACTTATACTCCTCAACCTTGCCAACTTGTGCATATTGGTATGGACAGAATGATACATGCTGCTGCAAGCCCTTGGTATGTATCCTTCTTTTTCTCTATAGCCCAGAGTTATTGCCAATCCTGTACCATATGCCTTTTACACAATGCCAGAAAAGGGATTAAGGCCATCCTGTTGCTCACCCTTACCCTTGAGGTCCCTTTGTGCTCATCCTGATAGACTTTATTCAGATGCCCAAATGTGCAAATGAATCATAAATCTTTGAGTTGTATGTGTGTTTTCAAGATGGGCGGAAGCGTACTCGTGCAGTTGCCATGACAGTAGCTAAACGGTTACTCTGAGATTTTAGTCCCCATTTAGAGTACAAAGCCAAATCAGTAGTGACCGCAGAACACACTTCATGTTAACAGTAGTGCAGGAGATTTATAAGGCCCTAGGAGCAGATCAGCATTTTCATGGGGCCCATCACTCAGAGTCTGTAGGCAAGGTGGAGAGGAATAATGGAACCCATAAGAACAAGCTAGCAAAGGTATGTTCAGAGACACAGTTAAATTGGGCAACATCCTGCCACTAGCTTTACGGTCCCTGAGAGTGATCTCTTTCCAAAAGAGAAAACTGAACCTGTATGAAATAGTCATGGGCTGACCCTTGATGCTCCCTTTAAATCCCCCTGTCTCTTCTAAAAGGCTGAACTTACAATTAAATGCTGCTGCTGTCTTACAGTTTTGCAAAAAGCTTATACAATGTCATTACAGTTTCTGTGTTCGGGTGCAAACCACCTTACTTGAGTGTCTGACCGAGGCCTACCATTACCTCCAGGATGGGGAGTGTGTCTACATTTGAGCGTACCAGAGGAAAACTAAACCATATCAGATCCTGTTCATCACAAAAACAGCTGTTAAATGTCAGTTTCTATTGACCTAGCTTCGTTCTTCCCAATGCAATGAAATTAGTTGCTCCTGCTAAAGACAATGGTGCTCCTGGTGCCACCTCAGGGACTATGCTTGACTCTGAATCTTTCACAGATGGTGTTCCTGCTGTGGACCGTCATCTGCCAGTAGGCCAAGTTCTTCGTGTCCACCTTCTTTGTACACTCCTCCACCACCTTGTGATGTTGCCCAGACATCCTCTCATTGCTACTACCTCTGTCTGAGGTAAGCAGCCTCCTTCTTCTGGATACTTGATTTCCCTGTGGGTCTGGCCTTCTATCTTCATTGCTGCTTTAAGCACCTGACTGGTGATGGGATTCAGTCTTGCTACAGAATGGGGAATTATGGTAAGGCCGAACTGTACTGAGCCTTTCCCTGCACTGAGCCACTGCTCAGCTTACAAGAGTAAATCCTATGTGCTGTTGCTGGAAAAGTACACACAGACCATTAACTCTTCCTCTTGCACTTACATGCCGGATGATGTGATCGGATCGCCCCAGTAGTTAATAATGGCACTTGCCTTCATTTTTTCCATTTAAGACATATACTGCCATTATTTGCCAGCATTGTCCCATCTTCATTCCCAGGCCTTGAAAAGTTCAACAATCCTCTGAACCGCAATATTTAAGACGTGACTCATCTTGCAATGACTGAGCAAGAATGTATTTGCAAGCACTAAAAAGCAAATGTCTCTAATGTTTTTGTAGCAAGAATTTATTTGTGAGCACTGGGAAGTAAATATCTCTAGTGTTTTTGTTCTGATATTGTGAATGTGATTTAACAGTGGAGAACATTCCTTTCGAGCTGCTTCCTTTTGAGTTCCGCCTTCCCTATCGACTGTTATTTCTCAAAGGTCACCGCAAAGAGGTCATGCATATTTCATTTGTGGGTCCAGGGCCTACCCTTGGCTGCCCTCAGATTGGACTAGGACTTGTTATCCAGGATTGTTCCTGCCGTTAGACATTATGATGATCATCCCTTAGAATGCAAAAGGGGTAGGTGGGCCATTTCAACTACCACTAGGTTCTTTTCTGCTTTAATTCCCATGTCCGGTATGAATGTTGTTTTAGTTGAAATAAGGAGAAATGCAGAAATTGCTTAAGAAATTGTAAATTCTTTTTTTTTACATTTTGTTTTTTTAATCAATTTATTTATTGGCATTTGAAAAAACATACAGCAACGAGGGACTGCAGTCACAGATATCCAGCTGAGGTTTGAAATACATGTTGGCATCATGTGTGCAATACACATAATAAAAATAACACAGTATATCAAGCGAGCCCCGCTGTCTCCATACAGCTATATAAGTCATTACAGAATGGGGATTAAATGGAAATCATACCAGCAAATCCCGCAAGTCCGCATTAGAAGTAAACACAGCAATTCAACACAGCAGGCATTACCCTACATTCTGCAACTGAGAAGATGAGCGTTAGAGCCCGGTACTGTCCGGTGTAATGTGAGGCTCTGACTCCTCCACAGCAGAGGAGGGCGGAGCGGTGTCTAAGTGAAGCATGAAAGAAAGAAAGGGCTCCCATATGTCTGTGGGACGGGACCGCAGGGGCATAAGCTCCCAGTAGCTTGACAATTGCTCCTGGCAATATGTAACATCCTGTAACCACATCTTATGCGCAGGGCAAGGTTTACAGTGCACAGCCACACTCTGAGCAGGCAGGAGCAGCATAGCAATGAGGCGCCGATGGGGTGTGGGTATGTCAGCGACACAACCCAATAGCCCCACCAGTGGGGAAAACGACAGCTGATGGCCAGCAATGGCATGTATACTTTTGAAAATATCTTTCTTGAACATCGCCACCTTTGGACAAAGCCACGCCAAGTGAATGTAGTCAGCACGTGGGTATCCACACAGCAGACACCCCAGGCTTGAGACCAACCCGATTATGAATAACTGTAGTGGAGTACGGTAAAGCATAGCTTGCTTAATCTCCACAACGGCCCCAACAGCGCTGGGATGCCTGGCTTCACCCTGGGGGTGCCCAGGAGTGGACATTTCACAGGGAAAAGCCAGGAAGGGTTCCACAGCGGTATGCGTACAGCGCCTGGACACCCCTTTGGGGGTATGGGTGCGCTTTACAAGTACAAATTTCAATTTAAATTTCAATTAAAGTCTATGCAGAAATTTGAAATGCATAATTCTGAGCTTGTAAATGGGGGAGAGATGTTCCAGTTGTCTGCAGCAAAACTCCCACTGTTTATCCGTCAGGGGTGAGTCCAAATCCGTATCACAGGCCGCTCGCCCAGCTGGAACAATGATCGGAGCAGTAGTCTGCCTGCTATTGTATAAGCGAGTGATGAGCTTGCATGGGGAGGGGGATGCGTGAATGAGCTCCAGCGCTGGCAGAGGGGGAACGTGTCATGTATAGTGCGACAGGTTGTTTTGAGCTGATAATACAGTAGAGTATCTAGAGGGGTAGGGTTAGAATCTACATCGAATGGAGCAATGAAGTTACCTCAGGATATAGGCCCAGGGCCGGACTGCGAACAGAAACCGGCCCTGGCAAACTGCGCAGCCGCCCCCCCTGGGGTGAGGGGGAGTGCAGCCGAGCAGTTTGCAAGGGCCGGTTTCGGCCGATTTTGTTACAGGGGGCCGATATTGCCGACCCCCGGTAACAAAAACGGCCCCCCAGGGGCCCAAAATCGGCCCCACCCTAGCGGCCTACCGGGAAAACGCCCTGTGCCCGCTATGGCCAGTCCGGCCCTGTATAGGCCCCAAAAGTCTGCAGGTTTCTCGCACGTGCGCGCAGCACGGCGCCCCCTTCTTGGAGTGCCGGAATTAGAGGATTATGTGCAATAAAGGCGGATGCGGCATACAAATACACCAAACCTGCCTGCTTACGCAACCCCTCCCAGGCCAGTGAACACAAGCCACTGTGTCCACTTCAGCTCTTGGTCCTTTATATGGAGCATATAGTGCAGTTCAATTCAATGCCCGTGTGAGGTTGTAATGGAGTTGGGTGGAGCCAATATTGCAGAAACTGCGCCTGGGCACATAGGCAAACAGCTTCATGTCAGGTGCTCCCAAACCTGCCCGAGAGGCAGAGTATGAAGATCCCAAGATGCACTGGGCTTTTTATTCGCCCATATAAGGATAATACGACTGGATTTAAGACGTTGGAAAAATTGTGTGGTAAGCGGAAGGGGAACATTTATGAATAGGTATAACAATTTGGGGAGGACAATCATTTTAGCTATTGCAATACGACCTGTTAGGGAAAGGGGCATGACAGACCAGACCCGTACTCTGTCCTCCAACCACTCCACCTAGCAACCGTAATTGGCACACCATAGTTCGACTGGATCACGGCTCAGCCACACACCAAGATAAAGAATCGGCACGGAAGCCCACATAAGGTGGTACTCTGTAGCAAAGGGCACCGTCCCATCAGTAAGGTGAAATAAAACAGACTTTGACCAATTGATATGTATGCCGGAGTATCCGCCAAAACGTATCACTTCCCGTGTGAGGGGAGCCAGGTTCTCTAGCGGGTCCTGCAAATAAAGCACAATGACTGTGATCATTGTAAATGCAGGTTGTTCAATGAAAGAGCAAGGGATCCCCTCTGGAGAACAATAAAGGTCTGGGAGTAAGAGGGGGACTAAACGACCAAAGAAGACCAAAGAACACTCCCCTTAGACCTATATTTCTTTAGCCAACGATTCAATCTAGCATGGGTAAACAAAGTTAACAAACATCAATATTTATAACATTACATAAGGATCATTTTTTATAAAAACTTTATTTATTATTGTCATAAGTTTCTTGTTTCATTTTTCTTAATGCAAAAATGTCATTATTGTGAATAGATATGAAGCTTTTTTTTGTCTTTAAAAAGATAATATTTTTTTATAAATACATGTAACCAATAATACAAAAATATATACAACGTGGAAGGTTCCCTAATTAGCAAGTCTATTTCTACTCATACATACTTCACATACATCCACATTCATACAAGACACTTATGCACATCTGGAATAAACGGGAAACAAAAGATGTAAATCATTTCCATCAAGATGAAAAATTATGTAAGGTCTGGACACACGAGGTCGACGCGCGTTTCGGTGGGTTAACACAGGACGTGAACCACCTTCTTCAGGACCTTGTCCAAGTCGAGCACAGTGACATTCAGGCAAATATACTTAGGGAACCTAAAGAACAATAAAAATTATTTTTAATGACCCATACGATATCAATTACCCATGCAACAGGACCATAATGCTATATTTGATCAGACCATAGTGCTGCACAACAGTGTCAGCACTCAGTGTATAAACATTTTTTAATACCTTCACAAAAGTGTTGCCAAATCTGATGTAACAACTAATCCATCTTAGGTATACATGTTATTAGTGCCGCTTCTACTTATTGACAGTAATTCTAAAGATAGAAAAAAAGGTGAATTAATAAAGTGAAAGAGACAGACCAATGATCAGCATGATGGAAAGTAGATGCTGCCAAGCGTATCCGCAATGCATCCCACCATGCACAAGCACCCCTGGTGTCTAAAGAAAGTGTAGGAGAGACCTGAACTTACAAGTTTCCGAAAGCAGAATTCCAACAATTTAGACCGGGACGATGGAGTAGATGATAAACGGTGATAATTGTTACTTATATCTACAGGAGGTAAAAGTCACCCTATTATTATCAGATAGTGTGGGGGATACTTAGTGCTACATACTTTAAACTAAGGCAACCTTACCACTAGGAATGGGCGTAAGCTCTTAGCTGGTCTGTTTTGGTATTTTCCAGGACCTTAGCGGGGATAGAAGTCCACCAATTGTCTAAGGAAAGAGTGTGTATACTGATAAGAACAATGTTTTGGCCCATAATAGACAGGGATATCATTTGAAAGTATTATGCTGATACTCACTTTCGATTGGTTTATTATTCTCACACCCTATTGTCATACTAGTTGTAAAGGCATAGTATGCCTAAACCGCAGTTGGAAGCGCCACCAAATGTTCAAAATGCTGAATAGATAGGATTAATGAAAAGGATGCCTGCAAAACAAAGTGCACGCCATTTGTAATATTGATTATTGTGTAAATAATAAATGTCAACTGCCAGTATCACTAAATAGATACCTTAAACTACTGATAAGGGCAGCAACGCAGGGAAGCCAATAATAGAGTAAATGTATATAGACTATCCAAAACTCCAATAGAATGGCGCATCATTAATTTGGAATGTAGTGGGGTGATGACATCTAATGTGCTAGTTTTATCTAAAGAACGGGCTATCTATTTCCATCCTACAAATACATTGCTTTACTATTAAACATAGTATGTGGATGAAGTTTTTATAAAGAAGACTACCAGCCCCCATGAGATCGAGTAATTACATAGGAGCGGCAAGAGAGGGGAAATACCAGCCTGATCCTATGAAACAACCTCACCAGGAACGAAAAAAGACTAATGCAACATACGGCTACGGTCTTGCTATCTGTTGTTAAACTATATGAGGGCACCATTATAATGTGGTGTCTGCATAATAGTACGGACACGAACGACCTATCCCCCAGCCCGTAGTTATTTAAGTACGCATGGAAGGCACAAGATATCGGCCCAGTCCTTAGGAGTGCAGCTCACCTGGTTATGTCGATGAATTCCCGCAAAAATGCTCCGCGTCCCTCACGGCCGTAGCTCCAAACGAAAATTAGAATGGGTCTTTAAATAACCTGCCGCGCATGCGCAGAATATTTTGATGAAAGGAAGCGGAAATACGTCCAACACAAGCGTTGCGAAATGAACGCGATACTAATGTATAGATAACCACCATCTTAGTGTGGTGTTAGCCTGATGAACAATAAGGGCACTATCTTAATTAGTAAGTCTCGACCTGCCAAATAATTAAGAAAAAATATATTGCAAAGAAAAATATCCAAAACCATTCAATTTAAACCAAATAAACAAATAAATGTTAGAGTTTGAATATTAATATGTGCGCACCGTCCATCAGTAAATAAATACCACTCTGATGCAAAATTGATGAGTATCTTTGCAGATATAAAAAGCCACTGCCAAGCTGCCTTGTAAGTGATTCTATATCTCACCTACACAAGCGGGGGATTAGGCTCAATAGATATGAGCAAGTCAGGAAGCATAAATGTAAGAAAGGACAATGATCGTCCAACTTGGCATGATATTACAGTCACACCCTAAAGTAGGTGCATGCCCTAACATAATTGATGAGCCAACCTAGCAGGCACTTGCTTGTATATCATAACGGCAAAGAACAATAATGGAAAGCCACCAACCGATATGAGAATCCAGTACATATGGTTTAAGCCCACTTACCAAGTGACAATGGCCCCAAAAGGACCCAACAACAAAAAATATTATAAAACTCAATATATCCTGTTAAGAAACAGAGGATATAGATAGAATAGGTAATATGCTATATACATTCACAATATACGTGTAACATGACAAAGCATATAAAACCTAACGTGAAATATGTTTTTATCAATAATGTACATGTATCCTAAACAGCATGATGACACAAATACTAAACAGGCCACTAATGCAAAAATGCAATCGAACAAATAAGCCGAATAGTGGCATAGTACCCTTAATATGAAAACCACATGACTGCTCAGATTGGAAACCAGCAGCAGGATACTAAAGTCTGTGTGAATCACACAGATAGATGCTCCTATGTGTACCGATCAGTAATGTTCCAAATTATCTCTTCATTTAATTCCTCTTTAACACTGTTAAGGGTAAAAATCCAAAAGGTTTCCCTCCTCTTCCGGATTATTTCAATGGAGAGCCCTGGTTTAGATTTAATCTTTTCCAGGATGCACCATCGCAGATCTTTCTCACCATGGCCTTTTTCCAAACAGTGTGTGACTATCGGAGCCGAAAGTTTATTAGTACGGATAGCCGATTTGTGCTCACTATATCTAGTCCGAAACTCTCGACCTGTCTCACCTATGTAGGCTAACTCGCATGGACACAAGATGATATAAATGACATTGTGACTCCTGCAATTGCTGAGCTCTCTTAGTTTGATGTTTTTCCCTTTGTAAGTCACAGTGTCAGTAACCATGGCACTGTCACATGCATGGCAGCAGCCACATCTGTGGTTGCCTAAAATAGGGGAAGGCCTGTGAGCGTAATCTGTTGTTGTGTGTTATGGACTTCTTGTCTTGTATGTACAAGTATATCACAAAGATTTTTATTTCTTCTGTAGGCTACCAATGGTGGTCTCATATCATCATCTCCGTGTGCATTAAGAATTTTCCAATTCTTAGTTATGATGTTCCTTATTTTGTAGTTAAGCTGCGAATGATTGACCACACATACTATTTGATCTTTAGGGGCACGGGCATTGCCCTGCAATAGGGCTTCTCGATTATAGTATTTGGCCCTCTTGAAGGACGTAGAAACTAGACGGCGAGGGTAACCTCGAGCAAGGAGGCGTTGTTTCAAAGCCTCTCCGTGAGACATAAAGTCCGTCATATTCGTACAATTACGGCGTACGCGCAAAAATTCCCCAAAGGGGATGGAGTCCTTTTGACATGGCGGGTGAAAGCTTTGGTGCTGAAGGAGAGTATTCTTAGCCGTGGATTTTCTGAAAAAGTCTACCTGGAGCCCTTCAACAGAACTTCTAATGACTATATCTAAAAACTCCACTTGTCTAGAACTATAATTAGCTGAGAACTTCAAATTATCATCGCTGGCATTAAGTCAAGCGATGTATTCCTGTAAGGTGTCATTGTCTCCCCTCCAAATAAAAAAGATGTTGTCTATAAAACGCTTCCAAGACCGCACATTTTCAAAAAAAGGAGCTGATTCATTAAAGATGTTCTTGAGTTCCCACTCACCCATATAAATGTTTGCAACACTGGGCGCACATGAAGCGCCCATGCTGGTGCCCTTTATTTGTTGGTACAGCATACCATTGAAATCAAAATGGTTATTCAAAAGAACTATTTCTAAACATTCGAGTACGAAGGCATCCGGTCTGTCCCCTGGGGTTCTACTCAGGAGCGTCGCCACTGCCTGTAACGCTTGACATTGAGGGATGTTGGTGTACAAAGCCTCAATGTCAAGCGTTACCAAGATGTCATGTAGGTGGTCAAATGGCATGCCCTCTATTTGTGCAATGATGTCCCCGGTATCATGGATGTAAGAGGCATAGTTCCTAGTAAGGGGGCACAAGAAGACGTCAACATATTTGGAGAGGGGTTCTGTGCTAGATCCTATAGTTGAGATGATAGGACGCAAAGGGGGTCAGAAATGTTCTTATGAGTCTTGGGGACTCCATAAAAAGCTGGTACTACAGGGTTAGATTTATTCAGGAACAAGTATTCTTGCTGGCAAATTACTTCCTGTTCTAACGCTCTCTTTGTCATATCTTGAATGCGAGTATTCAATCTGCCTAGCTCTCTTGGATGAGATTTTTTGTAATGCTCTTTCACTGACAACATAGTGAGGATTTTATCATTATAGTCACTCTTGTTCATAACTTCGATTCCCCCACCTTTGTCACAAGGTTTAATGACGATGTTTTGGTTGTCTTTGATGTTATTAAGAGCTTGGTAATCTTGAAGAGACAGATTATGTTGTTTATGAGGAGGATACTTGGTAACACGTTGTATTTCTTTCAATACTGTTTTCTCAAATATATCCACCTCTGGACCCACCATGTCTAGGGTGGGAGTAAAGGTAGATGGTGGTTTATATTGAGAAACATTCTCCTCTTTATTTTCTGCAGGTCTATGCATAAAGAATTTTTAAGCCTAACCTTTCTGAAAAAGGAAAAAATATCTTGATGTAATTGAAAAGATTAGGACTAGTACTGGGTACAAATGATAAGCCCCTACCTAGTAGCTTAGTCTCTTCATGTGTCAGATTATTTGATGAAAGATTAAAAATGGGCAGGATATCATTATTCCTGACTTGTTGTTGATTTATCCTCTCTAAGTCTTCCAATATTGTTAGTTGCGTGTTTTCACATACGGTTGCGGATATTGAGAGGGCATTGATGGTTGTTGATCCCCTCTGTCCTGTACCCAAGGTCTGTTCCTGCCACAATACTGACCCCGATGTAAAAAAGGAGACTGTCCTCGATAGGATTGTTGGTTCATTTGCCTGCCTCTATTGGGTCTCTGATAGAATTGCCTTTCATCAGCACTTTGATAGTTATCTGTCTCAGAGTCAGATGAATAAGTGTCTGAGAAGTTGATTACTGTCCTTCTATTATTCCTGCCATGATTTTGATACGTGGGGCCATGATTCCATTCTTGATAGTATGAAATCTCTAAATAGGGATAAGCCTTCTCCTGCATGTACCACCTCACATCCTTTCTCAATATTTCATTTTTTCTATTAGTGATGTACTCCTCAAAGTCCTTCATGTCAGTATTCATTTTTTCCAACCTGGCTTTAGCTTCCTCAAGTGCTGTGGCTGCTCTCAGCTTATCGTCTAACTCTGTTATTTCTTTACTGAGAACCAACATAATCTCCCTAGCTGTTTCAATTATCAAGATCATCCAGTCCCTGGAGCAGCGGTTCGCAATGTGGGACCACCGCTCCAGGAACTTTTGTATCTCAACAAAAAGTGCTGGTACATTACGGACCCTTAGGCCTGATGGAATAAAACCTGCTCGTAAGTACTCCAGCATGTAGTGGGCATGTGACTCCATTCTTTTTAATTTCTTTCTCAAATTCAGTAGATTATTCCATTCAGAGTTATCTCCACTGTGGGGGACAGTCGGACCTGCACTGGTGATGGCTTGTCCTATGAGTGCAGAAAAGTCCTCATCGGAGAACCCAAAAGTTTTCAGGCCTTCCATGGGAGGGCATATGATACGAAAAACAGAGTAGTATGGAAGTCTCTAGCACAAGGATAACTTGCTTGATGATAATTGAGGAAGGAGGCTCATGCGGGAAAATATAAAGAAGGAAATAGTGTTGTAAACTACTGTAGAGGTTCTGTCATAAAATGAGGGGATTACTTAATAAATAGCCACTACGTGTCAACTCAAATCATACAACAAAATGGTCTGATCAAACCCAAAACGATAATGCTATCGCGATGCACAATCCCACAGTTAAACAACCGTGAATACAATGAAAGAGCAAGGGATACCCTCTGGAGAACAATAAAGGTCTGGGAGTAAGAGGGGGACTAAACGACCAAAGAAGACCAAAGAACACTCCCCTTAGACCTATATTTCTTTAGCCAACGATTCAATCTAGCATGGGTAAACAAAGTTAACAAACATCAATATTTATAACATTACATAAGGATCATTTTCTATAAAAACTTTATTTATTATTGTCATAAGTTTCTTGTTTCATTTTTCTTAATGCAAAAATGTCATTATTGTGAATAGATATGAAGCTTTTTTTGTCTTTCAAAAGATAATACTTTTTCATAAATACATGTAACCAATAATACAAAAATATATACAACATGGAAGGTTCCCTAATTAGCAAGTCTATTTCTACTCATACATACTTCACATACGTCCACATTCATACAAGACACTTATGCACATCTGGAATAAACGGGAAACAAAAGATGTAAATCATTTCCATCAAGATAAAAAATTATGTAAGTTCTGGACACACGAGGTCGACGCGCGTTTCGGTGGGTTAACACAGGACGTGAACCACCTTCTTCAGGACCTTGTCCAAGTCGAGCACAGTGACATTCAGGCAAATATACTTAGGGAACCTAAAGAACAATAAAAATTATTTTTAATGACCCATACGATATCAATTACCCATGCAACAGGACCATAATGCTATATTTGATCAGACCATAGTGCTGCACAACAGTGTCAGCACTCAGTGTATAAACATTTTTTAATACCTTCACCAAAGTGTTGCCAAATCTGATGTAACAACTAATCCATCCTAGGTATACATGTTATTAGTGCCGCTTCTACTTATTGACAGTAATTCTAAAGATAGAAAAAAAGGTGAATTAATAAAGTGAAAGAGACAGACCAATGATCAGCATGATGGAAAGTAGATGCTGCCAAGCGTATCCGCAATGCATCCCACCATGCACAAGCACCCTGGTGTCTAAAGAAAGTGTAGGAGAGACCTGAACTTACAAGTTTCCGAAAGCAGAATTCCAATAATTTAGACCGGGACGATGGAGTAGATGATAAACGGTGATAATTGTTACTTATATCTACAGGAGGTAAAAGACACCCTATTATTATCAGATAGTGTGGGGGATACTTAGTGCTACATACTTTAAACTAAGGCAACCTTACCACTAGGAATGGGCGTAAGCTCTCAGCTGATCTGTTTTGGTATTTTCCAGGACCTTAGCGGGGATAGAAGTCCACCAATTGTCTAAGGAAAGAGTGTGTATACTGATAAGAACAATGTTTTGGCCCATAATAGACAGGGATATCATTTGAAAGTATTATGCTGATACTCACTTTCGATTGGTTTATTATTCTCACACCCTATTGTCATACTAGTTGTAAAGGCATAGTATGCCTAAACCGCGGTTGGAAGCGCCACCAAATGTTCAAAATGCTGAATAGATAGGATTAATGAAAAGGATGCCTGCAAAACAAAGTGCACACCATTTGTAATATTGATTATTGTGTAAATAATAAATGTCAACTGCCAGTATCACTAAATAGATACCTTAAACTACTGATAAGGGCAGCAACGCAGGGGAAGCCAATAATAGAGTAAATGTATATAGACTATCCAAAACTCCAATAGAATGGCGCATCATTAATTTGGAATGTAGTGGGGTGATGACATCTAATGTGCTAGTTTTATCTAAAGAACGGGCTATCTATTTCCATCCGGTCAGGATCTATTTTATACCATTCATACCTCAAGAATACTTAACCCACCAATGTATATCACAATCTTCACACCGAACGTATTAAAGCACTTATAAAACCAATTTATACAAAATATATATATTTTAATCATAAAAATCCTATTTGATTGTACAATTTATATCATGACAAAATGTTAAAAACACTATAAAAACACATACATCAAATAACACAATTCTCAGTAAATACAAAAAACCTAAAGGAGAATGAACATAGACAATAAACTCTGTCATATATACGTTAATTCGGATCCATTATACACAGCAGATGGCACGGGTCTTAATTCCCTGTCTCTTTTAAACTGCTGAATTGTCCAAATTTAACGACAAAACTGAGCGTCGACGCGTTTCAGTGGTACGTTCTCATTGGGACCACCTTCATCAGGACAAATAAAGATATTTTCTCCTTAAAAGTTGCTTTAATCTCACCTAATATAGTTCTTATATTAGGTGAGATTAAAGCAACTTTTAAGGAGAAAATATCTTTATTTGTCCTGATGAAGGTGGTCCCAATGAGAACGTACCACTGAAACGCGTCGACGCTCAGTTTTGTCGTTAAATTTGGACAATTCAGCAGTTTAAACGAGACAGGGAATTAAGACCCGTGCCATCTGCTGTGTACAATGGATCCGAATTAACGTATATATGACAGAGTTTATTGTCTATGTTCATTCTCCTTTAGGTTTTTTGTATTTACTGAGAATTGTGTTATTTGATGTATGTGTTTTTATAGTGTTTTTAAAATTTTGTCATGATATAAATTGTACAATCAAATAGGATTTTTATGATTAAAATATATATATTTTGTATAAATTGGTTTTATAAGTGCTTTAATACGTTCGGTGTGAAGATTGTGATATACATTGGTGGGTTAAGTATTCTTGAGGTATGAATGGTATAAAATAGATCCTGACCAAAGGGAAACCTTTTTCTTAACTTTATGGTGACTGGGAGCTCCATCCCTTTGGCGTAGAGAGCCCCCTCTCCTTGATTTCAAGGTATCTATTTCCATCCTACAAATACATTGCTTTACTATTAAACATAGTATGTGGATGAAGTTTTTATAAAGAAGACTACCAGCCCCCATGAGATCGAGTAATTACATAGGAGCGGCAAGAGAGGGAAATACCAGCCTGATCCTATGAAACAACCTCACCAGGAACGAAAAAGACTAATGCAACATACGGCTACGGTCTTGCTATCTGTTGTTACACTATATGAGGGCACCATTATAATGTGGTGTCTGCATAATAGTACGGACACGAACGACCTATCCCCCAGCCCGTAGTTATTTAAGTACGCATGGAAGGCACAAGATATCGGCCCAGTCCTTAGGAGTGCAGCTCACCTGGTTATGTCGATGAATTCCCGCAAAAATGCTCCGCGTCCCTCACGGCCGTAGCTCCAAACGAAAATTAGAATGGGTCTTTAAATAACCTGCAGCGCATGCGCAGAATATTTTGATGAAAGGAAGCGGAAATACGTCCAACACAAGCGTCGCGAAATGAACGCGATATTAATGTATAGATAACCACCATCTTAGTGTGGTGTTAGCCTGATGAACAATAAGGGCACTATCTTAATTAGTAAGTCTCGACCTGCCAAATAATTAAGAAAAAATATATTGCAAAGAAAAATATCCAAAACCATTCAATTTAAACCAAATAAACAAATAAATGTTAGAGTTTGAATATTAATATGTGCGCACCGTCCATCAGTAAATAAATACCACTCTGATGCAAAATTGATGAGTATCTTTGCAGATATAAAAAGCCACTGCCAAGCTGCCTTGTAAGTGATTCTATATCTCACCTACACAAGCGGGGATTAGGCTCAATAGATATGAGCAAGTCAGGAAGCATAAATGTAAGAAAGGACAATGATCGTCCAACTTGGCATGATATTACAGTCACACCCTAAAGTAGGTGCATGCCCTTACATAATTGATGAGCCAACCTAGCAGGCACTTGCTTGTATATCATAACGGCAAAGAACAATAATGGAAAGCCTCCAACCGATATGAGAATCCAGTACATATGGTTTAAGCCCACTTACCAAGTGACAATGGCCCCAAAAGGACCCAACAACAAAAAATATTATAAAACTCAATATATCCTGTTAAGAAACAGAGGATATAGATAGAATAGGTAATATGCTATATACATTCACAATATACGTGTAACATGACAAAGCATATAAAACCTAACGTGAAATATGTTTTTATCAATAATGTACATGTATCCTAAACAGCATGATGACACAAATACTAAACAGGCCACTAATGCAAAAATGCAATCGAACAAATAAGCCGAATAGTGGCATAGTACCCTTAATATGAAAACCACATGACTGCTCAGATTGGAAACCAGCAGCAGGATACTAAAGTCTGTGTGAATCACACAGATAGATGCTCCTATGTGTACCGATCAGTAATGTTCCAAATTATCTCTTCATTTAATTCCTCTTTAACACTGTTAAGGGTAAAAATCCAAAAGGTTTCCCTCCTCTTCCGGATTATTTCAATGGAGAGCCCTGGTTTAGATTTAATCTTTTCCAGGATGCACCATCGCAGATCTTTCTCACCATGGCCTTTTTCCAAACAGTGTGTGACTATCGGAGCCGAAAGTTTATTAGTACGGATAGCCGATTTGTGCTCACTATATCTAGTCCGAAACTCTCGACCTGTCTCACCTATGTAGGCTAACTCGCATGGACACAAGATGATATAAATGACATTGTGACTCCTGCAATTGCTGAGCTCTCTTAGTTTGATGTTTTTCCCTTTGTAAGTCACAGCGTCAGTAACCATGGCACTGTCACATGCATGGCAGCAGCCACATCTGTGGTTGCCTAAAATAGGGGGAAGGCCTGTGAGCGTAATCTGTTGTTGTGTGTTATGGACTTCTTGTCTTGTATGTACAAGTATATCACAAAGATTTTTATTTCTTCTGTAGGCTACCAATGGTGGTCTCATATCATCATCTCCGTGTGCATTAAGAATTTTCCAATTCTTAGTTATGATGTTCCTTATTTTGTAGTTAAGCTGCGAATGATTGACCACACATACTATTTGATCTTTAGGGGCACGGGCATTGCCCTGCAATAGGGCTTCTCGATTATAGTATTTGGCCCTCTTGAAGGACGTAGAAACTAGACGGCGAGGGTAACCTCGAGCAAGGAGGCGTTGTTTCAAAGCCTCTCCGTGAGACATAAAGTCCGTCATATTCGTACAATTACGGCGTACGCGCAAAAATTCCCCAATGGGGATGGAGTCCTTTTGACATGGCGGGTGAAAGCTTTGGTGCTGAAGGAGAGTATTCTTAGCCGTGGGTTTTCTGAAAAAGTCTACCTGGAGCCCTTCAACAGAACTTCTAATGACTATATCTAAAAACTCCACTTGTCTAGAACTATAATTAGCTGAGAACTTCAAATTATCATCGCTGGCATTAAGTCAAGCGATGTATTCCTGTAAGGTGTCATTGTCTCCCCTCCAAATAAAAAAGATGTTGTCTATAAAACGCTTCCAAGACCGCACATTTTCAAAAAAAGGAGCTGATTCATTAAAGATGTTCTTGAGTTCCCACTCACCCATATAAATGTTTGCAACACTGGGCGCACATGAAGCGCCCATGCTGGTGCCCTTTATTTGTTGGTACAGCATACCATTGAAATCAAAATGGTTATTCAAAAGAACTATTTCTAAACATTCGAGTACGAAGGCATCCGGTCTGTCCCCTGGGGTTCTACTCAGGAGCGTCGCCACTGCCTGTAACGCTTGACATTGAGGGATGTTGGTGTACAAAGCCTCAATGTCAAGCGTTACCAAGATGTCATGTAGGTGGTCAAATGGCATGCCCTCTATTTGTGCAATGATGTCCCCGGTATCATGGATGTAAGAGGCATAGTTCCTAGTAAGGGGGCACAAGAAGACGTCAACATATTTGGAGAGGGGTTCTGTGCTAGATCCTATAGTTGAGATGATAGGACGCAAAGGGGGTCAGAAATGTTCTTATGAGTCTTGGGGACTCCATAAAAAGCTGGTACTACAGGGTTAGATTTATTCAGGAACAAGTATTCTTGCTGGCAAATTACTTCCTGTTCTAACGCTCTCTTTGTCATATCTTGAATGCGAGTATTCAATCTGCCTAGCTCTCTTGGATGAGATTTTTGTAATGCTCTTTCACTGACAACATAGTGAGGATTTTATCATTATAGTCACTCTTGTTCATAACTTCGATTCCCCCACCTTTGTCACAAGGTTTAATGACGATGTTTTGGTTGTCTTTGATGTTATTAAGAGCTTGGTAATCTTGAAGAGACAGATTATGTTGTTTATGAGGAGGATACTTGGTAACACGTTGTATTTCTTTCAATACTGTTTTCTCAAATATATCCACCTCTGGACCCACCATGTCTAGGGTGGGAGTAAAGGTAGATGGTGGTTTATATTGAGAAACATTCTCCTCTTTATTTTCTGCAGGTCTATGCATAAAGAATTTTTTAAGCCTAACCTTTCTGAAAAAGGAAAAAATATCTTGATGTAATTGAAAAAGATTAGGACTAGTACTGGGTACAAATGATAAGCCCCTACCTAGTAGCTTAGTCTCTTCATGTGTCAGATTATTTGATGAAAGATTAAAAATGGGCAGGATATCATTATTCCTGACTTGTTGTTGATTTATCCTCTCTAAGTCTTCCAATATTGTTAGTTGCGTGTTTTCACATACGGTTGCGGATATTGAGAGGGCATTGATGGTTGTTGATCCCCTCTGTCCTGTACCCAAGGTCTGTTCCTGCCACAATACTGACCCCGATGTAAAAAAGGAGACTGTCCTCGATAGGATTGTTGGTTCATTTGCCTGCCTCTATTGGGTCTCTGATAGAATTGCCTTTCATCAGCACTTTGATAGTTATCTGTCTCAGAGTCAGATGAATAAGTGTCTGAGAAGTTGATTACTGTCCTTCTATTATTCCTGCCATGATTTTGATACGTGGGGCCATGATTCCATTCTTGATAGTATGACTTCTCTAAATAGGGATAAGCCTTCTCCTGCATGTACCACCTCACATCCTTTCTCAATATTTCATTTTTTCTATTAGTGATGTACTCCTCAAAGTCCTTCATGTCAGTATTCATTTTTTCCAACCTGGCTTTAGCTTCCTCAAGTGCTGTGGCTGCTCTCAGCTTATCGTCTAACTCTGTTATTTCTTTACTGAGAACCAACATAATCTCCCTAGCTGTTTCAATTATCAAGATCATCCAGTCCCTGGAGCAGCGGTTCGCAATGTGGGACCACCGCTCCAGGAACTTTTGTATCTCAACAAAAAGTGCTGGTACATTACGGACCCTTAGGCCTGATGGAATAAAACCTGCTCGTAAGTACTCCAGCATGTAGTGGGCATGTGACTCCATTCTTTTTAATTTCTTTCTCAAATTCAGTAGATTATTCCATTCAGAGTTATCTCCACTGTGGGGGACAGTCGGACCTGCACTGGTGATGGCTTGTCCTATGAGTGCAGAAAAGTCCTCATCGGAGAACCCAAAAGTTTTCAGGCCTTCCATGGGAGGGCATATGATACGAAAAACAGAGTAGTATGGAAGTCTCTAGCACAAGGATAACTTGCTTGATGATAATTGAGGAAGGAGGCTCATGCGGGAAAATATAAAGAAGGAAATAGTGTTGTAAACTACTGTAGAGGTTCTGTCATAAAATGAGGGGATTACTTAATAAATAGCCACTACGTGTCAACTCAAATCATACAACAAAATGGTCTGATCAAACCCAAAACGATAATGCTATCGCGATGCACAATCCCACAGTTAAACAACCGTGAATACAATGAAAGAGCAAGGGATACCCTCTGGAGAACAATAAAGGTCTGGGAGTAAGAGGGGGACTAAACGACCAAAGAAGACCAAAGAACACTCCCCTTAGACCTATATTTCTTTAGCCAACGATTCAATCTAGCATGGGTAAACAAAGTTAACAAACATCAATATTTATAACATTACATAAGGATCATTTTCTATAAAAACTTTATTTATTATTGTCATAAGTTTCTTGTTTCATTTTTCTTAATGCAAAAATGTCATTATTGTGAATAGATATGAAGCTTTTTTTGTCTTTCAAAAGATAATACTTTTTTCATAAATACATGTAACCAATAATACAAAAATATATACAACATGGAAGGTTCCCTAATTAGCAAGTCTATTTCTACTCATACATACTTCACATACGTCCACATTCATACAAGACACTTATGCACATCTGGAATAAACGGGAAACAAAAGATGTAAATCATTTCCATCAAGATAAAAAATTATGTAAGTTCTGGACACACGAGGTCGACGCGCGTTTCGGTGGGTTAACACAGGACGTGAACCACCTTCTTCAGGACCTTGTCCAAGTCGAGCACAGTGACATTCAGGCAAATATACTTAGGGAACCTAAAGAACAATAAAAATTATTTTTAATGACCCATACGATATCAATTACCCATGCAACAGGACCATAATGCTATATTTGATCAGACCATAGTGCTGCACAACAGTGTCAGCACTCAGTGTATAAACATTTTTTAATACCTTCACCAAAGTGTTGCCAAATCTGATGTAACAACTAATCCATCCTAGGTATACATGTTATTAGTGCCGCTTCTACTTATTGACAGTAATTCTAAAGATAGAAAAAAAGGTGAATTAATAAAGTGAAAGAGACAGACCAATGATCAGCATGATGGAAAGTAGATGCTGCCAAGCGTATCCGCAATGCATCCCACCATGCACAAGCACCCCTGGTGTCTAAAGAAAGTGTAGGAGAGACCTGAACTTACAAGTTTCCGAAAGCAGAATTCCAATAATTTAGACCGGGACGATGGAGTAGATGATAAACGGTGATAATTGTTACTTATATCTACAGGAGGTAAAAGACACCCTATTATTATCAGATAGTGTGGGGATACTTAGTGCTACATACTTTAAACTAAGGCAACCTTACCACTAGGAATGGGCGTAAGCTCTCAGCTGATCTGTTTTGGTATTTTCCAGGACCTTAGCGGGGATAGAAGTCCACCAATTGTCTAAGGAAAGAGTGTGTATACTGATAAGAACAATGTTTTTGCCCATAATAGACAGGGATATCATTTGAAAGTATTATGCTGATACTCACTTTCGATTGGTTTATTATTCTCACACCCTATTGTCATACTAGTTGTAAAGGCATAGTATGCCTAAACCGCGGTTGGAAGCGCCACCAAATGTTCAAAATGCTGAATAGATAGGATTAATGAAAAGGATGCCTGCAAAACAAAGTGCACGCCATTTGTAATATTGATTATTGTGTAAATAATAAATGTCAACTGCCAGTATCACTAAATAGATACCTTAAACTACTGATAAGGGCAGCAACGCAGGGAAGCCAATAATAGAGTAAATGTATATAGACTATCCAAAACTCCAATAGAATGGCGCATCATTAATTTGGAATGTAGTGGGGTGATGACATCTAATGTGCTAGTTTTATCTAAAGAACGGGCTATCTATTTCCATCCGGTCAGGATCTATTTTATACCATTCATACCTCAAGAATACTTAACCCACCAATGTATATCACAATCTTCACACCGAACGTATTAAAGCACTTATAAAACCAATTTATACAAAATATATATATTTTAATCATAAAAATCCTATTTGATTGTACAATTTATATCATGACAAAATGTTAAAAACACTATAAAAACACATACATCAAATAACACAATTCTCAGTAAATACAAAAACCTAAAGGAGAATGAACATAGACAATAAACTCTGTCATATATACGTTAATTCGGATCCATTATACACAGCAGATGGCACGGGTCTTAATTCCCTGTCTCTTTTAAACTGCTGAATTGTCCAAATTTAACGACAAAACTGAGCGTCGACGCGTTTCAGTGGTACGTTCTCATTGGGACCACCTTCATCAGGACAAATAAAGATATTTTCTCCTTAAAGTTGCTTTAATCTCACCTAATATAGTTCTTATATTAGGTGAGATTAAAGCAACTTTAAGGAGAAAATATCTTTATTTGTCCTGATGAAGGTGGTCCCAATGAGAACGTACCACTGAAACGCGTCGACGCTCAGTTTTGTCGTTAAATTTGGACAATTCAGCAGTTTAAACGAGACAGGGAATTAAGACCCGTGCCATCTGCTGTGTACAATGGATCCGAATTAACGTATATATGACAGAGTTTATTGTCTATGTTCATTCTCCTTTAGGTTTTTTGTATTTACTGAGAATTGTGTTATTTGATGTATGTGTTTTTATAGTGTTTTTAAAATTTTGTCATGATATAAATTGTACAATCAAATAGGATTTTTATGATTAAAATATATATATTTTGTATAAATTGGTTTTATAAGTGCTTTAATACGTTCGGTGTGAAGATTGTGATATACATTGGTGGGTTAAGTATTCTTGAGGTATGAATGGTATAAAATAGATCCTGACCAAAGGGAAACCTTTTTCTTAACTTTATGGTGACTGGGAGCTCCATCCCTTTGGCGTAGAGAGCCCCCTCTCCTTGATTTCAAGGTATCTATTTCCATCCTACAAATACATTGCTTTACTATTAAACATAGTATGTGGATGAAGTTTTTATAAAGAAGACTACCAGCCCCCATGAGATCGAGTAATTACATAGGAGCGGCAAGAGAGGGAAATACCAGCCTGATCCTATGAAACAACCTCACCAGGAACGAAAAAGACTAATGCAACATACGGCTACGGTCTTGCTATCTGTTGTTACACTATATGAGGGCACCATTATAATGTGGTGTCTGCATAATAGTACGGACACGAACGACCTATCCCCCAGCCCGTAGTTATTTAAGTACGCATGGAAGGCACAAGATATCGGCCCAGTCCTTAGGAGTGCAGCTCACCTGGTTATGTCGATGAATTCCCGCAAAAATGCTCCGCGTCCCTCACGGCCGTAGCTCCAAACGAAAATTAGAATGGGTCTTTAAATAACCTGCAGCGCATGCGCAGAATATTTTGATGAAAGGAAGCGGAAATACGTCCAACACAAGCGTCGCGAAATGAACGCGATATTAATGTATAGATAACCACCATCTTAGTGTGGTGTTAGCCTGATGAACAATAAGGGCACTATCTTAATTAGTAAGTCTCGACCTGCCAAATAATTAAGAAAAATATATTGCAAAGAAAAATATCCAAAACCATTCAATTTAAACCAAATAAACAAATAAATGTTAGAGTTTGAATATTAATATGTGCGCACCGTCCATCAGTAAATAAATACCACTCTGATGCAAAATTGATGAGTATCTTTGCAGATATAAAAAGCCACTGCCAAGCTGCCTTGTAAGTGATTCTATATCTCACCTACACAAGCGGGGATTAGGCTCAATAGATATGAGCAAGTCAGGAAGCATAAATGTAAGAAAGGACAATGATCGTCCAACTTGGCATGATATTACAGTCACACCCTAAAGTAGGTGCATGCCCTAACATAATTGATGAGCCAACCTAGCAGGCACTTGCTTGTATATCATAACGGCAAAGAACAATAATGGAAAGCCACCAACCGATATGAGAATCCAGTACATATGGTTTAAGCCCACTTACCAAGTGACAATGGCCCCAAAAGGACCCAACAACAAAAAATATTATAAAACTCAATATATCCTGTTAAGAAACAGAGGATATAGATAGAATAGGTAATATGCTATATACATTCACAATATACGTGTAACATGACAAAGCATATAAAACCTAACGTGAAATATGTTTTTATCAATAATGTACATGTATCCTAAACAGCATGATGACACAAATACTAAACAGGCCACTAATGCAAAAATGCAATCGAACAAATAAGCCGAATAGTGGCATAGTACCCTTAATATGAAAACCACATGACTGCTCAGATTGGAAACCAGCAGCAGGATACTAAAGTCTGTGTGAATCACACAGATAGATGCTCCTATGTGTACCGATCAGTAATGTTCCAAATTATCTCTTCATTTAATTCCTCTTTAACACTGTTAAGGGTAAAAATCCAAAAGGTTTCCCTCCTCTTCCGGATTATTTCAATGGAGAGCCCTGGTTTAGATTTAATCTTTTCCAGGATGCACCATCGCAGATCTTTCTCACCATGGCCTTTTTCCAAACAGTGTGTGACTATCGGAGCTGAAAGTTTATTAGTACGGATAGCCGATTTGTGCTCACTATATCTAGTCCGAAACTCTCGACCTGTCTCACCTATGTAGGCTAACTCGCATGGACACAAGATGATATAAATGACATTGTGACTCCTGCAATTGCTGAGCTCTCTTAGTTTGATGTTTTTCCCTTTGTAAGTCACAGTGTCAGTAACCATGGCACTGTCACATGCATGGCAGCAGCCACATCTGTGGTTGCCTAAAATAGGGGAAGGCCTGTGAGCGTAATCTGTTGTTGTGTGTTATGGACTTCTTGTCTTGTATGTACAAGTATATCACGAAGATTTTTATTTCTTCTGTAGGCTACCAATGGTGGTCTCATATCATCATCTCCGTGTGCATTAAGAATTTTCCAATTCTTAGTTATGATGTTCCTTATTTTGTAGTTAAGCTGCGAATGATTGACCACACATACTATTTGATCTTTAGGGGCACGGGCATTGCCCTGCAATAGGGCTTCTCAATTATAGTATTTGGCCCTCTTGAAGGACGTAGAAACTAGTCGGCGAGGGTAACCTCGAGCAAGGAGGCGTTGTTTCAAAGCCTCTCCGTGAGACATAAAGTCCGTCATATTCGTACAATTACGGCGTACGCGCAAAAATTCCCCAAAGGGGATGGAGTCCTTTTGACATGGCGGGTGAAAGCTTTGGTGCTGAAGGAGAGTATTCTTAGCCGTGGGTTTTCTGAAAAAGTCTACCTGGAGCCCTTCAACAGAACTTCTAATGACTATATCTAAAAACTCCACTTGTCTAGAACTATAATTAGCTGAGAACTTCAAATTATCATCGCTGGCATTAAGTCAAGCGATGTATTCCTGTAAGGTGTCATTGTCTCCCCTCCAAATAAAAAAGATGTCGTCTATAAAACGCTTCCAAGACCGCACATTTTCAAAAAAAGGGGCTGCTTCATTAAAGATGTTCTTGAGTTCCCACTCACCCATATAAATGTTTGCAACACTGGGCGCACATGAAGCGCCCATGCTGGTGCCCTTTATTTGTTGGTACAGCATACCATTGAAATCAAAATGGTTATTCAAAAGAACTATTTCTAAACATTCAAGTACGAAGGCATCCGGTCTGTCCCCTGGGGTTCTACTCAGGAGCGTCGCCACTGCCTGTAACGCTTGACATTGAGGGATGTTGGTGTACAAAGCCTCAATGTCAAGCGTTACCAAGATGTCATGTAGGTGGTCAAATGGCATGCCCTCTATTTGTGCAATGATGTCCCCGGTATCACGGATGTAAGAGGCATAGTTCCTAGTAAGGGGGCACAAGAAGACGTCAACATATTTGGAGAGGGGTTCTGTGCTAGATCCTATAGTTGAGATGATAGGACGCAAAGGGGGGTCAGAAATGTTCTTATGAGTCTTGGGGACTCCATAAAAGCTGGTACTACAGGGTTAGATTTATTCAGGAACAAGTATTCTTGCTGGCAAATGACTTCCTGTTCTAACGCTCTCTTTGTCATATCTTGAATGCGAGGATTCAATCTGCCTAGCTCTCTTGGATGAGATTTTTTGTAATGCTCTTTCACTGACAACATAGTGAGGATTTTATCATTATAGTCACTCTTGTTCATAACTACGATTCCCCCACCTTTGTCACAAGGTTTAATGACGATGTTTTGGTTGTCTTTGATGTTATTAAGAGCTTGGTAATCTTGAAGAGACAGATTATGTTGTTTATGAGGAGGATACTTGGTAACACGTTGTATTTCTTTCAATACTGTTTTCTCAAATATATCCACCTCTGGACCCACCATGTCTAGGGTGGGAGTAAAGGTAGATGGTGGTTTATATTGAGAAACATTCTCCTCTTTATTTTCTGCAGGTCTATGCATAAAGAATTTTTTAAGCCTAACCTTTCCGAAAAAGGAAAAAATATCTTGATGTAATTGAAAAAGATTAGGACTAGTACTGGGGACAAATGATAAGCCCCTACCTAGTAGCTTAGTCTCTTCATGTGTCAGATTATTTGATGAAAGATTAAAAATGGGCAGGATATCATTATTCCTGACTTGTTGTTGATTTATCCTCTCTAAGTCTTCCAATATTGTTGGTTGCGTGTTTTCACATACGGTTGCGGATATTGAGAGGGCATTGATGGTTGTTGATCCCCTCTGTCCTGTACCCAAGGTCTGTTCCTGCCACAATACTGACCCCGATGTAAAAAAGGAGACTGTCCTCGATAGGATTGTTGGTTCATTTGCCTGCCTCTATTGGGTCTCTGATAGAATTGCCTTTCATCAGCACTTTGATAGTTATCTGTCTCAGAGTCAGATGAATAAGTGTCTGAGAAGTTGATTACTGTCCTTCTATTATTCCTGCCATGATTTTGATACGTGGGGCCATGATTCCATTCTTGATAGTATGACTTCTCTAAATAGGGATAAGCCTTCTCCTGCGTGTACCACCTCACATCCTTTCTCAATATTTCATTTTTTCTATTAGTGATGTACTCCTCAAAGTCCTTCATGTCAGTATTCATTTTTTCCAACCTGGCTTTAGCTTCCTCAAGTGCTGTGGCTGCTCTCAGCTTATTGTCTAACTCTGTTATTTCTTTACTGAGAACCAACATAATTTCCCTAGCTGTTTCAATTATCAAGATCATCCAGTCCCTGGAGCAGCGGTTCGCAATGTGGGACCACCGCTCCAGGAACTTTTGTATCTCAACAAAAAGTGCTGGTACATTACGGACCCTTAGGCATGATGGAATAACACCTGCTCGTAAGTACTCCAGCATGTAGTGGGCATGTGACTCCATTCTTTTTAATTTCTTTCTCAAATTCAGTAGATTATTCCATTCAGAGTTATCTCCACTGTGGGGGACAGTCGGACCTGCACTGGTGATGGCTTGTCCTATGAGTGCAGAAAAGTCCTCATCGGAGAACCCAAAAGTTTTCAGGCCTTCCATGGGAGGGCATATGATACGAAAAACAGAGTAGTATGGAAGTCTCTAGCACAAGGATAACTTGCTTGATGATAATTGAGGAAGGAGGCTCATGCGGGAAAATATAAAGAAGGAAATAGTGTTGTAAACTACTGTAGAGGTTCTGTCATAAAATGAGGGGATTACTTAATAAATAGCCACTACGTGTCAACTCAAATCATACAACAAAATGGTCTGATCAAACCCAAAACGATAATGCTATCGCGATGCACAATCCCACAGTTAAACAACCGTGAATACAATGAAAGAGCAAGGGATCCCCTCTGGAGAACAATAAAGGTCTGGGAGTAAGAGGGGGACTAAACGACCAAAGAAGACCAAAGAACACTCCCCTTAGACCTATATTTCTTTAGCCAACGATTCAATCTAGCATGGGTAAACAAAGTTAACAAACATCAATATTTATAACATTACATAAGGATCATTTTCTATAAAAACTTTATTTATTATTGTCATAAGTTTCTTGTTTCATTTTTCTTAATGCAAAAATGTCATTATTGTGAATAGATATGAAGCTTTTTTTTGTCTTTCAAAAGATAATACTTTTTTCATAAATACATGTAACCAATAATACAAAAATATATACAACATGGAAGGTTCCCTAATTAGCAAGTCTATTTCTACTCATACATACTTCACATACGTCCACATTCATACAAGACACTTATGCACATCTGGAATAAACGGGAAACAAAAGATGTAAATCATTTCCATCAAGATGAAAAATTATGTAAGTTCTGGACACACGAGGTCGACGCGCGTTTCGGTGGGTTAACACAGGACGTGAACCACCTTCTTCAGGACCTTGTCCAAGTCGAGCACAGTGACATTCAGGCAAATATACTTAGGGAACCTAAAGAACAATAAAAATTATTTTTAATGACCCATACGATATCAATTACCCATGCAACAGGACCATAATGCTATATTTGATCAGACCATAGTGCTGCACAACAGTGTCAGCACTCAGTGTATAAACATTTTTTAATACCTTCACCAAAGTGTTGCCAAATCTGATGTAACAACTAATCCATCCTAGGTATACATGTTATTAGTGCCGCTTCTACTTATTGACAGTAATTCTAAAGATAGAAAAAAAGGTGAATTAATAAAGTGAAAGAGACAGACCAATGATCAGCATGATGGAAAGTAGATGCTGCCAAGCGTATCCGCAATGCATCCCACCATGCACAAGCACCCCTGGTGTCTAAAGAAAGTGTAGGAGAGACCTGAACTTACAAGTTTCCGAAAGCAGAATTCCAATAATTTAGACCGGGACGATGGAGTAGATGATAAACGGTGATAATTGTTACTTATATCTACAGGAGGTAAAAGACACCCTATTATTATCAGATAGTGTGGGGGATACTTAGTGCTACATACTTTAAACTAAGGCAACCTTACCACTAGGAATGAGCGTAAGCTCTCAGCTGATCTGTTTTGGTATTTTCCAGGACCTTAGCGGGGATAGAAGTCCACCAATTGTCTAAGGAAAGAGTGTGTATACTGATAAGAACAATGTTTTGGCCCATAATAGACAGGGATATCATTTGAAAGTATTATGCTGATACTCACTTTCGATTGGTTTATTATTCTCACACCCTATTGTCATACTAGTTGTAAAGGCATAGTATGCCTAAACCGCGGTTGGCAGCGCCACCAAATGTTCAAAATGCTGAATAGATAGGATTAATGAAAAGGATGCCTGCAAAACAAAGTGCACGCCATTTGTAATATTGATTATTGTGTAAATAATAAATGTCAACTGCCAGTATCACTAAATAGATACCTTAAACTACTGATAAGGGCAGCAACGCAGGGGAAGCCAATAATAGAGTAAATGTATATAGACTATCCAAAACTCCAATAGAATGGCGCATCATTAATTTGGAATGTAGTGGGGTGATGACATCTAATGTGCTAGTTTTATCTAAAGAACGGGCTATCTATTTCCGTCCTACAAATACATTGCTTTACTATTAAACATAGTTTGTGGACAAAGTTTTTATAAAGAAGACTACCAGCCCCCACGAGATCGAGTAATTACATAGGAGCGGCAAGAGAGGGGAAATACCAGCCTGATCCTATGAAACAACCTCACCAGAAATGAAAAAAGACTAATGCAACATACGGCTACGGTCTCGCTATCTGTTGTTACACTATATGAGGGCACCATTATAATGTGGTGTCTGCATAATAGTACGGACACGAACGACCTATCCCCCAGCCCGTAGTTATTTAAGTACGCATGGAAGGCACAAGATATCGGCCCAGTCCTTAGGAGTGCAGCTCACCTGGTTATGTCGATGAATTCCCGCAAATTGCTCTGCGTCCCTCACGGCCGTAGCTGCAAACGAAAATTAGAAAGGGTCTTTAAATAACCTGCCGCGCATGCGCAGAATATTTTGATGAAAGGAAGCGGAAATACGTCCAACACAAGTGTAGCGAAATGAACGCGATGTTAATGTATAGATAACCACCATCTTAGTGTGGTGTTAGCCTGATGAACAATAAGGGCAATATCTTAATTAGTAAGTCTCGACCTGCCAAATAATTAAGAAAAAAATATATTGCAAAGAAAAATATCCAAAACCATTCAATTTAAACCAAATAAACAAATAAATGTTAGAGTTTGAATATTAATATGTGCGCACCGTCCATCAGTAAATAAATACCACTCTGATGCAAAATTGATGAGTATCTTTGCAGATATAAAAAGCCACTGCCAAGCTGCCTTGTAAGTGATTCTATATCTCACCTACACAAGCGGGGGATTAGGCTCAATAGATATGAGCAAGTCAGGTAGCATAAATGTAAGAAAGGACAATGATCGTCCAACTTGGCATGATATTACAGTCACACCCTAAAGTAGGTGCATGCCCTTACATAATTGATGAGCCAACCTAGCAGGCACTTGCTTGTATATCATAATGGCAAAGAACAATAATGGAAAGCCTCCAACCGATATGAGAATCCAGTACATATGGTTTAAGCCCACTTACCAAGTGACAATGGTCCCAAAAGGACCCAACAACAAAAAATATTATAAAACTCAATATATCCTGTTAAGAAACAGAGGATATAGATAGAATAGGTAATATGCTATATACATTCACAATATACGTGTACCATGACAAAGCATATAAAACCTAACGTGAAATATGTTTTTATCAATAATGTACATGTATCCTAAACAGCATGATGACACAAATACTAAACAGGCCACTAATGCAAAAATGCAATCGAACAAATAAGCCGAATAGTGGCATAGTACCCTTAATATGAAAACCACATGACTGCTCAGATTGGAAACCAGCAGCAGGATACTAAAGTCTGTGTGAATCACACAGATAGATGCCCCTATGTGTACCGATCAGTAATGTTCCAAATTATCTCTTCATTTAATCCCTCTTTAACACTGTTAAGGGTAAAAATCCAAAAGGTTTCCCCCCTCTTCCGGAATATTTCAATGGAGATCCCTCGTTTAGATTTAATCTTTTCCAGGATGCACCATCGCAGATCTTTCTCACCATGGCCTTTTTCCAAACAGTGTGTGACTATCGGAGCCGAAAGTTTATTAGTACGGATAGCCGATTTGTGCTCACTATATCTAGTCCGAAACTCTCGACCTGTCTCACCTATGTAGGCTAACTCGCATGGACACAAGATGATATAAATGACATTGTGACTCCTGCAATTGCTGAGCTCTCTTAGTTTGATGTTTTTCCCTTTGTAAGTCACAGTGTCAGTAACCATGGCACTGTCACATGCATGGCAGCAGCCACATCTGTGGTTGCCTAAAATAGTATATATTTTTGTATTATTGGTTACATGTATTTATAAAAAAAGATTATCTTTTGAAAGACAAAAAAAGCTTCATATCTATTCACAATAATGACATTTTTGCATTAGAAAAATGAAACAAGAAACTTATGACAATAATAAATAAAGTTTTTATAAAAAATGATCCTTATGTAATGTTATAAATATTGATGTTTGTTAACTTTGTTTACCCATGCTAGATTGAATCGTTGGCTAAAGAAATATAGGTCTAAGGGGAGTGTTCTTTGGTCTTCAATGCAGGTTGTTCATCCAAGCAACTTTTTAAATTTGTCCCACAACTGGAAAATCCTTCTCCCTTGCAGATCTCCATTACTCCTTCTGCAGAACTCCAGGAACCACTTCCCACATTTGTTTCTCACTAAAACTCAAATTATTCAGCCTATTTGTCCAACCAAAGCTGGGACAGTATTACCTCTCCCCACCTTCTACAAAGTCTGTCTCTTTGGTATACAATCCAACACCAGATAAGTTCATCCTCATGATGTGGAACCTAGTTGAGTCTTCTATAACCTCTATTAAATCAGGTTCTCAGCTTGACTTCTGCCTGTTTGTCTTTGGCATTTGCTGGTAGACAGTTTAGTTCCCTCTGTGACAACTATTCTCAATAATTCTGTTCAATACGCTACTGTTCCATAAGTTAATGTTAACGCTAGTTATATTTCTAAAGCTCTTGTACATCCGGAAGTTTCATGGTGCTAATAACACAGTGAGTGATGAAAAGCTAGAGGCATAGCAGGCAGTCTATCGAATCCACTCAGGTTTATCATGTCTGTCTATATTAACAATTAAAATCTTGTCTAAAAAACCTGGCTTTCAGGGCTGTTCTGAATGATGTCAGATCGGGTTTGGAACGAATATCCAACAGGATGGGGAGTTCCATTCCAAGGAACTTAACACCTCCCGCAAAGCCTTCAGCTTATCTAAAATATGGCAACATGCATCATTTTGTGACTTCCCTGCTACAGCTCAGTTATCATCTACCTGGAAGTTCTTCCCTGTTTGCCAGTGACTAATCACTCAATTTTCAAAGGACTTGGCATCTTTCACAAAGTGTTCTTTGGCATTTATAAATAGCTTTATTCTCAGTAGCCTGCACCCCCTATATGTGGTTCTTCCTCCGATTTTCCCCTCCAGACATCCAAGTGTCACAGATCCTGTTCAAGAGGAGGATCCCTCTGTGTTACCATGGCTAGGTGTTTAGAGAAAATATTGAATAAAAAATATTGTGAAACAAAAATATTGTGTCAGGAATATTGTGATGTAAAACATTTCATCGACAGGACTATTGAAGGTAAAAATATCATTTTAAGTGTTGTTTTAATATTGTTGTAAAAAATATCGATTTAGAAAATATCATTGTATCTAATATCGTTTGTGTTATTTTGGATGGAATCTATTATAGTGTGTTTGATTCTATATGTTTATTAGTTTTTTTATTTGTGTTATAGTAAGATAATTTGTTAATTATGAAATAGTAGAAATTTGTCTTTTTAGTTGTACTAATGTCTAACTATAATGGATTTATAAAAAAGTTTTTGGCAGCTGAATAGTGGGTTTACAGGGACTAAAAGTATGAAGATTTTTTAAAAGTGGGCATTCTAGTGTAAATTTGATGTTAATTATTTTAATGATATGCAAATTAATAGTGCAACTTTTTTTGTATTCTTTAAATACAAAATTGTAATTTTACAATATTATTAATTTGCTCTCAAAATTAAAATGTTTTAAAGTTTTTTTATGATGAACGTTACAATATAATTTTGAAACATGTTTCAAAAACTTGATTTTAAAATTGGTTTTATATGTTTTTTAAATTTTATAATTGTAAATTTTGGATTATGATTTTATGTTTTATTTTATGGTTCGAGAGCTTAGGAATGGTAGTAAATATTTTAAAACATACTAATTATTAATAGTGATAAAAATTATTTTACATGATAATGCTCAATTATGAATATATAGGTTTATAGTTTTGGTTAGTGTGTTTTAACCCCTTCGCTGCTAGGCCTTTTCCCCTCCTGTGCTAAGCCTTTTTTTGGCTATTTGGGGTAGTGCGCGCTTAGGCCCCTGTAACTTTTTGACCACATAAGGTATCCATGCCAAATTTGCGTCCTTTTTTTCTAACATCATGGGGATTGTAAAGGTACCCAGGGTTTGTGGATTCCCCTGGAGGGGACCCAGAAATTAGTCAAAATACAGCTAAATTTTGTTTTGTTTTGGAAAAAGGCAAAAAAAGGGCTACAGATGAAAGCGTCTTGATTTTTCCCTGCAAATGGCATCAAAAAGGGGTTGTGGGGATGAAATCACCATCTTCCCAGCTTTCAGGGACAAGCAGACTTTTGTCAGAAAACCAACTTTTTTACACAGTTTTGGCATTTTTCTGGGACATAGCCTATTTTTGCTATTTTTTGTGCTTTCAACCTCCTTCCAGTTAATGGTAGAAATGGGTATGAAACCAATAATGGATCCTGGAAAGCCATACATTTATGAAAAGTAGACAACATTCTGAATTCAGCAAGGGGTCATTTGTGTAGATCCTTAAAGTTTTCCTTATAGAAACTAACAGTTAAATAAAGGAAAAATTGAAAATTAGTTGAAAAAAACAGCCATTTGTGTCAACGTTTTCACCTGTAACTTCTTCTAATTATGACAGCTATTTGAAGGCAATATACCGTTATATCCGCTGGACCTTTCTGGTTGTGGGGATATATAGGACTTGTAGGTTCACCAAGAACCCGACGAACCCAGAGCCAATAATTGAGCAACATCTTGCAATGATTTTTTTTAAGTACCGGGTATATAGCAATTATTTTGGGAAAATGTATACATGGAAAAATTGTTATGAAAGACACCTATGTATTTCTGAAATGGGAACAAAATGTAGATTTTAGAAACAGTAGATATTTGCACATTTCCGAAATTGGGAGTACCCATACTAGCATGAGAATTATAGGTCATTTTTCAAAATGACTTATTTTTTACACATTGTCTTTCATTTGGAAGGCAGAAATGCATCGAAAGTCAATAGGTAATAACAGTTGCTCTACAATTCTGTGTTACCCTAAGTCTCCCGATAAAAATGGTACCTCACTTGTGTGGGTAGCCCTTGTGCCCACAACAGGAAATGGCTCAAAATGCAACGTGGACGTACCACATTTTCACAATGAAAAATTACCCTTTTTTGCAAAGTGCCTAGGTGTAGTTTTTGAACCCTAGCTCTGCCGGCACCTAGGGAAACCTAGCAAACCTATACATTTTTGAAAACTAGACACCCAGGGGAATCCAGGATGGGGTGACTTGACTGCCTCCCACCAGGTTCTGTTACCCAGAATCCCTTGCAAACATAAAAAATTGTCAAAAAATCACATTTTCCCCACATTTCTGTGGTGGAAAGTTCTGGAATCTGCGTGGATCCACAAATTTCCACCCACCCCGCGTTCCCAAAGTCTAACGAGAAAAATGGTACCTCACTTGTGTGGGTCGGCCTAGTGCCTGCGACAGGAAACGGCGCAAAACGCAACGTGGTCACACCTCAATTTCGCAGTGAAAAATGACCCTTTTTGGCAAAGTGCCTAGCTGTAGTTTTTGAACCCTAGCTCTGCCGGCACCTAGGGAAACCTAGCAAACCTATACATTTTTTAAAACTAGACACCCAGGGGAATCCAGGATGGGGTGACTTGACTGCCTCCCACCAGGTTCTGTTACCCAGAATCCCTTGCAAACATAAAAAATTGTCAAAAAAACACATTTTCCCCACATTTCTGTGGTGGAAAGTTCTGGAATCTGCGTGGATCCACAAATTTCCACCCACCCGCGTTCCCCAAAGTCTTACGAGAAAAATGGTACCTCACTTGTGTGGGTCGGCCTAGTGCCTGCGACAGGAAACGGCGCAAAACGCAACGTGGTCACACCTCAATTTCGCAGTGAAAAATGACCCTTTTTGGCAAAGTGCCTAGCTGTAGTTTTTGAACCCTAGCTCTGCCGGCACCTAGGGAAACCTAGCAAACCTATACATTTTTGAAAACTAGACACCCAGGGGAATCCAGGATGGGGTGACTTGACTGCCTCCCACCAGGTTCTGTTACCCAGAATCCCTTGCAAACATAAAAAATTGTCAAAAAAACACATTTTCCCCACATTTCTGTGGTGGAAAGTTCTGGAATCTGCGTGGATCCACAAATTTCCACCCACCCCGCGTTCCCCAAAGTCTTACGAGACAAATGGTACCTCATTTGTGTGGGTCGGCCTAGTGCCTGCGACAGGAAACGGCGCAAAACGCAACGCGGTCACACCTCAATTTCGCAGTGAAAAATGACCTTTTTGGCAAAGTGCCTAGCTGTAGTTTTTGAACCCTACCTCTGCCGGCACCTAGGGAAACCTAGCAAACCTATACATTTTTGAAAACTAGACACCCAGGGGAATCCAGGATGGGGTGACTTGACTGCCTCCCACCAGGTTCTGTTACCCAGAATCCCTTGCAAACATAAAAAATTGTCAAAAACCCACATTTTCCCCACATTTCTGTGGTGGAAAGTTCTGGAATCTGCGTGGATCCACAAATTTCCACCCACCCCGCGTCCCCCAAAGTCTTACGAGAAAAATGGTACCTCACTTGTGTGGGTCGGCCTAGTGCCTGCGACAGGAAACGGCGCAAAACGCAACGTGGTCACACCTCAATTTCGCAGTGAAAAATGACCCTTTTTTGGCAAAGTGCCTAGCTGTAGTTTTTGAACCCTACCTCTGCCGGCACCTAGGGAAACCTAGCAAACCTATACATTTTTGAAAACTAGACACCCAGGGGAATCCAGGATGGGGTGACTTGACTGCCTCCCACCAGGTTCTGTTACCCAGAATCCCTTGCAAACATAAAACATTGTCAAAAAACCACATTTTCCCCACATTTCTGTGGTGGAAAGTTCTGGAATCTGCGTGGATCCACAAATTTCCACCCACCCCGCGTTCCCCAAAGTCTTACGAGAAAAATGGTACCTCACTTGTGTGGGTCGGCCTAGTGCCTGCGACAGGAAACGGCGCAAAACGCAACGTGGTCACACCTCAATTTCGCAGTGAAAAATGACCCTTTTTGGCAAAGTGCCTAGCTGTAGTTTTTGAACCCTAGCTCTGCCGGCACCTAGGGAAACCTAGCAAACCTATACATTTTTGAAAACTAGACACCCAGGGGAATCCAGGATGGGGTCCCTTGACTGCCTCCCACCAGGTTCTGTTACCCAGAATCCCTTGCAAACATAACAAATTGTCCAAAAAAACACATTTTCCCCACATTTCTGTGGTGGAAAGTTCTGGAATCTGCGTGGATCCACAAATTTCCACCCACCCGCGTTCCCCAAAGTCTTACGAGAAAAATGGTACCTCACTTGTGTGGGTCGGCCTAGTGCCTGCGACAGGAAACGGCGCAAAACGCAACGTGGTCACACCTCAATTTCGCAGTGAAAAATGACCCTTTTTGGCAAAGTGCCTAGCTGTAGTTTTTGAACCCTACCTCTGCCGGCACCTAGGGAAACCTAGCAAACCTATACATTTTTGAAAACTAGACACCCAGGGGAATCCAGGATGGGGTGACTTGACTGCCTCCCACCAGGTTCTGTTACCCAGAATCCCTTGCAAACATAAAAAATTGTCAAAAAAACACATTTTCCCCACATTTCTGTGGTGGTAAGTTCTGGAATCTGCGTGGATCCACAAATTTCCACCCACCCCGCGTTCCCCAAAGTCTTACGAGAAAAATGGTACCTCACTTGTGTGGGTCGGCCTAGTGCCTGCGACAGGAAACGGCGCAAAACGCAACGTGGTCACACCTCAATTTCGCAGTGAAAAATGACCCTTTTTTGGCAAAGTGCCTAGCTGTAGTTTTTGAACCCTAGCTCTGCCGGCACCTAGGGAAACCTAGCAAACCTATACATTTTTGAAAACTAGACACCCAGGGGAATCCAGGATGGGGTGACTTGACTGCCTCCCACCAGGTTCTGTTACCCAGAATCCCTTGCAAACATAAAAAATTGTCCAAAAAAACACATTTTCCCCACATTTCTGTGGTGGAAAGTTCTGGAATCTGCGTGGATCCACAAATTTCCACCCACCTTGCGTTCCCCAAAGTCTTACGAGAAAAATGGTACCTCACTTGTGTGGGTCGGCCTAGTGCCTGCGACAGGAAACGGCGCAAAACGCAACGTGGTCACACCTCAATTTCGCAGTGAAAAATGACCCTTTTTTGGCTAGTGCCTAGCTGTAGTTTTTGAACCCTAGCTCTGCCGGCACCTAGGGAAACCTAGCAAACCTATACATTTTTGAAAACTAGACACCCAGGGGAATCCAGGATGGGGTGACTTGACTGCCTCCCACCAGGTTCTGTTACCCAGAATCCCTTGCAAACATAAAAAATTGTCCAAAAAACACATTTTCCCCACATTTCTGTGGTGGAAAGTTCTGGAATCTGCGTGGATCCACACATTTCCACCCACCCCGTGTTCCCCAAAGTCTTACGAGAAAAATGGTACCTCACTTGTGTGGGTCGGCCTAGTGCCTGCGACAGGAAACGGCGCAAAACGCAATGTGGTCACACCTCAATTTCGCAGTGAAAAATGACCCTTTTTTGGCAAAGTGCCTAGCTGTAGTTTTTGAACCCTAGCTCTGCCGGCACCTAGGGAAACCTAGCAAACCTATACATTTTTGAAAACTAGACACCCAGGGGAATCCAGGATGGGGTGACTTGACTGCCTCCCACCAGGTTCTGTTACCCAGAATCCCTTGCAAACATAAAAATTGTCCAAAAACCACATTTTCCCCACATTTCTGTGGTGGAAAGTTCTGGAATCTGCGTGGATCCACAAATTTCCACCCACCCCGCGTTCCCCAAAGTCTTACGAGAAAAATGCTACCTCACTTGTGTGGGTCGGCCTAGTGCCTGCAACAGGAAACGGCGCAAAACGCAACGTGGTCACACCTCAATTTTGCAGTGAAAAATGACCCTTTTTTGGCAAAGTGCCTAGCTGTAGTTTTTGAACCCTACCTCTGCCAGCACCTAGGGAAACCTAGCAAACCTATACATTTTTGAAAACTAGACACCCAGGGGAATCCAGGATGGGGTGACTTGACTGCCTCCCACCAGGTTCTGTTACCCAGAATCCCTTGCAAACATAAAAATTGTACAAAAAAACACATTTTCCCCTCATTTCTGTGGTGGAAAGTTCTGGAATCTGCGTGGATCCACAAATTTCCACCCACCCCGCGTTCCCCAAAGTCTTACGAGAAAAATGGTACCTCACTTGTGTGGGTCGGCCTAGTGCCTGCGACAGGAAACGGCGCAAAACGCAACGTGGTCACACCTCAATTTCGCAGTGAAAAATGACCCTTTTTTGGCAAAGTGCCTAGCTGTAGTTTTTGAACCCTAGCTCTGCCGGCACCTAGGGAAACCTAGCAAACCTATACATTTTTGAAAACTAGACACCCAGGGGAATCCAGGATGGGGTGACTTGACTGCCTCCCACCAGGTTCTGTTACCCAGAATCCCTTGCAAACATAAAAAATTGTCCAAAAACACATTTTCCCCACATTTCTGTGGTGAAAAGTTCTGGAATCTGTGTGGATCCACAAATTTCCACCCACCCCGCGTTCCCCAAAGTCTTACGAGAAAAATGGTACCTCACTTGTGTGGGTCGGCCTAGTGCCTGCGACAGGAAACGGCGCAAAACGCAACGTGGTCACACCTCAATTTCGCAGTGAAAAATGACCCTTTTTGGCAAAGTGCCTAGCTGTAGTTTGTGAACCCTAGCTCTGCCGGCACCTAGGGAAACCTACCAAACCCACACATTTCTGAAAAGTAGACACCCGGGGGCTTCCAGGGAGGTATGGCTTGCGTGGATCCCCCAACGTTTCCTTACCCAGAATCCCTTGCAAACCTTAATTTTAGCTGAAAAAATCACTTTTTTCACACATTTGTGTGTGGGAAAGTGTGGCATCACTGGCCTCACACAAATTTCCTACCACCCAGCGTTCCCCCAGGTCTCCCGATAAAAATGGTGCCTCACTTGTGTGGGAGGCCCAAGTACCCGCGACAGGCAAGGGCCCACAACGTAGTGAGGCGACCTCAAAATTGCCTATCTCAAAACCACCTGGTTTTGCAAGGGGGTCACCTGGGTTTTGGCCCCGTGCTCGGCGGCCATCTAGGGAAACCTACCAAACCCACACATTTCTGAAAAGTAGACACCCGGGGCTTCCAGGGAGGTATGGCTTGCGTGGATCCCCCAACGTTTCCTTACCCAAAATCCCTTGCAAACCTCAATTTTAGCTGAAAAAATCACTTTTTTCACACATTTGTGTGTGGGAAAGTGTGGCATCACTGGCCTCACACAAATTTCCTACCACCCAGCGTTCCCCCAGGTCTCCCGATAAAAATGGTGCCTCACTTGTGTGGGAGGCCCAAGTACCCGCGACAGGCAAGGGCCCACAACGTAGTGAGGCAACCTCAAAATGGCCTTTCACAAAACCACCTGGTTTTGCAAGGGGGGTCACCTGGGTTTTTGGCCCGGTGCTCGGCGGCCATCTAGGGAAACCTACCAAACCCACACATTTCTGAAAAGTAGACACCCGGGGGCTTCCAGGCAGGTATGGCTTGCATGGATCCCCCAACGTTTCCTTACCCAGAATCCCTTGCAAACCTCAATTTTAGCTGAGAAAATCACTTTTTTCACACATTTGTGTGTGGGAAAGTGTGGCATCACTGGCCTCACACAAATTTCCTACCACCCAGCGTTCCCCCAGGTCTCCCGATAAAAATGGTGCCTCACTTGTGTGGGAGGCCCAAGTACCCGCGACAGGCAAGGGCCCACAACGTAGTGAGGCGACCTCAAAATTGCCTATCTCAAAACCACCTGGTTTTGCAAGGAGTCACCTGGGTTTTGGCCCGTGCTCGGCGGCCATCTAGGAAACCTACCAAACCCACACATTTCTGAAAAGTAGACACCCGGGGCTTCCAGGGAGGTATGGCTTGCGTGGATCCCTCAACGTTCCTTACCCAGAATCCCTTGCAAACCTCAATTTTAGCTGAAAAAATCACTTTTTCACACATTTTTGTGTGGGAAAGTGTGGCATCACTGGCCTCACACAAATTTCCTACCACAGCGTTCCTCCAGGTCTCCCGATAAAATGGTGCCTCACTTGTGTGGGAGGCCCAAGTACCCGCGACAGGCAAGGACACAAAACGTTTTGAGGCAACATCAACATTGCCTATCACAAAATGTTTTGGGCTCTTGCCTGTCGCGGGTACTTGGGCCTCCCACACAAGTGAGGCACCATTTTTATCGGGAGACCTGGGGGAACGCTGGGTGGTAGGAAATTTGTGTGAGGCCAGTGATGCCACACTTTCCCACACAAAAATGTGTGAAAAAGTGATTTTTTCAGCTAAAAGAGAGGTTTGCAGGGGATTCTGGGTAAGGAAACTTTGGGGGATCCACGCAAGCCATACCTCCCTGGAAGCCCCCGGGTGTCTACTTTTCAGAAATGTGTGGGTTTGGTAGGTTTCCTATGTGGCCGCCGAGTCCCGGGCCAAAACCCAGGTGACCCCCTTGCAAAACCAGGTCATAATGAGATAATGTGTTGTTTATTTCTGCAGCGTGAAAATTTTGGCACAATATTGCAAGGAAAATGTGACAGACATTTTGAGGTTTGCAGGACATTGTGGGTACCATAACTTGTTGGGATCCACAAGAGAGATATCACCATGTACTCCCATGGGTGTTTCGTTTACGACAATATCTACAGTTGGTAGGTTATTCTTAGACGGAATGTACACCTTGGCAGACAGACTAAAAAGACAAAGATTACTGCACAGCCATCTATTCCTCAAGCACACACACATACTGGTTGGATTTGGCACGAGGGCAAGTGATGGTTCAGTATATACAATTTTATTAACAAGAGATTTCACAAAAATGAAATGCACTGTCAATAATTGAAAGGACAAAAACGGAACCAGTGACTCGCAGCTCGTGAGCTGTAAAGCCACGTCAAGGCCCCAACCGCTTTACAGGCCATTTACACACCTTTCATACGTGATACACACAAGACCATTCACACCCCCAGGCACGAAACAAACACATTACAACATTCACAAAAAGGGACAAGGTACACCCTGCTTGAGAAAGACAAAAAAAATATTACTGCACAGCCATCTAATCCTCAAGCACACACACACATACTGGTTGGATTTGGCACGAGGGTGAGTGATGGTTCAGTATATACAATTGTATTAACAAGTGATTTCACAAAAATGAAATGCACTGTTAATAATTGAAAGGACGAGAAACTGAACCATTGACTCACAGCTCGTGAGCTGTAAAGCCACGACAAGGCACCAACGTCTTTACAGGCCATTCATACACCTTTCATACGTGTGACAAATACAAAACCATTCACACCACCAGCCACGGGCCCATCACATTACAACACTCACACCAGCAGACAGCGCCATTCAAGGGCCCATCACTTTCACACGCCCACATTCCTAACACAGCAACCACACAAGCTGATGGATTGCGTGGAGTGTCGCTCGGCTAGCAGTGTGTGTAGTGACCAGCAGCAAGTCACTACTCACACACTGCCAGCCGAGCGCCACTCCACGCACACCGCCAGCCAAGCACCAGCCTACACACACCACCATCACATTTAGGATTTTTTTATACAAAAAGAAAACACAAACAAATTGCAAATAGATACAAATCTACTAACACAAAATCAGAAACATTGCACTAATGCCAACCTTGAAACAGAACAACAATTCTTAAACATTACAGACCAGGCAGTTCACTTTACCACTCATGGTTGCTCCCAATAATTCTTTTGCTTGTGGTACGCTCTATAACAAGCAGGCACACACAGCCCAGGGTTAGAAGGACACTCAGGGCAGTACATACGAGTCTCCTTCCGCGTACCTCTTCGCCAACAGACTCTACATCTCCTAGTGGGAAAGTCTTTTGAGAGTGTAGGAGGAATGTGATCAGGAAAGTGGCGATCTTTCAATCGAGCCACATCCTCCACCACTCCAACTCTAGGAACACTTGCCTGTTCCACAACAACAAGGCTGCCTATGACAGACTCCTGAAACTGAACAAAAGTCAACTTTGACGCAGGAGAACACTCCTTGAACACAACAAAAGCATTGAAAGTTGCTAAATTGAAGAGATGGATGGCCAACTTCTTATACCAAATGTAAGACTTACGAATAGCAGTGTAAGGTTCCAACCTCTGATCTACTCTATCAACACCACCCATGTGCTTATTGTAGTCTAAAATGCACACAGGTTTGCGCACTTCAGCAATCTGACCCCAAACAGCCACAGGTGAAGTACTCTCATCATGGATGGTAGTCAGCATGTACACATCCCTCCTGTCCACAAATTTCACAGCTAGCAGTTCCTCACTACGCAAGGCACTGCACTGTCCCCTCTGAAGTTTTTTGCAAACAAGCTCTTTTGGATAACCTTTACGGTTAGAGCGGATTGTGCCACAAGCAAAAGTGTCCACTTTGAACAATTCCTTAAACAATTGCACAGCAGTGTAGAAGTTATCAAGGTACAAATGGTGGCCTCTGTTAAACAGTCCTCTAGCAAGTTCCCACACAATTTTCTCTGAAACTCCTACTAAAGTGGACGGACAACCAGGGGGTCAATAGTGGAATCCCTACCAGTGTACACACGCAAATTAAAAACATATCCTGTCCTACTCTCAGACAACATATACAGCTTAATTCCATAGCGTGTCCTCTTGCTAGGAATGTACTGCCTAAAAACCAAACGGCCCTTGAACAGCACCAAAGACTCATCAATAGATATTTCTTTCCCTGGAGTATAGATCTCTGAAAATCGATCTACAAAGTGATCAAGAACAGGCCGAATCTTAAAAAGACGGTCACATTCAGGGTGATCTCGTGGCAACGCCAAACCATTATCAACAAAATGCAGCATCCGAAGCAAAAGTAAATACCGATCACGAGTCATAACTGCAGGAAATATGGCCGTTGCCATCAAGGGACTGGTAGACCAATATGAACCCATGGACGGCTTCCTTATCAAACCCATCAAAAAAGTCAAACCCAAAAACTTCTTCATCTCTTCCAGATTTGTGGGACTCCACCGGGTAGCTCTAGAATGGGGCCTAAGTCTGGCACTGTTGTCCCTCAAAAACTGTTCAGCATACAAATTAGTCTGCTCAACAATCTCACCCAAAAATACATCATCCATAAACAACTGAAAATACTGTATAGGCAAATAATGTTCACAATCCACTCTACACCCTGCATAACCACTAAAGGCAGGCAACACCGGCTGCACCATGTTTGGATCAACCCAGAGTCCAGCACTTCCAGTAGGAAGCCTAGCAGCCCCAGGCTGCAATCCAGATGCCTCTTGCACCATCGGCACAGTAGTATCCTCCTCTAAATCAGGCACTTCATCTGCACTGAGAGTACCTTCATCATCCGATGATTCCATGTGGAGAGAAAACTCACTGCCTGAATCTTCCCCTCCCTCCTTCTCCCTCAGACGCACTGTCAGTCTCATAATCCTGCTCAGAGGAAGATTCAAGAAGCAAACCAACCACCTGCTGAGCAGTAATTCTACGGCTAGCCATAATGCTTACTAATAAAGGTTACTTGTCAAACAAGTCAACAACAACAAACCCTTTGTAAAAAAAAAGAAATAAACAAAATGTAGCTTTATCACAAAGACCTATATACTCCAACACTATACCACTCACGTGACAGAAGAAGCTAGACTCACCACCACCTACTCTGCACAGACACAGTAAGGATCAACAATATCCCACTAAAAAAGAAGAAGAAAAAAAATTACACATAAGACAATGCAAAACATCGCAAAGAATTTCATGCTCTGAACACTAACAAATATGCTGCCATTATGGCACCACTTACAAAAAATTCATTCATGCATGACAATAATACTCATTTGGAGTACACACAACAAAAATATTTTTCTTACCAAATAAATGCAATTACGCAAAACTGCAGAACCACAACTGCCGAAACCGCAAACAGGAATCAAAAGCTTTACACTAGAATAAAAAGGAGGAAAAAAACATTACAATCACATATGCAAATAATGCACCAGTCCACACACAATCCACCAGCCAAGCTAAGGGGTAGGTGGGCCTAACAGTATAAATAAAATATTCACACCCGTAAAAGGGGAGCAACCCTTGCCCTTTGGCCACTCCCCAACACAAAAATTAAAAAAAAACCCTGGTGCCTAGTGGGCATTCCTGCTGCACGATCACATGATCGTGCACGATCACATGATCGTGCAGCAGGAATGCACAAAAGAGGCATCGGGGGAAAGGAAAACCCTTTCCTTTCCCTCGATGCCTCTTTTGATACAAACCCCCTCCTCGAGCCAAACCTCACCTGATTTTCCCGACGCGCTGGAAGCAAATGGCTTCCAGCGCGTCGGGAAATAAGGTGAGTTTTGCGCTCGAGAAAATGAAGGATGCAAAGACCTCCATCAAGGATTACAGCTAACTTTTCACGTTGGAAATGGAGAGAAGGCACATCTGCCCTGCATATTTATCCACGAAGATGCCACCGTTTTGTGCAATACCTCTACTCAACTGGAGTACTTTCTACTGGCTAATCAGTAAGTGCTACCTCGTTGGGTAAATGTATAGTGCCTTTCCTACACTACAGCTGAGTAAAGGACCAGAACAATTGTCTCCAGTGACCTGTGTGTCTGTAACTTTGCCACCGCGCCGAAAGCACCGGGATCCTTTGAGTAAGCTGTCCATCATAGTGGGGAAAGGGCGGGCATACGTTGCATACCGCTAGTGTATGTGTGGCGGGGCCAAACGAGCGGGGCTTCTAGGCCCGTTCACATGCCTCTTGTTTATAAAGGGTCAGAGCAGGATCGCAGCGGCAGACGAGGAGAAGGAACCTCCTGGTCACAGGAACTACACGAGCATTGCGCTCGAGAAATTCAAGGATGCAAAGACCTCCATCAAGTATTACAGCTAACCTTTCAGGGTGTAAATGGAGAGAAGGCACATCTCCACGCTTACGAATTGCGCCCTCCTCCCTCGTAGGCATTCCTGCTGCACGATCACATGATCGTGCAGCAGGAATGCACAAAAGAGGCATCGGGGGAAAGGAAAACCCTTTCCTTTCCCTCGATGTCTCTTTTAGAATCAAACCCCCTCCCCGAGCCAAAACTCACCTTATTTCCCGACGCGCTGGAAGCAAATGGCTTCCAGCGCGTCGGGGAAGAAAGGGAAACCCTCAATGATGGGAGGGCGGAGGCCTCGCGCGCTGACGTCATTGAAGGGAGGGCGGGGGGGGCGGGGGAGGCAGGGGAAGTCCTTCCCCTGCCTTCCCCAAAAAACCCGACGATCGGATTCCCACGGGGAGCGCCAGCGCTTCCCCGTGGGTGGTCTTATGACGAGCTGGACTCGTCATGAGCACACGAGCACTGTGTGCCATGACGAGTCCAGCTCGTCATAAGCACCGAAGGGGATAAAGGGTCAGAGCAGGATCTCAGCGGCAGACGAGGAGAAGTAAATTTTAGTTTATTTTATCGATCAAGAATTATGCATGAGTATGGAATATTGATTATGTATACAACATTTTTAATGTGTAGCACCTTGTATTAAATTGTTTAGAGTGCAGTGGAAATAGTAAATTTCACTCCTTTAGTGTCCAACACCTACCTCAAATTGGGTTAGATTGAAGTGGGGATAGTAAATTTCACCCTTTTAGTGTCCAGCACCTTCCCAAATTGGCTCAGATTGGAGTGGGAATAGTAAGTGTGAAACCTTTAATGTCCAACACCTTCCCCAAATTGGTTTAGATTGGAGTGGGAACAGTGACGGCCGGTGCAGGTAAGAGAAGTGGGGCGGGGGAGGGATGGAGTCAACAGACGACGACGAGGGGAAATATAATGTAAAAAAAAGAAAACCACTTACCTTGTGCTCGCTGCATCGCCGAGTCGGCGATGCGGCGAGCACAAAATAATTGCTTTTTTTCCCTCGCCGTTGTAGTCTCTCAACCTCCCCCTCCCCCCCACCCCACTGCCCACCGCTCTTATCTGCACCAGCCGTCAGTGAGTAGGAATAGTAAGTGTCATCCCTTTAGTGTCTAATAACTTCTCCAAAATTGCTTTAGATTGGAATGTGAATAGTAAATGTCACCCATTTAGTGTCCAAGACCTTCCATCAATTGGGTTAGATTGGATTGGGAATAGTAAATGTTACCCTTTTAGTGTGCAACACCTTCCCCAAATTGGGTTACATTGGAGTGGGAAGAGTAAATGTCACCCCTTTAGTTTCCAACACCTTCCCTAACTTGGTTTAGGTTGTAGTGGGGATAGTAAATATCACCCAATTAGTGTCCAAAACCTTTCCCAAATTGGAATAGATTGAAGTGGGAATAGTAAATATCCACTGTTTAGTGTCCAACACCTTCCCCAAATTGGTTTAGATTGAAGTGTGAATAGTTAATGCCACCCCTTTAGTGTCCAGCATCTTCTCCAAATCGGTATAGATTGGAGGTGGAATACTAGATGTCACCTCTTTAGGGTCCAACACCTTCCCCCAAATGCTATACATTGGAGTGTGAATAATTAATGTCACCCTTTTAGTGTCCAAGATCTTCTCCCAATTGGGTTAGATTGGAATGGGAATAATAAATGTCACCCCTATTGTGTCTAACACCTTCCCCAATTTGGTTTACATTGGAGTGGGAATAATAAATGTCACCCTTTTAGTGTCCAACACCTTCCCCAAATTGGTATATTTTAAAGTCAGAACAGTAAATGTCACCCCTTTAGTGTGCAACACTTTCCACAAATTGGTTGAGATTGGAGTGGCAATAGTAAATGTCACCCATTTAGGGCCCGATTAAGAGTTTTGGCGGTGCAGGAGTGGTCTGGTGAGTGGGCGGCGTGACGGTGCCTCTTTCAAAGGCAGCGGTGCTCGAAAGTCCATACCGTGCAGGAACTGTTGTGCATTTACACAGGATTCAAGCAATCATGAGGGGTGAAACCCCGAAACCGGTCCTAGGATGCTTGTTTCCGGTCCAGGGAGGACCTGGCTGGCAGTTCCGGCTGGACTGTTCCCATGAGGCACAGGGTCAAGACTGATTTGCATATGGCCAGGTCTAAACTGGGGTGGCATGGCGAGCAAATGAATGATGGATTTAACCCAGATCTCTTGACTGGGGGTGAATGTTTGAATTTGTTCTGCATTCCGTCCATCAATTGTGTGCCTTTTGCACACAGGGGGGCACATGTTATGTTCCCCTGTGCCCATCCACACCTATGCCCCCATATGTTTCCTTTCCGCCACGGTGTACATGGAGGAGGAATATCCATGACACCGCCAGCAGAGAGGAAACTCATATTATGCTTGGCAGGACTGCTGCGGTCCTGCCAAGCATATTGCGGCCTCTGATCACCGTAACACGCCCAGGGAATGGCGGTCACCTGGCAGCGGCGGCGGTCCCAGGGCAGTCTGACAGCCCAACTCTTAATATGGCAATCGGGCCGCCGGTGCAGTGGTGGCTGGACAGCCACGTCCCCACGAGTCTGGCAAGCCTCGGACCCCAAATCTAGCTATCTTGTATATGGACGATCTAGAAACAGGCATAATACTGTCACCTTCTGACCCCTTTCACAGTGGCATCGCCCTGTGGAAGCGGTATATAGATGATATTTTTATGATCTGGTGAGACTCTAATGATGCCTTGGACCAATTTCTCCATTGGCTAAATAACAACTGTGGAGGTCTCACCTTTACCCTTTCCAAGAGCAAATCCACCATTCCCTTCCTCGACCTCAATATCCAACACAATGAGGGACATCTGATAACAAGCTTGTACAGAAAACCTACGGAGCGCAATACGCTTCTTCGATACGACAGCCACCACCCCCGTGCTCTTAGGGATTCACTACCCTACTCCCAATTCCTCCGGATAAGGAGGAACTGTTTCCTGAAAGAGGACTACTTTAGGGAAGCACAGATTCTCAGTAACAAACTTAATACCCGTGGATATCCACGTAGACTAGTTCGTAATGCACTCAAACGAGCTTGGTACTGTCCCAGGGATGCCCTACTAGAGCCCAAGATTAAGAAAACACAGGACCGGATGATATGCGTCACAACTTTCACACCAGTATCACATGCCATCCGGAAAAGTATCATCAAACACTGGGCAGTACTGAATGCAGGAGTACTCAATCTGGAACACCCCTTGTTTGCCTTTCGCAAAGCTAAAAACATTAAAGATCATTTGGTACGAGCAGCTCTAACATCCACGGACACCAAAAGCACTTTGAATGACCTTTGGGGGTTACCACCATTAACCGGCCATGCCAAATGCGGGGATTGCATTGTTTGTGAATTCACAGTAGAAGGTAAAGATTTTGAATATGACAAAATTAAGTTTGAACGAAAAATTTTCTCCAATTGTAATACGTGTAACATCATATATGCCATTGTATGTCCATGTAACAAGATATATATTGGACAAACAATTCAGAAAGCGCGCTTAAGAATCTGCCAGCATCATAGCAGGATTCGCTGCAATACGCCAAATGCCCCATTGGTCGAACATTACAATGCCATGGGACACTCAGAGAATGACATGAAATGGACCATCATTAACGTGATCAAACCACCTCCCAGGGGAGGCGACATTCATCAACTACTTAATAAAGAGGAACTGAAATGGATCTTGAAAACTGGAAGTATACATACGGGCCTGAACCGCCTCGAAGACTGGACTTCCTTGCTCTAACTGCCCTCCATTCCAATTGCTCAAGAGGAGCAATAAATGTGTGTCCTGTAACAAGATGTGCTGTTCAAAATTCTGCTATTCATGTGTATAAGGAATTTTAATACGAATGTCATTGCGTTCTTATATTCACAATCACTGTGCACCACGAACCTTTTCACTGTATATACTTGCACCTTCCAAAATGGCCGCCTCGGTTTAACCATTATCCTTATGCAGCACCATCTGTGTTGGGTTTTGCTTAATCCAAATTGAAAATTGCATTATATTGGTTGTTTATAAAAACATTGTCCTTTGACAAATTATATATCCACTATTGTATTAGAATGCACACAATCCTTTACTTCTATAGTGCTTTCTCTGTCCTTATTGCATTTTCCAACATGTCCGCCCAGTTAGGCACATATTCTAGCCACACTAATGACTAGTCACATGACCTTATTATGGTCACCTGACCGTTTTCTGGCCCCGTAATATCGCCAGCCGCTATGCCGGCTCTCACTACCACCTGAATGCACTGAGGAATTGCTTGTGTTACCCGCGGGGACTGTGCCCTCTTCTGAAGCCGAGACTCGCTCGGTAAGTCGTGTAATTGGAGCTGGTTAGCAGATTCAGTTACCGCCCTTGTTTTTTTTCCCCCTTCTAAGCAGTACATGCTCTGTTTCTTTGCCCTAGGACTTCATACTCACGGAGACCGCGCACGCGGCTCCATTGTAATTGCGGTACCCTTAATACCAAGGGAAGCGCTGCCCCACTGCACGCGGTTTTTACATAGCTCCGCTCCCGCGGCCGATCTATTAACGTGAGCCCTTCCTTACAGGGTTGCTCTTCCTTTAATTCGCGGTCCCCGCAGCCATTGCGCCAAGCACCACCGTCTTAGGTAAGAACCCTCCTCCCTTAGCACTATTGAATAGACGCCCAATTCCGTAATCAGAGCTAACCAGTTCCTTCCTCCGCATATAGGCGCTTATTAGGCACGCCAGATGGTCCCTTCTTTATCCGCCTAGGAAACAACCGGCATACCAGCTCCAAGTAAGCGTGCGCTCTATCCCTTCGCGCACCCGCGAACACACTATGTTTTGTATCTGTTCTACACAGGAACCCCTGACAGTCTCCCCAGATTGGTGCTCTCCTTATGGGCAACTTGTATTACACGCTACGTATCGGCGCGCACTAGCATTGGGTTTAAGACACGGCCTTTCTCGAAGTCACTTGATTCCCTTTCGCCAGAGCATGTCACATGCTATCTGGTTCACATCTTATCTTCGATACCCTCTATCTTGCACCCCTTAGAGATTACCTTGGTCACGGCCAAACCCTTGAACATCACTTGTAAATAAATTGTACCAAATTGTATGGATCACCATCTTCCTCTGTGTAATTTCCTTTTCTTTTATCCCTTCCTTCCCCCCTCTTCCTCCCTTTCAATGTATGGTTTAAGTAATTTGAGCAAATGTATACAGGCATGCCACCCTAATGTCCTGAAGATGATCCCACTGATTTAAATAGGGATCGAAACGTCGTTGACAACTGTACACCATATACATTGACTATACTACAATGTTTAACTTGTAATGGTGTGCGCAACGTATTTTTGTCTGTTGTACTTATATCTAATGTAAATACAGACACGCTTTCCTTGCCTGAACCCCCTCCCCTCAATGTTGTCTGTAAGTCTACGTCAGCAGGTCGCAGGTTGTGTCCCGCTTGAATTTTTTCGTTTTATTTGCTTCATAAAGTTATTGTACATTAAAAACTGTCCGGCTGGACAGATAATATAGCACTGATTGGGTCTATATTAATTTACACTATACCTAATTGTCTAGGGATCATTGTCCTTAAAAACAGTAAACGTACCCAAGGTCCCTGACGAATTGCATATTGGGTTCCCTTGTTCTTTGTAACAATATGTAGCGCAATCTCTCGATTGCAAGGGTATCGCACCCCTATCCCCTTCTCAGCAAGTGGGAACTCCCTCCGCCCCACCCTTTCCAAACATCTCTCCCCACCCTCACTGCCTTCCACATTAGGGTATGTATGACCACACACCACTCTACTCTGATGACTACATCAAAAAGATTTTAGAGGGCCCTTCCTTGCTCTCAGATTCCCATGACACGCCTGTAGAAGCCAGCACATCTTTAGGAGAACAATTGGAGAAAAACAAAAAGAAATTTGTCCGCTTGCAACTGATGATACGCATGCTAACTGAATATTTAAAGGCAAAGATAATCCCGACAGGACTACAAGTCCGCAATATCCCAGGGGTCTTTACTGACATCCCCAAGTACATTACAGGATTTAGCTATATCGGTACTACCTGTTCCAGGCACTGGATGGTGCTTGGTATCGATATAGCTACTGAAGAACTTAAAAACTTACAGAAGAAATCACAGATCTGGAAAAACAGATTCAAGATAACACCTCTTTAATTGAAGGCAAAAAACTCCTAGAAGAAGTACAGAAGACTATAGACGAATTTCATAGGCTCAAGCAAAATAAATAATCAAATAAAGTAAGAAAGGATATCAAAAGCTTTACTCAGGAGCGGGCATATCCTTATCTGGCCAAAGACTTTTATACCAATAGGTCTTACAGCAATCCCCAAACTCAAAGACCATGGGGTCGCTTCAACAAACGACAGAACTTGGTGGGCTTTTCTGATACCTCGGCTGAATCCTCAGATAATTCAGACGCAGGAGAAGGCCCGAGTACTTCTAATAGGACACCTTTTTTAGGACGTGGCCAAACAGAACCACCCAAAAGAGGAAGAGGAAAGCAACAGCAACGATGGCCCAATCCCCCGGGCGAAAGGCACACACGCCGGCAGCATTACCAATGGTAACTAATATTGAAGAATCTTCTTCTACTTCCATATTGCCTATTTTTAACCTCACTACTCATCAACTATCCAACCCTGAACAGTCCTTACTCAGCAAAGGCTTGTCGTTTGTACCAACCATTCGGCCAAATTTCCTAGACCTACAAACGGAACTCCTTAGGTTCTTCAGGAAAATACGGTTGCACAGTTACTTCCTTCTTAACCCCAAACCCAGTACCAATTCCAATACTCCTTTTAGACCTCCCTCCAATTTCTCGCCTTCTTCCAATATGGTGCCAGGAGAGATCATGACTTTTGAGAAATTGGTATTAAATGATGTTACCCGTCTTGAAAGCAATCACTGCTATGTACCATACAACATATCGCTTGAAGAAAGAAAGGCAATCTCTGCCCTCAAGATGAACCCCTCACTTGTAATAAAACCAGCCGATAAAGAAGGTGGAATTGTTCTACAAGAGAAAGAAGAATATATAAACGAGATCCTTAGACAGTTAAGTAACACTGACCACTACTGTAAACTTCCCACAAATCCGACCAAGGAGATACAGAAACTTATTCTCCAAGTCACTAATGACGGCCTTGACACAGGGTTCCTCAGTAAAAAAAGAACATTTATTCCTTAACGTAAAATCACCACGAATACCGGTGATATATACTTTACCGAAAATTCATAAAAACCAAGACAAACCACCAGGGCGCCCGATAGTTTCTGGGTGCGGTTCTATTTTAGAACCCTTGGGCCAGTACATAAACCATTTCATAAAAGACTCTGTACCAGAAACAGAATGCTACATACGTGATAGTATGGATATGATCAATTTAATTGTGGAACATCCTTTTGATCCCACATCCGACACACTTTGCACGTTGGATGTGGAGTCCCTCTACACAAATATTCCCCAAATCGAGTCTATGCTTGTTATTGAACGAGTTCTGAACAGACGCCCACGCCCTCATGCAGTACCAACGATTTTTATACTGCAACTCCTTGAAATCTGTCTGACCAAAAACTTTTTTCTTTTTAATGACCACTACTATGGACAGGTCAGGGGTACATCTATGGGGGCAGTTTTTGCCCCAAATCTAGCTATCTTGTATATGGACGATCTAGAAACAGGCATAATACTGTCACCTTCTGACCCCGTTCACAGTGGCATCGACCTGTGGAAGCGGTATATAGATGATATTTTTATGATCTGGCGAGACTCTAATGATGCCTTGGACCAATTTCTCCATTGGCTAAATAACAACTGTGGAGGTCTCACCTTTACCCTTTCCAAGAGCAAATCCACCATTCCCTTCCTCGACCTCAATATCAAACACAATGAGGGACATCTGATAACAAGCTTGTACAGAAAACCTACGGAGCGCAATACGCTTCTTCGATACGACAGCCACCACCCCCGTGCTCTTAGGGATTCACTACCCTACTCCCAATTCCTCTGGATCAGGAGGAACTGTTTCCTGAAAGAGGACTACTTTAGGGAAGCACAGATTCTCAGTAACAAACTTACTACCCGTGGATATCCACGTAGACTAGTTCGTAATGCACTCAAACGAGCTTGGGACTGTCCCAGGTATGCCCTCCTAGAGCCCAAGATTAAGAAAACACAGGACCGGATGATATGCGTCACAACTTTCACACCAGTATCACATGCCATCCGGAAAAGTATCATCAAACACTGGGCAGTACTGAATGCAGGAGTACTCAATCTGGAACGCCCCTTGTTTGCCTTTTGCAAAGCTAAAAACATTAAAGATCATTTGGTACGAGCAGCTCTACCATCCACGGACACCAAAAGCACTTTGAATGACCTTTGGGGGTTACCACCATTAACCGGCCATGCCAAATGCGGGGATTGCATTGTTTGTGAATTGACAGTAGAAGGTAAAGATTTTGAATATGACAAAATTAAGTTTGAACGAAAAATTTTCTCCAATTGTAATACGTGTAACATCATATATGCCATTGTATGTCCATGTAACAAGATATATATTGGACAAACAATTCAGAAAGCACGCTTAAGAATCTGCCAGCATCGTAGCAGGATTCGCTGCAATACGCCAAATGCCCCATTGGTCGAACATTACAATGCCATGGGACACTCAGAGAATGACATGAAATGGACCATCATTAACGTGATCAAACCACCTCCCAGGGGAGGCGACATTCATCAACTACTTAATAAAGAGGAACTGAAATGGATCTTGAAAACTGGAAGTATACATACGGGCCTGAACCGCCTCGAAGACTGGACTTCCTTGCTCTAACTGCCCTCCATTCCAATTGCTCAAGAGGAGCAATAAATGTGTGTCCTGTAACAAGATGTGCTGTTCAAAATTCTGCTATTCATGTGTATAAGGAATTTTAATACGAATGTCATTGCGTTCTTATGTTCACAATCACTGTGCACCACGAACCTTTTCACTGTATATACTTGCACCTTCCAAAATGGCCGCCTCGGTTTAACCATTATCCTTATGGAGCACCATCTGTGTTGGGTTTTGCTTAATCCAAATTGAAAATTGCATTATATTGGTTGTTTATAAAAACATTGTCCTTTGACAAATTATATATCCACTATTGTATTAGAATGCACACAATCCTTTACTTCTATAGTGCTTTCTCTGTCCTTATTGCATTTTCCAACATGTCCGCCCAGTTAGGCACATATTCTAGCCACACTAACGACTAGTCACATGACCTTATTATGGTCACCTGACCGTTTTCTGGCCCAGTAATATCGCCAGCCGCTATGCCGGATCTCACTACCACCTGAATGCACTGAGGAATTGCTCGTGTTACCCGCGGGGACTGTGCCCTCTTCTGAAGCCGAGACTCGCTCGGTAAGTCATGTAATTGGAGCTGGTTAGTAGATTCAGTTACCGCCCTTGTTTTTTGTCCCCCTTCTAAGCAGTACATGCTCTGTTTCTTTGCCCTAGGACTTCATACTCACGGAGACTGCGCACGCGGCTCCATTGTAATTGCGGTACCCTTAATGCCAAGGTAAGCGCTGCCCCACTGCATGCAGTTTTTACATAGCTCCGCTCCCGCGGCCGATCTATTAACGCGAGCCCTTCCTTACAGGGTTGCTCTTCCTTTAATTCGCGGTCCCCGCAGCCATTGCGCCAAGCACCACCGTCTTAGGTAAGAACCCTCCTCCCTTAGCACTATTGAATAGAAGCCCAATTCCGTAATCAGAGCTAACCAGTTCCTTCCTCCGCATATAGGCGCTTATTAGGCACGCCAGACGGTCCCTTCTTTATCCGCCTAGGAACCAACCAGCATACCAGCTCCAAGTAAGCGTGCGCTCTATCCCTTCGCGCACCCGCGAACACACTATGTTTTGTATCTGTTCTACACAGGAACCCCTGACAGTCTCCCCAGATTGGTGCTCTCCTTATGGTGCTCTCCTTATGGGCAACTTGTATTACACGCTACGTATCGGCGCGCACTAGCATTGGGTTTAAGACACGGCCTTTCTCGCAGTCACTTGATTCCCTTTCGCCAGAGCATGTCACATGCTATCTGGTTCACATCTTATCTTCGATACCCTCTATCTTGCACCCCTTAGAGATTACCTTGGTCACGGCCAAACCCTTGAACATCACTTGTAAATAAATTGTACCAAATTGTATGGATCACCATCTTCCTCTGACCTTGACTGGTAGGTCGCTCCCCCACCACACAGCTCCGTCTGTGTGCCCTGCTGCTGCCCCTGATTGTGCTCGTTTTTCCTTTCTGTGCCCCCCTTGCTGCCCCTGATTGTGCTCGCTTTTCCTTTCTGTGCCCCCCTTGCTGCCCCTGATTGTGCTCGTTTTTCCTTTCTGTGCCCCCCTTGCTGCCCCTGATTGTGCTCGTTTTTCCTTTCTGTGCCCCCTTGCTGCCCCTGATTGTGCTCGTTTTTTCCTTTCTGTGCCCCCTTGCTGCCCCTGATTGTGCTCGTTTTTTCCTTTCTGTGCCCCCTTGCTGCCCCTGATTGTGCTCGTTTTTCCTTTCTGTGCCCCCTTGCTGCCCCTGATTGTGCTCGTTTTTCCTTTCTGTGCCCCCTTGCTGCCCCTGATTGTGCTCGTTTTTCCTTTCTGTGCCCCCTTGCTGCCCCTGATTGTGCTCGTTTTTCCTTTCTGTGCCCCCCTTGCTGCCCCTGATTGTGCTCGTTTTTCCTTTCTGTGACCCCTTGCTGCCCCTGATTTTGCTCGTTTTTTCCTTTCTGTGCCCCCCTTGCTGCCCCTGATTGTGCTCGTTTTTCCTTTCTGTGCCCCCTTGCTGCCCCTGATTGTGCTAGTTTTTTCCTTTCTGTGCCCCCTTGCTGCCCCTGATTGTGCTTGTTTTCCCTTCTGTGCCTGTTTCCCGCCGCTGCGCCCCTGCGGCCCCGTCCCCTCACTGCCCATTCGCTGCCCCATTCCCTGCTCCTCCCTCCCACCTCCCCATTTATGGCGGCCGCTGCGTGGTGAAGAGAGCGACCCCTGACCTTGACTGGTAGGTCGCTCCCCCACCACACAGCTCCGTCTGTGTGCCCTGCTGCTGCCCCTGATTGTGCTCGTTTTTTCCTTTCTGTGCCCCCTTGCTGCCCCTGAGTGCGCTCGTTTTTTTTTTCCTTTCTGTGCCCCCTTGATGCCCTGATTGTGCTCGTTTTCCCTTCTGTGCCTGTTTCCCGCCGCTGCGCCCCTGCGGCCCCGCCCCCTCACTGCCCATTCGCTGCCCCATTCCCTGCTCCTCCCTCCCACCTCCCCATTTATGGCGGCCGCTGTGCGGCCGCGCGCAGCGGGCGCGCCGCTGGCGTGCCGAAGGCGCGCCTAAGGCAAGCCTGTCTGCGCCTGTCCGCGCCGTGACCGCGCCCAGCGCCAGACCCCCTGGTCCGGGCATCCCCCGCGCCCGCCACATCAACAGACGCCGATACGACGCCAGCACCCTCCACGCACTCAACCCCGGAAAAGATCACGCCTGCTACCAGGCCACCCCGAAGCGCACCCAGGGGCCCTTCACCTGCCGGAACTGCAGCTTCGCCAGCACCCGCCCCGCCAAACCACCGCCCAGGAAAGAACCCAACTACCTCAGATGCATCCTCCTCAACACCCGCTCCGCCCGCAAACACGCCATCGAACACTGGGACCTTCTCGACTCAACCTCCCCAGACGTCGCATTCCTGACGGAGACCTGGCTGAATCCCGCTTCAGCCCCCGACATCGCCATTGCCATCCCGGACGGATACAAGATCACCCGCAGGGACCGCACCAACGGAGTCGGAGGAGGCATCGCCATCGTCCACAGGAACACCCTCAGAGTCTCAACCAACACCGACGACACCCTCAGCACCGCCGAACACATGCACTTCCAGATCCACACCGATCCCAACACCACCCTCAGAGGAACCCTCATCTACAGACCCCCGGACCCCGACCACAGTTCAGCGATTCCATCGCTGACTTCCATCGCTGACTTCGTCAGCACACACGCCATCGCCTCCACGGACTACATCTTCCTCGGGGACCTGAACTTCCACCTCGAGAACAACAAGGACACCAACTCCACCACCCTGATCGACAACCTCGCCACCCTCGGACTCAGACAGCTCGTGACTACACCCACCCACGCCGCCGGCCACACGCTAGACTCCATCTTTTCCGCAAGCCCACACGTCTCCTTCAACCACACCTCCGAACCCCACTGGACTGACCACCACTGCATCCACTTCACCTACAGGAAGCCCACCACGCACCACCGCACCGAACAAATGCCTCGCCGCTGCTGGAGCAGAGTCACGGAAGACCAGCTAACCACAACCCTCGCCCTGAGCCCACCCGCCGAACCCTCCGACCCCGACACCGCTGCCCGCAACCTCAGACAGTGGATCGACGACTGCGCCAACACCCTCGCCCCGCTCAAGAATCCGCCCAACAGCCACACCAGCAAGAAAGCCACCTGGTTCACCGAAGACCTCCAGGCCTCCAAACGAACATGCCGAAAACTGGAGAAGATCTGGCTCCACGAACGGACAGCGGACAGCTACGCCGCCCACAAGAGCGCCACCCGCAGTCACCATCACCTCATCAGATCCGCCAAAAGGGCCTCACTCAAAGACCGCCTAGACAACAACGCACACAACAGCAAAGAGCTCTTCAACATCGTGAAGGAACTCTCCAACCCCAGCTCCAACACCAACGACATCCCGCCGTCGCGAGACCTGTGCGACTCACTGGCCACCTTCTTCCACCGCAAAATCGCCGACATCCACGACAGCTTCAACACCACGACCGCCCGGCAACCACCGAGACCACTGCCCCCACAACCACCAACCGCCTGCTCTCCTGGACCAACATCAACGACGAGGACACCAGCGAGATCATGAACACCATCCACTCCGGTTCACCGCTAGACCCGTGCCCTCACCACATCTTCAACAAAGCCAGTACAGCCATCGCGCCCCATCTCCGGAAAATAATCAACATCTCCTTCGAGACAGCAACCTTCCCGGAAAGCTGGAAGCACGCCGAGATCACCGCCTTACTCAAGAAACCCAAGGCAGACCCCAAGGACCTCAAGAACTTCCGACCCATCTCTCTGCTCCCGTTCCCCGCGAAGGTCACCGAGAAAATCGTCAACAAACAACTGACCCGCTACCTCGAGGAGAACAACATCCTGGACCCTTCCCAGTCCGGCTTCCACAGCAACCTCAGCACCGAAACCGCCCTCATCGCCGCCACCGATGACATCAGGACCCTGCTAGACAACTGAGAAACAGCAGCCCTCATCCTCCTGGACCTATCAGCCGCCTTCGACACGGTCTGCCACCACACACTACGAACACGCCTTCACGACGCCGGGATCCAAGAGAAGGCCCTGGACTGGACCACATCCTTCCTTTCCGGCAGAACACAAAGCGTCCGCCTCGCCCCTTCCGATCCAAGGCCACCAAGATCATCTGCGGCGTACCCCAAGGCTCCTCCCTCAGCCCAACGCTGTTCAACATCTACATGGCACCCCTCGCCCACGTCGCCCGACAGCACAACCTCAACATCATCTCCTACGCCGACGACACCCAGCTGATCCTCTCCCTCACCAAAGACCCTCACACCGCCAAAGCCCACCTCCACGAAGGAATGAAGGCCGTCGCCGAATGGATGAGGACCAGCCGCCTGAAGCTGAACTCGGACAAGACGGAGGTCCTCATCCTTGGTTCCAACCCTTCAGCCTGGGACGACTCCTGGTGGCCAACATCACTGGGAACAGCCCCGCCACCCACCGACCACGTACGCAACCTAGGGGTCATCCCCGACCCCACCCTCTCCATGACTAAGCAGGTCAACGCCGTTTCCTCATCCTGCTTCAACATCCTCCGAATGCTCCGCAGGATCTTCAAGTGGATCCCCACCGAAACAAGAAAAACAGTCACCCAGGCCCTCGTCACCAGCAGGCTGGACTACGGAAACGCCCTCTACGCAGGAACGACGGCTAAGCTCCTGAGACGGCTGCAACGCATCCAGAACGCCTCTGCACGTCTTATCCTCGACATCCCCCGACGCAGCCACATCACACCCCACCTGAGAGACCTGCACTGGCTCCCTGTCAACAAGAGGATAACCTTCAAGCTCTTCACCCACGCACACAAAGCACTCCACAACTCCGGACCAGCCTACCTCAACAGACGACTCAGCTTCTACACCCCCACCCACCAGCTCCGCTCGACCAGCCTCGCCCTCGCCACAGTCCCCCGCATCCGGAAAACGACCGCCGGCGGCAGATCCTTCTCCCACCTCGCCGCCAAGACCTGGAACACCCTCCCCATCAACCTCCGACAGACCCAAGACCTACTGGCCTTCAGAAGACTCCTCAAGACCTGGCTCTTCGATCAGTAGCAGCACCACCCCCCTCTTCCCCCAGCGCCTTGAGACCCTCGCGGGTATGTAGTGCGCTTTATAAGTGACATGATTGATTGATTGATTCCTCTGTGTAATTTCCTTTTCTTTTATCCCTTCCTTCCCCCCTCTTCCTCCCTTTCAATGTATGGTTTAAGTAATTTGAGCAATTGTATACAGGCATGCCACCCTAATGTCCTGAAGATGATCCCACTGATTTAAATAGGGATCGAAACGTCGTCGACAACTGTACACCATATACATTGACTATACTACAATGTTTAACTTGTAATGGTGTGCGCAACGTATTTTGTCTGTTGTACTTATATCTAATGTAAATACAGACACGCTTTCCTTGCCTGAACCCCTCCCCTCAATGTTGTCTGTAAGTCTACGTCAGCAGGACGCAGGTTGTGTCCCGCTTGAATTTTTTCGTTTTATTTGCTTCATAAAGTTATTGTACATTAAAAACTGTCCGGCTGGACAGATAATATAGCACTGATTGGGTCTATATTAATTAACACCATACCTAATTGTCTAGGGATCATTGTCCTTAAAAACAGTAAACGTACCCAAGGTCCCTGACCAATTGCATATTGGGTTCCCTTGTTCTTTGTAACAATATGTAGAGCAATCTCTCGATTGCAAGGGTATCGCACCCCTATCCCCTTCTCAGCAAGTGGGAACTCCCTCCGCCCCACCCTTTCCAAACATCTCTCCCCACCCTCACTGTCTGTCCACATTAGGGTATGTCTGACCACACACCACTCTACTCTGATGACTACATCAAAAAGATTTTAGAGTGCCCTTCCTTGCTCTCAGATTCCCATGACACGCCTGTAGAAGCCAGCACATCTTTAGGAGAACAATTGGAGAAAAACAAAAAGAAATTTGTCCGCTTGCAACTGATGATATGCATGCTAACTGAATATTTAAAGGCAAAGATAATCCAGACAGGACTACAAGTCCGCAATAGCCCAGGGGTCTTTACTGACATCCCCAAGTACATTACAGGATTTAGGTATATCGGTACTACCTGTTCCAGGCACTGGATGGTGCTTGGTATCGATATAGCTACTGAAGAACTTAAAAAACTTACAGAAGAAATCACAGATCTGGAAAAACAGATTCAAGATAACACCCCTTTAATTGAAGGCAAAAAAACTCCTAGAAGAAGTACAGAAGACTATAGACGAATTTCATAGGCTCGAGCAAAATAAAAAGTCAAATAAAGTAAGAAAGGATATCAAAAGCTTTACTCAGGAGCGGGCATATCCTTATCTGGCCAAAGACTTTTATACCAATAGGTCTTACAGCAATCCCCAAACTCAAAGACCGTGGGGTCGCTTCAACAAACGATAGAACTTGGTGGGCTTTTCTGATACCTCGGCTGAATCCTCAGATAATTCAGACGCAGGAGAAGGCCCGAGAACTTCTAATAGGACACCTTTTTTAGGACGTGGCCAAACAGAACCACCAAGAGAGGAAGAGGAAAGCAACAGCAACGATGGCCCAATCGCCCGGGCGAAAGGCACACACGCCGGCAGCATTACCAATGGTAACTAATATTGAAGAATCTTCTTCTACTTCCATATTGCCTATTTTTAACCTCACTACTCATCAACTATCCAACCCTGAACAGTCCTTACTCAGCAAAGGCTTGTCGTTTGTACCAACCATTCGGCCAAATTTCCTAGACCGACAAACGGAACTCCTTAGGTTCTTCAGGAAAATACGGTTGCACAGTTACTTCCTTCTTAACCCCAAACCCAGTACCAATTCCAATACTCCTTTTAGACCTCCCTCCAATTTCTCGCCTTCTTCCAATATGGTGCCAGGAGAGATCATGACTTTTGAGAAATTGGTATTAAATTATGTTACCCGTCTTGAAAGCAATCACTGCTATGTACCATACAACATATCGCTTGAAGAAAGAAAGGCAATCTCTGCCCTCAAGATGAACCCCTCACTTGTAATAAAACCAGCCGATAAAGGAGGTGGAATTGTTCTACAAGAGAAAGAAGAATATATAAACGAGATCCTTAGACAGTTGAGTAACACTGACCACTACTGTAAACTTCCCACAAATCCGACCAAGGAGATACAGAAACTTATTCTCCAAGTCAGTAATGACGGCCTTGACACAGGGTTCCTCAGTAAAAAAGAACATTTATTCCTTAACGTAAAATCACCACGAATACCGGTGATATATACTTTACCGAAAATTCATAAAAACCAAGACAAACCACCAGGCCGCCCGATAGTTTCTGGGTGCGGTTCTATTTTAGAACCCTTGGGCCAGTACATAAACCATTTCATAAAAGACTCTGTACCAGAAACAGAATGCTACATACGTGATAGTATGGATATGATCAATTTAATTGAGGAACATCCTTTTGATCCCACATCCGACACACTTTGCACGTTGGATGTGGAGTCCCTCTACACAAATATTCCCCAAATCGAGTCTATGCTTGTTATTGAACGAGTTCTGAACAGACGCCCACGCCCTCATGCAGTACCAACGATTTTTATACTGCAACTCCTTGAAATCTGTCTGACCAAAAACTTTTTTCTTTTTAATGACCACTACTATGGACAGGTCAGGGGTACATCTATGGGGGCAGTTTTTGCCCCAAATCTAGCTATCTTGTATATGGACGATCTAGAAACAGGCATAATACTGTCACCTTCTGACCCCGTTCACAGTGGCATCGACCTGTGGAAGCGGTATATAGATGATATTTTTATGATCTGGCGAGACTCTAATGATGCCTTGGACCAATTTCTCCATTGGCTAAATAACAACTGTGGAGGTCTCACCTTTACCCTTTCCAAGAGCAAATCCACCATTCCCTTCCTCGACCTCAATATCCAACACAATGAGGGACATCTGATAACAAGCTTGTACAGAAAACCTACGGAGCGCAATACGCTTCTTCGATACGACAGCCACCACCCCCGTGCTCTTAGGGATTCACTACCCTACTCCCAATTCCTCCGGAACAGGAGGAACTGTTTCCTGAAAGAGGACTACTTTAGGGAAGCACAGATTCTCAGTAACAAACTTACTACCCGTGGATATCCACGTAGACTAGTTCGTAATGCAATCAAACGAGCTTGGGACTGTCCCAGGGATGCCCTCCTAGAGCCCAAGATTAAGAAAACACAGGACCGGATGATATGCGTCACAACTTTCACACAGGTATCACATGCCATCCGGAAAAGTATCATCAAACACTGGGCAGTACTGAATGCAGGAGTACTCAATCTGGAACGCCCCTTGTTTGCCTTTCGCAAAGCTAAAAACATTAAAGATCATTTGGTACGAGCAGCTCTACCATCCACGGACACCAAAAGCACTTTGAATGACCTTTGGGGGTTACCACCATTAACCGGCCATGCCAAATGCGGGGATTGCATTGTTTGTGAATTGACAGTAGAAGATAAAGATTTTGAATATGACAAAATTAAGTTTGAACGAAAAATTTTCTCCAATTGTAATACGTGTAACATCATATATGCCATTGTATGTCCATGTAACAAGATATATATTGGACAAACAATTCAGAAAGCACGCTTAAGAATCTGCCAGCATCGTAGCAGGATTCGCTGCAATACGCCAAATGCCCCATTGGTCGAACATTACAATGCCATGGGACACTCAGAGAATGACATGAAATGGACCATCATTAACGTGATCAAACCACCTCCCAGGGGAGGCGACATTCATCAACTACTTAATAAAGAGGAACTGAAATGGATCTTGAAAACTGAAAGTATACATACGGGCCTGAACCGCCTCGAAGACTGGACTTCCTTGCTCTAACTGCCCTCCATTCCAATTGCTCAAGAGGAGCAATAAATGTGTGTCCTGTAACAAGATGTGCTGTTTAAAATTCTGCTATTCATGTGTATAAGGAATTTTAATACGAATGTCATTGCGTTCTTATGTTCACAATCACTGTGCACCACGAACCTTTTCACTGTATATACTTGCACCTTCCAAAATGGCCGCCTCGGTTTAACCATTATTCTTATGGAGCACCATCTGTGTTGGGTTTTGCTTAATCCAAATTGAAAATTGCATTATATTGGTTGTTTATAAAAACATTGTCCTTTGACAAATTATATATCCACTATTGTATTAGAATGCACACAATCCTTTACTTCTATAGTGCTTTCTCTGTCCTTATTGCATTTTCCAACATGTCCGCCCAGTTAGGCACATATTCTAGCCACACTAATGACTAGTCACATGACCTTATTATGGTCACCTGACCGTTTTCTGGCCCCGTAATATCGCCAGCCACTATGCCGGCTCTCACTACCACCTGAATGCACTGAGGAATTGCTCGTGTTACCCGCGGGGACTGTGCCCTCTTTTGAAGCCGAGACTCTCTCGGTAAGTCGTGTAATTGGAGCTGGTTAGTAGATTCAGTTACCGCCCTTGTTTTTTTTCCCCCTTCTAAGCAGTATATGCTCTGTTTCTTTGCCCTAGGACTTCATACTCACGGAGACCGCGCACGCGGCTCCATTGTAATTGCGGTACCCTTAATGCCAAGGTAAGCGCTGCCCCACTGCATGCGGTTTTTACATAGCTCCGCTCCTGCGGCCGATCTATTAACGTGAGCCCTTCCTTACAGGGTTGCTCTTCCTTTAATTTGCGGTCCCCGCAGCCATTGTGCCAAGCACCACCGTCTTAGGTAAGAACCCTCCTCCCTTAGCACTATTGAATAGACGCCCAATTCCGTAATCAGAGCTAACCAGTTCCTTCCTCCGCATATAGGCGCTTATTAGGCACGCCAGACGGTCCTTTCTTTATCCGCCTAGGAACCAACCGGCATACCAGCTCCAAGTAAGCGTGCGTTCTATCCCTTCGCGCACCCGCGAACACACTATGTTTTGTATCTGTTCTACACAGGAACCCCTGACAGTCTCCCCAGATTGGTGCTCTCTTTATGGGCAACTTGTATTACACGCTACGTATCGGCACGCACTAGCATTGGGTTTAAGACACGGCCTTTCTCGCAGTCACTTGATTCCCTTTCGCCAGAGCATGTCACATGCTATCTGGTTCACATCTTATCTTCGATACCCTCTATCTTGCACCCCTTAGAGATTACCTTGGTCACGGCCAAACCCTTGAACATCACTTGTAAATAAATTGTACCAAATTGTATGGATCACCATCTTCCTCTGTGTAATTTCCATTTCTTTTATCCCTTCCTTCCCCCCTCTTCCTCCCTTTCAATGTATGGTTTAAGTAATTTGAGCAATTGTATACAGGCATGCCACCCTAATGTCCTGAAGATGATCCCACTGATTTAAATAGGGATCGAAACGTCATCGACAACTGTACACCATATACATTGACTATACTACAATGTTTAACTTGTAATGGTGTGCGCAACGTATTTTGTCTGTTGTACTTATATCTAATGTAAATACAGACACGCTTTCCTTGCCTGAACCCCTCCCCTCAATGTTGTCTGTAAGTCTACGTCAGCAGGACGCAGGTTGTGTCCCGCTTGAATTTTTTCGTTTTATTTGCTTCATAAAGTTATTGTACGTTAAAAACTGTCCGGCTGGACAGATAATATAGCACTGATTGGGTCTATATTAATTTACACTATACCTAATTGTCTAGAGATCATTGTCCTTAAAAACAGTAAACGTACCCAATTGCATATTGGGTTCCCTTGTTCTTTGTAACAATATGTAGCGCAATCTCTCGATTGCAAGGGTATCGCACCCCTATCCCCTTCTCAGTGGGAACTCCCTCCGCCCCACCCTTTCCAAACATCTCTCCCCACCCTCACTGTCTGTCCACATTAGGGTATGTCTGACCACACACCACTCTACTCTGATGACTACATCAAAAAGATTTTAGAGGGCCCTTCCTTGCTCTCAGATTCCCATGACAGGCCTGTAGAAGCCAGCACATCTTTTTGAGAACAATTGGAGAAAAACAAAAAGAAATTTGTCCGCTTGCAACTGATGATACGCATGCTAACTGAATATTTAAAGGCAAAGATAATCCCGACAGGACGACAAGTCCGCAATATCCCAGGGGTCTTTACTGACATCCCCAAGTACATTACAGGATTTAGCTATATCGGTACTACCTGTTCCAGGCACTGGATGGTGCTTGGTATCGATATAGCTACTGAAGAACTTAAAAAACTTACAGAAGAAATCCCAGATCTGGAAAAACAGATTCAAGATAACACCCCTTTAATTGAAGGCAAAAAACTCCTAGAAGAAGTACAGAAGACTATAGACGAATTTCATAGGCTCGAGCAAAATAAAAAGTCAAATAAAGTAAGAAAGGATATCAAAAGCTTTACTCAGGAGCGGGCATATCCTTATCTGGCCAAAGACTTTTATACCAATAGGTCTTACAGCAATCCCCAAACTCAAAGACCGTGGGGTCGCTTCAACAAACGACAGAACTTGGTGGGCTTTTCTGATACCTCGGCTGAATCCTCAGATAATTCAGACGCAGGAGAAGGCCCGAGTACTTCTAATAGGACACCTTTTTTAGGACGTGGCCAAACAGAACCACCCAAGAGAAGAAGAGGAAAGCAACAGCAACGATGGCCCAATCCCCCGGGCGAAAGGCACACATGCCGGCAGCATTACCAATGGTAACTAATATTGAAGAATCTTCTTCTACTTCCATATTGCCTATTTTTAACCTCACTACTCATCAACTATCCAACCCTGAACAGTCCTTACTCAGCAAAGGCTTGTTGTTTGTACCAGCCATTCGGCCAAATTTCCTAGACCTACAAACGGAACTCCTTAGGTTCTTCAGGAAAATACGGTTGCACAGTTACTTCCTTCTTAACCCCAACCCCAGTACCAATTCCAATACTCCTTTTAGACCTCCCTCCAATTTCTCGCCTTCTTCCAATATGGTGCCAGGAGAGATCATGACTTTTGAGAAATTGGTATTAAATGATGTTACCCGTCTTGAAAGCAATCACTGCTATGTACCATACAACATATCGCTTGAAGAAAGAAAGGCAATCTCTGCCCTCAAGATGAACCCCTCACTTGTAATAAAACCAGCCGATAAAGGAGGTGGAATTGTTCTACAAGAGAAAGAAGAATATATAAACGAGATCCTTAGACAGTTGAGTAACACTGACCACTACTGTAAACTTCCCACAAATCCGACCAAGGAGATACAGAAACTTATTCTCCAAGTCACTAATGACGGCCTTGACACAGGGTTCCTCAGTAAAAAGAACATTTATTCCTTAACGTAAAATCACCACGAATACCGGTGATATATACTTTACCGAAAATTCATAAAAACCAAGACAAACCACCAGGCCGCCCGATAGTTTCTGGGTGCGGTTCTATTTTAGAACCCTTGGGCCAGTACATAAACCATTTCATAAAAGACTCTGTACCAGAAACAGAATGCTACATACGTGATAGTATGGATATGATCAATTTAATTGAGGAACATCCTTTTGATCCCACATCCGACACACTTTGCACGTTGGATGTGGAGTCCCTCTACACAAATATTCCCCAAATCGAGTCTATGCTTGTTATTGAACGAGTTCTGAACAGACGCCCACGCCCTCATGCAGTACCAACGATTTTTATACTGCAACTCCTTGAAATCTGTCTGACCAAAAACTTTTTTCTTTTTAATGACCACTACTATGGACAGGTCAGGGGTACATCTATGGGGGCAGTTTTTGCCCCAAATCTAGCTATCTTGTATATGGACGATCTAGAAACAGGCATAATACTGTCACCTTCTGACCCCGTTCACAGTGGCATCGACCTGTGGAAGCGGTATATAGATGATATTTTTATGATCTGGCGAGACTCTAATGATGCCTTGGACCAATTTCTCCATTGGCTAAATAACAACTGTGGAGGTCTCACCTTTACCCTTTCCAAGAGCAAATCCACCATTCCCTTCCTCGACCTCAATATCCAACACAATGAGGGACATCTGATAACAAGCTTGTACAGAAAACCTACGGAGCGCAATACGCTTCTTCGATACGACAGCCACCACCCCCGTGCTCTTAGGGATTCACTACCCTACTCCCAATTCCTCCGGAACAGGAGGAACTGTTTCCTGAAAGAGGACTACTTTAGGGAAGCACAGATTCTCAGTAACAAACTTACTACCCGTGGATATCCACGTAGACTAGTTCGTAATGCAATCAAACGAGCTTGGGACTGTCCCAGGGATGCCCTCCTAGAGCCCAAGATTAAGAAAACACAGGACCGGATGATATGCGTCACAACTTTCACACAGGTATCACATGCCATCCGGAAAAGTATCATCAAACACTGGGCAGTACTGAATGCAGGAGTACTCAATCTGGAACGCCCCTTGTTTGCCTTTCGCAAAGCTAAAAACATTAAAGATCATTTGGTACGAGCAGCTCTACCATCCACGGACACCAAAAGCACTTTGAATGACCTTTGGGGGTTACCACCATTAACCGGCCATGCCAAATGCGGGGATTGCATTGTTTGTGAATTGACAGTAGAAGATAAAGATTTTGAATATGACAAAATTAAGTTTGAACGAAAAATTTTCTCCAATTGTAATACGTGTAACATCATATATGCCATTGTATGTCCATGTAACAAGATATATATTGGACAAACAATTCAGAAAGCACGCTTAAGAATCTGCCAGCATCGTAGCAGGATTCGCTGCAATACGCCAAATGCCCCATTGGTCGAACATTACAATGCCATGGGACACTCAGAGAATGACATGAAATGGACCATCATTAACGTGATCAAACCACCTCCCAGGGGAGGCGACATTCATCAACTACTTAATAAAGAGGAACTGAAATGGATCTTGAAAACTGAAAGTATACATACGGGCCTGAACCGCCTCGAAGACTGGACTTCCTTCCTCTAACTGCTCTCCATTCCAATTGCTCAAGAGGAGCAATAAATGTGTGTCCTGTAACAAGATGTGCTGTTTAAAATTCTGCTATTCATGTGTATAAGGAATTTTAATACGAATGTCATTGCGTTCTTATGTTCACAATCACTGTGCACCACGAACCTTTTCACTGTATATACTTGCACCTTCCAAAATGGCCGCCTCGGTTTAACCATTATTCTTATGGAGCACCATCTGTGTTGGGTTTTGCTTAATCCAAATTGAAAATTGCATTATATTGGTTGTTTATAAAAACATTGTCCTTTGACAAATTATATATCCACTATTGTATTAGAATGCACACAATCCTTTACTTCTATAGTGCTTTCTCTGTCCTTATTGCATTTTCCAACATGTCCGCCCAGTTAGGCACATATTCTAGCCACACTAATGACTAGTCACATGACCTTATTATGGTCACCTGACCGTTTTCTGGCCCCGTAATATCGCCAGCCACTATGCCGGCTCTCACTACCACCTGAATGCACTGAGGAATTGCTCGTGTTACCCGCGGGGACTGTGCCCTCTTTTGAAGCCGAGACTCTCTCGGTAAGTCGTGTAATTGGAGCTGGTTAGTAGATTCAGTTACCGCCCTTGTTTTTTTTCCCCCTTCTAAGCAGTAGATGCTCTGTTTCTTTGCCCTAGGACTTCATACTCACGGAGACCGCGCACGCGGCTCCATTGTAATTGCGGTACCCTTAATGCCAAGGTAAGCGCTGCCCCACTGCATGCGGTTTTTACATAGCTCCGCTCCCGCGGCCGATCTATTAACGTGAGCCCTTCCTTACAGGGTTGCTCTTCCTTTAATTTGCGGTCCCCGCAGCCATTGCGCCAAGCACCACCGTCTTAGGTAAGAACCCTCCTCCCTTAGCACTATTGAATAGACGCCCAATTCCGTAATCAGAGCTAACCAGTTCCTTCCTCCGCATATAGGCGCTTATTAGGCATGCCAGACGGTCCCTTCTTTATCCGCCTAGGAACCAACCGGCATACCAGCTCCAAGTAAGCGTGCGCTCTATCCCTTCGCGCACCCGCGAACACACTATGTTTTGTATCTGTTCTACACAGGAACCCCTGACAGTCTCCCCAGATTGGTGCTCTCCTTATGGGCAACTTGTATTACACGCTACGTATCGGCGCGCACTAGCATTGGGTTTAAGACACGGCCTTTCTCGCAGTCACTTGATTCCCTTTCGCCAGAGCATGTCACATGCTATCTGGTTCACATCTTATCTTCGATACCCTCTATCTTGCACCCCTTAGAGATTACCTTGGTCACGGCCAAACCCTTGACCATCACTTGTAAATAAATTGTACCAAATTGTATGGATCACCATCTTCCTCTGTGTAATTTCCTTTTCTTTTATCCCTTCCTTCCCCCTCTTCCTCCCTTTCAATGTATGGTTTAAGTAATTTGAGCATTTGTATACAGGCATGCCACCCTAATGTCCTGAAGATGATCCCACTGATTTAAATAGGGATCGAAACGTCGTCGACAACTGTACACCATATACATTGACTATACTACAATGTTTAACTTGTAATGGTGTGCGCAACGTATTTTGTCTGTTGTACTTATATCTAATGTAAATACAGACACGCTTTCCTTGCCTGAACCCCTCCCCTCAATGTTGTCTGTAAGTCTACGTCAGCAGGACGCAGGTTGTGTCCCGCTTGAATTTTTTCGTTTTATTTGCTTCATAAAGTTATTGTACATTAAAAACTGTCCGGCTGGACAGATAATATAGCACTGATTGGGTCTATATTAATTTACACTATACCTAATTGTCTAGGGATCATTGTCCTTAAAAACAGTAAACGTACCCAAGGTCCCTGACCAATTGCATATTGGGTTCCCTTGTTCTTTGTAACAATATGTAGCGCAATCTCTCGATTGCAAGGGTATCGCACCCCTATCCCCTTCTCAGCAAGTGGGAACTCCCTCCGCCCCACCCTTTCCAAACATCTCTCCCCACCCTCACTGTCTGTCCACATTAGGGTATGTCTGACCACACACCACTCTACTCTGATGACTACATCAAAATGATTTTAGAGGGCCCTTCCTTGCTCTCAGATTCCCATGACACGCCTGTAGAAGCCAGCACATCTTTAGGAGAACAATTGGAGAAAAACAAAACGAAATTTGTCCACTTGCAACTGATGATACGCATGCTAACTGAATATTTAAAGGCAAAGATAATCCTGACAGGACTACAAGTCCGCAATATCCCAGGGGTCTTTACTGACATCCCCAAGTACATTACAGGATTTAGCTATATCGGTACTACCTGTTCCAGGCACTGGATGGTGCTTGGTATCGATATAGCTACTGAAGAACTTAAAAACTTACAGAAGAAATCACAGATCTGGAAAAACAGATTCAACATAACACCCCTTTAATTGAAGGCAAAAAACTCCTAGAAGAAGTACAGAAGACTATAGACGAATTTCATAGGCTCGAGCAAAATAAAAAGTCAAATAAAGTAAGAAAGGATATCAAAAGCTTTACTCAGGAGCGGGCATATCCTTATCTGGCCAAAGACTTTTATACCAATAGGTCTTACAGCAATCCCCAAACTCAAAGACCGTGGGGTCGCTTCAACAAACGACAGAACTTGGTGGGCTTTTCTGATACCTCGGCTGAATCCTCAGATAATTCAGACGCAGGAGAAGGCCCGAGTACTTCTAATAGGACACCTTTTTTAGGACGTGGCCAAACAGAACCACCCAAGAGAGGAAGAGGAAAGCAACAGCAACGATGGCCCAATCCCCCGGGCGAAAGGCACACACGCCGGCAGCATTACCAATGGTAACTAATATTGAAGAATCTTCTTCTACTTCCATATTGCCTATTTTTAACCTCACTACTCATCAACTATCCAACCCTGAACAGTCCTTACTCAGCAAAGGCTTGTCGTTTGTACCAACCATTCGGCCAAATTTCCTAGACCTACAAACGGAACTCCTTAGGTTCTTCAGGAAAATACGGTTGCACAGTTACTTCCTTCTTAACCCCAACCCCAGTACCAATTCCAATACTCCTTTTAGACCTCCCTCCAATTTCTCGCCTTCTTCCAATATGGTGCCAGGAGAGATCATGACTTTTGAGAAATTGGTATTAAATGATGTTACCCGTCTTGAAAGCAATCACTGCTATGTACCATACAACATATCGCTTGAAGAAAGAAAGGCAATCTCTGCCCTCAAGATGAACCCCTCACTTGTAATAAAACCAGCCGATAAAGGAGGTGGAATTGTTCTACAAGAGAAAGAAGAATATATAAACGAGATCCTTAGACAGTTGAGTAACACTGACCACTACTGTAAACTTCCCACAAATCCGACCAAGGAGATACAGAAACTTATTCTCCAAGTCACTAATGATGGCCTTGACACAGGGTTCCTCAGTAAAAAGAACATTTATTCCTTAACGTAAAATCACCACGAATACCGGTGATATATACTTTACCGAAAATTCATAAAAACCAAGACAAACCACCAGGCCGCCCGGTAGTTTCTGGGTGCGGTTCTATTTTAGAACCCTTGGGCCAGTACATAAACCATTTCATAAAAGACTCTGTACCAGAAACAGAATGCTACATACATGATAGTATGGGTATGATCAATTTAATTGAGGAACATCCTTTTGATCCCACATCCGACACACTTTGCACGTTGGATGTGGAGTCCCTCTACACAAATATTCCCCAAATCGAGCCTATGCTTGTTATTGAACGAGTTCTGAACAGACGCCCACGCCCTCATGCAGTACCAACGATTTTTATACTGCAACTCCTTGAAATCTGTCTGACCAAAAACTTTTTTCTTTTTAATGACCACTACTATGGACAGGTCAGGGGTACATCTATGGGGGCAGTTTTTGCCCCAAATCTAGCTATCTTGTATATGGACGACCTAGAAACAGGCATAATACTGTCACCTTCTGACCCCGTTCACAGTGGCATCGACCTGTGGAAGCGGTATATAGATGATATTTTTATGATCTGGCGAGACTCTAATGATGCCTTGGACCAATTTCTCCATTGGCTAAATAACAACTGTGGAGGTCTCACCTTTACCCTTTCCAAGAGCAAATCCACCATTCCCTTCCTCGACCTCAATATCCAACACAATGAGGGACATCTGATAACAAGCTTGTACAGAAAACCTACGGAGCGCAATACGCTTCTTCGATACGACAGCCACCACCCCCGTGCTCTTAGGGATTCACTACCCTACTCCCAATTCCTCTGGATCAGGAGGAACTGTTTCCTGAAAGAGGACTACTTTAGGGAAGCACAGATTCTCAGTAACAAACTTACTACCCGTGGATATCCACGTAGACTAGTTCGTAATGCACTCAAACGAGCTTGGGACTGTCCCAGGTATGCCCTCCTAGAGCCCAAGATTAAGAAAACACAGGACCGGATGATATGCGTCACAACTTTCACACCAGTATCACATGCCATCCGGAAAAGTATCATCAAACACTGGGCAGTACTGAATGCAGGAGTACTCAATCTGGAACGCCCCTTGTTTGCCTTTTGCAAAGCTAAAAACATTAAAGATCATTTGGTACGAGCAGCTCTACCATCCACGGACACCAAAAGCACTTTGAATGACCTTTGGGGGTTACCACCATTAACCGGCCATGCCAAATGCGGGGATTGCATTGTTTGTGAATTGACAGTAGAAGGTAAAGATTTTGAATATGACAAAATTAAGTTTGAACGAAAAATTTTCTCCAATTGTAATACGTGTAACATCATATATGCCATTGTATGTCCATGTAACAAGATATATATTGGACAAACAATTCAGAAAGCACGCTTAAGAATCTGCCAGCATCGTAGCAGGATTCGCTGCAATACGCCAAATGCCCCATTGGTCGAACATTACAATGCCATGGGACACTCAGAGAATGACATGAAATGGACCATCATTAACGTGATCAAACCACCTCCCAGGGGAGGCGACATTCATCAACTACTTAATAAAGAGGAACTGAAATGGATCTTGAAAACTGGAAGTATACATACGGGCCTGAACCGCCTCGAAGACTGGACTTCCTTGCTCTAACTGCCCTCCATTCCAATTGCTCAAGAGGAGCAATAAATGTGTGTCCTGTAACAAGATGTGCTGTTCAAAATTCTGCTATTCATGTGTATAAGGAATTTTAATACGAATGTCATTGCGTTCTTATGTTCACAATCACTGTGCACCACGAACCTTTTCACTGTATATACTTGCACCTTCCAAAATGGCCGCCTCGGTTTAACCATTATCCTTATGGAGCACCATCTGTGTTGGGTTTTGCTTAATCCAAATTGAAAATTGCATTATATTGGTTGTTTATAAAAACATTGTCCTTTGACAAATTATATATCCACTATTGTATTAGAATGCACACAATCCTTTACTTCTATAGTGCTTTCTCTGTCCTTATTGCATTTTCCAACATGTCCGCCCAGTTAGGCACATATTCTAGCCACACTAATGACTAGTCACATGACCTTATTATGGTCACCTGACCGTTTTCTGGCCCCGTAATATCGCCAGCCACTATGCCGGCTCTCACTACCACCTGAATGCACTGAGGAATTGCTCGTGTTACCCGCGGGGACTGTGCCCTCTTCTGAAGCTGAGACTCGCTCGGTAAGTCGTGTAATTGGAGCTGGTTAGTAGATTCAGTTACCGCCCTTGTTTTTTTCCCCCCTTCTAAGCAGTACATGCTCTGTTTCTTTGCCCTAGGACTTCATACTCACGGAGACCGCGCTCGCGGCTCAATTGTAATTGCGGTACCCTTAATGCCAAGGTAAGCGCTGCCCCACTGCATGCGGTTTTTACATAGCTCCGCTCCCGCGGCCCATCTATTAACGTGAGCCCTTCCTTACAGTGAGCCCTTCCTTCCTTTAATTCGCGGTCCCCGCAGCCATTGCGCCAAGCACCACCGTCTTAGGTAAGAACCCTCCTCCCTTAGCACTATTAAATAGACGCCCAATTCCGTAATCAGAGCTAACCAGTTCCTTCCTCCGCATATAGGCGCTTATTAGGCATGCCAGACGGTCCCTTCTTTATCCGCCTAGGAACCAACCGGCATACCAGCTCCAAGTAAGCGTGCGCTCTATCCCTTCGCGCACCCGCGAACACACTATGTTTTGTATCTGTTCTACACAGGAACCCCTGACAGTCTCCCCAGATTGGTGCTCTCCTTATGGGCAACTTGTATTACACGCTACGTATCGGCGCGCACTAGCATTGGGTTTAAGACACGGCCTTTCTCGCAGTCACTTGATTCCCTTTCGCCAGAGCATGTCACATGCTATCTGGTTCACATCTTATCTTCGATACCCTCTATCTTGCACCCCTTAGAGATTACCTTGGTCACGGCCAAACCCTTGACCATCACTTGTAAATAAATTGTACCAAATTGTATGGATCACCATCTTCCTCTGTGTAATTTCCTTTTCTTTTATCCCTTCCTTCCCCCTCTTCCTCCCTTTCAATGTATGGTTTAAGTAATTTGAGCATTTGTATACAGGCATGCCACCCTAATGTCCTGAAGATGATCCCACTGATTTAAATAGGGATCGAAACGTCGTCGACAACTGTACACCATATACATTGACTATACTACAATGTTTAACTTGTAATGGTGTGCGCAACGTATTTTGTCTGTTGTACTTATATCTAATGTAAATACAGACACGCTTTCCTTGCCTGAACCCCTCCCCTCAATGTTGTCTGTAAGTCTACGTCAGCAGGACGCAGGTTGTGTCCCGCTTGAATTTTTTCGTTTTATTTGCTTCATAAAGTTATTGTACATTAAAAACTGTCCGGCTGGACAGATAATATAGCACTGATTGGGTCTATATTAATTTACACTATACCTAATTGTCTAGGGATCATTGTCCTTAAAAACAGTAAACGTACCCAAGGTCCCTGACCAATTGCATATTGGGTTCCCTTGTTCTTTGTAACAATATGTAGCGCAATCTCTCGATTGCAAGGGTATCGCACCCCTATCCCCTTCTCAGCAAGTGGGAACTCCCTCCGCCCCACCCTTTCCAAACATCTCTCCCCACCCTCACTGTCTGTCCACATTAGGGTATGTCTGACCACACACCACTCTACTCTGATGACTACATCAAAATGATTTTAGAGGGCCCTTCCTTGCTCTCAGATTCCCATGACACGCCTGTAGAAGCCAGCACATCTTTAGGAGAACAATTGGAGAAAAACAAAACGAAATTTGTCCACTTGCAACTGATGATACGCATGCTAACTGAATATTTAAAGGCAAAGATAATCCTGACAGGACTACAAGTCCGCAATATCCCAGGGGTCTTTACTGACATCCCCAAGTACATTACAGGATTTAGCTATATCGGTACTACCTGTTCCAGGCACTGGATGGTGCTTGGTATCGATATAGCTACTGAAGAACTTAAAAAACTTACAGAAGAAATCACAGATCTGGAAAAACAGATTCAACATAACACCCCTTTAATTGAAGGCAAAAAACTCCTAGAAGAAGTACAGAAGACTATAGACGAATTTCATAGGCTCGAGCAAAATAAAAAGTCAAATAAAGTAAGAAAGGATATCAAAAGCTTTACTCAGGAGCGGGCATATCCTTATCTGGCCAAAGACTTTTATACCAATAGGTCTTACAGCAATCCCCAAACTCAAAGACCGTGGGGTCGCTTCAACAAACGACAGAACTTGGTGGGCTTTTCTGATACCTCGGCTGAATCCTCAGATAATTCAGACGCAGGAGAAGGCCCGAGTACTTCTAATAGGACACCTTTTTTAGGACGTGGCCAAACAGAACCACCCAAGAGAGGAAGAGGAAAGCAACAGCAACGATGGCCCAATCCCCCGGGCGAAAGGCACACACGCCGGCAGCATTACCAATGGTAACTAATATTGAAGAATCTTCTTCTACTTCCATATTGCCTATTTTTAACCTCACTACTCATCAACTATCCAACCCTGAACAGTCCTTACTCAGCAAAGGCTTGTCGTTTGTACCAACCATTCGGCCAAATTTCCTAGACCTACAAACGGAACTCCTTAGGTTCTTCAGGAAAATACGGTTGCACAGTTACTTCCTTCTTAACCCCAACCCCAGTACCAATTCCAATACTCCTTTTAGACCTCCCTCCAATTTCTCGCCTTCTTCCAATATGGTGCCAGGAGAGATCATGACTTTTGAGAAATTGGTATTAAATGATGTTACCCGTCTTGAAAGCAATCACTGCTATGTACCATACAACATATCGCTTGAAGAAAGAAAGGCAATCTCTGCCCTCAAGATGAACCCCTCACTTGTAATAAAACCAGCCGATAAAGGAGGTGGAATTGTTCTACAAGAGAAAGAAGAATATATAAACGAGATCCTTAGACAGTTGAGTAACACTGACCACTACTGTAAACTTCCCACAAATCCGACCAAGGAGATACAGAAACTTATTCTCCAAGTCACTAATGATGGCCTTGACACAGGGTTCCTCAGTAAAAAGAACATTTATTCCTTAACGTAAAATCACCACGAATACCGGTGATATATACTTTACCGAAAATTCATAAAAACCAAGACAAACCACCAGGCCGCCCGGTAGTTTCTGGGTGCGGTTCTATTTTAGAACCCTTGGGCCAGTACATAAACCATTTCATAAAAGACTGTACCAGAAACAGAATGCTACATACATGATAGTATGGGTATGATCAATTTAATTGAGGAACATCCTTTTGATCCCACATCCGACACACTTTGCACGTTGGATGTGGAGTCCCTCTACACAAATATTCCCCAAATCGAGCCTATGCTTGTTATTGAACGAGTTCTGAACAGACGCCCACGCCCTCATGCAGTACCAACGATTTTTATACTGCAACTCCTTGAAATCTGTCTGACCAAAAACTTTTTTCTTTTTAATGACCACTACTATGGACAGGTCAGGGGTACATCTATGGGGGCAGTTTTTGCCCCAAATCTAGCTATCTTGTATATGGACGACCTAGAAACAGGCATAATACTGTCACCTTCTGACCCCGTTCACAGTGGCATCGACCTGTGGAAGCGGTATATAGATGATATTTTTATGATCTGGCGAGACTCTAATGATGCCTTGGACCAATTTCTCCATTGGCTAAATAACAACTGTGGAGGTCTCACCTTTACCCTTTCCAAGAGCAAATCCACCATTCCCTTCCTCGACCTCAATATCCAACACAATGAGGGACATCTGATAACAAGCTTGTACAGAAAACCTACGGAGCGCAATACGCTTCTTCGATACGACAGCCACCACCCCCGTGCTCTTAGGGATTCACTACCCTACTCCCAATTCCTCTGGATCAGGAGGAACTGTTTCCTGAAAGAGGACTACTTTAGGGAAGCACAGATTCTCAGTAACAAACTTACTACCCGTGGATATCCACGTAGACTAGTTCGTAATGCACTCAAACGAGCTTGGGACTGTCCCAGGTATGCCCTCCTAGAGCCCAAGATTAAGAAAACACAGGACCGGATGATATGCGTCACAACTTTCACACCAGTATCACATGCCATCCGGAAAAGTATCATCAAACACTGGGCAGTACTGAATGCAGGAGTACTCAATCTGGAACGCCCCTTGTTTGCCTTTTGCAAAGCTAAAAACATTAAAGATCATTTGGTACGAGCAGCTCTACCATCCACGGACACCAAAAGCACTTTGAATGACCTTTGGGGGTTACCACCATTAACCGGCCATGCCAAATGCGGGGATTGCATTGTTTGTGAATTGACAGTAGAAGGTAAAGATTTTGAATATGACAAAATTAAGTTTGAACGAAAAATTTTCTCCAATTGTAATACGTGTAACATCATATATGCCATTGTATGTCCATGTAACAAGATATATATTGGACAAACAATTCAGAAAGCACGCTTAAGAATCTGCCAGCATCGTAGCAGGATTCGCTGCAATACGCCAAATGCCCCATTGGTCGAACATTACAATGCCATGGGACACTCAGAGAATGACATGAAATGGACCATCATTAACGTGATCAAACCACCTCCCAGGGGAGGCGACATTCATCAACTACTTAATAAAGAGGAACTGAAATGGATCTTGAAAACTGGAAGTATACATACGGGCCTGAACCGCCTCGAAGACTGGACTTCCTTGCTCTAACTGCCCTCCATTCCAATTGCTCAAGAGGAGCAATAAATGTGTGTCCTGTAACAAGATGTGCTGTTCAAAATTCTGCTATTCATGTGTATAAGGAATTTTAATACGAATGTCATTGCGTTCTTATGTTCACAATCACTGTGCACCACGAACCTTTTCACTGTATATACTTGCACCTTCCAAAATGGCCGCCTCGGTTTAACCATTATCCTTATGGAGCACCATCTGTGTTGGGTTTTGCTTAATCCAAATTGAAAATTGCATTATATTGGTTGTTTATAAAAACATTGTCCTTTGACAAATTATATATCCACTATTGTATTAGAATGCACACAATCCTTTACTTCTATAGTGCTTTCTCTGTCCTTATTGCATTTTCCAACATGTCCGCCCAGTTAGGCACATATTCTAGCCACATTAATGACTAGTCACATGACCTTATTATGGTCACCTGACCGTTTTCTGGCCCCGTAATATCGCCAGCCGCTATGCCGGCTCTCACTACCACCTGAATGCACTGAGGAATTGCTCGTGTTACCCGCGGGGACTGTGCCCTCTTCTGAAGCCGAGACTCGCTCGGTAAGTCGTGTAATTGGAGCTGGTTAGTAGATTCAGTTACCGCCCTTGTTTTTTTCCCCCTTCTAAGCAGTACATGCTCTGTTTCTTTGCCCTAGGACTTCATACTCACGGAGACCGCGCACGCGGCTCCATTGTAATTGCGGTACCCTTAATGCCAAGGTAAGCGCTGCCCCACTGCATGCAGTTTTTACATAGCTCCGCTCCCGCGGCCGATCTATTAACGCGAGCCCTTCCTTACAGGGTTGCTCTTCCTTTAATTCGCGGTCCCCGCAGCCATTGCGCCAAGCACCACTGTCTTAGATAAGAACCCTCCTCCCTTAGCACTATTGAATAGACGCCCAATTCCGTAATCAGAGCTAACCAGTTCCTTCCTCCGCATATAGGCGCTTATTAGGCACGCCAGACGGTCCCTTCTTTATCCGCCTAGGAACCAACCGGCATACCAGCTCCAAGTAAGCGTGCGTTCTATCCCTTCGCGCACCCGCGAACACACTATGTTTTGTATCTGTTCTACACAGGAACCCCTGACAGTCTCCCCAGATTGGTGCTCTCCTTATGGGCAAGTTGTATTACACGCTACGTATCGGCGCGCACTAGCGTTGGGTTTAAGACACGGCCTTTCTCGCAGTCACTTGATTCCCTTTCGCCAGAGCATGTCACATGCTATCTGGTTCACATCTTATCTTCGATACCCTCTATCTTGCACCCCTTAGAGATTACCTTGGTCACGGCCAAACCCTTGAACATCACTTGTAAATAAATTGTACCAAATTGTATGGATCACCATCTTCCTCTGTGTAATTTCCTTTTCTTTTATCCCTTCCTTCCCCCTCTTCCTCCCTTTCAATGTATGGTTTAAGTAATTTGAGCAATTGTATACAGGCATGCCACCCTAATGTCCTGAAGATGATCCCACTGATTTAAATAGGGATCGAAACGTCGTCGACAACTGTACACCATATACATTGACTATACTACAATGTTTAACTTGTAATGGTGTGCGCAACGTATTTTGTCTGTTGTACTTATATCTAATGTAAATACAGACACGATTTCCTTGCCTGAACCCCTCCCCTCAATGTTGTTTGTAAGTCTACGTCAGCAGGACGCAGGTTGTGTCCCGCTTGAATTTTTTCGTTTTATTTGCTTCATAAAGTTATTGTACATTAAAAACTATCCGGCTGGACAGATAATATAGCACTGATTGGGTCTATATTAATTTACACTATACCTAATTGTCTAGGGATCATTGTCCTTAAAAACAGTAAACGTACCCAAGGTCCCTGACCAATTGCATATTGGGTTCCCTTGTTCTTTGTAACAATATGTAGCGCAATCTCTCGATTGCAAGGGTATCGCACCCCTATCCCCTTCTCAGCAAGTGGGAACTCCCTCCGCCCCACCCTTTCCAAACATCTCTCCCCACCCTCACTGTCTGTCCACATTAGGGTATGTCTGACCACACACCACTCTACTCTGATGACTACATCAAAATGATTTTAGAGGGCCCTTCCTTGCTCTCAGATTCCCATGACACACCTGTAGAAGCCAGCACATCTTTAGGAGAACAATTGGAGAAAACAAAAAGAAATTTGTCCGCTTGCAACTGATGATACGCATGCTAACTGAATATTTAAAGGCAAAGATAATCCCGACAGGACAACAAGTCCGCAATATCCCAGGGGTCTTTACTGACATCCCCAAGTACAATTCAGGATTTAGCTATATCGGTACTACCTGTTCCAGGCACTGGATGGTGCTTGGTATCGATATAGCTACTGAAGAACTTAAAAAACTTACAGAAGAAATCACAGATCTGGAAAAACAGATTCAAGATAACACCCCTTTAATTGAAGGCAAAAAACTCCTAGAAGAAGTACAGAAGACTATAGACGAATTTCATAGGCTCGAGCAAAATAAAAAGTCAAATAAAGTAAGAAAGGATATCAAAAGCTTTACTCAGGAGCGGGCATATCCTTATCTGGCCAAAGACTTTTATACCAATAGGTCTTACAGCAATCCCCAAACTCAAAGACCGTGGGGTCGCTTCAACAAACGACAGAACTTGGTGGGCTTTTCTGATACCTCGGCTGAATCCTCAGATAATTCAGACGCAGGAGAAGGCCCGAGTACTTCTAATAGGACACCTTTTTTAGGACGTGGCCAAACAGAACCACCCAAGAGAGGAAGAGGAAAGCAACAGCAACGATGGCCCAATCCCCCGGGCGAAAGGCACACACGCCGGCAGCATTACCAATGGTAACTAATATTGAAGAATCTTCTTCTACTTCCATATTGCCTATTTTTAACCTCACTACTCATCAACTATTCAACCCTGAACAGTCCTTACTCAGCAAAGGCTTGTCGTTTGTACCAACCATTCGGCCGAATTTCCTAGACCGACAAACGGAACTCCTTAGGTTCTTCAGGAAAATACGGTTGCACAGTTACTTCCTTCTTAACCCCAAACCCAGTACCAATTCCAATACTCCTTTTAGACCTCCCTCCAATTTCTCGCCTTCTTCCAATATGGTGCCAGGAGAGATCATGACTTTTGAGAAATTGGTATTAAATGATGTTACCCGTCTTGAAAGCAATCACTGCTATGTACCATACAACATATCACTTGAAGAAAGAAAGGCAATCTCTGACCTCATGATGAACCCCTCACTTGTAATAAAACCAGCCGATAAAGGAGGTGGAATTGTTCTACAAGAGAAAGAAGAATATATAAACGAGATCCTTAGACAGTTGAGTAACACTGACCACTACTGTAAACTTCCCACAAATCCGACCAAGGAGATACAGAAACTTATTCTCCAAGTCACTAATGACGGCCTTGACACAGGGTTCCTCAGTAAAAAAGAACATTTATTCCTTAACGTAAAATCACCACGAATACCGGTGATATATACTGTACCGAAAATTCATAAAAACCAAGACAAACCACCAGGCCGCCCGATAGTTTCTGGGTGCGGTTTTATTTTAGAACCCTTGGGCCAGTATATAAACCATTTCATAAAAGACTCTGTACCAGAAATAGAATGCTACATACGTGATAGTATGGATATGATCAATTTAATTGAGGAACATCCTTTTGATCCCACATCCGACACACTTTGCACGTTGGATGTGGAGTCCCTCTACACAAATATTCCCCAAATCGAGTCTATGCTTGTTATTGAACGAGTTCTGAACAGACGCCCACGCCCTCGTGCAGTACCAACGATTTTTATACTGCAACTCCTTGAAATCTGTCTGACCAAAAACTTTTTTCTTTTTAATGACCACTACTATGGACAGGTCAGGGGTACATCTATGGGGGCAGTTTTTGCCCCAAATCTAGCTATCTTGTATATGGACGATCTAGAAACAGGCATAATACTGTCACCTTCTGACCCCTTTCACAGTGGCATCGCCCTGTGGAAGCGGTATATAGATGATATCTTTATGATCTGGCGAGACTCTAATGATGCCTTGGACCAATTTCTCCATTGGCTAAATAACAACTGTGGAGGTCTCACCTTTACCCTTTCCAAGAGCAAATCCACCATTCCCTTCCTCGACCTCAATATCCAACACAATGAGGGACATCTGATAACAAGCTTGTACAGAAAACCTACGGAGCGCAATACGCTTCTTCGATACGACAGCCACCACCCCCGTGCTCTTAGGGATTCACTACCCTACTCCCAATTCCTCCGGATCAGGAGGAACTGTTTCCTGAAAGAGGACTACTTTAGGGAAGCACAGATTCTCAGTAAAAAACTTACTACCCGTGGATATTCACGTAGACTAGTTCGTAATGCACTCAAACGAGCTTGGTACTGTCCCAGGGATGCCCTCCCAGAGCCCAAGATTAAGAAAACACAGGACCGGATGATATGCGTCACAACTTTCACACCAGTATCACATGCCATCCGGAAAAGTATCATCAAACACTGGGAAGTACTGAATGCAGGAGTACTCAATCTGGAACGCCCCTTGTTTGCCTTTCGCAAAGCTAAAAACATTAAAGATCATTTGGTACGAGCAGCTCTACCATCCACGGACACCAAAAGCACTTTGAATGACCTTTGGGGGTTACCACCATTAACCGGCCATGCCAAATGCGGGGATTGCATTGTTTGTGAATTGACAGTAGAAGGTAAAGATTTTGAATATGACAAAATTACGTTTGAACGAAAAATGTTCTCCAATTGTAATACGTGTAACATCATATATGCCATTGTATGTCCATGTAACAAGATATATATTGGACAAACAATTCAGAAAGCACGCTTAAGAATCTGCCAGCATCGTAGCAGGATTCGCTGCAATAGGCCAAATGCCCCATTGGTCGAACATTACAATGCCATGGGACACTCAGAGAATGACATGAAATGGACCATCATTAACGTGATCAAACCACCTCCCAGGGGAGGCGACATTCATCAACTACTTAATAAAGAGGAACTGAAATGGATCTTGAAAACTGGAAGTATAGATACGGGCCTGAACCGCCTCGAAGACTGGACTTCCTTGCTCTAACTGCCCTCCATTCCAATTGCTCAAGAGGAGCAATAAATGTGTGTCCTGTAACAAGATGTGCTGTTCAAAATTCTGCTATTCATGTGTATAAGGAATTTTAATACGAATGTCATTGCGTTCTTATGTTCACAATCACTGTGCACCACGAACCTTTTCACTGTATATACTTGCACCTTCCAAAATGGCCGCCTCGGTTTAACCATTATCCTTATGGAGCACCATCTGTGTTGGGTTTTGCTTAATCCAAATTGAAAATTGCATTATATTGGTTGTTTATAAAAACATTGTCCTTTGACAAATTATATATCCACTATTGTATTAGAATGCACACAATCCTTTACTTCTATAGTGCTTTCTCTGTCCTTATTGCATTTTCCAACATGTCCGCCCAGTTAGGCACATATTCTAGCCACACTAATGACTAGTCACATGACCTTATTATGGTCACCTGACCGTTTTCTGGCCCCGTAATATCGCCAGCCGCTATGCCAGCTCTCACTACCACCTGAATGCACTGAGGAATTGCTCATGTTACCCGCGGGGACTGTGCCCTCTTCTGAAGCCGAGACTCGCTCGGTAAGTCGTGTAATTGGAGCTGGTTAGTAGATTCAGTTACCGCCCTTGTTTTTTCCCCCCTTCTAAGCAGTACATGCTCTGTTTCTTTGCCCTAGGACTTCATACTCACGGAGACCGCGCACGCGGCTCCATTGTAATTGCGGTACCCTTAATGCCAAGGTAAGCTCTGCCCCACTGCATGCGGTTTTTACATAGCTCCGCTCCCGCGGCCGATCTATTAACGTGAGCCCTTCCTTACATGGTTGCTCTTCCTTTAATTCTCGGTCCCCGCAGCCATTGCGCCAAGCACCACCGTCTTAGGTAAGAACCCTCCTCCCGTAGCACTATTGAATAGACGCCCAATTCCGTAATCAGAGCTAACCAGTTCCTTCCTCCGCATATAGGCGCTTATTAGGCATGCCAGACGGTCCCTTCTTTATCCGCCTAGGAACCAACCGGCATACCAGCTCCAAGTAAGCGTGCGCTCTATCCCTTCGCGCACCCGCGAACACACTATGTTTTGTATCTGTTTTACACAGGAACCCCTGACAGTCTCCCCAGATTGGTGCTCTCCTTATGTGCAACTTGTATTACACACTACGTATCGGCGCGCACTAGCATTGGGTTTAAGACACGGCCTTTCTCGCAGTCACTTGATTCCCTTTCGCCAGAGCATGTCACATGCTATCTGGTTCACATCTTATCTTCGATACCCTCTATCTTGCACCCCTTAGAGAGTACCTTGGTCACGGCCAAACCCTTGAACATCACTTGTAAATAAATTGTACCAAATTGTATGGATCACCATCTTCCTCTGTGTAATTTCCTTTTCTTTTATCCCTTCCTTCCCCCCTCTTCCTCCCTTTCAATGTATGGTTTATGTAATTTGAGCAATTGTATACAGGCATGCCACCCTAATGACCTGAAGATGATCCCACTGATTTAAATAGGGATCGAAACGTCGTCGACAACTGTACACCATATACATTGACTATACTACAATGTTTAACTTGTAATGGTGTGCGCAACGTATTTTGTCTGTTGTACTTATATCTAATGTAAATACAGACACGCTTTCCTTGCCTGAACCCCTCCCCTCAATGTTGTCTGTAAGTCTACGTCAGCAGGACGCAGGTTGTGTCCCGCTTGAATTTTTTCGTTTTATTTGCTTCATAAAGTTATTGTACATTAAAAACTGTCCGGCTGGACAGATAATATAGCACTGATTGGGTCTATATTAATTTACACTATACCTAATTGTCTAGGGATCATTGTCCTTAAAAACAGACTTAATATCAGGCATTTAGTGTCCAACGCCCTCCCCAAATTAGTTTGGAGTGGAGTGGGAATAGTAAAAGGCACCCTTTTAGTGTCCATCACCTTCCCCAAATTGGGTTAGATTGGAGTGGATATAGTTAATGTCACCTCTTTGGTGTCCTACACTTTCTTAAAAATGGTTTACATTGGAGTGTGATTATTCAATTTTATAATTTCAGTGTGAAATCCTATATAGTTGTTGTTTTTGTAAATAATATTGGTGGTGTTTATAAATATAATAAAAAATATTTTTATGTTTGTAATAGTACTATTAATGACATATTTTTATAGTATAAAGGCATGTAACACATTTTTATAATTTTATTTATGTTTTCAAAGTTTTTTAATGTATATTTAAAAAATTTAAACATATACATTACAACTTAAAAATAAACATTTTCATATATAGATAAATAAAACCATTTTAATAAATTTTTATTACACGCAAAATGTTAATCATATTTAAATAGTGTTATATGTTGTACATTTTCTACTTTTTTTCCTTTGTTAAACTTTTTTTTAAACATTTTTTAAATTGTTTTCTATACATGCTTTCAACATCACTTAAAACATATGTTTTTAGGATATATTAAATGATAGTTTTAATTTGATAATATTATTTTATACTTTTGAATTTTATACATTTTTATGACTTTTTTGACGTTTTACATGTTTAATAAATTTTAACATTTTTTAATACATTTAGTCACAATTTTTAAAGTATTTGCCATTTATTTCTATGAGAGAGATAGCCTTCTTTTCGTCCATTCAGCGGCCTTTTTTGTTACTGCTATCTTCTATTTTGTAGTCTATTTATGTAAATTTTTGCCTATATGCACGGATCCAGGGGCCGTATTACACAAAGGGCACATTATCCTTAATTGCGCTGGATGCACCTTTTAAAACGTGTGCCCGGCGCAGTCAAGGAAAATGCACTGTATTAGGGTAAATGTGCTGCCCCAGGGCAGCCGCGAACTCGCGCTGTGCATTCCTGTGAAAAACTGAAAGGCTGCTTTGAAGCCGCTCCATGTTTTGACAGTGCAGACGGCAACCCGCCTGCACTTTGAAGGGGGATTACAGATCCCCTTGCAGGCGAGTGCAGTCAGTGACTCGGATGTCTGCGGGGGTCAATGGACCCCCTTTCTCCCCTCCAGAGGGCTGCAATCAGGTGGCGCACTGTCAGTGCACCTCCTGAGAGCTTCTTTACCTCTGCGCCTGTGTCAGTAATACTGCGCTAGGCGCAGAGGCACCGGGATTCCCTCATTTGCATGGGACACGCCCCCATGCAAATGAGGGAATGCCCTCTGAAGATAGCGCTGGCACTGTATGTGCCTCAGCGCTATCGGTATTACAGAAAGGGTCTTCTGTAATACCAAAGTGCCCCGGGGCCATAAACCGGTCGTAGCAAAAGCGCCCATAGAGAAATGGGAAAATCTGTTCATCCCTGCACCGCGTGGCAGGCACCTCAAGGTGCCTGCCACGCGGTGCAGGGAATCACAGGGGGGTACCATAGCAGCCCCCTCAGCCCCCAACAGGAGGCCGCAGAAATAAGGGGGCCCTGCTAGGGGCCCCCAAAGCCGCTACCCGACAGGCTTTCCATGGCGGAAAGCCCGACATGGAAAGCCTGTCGGAAACCGACATTGTAATCCCTACGGCAGAAACGCCATGCATTGGGATTACGGGCAGGCTTCTAACTGGCTGACAGGCTCCTTGAGCACGTCGAAATCCAGCCATAATGACCGGCCAGTATCACTGTCGACCACCTGCATCGTAATGCAGCGGTCGAAAGCGAAACCCACGGTGGTCCGTGTGAAAGCCTCTGACCTGCATTCGGAGGCTTTCTGAGTCTCATCGTAATGAGGCCCTTAGTGTAATGTATATGTATTTTTAGGAATGTAATGTGTTTTGTAGGTGGGTTTTCATCTTTACTTTACAGGCTTTTGTCTACGAACATGTCCTACAGGCATTGGGAAGTTCCGTTTCTTTTTTTTAGGAAATCACTTTTGGTTTATAATAAACCACTATTTTTCACTTTGAGTTCCTTTTTTTCAGGTTTCCAGGAGCGTTTCTTTTTATAAACACTTTTTTCAGGTTTTTTATGGTTCCCAGATACTTTGGATTGTTTTGAGGGATCTATATTGGATTCGTTTTATTTTTGCATTTTTTGGGGCATTTTGGAAATTCTTTTTCGCATTTTTTGATGGATTATTATTTTTGTCTACGTGGATACAGAGGAAGACCTGCAGCTACAGAAGAGTAAGTCATATATATATATATATTTTTTCAGTGGGAAATGTTATATTTTACTGTTTGTGTATATATTATGTGATTGTTATTTTAAAATGTGTGGTTTATGTGTTGTATTTATTTTACTTGATGGATTGAGTTTGTTCTTTGAACTTTTTAGTTGGTGATGTTTGCATTTTTCATGTAAGTAATTTATATATATTTTTTTCTCAGTCTTATTTAACATTGGAGTTTTATTTAAAGTTTAGACACAAATAGCAAAATATTATGTTTATTATTTATGTAAAAAATTATTTGTAATGTTGGTTTAGATTTTGTGACAGTTTTTGGGGAGGTTACTATTTATTTTATAATTTGCTTTTGGCTATAATTTCTAAGTAATCTATTCCTTTTTTGTTCATGAAGAGTTTAACTTTAAATTGTAGCATGTCGTACATTCTTTTGGTTTGTTTGTTAAGTTTAGGTGAAGGGTTACAGATTGTTCCATTTGTAGTTGTTAGTAGCTTTGCTCTTTTTGTAATGCTTCTGTAAATCTATACAATTTAGTTTGGGTTCTGCCTAGTGTGGATTGGAAGGCATTGTGCCATTCTTCCACTACATTGTTTGTTTTGACTTCCTGTGCCAAGGTGCTATCATAAACATTCTATTATGGTATTTGGAATTTGGGTTGACATCTGTGTCCAGAGCGATGCAGTCTACCAACCCAAGTGTCTTTGAAATAATCTATTAGGGGCTTAGTCTGTCTTCATTTTGAGGCTTTCTTTTAGTAAATTGTAGTGGTTGCCAACTTTTGTGACAGGAGCATAGGCTAGTGCTATAATGTTTTTATTTCAAAGGCAAATTGGCTGTTTGCAACATATTCTGCACTAAGGGCCTAATAACGAACCTAGCAGTCAGACCGCCAAGCCGTAGCGTAGACAGTCGGGGACCGCTGTGAAACCGGCAGCATCCCGACCGCCGTATTTTGACATGACCGCCGCAGAGGTGGTCTTGCAGCAGCGGCGCCACAGCGGGGTAATGCTAGGATCATAGGAAGAGCCTTTAGCATATCCCACAGCCGTGGCAGCGCCTCCAGCAAATCAGTGCACTGTGTGCCATGCACCATGTCGTGCATGGCACACAGTGCACCCAAAACAGTGCAGGAAGAGGGGGCACAACATGTGCCCCTGCCACACTTTGGAATAGACAACAATGCCCAGGGGCCCTGTATGGGGCCCCTAGTATACCTTTCCGACAGCCTTTCCATGGCAGGGTTCCCGCCATGAACAGGTTGTCAGAAAGGCAACTCGGAATCCCGACGGAAGTGCCTGCCTTTGCACCATCACCTGACACCACTGCTTTCCAGACCGTCGCCACCACGGGATCCACAATCCTGTCGGTGGTCTTGTGGCAGTCGGACCGATCCATTACTAATCGGGCGGTCGGACCGACAGGCATGCGGGGGTGGGGCTGCCACCGACACTAGTGTGGCGGTCCGACTGCCAAAGTCATAATCAGCCCCTAAGTGCCAATTGTTAGAGGTGTCTCCATATGCTTTGATTGAAATAGAAGTAACAGTCTGGTATGGCTGTGTGGGGGTAAAATTTAAAATGGTTAAAACATGCCTTGTTCAAAGTCTATGATTATTTTTTGTGGGTAGTAGTCAGTTGTTTTATGTTTAATGTGGGTTAAGAGTAAACCTAAGAGGGCATATATAAAAGCGATATTTAGATTTTGATATTCAACATTTATGGTGTATATCTGAGTGAATGGTTTGGGATACATTTTGAAGGTCCCATCATCCAGGTTTCACAATGGCTTAGTTTTAGTATGTTACCTCCTGTAGAGAATATTATGATTAATTTATCATTGTTTAGGTTGTAATATAAAAGGAAAAGTTTCTCATTATGTGTCATTTTTAAATGTGCAGGTACTTCTATGTCTTGGCATCTTCTAGGGGCAGGAGGTGGCTTTTGTAGTTGGTGAAATTACATGTTTTAAAGTGGGCATAGCTGGTAGATGGCTTGTGATGTGTTCAGGAATTTTAGGCAGTATATCTTTCAGGATTTTGGTTGTGGGATCCTGGAAGCTAGTGCTTGTCTCTCTTATACCCTGCAATGCCTTCCTTGCTTCTCTTTCTGTCACATTTGGGGGTGGCGGTGTTCCCTTACATTAATTACAACATCTTTTGTAGTGGCCCTCCCATAGCATGAATTAGAATATTATTAGGTACATTTCCAATTCACATTTTCTTTAATGCACTTTCTTGCTTGTAGGTGTAACCTATGTGTCTTAGGGCCTGATTATGAGTTTGGGGGTCCTGGAGCGTGCCGCCACACAAGCGCCCTGCTACAGGACCGCCAAACTTGACCGCCGGCTGCCTGCCAGATTACGAGTAATCTCGTAGTCTGGCGGGCAGTCTTTTGGCGTTCCCACGGCGGTGCCTATTAAAAAGGCACCGCAATGGGAACGCCAAAGCCAGTTCCTGCATGGCATGGACCATAAAGTCCATGCCGTGCACGAAAGTGGGGTGACTGCGCACAGGGGGGCACAGCATGTGCCCGCCTGCAGGCACGCCTTGGCTCTGAGGCAACAGGGGGCCATGTAATGATCCCTTAGTCTCCTCAGTGCCACAGTTTTCATGGCGGCCTCACTGCCATGAAAACTGTGGTGGTGAGGAAACTCGTAATATGCTTGTCGGTGCCGCAGCGGCACCACCAAGCATATTACGGCCTCAAGACTGCCGCACCAATGCCAGGAATTGCGGATAACTGGCAGTTGCGGCAGTCCCATGGAGATATGACCGCCGTAATTGAAATACAGCAGTTGGAAAATTGGTGTAGAGGTCCCTGAATGCAACAGCACCTCCACTGCAAATTAAACTCGTAATTAGGCCCTTAGTAGCTTTTTTTCTTTTGTGCAATGTTATATATTTAGCTTTCTCTGTCATTGTATCTGAAAGTAGTGTAGCAGTATAAATAAATACAATTTTTAAAGTTTATACAATTAGGGGCAGATTTACAAGGCCCTTGCGCCACTTTTGCGCCGCCGTTGCGTCACTTCTGTGACGCAGTGGCGGCGTAAACCATGCGCCACGTTGCGCCTTGTTTACAACGTGACGCATCTAGGGAGATGCGTCACGTTGTAAAGCCCTGCGCCACATGAAACCTGCATCAGGTCTCATGCGGTCGTTCCGTCGCAGGGTGGGCGTTCCGTCGCAGGAAAGCCTCGTAAAAGTAACGCAGTGAAATCTACAAGATTTCACTGAGTCAGTTTTACAACGCCGCTGCGACAAATCCTTACGCCTGCTTGAAGCAGGCGTAAGGAGTGGCGCACCACGTTAGGTATGAGCGGCTCCTGAACATTGCTGGAGTTGCGTCGCGCTTGCGACACGACTCCAGCAATGCTCCGCCCTTACGCCATCAGATGCGACACGCATCTGCCTATCCCTGCGCCATGGTGCGCCGCATTGTAAATGCAACGCATCCGTGGTAGCGCAAGGGTAGACTTGCGTGTCGCATCTCTTCTGGCGCATCCCTGCTGATTTGCAGGGATGTGCCAGTCGTTGTAAATCTGCCCCTCATTATTTACATAAAAAATTATGCAACTACTTCTAGTTTTTATACTTACACGCATGTTCTTTGTAGATGTTTCGCACTGTTTTGAAGCTTTTCCGTTGGGGTCTTGTAATTTAGAGCAGGTGCTTTTATTTCTGTTGAAAGAAAAAAAGTGGCAGTTAAATTTTAAATGTTTATTAGTTGGTAGTTTGTAGAGAAAGAGGTCGTTAGGCTTATGTTTACTCGCTATTGGGGTGATTTTATATTTTTTAACAATTTATGTATACTTACTTTGTTATATCTTTTTTGCTGGTTTGGTATATGTGTTTTGTTGTAGTGTTTTTTTCTTTTAAGGAGTATATGTGAAGAGATAAAAGTTGGAGGGCATTTCGTTATTTGCTATTTTACAGGTTTAATTTTATGTTCAAGTAGGTTTTAGTTTAAATATAAATTTTACTTACTTGGATAGGTAGTTGTTAAGTTTTATTAGAATGTTTGAAATGCAGTTTGATAGTTTTAAATATAATTGTGTGTGTGTGTATGTATATATATATATATATTCACTGAAAAAACCATAGGTTTTAGGGACAGTTATAGTTAGTTGGACATTTCACTCGTACAAAACCATAGAAATTCCCCGTTATAGTTAGTTCAGCTAACTATAACTCGCGCCCCGCAATGCACTGCTGATGACGTCACATATTACATCACTCATGACATGGTCAGTGACATCACTGATGACATCACTGATGACATCTCAAATGACATCACTGATGACATCATCCAGTGACTGTGTGTTTCTGTAAAGTTTAAATATGTTTAATATATATAGGGAAAGGCGTATTGAAGAATGAGTGGGTGTATAAGTGTCTGAATGGATGATTTAGTACGTGAGTGACTGACTCTACAAGTGAGTGATTAAATGTATCTTACTGAATGCATGGGTTAGTGACTAAACTGTGTGAATGTCTGTATCCGTCTGTCTGTTGGTTTGTAAGCGGCTGCATGGCTTTCTGAATAGCTACATGAGTGTCTACATGGGTTATTGATTGATTGTCTGAGTATCTGTATGGGTGCCTGAGTGTTTGTGTGGGTGGGGTGTGTGTGACTCTGTGCATAGATGTGTGAGTTGGTGATTCACTGGGTGCATGGTTTCAAGAGTGCATCTGTGATGGACTGTATGGGTGGGAGAGTGTGTGTATGGGTGTGTTAGTGATTGAATGTATATCTCAGTGGTACATGTGTGAGTAACTACATATGTGACAGGCAGTATATATGTGTGTTGGAGTATATAAATGGCTATAAGTGAGAGTGTGTGATTGTGAGAGTGGCTGTATGGATGAGTGTGTACTTGTATCAGTGATTGTATAAGAGCGTAAGAATGTGCTAGTATTTGTATGAGTAAGTGAGCTGGTGTGTGTATAACTGTATAGGTGAGTAAATGGGTGTGTGATTAAGTTTTTACATGACTGACTAGGTGTGTGAGTACCTCTATGGATGAGTGGCGGTGTGTGCGTGTTTATATAGGTGTATGAGTGTATATGATAGCCCTGTACTGAGTGACTAAGTATGAGTGACTGTACGGTTGAGTGAGTGGATGTGTGTGTAGACCTAAGAATCAGTGAGTGGGTATGTAGTTTTTGGTGTTGGAGTGTCTATGGTTTGGAGAATGGCAGTCTGTAATTTAGAGTGGGTGTATCAAAAGTTATATTAGGGTGTGAGAAGATGCATGAAATTATCACATGGATGATGTCATCAGTGATGTCATTTGAGATGTCATCAGTGATGTCATCAGTGATGTCACTGACCATGTCATGAGTGATGTAATATGTGACGTCATCAGCAGTGCATTGCGGGCGCGAGTTATAGTTAGCTGAACTAACTATAACGGGGGAATTTCTATGGTTTTGTACGAGTGAAATGTCCAACTAACTATAACTGTCCCTAAAACCTATGGTTTTTTCAGTGAATTTCAAAGGTTTTTAAATGCTAATTTCTAACTATAACGTGTCTGAAACCTATGGTTTTTTCAGTGAATTTCAAATGTTTTTTAAATATTAATTTCTAACTATAACGTGCCTGAAACCTATGATTTTTAAGTGAATTTCAAAGGTTTTTTTAAATGCTAGTTTCTAACTATGCCTACAGAGGTAGGACATGTGAAGAAAGAAGAAAAAACGCACAGAAAGAAGCAAAGATGTGCAGAAAGAACCAACAGAGGAGCAGAAAGAGGCCTTGTTGCAAAATCATCCTGTGCCCACAACTTTTTCAGACGGGTACTGGTGGTAACTGACTCTGACTAACCAGAGCCAGTGCTATGCTAAAAGACACTTAGAATACAGTGAAAACATCTACATACACTAGGGAACACTATGCGTTGGGGTACCCCTGTGATTAGCATGACCTCCTCTGCAAGTCCCTAGTACATAATAGGGCAGGGGGATTAAAACTACCTCTTAAAACGCGCTACAGGGCGCGTTTGCACAGTGTTGAAGGGAGGGGGCCTGAGGTGACATGTGTGCAAACGCACCCCGTGGCGCGTTTTAAGTTGCGGGATTAAGTCCCCTTGAATTCTGAGGGTCCCTGGGGCCCAACTAGCCCCCAGGTACCTACAGTTAGGACCACAGAGCTGAGTTGCAGAGAGGCGTTCCGAGGCCACGCACCTTTTTCACCTCTCTGCAACGCAACTCTGTTGTGCTTACTGAAGGTACCTGGTGGGCCAGTTGGCCCCCAGGGTCCCTCAGGATTCAAAGGGAATTAATTCCCCAACTTAAAACGCACCACAGGGCGTGTTTGCGCACATGTCACCTGAGGCTCCGCCCCCTCCCTTCACCTCTGCAAACGCGCCCCGTGGTGCGTTTTAAGTTGGGGGATTAGGTCACCTTGAATCCTGAGGGTCCCTGGGGCCCAACTAGTCCACTAGGTACTTCCAGTAAGCACCACAGGCCTGCGTTGCAACGCCTGTAACAAATTGTGCAGTTGTGTTTAGGTAGTGAAGAGGGTCGTGCTGGGGTAGTGTTTTAGGGTTTAGGGTAGTGCAGTGGTGTTTGTGTAGTGTAGGGGGTCATGCTGGGCGTAGATTTAGGGTTTAGGGTAGTGCAGTGGTGTTTGGGTAGTGTAGGGAGTCGTGCTGGGGGAGTGTTTTAGGGTTTAGGGTAGTGCAGTGGTGTTTGGGTAGTGTAGGGGGTCGTGCTGGGGGTAGTGTTTTAGGGTTTAGGGTAGTGCAGTGGTCTTTGGGTAGTGTAGGGAGTCGTGCGGGGGTAGTGTTTTAGGGTTTAGGGTAGTGTAGGGGGTCATGCGGGGGTAGTGTTTTAGGGATTAGCGTAGTGCATTGGTGTTTGGGTAGTGTAGGGGGTCATGCGGGGTAGTGTTTTAGGGTTTAGGGCAGTGCAGTGGTGTTTGGGTAGTGTAGGGGGTCGTGCTGGGGGAGTGTTTTAGGGTTTAGGGCAGGGCAGTGGTGTTCGGGTAGTGTAGGGGGTCGTGCTGGGGGAGTGTTTTAGGGTTTAGGGCAGTGCAGTGGTGTTCGGGTAGTGTAGGGGGTCATGCTGGGGGAGTGTTTGAGGGTTTAGGGCAGTGCAGTCGTGTTCGGATAGTGTAGGGGGTTGTGCTGGGGTAGTATTTTAGGGTTTAGGGTAGTGCAGTGGTGTTCGGGTAGTGTAGGGGGTCGTGCTGGGGGTAGTGTTCTAGGGTTTAGGGCAGTGCAGTGGTGTTTGGGCAGTGTAGGGGGTCGTGCGGGGGTGGTGTTTCAGGGTTTAGGGCAGTGCAGTGGTGTTCGGGCAGTGTAGGGGTGGTGTTTCAGGGTTTAGGGCAGTGCAGTGGTGTTCGGGCAGTGTAGGGGTCGTGCAGGGGGTGGTGTTTCAGGGTTTAGGGCAGTGGTGTTCGGGCAGTGTAGGGGGTCGTGCTGGGGGTGGTGTTTCAGGGTTTGGGGCAGTGCAGTGGTGTTTGAGCAGTAAAGGAGGTCGTGCTGGGGGTGGTGTTTCAGGGTTTAGGGCAGTGCAGTGGTGTTCGGGCAGTGTAGGGGTCGGTGCAGGGGTGGTGTTTCAGGGTTTAGGGCAGTGCAGTGGTGTTTGGGCAGTGTAGGGGTGGTGCAGGGGGTGGTGTTTCAGGGTTTAGGGCAGTGCAGTGGTGTTCGGGCAGTGTAGGGGGTCATGCAGGGGGGTGTTTCAGGGTTTAGGGCAGTGCAGTGGTGTTCGGGCAGTGTAGGGGGTCGTGCTGGGGCTGGTGTTTCAGGGTTTAGGGCAGTACAGTGGTGTTCGGGCAGTGTAGGGGGTCGTGCTGGGGCTGGTGTTTCAGGGTTTAGGGCAGTGCATTGGTGTTCGGGCAGTGTAGGGGTCATGCTGGGGCTGGTGTTTCAGGGTTTAGGGCAGTGCAGTGGTGTTCGGGCAGTGTAGGGGGTCTTGCTGGGGCTGGTGTTTCAGAGTCTAGTGCAGTGCAGTGGTGTTCGGGCAGTGTAGGGGGTCATGCTGGGGGTGGTGTTTCAGGGTTTAGGGCAGTGCAGTGGTGTTCGGGCAGTGTAGGGGGTCGTGCTGGGGCTAGTGTTTCAGGATTTAGGGCAGAGCAATGGTGTTCAGGCAGTGTAGGGGGTTTTGCTGGAGGTGGTGTTTCAGGGTTTAGGGCAGTGCAGTGGTGTTCGTGCAGTGTAGGGGGTGGTGTTTCAGGGTTTAGGGCAGTGGTGTTCAGGCAGTGTAGGGGGTCTTGCTGGGGTTGATGTTTCAGGGTTTAGGGCAGTGCAGTGGTGTTCGGGCAGTGTAGGGGGTCGTGCTGGGGGTAGTGGTTCAGGGTTTAGGGCAGTGCAGTGGTGTTCCGGCAGTGTAGGAGGTCGTGCAGGGGTGGTGTTTCAGGGTTTAGGGCAGTGCAGTGGTGTTCGGGCAGTGTAGGGGGTCATGCTGGGGGTGGTGTTTCAGGGTTTAGGGCAGTGCAGTGGTGTTCGGGCAGTGTAGGGTGTCGTGCTGAGGGGTGGTGTTTCAGGGTTTAGGGCAGTGCAGTGGTGTTCGGGCAGTGTAGGGGTCGTGCAGGGGGTGGTGTTTCAGGGTTTAGGGCAGTGCAGTGGTGTTTGGGCAGTGTAGGGGGTCGTGCAGGGGTGGTGTTTCAGGGTTTAGGGCAGTGCAGTGGTGTTCGGCCAGTGTAGGTGGTCTTGCTGGGGGTGGTGTTTCAGGCTTTAGTGCAGTGGTGTTCGGGCAGTGTAGGGGGTCTTGCTGGGGGTGGTGTTTCAGGGTTTAGGGCAGTGCAGTGGTGTTCGGGCAGTGTAGGGGGTCGTGCTGGGGCTGGTGTTTCAGGGTTTAGGGCAGTACAGTGGTGTTCGGGCAGTGTAGGGGGTCGTGCTGGGGCTGGTGTTTCAGGGTTTAGGGCAGTGAAGTGGTGTTCGGGCAGTGTAGGGGGTTGTGCTGGGGCTGGTGTTTCAGGGTTTAGGGCAGTGCAGTGGTGTTCGGGCAGTGTAGGTGGTCGTGCTGGGGCTGGTGTTTCAGGGTTTAGGGCAGTGCAGTGGTGTTCGGGCAGTGTAGGTGGTCGTGCTGGGGCTGGTGTTTCAGGGTTTAGGGCAGTGCAGTGGTGTTCGGGCAGTGTAGGGGGTCATGCTGGGGCTGGTGTTTCAGGGTTTAGGGCAGTGCAGTGGTGTTCGGGCAGTGTAGGGGGTCATGCTGGGGGTGGTGTTTCAGGGTTTAGGGCAGTGCAGTGGTGTTCGGGCAGTGTAGGGGGTCGTGCTGGGGCTAGTGTTTCAGGATTTAGGGCAGAGCAATGGTGTTCAGGCAGTGTACGGGGTTTTGCTGGAGGTGGTGTTTCAGGGTTTAGGGCAGTGCAGTGGTGTTCGTGCAGTGTAGGGGGTGGTGTTTCAGGGTTTAGGGCAGTGGTGTTAAGGCAGTGTAGGGGGTCTTGCTGGGGTTGATGTTTCAGGGTTTAGGGCAGTGCAGTGGTGTTCGGGCAGTGTAGGGGGTCGTGCTGGGGGTGGTGGTTCAGGGTTTTGGGCAGTGCAGGGGTGTTCCGGCAGTGTAGGAGGTCATGCAGGGGGTGGTGTTTCAGGGTTTAGGGCAGTGCAGTGGTGTTTGGGCAGTGTAGGGTGTAGTGCTGAGGGGTGGTGTTTCAGGGTTTAGGGCAGTGCAGTGGTGTTCGGGCAGTGTAGGGGGTCATGCAGGGGGTGGTGTTTCAGGGTTTAGGGCAGTGCAGTGGTGTTTGGGCAGTGTAGGGGTCGTGCAGGGGGTGGTGTTTCAGGGTTTAGGGCAGTGCAGTGGTGTTCGGGCAGTGTAGGGTGTCGTGCTGAGGGGTGGTGTTTCAGGGTTTAGGGCAGTGCAGTGGTGTTCGGGCAGTGTAGGGGGTCGTGCAGGGGGTGGTGTTTCAGGGTTTAGGGCAGTGCAGTGGTGTTCGGCCAGTGTAGGTGGTCTTGCTGGGGATGGTGTTTCAGGCTTTAGTGCAGTGGTGTTCGGGCAGTGTAGGGGTCTTGCTGGGGGTGGTGTTTCAGGGTTTAGGGCAGTGCAGTGGTGTTCGGGCAGTGTAGGGGGTCTTGCTGGGGCTGGTGTTTCAGGGTTTAGGGCAGTGCAGTGGTGTTCGGGCAGTGTAGGGGGTCGTGCTGGGGCTGGTGTTTCAGGGTTTAGGGCAGTGCAGTGGTTTTCGGGCAGTGTAGGCGGTCGTGCTGGGGCTGGTGTTTCAGGGTTTAGGGCAGTGCAGTGGTGTTCGGGCAGTGTAGGGGGTCGTGCTGGGGGTGGTGTTTCAGGGTTTAGGGCAGTGCAGTGGTGTTCGGGCAGTGTAGGGGGTCGTGCTGGGGCTGGTGTTTCAGGGTTTAGGGCAGTGCAGTGGTGTTCGGACAGTGTAGGGGGTCGTGCTGGGGCTGGTGTTTCATGGTTTAGGGCAGTGCAGTGTTGTTCGGGCAGTGTAGGGGGTCTTGCTGGGGGTGGTGTTTCAGGCTTTAGTGCAGTGGTGTTCGGGCAGTGTAGGGGGTCTTGCTGGGGGTGGTGTTTCAGGGTTTAGGGCAGTGCAGTGGTGTTCGGGCAGTGTAGGGGTCGTGCTGGGGCTGGTGTTTCAGGGTTTAGGGCAGTACAGTGGTGTTCGGGCAGTGTAGGGGGTCGTGCTGGGGCTGCTGTTTCAGGGTTTAGGGCAGTGAAGTGGTGTTCGGGCAGTGTAGGGGGTCGTGCTGGGGCTGGTGTTTCAGGGTTTAGGGCAGTGCAGTGGTGTTCGGGCAGTGTAGGTGGTCGTGCTGGGGCTGGTGTTTCAGGGTTTAGGGCAGTGCAGTGGTGTTCGGGCAGTGTTTGTGGTCGTGCTGGGGCTGGTGTTTCAGGGTTTAGGGTAGTGCAGTGGTGTTCGGGCAGTGTAGGGGTTCATGCTGGGGCTGGTGTTTCAGGGTTTAGGGCAGTGCAGTGGTGTTCGGGCAGTGTAGGGGGTCATGCTGGGGGTGGTGTTTCAGGGTTTAGGGCAGTGCAGTGGTGTTCGGGCAGTGTAGGGGGTCGTGCTGGGGCTAGTGTTTCAGGATTTAGGGCAGAGCAATGGTGTTCAGGCAGTGTACGGGGTTTTGCTGGAGGTGGTGTTTCAGGGTTTAGGGCAGTGCAGTGGTGTTCGTGCAGTGTAGGGGGTGGTGTTTCAGGGTTTAGGGCAGTGGTGTTAAGGCAGTGTAGGGGTCTTGCTGGGGTTGATGTTTCAGGGTTTAGGGCAGTGCAGTGGTGTTCGGGCAGTGTAGGGGGTCATGCAGGGGGTGGTGTTTCAGGGTTTAGGGCAGTGCAGTGGTGTTTGGGCAGTGTAGGGGGTCGTGCAGGGGTGGTGTTTCAGGGTTTAGGGCAGTGCAGTGGTGTTCGGGCAGTGTAGGGTGTCGTGCTGAGGGGTGGTGTTTCAGGGTTTAGGGCAGTGCAGTGGTGTTCGGGCAGTGTAGGGGGTCGTGCAGAGGGTGGTGTTTCAGGGTTTAGGGCAGTGCAGTGGTGTTCGGGCAGTGTAGGGGGTCGTGCTGGGGCTGGTGTTTCAGGGTTTAGGGCAGTGCAGTGGTTTTCGGGCAGTGTAGGCGGTCATGCTGGGGCTGGTGTTTCAGGGTTTAGGGCAGTGCAGTGGTGTTCGGGCAGTGTAGGGGTCGTGCTGGGGGTGGTGTTTCAGGGTTTAGGGCAGTGCAGTGGTGTTCGGGCAGTGTAGGGGGTCGTGCTGGGGCTGGTGTTTCAGGGTTTAGGGCAGTGCAGTGGTGTTCGGACAGTGTAGGGGGTCGTGCTGGGGCTGGTGTTTCATGGTTTAGGGCAGTGCAGTGTTGTTCGGGCAGTGTAGGGGGTCGTGCTGGCGGTGGTGTTTCAGGGTTTAGGGCAGTGCAGTGGTGTTCGGGCAGTGTAGGGGGTCATGCTGGGGGTGGTGTTTCAGGGTTTAGGGCAGTGCAGTGATGTTCGGGCAGTGTAGGGGGTCTTGCTGGGGGTGGTGTTTCAGGGTTTAGGGCAGTGGTGTTTGGGCAGTGTAGGGGTCTTGCTGGGGGTGATGTTTCAGGGTTTAGGGCAGTGCAGTGGTGTTCGGGCAGTATAGGGGTCTTGCTGGGGGTAGTGTTTCGGGGTTTAAGGCAGTGCAGTGGTGTTCGTGCAGTGTAGGGGGTCGTGCTGGGGGTGGTGTTTCTTGGTTTAGGGCAGTGCAGTAGTGTTCGGGCAGTGTAGGGGATCGTGCAGGGGGTGGTGTTTCAGGGTTTAGGGCAGTGCAGTGGTGTTCGGGCAGTGTAGGGGGTCGTGCTGGGGGTGGTGTTTCAGGGTTTAGGGCAGTGCAGTGGTGTTCGGGCAGTGTAGGGGGTTGTGCAGGGGGTGGTGTTTCAGGGTTTAGGGCAGTGCAGTGGTGTTCGGGCAGTGTAGGGGTCGTGCTGGGGCTGGTGTTTCAGGGTTTAGGGCAGTGCAGTGGTGTTCGGGCAGTGTAGGGGGTCTTGCTGGGGGTGGTGTTTCAGGGTTTAGGGCAGTGGTGTTCGGGCAGTGTAGGGGGTCTTGCTGGGGGTGATGTTTCAGGGTTTAGAGCAGTGGTGTTCGGGCAGTGTAGGGGGTCTTGCTGGGGGTAGTGTTTCAGGGTTTAGGGCAGTGCAGTGGTGTTCGTGCAGTGTAGGGGGTCGTGCTGGGGATGGTGTTTCAGGGTTTAGGGCAGTGCAGTAGTGTTCGGGCAGTGTAGGGGGTCGTGCAGGGGGTGGTGTTTCAGGGTTTAGGGCAGTGCAGTGGTGTTCGGGCAGTGTAGGGGGTCGTGCTGGGGGTGGTGTTTCAGAGTTTAGGGCAGTGCAGTGGTGTTCGGGCAGTGTAGGGGGTCGTGCTGGGGGTGGTGTTTCAGGGTTTAGGGCAGTGGTGTTCGGGCAGTGTAGGGGGTCTTGCTGGGGGTGATGTTTCAGGGTTTAGGGCAGTGCAGTGGTGTTCGGGCAGTGTAGGAGGTCTTGTTGGGGGTCTTGTGGGGGGTAGTGTTTCAGGGTTTAGGGCAGTGCAGTGGTGTTCGGGCAGTGTAGGGCGCGTGCTGGGGGTGGTGTTTCAGGGTTTAGGGCAGTGCAGTGGTGTTCGGGCAGTGTAGGGGGTCGTGAAGGGGGTGGTGTTTCAGGGTTTAGGGCAGTGCAGTGGTGTTCGGGCAGTGTATGGGGTCGTGCTAGGGCTGGTGTTTCAGGGTTTAGGGCAGTGCAGTGGTGTTCGGGCAGTGTAGGGGGTCGTGCAGGGGCTGGTGTTTCAGGGTTTAGGGCAGTGCAGTGGTGTTCGGGCAGTGTAGGGGCGTGCTGGGGGTAGTGTTTTAGGGTTTAGGGTAGTGCAGTGGTGCTTGTGTAGTGTAGGGGGTCGTGCTGGGGGTAGTGTTTTAGGGTTTAGGGTAGTGCAGTGGTGTTTGTGTAGTGTAGGGGGTCATGTTTTAGGGTAGTGCAGTGGTGTTTGGGTAGTGTAGGGGGTCGTGCTGGGGGTAGTGTTTTAGGATTTAGGTTAGTGCAGTGGTCTTTGGGTAGTGTAGGGGTCGTGCTGGGGGTAGTGTTTTAGGGTTTAAGGTAGTGCAGTGGTGTTTGTGTAGTGTAGGGGTCGTGCTGGGGGTAGTGTTTTAGGGTTTTGGGTAGTGCAGTGGTGCTTGTGTAGTGTAGGGGGTCGTGCTGGGGGTAGTGTTTTAGGGTTTAGGGTAGTGCAGTGGTGTTTGTGTAGTGTAGGGGGTCATGTTTTAGGGTAGTGCAGTGGTGTTTGGGTAGTGTAGGGGGTCGTGCTGGGGGTAGTGTTTTAGGATTTAGGTTAGTGCAGTGGTGTTGGGGTAGTGTTTTAGGGTTTAGGGTAGTGCAGTGGTGTTTGTGTAGTGTAGGGGGTCTTGCTGGGGGTAGTGTTTTAGGGTTTAGGATAGTGCAGTGGTGCTTGTGTAGTGTAGGGGGTCGTGCTGGGGGTTGTGTTTTAGGGTTTAGGGTAGTGCAGTGGTGTTTTTGTAGTGTAGGGGGTCATGTTTTAAGATGCAACGCTCCAATACCTGACCAGTCTGCACTACATAAAACTGCAAAAAACCTAAAAATAAAAAGTGTTTTGCACACTTTTGTCATTGGGCTATATGTGGGCTACATCTGGGTAATATTTGTGCTACATTTGGGCTCTTTTTTCACTGGTGGCCATCTTGGAAGACTTTTTTGTTATGAAGTTTCCTAATTTCCTCATTTACTGCAGTCTCCTCAGTAGGAAATGCTTTCAGTTTTTTACTTTGATTCCATCAAGAAGGCATTCAGATGTGTCACACATTTGCCATAAATTCAGAATGTTAGCACTCTAGTTGTTCATTAGATCACTGTAGTAAAGCTACTGCTCACCAAGAAGTTAACTGGAAGTCTACTGCTGGTATTGAAATTGATTGTTTCAGTCTGCATGTCAGAATTTTCTAATGAAATAGAAGAGGATTTGAGATCTCACTTAAAACATGCACTAAATTTTCTTTTTGCAGCACTAACCATAATTTCTATGGCAAAATGAACCCCCTCATTTTGTTCCTTTTTAAATTAAATGTTTTAAGTGTTACCAGTTTATTCCAATCAAGATGGCTTCAGGTGTGCCATACTTTTGTCATAAGTAAGGCTGTTAGCACTCTAGTTGTTCTTTAGAACACTCTGGGAAGCTGCAGTAGAACACAAAGGCATCAACTGACAGGCTGCTCCTGTTGAAATATAACAGGAAGATATTTGAGATCTCACTTAAAACATGTCCTAATTTTTCTTTCTACAGCACTAACCATAATTTCTATGGCAAAATGAACCCCCTCATTTTGTTCCTTTTTAAATTAAATGTTTTAAGTGTTACCAGTTTATTCCAATCAAGATGGCTTCAGGTGTGCCATACTTTTGTCATAAGTAAGACTGTTAGCGCTCTAGTTGTTCTTTAGAACACTCTGGGAAGCTGCAGTAGAACACAAAGGCATCAACTGACAGGCTGCTCCTGTTGAAATATAACAGGAAGATATTTGAGATCACACTTGAAACGTCCTAGTTTTTCTTTCTACAGCACTAACCATAATTTCTATGACAAGATGAACCCCATCATTTTGTTCCTTTTTAAATTAAATGTTTTAAGTGTTACAAGTTTATTCCAATCAAGATGGCTTCAGGTGTGCCATACTTTTGTCATAAGTAAGGCTGTTAGCACTCTAGTTGTTCTTTAGAACACTCTGGGAAGCTGCAGTAGAACACAAAGGAATCAACTGACAGTCTCTGCCCTTGTTGGATGTACATGTTTTACTGAGAATGTCAGACTTCATTCTCACATGACTGAGAAAGATAATGTGAATTTACAGAAAATATGCTCTCATTTTAGCTTCTGGAGCACCTTCCAAAACTGTATGGGACAAGCATGTGAAAATAGGTTTCTCTCAAACATGATTCATGATATCCCAGCAGAAGGTTTTTCACAGGGTAAAATCACCTTAGAACACACCACAATTCCTGAAATTAGTATGGTACCATCAACAAATGAATTCTAATGTAACTAAAGTCTGTTATCACCCTTTATAGTTCTCCTTTTGGTAACCCTCAAAATCTTCGATTCACTACAATGCATTTCAATGGGGTACTATCATTTATATTGGTCCCAAGATGGCTGCCAGCAATTCCAGGATGAAGTGCTGACAGCCAATCAGATCTCACGATGACATGTGTGGTTAGGCTCCGCCCAGATATATATGTGTTTTTACTTTTGATTTTCTCAGCAACTACTGAACGGATTTACACCATTTAACAAAAGGGTTCTTTCTGAACCAAGAACTACCTCTTTGCCAAATTTGGTGTAATTCCGTTCAGCAGTTCGGGCTGTAGCCTTGCATAAAGTTTCCTATGGGAAATTGATTTTTTGACTCTTATTTTTTTAATTTCTCCGCAACTACTGAACGGATTTACACCATTTAACAAAAAGGGTTCTTTCTGAACCAAGAACTACCTCTTTGCCAAATTTTGTATAATTCCGTTCAGCAGTTCGGGCTGTAGCCGTGGCTAAAGTTTCCTATGGGAAAATGAATGGGGAAAACACGTTTTGGGACCCCCCTTTTTTCTCAGCCCCCGCCTGACGAATCACCCCGAAACTTTCAGGGTAGGAGCGGACCGGAGCGGGCCATAAAGTTTGAAAATTTCGCGAACATTCGTCAACCGACGCAAGAGTTATTTCAAATAGAATGTTGCGGATTTCCTATGGAAAATAGGTCCTAACTATAACTATCTACTGGCGACCGCCAGTAGATAATATATACATATATATATATATATATATATATATATATATATATATACACACACAATTATATTTAAAACTATCAATTCTCTGACCAGACCTTAAAGAAGCAATTTATACATCTCGACAACTATATATATATATATATATATATATATATATATATATATATATATATATATATATATCAGTGGCGGCTCGCCGAGGGAGTGCTGCGTGGCGGTGGGGCGGGGGGTAGTAAACTCCGGCATATGGCAGAACGGAGTTAAGTAAATAAATAAATAAATAAAACAATTTACATTGCGGGCGCTGCAACGCCAACTCGGCGATGCAGCGCTCGCAATGTAAATTGTTTTATTTATTTCTTTATGGTCAGGTTCTTAGGTTACCAGGCAGCATCCTTTCGACAAGGAATCAAAGCAACCTTTTCCTCTTATGTAAGTGGACGTGCAGTGTCATGAAGGGTGCAATGGGAATTCTCACCACTTTGCTTTATAAGCACAGGCTGGGGAGACAGGTGATGTTTTCATCATGAAGGATATTATGCACAAAGAATAGGTTCTTACATTCATGTGAGTGATGTATGGTATATTCACTTCCTGGTTAAGGCAGGCTGCATTAATTATCACTCGATGAAGGATGGCCATCATCTTTGTTGGTGTGCAGATGCAGATGCGTGTGTTGATGCTAGAGATCACACAGCTAGCACAAAAGAGTTTATTTGAGGCAGGAGGAATGTAAGGAATCATTTCTACTACTGGTTCCCCAGCACTTTTATTTTTATTTTTTAGAGCTATAGTTTCTGGTGGACTTTTATCATTGTGTGGGACACCCATATGGAGTCTCTTCCACTGTAAACTCTATGGTAAAATGCAATGGAGCTGTCATATCCAGTGCCCACTTCTGTAAGCTCTATGGTAAATTGGTTTTGAAATTTAATATCAAGTGCCCACATTTAAAAATAAGGTTATCTGCTGTGCAGCCTAGGTAAAGAACTTTTTGTGTGGTGCATGTAAACACATGTACACATATGTGCAGGCTGAGCGAGGAAGACATGATTTGATTGGCGACCACAAGAAAATGCACCATCCCATTTTGGAACTTGGGCCCTCATTACGATGCCGGTCGGACGAGCATCCGACCGACATCATAGCAGCAGTGGGACCACTCTAGGGGAAAATTCGACCCGAAATCTGGTGGAATCACAAGGCCAACCGACGGTATCACAGGGGATCCGAGTGGTCAGATCTTAATGCCCTCACACGCCTGGTGGGGTGTCATGCTTCATCATAGGGCTCTCCTCGTCAAGCCAGCGCTGCAATGCCTGACAAGCCTGGGGGCTCTTTATTGGAGATCTTTTGATCCATAGATGCCGTTAAATGAGCGCATGTAAGGGTTTGATTTAGCGAATAAGGTGGCGATAGGGGTGCGTGTAAAATAGTCTAAGAGAACAAAGGGAATATTTATCGGGTAATGGTCCCTTGACTAAGTAAAAATAGTGGCGCTATCCTTAAGTCACAAAGTACCCTGATAGCTACAAATATGAGGAATAAGGTGGGGGCGACATGTTTCATGCCTACGTTGCCAGGAGGGTTTAATGGCATTTCATCAGGACCAGAACGATTTAATCCCAATATTTCAGGTTTAACACTAAAAAAGACAGGGGTACCCGTCCTAGCCAAAATTCGTTTTTTCGTGTCTTGGATACAGCTTCCCCGGTTGGACACTTGTGATTGTCTGTACTGAGTGCATCACGTGATACGTCGACCGGCACTATTTCACCAACAGCACCTCCCGCACTCTGTACCTACTGGCAGACAGAGGAGGGTAGGTCCAGGGAGAATGTCCCATGGTCATCACGTAAGTGTTTCTACAAATTGTCTACAGTACTTGATAGGTTTGGATTAATCTGCTAGCACATCGCCACCATTGCTGATTACCTAACTATTTGGAAGCTAATTATCTCTCCGTTTGGGGTTTACCAGTTTTCCCATAGCTACGCGGGGACGCTCTGCCTTACCTAAGGGGTAATTCTTTACAGACTTTCGGGTAAGGCTGTGAGGCACATATGTATATAAACATGTATTTATTCTTAGGAAGTTAGGAGATTGAATTAATGTCACAAAATGATTCCTCCTTCACGGAGACTGCCTAAACAATTAGGCAGTAGTCCATTCACTGCTGTCGCTTATACCTGATATATGTTACACACGCTGTGTTATTTGAGAGATGTGTGTTCTGTGTTTTTTTTCTTTTGATCCAATACTCAAATCTGAGACTGAACTCCACTATTTAGGGAGTGTGATAATTCATTGACCGTGACTTTGATGTGTCATTATCAATTGAACGATGGAGGAAGGTCCCTCCCTGAGATGTATTATTTTTTTCAATTGTTTTGTTGTATTTCTTTATCTTCTCTCTTAGGTGGAAGCTACCCCCTGCATCAACTCAGGTGCAGTATTTTATTCTGTAGTGGACACCCATGATTTTTAGGGTGACCTACTAATTCGTGTAGGGTAGGATTAAATCATTCTGGGCCTGATGAAATGCCAATTGACCCTCCTGGCAAAGTAGGCATGAAACATGTCGGCCCCACCTTATTCCTCATGGGGCCGATTCACAGAACTAATCTGAGATAAAATCCTAAACTTACTACTTTTGGTATTCACAGAAGGCATTTAGTAGTAGTAAAGTTAGGACTCCTAACTTTACTACTACTAAACTGAGACAAAAGCCTAACTTTACTACTTTTGGTATTCACAGAAGGCATTTAGTAGTAGTAAAGTTAGGAGTCCTAACTTTACTACTACTAAATGCCTTCTGTGAATACCAAAAGTAGTAAGTTTAGGATTTTATCTCAGTTTAGTAGTAGTAAAGTTAGGAGTCCTAACTTTACTACTACTAAATGCCTTCTGTGAATACCAAAAGTAGTAAGTTTAGGATTTTATCTCAGATTAGTTCTGTGAATCGGCCCCCATATTGGTAGCTATCAGGGTACATTGTGACTTAAGGAGAGCATCACTATTTTTACTTAGTCAAGGGACCATTACCCGATAAATATTCCGTCAGTTCCCTTTGACTATTTTACACGCACCCCTATCACCACCCTATTTGCTAAATCAAACCCTTACATGCACTCATTTAACGGCATCTACGGTTCAAAAGATCTCCGATAAAGAGCCCCCAGGCCCGTCAGGCATTGCAGCGCCAGCTTGACGAGGAGTGCCCTATGATGAAACGTGACACCCCACCAGGTGAGTGAGGGCATTAAGATCTGACCACTCGGATCCCCTGTGATCCCGTCGGTTGGCCTTGTGATTCCACCAGATTTCGGGTTGAATTTTCCCCTAGAGAGGAACTACTCCACTTGAAATGTTTAGTAACATTATTCTAGGAGGAGCATGGGTGTAGGACCTCTTTAAATATACAGCTCTCCGTCCCACTTTTGATGATATACATGTATGAATGTATTTATCACATATCCCCCAGCAGCATTAACATCTCTCAGCTCTGTTAGACCTGGCTATTTTTGGCATGGTTACCCTGACTTTTTGTTTTCCTGACCTCCTGTTTTTGACTTCATTTCTGTTGGCTTAAGGACTCTGAGCACTTCACCACCGCTGATCAGTGGTAAAGTGCATATGCTCTTACCTAAAATGAGATGACAATTGGTTTGTACATGATTGGTATATTTGGTTCACTTATAAGTCCTTAGTAAACTGTATACCATATACCCAGGGCCTGTAACACAAATGCTACAAATGGGCCTGCAGCACTGATTGTGCTCCCCACAGAAGTAGCCTTTCAAACCTGACTCAGGCCTGCCACTCCAGGGCCTATGGGCTAAGTTTACTGCCACCTCTACTTGGCATTTCCAACTACTTGCCAAGCCTTAAACTCCCCTTTTATTACATATCAGTCACCCCTAAGGTAGGCCCTAGTTAGCACTAAGGGCACGGTGCTGTGTAAGTAAAAGGTAGGACATGTACCTTTTTGTTTTACATGTCCTGGTAGTGACAATCACCTTAGTACGGTTTCACTACTGTAGGGCTTGCTCCTATCATAGGTAAACATTGTGAATTCCTTAAATACCCTTTTTAAGTGTAATTCCTGATTGCAGAGGAGTAGCTGTTTATGTTTTCTATCATTGAATTGGTAATAGACAAATCCTCTTTAGTGGTAAAGTTGGATGGTATTACTAATCTAGAAATGCCACTTTTAGAAAGTGGACATTTCTCTGCTCTTAGCCCTCTTGTGTGCCTTACAGCCTGTCTCCAATGCACGTCTGGGGTGGGATGACAGCTACACTTTGTTCATTCCCCCTAGACAGGGAATGAATTGTCTAGAGGGAATGTAAACTGATGGGTCTTCCTGGGCAAGAGGGAGGGGAGAAGCTGACACGTACCCCTGAATAGGTAGCGACCTGGCCTCACACAGAGCAGGTAGTCACTAATGTGGTCCACTAAGTTGTTGCTGCTGACCATCATGAGAGTCACTATTTAGTGGCTCTGTTCCCTTTGAAAGGGGAGGGGGCTCAGGTTCCTTGAGGGTAGCGTGAGTCTGTCCATGCCTGTGGATTGTCTGCTGGGCAGTTACCTAAAACAAACTGCCTGGAAGGTTACACTTGGAGATGTTGGGGTTGTCTGAATGGGTGTGCCTGACCACACTGTCCATGGCAGCACATTAGGGTGGTCAGAAGACCTGAAACAGTGGCCAGGGATTTGCCAAAAAGAGAAAGGGTAAGGGGCACGGTAAACAAACTCCTGAAATTCCCATGGTCCAGCAGGAGGCTGACCCTGAGGGGGATGCCCCGGAACCTAGAGGGGAAGATGTAGGTGATCTGGGGAAAATGCCTGAGCTCTCCACCTGGCAGCAGGGTGGAGGTCCCTCCAGGGAGGATTTCTGCAAGGCGCAGGAGTGCCCTACTCTTGTGGGTCTTCGGCAACCGGCTGAGACCCAGGCAGCTGGTGACGCCTCTGCCAAACAGCTGATCTATTGAGAGAATGGCCTCCTCTATAGTGAGCCTCAGGCTCCTGAACCTGGTGCAACATGTGTGTTGGTGATGCCCCAGGAATTCAGGACCTTCCTACTTGCGCTAGCTCATGATGTGCCACTGTCAGGTCATTTCGGGCAAGGCAAGACCTTTGATAGGCTTGTCTCCCACTTCTATTGGCCTCAAATGAGGAAGGCCTCAGATGCCTTCTGCAGGTCCAGTCCTACCTGCCAGGAAAGTGGCAAGATAGGGGGGAAATGAAAAGCCCCTCTACAACCTTTCTCATATGTTAGCACCCCTTTTAAGCAGGTTGGCACGAACATTTTGGGGCCTTTGGATCCCAAGGCAGCCATGGGCAGCAGATTTATTCTGGTCTTTGTGGACCATGCCACGCAGAACCCAGAAGCTATCCCTCTGAGGACAGTGACTGCACCCTCTGTGGCCAGGGCTCTGATGGGGATCTTTACCCACATGGGTTTCCCCAAGGAGGTGGTATCTGATTGGGGTACCAACTTCATGTCCTTGTACATGAAGGCCATGTGGAAGGAGTGTGGAATGACCTACAAGTTCTCCACTCCTTACCACCCTCAAACCAATGAGTTGGTTGAAAGATTCAAACGGACCCTTAAAGGCACTATTATGGGTCTACCTGAACCCATGAGGCGTAAGTGGGATGTCCTCCTGCCATGTCTTTTATTTGCCTACAGGGAGGTACAGCAGAAGGAGGTTGGATTTAGCCCTTTTGAACTTCTGTATGGGCACACTGTAAGAGGGCCTCGCAGCTTGGTGAAGGAGGGCTAGGTCGAGCTCCCAGGAAGCCACCCCAGGATATAGTGAGCTACATGCTGGCCTTCTGAAACCAGACAGCCTGCTTCTGGAAACTTGCCCAGGAGAATCTGAAAGCTAGCCAGGAGGACATGAGACACTGGTATGACAAGAATGCCATTCTGGTTGAGTTTCATCCTGGACAAAAAGTGTGGGTGAAAGAGCCTTTGGAGCCCCGGGCCCTTCAAGACCATTGGTCTGGGCCTTATGAGGTGGTGGAGTGGAAAAGTGATGTCACCTACCTGGTGGACCTCAAAACTCCAAGGAACCCTTTAAGGGTCCTACATGTGAACGGCCTCAAAGCACATTTTGAGAGAACTGAGTTGACCATGCTCCTGGTGATGGATGATGGGGTGGAAGAGGAGAGTGAACCTTTCCCTGACCTCCTAGCTTTCAAGGAGAAGGTTGGGTCAGTACAGGGGGTGACCCTCTTCCCTACTTTGACCCTAGAGCAGCAGGGAGACTGTCGTCAGTTGCTGGGACAGTTTGCCTCCCTGTTCTCACTTACCCCAGGAGTCATCCATTGGTGCACTCATAACATTAACACCGGGGGCAACCCGCTGGTAAAACATTAGACTTACCGGTTGTCTGACAAAGTGAGGGCCAGCATCAAAGAGGAGGTCAAGATGTTGGCGTTAGGGGTTATTGAGCCCTCATACAGCCCTTAGTCCCGCCCTGTGGTGTTGCTCCCCACGGCTGCCCCAGCAGGTGTCACACCCAAACTCCAGTTCTGTGTGAACTATCATGGGCTCAATGCAGTCACTAGGACTGATGCATACCCCATCCCCAGAGCTGATGAGTTAATTGTTCGGCTTGGATCTCCCAAGTTCCTCAGCACATTTGATCTAACTTCTGCGTACTGGCAGATTGCATTGACTGAGGGGGCACATGAAAGGTCAACGTTCTCAATGCCATAAGGTCACTACCAGTTCTGTGTCATGCTTTTTGGGTTGAAGAACGCCCTTGCCACCTTCCATAGGTTGGTCAACAAAGTCCTGGCTGGGTTGGAGAACTTCAGTGCTGCCTACCTTGACAATATTGCAGTCTTTGGCTCCAGCTGGGAGGACCATTTGCACCCACTCCAGGAAGTGCTGCAGGCACTGTAGAGTGCAGGCCTAACAATCAAGGCCAGTAAGTGCCAGAAAGATTGACACCATTGTGGCTTGGGTACCCCCCAAGACTCAGACAGATGTGAGAGCCTTCTTCGGCCTCACTATCCATTGCATGAGATTTGTCAAGGGGTATGTTGCTCCCTTGACAGAGCTGACTTCCCAGAAGCAGCCATGTCAGGTGATCTGGACAGAGGTGTGCCAGACAGCTTTTGACACCTGAAGTTCGCCATGTGCACGGCACCCATGCTGAAGGCCCCTGACTTCTCCCAAGAATTTGTGGTGCAGACAGGCACCTCAGAGCATGGCATAGGGGCCGTTTTCTTACAGCTAAATGAAGAGGGCCTGGATCAACCTGTAGCTTTTGTTAGTGGACGGTTACTTCCCAGGGAAAAGAGGTGGAGCACAATCGAAAGGGAAGCATTTGCTGTGGTCTGGGCACTGAAGAAGCTAAGACCCTACTTGTTTGGGACTCACTTTCGGGTTCAGACTGACCACAGGCCGCTCAGATGGTTAATGCAGATGAGGGGTGAGAATCCTAACCTGTTGAGGTGGTCCATCTCCCTACAGAGAAATGAACTTTACGGTGGAACACCATCATGGAGTAGAACATGCCAACGTTGGGTGTACAGACAGAATATCGAGTTGTTTATTTCGAACTACAACAATATCGAGTTTGAAATATCGAGGTACAAGAATATTGACAGCAAGTATATCGTAGCACAGAATATCGACAGTAAAGTAAGAAATATCGTTTTTTTAATATCGAAGACAGTAATATCGTTTGTAAAAAACCGTTGTTAATAATATCGATATTTATATTTGTTATCTGTATTTTAGTATGTGTGTTAAAAGTATGTGATGTAATTTTTGGTATAAGTGTAGTTTTTTTTTAATGTATGTGTTAAATTTTTAGCCGTAATTACTTTTATGAAAATTAATGTTTGCGTATTTTAGTTCTGTGGCGGGTTGTGGGTTTATAGGGGAATAGGGTGGGAAGTAATTTAATTATAATAAAGTAATTATTAATTTTTCTTTATTATTATTTATAATTAATTTATTATTAATTAATTATTAATTGGTAATTAATTAATATGAATGAATTAATAGATAATTATATTAATTGTGTTATTTTTTTAGGAGTCGGTTGTGGGTTTGTAGGGAATAGGGTGGGAAGTAATTTAATTATAAAAAAGGTAAATATTAATTTTTATTTATATAATTATTTTATTATTAATTGGTTATTAATTTTTATTAATTAATTAATTGATCATTATATTAATTGTGTTTTTTAAGGAGTGGGTTGTGGGTTTCTAGGGGAATAGGGTGGGAAGTAATTTAATTATAATAAAGTAATTATTATTATTTATATATTAGTATTTATAATTAATTAATTATTAATTAATTATTAATTGGTTAATAATTCATATGAATTAATTAATAGATAATTATATTAATTGTGTTATTTTTTTAGGAGCGGGTTGTGGGTTTATAGGGGAATAGGGTGGGAAGTAATTTAATTATAAAAAGGTAAATATTAATTTTTATTTGTATAATTAATTATTAATTGGTTATTAATTTTTATTAATTAATTAATTGTTAGTTATATTAATTGTGTTTTTTTAGGAGTGGGTTGTGGATTTATAGGGGAATAGGGTGGGAAGTAATTTAATTATAATAAAGTAATTATTAATATTTATTTATTAGTATTTATAATTAATTTATTATTAATTAATTATTAATTGGTAATTCAATTATTATAATTATTTAATTGATAAGTATGTTAATTTTAACCCTCTGCTATCCAACACTTTCCCTACTGTTGCACTCACTGGAGTGGGAATAGTAATTTTTACCACTCCGCAATCCAACACTTTCCCTACTATTGTACTCACTGGAGTGGGAATAGTAATTTTTACCCCTCCGCAATCCAACACTTTCCCTACTGTTGCACTCTCTGGAGTGGGAATAGTAATTTTTACCTCTATGCTATCCAACTCTTTCCCTACTCTTGCACTCTCTGGAGTGGGAATAGTAATTTGTACATCTCCGCAATCCAACACTTTCCCTACTGTTGCACTCACTGGAGTGGGAATAGTCATTTTTACCCCTCCGCTATCCAACACTTTCTCTATTGTTGCAGTCTCTGGAGTGGGAATAGTAATTTTAACCCCTACGCTATCCAACTCTTTCCCTACTGTTGCACTCACTGGAGTGGGAATAGTCATTTTTTCCCCTCCGCTATCCAAATCTTTCCCTACTGCTGCACTCACTGAAGTGGGAATAATATTTTTTACCCCTCCGCTATCCAACACTTTCCCTACTGTTGCACTCTCTGGAGTGGGAATAGTAATTTTTACCCCTACGCTACCCAAAACTTTCCCTACTGTTGCACTCTCTGGAGTGGGAATAGTAATTTTATACCCTGCCGCTATCCAATATTTTCTCTACTGTTTTAGTTAATGTAGTGTAAAATGTATTTTAAAAAGATTTTAAAAAAATTAATATTTTAATTTGTTATATATGTTTTTTGTTTTTAATTTATGTTATTGGTGTATGCGTATATATAATTTTTAATATGTTTTTTAACAATTTATAAGTTATTAAAATAATTATTTATAAATATTATTTAGTAAGTATATATTATATTTTAGACATATATGTTTAATTTATTTTTACATTACATGTATTACTTATAATTTTAAACATTTTCTAATAATTTTAACTATGTTGTTTTTAATTATATGTATTATTTACTTTATTTTACATTATTTTTTAACATTAAAAAAACGATATTTTGAACAACGATATTTTGAACAACGATATTTTTTTCAATATTTTTGTACTTACCATCATGTAGATAGGACTTCGATATTCTGGACATCGATATTTTTGCGTCGATATTTTTGTACCTCGATATTCTGACTGTCGATATTCTGTCAGTGATCCCAACGTTGATGGTCTTTCCAGGTTCTTTCTCCTTAGTGAAGAGAACTCCCAAGGGGTCGGGTTCTCCCCACCTTTGGCTTGGGAACACACGTTTTAGACCGGGCATCTTTTGGCGTGGTTTCCTTTGACTTTTTGCTTTCTGACCTCCTGTTTTTGACTTCGTTTTTCTGGCTTTAGGACTCTGAGGGGCATATTCACAAGGAGCTATCGCCGAATTAACGGCACGTTATCGCAGCCAAAGTCGTGATAAATTTACCTCCCCATTCACAAGCCGGTGTTAACAGCCCACAGCACCAGTTTACCCGCGATAGCAGCCGCAAAAAACATCGCCACAGAGGACCCCCGGAACTATCGCTAATGAGATGCAGAGTGGGCGTTCCCGTGCCAAAAGGCGCGACAACATCACACCTCAACATTCACAACGACCAGCCACATCGGCGATAAAAACACAAAACAGGCGATAAGGCGCGTTAGCACCAGGAAATCTACACCTGCTCTGAACTGGTGTAAAGTCGGACGGCAGCCTGCAAACCAAAAGGGAGCACAGCCCAGGGCTACATCGGAAGGGCAACAGATGCCATGGAGCCACCCATCATGCGGCCCGGACACCCAAGAGGGCCACAACACCCACCGCCACCACCCCCAGGATCATCCCTCCCTGGCACCCCCCCGACCAAAGACATGCCACATCAGCCACACCTAAACATGTACAAAATATTCCGCTTGATGCAGCACAATCAGAACTGGTGACATGCATGTGTCGTCACAGAAATGAGCAGCACACATTCACTTTCGAAGCAACAAATGAAACTTTATTAAAATGAACACCGAAATGAAATGAAGACAAATGGCCGCTCCCCTCGGGACAATACATAGGTCACAGCCTGTAAGACAAAAACATGATGAGAAGGTGTGTCCTGCGCACATCAGAGGACAGAGAGAGAGCGAAGGAGAGAGAGAGGAAGAGAGGGAGGGAGAGAGAGAGAGAAGAGGAGAGAGAGAGGAAGAGAGGGAGAGAGAGAGGGAGAGAGAGAGAAGAGGAGAGAGAGAGGAAGAGAGAGAGGAAGAGAGGGAGAGAGAGAGAGAGAACGTGCCGCCCCTGCGCACCCAGGCCACACTGCTCACCTGCTGCCACCGGTGTGTCTCCAACCATGTGCCGGTATGTATAGCAGGACACCAGGTCACACATCTGAGTCAGAGCCGTCAGCTGAAACAGAGCCCAGATACATGACTGGCACAGTACACACACTTGCACAAGACAACATCGCCTGCCCGCCCATGCACACCCAGGCAGAGGCACCCCAACCCCTCCCGCCGCCCATCGGAGCATGCCCGCCCATGCACACCCAGGCCTCAATGCTCACCTTCTGCCACTGGCACGTAGACAGGAGGTCCCACAACGTGCCGCTGCAAGCCACAAGCCCGGTGCCCGCGGACATGGCACCCTCCACATCATGCAGCCCTGCTCCGCAGGCCACCAGGTCTCACGTTTGGTGCTGGGTCTTGATTACTCCATGGCAGAGGACATACCAGTGCACCCAGCACCATCGCAGGCTGCACACCCGCTCAGCCCAATGGGTGCCACCAACTCTGGGATCCCGGAAGCGACGCCACATGGCGTTAGGCCCACGCTGCCCGCTGGCTCTGGCCTACACTGCGGTTCAGCAGGGCACACAAAACCTGAGCTGTCCGGACCGCCTGGACGGGGCATCATCGCAGGCTGCACACCCTCTCAGCAGCTCAAGGTGCCACTGACTCAGTGCACCCAAAGTCACCGTCCCGTGGCGGGGTGCCTGTGCCGTCCGCAAGGCCCCGTGTGCCACTAACCCTGTGCAACCCCAGTCTGTGCCACGTGGTGGTAGGCCCGTGCCGTACTCAAGGCCTCGGATGCCACTAACCCTGTGCAACCCCAGTCTGCGCCACGTGGTGGTAGGCCCGTGCTGTACTCAAGGCCTCGGATGCCACTAACCCTGTGCGCAACAACTTATGGGCCCTATATGAGTGCGAACCGTGGAGCGTACGTCATCCAGTCACCACCGGAAGAGGGGAATGTGACGTCGTCGGCCCCTTATGTTGGCGGAGTCACATGGCCTGTGACGCCTGTGCCGGATGGGTGTGGTGTGTGTGAAAACCTGCCCTCAAGGAGTGGCTGTGACATGCTGACAACTAGACCAGTGACCTGCACACCACCAGCAAGTACGGCTGTGACGGGTAGCAATGAGGGCCCCCCCTTGGGGCGTAAGCGGAGTGGTCTGGCCTGCTGTACGCCGGACCAGCGCAGGGCTTGCAACAATGACTCGTGGGATCTGGGCGTGGTCCAGTCCATGTCCGGACAAGGAAGTGACTGATGCGTGTGTCCCTGTTGTAGTGTTCACGGGACCCGGTACACAAAATGCAATGTCGCACCCTCTGACTGGCATCCCACAGGATGAACATCATTGACGCAAGGAAAGGCACTGTCCCCACATTCATCCACACATCCATACATGAATGACGTAAGACATTACACAGCAGTGCGTCACTGGATGTTTATTTGCACATCCAGTGCAGTCATGCAGCTGGAGCGGTACAGGGCAATGCCGAGCACACTACACAATATGGGCCCATGGAGGGCCAGCCAGTGTCCATCCGGGGATGACCTGTACTGCGGAAGGGGAAGGGTTCAGTCCGCAGTCTGTCCGCCGCGTCAATGGTCGTCAAACAGGATGTGGCAGTCCATGTCGCTGTCCAAGGTGAGTGCATCGGAGTGTATCGGGGGTCAGTGGTAGGTCTTGAGGCCATGTGCGGCACCAAGCAGAAACAGGCAAGGTGGCGGAAATGAATGCTAGTACCTCCTTCTGATCTCAATCCCATCCACGTCCTCGTCCCCGGATGTGTGCTCTGCCCCACCTGTGGGTGTTTCAGTACCGTCTGCGGCACTGTGTGCCACTGACACATCAGGGGCCGGAGGAGGATTGTCGGCCGCACTGTGTGGCAGTGACACATCAGGTGCCGGAGTGGATACGCCTGCCGCACTGGGAGGCACTGACACACCAGGGGGCGGAGATGTGGATGGTGTGGGGGCAGCAGCATTCATCATCGCCACGCCTTGTGGCAGCAATGCCATGATGAAGACATGCAGGGCCTGGTAGATCCCAGCTACATTTCGCTGATGTGCAGCGGTGACTGTCATCCTTTCCGCCTCCATCCGCACCATGTCCTCCATGAGCCTCCGCATGTGTGCCAGCTCACGGCTGGCATCGCTGGAGCCACTCTGAGCAGACAGGTATTCTTCCCTCCACGTCATGACTCCAGCGATGTCAGTCAGGGCTCGTTGGAGACCATGGGGCGGACATAGATACCCAAGGATGGCGTCAAGTTTGGTAGCCATGAGGTCGAACCCCACCCGCACCTGCTCGGCCGTCTCCCTCTGGCCCTCCAGCACACGGCGTTGGAAGGCCATTTGTTGTTCCTGGGGGACTTGGGAGGGTGCCGGGGCTGTGGGTGCCTCCTGCTGGGTGGTTTGGGTGGTGGGTGGGGTCTCATCGAGGTAGCTGGGCTGCCCTGATCCGGGAGGTGGCTGGCGGATGAGGTCAATGATGTCTTGGATGGTTTGGGGGTTGATGCTGGTGTTGTCCTCCTCCTCGTCATCAGTGAAGAGTGGCTGTAACTGCTCTGCAGGAGGTGTTGACGATGCCCCTGCGATGTGAAGGGGAGATGGTGTATTACAATGTGTCCACATGTATGTAGCCGCATGGTACAGGTTGACATTCAGACAGCATGGCATTGTACATTGTGACAGTCTGTGGGTCTGGGCGAGGACCCAGGGTCATTGTGTGTGTGCACTGTGCCCTGCTTGCTTGTGCATGTGTGCCATTGTGGCCATCTCTCCCCGTCCCCCCCAGTACCTGGTGGTCACTCACCCTGTTGCGGTTGTGTTGTGTCCTGTCGAGCAGTGTCCGGTCCCCCGACTCCGGCCACAGTATCCATACTGATGACTGTCGACACCAGCTCCTCCATGTCATCCAGCTCCAGCTGTGGCGCTGGGCCCCCACCTCCGGTCTGCGTTGCTGCCTTCTGGTTGGCGCTGAGTTTCTCCTTGGTCTTCCGCTTGATGTCATTCCATCACCTCTTGACCTCGTCCATTGTCCGCTTGTGCTCTCCGACGGCATTCACCTTGTCGACGATGTCCCGCCATATTCCATTTTTGGTGCCCAATGACACGTTGGAGATGACGAAGAGTTGTTGATGGTGTTCCATCACCTCCATGACTATGATCCTGTTCGCCTGCGGACTGAACTTGGTCTTCCTGGTCTTCTTGTCCTTGCCCTTCCCTGTCCCCGAGGTCCCAGGCGGGTCGTCCGGGGTGCTTGTGGGGTTGTGCTCGTCCTCTGCGCCTGCTCCGGCTGCCTCCATGGTGCTTCGGTGTTGGTCAGTTTGTGTGTGGGTGTTTTTTCTACTTTTATGGTGATTTTTGACGTCTGCCAGGTGTGTGTTGCAGGCCTGGCGCTGCTTGTCTCTGATTTCCTCATCTCGCTTTGGCCCATCGCTTGTTTTTTGGTGTTGTGGTTTGTGTTTTTATCTGCATCGTGGTGGTTGTATCGCGGACATTGTCCGCGGTTTCGGCAGACTATCGCATGCTACCGCCTTGTTGTGAATTCCACGTGGACACGGGGTTATTTTCCCGCGATAGGCTGCGATATTGAAAGTTGCGTTACTCTACTCTTGGTGTAGTTATCACACTTTCTTGTGAATATACCCCTGAGAACATTACCACTGCTGACCAGTGCTAATGTGCATGTGCTCTTATCTAAAATGTGATGACAATTGGTTTCTCCGTCATTGGTCTATTTGGTTAACTTATAAGTCCCTAGTAAAGTGGTATACCATATACCCGGGACCTGTAAATCATTTGCCACTATTGGGCCTGCAGCACTGATTGTGCCCCCCACAGAAGTAGCCTTTCAAACCTGACTCAGGCCTGCCACAGCAGGGCCTGTGGGTGCAGTTTACTGCCACCTTGACTTGGCATTTCTAACTACTTGCCAAGCCTTAAACTCTCCTTTTATCATATACCAGTCACCGCTAAGGGTACACTGTGGAAATGACAGCGATCCATGCAGTGGATCGAGAACAGACTTTCTCCCCAGGTCAACGAGAAGCAATGTTACCAAAGTTATTACAGTAAAAATGCAATGTCAAGTTTGTGGGAGACTGATCTACTCACTCCGTTAGGGGCCGACCGAACGGAGCGGAGTCACCCTTAGAGGAGACTGATATTACATATCACTCACCTCTAAGGTAGGCCCTAGGTAGCCTTAAGGGCAGGGTAATATGTAAGTAAAAGGTAGGACATGTACCTTTTTGTTTTACATGTCCTGGTAGTGACAACCACCTAAGTTCAGTTTCACTACTGTGAGGCCTGCTCCTCTCGTAGATAAACATTGGGAATTCCTTAAATACCCTTTTAAGTGTAATTCCTGATTTCAGAGGAGTAGCTACTTTATATTTTATATCATTGGATTGATAATGACAAATCCTCTTTAGTGGTAAAGTTGGATCTGGTATTACTAATCTAGAAATGCCACTTTTAGAAAGTGGACTTTTCTCTGCTCTTAACTCTCTTGCCTTACAGCCTGTCTCCAATACACGTCTGGGGTGGGGTGACAGCTACACTTTTTGCATTCCCTCAAGACAGCCACAAGTAGAGGACACTCAGCTGCATCTGCATTCATCTGCATAGGGTTGGGTCTTCCTTGGCAAGAGGGAGAGGTGGAGCTGACACGTACACCTGAATAAGTAGTGCCCTAGCCTCATACAAAACACTGATTTACCCCTCACTGACAGGCTGGCAGACAGATCTGGGCTGAAAGGAGACTTCTGCACCACAAAGGCTATGCATTGTAGTCACCTCCACTTCAAGGACACATTTGGGTATAAGTATTGGGTAAATGACCCCCTCTCACTAGTTTACTTTGGGGTCCTATGGAGACTCTGCCAAAAAGAGGAGCTGTACTACAGGAGGGACTGCCACTTTGCTAACTGCTTTGCTGTGTTGGCCTGCTCCGTCTGACCTGGGTGGTGAGAGGACTGGACCTGTTCTCTACAACCTTTTGCAACCTAAGTAACTCTAAGGGCTAGTTGGCTTGCCCCCTGTTCAGGAAATCTCAGGGCCATCAAAGATTTTATTTGCATAAATGACCAATGCTAGGCTCTGCTAATCCGGAGTCTGACTCTGCCTGACTTGCCCTCAACCAGTTCGGGGCTTTCGCAGAGTGTTGGCAGTCGCTTTTGGGCATCAACAAGTATCAGCACCGTGCACCAATCATGAAACGCCGTGTCTATCTGTTCGAGCACAGACTATCGTGTTTGTTGACTTTGTCGAAGCAGCAGTACCCGAAGGCAGTCCAGCACGACCCGGTGCACTCTGCACACATCAAGGAAAGACAGGCGCCTGCCCTCCGTGACTCCAACCACCGCATTGTATGCAGCAAGGGGAGACTTCAGCAATGTGGGTCCAGATCCCGAGGCTGACGGTTCCACTGCAAATCCCCTGAGAAAGGTACTGTGCACTACGGGACTTACAAGTTCCCTGCCGCCCACCAGCACTTTTGTGGGAAGCCCCGAACGGAGAGCGTAGATCAGTCCCCCGCAAACTTGACATTGCATTCTATTTTTACTGTAATAACTTTGGAAGCATTGCTTCGTGCTGACCCGTGGCTAAAGTCTGTTCCCGATCCATGGCTTGGATCGCTGTCATTTCCCCAGAGTAACCATAAAGAACCTACTGAAAGCACAAGGGCTCTTTCATCATTGTACATTCTTGAAGCAATTTATCTTGTTTTGAATAGTAAATGAGATACTATTTCCATACCTCATTGTCGAGTCTTTTTGGTGGTGTTTTCACTGTGTGACTGAATCTACGTATGCAAAACTGCTTTACACATTGCCTCTTATGTTAAGTCTGACTGCTCTGTGCCAAGCTACCAGAGTGTGAACACGGGCTGATTTAAGTATGTGATTGACTTACCCTGACTAGAATTGTGGTCTCTACTTGGACAGGGCGCATACCTCTTCCAACTAGAGACCCGATTTCTAGAAAGCCCTGACTGCAAAGTTCTTCCTAGTATCGCTTTTTCCATAGATGGATAAGTGTATGTCTCCTCCAATAATGTTTCTTTTTATGGATGATTGGTGGGTGTTTCCTGACTAAGTATATCCTGCAGACTTACTTTTCCTAGTACAAGTGAGTTTTCAAAAACCCTGAGCATTATGTCAAGTCCTGACAGCAGATCATTGAACACTGAGCACAATGCATCCATCCTAGGGAGATAAGGTGCTATGTGGTGAAGGAAAGGGTGGGGTAGGAGTCTCCTTAGTTATTTTTTACAGGTCTCTGCAAATTAGTTGTAAGGATGTTCCCACAATGGACAAAGGGAGGACAGTACACTTCTTGAATCAGTCAGCACAGTAGGATGAAGTTTGGATGGAAGAAACCAGGCTTGGGCGTGAGTAATTTGGCTCAGTGAAGTGCTACAATTTTGGAGGACATTATCATTATGACACCATCCAAGAGTGCAACATCGATGAAACAGGTATTAGGCTGGGCCCTGGGAGTAACAAAAGGGGATGGAGGGACCATGTCGCACAACCAAGTTTGATGAGTGCCCACCAACTATAAGAAAGTCCACCTCCTTTTTTATGGAACCATTCTTTTTTATTAAGCGATCCGAGATAACAGTACACAGCTATAAGCCTAGAACCTCACGGCCGGCAGCATAAAGCATTAAATAACGGGCAAGACTACACAGCTTCTTTGCCTACAACCCGGGGGCTGGCAGCGTTAGTCGGATCATAATATAAAACAAAACATAAAACATAACAACCTAACCTAAAAACAAAGCATTGAGGAAAGAATCCCTCCACCAAAACCCTGCACCGGTGCATGATCTAGCAAAAGGTTAAGGTTCACGTCTGGGTGCTAAGGTCACCACCAGGGCTCTGAGCCATTTGCACGGTCTGTGGTGTTTCTTCCTCGTCCCCAGGGAGTAGGCGTAGTATTTGTAGATATTTTGGGCATGTTACCTCCCGCAGGTCTGTGTAGAGAATCTGGATAAAAGGAGCCCACAGATTAGCATACTCCTCCCCTTTGTATTCTGAGATCAAGGAGAGGTGCTCCATTGCGAGGGTTAACCATAGTCTGTGCAGCTATGCCGTGTGATCTGGGGCAGTAGCAGTGCCCCAGTGCGCTAAGATCGCTTGTCGCGCTGCAAGTAGCACCTGTGCAATTTGTCTACCCCTTAGGGAACGCAGGGAAAAGGTCAGTGAGTTCCGCAGCCCTAGTAAGGTGTGCGCTGGAAAACGTGGCAATTCAGTGTCAAAAGCCTTATCAATATCATCTAAAACCATGTCCCCAAAATGGGCCAATTTTGGACAGTGCCATAGTAAATGCACTAAGGAGCCCGCAAGACCACACCCCCTCCAACACTTCTCAGTGTGATTTTTGTCCCATTTGTGGATGCGGGCAGGCGTGAGGTACCAATACGCTACAACATTGTCAGCCGATTCGGACCCCGCAGTGCTGTGTGCCTTGTGGTGTGCTCTGAAATGGATGTCTTTCCACTCTTTGTCTAAAAGCCTTATCAATATCATCTAAAACCATGTCCCAAAAATGGGCCAATTTTGGACAGTGCCATAGTAAATGCACCAACTCTTCCTCCCAGCGTAGTTGTCCCTTGATGTGCCCCCCTTCCTTCCTTGTGGCAAGCATGGCGTAAAGTTCTGATCTTAGATGTTTATCATCCTTTTTACAAACGAGCCACTTCTCAAATATCGTGAGTGTCCGAGAGAACTCTGCATGACAACCCGGGGAAGTAACCCAATGTCGTAACTGTAGATAGTGAAATTCATAGATCTGGGGTAGGTCATAATCTAATCTCAGCTGATCAAATGGAATGATCCCCTCTGGGTCAAACAGCGAGCCCACCCGTTCGCATCCTGACTCTCTCCATTTCTGGAAGACTTCTGATTTGCATCCCGGGGGAAATTCGGGGTTGTCAACTATCGGGGATATCGGAGAGGGAACTGTCGTTAGGCCATTCTTATGTGCTACCTCGTCCCAAACCTTTAAAGTAGCGGTGGTGATCAGTGAGGAGTATAGACCCCACACTCTATGTTTGCGTGGGAGCCAAACCTCCCGCCAGATATTTATTCCAGCCACCGCTTGATCCATAAAGGACCAGTGCTTTTCAGAAAGCGGGCGGTTCCATTCCACTATGTAGCGGAGATGTGATGCTTGCAAATATCTATGGAGTAGTGGTAGACCCACCCCCCCTCCCGCTTGGCCTGCGTCAGTTGTGCTATGGATAGTCGGGGCTTCTTCCCTCCCCAGATGAACTTGTTGATAGCTAATTGCAAAGTGCGTATGGCCTTCGGCGGTGGGACCAGTGGTAGCGTCTGGAAAGCGTATAGAATACGTGGTAGTACTGTCATTTTTACTGCTGCGATGCGACCAAACCATGCCAGCTTGAGCCGTGACCACCCATCCAACGCTTTCGCTGTCTGGTCAATGAGCGCTGTGTAGTTTAACGCAAGAGTCTTAGGCAGTGTCGGGGCTAGAAGGATGCCCAGATATGTTATCGAGTGCTTTGCCCATTGCAAGGGGAATCTGTTCCATAAGATCTCGTCACAGGCCGGGGGGTGGATAAATTGAGAACCTGTGATTTACTCAGATTCACTTTGAAGCCTGAAGCTTTCTCAAAGTACTCTAACTCGCCCAGGAGCGCTTGTAAGGAGACAGGTGGGTTCGACAGTGATAGAATCACATCATCTGCATACAGACTGATTTTGTGGATATTTCCACCGAATCGGAGTCCTCCAATCTGCGGGTGATCCCGGATCCTTTGGGCTAGTGGCTCCTTATACAGAGCGAAGAGAATGGGGGATAATGGGCACCCCTGTCTTGTACCGCGTGCGAGCGGGAACGACTCAGATGATAGCCCATTCACTCGCACAGATGCACGTGGAGCCCGGTATATGCATTCAACCCATTTTATAAATGGATCTCCAAACCCGAAGCGGTGGAGCGTATCAAACAGATATCTCCAGCGCACTCTGCCGAATGCTTTTTCTGCGTCTATCGACAGGAACAGGGCGTCTTTGCGGGATCGGTGGATGCTATCCATTAGATGGAGAAGATGCTTAGTATTGTCTTCTCCTTGGCGCATGGGGATAAACCCCGCCTGATCCGGGTCAACGAGGCTCGCCATGAGTGGGTTCAGTCGGGCGGCTAGGATTCCAATGAAGATTTGTGCGTCTGTGTTGAGCAGAGAAATAGGTCGATACAACCCGCATTCACGGGGTCTTTGTGGGGCTTAAGAATCACAGAGATCGAGGCCTCTGCCATGGAATCAGTAAATGAGCCACTTTCAAGGAAGGAATTAAATAGACATGTCAGCAGCGGCGCCAGTTCCTTGCAGAAGACCTTATAAAACAAAGCAGGAAACCTGCCGGGCCTGGATCCTTGTTCACCTTCAGGCGTGCAATAGCCGAGATGACTTCCTCGGGTCATATGGGGTTATTGAGTTGTGATGCAAGACCCTCTGGGAGGCGAGTGACCGCGCTCGACTCAAGGTAGGCCAGAGTTTCGTGGTGCGCCTGGTCATCTTCGGCGTATAGGTTTTGATAAAAGTTCTTGAAGGACTCAACTATTTGGGGATCTGTATGTACTTCCTCACCTGTTGGCTGCCTGATTGAGGCAACCGGGGTGGCCATCGTCTTAGCCCTGAGCCTTTGGGCGAGCATTCTCCCACATTTGTCGCTGCCCAGGAAAAATTTATGCCTAAGTCTGAGAAGGGCATATTTCGCCCTCTCTAGGTCTAAACGTTTTAGAAGGAGCGGTTTCCATTCCAACTCCCCCCAGACCCTCGGGGCACCCGTGCGTTTGTGGCTAGACTCCATTTCCTTAACCTCCTTCTCGATGCTTTGTCGTTTTTCCCGGCGTTCACAGTTTTCCGCCGCTGACACTGCAATAAATTCTCCTCTCATGACTAGTTTCAACGCTTCCCAGATTGCTGCCAAGGGGGTGTCCCCTCTGTCATTGTGCTTCAGATATTCTGAGAGCTTGGTGCGCATGTCTACTACATCTTTCGGTGCTTGCAAAAGGCTATCCCGTAGGCGCCATCTAGAAAGGCTGGGCCGGTCACCCTCGGGCTGGATTGCGACCGTGATCAATGCATGGTCAGAGAGGGATCTTGGTTCAATAGATGCGGTACTCAACCTGGGGATCATTGCTGTTGACGCCAAGAAAAGGTCTATTCGTGCGTACGATTCGTGCGCAGCAGAATAGTACGTATAATCTCGTGTCTCAGGATGTAGCTGACGCCAGACGTCCTGCAGGTCATTTTCCTCGAGCCAGCACCTGCCCCCAGGTGAGAATGCCCCAGTTTGCATGGTCCTCTGGCAGGAGCGATCTAGGGCCAGATGCATCAAGCTATTTAGCGTGCGCAAAAATTGCGAATGGCCTTTTGCGCATGGAAAGTAGCCTTAAGCAATGCATCATCACAATTTGCAGAATACCACACAGAATCGCAAAAAATAAATAATCGCAATTTTGCGATTCTTTATTTTTGCGATTCTGTGTGGTATTCTGCGAATACTGAAGATTTTGCGAATCCCAATTTGCGAATCGCAATTTGGGATTCGCAAAGCTATGCATAAAAAATCGCAAATTGCAATTTTGGTGAAAATCGCAAAATTGTGCACGCAATTTACAGAATTTTTCAGGCAGGTGGTAAACAGGTGAAAACACTTGAAACAGGTGGGAAACATTGGGAAAGTATATAAACAGGCCCAGGAGGCCTCAGAATGTTTCACAATGGCAGCACTCTACGTCATGGCTATGAGGATGAGGCTACGAGCGGCAGCACAGAGAAGAAGGAGGATACAGGAGCGCATTTTTAGAGTGCACATTACATTGTTGGGGCAGACAGAGGAAGAGATCTATGACAAGTATAGGTTACATGCAGGCATGATCTATGATCTCATTGCAGAATTAGATCCCCTACTGCAGCGTCAGACTCGCAGGACATATGCCATACCCACTCATGTGCAGGTCCTATGTTCCCTGCACCTGCTAGCATCAGGTAGCTTCCAGGGCGTAGTAGCTGCAGCTGGAGGGGTGTCACAAAGTGCCCTTTCGCACTTTTTCAAATCATTCATTGCCGCCATGTTGACCAGGATACACCACCACATTAGCTTCCCCTCAACCCCACAAGAATTGCATCAAACCAAATTTGGCTTCTATCAGATAGCCCAGTTTCCCCACGTATTAGGTTGCATTGATGGAACGCATGTAGCCATTTGTCCGCCATCAGTGAATGAGTACATTTATAGGAACCGAAAATCCTACTATTCACTGAATATCCAAGTCGTCTGAAATTCAAAAAACATCATAACTGACAGTGGCACAATTCCCTGGCAGCACACATGACTCATACATATTCAGACACAGTGGCATACACACTTGTCTCCTTGGGGGTGAATTTGGCGACGGATATCTGCTTGGTAAACATATCTTTCAATGTCTTGCATACTCTGGGCAAATGGTGATGCATATCAGTCAGTAACCTGTTGCTTACTTCCCTGTAGGTGACAGCGCATACGCCTTGCGCTCCTACATCCTGACGCCATACCTCAACCCAAGTACCCCAAATGAGCAGCGTTACAATGCAGCGCACATCTCCACACGGAACGTCATAGAGCGCACCTTTGGCCTACTGAAAAGTAGGTTCCGCTGCCTCCACAAGACTGGCGGGGCGTTGCAGTACCGACCAGATACCTGCTGCAGAATCGTGGCCACTTGTGCCATGTTGCACAACATCGCAACTAGGAGAAGCATACCCCTGGAAATGTCTGACAGCGAGCCTGAGGACAACAACCAACCAGGGCAACCACCACAAGCAGCAGCTGGGGCAAGCTTAGCAGAAGGGAGACGGAGACATGCAGAAATAACACAGCATTATTTTTAAGGTGGGGAATGATGAGACAAGACACTGCTTGGTTTAACTGTAGCAGATGTTTTTAATGAATAAATGTGGTAGTGTTAATGCACACATACCAGGTGCTAACTAGCACAGTGAGTGAAAAAAATAGAGTACATGACATTATCATTGGACTTGAATGTCAGTCACAACAATTGGCATGATTATGGTTACATCACCATATTGGAGTTGTTCTTCCAACACCACCCTACTTTTTGCATGAACACACCCCAAACGCCTTTCTGTGGGCTCAGTCATGTCCCTCGTGGAGCCTTCTGATGCAGTGGTACTCCTAGTAGTGCGCCTCCTGCATGTAGTCACTGGCACCAAGAGACTACTGAGGCTGGACGCCTCCTCACTCTCCCCTCCAACAATACATTGCTGCCCCCAGAAGAAGCAGTCTGAAATTGCTCAACTGCATTTGTGACCTGGATGAGTCCCCTGGCCACATCCCCACAGCAATGGCTCATTTTGACCTGCATGGCCACAGAACGACGGGACAGCACAGCTGTGTTGGTGCTCAGCCGGTTGATGGCTGTGGTGTAGCCATCTAAGCGCCCTAAGAATTGGCGATGCCTTCTACGTTGGGATACCTGGTCCTCCTGCATCACTATGCATAGCTCCCGTATGGCTTCATTTGACTGTCTATGTCCTTCCACCACTGCTGTAGTCAGCTCCTTCAAGCAGTCCCTCATGTCTGCCATGCTGTTTGACATTGTGCAAAGTTGTGCCTGCATTAATCGCATGTTCTTTGCTTGCAGGCGCTGCACCCTCAGCATTTGGCTCCCCAGCCCACCCCAGACATTTGGACTATCATCCTCTGCTGTTCCCATCTGGGCCCTTGACCTGCGCCTCCGGGTTTGGACATTGCTGCGCAGCACCTGTGTATGGGGTCTTGGTGTGGGTGTACGCCCAGGCTGAGATGTCTGGGGATCATGTTGGCTCGCCTCCTCTACTTCCATGGCAGGTAGTGGTGGTACTGTGGTCCTGCCTCTTGTGGGTGCAGGGTTAGTGTTTTGTGGGGCCACATGTGTCTCCACTCCTGACTGTGCCTGAGTCTCCTGGGTGTCTCCACCTTCACTATCCTCTGTCTCCTGTGCAGCTGCATCTGTGATGTGAAACAGTGTAATTTTAGTTCACTTTTCAAAACATGTGTGTCACATTATGCATTTTTCGGTTCCATTAAATTACTTTCTGACACACAGGGCCTGATTCTGATGCGGTTAGGAAAGCATTCCCACCTAGGGCCTGATTCTGATGCGGTTAGGAAGGCCTCCTAATGGCATTTGCTCCTTCCAAATCGGATCGGGAACGTGTCTTCCCGACCCAGGGCCCAATTCTGATGCGGTTAGGAACATATGCTCCCATTGAAGTCAATGGGAGTCCAACCAAATCGTATCTGGAAGCATCCGGATGCATCGTACTCCGTCGGTCGGACTCTCCCGATCCGAGTGGGTCGGAAACCATTTCCAAACCGATTCGGTCGGGGAGCTTTCCAACCCGCATCAGAATCAGGCCCTATGTGTCTATATGCTTCACTTTCTTGTTGTACTTGTAAGCAACAATGTTGTTTTGCTCCCTACTTGCCTTTCCTATAGGATTTGCTGCCTGTTAATCCCATAATGCATTTGGGTGTAGCAACTAAAATGTGGACTGGAGTATGATTCTGAACACTACACCTGATCTGACTTGAGGGTATTTTTTTAGGATTCCGCATTAAATGGACATTTGCATGCATCTTACCTTGTGAAGTACTGGCCGGTGCAGAGGTGTCCAAATCCGTTACTCCAACTACAGCTTCAGGCTGAAGTGTGAACTCCACTAGGTCCTCCAGGGGTGTATTGCCAGTTTCTATTTGTGGCCCTCCTCCAGTCTTCTTAGCCTCCGCAAGCCTGGCAGCAACCTTCTCCTTTGCACGGCTGTGGAGGTCATACCAGCGTTTGCGCAGGTCTTCTATTGTGCGGTGGGTGACCCCCACTGCGTTTACTTTGGATTGTATTCTGAGCCAGATTTTGCGCTTCTCTGACTCAGGGACCTGGAGTGACAGCTTTCCAAACACCTTGTCATGCCTCCTCACAACCTCCTCAATGAGGATTTCAATTTCTTTTTCGCTGAATTTCAGCTTCCTCTTGCGATTTGCAGACTTCTCCCCACTTGATCCTGAAGCCATGCTGATGTCCCTGAACAGTTTTCCAAACACCAAAATGGTTCCTTCAGCTGTGCTCCTGCAGTCTGCCTCCTCCTCTGACTCTCTCAGTGCACTGGATTCAGCATCGGATGCATCACTTCCTGGTTGTGATGTCATCAAGCTGCACCAAAAACGAACTCGCAATTAGCGATTTCACTAATTGCGAGTCTCTAATTGCAATATCGCTAATTGCGAGTCAATAACTAGACCTTGCAATTCCAATTTGCGATTTTTAAGGATTCGCAAATTATTAGCGATTTTCTTGATGTATTGCATTTTTTGATTCCTTATTAGCGATTCCTTATTTTTCGCTAATAAGGAATCGCAAATGCAGATTTTGATGCATGTGCCCACTAGTGTATTGTCCATTACCAGGTTAAAATCTCCCCCCACCAGTATTGCTGCATCAGGAGACGCCAAGACATCTGTGAGGGTCCTAATTATGAAGGCTTCTTGTTGTGTGTTCGGGGTGTATATGTTAACCAGAGTGCACTGTGTGGAACCCCACCGGATTCTAAGTGCGAGAAAACAGCCCTTCACTTCAGAGAGTATGGAAACTACTTTGCCCTCAAATTTCGCTCCAAAGAGGATAGCAACACCATTTCTTTTAGCCGTGCTTGAGGACCAGTGCTGGCGAGGGAAGCGGCGCGAACACATGCGTGCTGTGTCTCTGGACAAGAGATGAGTCTCTTGCAGCAGACAAATGTCACCCCTAGAGTTCTCCAATAGGGAGAGAATAGCAGTGCGTTTTACAGGGTGGTTAAGACCACGTACATTAAGGCTTACAATCTTAAGGTCTTTGCCCATGTTGGTAAAGGGAGTGTTACCACTGCAGCGTGGTGCACATTCTGCCTAGGGTAGGAAACAGTAGGTAAGCCTAGTGTTGTGAATTGCAATTGCCAGGTGCCAGTCTCTACTACAACCTGTGCAGGCAACAACAAACAATTAAACCCAAAATATTTGAACTCCAAAAAAGCCCCCCCATGTCGCCAAAAAGGCATAAAATTATAAACAAATAAGACAGTTCATTTTGATAGGAGTGTTCGAAGGGGCAGTAGCCAAAGGACAGTCCGGTAATTCCAGGGCCCATAACTTACAGTTAGTAGGTAACGGAAGTCCTCACAAGGGCCAAGGCAGCGATGGTGGCATCTCCCAGCCCCACCAAGGCAGGCAGCTCTCCTTCTGGATACATCACATTTCAGCTGGGGGATGTCTGATCCGGCCCGTTGGCCAGTGAATTAATTACTGCTTCTCTTTCTTTTGCTATCGTTTCTGTGTCAGGTTTGTGGGAGGAAGAGGACTTCGAGACTCTTCGCCAGCGGGACTGTGAAGGAAGTGACCCAATTAGGGCCACCCGGGTCACTCGCGATCACCTCTCAGCCTTCCATACAAATGAAGAGTCGGTCAGACAGTAGAGAATACAAACCAAGTATATTTATTCAGATACACTTGTGAGTAGCCCAGTCTGCCTAGTCTCCTTGGATTGCTACATAGGGACTGACATCAGCAAACATGGTGATACATTATGTACGATTCAGAACCAATAAAGGCACGCCAAAACTGTAAATTTCCAGTTGGAGGCAGCTAGACAAAGAAAGTACAGAAGGATGAGTTTCGATCCTGAGACCGGGCACACACTATCGCTACACCAAGGTCATTCTGTCTGTGCCTGCCGCTGGACTGGTGGGAGCAGGCCTCTATCTAGTGGGAAAGGTATGCGCTAATAAGAACAGTGTATTCATTAGTACAGCAAGGCCCAACCTTGGAGAAACGAAAACTATCACAGCTGCTTTCAGCAGAGACAGAGAGAAATTAGTTATGATCATGGCTGAAAATGGCGGCCAAACATAAAATGGTGCCGTGAATGCTAACTTAAGACGTACAATACATAAGCAGCACAGCTAAGACCTTTTTATTCTAACAAATTTGTGAGTCTCAGGCTCTCAGGCAACTTATGGTGCGGTTTGAGGGACATGGGTTTTGTAAAGCCCAGGACCTCCCTGGCTTCCTTTAAAGAGCGAAGCTGCCAAATTTTGCCTTCATGGCGGAGGATTAACTGGAATGGGTGGCCCCAGGAATATGATATCCCTTTCTCTTTGAGAAACGCTGTGACAGGGCGGAATTCTCTTCTTTTGTAGAGGGTGGTGGCCGATAGGTCCTGGAAGAAAGTTGGTGAATGCCCCTGAAACTGGACCGGGTGCTTGTCTCTCGCTCGTCTGATGATCTGTTCTTTTAGCGAGAAGTCGTGCACACATACCAGAATATCAGCGGGGGGCCCTGCCAGTCCGCGGCAAGCCCACCCAGTGTGCTCGGTCTATCTGAATGTCGGTGGTGTGCTCCTCGCCCAGCACGTGTCAGAAGAGGGCCAGTACGTAAGCACTGATGTCCTCGCCTTCTGCGTTCGATGGCACTCCTCGAATTCGAACATTATTCGGCGGGACCGATTTTCCAAGTCCTCCGCTTGGGCTTGCAAACCGATGTGCTGTTCCTTCAGGCGTATGATTTCTTGCTGCATCATTTCTATCTCTTCGTCTCTCCCTGTCTCGTGCTCTTCCAGGGTCGCAGCGCGTTCGCCCACCTCGTCCACTTCGCGCTTCAGCTCTTTTAGATCGGCTGCGAGCTGTCCTTTCAGCTCTTGAAGATCTTCACATAAAGATGTGAACAGCGCTGTCATGAAGGCTTTCGTGGCTGGGGCATCAGCTCCTTCCTGGCTATCCTGTTGTCCCTCCCCGTCTGGGGGGGACCCATCACTGCTCCCTGTGTGGTTTGTTTCAGCAACATCTCTTTTACTGAGCGATCCTTCTTCACGCGGGCTGTAGCCATCTTGCACACCATGGAGGCCACACAAGCCCGGCCACGTAGACCCAAAAATCTAGAGGTGGCTCCCAATTGGATCGCTCAATAGCTGTGAGGGAGCTCTTCAGGGGTTATTGTACACATGGAGTTGCGGCCTCTCTAGAGCGCCACCTGGGCACAAAGCGGGTCCTGTCTGTCCTAAGACTTCGTCGCTACTCCAAATCGGTGCAAGGAGGTCTTACCCCTGCCCTCCTCTCAAGCGATGTGCAGGGCGCAAAAGAGACAGGGTTGCTGCCGATGTTTTAGCTGTCCCCCTTCTGGGAGAGCCCAATCGGTGCCCACCAACGGTCTATGTGCAGAGTTGACCCATCAGGCACAGGTCTCCCAATTGTAGTCGCAGTGGGCTCTTCAAGTGACCCTATGGCCATATATCGGGGGGTCTTGTGGCAGGAGCGGTACACGGGAGGGACACTGCCCCCGCACGCGAACACAAAGGGACCCACCCAGACCCTCGCCCATCTATGAGCGGCCCGGGTCCCTCACAGGGGCACCGATTTATTCAGGCACCACCTCGCTCAGCTGATTTCAGGCTCTAGGTGTTCAATGCAGAGGTCTCCTGTGCTGAGATGCCAGTGCCCCTAGTCCCGAAGTGTGCTCCAGAGCCAACGGGACCATCCGTCTGCAGGGCCACAGAGGCCTAGCCCTTCAAAATCCCCCGATCTCTTCTCTCCCGCTCCGCGCCCACCGCCTGCCGCTCAGTATCTCCTGCGCTGCGGGCGTGCGTCTCCAGCTGCCTCAGCTGCAGGGTCCGCGGATTAGCCGATCCACGGTCCCTGCTTCGCCTCACGGCCGTGCTCCAAGGGCCTCTGTTCGGGGAGCCTCGCGACGGGGCTCGCCCACTGGGGCTCGGCAATCCGCTCAGGCCGTGCGTTCCCAGCCTTAGGCCGCGCAGCTCCCGCACTCACCAAGCTCACCCCCTCAGTCCCGTGAAGCGCGTCTCGGTGCGGGGAGGTTCGGGCTTTCTCCTTCCGACCGCCGGGACTGGAGCTGCTGCGCTGCACGTCACTGCGCACACTTCGAATCGGCCAGGCCTCTGCCACACGACCCCTTCGCAGTTCACCAGCCGGGTCGCAGAGGGCTCCAGAGACGTTTTGAAGCTGGCTCAGCTCTCTCCCCCAGTGATTGCGATTCAATAGAGCGAGCTATGGTGTTGCTAATTCGTGGCGGGCCGGAGAGACACTAAGGCACGTCTTATCCGGCCGTCATCTTGGCCACCTCCTTTTTTTAAATGCGTGAACAGCTTCAGAGAGCTGAAAGCAGACCTGCAAAGACCCTGGGCTGATTCTCCCCTGTCAGGAATTGGAGACTCCTGGTTGGTGCTCTCTGCAGAGCTGATTGCACAAGAGATTAAAGAACCCAGTTGACACAATTGGGGCCCAGGAACATCTGATTGCCAAGGGACCTTCTAAACTGTATTTCTAATAAGGGAACTAATAGGGATTTCACATAGGGTGCATCAAAGGTAGAAAATATTTTTAGTGTAATTTTCACATATACTATAATTGACAGATTTGTGTTTATATGACTCCCAAACAACACATTTTTCAAAGATGCAGCAGGCCCATGAGCAGAGGCATGTCACTAAGAAGCATGGTTTGCTTGGCCTACTAACCTAACCCCAGTCTTTAAAGCAGGAAGGGCTAGATGTACTAACATTTGATTTGCACACAATGGTTGCAAAATGTGCATTAACTTTTTGCAACCAAATCAGATGCTCCAAACTGACCTGAGATCTAATAGATCAGTTCACAAAATAAGGACTTACGGGGGTCACAGAATGACTTGCCTTATTTTCATTAGATAGGTCGGAATATGCAATCCCCTGTGATTGGCTGCAACCACAGGGATGGTGGATTGCAAGGTAGACCAGGCCATCATTCCTGTGATTGCATTCGAAAATGTATTTTCTTTTGAAGCAGCACATCCTAAAAAGAACAGGGGCTGCTTTAAAAAAAAATCAAATTTGGTAAACTTCAGGGCGAGCAGACAGGTGTCCACAGTTGTCCACACAACCACTATCTATTCCTCCCAAGGCTGCCACCTTGAAGTGTCCAAATAAGACCACTTGCCCTTTGAAAATCAGTTACCACCCCAACTTTGGAGTCGATAACTTGTTAATTTTTTATGACTGGAATTGCAGTCACAAACCATCGATACATACTATACTGACATACATTTTTAAAGGAATGCCCATTTCACATCTCTTTCTAATTGCGATTTGGTATGGGTCACTAACCATATTTTGTGATTCTGAAAACATTTCCGAAATGCATAATTGGTTTAGTACATAAGAAAATTTGATTTTTATGTCACAAACCCTTTGATTTTGTGAACTGCAGGGGTTGCAACCACAAAACCCCTTAGTACATCTACCCTCAGAGAGTTCTGGTGCATCTAGTCTGAACCTTGGACATGCAATCTGTGACTTTCAGACATTCACCTGGTTCATTGAAAAGACTAATACACATGTAGTTGATATTGGCGTGCATATTGAATCCCATAATGATGCAGCAAAAGAGGAACCATATAGGAATTAAAGAAGGTTGGGAACTACAGTGAACTCCTGTTGAGGCGCAAATATAATGATGGTGGTGGTCAACATATAGTTGGAGAGATTAACCTTGTGAGATCTTCTAGACAGGAAGGTATTAAGCTGTCATCCCTTTAGTGATGTTAGCTGCAGCCCGGTTCAGGTAGAATTATTGAACTGGCCCATTGCAGAGAGCATCTTTTTCAGGAAATGTATTACTGATGTCCCAGACCCTCATCAAGACGGAATCCTGACTTGAATCCACTAAGGAGATAATTTTGTTCTAAGCTAGCAGACACAAAAGTATTTACCCCAATCTCGAGGATCATGTTTAAACAGGGGAGACATATGCAAGGCTCTGGATCAGCAAGGAACCTCTTTATCAATGAATGCCAAGAAAGACTGGTGTTCATAAATTCTACAAAAAGCAAAAACAGAAAATAACATAAACTGGACACGGAGAAAACTGAACGAGATTACAACTTCTTTCAAAGCCATAAGTATATTTCTCTGGTTCTGATCAGATTTTCCAAATGAGATTTTGGGAGGGAGTTTAAGAGTATGTATAATTTGATTACCACTGCTAATGGTACTCTATTTTGAAATATGATTCCCAGCAAAGGAACCAAAGCAGGATTCACCAATGCTGTAACTCTTATATATGTTTTCACACGAAATACAAGACAAACTAACAAGATCCAAAAATAAGGTCAATGACACAGAATAATTCAATGGATTACACTTTTAGCTGTGGAGCTTTGGAAGCCTCCTAATATGGGCTGATTGCTGGGTTTTCTTCCTGAGCATCTTCCTGAATCCCTCAATCCAATTTTGGTGCTCAAGTGTGTACTCTTATTTTTCTGATTGCCTCCACTGCCTTGTATTTTGCTTCCAAATTGAGAAGAGGAGAACTTCATACTTTTCATGATCAAGACAAAATGTAAAGCATTGAACCATTTTAAGTTCCAAAGAATAGAATAGTAACCAAATTTTTAAGATTTATAAGAAGTGGAATGACAACTGTTGCCCCATTCTGTGGATTCCACACATTTTGTGGAGAATCTCTGTAAGGTGTGCAGCAGATCTGCCAAGACGGCGCTGGCACACAAGAGATATCTTGGTGTGAATTTCTTCTCCCAGCCTTTAGCAAGTGTAGATGTGGTCAAACTTTAGTCATCGTCTGTGTGGCAGGGAGCGTGGCAAATAAGTAATGAGCATCTCATAACAAATAGGTCACTTTTATAGGTTTCAATATGACTGCTTTTAGGGTTACCATGCGACCCGTCCACTTCCCTGCTCCCACATACTGACTTCCTACACCTGGAAGGCCCAATTCATTTTAACACATAGGGAAGCTGCAAGCCACTGCGAAACAAACATTGGGTTGCAGGAGATATGAAAGGAAGGCCCTCGAGGAAACAAACGTTTGCTGAAGCCCCCTGACATGGGTCACATATTTTAATTATAGTGAATTAAAAAAAAAAGATAAATACTTTATAGGCATTGCTGAATTACGATGCCAATTCGTGAGATGCATGTTATTAAACGTGATTGTGAGTGCTGATTGCACTGACTTATTTAATATTTTCTAACTATTAAGCATTCATGTGGCTCGAGGTCATTTCTTGTTACATCTCTGGAACGTCATTCATCAAAACGCCTTGCTTATCAAGGCAACTTGCCATATTTTCCTTTAACAGAAGCTGAGCAAGCAACCCTGCTGCCCGCCATCTTGTGAGGTTATCAATATGCAAGATACAAACCACTTCAGAGGCTTCCGGGGCCGCGCGGTTTATGGCCCAGCCTCTCCAGAGCTTCACATAATGAAGTGGTTAGCATTTACAATTCATTTCTGAGAGATGAGTTTTCTCTAGCTTGATCGAGTTCATTTCCATACACTGTTAGAAAGTAAAAATGACTGAATGTAATGAAATCTTCATCGGTCTTGTCAAGCTTACCAAAGAGATGGCTCTTTCTTAAAGGGAGAGTGCTTCATTGCTTCACGGGTTAATATCTGAGCTGTAGCAGAGGTCATAGTGTAAATTGTTTGCTTTTCAGGCTTACTGTATACCCATTGTATTTCACTGGTACCAACTTGCTGCATATATTGGTGCACCAATTTGCACAGTTTTAGCCGGTGCTTGAAATGGAAAATTAGAAGTGCAGGTACTCTGTAACAGAGTACCTGCTTTTTTCTATGAAGTGCCGGTACTCTCCAATCAAACGTATCACCCCACTCTTGAGAAGTGCCTGTACTCTCCCGCTCAAAATAAAAAAGTACCGGTACTCCGTACCGGACAGTACCGGCCCATTTAAAGCACTGGTTTTAGCTGAGAACAAGGTCCTGCTGGGGGTGTGGCACACACATGATTGATAATGTACAGAAATGACCCCAGGGGTATTGTATGGACTCTTAAGAATACGTGTGTTGTATTGTAGCATTCTATAGCGCTTAATGCCTTGTAGCGAGGTGCCAAAGCACATTTTCGAACGGGTAGCAAGCTACACCTTGGGGTAGGGTGTGCTTGACAGAGTGTTGTATTTGCTGGGCTTCATGACTTTCTCTTCAGAGCAGACCTATGCCTTTCAAAGTTTTGTATTTGATAAATGGTGGTATGAAATTAATGGTGTAGATACATTCTAAAAATTCGTGAGATGTGAAGCACGCCTACAAAATGCTTTCATCGCCATCATTATTCAATAATTAATTGAGCCATAAAAGCACATAAGAATAAAACATCAAAGCAATAAAAACATTTAAAATTGCTGAGAAAAATCATTTAAAAGCGAAATCCATCAATAACAGCATAACTAGTAATGTGCAGACATTGACTATTATTTATACATACACTCTACTAAAAGTCCAGGCTCAAGGTGAGTAATAAACATGACATTCCTACTATATCGGCCTGATTACAAGAGTACAAACATTGGCTGTGTTACAATCCCCCAGACCTAGCCGAATGGCATGTGGGCGTATTAGCCATTGCACATCTACACCATACCAACGCAACGTTCAGGACACTACTCTTTTCTGCCTCCGACTCCACATATATAACAGGAAACGGGAGACAGCAAATACAATTGGCGGAGCTGTGTGGATCTAAAAATCCTGGAGACTGCCCTAAAGTCCCTGATTCCCCATGTTACTGAACAGCGGCAGTATCCAATTCCTACTGTGGACATGGTAATGTGGGCAGAAAAAGATAACATAATCGATGCATTCTCTCATTTCGGGGCAGAAGGCGCAGGTCATGTCAGGGTCGGTGAAGAGACGTCCCATTCAGCAGTGTCGGACCGATATTTAATGTACAGGGTTTTTGCTAGCAGGGGCTCAATCACATCCATATACTCTTCCAGGGAGTAGACATGTTTGAACTCAAGGAAGGATAAAGTCAGAGGACCCACCCTCCCAGTTCTTAGTGGCCCACCATCCACATGCCTCCAAAAGATCCCCTTAAGGAGAGACTTTGATATTCTACATGAAGTCCCTGGGTTCGTCCAGAGATGCTCACACCCAAGCTCGATCAAACAAGATATAATAAAGGAATCTTGGTAGCCACAGGGAGTCTTAGGATCTCCTCCAATTCCATCCGATAGGGCACTAAATCTAAAGAGGCCCAGACCATTCTCCAATGCAGCAGGGGCCTAAGAACCCCTCTATGAAAGAGAGGTCTATGGCCTAGTTCTAACCAGAGGGGCATAAGTGGGGTACTAGCAGGAAGACTAGTTAAAAGTCATAAAAATCGATTCTCCATCAGCTTTAAATTCATTAACGTTCTCATGTCCTCCATAATTCTGCTCCATATAATGACCCCACGAGTGTTTGTAGAATGTAAATTCGGAGGGTCTGAGATAGCGGCCGAAAACTGGAGCCCTGGAAGGCTTTAAGGATGCCGCCTGTGTAGTGCTCTAACTTAAGTTTCGACTTCTGGATCTGTGCAGACCAACAAAAATGCTCTGTAAGAGTTTACTCTAGGTATTCAAATGTACAAACTCTCTCCAAGAGGCCACCATTTAAGGACGGATGCGGGCAGGTCATGAGGCAAGGTATTAAGGACCATATACTTCATCTTATTAAGATTGATCTAGAGCCCTCTCTGCCTGCAGAAGACACCAAACTGTTCCAACAGATTTTGAATACCCATGGGAGATTTAGAGACCAGTAAGGTGTCGCCCACAAACAGGAGTGCCATGACCTTCCTATTGGCTAAACTCGGGGCATCATGCTTGCACAGCTCTAGTTGGGCGACCAGGTTGTTTATGTATAATAGGAAAAAGGTCGGGGCGAGAACACACCCTCTTGCCTCACCCCCGAGTGACTGGAATGGGAGCCACATCTGACTTGTGCAAAATTATTCAAATGGAGCCTACTAATCTCACCTACGAGGTATTTAGGGGCTTCCAGGTCAGTCAAGACCTTCCGCAGGGCCTCCCTTGGAACAAGGTCAACGAAGACTACATAAAGACGACCACCTTCCAGAGTAATATATTTCCAATAAATTAATTGCAATCGAACTACTTGGTCGGTGGCACTGGTCCCCGCCCTAAACCCTTCTTGCAAGGGAGTCAACAAGCCCACGTCCTCTATCCAGTCATGCAGCTCTCCAGGAGTATCCGACTAAAGAGCTTCTACGAGCTGTCAATAAGACTAATTGGCCAATAGTTGGAAGGAAGGGGACTTAAACCCTTCTTATAGATCGGAATGATTTCAGCCCCAGCCTACATGGGGGGAATTGGCAGCCCTTCCAGAATGCAGTTAAAAAAACAGGACGAAATAGGGGCCCCAAATGTCCTTGTTGACCTTAAACAAATCCCCCAGAACATTGTCCAGCCCTGGCACTTTCCCTGGGGTGATCCAGTCTAACCCTTTAGCAACCTCTCTGGCAGTGATGGGATGAATATCTTAGTCATCCTGGCTGGACAAGCCAACCCATGTAGAACATTCTCTGCACAGCCGTCCCCAACCGAATCAATTGCAATGACCTTTGCACAATCATAACAAGGTACAGCCACTTCATCGGTCCCACCGGTATAGAGCCTCGAGAAGTGGGCGACCCAAGCTGCTGCAGTAATATTACAAGTCAGTGGAGCAGCAGGTTCCAAGCCTGTACCAGCCAAAATTTGCCAAAACGAATGATTGTCTTTCACTTTTTCTGCTGTCAGCAGGGCTTCCCATTTGGCCATTTCATGCTCACGCTTAGCCTTTGCTAATGTGGCTTTGTAGGAGGCCCTTGTTTCCTTGATTGGGGCTGTAAAACAACTTTTGACAGCAACCATCAGGGCACTTTGGGTTAGTCTGCAAGCCTTGGTGCACCATGGAGCCACTTTAGCCCTTTTAGGGAGAGACCTAGGGTCCATCATAAAAAGCTCCCTTAAGTAGCAGAACTGGCATTGATGTCCACCCATGAGGAAGCTGCAAGAGAGTTCTGTGCTATTCCATTTCTATTTTCATCACTGGTAGAGCGCATGGCGACCTGGAGGCATCCCAGAACTGAGTAAGAGGCATCATCATAACAGAACTGGAAGAGCACCTTAAAGAATCAAAATCAACCATTACCTTTCTAACAGTTCCCAAGTCTCTATAGGAGTGCCTCAAAGTTCAGCACTGTCGCCCACGCTCTTCAACCTATTCATGGAACCTCTCACTGAAATTCTGAATCATTCAAACATACATTACCACATGTATGCAGATGATACTCAACTGTACTTGAAAATCTCTACTCTGGAGGACATCAAAACACTTAACACTGCCCTTGCAAAAATGCAAAATTGGTTAACCCACTATCATCTTATGCTAAATACTCTGAAATCCGAATGAATACCTCCTGATCTCCCCTTGCAATCACTCGACCCCACACATTCATGACTGGCTCAAACAACTAACAGCCCTGAAAGGCACCCCCCATATTGTGGACTCAACTAGATCTTTAGGCATAATACTGGACAAACACCTAAATATGCAAGTCCACATCAGGGCAACAACCAGAGGAGCTAATCACCAACTTCTTTTTTTAAATTTATTTATTGAAGAGCTTACAACAAGGATACACAAAAGTCAGATTGATGGACTGGCACATAGCACAATCAGCAATAGCAGAGTAAGCTGAATTTTTACATCAATAAAGTGATAAGAAGCATATCAAACAGCAATCTAATAGTACCAACCCTAACACACCACCGCCCCAGAACAAGTGCCCCCCAACCCGAACTCAGGCAGAGCAGAGAACAAACAGGACACATTTCGAGAGATCTCGTGCAGTGGTAAAAAGACACATATATGGCAATAAAACTATGACCAGCACAAAGGCAGAGCTTCTGATATCTTAACCCGTTGTTGCACACCGAACAAGATGCGCGACTGTCACACCATTTACAGTATATCTGGATGGGACAACAAATATGCAGTGAGCGGGGCCCAGAAATCCTTGGGGCGTCAGGCCTCGGGTAGCTCTTCCGCATAAACCCCCAGCTGATCCCTACAGTATAGTAGATCTCGGAGCCACATTTTCATAGTAGGAATGGTTTTAGCTCCCCAGCACTTTGCGACAGCCCTCTTAGCAAATAATGTGGATACTGCAACTATGCGGCGGTTGCAAGGTTTGAGGCGCTGCACATACCCTAAAATGCAAAGCTCAGGAGTGCAATCTACTGGCTCCAGCACCACATCCGCAAGCATCTCTGCTACCCTGGACCAAAATGAGAAGACACCAGGACACAGCCAAGCAACGTGCAGAAAGTCAGCATCAGCCTGCAAACACCGCACACAACTCGCAGACTCACGGAGACCATACCGACAGAGCTGCAGGGGTGTATAGTATAATTGGTGCAAGTATTTAAAGTGAATTATACGAAGGTTGCAATTTGCCGTCAGACGGCCAGTAAGGCTACAACACGCATGCCAAATATCAAGCGTGAGAGTGGGACCCAGCAACCGCTGCCATCTGAGATAAGAGGGGAGTCTTCAGGGTCGCGTTCTCGCAAAGAGGCGTTGTAAAGCCTAGTAATTAAACCCTTACGATCCTCTCGTGCGAGCATTGCCTGCAGAGCCCGCAAAGAAGTGGGTTCGTTCGGAAAGTTCGGGTAAATGGCCCTGACAGCTTGTCGGACTCGGACATAGGTGAATCCTAACATGAATCCATGAGCAGACTCTCCCTGAATTGCCTGCAAGGTCCTAAATCGGCCTTGCGTGTACAGGTCCCCCATCCGGGAGATACCCACCTTGCCAGCACTCGGAGGGCAGACCGCTCCCATGCAACAGAGACGCCAGGGTGCGAGGCCAAAGGCAGCAGAGGAGCATACAAGTACGGCAGCTGCGCACGTTTCGCTAACATGCGCCAGGCCCACGCAGTGCACTGCGCCGGATTTATCTCTGACCGGCGGTCTCCCGATCCACCAGAGAGTGTCGCGGCCTGCAATGGCATCGGCAAGACCGCATCCGCCTCAATAGCCGTATGTGGCTGAAACCGCTACGGGAAATGCCAGTAGTGTGCAAATTGCGCCTGTGCGCATAAATAATATAGCCGGAAGTCAGGCGCCTCAAACCCCCCTCGTTCGAAGGGCTGGACCAGAGTATCGCAGCTACATCTAGGTTTCTTTCCACCCCACACAAATGTGAGTAATACCGATTGGAGCGTCGTGAACATTGCCATATTTAACTTTATCGGAATGTTAACAAAAATTAGAGCAATTTGGGGAGAAAGGCCAGTTTTAGAACAGCGATCCTGTCCGCAAGGGAAAGGGGCAGGCGCGCCCATCGCTCAGCCAGTTCGGTGATACGCGTAATAGAGCGTCCATAATTCTCAGAGAGAACCTTCTCTGGATCCCTGTGGAGACAAACGCCCAGGTATTTCACAGGTTCTGACGTCGAGGTGAGGGGGAAGTGCAGCTCCACCTCTCGCGTGCCAGGTGTAAGCAGGAAAACCACTGACTTAGGCCAATTGATCCCAAGGCCCGAGAACCGCTCAAATTTAACATATTCCCGGAGCAATGCCGGCAGAAATGCAGCGGGCTCGCGTACATACAATAGCATATCATCTGCGTATAGTGATACTGAAAGTGGCCTCTGCCGAAAGCGCAAGGCTGCCGACGCATGCCTCTGGCGAAGTTTGCCGGCCAGCGGCTCCAATGCGAGCGAAAAGAGCATAGGCGACAGTGGGCATCCCTGCCGAGTTCCCCTCGCTATAGGGAAGACGGAGGACACCCACCCGTTCACTCGTACCCGTGCGGCTGGATCCTCGTAGAGCACTCTTATCCATTTCATAAAAAATGGAGGAAGGCCCATTCTGGCTAAAACGGTAAACATATAGACCCAGCCAAGGGAGTCAAAGGCCTTCCCTGCGTCAAGCAGCACTGCAACAGCTTGGAAGTCTGACTCAAAGTAATGCAAGGTAGAAAAGACAGTACGCAAATTATGGGTCGTAGAGCGCTCAGATACGAATCCAGATTGGTCAGGTAAGACCAGGAGAGGGATCAGCGGCTGGAGCCTGGTGGCGATCATCTTCGCCAGGATCTTGGCATCTATATTAATAATAGAAAGAGGCCTGTACGACTCACACAGGTTAGGGGACTTGTCAGGTTTCAACAGAGTCATCAGCAGTGCCTCCCGTAGAGTAGGCGGAAGCCGACCCCTCTCGTAGGCCTCTGCATAGACCTCGAGAAGTCTGGGGGCAAGCTCCGACACATATGCCTTATAAAACTCGCTGGGCAGCCCATCCATCCCAGCAGCTTTACAAGTAGGCAAGGACATGATGGCGAGTTTCACATCCTCGACATCAAACGGCTGCATAAGATATTCCCGATGGGAATTAGAGAGCCACCCCAGCGCGATATCTTCGAGATATGCATCCATCTCATCAGAGGTGGGAGAATCCCTAGCTGCGTAGAGTTTAGTGTAGAATTGTATAACTATATCACACAGCTCCAGAGTAGAATGGTGTGCAATCCCCTCCTCGTCCAACAGTTCTTTAATAGACTCCTGGCTACGAGGAGCTGCCAATTTCTGCGCCAAGGAGCGGCCCGGGCGTCCCCCCTCCCCATAATATCGAGCAGAGCTGCGGCGGGAACGGTGCAGCATCTCCTGATCTGCCGTGTCGTTATGCTCCATGACTAAGTCCCGTATACTAGCCAATTTATCAGGGGATGGATCAATTTCATAGGCACGCTCAAGTGCTGAAATGTCAGTTGCCAATTTGTGAATTCTGCGGCGGAGGTCCCGAAGCACGCCAAACTGCACCCCCATACAATCCTCGCGGATAGTAACTTTAAATGCTTCCCACAGCAATCCAGCACTATCCACAGACCCCTCATTTTCTCGAAAGAAGTTATGAATGGCTTCTCCGATCGTATGCTTAAAAACCGGGTCAGTTAACTCAGTCGGCTGCAATCGCCATGCAAATGGTGGACGTGTACATGCAGGGACCTGCAACTCAAGAACCACTGGGGAATGATCTGAGAGCGTGCGAGCCATATGCACAACTTTCACAGCCCAGGTGCACACCACATCAGAGACAAGCCAGAAATCGATGCGTGACCATGTGCCATGTACAGACGATACAAACGTGCCCTCCCGACCAGTAGGATGCTGTATGCGCCAAACATCTTGTAAGTGGCCAGAGTCTAGCAGCCCCAATAGCACCTCCGTTGCCTGTTTAGGCCTAGTTATTCCAACCGCCGACCTGTCCAAAGTTGCCTCGAGACAAACATTAAAATCACCTCCCCAGATCACAGCAGCTGTAGGGAACAAAGAGATCCTACGCCACACGTCCGAGAAAAAGGAGGGCTCATCAGTGTTTGGACCATAAACGTTAACCAGCAGCACATTCACACCGCCCAGTTGCCCATATACCATCGCCACTCGCCCATGCTCATCTATATCAGTCCGATCCACAGTAAAGGGGACACCCTTTTTAACAAGAATCAGCACACCACTAGAATATGTAGAGTAAGAAGAGGCAATCCGCACAGCCGCCCAACGCGCGCCCACTCTGCACTCTGATTCCTTAGTAAGATGGGTCTCCTGCAGGAAAGCTATGTGTATTTCCATCCTATCCAGGTACGCGAACACAGACCGTATCTTTTTTGGATTATTGAGCCCACGCACATTCCAGGTGAGAAGGTTAACCTTACCACTCATACCAGCAAGTCATTGTCAAGGAGAATCCTATGCCACACAGTGCGCAATACATGTCTGAAGAGTCGTGTTGTTGATGTACATGAAATTCAATAGGTACTTGCAGCAGCAGTCTGCCTAGGCCTACAAAGAACACCCCACCCCCACCCACTTCAGCGACCCAACCCCGCCAAAGCCATCCCGACCCAGGGAACTCCCCCCCAACAAAACCCAACAAAAGAACTATGCATTTGGGGTACACCCATGTAAGGGGCGCAAAGTGCTACTAACCTCCCAACTAGTAGGAGGTGGCCGAGCAAAGCATAAATGGCGCCAAACAGCCAAACTTCTAGGAGCACAGCGTGAAGCATTTTAGTGTGAGTCACCCCTGAGAAGACGCAGGCGCCCGATCAAAGCGCCAGCTCCGGTTAAACATAAAGCAGAATACTAAGGGTACATTAAGAGTACACTCCAGAGAGTAGTGAAGGAAAATGCAAGTTAAATGTGTAGGCAACATAAGTGTAAAGGCAAGCAGTCTAACATTCAGTCTTCATCTTCCAGCGGCGAGCCAGCCCTGCTACGCCTACGTTTGAGCTGCTTCGCATGTTCAAGGGTTGCCTTAGGGTTAGAAAATATCTTGGAGTCCCCCTCAGAACCTATGCGCAGTCGTGCCGGGTATAACATTGCATATGGGACCCCCTCAGATTGCAAAAATGTTTTTACTGCAGTGAATTCACGCCTGAAGATTGCACAGCAACAGTAAAGTCGGGAAAAAAAGCTAAGGTGTTGCCCTGGTGTACAATAGTCCCCTTGTCCTGGGCCAGACGTAAAATAGTATCCCGATCCCTATAGTTCAATAGTCTGGCTATTATGGGACGTGGTGGAGCGCCGGGCACGGGACGCGCCGCTAAAGAACGGTGGGCGCGCTCAATAACAAACATGTGGGAAAGATGTTCAGTGCCAAACAATTCCTTAATCAGGTTCTCGAGAAAGTGCTCCATTTTCCCCACATTGGTGGACTCCGGGAGCCCCGTAAGTCTAATTTTGTTGCGCCGGGACCGCGCCTCCAAGTTCTCATTCTTGGCCTGGATGAGGGACAACACTTTCTCCATATTGAGCGCCTTGCCAGCAACCTCGCTCAAACCATCCTCAGTTGCCGACACCCGCTGTTCAACCTCCCCCATGCGGGCATTTTGTTTCTCGAACTGAGATGAAAGGTGGTCCAGGCGGTGGTTCACTGCAGCCATGGTGCCCTCAATAGATTGAAGGCTACGTTGCATCGCCTGGAGAGTGGTCTCTAATGTAGGGGACTGTCGCCATGCGAGATCTGCCTCAGAATCCAAGGCTGCCTTCTGAGAGGATTTAGCAGGCTTACGAGCCTCGAAGGTGAGGCGAGGCTGCGTCTTATCTGTTCTCCCTATGGTGGAGCAGGTAGAATACACCCCCCCAGGGACAGCAAGCACCAACCGGGACACGCCACCAAGGGCGCAAGCTGGACGAAGCAGGGGCAAGCGTACTAGGGGTCCGTGAGTTTAAGGGACACCCCCACGCCAGCGTAGTATAATGGCAAACCAGTGACTGCGTCAGGCGAACCGTCCCAACAAAGATCACCCAAGTCCCCAGGCCATCCGGTAATGTAGAGGCCCTTGAGTGTGCGCAGCGAAGCAGGACGGACCAAGGGGGCACACAGTGTAGCGTCAGGTCGCCCAATGAGTTCCGCGTTACAAACCCCACATACAAGGTTAGGCCGCCCAGCAAATGCCGCCACCAGTGTCTCCAACAGTGAGGGTCAGACGCAGTGTAGCATGAGTAAATGAGCACAGAGCACACAATCCAGGTGAGGGGCCCAGCGAAGACACAGGCAAAGCGATGAAGGCGGCGACCCACAATCACGGCCTAAGCTGGAGCCTGGGCCCACGCACACATCAGAGCTGCGGCATCACCAGCTGCGCACCCCCACCGGACCCGGCAGCAGCAATCAGAGCGCCACACCCGCCAGGGCCCAGCCCGCCTCCGCAGCCGCAGGCCCCCGCAGGCGCCGCACCCCACTCACCACCACCAGACCCAGGAGTAATGCGGTCCGCCGATGTCTTCCAGCAGCCCAGCTCCAGTCGCGGAAATCCACAGTAGGCGGCCGCCGCTCCCAATCTGCTCTCCGCTCTCCGCTCACCGAGGAACAGCAGTCCGCAGGCGCCTCGCTCCCAATACAGCTCCGGGGGGGCCCAAATAGCTAACAGATCCCGGCAGCAGCGCCTTCAGGTCTGCAGGAGCGCCCGGAGGCCGCCATCTTGAGAGCGCAGGCCGGGCAGCTCAACGAGGCAGTGTTTGCAAGCTGTGCTGAAGCAAAGTGCGATTTAAGGCTCCCAGCACCAGCAGACTGGCACCACAGCGCAGGTCGGCCCGGTTAGGGGCTGAGATGGCGCGATGTCAGGCAAATAATTGGCGGATGATGGCTCGGCCGGGCAGAGCAGCACTAAGGTGCGGCCATCTTGCCGTGCGCCCTCTAGCGCCCCCCAGCTAATCACCAACTTAACACCTTAAGGAAAATCAAACCCTTCCTTCCTACCGTGGACATGAAACTAGCAGTCCAATCACTAGCTATCTCTTGCCTAGATTATGGAATTGTGACCGTAGCTGGACTCTCCAAAGCCAAACTGGGCCCTTTAAGGGCTACGTTGAACTCTGCTGACAGACTCATTACTGATTCAAGAAAATGTGAACATATCACACCAGTCTTAATTCAACTCAAGTGGCTCCCATTAGAAGCAAGGATTTGTTTCAAGATTGCCTGCTTTACACATAAAGGGCTTCCCTATAACACTCCAGTTTATTTGGCAAACAAACCTGAACTATACGGCTTGAATCGATCTCTAAGAAGTTCTAAGAATCTATTGCTGAAACCACAAAAATTCAATAAGAAGAAAACCTACAACCGAGCCTTCTCTGGTTTGGTGCCAAGAATCTGGAATGCTCTTCCTCCCAAAATCAGATCCAACCCTTCGATTACCACATTAAAAAACAGAAGTCAAAGGCCTACGCCTGAACAGCTACTTGAAAAAATCGACTTGAAACCATCCGATCTGAAACTAATTCGTCAGGTTCTTCAGTACTCTCAATCGATCAATTAATGTTGTATTTGTTTTGCTTTATATCTCCTATTTCTAGGCCACTTTTCTTTCATGTTTTTAGTTTACTGTCTGCTTACTTGTTAAAATTGCTACCCTTCCAGTTCATATTGCTTGCTTTTGTAGACATCGCTCTGATACCCGGACGGGTCATGTTCGCGCTTTATAAAACTTTTCAAATAAATAAAGACTAAATTATTTAAAGAGCCAGGTTTTGATCGCTTTCCGGAAGCGTAGCTCATATTCTGTCGCTTGAACGGCCAATGGCAAAGAGTTCCAAAGCTTTGCAGCATTAAAGCTAAAGGAACGACCACCTCTTCTTGCTTTTCATTTAATAGCCAGGGTGGAAGCCAGGTGTAAATTCGAAGACTAACTGATCTATTTGGGGGCTAAGAAGTAACCAGCTGATGTAGGATAGGCGGGCCATGACCTTGCAGAGCCCGGTGAGCAATGCGCAGTGATTTAAATTCCACTCTTTGGGCAATAGGAAGCCAGTGAAGGTCTCTCAGGCCCTGCCTAACTGACTGTGATCTAGGAAGTCCAAGCAGTGCACGTTCGGCCACATTCTGCACAATCTGCAGTTTCCGGATAACTCCTTCTGGGGACCCCAGGTATAAGGAGTTGCTGTAGTCCAAGCGAGACAGGACCAGGGCTTGAACCACCACTTGTCTTGAGGTCTGAGGGAGCAAGGGTAAAATCTTGCATAGCAACCGTATCATTCCAAAGCAACTGGCTGCCATTTATGTGGCCTGGGTTTCCATGTTCATGTTAAAGCGAATACAACAAAAAGGGGTGATGGAGCAAGGACTCACAAATGAGACTTGCTCGGATGCAATCTCCTCACAGTATTAATTTATTAAAACTTGTATTGTTTGTACTAACCCTTGCATACACTACATGAATAGCAAGGAAGCTTGCCTATGTGTTTAAACTAACGAATAACGCTTGTCTTTATTCTAAAATGGCCGTTAAAGCGCGGGAACCTTACTGCGCATGTCTCAACCATATCACGTGGTGTGACGTCTCTCTTTGCTTGGTGGGAAACTCCTGCTTCTGCGCAGTGTGCATTAAAATGGCTGCTTGATGTTTTCACATGCTACAGCTTGCTCTCGTGTTATTATTAATTTGTCGTTTCTCTAACGCTACTAATGCGGGATAGAATTTGTAAATAAATGGGAATAGAATAGAAAGAGTGGGTATACAGTGAAACATTTTATTTGTGATTTTAATACTTTCTTCTTTGACTTTTATTAGTTCGTAAACTTGGGCCTGGGGTTGGTGCACTGAAACTCGAGAGACAATGATTCTGCGCATGTGTCCTACATGGCTGCCAAAGAAAAAGGATGAAGTCAACCTGGACGTCGTCCAAGGCCACGACCTAATGGCCAACATTGCTGTACCCATGTTGTTTCTGTTAAATTTGCAACTATGTACATGAAGAATTTATAAACTTTGTCGTGAGACGGGTGGGAAATAAAGCAAATGTATTAAATTTGATGGGCGGTATTTTAAAACAATGGTCTTCAGAAAATTGAACTAAAATCATATGGTGTGAGGATCAACCCCCTGTCCCTGTCCAATCAGAAATACTGGTCCCATATTTTGGCAACATTAAGGGGAGGTACATGGGCGTAGAAGGGTATAATAGATATATTATTAGCTAATTAGTCAGAGAACTAGAGGAAGCAGTGCTGCACGAGACTAGACGAGAGACCAGAGGAGACGAGAGAGCAGAGAGACTCGAGAGAACAGGCATACACACAGAGAGGCAGAGGCTCCAGACCGACAAGCTGATCGATTGCAGACTGAACTGATATCCAGAGAGGTCCTGAGGAGGGGGCAGTGGAGTCCATTAGAAGGAAGGCACGGGAGAATCGAGGAGAAGTCGAGTATCAGAGAGGGGAACGACGCAGGCGTCGTTGTAGAGAGGTCACCGGTCCTGTCCTGAGCCTGGAGGAGGTCTTTGCTCTTCATCCTTCCTGGGTCCTATCTTTCCAACTCCTTGGTCAAGGGGTTTGGTTCTCGCACTTAGGTAAATATACATGCAACCTTTAGTTGCACTGCTGTCTCTTTCTTCTCCTTTCTAAGGGACCGTCATTAATCAATAATTTTATTTTATGCTTCATCCTTGATATGCGATTAAGTACCATGTGGTTCTGTATTTACTCTGCTAAAATCTTTAGATAAACATTTTAAAACTTCCTGACTCAGTGGTTATTTCAGGATTATGTACTGTAATGAATGTCACTCATTTTAAACTTCCCAATTGACAAAGGATTCATTGGTAAGTCATTACTCTTCAATCAGAAAAGTAATTGGTAGCAGGGATTTTGATAAAGAGTACAACTGACTTCCCAGCGTAAGTATTAGCGTAGTATGAATGTATGGGCCCAAGTGAGTATCTGGTGTATGAATGCTGTTTGCTAATATCACGCTGGATCAGTTTTCTGGTGATCAGAGGATGGTTGTACTTTGTTAATTGGGTAATGAGAATTTTATTTTTATGAACTAACATCCGTGTGTTCAAAGTTGTTTTATGGTGTCTAGAATTCCCGGGGTAAAATTGAATAGCGGATGGTAAGTGGAAGCCATACTGCAGTGAGGTTATCTGTCAGGCAGAAATAGTACTGAAAAGTTAAGTAGGACTATCAGTACTGGATTAGGGACTCTATGTGTGTGAGTAATAGCAAAAGAGTACGCTGTGAAAATTTGATGTTATATCACCTAGAAAGGGTAACATTGAAGAAGTAGCAGGTATTTCGAAAGCTTGTGTGAAGAGTAAACGGAAGGGTTTTACTCGTAGTGTGTGTTTAGCAAACGGAAAGGTTTTACTAAGTATGAGGGAAACTATCTTTTTCAATCTAGAGAAACTGGCACAATAGCGAATGTTTTATGTTGTTACTAAATTTTAAAGTCGTAGAGAAAATAAAGTTTATGCGTACGAATTTGTAAAGGGAGGGTCAGTTGCCGGAGAGGAAGCTGACGTCACAGGTGCCGCGCTGGGATTGGTTGAAACAGCAGGTGTGGAACGACTCTTGTAAAGGAGGGGTCAGTAGTCAGGAGCAGTACTGACGTCACAGGTGCCGCGCTGGGATTGGTTGAAACCGCGAGGGACAGAGAAGCGCAGATTGTAAAGGAGGGGTTGGCAGACAAAAACGTCACAGAAAAGCCGCGCTGGGATTGGCGCAAAGACAGAAGTTAGACGAAATTTGATTGGTTGTTACCATAGAAGCTGAAATCTTAGTGGATAAGAGATTGCATGTTAAAACGCGATACAACATTAACAGGAACTCGTCCGGATAGGAGATATTTAGGTTTTGCAGAATATAATTTTATACATCGAGATCTACCCAAGATGTACGGAGAGAAGAGAAAAATGTCATTTCTACAAAGGATTAAGAATTATTTTAAAAAGGATAAAACCATCAAAACTAGAGAAGGAATTATCATTCCACCGGCTAAAACGCCCGCTTCATTCATGATGATGGAGAGAGGTTATCATATTTGTGTATGGATAGAAAATTGGATAGAATATACCAAAAATGATGGAATATTAGCATTTCCCAAGAATGGCACTTTCAATGGGAGAATTCTTCAAAATTTAAGATTGAGGATGAATGACTTAGAACCCAGACCTAGATTAACTCAATACGAAGCCTTAGAGGAATGGGAAACCGAGGCATTTGAGCGTGACCGATCCAGGAGTAATAGGGGTTATCGAGGTTTTTTTCCCAGAAACCAACATGAGTCTAGGGACGGTCAGATGAAACAATGGAGGAGGGCAATGCTCACAGAGGGACTGTATCCAATATTGACAGCAGAAGAACTGTTAGGGAGTAAATGCACAGAAAAGACAAAACATTTAATGAGAAATGGAGATTCTGAAGATGAATTTATGGAAGCGATATTAAAGAACCCCCCACCATATCAGGAAGGAACGAGTGGATGCACCCCAAGTGCACCACCGTTAAAGACCCCATTAGTACCGCAGGTATTGCATGATTTCCCAATGAGTAGGGTACTTCACGATAAAGAAAAAGAAGCCCTAGAGAAAACCAGAGCAGAAAATTAATACAGAAAATAACACAGATAAAAGTGCATCCTGATTCTTTGACCATACCTGTAACAATTGGTCCAGTGGTCCCAATATATAGTGACAAGGGAAACTATCCTCCACCGTTAGTTACGCCTACTCCTGTGAATGTTCCTAAACCGGAAGCAGTAGTAATGGTTGAGGATCACTTTAGTGACTGTGAATCTGTGATTTCATTAATGGATTTACCCATTCGAGATTCTGTAAATAGTACTCCCAGAAGGGCTACACCTGGGTGCTCAAAAGATATAAACCTAATAACTTCATCGGGAGCAAAAAGTGTCACTGTAGTAACACCCGAAGACTTAGAAAGGTGGGCACAAGGATCAGATCAACAGTGTACACCTCCAAAAATTTTGTATATTTATAAATTAAAAGTGGAATTAGAAGAAATAATAGCAGGAAATGTGGGGTTAGATCGCCTAAATACTTACAATGAAGAAGAACTATTGTTCGTGTGCAGGAGTATTACAAGAAATGCAAAATTATTCCATGAGAAATTATCAGATTTAGCTCTGCAGAAGGGAATTGAAATAGGGAAATCAAAAGTATTGCAGAAACCCTATAGAGCAGATTTTTCAGACAAAGATTTAGAAAACATGAATGCCTCTGGAAGAAAATTACAAGTAAAAGAATTAATGACAGTTTTACAAAAATGGGGAGACCTAGATAAATGGAGAGTTAGATGGGCCAAGAAAAAGGAAGAGGCACGATCGAGCAGAACAGCATCTGAATATTTAATGAAGGAAACAGGGAAAGCAGATCAAATGTACCCGATGCGAGAAGTACCAGGAGGGGGATATGTACATGTCCCATGGAGCAGACAGGATATTTTGTCATTTACAAATGATTTTCCAAAGTTGAGAGAAAAGCCAATTGAATGGTACAAGCAGGTTGAGAGGTTTGTGAAGGTGTCAAAGGTATTGTTGAAGGATTTGGATGGTTTGTTTGATATAGTGGTACCTGCTGATCTATGGACAGACTGTAAAATTACAGTTGATTGGCCAAGTGATGAGTATCCTAGAAATCTAAAGACAGGTGCCCCGTCAAATGATGTAATGAAAAAGTACCAGCAAGTAATAACTTACCTAAAAGGGAAAATGCCACCAAAAGAAACAGATTGGGTGAAAATAGACCGAACTACCCAAGAAGCCAGTGAATCGGTACACGCCTATTATGAGCGTTTATTGCAGGTATTCAAACAATATAGTGGCTTTGAGGACATTGGAGATAAGAACATGAGTCAGTTTGTTTATAGATTTGTTTATGGTCTGAAGCCAGAGATTTGTCAAATGATTAAGCAGCACATGTTGTGTTGGCAGGGGAAGCCCATAGATGAGATTTTGAAATATGCAATATATTGTGGAGATGATATTGAGGATAGGCACAAGAAGTTGCAGGAAAAAGTAATGTGGGCTCAGGTGAAAATGGCCAAAAAACAGGGAATTAATTTGGACAATCCGAGTGAAAATCAAGGAAAGGATTCTGGAACGAGTGGTGAGACTGGGAATGGTGGAAAAATGAGAGGACGAATGAGTAGAGAAGAGGCTAAAAGAAATTTCCTTGCATGGATGCGGAAAATTGGGGCATTGGAAGGATGAATGTAAAAAGATTCGGAATAATAATGGCCCAAATCAAAATTTAAATCCACAGAAGCAGAATGACTCACAGCAGGGTGTAAATCCTCAGAGTCAGTTGCCACCTGCACCTATTCAGGGTAATGTAAGCAGAGCAAAGCACAGTACAGACGTCGGATATCAAGGAAGTGGTAAGAATGATTATGTAACATCACAGTTTCTTTTACAGGACGATTTCTGTCAATACAGTTCATGACGGTGCCTAGGAGAGGGGAGAAGGAGTGCGTACTTGGCGCATCCTTACCGGTAGATCAGTCAGGTCCATATGTTGAAGGGAATGTGAAAGGTAATGATATTACTTTTCTTTTGGACACTGGTGCTACCCGGTCTACTGTAAGAACAGCAGACATTCCAGACCTTTCTCTCTCTGGAGAAGCTATCCAAGTAGTGGGGGTAGCTAATCGAAAGATTAGAACACCTCTTACCGAACCAATGGAAGTTAAAATTGGAAATTTCAGAGAAATGCATCAATTTGTAGTGTGTGATTCCAGTCCAGTAAATTTGTTGGGCCGAGATTTGTTATGCAAAATGAATTGCACAATTTTCTGCACACCGGATGGTGTGGCAGTTCAGACCCCAGATGAAGATCATGTGTATAAGTTTATGATTGCAAAACAAGGTACAGAAGTAGATGAGATGTTTTCGTTAATAACAAAAGATGAGCTGCCAGAAGAATTAAAAACTACAGTAAACCCCATAGTATGGGATTTCACAGGAAAGGAAGTAGAACTTATGGCCAAAATAGACCCAGTTAAAATTACTGTAAAAGAAGGTGCGATTTTCCCAAATACCAGACAGTACAAAATGAGTGCAGAAGTAAAGGCAGGAGTCATTGAAGAAATCAACCGAATGGTAGAACAAAACATACTAAAAGAAGTAATGAGTAGCTCATGTAATTCACCAATAATGGGTCTAAAGAAACCTAGTGGAAAATATAGGATTGTTCAAGACCTGCGGAAAATAAATAAGATTGTAGAACCATGTTGTCCTATAGTGCCAAATCCTGCAGTAATTCTATACCAGATTCCTTGGAGTGCAGGATGGTTCACTGTGATTGATTTATGCCAAGCGTTCTTTTCAATACCATTGCATCCAGACAGCCAGTATCTTTTTTCATTTAAATTCGAGAACAAAGTCTATGTAAGGAATCTTGTTCCTCAGGGGTACACGGAAAGTCCTTCCATCTTCAAACAGATATTGAAAAAATGCCTTGAGAAACTAGTGATGCCAGGAAGCTCAGTCCTAGTACAATATATCGACGACTTGCTGGTGGCATCAAACACCAGAGAAGACTGTGTTGTTGATACTATTGCATTATTAAATCATTTAGCTGAAGAAGGGCATAAAGTTTCACCTGAAAAATGACAGTTCTGTACAACAGCAGTTAAGTATCTGGGACACCAAATTGAGAGGGGAAAAAGAAGAATAACCTCTGAAAGAGTAAAATTAATAAAGAAAATGCAAATGCCTGTAACACAAAGGGAAGTGAGAATGTTCCTAGGAATAGTAGGTTACTGTCGACAATGGATACTAGGATTTTCTCTGTTAGCAAAACCCTTAACCCCTTCTCTGCGGGGGTAATTCCCCCACGGGTGCGGGAGGGCGGGGGGGTGAGCGCGGTGCCGCGGTGCTCATGACGAGACCAGCTCGTCATGAGTCACAGTGGAGCTGTGCTCATGACGAGCTGGTCTCGTCACAACCCCGCCCACTCATTAATTCTCCCGCACAGGCGGGGAATTAATACCGCGTGGGCGGCGCACAGCCGTTATGACGAGACCAGCTCGTCATGAGCACAGCTCCACTGTGACTCATGGCGAGCTGGTCTCGTCATGAGCATGGAAGCGGTTTATTCAAATGACAAAAAAGAAAGCAAAGGACCCAGTTGAGTGGGATGATGAGAGCGTAGGAGCTTTTGTAAAATTGAGGAATGCTCTGTGTTCAGCACCTGCTCTAGGCATGCCTGATTATAAAACATTTTTTGCATTATTCTGTCATGAAAGAGAAAATTGCGCACTTTCAGTTCTAACTCAGAGACATGGTCTAGACAGACGTCCTATAGCATATTTTTCTGCTACATTGGACCCAGTGGCAGCCGCGTTGCCAGGCTGCTTAAAAGCAGTAGCGGCTACTTGTTTGAGCATTGAACAAAGTGAGTCAATTGTGATGGGACATCCTGTGAAGGTGTATGTTCCACATGCGGTTGTGATTCTGTTGACAAGAACCCGAACTCAGCATCTTACTCCTAGTCGGCTGACTAAATATGAGAGAATAATAATGGGTGCTGAAAATGTGACCATGGTAAGGTGCACGATAGTAAATCCTGCTACCTTATTACCAGACCCATATCATGAGGAAATTAAAGATGACGAAGAAGAAGAACATGATTGTTTACAAGTCACAGAGTTATGTACCAAACCACGTCCTGATATTGAAGAACAACCCCTCAGAAAGCCAGACAGGGAGCTATTCGTTGATGGTTCATGCCAAAGGCATGAAGACGGTAAACTAACTGCTGCCTATGCAGTGTGTGAATTAACTGGAATAGTTGAAGCATCCTATTTGCCAGGAGTCAAATCTGCACAAATAGCTGAATTAATTGCATTGATAAAGGCTTGCAAAATTGGGAGGAATCAAAAAGTAACTATATTTACAGATAGCCAATATGGTTACGGGGTTGTGCATGATTTTGGCCAACTATGGCTGCAGAGGGATTTCATGACTTCTTCAGGAACCCCATTAAAAATGGACAGTTTGTAAGGGAATTGCTGGAAGCAATACAATCACCAAAAGAATTGGCTGTGGTGAAATGTGCCGCACACCAGTCAGGAGATGACTGGGTGGTAGTCGGCAACAGATACGCAGATGTTGTGGCTCAACATTGTGCCAAAAATAGATTATCAGTCAATAAAAGGGTGGAAAGAATGGGAATCAGCTGCCAACTTATGCTGTATGTGCCACCTGAAACATGGAATGATGTTAAAAGATTGCAAGATGATGCTGATGAAAGTGAGAAGAATATATGGATCAAGGTGGGTTGTTCTCAAAGGGGAGATGACGAGGTATGGATTTGCGCTGATGGCAGACCAGTCATGCCTGACTGTCTGCTCTCTCAAATGGCCAGGATGTATCATGGAGACACACGCATAGGGAGAGATGTAACGATTAGGCTCTTCAGACAAAATTGGTACAATCCCAAATTCAGAGCAGTAGCAGAGAGTCTTTGCCAGAGATGTTTAACCTGCCAGATGCATAATCCAGGAAGGAAGACAATAATCGGGTTTGGGAAGATTGGAAAGGCAGAGGGTCCATTTATAAGACTCCAGTTTGATTTTATTCAGTTACCACCATGCAGAGGGTTGAAATATGTACTGGTCATAGTGTGTCTGTTTTCAAAGTGGGTGGAGGCTTACCCTACCAGGAGGAATGACAGTATTACAGTCGCAAAGCTGTTGCTATGAGAACTCATTCCTAGGTTTGGTTTCCCAGTAACTTTGGAATCAGATAGAGGAAAGCATTTTAACAGCGAAGTGATCCAAATAATCTGTGAAGCATTTCAAATTGAACAAAAACTGCACTGTGCATATCGCCCAGAGGCTTCTGGAGTGGTTGAACAATTGAATGGCACTATAAAATCCAGACTTGGAAAAATGTGTGCATCAACATCATTAGGGTGGCCGGATGCATTGCCACTTGTTTTAATGGGACTCAGAAGCATTCCTGATAGAAATACCGGATTGAGCCCACACGAGATAATGATGGGAAGAGCAATGAGACAAGCACATGTTCCCACAAATAAACTACTGAATATATCTGATGATATGGTCCTGGAATATTGCAAAGGATTGGCTGACCTAGTGCGTTCTGTCTCTCACCAGGTTGGAGAAGACGCTGTTTCCAGGCAGCCTGAACAAGAACATGATCTGAATCCTGGTGACTGGGTGGTAGTGAAGAATCACACCAGAGAGACGTGTCTATCACCTAGGTGGGGAAAACCTTGTCAGGTCATACTGATCATCAATACAGCAGTGAAGTGTGCAGGATTTCCTAATTGGATTCATGTAAGTCACACCAAAAGAGTACCAGACCCTGAAGAAGAAAATCCACAGTCAGCACCAATCACTGAGGAAGCTGAAGGTTGCCCAGCTGAAGAATCTCAGGCTCGAGATTCAAGAGAAGTTGAAGAAGAACAACCGAGCACAAGTCAGGATTGGATACCAGTGGTAGAAATTCCTGAAGTTTACCACAGAACAAGAAGTCAAGCAAACTTGGAAGAAATCGAAGAAGATCAGATAGGTGAAGAAGAAGCAGCTCAGGGAAAAGAAGAAGATACAATAAAAGAACCTGAGCAGGACCAGATAGGGAGAGGGAACTGGGCTCAAAATAACGAAGAACTAACAAACTTTGAGCAGGGACAGACAGATCTAGAAGAATCCGGTCAGGCTGCAAAAGTACAAAGTGCAATAAGCCCTGATCAGAACCAGTTAGATCCAGAAAAGTACACAGAAAAAGAAGATCTCGAGAAAAATGAACATGAAGAAATAAATCAAGAACAAGGTCACTTATTGGAAACTCACAGTGGAGCTGCTGAAGAGAAACCAAACAGACCTGAAAAGGAACAAATAAGAGAAACAGTAATTGCAGAAAACGAAATTGTGCTAAAACCTGAAGATAAAAAGGTTTCTGAAGACGAAAACAAAGAGACAGTACAAACAAAGAAAACAAGAAAAGGTGATCATTGGCCTAGTGTCATTAAAAGAGTAAAATACCACATAACAACCAGAAGTGAAGATCCAGATCAAGTAAATGAAGTAACAAGTCAAACAGAACAAGAAAGCAAAACTGAGAAAAGAAGAAGTAAAAGATTGAAACTTGTGAATAACAAATTCAAGTGTCCTGATTGGACTTATATCATTCTTGAAGATTACGAGAACTCAGAGTCAAGTGAAAGTGGTGACGAAGAAACAAGTGCAGAACTGACGTATGAGAAAGAAACAAGACCACCTTGACTACGCAAAAGAGTCATATAAAGAAAAGTGAAAATAGATAAGAAGAGCAATCTTCCTTGTCGAAATGCCTGCTGATAGAGTTGCTGGGAGATCAAAACAGAAATGTTGTAAAAGATGCTGTGCAGTATGCATATGTAGTCTAGTAATGGTGCTTATAGTTTGGTTAGTTCTGATCGTGGCAATTCCTTACCTTATGATAATGGATAAAAAGATTAATAATGAAACTAAGGAAAGTACAGCAAACTTAAAAGGTAATAGAGTAGAACTAATGGCAGAAAATGAACCAGAATTTCATCATGAGATAACTGATAACGACACTAGTTTAAATGTTTTCACAAAGTTATTGTTTCAATATGTAGATACCATGGAAGTTAGTAATTGTTATGTCTGTATGAAGTTACCAGAATCAGTAGCAGAAGGGTTAACATATCATGTAGTGTATTAGCTAGTTTATTTTATAGAACAGGAAGACTTCAGTATTATTACTCAAACATAGATGTGATATATTCTGAGGTTCCGATTCGAAAGAGTATGAACCCAGTGCTTACTAGTCAAGATGCACAATTTATGGGAGAATTTTTCTTAACAATGAAATCGATAGATATAACACATGCACATAGACACAATCTAACATGTTCATTACATGAAGAAGAAAAGATATTTTTGAATTTAGTAGAAGATAAAAGACAAGATTTTCAAAAGAAAGCTTCTGAGCATAAGGCACATTTGCCACCTTGGGCTGAGAAAGAGGGTAGTTACACACCTGGCAAGGCTCAAGCTGCTATGGCTCTGGATTTTGTAAAGACAGGGAAAATTTGTCTACATAGGTTAAAGACTGATTATAACAATGTTTTCATCGGTACCAGTGAATGTGAACACAATTTCTTAATTCTTGGAGGTTGGGGAATAAAAGGAGGAACCGATTCAGTTTTTCCTGGAATCTATTATGTGTGTGGGAATAAGGCTTATTTTAGGCTTCCTGCACGGTGGTACGGAAGTTGTTACTTTGGAATAGTATTTCCAAAAATATACCACGTAAAAAGAAACACTGGGAGCAATGAAAATAATAGTGAATTAACATGTAATAAAAGAGCTAGTTTTTCAGAAATTGTAGGTGATATATTTGGTGCATTGATACCTTCAGTGGGAATAATTCTGAACTCAAGGAAGATATGTAAATTGTCTACAGTGGTTGATCGTTTATCAACGGATACTGCTGGAGGATTTCTAATGATTAATGCGGAGATGGTTGCGATTAGGTCTATGGTTATGCAAAATCGACTTGCTCTTGATATTATATTGGCAAAAGAGGGCCGAGTCTGTAAATTATTGAAGACGAAACACTGTTGCACTTACATTCCTGACAAAAGTGCAGAAATTGGAACGTATATACAGAATATAACTAAACTTGAGAAGGAACTTAAACCACTGGAAGTTGATAGTGTATGGGAAAGATTGACAAGTAGTATTGCGTCAATTGGTACCTGGTTTACTAATATAGGGAAAGGACTTATAGGTCAAATATTAGTACCCTTAGCAGGGATAGCAATAATAGTACTGTCAATAATAATATGGTGCAAATGTTGTAGAAAGAATGAATCGTACAATGTGACAGAAAAAGGAAAGAAGAGGAAGTTTGATGAAATTGAACTGGAAGACTTAAGAAGTGAATTATACAAGAAGTTGAAAGGGATGTGAAGAATAGAAAATGTAAAAATGAAAATGAGACTATTTTATGCTAAAAGGTTGGCATCTGATTGTGGGTAGTATTTGATGGCTCTTAAACGCCATTAGAGAGGGGATTGATGGAGCAAGGACTCACAAATGAGACTTGCACAGATGCAATCTCCTCACAGTATTAATTTATTAAAACTTGTATTGTTTGTACTAACCCTTGCATACACTACATGAATAGCAAGGAAGCTTGCCTATGTGTTTAAACTAACGAATAACGCTTGTCTTTATTCTAAAATGGCCGCTAAAGCGCGGGAACTTTACTGCGCATGTCTCAACCATATCACGTGGTGTGACGTCTCTCTTTGCATGGTGGGAAACTCCTGCTTCTGCGCAGTGTGCATTAAAATGGCTGCTTGATGTTTTCACATGCTACAGCTTGCTCTTGTGTTATTATTAATTTGTCGTTTCTCTAACGCTACTAATGCGGGATAGAATTTGTAAATAAATGGGAATAGAATAGAAAGAGTGGGTATACAGTGAAACATTTTATTTGTGATTTTAATACTTTCTTCTTTGACTTTTATTAGTTCGTAAACTTGGGCCAGGGGGTTGGTGCACTGAAACTCGAGAGACAATGATTCTGCGCATGTGTCCTACATGGCTGCCAAAGAAAAAGGATGAAGTCAACCTGGACGTCGTCCAAGGCCACGACCTAATGGCCAACATTGCTGTACCCATGTTGTTTCTGTTAAATTTGCAACTATGTACATGAAGAATTTATAAACTTTGTCGTGAGACGGGTGGGAAATAAAGCAAATGTATTAAATTTGATGGGCGGTATTTTAAAACAATGGTCTTCAGAAAATTGAACTAAAATCATATGGTGTGAGGATCAACCCCTGTCCCTGTCCAATCAGAAATAGTGGTCCCATATTTTGGCAACATTAAGGGGAGGTACATGGGCGTAGAAGGGTATAATAGATATATTATTAGCTAATTAGTCAGAGAACTAGAGGAAGCAGTGCTGCACGAGACTAGATGAGAGACCAGAGGAGACGAGAGAGCAGAGAGACTCGAGAGAACAGGCATACACACAGAGAGGCAGAGGCTCCAGACCGACAAGCTGATCGATTGCAGACTGAACTGATATCCAGAGAGGTCCTGAGGAGGGGGCGGTGGAGTCCATTAGAAGGAAGGCACGGGAGAATCGAGGAGAAGTCGAGTATCAGAGAGGGGAACGATGCAGGCGTCGTTGTAGAGAGGTCACCGGTCCTGTCCTGAACCTGAAGGAGGTCTTTGCTCTTCATCCTTCCTGGGTCCTATCTTTCCAACTCCTTGGCCAAGGGGTTTGGTTCTCGCACTTAGGTAAATATACATGCAACCTTTAGTTGCGCTGCTGTCTCTTTCTTCTCCTTTCTGAGGGACCGTCATTAATCAATAATTTTATTTTATGCTTCATCCTTGATATGCGATTAAGTACCATGTGGTTCTGTATTTACTCTGCTAAAATCTTTAGATAAACATTTTAAAACTTCCTGACTCAGTGGTTATTTCAGGATTATGTACTGTAATGAATGTCACTCATTTTAAACTTCCCAATTGACAAAGGATTCATTGGTAAGTCATTACTCTTCAATCAGAAAAGTAATTGGTAGCAGGGATTTTGATAAAGAGTACAACTGACTTCCCAGCGTAAGTATTAGCGTAGTATGAATGTATGGGCCCAAGCGAGTATCTGGTGTATGAATGCTGTTTGCTAATATCGCGCTGGATCAGGGGCAACTCTATTCTCCAGAACCTGGGGCCAGTAAACAATATTAAAGCAACAATGGTTCAGGGAGAAAACTTTGTAAAACAAAAATTCTTCTCATAGCACAATACATACAAAAAGAATAGAAAAATAAGGTAGTCACATTAATTATATGAAAAAAACATTTATATTTGAAAATTATTCAAAAACACAACTTCTGTACAACACTGGACTAGTGCTCATAAAGTTACACACAACATATAACATACAAAAAATTACTATGTTAAAAAAAAAAAACCATGGCAGAAGGAGAATTTAACACAAAAGTTTTCAAGCCACATCCCTCAGCTTTTTATAACAGCCTGAGGGGATGGAGGGGAACCAAGGCCAGTAGGCCAGCCCAGACCTTGTTGGATGCTGGAACTATTCCCAAGAATCATTAATTCTGTTTTTGATCCATTGAGTTTCAAGCATGACTTATCCATCCAGCTGGCTACCTGCTCCAGACAGGGTCCAAGATTAGATGTTAAAGTATCCGAGCCTGGGGCCAAAGAGAACACCAGCTGGGTGTGTCTACATACGAGAATATAGAGAGCCCCAAAGAAGCCACAATATCTGCCAAAGGATGTAGGTATATTTTGAACTGCGTGGGGCTGAGTGAGGACCCCTGCGGGACCCCATATGCCACATGCAAGATATCTGAGAAGCAGTCTCTGTCACAAACTTGAAATGTTCATTCCTTTAAAAATGAACAAACCCATTCTAGGGCTTTCCCTGTGATATAAACCCTACCAACTCTATCTAATAGTATAGAGTGGTCAACAGTATCACAGGTCATACTAAGATCAAGGAGCACAATATCCACTGTTGCCCCCGATCCATTCTCCTTCCACCACCGCCAGTTTAGCGGTCTCTGAGCTATGCTTGAGGTGAAAACCAGTTTGTGTATGATGTAAGATTGAACTGGCTTCCAGAAAATTCGACAGACATCTATTCACAAACTTTTCTCCCAATTTGCTTAGTCCTGGGAGCAGAGAGACTGGATGGAGATGATCCAGGCAGAACAAGTCAAGATTAGGTTTCTTTAAGTCAGCTTTGACCATCACATGCTTCCATGGTAAACTATGCCTGTTTCCAGGGAGAGATTGGCCAATTCTAACAAACTGGAAAAGATAATTTCTGGGTCCAGCATGAGAATTCTCATCGGTGCCGGGTCAAGAGGGATCCAGACTTCATTTTCCCAAAAAGACCAGTAACCTCCTCCAGGGAGAGGGGGTACATTGGGAGAGGGTGGGTAAACATCCATTCTCACTAACTTTCATTAGGATGGAGTTATTACTTTCATTGGCCTTTTGGAATGATTCATAGATGTTCAAAATTTTAGAGTTAAAGTGATCAGTCAGAGCATTACATCTATCGATGGATGGTTCAGACACTAGGGCATTCCTGGTAGGCTCCAACAGGGCCGTTGTGATTCTGAACATCTCTATGGGGGAGTTTGTCACATTGTTAATTTTTGTTTCAAAGAAGGAAGCATGGGCTTGTTGGATTTCAGTGTGATAGGTCCTTACTTTCTCCCTATACAGTATTTTTTTATTTTCATCGTAATCCTTCCTCCATACCCGTTCCCCATTTTTGTAATCCTTTTTTAGAGTTTTAAGGTGCGAAGAAAACCATGAGGCCGATTTATTTTTAGGTTTTTGGATAATGGTCTTCTTAGGAATAGTTTGGTCTAAAGATACAGTCAACCAATCTGCAATCATATTATTGGCAATTTGAGGGTCTGAGTCTGGACAAGGTGAGGACGTACTTAGAATGCCTCTCCAACTATCCCGATTTAGCTTAGACCATAGCCGATCTTTAATGCCCTTACATGTCTGGAGAGGAGTAGGTCCAGGTACATTGAGGATTATAGGGATTAAATAATGATCTGTCCAAGAAAGTGGTACAGGGTCCAAGACCTGTAACAAGGGACTGTTAGTGAATATAGGACCCAAAAGATGGCTTCCTATATGCGTAGGACCCAGGACCATTTGCTTTAATTGGATCGCAGCTAGATCACTCCTGAAGCTTGCTGCTCGGGTATCACCACCTTCCTCTAAATGCAGGTATAAATCCCCGTGTTCCCCCCTAGCACTAGCACTTCTTTCCAGGGCACTGGCAAATACCTTGGAAATCTGCTTCTGAATGGCTGGGGTTGGGGTTGAGGCTGAGGCAACGACACTCCATCTCAACCTGCGGTGATTGCTTGTGGGTGTGAGACTCCTATCGAACGGTTCATTATAGTGAGTTGTAATGTTAGGTCCCAAAGCGTTCAGGGTGAGATCCAGGGCATTGTGGTCATTATCCTGCTGCGGGATCACATCCATGTCAACTACTTAGGGCCCCAGCCTTATATCCATCAATACATAGCCAATACAACTTGAGCCTTCCTGCTGGTTGAAAGCATCCACCCCCTCCTTTTCTGAAGGTGTTCTCCCATTACATGCTCTCAAGCCATTGTTAAGGGCAAAGGCGCTTAATTGCAGGGCAGCGGCTGACCATTTCCTAATGAGAGGAAGCAAGAGCACAGGAACTGTCCACGTTTCATCCTCTTCTCCACTGTGGTCACCAGCAGCAATACCAAGAGGTTCGAAGCTACAATTAAAATCATCCGCCACTATTCTAAATAGGCCAGAGAGAAGGGAAGGCAAGTGGGTATTAATTAAATCGATGATGGCTAAGTTAACTGTAGGAAAGTGGGTTTCTGTTGCAGTAACCCCCTCACTTTTTGCCAGATTTCTGATGCACTTTGACTGAGTGTGCCCTAGGTCCCTGCCAATCAGGTACCCAGGCCCAGTGTTCTTTCCATAAACCTGTACCATTATTTCCACAATTGGCACAACTCTGGCCTACCTATAAGTCCCTTGTAAGGAGTACCTATGGTACCAAGTGCATAGTAGCCAGGGAAAGGCCTCTGAGGGCTGCAGCATATATTATGCCACCGTCAGAGACCTCTCACCACAAACATGCACCACTGCCATTGCAGCCTGCATGTTTTGGCGCTTCTAAAATTGAAGAGTCAACATGTCACACATCCCTGTGGGCCATGCCTGCCAAGCATTGCAGGAGGCCTGGGTAAGTCACCCTTAAGTTAGGGTGCACTATATCACATGTGAGGGCCTATTTGCCTGAGCAGACAGGCCCCTATAATATCTAAGCCCATTCTTAGATCTTATAAGTGCTCAGTAAAGCCATCCTGATATATGGTCTGGAAACTGGTCATTACGAATTTCCTAACACCATGATGACTTTACTGAATCCTGGGATGTTTGGAATCAAACATCTCAGAATAATAAACCTGCACTGATCCCAGTGTCAGATTTATTATTTTCTGCACTCAGGGGTCCCTTCTAGATGGGACCCCTGAACCAAACCAGCTCTGGTGGATTTCTGACTTGTGACCACCAGCCTGCCACCACAAGACAAGTTTATGGACCCCTGGGGTGGGAGCCTTCACTCCCTGGGCCCAGAAACAAACCCTTTCCTGGGCGGAGGTGTTCGCACCTCCCCAGGTCAGGAAGAGCCATCTGTGGAAGGGGATCTGTGGAAGTGGAGTTTCAAAGGCCTTGCCGTCTCTGCAAGGCGATCCTCAGCCTCTCCTGGTATCAGGAGCAGGGCCCCTTCCTGTCTCACCCCCTTTTCAGCTGGAAGACAGGAGGGAAAAATTAGAGCAGCCCAGAAGGTGTGCCCACCTCTACCAACCCCACCACTCAGGTGGGGAAGGAGAGGTGAAGCCCACTCTTCAGTGCTTACCATCTTGGAGATGGCAAGCACCCTCAAATCAGGGTTAGTGGTTGTACCCACTCCCCCACGTGGGGTGAGCACACCAAGGGTGTAGTCACCCTAAGGTCAGTAGCCCATTGGCTACTGACCTCAAGACCCCTAAAACGCCCCCTAAATACAGTATTTAGGGGGCAGCCCTGAACCCAGAAGTCAGTTCTTGATGACCTGAAAATATTGGAATCCCGAAGAAGTCGCAGCAGTGAAGACTCCAGGCCCAACTGACTTGGCCCCAGCCCTACTGGCCTGCCTGCAGCTCTGAAGAAAACGACAGCTTAAAAAAGGATCAGCAACCTCCAAATTTAGTGAGGACTGATCCCCTGCTTCAATAAAGACTTGAGACTCCTGAGGACTGCAGCCCTGTCCACAAAAATAGATCCAGCCCCTGTGGGACCAAGAAACCCTGCTCCAGGACTTACCTCTGCACCTGTCGTCCACGACCCATGTCCCGAGGGTCCATCCATCCAGAAGTGATCCCCAGCGGTTCTGACCTCCAAACCATCGAGGGGTGTCACCTCTAAGATTCCGTGTCGATGCCTGCAGCCTCTTCACGACAACCTCCCTCCACCACGACCGGACCGGTAAGCAGATTCCCGATATCAAAAGGCACCCCTGCAGTCTCTGACCCTGCGTCCTGGTGACCCGATCCCAAAGTGTCCTGACATCGGGGGACATCTCTACTTACCTGCCCAGGGGTTGGTTCCTCCCGGAAGACTTCCTGGACCGAGCCTGCAGCTGAAATCCAAAACCGGCAACCTCCATAGGATTGCATTGGGCTCCCGACCCCGCCTAAGCACCCTGCACCTGGCCACCCCAGCGCCACTGGTGGTGTGGTCTTGGTGCTAAATTGGGACCCCCTCTGCCTTTACCTTAACCCCAGGAGCTTGTCTCCCAAGACTAGTGGTCTTCCCGTGAGCAGCCCCAAACCCAGGTGCCCCCTAGCACCATTGCCTAACATTGGCACCCTGCACTCTGCACCCAGCCGCCCTAGTGCCGCTGGTGGTGCACCTTGAGTGCCAACCTTAACCTTGGGTAACCTTTGTTCTACCCCCCAAAACTCCTTATCCAAAACTGTTTACTTACCTGCAAACCTAACACTTCATTTTTCTCCATAGGATTGTATGGTGGGTTTTATCTGAAAAATCTTCTGTGTTGAACGGATTTGTACTGCAACCAAAGTAACTTAGTGCCTTTCAAAGAGATAACCTATTTACTGAGGTCCTGTGTTGCTTAAACTATGTTAGTAGTTTGTTTCATGTCAAACTAGAAAAGTAACTGCAAGTAATCTAAAAGTAATCTGAGAGTAATTCCAAGTGTTTTTGAACAGTATACAAATCGTTTTCTCAACTGCAAAAGTAATCTGACTGTTCCTACAAAACCAGTGCTCACTGTATTTTGAAAAGTAAGATTGTGTGAAAAGTATAACTTACCTGCTACAAAGTAAATCTTGGTTCTAGAAATAAAACAACAAAATAACTTTTTTATACAAACAATTGTTCTGGATTCAGTCTTTGTGTGTGTGACATAATTTCTTGCCTGAGTGTGTACAACAAATGCTTATCACTATCCTCTGATAAGCCTGACTGCTCAACCACACTACCACAAAAGAGAGTAAGGTATTTTCTACTTTAGCCTCTGCTATACTTCTGGGGATCCACTGGACTCTGTGCACACTATACCTTACTTTGGTATAGTAAATACAGAGACAGCTTTCTACATTGGTGGATCAGCAGTAGGGTCTACAACTTTGTATTTGTTGGACCATTTGGTCAACACCTGATCACACGACTACAATCCCCCAAAAATTGCCTTTAGCTCAACTCATTTTTTGAATTGACAATTTTTCCAAAATCTTAAAAATCCTGTTATGGCCTTGCTTAAGCCCCTCTAGCATTTTCAAAAGTCTTAAACTCAATGAATTTAGGAGAAAAGGGGTTTAGAAGATTTTTTTACCTCTTTTAAAAAAGATCCCAAAAATGACTACAGTAACAGCTGACATAGGGAATAGGGTGGATAAGCTCGACATCACCCCTTACCTCCATCTAGAGATGGCTGAGTTAAGATCACTTTGCAAACTCAAGAAAATACCCATGGGGTCTCGCCCTTCCAAGGTCAAGCTCCAGGAGCTCTTGGCAGAGTACTCCAGGGACCATCCTTTTGAGAGGGAAGATCCCCCCTCAGACAGGGATGAAACCAGTGATGGGAGGATCTTCCCCAACTCCGACCAATCAATCAATCAATCAATCAATCAGGGGGATTATAAGCGCACTACTCACCTGTGAGGGTCTCAAGGTGCTGGGGGGGGGGGTTCAGCAGTTCCGTATCAGTCGAAAAGCCAGGTCTTCAGAGCCTTCCTGAAGGTGTTCAGGGAGGGGGCGCATCTGATGTCGGCCGGGAGCTCGTTCCAGGTCTTGGCTGCGATGTGGGAGAAGGATCTTCCTCCTGTTCTGGTCTGCAGATGCGCGGGGTTTGGGCGAGGTGGAGGTTGGCAGAACAGAGGTTTCTTTTGGGTACGTGGAGGGTGGCTCTGTCTTTGAGGTATTGGGGTCCGGTGTTGTGTATGCGTTTGTAGGCGTGGATGAGTATCTTGAAAGTGACTCTTTTCTCAACGGGGAGCCAGTGGAGCTTACGCAGGTGTTGGCTGATGTGTTCGTGTTGGGGGATACCGAGGACGAGTCTGGCAGCGGTGTTCTGTATCGTCTGGAGCTTGCGGAGTAGTGACTTGTTGATGCCGGCGTAGAGGGCATTTCCGTAATCCAGCCTGCTGGTGATGAGTGTGTGGGTGACTGTCTTCCTTGCCTCGGGGGGGATCCATTTGAAGGTCTTGCGGAGGATGCGGAGAGTGTTGAAACAGCTGGCGGTGACGGCGTTGACTTGTCTGTTCATGGAGAGGGAGGAGTCGGGAATGATGCCGAGGTTCCGGGTGTGGTCTGTAGGGGTCGGGGGTGCCGAGGGCAGTGGGCCACCAGGTGTCGTTCCATGCTGATGGGATGGTTCCGAGTACGAGGACTACTGTCTTTTCTGAGTTGAGTTTCAGGCAGCTGTTGCTCATCCAGGCTGCGACGTCCTGCATTTCTTCCTGGAAGTTGAATCTGGTGGTGGTGGGGTCCTTGGTGAGGGAGAGGATGAGCTGGGTGTCGTCGGCGTAGGAGACTATGCTGAGGCTGTGTTGTCGGGCGATGGCTGCGTGGGGAGCCATGTAAATGTTGAAGAGGGTGGAGCTGAGTGATGATCCCTGTAGGACTCCGCAGTTGATGTCCGTGGGTTCGGAGAGGAAGGGAGGCAGTCTGATCCTTTGGCTTCTGCCGGCGAGGAACGATCGGATCCAGTCGAGGGCGATGCTGTGTATGCCGGCATTGTGTAGTCTGGCTGCGAGTGTGCAGTGGGAGACGGTGTTGAATGCCGCTGACAGGTCGAGTAGAATCAGGGCTGCGGTGTGGCCTTGGTCGAGGAGGGTGCGGATGTCGTCGGTGGCTGCGAGTAGGGCGGTGTCGGTGCTGTGGTTGCTTCGGAAGCCGGATTGTGAGGGGTCGAGGATGGCGTTGTCTTCAATGAATCTTGTCAGTTCTGCGTTGACGGTCTTTTCGGTGACTTTCGCCGCAAAAGGGAGAACAGGGCCCCTGAGCCCCTGACTCCAAGGATAGTACTCACAGCACATAGAACCCACACAGTTGTGTCAGGTCTTGGTGAGATTACAAAACTACAAAAATTACAAAAACTACAAAAATTAAATTAAACATTGTGAAAATAACTGAAAAGATATATTTTTTATAATGTGAAATACAAAAAGAAAAAAAAATGTAATAAAATATGTAAGAATAACTAATCATTTTGTGTGGGGAATAATGTTTTTTATGCCCTACTTTTGAGCTTAGTGACGCCGTTAATGAAAGAAATTTAGGTCTAGAGGGAAAGTTATTTTTGTAGTTTTGGTTGTTTTTCCCCTGTTCCCTGACCTTTCAAGTAATCTCTTTTTTAGGGGGTCACCTTGTTAATCCAGGTCTTGGTGAGATCACTGAGGAGAGCCTCAATGAAGAGGACATCCTTCTAGCAAGGTTGGCCAAAAGACTAGACCTAGAGTCCAGACTCCTGGCACTACAAAAAGAAACATAGTCCTTGCATTGATCTAGGGTAACAGATGCCAACAATAAGTCATCCAAATGTTAAATTCGAGTAGACCCTGAGGGGAAACCAATATATCCAAATCCTTTAGGGCTTGGAAAAGGTTGACGGAGGCTCTGCAAATCCTTGAGGGACTTGGGTCAGTGAAAGCTGGGACCCTCAAAATGTGAATGAGAAAAGGTACTAGCTCTCCTCATGTACAGAGATGGAAAACAAAACAGAAAAAGGTCAAACACGGTAAGCCATTGGGTGCTGGCAGGGATGCAAGACAGGATGGTATCAGATTGTGGACCACAGAGAAGCTTGGGATAACCACATTGTGAATAGCCCTAAAGTCTTGGGCAAACCTGTACACAATGGCTTTCCTTGACTTGAGTATAGGAAGAATTGGAGTGTGGCATCTATTAACAATATGTATTAAAACCACTATCTTTATCAGATCAGCTATTACAGGGTCGATCTCTTCCTCTGGCACCGATTTTAATGGGTACTAGATCTTCTGGGTAACTCCTATTGGGGGTCGACCTTCACATTTAGGGCTCCTTCATGGAGATGAATACCACACCATTGGCCCTGGAGGACCACAATGTGAATGATACTTGTAAAAGTAATTATGTCAAATCAGGGGATATGGCAATCTTGGCAGCACCCTCTGAACACATCAAACACTCACATAGTAATGCAAGTACATTACTCTGCTGTTGTTTATACAATATGTCCCTGCCTAATAAATTTGTTGAAGAAGTTACTAAGCAAAAGGAATAATTATCACTAATAGGTTCTGCAGAAATGAACACAGGGTCAGTAATATGGTAGAGACTCTTGGATTGGAAATATTGACTGGGTCTATGTACATGCCCAAGAGAGGTAAAGAAGGGAATTCTGAGGTTTTGAGAGCTGAGTGGATTGCCTCTGTGTCAATAAGGAAAGTAGTATGTTTGCCATCAATGACACAATTCACATCAGAGTGTGATATATTGTATCTCCTTTTCTACCTAGATGTTTCCTTGTCCCAGTTTACCATCTTTGTGTTAATTTATCCTCTGTCTGTTTGTATTGTTTTCTCTGCTGCTGCAGAGAATTCTATATGGAATGTATATAGTTGAATGCCAGCTGGGGAGTGGCAGTTTGCGATGGATGCTTCCCGTGTTTGTGGCTGGAGTTTCTTCATTGTGAATAAAGCTTATTTTTCTAGTATCCTACGTCTCATGGATTTATGAGGGTACCGACTTCACATTGGCGACGATTGGCTCTTTGTATCCACGTGTTCAAGAAGAAACTTCAACACTTGTGTGCTGATTTGTGAGTAACTTCTCTCACCATTGACTTCCTACCGGGGCGATCCGGCTTACTTGCCATCTTTCATACTTTTGCCTTCCCTACATCATTGACATTTGCGAGCTCTTACTCATGTTGTGCCCTATGCGCTATGGCTAGAACTCAGCCTTGTTTATTGCCATATTTACTGCAGTATAGAACTCCTGTGCCCTCTTCTGCTCGCCGTGAGACTTCAGCGCTTGTTTCCCTTGTTTTATTTTGACATTTTGGGGCGATTTTTTTTCTTTTCCCTCCGTTTGGTGCCGTTTAAGGCGTGTACTTTGGGTGTGCTCAAGACTCTCACCCGAGAGTTTCCCAGAGTCTTGAGCCCCGCACACGCCTTCATTGTCAGTGGGCCCAAACCTTTCTTTGCCCGCATCCTCTATTGTTGCAGCGCCAGAGCTCCGTGTGTCAGCCCTTGACACCTTAATCTCGTCCCCATTCGCGTGCGCCCGAGTCTCTGAGTCGCTATCTCAATTGTGCTCTATTGCGGGCTTACCTTTGTTCTGGATTTGCTCAGTTACTGATCCTTGGCACACTTTTCATCGCATCCTCTGGATATCGGCTCTTCTGTCTCTATCCTACTCTGCCCTACTGCTAAAAGTGAGGAAGGACTGGTTTAATCTTCATAACAATTGAAAGAGGACTTGATCTTCTCCTGCTCTTCACTTCGTGGAAGTCAAAAAAGGACTACAAGAATCTTCATTGCACAAGATCATTTAAAAAACAACATAGAAAAACTTTATTGATTTTTACTTAAGTTTAATACTGTCTCTTTCTTATCTTTCTTCATTTTCTTTCTCTTACTTTCACTTATTTCTCCTTGCTATCTACATCTTCTTTTTTTTGTGTTTTTCTCTTTCTTTTTCCTTTGCAGGAGGTTTAGAGTATCATTTCGTATACCGGTGTGATTCAATCATTTGTATGTTTAGACATTATTACTGTTACATTTGCTAAGTAGTCATACATTTATTTTGTTATTTAGTGTGTCAACACGCAACATATTTCGCCTCCTCCTTTCTTTCTTTCTTCTCCTGATGGCCCGCCCTTAATTTGGTCCAAGTGGAAAAAGGTATTTCTAAACTATGTGAAGGCAACTGGACCTAAATTGTCATCTGAAAGGAAAATGTCTTTGTTGGTCCACTGTTTAGGAGCTGAAGGTCAAGAAGTTTATGAGAACCTACCTGAGTTAGTTAGTGAGGGGGATGGTGATGGTCTGAGTGAATTTGACACTGCGGTAAAGAAATTGGACAAACACTACTTGCCAAAGGTTTCTATAATATTACAAAGATTTTATTTTGGCAAAAGAAAACAAAATGATGGGGAGTCTGTTGATGATTTTGTTACGGCTTTTAGAAAACTTGCTGATATTTGCAATTTTAGGGAGAATACTGAAGAGAGAATTCATGATCAATTCATGTTGGAATGCTGGAGTGATAAAGTCAGGGAAGAATTGTGGGGTAAGAATGATCCCAATCTTACTGAAGTGCTCACCATCGCCAAACAAGCTGAGCATTGTATGGAGTGTATACATGAATTGCAAAAGTCCAGGAATAAGGGTAAGAGTGAGGCCAAAGGTGAAACGTCCATTGTTAATGTGCTCACATCCTCCAAGAGTAAATTCAATGTATCTTCCAAGCCCAAGGGGGTTGTTACAGATGCGGCAATCCTAATCATATGGCGAATTCCAAGGACTGTCCTGCTGTGTGTGTGGTGAGCCGGTTGTGTGGGAAGAAGGGACACTTCGCTAAATGTTGCAAGTCCCCTAACGCCAGTAAAGAGAGGGTTAATGTTGTTGGTGAACTTGAACATGACATTGTGTTGCAGATTTCAGATGTCAATGTCAATGATCTGCGTGAAGTGGCTTGCTCGCATCCCTCTGACGTGGTTAGTGTGAATGGTTTGAATGTTGTTATGATGATGGACTCTGGGGCCAGGTTGTCCCTAATTTCTGATAAAGATTTTGAGAGAATTTTCAAGGGAAAGGTTTCTCTTGTGGCACCTGACGTCACTCCGTACAGCTATGGTGGAAAACCTATTGAGTTAGTTGGGTATTTTGAGGCGGATTTTGAATTTCGTGGCAACAGAGCTCCAGGAAAGATGTATGTACCTGTGAGGGGAGACTCCATTTTGAGTTGGCAGCATCAGAAAATTTTGGGAATCTTTTGAGATCCGAACCTAGATCCACCTGTACAGGTCACGAAAGTAGATACCATGGCTGAACAGTTACAAAGTGAATTTCCTAGAGTGTTTGCGGGCAAAGTGGGTTGTGTGAAGGGGTATGTACACCACATTAGGATCAAGGATGGTGCTACACCAGTTGTGTGCAAGGTTAGGAATGTGCCTCTGAGTCTTCATGGTGCTGTGAAGGAGGAGTTGAAAAGACTTGAGAATGAAGGAAGTATTGAATCTTTGGAGACCTCAGAATTGGTGGCTCCTGTCGTCGTTGCAACCAAGAGCTCTGGTGAGATTCGCCTCTGTGTGGATCTTTGCCACCTAAATAAAGAGGTTGTTGAGGACAAATTTCCTCTGCCCAACATACAAGAGATGGTTGCATTGATTGGTGGAGCTAAGTATTTTACCACTCTCGACTTGATGTCAGCGTATCACCAGGTTAGGTTGAGCGGTGACTCAAATAATCTTACTGCCTTTGTTACGGCGTTTGGCATTTTCCTTTTTAACCGCATGCCTTTTAGACTTAGTTTTGCCGCATCGGTCTTTCAGAGGCTGATGTCTAGTCTGTTGAAGATCTTGGACGGTGTCAAATTCTTCCAGGATGATGTATTGATTTTTAGCGACAAAGTTGTTGGATCATATGAACAAAGTGAAAGAAGTACTGCGTATTTTTTAGTAAAAGGGCATTACTTTGAAATTAAGTAAGTGCAAATTTTGGTTTGACACAGATTACTTATTTGGGTCATGTCATCTCCAGTGGGGGTGTTAGACCCAAGCCAGAACTAGTCCGGGCAATTGTGGAGTTGTCTCAAATGCCAAGAAGGAAGACAGTCAAACCTTTATAAGGGTGGTGGAGTTCTATGCACGCTTTGTTCCCAACTTGGTGAGCCAGTCTGATGCGATGCAAGATCTACTCAGAAAGAGTGTGCAATTTGATTGGTCAGAGGAGTGTAGTGAGGAGTTTGATGATCTTAAGGAGGCACTTGCCTGGGTCCAGGTTTTGAAAAGTTTTGTGCCTGGGTTGCCGTGTGTTCTGTACACTGATGCCAGCATCAAAGGTCTCGGAGCTGTGCTGAAACAGAGGCAAGGCGAAGAGGAGATAACCATAGTGTTTGCATCCAGGTTATTGAGAGGTGCAGAAGATAGGTATTCCACCATTGAAAGAGAAGCTCTGGCGATTTACTGGGCCGTTCGGAAATTTAGGCAGTTCCTGTGGGGAGTGAAGTTTACAGTATGTTCTGACCACAAGCCCTTACAAGAGGTCTTTATGAAGCAGAGGCTCGACTGCATAACCACCCGGATTTGCAAATGGCTGGTTGCTTTACAAGATTATCAGTTTGTAGTTACCTATTTGCCGGGTGTGAATAACAAAGTGGCTGATTGCTTATCTAGGTTGAGTTTCCAGGCTAGTGATTGTGAGGAAGTGAGTAACTGGTGGAAGGATGTTGATGTCAGGGTTTTCAGTGTTACGGGTGGCTGCGTGTCAGAGGAGGAATGGAGTCAAGGGGTGGTGAAGGACGAGGTGGTGAAAGACATGATCAAGAATGTTTTGTCTGATAATGGGCACTGGAGGAAATTAGAGCGCTTTTCTAGTTTCGTTAAGGTTTTTGATGAATTGTCAGTCAAGAATGGTGTTCTGGTGAGAGGTGAAAGGTTTGTTCCCCCGTTAGCCCATGAGGGACATCAGGGTATTTGCAAGACTAAGGAGCATCTTAGATCTGTGTATTTGTGGCCTGGGATGGATATTTCCATCAAAAGGTTGGATCAAGATTGTTGTGAGTGTAGGTTGAGTGACAAGAATCTCAAAGTACGTACTTCTCCAATGGTTTGATCTACCAGATGAGGTGTGGGAGGATATTGCTCTTGACATTGTTGGTCCCATTAATGTGGGAAGTACGCCCAAGTATGTCTTGGTTGCCATGGACATGCTTTCTCGTTGGCCTGAGGTTGGAATTACTAATGAGATCAATACTTCAGCTGTCATCAAGTTTTTATCTGAGGTATTTGCCAGAGAAGGGAACCCGAGATCCATCCTGACCGATAATGGTGTGCAACTTACTTCGAGAGAGATGGTGGAGTTTCTGACTAGTAGGGGTATTTCTCACAAAAAATGTGCCCTGCATCACCCAGAATCCAATGGCATGATTGAAAGGTTCAATAGAACTTTGAAGGAAGCAATACAAATTGCTAGGTGCTGTGGGAATGAGTGGATCCATGCTGTCAAAAGAAGGGTTGAGGAGTACAGACTCACTCCGCATTCGACCATTGCTTTGTGTCCTTTTGAGTTGCTGAAAAAACCCAGGCCACATACGTTGGTGGAACCACCGTGGGTGAGGAGTGGATGGATGGATGGAGTAGTGAGGGGATGCTGGTGATGACACATGAGAGAGAGAGACATATTTAGAGTGAGAGAAAAAGGGTTTATGACAGTCACCATGCTGTGAAGCCTTTTCAGGTGAAAGTTGGCGATGCTGTCAAAGTCAAGTTACCAGAGAGAATTCGGGATGTGTCTAAGTTCAGCAGAACTTTTGTTGTGACTAAAGTTTTTCAGGGTGCAGCAAAGGTGGATGACGGACGCATTTGGAACTTTAACCGCTTGGTAAAGATAAAGAATGAATAATGTTGTTTCAGAGTGCTTTGTTATAGGAGGGAGATGTGTGATATATTGTATCTCCTTTTCTACCTAGATGCTTCCTTGTTCCAGTTTACCATCTTTGTGTTAATTTATCCTGGTCTGTTTCTATTGTATTCCCATTTCCCAGGTGACCTCAAGCAAAGCAAGAACCTCCTACTCCCAGATCCATTCCTGTGCACATTCCCTTTCCTCTTCTGATTCTCAAGCCTCCTCGCCCTTCTTTGCACCCCACCTCCTTTGTGGGACTTCTCATCCCACCCTTTCAACAATTCAGCATTATCTTTCTTCTTCTCCTGCCAGGCTACTCAGTGATTGGCGATGGTCACAAATTCCGCTAGCTTCTTAGTTTGCCATCCATTACATATGGTGGTCAGTTGATTCTAAACTTTTGGTAATAATCTCTGTACAACAGAAGCAACAACAGCTTCCTGAGCTTTCATCGTCAGGCGGACTACACCTGAATAGCTTCCTAACACACCCTTAAGTCTGTTCAAGTAATCAACTGGCTCTTCACCCTTATTTTGCTTGTAATTTTAGGCGTTATTCCACTCAGTTGTCACAGGGCATTCTTCTGCAATCACATTCAAGAACATATCCTATGCAACAATCAACTACCTATCATTTCCAGGGGCCAATCTCAGCCATCGCGCATTTTACACCAGCCTCTCCCTCACCTCACAAGGTATCCCCAATCACAATAACTGATTTACATTTGCAAATTTGGCATTGTATACCTCAGACACATTCTGTAGTTCTTCCTGGGAGTGGATAAGATTTTCCCAAATGATGAGGATTTATTTCTTAATCCTCATGAAATCGGAGGCGGTCCAAGGAACATGGGGGCATATCTACAAGGGCTTTATCTCCGTTTTTCTGGCTTTAAAAGCCAGAAAAACGGAGATAAAACTATCGCCCTATCAACAAGAGGGTGCTAACATGCATAATCGCATGTTAGCACTCCTTTCTCCGACGCTTCCTTTGCATCTCTAATGAGATGCAAAGTGGGCGTCACTGGGCGTACCTCGATGGATCTGCCTTGCAAATATCGCTGATGTTCACATCGCGATATTTACAAGGTAGCCCATAGGATTTTAGCATACGTTAGATTTTGGCGAAAACGGCCGTTTTCGCCAAAATCTAACGTCTGCTAAAATCCTGACTTACCTATGTTAGACATAGGGGTGGATTATGCTGATACGACCACAGGGTCGTATCAGCAAGGTTATCGCCGCTTTGCAGGGAACATCGCTGGAAAACCAGCGATGTTCCCTGCAAAAGGGCGATAACCTCGCTATCTCTGGAATTTTTATCGCCCTGGGGAAACGCATTGTTAATAACGCGCTACCAGGGCGATAAATACCAGAGATAGCCTGCGCTAGGGAATTCGTCGCTCAGCACGGCCAGCGATAATTATCGCTGGCCGTTGATAATATGCCCCATGGACCGCAACTCTACCCTCAGCTGCAGGGTAGTCTCTCAAAGGGAGAAAGGTGGAAGAGGGTCGACTCTCATCATCTGTGTTATTTGGATGGGGAGATGAGTCAAACATTCTAGAGAGGCATCCTGTTGTCTGTCTCATGCTTTCTAGGGGGAGCATAGGACTCTGCTCTCATCGGTCCCTATGCACTGTGGGGAAACAGGCACGTGCTCTAAACTGATCCACAGTAGTGAAATCAGCCTCCAACCTGGTTAGTGTACCGCCAGCCAATTGCATCGCAGCACTCACTTGCACATTACATTTTTGCACTCCAGCTGCCGGTGGTCCTGCAGGTACTGCTCCGTTTCTGGGTGCATCGTCAGCTGCACCCCAGCCCCATCTTTCTCTTGTGGTTCAGTAATCTGGGGGGACCAATAGGGAGGAGGCATAGCGGTTGGAGCACAAGCACTAACTCTGTCCCTAAGCTGGCTTATTTGGTATTGTAACTTTTCCTGAATATCCTCCATACTCAGGGCTTGGGATTCATATTTGCATTTGTGTGCCTCATCTTGCCATTGTATAAAGAGCGGGCCTTGTTCGGCATCTATTATATTTTTAAGATCTTTCAGCTTTTTCTGCCAATTAACTGATCTTTGCATATTGAAAGTACCATGTTCAGAAGGGGCTTCTTCCCGTCCTCATTAGAGTCCTACTCACTTTCTTAAATATTTGCATGTGCACTTACAATTGTTGGTACATAGTATGGGTAAGAGTCACTTTCTATAGGGGCCTGCTATGTTTAGACTGTTGGGACCTCATCACCGTTTCATGCATTTCACTCTTACTCAGGTACCACGGAAAAAGGTTGTGCAGGCTTTGTACCTGCAGCTCATCCCGTGGAGGAAGGTAGGGAAAGAAATAGAAAACGAGATAAGGTTCCCTTCAGTTACATTTCTTCTAACTGATCTTGTGGAGGTATCTAGGCAAGTTAACTTGCACTCACATCCAAAGATCGCCTTCCATTCTATGAACTTTCAGTCAGAACCCAGAGGGGTTTTTGAAGGGGTCGGTGGCTTGAAAAGAGGGCCTCTTTCTCTCACACATTGGGTCTGTGCTCCGTATTATTGTAATAAATACAAAACCACAGGAAATAGAGCAATATTTGGCGAGCACACGTAATCTCCCTCCCCCAGATGACACACATAATAAGCATCAGAATATCAGGTTTGTGAGTGTAACAGACCACTATGCGGGGTCTAAATGATCCATATTTCTGCATCCAGGGACAGTATTAACCCTATATGTTATTCCTTTGAGAGTTGGTTGAGAACATTGTTAAGGATGCAAACCTTCACCCACTAAAACTTTCATGCTTCAACATCAGGACTGGTTCTTCACAAGTACCAATCAGTGTGCTCATTAAAATCTCTCAGAGACCTTTTTAATGCAAATTTTTGCTTTGGGATAAATAGGGTCTGGAAAAACTCTATCCGGCACAATCTTAAAAACAAACTGGAGTATGATAAAATTGATAGTGACTAGGATGTCTCCTCTTACTCCTGTATGGTCAACATGTTACAGCCATTAATGGTGAAACAACTCATATGTGGGTTTTCTTAAGAACCAGTATAAAGACCCTACCATACCTAATCTGTCTAATTCCTAGAACTGTGATGGTAGTGACTGAAGACCTGATGACTGTTCAACTATATGACATCATTGGTACCCGGTAGAAAGAAGTAATGCACTCGAAAGCAGATACACTTTAATCACTAAGTCAAGACACATTATGTTGAATTTCTACCACTAGAAACACACCCAAGGTGGCACACTGCACATCCACATGTTCATTCAAAAGTGGAATCAAGAGTAAATTCCCGTAATCTTCAAGGAACTGATAGCGGGAACACAGCTCTTACCCCATGCAATGCAGATCAGGATGCTGTGGAACAGTGGTAAACAAATAGGTTAGTGTCTGTTTACAAACACAATAAGATGATGGATGTAGCGCTGAAACCTTTCAGACACTCTCCCCCAGGCACTATTAGATCTGGGTTGAATCCATCATCGCTCTTCTGCTCACTCCGCCACCCCAGTTCAGACATGGCCATATGCAAATCAGTCTTGACCCTGGTCCTCATGGGAACAGTCCAGCCGAACTGCCAGGCTAGGTCTTTCCTGGACCGTAAACAAGCATCCTGGGACCGGTTTTGGGGTAACACTCCTCATCAGCCAGGCTAGCCTGAATCCATAGGCAAAGTGAGCAAGGGACCCACGTCTGGCCACACCCTGCCAACTTAGGGTGAACAAAGCAAACACAAGGAGATGATGGACGGAGCGCTGAAACTTTCCAGACATTCACCCCCAGTCACAGATCTGGGTTGAATCCATCATTGTCTGTTTACCTAATCTATTAACATTGGCTAGGAGTATAATTTTATACTCATGTATCACACATTATTCAAGTCTCGCATATGACCAGACCTGCGTATGAATGAATGTACCTGATCTTATATTTCTTTTTATTAGGTTTAGAGTTGTGTAGACTATGTAAGCAATACCCACACTAATGGTGTATGGTCCGACAAATCCTAATATGTTTAAATACTGTAATTCTTTTGATTATTCTAATTATTTTCATTAGGTTTGGAATTAAGCAGACTGTATTCACGTAACCCCATTGGAGGTAGGGTAGAATTTGGGGTGGGAAGACCAGTAAGTCATATGTTGTCAGCATAATTGTGTACAATTAGAAGCACAACCCATTAGGAAGCAGAAATTATAGCCTATACTTTAAATTGGGATTTTATTGATTTTTAAGTAGTACATCGTCAGTGGCAACTTGCTCACTGTGAAGCTATTTATCAAAGCAACACACAATACAACTACCAACCATGCACCGTCCCACCACACTCCCTTCTCCCCCCTGTGAGTCTACTTTGACTCAGGTTACCACAGTGTCTCTTTTAGTCTGAATGGGCATAGTTCCGAGTATCAATCCCTCTCTACTGGTGGCCTGATGAACACAAGTGGTTCCTCTTAGTCTTTGGCGCAATCATACTTCTTGCTGATGTGAAACACCCACACTCCACCTCCCCTCCTGGCTGGGCTAGCCTTCTCCCATGTCCCAGCTGTCCCATATTTCCCTGAACCTTTTGTGGCATCCTCTGCCCTCATACACCAGTTGTTCTATTGATCGGCATTTATTTATTTCCTGTACCAGTCCAGGATTTGTCGTTTGTCTGCCCTCCCCCACTTCTGTAGAATTTCCTTTTTTGCCAACAAAAGCCCCAGGTTTACCATCAGTCTTTGATGTGGCGTAATGTCTGATCCCTTCCAGAGACCCAGCAGTACCAGGGGCACCTGTCCATCTATTTGTGTACCCACTGCGGTCTCTAGCCTGGTCAGTATCCCTGGCAGTGTTGTCCAAGCTTCGGGCAGTCCCACAGTATGTGGCGGAAGGTTCCACACTGCCTGCACCCTCGCATGCACTTATAATGGTACACCCACCCTATTTTATATAATAGTGCCCTGGTATAGTGCAGGAATTTTAGTTGTATCAGGCAGAGACATGCTTGTATGGCCACCTCACAGTGGTATTCAAGGGCGTCCCTCCAGGCTTCATCGTCTATGTCCCCGACGTCTGCCCGCCAGCATTCTCATAGCTTGCCCAGGTCATTCAGTGTGTTCACCATCAAGGTTCTATAGGTGAGAGAAATTGCCTTGGTGATCTTATGGCCATTTAGCAGCTGTCTGTCCATGGGGGACTTTTCCATTGTCTCCTCCTTGGGTGCGATCCGAGAAGGAGCGCATGAAGTGCATGACAGAGTTGTAAGTACCTGAACATCTGACTGGCAGCCATATCATACTCCCATCTCAGATGCTCAAATGGGACAAATGGGACTATCCAAGGTTCACAGACCTATCAGGTCCCATCCCAGAATCTCGGTAGAGTGTTCACTGGGCCCAATTTAGTCCCCCACCATAGTGGGGTTTTTGGTATCAGTTGTTTTTCCCACAGTTTGCGTAGGTGTTGCTTGACTGCAATGAAAGTTTCATGCTGCTTCTCAACTGCTGTGGTGTAGTCTGGGTAGATGCGTACCTCACACCCTTACATTCTCCAGGGGCCATGGTTTCAAACTCTCTGCAATATTGTACCCCTGTCTCAGAAGTTGAGGAGCCTTGCCCACCACTGCATGCGGTGGAGCCACGGGTCGGGCGATCTACCCGGCACTTTGTGTGCACACTTCACTGTGAACCAAAAGGATGTTTTTCCCTTTAGGATCACTGACTTGAGCCACTCCTCCAGGAAGATCTCCATGGTAGGGCCTTCTGACCTCTCCGGGAACCCCACAGGTTAGACATTGTTTTGGCGGGACGGTCCTTCCGCGTCATCTGCTTTGTTCTGAAGGGTGCCCAGCTCATTTTCCAGGGTTAGTATACGAACAGCATGGTCAAGTAGGGCTGGTTGTGTTCATCCCAGGGTAGATTCATTCTCTGTTACCCTCTCTGCCAGATTCTTTTGGTCCACTCGTAGTAACACAACATCCTTGACCACTGTCTCAATTTTGAGTTCCAGAGCCGTTTTGGTGTTCTGTATAGCAGCCAGTATGAGTGCAATGTGCATCCCGAGGTCCAGTGTCTCAGGTAATCCCGTCGATGGGGACCTGTCCTTTTGCAGGTGGGGTGTCTCCAACCCTTGGGGGGGTGGTCTGGTCATTTTAGGACTCACCATCATTGCCGCTTGGGGCGCCCTCCGAAAAGAACCTTACAATGACCGCCTATGCAGCCGTGCCCACTTATAGGTCCGAGACTAGCTCAGCCTTCAGGACAGCCTCTGATAGGCGCAGCAAGCCAAGCCCCAGGAAATCCCAGAGAGACCCTGTAGGGATATATATTCCACGGGGGTATTAGGACTGGGGCGAGGGGGGCAGCTCCCCTGACAGGTCAGTGCTGCTGCTGCGTCTATGGAACAAAAGCTTCCCCCTGCAGTCACAGTTCACTGGTCCATTTAGTTGTCTCGAGGCTCATGCAGTTGGCTACCGGGATCGCTGTGCTCTGTCTCCACGGGAAGAGGGCCCCCTCTCTGCCTCCACCTAGTTCTCTCACATGGCGGTAGTATGGGGGTTAACTTCTAAAGACAGTGGTCCCTAGACACATAAAATATTGTAAAAATAAATATAGACTAAATCAGTACTATATTCTTTGTCCAGCCGGACAGATTTTTAATATGCAATGAACGTATAACATAAAATAAGAAAAAAATCCAAGTGGGACACAACCTAGCGTCCTAAAGACAATAACAAACAAACAACATTTAAGGAAGGGTTCAGGCAAGGGGGACGTGTCTGCATAAAAATGTAAGAATATATCAGACGTAGTAACGTGAAACCACCATTACATATTTAGCATCACAATTTGGTATATGCATATGGAGTACATTAGGTCGACGGCGTTTCGATCCCTTAGACCAATAGTGGGATCATCATCAGGACATTTCAAGTTAACATGCCTGTATACAAATATCAGTTATTACTGTAATTGCGCAAACCATGAGGTTAGGAAGAAAAAAGGGGGAGAAAGGAACATGAGGTTACAGTGGGCATTAGCTGATCCATACATTATTATAAAGGAAATTATTATAAGTGTAGTGAAACCATGCGAACGGCCGAGTGAATAGTTTGGCCGTGCCAAGGAATAAAATCTGAAGAGAGAAAATGAAAAGGACAGGAAGAAGCCAAAAAACAGGAAGTCTGTCATGGCAATGAGTGGATAAAAAGTGAATAAAAAGAATGAAATGGCCGTGCTGCATATATCACTAACGATGAAACTGTTGCAGGTACTATCATTAAAACTACGGGGCTGAGGGGGGACTAGCTTACCCGATTTGAGCCCGAGATTCAAGGGCGCAGATCAACCTCTTGTCAATTACAAGAGTTGGTGGACAGCCCAAATAGGCTTGAGGGCATCAAAAGGATCCAGGCGGAATTAATGGTACACTAAGCAATTGCCTGAAAGAGGAAGACTAATTAGGTGACCTTCCCGCTGATTTATAAGGGCATAACAGTGGTATCAATCAACTGTCAGCTTACCTTAGGATAGCGGGTATAGGTGAGTACCGGGATCGCTGGCAGAGGATGTAATAATCTGCGAAGAATTGCGCAAAATTAGGGGGAGTAAGGGTCAACCAACCGAGGTCTAACGGAAGTAATCCCGTTAAAATGTTGGGCATACCCGTAAATTAAACCAAACTGTCAGCTTACCGTAAGATATCAAGTATGGTAAGAGTGAATGCCGGAGTCGCTGGCGGGGGATGTGATAATCTAAGAAGGAAAGCGCAAAATTAAGGGGGAATAAGAAGTAAACCAACCAAGGCCTACCATTAAAAGAACCAAGGTAAGGGCGCAACCTTACCCCAATCAGGTGCACGACGGCAGTCCAAGTGGAGCCAAGGTCGTGATCAAGGGTGAAAAATTCCTAAGGATAAAATTAAGCGCTGCGGTTATTAGAGAGAACCAGGGCAGGTGCGGGGAACCAAACCAGTGTGGATACCATATGAACTTACCGAGGGGTTCTCGGCTCACAGCAATATCAAGCGATCCCGGCGGCAGACAACCAGAGTCAATACTCGTTGTTATCTGAACGCGCAACCTGGGCATGTACAAGTAGGCTCCGAGAAAGGCATGTGATCAAAGTCACATGACATTTCTAGACTCAGCACTAGTTGCTTAGGGTCAGTCAGTAACCTCGGCGGCCATATTGGAAAACACACCCTGTATATTAAGTGTTCTATTATTATCATAAATAGAAAAGGAGAAGGTGGTCAAAACCAATAAATAACAAGAATTGCTCCCAGCAATAATAAGCGATCCCGGAGGGAACCAAACAGAGTCAATACTTATTGCTGTCTGAACGCGCAAAGTGACAGGCATGTGATAAGGGTCACATGACATTTCTAGACTCAGCACTAGTTGCTTACGGTCAGTCAGTAAATTTAGCGGCCATATTGGAGAACACACCCTGTGTATTAAGTGAGCTAATAGTACCATAGATAGAAAAAGAGAAAAGTGGTTAAAACCAATACATAACAAAGAGGGGCATTTATGGAGCAAGAGAAATCCTTTTTGGTACATTACAATTAAGGACCATTTCACAGTTAAGAGAGAGCCTTATTTCGATCGGGAACAGGAGAGAGTCAGAGTAAAGAAGTCCAATCCTCAAGGCGATTCAAGCCATTATGGATACTGCCCGTTTTCAGTATCCATTTTAATTCCACTTTGTTGAGTAGCTGGTGGATATCAGCACCCCTTGGGGGAGGTTTAATCACATTGATGATTGTCCATTTAATGTCTTTTTCAGAGTGTCCAGTCGCGTTGAAATGATCTACCAATGGTGCATTAGGAGTATTGCAGCGTATCCTGCTACGGTGTTGACAGATCCTAATGCGTGCCTTCTGTATCGTCTGACCAATATATATCTTGTTACAAGGGCAAAAAATAGCATATATAACATTGCAGCTGTTACAATTTGTAAAAAATTTTCTTTCAAACTTAATTTTGTCATATACAAAGTCTTTTCCCTCAATTGTGGTCTCACATACAATACATTCCCCACATTTTGCATGGCCAGTAAGGCGCGGTAGCCCCCAAAAATCATTCAAGGTACCTTTAACATCCGTGAGGGGTAGTGCTGCACGAACCAGGTGGTCTTTAATGTTTTTAGCCTTACGAAAGGCAAACAGGGGACGCTCGAGATTAAGTACCCCAGCATTGAGTACTTTCCAGTGTTTAATGACGCTTTTTCTTATGGCATGCGATACAGGTGAGAAAGTTGTAACACAGACCAGCCGGTTCTGTGTGTTTTTAGTTTTGGGCTCTAGGAGCACGTCTCTGGGACAATACCAAGCCCTTTTAAGGGAATTACGTATTAGTCTCCGAGGATAACCTCGAGTGCAGAGTTTATCACTTAGGATCTGTGCTTCAATAAAGTAATCCTCTTTTCCGGTAACAGTTTCTCCTAATACGGAGGAACTGAGAATAAGGAGTGAATCCTTAAGGGCCCGGGGTGGTGACTATCATAACGGAGCAGCGTGTTCCGCTCCGTAGGCTTTCTAAATAAACTTGTTATTAGGTGTCCCTCTTGATGCTGGATGTTTAAGTCAAGGAATGGGATAATCTGTTTATTGTGCGAAAGAGTAAAGGTCAATCCACCGCAATTGTTGTTCAACCAGTGGAGGAATTGTTCCATGGAGTCATGGGAATCATGCCAGATCATGAATATGTCATCTATATACCGCTTCCACAGGGCAATGCCACTGTGGAAGGGGTTTGTAGATGTGAGAATGCGCCCGTCTCTAGATCATCCATGTACAGGATCGCTAAATTCGGAGCGAAGACTGCTACCATAGATGTACCTCTGACTTGTCCATAGTAATGGTCATTAAAAAGGAAGAAGTTTTTAGTGAGACAGATCTCTAGGAGCTGCAGTATAAAAATGGTTGGAACTGCATGTGGACGTCTATTCAATACTCGTTCAATAACGAGCATGGATTCAATTTGGGGAATATTGGTGTAGAGTGACTCCACATCTAACGTACATAGTGTGTCAGATGCAGGGTCAAAAGGGTATTCCTCTATAAGATTTATCATGGCCATACTATCGCGTATGTAGCATTCCGTTTCTGGTACGAATTCTTTGATAAAATGATTGACGTACTGGCCCAAAGGTTCCAAAATGGACCCACACCCTGAAACTATAGGGCGGCCCGGTGGTCTGGCCTGATTTTTATGAATTTTAGGGAGGGTGTATATCACCGGTGTTCTTGGTGATTTAGTATTCAAGAATAGATGTTCTTTCTTGCTGAGGAACCCTGCTTCTAAACCCTCATTGGTGACTTGGACAATGAGTTTCTGTATCTCTGTAGTCGGATTAGTTGGAAGTCTACAATAATGCTCATTATTGCCCAGTTGTCTTAAGATTTCATTTTAATACTCTTCTTTTTCTTATGTTATACGTTCATTGCATATTAAAAATCTGTTCGGCTGGACAAAGAATATAGTACTGATTTAGTCTATATTTATTTTTACAATATTTTATGTGTCTAGGGACCACTGTCTTTAGAAGTTATATACGTACCCAAGGTCCCTGACCAATTGCATATTGGGTTCCCTTGTGTTTTTTCAACAGGTAGTATGGGGGTTGGCAGCAGGCGGATTACTTGTGCTGCCCAGTTCTGTAGGGACTTCAGTTGATCCTCTTGTGCTTCACTCCACACCCTCAGGTGGGAGACCTCAGAGTCTGCTGTCTCTCTTCTCCTGGGCAGCAGTTAGAAGTGCCGCTCGGCAGCCACCATCTTGGGCACCACAGGAGCCGGGATCACTTGGTCCTCCTGCTGCTGGGTGCCAGACCGCTGACTTTGCAGTCGCCTCTCTATGTCCCTTGACCCTTAGGCATTCTCGGGGGCCCCTGAGTCCACAGGATCAGTGGCGTCACTAGGGGGGTGCGGGGGGTGCGGACCGCACCGGGTGACACCATCACATGGGGTGACAGCTTTCCCTTGAAAAGGCTCAGGGAGGATGGCGCACTCCCCCGTCCCCATTAAAAAAGATATCAACCTTGGGGGATGAGTTTCCAGAGGCCTTCAAAAGGCTTGGGGAAAGGGCTGCATGACTCCTCCTCAAGTTAAAAGTTTGGGAGCGCTTCATTATGCCCTACAAGGGCTTTTTTACAAAAAGATTTTTGATGCTGGTGGTGCCCCTAATAGGGGGCGGGGAGCACCAACCAAACTTTTTTTCTAATGTTGCAAGAGGCTGCAGTGACTGCAACAGCCCCTCTAGGAAAATTTAAAAGAAGAGTTGCAGCAAATCTCCTGAGAATATGAATTCAAGAACCCAGGAGGGCTTACCATATTTTATTAGAGCCCTCCGAAATGGAGCTGCATGCTCCTCAGCTGCAGTGCGGGGACCCCTTGTGGTCAATTTTATGGCTGTATTTTGTGGATTGGAGATTGTTAAAGAAAGTCTCAACACATATTTATGATTGTTTTAACAAAAATGCTTTCTCATGTCACAGTAGTTAATATTAATTATTGCCTTGTATATGCATGGAAGTACGTTGGATAATAGCAATTGATAAGTTATTGGGTTGATTGATTGACTATGCCAATAAGTCATCTATATATATGATAACGTGCTGACCCCTTGATAAAGCCAATGGGTCCTCTTTTTATATTGTGATGTTCTGACCCTTTTCAAAGCCAGTAGGTCTGACTGACTTAAAATGACAACATTTATATTGTCATCTGACAGTCGGCGTACATGGCGGATGTTGGCCATCAATCATGAGATGTTCAATGGTTGGATTGATAACACACCTAATGACATCTATAATTACATAGCTCATAAAAGCATTGTGCATGGTGAGGGTGCGAGCTGTAGTTACTTGAGATAACTATAACATTTTTGTAGCGCAGATTTTGACTCCAGATTGTATAAATACATGAAGTTAAAAAAAGATTATGACATGAAACATATTTGAAAAAGTAGACTATTTCTAGAATTGCTCACCATATGAAGTTCACTAAAGTGTAAGGTTACCTTTGTGAATCGGGCCCTATATGTTCAGTTGGCTGATTTGAAGCTATTGACATAAAGGCTGTAGCTTCAGGGGGGTATTTGGAGTGTTGCACCCCCCTAATAAATGTATTACTTAGTTAATAGTTGGCTACAGGAGCTTTCAGTCCGGTATGGTAAGGTGTCTGCCAGATTACACCAGGGATTTTTAAATACTCAGACAAAAACAAACACACACACTCCTCTGTTTTCAAGGTCTTTAAAGCATAGGTAATTTTACAATATACTGGGTTTTAAGTAACCCTCAAAATCCGCACTCCTTTGCCCTTAAGCCCCCCTCATGCTCTGCTGCTCATATAATAGTTAACATGATATGCCAGCGTGATTGTCGGAAAATCTGAAGCTCACACCCCCTAGTCTTACCGACCAAGCTACACCCTCTCTGATCTAGATAATTTCCCTCTTTCCATGGCTTCTTCACACATTAACCAAACTGACCACTGAACGTCGCTGTTGCTCCTCAGAAAATCGAGGGTTTGGCAAGTGCGATTACTCTAATAACACCAAATAAATGTGGATGTTAAAACTCAAAGTGTAGCATTTGAATATCCTTTAGGGAACACACGCAGCCGTAACAGGAGGTGAGCTAAGGACGATAAACCGCAGACTGAAAGATTTGGAGGCATGAGAGTGAGGGAAACCGGGAGAAGAATTTCGAAATTTCCGGAGATGTGAAACATAAGCAGCAGTTTTTTTAAAGACATAAATAAATAATGCAAACCCCCCCCCTGAAATTTGTTGCTCACGTTTAAACTAAATGGTAGCACAGGCTAAGTATTATCTCTGCTTTCGAGGAATGACAGAGGGAACAGGGATGGCATGCCTTCTCCTCAGAAAACCGGAATGCTAAAGGGTTTCTTCTGAGACAGCAAACTAGCATCCATTGATATCTGTCAGCATAGGACTCCCTGCAAACTGTGTTCACGAGCAGAGACGTTTTAATGCATGGGCAAAGTGGGCTCTGGCCCAGGGCCCCAGCCTTTCAAGGGGCCCCTGACAGAGTCAGCTCCCTTCTCCAGAGTTTTGCCCTAATGACCTTGACTATTTCTTAAACAGATTGTATTAAATACTGTTTTCCTTCAATTTATTTTTTATGTACCTGATGTGTGAGAGTTCAGTACAGCCACTGTGCAGAGAAATGTTGTTTGTTTCATGCAATATACATAAAAAAGTTTCTTTTAGATCAAAACAAGGCCTAACATATAAGAAATGGGAGGGTGTCACAGAGATTATTTGCAGTAATATTGGTGAGCTGCTGCTGTGTTACAATATTGAAAACACACATAACCATCCCTGAATATTAGATGTAAACACATTTAGGGCCTTATTTATGAGAAGTGATGCATCGCTGTGTGAAAACAGGGATGCGTCACTTCTTAGTGCCTCTCCTTGCGACATGATGGATGCGTCATATTTACTGTATGACGCGTCATGTCACTAAGGAGTTACAGATACATCAGTATTTCTGACGTATCTGTAGGCGCAAAGTGATGCATTGCTGGGGTGTGTCTGAAAATAGACGCAACTCCAGCAATGTGTCCTTTCACTTGGGGCAAGCCCCATATGAAAGGGCCTGCATCAGTCTTACGCCTGCTGTGAGGCAGGTGTAAGATATTGATGCAATGGCGTCCTAGAAGTGGCGCACTGAGTTCTCACAGATTTCAATGCGCCACTTTATGAGGCTTTTTGCGGTGGAACACCCACTCTGCATACATTATACCTGGCGCAGGTATAATGTGGTGCTGGGGTTTACAAAGTGACGCATCTGCCTAGATGCATCACTTTGTAAATAGGGCGCAACATGGCACATTTTTTACGCTGCCGGTGCGTCACAAAAAGTGACGCACCTGGGGCATAAAAGTGAAGCAAGGCCTCATAAATAAGGCCCTTAGAATTTGGGCGAGTGTTCCTTTGCACTGTCAGGGACCTAATGAAATGAAATAGTGTATTTAATAAAGCGCACAGCTACTCAGACTAGAGTGTCCTGGCGTGTGACAGCGGGAGGAAAACGTGCGTAAAAGACCCATCAGTTATTAAAAAGCCAGGTTTTTAAGTTCTTCCTGAAAGAGAGTAGGTCTGTGATTAGTCTCAGAGACTCAGCGAGTCTATTCCACAATTTTGCACCTTGAAAGCCGAGGGATCTGCCTCCAGTGCGGGCACAGCATATTTTAGGCACGATGGCCAGGTTGGCATTGGAAAATCTTAGGGGTCTAGATGTTGTGTAGCGATTAACGCGCTTATTTAGGTAGCTGGCTCCTAAGCCGTGGAAAGCTTTAAAGAAGATGGTCATCGCTTTGAAGTCGATCTGTTCTTTTATGCGGAGCCAGTGTAGAGACTTAAGAATAGGGGTCATACTAGATCTGGGTTTAGGTCTCAGGATGGCTCTGGCCGCCTCGTTTTGTACCACTTGTAGGCGCTGGATAAGGGATTTGGGAAGACAGAGGTACAAGCTGTTGACATAGTCAAGCTTTGATGTCACCAGAGCCTGCACCACGATCTTTCTGCTCCCAAGTGGTAACAGTGGCAGGAATTTTTTTTGCATCCGGAGTATGCCAAAGCAAGCGCCAGTTAGATTTTGGATTTGAATGCGCATGGAGAGTGTCTTGTCTATGACAATTTCTAAGTTTTTGACTTTCTCCTTTTCCGCGGGCGGGGGCGGCAGATCTTTTGGCCACCAAGAGCTCCAGTCAGGCGTTTCTGGATTACCAAAGAAAACAACTTCAGTTTTGTCAGGATTGCACTTCAGCTGATTGATCTTAAGCCAGTTAAAAACCTTTGTGAGGCAAGACCTAATCATTGCCCCGTCAAAGTCGGTTCCTTTTCACATGTAAAAATCAGCTGAGTGTCATCAGCATAGGAAACAATTTTGATGCCCTCTTCCTCTACCAGAAATGCAAGGGGGATAGATATATATTAAAAAGGGTAGGACTGAGAATGGAGCCCTGAGGGACACCTACATTCATGGCCGGAACCGGGGATGAGAAAGGGGGGAGCCAGATGTCCTGAGATCTATTTGCCAAGAAGGATGACATCCATGTTAAGGCGGTCCCCCCCAGGCTGATGTTAGCAAGCCTCTCCAGGAGCCTCTCATGTGGGACCGTATCGAAGGCCGCCGACAGATCGAGCAGTATCAGAACAGCCTTGCCTCCCTGGTCCAGCTTACCCTTGAGAAATTCAGTCACTTCCAGCAGAGCGGACTCCGTACTGTAGTTAGCCCTAAAACCGGATTGGGACTCATGAAGGAGCTTCCCATCTTCAATGTGTTTTTGGGGGGCCTTGTTTATATGCTTCTCTAATACTTTGGAGAGGGCCGGAAGAAGGGAGATTGGCCTGTAGTTGGCAGGCTCCATCGGTTTGGCGTTCGCCTTTTTTATCAGTGGAAGATTCTTAGCATTCTTCCATAATTTCGGCATGTTGCCTGAGGAGGGGGAAGCATTAAAGAGCTGGTTTACCGTGGGGTTTATGGTGGGAGCTAATAGGTTCAGGATATTCGCTGGACACGGGTCGGTAGGAGAGCCAGACTTAATGCTTTGGAGCAGGGTCAGTGACTCTTCAAGCTGAAACTCAGTGAAAGTTAGTAAAGATGGAGGATCCAAGAGGTGAAATTTGCTAGAACTAAGGTAGAAGGTCAGTTCTTCCTCTGAGATGTTAGTTAGTGAAGGCTTGTTGGATCACGGAGATCTTTTTTGGAAGAATTGAGCTATTTGCTTAGACCATTCTTCCGTGCATGGCCCTTCCTTTGTGCTGGCTTTCGGGGCGGTAAAGGATTTAACTATGCTAAAGATTTCCTTACTCTTATTTTGGGCATTTTCTATCTTGGTTTGAAAGAAGTTTTTCTTGGCTGCCTTCACGAGAATGTAATGAGCTTTTAAGGTGTCTTTATACACCTTCCTGTCCTCAGGTAGATAGGATTTACGCCATTTTCATTCCATTTTTCTCTAATTTCTTTTGCTAGATCTGAAGGAATCATTAAACCAAGGAGCTGGTGGGGCCGACCTCTTTGAGGAGCGGGAAACAATCAGTACCACTGCACCAATGTTGGTTCGGAGCCATGAATCTATTGAGAGGGCGTCCGAGTCGGGGCAGCCAGACCGCTCCGGTGAGGAACGACCGATGCGGTCTGCTAACATCGGGATGGATATTTTATGGAACGTTCTGTAATTAGGGACCCTCTGCCCTGCATTAGCCCGAGGGGCTGTGGCAGAGTTGCGAATGATGAATTTTAATAGGAGGTGGTCAGACCAGGCAATGGGAAGAGGTAGGCTTACTGATATGTCAAAGTTGTGAAAGACACCGCCCCCCCCTACCCACTCGGTCAGTCCCTCCTAAGGATTTTATAACCCGTAGGGATGGCCAAGGTGATAGTAGGGTTGGAGGCTTCAGACAGCCAGGTCTCAGTGAGAAATAAAAGATCAGGCTGTTCGTCTAACAGTAGGTCATAAATGTGTGGTTAAGGCTTTTGCATAGAGCGACAATTTAAAAGGGTGGCCTTTAAGTCCTCTGTTTTCTTATTGTTTTTACACTTATTGTTGCGTGGGAGGATCTTGTGTGCGAGTTTCCTGGGCTGGAGGAGAGACCAGTTGCACTTATTGCATCGAAAGTCTACCTCCAAGCTCGGATCAGCCGCTGTACACTGACATAATGGTAGCCGCCTAAGGCTGAGCAGTTTTTCCCTATTGTAATATAGTGGAGGAAACTCACCGGAGGGGAACTGGGCAGCATGGCCGCCGCCGGACGCCTCCGGGACACTGTCGGATGCAGACGGGCTTGCCTTTGGCGCGCCAGCGGCGCTCCCGCTGCGCGCGTCCGTTTGCATCGGGAATATATAGGCTAATGCCTATGATGCAAACTGGATCGCTAACGCAGCTGAGGAAGCGGAAACTGCGTGGGCGGAAGTGAGGAGCCTGATAGTAGCCCCAGCCCTCCGCACAATCGGTGTATCAGCCGCGGCGGACCAGGACTGGAGGAAAAGCGAGATGCGAATCGGAACAGCTAAGGAGGTGTAGGCAAGCAGAATAAAGTAAAGTGCAAGTGCGCGTAGTTAGGAGAAACTGTTAAAAAGCACAGAGTAATTCAGCCACACATATACAATTTAAAAAGTATTAAAAACCTAGTAGCAGGGCAGGAAACACTAAATCCTACCGCTGTCAGCTGCGCGCGTCCGATTACATCGGGAATATATAGGCTAACGCCTATGATGCAAACTAGATCGCTAACGCAGCTGAGGAAGCGGAAACGGCGTGGGAAACAGGGGCTCAATTTGGATCATAAATTCAAAGCTGTTCTGAACAGGGGCCCCCAAAATATGTTTTGCCCAGGGCCCCCAAAATCCTTAAGATGTCCCTGTTCACGAGTCCACATGTCTAAAGTTTGTCAGAGAGACTTAGCACGTTATACTGTGTGCAGAATAGGATAATAATAATACATGGGATTCTGAAATCCCTGTATAAAAGGCAGTCTCTAATTTCTTTATAATTGGCGACTTGTCACACACCCAGTCGCCTATCAGTGGCGTAACGAAAATTGAAGGGGCCCCCGTGCAAGGTACACAGAGGGGCCCCTGCTCCGGATTTAATCCGGAGCTGTCAGGCCTGAGTACAGTGCTGAGGGGGCCCCTGCAGCTCAGGGGCCCCCCGCACCCCGTGGGCTGCAGGGGTCTGTGTTATGCCCCTGTCGCCTATTATAAAGAAAAGACGTCAGAACTCTTGAAGCAGCTGTTTAAAGTAATGAAAATGAGCATTGCTTTTCTTTCTTCAGATCTACTTTTTAGTTTACAATGACAAGCAGAGAGAACAGGTTTATTTTTTGCACTACTTATAGAGGTTCGAGAAAAGCTAGTATCTTTCTGCATATTCTACACATTCCAGGCTAGTACAACTTTTCTTTTAACTGACTTGTATTGAACTGTTTATAATATCTGTTTGCCACAAATAACTAATATATTTTGTGATGTGTTTAATTTTGCACTGGAGGTTTTATTTTTGTTCTTCATGTTTGCAAACATGCTCGCTCTTTCATATGAAAGAGCTACGCACCAAGTGGTTTATGGGAAAGGTGATGGTGTGACCATTTATTATGTGGGATAAAGTACCTGTTGGCATCCATGATTAGGAAATTGCAAGTCACCTCGGGGTTCCATGACATTATAAAGGAACTTGGCCTTCGCCCTCATTCCTCTATATGGTTATGGCACTCCTCTGTGACTAGCAATGTCCTCATAATGTACGGCAGGGTACTTTATCCCTCATGTTATATTGCTATTGCACATAGATGAAACGGCGCAAGCACAACAGACTTCATCAGCTGGCAAAAGGCTGCTCTAAGATTACATGCTTGCCCATTCAAAAATTACACTCGACATATATGTTAACAGACTCTACCCTGCCTCACAATTTCTGCTATTCAGCATGTTGTTTCCTACGTAACCATGGTTTTGAGTTTATTAGATTTTTATATATCGGATGCTGCAATCCCTGTAAAAAATCCTGTTTCTAATTTTCTTATTACAGGCAACTTGTGACACCTCTAGTCAAGTCACCAGTAATAAAGACATGACCTAGCCCCTCAACTTATTACAGTTGGGTTCTGACGTCACAATGCCTCCTGCCAGAGCCAGCAGCCAGGGGAAAGGCTGGACAAAGAGCTTGATTAAAGCTGCAGTTTAAAAACTGATAATGAAAATTAGCTTTTCCTTCTTCTGCACTTTTTCTCTACACGAGCAGTGATAAGCAGAAAGGAGATATTTATGGTAACATGTTGATTTTAAGTACACTTTCTGAAATATAGGAAAGAATCTCTGCATGTTTCTACATATTATGAACTACACCGGTTTAAAATTTTCTGACTTGTATTAAATTGATTCTGATATCTTTTTGCAATAAATATATAACAACTCTTTGGTTAATTTTGCACTAGAGATTTTACCTAAGATTATTCATGTTTGCAAATATCCTATCTCTTTCATATAAAAGACCAATACACCAAGGATTTAAGTGGTATGTGGAAAGGTTGGTGGTATAACCATGCATTATAAGGAACAAAGTACCCGCTGCCATACATTACAAGGATATTGCAAGTCACCTCGGTGTTCCCTCATAATGTATAGCAAGGGGTACTTTATGTCATATATCATACTACCCCTCCAGCCTTAAGTTTACATGATGAAAGGCAGTGCTTCCTGCAACACTTTTAGCTTAACAACTCTGCAGAACTCTCAGAACCTTTATCAAACCCAATGTGAATGGCACCACTGTTGATCACCAGCAGCATAGCTATATATGAACAGACCACAATGCCTTCCTGTCAAAAACCATCCAACTAATAGACTAAAACAGTCTTCGAATATTCACTTTTGTTAATAAGAACGAGACAACTTCTTGAGAACATTTTTGATAGGAGATGAACAGTAGTATAGCAAGGGTGCTAAGGCCCTTAATGCAAGCAAGGAAAATTAGCCCACCGGTCCCTCATTAAGTTGTAAAAGACAGCATATTCTTAGTGCAGTCTGTCCCTCGGATCCCTGGGCCTTTGTGCCACTGCACCTGTCATGCCATTGATAAGTGTGCCACTGAGGGCATGGAAAAAGATAAAACATCTGGGGGCAGATTTACTAAACTTTGACGCAATGCAGCAAGGGAAGTTTCTGTGCTGCGTTGTATCAAAAGGAGAGAGCAGAAAGCACTATATCTACTGCGATATAGTGTAGTTGTGCTCTTTTATAGCTGTGGCACACTTCTGGCTACCTAGCGCCAATGCAGGCACCCATGAGCAATGACACAAGGGTGTCTGCATTGTGGTCACAGTAGGTTTTGGACAGGTGTTGTGTAGTTCCTAAAAATACATAGGATCTGCGGGTTTGTAGGTAACATAAACTAAGAGATTGGTGTCTAGACTGATTCCGGACACCGCCAAAGGATATGTCAGCCTATAGACTAGCTAGCTTACAGTGCCACCATAAGCCCCCTAACCTTACCAAGGAGCGAAAAGTTTCTGACAACCATCAAACATGAAAACCCTTGATCCTTCAGGGATCGTGGAAACAGTACAGTACTTTAAGCTCAGTCAATCGTACTCACTTAGTCCCAGAGAGGTACACAGAATAAACATTGGGGACGTTTTCAATAAGCATTTATTGAACCAGCGTCATTCTAGTAAAAAACATTTTTGCTGCGACAATCATTAGACAGAAGCAAATGTAAAAGATTACAAGCACCAACAGAGTAAATAGAAGGTAGAATTCTACCATGGTGCTAAAACAGTGAATATATGCAGGCATATAAACATGACAGTAATCAAGCGTACTCCTAAGATGCAAACCCTCCCTCTGTGAACCTAAGTGTACCTAGCATGTATGTAGGTGTAAAGCCAGGAATCCTCTAGGAAAGAGCCAACCCCATTACCTAATGGGAGAGAATGAAGGACTCTGCCTTGGTCTCGAGTTGGACAACCCGCAAGGGATGTCAGACCGCTGCCTGTTGAAGCTTCAACAGGCCAGGACCTCAGTGTCTTGTGTCAGCATGGAAGTGCCTCCTCTGTCTATCTAGTGAAGGTATGGTTCTTTTTTTACCATAAAGATAGCCTCGGGTTCCTACCACAATCGATATGTTGTGAGTACGATTATGTAAATAAGCCTAAATCAATACCTGCAATTATGCAAAGTAGTTCTGTCGCCCTAGGATGAAGATGACCATGACTTTTATACAGAGTATGTTAATCCTGTTATGTACATCATATGCAGGGGACTTTTCTAAGAATTGTCATGCATAATAAATGAGACTAGTTTCAAGGAAACCAATCAACATTTATTCAGCACATAACTGGGTAAAAGGTCAGTGCTAGAACCGTTATGCAGAGCAAGGTAGGACAAATGTAGGTGAAAGGTCGTTTTGCTACTTAGACCTAGGTTGGGGTACATAACACCCACTCCTCATCTGAAGGTCGATAAGGTCAACTAATGCTAAAATAAGCCTACTAAAAAAGACATAAAAACATTGTCATAAAACCAGTGCCTAAAAACATCTTAAAACATGGTATATGTAAAAAGGATGCTATTAAAAATTCAAAAAGCTCTACAAGTCCACTAAAGAGTCAATATATGGCTAGACTAACATCAAAAGCCATGGTGCTCAGTGAGAGCAGAAAAATAAAACAAAACAATATTTTTCATTCCAATTTGGCCTTGTTTTGTAAAAAAGGCCGAATCGTTCCCATCACATGGAGAGCCAAATGATTATGTGTCCTGTGTGGGAGACGCAACATCACTATCGCTCGCATTGCAGACGACGGTCCCTGTAACGCCTCTTGTATCAGGTCAATGGAGCAAAGGTGATTTTCTTCAGTTCCCACAGCAGCCACTGAGGAAACACTCGATACCTGTGAGCCTGTTGTAGAGCCATTGCCCGTTCCGACAGGAGCTGAAGCATCCCATGGAGGCTCTAAGAATGCCGTCATCAACATGGGAATAAGCTGAGGACACTGATACACATGGGCCTTTAACCTCTTGAGTGCTCATGACGGCTCCCGGCCATCATGAGTCACAGTAGACGTGTGCTCATGATGGCCGGGAGCCGTCCGAACGTTGCCGCTCCGCCCACGCGGTATTAATTCCCCGCCTGTGTGGGGAAATTAATCAGTGGGCGGAGTTCGGACGGCTCCCGGCCGTCATGAGCACACGCCCACTGTGAATTATGACGGCCGGGAGCCGTCCTGAGTACCCGAGCGCCATGCCCAACACCGCCCCCTCTCTCACCGCGGGGGAATTTGCCCCGCAGCGAAGGGGTTAAGGGGTCCAGTAGTACGTCCATGTCCGGTGACGCAACCAATGGAAGGGTCAGACACATGTCCAACACGCATTCGTATCCGCAGAATAAGCAGCAGAACACAGGCAAGATGCAGTCAATCCAAACTGGTCTGAGCGATAGGAACCAATGCTCGCCTAGCTCCCGAAGCCGAGGTGTGCCCAGATGGAGTACCTTGCGTTCACGACAATGTCGCACCAGCAGTGCTTTTTCCATCTCTCGATGAACTGGGCCGTCCATTGCATAGCAGGAAAAGTAAAACCAGGATACCCACTACAAATCGTAGTAGGAGCAGAAGCCCTCCAAAAACGCTTCCCAGTACGGAGTGTATGAATGCCGGATTAACTCCCAAGATTGTCTGAAAGGTGCTCAATAGTCCAGAACCTATAAATTTCAATAGGTGCACGATCCCCCTCGTATCAGACATATCAAAGATACGATGAACCATTTCTCCGAAATGGAGTAGGAAGTTCGTACGGACTAGTGCCTGTATCTCAGATGAAGACCTTGCAACCTGGAGATCAAAAGTCTCTCAGGGTGAGGTTAAGGCCACATCCTTCAGCAAAAGCATGGCTTTCAGTCTGCTGAGAGAATCAAACAGTATAAAGGAAACATTCAATGAAGGCCATAGCACTGCCTCCTTAACTGTGTGGGTTGGTGGAAACAATACTTGCATACAAGTTATCCTGGAACTTACTGTGACTAAATATGCGATGCCTGGTACCATCCCACAATAGCCTTGATCATTCAGCATCAAATAGCTCCCATTCGAGGGCAGCTCGAACACCGGATTAATCACGACCCACTTAAAGCACTTTCACAGTTTGAACCGCTGAGAAAAACTATTCCTGCACTGAAATCTGTACGGTAATTCCCAGTACTCGTGTATGTAACCTTCTCCTAATGCTTCATATCTGTCTACCTGGTGATACTGGAGACAGTATTGAAAATGGAAAGTCGTGACTGGCAGTGTAATGTAGCCATGGATTAAACATTCTGTGGAAGGTGACTCAGCCACAGTGAAAGGTTATTGGTCCAATTTTTCGATGTGTAACATGGTATATTTTGCATCTCTTTGTGCCATTATCATCTGTCTTTCCGTTAGATTGTATACAGAGAACAGAGTTGTACTGTTGATGTAACGCCAGGGTACGTGGCCAGAACGCAATGATTGTAGTGTCCAGCTTAATAATAGAATGGATCGCAATTGCAATTGTCCATGTTGTGGAATAGACAAATCCTGTTCCATTATATCTATAGCAGAAGACATAATGTTGCCCAGTGAATAAATCCTGGATGATAGTGTGGTCATACCATTGTCAGCCACAGCCAAAGCCTTTTCTAGGTTAACCCTATCAATCTCACGTAGTCTCCCTGCAGCCTCCTGTTGAGAGATTTTCCATAGCTCGTTGTAAATAGCATACAAAAAGGGCTTGCGACGTGGCTTCTGGGGACCTAACAAAAAAAACCTTAGATCCATGTCATCTGAGAGAAGAGATAAGTGTTGTTTCACCTGGGACAGTGTCGAGATCTTTAGCCACTCTAGGCATAACTTCCCAACACATGTCACCCCTGAGTGTTCTGATTGTACATAGCGCTGATCAGGCCTATGGATACTAAGCCCTTCGGTGGTACCCCTGAATCTTGACTCACACCTATTTGTGTCGATAGGCCAAACCAACCATCCCTTCCAATTGGGGTCTGATGAATTGTAAGAACCATTGTGTAGCATGGTATCTAATGTACCCTCACTGGGTTATGTGTAATTTTGCCAACCCTCAAAGTGTGTAAGTGAGGGAATCCGAGGTGTTTTCAAGTCCTTGATCTTGGCTAGTCCAAGACAGGAAGTCTGTTGCACTGTCTCGTTGAGGAAAATCATTTGATGTGGTATTAGGCATGCTCCAAATAAGGCCTCAGTTCCCTGAATTTGCCAATCTTTAGTCTCCCAGACAGATTTTGGGGCATATTCTCAAGGCGATATTGCCGCGTTAGCGGCACTTTTCTACTGCGAAAGCCCTATTACCAAGCTGTCGCTAACAGCCGTTAGTGACAGTTTTCAGGCAAAAACATCCGTTATAAAGATCGCTACTTCTGTTAGCGATAATTATATGCAGTAGAAGTGTTCCCGTGCAAAAACGCACGCAAACACCACTACTCCATATTGACAAGGGGATCCGTGAACCTCTGAAGACCAGAGGCAGTGTGTTAAGCATTTGTGAACACATACAGTAATACAGTGAAAACACTACAGATGGACACCACACAGGTTTTATAAAAATAAGTATGCTTTATATAGACTTATCACAAGACCACAAACGACAAAAATCCACAATACTGTAATCAATAATAACTCTTCAAGATGGTAGAAATAGTTTAAAATAGGTTCTTCACTTAAAAGCAGTCTTTAACAACAGATAACCCCAACTGGAGTTATCACGACATCGAGGTCAAAGAAATCCCAAAATACGGCACCGACCGCGAGGTGCGCGGCGTCGGGCCCGGAGTCAAAACAGACCCACAAAGAACAGTACCTTGGAAAAGCGAAAACAAAGACAGCTCACGGCGTCGGGGAGGTGCGGCGTCGTTGGCGCGTTGCGGCGTCGGTTCCTTGCTTCGGGGGAGATGATGCGTCGGGACCTGGATGCTTGCGCAGGCAGGGAGGCGTCGGTTCCTGATCGGAGAGGAGGTGATGTCACGATGGCGCCGAAACCACGGTTCCGTACGATGTCACGATGTCGATGGATTCTTGACCACCCACTTCGACGATCAGCTCTGCGATGATGTCGGCTTCGGAGTCGATGCGGCACAGCAGCAGGCATCGTTCCGGCGTCATAAGTCAGAGCAGTGCTCACGGCTATGGCAGGCTTACGATGTCGCTCGCTGGCGTCGATGTGGCACGGCGGCCGGCGTCGGGTCTACGTTGCAAGTCGGAGCAGCGCTCACGGCTTCGATGCAGGAGACGGCGTCGCTCGCCGGCGTCGGTGTTGCAAATTCCTTCTGTAGCACCAGAACAGCAAGTTCCAGATGCAGGCAAACAGAAGGAGTGAAGTCTGGTATCCCTGAGACTTCGGTCAGGAGGCAAGCTCAAATCAAGCCCTTGGAGTAATATTCTGCAAGATGATGAAAGTTCTTTAAAAGTTCCTTCTCCTCTCCTTGGCACTGAAGACACCACTGTAGGCCAACCCAGCAACATAGCACACTGGCAGGGGGGCAGTCCAACTCCTACAGCTTCCTTTGGTTCTTCTCCTTGGCAGAGGTTCGTCTTGTTGTTCCAGAAGTGATCTAAAGTCTTGGGGTCTGGGTCCCCATATTTATACTGCAGTTAGAGCCAGTTACTTAAGACCAGAAAATAGCTGGTCCTAAAAATGGGGATAACGCTTGGGGACACATCTCAGCAGGTTTTGGTGCTGGACAGCGCTGCAAGCAATGTTGCAGCGCTGCCCTGCGACAAAACTACAGTGCAGGAATGCGCACCATCAATAAGATAGTGCGCATTCCTGGGCCCCAGTCATGAAAAGTGATGCAGAGCTGCAACAAGACAGCGTTGCAACACTTCTCACTACGCCGTCCCTGCGACAGCATGGATGCGCTGTATTCACTGGACTGCGCTCCATGGCGCAAGTAATGACAGATACGTCAGGAATCCTGACGTATCTGTCTGCGCTAAAGTAACGCATTGCTGCAGTCGTGTCACAACCATGACGCAACTCCAGCAATGCATGGGGCCAGCCTATCCCTGTGGCACTGTGTCACCCTCACGCCTGCCATCAGGCAGGCGGAAGGTACTGACGCAGTGCCGTTCATGAGGGGTGCCCGAATGTCGGCGTTGTTGGAGATCCATCGGTGGTGGTTGCGCGCTGCGGTGTCATCGTTTGGAAGCATTGGTGGAGTGTTGTTGCGGAGGGAGTGGACGAGACGTTCTTCGGTGGCCTTGATCCAGCTGCGAGGGGGTGCGATGATGGCGGTGGCGTCCGGTGGGCAAGGTGAAGACGTGATGTTACCAATGATGGCGGGTCCAGGAGAGTTCGGTGTTGTGGCTGTAGTTGAAGTACCCGCTGGCGGAGGTGACGTGCTCGACCGTGTGTCCTGCTATGTGGCTTGTTGAGCTGACTTGCTGCTTGCGTCTGATGTAGGGGACCTTCCCCAGGAGGGGGTGGTGTCCTGGTCACTGGGGTTGTCCAGGTGGAACTTGAGTTCACCGAGTAGGATGTCGTCGGTGGATGGGAGACCCTGGGGTGCAATGAGGTCTACAATGGTATTGGAGAATGGGGGGCCATGGCCCAGGGGGCCTGCACATGAGGGTGCCGCAGAGGATGTGCTTGGGCTTGGTCCGGATCTGGGAGTTGAGGTGGTACATGGTCACCCTTGGGTCATTAGAGTGCATTGTCAGTCGGAGTGTGCTTCTGTAGGTGATGGCAATGCCTCCTACTTGATGGTCGGGGTGCTCCTTGAGGGCAATACTGCAGCCGTCAGTGATGGCGATGGCGATGTCCGGTCCGGAGCAGAGGTTGGTCCTGGCAGGCGAGGTGGCGTCTAGGGATCATGGCGAGGAGGGTGCTGGTGTCGTAGCGGTGGAGTGTCCAAGAGGAAGGCTCCTTGGTGCAGAGCGCGGTCCAGGGGCAGACGGACTCAAACGGCGTAGCCTATGGGTTGCCTTTGGCACGTGAGACGACCATTACAACGCAGGCAGTACATCGTCAACAACGCAATTCCAACAATGCAGGTGCCTTTACATTGCATTAGATTACAACGCATTGTGAGGTCAGTAATAGGGTAAATGGGGTAAATTAAAGTTTTTCGGGTGGGTATGGGTTTCGGATGTAAAATATGAAAATTGGGGTGTGTGTTGGGGTAAGAAATGGAATTTGGAGTGTGTTTTGGGGTAAAATATGGAAATTGGGGTGTGCATTTGGGGTAAAATATGGAAAAAGGGGTGTGCATTTGGGGTACAATATGGAAATTGGGGTGTGCATTTGGGTCAAATTTGATTTATGCGTGTGTTATGGGGGCTCAAAAGGAATTCCAGGGTTCACGGTTGTGTTTGGGGTGCAAAGCTTAGTTTTGGGTTGCACTCACTGAAGTGGGAATAGTGATATTAATGTCTCCGCTATGCAACACCTACTCTACTGTTGCAATGTGCCTAGTATTAGTATGCATTGCAATGGAATGCAATGTTATGGCATGCGTCGCAACCACGTATGTGCCTTTGGCACACGAGTGGTACGCCCGCTGTGCATGGGCGCACAGCGGCCGCCATTGAGAAGTGCTGGGGGGGCTGGACAGCTGTGAGGTGGTAAACGCTGGAAAGAACACTGGATGGGGCGTGGACGCGGGGATGTGTGTGTGAGCGAGTGTTGTAAATATTTGAATAAGGGAAGTCTTACCTCGAAGCCGGGTCCCGTGTATTCGTTGCTCCTGCTCTCCTGCGTCTGCTTCCAGGAACAGGAAGTAGGCAGCCAGGCTCCCTCCCCTGAGCCAATCACAACGCTGCGAAGCGGCGGTGGGATTGGTAATTGGCAACGGGACAAGGCATGCAGCCAGGGGCTGGAGGGGCGGGCATGTTCTCCATGCAGGCTGTAATGCAGCCTGCACTACAAACAGGGAAGTGCGCATGACTGCTTTGGGCGGCCTGAGTGGGCCGACCAAACAGTCATTGCGCACTTGAATGGGCATGCCAATCCGCCCATGCCTTGCCCCGTGCTTGGAGCAGTCCTACCCACACTCCCACCTGCAAAGAAAACATAGCACGGTGTTAGACCTGGTACCATTGGCGTGAGTCTCCCTTCCACTTTTTTCTGATTGCCTCCTCCGTTTTTGATCTGTTTGCTGGTTTTAGATGCTTTGGGCACTGTGCCACTGCTATTCAGTGCCACACTGCAAGTGCTCCCTAGGTTAAATTGATGTATTGATTAGTGACTCCATGATTGGATCATTTGATTTACTTGTCAGACCCTAGTATAGTGCACCAGGTGTGCCCAGGGCCTGTAAATCAAATGCTGCTGGTGGGCTTGCAGCACTGGTTGTGCCACCCACAGAAGCAGCTTGTAAAGTGTGTCTCAGGCCTGCCATTGCAGAGCCTGTGTGCAGTCTGTGACTGCCATGTCGACTTGGCAAGTGCACCCACTTGCCAGTCCCTAAACCTTCCCTTATCTTCATATCAGACACCCCTAAGGTAGGCCCAAGGGCAGGATGCAATGTAAATATAAGGTAGGACATGCCCTGGTGTGTGTGGCATGTCCTAATAGTGAATTACAGCCATTTTCGTTTTTCACTATTGCAAGGCTACCTGTCCCCATAGGCCAGAATTGGCAGTTTGATTATAACATCTTATAATCCTAACTGACCCAAGGAACATGGTAGAAATTCGAGTTTAGTATGCCTGAACTCAGAATGATAAAATACATCTTTTAGTAAAGTTGGTTTTAACATTCTGTGTTTGAAAATACCACTTTTAGAAAGTAGGTCTTTTCTTGCCTAACTGTCCAAGCCTGCCTCTGCTAGGTTGTGTATTGTGTGTCTGGTTTTGTGAGTGACAGGGGCTGGGGGATTCCAAGAGACAGGGTGAGTCAGCACAGGGCTGAATAGACCTATCTGCATGTAGAGTGGTGGGAGGAGTTGCACCTGGGTCTGAATAGGGCTGTGCCTGCCTTCCACAATGCTGGCTCCACCTCCTGTGGTGCGTCTGATGTCCCTGGCCCACACTGTCAAAGGAAAGAAGGAGTCCTGTAAACAAAGTGCTCCAGGACTGCACAGAACTGGTTTGGGCTAGGTACAGGCCCCTCTGCCTTCAGAGGACAAAGGATTTTGCAGTATAAATATGGGGCCCAGACCCCAAGACTTTAGATCACTTCTGGAACAACAAGACGAACCTCTGCCAAGGAGAAGAACCAAAGGAAGCTGTAGGAGTTGGACTGCCCCCTGCCAGTGTGCTATGTTGCTGGGTTGGCCTACAGTGGTGTCTTCAGTGCCAAGGAGAGGAGAAGGAACTTTTAAAGAACTTTCATCATCTTGCAGAATATTACTCCAAGGGCTTGATTTGAGCTTGCCTCCTGACCGAAGTCTCAGGGATACCAGACTTCACTCCTTCTGTTTGCCTGCATCTGGAACTTGCTGTTCTGGTGCTACAGAAGGAATTTGCAACACCGACGCCGGCGAGCGACGCCGTCTCCTGCATCGAAGCCGTGAGCGCTGCTCCGACTTGCAACGTAGACCCGACGCCGGCCGCCGTGCCACATCGACGCCAGCGAGCGACATCGTAAGCCTGCCATAGCCGTGAGCACTGCTCTGACTTATGACGCCGGAACGATGCCTGCTGCTGTGCCGCATCGACTCCGAAGCCGACATCATCGCAGAGCTGATCGTCGAAGTGGGTGGTCAAGAATCCATCGACATCGTGACATCGTACGGAACCGTGGTTTCGGCGCCATCGTGACATCACCTCCTCTCCGATCAGGAACCGACGCCTCCCCTGCCTGCGCAAGCATCCAGGTCCCGACGCATCATCTCCCCGAAGCAAGGAACCGACGCCGCAACGCGCCAACGACGCCGCACCTCCCCGACGCCGTGAGCTGTCTTTGTTTTCGCTTTTCCAAGGTACTGTTCTTTGTGGGTCTGTTTTGACTCCGGGCCCGACGCCGCGCACCTCGCGGTCGGTGCCGTATTTTGGGATTTCTTTGACCTCGATGTCGTGATAACTCCAGTTGGGGTTATCTGTTGTTAAAGACTGCTTTTAAGTGAAGAACCTATTTTAAACTATTTCTACCATCTTGAAGAGTTATTATTGATTACAGTATTGTGGATTTTTGTCGTTTGTGGTCTTGTGATAAGTCTATATAAAGCATACTTATTTTTATAAAACCTGTGTGGTGTCCATCTGTAGTGTTTTCACTGTATTACTGTATGTGTTCACAAATGCTTAACACACTGCCTCTGAGATAACCCTGTCTGCTCGCGCCAAGCTACCAAGGGGGTGAGCAGGGCTTATTTTAGTAGTGTATCCCCCTTACCCTGACTAGAAGCAAGGGTCCCTATTTGGTCAAAGGTGTATACCATTGCCAACTTGAGACCCCCAGTTCTAACACACGGTTACATCAGTAAGTTATCATCATGTGATGTTTGTTCCTCTTCTGCACTGCTTGAAAGCAGTGGGGTGACGCTCTTCCGCCATAGTGGATGAGCCGCCACTGGGGGTGCGTCATCTACGTGTGCTAGGCCTGGGCGACTCGACCCCCAGGCGTCCTGCGCTACGCGTCCCACCTTCTCCTTACCTGGACATTGACACCGTGGCGCAATCCGCTGCACTCTCTCCAAATATGTGACTTAGCCAGCAGGTGCCTCAGCCAGGTGGGATTTCACAAGCCTGGGTACAGCAGTCGCCGCCAAGTCCGCTGGTGAACCTCCCGATGCAGTTGATGCAGCAGGGCCCCCTTATGCCTGAAGTTGCAGCACCCCCACCACACAAGTTCGGCGCAGCTCTGGGGCCTCACCCTCCACAGCGTCCGGCCAGCCCAACATCATCCGGCCTGTGATGCAGAGAGGCAGCACCCACCATTGGCAATCCCCTCCGTGCACCCCGGTGTAGTAGTGGATCGTAGTATGAGATGCAGACCTCACTATGTTGGGGCGCAGGAACGCCTCTACTATTAACAGCTCCAAGGTGCGCAAGGCGGTCTTCTCACACAGGTCAGCGACGTGTCTCCATGCGACCTGCCAGACTTCACCACCAGGTACGGGCGATCGTTTTTTTGGCCGCTAATGGGCCTAATGGTAGTTTTCGCCCGCTAACGCCGGATTTCCTATCGCCTTTGCGCTGATGTTAGCTGCAGTTTTCACCGCCGTTCCCTGATACTATCGCCATGTAGCGACGGCTTGGTAATACGCCGCTAACATGGCGATAGTTTTCAGGGTTAGGCGGCGATAAAAAAACTGCCGCTAACTGGCCTTTGCGATAGGTATCGCCGGTCCTTGTTAATATGCCCCTTTGTGTCTATAGTGTCTCTCCAAAAGTTGAAACCATGTACAGACAGCTGGGCAATAAAGGAAGCAGAGTATATCAGCTTAGTGTTAGTGAGCATATTTTTCTTTGCAGGTATAGGTGCAAGCCTATAGTAATAAGAGGTTGCATCTGAAGTGTCAAACTCAGAAAAATAAGCAAACTTCTGTGCAAATGTGGTTGAACTACCTTTTGGCGGTGTTGGGCAATGTTCCCATTGATGGTAAGTGAAAACATTACGTGGGATACTTGCTTTGTGCAAATAATGGTGACCATAGTGTTGGTAACAAAACATGGTGTCAAAATTAGATGTACCGTCATACAATTCATCATTTGAAAATGCAGCAGATTGTTCTAAGTCAGATAGCATAGTATGCACAGTTTAAATGTTCCAATCATCAGAGAGAGTACTAGAGCTGATGATATCACTAAGAGAAATGTTAAACAAGTGTTGTATTCTTAATAGTTCAGTAGAACCATATACATCATCGGAAACTCTGTCCCAAACTATTCCTTCAGGAACTGGAACTGCTGTAATGTTCACTAAGGACAGGTCCCTCTGTTCACGGTGTGATGATGCATGCAGTTTCAGGACCAAGTTCACATGTTGTACTGCAGAGTGTTCTGGAAGATAATGTCCATGTAGGAGCAAGAAGAAGACAGTCACTATACCAATTCAAAGAACCAGGAACAGTAGGCCAATTGCAATCCAGAGCTGTAGCTGGGGAAAAACAAAGTAAGTCTTTTTCAGCCAAAGGTAGCAATCACAAATTCGTTGTTTGTGGGGAACAGGCAGTGGTGGTAACTCGGGTTCACTTGGATCCGATGAGAAATCGCCAAAATCGATGAAGTAACCAGACGCAGTTCGATCTATCTTTGGTAGCTCAGCAGGTTTTGTGGAGCTGGGTGATGCCTCCGTTTGAGACATATTCACATAGACGTCGGTGTTAGGCCAAATTGAGATCTGTGTTTCATTTGTAGTTTGATGTTGTTCAATTTCAACAGGTACAAGTTGCATTCCATTGTTGGTAGCTCCTTCACTTCGCGAAGTGGAGTCTTCAAAAGTTATTAATCTTTCCATCTGAACTTCCTGTATGGTAGCGAGAGGAGATCGGTTGCTACCCAGCAGCCCACGCGGCCTACTGTTGAGTATCGGCCACATAGTGTGGTTTGATCAGATCAATTGAGACATATCTCTTGTCTTTGCAGCCGGCAAGAGGCACTGTTCTTGTTCCTTCGACAGCCAGGACAGGCTCAGGCGATTTGTAAGATGGCCAAAATTCTTTTTTGTCCACAATCTTTTCTCTGAACAGATCCCCAATCTTCGAGATCCAGGCAGTTCTTGCTGGAACAGCTTTCACTTCCCCAGTGGTGGTGCGTTTTACTTGGACTTTGCTTTGTAATGCCCGGAATTCATTGAGTTCCTATAAAACAGCCAAACAATCATTGATGTCAAATGGGTTTTCATCCGCCACTGTGCTGCCACAGTCTAGGTCAGGTACTCACATTCTTATCCCAAACAGGACTTCATATGGAGTACAGCCCCGCAGCGAACTTCTTGGCATGTTGTTAAGTGCCCTCTGGACCCCATATAGGTGCTTGACCCAACTGCCACCCGAGCCTAATACCCTAGCTGTTAAGGATTGCTTTAAGTCCCGGTTCTTCCTCTCCACAATCAAATTTCCCTCTGGAAGATACGGGGAGGAGTACCGTAATGCTACACCCAAACTTCCCATGGCTTCTTTGTAAGCCCGTGAGCTAAACGCAGGGCCACTGTTAGAATGTCATGTGCCAATTGTGTATGTCCCTATGAAGACTCGCAAATCCTTTATAACAGTTCGGGCATCAGTCGAGCACTGAGGCCAAACTCACAGGAATCTAGAGCATGAATCCAAAGCATCCAAGATATACTTGTAAGCCCCGCCAGATTGTAAGGGGCCGCAGTGGTCCAAATAGACACATGCAAGAGGTCTGTCTGATATCAGTAGTGGTGTTTGCAATGGACGTGCTATGGTGGAACCTTTCATCTGCAGACAAATGTCGCACTTGAGGATATAACCCTTGGTCTGTTTAGTGAGACCTAGCCACTAATAACTCTGCTTTAGTAGTGAAACAGTCGCAGCGATACTTGCGTGTGCTGAACCCAGACCCTCGTGTGGAGCTAGAATTAATCCTAATCTGCGATACATGTTTGGTATTACTCCATCCACCATTCCTGGAATTTGAGCATACCGAATATTTTGTGCATCTAACTTGTAGGAGTACTTGAGTGGATAACCTTTTGGCAAGGGTGAGCTGTTACATGTAGCGTTCACAGCTATCATTATCTGTCCGTCTATCCTCATGCTAGAACAAGTGATTGCTGCAAAAGCAGCAGTTTGCACTGTGGCCTTGGCGGCTTCATCAGCCAATGTATTCCCTTCAACGTGCATGCCAACATTCTGATGACTCAATGTGTGAATTACATGAGCCCGTGGCAAGCATTTTTTCAGGTCTGCCACCTGTTCCCAAAGCAACTTGTGCTTTATTGTGCAACCTTTGGAATCTCTAAACCCATTCTGGCCCCAATAGTGAAGATATTCATTGTATGGCTGGACACAGTAAAACAAATCGCACACAATGAGTGTGGGGAATTCCCAAGCCGTATTTTTTAGTGCCAGTATCAGGGCTTTCAGTTCTGCCAGCTGTGTCGTGCAATCTCCTAGCGATTATGTCTGTGTATTGCAGGGACGGAACTTGCCGTCCCGCATACGTCCCTTCAGAATCACACATGCTGTGCTGTATTGCTGTTTACTTCCTACGGTAAGCTGGGCAGATCAGTCAGTATAAATGATGTATTCATACTGAGCTAGAGGCATTATTTCTTTCAGGAGAGGATATTCTTGTTCGTACTGCAGGAATGCTTGTATTTTCAATGTAGAATCTAATTTGTAGTCTACATCTGTTGCAGTGAGAGAATTAGCCCATTGTATCCATTGCTGATACAGTGCTTTTGTGTTTGGAACGCTTGCTTTGGTAACAGCTTCTAAGGTTGGTACAGGAATCACGACAATTATGCTTTTCCCCTGTGCTAGTGCTCTTTCCCTCTCTACAGCAGTTTGTACTGCTGTCAGTATTTTTTCTGTAGTTGCAAAATGCATTTCAGAGTTTGTGTACAAATGTAATTTGTATGCTATGGGTGCCGTTTTGCCTTCATTGAAGGTGAGGTAAGTGTACCCTGATTGACCCGCGACTACACGGATCACCAAATTAGTGTTATTTACACCTGTGTGTAAATATTTCAAAGCTATCATGTCAGCTTGTACGGAACAGAGAATTTCTGTGTGTTCCTGTGTCCAATGTTGAACTGAAAAATCAGGTCTGATAAGGTTGTAGGAAGGATTAACCCTTTCTGTGTAATCCAAAATGTATGTTCTGCCAAAATGTAAGAATCCTAAAATGGATTGTAAACTTTTCAGAGTCTTTGGAGGTTGGAGCAGCGCACATTTTTCTAAAAATTAGCTGCCAGACTTTTCCCTTCACTTGATAGCTCAAGTCCCAAAAATAGGACACTGAGGTGGGCAATTTTCGATTTAATTTTTTAAGTTAAATTTGTAGCCCACAATAACAAACCCCAGAATTATGTTGTTCACCCTGTTCAAGTGTTCCAATAACTCATCGTCCGTCAGATAAATATCATCTACGCAGGACAATGCCTCCTTATCACAATTTTGAAGTATCTCTGTTACTCTTGCTGAGAACAAACCGGGGCTATTCTTATACCCTTAGGGCAGGCTACAGAAGAGGCACTGAGAGCAGAGGGCCGAGAATGCTGTCAAATATCTACTTCCAGGTGCTATAATCTGGCAGAAGAATACATTTGAGATATCTAGTGTTGTTTTTTATTTTTTTCCTCACAATGGTATTCATTAATGCGACACTGTGTGCATTTTGTACTGCAAATGTTCGTGTGCATGTGTTCAAATGCCTGTAGTCTAAGACTAGACGGTATGAATTGTCAGGTTTCATTACGGAAACAAAGGATTATTCATTGAAGAGGTGCAGTTTTTAATCACAAGTTGATCTAAGATCTCCCTCACTTGTTTCTTTGCATCATGTTTTTATTCTTTGCGACATGTCCTACAGTGGAGTAGGAGTAGATTTTATTGGGATTTTATGGTGAGGTGACTCAGCATCCCACGCTACATGATTGCGATAAAGTGCCAGAGCTAGCTCTAATGCCCACTCCTGCCAGTATGAATGTTTTAGTGACTCTGGAACAAGGTCAGAGAAAGCTGGTAAAATGACATTTCCCCCCTTAGGGCACTCCATAACGAACTCAGGCGGGCAATTTTTTTCAGCCAAAAGGATATCATATCCATATGTCAGGTTCTCCCAAAAGAGACCTTTCACTTTCCTGGGTATGCCCCCTCCATTTGGAGCATAATTTTGTATGAATGATGTGGGACACTTACCCTTGTATCCGGTGTCTCCACAGTGATATGTTTATTTAATGCTGCTGTCACCAGAAATTCAAGCAGGTTCTGGCGAGCTATTGTTACTTCTGCTACACTGTCTAGCATCGTCAGAGCCCATTCCTCGTTCAGTAGCAGAGTCCTCAGTAGCCTGGGCATTTCTTTTTTAAGGCCAGCTACTTTCTTCTTTTGAAATTGAGGTTTAATTTTGGGTTTATCTTCTTGTTTGATAGTGTAGTAGGAAGTGCGATGTGTGTCTCTTGGCTTGACTCGCTCTTCTGATCTGTGTTCTGACTGTCCTTCCCTCTCTGAGTTTTTTGATGAACCCTGAAAGGAACGAGAGGAACGTGTATCAGTATCCTGATACCTGTCAGGTTTTTTAATATTATCACGGTTCCTCAGATTGTATTTTCTCTCAGAGGATTCCTGTTGAGGAGACCCACCCCGTGATCGTGATGCATTCTGCTTATTATTTTTTGATTGATTGTTTGTTATCCCATTTCTTTTTAGAAGAATTGGGTGCTTGCTTCGAGTTATCCTTTTCAGGATTGCTTGTTGTTTGTGGTTTTCCAGGTCTAGCTCCCAATTTATCTCTTCCCAGTGAAGCATAGGTTTCTTCGATAATCTTAGGTAGTTCTCATCCTGTTGTGCATGAGTGACTTCCCTCAGGCGTTGGCGTATAGCCACCGGTGCTGCCTCCCCTTTTATGTTACCTAGCATAATTGTTTATACCTGGTCAAAATTGCCTATCACTTTCATCCCCAAGTCCAGGGCAGGTTCTGCCCCGTACTCATTCTGTATTTGCTTCAATACTTCTGGTATGACTGCTATTGAAGGGGTACCATGAGTTCTGGTATAAACAGCAGCGAAAACTGTACCCCAAGTGGTACAGTCCTCTATCAGGGGAGCTATCCCCATTGGCAAGCAAATTGTTAGTATTCTGTTAGTGTTTTCCATGCGGGCCCGTATAGGGAAATACTGCGTCAAGATGTGGGTATTTCTGTGCTATCCAGAACTGCATTTGCGCACGTTTAGTGGGCATTCTTCCCATAATCGCATTTAGCATTTGTGGCCTGATAATTGTCGTAGTCATTTGAGGTTGACCAACTTGAGTAACCCTCGCAGGTTGAATTGTAAGTTTTCGGATCACGAACTGTGTAAGGTTTCTGTATAATTCTACTACATCTCTGTAAAGTGTACGTAATTCTGCTGCTTGCAATGTATCTATCTCTGGATGTGGTGTGTGAGCAGCAAGGACCGCCAGGTCGCTCCTTCTCTGCTGAGCAGACCTAGTATCACATTTTCTGTGGTGTGGGGAGGGCACCTTTAAACGAATTAATATGCCTTTGGTAAGTTAACAGGACTTGTACGTCCACGTATGGAAAGTATTCTTCAGGTGTCTCATCTTCAATGTAAGTGTGAAACAACTTTGTGCGTGCATTTGCAGGCAGGAATCTGACCCAAGAATAGAATAACTTTGTTCTGAATGCCTTGTGTGCCTCAATCACGAAGGTAACACTACCACCCATTGCCGGGAGGCCTTATTCCACAAATTTCATAGTAACTGCATGTCTGCAATTTTCTGTAATGCTAAGCTCAACTTCCTGATATTCTTCCACTGTATTCGCAGCACTGTCTTCAGGGACAAACATTGTGGTAGGAAGTAGTAAGGAAAAGAGATAAGGTTTTGCACAATGTTGAGAACTATAATTCTTCAAGCTTGAACAAACCTATAGCCAATACATAGGATATACCTACTCAGCTGCGACGGATTTTCCCTTCCCACTCCAGACGTCTCTGGCTAAATATGAGTAGGGATCTCTGAGAAAGCACGACTGAACTACTCAGATTTGACCGTTAAATAAGAACCAAACCAACGTTGGTGGCGCCATGTCGTCTAGTTCCTAAAAATACATAGGATCTGCGCGTTTGTAGGTAATATAAACTAAGGGATTGGTGTCTAGACTGATTCCGGACAGCCCCAAAAGATATGTCAGCCTATGGACCAGCTAGCTCACAGTGCCACCATAAGCCCCCTAACCTTACTAAGGAGCGAACAGTTTCTGGCAATCATCAAACATGACAACCATTGATCCTTCAGGGATAGTGGAAACAGTACAGTACTTTTCTCTCAGTCAATCGTACTCACTTGGGGGCCGATTCCGATCTCGGCCGGTAGGGCACCGAATCGGATTTGGCTTAACCGGATCCGATTCGGAGCCCTCGTTCCCGACCGATTCGTACGTGCGACCGGGCGAGCGAGTACAATGCGAGCACACGCGAAATCGCCGACCGACTGGTACGCGGGTCCGAACCGCTCTGACCGACTCGCACGAACACGACTCGCACCGCGCAATGGAGACGTTCCCCGGCCGGGCAAGTACGATGCACGCCTCGAGCAGTCCGACCGACTCGCGCCGTCCGGCTCCAAAGGGCAGTCGGAGCCGGACTTTGGGGGTCCGTGTCGGACCCCCTTGTACGCGTAGCCGCGCGAGTCGCACACAGGGGGGACCCATGGGTCCCCCCTACCTGTGCATGTACGGCGCGATTCGCATCGACGCGTACCCGCTGTAGGGGGCGCCCTTGTTCGCCTCGCACCCATTGAGTCAATGGGAGCCCGCGTACGCGTTGTACGACCAGCTCCCATTGACTTCAATGGGAGTCCGACCGAATCGAGTCCGATTGCATGCGTACGCATCGTACTCGTTCGGTCGTGCTGCCAGAGTCCGATTCGGTCGGAAATCTCTCCGGGTCCGGCTCAGTCGGAGTGATTTCCGGCCTGAATCGGAATCGGCCCCTTAGTCTCAGAGAGATACACAGAATAAACGTTGGGGACACTTTCAATAAGCATTTATTGAACCAGTGTCATTCTAGTATAAAACATGTTTGCTGCGACAATCATTAGACAGAAGCAAATGTAAAAGATTACAAGCACCAACAGAGTAAATAGAAGGCAGAAATCTACCATGATGCTAAAACAGTGAATACATGCAGGCAGATAATCATGGCAGTAATCAAGCGTACTCCTAAGATGCAAACCCTACCTAAGTGTAGCTAGCATGTATGTAGGTGTAAAGCCAAGAATCCCCTAGGAAAGAGCCAACCTCATTACCTGAAGTGAGAGAATGAAGGACCCCGTCTTAGTCTCGAGTTGGACACCCCGCAAGGGATGTCAGACCACTGCATGTTGAAGCTTCAGCAGGCCGGGACCTCAGTGTCTTGTGTCAGCGTGGAAGCGCCTCCTCTGTCTATCTAGTGAAGGTATGGCTCTTTTATACCATAAAGATAGCCTCTGGGTTTCTTCCACAATCGATATGTTGTGAGTATGATTATGTAAATGAACCTAAATCAATACCTGCAACTATGCAAAGTAGTACTGTTGCCCTAGGATGAAGATGACCATGACTTTTATAAAGAGTATGTTAATCCTGTTATGCACGTCATGTGCAGGGGACTTTTCTAAGAATCCTCATGCAGAATAAATGAGGCTAGTTTCAAGGAAACCAATCGACATTTATTCAGCACATAACTGGGTAAAAGGTCAGTGCTAGCACCGCTATGCAGAGCAAAGTTGGACAAACGTAGGTGAAAGGTCGTTTTGCTACTTAGGCCTAGGTTGGGGTAGATAACACAGGAAGGGATACCTTTGTGCACAAATTTTTTCATAGAGGATCATTCCTCTTTATGTGCTGCAGGATGCAGGACACATGCAAAGAAGAAGTAACAAGGAGAAATAAAGATATTTCTCCTTGTTACGCCAGCCATGTGTAGGTGCACCATTTTGGCACAAAACCTGTTTACTGACTTTAGTAAATATGGACTTTAATCAAAATACATGGATGGGTGAATGGGAACGCCCATGCTCCACCCATGTAATGCCTTTCTGATGCAAGGAAACATGAGTCAGCGCTATGTGACGCCACATATTACTTTTTCTTTACAAGGTCACACAAAGCCACGCAAATACCAAAATAGATTTTGCGTCAGGCTGCACCAAAAAAGTGATGCAAAACTGATGCAAAATCTTAGTAGTTCTGGGCTTTGGTATACAGGGAAAGGCAAAAAGAGAAAGCCTTTCCCTACACACTTAGCCAAAATACTGAAACACTCATTTAGGCCTACATAGTGTTTTTAAGGCAAGTACAATCTCATGTTATTGGCAATAGCTCGATTTTGCATATTTCACATAATTTTTGTTTTGCTCCTGATAATGCCTTTATGTATAATTTTTTGCTTGGGAGAATGGTTCAAGGAGAAAATGTCTTGAAGGAACTGTGTAATTGATTTATAATGTGGCCATGAAACATTTTTATTCGACCCTCAAGGTAATCCAGACAATCACAGGCAGGGCAGTCAGCAGACTACATGAACCCATCCAAAAGGCATGGGGGAGTTGGGGCTTCTCCATCTCCCCCAGTCCTCCATTAATAGCGATGGCATAATCTCAACCATTTCTCTATTAGCCTGTAAAAGGCTGCTCTAAAGTAAAAGGTCTGCACTTGGAACAAGCATTGGTAATCAATAGGTTTCAGCTATGCGAGATCTATTGGCTTTGCCAATGTTTTTCTTTACATATTGCACAGCAGGCTGCTGTGCAATTTGTTTTAAAACAGCTCAGAAGGGTGCATGGGGGCAAGCAATACGAGAGAGGAGGTTGGGGAACAAAGGTCAGACAGTGGCAGGAGGGCAGGGGTTTAGCGAAAAGGACTGCAGTCACGTGCACTCTATAAGTGTGTGTTAGGACGGAAAAGCCCTCTCCATGGTATTAGACGTGTACCCCTGGCCTGAGTGCCCAACTGTACTGTCTGGAACCCTAATATTGATTTTTGTTGTCATAGACAAACATGGATCATGCATTTGCGCCATGACATAGGACTGTCTCATGGATTGTGGTCTTGTTGGACCGGGAGAGGCACCCAAAGTGCTACTCTCATTGTGGTGGAGGGCTACTGCCTTCACCAGAAGTTAAGCAGCATGAGCGCAGTGGTCACAGCATACTGTGTAGTGATCAGTAGGGGTGAACAGGTTCTTGTTAACCTGTGTCACTGGTGTGAGGCCTACCGGCTCACTCACCTTTTCAGAAATTCTTTTTATTATTGGAAGTACGCAAATTGGTATCACCATACAGACATTGTTTAAAAAAACATCAGTAGCAGAGTGGTCACCCTGTCAGGGGACCCTAATTACATTTCTTGTAATCATAAGCAGCCACATGTAAGCTACCCTCCCATCTTCTTCCTCCTTTTTTCCCATTTTTTGTTATACCAAAGGAAACGTTGAAACTTGTTGATGGTATTGACAGCATCTGTCAATACCATCAACAAAAACAACAAAAAAAATGGATAAAAACCTAGAACCCTCAGGCCTCCATGCCTTCACCGTTACCTATCCTCCCAGTCTCTCCAAAAATGCAGCAAAGAAGTTCAAGCACAGGCTAATGAAAACTCACCCTGAGACTCTTATTTCAGATCCCTACTTCTGCATCAGTAAAGGCAAACTATCGAATGACCTCATCTTCCACACAAATAAACGTGCTCAGTGGAGAAATATCTTCTATTCCATGCTCCGAATCTCCAATGTAAAAAAAAACCCACATGCCCTCAAATTGTCGGTAACCGCCTCAGACTTCTGCTCTGCGAATGCTACCATATCCATATACAACATAGTAATATCCTTATACAAGCCTCTAATTCCAATCTCGCTACCATAGACAAGATCTTCCCTACTCTCAAGAAAGCAGTGAACAGCAAGAAAATCACACTCCCCGCCACTACTCATCCCGATTATCCGGATGACACCCCAACTCTTCTACAAAATCCCATAACGAATTCAATTGAACCGAAATCTCTCCACACCCCCAATGAACCCCACCCCTCCGTCACATCGGTCTCAACCACACCTGGGTCCCCTGGCCCAGGAGGGACAGGGATACTCTTAGCTACCTGCCACCCCATTGCAGACACACCACTGACATCTTTGATGTCCAAGGGAGAATCCACCAACCCGGACTCCACCCACGGCATCCCTCTCTCCCCACCTACAACTGAGCTGGCATGCAAAGCTCCCCATGACCTACCGTCTACCCCGATATCTGATCGGCTCCTAACACCCTTGATACTCACTCCGCTCACCCAAACTCACCACTCAACGACCATACCCCGATCACATGCATCAGCCCCTATCATTCTATCACATCTCAAGGCCATCCCCCACACTGATTAGGACCTTCCAACAAACCTCCAAGATCAACTAACCCCATCGATCCCTAATAATGATTCGGATCCCTACACTGATTCGGACCTCCCTACAAACCTCCATGATCAACTAACCACATCGATCCCTAAAAATGATATCCCCAGGCAACCAGATAACGAGATCTCCATGCAACCAGACCTTACTTGCGGACCACCCCCTATAATAGAACACACACCTACACACACAACTAATTATCCCAATTCTGTTTGGATCGCACGATTCAATGAGTTATCCATCGGCCTATCCCATCTCAAGGTAGAGATGCAAAATCTCTCATCCATCACCAAAGAACTCCTAAACACACACAGAGCCACTAGTGCCACCATGAACTGTATCAGTCACCAAACTAGCAGATACATCGCCAAGAATTCACACCCTGAGGACACTAGACAGAGTAAGATACCTTCCCCCAACGACCCATCTCGTCCTAGGAGGGCGACTGCTGAACTATCTGACAATGACATAGATGACCTCCTCATATCCTATGCCAGTCCGACTGACAACAGTAAGTCTCGATGTGGCACTATCCAGTCCATTCAAACCAACCCCTTCAGAGAACCCACTCACAACTACAGATCCATTAATAGACAAAACCTCACAAATATCAACATAGTGCAGACTACTCTCTCCCAGTCGACTAGCAAGATGAAGTGTGCACTCATCAATTGCAGATCTGCTAGCAAACATGCTCCTGACATTTACGACGTCATCCTCGCAAATGATCTAGACATTATCGTCCTTACCGAAACATGGCTAAATAGTTCCTCCTCTCCCATCCTAGACCTACTGGTACCTCCTAGTCATGACTTAATCCACCTAGACAGAAACGTGAAACCTGGTGGCGGGCTAGCCTGCATCTATTGATGCAATCAAGCAGACTCCATCTCTTTATCCTCCTGCGAATATCTCTGTATCAACATCTCCGATGACAAGCGCCTCACCAGCAAACTTCACTTAATTTACCACCCCCCGGGTGATAATCTGACGTTCATCGATGAGTTAATGGAATTAATTACATCCAACGACAACTCACAAGTGCCACAGATTTTCCTGGGCGACTTCAATCTCCATTGGAACAACTCAAGCGACCATGGTGTAAGCTGTCTTAAATCTTTTCTGTCAGATCAGGATCTGTCCCAATTCTGTGACAGTCCAACCCACAACAAGAGAGAGACATTAGACCTCATCATAGCGAAAACGAACACTGTATCATTAGAATCCATCACCCCATGTGACTGGACAGACCATTACAGCATTTTCTTCTCCATCAATATTGAGGTAATTCAAAAAAGGGGCCAACCCACAAAAACAAAACAATGGAAAAGGAATATACAAAATATCAACCCCATTGCCCTGGTAAACCGATGCAACTCCGACCTGATCCCCACGACAGACATGGTTGACGTCCATGACCTCACAGTCTTTTACAATTCCACTATGCTTGAAATTCTTGACTCTACAGCGCCCCTCCAAGAAAAAAACTTTTCCTCCAAAATCTCCAAACCATGGTTCAAAGAGAACCTGAACTCTGATCGGCGCAAGCTAAGATCAGCAGAGCGACTATGGAAATCAGCACCCTCCATTAATCACCTATATCACCTTAGAGTGCTGAGGAATTCATACAACAGGAAGATCCTAAAGGCCAAGGCAGACTTTTTCAAAACCCAGCTGAACCAAGCCATTAACCGCCCCAAGAAACTATTCGAAATCGTCAAACAACAAGCGCGCAACATGCCTAACTCTATGGAACTAAGCGATTCGGCTACACCTAACTGCGATGAGCTTGCCAATTTCTTCCTAGAAAAGACAAAATCCATTGAACTCGACATCCAATCGAAGAAGGCCCTTCCACAAACTATTGCTCATGATACTAAATTTTACTCTCAGATCAAGGTCCATTTTAGTACTCCGAGGGAAATCCCAAAAACAATGCCTCTTGGCACACCTTTTCGCCCATCCCTGAACAAGAAATCTATAACACTCTTCTAGCGATTAACCCCTCCAATCACTTCTCTGACCCCTTACCTCCTTCTTTATTCAAAATGATAAAAACCTCTACTCTACCCCTATGGTCAAAGATTGTAAACGCCTCTCTGAGACAAGGCTCCATACCGGACTGTCTTAAAGTAGGGCAGGTCACACCTATACTAAAGAAATCCGACTCCCTCTCCTCAGATCGCAACAACTACCGCCCTATATCCAACATCCCCACTTAGGCGAAATTGCTGGAAAAATGTGTACAAATACAATTATGCAACCACATCGAGAATTACAACCTCCTAGACAAACACCAATCCGGCTTCCGTCAAGGTCACAGCACTGAATCTGCACTCACCCACATAATGGATGACATACTAAAAATGCTAGACCACAACGAATCATGCCTATTGTTACTTCTTGACTTATCCTCCGCTTTCAAAACGGTTAAGCATGACAACTTATTGTCCCTACTGGAACGAAGGATGGGCCTAAATGGCCCAGTGTTACAATGGTTCACTTCCTTCCTAAATAACAGAACACAAAGAATCAAGATGAAGGATTCACTCTCTCAACCCTCCATGGTCACCATAGGGGTTACACAGGGCTCAGCACTCTCGCCCATTCTTTTTAATCTACTCATGGAACCCCTGGGAAACGCATTGAACTCTGCAAACATTCTATATCACCTGTATGTGGACGACACTCAACTGTATATGAAAATCTCCTCACCAGAAGACCTCATCTCCCTCAACGCTATTCTACATAATACCCAAAATTGGCTCACTGGCAACCACCTCATACTTAACACCAAAAAAACTGAATTCCTTCTCATCTCCCCACCCAACCACACACCCAAGATAGACTTATGGTTGAAGCATCTAACTTCCTTTGACTGTGCTCCCCACATCATTGACTCCGCGAAATCCTTGGGAGTCACCATAGACAAACACTTGAACATGCAGGCACAAATCAATAATGCCACCAAGGGAGCTAATCATCAGATGAGTATCCTAAGGAAACTTAAACCCTTCCTCCCACAGACCGACTTAAAAATGGCGGTACAAGCCTTAGTGTTACCAAGATTGGACTATGGAAGCACCACTCTATGCGGTCTCCCCAAATACAAGCTGGCCCCGCTGAGGGCATCGCTTAACGCTGCGGCCAGACTGGTCTCAGGAACAAAAAGAAATAACCACATTTCTCCGACCTTGAAAGTTCTGAACTGGCTACCCTACGAGGCAAGAATACACCTAAAGATCGCCTGCATGATGCATAAAGCCCTGCATAACAATATCCCCAGTTACTTAGCGCTAGAGCAATCGGGAGGATGCAGACAATTGCGAAGTGAGTGTTCACTACTACTGAAACCACAATCCTTCCATAAAAAGAGAACTGGTTGCAGAGCATTCTCAAGGATCGCACCGAAGATTTGGAACTCCCTACCTCCTGTGGAAAGCGGAATCTCTTCCTTTACCTCCTTCAAAAAAGAAGTAAAAATGCTTCTAATGAACAAATTCACATCCTAAGACTTTAATTCTATGATGACTACTAGCTACCTATGCTATCCATATACTACTGTCTACCTCTTTTTTATTGAATGGCGAATACCAAATGTATGTATACTACCTCAACCACCTAATGTTTAATAGCTGTGTATTGTAAAGCTCTCTGATTCCCTCGTGGATCATTCTTTGATGACTACTAGTCACCTATGCTATCCATATACTACTGTCTACCTCTTTTGTATTGAATGGCGAATACCAAATGTATGTATACTACCTCAACCGTCTAATGTTTAATAACTGTGTATTGTAAAGTGCTCTGATACCCTCGTGGGTCATGTTCGCGCTATATAAAACTTTATAAATAAATAAAATAAATCTGGCGGTTACGGCATCCTCCCTCTCATGATATGTCTGTGTCTATGATTAAGTGTAGAGAGAGGCCTTCACGTATTACTGCGTTCCTCAGTCCCTGTCCCTGGACTAAGTGTGTCTGGGTGTATGAAGCATGATGCAATAATGTAATGGGGGCTTAAGTGAAAAGTAGATTAGTGAAAAAGGCATAATTTATCCATGAACTCTCCAAGGCAGCGGCATATAAGCTAGCTAGTGGCTTGTTGTGGGCCAGGAAATGTTTCCCAAGTGAGGGAGGGGCCCGAAGCTATGATCATTATGGAGTTACGGGAGAGCGGAGGGGGCCCACCTGGGAGTCCCTCCGCGTGGGCATTGGAGTCCCGTTTCGTGATTGTTCAGTGTCACTCCCTCCAGTGCGGTCTGCCCCCTGTGTGCTCTCCAGCATGATTCCCCAGGTCTCTAGGTCTCTGCCAGCGTTCTCGTCTGTACGGACCACGCGTAGACGGCGCTCTTTCGCTACTCCCCATTCGCAGAGGTCCGCCCTCCTTTCCTCCGGGAGGGGTGGCTGCGGCTAGCTTCCAGTGGATAGCTGTGCGGCGTTTCGCCAGCACCAGCCCCAACATGTTGAATTTATGCTGCATGTGGGTTGTGGCCTTGGGGATCGGTAGCACACCCAGCAGGCAGTGTTTGACTGTTGGCTCAATTGGGAGCTTCGTTGCCCTCCGCAACGTATCCAGCACTACGCTCCAGTAAGAGCGGATCATGGGACAGTCCCAGGTCACATGTACAAAATGGGCCGGGGAGTCACTGCATCTAAGGCAGTTTGGTGAGTGCGAAGGGTCAAATTTAGATAAGCGCAGAGGAGTCAGGTATTTGCGGTGGAGGTAGTTAAACTGTGTAAGCTTGAATCGGGCATTGCTCGAGATGTCTTGAACCAGTGCGAGTGAGCGCTTCCATTCCCCCTCTGTTAATGGCACAGGCAGGTCCTTCTCCCACCTGTCCCACGTCTATGTTAGATAATATCTACGATTTGTTTTCAGGGCCCTGTATAATCGAGATATTAATCCCCGGAAGGAGCCTGGATCCAGGATTGTGCACAGAGTGCTCGATTCCTCTGGCTCAGTCGGGAACGTAGTCCAGATTTCACGGATCGTACGAGGAGGAAGTGGGCTTCCGGGAACCCACAGTGTTCTTTTGCAGCCTCAAAGGATCCGAAGGTGTAGTTGAGGTAAAAGTCTCCCGCCAAAGTGCAACCACCTTCATACCACCCGGACACGTCCATTGCCGACTGAATATGGTGGAAACCGGGAAGTCACTTTAGGGGGAGAGCGCGGGCATAAGGGGCCCTCCACAGCACGAGGGCGACCGCTCGCTCCCAGGCAACCTGTTTGATCACAAATGGGCTGTCTTGGGGGGTCCTCAAGCCATCATTAGGTACCTAGGGAGGGCCGTTTCTGGGCACCAGCCAGCAAGTAACCTTTTTTCCGTGTCCGGGCCATCTGCGCACCACTGAGCCGCATACTGGAGAAGGCCCGCGATATAGTAGAGGCGCAGATCCGGGAGCCCCAGCCACCCTGCTCCATGTCCAGCTTTAGGAGATCGGGTTTTACTCTGCTGCGTTTACTGGCCCAAACCAGTAAGACCAGGAGACTGTTCAGAGTGGTGAAGGTGTTGCTCTGTATACGGCAGAAGGAGTTTTGCAATACGTATAGGCAGCGAGGAATCAGCACCATCTTTGTCAGCGCCACCCGACCCATGACCGATAATGTCAGTGTGTTCCAGAAGAGTATTGAATCTTTCAGGCCTTCAAGGGTTTTCCCCATATTCAGGGCATATTGGGCTTCGGTCGAGTGGGCTATCTGCATCCCTAAATAACGGAAGTGGTCACTTTTCCAAGTGAGTGCCAGCGGAGGGAGTTCAGCCCATCCCGCCCCACCAGACCTGCCAGTGGAAATGCTACTGATTTTTTGGGATTAATTGTCAACCCGGACACCTTCCCAAAGTCCGCCAACACAGTCAGGAGGTCCGGGGTGTCATCGGCTGGGTGGTGCATATATATCAAAGCGTCATCCGCATAAAGGGACAGTACATGCGTTTGCCCCCCCCCACTACTAGGCCCCAGCGTTCCATGTCTCTCAGCAAATGGATTGGGAGAGACTCCATTGCGAGTGCAAATAGGAGCGGGGACAGGGGGCAGCCCTGCCTTGTGCCCCGTTCGATGGGGATTAAGGTAGAAACCAGCCCGCCACTGCGCACTCTGGCTGTGGGGCGCTGGTACATAAGGCGCACCCATGCCACAAAATCCGGAGCCAGTCCTATTCTAAGTAATACTTCCCATAAATATTCCCATTGCAAGGTGTCAAAGGCTTTTTCTATATAAAAGGAGATCACTGCGGCCGGTATCTCCAGGCCTGCAACGGAATGTAGTACATGCGCGAGTCTACGAAGATTCATATGTGTGCCCCGACCAGGCATGAATCCGCGTTGGTCATCATGCACTAGTTGAGTTACTATTCTGTTCAGCCTAGTTGCCAGAACTTTGGCCAGAATTTTGGTGTCCACTCCCAGCATGGAAAGGGGGCGATAGGAGCTCGGCGAAGTGGGGTCCTTGTCCGGCTTGAGCAGCATTACTATGTGGGCTTCTCTCATGGACTTCAGGAGTATCCCCGCCAGCTTAGCCTCGCGCAGAGTCTCCAATAGTCTTGGGAGCAGCTTTTCTGCAAACGCACGGTAGTATTCTACTGAGAGGCCATCAGGCCCAGGGGCCCTACCTCCTACCATGTCTCACACTGCCTCTTGGAGGTCTTCCAGGGTAATCTCTGCCCCCAGCATCTCGTTCTGCTCGTCAGTAAGCCGTCGATCGCCCGGCCCCCACCATATATGTCCACCAGATGTGCATGTAACCGTAAGTTTATGGTAGACTGTGTGTGTATAAGGGACCCATCCACCTGGCTAATTGATAGTATGGTGGGGGGTGAGCGCTCTCTCTTGAGAAGCCACGCTAACAGCTTCCCGGTTTTGTCCCCTTCTCTATATAGAAGCTGCCTGTATTCTCGCTTTACCAAGCAATCTAGCCTGTCCCATATTTCTCCTACTCGACGGTAAGCCCCCAAACGTTCCTCATTCGCAATTCCCGAGTCAGGGCTCGCGCTCTGTAGGGCATTCAAGTCATTCTCAGCCGCCTCAAGGTCCCTCTCCAGTCGCTGTCTCATCCCGCCCACCTTAGATAAACATTCTCCCCGCAGAACCACTTTTAATGCGTCCCACCCGTGCCCCTGGCATTTGTAGACAGCCAGTTACTGTTGAGGAAATTAGTGATAGAAGTACCGAGCTCTGTTCGGAATATCTCGCCTTTCAGTGCTCGGGGTTGGAGACTCCATAGCCGGACCGCGGGCCTACCGCACCTATCGCCCCACTGGAGTATCACTGGTTCATGATCCAACAGGAATCTCCTGAGTATACGTATGCTTTGAGCATGCTCGGCCACCTCCCCGGAAAGCAAAAAACGATCAAAGCGGTTGTAGACCACATGGGTTGGAGCAAAGCACGTGTATTCATGCTTCGTCGGGTGTACCGTCCTCCACCAGTCCACGCATCCCAGCCGCCGCATGCCCCCGAAGAGCTTCTGGTGTGTGCAGTTTCGGAGGTTGCCTATCTATCGATCCATCTAACACACAATTAAAATCGCCAGCCCACACGAGAGGTATGCCAGCGTGGGACACCACTAATTCTTCTAGGCCAATGTAAAAAGCGCCTTCATCTATGTTTGGGGCATAGATATTCAGCAAGCAAACTTCTGCACCGTCTAGCACTCCGTGAACCAGTATGTACCTCCCCTCTATGTCTGCTGTATAGCTCAGAACCCGAAATGGGGTTTGTGGGACTATCCAGATTATCACCCCCGGGCGTAGTTAGAATATGTTGCGTAGTACATCTGGCCTCTCCACTTCCTGTGTAGTTTTTGGGCCTCATTATCGGTTAAATGTGTTTCCTGAAGCATGGCTATGTGGGTCCATTGCCTACGGAGATATGATTGTGTCCTATACCTTTTAACAAATGTGTTGAGCCCCCGTACATTCCAAGTGATGATATTAAAACAATCCATCTCTAGACTGCGTGGGTAAACTGGGACTGTCACGGCCTCCCCGCCAGAGCTGTCGTCGCATTATAAACAAATAACTAAACTGTTCCCCCCCACCCACCGGGTAAACACATAATAAACCAATCGTGCCTTCCCAATCCGGACCTAACATAATAACACCCGCTTAAAAATCAAAACTAAACTTCTCTGGCATATAACCTGCCAAACGAGCAATATACCAAGACCGTCTAAGGAATTGCGCTGACCACACCCTTTCACGATCAAGCACAACACACTCACACTAGGCTTTTTACTGCGCAAGGCGGCAGGGGAAGTCCCGTCCGCCCACCGAGGTGAGTAGCTGGTGTTCCCGTGCCACCACCACTACCACATTCACTCAATCACTCACGTCCAAAAAACACACGTTCTATAGTTTTCAACTGACCAGAATAGAGAGAAGGGGAAGGAGAAAGCTCAGCCTCCATACATAGCTTGGAGCTTCGAAGACGAAAGGGAGTTAGGGGAGTGGGAGAGAGGGGGGTTGGAGAGAATGCGTACAGAGAAAGTGGGGTAAAGAGAGAAGAAGGAGATAAAGAAGTCAGAGAGAGGTAGTGGGGGGAGGGCGGGCTGGGAGACTGTAATATAGAGGTGTACAGTGGGGGGAGTGGGTGTAGAGGAATAAGAAAAGAGAAAGGAGAAGAGGTGGGGGTGGCCCCCAGTCCCAGTATTCAGGTCGGTCTACTGGGTAGCCCTGAAGTAGTTCAAGTCCACAATAAGTGTTCTCGGCTGGCATCTGGTGAAAATCTTAAGGGGAGTCAACTTGTTCACAGCTCCTCAGGATTGCCAGAGTCAGCCGACCTCCCCGGGGTGGCATGTGACTTCAACAGAAATTCACTTTTTTTTTTTTTTTTAATAATGTGCCATCGGGTCCCTTATGCAGATAAATGGAAATCTTTTATGAGTTGTATGTAATCTATTGTATTTTATCTGTGCTTTTATGGCCATGCTGGCCGAAATAAAGTTTTATGATGATGATGAAATTCAGGTGGCATCCGATCCATGCAGCATGTTCACGTGCCGGTGGGTTGAGGGGTATCCTCCACTATGTCCCCAGTAATGGCTTCAGAACTAGCTACGGTGACCACCTCCACCAGCGCTCTGGCTTCCTCGCGCTCAGCCAGCAGAAGTGCCTGGCTCACTCGGGCCACCTGGCCTCCCTCGCCGTCAGAACTGTTGTGTTCAAGATCCAAGGAGCCATCTTGTTGCACCACTATTCTTTGGGTGGACCGAGAGATTTGTTTATTTTGGCAGCCACGCCTTTGCGTCCTGCGCAGCGACCAGGGTTCCACGGACTGCCTACCAGAGCCTCAAGGGGCCGGTATCCGTTCATCTCCTCTCACCTCCAACCATTCCCAGGCCGCCTCAGGGGTTGTGAAGTAGTGAGCTTTGTCCTGGTGAATTATTCGGAGTTTGGCAGGGTATAACAACATGTATTTTAAGTTCATTGCCCTGAGCTTCTGCTTCACGCCACCGAAAGACATTCTGAGCTGCTGAACCATGCGCGTGTAATCAGGGAAGATGCGGATGGTGTGATTCTCAATGACTGGGTCGCCACTGCGCTGGGCCTCCCCGAAGGATGTGATTGTGATCGCTGTAATTAAGGATCTTAGCAATAAGGGTGTGAAGCACGGCCACCACGGGTGCAGATGGTCCCAGTGCCCGGTGTGCCCGCTCTACCACAAAGCAGGAGGAGAGGGGTGTCGAAGGGAAAGTCGTCCTAATCCATTTTTCCAGGAACAATTCAGGCTCAAAGCCCTCTGCACCCTCAGGGAAGCCCACAAAGCGGAGGTTACATCTGCAGGAGCGTCCCTCCGCATCCATGGCTCTGCGCTCCAGCATGGGTGTTTTTGCAGAAAATTTGATTACGGCAGCCTTCAGGGAGGAGACCTCCATCTCCAGTGTTGTCACCTTTTGATCCGTGGCAAGGGATCGCTCTGCAACCGTCCGTAGGTCAACCCGTAGCAGGCCCACGTTGATTGAAACAGCACCTATCTTTGCCTGGACCAGCTGGTTGGAGGCCTCTATTGCAGCGAGAATCTGGGCACCAGATGGCTCACCAGATAGCTGTGGTTGAGCAGTCCAAAGCTGCCTCCGGGTGGGGGAAGTGTGAATACAGATTAGTGAGCATGAGTCATAACTCAAAAAGCACACAATAAATCAATGTCTAGTCAAATACTTATTTATATTAAAAAGAAGTATTTTATTTCTAACTCTATGCATTCAAAGGAGTATTACGAAATTCATAAGCAATAACACAGTCCCATTGAGATCGGGGCTCTGACCAGGGCCTGAGTGACAGTCTTTCTGGCGTTGGTTGGGATCCATCTGAAGATTCTGTGGAACATGCGGAGTGTGTGGAAGCAGGAGAAGGCGATTGCATTGACTTGTCGTTTCATGGTCAGTTGGCTGTCGAGGATAATGGCGAGGTTGCGTGCATGGTTGGTCGATGTGGGTGTGGATCCGAGTTCTGCAGGCCACCAGCTGTGGTCCCATGTGAAGGTGCTCTTCCTGAAGATCAATACTTCAGTTTTGTTGGAGTTGAGTAGGAGGAAGTTGTCATCCATTTGGCTACGTTGGTCATGGTTTTGCGGAATGAGATTTTTGGCATTGCAGGGGTCCTTGGTCAGAGAGAGGATCAGTTGAGTGTCATCTGTGTAGGAGATTATGTTGAGTCCATGGGATCTGAAGACATCTGTAAGGGGGGTCATGTAGATGTTGAACAGGGTGGGGCTGAGGGATGATCCTTGTGGTACGCCGCATTTGATGTCTTTGGGTGCAGAGATAAAGGGAGGCAGTTGGATGCTCTGTGGCCATCCTGTAAAGAAGGAGGAGATCCACTTGAGGGCGTCTGTATGCCTACGTTGTAGAGTTTGTTGATGAGGGTGTCGAACGCCGCAGAGAGGTCGAGAAGGATCAGGGCCACAGTTTCTCCATGCTCGAGGAGTGTTCTGATGTCGTCTGTTGCGGCGATATGCGGGGTCTCAGTGCTATGGTTGGCACAGAATCCTCATTGCGAGGCGTCCAGTAGGTGGTTTTGTTCCAGGAATTTGGTGAGCTGCTGGTTGATGGCTTTCTTGAGTACTTTGGCCAGGTAGGGTAGCAGGGAGATCCGACAATAATTTTTTAGATTGTTGGGGTCAGCGGCGGCTTTCTTTAGGAGGGATTTGACGTCTGTGTGTTTCCATCTGTCCGGGAAAGTTGCTGTGGAGATGAAGGTGTTGAGGATGCTGGTGAGTTGCATGCTGATTGGGTTCGTTGCAAGGCTGTAGAGGTGGTGGGAGAAGGGGTTGGTGGGTGCCCCAGAGTGAAAATTAAATGTTACTAGTTGGCCTGCAGCACTGATTGTGCCACCCACTTAAGTAGCTCTTTAAACATGTCTCAGGCCTGTAAATGAAATGCTACAAGTGGGCCTGCAGCACTGATTGTGCCACCCACTTAAGTAGCCCTTTAAAGATGTACCTGTGTGGGCAGTTTAGACTGCCATTTCGACTTGGCATTTAAAACCCCTTGCCAAGCCTTAAACTCCTCTTTGTTTCCATATAAGTCACCCCTAAGGTAGGCCCTAGGCAGCCCATAGGGTAGGGTGCTGTGTTATCAAAAGGTGGGACAAGTACTTGTAAGTTTTGCAGTTCACGGACAAAATATCGATGTAAAAAATATAGAAGGAAAAAATATCAATGAAAAAATATAGAATGCAAAAATATCGACTCCCTATACTTAACAGGTAAAAACAAAAATATCGAAAAACAAAATATCGATATAAAATATCTAGTTGTACAAAATATCCAATTTTACATATATATATATATATATACGATGTGGATTTTAACCCTTTATTTATTGCTGATTTGCACAGTCATTTTGTTGATCAGAAAAGATACAAGTATTTTTTCCATGTCTATACCATGTAATTATCACGTGTGATTTCCCAGTGGAAGGGAAGTTGCAGAGAACGGAGGAGTTGGATATATATATATATATATATATATATATATATATATATATATATATATATATATATATATAAATAAAATAATAAATATTAAATATGTTAAATAATAAAATTAATATAAAAAAGTAGATTTAATATAAATTAAAAAATATAATAAATAAACTTAATTCAAAAAAGTTAAACACACATACATAATAATTCATATATATTTACTTTAAAACAATTAAGAAACTATTGATTTTAATTTATTTTATCATTTAAAATTATATAAAAATTTACAAATATATATATATATATATGTGTGTGTACCATTAACATAAAATCTAATTAAAAAACATTCTATTATAAATTAAAACCTTAAACTATTTAAAAATCTTCAAACTTAAATTTCCCACTTCAGTGAGTGCAACAGTAGGGAAAGTGTTGGATAGCGGAGGGGTGAAAATTACTATTCATACTCCAGTGAGTGCAACAGTAGGGAAAGTGTTGGATAGCGGAAGGGTAAAAATTACTACTCTCACTCCAGTGAGTGCAACAGTAGGGAAAGGGCTCGATAGCGGAGGGGTAAAAATTACTATTCCCACTCCAGTGAGTGCAACAGTAGGGAAAGTGTTGGATAGCGGAGGGGTAAAAATTACTATTCCCACTCCAGTCAGTGCAACAGTAGGGAAAGTGTTGGATGGCAGAGGGTTAAAAATTTCTATTCCCACACCAGTCAGTGCAACAGTAGGGAAAGTGTTGGATAGCGGAGGGGTAAAAATTACTATTCCCACTCCAGTGAGTGCAACAGTAGGGAAAGTGTTGGATAGTGGCGGGATAATATTAATCATTTCCACTCCAATAATTGTAAAAGTAGGGAAACTGTTGGATAGCGGAGGGGTAAAAATTACTATTCCCACACCAGTCAGTGCAACAGTAGGGAAAGTGTTGGATAGCGGAGGGTTACAAATTTCTATTCCCACACCAGTCAGTGCAACAGTAGGGAAAGTGTTGGATAGCGGAGGGGTAGAAATAACTATTCCCACACCAGTCAGTGCAATAGTAGGGAAAGTGTTGGATAGCGGAGGGGTAAAAATTACTATTCCAACTCCAGTGAGTGCAACAGTAGGGAAAGCGTTGGATAGTGGCGGGGTAAAATTCACTATTCCCACTCCAATAATTGTAAAAGTAGGGAAAGTGTTGGATAGCGGAGGGGTAAAAATTACTATTCCCACTCCAGTGAGTGCAACAGTAGGGAAAGTGTTGGATAGCGGAGGGTTAAAAATTTATATTCCCACACCACTAAGTGCAACAGTAGGGAAAGTGTTGGATAGGGGAGGGGTAGAAATTACTATTCCCACACCAGTCAGTGCAATAGTAGGGAAAGTGTTGGATAGCGGAGGGGTAAAAATTACTATTACCACTCCAGTGAGTGCAACAGTAGGGAAAGTGTTGGATAGTGGTGGGGTAAAATTCACTATTCCCACTCCAATAATTGTAAAAGTAGGGAAAGTGTTGGATAGCGGAGGGGTAAAAATTACTATTCCCACTCCAGTGAGTGTAACAGTAAAGAAAGTGTTGGATTGCAGAGGACTGACAATTAATATTCTCACTCTAGTCAGTTCAAAATTAAAAACAAACAACATTTTAACAACAAAAATATTTAAAAAACAAAATAAATTAAAAAATATATAAATATGTTAAAAATTAAAATACAAATATATTTAATGATAAAAAAAATTGAAAAGCATATTATAATGTTAAATACATATGACAAATACCTACAAATATTATAATAAATAAAATAAAAAATAATTTCCAAACAAATAAATATTTTTAATTAGAAATTATTTAGAAACAAAAACATTAATTATTACATAAATTTACTTTTTTTATTTCCTACCCTATAACACCACACAATTTACAACCCACATCTAAATTTAAAAGACAATGTACTTCCTTAATTAACATAATTAATTACCAATTAAAGTAACATTATTAACTAAAAAACAAATTAAAACTCATAAAAATTATTTAACTTCCCACACTTTACCGCTATAATCCCCACAACCCACAGCTAAAACTAAACTGTAAAAAAAATAATTACACAATTAAAACATATTTTCAATTTAAAAACTAATAGTATTTAACAACTAATTATAAAGTGAGTAAAATTAATTTACTCCCCACACCGTACCCCTATAACAATAAAACCCACACACAAAAAATATAAACAAATACCCTAATTAAATATAAATTAATTAATTAATATTAAAGATCAACTAATTTTTAATTAATTAAACATAAATTACTTAAAACACTTTACCCCATAAGCCCCACAACCCACACCTAAAAACAAAATCACACAATTACCATAATTAATTATCAATTAATTAGTTAATATAAATTAACAACTAATTATTAATTAATTATACATAAATTAGTTCTCACCCGTTACTCCTATAAACCACACAACCCACACCTAAAATTAATTACACAATTTCCATAATTAATTTTTGATCAATTAATTAATATAAATTAACAACTAATTATTAATTAATCAAAAATAAATTACTTCCCACCCTTTACCCCTATAAACCCCACAACCCGCATCTAAAAAGAATTACGCAATTACCATAATTAATTATCAATTAATTAATTTCAATTAAATAAATTACTTCCCACAGTTAACACTATAAAATCTAAATTAAATAAATAAAAAATAATCATTAATTTATTATAATTAAATTACTTTCCACCCTATTCCCCTATAAGCCCACAACCAGCTACGGAACTAAAAAATGCAAAATGTTATTAAAATAAAATTCATAACTACTAAAAATTTAACAAATATATTAAAAAACATAAACATTACTTATACAAAAAAACATGCATCTCATACATTTAAAATATAAACTAAAATACATAACACTAATTAAAAAATCGATATTTTACACAACTATAGTTTTGCAAACAATATAAATGGCTTCTATATTTTTAAAAACGATATTTCTTACCTTAATTTCGATATTCTTTACCACGATATTCTTGCTGTCGATATTTCTGAATCACGATATTTCCAACTCGATATATGTGTAAGTCGACATTTCCAACTCGCTATTCTGTCTCAACACCAAGTTTTGCATATCCTGGTAGTGAAAAACACCCAAATTTGTTTTTTACTACTGTGAGGCCTACACCTCTCATAGGTTAACATTGGGCATTCCTTATTACACTTTTAAGCTGTAATTCCTGATTGAGAAAGAGTAGATTTGTCACGTTTCATATCATTGGAATGGCAGTGATAAATCCTCTTTATTGGTAAAGTTGAATTTATCACTATCCTTTTAAAAATGCCGCTTTTAGACGGATGGCGTTTTTCTGCTCTTAGCCCTGTGTGCCTGTAGCCTGTCTCCAAAACACGTCTGGGGTGTATGACAGCTGGACTTTGTGCATTCCCTCTAGACAGCCACACACAAAGGAGCTTAGGAGTGACTGAGTGGCCACCCACATCCTGATGGGCCATCCTGGGCAGGATGGGAGGGAGAGCTGACACAGCTGAATAGGTTGTGTCCTGTCCCCACACAAAGGACTACCTACCCCCCTGTAGTGAGTCTGGAGCCAGAGCTGGGAGGGCCCCTCTTTGAAGTCACCTCCACTTCAAAGGCACAACTGGGTATAAGTGCTGGGTCTCTGACCCCACCAAATCAGACACTACTGGACATGTGAAGAACTCTGCCAGGAAGAACAACTGCTGTGCTGCTACAAGGACTGCCACCTACTAGACTGCTGCTCTGGAAGAACTGCTTTTCTGCAGTGCTGACCTGCTTCCCTGCTGCCTGTTACCTTTTGCCCTGCTGAGGAAGAACTGGACTAACATACTTGGACCTAGAGTGATCGCCAAGGGCATGCTGGCTTGCCTCCTGTTTTAAGACTCAGGGATATCAAAGCCTTACTCCTATTCCTGGACCTGGTCTATTGGAACTGGATCTAGGTGCTTGCTCCAGTGGAACCGATGCATCCTCTGCTGCATGAGTAGAATCAATGCATCGCCACTGTTGTGGGTTCAGAACCGACACTTCGCACTTTGAACCAGCGTATCGCTATTGGAACCGACCCATCAGAACTACTGCATCGCTGTCACTGCAGAGAGACGATTGACGCATCTGCTCGACTGCGTGGAGAAACCTAGCGCATTGGCCTCGGAACCAATGCATCTTGGAATCAGCACTTTGTCTTCGGAACCGGTGCATCGCCATTGTTGCGTGGAGATAGTTGATGCATCACCTCAATTGCGGGATCGACACCGAAGCATCCGTCGGCTGCACCCCGCATCTCGCTGTTGCAACCTGGATCAAGGTATTTTTGTTCAGCGGGCCTTGCGTGGCTCCTATATCCGACCTGCGCCGGTCCAGCGCGACCAGGTTATCCCATAAGCACTTCGTGCTACTAAGCGCTATTTTTTATTTTTAATCCTTAAAAATTCATATCTTGACTTCTACTTGGTGGATTTCTTGTTGTTTTGTTGTATTTATAAAATCATAATCTATTTTTCAGAACTGGTGTGGAGTCTTTTTGTGTTTTTTTCACTGTGTTACTGTTTGAAGTGTTTCACAACTACTTTACACATTGCTTCTTAAGTTAAGCCTGAATGCTTTGTGTCAAGCTAACAAAGGGTGAGCAGAGGTTAATTTATGGTGTGTATCGGACTTACCCTGACTAGGATTGTGGTTCCTGCTTCAACAGTGTACATACCTCTGTCAACCAGAAACCCAATTGCTAACACCCTTAAAGTTAATTAGTACTGACAGCCCCTCCTGGCACACGGAGTTGCCGTGGTACCTCATACAAGGAGTCGACCCTTCCTGCACAGCAGTCCACACCAGGCGGCCCTTCCAGGTACACGAGGTTGCCATTAGGCCCGACAATGGTCTTGGCACTTGTTGGCAGTATTCACTTCCACAGTGGCCCTTCCTTACATAGGGGTTGCCACAATGGTGCGATACGGGCTCCACGCTCCTCGCATAGTACCTCACTCATGTCTATCTTCACGGTAGTGCTCTTCTGACATGCAGGGACCACCAGCCTGTTTCTGCACATGGTCAATGACCCATTCAGTGTAGCAGCCATCTTCTCACACTTCGCACTGTGAGTCCTCTTGGCAGGGCACCCCACTGGACCTCATTCCCTCCAACGGTCTCCTCTCCCTCATAGGACACACTGGTCTTGGAAGCAGGCAGGCACTGATGCTCTAGAGCTGATGATCTTGTTTTCGATAGGTGATGACCCTCAACTAGCAGTGAGACTCGCAGGCCTTTGCCCCCATTCCTGGTGACAGGCAGTAGTCTTGCAGAGCTTCTCCTCATCACACAGCACGTCTGACTGTTTGGCAGATGTTAATTTATTAGGCCTCAACCTCCTCTTCTTATAGTCTATTTCCAGACACCAAATGTGATTTAGGGTCTGTGTCTTTGAAGATTTATGTTGGAGTTCTGCTTCTTTTGAAGTACACATTTCCTTTCTCTCCCTTTCTCTTGAAAGGCTGTCTGTCACCACAGGAGAGACTATGAAGCTGATAGTCCTACAACAAAAGCCAGGGGAGTGACTAGAGTTCACATATGGATGTCAGCCACAGTGAAATATGTATGAAAAGGTTAATCCCAGGCCCCCCAACCCTGCTCTTTATGATTCTCTTTTCAGCCACATCTCCTTCTTGTTGTGTCCAGGACCCTTTCCTGTGACCTCTCACTGACTCAAAGAGCAACCTTTGAAGAGCACAGGGCCGGGGAACGTCTCCATTGCGCGGTGCGAGTCGTGTCCGTGCGAGTCGGTCGGAGCGGTCGGGACGTCCGGACGAGTCGGTCGGCGAATACGCATCGTACTCGCTCGCCCGGACGCGCGTACGGATCGGTCAGGAAATAGGGCTCCGAATCGGATCCGGTTAAGCCGAATCCGATTCGGAGCCCTACCGGCCGAGATCGGAATCGGCCCCTTAATCAGTACTGTTTCCTCCATGGATTGTGCCCTCACAGAAACACAGACAATCAGCACACACATTCGCTCTGAGCACTGTTCAGTACTTTAGCCTTTCTGTATTGTGCCATGGTGTGCTACTTGCAAACACACACTGCCAGTGCACACATTCACCATGCGCGCACTGCACAACACTTTACCCTTCATGTAATGTACATTTCACAAGCACACATATAACCTGCACATCCTTCCACTGCACATGCACTGCACTGCATCTATCAAGTAATATATCCTTCATAGGTATACCTCCATCCAGTGCACACACTCACCAGGCATGTAGTGCACAGCACTGCTCTGTCCCTGTACTGTACCCTTCCCAGGCACACATACACCCAGCGCAGAGTCACCACTAATGCACTGTGCTGCGCCGCACTTTACATCTAACTGATGTAGGCCAAAGGTGAATTAAGCACACAGCATCGAAACATTATCAAGGTGAGTGAACCAGGCGTGGACAAGATGGCGGCCGCAACGGACGCTTTATAAAGAGCTCCTTGGCAGGCCTGCCTAAAATCCTTCGGCTATCCTGCCATCAAAACCCGGGGTGCCCTTACCCAGACTTCTATACATCTGGGGATCGACCTGGAGCGGGCCGACCCCCGGGCGGATATCCGTGGAGGCCCGTGGTGGTGGACGCTGGTGTTGGGGCCTGCGGCACTGGCTGTCCATGACTGGAGCCCTGGCCGACTGCGACGGCGGAGCTCCCTGATGGTCGAAGGACGCCGCAGTGGCCTGTGGCGGAGCCGAGGAGCGAGTGAGCAGCCTGCCACGACTACTTGATTGCGGCGTAGGACCAGGCGCCTGGCCGGTGTCCAGAGGATCTCTGCGTTGTGGGCCACGTGACTAACAGGCGCTGTCGGGGCTGCCGCTGCGGGCCCGTTGTTGGGCCGCTGAGATTCATTGGCGGTACTCTGGGGCGGCGATGGCTGGGGCAGGACCCTGAGGGGCCCGGTGTGATTGGCTGGGCCTTCTGGGAGTCGCCATGGTGGTGAGCAGGCCACGGATCGAGGAGCCCAGGAGAGGGTGATGCCACGATGTCGCGGCGGACAGACGGCCTGGCCTGAAGAGTTAAGGCCCTGAGGTGAGGTGGCAATCCTGAGTGGGACCGGGGGCCCTGCTACTCCTGCCCCCCAGGGTCATTACCTAATCTTCACAGGGGGCTGCCGACTGCCGTGCACCCGGGGCCCATGGCCCCCCCCTGGCTGTGCCATTTGGAACTCTGCGGATAGCGGTAAGGGCCCTCTGGGGGCCAGACCTGCCGACAGCTGTACAGCGTGGGAAAGCGGAGGCACTGGGTGCCCTTCTGCACCTGAAACCACTCATGAGTTCGAATAAAGGGGGTGGGGCGGTACCCCTCGAACTGCGTACAGAGACCGTGGCCCCTGCTTCCCTTCCTTGGCCCCCCATGGCTGCCCCGGGGGGCTGCAGGTCGCTCCCGGGGCCTGTGCTGCCGCGGCCGCCGGGTGGACGTAACGGGCGGGCTAGGTCGGAGCCCTGCGGCCCTATGACACTCTGGACCTCTTCGACAAGGGTGAAAACACGAGATTGATCGGCTCCTCTCTGTCAGGAGTTCTCTTCGGCGGACCCGGGGAGTTGGAGAGGGGCTTGCCCCGAGTGGACTTGGACCCACATCTCAGCAACAGAGGACCACTTGCATGGGGAAAGACAGGCCCCAGAGAGTGGTCCAACAAACTAAAATGGACCAATTTATGGCCCAGGGTACTGCGGCACATTCGGAGTCTCCGGGGGCATCCGCGCCTGTCACGATGGTAACCCCGGCGAGCCCTGTGGCTCAATGAAAGGGGTTCTGACAGAGTGCATTTGCAACAGTAAAAAAAGAGTGCCTGCAGGAGCCTGCCAACAGTGGAAGGACACTGGTGTTAGACAGGAACACCTACTTGGTCCATTCTCCACAGCAGGGACACAAAGAGAAGCCTCAGGAGGAAGCTGAGGAGGAGGCTCTGACCAATAACAACCAAGGAAACGAGAGTGACGTCGGAGCCAACCAGTGTTAAGTAATGGTAAGTAGTGGACGGGCTCTAAGCCCATTTTAAGGTTCTTTTTATGTTTACAAGAGATTTCATTGTGCATGCAAAACTTAAAAAGTACAATCCTGGAATTTAGCAGTTTAGACTAACTTATAGTGCCACTAACACAGAATTCAAACTAGCTCTGCCCAGGCCTAAACTCCCAATCTATTGGGCTTGCCAGCTCCAAACTCCCATTGAACCTAGTTGTCCTCTTGCTTGAAATTTGCTGTCCATCAACCCCTTGATCATTCAAAGTCTATCCCCTTGTCTCTTTCCTCTCATTGCTCTTCTATACCTCCAGATATCTCCTACCTACTGACCGCCCTGAGCTTATCAGTTCAGTATCTCCCCTTCCTCTGTGTGGAAATTACTGTATTTTTTTCCCATCAGGGCTGTGCACAATAAGAAATGATAACAATGCCAGAACATAACATAGTCATCATCAAGACAGGGACTCTTTTAACATCTTGCACCAGTAACATGAAAAAATGCCATATGCTAATTGTGCATTGCAGGAACGTGCCCCTTTTTGACATGATCACCCCCCCACTTTTTGCCTGGTATTTGATGCAATTTCAACTGAAGTGCACTGGGTTCCTGATAACCAGGTCCCCAGTGCCAGTGCTATTTCCCTAAAACAAGGTAACTGCTCAATTGTTCCCCAACTGGCCAGACATTTAGCACCTCTGTAAGTCCCTAGTAAATGGTACCCCTGGTACTTAGGGCATGGGTACTAAAGAGGGTCCCTAAGGGCTGCAGCATGTATTGTGCCACGCTAAGGGACCCACCACCAGACTCTTGGAGACTGTCATTGCAGACTGTGTGAAATGGTGCAAACAAGTGTGAAAATACAACATGGCACAAACCCTGTGTGCCATGCCCACAGACACTGCATGCAATATATGTAAGCTGCCCCTACTGCAGGCCTTATAGCCCTCAGGCAAGGTGCATTATATTACATGTGAGGTATATGTACAAGGCACTGGCCATTACGAGTTCCTCAGCTACATGATGGCTTCACTGAAACCTATGGTGTTTGGTATCAAACACCTTGTCTTAATAAATCCATACTGATGCCAGTAATGGATTTATTAAGATATGCACCCAGAGGGCACTTTTAAGGTGCCACAGAAAACCTACCAGAATCTTAGTGTGCTGGCTTACTGGAATCTTCCAGCGTGCCACCAGAGACGAGCTTCTGATCCCCTGGAGGTGGGAGACCACGCTCTCAGAGGTCAGAAACAATGCCTGCTCTGGCAGGAGGTGTTTACACCTCCTCCAGCAGGATAGCTAGTGAATCTGCGCACCAAGGCCAGAGGCTTCAAAGCCTCTGCCACCTTTTATATGCAATTCCAGCTCCCCCCTGGCCTGGGAGATGCCACCACCTGCTCTGAGGCCCATCTGGCACCAGGGCAGGTGAGAAATTAGATATGCAAGTAGGTGTGTTGCACCACCAGGCTGGTCACACCCCGAAGCTGGACTACCTGATGTGCTCCACCTCCTGGATTTTGGTGGAATTAGGAACTCTGGGACAGCATGTACCCACTCCCCACAGGAAGTGGTCCTATTGGGGGTGTAGTGACCCCAAGGGTAAGTAGCCCATTGGCTACTATCCTTCACTCCTCTTAACACCCCTAAATTCAGTATTTAGGTGCCCCCCTGATACCAGGGATACAGATTCACCTGACAACAGAAGAAGAAGGACCAGGAAGAGCCGAAGAAGTGAGAAATTCAGACTACCAGTGGACTTTGGTGCCAAACCCTGCCTACCTGCTCATGTCCCGACAATCGCGACAACCCGACTCGTCCTGCAGATGTGGATCCCCAAAAGCCTCAGAGGGCCATCAGCAGTTCACCAAGCTATTAGCATCTCCCTAGAAGTGGAGGAGCCACTTCCCTCAACCTGCAGGCACCTACCGCAATGTCTGGTTCACTGTTCTGCTGACCACCAGGTCCACCAATGCAGCAGCCGCCCAGGAGGAGGTCATCATGCTCCCAGAGGTCAGATCCATCTTCTCACCAAGTGTGAAGATGCAAGGACTCCCATGAGTCCCAGTAAACCACATTAGGACAAAGGCGCACGTTCCAAAAATACCTCAAAGTTAGATGCCACATGTAGTTAGGAACACTCAGCCTATTAGGACACAGCATGCGCAGCACACATTGTGATCATACATTCCCCATGCCGGACATCTGGACACATACACACTGGCCCACACTAGCTCTCCCTGAGGTCAAGAGCCACCTGTGTCTCCCTTATCAGATGGTTGTATTTGTGATTTATGACTAGGACCGGACCCACATGCTCTCTAAGAAGGTGAAATTGTTTTATTGTACTTCACGAACTATATATATGATCGGCCAAAACTTCTGTACATTGAGACTGTCTTCAGACGAGACTCTGTTGATGCTCTCCTGGCCGCTGCATTTAATTAAACTAACTTGTTCCTGTTTTGCTAAATGCCTCTTGTCTTTTCCTTTTTTTCAAGGTAAAGCCATATCAAAGCAACATTTTGGCGGCCAGCCAGGAGAGATTGGTTTATCGAGCCTGACTGCTGCCGAAGGATAAGGGCCTCCTGCCCAAACAGATTCACATCAGCGCAGATAGAGCAGTGAGCAGTCACCATAATTGATTAAAAGTTCTGCTGAATCCGCGGGACGGAGGTCTGTCCGGAGGCCGCTTTCACAAGGATAAGAGACTACATGTGATCCTTAGTCTCAGCATATTGCGTGTGGCAAACTAGGACAAGCACATAGATCACTTTTTCTCTAGTCAGCATGCTAGAGAAGATGAAGGTAGTTTGCAGTTTTTTCGCTGGAACTGCTGAGCATTACACAGCGGTACACCAGGGCCCTTGGTGTGTTATATAGGGCCACTTATTTATTCTTGCTTGGTTCACTGAGCGTTACACAGACGGTCTTACATTTCGCTTGAACCGTTGACCGTTACACAACTGGTACACCTAGGCCATTGGTGTGTTATATAGTGCCACCACCCTGATCTTATTTTTAGTTAAAGGAGTTTTCTTAGGGACTGTTGGTTTCTTAACACTGACAGTGTCTGAAAGAAGTGAAGAGATGATTTTTTACGCTTGGACCACTGGACATTACAGCAGAAGGTACGCATGACCCCTGGGTGTGATATAGGGTGTAATTCGGACGTTAGGGAAAAATTTGGATCTTGGTGAATAAGGTGTAGCTTGTGTTTGGCCACAGAGGACCTATAGTTGTCAGGTTGTTCCTTTTTCCCCCGCAGAAATCGTTGCTATTTTTGTCCCCGAGCTGATAATGACAGACTATTGGGCTCACTTAGCTCCGTGTACCACACAGAGTTATCCCTCTCCTCAGGCTGTAGGCGATAGGAGGGTGCTAAGATTTTTGGGACAAAAGAATAATTTTTTCTCTCTATCTTTTTTCTTCTAGTTTCTTTTAGGTTTTCCATTTAAGCATTGTTGAGGTTGTGGTGCTGTTAAAATGTTGTAATTATGCTTCATGATTAAATGTTATGTCATGTTAGTAAGTTTATGTGTTTATGAAATAGTAAATATTTTTTCCCACAAATCAGAATTATACATTTGCTATTCCACTGCTAAAAAATCAACTCGGACTGTTCTTAACTAACCATTCCATTTTTGTCACAGGTTGTTACTATTTCATTGCATTTGTCTTTGTCAATCGTCAAGGGTTTTTTGTGATGCATAGTCTTTATAGAGCTCGTAACCAGCAGATTGTTGTGGTACAACTCGTGTACACAGTTTCCCCATTATCAGAGTTGAGTTTGTAATTATTTGAAATCCTTGAAACAGTAAAAGGTTTATAAACTCCATAACAAGGTTCCCAATCCATCATAGAGACACCTCTAGACATAGATTCCCCACACAGGCTCGGAAACTATAGAAAAACTGCCGTGAGTGGCACGCCCATACCAAGTCACACGCAATTCCCTGGCCTGAATGAGGGAACGGTCGATACCAACATCATAGAGCACACAACGACACACATACAGACCAGTTATTCAGGTCAGAAGCGGGCAAAACGGAAGACTGCATCCGGCACGGAGGGGGAGATACGCGATGGAACTACCCCTACATGCAGACATGCCTAAGAAGATGGGAGTGCAATGTTGAAGAGAAACCGACGGAGCCGCTCCACGCCAAAATATGTCAATTGCTACAGAAGGGTGTGTCAGGGACCATCTATGTGCCATGGGCACAGATGGAAAAAGAAAGGCTCAGGAATAAACTGCCCCCATTGATGGACAGGGCAGGGGAGTGGATCTCATGTTTTGAGAAAAACTCTGTGGGAATCAACTTAGCTATAGGTGACATCAAAAGTCTGCTCAGCAGCCTCTTCAGGGAGCAGACAGACACAGTGTTTTCCCGAGCCCGCATTACTGCAGTCACACTGATCAACACTGAGCAGGGCTGGACAGGGTCGCATTCAACTCATGTAGACAACAGATATGGACGGCCTTGAGGGAGATATTCCCTGACCACCCAGAAGTAGGAGAATTGATGCCAGTAATCATGAAGCCTGGGGAGAAAATGACTGACTTCCTAGATAGAATGAGGTAGTGATGAAGACAAGAGACAGGACAGCCTCGGACAGACACAGGTCCCCAGGTTGCATTCTTCTACAGAATCCTCAAAAAGGGACTGCCCGCTGAGATACAGACCGAACTGGATGGTGTAGTAGGGCTAGACACCAAACCTTTGCAGGAAATACAGGCCCACGTATTACATTACTACCAGAAAAGACAAAAGAAGGATAGGGAAAAGCAGAAGCAGGTGCAAAGAGACACCGCCAAATTGGTCCAACAGATGTTGAAAAAGACCGCACTCGAGGGGGCCGCGTTGGCCACAAACTTACAAATGGCACCAGTCTAGAAGGAAGCTCCACCTCAGGACACCAGTTGATATCCACCCTCTCCTAGCGGCCAAGGTCAGGGAAGCTGGCTTCAGCCCGGATTCATAGAGTGCCACTATTGTCACAGAATGGGTCACATGGCCAACCGGTGCCACCTAAATGCATATCACGAGCAGAAAGGAATAGAACCAGGACAGCCCCCACAGATTATCCATCTCCAAAACCAAACCCAGCGCAACGCAAATGCATTGTACAATCAGCCTCAAGGAAATCGGGCTACAGCCACCCCGCCGCAACAGGGGCTGGGTGGTTTGCCGAACACAAGGCAACTGCAGCAGGCAAGGGAACCCGGCCGAACAAGCATAAGGGCCACAGCAGGGAGGGGTAACTGTCTGGGGAGGTAATGCCTTTACGCAATCGCCCAATCCAAATAAGCAGTAAATCCAAACCCCCAACATGACCTAGCACCTTCACATTGCTTCCAGATACATTTTCTTACCTGCATTTCCAATCCACTAAAGAACCGCCATACTATGTTGATTGGGAACCCACGCTAAATCTGCCATTTTGGGTGCCTGCAGGGACCTAGGCCTCAGCACGGGGTTCGCTGGCCGCGCCCCAGGGGAGGGCAGTTTGACGAGGGAGCAGGGTGGCTCCCAACTGGTGTATAAAACCGACACCCTGGTCCAGCATTCCAAGTCCAACCTTGGGCGAGCTATGTAAGTCTCACCAACCCCAGGGTTCCCACCAAACAGAGGCACCCTTTTTTAGTTCCAAAATGAAGCGATTCTCTGGTGCCAGAAGGCAGGTTTTCCGTGTACTTGGGGTGTTGAGATGACCCATACATCTCCATAGTCCATGCACAAATTTGGCACCAAGTCAGAAGGGAAATTCACCCAGGCAATAAGCTGTTTCAATTCATTACTCACAGTACGACAAGTCCCAGCTGCGCACCTAACTCCCATTGTAAGCAGGACATTTTGCCTCCTCCTCTCTCCTAATGCTTCCAAACACTTCCAAAGTCTGCTCATCGGTTCATGCCTCTACAAAGTGGAGAGTGTCGCGTGTCACTGGGTAGGAAGTTCCTGATTCCTGCCGAGGGCGTCAGACCCAAAGCATCCTGGATCTGTGGGAGAGGGAGAGGGGGAGATGGGAGGGAAAGGGGTTCCATAGAGGACCATCACAACCCCCGCACAAGGTGCATGGAGATTTTCACCACCGCACCCAGGTTGTCGAATAAGATACACAGGGCCCCACGAACATCGTCCAATGAAGCAATAGGCCCGATCCCAGTCATTGCCACATCCAAATCACGGGGCCACAGGGCAGCTTCTCAACCCCCACCGGTATGCCACATTACAACAAGCCCTACACAAGACCTCAGAAAGGAGCCTTATAGACCCAAATAGACCTGATCAATTATGAACATTTATTGTAGGAGAGTAGGATCTGCTTCACATGGGTACCCCCACTTTTTGCTGATGCTTCACTGTTTTTCGACCTTAGTCTGGCTGGGGCCCTGCTAATCAGAACCCCAGCCTAGCTGCTTCCTCTTTAAAATGGTTTCCATGTGCCTTAGGCACATCTCTGATTGGAATCTGGAGTGCCCTTATAAGTCCCTAGTATATGGTATACTATGTACCCAGGACATAGGTACCTCAGAGGCCTACCAGGGGCTGCAGCATGTATTGTGCCACCCCTGGAAGGCCATCCAAACTGACACCACAGGTCTGCTACTGCAGCCTGGGTAAGGTGGTGCATGCACCTCTTACTGTGATATAGGCTACCTATATCACTACATACATACACACATATAAACCTATAAGTCACTCCTATGGCAGGCCTTATCAATCCTGAAGGCAGAGTGCGTGGTTCCTATGTGAGAGGGTGCCCCTGCATGAGCTGGGCCCCTCTGCAGCGTTCGGAGACCCTTCTCTGATGCTGTTTATAGTGCAGCCTGACCATATACTCTTAAGCGCATTATAACCTCGCGTTAAATGCTAACTTTGGGATGGCTGCACGGAAACATGTCGTGTTTGGTGTCAAACATCTTGGAATACTACCCCCCCCGCCAGTTCTGGCGGCGGGGGTAGCATTCCACCCTTCTAGAGGGAAAGACATGTACACACCGGTATACCCGGTACTGACTTTCCAGAGCCCTGGCATCACAAAATGGATGCCGCTGCCACAGACACGAGTCTGGCCTCCTGCTGCTGACCGAAACTCCGGCAGGGGAGGCCTGGACAATAGGTTTCCTGTCCCAGGGAGGTGTAACCACCTCCCCAGACAGGATAGTGTGTATTGGGGCTGGGCGGGAGCACTCTCGGGTGCTTTGAAATCCTGCACTGGGGGCACACTTGGTGTCCCTGTGCATACCCCAGTTCAAACCGGCTCAGGGGCTTCCAGCCCCTGCTCTGGCGCGAAACTGGACAAAGGGAAAGGGGTGTAACCACCCCTCTGCCCTGACCCTCCCATAGGTGGGGCCACAGAGTATGTCCAACCCCCTACCTTAGTATAAGTAGGGGACCCCAGTCCTTAGGACTTTAGATTTACCTGGACGAAACTCTGACACAGAATCCTGGACCTTCGACGCTCTACTTCAAGATTAGAGGACTGAAGAATCTCCCTTGGGGTCAAGGAGTGACTCCCCTGCTTGGCAGGCACCAAAGAAGCAATTGTCCGGTCTGCATCGCTGAAGCTCCCGTTGGACGCCGAAGTCTTTGCATCACCAGAGGTGGATTTCCAGACTTCCCCTAGGCTGCCCTGAGTCCCCAGCAAAGCTGAGGCCCGTAGCTGTTGTGGGTAACGTGGAACCGTGACCCCTGGACACCAAGTATTTTTGCAAGTGCATCCTCTTCTTGGTCTCCCACGAAGTCGTGCTTTGGGCTCCGAGTAGCCCCAGCCTCCAGCACCAACTGCACTGAAGATCACTGGCCTCCACTCCACAAGTGTCCTGTGAGCCAGCTCCACGTGCATCGTCTCGAGGCTCCTTCGCGGTCGCTAGTCCGTTGGCTAGTAGGCCCTCCCGAAGGCCAATCTTTTTCTGCTTGGGCTCCCTGGTTGCTCCAGGTGTGCCCTGACTTATCCTTGCTGGGTGAGTCCCCCAGACCTTGCTGGTCTGCAACATCGTCCTTCTCCCATTTCCACGAAACTTGCCGTTGCCAAGGCTTGTTGGGTCCAATCCGGTCGCCGACACCCCTGCAATCGACAGACGTTGTGGGACAGCTCGAATCCAGCTCCTGGTCATCATCGACACATCCTGGACCTCGTGGCTGAAGAGTCAAGATGACTGTCAACCTACCTGAAGCACTCGACATCGGTGGGCATCTGCTCATCGCCTTCCTGGTCACTGGCTAGTGACCCAGACTCTGTCCCCTCTGCTTTCAGGTTCTTCAGATTTTCGATCCACCTTTGGATCCACCCGAACACTCTCGACTTGGTCGCCAGCAGCACTTTGCAGCAGATCGCCATAGAAAGCGACGACGAAACCCGACCCCGAAAGACACCTATGCACCCGGCTCCCCTGGGTGAGGTAACTCGAGTACTCCGGTGCTCCCGTGGGTATTGACACTAGAACAGCCTAGTTCTCAAAGGGTTTGCTCCAAGTCCTCCTCTAAGTGTCCCTTTTCTTTTAAATTCTAATCGCGACTTTCCCCATAGAAGTTAACGGTGGTTCGCGGCTGTGTTCATACACTGCACGCGTCCCCGTGGGTCCCCTGTGTCACTGCCTTGGGTGGTTCCTTGTGGTCCAAGCACTTCTACAGGCTCTAGGCCTTGTGTCTAGCTCAATCGTGGTTCTTATACCACTTTATTGGTATATGGTTTGGTACGCCCCTGGGGCTCAAACGTGTATTTGTGCTATTACTGTAGATAACTAACTTATAATTTATGTACTTCGAACTCTAGCCTCATAAAGAGACTAGAGGGGTGTGTTTAGTAATAAATACATATATTTTGAATATATACCTGGTGTGGTCCTCTTTCATTTGGTCACTCAAGAGATTATAGACTGGTAAAACAAGCTGCTTTACATTCCTTCAAGACTTAGCCTGAAGGCTGCTCTCCATAGCTACCACTAGGATAGCTTTCAATAAAGGTTGTCTTTAACCTATCTCCAATAAGGGGTTGTTTGGACTGGTGCAAGGTGCCCACTATAATTAGTGGACAGCATATGCCAGGCCAACTTCTCACATTTATCTTTTTGGAAAACAGGAGCAGTTTGGAACATTGAACTTTGCTCATGGGACGGACTCAATGCCATTCACCTCCCGGTCCAATTGTTCAATTTTAATATTCGTCAATACACCACACTGTATTTCATCTTGTGAGTATCAAGAGAAAAAATGAGTGAAAGGTCAGGAAGTACCTCACGTAAGCATCACCAAGGGAGCTACTGGTTGGTACTCACCAGTTTGCCCACGTTATCATCATCGGTGACTTTCCTGACCATAAAGAAAGAAAAATGTGTCCAAGTTTCTAAGAGGTAAAGAAAAGCAAAGAAAGAAAAACAGTGATATGTGTACAAATGCACTATTTGTGCTTGTATCATTCAGTACCCACTGGACCCCATAGTGAAGAAAGACAAATTCATTTCTCTGAATTAAAATGAGGTATGCCTCACTTGCAAAAACGTATATTTTATTCAGTGCCGTGAGTATCCCCAAATTAAAAGAATGGCATGTATTTGGACATTTTCAAAGACGAAAGGCCAACATGTTTCGTTGCCAGTTTATTTTACGGCAACTTCATCAGGGCTGGGGGGGACCAGTCTTCACCTCACTGGTACATCACACCAAACTGAGTGGTTGCTGTCATCTCTCGTACCTGCAACACACCATTATGAGGATCCCACACCTTTAGGTCGCGCATCCCACTGATGCATGCGGTCGTCAAATATCAACCGCTCGCGCGGGCCACCTCAACTTCGTGCTCCGTCCCGGTAGTCAGAAAGGCGCCAACAACTTGCCGGAAGAAGCCCAAAAGTAGCCCCAAAAAAGAAAATCTTCCAGAAAAAGGGCATTGTCAAAACACCCAACTCCATTCGGGGGAACATCCTTACATGCCACGTGCAGAGATCAGAGGGATATGCACGTGTCAACGGGTCCATCGCCATTACCCACAAAACTCAAAAATAGAAAAATCTAAAAAGTTAGCTTTCCCTCACTTCGCACACAGGTGAAAAGGATACCCCCACACTGGTAAAACTACACACACACACACACACATATTTTATGGAAGCAGCCCACAGAGGAAACTATTCTCATCGCCGCAGGAAGGAGAGGGGGACCAAAGTACTGACAAAATAACGTTACCCAGCTTAAACTGACCATTCCCTAAAAGCACCACCACCTCTTTCCAGTAGCTCACTTTCACACACAGTGAGAGATACAGAGCATACCCCTAAAAGAAAACACAAGAACTCTCCGAAAACTGACTAACCATCTGTTTTTTCCAAGGTAACCTACAACGAACAGCTCTTATCCCACAGGTCTGCAATAGAGTCACACGTGCACTGTCGTTACAGCAGCCCGTCACCCCTTCAATCCAAACTTTCGAAAGGGCGTCAACAAGGCCAACGGCTCAAGAACACAGACTGCAAATTGACTTTACGAACACTTTTTGGGAAAAGAAAAGAGACTTTTTTGCACAACACCAAGACAAGATACCCCTGAGTGCCCAGATGACAGAAAACATCCCTGAAGACCACCCCAAAACCTCCTAGTGTTTTCCAAGTTATGCATTTTTTGTATTCTTGTACACTCTCTGTTTAGCATGGGTGCTCTTGTGCCCATCTGGCACCAGAAATATGCCTAGTTTCATTAAACCTACTTCATCATTTTTGCAACACATGCGCAGCCACATCTCCCACCTCACTTACATCTATGCTCAACCAAACGTTAGCATTACTCATGCACTAGACAGCGTACTCCTACACAACACCTGGTATCAGAGCATTACCATTGTGGGCACTCAAACAACAAACAGGCCATGCTAACCCTGGGCGGAGTTCGCGGGAGTTGTGCTACGCGAAACTCCACGAAGTGGGAAAAAAACTCCACCGCGCTACGCGGAACTCCGCAAGCTGCGGAGTGCGATAGAAAAATGCTGTTCGCAGTGATACCTAAGGCCGTAGGCGCAGGCAGGCTTTACTTATCCCAAGAGATAGTCCCAGAGAAAGCAAAATGTCTCATCTACCTGTACCAATGTAGTATTAGGGCCAAGATTCAACCCAATAGAGTAGAACCCCATAGAGCTGTAGTAAACATCACCCAGTATGAGACCAGCCCCACGTCACTGTACCTTTTTACCGAGCCTAGCAACATTCAAACAGAACTAGGCAGGATGCGCAGGATGAGGCACTATAGGGGAGGATAGTGTTTGGCCCCGGGACTTCGTAGAAAAGAGGCTCTTAGAGGTAGCAAGACCACTGCACCAGCGCACAAATACGTCCATTTCTGCCTCCGTCTGCAGTTCTAGAGTTGCCCTTAACATATTTAGTCTGCCTTTTTTAATGACAAGGGGACCCCGGATATGGAATCCCAGTGCTGGGCCACTAACCTCTACCACGCTAGGGGAAATGAGCTCCATGTGAGGTGGTCAAACGCCAGCATAGACACCCCGTGCCTGGAAATCTGGGATACTGAGATTAATAGGTACACATGGTTGGAGGGAAAGGGCAACCAATAAGTGTATGGAAATTTACACTGTATTCTTTGTGCTTCAGTGGCAAAGGAACCATACCACTTGGTTCCAATGAGAACTGTGAAGTAATACTGTATATACCGGACATGCAATGGGGCACCTCCACATTGATGGATATGTATTGGCAGTGCGGTGAGCTTACCTACACCCAGTTTGTACCTGGATGGCGGGGCCTCTTCACCCTGTGACCATTTACACCCCAACACTGTCCATCCCTTGTGAAGATCTTCCTGAGTTGTCCCAACATCTGCTACAGAAGAAAACAACTCTGTTGCATCAGGCTCGAAGAAGAACTGCTGATTATTTTGGCTGGGCTCAGCACAAGGACAGAAGAATTTAGACTGTCTTCTGAAACTCAAGTAAATGCAGGAAGGTCGATACCCTTCTTCACCTTGCAAACAAAGGCGAACGCCCACTGGTTACAGATAACCACGTAGGAAATGTTGAAGATGATCAACGACACTGAGCTCGGCCTAAACGATATCAAGGAAGAACTGAGAGCCATCCGCCTTATGGTCTGCAACATCGGTACGTGTTGGACTTGATGACAACGATTGAGGTTGGGGTGTGTGCCAATATTGGTGCTTCCTGTTGTACTTTTATTCCTGGAAATGATCTCAACAACCAAACTCCCACTCTTGCTATCCAAGCACTGCTTTGTCTACAAACTGACATGAAGAAGGAGGATGGTGCCCCTGAGCAGGACTGGTTTCATAGTATTTTTTCTTGGATCCCGCTACAGGTCTCCAAACTATTCAGGTCATTACTTCCAGTTTTCATTTTTGTACTACTGTTGTGTGGTTTCCTACAATTGGGGGTTTCCTCTGTGAAAACGCAGTCCTCAAATTAGGTACTATGCAAATAGTTAGGGAAAGAATAGCAGACACTACAGCAACACATACTATTTTGAATAAAATGACTGTCATGATATACGAGGAAAATGATGTAATTTAACTAGAGGGGGGAATGTTAATATCGGTGAATGTGATGTCAATGTACACCATGATATATGCATGCACAACAGCGGCAATACCAGTAAATGCAATGTCAATGTACGCCATAAACTATGCACACATAACAATGTCAATACCAGCAAAAGCAGTGTTGATGTACACTATGACAACTGTACGCATAATAATGAGAATGCCGGTAAACATGATATCAATGACCGCCATGTTCTATGTACACACATGAGGTCATACCATTGCTGTCGATTTCACCCAAGATAACCTCCCCATTAGCCCAAGCCAGAGATACATGGTCAGACAGGCCCTGCGACCCAAACCCAGGCCTACTGATTGATAGGTCACAGGCGGGGTTACACTCAGCCCAAAGACAAACCCGCAACCAGGGAAAACCCTGATCGATCCCACAGATAGGCATTTACACCACAAGCAGGTCCGAGGAAATTGGCCCCAATAAAACATGTTTGGCCAAAGACACAAATTCCCAAAATACCATAAAGTTAGATGTCACATGTAGTTAGGAACACTCAGCCTATTAGGACACAGCACGCGCAGCACACATTGTGATCATACATTCCCCATGCCGGACATCTTGACACATACACACTGGCCCACACTAGCTCTCCCTGAGGTCAAGAGCCACCTGTGTCCCCTTTATCAGATGATTGTGTTCATGATTTATGATAAGGACCAGACCCACATGGATGTATGACGTATTCACGCATGCTTTTACAGCACATTCCTTTACAAAGCGGGCAATACAATGAACGCGTTCCATTACAACGCAAGTCGTTACAACGACTTGCCTTAGGGCAGCGCTGGACTTTGGAATAGTATATTTTACTATTCCAACTCCAGTCTGTGCAACAGTAGGGATGGTGTTGGATGTAAAATCCAACAATGCGTTCCCTAAAGCAAGTCGCTGTAACGACTTGCGTTGTAATGGAACGTGTGGTAACAACGCGTTCGTTGTAGTGTCTGCGTTGTAATGGCACTGCGTAGTTCTGTCTGCGTGGTAAATGCTGTTTCCAGACCCACATGCTCTCTAAGAATGTGAAATCGTTTTATTGTACCTCACAAACTGTATATATGATCGGTCAAAACTTCTGTACATTGAGACTGTCTTCAGACGCGACTCTGTCGATGCCCTCCCATCCGCTGCGTTTAATTAAACCAACTTGTTCCTGTTTTGCCATACGCCTCTTGTCTTTTCATTTTTTCAAGGTAAATTCATATCCGAGCAACACTTATCTGGTTTTATCACATGGCCAGGAAGAGCGGATATTTCACTAGTCCAGGTAACCTTTTTATGACTCATTAGCAGCCTAGACTCAATATTATCTGGCACTTTTATCAAGTAACATGAATGAATGAAAAGGATTTTATAGAGCGCAACAAATTCCAGAAGGCGTCAAGGCGGAAGAAGTATGCAGAAGAAGAGAAGTGGGAAAGGCTGACTAACGGCTGTTAAGAAGTGAACAGCCAGGTCTTTAATGCCTTGAGAAATGAGGTGTGAGATTGAAGGCTAGAAACTGATGGAGGAAGAGAGTTCCACAACGTGTATGCCGCCACTGAGAAAACTCTGCCTCCCCATCTTGATCTCTTGAACCTAAGATATTTTCCTGAGGACCGAAGCTGTCTGGGGGGGTGTAGCGGTGAAATAAATCCCTGAGTTGTTGAGGGCCTCTGTCATTGATGGCGTAGTGGACCAAGCAAAGAGCCTTAAAGGTAATTCGCTTGGTAACAGGAAGCCAATGGAGTTTGCGAATCTCTACAGAGACAGACTGTGATTTAGGGATATCAAGAATCAGTCTGGCTGCTGCATTCTGGACTAGCTGCAGTTTTGCAAGAACTGTCTTGTTAATGTCAAGATAAAGAGCGTTACAATAATTCAATCTGGGCATAACAAGTGCCAAAGCACCTGTTTTCGTGCCTGAATGGAAAAAAGGAAACACTTTTCTCAGGGATTTAATTATCCAAGAACAGGTTGAAACTGCCTTGTGTACCTGTGAGTTAAAGGATAATTTAGTGTCAATCATTACTCCAAGGTTTTTTGTCGAGTCCGTTGGAATAGGTAAGGCCCCTAACCTGTCTGGCCACCACAGATTGGACCATACGGAGGGTTGCCCGCCAAAAATCAGGACCTCAGTCTTGTCCCCATTCAAACGTAGATAATTTCTCTCCTTCCAAATGCAAACAGCCTGCATAGAAGTTTTAAAATTAGAGGCAGTCGCATTGAGGTCCTTTGAGATGGACATCATGATTTGGGTGTCATCAGCATAGGACAATGCTTGAAACCCACAAGATCTAATGACTTGTGCTAGTGGTGAGACATACAAATTGAAAAGGGTGGGCTCAAGGAAGAGCCCTGCGGCACCCCACAAGGCAGCATTGTGGAGTCCAAATAGTACTGTTCAACCATTGTCACCTGAGATCTATCTTAGAGAAAAGAATCCAGAAGTTTGAGTGCAGAATCTGTGACTCCTAGCTGCTGGAGCCGCTCTTCGAGCAGTTAAAATACCAGCACTGAGTAAAGTATTATGGTGAAAAAAAGAAACCATCTAAGATCTCTGACAGCAACAAGACCAACATCTAAATCCAGTGCCAGAAGTGAAAAGTGAGAACAGAGAAGCCCAATATCCCTCAATGTACCCCTAAAAAATATTTGTATTATTACTAGCATTCAATAGAAGTCAGAACCGAGCCTGATCAAATATGCACGTCTTACTATTATGTTTGTTAAGCTTGGCAAGCATTGGCAAAGGCAGCAGGTATGCCATTGCCAGGTTTTTGTCTTTGTTAATGCTTGTTTTGTTTGGATATGTTTTTAAAAAAAACTTTATTTTTGAGGAGCTGCTGGGCCCTTACCGATATAAAAAAATAAACATTTGCTTAAAACAGAAGATTTTCTGGCCTCATAAAGCACATTTTGCCGTAATAGTCCCTGGAACTGAAGGTAACTACTTGTGTATGTGCTCATTGTGAAAGAACGCAATACCGTCACTCACTTTGAAGTTAGCCATTTCCTCACTTGCACTAGGGCCAATGACACGCTTGCTACTTCACTGGGCCAACGAATATAATATTCTCAGCCGAGTTTCAAAATGAAATATGCAAATAATTTCCCTTGAAATTCATTTTTATGTCACGTTTCTTCACACATTTTCATTTTCAATATGCTTTAAACGTGGCTGGATTTTTGTAGCTTGTGGGTTGTCGGCCCTGAGTGCTTTTGGCTAATATCACCTCAACACAATGCAGAATGCTGCTTTGCTAACCGCGCAGTTTGACTCTTGAATGGGACGCATTATAAAGCTACAGGGTGAGCAGCGGTTTCACTTGCTGTATCAGTCTGGCTAACTGTGATGTTGGGGAGAGAAGGGGCAGACCAGACAAGAAACCATTTTGTGCGTGAAAAAGGACGCTTTATTGAAACAGGTGCACATTACAACATCATACCTGGCAATTGTCTTACAAAACTAAAACCTCGCTATACATCCGATATCTAACACCTGACCCCACCCCGCCCCTACGACCCCTCAACATGGCCCCCACCCTGCCAATAACATATTACCAACATTACAATGTATTGCGGTTAAAATATACATTTCTATTAATCCAACATCCTATGCCTGCCTTTCTGAAACTGTAACTAACCAAACGCCTGCAACTGACTCTTAAACTACCTGCCTACCCTTTCCCTGCCCATGTTCCCAACTTTCAACGGTAACCAAACTTCTGCCAACCCCGGGCAAACTTTTCAAACCCCCGCCAGCACCTGTTCCAAGCGACAATACAATATATACCCTTTGCACACCTATCCCAATCAAAGCATGCCAAAACGGGCTTAAAAAATGACACCTCGGGGGGCGTGGCCAAAATGGCGACCGTGTAGGACGTGCCTACCCGTCGCTCCTGCTCCTGTCCCGGGCCCGAGCCCTGTAGTGCTGCTGAAATCGCTCTAGCAACCCCCCGGTGGCTGCCTGACAGTCACCTGGCCCCTGCGGGGGACTGCCGTCCACCGGGGTCGCCCTAACCTGCTGTGGAGGCCGGCTGGCTGAAGCCCGCGTGGTGCGGCCTCGAGTGCAGACGGAGGTGCGTCTGAGAACGGCCGCTCGAGCGGCGGCAAAGATAGACTCCCTCCGGACCGGAGGAGAAATGCAGTGAGCGGACGGCGGAGAGGTGCTCCTGAGCTCTCGCGCCGATCGTTGGGCTGGGGGCGCGTCCCGCCATCAAGCGACACCCGGAGACGGCGCAGGACATCAGGTCGACCCCCTCCCTGCGAGCCCGCTGCCCCTCGGAGCGGGCCGCGGTGTGGGCGCAGAGGCTGGTCTGCGGCGCTGGGCGGGCCTCACCTGCTGTACCGCTCCCTGGGCAGATTCAAGACGCAGGCAGTTGAGGGACTGACAGGCGCAGTGGTGGGGCCCGGCCCTTGAGATTCCTGGAGGCGCCCCCTTTCCTTCTGGGCCCTGTGCGACGACGGACGGCCGCAGCGGAGTGGCGTGGTGCCTGCAGGCGGCGACACGGGGCCGCGCACGTTCCGGAGCAGATTGCCGCGGTGTGGAGGTGAGCGGCCATATACAGTGGGGGAGCGGACTTTGTGGGCAGAGGGGGCGGGCGGCCACTGTGGCCCTACAGTGGAGGGGATCGGCGGTGGCGCCCCCCTCCCCCGAAGCCGATTGGGAGCTGCCCTCACCGCCTCTCCGCATTGCCTGAGGAGTGCGGCGCGCTAACTGGGGCCGCCCCTGGACCTGGACGGGAACTGGCTGGTGGAGGGCGGAGGCACGCCTAGGACCGAGGCTGAGACCGGACGGTGTCGCCGGTGAGAAGGGAGTGGCCCTCACATCGCCCCCGTGCTGCTGACGGAGAAGGCCCTTGCAGGGTCGTGCCCGGAGGCCTAGATCCTTGGCGCAGAGTGGAAGCTCGGGAGAGCGGGGGGACCTCGGAGGCTGACCGCCGTGATCACGTGAGGGGCGGCGAGACACCACAAGTGTTGGAAGCAGAGTTGGCGCCCTTGCTTGTAGGAGAAAGAGGGTCCCCGGACGGGGGTCTACCTTGGGCTACTTGGCGCCTGAAGGAGAGGGGCCTGGCCATTGGGGGCGGGCTGTGGGGGGGTCGTCCCAAGCCCTGGTCCAGCTTCCCCGACATCGAGGCAGCTTCGAGGGGTCAAGATGGCGGCTGCTGCCAAACAACGAAAGGAGAGGTCGGTGAAAGACCTTCTTCTTAAGCAGGGCGCTGGTAGATCAGGGACGCCCGGGGCGAGGGGGGGCTCCCCGCCGCCCCCAGACTAGGCAGACGCTGATGGCCCGGTCACACGAGGTATCCTTGAGTCTCTGTTTGCCGCTCTTACCGGGGAATTCCACACAATAAAAACGGAACTATCCGCTGAACTCCGCGAGGTACGCAGAGACATGGACTCCATAGGGGAACGTGTGGATGACTTGGAGACCCGCCTGGAGGCCAGGGATGATGAGCTGTCCCACCTCCAGCAAGAAGTCTTACGCCTGCAGGACCAGCAACTAGACCTCCAGGCCCAGGCGGAGGATTTGGAGAACCGTTCCCGGCGGAACAACATTAGGATCCGGGCGGTTCCGCAGGGTCTGGAGGGGGATGACATTGAGGACTTTGTGGAAAACTTGTTCCGCCACATCTTGGGCGCCCCCACGGAGCAACGCATTAAGCTGGACCGGACGCACCGCGTTGGGCACAAACGACCGGCCACGGCTCCACCGCCGGATATCCTGACCTGCGTCCATAATTCCCAGCTCAAGGAGCGTCTCCTCCGGGAGGCCCGAGCTAAGCACCCTCTCGAATTCCGATCATGCAGGCCTCTCCTATTTCAAGACCTGGAGGCATCGACCTTACAGAAACAGAGGGAATTTCGGCCGGTCACGGAGTTCCTCTGCTCTAGCGGGGTCACCTACTCGTGGGGCCACCCGTTTAGAATCATTTTCAAATGGGAAGAGAAGGTTCGACAGTTACAATCTCTCCGAGAGACGGCGTCCCTCCTGCGCCTGTCAACCGAGAGAGACGCCGCGCCAGAGGGAGACAAGTCCACAAGCACCCGTAGCAACGCAAAACGCTGGCAGCGAGTGGGGAGGTCCCCCTCACATGTCCGCCCGGACCCGGAGACTATTGCAGAGGAACGCAAAGCTGTCTTGCACACCTTAGCCGGGGACTCCCAGGGAGCTGCCTGAGGCGACGAGACTTTGCTTCACTTAGCTTGATTGACACCGAGGGGGCATTGTACTGCATCCATGATCTGGGCATGGGGGGGCGGGGGCAGCGGTTGGTTCCTGCAGTCCGTCTTACGTTCCTCCATGGGGCTATTCGCCCAGGACAATGGTAACTCTTCAATATTTTTGTTTCATGTTATTGGTTGGGGTTTGATGGGTTGGGGTTCCCCTCCTTTCCCCTCGCTCAGTGGCTATGGGATCCTTGATAGAGCGAGTTCTCCAGTTTACTCTTGGGCATTGACGACCTTGGGGGTTTGGCGGCATGTCTGTGGGTTTCCCGAAGATGGCGGAGGTTAAGATATTATCCCTGAATGTCAAAGGGCTCAACAACCCGGTTAAGAGGAGGTCCATTCTGTCATACCTGGAGAACTCGGAAGCGCATATATGTCTCCTGCAGGAGACCCACCTCCTGCCCGCAGATACGCACCGATTGCGCTCTAGAGTCTTCCCTCATCAGGTTTTCTCCTCCCGGGCTACAAAGACAGCGGGGTCGCTATATTGGTCTCTAGCAAGTTTCCAGGTCGCATAGGTGACAAGCAGGCAGAGGTTAAGGGCAGGATGTTGGCGTACTCCTTCACACTGGGCTCATGTAGTTTTATAGTCGCCACAGTCTATGCTCCCAATGAGGGCCAGGAGGGATTCCTGAAAGAAGCAGTGCAAGAGCTGGCGGGCCTGCCGGATAGGTCGCTTATATTGGGGGGGGACCTCAATTTGGCCTTTGATGATTCCATGGATAGGTCGGTGCATAGGTGGGGTCAGACAGGAGCATTGTCCCCTGCAGCGCCCCTCCATGATCCAGCAGATAGACTCCTGCATTGACACTTACTTAGCTCTCAACGACACCCCCTCCATGAAGATCACTACCCTTTGGGAGGCCCTGAAGGCAGTCGTTCGGGGGGAATTTTTGGGTATTGCAGCCGCTGATAATAAAGCACGACGGGATAAGAGGGACCGACTCAGTAGGGAGGTAACCGAACTAGAGCGTATACACCATAGGACAGGGGCACCGCAAGCTTAGGGCAGCCCGAGCGCAACTAGCGGGTTTGGATGTGGACAGGGCCAAATACGCGGCCCTCCGGCTGAAGCATGCTTTCTATGTGGGAGGGGATAGATGTGGTAAGTTGCTGGCCAACAAGCTACGGGCACAGTGGCAGCTATCTCGCGTTACCGGGATTCAGAACCAGCAGGGTCAAACGCTTGACACAGACCGCAACATTGCAGACACATTTCGCTCTTACTAAAAGGAGCTGTACGCGGCACAGTTGCTGCCAGCCGAGGGCCCGGCACAATATCTAGCAGGGGTGGCGACGGCGACACTCACACAAGGTCAGGCGGACGAGCTGGGGGCCCCCATCAGGATCGAGGAGGTCATTGCAGCCATCTCCCGCTTACAGCCTCATAAATCCCCGGGACCGGATGGCTTCTCCTCTGTGTTTTATAAGCAATTTTGCCCTGTTCTGGCTCCGTTGTTGGCCCGTCTCTTCAACTCTATAGGGCCGGGGATGGCGTTGCCACCCACTATGCTCGAGGCTTTGATTACCGTCATTCCCAAGCCCGGCAAAGACCGGAGCCTATGTGCCTCATACTGCCCTATCTCGCTCCTCAATGTCGACCTGAAAATTTTTACAGGGATTCTGGCTCGGCGGCTCTCTTCCCATCTCCCCGGACAGATAGATCCTGATCAGTCCGGCTTCATACCTGGCCGCCAGTGTTCAGACAACACTAAACGGCTTCTCCACCTGGTGGACCGGTCGGAACATTTTTAGGCGGAGCGCATGATCTTCTCTGTCGACGCCGAGAAGGCGTTTGACAGGGTCCATTGGCCCTACCTCCGAGCCACCCTGACTCACTTCGGTCTCCCGGATCGGTTTATTCAATGGGTCTTTTGCAGCTATGCGAACCCATGTGCCACGGTGAGATTAAACGGGACTGCCTCGAGACCCCTCCCCATATGTAGAGGGACACGGCAGGGCTGCCCCCTGTCGCCGCTCCTATTTGCTCTTGATATGGAGCCCATGGCGCAGAGAGTTCGAGCAGACCCAGCTATCAGAGGTGCACGGTTTGGAGGGACAGAGCATAAGTTGTCCCTTTATGCAGACGACGTGGTAGCCACGCTAGAACACCCTAGGGAGGCCTTTCCGTCATTCCTGGCAGAACTTGACCGATTTGCATCGGTCTCAGGGTTCAAGATAAATGTGCATAAATCACAAGCACTCGCCCTCGCTTTGGCGCCCGACACTTTGCAACTCTTGCAGCAATCATACCCTGTTAAATGGGCTCGGGAGTCTCTCCCGTACTTGGGGATGCAGCTCACAGCCACTGTTGGTTCCACCAAAACACTGAATTACACGGCGTTATTCCAGCAGGTCAGGGGATGTCTCCGGAAATGGAGGCCACACACGCTATCGTGGTTGGGCCGCGTCGCGGCAGTAAAGATGGTGGTGTTGCCTAAAATCCTCTACGTATTTCACACACTGCCACTGGTCCCTCCAACTGGCGTCCTGCGTTCCCTGCAGCGAGACATGGAACGCTTTATCTGGCGTGACCAACGGGCTCGCCTTAGACGAGACTTAGCGCTGCGGAGCCCGGATGAGGGGGGACTGGGGATTCCGGACTTGGTGGCCTACTGGCGAGCGGCCCAGTTGAGGGCGCTAGTGGAATGGTCCCGCCCAGAGTCCGAGAAGCACTGGCTGTTCATGGACCGCTCGCTGGCTGGCCGGCCACTCTGGGGAGTCCCCTTTCTGGCGCGAGCTGGGAGACCCCGCAACCTTTATCTCTCTGAGGTGACTCGCCCGACCCTCATGGCCTGGGATAGAGTGGCTATGGCACGGGGGCTCACCACCCTCCCCTCCCCGATTACGCCTATAGTGAGTAACCCTGACTTTTGGCCGGGATTAGATGAGGTTGAATTCTGTCATTGGACGGGAGAGGGGAAACGCTCCATTGGCCATTTTTACGACTTGGAGGGCCCCAGATCCTTCACGGACATGCGTAGAGACCTAGACCTGCCTGAATCTGAACGCTACCGGTATATGCAGATCCGACACTGGGTTCTCCAGGGTGACACCCGCGCGGGCGCAGAGCGGCGTCTTACCCCCTTTGAAAAATGGCTCCTGACCCGCCATACTGATACTCGCCTAACTTCGGATTTATACAAGTTTGTGAGGCCGGCTTCCGGAGACGGGAAGGTTGCGGGACAGCTACGGTGGGAGAGGGAACTGGGCAGGGACTTAACACAGAAGGAGTGGTCATTAATCTACTATAGGGCCCGCCATACAGCTCGTAATATGGCTTCCACTGAGACCGCCACTAAAGCGGCTCTCTATTGGTATCTAACGCCGATCCGTCTCCATCAAAGCAACCCCTCTCGAAGTCCCCTCTGTTGGAGGGCTTGCAGCTCCCCTGGCACCCTCATGCACATCCTCTGGGAGTGCCCCTTACTAGGGGACTACTGGCGACAGACTCAGGGATTGACTTGCACTTTGACACTCAAATCCCTCGCTTCCCTGCGTATGTCGTCTTGGGTCTTCCGAACCCCCTTACCTTTCCTCTTAAATCCAGAAGGGGTAAGCAGATGGCCCTGGCGCTGGGGGCGGCTGTTCAGAATATCCTTACACATTGGGGTTCCACGACGACCCCGACACGCCTGGGATGGCTCCATCGGTTGTGGGGAATACTCGGGATGGAGAAGATTTTGCTCGCCCTGGCTCGCCCGGGGGCGTCCTTCCATGACCTCTGGGCACCCTTCCTTGCGCTACTTACCTCTGAGTTCACAGAGCTTACATGTCCTAAGTATTTGCGACTCCTGCGACTCTCTGACCCGCCACGCACACCAGACTCGAATGATGCCAACACCGAATAGCCCACACGCTCCATATACCACACCGATACATAGATGACATCCACTACACCGGGCCATGAATCACAGAGGAGGGGGGTGAGGGAGAGGGAGGGGGGGGTTTCGTATGTTCCTTTCCCTGTTGTTTGTTCAGCCAGTCATATATATTTGATGCCGGATTGCACTCCGATGAATGTAAGGCGCCTACTGGCCTGTTGGATTTTCTCCTGAAATAATAAAAGAAATTTAAACAAAAAATGACACCCCTGAAACTAACTACCAAATAGGGACGGGAGGGAGGGGCAAAAGATTCACTGTTCTACACTACGCTCCCAGCCACCAGGTCACCAAACCTAAAATGATGGCTGGAAGCCCAACTTGCCTAGCCCTTATACCTTGGGCTACATTGGGCTATATTATTACAAGCCCAAAAGACACTGATGTATAATTACAAAATGGTGGGCCAAATAGGCCTGCCCCTACCCCTCCCAATCTGCCCGGGGTGCAGACCTCCTTCCAGTCTGCTGCCCCCCAAATCTACCTTCCAGTAGAGGCCATTTGAAGACTGACGAAATAGATTGCTTTTAAAAGTAACATGATCTGGTTAATGTGTCCAGAAGCTGCAGCTTTATTGTGTCCCTGCTATGTTAATTAGCATTAGGCATGTGATGGATTGGTAACACATGTGTGAGTGACTCCACGGCCAGCGCTGGGAGTGTAATGCACCATTAGTTACACATCGCAGGAGGGAGCGCAAGGGATGTTGATTCAAAAGAGCATTACTTACAAAACATAACTAAAGAGCTGTAGCAGGGAAATGCTCGTCCCCTCCAGCCTCTTATTGGGTAGCTAAAGACACCCATAACTACGGTGCAGTAGATTTCTCACATTCCTTGGCCCCGATTCTACTGCACCTGCTGCACAAAAGATAGCCTCGCCACTTCTTCCTGAGTATTTAACCTCTGACCTCCAGGTTCTCACAGATCTTGTCAGCAAGTGCATCCCTTGAAGCCAGTTTGGTAGAGAAGTGTACTAATATCTAAGAAGCAGATCTTCACTGGGTACCAACAGGGAGGATCCACTTATAGACTTGGAGATTGGCACCTCGAGGCAGGGCACCTTCCCGAGGGCATGTGCCCCATTGAGAACCTGGCTGAAATAAGTATCTCTGAAATGAGGTAATCATGCCGCACCTTTTTGAGAGAGTACAATATTCCCTCTGTATTCAGACAGGATTAAAGCACAGTTGCAACAATGCAAGATATATGGTATAAAGTACCCCCTTCTGTACATTATAAGGATATTGCAAGTCACTGTGGAGTTTCAAGGCCTTTTAGAGGTGCGAGTCTGCAGGCCGAGTGTCTTTATTGGTCACAGAACTCCAAGATGACTTGCAATATCCTTATAATATAAAATAAGGGGGTATTTTATCCCATATAATACGTGGGCTCCCTCTTAAAACACATTTCATGACCAGCAAGTGGTTTTGTGTTATGTGTTACACCTGCTTGTCCTGCCTTTTCAGCCCACAGCCCTTTGTATAATGGAATTTTCAATTTTGAAACAAAACTACATGCCCCGGAAAGCAACTTGGCTACAAAGGCAGGCATTGCTGAAGGGATGTCACATAACATGGGGCCTCTTGACAACTACACTGAGGCAGGAAGCCTCCAGGAGTTAGTTGTCTTTTCCCATCCATGAAAGATAAAACATTTCATCCATTGATGAAAGGTGGTGAAGCAACCAGACAGGTTCCTCTACCCTTTGCCCATGAAAGAAATGATTTTTGTTTCTTGGATGGACCAGCCCTGTAAATTCCTTCATACTGCCTTAGCGGACCTGCATTCTTTCCCAGAGACACTGAGTGAAGTACAAACTAGGGGTGGGCAGAACTCATGGAGTTTCACTTCACAAAATTCTGCGCAGTTACATAAAAATCTGCGAGATTCTGCGTAATTCTTCCAACAGGTAGAAAAAATGCATGTGCGCTGCTCGTGCTGCAATTTAGCACCAGCAGCACAAGCAGTGCTGAAAAATCAGCCCCATGCGATGCGCAAGAGCGCGCGGGCATTCAAGTTGATTTTGCTGCCGCTCGAGTAGAAAATCTACTTGAGCAGCTGCAAATCTACTCGAAAAGCAGCCCTCTGACCCCTGGCCGCTCGCGAACTCCTGCATGAGAAAATTGAGCTAGGGGACACCAAATCTCGCTCACATTTCTGGAGCCTCGCAGGAAAAAATTCCACCATGTGGTGATTGGCGGAATGTGGCCAGAACTCCACATTACAAGAGTAACGCAGAGTCTGCAAATTCTGCCAATTCCACAGGTGGAATGAAAAATTCCACCCACCCCTATTGCGAACGCAGCCCCGAGCGCAGTGTCTATGGAGCGATAGTTTATTTTACAAACGGTTGCAATACATAAAGGGGGATATTCTCAAGAACGTGCGATAAACATCGCCAAAATAGGCTAACGCAATTTTCCATATCGCCGTCTATCGCGGGAAAATAACTGCGTGTCAACGTCGTATTCTCAACACGGCGGTAACATGCGATAGTTACCCGATAACGCCTCAAATGTCCGCGATACAACTACCGCATCGGCGATAAAAAAGGAAACCCGAACGTGAAAAAAATTGCGATGGGCCGAACTGCGATAAAAATCCAGCGAAAAGCAGCGCCAGGACCGCAAGTCCCACAAGTAAGGCGGGAAAAATCACTATAAAAGCGGCAAAAATGAAATACAAATAAAACACAAACAACTGCGAAGCACCATGGAGGTAGCCGGAGCAAGCACAGAGGACAACCCGAACCCCACAAGTCCCACGGAGGACCAGCCTGGGACCTCGGTGTGAGGGAAGGGCAAGGAGAAGAAGAAGAGGAAGATGCGGTTCAGTCCGCAGGAAAACAGGATCCTCATTACGGAGGTGACAGAACACCATTAACAACTGTTCGTCACCTCCACTGTGTCATTGGCAACAAAAAATGGAAAATGGGCGTCCATCGTGGACAAGGTGAATGCAGTCGGAGTGCTGAGGAGGACAATGGAAGAGGTCAAGAGGCGCTGGAATGATGTGAAGCGCAAAACCAAGCTGAAACTCGCCAACAACCGCAAAGCAGCAATGCAGACTGGGGGTGGGAGTCCTGCATCACAGGAGAAGCTGGATGAGATGGAGGAAATGGTGTCCACAGTTATCAGTGTGGAGACGGTGGCAGGAGTTGGAGGACCGGACACTGCTCAACATGACCTGACACAACAGCAACAGGGTGAGTAACCACCAGGCACTGGGGGGACGGGGGGAGATGGGCACAATGGCACACATGCACAAGTAAGTACAGCACATCTGCAGACAAACCATGCCCAAGAGTCACAACTCCGACCAAGAGCCCAATTTACTCAAGTCTGCAACAGCTCAGCACTGTATAAGCACAGAAGTGAAAGGCACACCGCCTGAAAGGGATAAGGGCCAGCCAAATCAGAGCTGAAGGGGCAAATCACCCACAATGCAGCACACACACATAACACTCAGAGCACCTCAACATTTACAACAAAGTGGACCAAACTGGAACACTTTCACAACAGAACAGAAGACACAACTGCTGCCGCTTGTGTGTAGAAAATGGCCATTCGCATTTGGCATAGCAGGAAACTGTGAGATGATAATGGACAAATACAACCTCACATCCGTGATGGTGGCGAAATGTCAACTGTCCAGCATTAAATAGGCATCTCCACACAAACAGTCACAATGTACATTGACATGCAGTCTGTTTGTAAACTTGGCCAATGCGTCAACATACATGTGAACACAATGTCAAACTGCATCTCCCCTTCACATTGCATAACCGATGATGAAGAGGACCTACACACCATCGACCCCGACGCCCTCCAACAGCTCATGGACACCCTCAGCACCCCACCCCCAGGAGCAGGGCAGCCCAGCTGCATCGAGGAGAACCGACCCGCTGCACAGACCACACAGCAGGAAGCACCCACCACTACGGCCGTCTCCCAGGATCCCCACAAGCAACACATGGCATTCCAACGCCGTGTGTCGCAGGGCCAGAAGGGGATGGCTGAGCAGGTGCGGGTGGGGTTCGACCTCATGGCAGCCAAACTAGATGCCATACGTGGGTGTCCAAGTCCCATCAGGGACCACCTACAGGCCCTAACGGACACCCACAGTCCGCTCCATGGTCTCCAACAATCCATGGCTGACATCGCCGGAGTCATGACTCGTAGACAAGAACAAATGTCTAGTCAGAGTGGCTCCAGCAATCTCAGCCGTGAGTTGGCCAACATGGGGAGGAACATGGAGAACATGGAGCGGATGCAGGCGGGAAGAATGGCTGCCACGGCTGCACACCAGCGAGATGTAGCAGGGATCTACCATGCCCTGCAAATCCTCATCATGGCAGTGCTGCCACAAGGCCTGGGGCAGATGAATGCTGCTGCCATTATTCCCTCCACATCACCGCCCCCTGATGTGTCAGTGCCTCACAGTGCGGCTGACAATCCACCTCCGGCCCCTGATGTGTCACTGCCACACAGTGCCGCAGACAAAACATCACCACCCACATGTGAGGCACATCACACATAGGAGGACGATGATGTGGATGAATCTGTCGTTGGGCTAAGTAGGAAGCGGTAGCATTCATCTCCGCCATATGGCCTCTTTCTGCTTGGTTGTGCCCTCTGCATCATGCCCAGGAATAACACCCTCCACTGTCCCCCTTAACACTCTGCGACACTCACCTTTGCCCCCGACATGGACTGCTACATTTGTTCAGGCAACCAATGACACAGAAATCAGACTGCGGACTGAACTCCCTCTCCTACGATGTACTTTTCCCTCCCCAAAGGACCCTGGCTGGCCCTCCACAAGGCAACATTGTAAAGTAGCGTGTGCATGGCCAGGTACTGGTTCACCTTCACCACTCCACCGAATGTGATTAAGACATTCAAATTCACACAGATGAGTCATGTCCATGATCAAGCAAGTATGAAAGTATGGATGTGTGTAGGGGCAGTGATTCCAAACAACGGTGCTCCCTGGGAACTGATTTCAATGCGCATGTATGTCCGTGACCCAGATAGGCAGTGAGATGACTGGGAATGTGTGAACTAGCTGTGGCCTCATTGCTCCAAAACAACAATCTCGCTATTTCCAAACTTAGCCCCACGTCAATGTATGAAATAGGGCTGTGTGTCACAAAGGCAAAGTTAAAGTTATGTGGAAGCCACAGCTCGGAGCAATGATTGGTTTGAGTGTGGAGCGCTTGGACTCCTGGGATGGTCGGTGCGTAAGTGTGAAGGTCATACCATGCAAGTGAACTACGAGCAAGGACTCCTGTGTGTGGGGTGTGTATACGTTGGTCTCTGGTTAGCGCTGTGCGTAGTGTGGGAGCCGTCAGCAGCTGCTATGGTATCGCTCAGGGGTGCCGGGCGCATGCATTCCCAAGATCGGAGGTGCAGATGTGCTACCGCCTTCTAGTTCAGACAGAGGGGCTGTCATCCACAATGTTAGTTTGTCATCTGCTTGCATTCTGGAAATGTGATGGGGATTGGGTGGGCGGGATGTCACTGCTTCGCCTTCCGGCATGGTTGAACCCTTACCAGCCATGTACGTGCCCTCACGGTCAGTATTGCATGCTCTGATGTAGCAGTGTTGTTTTGCTGCAGTCTGACAGTGATGGGTGCAGGTAGCTGTGAGGAGGCGGTTGACCACTCACCTTGCACCTATTAGCTGGCACTGATCACTACTCTTGATGGATGACGTCCATGTACACATGTGACCTGTACATGGCACATTTGACCAGGAGACACCTTGGTGTGTTCCACGCAAGGTGGACCTGCTGGCTTCTAGGCTGGTGTGCATCTCCCAATGTTGCTGAGGTGTTCACTGTGCCCACATCCCCCTTACGGACATGTTGTTCATGTTGTGGGACTCGACACACTGGGTGTATATTTGCATCAGGCAGGTACATCTCTGACCACAAATGGCACCCTGTTGTCTTTTCCTGAACACCAATGACGGCCTTCATGTCATGCTCATGTACACGTGGGACGCTGATGAGTGGCATGACGTACTACATGTGACACCCTGATATGGCATATCGAATACGTGACGCCCTAAACAGCCTCTCGGTACAGAGGTGACATACACACCATCTCATCTTGCAACATATGCGAATGTTAGCACTCAATGTTGCACTTACACCCGTCACAGTAATGTGCTAATGCAGAGGACTGTCATGCACACGGGGAATGTGTGTTGCTAAGATTTTATTTGCACATGCTGGTCATGTGGTCATCTTGTACTGTGCCATGATTGCTGTGGACAGTCACAATGTGACGTGCTCTTGCGAAGAAATTGTTGATGATTGTGTTCCTTCGGGCTATTCCTGCTGCAGCTGCAGTGGGGTGTGGTCCACCTGCATCATCTTCCTCATCATCGTCCGGTGCTTCTGGGACTTGGATCCATGGGGCATTGGTGCGTACACATAGGTTGTGCAATACACAACATGCAGTGATCATCTTGCACACTATTTCTGGGCTGTACAAGAGTCTTCCACCGGTGATGTCCAGGCACCTGAAACGTGATTTCAACACGCCAAATGTGCGTTCAACAATGCCCATGGCGCGTTTGTGGGCCACATTGTACTGCCTCTGGTCCGGGGTGTTCGGGTCTCAGAGGGGTGTCATCATCCACGGGCAGAGTGCATATCCTTGATCACCTGTGAGAGGTAAGTGAGATTAGTGTTAACTGGTGGTTCTGCATGCTGTGTTGGCAGACATACAAGTTTCGTGGTGTGTGATTTGTGCGACCTTGGGATTCATGTTAGCCATGTATTGCTGCTGGCAAATGTGGTAGGACAATGTGTATTACGTAGCCTCACAGCTGCTCCTCCCTCCCACTGAGCCTATTTACTTGTGTGTGCTGCGCGGTTGCATCACTTGCAGTCCTACGGCACACCATTGTCATGCCTGTCTGCGCATGTCCGCAGGACTGACAGCAAGACTGTAATGTTGGCCATTGAAGGTGGGCGGCCACGTGTGTGTAGGCCTATGGTAAGAATAGGGCGGACACAGATGTGGAGTTCTGGCCTGGCTGAACTCGCGCTGATATTGAGGCTAGGCCTTCGGTTCAGGCTGCGGCAATGAAGATACACACACAACAGTTGGCATGTATGAGCCGAGACCCCGAGCGGTCTCGCGCTCCTTTATTAATCCATTCGGGTGATTCCGCCCTCCTGGTGCATGCTGCATTGCAACATTGTCGATTACAGGCCGGGTGGCACAGACACTACTACGGAGACACACGCCATAGTCACTTTTGTGGCCAGGCCGGAACTGAACCACGCCCAGAGCCCAGAACTGAACCACACCCAGAGCTCCGGGCCATTTCTCCGCAATCCTCGCACGCGTGCGCCGCGGTGGCGGCGCTGGGATGTCATGCGCTTCGGAGTACGTCTCCAGATGATCTACCCAGGCTTACCGGCGGCCTGCCTGGGACAGGGGTGGCCCCGTGACTGTGAAGGACTCCAGTGGCATTACCGAGGACATGCTGTTGGCTACTGGAGGCGGATTTGTGGGGTTGCCCCTCGGGACAATGACTTGCAGTGCACTGAGTTCGGCCCACCGGAAGAGCTGACCGGGTGTGCAGCCTGCGATGATGCAGCAGGCCTGGTGGCTGGACGGTGACTTGTGGTGCGCTGAGTTAGTGGCACCTGAGGCCCTGCGTCCGGCACGGGCCAACCGCCACGTGGCGATGACTTGCGGTGCACTGAGGTAGGCCCACCGGAAGAGCTGAGCGGGTGTGCACCATGCTATAATGCTGGAGGCTGGATGATGACTTGAGGTGCACTGAGTTCGGCCCACCGGAAGAACTGAGCGGGTGTGCATCATGCTATAATGCTGGAGGCTGGACGATGACTTGGGGTGCACTGAGTTCGGCCCACCGGAAGAGCTGAGCGGGTGTGCAGCCTGCGATGATGCAGCAGGCCTGGAGGGGTGGACTGGAAAGAATGTGTCTGTTACTTGCTGTACCGCAGTGTGGTCAGAAAGCAGCAGTAGCCAACTTGCAACTCTGCGGTGCGGCGCCGCTGGGTGCGCTGGGGGCCTGTTGCGCAGAATCCAGCAATCGGCTGAGGAGGCTGCCAAGTTCGCGGAGCCCGGCCTTGGAGATTGCACCGACATGTGGTGGGCCCTCTTGGAGAGATGCCGGTCGCGGCAGGTGAGCAGTGAGGCCTGGGTGCGCAGGGGCAGGCATTCACCGCTGGGTGCAGGTCGGGTCTGGGGATCAGCGGGCTGGGATACGGCAGGCGCACAGGATCGCACAGGCACCACCGGTCACGACGGCGGCCTCGTGGCAGGGTGAGGGCCGCCGCCCTTGCAGACACGCCGCTGCAGGCGATGACGAGATGTGCTCTGGGTGGCATGGGATGTAGCCACCTCGTCGCCGGTGTGACTTTGCCCGTTGTTGGTGGTCATCCACGTGTGTGTAGGCCTATGGTCAGGATATGGCGGACACAGAGCCACACGCAGTAGTTACTTGGGTGGCCGTCCCGGAAGTGAACCACTCCCTGAGCCCCGGCCTATTTAGTCACTCCCCTACGCTGGACTGGCGTGTGCCGGCCCTGCCCACTACGCTTACAGGGGGGGCCGACATGGCTACTTGTCCAAGGTGTTCCCCACTGCCTGTGATGACATGGTTGCGTCCACTGTCCACGACACTACAGACTCCAGCAGTATGTGTCCACATGGACATGTCTGTGCTCTGCATACTCAAGACTGTCCAGCACATCACCGCCACACTTGGCATTGTGTACATTGTTATTCATGGGTCCATTGCCTCTTTCGCACAATCGTGGTTCCCACCTCTCCCCCACATTCTGCAAATGTGTGGCAGAGGGGCTATGCCTTAATGTATGGTTTGTCCAAATTTCTGGCCCCTCTTACCACGGTTACTTGTGTTGTCATGTCTGGCAGGTGTGCATGTTGGTTGGCATGTTGAATGTGATTTTGTTACGTGTCCATTCCCACAGTTGTGCGTTGTGTGATTGTGGAATTGGGGTGTGTGGTGTGTTACGTTGGTACTTACCAACGAGCAGTCCATTTCCATAGGTGCCATCCTGAAAGCGCTGGTTGATGATGGACTGTCGGAAGATGTAGGAATCATGCACACTTCCTGGGTAGTTGGCGACGACGTTGGTGAAGAGTCCCCGGTGGTCCACTATTGCCTGCACATTGATGGAATGCGGTTGCTTTCTGTTGCGGTAATTGTGTGCAGTGTCGGCAGGGGGCACAAGTAGGACATGTGTGCAGTCGATTGCCCCCAACACGTGCGGGAATCCAGCTATGGCGTAGAAGCCTTGCTTGGTCTCCAGCTGTTCCTGCGCAGTGTGGGGGAAGTGAAGGTGCTGGGGTATGAAACTGATGATGGCATCCAGGACAGGTGTGATGGCCTTTGATAGGGCTGGCTGTGAGACTCCTCCGACTCTGGCAGTTGTTGGTTGGAAGGGATGCGGAGGGATGTTGGTTGTCCGCTGTGTTGGTACCGTCAGCCCGTGGGCAATGTGGGTCATGATGCGGAGGATGGTTGTCCTTTTGAGCCTGTAGTGGGCAATGACATCCGCTGGCGCTAAGTCTGTGAGGCTGATGCGTTTTCGGAAGGTCCGCTGTCTTGTTCTGCGCTGCCTCGGTGGTGGTCCGGGGGGGGGGGGTGGTCCTGGTGGTGGGGGTGGTCCTGAGGGTGGTGGCGGTTGGTGTTGTGGCCCTCTTGGGTCTCCAAGCTGCATGATTAGTAGCTCCATGGCATCTGTTGGTCTTCAGATGTGGCTCTGGCCTGGGCTCCCTTTGTACTGCAGGTTTTCGTCCTACTTAAGACCAGTAGAAAGCAGGTGTTAAGTCCCTGCTGCTAACGCGCCTTATCGCCTGTTTTTGTCAGGCATCGCAGATCTGGCTGGTCGTTGAGAATATCGCGGAGTGGTGTTTTCGTGTGTGTTTGCACGGGAAAGCCTACTCTGCATATCATTAGCGTTAGTTGTCGCTCTCATCCGTGGCGATGTTTTTTGCGGCAGCTATCGCTGGAAAACTGGCGATTTCGGCAGTTTGCACCAGCTTGAGAATAGGGCGAAAATTCTATCGCAACTTTTGCGGAGCTAAAGTGCCGATAAATCGGCGATGAGTTCTTGAGAATATGCCCCAAACAGTGCTTGGGCTCCCACGCACCAACTTCCTTCACGCTGAATGAAGGTTCTATGCCCTTTATTACAGGTGCGTTCTGATGTCAGAACACCTATGCAATAAGATTTAAAAAACTGTACATTATAGGAGGATTACTGGTACCCATTTATTAGAGTTGGTTTGTGGTAAACAGGAAGCTAAGTGAATGTTGTAAATGGGTGGAGGGGGGTAAATATGGACCTTTCTTGGCTATGTCACTACTTCAATTTTTCTCACCTGATTTAATTTGGGGATATATCATTATTATTTGAAGGCGGCCTGCAATTATGGCCTGATAGTTCTGTCCCAAAGAAATAACATGTAATTGCATGGCCAGATGCCGACAAAGATCAGAGGACCCTCCTGTGCAGGCAGCTGCTAGTCCTCTTTATTTGCCACTGCAGACAAAGTAAGTCCTATTGAATCACCCTTTCGTTTGCAATTTGTTTTGCAATGTATTGGCTTTTAATGCTGGCATTCAATGTTCTTGCTTTCTGTGACGTCTGTTAGGCAGCCAGAGCCATTCAGAGTCAGCGGTACTGATGGAGATATATTTGCAAAGAGATTAGGGACCGGGTTACAGAACATTTTTGGCTGGAGCTAATACATATCCTCGTGATAAGTAAGGCGGTGCTTGGTGCAAACACCTTGTACCATCCCGTTATAAAAAGCAAATCAAATAGGAACAGCTTCACAACAAAGGGGTTACAACATTTCACTAACATACCTTTCACTAACACATATTTACATTAACTTACCTGTAGCATATGTTCACTTGCACTGCTTTTTTGTTTTCTGAGCCAGCGTGAAATGTTATGTGTGCAAAATGATTTGCATTTGTGTCTTAGTAGATCATGCAATGGCTGCCCACAACATGCCAGGGATAGCATGTTGCCATGGATTACCCCATTGCACCAGGGCCAGAATGTTTCCAGGGAAATTATCACCATAGTCCCATGGCCATCATGTTACCAGAGATTACCACCAGTGTTCCACGGTCAGTTTTTTCCCAAGCATTAGCACCAGTGTTCCAATGCCATCAGTTTACCAGGAACTACTACCAATTTGCCAGGGCTGGCATGTTGCAGAGAATTACCACCATAGTCCTAGGACCAACATGTTGCCAGGAACAGCCAACAAAGGGCCACGTCCAGCATGTAGGCATAGAGTGGCACCATTGTACCAGGTCCAGCATGTTGCCAGGTATAATCACCATTGTGCTAAGGCCAGTATTTTACCAAGAGTTACCACCGTTGTGGTGGTGCTGGAATGTTGCACAAGATTACCACCATTGAACCAGATACAGCATTTTACTATTTATTATCACCATTGTGCCACATTGAGCATATTGCCTGGGATTACCACCACTGTATCACAACCAGTGTGTTGTCAGGAATTACCACCATTATGCCAGGGCCAGTGGGTTCCCAGGAATTACCATCACTGTGTTGGAATCAGCATGTTGCCAGGAATTAATACCCCTGTGAGAAGACCATCATGTTGCCAAGGGTTACCACCACTGTGCACGGGCCAGAGATTACCATCATTCTGCCAGAGCCAACAATTTACCAGGAATTACCACCTTTGTGCCAAGACCGGTGTGTTGTCTAAAATTAACACGAATGTGCCAGAGCCAGCATGCTGCCTGAGATTACCACCAATGTGGTAGAGCTCGTATTTTAACAGGGGTTCCCACCATTCTGCCAGGGCCAGCATGTTTCCAGGGATTACCACTGGTGTGCCAGCACCTGCATTTTAGCAGACATTACCTCAATTTTGCCAGGGCCATTATGTTAGCAGAGATTACCGCCAATGTAAACACAAGGAGATGATGGACGGAGCGCTGAAACTTTTCAGACACTCACCCCCAGTCACAGATCTGGGTTGAATCCATCATCATTCTTTAGCTCACTTCGCCACCTCAGTTCAGACCCAGCTATATGCAAATCAGTCTTGACCCTGTGCCTCATGGGAACAGTCCAGCCCGAACTGACAAGCCAGGTCTTCCCTGAACCGGAAACAAGCATCCTGGGACTGGTTTCTGGGTAACACCTTTCATCAGCCAGGCTAGCTTGAATCCAGTGGCAAAGTGAGCATGGGACCCACGTCTGGGCATACCCTGCCAACTTAGGGCGAACAAAGCAAACACAAGGAGATGATGGAAGCCGGCTCGGACAGGTGAGCCCGATGTCCTGTTGGAGCTGAGCATGTCGCCCCTCCCCCTTCCTCTTTCCACGGCTTCCGGGATGATGCGGCTGTAACAGCTTGCAGCGAGACGAGGCTGCAGTGAAGCGAGCGCTACGGTATCGGCGTTCGGCGCCCTGAAGAAATTACTGGTGCGTGAAGCGGCTTCGAGGTAGCGGACCACCCGCTGCCCCCCCGCAGTGCAGACACGAGGTATCGGCTTGATATCGGCGTCAAGGCTGTAGCTGAAATCGTCAGAAGTCTTGCAAGGCGGGAGACCCATGGAGCTGGTGGTCTGAGGATCGCGCTGATGAGGAATCAGCCCTTAAAGAGCCTGAGGAGCTAAGAGAGCTAGAGGGCTGGAAGCGAGGACTGCGAGTGTGGAGTGTGAAATAGGGGCAGCAACGGATTACCAGGCACTGCACTGCACATTGCCACCAAGTCTGTAAGGCACGGTAGGACTTTCTCTGTGAGCTGTTTTCTTGTATTTCACAAACTCTTAAGAGTACCGTGCTGGCTGGATCTTTCCTGACAGATTGTCAGTAGTTACATAATCCCCTCTTAGGCTACTTCTTGTGTGGTTGTTGGCAGTTTGGCCGCAATAGTGACTGTAAGGTGTCCTATATGTTCTATATGGACAGTGGGAAAAAAAAATAACTGCGCAAGTGAAGTCAATTAAGGGCTTGGATAGAGAGCTATGCGTCAGATGGTTTTGAGAGGGACAACAGCTCGAGGAGCAGCTCCAACCATAGCCCCCCGCTTCTCCATCATCAGCACAGAAAGCTAGACGTCAAACAGCGCAGGCTCGTATTTTGGCAGCCAGGAGAGGAAGAACTGTTCAGAAAACTAGGGGAGATGTAAACTTCACGAGCTCGCAAGTGGCTCTCTTGTCTCAGAAGTTCTCTTCTACGCTTTCTGACTCCCCTGAAACATCTGCGGCCTCGCTGGAGCTCTCGCCAGAAGTGAGATCTGAGGGCAAAGGCAGAGTCGCAGGGTCAACGGTAGCGGTGTTGTCTTTGCCAGGTTCTGATGCACTAGGTATTGGGAACTCAGAAGTGGTTAATTCTCCTAACCCTCCTAAGGAGTACCCGGTATTTTCTATAAATCGAAACTTTAATCAGATGGCTAATGTGGTTAAGACAGCGGAAAAGCGGATAGCGGACAAGACACTTCCTGAAGAAGCTGTCCCTGTAATTCGAGAGAAAGGTGCGGATGCCACTACCTGAACTAGGGCTCCTCTAGGAAATGAAGGAGAGATCTCTTGCGAAAAAAGTTCAGAAAATCAAGTTCAATCAAGGCAGTGGGCAGGGACTGCACAAGGGGTAACGCTGGAGGTAGCAAGACGCAATTCCAGGACAAGTGAGGGCCTGGGGTCTTTATCCCCTTCACTACAGCACGGCTCGCCGAGGGGACCAGGGCCAGGGCCAGAACCAAGGGCCTTGGCTTCACAGCAGGAAATGGATAATAGCGCCGCTAATGCTGGGGGAGGCACCGTTGATACTGTCTTTGCTATGGCCCAATCTTCAGACGTCCCGTTAGATCAAATGCAGCAGCTCTTTGAGACCATTTTGGGAGAGATCCGAGACTGTAAGTCTTCGCAAGCTCAGGAACTCTCTCTACTGCACCAATGCCTAGATAAAATTGAAACCATGGTACAGCAAATACCTGAGAGATTTAAAGAGCTGGAACAACGGGTATCTGATATTGAGGATCGGTCTGCAGTATGTGATTCTGACATTGTCTCTCTCCAGAAGAAGCTTCAGGCCTCCCAGAATAAGATCGATGAGATGGAGAATTATGCAAGGCGCTCGAATCTGCGCTTCACAGGGGTTCCAGAAGATAGTGAACGCATTGACGGGCAATCCAACCCAGTGGCTTATATGGAATCATTAATTAGAGATCATTTGCTCGAGAAAACACCTGAAGACCTTACAGTAGTGCGAGCCCATAGAGTTCCTTTCCAGAAAATTCCAGGGGCTAAGTTTCCCAGGACAATAATTGTGAACTTTCTGGATTATCGTATTAGAGAGGCAGTACTAACAAAGGCAATTCAGAAGAGAGAGATTGTTCTAGCCAGCGGAGGCCGAGTACGAGATTTCTCCGACATGTCGGCAGCAGCACGGAGACGGAAGGATTTTGTTGGAATGCTGAGCCAATTCAAGAGTGCAGGAGCCCAGGCCTCTATTGCACAGCAGTCCAAACTGAGAGTGCTATGGAAAGGAAGGTTCCATCTATGTGTTTCTCTTGAAGAAGCCCAAGATCTACTACAGAAGATTGTTCAAGATAATGAAAAACATTAAGAGACTTGGGTAGTCTCAATTAAACTGTAGTAGACTTAAGTAGAGTTTTTTTGTTTTTTTTTCCTGAACAATCAGCTTACTGTAAGAACTGCTCAATATGTTTTTCCCTTTTTTTGCTTTTGTATCTTGGAACTTTGGCACTTTAAACAACTCTGAAGGCTACTTTTTGCTGATAGGACCTATTGCCATTTTGCACTATACTCTCCTTTTGGGGAAGGGGGGAGATGAGTTGTAATGCACTTTACAGAGCACTTTACAGGGTTTACCCCTTTTTTCATAGTGTATGTTGGGGCAGTAAAATTGCGGTCTTTGCACTAATGACATTGTATATATTACAGTAAGCAATAAGCTTATAGCTGATGTTTTTTTTTTTATATGGCACTTTGCACACTGCACTTTTCTGCATTGGCACTTTACAGAGTCTATTCCTCTACACTTTTCTTGGTACTCTATATACTCTACCCCTTTGTCATAATATGTGTGGAGGTAATGTTATGCAGGTTTTTGCAGTTTTTTGCACTAATGACAGTTGCATTTGCTTTTGCATTTGGTATAGTAAGCTTGTAGCTGACGTTCTTTGTATTTTGCACATTGCACTTTATTTATTTTCTGGTACTGGCACTATATATGTTCTACCCCGTGTTCATAAGGTATATTGAGGTATATCGAGGTAGTAAACTGTACTAATGAACATTGCATTCGCTGCAGTAGACTGAAATAGGCTTAAAGCTGATGTTATCTGTATGGCATTTTGCACATTGCACATTGCACTTTACCTTCTCAGGTACTGCGCCTTTTTTTTTTTTTGCACTAGTGAATCTTGGATACTATACTGCATATGTTTATACGTATTGAATTAGCAAGCTACGGGTGATATATCTCAAATATCCCGGGGTTAATTTAATTGAGATTTCTCTTTTTCAGAGGTGAAGGGGGGGAGGACGTGCTCCCGGGTGCCAAGTCAAGGCACCTTGTTGTTGGAGGGAGGCTGTGGTAGTAAAGGAACGGCAACCTCACTCCACAGACAGTTTGTGGTGGGCAGAGGGGAGGGGGAAGAGGGGGGTAGCATTAAAAAAATGAGCGTATGGTTAGCAGGCAGACTAGGAATGTTGAGCAATATGATTAAATTTGGAGGCCAAGTTGAAATTGGCAGGGGCTCTGTCACCAAGGGGCTCGACTTGATTCTATTGAAAGATCTGATACAAATGGAAAAGAGTTGGAGGAGAGAATATGATAGAGAATATGATAGTCCTGGTTGTAAAGAGCTACGTAGGTCTAAGGGTTGACACAATTGTTGAAAGTAATTTCATGTAATGTGAATGGCCTCTTGAACTCACAAAAAAGAAGAGCTATGTTAAAGTGGCTAGAATCTTTCTCACCCCAGGTGATTTTTTTGCAGGAGACGCATCTCAAATCTAATTCCCCCAACTTTACTCTCCCTAAGAAATATGCCCAAGCATACTTTGCCTCGGCCCAGGCAGCAGTGCGAGGAGTGGGTATTCTTTTGTCTTCGGATTTGGATTGGGAGGTGGGTAAGGTGATTCCGGACGAGGGTGCTAGGTGGTTGTGGATAGAAGTCTTAGTTAATGGAATAGCTGTCGTCTTGCTTAATTATTATGGTCCAATTGGTGACGACTGTGCGGCCCTGGAACAGGTATATGATCTGCTGGTGGGTGTGCAGGGGTATATAATTATGGGGGGAGATTTTAACTTAATACAAGATTTACGTCTTGATACCTCCAATAAGGGAAAAAAGCAATTAAAACCTAAAACAGATAGGCTCTTAAAAATTATTAAAGAGGATCTCGCCTTACTGGACCCATGGAGGGTAGACCACCCAGGTGTCACTGAGTTCACGTGTTACTCAGCGAGATTTAAAACAGCATCCCGTTTGGATTTTTTATTGATTAGTAATCGGTTCACAAGGGGGATTCTTTGATTCTCTCTAATCCATTTTCAGATCACTCTTTAGTATCCTTAATATCACACTTTCCTGCCCCCAGGAGAAAGAGTAATAGGTGGCATTTTGACAAAGCACTGTTATCAGATCAAAAATGGATTGATGAAACCCATGATTTTATAGGGTGGTTCTTCAAGGAGAATGTGAATACGGCGCATGGTATGGGAGGCTTTTAAGGCTACGTTTAGGGGACGGGTGGTGGGATATAGTGCTAATCTTTATAAGCTAAGGAAACTGAAGATTGCCGGTCTCCAAGAAGCGGTGGAGCGGGTTAGGAGAGAACTTTCAGGGAGGTCAACTGGGGAGGAGGAAGAGGCACTTCACCAGGAGCTATTAAGAGCTAAGGAGGAGCTGAAAAGTTTTTTTCTGCTTGAGGAAATTGCTGGAAGTAAAGCCGCCCGTCAAAAGGCATACGAGGAAAGCCAGCATATCTGGAAATTCTTTAGCTTGGTCCACAAAAACGCAACAGAGCAAACAGTCTATCCCACAAATTAGAAATCGGAGTACTAGGTGCCTGGTGAACGATAAAGATGGAATTGCCAACATTTTTATATCACATTTCAGCAAGATATATGCGGAAGTCCAGACAGTTGACCCTCAAGCTCTTGCTGACTATTTTACAACAGTCTCCCTGCCTAAAGTTAGCGAGGAGGACTGTATGCTTTTGACTGAACCGATTACAATCATAGAATTAAGTGAAATCGTTAAAAAAATGGCAAATGGGAAGGCGAGTGGCAATGATGGGATCCCCATTGAAGTATATAAACTGTTTTTAAACAAACTCACCCCTTTCTTAGTATCACTGTATAACCAAGTTATGGCTGGAACGGGAGTTTCAGACAGATTCAAGGAATCAGTGATGATCTCAATTCTAAAAAGGATAAGGACCCTAAAGATCCAAGCTCTTATCGCCCAATAAGCCTACTAAATGTAGACTATAAGCTTCTTATGAAAATCTGGGCAAATAGAATTATGGGCTGCGCACATTATTTGGTTCATGCAGACCAAACAGGGTTTTTGCCGGGGAGATCTATGGCTGCGAATACCTTCTATCTGATTCAAGCTATTGACTATTTTTCTGCTACAAAGGAGGCTGCGGCCATCTTAATGATGGACGCAGAAAAAGCATTCGACCTGGTGTATTGGCAGGCCCTCTTCTTTATTTTGGGGGAGTTCGAATTTCCACGCCATCTGATCGAGATGCTGGAGAGAATCTATAGGGGAGCCATCGCAAAAATTATTATAAATTCAGAGGAGGCGGGAGAGGTAGTAATAAGGTGGGGTACTAGGCAGGGATGCCCCCTCTCCCCCTTCTGTTCTCACTTTTTATTGAACCATTAGCGATAAAAATTCGTTCTAACCCATTAATCCAAGCCCCCCTATTAGAAATGGCCAAAATAAAGCTATTCGCTGATGATTTGATCCTGTACCTGAATCCAGAAAAATCAAACATCCAGATAGCATTGGGAGAAATCCAGGCATTTACAGAATTGGGAGGTTACAGGGTCAATCAATCTAAAACGGAGCTTCTTTTATTTAATACACCAGGAATAGAGCTGCCGGAAGGGCTAAAAAAAATTCCATTTAAACCATCTAGATATCTGGGCTTGTATGTAACAATGGACTTCCTTCAACTTTTTCACCTAAATTACGGTAAAACACTTGACAAAATAAAAAGTCTGTTAGATAGATGGGCATTATTGACCTTGTCAATAATAGGTCGAGTCTCTCTGATAAAAATGTCGATTCTTCCTTTGTTGTTATTTTTATTTTCAAATCTTCCTTTAAAGATTCCAATCTCATATTTTAATGAAGTTGATAAGGTGCTTCGGGAGTTTATTTGGGCTAAGAAAAAATCTTGCATTAATTTATCTATTCTACAATTGGATGTAGATCAGGGAGGTCTTGCGTTACCTCATTTAGCTACTTATTACAAAGCTGCATTACTTAGCTTAATAACTCAACTTCTGTCCCCTTTCTCGAAGTTTGATAATTTTTTATTTAATCATATGCTTAGGGAAAGTGCTATTAAGCTACCAGCATTTTTGCGAACTGCAAAGTTACCAAAAAAACCAAGATATAAGGTGGTGAATATACTATTAAGCCGCATTCAGCGATTTCATAAAAATTATAATGTTCCACCATGCCATGCATACTCCTTTCTTTGTGACTGTGAGGTATGGGGCCTCAAACTCCCACAAAAAGGGGTACAGCCTGATATTTTGTTGGGCTTTTTTAAATTGGGCGATTTTTATAATGGCACTAATCAGATGACGTGGGAGGCTTTTGTGACACAATTTGAAACACGGAGCCGTGACTTCTGGCTAAGTTTTAGGCAGATTTTATGCTTCCTCTGGACTAACTTCAGAGGAATCAGTGAGAGTACAAGAGTAATTTTAAAAGCTGCCTTTGAATTAAACCTATCGGGCATTGGCAACTGGTACAAGGTACTACGCCAGGAGAAGAACAAGAACTTCATTGAATTAATGCTCCCAAAAATCGCTCAGGAAACTAACTGCAGGTTTAGTAGACAGGAATGGCTACGAGTCTGTGAAGCTTGGCCACAGGGCATTGAGAGCGGCCAACTTTCAAAGAATGTCCTTCCTTTCTAGATGGGTGGCCTATTACACTCCCTCCAGGCTCCATAAATGGTTCCCTACGCTACCGAATGACTGTTTTAGATGTAATCTGCCTGAGGCAGGGGACTGGACACATATATTTTTCACTTGTCTGAAATTACAACACTTTTGGGAAGAGGTTTTTAGGTTTATCAGTAAATGTGTTTCATTAGTTATCCTTCCATGTGCATCGCTGGCGCTATTTGGCTTCTCCTACGTAATTGAGCAGCTCTCATTATACGAGCAATTCTTTGTGTCCCTTGCCATAGCAGTAGCCAAATCTTTAATTTTACAAAATTGGAGATCTCAGAAATTACCTACATTGACCCTGTGGTTACAAAAGATGGAGAGGACTTACAAATTTGAGGAGGCCTACGCAAAGAGGATAGGGGCGGTACGGAGATTTGGGATGACATGGAAGGGCTATGTTGCAATCACACACATAAATTATACTATGTGATTTATTATTGTGGAATTCCCAGCGAAGAGTGTAATTATATAGGGTATTAAGTTAGGGGTCACACGTTATCATAGATTTGACTTTTAGAATGCTGGTTTTATACATCATGTAAAATGGAGTATGAATTTATGTCTTTTTTTACCATGGATTTTAAATGTGAGACTTAATATGCAATAGGTTTTATCTTCTCTGCCTTTTAGTATATTTTGTGTATCATATTTATTATGTACTAATGGATTATGAAATTTGTTAAACTTAGGGGGTCATTACGATGTAGGGCGGATCGCCACTGCCCGCATGGCGGTGGCGATCCGCCCTACATTTCCCTCCACCCGCCACCCATTTTCCCCCACCATATTAGTATGGCGGGGGGACCCCGGTGGACGGAGAGACCGTCCGCCGGTTTTCCGCCGGTCGACAAGTCGACTGGGCAGAAAAGGGGCTAGATATGGTGGCGGTGTCTGCTAGACACCGCCATCCATATTAGCATGGGTGCGGGAAGCAGCCTTTCCGTGGCGGCGATGCCGCCACGAAAAAAAATGCGGAGTTTGCTGTTGGGGGCCCGTTGCGGGCCCCCAGGGTATTGGGGGGGTGGGGGGTGCACATGGGGGGTACCTATGGTACCCCCCTACATTGTCATGGACAAGGTGGCAGGCACCGCGCGGTGCCTGTCACCTTGTGCATGACAATGCACACAGTGCATTCCCAGCATTGTGGCGGGCGGTGCTGTGTGCACCGCCCACCACAATGCTGGGAATGGAGGATGCCACCGCCACGGTGGCGGTGGCATCCTAATCGCTGGTGCGGGACCGCCGCACCACTGGTGGCCGGTCCCAGCACCGCTAGGGTGGCGGGCGGACAAAAGTCCACCCGCCATCCTAATAGGCCTCTTATTGTCTATTTATTATGTGTAATTGGAGAGTCTGCAAATTTGTCTGTACTATGTTTGTTTCCTACGCTCAATAAAACATTTTTTTTTTTTAAAAGAGATGATGGACGGAGCACTGAAACTTTTCAGACACTCACCCTCAGTCACAGATCTGAGTTGAATCTATCATCATCCTTTAGCTCACTTCACCACCTCAGTTCATACCCAGCTATATGCAAATCAGTCTTGACCCTGTGCCTCATGGGATCAGTCCAGTCCGAACTGCCAAGCCAGGTCTTCCCTGAACCGGAAACAAGCATCCTGGGACCGGTTTCTGGGTAACACCTTTCATCAGCCAGGCTAGCTTGAATCCAGTGGCAAAGTGAGCAAGGGACCCACGTCTGGGCATACCCTGCCAACTTAGGGCGAACAAAGCAAACACAAGGAGATAATGGACGGAGCGCTGAAACTTTTCAGACACTCACCCTCAGTCACAGATCTGGGTTGAATCCATCATCATTCTTTAGCTCACTTCTCCACTTCAATTCAGACCCAGCTATATGCAAATCAGTCTTGACCCTGTGCCTCATGGGAACAGTCCAGCCCGAACTGCCGAGCCAGGTCTTCCCTGAACCGGAAACAAGCATCCTGGGACCAGTTTCTGGGTAACACCCTTCATCAGCCAGGCTAGCCTGAATCCAGTGGCAAAGTGAGCAAGGGCCCCACGTCTGAGCATACCCTGCCAACTTAGGGCAAACAAAGCAAACACAAGACGGAGCGCTGAAACTTTTCAGACACTCACCCCCAGTCACAGATCTGGGTTGAATCCATCATCATTCTTTAGCTCACTTCGCCACCTCAGTTCAGACCCAGCTATATGCAAATCAGTCTTGAGCCTATGCCTCATGGTAACAGTCCAGCCCGAACTGCCAAGACAGGTCTTCCCTGAACCCGAAACAAGCATCCTGGGACCGGTTTCTGGGTAACACCCTTCATCAGCCAGGCTAGCTTGAATCCAGGGGCAAAGTGAGCAAGGAACCCACGTCTGGGCATACCCTGCCAACTTAGGGCGAACAAAGCAAACACAAGGAGATGATGGATGGAGCGCTGAGGACTTTTCAGACACTCACCCCCAGTCACAGATCTGGGCTGAATCCATCATCATTCTTTAGCTCACTTCGCCACCTCAGTTCAGACCCAGCTATATGCAAATCAGTCTTGACCCTGTGCCTCATGGGAACAGTCCAGCCCGAACTGCCAAGCCAGGTCTTCCCGACTCAAGCATCCTGGGACCGGTTTTTGGGTAACACCCTTCATCAGCCAGGCTAGCTTGAATCCAGTGGCAAAGTGAGCAAGGGACTCACGTCTGGACATAATACCCTGCCAACTTAGGGCGAACAAAGTAAACACAAGGAGATGTTGCCCTGCCAACTTAGGGCAAACAAAGTAAACACAAGGAGATGATGGACCGAGCGCTGAAAACTTTTCAGACACTCAACCCCAGTCACAGATCTGGGTTGAATCCATCATCATTCTTTAGCTCACTTCACCACCTCAGTTCAGACCCAGCTATATGCAAATCAGTCTTGACCCTGTGCCTCATGGGAACAGTCCAGCCCGAGCTGCCAAGCCAGGTCTTTCCTGAACCAAGCATCCTGGGACCGGTTTCTGGGTAACACCCTTCATCAACCAGGCTAGCTTGAATCCAGCGGCAAAGTGTCAAAGTGAGCAAGGGACCCACGTCTGGGCATACCCTGCCAACTTAGGGCGAACAAAGCAAACACAAGGAGATGATGGATAGAGCGCTGAAACGTTTCAGACACTCACCCCCAGTCACAGATCTGGGTTGAATCCATCATCATTCTTTAGCTCACTTCGCCACCTCAGTTCAGACCCAGCTATATGCAAATCATTCTTGACCCTGTGTCTCATGGGAACAGTCCTGCCCGAACTGCCAAGCCAGGTCTTCCCTGAACCGGAAACAAGCATCCTGGGAACAGTTTCTGGGTAACACCCTTCATCAGCCAGGCTAGCTTGAATCCAGTGGCAAAGTGAGCAAGGGACCCACGTCTGGGCATACCCTGCCAACTTAGGGCGAACAAAGCAAACACAAGGAGATGATGGACTGAGCGCTGAAACTGTACCAGGATGCTTGTTTCCGGTCCAGGGAAGACATGGCTTGGCAGTTTGGGCTGGACTGTTCCCATGAGGCACAGGGTCAAGACTGATTTGCATATAGCTGTGTCTGAACTGGGGTGGCGAAGTGAGCTAAAGAACGATAATGTATTCAACCCAGATCTATGACTGGGGGTGAGTGCCTGAAAAGTTTTAGCGCTCCGTCCATCATCTTCTTGCGTTTGCTTTGTTCGCCCAAAGTTGGCAGGGTATGCTGTTGGGTTGTATATGTTATTTATTATGTGCCGTTCCTTACGTGACTGTAGGGAATTTCCATCTCTGTGGAATTCCAGAACGGAAGGTACGGTGGGGAACAGTGACAGTTGAGCTGATGAGCTGATGCCTGAGACTTGCGGTCGTTGCTCCTGTCTTGTTGGAGATATATATATATAAATAAAGAATTGGAGTGCTCACGTTTCTGCCTCCTTTCACTGGCGACGAGTTACTTCTCCTCCAAGAAGTCCATGCGTGCCTGAATTTCATCCACCTACCGGAGCGGCGAACCTATTTCAAGTCTTCGAGGAGGTGAGGAATCTGACGTATAACGAAATTCAGCGGAAAGGCATCCTCGCAATCCGCGTTTTCCTGTGTGCTTGAGGTGAGACTATTCATAACTTTAACCATTTTGCCTGTCTCGCAAGCGTTAAGGAGTCTTCCTCGCGCTTCCTCGCGTGCATGGCAATTGGGTTTGTGACGTCTACAACGTGAGCAGTGCCTGTTTACCTGGCGCCGCTCAACGCTGCGTCTCTACGTCTCCTGCCGCCATTTTAGATGTATCCAATACGCTACCATAGCAACGTAGCGGCTTTTATCAACACTGACGAGGAAAGCGTTTAAGGATTACGCGCACAGCTGATTAAGACATCGCTGATGCGGTCACAGCACTGATGTTGTTTCTACTGTATCACAAGGGGCAAGACGACCCTTATGTACTTTGTCTGTGAATGGAAAAGATATCAAAATGTTAGCTGACTCTGGATCTCCATTTACAATTATAAGTGACAAAATATGGGAAGACTTGTTTAAATCTCATGGCATTATTTTAAAACATTCATCAGTCCGTCCCATTGCTTATGGAGGCACAACCATTGAAGTACTTGGTGAGTTTCATGCAAATTTATGTTTTAAAGGTAGTAATGCCCAAGGTGTAGTTTATGTAGCAAAAGATGATACATGTTTATTAGGGTGGCACGACCAAGGTAATTTGGGGAATATTTTGGATCCTAATGATCCTGAACAAGTCATATTGAAGAAAGATTTAGTTTGTATACAAACAGTGAAGGAAAATTCATGGGAGTCAATGTATCCTGAAATTTTTAATGACAAATTAGGTCTATTTAAAGGATTCAAGCACAAAATCAGATTAATCGATGATGCTGAACCTGTAGTACACAAAGTTCGCAGAGTACCTTTGGCTTTACGGGATGCACTTAAAAAAGAATTAAATAAGCTATGTTCCAGCGATGTCATAGAACCCATTGAGTCTTCCGATTGGGTTTCACCCATTGTCTTAGCCTGGAAGGCCAATGGTGCGTTGCGCATGTGTGTTGATCTTCGCGATCTGAATCGCAATATCTGGGTTGATCAACACCCTTTGCCCAATATCACTGAGATTACTTCTAGCCTTAAGAATGGTGAATGGTTTAGTTTACTTGATATGACATCAGCTTACCATCAAATTGATTTACACCCCGATTCTAGACACTACACTGCGTTCATCACCCCGGAGAGTTTATTCCAATACAAACGAATGCCCTTTGGGCTTGCTTCTGCATCAGCAGTTTTCCAAAGAATTGTGGAAAGCATGTTCAAAGATATCCCCGGGGTGATGGCGTCCAAGGATGATGTGTTGGTTTATGGTTCTAATCAGATTCAACACAATGAGAGATTGCGTCATGTTTTTTCTATTCTAAAAGAAAAAGGGGTCACTTTGAGTATTGAAAAATGTAAATTAAATGTGACCTCTGTGGATTATTTAGGATATAGAATATCTGCTAAGGGTGTTGAACCTAAATCCAGTCTAGTTAAGGCAATAGAGGATTTTTGTGCACCTAGTGATAAGGATAAGTTGAGGTCCTTCATGGGACTCATCGAGTTCTATGCAAGATTTGTGCCTAATTGTTCTACCAAAACATTCCATATGAGGAATCTACTTTAAAAAAATGTCATTTTTAAATGGAATCCTGAATGTGAAGAAGAATTTCACATAATTAAAAAAGAGATTGCACATGCCGTTCCTCTAAAACCTTTTGACATCAATGATCACACAATTATTATGACCGATGCCAGTCAGAAGGGTCTTGGTGCTGTACTCATGCAGCATAGGGATGGCAGAGATGAAGTGGTAGCCTTTGCTTCTAGAGGTCTGAAGGGTGCTGAAGCTACTTACTCAGTGATAGAACGCGAAGCGTTAGCTTGCTGGTGGGGAATTGTTCATTTTAAACAGTATCTATGGGGCTCCAAATTTACTGTAAGAGTGGATCATAAACCTTTGGTTCAACTCTTTACCACCAAAGGAGGAGATAAAGCCACTCCTCGAATTGCAAAGTGGCAATACAGACTGTTAGAACATAACTTTAATGTCGAATATGTTCCTGGAATACGTAACATTTTAGCAGATTGTTTGTCCAGGATACCAGGTTGTACTCATGATGCGGATGTTCAGGATGATAAGGGATCTGAGTCAGAGATTTTTGTTACGCTGTGTCTAATTGAGATGGAGCCATTTTAGAAAGTGAATGGAGAGATGCGTATGACACTGATTAGGCTTTAAGAAACTCATGGGTATAGTTCACACAGGTTGGACGAATGAATGTTTGAAGGATGAAACCATCAGCAAATTTAGGCATGTTTTTGATGAACTCTCTATTGTAAATGGACTTTTATATCGCTCTTCCTTACTTGTGGTTCCTATGAACATGAGAGTCAAAGTGCTTACTCTAGTTCATGAAGGCCACATTGGTATGCATGCCATGAAGAGAAGGATTAGAGAGCAGTTTTGGTGGCCCGGTCTTGACAAGCAAGTCGAACATTTTGTTAGAGACTGTTTATATTGTGCTGTAAGTGACAAGTCTCAAGTGACAGTACCTAGTTCAGTTCAAGCTGTTAGTGTTCCTTCCAAGCCATGGTCCAAACTGGCCATTGATATTATTGGTCCCATATCTCTGTCTGACAGTGGTGTTTCGGAATATGGTATTGTTTTAATAGATTACTATAGTCGTTGGCCGGAATTGAAATTTGTAAAGGTTCCCACAACTTTTTGTGTAATAGAATTTCTTGAATTCTTATTTGCCAGGGAAGGTGTTCCAGACGAAATAGTCTCAGACAATGGCTGCCAATTTACTTCTTCAGAGTTTGAGAGATTTGTAAACTTCATGGGTATCAAACACACAAAAACCTCACTTTACCACCCTAGGAGTAATGGTCTTGTAGAGAGATTCAACAGAGTGATCAAGGACAACATACAATTGTCTAAAGCCAGTAGTTTAAATTGCAAAAATAAACTTAAAAGTTTGTTGTGGGCTGTACGTACCACCCCAAATTCTGATACTGAAGTTTCCCCTTTCATTTTACTAAGGGGCCGTCTTTCATCTTCTAAATTGTTAAGGAAGTGGATGGGTGAATTTAGTTTACCTGTAGATAAAATAAAAGAAGTAGAGAAGAAAAGAGTAGATGCTCAAAACAAGTACGTTCAAAATAGTTCTAGAGAGCTCAATGTGAAAGTTGGTGATCGAGTTAGAGTCAAATGTGCTCGCATTGTACCTAAAGGCGAGTCCAAGTTATCTAGTCTTAAGTCTGTTGTAAGAGTTAACAAGAGTGCTGTACAATTGGAAGACGGTAGATGGTGGAACAAAAACAAAATCTCAGTTTCCAAATCAACCCATCTTTCGGTGCATAATGATTTTGCACCTCACCATAATCAAGGTGAAGTGGTTCATGGTTCTAATACCCGTGTTCCTTCGTCTAGGGTTTCAAGAGTACCTAAGAAATTTCATGATTATGTTATGCATTAATATGTTTTACTCTTTGTTGTTTTGCTATTTCTTTTTAATTGTTTTCTTTTGCAGAGGAGGAAGATGTGTTGGGTTGTATATGTTATTTATTATGTGCCGTGCCTTACGTGACTGTAGGGAATTTCCATCTCTGTGGAATTCCAGAACGGAAGGTACGGTGGGGAACTAGTGACAGTTGAGCTGATGAGCTGATGCCTGAGACTTGCGGTCGTTGCTCCTGTCTTGTTGGAGATATATATATAAATAAAGAATTGGAGTACTCACGTTTCTGCCTCCTTTCAGTAGGTCACATGGGCAGTGGTAGAGAAAGTCACTGTCAATACCAGAGGTGGCGATCCAACGAATATACTAAATATGAGAGAGTACAAAAGGATACACTTACTGGAAATAGTTAATCAGGGTCTAAATGAATTTGAAGAGATTGCTAAATAAGTAGCACAACTCAACAATGGCTGAATGACGTGCTTTTTTACCAGACATAATGAAAAGTCCTTTTAACATGTAGTAAAGTGTATACTAATATTGTGATTGAGGACTTCTTTTGACACAAAAGGCTTTGTTGAGGGCGTCTTTCCAGGTCCTGCAGAAATAGGCAGCTTCATGACTGAGAAGGCATCATTAAAAAAGCAGATACAATTGGGATTTATCATTTTGCATACTGGAGACATTATGTAAACTATAACTGTGTAAAATGTGCAAGTAGCAGTGACAGGATTCACATAGTTGTACATGAACTCATATCATAATTCTTATATAATTGGTTATTACAATTGCATTTTTAGCATGTACGACAGGCATAACATTCAAACTGTGTTTGGACACTGAGTCGAACATCTTACTAGACTGTATAATGCTTTGGGCTAGTGGTTTGGTTCAGACATACATGAATATTGATCTATTTGTGTACTAACAATGTTGTAGGTGTTTCTTTTGCTAAAAGGTTGAAAACGTGTGTCTAAAATTGTTTCTGTGCTCCAAGTTTGTAATGTAAGAATTCCAGCATCCATCATCACAAGACTTTGGACATAAACAGTTGTGTACGAAAAAAAACAACAACAAAAAACTTCTTAAATGTGCAACCTTAAAAGTATTGTTATGTTAAACAATGAAGATACAATGCTATCGTATGCTGGATTGCATATAATGAGGATACACACAAATGTGAAAATTTAAAACAAAAACTGTGCGTGTGAGCGTTTTAGCCTTCTTGAATCTAGGGTAAAGATGCTGAAAAACTGTGAGTGTTAATGCTGAAAGTTTAAATGAGCTGTGCACATCAGCGATATATTTATTAGTGTTTCTCCAACAAGACAGGAGCAACGACCGCAAGTCTCAGGCATCAGCTCATCAGCTCAACTGTCACTGTTCCCCACCGTACCTTCCGTTCTGGAATTCCACAGAGATGGAAATTCCCTACAGTCATGTAAGGCACGGCACATAATAAATAACATATACACCCCAACATATGCCCAGACGTGGGTCCCTTGCTCACTTTGTCACTGGATTCAAGCTAGCCTGGCTGATGAGGGTTGTCAGCCCAAAACCGGTCCCAGGATGCTTGTTTCCGGTCCAGGGAAGACATGGCTTGGCAGTTCGGGCTGGACTGTTCCCATGAGGCACAGGGTCAAGACTGATTTGCATATTGCTGTGTCTGAACTGGGGTGGCGAAGTTTCAGCGCTTCGTCCATCATCTCCTTGTGTTTGCTTTGTTTGCCCTAAGTTGGCAGGGTATGCCCAGACATGGGTCCCTTGCTCACTTTGCCACTGGATTCAAGCTAGCCTGCCTGATGAGGGCTGTTAGCCTGAAACCGGTCCCAGGATGCTTGTTTCCGGTCCAGGGAAGTCATGGCTTGGCAGTTTGGGCTGGACTGTTGTCATGAGGCACAGGGTCAAGACTGATTTGCATATAGCTGTGTCTGAACTGGGGTGGCAAAGTGAGCTAAAGAACGATTATGTATTCAACCCAGATCTGTGACTGGGGGTGAGTGTCTGAAAAGTTTCAGCGCTCCGTCCATCATCTCCTTGTGTTTGCATTACCACCAGTGTGTCAAGACCTGCATTTTACTAGGAGTTGCCACTGTTGTGCTAGTGTCTGCATGCTGTTTGGGAGTACCACCATTGTGCCAAGTCCAGCCTCTAACAGGTGGGACAGTGGGCAAAACATTTGCTTACCCCCCCACACACACATGCATTTAGAGACATGCAGTCGAGCACACACAAACATATGCCCACACATGCAAGCACACAAAGGCATTGACACACACGCACACACGCACACACACACACACACACACAAACACACACACACAATTCGTAGATGCCCTATTCTAACCCATCCATCCCCAAGCTACCTCTATCCTATACCTAACTACTAACCTACGTACATGGTATTTATTTAAGTACACAAATCAATCAATCACTCAAACAGCATTTGTATAGCGCAACACTGTCACCCCAGCGGTATCTAGGCGCTGTGTCTCTGTGGAAGAAGCAGGTCTTGAGTCTCTTGCTGAAGTCTGGCAGCAAGGGGCTGTGCGGAGGGTTAGGATGTTTTCTTCTTAGCAGGTGGATTATAGAGCTTAGTGAACTGGTCAGAATGTGCTAACAGCCTCCGAGGCCTCACAGGAGACATCTGCTGGAAGGCCTAAAATGGGATGATTGGAGGGTGATGATGGTGAATCTGTTGTGGAAGTTCTGTCCTCTTTGGCGGTCTGTGGGTGACTCTCAAGCTCTGGAGCAGGGACACTTGCCCCTTTGAAAGTGGTGCCTCAAAGTTGTGCAATGAGTTTGCAATTCTGAGCAACTCCCTGCAGTTTTCCTGGCCAGACTCCGTGTCCAGTGTTCCGGCATGTTGGGCTGCATGCCAATTACGGCGTTGGAGTATGCTATGAAGCATGTCTAAATATGCATTTGGCGCTGCAGTTCCAATTGATCTCTCAGAAGTTCCCGAATTTCTGCGAGGGGGTTTGAAAGAGCACTAGTTTGACAAACAACTGTTGCATCTGATGCTTCCATGTCACCCATCCTTTGTTTTATTCGTTCCTGGGTTTGGTCGATGCTGCAGGACTAATATGCACATGCTGACGGCCTTCTTCCTGCCTTTAGTCTCTGTGGTCTTGCTGGGATTTCCTTTGCATCCATGTCCTCTCACCCTGTGTCCCCACACCTCATACTCTGATATATACTCATATCTACACTGTAACTGTCATTTTTTTAAGTGTTGTTTTAAAACGATACGTTGAGGTGTTTTAGCCAACCCTGACCATAATGTCACTCTAACCTTTAGTTTTTTCAATGATTTTTTATCATATACACTATCTATGACTTCCCTCCACCCCCTAGTCCATGGGCAGCCATCCCCAGCTGTGCACAGCCTTAAGTTAAGTGCAGCAGGTTGTATTTCATTCGTATATATCCTGTACAGATTTTCCTATATATCCTGTATGCCAGGAAAACACAAGATTAGCTCCAGCTTCACCCTATGGTCGCTTTAGAGCCTGAGGGACAGGACCCTCTCTCAGGACTGTAGCCATACATCCTCCTCTGGCCTCCCTTCCCCCAGTCCGGCCTAGTCGGAGCCTGTTCATAATACTACTGAAGGCATAATATTACCAGCAGCATCAGGTGTTTTATATATCCTATAAACAAGTTCGGGTACATCTAAACACTACGGGGCATATTTACAAGCCCCTTGCGCCACTTTTGCGCCGCCGTTGCGTCACGCATGTGACGCAGCGGCGACGCAAACCATGCGCCGCGTTGCGCTGTATTTACAACGTGACGCATCTAGGGAGATGCGTCACGTAGTAAACCCCTGCGCCACATGAAACCTGCGTCAGGTTTCATGTGGGCGCTACGGCGCAGGGGGCGTTCCGGCGCATGAACGCCTCGGAAAAGTGACGTAGTGAAATCTACAAGATTTCACGCAGTCACTTTTCAGCAGCTGTGCGTCAAATCCTTACGCCTGCTTCAAGCAGGCGTAAGGATTGACGCACCATGTTAGGGATAGGGAAGGTTGGAACAGTGCTGGAGTTGCGTCGCGCTTGCGACACAGCTTCAGCACTGCGCCAACCTTCCGCCAGCAGATGCGTCACGCATCTGCTTATCCTTGCGCCACGATGCGCCGCATTGTAAATGCGGCGCATCAGGCGTGGCGCAAGGGTAAACTTGCGTGACGCATTTTCCCTGGCGCATCCCTGCTGATATGGAGGGATGCGCCAGGGAACGTAAATATGCCCCTACGTGTACCAACAAAAAGGCGATGTCTCAGAATTAAAGGGCTTTGATCTTTTCATGGAAATCCAGATGCAGCACCAGTTCTCTTTTGGAAAGAGAAAGAGTTGCATGGCTATGAGGGGAAAGGAAGAGCCAACTGCTCGGGTTTTTAGATGTTTGCCACATCAAGAAGTAGTTTATTAAAAAAATATAAAGTTGAATTGGAAGAATATAATTGTAACGTGTGCCGCAGAATCAGAGGGGCACTGCCATGCAAAGCTTCATGGGCCAAAGTAAGGGCTTAAGATAAATATAATATTGAACCAGCAGACAAGAAAGTTTATTTTCAGTGTGTGTAAAATATGTACGGTCGTATTCAGTACTGCTCTTAGAAGGAGCGTAGCTGCCATTGGTGGAGCAGGTGCAGTAGCACCGGGGCCCATTGAACCCTGATTATTGCTTTAATTCGTCCTTCACTGCTTATAATTCAACCAACAGCTGAGGGGGGAGGTGGCAATTCCTTCTTGCACTAGGGCCCAGCAGACACCAGCTATGCTACTGCTCTTACAACCGGATTTTAAAGCACATTGAGTTTGCAAATGTCCTTCTGGGTTCCCAACAAGAAAGGGTCTGGTTTTGAACCCACAATTGCTCTTGCAGTAAAAGCCCTATGGGGTTGTGATAACAAGGGGTGAATAGGGCTGAGGAGTGCCATGGAATACTGTGTCATGCCTACTGTGCCATGCCTGAGCCATGGGTCATTGGTAGCCTTGTCACTGCTTCCCTACTTGCACATACTTGTACCTGTCTTGATGGTGCTGTACGAGAACTGGCTCTTATTTTCCCTCTTTTAGATTATGCCAAGTTCAGGTCATCCAACTTTGAAAGGTCTAAATGCTTGATAATAAACACAGGTATGCTCTGAATTTAAACCCTCAATACTCCAAGGGCCAGATGTACAACCATTGTTAGCAGTCGCAAATGGAAAATCGGGCCGTTTCAACCGCTAAAAAGGGTTGTAGCATGTACAAACCCTGTTTTGTGAGTCGGTATCCTATTACGAACTCGCAAAATAGGGTTTGTGTTGCAATTAGGAAGGGGTGTGCCGATGACGTTGCTTCCTAATAGCGAGTCACAGGGGGATGTATGAGTGTTTCGCGACCACAATCGCGGTTGCAAAACAATCGCAGTTACTACCAATTTCAACTGGGTGGTAAGCCCGTCACAAACGGGAAGCTTCCCCTTTGTGTTTGGCAGCGAAAATATCCTTGGGGCGTTCCCTGGTTTGATGGCTGCAAAGCTTCCCCAGGCACCTAAGGGAACAGCTTTGCCTTTGCCTCGTGCCATACTACAGAGCTAGACAGAGGGGCAGGCAGGTCGCCTTAAGGCACACGGACTGCGTGCCAAATATGAAGTGGCACACAGGCGTTCCAAGGTACCCCCCAGGCACTCCCCCGGAGGCAGGTGCAGTCACACACTACACCCAAGAGTGGGGCATCCTACTCCCTCTTTAAAGAGCTGTTCATCCCTTTCCATTGAAAGATGGACTGGCGGCTTCAAAGCACCGGTCCATTTTCAATGCTGCACTTTTCCTGGTTCAGGAGCACGTCCTCACAAGAGATAGCACATTTTGTATGTATTATGGCGCACTGTTCTTGTCTGACTAAGCGCATACAATTCAGTGTACCTCTGACACAGACAGGGGGGACAGTGTGCCATTTTACATGTACATAGCTGCCAAGGTTTCAGATTGCTATGTGTGACATTTTCATAATTTCATTGAAATTATGAGTGACATTTCAACAACTATGAGTGACACTTTTTGCATGCAAAATCAAGCAATGAAGACGAGGGAAACATAAAAATACCATAAATTACACCCATTTCAGCAACAAGAAACTCCAAGAAGAGCTTTCAACTGTTGCAAATCAGCGAAATGGAAGGGCACTAACCACTCTGTCCATGCCCCCAACCCCACCGTGATGGCTTTAGAGCAGGTACATCCATGCCACCCTTTTGCGCCCCTTCTCACCAGGCCGCATGATTGGCAGGTGCAGACTGCAGTAAACCCCAGGCGCCACTTCTACATTGCAATATACAAGGATGTTTACTTCGAGAGGGGCCTGCTCGCATCAAACAGTGTTTAATAAGCATGCAGCGCTGGCGTTCCTTTCACACTCCTCAATGTCCATCGCCGAAAGAGTAAGGACAGGTAGGATGCATCGTCAAAAAAGTTCGGATTTACACACAGACAGCAACACTGAAATTTAAGGATAGTGGTATTAACACAGACAAATGCTAAACAAATGTACGGAAACATTTACATGACGGCATCTATTAAAAAACGTTCAAACACAATTTAAGTAATTTGTCTGTGTTAATACCACTGTCCTTACTCCTTTTTCTGCTCTTAGTTTTCATTGCACCGTCGTCATACAGGGCATACTTAATTGGTGAATGTCTATTTTCTTACTGTATCCTTCTTTTGTCAATACTCTGGAACTTTTAAGTAGCCTTGCCCTGTTACATTCTACGTGTTGTATTTCATTCATAATTGCATGAATGGATTCGGCTTTTTATCCGTTTTTTGTCCATAAATTCTATCCAGTTGATGTTTTGATGCTGCAGTTTTATTGCGCACATCGGAAAAGTTCGAAAATTTCGGAAAATGCGCTTCATTTTATGATATGCACAATCGCCACATTTGCATGGGCAACTATATGAATCACTTCACTTTGAAGGTACTTACATAATTCTGATGACCAATGACTTCTTGTGGCAGCTGAGCCTGGCTGCACGTGCTGCGGCGGCAAGCTGGTATCGATCCCCGCGAATGTGAGTGATACCGCATTTGCACCGGTGCCGTGAAGTCAGATACCAGCAGCTCTGCTCTATTGCTGCACCTGTTTAACCGGCGACTCGTGAGGCCTGCCTCACTCAAGTAGTAAGCCGTCTACTTCCTCTTCCTCCGACGTTCATCCGGATTATAACCAACCCCGGGCGCCTGATGGTGAGTGCCTGACTGAGCCAGTAGCATCGACTGCTGAGAGGGCAGGCCCCGCCCCCCGTAATTATTGGCAGCAGTCTTGTGTGTGTGTGTCAAAGCCGCGCGGTGCGGCAGGAATAATATTGTAGCGCCAGCCTGGCGCCAGGCATGACACAGCTGGGATTGCTACACTGTAGCGCTCTCGGCCTCTCCAGAGCTAAGAACACATGGATTAACCAGTTATGAACTAGAGCCCAGTATTTAAGCAGCTGCTGGCATTGGCACAGGCTACAGCACGTCTCTCTGAGCAGCAGAGCCGGTGCACAGGCGCCGCCGGTGGCGCGCGCTGGCGAGTCGGCAAAATGCGTGACAATGCATTTCAGTGCGGTGATGCGGAACACCGCACTGAAATGCGTGAGCGTCACACCTGGTGCGTGATACTTGGAAGGACTGCATGTATGTATGAAATTGATATTTATGTAGCATGAACAAAGCTATGAAGCCACAAACGCTGTATATTAGATGAGAGGTTAGGAGACGATCACATACATTAAGTGGGGATTACACAAATACATTTTACACACATTTAGGAACAGGGAGATCATGTGAATTGCCTAGAATGACACAATGTTAGGTCTAGCGCCAAGGCCAGGATTTGAACCTGGTCCCCAGGTTCCAAAGGAGGCAGCTCGAGTCCCTAGGACACAGCTCTTCCCTAATAATTCGACTGCAGCTAGACGAAGCGAATTTCTTACGTTAAGGCAGAGCAAAGAGACAGGCTTTAAGCATGCACATTCCCAAGATGCTGTGTGCAAAATTGACAATTCAAAAATAGCTTCGAGATAACAACAGTGTTGTAATCTGGAAGCCTGAACACCCATTTGAGTTGCAAGGAAAATAGTTAGAAAAGGGTGCGTCCTAATTCAAAGCAGTGGTTGGTTGCCGAATTCCAAGGGCAGGCAGTTGTCATGTGCAAGGTGAAAACTCTCAATTTCCAGTTGCTTTCAATGAGTTATACAGTCAAATTCCACCTCATGAATATTAATGAGGCAAGATGACTGCGACTCATTGCACTTGCAACATTAATCTGTGCAGGATTTTTACATTCTGTGTGGTGCTGGCTAAATCGCAGTGTGGCCCTATGAACACACAGCACTGCGCAGAGACTTCAGGGCAAGCGTTCGATCTATTCTCATCAAAGTTAATGATGTAAAGTAGTACCAGGTGACAGTGTCCCTTTGGCGTAAGGATACATTATGGCCCGTCCCGCAAAGTTCGGTGAAGAGGTTACTAAAATTTCACTTAAATAACACAGCCTTTGAGCTGAGACAAGTTAAGGCCTCTCTAAGGGTAGGGCAACTGTACATGCTGAGGCCGCACGGGCCGACAAGATGGCTGCCGAGTCAGTCGCTTCTAAATGCCTTACCGCCGTACATTTGAATGTCTAATACACCCTTTTAATTACAGGGCGGAAGCAACATTCTGATCTACTGTGCTATAGTAGCTGTCGACTGTTGCCAAGTGCATGGATGCTATTACACCTTTTTCGTTCTGCAGTTATTAAAAAAACACTTTAGCTGACTGCCATTCTATTTTGTAAACAGACTGTTTGATCTTTATTGCAAAATAGATTTTGCCGACAAAGGAGTTTTACAAATTATACATTATAGATGACGCAATTCACCCTCTCCTGGAATTCAAAAGGGCATGAATGAATAAAAGAACGACGTCTGTTTTTGCCGTTTTTTTCTAACCATTGGAACTACAGATATAACTGAAGCTCAGAATTTTCTCAGTGTTGTTCTTTCAGTCACTTTACATAACTATTGGCCTCCAGCCTCCCTATTGTTGTATGAGGAAGTCCATCATATACAGTAAGAAAAATGTATTATCCAATATTTTATCCTAGACCAGCGGGGTTGGATTCAAATGATGACACCTAATAATGACACGTTGAGGAGTGGCTCAGCTCTCAGTCATTAACCCTCAGGATCTGTCTTTGTTTTGAAACATGGCCTTGTTTTTCGTCCAGCTCTTTAAATGAAGTGAGGGTCTACACAGCTTTCCCTTACAATTTTATGTAAAGCTCAGAGATGAAGAGTTGTTGTGAGAGAAAATGCCGACAACTGTAATTAAACAAGGGGTGAATACCAACAGGGTTGCACTAAGTGATGCATGTTCAAATGTCATATCAGCAGCACCCCAAGCCTAAAAACGGGTCCTCGAGATATTTTGAGCAAGACCCAGATCAAATCCGCCAGGAAATAGCAGACCCATCCCAATCCCATTTAAACTACCTTAAATCCAGAAAGGTGACAACTAACTGTTTTCAAGCCCAATAAAGATTCAGGAAATTAAGTGTCAAGGTGGAGGAAGGTAATAGGACGAAACATCTTACTAATCTACGAAACAATTTCTGGCTATATTGGAAAAATAATTTCAATTCTTTTTTTTGCATTAAACTATATAGGTCATTTTTCATTTTAATCATCTAAATGATTGTGTGTTAACAATGTTTTCATGTATCCATCGACTGATTATGAAGGATGTATAAAACACATAGGGCCAGATGTACGACCCTAGTAAATTGCGACTCGCAATTTGCGCTCGATTGCGAGTCGCAATTTACTATGCACAACAGTGTCAGAGACAATGATTGCGATTCCCAATGGGGTCGCAAAATGCGAGGCTCATTAATATTAATGAGGCACTCGCATTTTGCGACCCCATTGGGAATGGCTGGCCCTTCCAGGGATGGTGGCCTGCTGGGCTCAGCAGACCACCATGTCTGGGACTGCTTTTAAATAAAGCAGCTTTTAAAAAAAAAAATGCAGCCCGTTTTCCTTAAAGGAAAACGGGATGCATTTAAAAAATAAAAATTAAACATTTTCGTTTCATTTTTTAAGAGCAGGCAGTGGTCCCTGGGACCACTGCCTGCCCTTAAAAATATTTTTGCATGCATTTGCAAAGGGGACTCGCAAAATTGTGTTAGTACATGGCCATACCAATTTTAGCATGCGCAAACGGGTCGCTAACCCGTTTGCGCGTGCTAAAATTGGTCGTACATCTGGCCCTTAGTATGTAAACTATAAATTCTATCACCCCAGTTAACTAGCTGCTAGGATGTATCATGTAGGCATTGTCTGTTTTAATTTCCAGCTGCTAGACTTTCACTTTGCTCTTATTTTAGTTGAAAAGACACATTTGACACTATGACTCATTGTTTTAGTTTGTGGTCTCACTTCATGGCGATGTTCTCTTGAGAGTTGCATTGCATTGTTAAAGAAAATGAGCATCTCATGTGCATGTGTCAGAACCATGTTCAGAGGGCCATGGGGCAAGCAGGAGCTACTGGGCCCAATCGTGGAAGTTGAGGCCTTTTACAACCGTCCGGACCAACTATGGATCCTGAGCAACTGGGACAATGACTCCTTCAGCACTTGACTCTCAGTGGTAGGGCGGGTTGAGCAGTCCAAGTCTTCTTGGGGGCAAGGTTACACTGCGTGTGAGCACAGGCTCACAATTCAAAGTATGCTTACCAGCAGCAATAAGTGGTTGTCCAGTCAATACTTGCTTCAATGGAAAAAGGAGCCTTTATATACGCATAGTAAAATAAGACATTCACAAACAATACACATAGTCCCCTGAGATCAGGGCTCTAGTGTTTTATAGGCAGGTCCTTGAGTCCTACTCCCTCATTCACTATAGGCGACATTCAGGTTTAGCCTCACTAGTAGTCCCAGTCTCAGGAATCCCACTCAGACTCTTTATTAAAAGTCAGAAGTGATCCAGTGCCGAAGCGCTATATGGTAGGCAAGTTCCCTTGGGGCCATCTGGCCCGTAAATCAGTTTTACCTACACCAGCAGAACAGGAGAGATCAGAGTCTTCAAACGCTCTCCCTTCGTGGGCACTTAAGCTGCAATGGCTGTCTCTGGTAGGTTCCTCATATGCGGTGCAGAAGGGGCAGCAGTTGGTTGTTCTCGCCTTCCTCAGACATGGTCCTGCGGAGGCAGCAGCCGGGGGGTCCTTGATGCTCCTCTGATGCTCCTCTGATGCTCGGTAAGTCTCTTGGGAAACTCCCCACAGGTGGGGTGGGGGTTTGCAATGCACCTGATGCTGGTCCTCAGTCGGGGCTTGAGCCCACTTGAGTCACAACAGCGGCCACCTCCTCTTGACGATAGTCTCAACCAGACCATGCTGCTTGACAAACCCCTGTAGCCCCCTCTGGCATACAAGGTCACTGACTCCATTCTGTACCCTGGCTGTGGCCTGATCAGCACAGCTGTAATCTTCACAGCAGCCCCAACTCGCATATGGGGTGGTAACTTACCTCCGCACACGGGCTATTGCCGTTCGACACAGCAGCACTCTTCATGGTGGCCTTACCTGTCACACAGGGTTGCTGACTTAACCTGCACATGGGAGATGACACAATTGATGCAGCAACAGTCAAGGCTCACTTCACGGCGGCCTTCCTCCGGCATACGTGGGTCACCGACTTTTCCATGCACATGGGCAATACCTTATTGGTGCAGCAGCTATCTCTTCACACCTCACTACAGTGAATGCAGTTGCCCAGATCCCCCACTTGACCTCGCTCCCTCCATCTCTCGCCTCTTCCTCACAGGGCACATTGGTCTTGGTGAGCAGGAATTGGTTCTCCAGACTCCAGGGGCAGGTGGTCTTGAAGTCCCTGGGTGATGTCCCCTTATCCACCTGGGAGAGTGGCGGGCCTTGGCAACCAGTCTTGGTCACAAGCAGAAGATTTTGAGAGCTTCTCCTCCTCGCACTGCACGATTGGCTGCTTGAAAGTTGGCAATTTTGTGGGCTTCGAACTCCCCTTCTTATAGTCCATTTCGAGACACCAAATGTGATTTAGAGTCTGAATCCTTGAAGTTTACATTTGGGGTCTGCTTCCTTTTGAAGTGCCCTCTCCTATACTCTGCTTTTCCTCCAGAAAGCAATCTGTCCAGTGGTTCTGGAACAATTATCAGAGTAGGGGTGCTGCCATCAATTTTAACTCAGTGAAGTCACAGCGGTTGTGGAAAATATGTAGTAACACACCTATTCAATACGAGAATGGTGGGTGAGTAGTGTGTCCAATGGTGCATATTGTCCAAAGTATGAGACTAAAGCTTGCTGTGCTACGGAACTGCCTTTTAGAGAGCACATTTTCCATTGAAACTGCCACCTGAAATGGGCACTAAACTTGCATCAGTCATGAAGTTTTACTGATAAAACTATGTGGCTTATAAATGATTCTTTTCGTATTTATCATTTGTGCAACCCACAAGTAAAGTAAAATGCCTTGGTTCTATTTTAATCCTATTAAAATATTTGTTTCGCTCACACTTCAGAATTCCAGATTTAATAATAAATGTGTCCTTTGAACTTTTCTTACTGCTGTGAAATATTTGTAAAATTCATTTACAAGTATTTAAAATTTGTCGTGTATTAGAGAACATTTGACATCCTGCAGCCTTTTCTTCCATACTTCCTGTACCCCAGCAAGATTGTCCCTTTGTTCACATTAAAAAATGCCCTTTGCAATCAAAGAAAGAAAAAGCAAACCCCAATCTCCATGTTAAATAAGCAGCAGTTTGTGTCAGAATACAAGACATGAAATTTGACCTCTGTCTTTGAATACACAGTAAGGGCCCGATTCCGATCTCGTTTGGAAGGCCATCCCAGAGCCGTCCAGAGCCAGACCTTAAAACCGACTCGTACTGGGAGCTGGTCCGATGTCCAAAACCCTTTACTTACCGAACGACTCGGTCACTCCGATTCTGTCCTCATTTTCAAAACGAGAAGCCTCCGGAAACACAGAATGGAGTCGTCCGGAGGCCTTTCCAAAGCCGATTCCGAGCACTCAAGTACGATACGTACTCCCTATGCGCCGAATCGGTCGCCACAACCAACACGTCAGAGGATCCAGAAGGGAAGTATTTCAGCTCCGAATCGCGCCACAACACGAATCCTGCGAACGAGACGGTGCAGCCATGAATCCCATTGTGCATGTCATCCCTAAACTCTACCTCTTTGAGCAATACTACAACCACAACCGAGGCGTTCGTCGCAAAAGGTAAGTCCGACACCTAACCATACAGAATAACGTAACTACCCCGCGAAAGACAATACAAGAGAAAGCAGGGGTGCAACTACAGCCAAAAGCGGGGGGAGAATACTTTCTGCATTGTAGTGTCAAATTGGTGGATGTGGGGCAAATACCCTCAGCAATGTAGAGCCAATTTGGGGGGGGGGCAAATAGCCACAGCAATGTAGAGCCAATTTGTTGGGGGCAAATACCAACTGCAATGTAGAGCCAATTTGGGGGAGGGCAAATACCCACAGCAATGTTGAGCCAATTGGGGGGCAAATACCCACAGCAATGTAGAGCCAATTGGGGGTGGTGGCAAATAACCACAGCAATGTAGAGCCAATTGGGGGTGGTGGCAAATACCCACAGCAATGTAGAGCCAATTTGGGGGAGGGGGAATATCCACAGCAATGAAGAGCCAATTTCTTTTGGGGGGGGGAATACCCACAGCAATGTTGAGCCAATTTTGGGGGGGGCAAATACCCACAGCAATGTAGAACCAATATGGGGGTGGTGGCAAATACCCACAGCAATGTAGATGAAAATCTGTGGTTTGGGGGGGAAATACCCCATTCATGTAGATGCAAATATGGTGGGGGGGCAAATACCCCCATTCGTGTAGCTGCAAATTTGGGATTTGGGGAGGAAATACCCCCATTCGTGTAGATGCAAATCTGGGGTTTGGGAGGGAAATACCCCATTCATGTAGATGCAAATCTGGGGTTTGGGGGCAAATACCCCCATTCATGTAGATGCAAATCTGGGATTTGGGGGCAAATACCCCCATTCGTGTAGATGCATATCTGGGTTGGGGGGCAAATACCCCCATGTGTGTAGATGCAAATCTGGGGTTTGGGGGCAAATACCCCCAGCAATGTGTACATGAACAATGTAACTTGTGCTCATGCAAAGTGCCTCAATGCCTACAGGTGAAGTACATGCTGCACGAATGTCTACATAAACAAACACAAAGGTCTTTTTCAATGAAATGCATTCCCATACTGTTGCAGCAAAAGTAACTGGCAACTTTGAGGAATGGGCAGAATGAAGATGCAAGTGCTCCAGGGACCGTTAACAAACAAACAAAGCCCCTTCATCTACTAAATGGTCCCTTAAAAACCTGTGAAATACTGGGGGCTGATGTGCAAACAAGACAGACCAGCCACCTACAGCAGCTCAAGGACTGTATGTGTGTGTGGGGAAGCTGTCTCAGCCTGGGATGACACACACGACGGGGGCCAAAGCCAATAGAGCCCTATGGGTGTTGAGATCCTATCAGAAAGTGTTCAGCATACCCTTGAATTGGCCCTGGTGGCAATTGCGCATTGGTCGATGGGCTGGTGCACCAGGGTCACCAGTGGGCCACAGTTTTGGGGGCCTTTGTATGCCTCACCAATAGACTTACTTACACAGCCCCCACCAGGCCACTGCAATATGGTGCCAGGATTTCCTCTGCTCACCAGCTGTGCAGTAAATAGAAGCTGGGGGACAGCCTTTGGAGCATAGCCACCATGGTGCACTGCCTTAGATGCCTTGACAGAGGTAGTGTCATCTCCACCACACGAGCATCACTTTCATGTCATGGCAGGTGCAGGGAGGTTGCGTTATATGTAGGGGCCTTGCAGGGAGGCAAGTCACATCTGGACAGTCTGGCCTACATACCACCAGCTTGATCAGCAGCAGTGTGCCTTTTGCAAAAAAAACTTTCACAGGTAAAAGCACAGAGGCCAGATTCAAGAGATGATCACAGATTGTGTGCCAATTACTTTCTGAGGGCCTGAGCATCATTGTGATCACAATCCGAACATGGGTCCATAGCATGTCGTGTATGTATAATGAGGGAATGTCATCATCAGGTAGGTACAGTTAGCATGCTAAATGCTAGGGGAATCACACATTTTACGGTTGAACCGGAATTGCAATAACCACACATATGTGTGTATCACAAAGTGAATGCATGAGTACACCACAACACACACGGAAATATCGCAGGACAACATAACTACAATGTACTCACTATAGTATGATATTGTGATGCATCTGTGTGCAGTAAAGCACAGAGGATATAGGCCCAGACAACACACATGTCCACAGCCACTCAGTGCTGATTTCAGTGTCTCCAAATACAACAACACAGAAGTGGTTGTGCCACAGTCATCATGGAAATATTTGTAGTCAAAATCCATCTTGGTTTTGAAAGAAGCATGGGCCAACAACAATGTAGGATACAGTCCCCATGTGTGGACTTGCGCCGCTGCACACAATTCCCAATCTGCATGTGTCTACGGTCATCTTTGGAGAATGTCATTTGTAGCAAATCTGCATCTAGCCCCTCAAGCTGTAGTGTGTACCGGAAATTAATAATCCCATTTTGAATGTGCAGATTGTGTCCTGCATAGAAGTAGGAGTAAGCATGAGTCTCAGGACGTAGGATCCACAAACAGTATTGGTGTGTCTAGTGCACAGCTCATTGTGTAAGATAAGTTGCCAGCACGGGTGAGGATGCTGGGGTGGTGGCTCAATCTGTGGCTCACCAACATAATTGACATAGTCATCCTCAAGCCAGGGGATATGGGTACATCTTGTGAGGATAAAAGACATGAGCAGAATTAAGTCTGCTTTGTCCACATTTGGCACTGAAACACTGTCCAAAAATCTATGGAAACATCAAGGAGATCTTCAACAAATACATATTACCATCAGGCCCTAAGGCAGTATTTAATGGGCACAATGGGAGCCCTCATGGACACACACAGGGGCTACCCTTGCAAAACCAGATCAGAGGTAACAAGATATTGAGAATGCAAACACTTATGGAGGTGGTTGTCTTGTTCCAGTGTCAAATGTGTGTTTGTTTACAGTGCAATGTGCTTTCCTCAGCACAATCAGAGACATCATCACAATGACTCCATCTCCCTTGGTGTCACCATACCTCGGGCATTCAAAGTCAGAATGCCAGCAATAACCTTGCGTGTGTAGTTTACTGGCAAGTGTGGGCATGCGTTTTGGAGTACTCTTACCCCCAGGTGGCACAACAACTCACATCCATTACTTGAGCATTGATGGGGCTGTACCCCTCTAAGGAATGGACTGCCATCCAATGTTCCAGAATCATGACATTGTAAATGTAGCAATCACCACATCCATCCCAGGGCACTTTCCAAGGCCAAGAATGACCATTTAATGAGTACAACTACCTACAAAGGGTGAAATGCCACATATGCCAACACAACTCAGACAAGGCAAGGCTAGGTGGAGCCAACTTTTCCAGTGATGCCAATAGGTCTTGCATATGACAGTGTACTCAAAGTGGTCATTCAAACAATGAGTCATGAAAATCCATTATCAGACAGCAAGCTGCAGACAACACATTCCACATCTTCATATTTACTCTGGCAACTGTATTTGACCACCTACATACACAAAATCTACACATATGTACATATTAACATTACCTCATGACCTGCATGAACTCTACTTATGCAGGTATGACCCCTCTCACATCCACCCCAAAGTACATGCTCAACTTTCAAAACTATCAAACACACAAGCACGTCATAAGCCACTTCTGCTGCAGCTAGATGGAAAAACATGTCTGCCCTGCAAGCTACAGCCTTGTACTCAAACTGTTCAAACCCAATTCTCACAATCTCACTCAGGCGCTGCCCTTCTCACATACACACCTACATGCACAGCACCACTCTTCATCACTACGTACACAACAACTCTCACATACATGACATGCACAAAATGTACTATACTCATCACCTCCTCATCAGACGTCAAACGTAACATGTAAAAAGGACCACGCTCCTCACCAGTTGCACCCTCAGTAATGTCTTTGGACTGCACTCGTATCACAACGTGCAGCATCACTGCCCACTCTGACATGCAAACTTTACACATCACCACATCTCACAACAAGACACTTACATTGCTCAATGGGTATGTCCTCAGTTGTTCATAGATCACCACACACCCACCCTACTCTGCTTAAGTTGTACAGATTGTCATTTCTGAAACACATGCATACACAGATGCAAAAACAACATACATCAACTATACAACACCACACATTTCACCGCTCTGCACACTAAAGTACACAACTGGCGTATACCCTTCACATACACTTATGCACTTTGTCACGAATGGCAAGTTGAACCTTGTCTCACTGTGGCCCTGTCACATCCACATATGACTTACATGCTCCATACCACCATTGACTTATGCACATCAACAACTATCCTCACTCATTGGAAATGCATGGTAACAGTCATCCCTCACTGTAGAGGCACAGACTACAGCTCACCTCCTGCCAGAATAAAACCTTGTCTAAGTGCGTTAACACCTATCACATCTACCTATTCATCCCATACCTTGCACAGGATTTAGCCAGTTGCATACTCTGAATCACATTATCTGTAAACACTCACATAGGGTGAATGTAGATACCTCATGTCTCCTACACAAGATCTGCCTATGCACTCAACTCATACCTCACACTCTCTGACAATCATTAAATTTGTCCTGCCACCATGACATATGTATCTCCACTCCAACCAAAATGTAAAATACTAGTCAATCTCACCTTTACCCTTGTTTAAGCAAGCTCAGCACATGCAACATGAACCCTTGACTATACATCTGCAGCCAGGACGCATATTCCCATTAACACATCCTACCATGTGTGGCAACTAAGAGCATGGTGGAGACTCCCGATCATGGAGCATCTGCACAGTAGACAGACATACATCCTTTCTGTGCACTCACTGTCCACTTCCTTACCACATGTAGCACCTGGCAATACAACAGACATCACAGCACTCACAGTTCAGCTTGGAGTGACATGGAACAGCATCAATCTAAGCTCAAATCAACACCCTTGTCAGTCATCCACAAAATACAAATAACACACAATTCATATGCTCAACTATGACTGGTGTGTGGTTGCAAAATGAAATCCAAGCTGGGACAATCCATAAACACCATACATGTAATGTCACCAAACAAAAGCAGGATGGCATGAACGACTTGTAAATGATTAAGCAATAGACTATTAAGACAACAAACACCTTGCCTAACAAGAATCCCTGCAGTAATTGGACTCCTGTTGAGGCAGAGGGTTGGAAGACTGTGAGAATACTGCTCACCTTACACTCACCATGGGCTCAGGAAATGCATCAGATGTGTTCACAGTCATGAAGGGTTTTTGCCCACAGTGGTATGCCGCCTGTTGAAAGGTTGACATTGCCACTATTTTACAAGATCTGAAGAACACACAGACATGGGTCCACCACTATCAAGTCACATACAAGTATTGTAACATCACTTTGGGTACATGGGTGTGTACAAAGTCACTGCCATGCAGTCAAAATCCATATGTATCCAGGTGAATTGATGAGACAGGTGCCTTTCTGCACATCCCAAACATATATAGCATGCTTTGCCTAAACTGTTGCACTTTGAGACACCTGCACTATGTTGACAAATGAAAGCATGACCTATGTGTAAGTGTGTTAAAAAAAATGTAAAGGTTTGTGACTTCATGTCACACTCTTACCCAAAACTGAAGTTGACAATGACACCCAGGAAATGCAGACACAACATTCTTGAATACATACTGTCAAAGTGCTCATACTCCATGGAACATATGCAATCCATGCCATGCTAACATCATTGTATATGTAAAGTACCGATTGTATATGTTATATAGTTAACTAAAAAACAAGTTGATGGACACAGAAATTTGTAAAGAAAAATGAAAACATGCTTTATTCAGCATCAAAATAAAAATCTATGAATAGCAAAAGGCCATTGGCCAGTCCATCAATGTTCATGCTTTTGATGAGCCAAAAACATCATGCCCATCTACTCTTGCCTGCACAAGTTCTGCTAGGGGTCACCTCCCCTGGGAGGGGCATCTAGGGGGGGCATGCCAGGCACCAAAGGTGACAAACTAATGGGGACTGGGTTGTGTTTTGGGAGGGATGGGATCAGGAAGGGTGTCAGGGTCCACTGCAGTGGTAGATTCTGATGAAGGGGGGTGGAACTCCACTGCAGTGGTTGTCTCTAATTGAGAGGGGGGGGGCAGCTGTAGTGGAATGGGCAGATGGAGCTGGGGATGGGGTGACCTGAACTAATTTTGGGATTTTGAAATGTCTGAGGGGTGTGTCGGGAATGGGGATCGGAGAGGTCTTTTTAGTGGGGTTTTTTTGGAGACAGAGGTACTGGGCTGGTCTGGGGAGCTATGGGTTGCTGCAGTGGATTTTATCTTCTGGGACCGGGGGGATTTTCTGATGGGAGTTGTTTGTTTCTGTGGTTTCTTCACGGGGGGCAGATGCTGTTGCCGGGTCACAAGGGAGGTACCTTCTCTTCTTAGGAGGGGGAGTGTATGTTTGGGGAGGGAAGAATTCAATGGGAACAAGTTTGTGTGCCTGAGCTGAGGGGGAACAGGAGAGGAAAGGGTAGGGGTTGTGGAGGCAGAGGGTTGTGAGGTATGCCGAGTGTCTGTGGATGCATGTGTGTCGTGTGCTGCCATGTCCCTGGTGGAGAGTGTGCTGTCTGTCCTCTGAGTGTGCATGTGTGTGGTTTGCAACTTGTGTCTGTGTATTTGTATGCTGCGTGTGGATGTTGAGGTGTGTGTATGTGTGTGTTTGCATGTGCTTGGGTCAGGTAGGGTAGTTGGGACAGTGGATGAGGAACAAGTAGGAGGGGGGAGGTACTGCTGGAGAACGGACAGTGCTGCCATCAGTATAGAGGCCATAGCCTGATTTGATCTCTGTAGGGCAGACATGTTAGAGTGAATGCCCTCCATGAACGACAACATTTCTGTCAAAAGAGTGGTATGTGCATGGAGGACATTCAGCATGGATTTCTGCCCCACAGAGATCTGCCTCAGGAGGTTGTTAGCCTCCACACTGAGGGCAGCAGGGGAGACAGGTGAGGGGGTGAGGTCCCTGGCCCAAAGGAGATGCTTCCCCTGACACTGGAGCAGCCACAGACAGTGTGATGGGGAGCAGCTGGGAGGGTGGAGATGGAAGTGGTGGTGGTAGTGGACTCTGAGGTTGTCAATCCAGTCACTGTGCCGCTCACCACCACATGGGAGTCATCACTGGAGCTGTGATCTACTTCGGACCCTGCTGATGGAGTTGCAGAGCCGCTCCTAGTGAGGCTCCCCTCACACTCTCTGTCACTGGGTCCCCCCTCTGACGGTTCATCACTGGACCCAGACTGACGTACTGCTCCCACCACATCCATGGCACTGTCTCCTCCGGTGGCCGCTGATGATGCTGTGACCAAGATTAAAAAAGAATTTCATGAGTCATCCATATGTACTTGACACATAGGTAACATCACAAATGTTCACAGATCCAAGATATAAGACATAACATTGAGTTGTGCTATTAGCTCTTGTTACTTTAACATACATGGCACTTGTTAGTCTGCCAGTTAACCATTGCTCAATCACACATGATGTGATCTGCAACATTGGGTGTATCCACATCAAATTACATAATCACAAGGTTGACTAATGGACTATGTAGCAGGAGATGTTTTGTCTTGTGCTCATGATGGTCTTGTGTCCTGATATTTCTGTCTCCTCTCCTACAAGTGAGTTTAGCCATCACAATGGGAATATGATTCTCAGATTTGAATTGAGACATGGTATACATTCTGCTATCCTTAGTCATCAAATGTGGAACCATTGGCTCATATGTCACAGCTCAAATGTCTTCCTTGTCAAACATTCGCAATGCGTAGTCATTGCATGAGTCATGTCACACAGATAACAGTGATTGATCACATTTGTCCTGTAACTTTGCTTCTCTACTGTCAGTTCACACATATGACTCCTATTGCGGAGACACCAAGGCAGTACACATAGCTAGGCTGACAGGCATGTGGCACACTGTCCTGTGTCATCTATGCACGGTATCATGTAGCAGAATCAGAATGTTTTGCACATTGAAAACAGCTCATGTTTCACATATGTGAAAAATGGTCTACAAATGTCCAAGTCTGATCACTTCAGCTTCACAATGCCTCAGGTGGAACATCATTCCACTGGCACATCTGGGTGCATTGACTCTTGTTACTGAACCAATATCCATCATGAGAACCGTCAACACTGTGGACCAATCCTGTCTAGACTGCACAAGTCCCCATTTGTATGGACCAAGTCTGAATGTCCCTCACTTCGATTACACATTATGCACACTTTGTACAGCTGATATTGCTCCTGTTTAACATCTCATTTTGGTAACCAACTCAAATTTGATGCATATTTGACATCTCTGAATCAGACAGTGATGCATCAAACACATTGTTCACTAAGCCATCAAGTAGGAATAGTCAATACCATTCACACACATGTCAACAGTTGTGACTGTGTACCTCACATCATACCTCACAAGTGCAGCCATGTTTCGACCAGTGACAACATGTGTTTGACACTGAATGGCTTGTGTTTTCACCCTTAAAGAGTCAGACAGATAGGCTCACTCTTTAGAATGATGAGTATGGAATTTACAACAATATAATGGGTAAGGTCAGTGTGACATGTGACCGGAGTTATCCTAGCTGTGATTGTCCCATGGGATACATGTGATTACACTTAGCAGCACGGCTGGGACCAAACATTGGCACATGGACCAAGCCAAACTCACCTAGGCCTGAACATAGACAACACATTCTGCCAAAATGTTTAGCATGGGCTTTCCATAATTGAATGCTCCAATTACAACATAGTTCAATGATTTGTTAAAATCACTCTGAGAACAGGCTCACCCATCAGTGAATGTGCAGACACATGTCAAGCTATGGGATTCATGCTGAAGCTCATACACATGCACATGTGTTCAGAATTTTGGATGAACACGTGCATGGCACTAATATTACTACCCTGAACATAACTTACTCACATGACTCTGATGAAAGGGGCATTACCTGCCATCTAATGATCCTTCTGCATATGCATCTTGTGAAAATAATTGTACGTTTGGCAGACTTTTGACCTGTAAAAGTGCCATCAGGCTAAGATATTACAACATGCATGATTAAAGAAGCTCAACAAGGCACATACTCACCCCCTGCTTGCTTCTGTTTGGCCTTCAAGCGCCCATTCAGGTCAGGGAAGACCACCGCAAGGATGCTGAGCATGTGGAGGGTCAGGGTTCGCCGCCCGCCTCTCTTGCCAGGTTGTGACAGGCCCAGCTGGACCTCAGCTATCTTTTTGGCCCAGCCACGAAGGTCCTGCCACCTCTTGCGGCAATGACGGACGCGACGATATGTGACCCCCACATTGCACACCTTCCAGGCGATGGCACTCCACATCTTTGCCTTCTCATGGGGGTTGACCTGTAAGGATGACATGGTGACAGTCCCTTAGTTCACATGCTACATGTTTCTGAGTCAGACACTTCTACACATAGGTCATGTCAGATTGGCAAAAATGTCTAAGGGCAATGCATATGGCATCATGTGCATTAGACCTGTGTTCAATGATAACTCTGTCCCATGAGAACAGTGATGATATGTTTGCCCCAGTACACACACTTCTACAGCAGTGTACCTGCCCAGAAAAGTTCCCTGCACACATTTAAACATGTAAAAACCCAAATTGAATATTTACAAATGAGATTCATAATGCCAGTAATGCACGGTTATTGCACATGTCAAGGGCAATGCCCTGTAATCCTCACTCACTTGCTCCTCTGGTTTGCCATACATCTGGCTGTGCAGTGGCAGGAGTGTGTCCAGCAGGGCCTGGTTCTCCTCCTCTGAGAAAGCTGGGGCCCTGGGCTGTGTCCGTGCCATAGTGGCTACCAGAGGATGTGGTAACAGCAGCAGAGAGATGGGGAGGTGCAGGAATGAAGCAGGTAGTGCAGGCAAGTGCAATCTCTAGGGAACAGACAGACTTATATCTAACCAGCAAAGGCGGTCTTAAATCCATGCATCAAAAGTGATAGGTCCGCGTCGGTCTCATTGTCTTAATCGGTCCAATGCATTACATTGCTTGCAAACGACACGCCTACTGCGACGTTCAAAAACTCCTCATCGCACCACAATTGACTTTGATAATTGGTGAGGTAACCAAGTCGGTTTCCATGTGATGAAGACATGAGCCCAAACGCGCGTCGCTCACCATAACAACCAACAGCCAATGGCTGTGACGGAATTGGTTTGGATGCGGCTACCGCGTCCTTTGAATACTCACCTGCGTCGCTCACCATAACAACCAATAGCCAATGGCTGTGACGGAATCCGTTTGGATGCGGCTACCGCGTCCTTTGAATACTCACTGCGTCGCTCACCATAACAACCAACAGCCAATGGCTGTGACCGAATCGGTTTGGATGCGGCTACCGCGTCCTTTGAATAATCGGTTGTCAGAGTACACACTGCTGTGATTGTTGTATTTTTGTCCATTACATGTGTGGGTGCACTTTTTAAATGAAAAAAGTTACCTTGAAATGGATAAGACACACTCCCATGAGGAGCTAACCTTGAGGGGCACATGACACACTGTTTTATGGGCAAATACAAGCATGTTAGGAGAGAAATCCAGTTATCCGCATAGTATTGGTCACAGTGCCCATTATTTTTGTGTGGATGCACATGTGCATTCTTGCCTTGTCACTGCATTTGTGGACTGTATGACCCATTGTGCAATTGTTGTCATTTCAGACTGTAGATGTCTGTTGTCTAAGTAATGGCTAAAGCTTTTACCTTTGGATGAGTAGACAGTGAAATTATTCTGCATCTTCAGCTTGTTTGTGTAATGTGAATTACTAGTCTATCTGTGTGCCCAAAACTTCAGTGTATGGTGTTGTTACATATATTAGCATCATCAACATTGAACATACTCTGTGTATGTGATTGTATGTGTAATGTAGACATAACTACATGACAGTGTCCAACCTGTGACAGTGGTGGGCATGACAGATTATGTGAGATGCTGTGTATATCAGGTGTCACACATCTCTTGCATTACATGCTCCTATTCTGTCTACCTATTGAACATGTAATTGTTCACAAAAACATAAAAGTTTAATATTTTTCTATGGAACAGTTGAGCATGTGATGCTTGCTCACATTGATGATGTCAGACACTAGTGATTTGTACACTACACCACTCTAATTGCTGTGTCACCATACCTTGGTAACATGTCTGGGTAGGGTACTGATGCTGCGAGATGTATATAAGGTCATTCTTTTTAATTGAAATCTGTATTTCAAATGTTCTGTAGCTTCAGTTGTGTTCACATTTCATGTTCTGTTTGAATGCATGTTGCTTTGTACATTGTGACCTGACACCAACTGTGTTTAGACTCTACACATAGGTGTCGCAGACGATCTCCAGTCTACAGGCCCTTTCCAGACCTACAGACCATGGAAGAACATGACACCATCAGGAAGTACCGACTCAGCAGGCCAATAATTGAACAGTTGCCTGCACAGTTGACACCTCATCTGCAGCCTGGTCGCACATATCCAACTGTACTGACGCCCAAAGTGAAGGTTGTGGCAGCTTTAGATTTCTTTGCCACAGGTTCATTTCAATACACAGTGGCAACATCTGATGGCATGTCACAAACCATGTTCATCCGTGTTCTTCGTGATGTTTTGGGGGCATTGCTCCGTTACCTGGGCCACTACATTAAGTTCCCAACTGTTGGAGAGTTGGCAGACATCAAGGGCAAATTATATGCATTGGAACGGATGCCCCATATCATTGGGTCTATTGATGGCACCCATTTATTTATATATTTATTTATATATATATTTATATAGCTCACTACTACCTGGGGGCGTCTAGGCGCTGACATCGCAAGCTCCAGCCAGTCACGAGAAATCGAGAAGCGAAAACAGTACTGTGTGGCTCTAGGCCTTGAAAAGCCAGGTTTTTAAGCTTTTCCTAAATGATATTAGGTCTGGCGAGTTTTTTAATGAAAAAGGCAGTTGATTCCATAGTCTAGTAGTGATGTAGAAGAAGCCTTTCCCTCCCCAATTGGAAAGTCGTACCTTGGGAACTTCCACCAACTGATGGGAGGCAGACCGCAGCAATCTTGGAGGGGAGTACCAACAAAAATGGTCCCTTAGGTAGACAGGACCCTGTTTGTGCAGTGCCCTAAACGCAATGCAAAGGGCCTTAAATGTTATCCTCTTTTCCACTGGAAGCCAGTGAAGAGAGATAAGGGCCGCCTTTGCAGATGCAAATTTTGGAAGTTTGTACAGTAGGCGGGCGGCAGAATTCTGCAGGATTTGTAGCTTATAAAGGAGGGCTTTATTCATACCAATCAAGAGACCATTACAGTAGTCCAGCCTAGACAACACTAAAGCTGAGACTACTGTTTTCTGTAGGTCGGATGGTATAAAACAGAAAATTTTTCTTAACATTTTTAGAATAAACCAGGTGGCTGATGACAAAGCATTAACATGATGGGAGAATGATAGCGTGGTATCAACGATGACTCCCAAGTTCCTGGCCTTTGAGACTGGTGTGGGGAGAGGGCCCAGTTCGCTGGGCCACCAGTCCGAGGACCAATGAGAGACATTTTTACCAAAGAGAAGAACCTCCGTTTTATTGGAGTTCAGTTTAAGGCAATTCTCCGACATCCATTTGCTCACCTGTCTCATACAGGCCTGAAAATTAAGGATAGTACTGCGGGGGTTCTCTGAGATGGACACGATAATCTGTGTGGCATCGGCGTATGACACCATCGCAAACCCGAAGGATTTAATGAGCCTAGCCAGGGGGACCACATACAAATTAAAAAGCGTCGGGATGAGAGACGAGCCCTGTGGAACCCCACAAGGAAGAATGAAGCTCTGTGAGCTCACGCCCTCCATTTCCACACGTTGTTCCCGGTTAGAGAGGAAGGAGTTAAATAGTTGTAAGGCGGTGCCGGTGATACCAGCAACCCATGTTGCATTGGTACCACCACAGGCAATTGAGGTGGTGTATCGCAACTGCAAACTTTACCACTCAATCAATGTCCAGGTGGTATGTTTGGCTGACATGTCCATCTTCCACATCTGAGCACGTTTTCCTGGATTGGCACATGATGCATATATCATGAGGAACAGCGCCATCACCCGTTTGATGTCTCCGATACAACCTGACCGTGCCTTGCTTGTTGGTAGGCGATGTGGCATGTGTGTGTTGTGTTGTGTGTTGATTATTTGTCAGATAATGCTCTGTTAACTAACAACTGATTCTATTTTCTGTTTTCAATGTAGGAGACTCTGGGTACCCCAACCAGCCTTGGTTACTGACACCACTCCGTAACCCAGTCACCCCTGCAGAAGTGCGGCATAATGAGGCCCATGGTACGAGCCGGTGAGTCATTGAGCGGACTTTTGGCCTCCTGAAGACAAGATTCTGCTGTCTGGATCGGACAGGAGGAGTCCTACAATATGCACCATTGAAGTTGTGCGAGATCCTCACCGCTTGCTACATGCTCCATAACCTGGTTATACGGAGGAAAACACCACTCATACAGGATGATGGCGACCAGCAGCAACCAGTGAGGGAGGATCCTGGACTGGGACACGATGACAGTGGGGATTGATTTGAGGCAACAGCTCATCCAGAACTTTTTCACATGAGTGTAGGTATGCAATGAAAGTAGGGGACTACCCCCAAGTGTTTGTTGTTGTGTTGGTGGTGGACAATGTGTATGTATGCTTGTGAGTGTATGAAAATTGCCATGATGTTAGTTGTATGATAAGATTTTGTGAGATGGAAAAGTTGACATGTACAGTGTTACCGTGAATCATAGCTAGTGTCCACACTGTAAATCTTGTTCTTCAGATGACATTGTTTGCTAAATTGAACAGGCTTAGTCCTATGTGCCTAACTCTGTTCTATGTTTATCTTTACCATTGCACTTTGCCGTGTCAACCCGCAAGTTGCGACCTCACCAGACCCCTGATGTTGTGACCTACTCCAAAATTGGACTGTTTTGGAAATTCATGGCACGCACTTCCTTTTGAACTGATGGACATTTGTCTTTACTTTAGAGCATTTTGTTACTGTGTGATGTCCTTTGAAATTGGGTTAAGGTGCCAGTATGGATCAGGAGAATAAACCTGTGCTACACAATGAGTTGTGCCTTGTTTGTTTTCACACATGCAAAGGTTATTTTGAAACAAAACATGCTCCATGAGGAACTGGTTTTCTAACAATGTTTGTTGATTGTGCTTGCAAATGCTGCGAGTATTTTAAGCAATAGACTTGCATTGCATCTGTAACATGTCCTATGGGTTGTGTCATGACCTGGTTGTGTCTATCTATCATGCTGTGACAAGGCACATATACTCACAAGCCAATAATTTTCTTCTTTAAAGTGATGTGTTACCAATGTTGTAGATACTTTCTTCTTTGAGTTTTTCAGCATCATTTCAATTATTACATTTGGCATTCAAAGTCACAACATGACCAAATGTTTGGTGCAGAGTGATTAATTTTAGTGCATAATGTGATGAAATCAGTCCACATCATGGTGGTGTACTCAACCAAAAAACAAAAAAACAAAGTGCAGATAGGAGTTTGTAGTGTTTGTAGCGGAGCTATTCCAAAGTAGATCCACAGTTATTTGAGTCCATAGTCCAACTTAGATCCTCCAGCCAATGTGGGAGAGTTCAGTGACTGTCAACAAAGTGAATGCTTGGCACACAATGGAGGATATCAGGAGCAAGTAGTCACTTCCTGGGGGTGATGCATAGCCATCTGTCTCTCACCGTTTCTTCTTTGGACGACCGACTCCATGTTTTTCTGGGGGACCCTCAGGTGCAGGCAGCGGCGGTGCAGGGTGCTCTCTGCCAGAGTCCACATCCCTCCCTGTGACTGGTGCAGATGTTGTTGCACTGGATGTTGTAGGCACAAAGGGAGGTGTGGACATGTTTGTGGCAATCTGGCGGAGGCAGGAGACAATGTCCCTGTGCACCGCAGTCAGGCCATCAATTTTTTCCATGAACCTGTCCAGTTTGTCATTTTGGGCTGCCTGCTGCTGTTGGATGGTCCTGAGGATCCCAACGGCCTGGCCAAAATCTCCTTGGGAATCCTCATATGCATGGAGGATTCTGGAGAGGTATGATGGTGCCAGTCCCCACGGCCCCTCCCACCACCCCTACCTACCCTAGCAGGACCAGTAAACACAGAGCCTCCTTCATTGTTGTCCGGCAACTCCAGAGTGCCCTGTGTTGCTGTGCTGTCAGTGTTGTCCCGGCCTGCTGTGTCCGTGCTGGCAGCGGTCAGCTGGGTGTTCTCTGCTGAAGCGGGAGTGGTCGCAGAGAATCCAGATCTTTCCGCCACAGGTGCTGTGGGGTGACCCAAACCAAAAGGGCCAGGTCTGTCCTCGTCGTCCGCAGATGGATGAGACTCATCAACGCCGGAGGGCTCCTGGTCGACCATAGTCTGGGCCTGGCTGTCCTGGATGGTTCCAGTGGTGTCCCCAGCTAGCCCTGTAGGTACAAACATAACACAGTGACTGCTGTGAATGTCCACTGCACCTCAAATCATACACATTACATAGGCTACTGAACCTAATGATGAGTTACTGTAGATAGATTGGCCTCCTTCATCCATGATGCTGGTCTATGTTTTGGGATGTCTATGTATTTTGGACAAGAGGGAGATTGATGGACATGTCCAGGTATGTGCATAAATGAGCCTGCTGTGTTCAGTTTATGTTACATGTACGAAGACATTGACTGGTTCCTGACATCCTGTGAATGACACAGGTGTGTTTAGATTGTCCACATCTTTACTTTCACAGTGAGATACATACACTTTCTCTCCCTGTGTAAGTACTTTTTTGTGCCTGTCTACTGGTCTTAGTGCATGTCTTTAGCAGTCACATTGGTGTGGTTTCCTACACACTCACATTCTGTTAACTTAGCCAGAACGTTGTGGGAATGGAGTGATTGAGGTGCTTCTTGTTATCATCTCATTCTACACATGTGAATGGTTGTGACTAGCAATATTGTGTGACTGGTTAACTTTGTGGCTACACAGATCATGTACTTTGTTTATTGACTCCATGGTTAAATGAATTCACAAACTTAGCTTTCTGCAATTTTGTGACAATGAACTATGAAAATCTGATGTTTGAGTGCTTGTCCTCTATTTGTGAAACTTACACCACTCTTCCCACCCAGCCCCACCAGGCCACCAGGAAGAGTGTTGTCCAGGCAATGTTTATAAGTGTACTTGCAAGATATTTGTCTGGTGTATGTAGCACATAGGCAAATGTGGCAGTTGTGATAGTTTCAGACAGCAGTCCCCAGTGTATGCCATCTTGCTAGTACACATGAATTCACTGTGAGATAGATATACCCCCCGATGAAGTGGTTGTGCTGTGTGTGTAGGAGTGTTTTCTGTACTTTCAAGTCCCATCAGGCCCAGTCCTACATACACCTTCCTGCCCAGCGCTAACAGGCCAACAGAACATGAGCTTACCTCACAGTGTGTCAGAATGTCCCTGCCAGCAGTCTGGCACTGGGAACTGGTGTCTGACTTAAAGACAACTCCCCTCATGGCATTGTGCTCCACACAGCAGGCCCCAGTCTCTGCCATTTTAAAGTTGGATGTCCACTCACTGTCAGGTAATCACAGTCCTTAGTGGTCTTGTATGGCTGTTTGTGCGGATGAGTGTTTGCAATTGCCAGACATCCCATCAGGCCCTGTACTACGCACACTCTTTCCTGCATGCAAATACAGCACCCCAGGAACTATGCTTTCATGCAAGTGCAGCGCGCTCAACGAAATTCGTTTTTTTTTTTTTTTGTTTACTTACCTCTGTGCCGCCGTATTCCGTAGTTTACTACCCCCCACCCTGCCCCTCCCCACGTTACCGCCCGGCAGCACTCCCACCACGGGCCGCTACTGGCAGAATGGTTTCCTGACAGTGATTGGAAATGGATTATTAAGATGTGTGACACTTGTGCCTGGTGTCTGATTTTTCCACAAATCCCATCAGGGACTTGTGGTCCAAACACCAGTCCCCAGTGTCAAACATCTTGTCAGTACATTGCCACTCACTGTCAGGTAAGCAGAATTTCTGGTAGGGTTGTTGGGCTGGGTGGGAAGAGTCTGTGTATGACAAGGCCTGATGTGAGTGGTAGCCATTGCAAATACACCTGCTCCCATCCAGACCTGCTAACTGTGCCTATAGTTACCTCACAGTGAGGGAAAGTGTACTGGCAAGGTGGCTGGCACTGGTGCATGGTGTTGGACTTGAAACAAACTTCCATCAGGGACCTGTGCTCCAAACACCATTCAACAGTGTCAGCCAGCTTGCTAGTCCACTTCCCCTCACTGTGAGGGTGGCTTAGGCCCAGAGGAGTTACCTAGTCTGGATGGGAGGAGGAGTATTTGCAATGGCTACAAGTTGCATAAGGCCCTGTCCTACGTACACCTTCCCACCCAACTCAAACAGCCCAGCATGCACTCCGCTTACCTCACTGTGGAGTAAAATGTCCCAGCTGGATATCTGACACTGATGCCTGTTGTTTGACTTGACTGCAACACCCATCAAGTCCTTCTGCTCCAGACACCATGCAGCAGTGTCTGACATCTGGGCAGCATATTGCCACTCACTTTCAGGTAAGCAGAGTCCCAGGTAAGCTATTTAGCCTATGTAGGAAGATGTGTGGAGTCCAGTGCCTGATGGTAGATGTAGTCAGGGAAAACACTCCTCCTCCCAACCAGCTCATCTGTGGCAATGGCTACCTGACAGTGAATGGAAGTGTAATAACAAGATGGCTGACACAGTTGCATGAGGTTTTGTGCACAGGGCCTTGATGGGAGTTGGTTTCAAGATCAACACCATGCAGCAGTGTCAGCCACCTTGCCAGTACACTTCCCCTCACTGTGAGGTAAGCATACGTTCAGAGGAGTTAGCATGGCTGGGTGTGATGATGAGTATTTGCAATGGCTACAAGTCACATCAGGCCTTGTCCCACACACACCTTCCCAGCCAGCATCAAAAGCCTACCTGTAACTCAGCTTCCCTGACAGTGAGTGTGAATGTACATGCAAGTTGTCTGACACTGATGACTGGTGCCTATTTGTCCACAACTCCCAGCAATGCATCGTTGTCCAGACACCAGTTCACAGTGACAGCCATTTTTTCAGTAGAATTCCACTCACTGTCAGGTAAGCATGGTTCATGGTGGTCTGTTTGTGCTGGTTGGAAGGAGGAGTGTTTGCCCTGACTCCATCTCCCACCTGGCTCTGTCCTCCACACACCTTCCTATTTATCCTAAATATCTTACCTGTCACTCTGCTTTCCTGACAGTGAGTGGCAATGTGCTTCCATAATATCTGACACTGGTGACTGGTGTCTGATTTGTCCAAAACTCAACAACAGTGCCTTGAGCTCCAAACAGCAGTGCACATGGCCAATCATCTTGCCAGTACATTCTCAGTGACTGTCAGGAAAGTTCAATTCTATGTGGGCTTGTTGGTCTGTGTGTGAGGATGAGTGTTTGCCCGGACTTCAACTCCCATCATGCCCTGTCCTACACACACCCTCCCAGCCAGCACAGCCAGCAGACCTGGGACTATGCTATCCCTGATGGTGAATGGAAATGTACTAGCAAGATGACTGACACTGGGGACTGGTGTGAGGAGCACAAGGCCATGATGGGAGTTGTGGTCAGGCTGACACCATGCAGCCGTGTCAGCCATCTTGCTAGTACATTTCCACTAACTGTGAAGGTCGCATAGTTCCAGTGGGTCTGTTTGGGCTGTGTGTGAGGATGAGTGTTTGCACTGACTTCAACTCCCATCATGCCCTGTCCCACACACACCTTCCTAGCCAGCATAGCCAGCAGACCTGGGACTATGCTATCCCTGATGGTGAATGGAAATGTACTAGCAAGATGGCTGACACTGGGGACTGATGTGAGTTGTGGTCAGGCTGACACCATGCAGCAGTGTCGGCCATCTTGCTAGTACATTTCCACTGACTGTGAGGGTCGCATAGTTCCAGTGGGTCTGTTTGGGCTGTGTCTGAGGATGAGTGTTTGCACTGACTTTAACTCCCATCATGCCCTGTCCTATACACACCTTCCCAGCCAGCACAGCCAGCAGACCTATGACTATGCTATCCCTGATGGTGAATGGAAATGTACTAGCAAGATGGCTGACACTGGGGACTGGTATGAGGAGCACAAGGCCATGATGGGAGTTGTGGTCAGGCTGACACCATGCAGCAGTGTCAGCCATCTGGCTAGTACATTTCCACTGATTGTGAGGGTTGCATAGTTCCAGTGGGTCTGTTTGGGCTGTGTGTGAGGATGAGTGTTTGCACTGACTTCAACTCCCATCATGCCCTGTCCTACACACACCTTCCTAGCCAGCATAGCCAGCAGACCTGGGACTATGCTATCCCTGATGGTGAATGGAAATGTACTAGCAAGATGGCTGACACTGGGGACTGGTGTGAGGAGCACAAGGCCATGATGGGAGTTGTGGTCAGGCTGACACCTTGCAGCAGTGTCGGCCATCTTACAAGTACATTTCCACTGACAGTGAGGGTCGCATAGTTCCAGTGGGTCTGTTTGGGCTGTGTCTGAGGATGAGTGTTTGCAATGACTTTAACTCCTGTTAGACTTGGCATCTTTTGGCGTGTTTCCCCTGAGTTTTTGCTATCTGACCTCCCGGTTTTGACTCTGTTTGTGCTGGCTTAGTGTTTCTGCGCACTTTTCTCACTGCTGATCAGTGGTAAAGTGCAAGTGCTCCTGTGGTAAAATGTGTTATGGATTGGTGTTTCCATGTTTGGATATTTGATTTGCTTGTTAGTCCCTAGTAAAGTGCACTGAGAGTGCCAGGGCCTGTAAATCAAATGCTACTAGTGGGCCTGCAGCACTGATTGTGCCACCCACGTGAGTAGCCCTGAAAAGGTAACTCAGACCTGCCATTGCAGAGTCTGCGCGCAGTCTGGTACTGCCATGTTGACTTGGCAAGTGCACCCACATGCCAGGCCCCAACCTTCCCTTTTCTTACATGTCAGCCACCCCTAAGGTAGGCCCAAGGTACCCCTGTGGGCAGAGTGCAGTGTATGTGAAAGGTAGGACATGCCCTGGTGTGTGTGGCATGTCCTGATAGTGAATTACTGCCAATTCTGTTTTTCACTATTGCAAGGCTACCTGTTCCCCATAGGACAGAATGGGAAGTTTGTTTATAACATCTTATAAACATAACTGGCCCTGGGAACTAGGTAAGAAAATAAAGTTTGGTATGCCTGAACTCAGAATCTAAAGATGCATCTTTTAGTGAAGGTGATTTTTACATTCTGTGTTTGAAAATACCACTTTTAGAAAGTAGGTATTTTCTTGCTCATTCATCCTGTGTGCCTATGTTGGAATGTGGATTGCCTGTCTGGGTTATGGATGACAGAAGGCTGGGGAGCAGGAGTGGCTCCAGATAGTCTAGGTGGGTCAGGAAAGGGCTGAATAGACCTGGGCTGCAACGGGGGAAGGGGGTGGAGATTTCCTTGCACCTCAAAGGGCCTGGTCTGCCTCTGACAATGCCGTCTCCACCTCCTGCCAGGAAGTCACACCAGAGAAGGCAGAACTGGTTCTGGCTGGGCACAGACACTCTCTGCCTAAATAATCAAAGGATTTTGGGATATAAATATTGGGGCCCAGACCCCTGAACTTTAGAACTCTTTTAGATTAAGAAGACTGCCAAGACGAAGAGCTGGAGAAGCTGTGAGGAGGAACTACCACTTTGCTGAGTGCTTACTGCTTTGCTGTGTTGGCCTGCAGTGGCTGCTTCTGTCTTGGGCAGTGAAAGGACTGGACTGAACTTTCTGCAATCTACTTTTGTGAGTTTCTCCAAGGGCTTGAGGTAGAGCTTGCCCCCTGTTCAAGAAGTCTCAGGCACAACAAAGACTTCAAGCTCTTCTGCCCCTGGGGACTGTGTGTTTTGTGCTGCAACAGAAGAAAAGCAACTCGACGACGTCGACGACGCCGCTGCCGACTCCGTGTCCAGAAGGCACCGCAGAGGGCACCACCGCAATGCCGCACCGTGACCCTGGTCTCACCGACGACGCCTGCTGACGCCACCACCGAGCCGCTGCTCGCACTTCGACCTGTGGGCACCGCACTCCGCACCGCTTTGCTTCACGATGACGCCTTGGCACCGCAGAGGGCACCGCCGCAACGCCGCACCGCGACCCTGGTCTCACCGACGACGCCTGCTGACGCCGCCACCGAGCCGCTGCTCGCACCGCGACCTGTGGGCACCGCACTCCGCACCGCCTCGATCACGACGACACCTTGGTATCCCCAACGACGCCGCTCCACGCCGAAATCGACGCCGCTGCTTGCACCGTGGTTCGAGGGCACCGCTCGTAAAGTTACACGGCGCACCGCCCTCATCCCGCACCGCAGCCTTGGCCTACCGACGCCGGTGCGATCGACTCCAGTTCGTCAGCCGACGGCAGCGCTTCAGCAACAACGCCGCCGCTGCTTGCACAGTGACCTGCTAGCACCGTGACGAGCGCCTCCTTCATCTCGCACCGCGACCCTGGTCTCACCGACGATGCCACCCAACGCCGCCACCGAGCTGCTGCTCGCACCGCGACCTGAGGGCACCGCACGCCGCACTGCTGCACTTCGTACTGCAGCACCCGGCGTCTGCCGACGACAGCGCTCCTGACTTCAACAGAAAGGAGATCGATCTGCAACGCGTGTGTCTTCGAGGGCCCCGACGACTCCTGCACCGACCTCCGGAACCGACGCCTGCAGACATCGTGCTTTCGGAAGCTCAACGCGAGGCCGCCGACACCCTGCATTTCTAAAAAATACTGTTTGCGGGTCTTCCCGACACCGTAGCTGGCCCGCGACGCCGCGGTCAGCCAGAACTGTTTGGATTTGTTGGCTCACAACGCCGTGATAGCCCCGGATGGAGCTATCGACATCAAGGAACTGTTTTTAAAGTATATTTTGATAACTGAAGATTTTTAAGTACTGTATTGTGGATTTTTATCGTTTTTGGTCTTGTCTTAAGTATATAAAAATATTGGATATTTTTCTAAACTGGTGTGGTGTCCTTTTGTAGTGCTTACACTGTATTACTGTTGGTTATGTGCAAATGCTTTACACACTGCCTCTAAGATAAGCCTGACTGCTCATGCCAAGCTACCAAGGGGGTGAGCAGGGGTTATTTTAGGAGTGTAACTTCCTTAACCTGACTAGGAAGAAGGGTCCCTATTTGGACAAAGGTGCAAGCCCTTGCCAACTAGAGACCCCCATTTCTAACATTGGTTGTCAGCGGTGAGGATAGGACTTGCGTTTGCACTTGACTTACAGTGATTGGTGTGCACTACTACCATATCGCAGACCATTACGTGCAACATACTGGTTCTTTTTCTTTTTGGCCTATTTTTGATCTTGCCAGTTTGAACTTGCTACTGCATCATGCCGGAATCAAGAGCATCATCCGTTGCATCCCTGGAAATTGCCTTTGAGGAGGATAGGTTGGAAGCCTACAATGTTAGGGAATTGAAATCAATTTGCAAAAACCTAAAAGTCCAAGTCAGAGGCCTCACTAGGAAGGACGAGCTACAAAAGGCGCTGAGGGCCTGGGTAGCAGCCAGACATGCCAGCGAGCAGTCTGGTGATCTCAGTGGGGAGGCGGAGGAGCCTATTCCTAGGGTGGATGTGCTTTTGGGAGGGGGGAACCCTCCAGGACAGGCAGCAGTAGCCTGTCCCCAGAAGAGCTGGAGGACAGGCGGGAAGCAAGGAGAGTGGCAGTAGAACTGGAAAAGCTTAAGTTAGCCATGGAAGAGAAAAGGATGATGTTAGATCACGAGATCAGGATAAAGGAGCTGGATCAGAGAAGTAAAGCCAGCTCAGATGGTGGCAGCAACTCGTCAAGACAGGCAGACAGAATTGTGCACATCCCTAAAAATGTAGGCAAAGAATTCAAGAAGGGGGATGACATACAAAGGTGGTTTCAGGGGTACGAGGCAGCAATTCACATGAATGGGGTCCCCGAGGAGAATTGGGGAGCAGGATTGTGGCCTCTCTTCCCAGAAGAAGCAAGGGATACTTTAATAGCTTTGGGTAAGGGATATCACCTCACCTATCCAGACATGAAGGACGCCCTTCTCACTAAGTATGGTCTTACTCCTGAAAAGTACAGGGATCAGTTCAGGTCCAGTAAGAAGTCTGATGCCAACACTTGGTTGGAATGTGTGGATGTGTTTTGCCGGTCACTGGATGGCTGGGTGAAGGGCAGTAATGTGACAGATTTTCAGGGGCTCTACAATTTGATTGCATGGGAGCACTTGTCTAGTCTATGTTTTGCAGATCTGCGCCAGCACCTAGTTGATAGTAAGCTGACTGACCCCAGGAAGCTTGCTATGGAGGCGGACCGCTGGGTGAGTACCAGGGTCCACAAGAAAGCGTTTGGGGAGACTCAGCCAAAGGTGGGCAAGGTCCCCAGCAGAAAAGTGGGGGGACAAGGGTAAAACACAGGAGTTCTCTAAAGGACCCAAAATTAACACCCAGGGTAAAGGTTCCCATCCCCTGGAGATAAGAAGCCAGGGGTCTCATCAGGAAAGCCTGCTGAGACGGCCCCCGCAGGTGTTTTGCATGTGACCAGGTGGGCCACATGAAGGGGGACCCCAAGTGTTCAAAGGGGGCTCAGCCACCCACCGGTGGGCAGTCCAAAGTGTTGGCTAGTGTAGCGCTTGGGGAGGAGGAGTACCCACAGGAGGACGGGGATCCCACAGAAATGACCCTCGTCTCACTAGGGGACAGTGAGATGGTCCCAGGACACCAGGTGCCCCCTAACACAAAGAAATACAGCACCTGGGTGACCATCAATGGGAAAAGGGTAGAGGCTCTCAGAGATACTGGAGCCAGTGTGACCTCAGTCCGGTGTCACCTGGTCTCTGAGAAGCAGGTAGTCCCAGGGGCATTCCACCAAGTAATTGCTGTAGACAATTCAGAGCACCAGTGTCTGGTGGCCCAGGTACCCTTCGAGTGGGGGGGGGGTCTCAGGTCCTTTGAGGGTGGTTGTGAGCCCTTCCATGCCTGTAGATTGTCTGCTAGATAACGACCTGGAGCAGTCCTTATGGATGGATGTTGAGCTCAGGTCTCACTTGGAGATGCTTGGGTTGCCAGAGTGGGCATGCGTGTCCACTCGGTCAATGGCAGCCAGAAAGGGTGATCAAGAGGACTTGGAGCCTGAAACAGTGGCCCAAGTCCCTGCCAAGAGAAAGGGCAAGGGGCGCGGGAAACCCACGGACCCACGGACCGGGAGGAGGCGGACCTTGAGGGGGACGCCCCGGTGCCTACAGGGGAGCAGGTAGCGGAACTGGGGGACATCTCTGAGTTGACCCACTGGCAGCAAGAAGGGGGTCCCACCAGGGAGGAATTCTGCAAGGAGCAGAAAGAGTGCCCTTCTCTGGAGGGTCTGCGGCAGCAGGCTGCAGACCAGGCAGCAGGTGATCAGTCCGGATCACATTGGATCTACTGGGAGAATGGTCTCCTGTACAGTGAGCCTAAGGTTGCTGAGCCTGGGTCAGCCCGTGTGCTGGTGGTACCCCAGCGCTTCAGGACCTTCCTACTGGGTCTGGCTCATGACGTACCTTTGGCAGGACATTTGGGGCAGGACAAGATCTTTGACAGGCTTGTCACCCACTTCTTCTGGCCCCAAATGCGAAGGCAGTCAGATGGACATTGCAGGTCTTTCCAAACTTGCCAGGCAAGTGGTAAGAGTGGGAGGAAGGTCAAAGCTCCTCTCCAACCTTTTCCAGTTGTTGGAACACCCTTTGAAAGGGTTGGGATGGACATTGTGGGGCCACTGGATCCCAAGACAGCCATGGGCAACAGTTACATCCTGGTCTTGGTAGACCATACCACCCGGTACCCGGAGGTAATCCCTCTCAGGACAACGACGGCCGGGCGTTAATGGGGATCTTTTCCCACATGGGGTTCCCCAGAGAGGTGGTTTCTGACAGAGGGACCAATTTCATATCCAAGTTTACGACATCCCTGTGGAAGGAGTGTGGTGTAACCTACAAGTTCACCACCCCTTACCACCCACAAGGTAACGGTCTGGTGGAGAGATTCAACCAGACCTTGAAGGGCATGATTAAGGGTCTAACAGAACCCATGAGGCGTAATTGGGACGTCCTCTTGCCATGCCTTCTCTTTGCGTACAGGGAGGTGCCGCAGAAGTCTCTTGGGTTCAGTCCCTTTGAGCTTCTGTATGGTCACCCTGTGAGAGGACCTCTGAGTTTGGTCAAGGAAGGCTGGGAGGCAGCTCCCAGGAAAACTCCCCAGGATGTGTTTAGTTACATGCTGGCCTTCAGAAACCAAACTGCCCGCTTCAGGAAACTCGCTCAGGCGAACCTGGAAGCAAGCCAGGAAGAAATGAAGAAGTGGTATGACCAGAAAGCCACTCTGGTCGAATTTCAACCTAGGCAGAAAGTGTGGGTCATGGCCCCAGTGGAACCTTGTGCCTTGCAGGACAAGTGGACTGGGCCATTTGAGGTGGTGGAGCGCAAAAGTGAGGTCACCTGCCTGGTGGATTTGCAGGCTCCAAGGAACCCTTTGAGGGTCCTCCACGTGAACCGCCTCAAGCCCCACTTCGAGAGGTCCGAAGTGAGGATGCTCTTGGCGACAGATGATGGAACGGAAGAGGAAAGTGAACCTCTCCCTGACCTCCTGTCTACCAAGGAGCACGATGGGTCAGTGGAAGGTGTGATCCTCTCCCCTACACTGAGCCCAGAACAGCAGAGCGATTGTCACCAGTTGTAGGGACAATTTGCCCCCCCTGTTCTCCCTGACCCCAGGTGTTACTCACTGGTGTACCCATTACGTGGACACCGGTGACAGCCCTCCTGTGAAACACAAGAGTTACAGGTTGACTGACCGGGTCAAGGCCAGCATTAAAGAGGAGGTCTCTAAGATGTTGGCATTAGGGGGTGATCGAGTCTTCCAACAGTCCTTGGGCCAGCCCAGTGGTCTTGGTCCCAAAGGCTGCTGCACCCGGTGTCACTCCAGAACTGCGGTTTTGTGTGGACTACCGTGGGCTCAATGCCGTCACCAGGACTGATGCACACCCCATCCCCAGAGCTGATGAGCTCATTGATCGGTTGGGAGCTGCCAAGTTCCTCAGCACGTTTGACTCAACGTCTGGGTACTGGCAGATTGCCTTAACCGATGGGGCCAAGGAGAGGTCAGCATTTTCAACCCCAGAAGGACATTACCAGTTCCGGGTGATGCCCTTTGTGTTGAAGAATGCCCCTGCCACTTTCCAGAGGCTGGTCAACCAGGTGTTGGCTGGGCTGGAGGATTTCAGTGCCGCCTACCTGGATGACATCGCAGTGTTCAGTTCCAGCTGGGAAGAACACTTGAACACCTCGGTGAAGTGTTGAAGGCGTTGCAGAGGGCAGGCCTCACGATCAAGGCCAGTAAGTGCCAGATCGGGCAGGGTTCGGTGGTGTACTTGGGACACCAGGTAGGAAGCGGCCAGGTGGCGCCCCTACAACCCAAGATTGACACCATTCTGGCTTGGGAGCCCCCCAAAACCCAGATAGAGGTGAGGGCCTTCTTAGGGCTCACCGGGTACTACAGGAGGTTTGTTAAGGGGTATGGCACCATTGTTGCCCCCTTAACAGAGCTGACTTCCAGGAAGCAGCCCAAGAAGGTGATCTGGACTGAGTCCTGCCAGAAGGCTTTTGATGCCCTGAAGGCCACCATGTGCACGGCACCCGTGCTCAAGGCACCCGACTTCTCCAAGGAATTCGTCGTGCAGACTGACGCTTCAGAGCATGGAGTGGGAGCGGTGCTCTCACAACTGAACGAAGAGGGCCTAGACCAGCCTGTAGTCTTCTTTAGCCGGAGACTACTCCCCAGGGAACAGAGGTGGAGTGCAATAGAAAGGGAAGCTTTCGCTGTGGTCTGGGCACTGAAGAAGCTGAGGCCCTACCTGTTTGGGACTCACTTCCGGGTTCAGACAGACCACAGACCCCTCAGATGGTTGATGCAAATGAGGGGTGAGAATCCAAAACTGCTGAGGTGGTCCATCTCCCTACAGGGAATGGACTTTACGGTGGAACACCGCCCTGGCACAGAACACGCCAATGCAGATGGTCTGTCCAGGTTCTTCTGCCTTAGTGAAGAGAACTCCCAGGAGGTTGGGTAGTACTCCCTACTTTCAGCTGGAGGGGACATGTGTTAAACTTGGCATCTTTTGGCGTGTTTCCCCTGAGTTTTTGCTATCTGACCTCCCGGTTTTGACTCTGTTTGTGCTGGCTTAGTGTTTCTGCGCACTTTTCTCACTGCTGATCAGTGGTAAAGTGCAAGTGCTCCTGTGGTAAAATGTGTTATGGATTGGTGTTTCCATGATTGGATATTTGATTTGCTTGTTAGTCCCTATTAAAGTGCACTGAGAGTGCCAGGGCCTGTAAATCAAATGCTACTAGTGGGCCTGCAGCACTGATTGTGCCACCCAAGTGAGTAGCCCTGAAAAGGTAACTCAGACCTGCCATTGCAGAGTCTGCACGCAGTCTGGTACTGCCATGTCGACTTGGCAAGTGCACCCACTTGCCAGGCCCCAACCTTCCCTTTTCTTACATGTCAGCCACCCCTAAGGTAGGCCCAAGGTACCCCTGTGGGCAGGGTGCAGTGTATGTGAAAGGTAGGACATGCCCTGGTGGGTGTGGCATGTCCTGATAGTGAATTACTGCCAATTTCGTTTTTCACTATTGCAAAGCTACCTGTGCCCCATAGGACAGAATGGGAAGTTTGTTTATAACATCTTATAAACATAACTGGCCCTGGGAACTAGGTAAGAAAATAAAGTTTGGTATGCCTGAACTCAGAATCTAAAGATGCATCTTTTAGTGAAGGTGATTTTTACATTCTGTGTTTGAAAATACCACTTTTAGAAAGTAGGTATTTTCTTGCTCATTCATCCTGTGTGCCTATGTTGGAATGTGGATTGCCTGTCTGGGTTATGGATGACAGAAGGCTGGGGAGCAGGAGTGGCTCCAGATAGTCTAGGTGGGTCAGGAAAGGGCTGAATAGACCTGGGCTGCAACTGGAGAAGGGGGTGGAGATTGCCTTGCACCTCAAAGGGCCTGGTCTGCCTCTGACAATGCCGTCTCCACCTCCTGCCAGGAAGTCACACCAGAGAAGGCAGAACTGGTTCTGGCTGGGCACAGACACTCTCTGCCTAAATAATCAAAGGATTTTGGGATATAAATATTGGGGCCCAGACCCCTGAACTTTAGAACTCTTTTATATCAAGAAGACTGCCAAGACGAAGAGCTGGAGAAGCTGTGAGGAGGAACTACCACTTTGCTGTGTGCTTACTGCTTTGCTGTGTTGGCCTGCAGTGGCTTCTTCTGTCTTGGGCAGTGAAAGGACTGGACTGAACTTTCTGCAATCTACTTTTGTGAGTTTCTCCAAGGGCTTGAGGTAGAGCTTGCCCCCTGTTCAAGAAGTCTCAGGCACAACAAAGACTTCAAGCTCTTCTGCCCTCAGCACTGGGGACTGTGTGTTTTGTGCTGCAACAGAAGAAAAGCAACTCGACGACGTCGATGACGCCGCTGCCGACTCCATGTCCCGAAGGCACCGCAGAGGGCACCGCCGCAATGCCGCACCATGACCCTGGTCTCACCGACGACGCCTGCTGACACCACCACCGAGCCGCTGCTCGCACTTCGACCTGTGGGCACCGTACTCCGCACCGCTTTGCTTCACGATGACGCCTTGGCACCGCAGAGGGCACCGCCGCAACGCTGCACCGCGACCCTGGTCTCACCGATGACGCCTACTGATGCCGCCACCGAGTCGCTGCTCGCACCGCGACCTGTGGGCACCGCACTCCGCACCGCCTCGCTTCACGACGACACCTTGTTATCCCCGACGACGCCGATCCACGCCGAAATCGACGCCGCTGCTTGCACCGTGGTTCGAGGGCACCGCTCGTAAAGTTACACGACGCACCGCCCTCATCCCGCACCGCAGCCTTGGCCTACCGACACCGGAGCCATTGACTCCAGTTCGTCAGCCGACGACAGCGCTTCAGCAACGACGCCACCGCTGCTTGCACCGTGACCTGCCAGCACCGTGACGAGCACCTCCTTCATCTCGCACCGTGACCCTGGTCTCACCGACGATGCCACCAGCCGCCGCCACCGAGCCGCTGCTCACACCGCGACCTGAGGGCACCGCACGCCGCACCGCTGCACTTCGCACTGCAGCACCCGGCGCCTGCCGACGCCATCGCTCCTGACTTCAACAGAAAGGAGATCGATCTGCAACGCGTGTGACTTCGAGGGCCCCGACGACTCCTGCACCGACCTCCGGAACCGACGCCTGCAGACATCGTGCCTTCGGAAGCTCAACGTGAGGCCGCCGACGCCCTGCATTTCTAATTGGTACTGTTTGCGGGTCTTCCCGACACCGTAGCTGGCCCGCGACGCAGCGGTCAGCCAGAACTGTTTGGATTTGTTGGCTCACGACGCCGTGATAGCCCCGGACGGAGCTATCGACATCAAGGAACTGTTTTCAAAGCATATTTTGATAACTGAAGATTTTTAAGTACTGTATTGTGGATTTTTATCGTTTTTGGTCTTGTCTTACGTATATAAAAATATTGGATATTTTTATAAACTGGTGTGGTGTCCTTTTGTAGTGCTTACACTGTATTACTGTTGTTTATGTGCAAATGCTTTACACACTGCCTCTAAGATAAGCCTGACTGCTCGTGCCAAGCTACCAAGGGGGTGAGCAGGGGTTATTTTAGGAGTGTAACTCCCTTACCCTGACTAGGAAGAAGGGTCCCTATTTGGACAAAGGTGCAAGCCCTTGCCAACTAGAGACCCCCATTTCTAACAACTCCCATCATTCCCTGTCCTATACACACCTTCCCAGCCAGCACAGCCAGCAGACCTAGGACTATGCTATCCCTGATGGTGAATGGAAATGTACTAGCAAGATGGCTGACACTGGGGACTGGTGTGAGGAGCACAAGGCCATGATGGAAGTTGTGGTCAGGCTGACACTATGCAGCAGTGTCAACCATCTGGCTAGTAGATTTCCACTGACTGTGAGGGTCGCATAGTTCCAGTGGGTCTGTTTGGGCTGTGTGTGAGGATGAGTGTTTGCACTGACTTCAACTCCCATCATGCCCTGTCCTACACACACCTTCCTAGCCACCATTGCCAGCAGACCTGGGACTATGCTATCCCTGATGGTGAATGGAAATGTACTAGCAAGATGGCTGACACTGGGGACTGATGTGAGGAGCACAAGGCTATGATGGGAGTTGTGGTCAGGCTGACACCATGCAGCAATGTCAGCCATCTTGCTAGTGCATTTCCACTGACTGTGAGGGTTGCATAGTTCCACTGGGTCTGTTTGGGCTGTGTGTGGGGAGGAGTGTTTTCTGTGACTACAAGTCCCATGGGGCCTGTGCCCACACCCACCTTCCCAGCCATCCCAAACAGCCTACCTGTGACTCAGCTGTCCTGTGAGTGAGTGGAAAAGTACTGGCAAGTTGTCTGAGGCTGGTGCATGTTGTTTGACTTGACTACAACTCCCCTCAGGCCTTGTGCTCCAGACACCATGCAGCAGTGTCAGCCATCTTGCTACTGCATTTCCACTGACTGTGAGGGTTGCATAGTTACAGTGGGTGTGTTTGGGCTGTGTGTGGAGAGGAGTGTTTGCTGTGACTACAAGTCCCATGGGGCCTGTGCCCACACCCACCTACCCAGCCATCCCAAACATCCTACCTGTGACTCAGCTTTCCTGTGAGTAAGTGGAAAAGTACTGGCAAGATGTCTGACACTGGTGCATGTTGTTTGGAGCACAAGGCCTTGGTGGGAGTTTGTGAGAAGTATATATATGGTTATAGTTTAGTGTATTTTCAGTTTCATTGCAAGTATATATTTTATCAATCTGACATACACATCACATGCTCTTTGAATCTAGTTTTTTTCTATGTTAATACTGTCATTTGTTTAACTGTAACCTTTACAGTGATGTCTCTAGGGGTGTAATTAGTAACTTTATTTGAATGTGGATTGTGTACTTACCAGTCTCTGGTGCTCCTGGTATTCCATAGACGCCCTCCGGCGGAAGGATGGCATGCACCTTCTCCTCCCAGGAAGTGAAGCGGACAGTTGGGTAGGAGGGCCACCGCCAGTCTGCTGGCTTTGGGCGTGTTCCCTGTCCAACAGCTTCTTGACCCTCCTTCGAATATCGTAGTACCTGTTCCTGATATCATCCATTGTGCGCATGCAAGGTGCTTGAGCATTCACCTTGTTGACTATCCTCTCCCACATCCTATTTTCCCTGGGAAAGGGGGGTTTGTTGGACTTGGTTCCCAAAGGACTGTGGCTCTACTCTGACAATTTCATCTACAAGCACTACCAAAATGTGGCTGCTTCCTTTTGGCCATGGTGAGGGTGAATGTGAAGGCGAGGGTGAGTTTGAGTGTGGAGGTGAGGGTGAGTGTGAATATGAAAAAGAGTGTGTCTGTGAGAATTTGTATAAAATAAAATGTGTGCAAGTTGTGTGGTGCGTGATGTGTGAGTGTGTGAGGCAGAGGCAGAGAGCAGGGAATGTGTGGTGATGGCTCCTCGGACCTATTAGCAGTTGTAGCAAAGGATCATGGTCATGGTGTTGGCTTTTTATGTAGGTGGATTTGTGGGTGTGGCTTTTTTTTTTTGGGCGGTGCCAATATTTGTTTTGACTGTTTTTGACTTTCCCCCCTTGACATTTGATACACAGACCGACACGGTTCCGAAACCAAGTCTAATGCATCATCATCTGCTCGTGGGTTAATACGAGTCTAATTCGTGACCGGAATGCTATTCTTGAGCGTTTCCAAACGAGTCGGTCACATCAGTGCTGTTTCCGGACGGTTCGTTCGGAAGGATTGCGTTCCATATGACTCGGTTGGAGTTTAACATGGGATGCATCGTATTCCGTTACTCGGAAGGCTTGCGGTCGAGTCGTTCGGAAAGCATTCCGGATCCGATTCGGTCGGAATGCTTTCCAAACGAGATCGGAATCGGGCCCTAAATGTGACAAGATAAAATAAAAACATTCCTCTTCATTGCTTACCCCTGTCTGAACTCCTGCAGGATATCTTGTAGGTACTCCAGCACACTCAGTACCCCTACTTCCAGCTCCCCTGAGTCTGTCACAGAGGGAGAGATTCCAAATCTGATAGCCCCCCAACACAGTCCATGGGAGTGACTAGAGGTTCACACCTGGATATCAGTCACAGTGATAGATGTATGAAAGGGGTACCCCAGGGCCTCATCCCTACTCTTTATGATTCTCTTATCAGTTCCACCTCCTTCCTGAGATATGCACAGGCCCCTTCCTAGTGACCTATCTCTGAATCAAAGAGCATCCTTTGAGGTGTACCGAAGAGCCTGGCTCGCCCTTCCTCCAATGTGTCCCACCCAGCTCATAGGAATGCAGTAATCCACAAATCTGTTGGGGGGGGGGCAGTTCCTCTACCCCCTGGTGTTCCTCCAGTTAAGCCTGGGTCTTTGAAAATGGAGGCCAGAATCTTCCATGTTTTGTACCATTCACAGGCACACATACACCCAACACATGCATATAATATATACGCACTGCACAGCACTACATCCTTCATGTACTGAACAATTCACAGGGACACATATACCCAGCACATGCAAAGATACACGCACTGCATTGCACCACACCATCCCTGCACTTTACCATTCACAGGCAGACATACACCCAGCACATGTATAACACAAACGCGCTGTGCATCACTTCACTCCAAACTGATGTAGGTCAAGGGAGAATTAAGTACACATGGCCCAATTTACAGAGGTAAACTTACACTTTTGTTTAAGTGTACTGTTTCTCAGTATTCACAAACAAACAATTTAATAGTAACTTTACGACTGCGGAGACTCTGCAGTCAGGGCAGAGAACTCTGCACCTAAAATGATAGGACAGGCCTTTTTTTTATGTGCGGAGTTCTCTGCCCAGACTGCGGAGTCTCCGCAGCCATAAAGTTGCTACTTAATTGTTTGTTTTTTTTGAATATTGAAAAAGAGTAAACTTACACAAAAGTGTAAGTACGGGGCAGATTCACTTTTGTTTAAGTTTACTCTGTTTTGGTATTCACAAACAAACAATTTAATAGTAACTTTCCAACTGCGGAGACTCTACAGTGGAGGCGGAGAACTCTGCACATAAAAAAAATAGGAAAGGACACCTCACTGCGTATGACTCCTAGTTAGCTCAGAGGTATATTCAGAAAAATTGGAACTTGAAGCAATAAACATGCCCATGGCTGTGCAGCCATTCTGAGACAAACACCACCTATCTAAATCTATGTTGAAGGCTCTAGTTATGGAGTCATGCTTCTGCCTGTGTTGTCACCTTTGACTTGATTTTACCTCAAAGCTAGTGCATGCTTTACTTGTGTCATGAGCGGTGTGCTGCCCTGCTTTTTCCTTGCTAGTCAGTACACCAGTTCAGTGGAACATCGCAATGATTCACTTCACTTTATAATGAGGATACAGCTTACCAAACCTGTCTGTATTGGAATAGTGGTTCACATGTGACTGTGTATCCTACTAATCTAGCATCTATGAATCTACAACACCAGGTAGCAGTACTTTCAGTATTTACTGGCGTATTTATGTTCTGCAACGAGTAGCTACATTTATGAGCCTTTAGTATTTGCAGGTGTATTTATGTTCTTCAATGAATAGCTACATTTATGAGCCTTCTGTATTTGTAGGTGTATTTATGTTCTTCAATGAGTGACTAAATTTATGAGCCTTTAGTATTTGCTGGTGTATTTATATTGTGTTTTATATATGCGTAAAATGTGTTTTTACCACCTTGTAATTGTGAGAATCAAACATACTGTTCATTATTAGAAAACTGGAGTGTTGAGCGCTCCATTGAAGATAATGGAGTGCTCTGGGCTTCTAATGGCTGGTAGAAGTCCGGAGCATCAACATTCCAATGTTTGTTCAGAGCTGTTGCTGTGAACAAAGGCCTCACGGAGCCTGAGGGGATTTCAACCCCCTCGGGCTCCGTGAGGCCTTTGTTTTACAAATTAGAACATTCTGCCCTCTAGGGGCGGAAAATTCTAATAGCCTTAGAGCCCTCCTAGGGGACTCTACCAGTCATTAAAAGCCCTCTCCCTTGTTAAAGGCCCTCACCTTCGGCTCGGGCTTTAACGCTGGAACGAGCCTTTAATATAGCATTATAGCCCGCCGTAGCGGGCTATACCGGCTATTAAAGGCCCGCTCCAGCGTTTTTGGCTCGGGCCTTTAACAAGGGAGCGGGACTTTAATAGCCGGTGTAGCCCAGCTACGGAGGGATATAAGGCTATTAGAACATTCTGCCACTAGAGGGTAGAAAGTTCTAACAAATAAAACAAATGCTTCAGGGAGCGCGAGGGGATTTAAATCCCTTCAGGCTCCCTGAAGCCTTTGTTCACAGCCACAGCTGTGAACAAAGAAACATTGGAATGTTGGAGCTCCGGGCTTATACTCACCATTATAAGCCCGGAGCTACTCCATTATTTTCAATGGAGCTCCCAACATTCCAATGTTCTAATGGACGGTAGAGCCCACTACGTCGAGCTCTAAGGCTATATTAGAATCAGTTTGATCTTCTGAAAAAAGAGAAATGTGTATTGTCCATTACAGTACACTTAGGTATTTACATTTGAAATATGTGCTTTACTTAGGGATGTGGATTCATAATCATTGATGCGTCAGTAGTGAATTAGGAGTAGACTGTTGACCAGACCGCTGCACTGCACTTCTACCTTTAACATTTCAAGTGATGTAACAAATATGAGCTGTAAGGATGTTTTTGAGGACACCCGTGGAGGAGGAGAAGGAGAAATGCTGGATGGAAACGCAGTTGTGCTGGAGTCTGAGGCAGAAAGCTATGACAAACGCTCTGTCCATCAGAGACATTTATCCCTATTGACAAGGGGGTGGAACATCAGCATCACAGGAAGCCCATGAGAGGTGGTTTGGCTTGCCTGACTTGAATCAACGAACATTTGTGAGCAGCTCTTTACAGCAGCGGCCCGTGCAGGTAAGAGTGGTGGGCCCGGTTTGGGGTGGGATTCGACAGATGACCACGAGGGAAAAATAAATAAATAATTAATTTTCCCTCGTCGTCGTATGTCGAAATCTCCACCCACCACCCCACCACTCTTACGTGCATGGGCAGCTGCTGTCTCTTTATGAGGCAAAATAAAATGTCTCTTTTACGAGCAAGGAGATAAAATTCTAGTAATCAACTTCATGCTCTTGCTGTTCACTTCAAACACCAGAACGTTTTTCAGTGAGTAGCTGTAAGGAGTTATAAGATAACTTAATGGCTAAGCTAACATCAGAAGATACCTACATTCATGTCACATCAAAGCCACGCTGCAGCAAAACTGGGAAGTAAATCTTGTTTTATTTTCCAACATGCATTTGTTTCAAGCTAAATTGTTAGGGTTTGAGTCATTGGCTTCTTCATCTCAAACCTCCATGAGTTCACAAGATGGCTTACCACCTGCTTCACTTCCAATATTTCCATTGCCACCATAATCCTAGTATCACCTCTCACATGGTTGTTTACAGGTCGGCAAGACGGCATGCACTTGACACAACACTGGTTACTCCAAGCCTCAGGGGCGATTACAAGTTTAGCGGTCCTACAGCAGACGGTGCCATGCACCGTCCACTGTAGGTTGGCCAAACTCGTGGCGCGACTGCCTGCAAGATTAGGACTTCAATACTGGCCTGGCGGGTGGTCGTGCAGCGGTCTGAATGTGGTGGGCCGCTAGGCTCATAGAAGAGCCTAGCATGCAGATCGCTGCAATCAGAGAGCCGACTGTACCTACCTGCACGGTGTGGCACATACACCGTGCAGGAATGGGGGGTTGCAAATCCAGAGAGGCTCTACATGTGCCAACCGCATGCACCCCCTGGGCCTTGAGGCAGCAGGCTTAGTTGCCTCACTGCTACCCTTGTAATCAGACCCCAGGACTTTGTGACTTTGCAGGCCCAAGCTTAGTGAGCTTAGACATCCGTCCCTATCTGTGCCTCACTCTCTTTCAGTTTTGGTGCAGAAGCAGTGATGGCAGTCCCTGCGGGTCACTCTTGTCCATTGCTTAATTTGAGCTGGTGGTCACCAGTGGGGCCCATCAGCAGTTATTTTTCCTCATCAGACATGTTCCAAGAGCAAAAGGAAAGCACACAAAGGGGAAAGAAGGAGGGAGAAAAAGACAGAAAAACAGTCACAGTGGTAGAAAGGAGGAACCTGCAAGAGTGAGATAAAGGGACAGAGAGCGCCTGGTAGTGGATTAAAAAGGCATTAGGTGGATTCAAGACCACACAGCCTTGATATTCAGCACCCCAACATTTAATAGTGCTGGCTGTTGGCTTCTGAGCAGAGCTTTGAGCACCAGCACTAATTCTTTCACACATTAAGCACTGCTTCTGTCCACTGGCAAACTTGTTGAGTCTGGTGGGGATATGCCATCAGGTACCATGAGGCCTCCACTTCTTACAGACATTATGTGAGGTCCCACAAGACTTCATGAGTTCTCTGTTTCCTGCTTAGGTGCATTTATATGTAACCCTTACCTATCTTCTAGCCTTGCTTGACTTATAGAACTCAACCTGTAAGAACCTCTGAGTCTCATGTCTCCTGAAACTCTTTATTACTTTATTACTTACCTGAATGTGCCATCCAGGGCTTAACTTCCATCTTGGCTCTGCAGTGGTGTAGGAAACTGGGTTGCTGGTTCAGGGGCTCAAAACCCTTCTCAAGGTGCAACCACAATTCTTCCCAGGGTGAAACACAAGCAACCACAAATTAACCTCTGCTAAACCCTCTGATGGCTTGGCACAAAGCAGTCAGGCTTACCTTAGAGGCAATGTGCAAAGTATTCATGCAGCACTTCAAACAGTAATAAAGTTAAGACACACATACAAAAAGTCCCACACCAATTTAAAAAAATAGAGTAAAATCTAATACATTATTTGAGACCGAAATGACACAAATCCAATCACTAGAATGAAAGATATGCAACTGTAAAGCTTTAAGTGACAATAGTGCCTACAAGCACAAGGTGTCTACTCTGGTTATCTGCTCGTGGTGGACTCGGGCAAAGTCACAAGTTCAGGCCGACCACAATGGAGCTCAGGCCAGAAACAGGGACCAAGTTAAGCCCATGAACAAAATACCTTAAATCCTGGTTGCAGAACGTTGCGAGATTCCACATAGAGGATGTGCCATGCAGCGGCGGTTCTGATGAGTTGCAGGTGGAAATACAAGGTCCTGAGTTGGGGATGCGTCACTTAGCGGTGGTTCTGATGTCTCACAGCAGAGAGTTTCCAGTGGCTGGGCTCAAGGTGGTTGGAGCCTATTCTGTCCCTGAGGATCTGATCAGAAGGCCAGCCAACTAGCCCTTGGAATCACTCTGATGGTCCTAGATTCAAGATGCAGGTTCAATTCTTTTCACTCAGGCAGCAGGGCAGCAGGCAGCAGGGCAGTAGAGTAGCAGGGCAGCAGAGTAGCAGTCCTTCTTGCAGCAGAGAAGCATAGCAGTATTTCTGAGTCTTCCACAGGTCCAATGGTGCACTGAAGAGTTGGGTTTGAGAGTCCAATATTTATACTTGGTGCCAGCTTTGAAGTAGGAGAAAGTTTTGGAGGTTTACACCTCCAGAGGTGTTTGGAATTTCCTGTCTTCCTGCCCTGGCCCCAACTTGTCTGGGGGAACAAAAGACTAGTGTGAAGCCCTTTGTGAGTGTGCTGAGGCAGAGCCTTTGTGATGTACAAGTGTAGTAGGTTACAGTTCATCCCCCTATAATGTCAAGGATGGCCCATCCTGTCAACACCTATTCCCCCTTTGTCTCACTGTCTGGAATCAATACACAAAGTCCAGCTGCCAGCTACACCTAGTCATGTGACCCAGAATACATGCTGCAGGCACCAAATGGTTGGGACAAGAAAATTCCAATTTTCTAAAAGTGGTATTTTCAGAACTGTTTCTTAAACCCCCAACTTTACTATTAAAAAGGGTTTAAATAACAATTCTTTAGACACCAAGATCAACATTCTCATCTGCTTCCAAATTAAAGTTAGCACTTATTAAATGTAATAAGGTAACCCAATGTTATCCTATGGTAGAGGTAGGCCTTGCAGTAGTGAAAAGTGAATTTAAGAGTTTTGCACTATCAGGATATGTCAGGCTTAAAACTACATGTCCAACTTTTTAAATACACTGCCCCCTGCCCCATGGGCTGTTTAGGGCCTACCCTAGGGCTCTTTTAGGCCTACCCTAGGGGTGACTTGTATGCATTAAAAAGGAAGGTTTGAGCCTGGCAAAAGGTTTATCTTGTCAGGTCAAAATAGCAGTTTAAACTGCACACACAGGCTGAAATGACAGACCTGAGACATGCTTAGAATGGCTATTTAAGTGACTGGCACAATCAGTGCTGCAAGCCCACTAGTAGCATTTAATTTACAGGCCTTGGTACATATAGTACCAGTTTACCAGTAATTTATAAGTAAATTAAATGTGCCAATTGGGTTTAAGCCAATGCTACCATATTTTAGGGAGTGAGCACAAGTCCTTTAGCACTGGTTTGCAGTGGTAAAGTGCACAGAGACCTACGACCAACAAAAACGAGATCAGCAAACAAATGGAGGAGTACGGCAAAATGTTTGGGGATGACCCCTTAAGGCTTACAGGTCTAACAAGTGGTAAACCAGAATAGGAATTGCACAAGCACCCGACTTCCCTAGGTTGTACTTGTAAAAACAGCACAACATAAGGTTAAATATGTATGAACTTGCGTCATTGCTAGAACAATAGAATTCTAACCAATAACATTTTTAATAACATTTATAGCACAATGTTATATTTAGGTTTTTGTACATTTAAGTTTCTGTACACGGTATCTGCCGGTAGTCTACTCAAGGTGTTCTGTTATGTTTCTCCATACCTTGTGGTGCAGCCAGAAATCGGCAGTGAGTACATGATCCAGAGAAGCGCAATTCACACAGATAAGACCCTGCTACTTCCAGATAATTACTGCAAGACACCCCTTCTCCTTTCCCTGGTGCTCTCTACGTCAACACTAGTAACAAAGCAACCTGTGGCTATCTCAAGGGTTTAGGGGTGAGAAGGAGCCAACATAACTTCCACAAATTCAAAGATCAAACATTTCAATGGACACTGGATCTGGCATATATAGCCTTAAAAAAGCACACATAACAGTTTTCAAGTCATGCATATAAAATCATTGGCATTTGTGAAAACACTCCAACCTCAAAGATTGCTTTATCATATGAAAATATACCGTGGCACATTGCATGAAGAACTGCTTCAAATGTAGGCCCAGATTTACTAAACAAATCACACAACGCAGGGCAGCAAGTAAAGTTTCAGTGCTGCAATGCATGAACGGAAAAGAGCAGAATAGCTCCATATCACCTAGGATGTGCCACTGTTCTGTTATCCCCTGTGTTGGCGCACTTTGGTTGCCATACTCCAACGCAGGCAACCTTTTGTCATAGTGCAAGGGTGTCTGCGTTGTGGTAAGCATAGTTTTTATACAGGAAGGGGCCCCTTCCACTACACAAACTATACTTAAGGCATTTCCTGCTTTGGATGAGTGCTGCCGAATGTATGTGTGCTGCAGGATGGAGAACACATGCAAAGAGAGAAAAACGAGGAGAAATGAAAATATTTCTCTTCGTTATGCCTGCCTCAAGGAGGTGTAGGATTTTGGCGTAAATCCCTGTCCACAATTCTTTGTAGGTAGGGTTTTGTATCATAGCCCATGGGTGGTTGCATGGGAATGCCCATGCACCACCCATGGACAACCCCCTTGACGCAAAGTAACGCAAGGCAGTGCATTGCACAGCTTTGCATTACCTTTGGTTGCAACCCAACACAAATTGTGAATGCATTAGATTGTAATACCACAACTACACCTTGTGTCAGGTTTGAGTTAAAAAATTAACACAAACCCCTTGTAAAGTGTTTGTAAACCTGGGCCCCGGTGCACTTCGGAAGCATTCATTGACAAAAGGACAAATTCTAAGTAGAACAACAGCTGTAACCTGCAAAAAATATTTTATCTTTTAAACTAAACTTGAGACATGGGGCCTCATTTATGGCATTTTAGGGTAGGCTAGCAAGGCACCTTGCTGCACTGCCCTACGCCAAAGTGAAAGGGCAGGACTGCACCGTATTTAAGCAATACGGTGCATTCCTGTCCTTTTTGCCTGTGCTGGCTCCGTTTTGGCAGCCTAGCGCCAACGTAGGCACCCTTGCACCATAGTGCAAGGGTGCCTCCAATGCATGATTTTGTGCAGAAAGGAACACCTTCCTGCACAAAAATAATCCTTAGAGGCGTTTTCCTCTTTCCATGTGTGCTGCGGAATGCAGCACACATAAAGAGGAAAAAACGAGGAGAAATTATGTTATTTCCCCTCGTTACGCCTCACCTCGGGATGAGCATGGATTTGGTGCTTCCCCAGGTTTACATGTTTATGTAAATCTGAGGCAGCGTCAAATTCCATGGGTGTTGCATGGGAAAACCCACCACAACGCCCATGGAACGCCTCTGAGGTGCAGAGTAAGGCGACGCAGCGATTTGCGCGGCGTCGCCTTACTCATGATTTATGAGGCCACTTAAAGCCACGCAGAGTGGCTTGGCGTGGCTTCATAAATCTTTATGAGAGCCCTGCGTCACACATGTACCACTTTATGTGGTGCAAATGTGACGCAGGGCTCTCATAAATAAACCCATGGTGTTTTTGTAAAAGACTCTAAGGGAACAATTAGATTTTTTATGACAGATGGTTATAATTAACCAATTATTTATCTACTTAGGCTTTATAGACACAACAGCAGTGCAAAGCGCTGTCTGAATTAAAAGGGCTACTTTTCAGTGCAAAACTTCTTTTCCTTTATCAACTTGCGGTGGTGCAATGTACTGATAAATCTGCCCGTTTTCTTAAAATAAACACAAATATTTGAGTCTTGAACTGCACATTTACCATAAAAATACCTCCTCAATCTACATCAAGCCTCCTTTCCTTAACACACATAGACTAACCGGTCCGGCACAACTGTAGCTTTAATTGAAAAGTACACGTTGATTTTAACTAAACATAAAAGTATTTTTGTCACAGCATGGAGGCATCACGAGTAATGAACAGGTTGTTGACTTTTAGGGTTCATACTGGGTCGGTTTTGCAAACAAAAAAATAATTGAACAATGATTGCAGAGAAGGATAATTAAAGTGTGCCTCTAATAGTCCATTACATACAAAGCAGGTAGAACCCAAGACAAGGAAAATGTCAATGTATTTCTATCCAGGAACCTGCCAGCACAAGATGTGCTTCTGAATAAGGGCCATTTGGGTCAAAACGTTTATTAACATTACAGTGTATCATTATCATTAGACCCATTGTGCTAGAAGCGTGTGAAAAGGTTTCAGATTGACTCAAAAGCCAGTTTGGCATTCCCCCGAAAACGCCCACGATTACTACATATTGAAAGAGAGAAGCCCTCAATTTCAATGTAATAATGGCACGTTCCAGAAGGTTGTATTCTCCAGTTAGAAATAGCATGGTCACCAGTGCCCGCTAGCCTGTCTCCAGCCCACAGTGGCCATGCAAGTTGGTTAGTAGATGCCAGGTACACTGGTACGGAGAGCCCCTCCCTCCCACCCCCTGTCAGGACATATGCACCAGGCAAATCCAAGTTTCACTAATTAAGACAAGTCAATCAATCAATCAATCAATCAGGTCTTTATTTCGATTTACAAAATCATAAAAGACAAAATACATCAGTAATTAAAAAACTTGGAATATGATATACGATCTACATTCGTCCAGGCTTATATAAAAAACACAGATGTATTTACATATGAGTTAAAAACATTGTTACATAAAATGACAAAGTTATCAAAATAAAAACACCTTTAAAAAGCCCATAAAAAAGCAATATACATACAAACACGAAAACTGAACAGGGCAGTTCTTTCCTATTATCAGTCCAAGATATAGGGACCAGATTTAGATAAAGGGTCAGCAAATAATCATCTCTTAAATTGCCAAATCTCGGGATCTAGACAGAAATTTATTTTTCAACAGGCCCATTCCATACTATCTCAACCCTTGAGAATAAGAATGTCAAAATTAGTGTACCCTCATCTTATTAGCACGGATGACCCACATCCAGCTCAAAAATTCACCTATGGATTAATAACAATCGCAGCTATTTACTCATGTATTATCACGAAAGATAGGCACCTTTGTGGGCCTTTTGCTCCAAGATCTTGTGTTGCAAGATTATTGACCCTCGCTTAAGTTTACTATGCTGTTCAACATTTTATGTGCGCTTAACAGGAGAGTTGGATGGCTAAATATATTTGGGCAAGAGGATTGGTGACAACGGCAGGCCAGATCTCCTCAGCCCATCATACAAGGTCTTATTAAGAACACATTGATCTTCCTGATGGGAATGGGTTTGATACCTTACACGTTGAACTCAAAAAGCTTAAATCTTTCATTACCTGAGCACTCAGCTTCCTGAAGGGTGCGGCTCAATGTTGCTGGTAAACAGCATGGTATGCCGACTAGGATCTTCTAACGGCTATTAAGCACTGCTACAGAAAAACATGATCTGTGTCAATTAACAGTACCATTTGAATGTGTTTATAGTAATCTCCAGGTACATTTTTCTTTACTGGGCAGTACTTTGAGAATACTGTAATCCATCATTATTCGCAGCTTAAAGCTTTTCTTATAGATCACTTTCTAAAAGTGGCATTTTCAGAATTGCTACTTAAAATCCCACTTTACCATTAAAAAGGGATTTAAATGACAAGCCTTTAGACGCCAAGCTCGGCATTCCTACCTGGTCCCAATTGAAAGGTAGCACTTGTTAAATGTAATAAGAGAACCCAATGTTATTCTATGGTAGAGGTAGGCCTTGCTGTAGTGAAAAACGAATTTAAGAGTTTTTCACTACCAGAAAATGTAAGGCTTAAAAGTACATGTCCAACTTTTTAATACACTACACCCTGCTCCATTGGCTGTTTTGGGCCTACCCTAGGGGTGACTTATATGTATTAAAAAAGGAAGATTTAGGCCTGGCAAAAGGTTTATTTTGTCAGGTCGAAATGGCAGTTTAAAACTACACACACAGGATGCAATGGCAGGCCTGAGACATGTTTAGAATGGCTATTTAAGTGGTAAGCACAATCAGTGCTGCCTGCCCACTAGTAGCATTTACTAGGAACCTATAAGTAAATTAAATGTGCCAACTGGGTTTAAGCCAATGCTACCATGTTTTAGAGAGTGAGCACATGCACTTTCACCCCTGTTTTGTGGGAGACAATGGAGAATGAACAAAGGGCTGTCCTAGTTATATTGAGCGCATTGCTAGTACCCAGTGGATCCTTAAACCTCCCCTGCTCTTGTAACTCTTTCGCCAAAGAGCAGTGGACAGGAAGGGGGTCGTACATGGATTTTGGGATGTGTTTCTGGCTGGCTGCCACTCACAAGAGTTGAGGGCAGATGGCCAGAAATAGGTGCCACAATATTTACACCACCACGGGTACTGTAGTCGTGGGAGCACGTGAGCAACTGATGGTTGCTCCATCTTTGGCGCCTCCTCTTTGTTCCCGTGACTACAGGACCTGAAGCATTTGTAACTGGTACCACAGGCATGGATGTCAGAGTTAGTGAGCTAGTTGTGAAATCTGAAGAGGATCAATGGTGGGTTTACAGCCACATGATATACATGTCTCTGATGGAAAATTGACTCTCCATCTGACATGGTCAAAACCTAATCAGTTAGAGAAAGGAACTAGTATTTAACTGTTGGCTGCCTCCTCACCACTGATTTGTCCTTACTTGCACATGCAGACATATCTTGCCTTATGCCCTGACAAAGGGATGTCTGCATTGTTCATTCATCTGACATCTGCCCTGAAAACTACTCATCCCACTCCTTCAGGGTAGGTGCAGCCACATTGGCAATGGGAGCAAGGTTCCTCCAGAAAGAAGTCAAGAACAACGGTCAGTGGTCTTCTCCTTGTTTTAGGCACTATGTGTTTCTGAAGCTATTGTAGAAAAATAACTTCCCTTGTATCTCATACTACTCCATCTTTTCATTTTCTCTTAGTAGTAATGTCGGCCAAGGTCGTGTGGGTCCTCAGTCATCCCTTTGGTTGGCGAGCGCCTTACAGGTTGCAACAACTCTCTAGGCCTAAACTGGTGGGGTTGAGCAATGTTTTCTTGAGATGGTGCGGTGTTGGGTCCTTGAGGATGTCACAACTTCTCAGTATGGTAGAAGGTGTGAAAGTTCGTGAGGGGCTGCAGTCTCTAGTTCTAATCATCATGCATATAGGTAGTAATGTCCTTGTAAGGAAGAGTGGGAAAGAACTGAGGGAATGTGTTTGGACAGAGTTTTCCTGACTGGGGTGGTAATTGCCAGAGGCCCTTATAGCATGGTTGCACATGATCTGGAGGAGAGTATGGGGCTCAGGCATTGATGCAAGGGTAAATAACGTTTCCGTGAGGTACCTTAATTGAGAAATGGCCAGGTTATGTGGGGGAGCAGGTCACCTGAAGCACATTCCTCATAGGCTACTGAGTGGTGAAAACATGGTTCATAAGGATGGTGTACATTTATCAGACATGGGCAAAGTAAAAGGGCACAGTATTTGTGGATACAATTTGGGCCTTTTCGGCATACCTGCTAGTAGGAAGGGGGAAGACAGAGGATCTGTAGTATTGGTCGCACTTGTGGCGGGATAGCAGGCCACATCAACTGCTAATTTTTAAGGTTAACACACATCTGCGAAATTAGCTGTAGGGCAGCACTGAGGTGGTCAGACAGGATTCATAATGCAAGGACATTTCACACCGGATTGGAGTGTAGGCTCATGATTTCACTCAGCAGTGGAGGGCCAGGGCTATAACTCCCCAGTCACACCATTTGATAATTGGTGGAGGAGATGGGCGAGTTCCCGACAGGTTTCCGATTGGGCAAGGGTCGGGGGAACGCTGCTCAGGGATTCAGGTGGTTTCATCTGTGTGGTCTGGGTAGAATGAGATCAAAATGGGACTTAGCACTGTGTAATCATATCCTGCAATCATAAATTGTATATATATATGTAAATAATCTAGGCTGATTTAGGAAAATGCAACTATTAGACAGTAGAGTGCCATTTGCTGTGATGAAAATGCCATGTTAATTGCTTATTATTATTATCTTGAAATATTAATAAAAAGGTTTTTGTTTAATGTTATGTTTGAGTTAATAACCATGACTTGTGTGTACCCAAAACCAAAGTGGGTTTCAAATCATGTCTTGTCATTGATTTGGTTGAGCTGGAGTGGGGGTTCCACATTTGGGGTCTCCTTGGCCTAAGCAGCCGTGAGGCCCCATGTTTCCTGGATAAATGTACACTGCAGAATCCTTGCAGATAATTACCATGGAAGTCTGGGTGGGATTATGTACAATCTAGGCAGTAAAATAAGCTTTTTTTTTATAGCATACCAGTAACCTTCACTCACAAACTTTATGTCTTGTGTCCTGAATACGTCCAGAATAGAGCTGATCACATTTACGGGTTTACGGTGCCATATCAGTGACTCACAAAAGCAATCACTGCTGAAATAGTAACTTCATATTTAAACAACAATCACTCTCATTTGATCTCTGTGTGGACTGCTTCCCAAATGTACACATCTCCACACTCTCCTGCAGACCCAGGATGAGCCTTCTCCTTTGGAGATACTGGATTAAACCTACAGTAGGGCAACCTTTAAACACTGGGCAGTGCCATCGCAGTTGCATAGCCAGTGTTTGAGGTTGGCCCAGTTGTCATTTAATCCAGTATCCCAGGACAAGAACACACCATTCCTTACTTTTTTATTTTGTCCATAGCATAGTATATGGACTGGGCGCTGCATTTCCTGCTATTTTACTTGCTACATATTGGCCAAAGAGGCCCTTCTATGGTGTGAAAACTGCACTAATGTATTCCCTCTTTTTGGAACCACCAGATATCTTCACTAAGAACAATGTAGACATACGAAATTAGAGGGAAAGTGAGGTGAAACCAGGCCACAATCCTGAGGGGTGACTATCTGAGGACGCAATAGAAAGATACAAGGGGGAGCAGGGGTCTTCATAAGCCCCCTTGTATGTGTGAAATTATAATAGGTATATCTGGGAGAGTGGCTCTAAGGTGAGTAGGCTTTGATTTGCCCCAAGTGAATCCCTCATCTAGTGATGATATACATGCCACTTTACCTTGGGAATCCTTAGTATTCTTCTAATATGTGTGTGTTTACTATTTGGATGGATAATATGCATGATAGCATAGCTTATAGATATATTCATCTTTTTATTTACTGAATCGATTTATCAATACACATGGCTTTGCTGTGCAACTGACATAGGCACAGTAGTATTGAGCGAAGAAAAAGAAAATGTCCCAGCACAAAATGTGATTCATGCAGCAATTATCCTTATTAAATTCAGGCTAGTTTTCTCATTCTGCCCCCTACTTAAAAATAGGCTCCTACAGAATGAGCTATTCCATCTAAAGCACTGTTGGCCAAGTGGGCCATGGTTTTGAAGTTAGCATGTATCCAAAATTGACTCATAGTAAGTAAATTGTGAACCTTTTTTTCCGTTGCACACACGTGTCATACTGCTTATTAACAAATAGCATTTTTAATTTTAATTTTATTTTAGACACATAATTGTTAGAAAGATGGAGGGTCTCATTGTTAAACGCCGAGACTTACACAATTGTATACCTTTTATTGTACTAACCAAAAACTACATGCTAAAATGACACCGCTCCTGAGCCTTAAAAATCACATCAGTAGTCTAGTACTCTAGTAGTACTACTTCACCTACTCATAAATAGCTTTGTAAGTTCGACGTAAATTTTTTTAAAAATCTTAATATTCAGGGAATATTTATATACAATTAGCACACAAAAAAAGATTGCACCTGCTTTGCGCTTTTACTATTGGGGAGATGGAATTTCAGGGAAAATTTACAAGGCATTTATAAGTAAATGAAGAAGCCCTACATGAGTACTATTTCACGTACTCATAAATGACTGAGGTGACTTCATGAAATATATTAAAGTTAGATCTTTGTTTTGGGATTCAATTAGCATTCCGGCACACTCTTTGTATCTCTAAAATCAAAGCTTAGATAGTGCAGAAAAATACTGAAAGTGGGAGCTCTCACACATTAGAAATTGAACCTTTTGATTCTCTCAAATCTATGACTAAAGTGGGTGGCAACTGCACTGCCCTCAGACCATTGGACATTGAGGCGTGTTTTCCTGTTGGAAGGTGAGAACTGAGAAACAATGACATCTGAGTGAAAGTGATACAAAATGATGGACTGAAGAGATGAGTATCAAAAATGGTGACTAAATAATGAAGAAAAGAGCCTGGAGGGAAATGTTTGATTGCAACACCAACACCATGGGCCTGATTCACAAACAATTTTGTGTGTACGTCTGTCTTACTCAGGTCTTAACTATGCATTTGTCTTGAATTTCCAGGCCTGACTCACAAAGCATTTTATGTGAGTTACTGTGACTTGAATTTCACTTACTCTTTAATTTGTGGGGGTAAGGCATGCATACTAAAAACAAAAGACTTTGTGAACCAAGCAGGTGTTCTTGAAAATTTGTGAAAGATCAAATCTGAGTTTAGAGTAGTAAACAACTACTTATGGTCAATGCTTGGTAATTTATTACTACAATTTCAGCAGTAATTGATACTTAAGATATGAATATGAAATAAATATTCACTGAAAGTCTTTGTGAGTCAGATCCCAAGAGAGGTGGTCCACAAATTAGGAACAATAAAATACATAAAAAGGGCTCTGAACAACAGGTACCTAATAAATAAATAACCCAATTCTCAAATGCTTTTGAATATATGTTTCAGATTTCCTCCTACAGGATTCGTCGTGTGTTTAGAGCAATTTTCTGACTGTTTTGGAATCCACAGAAAGTTGCCTGAGTATTCCTGAAAAGTTTTGAAAACTGTCAACATTCATAGTTTTGACATCCAATACATAATGCATAGTATTCACATATATAATCTGTACGTAAGCCGACTGGTCAGAAGTTATTTAAATCCTCAGTCAGACATAGATCACAAATGCATTTGCACATTCTATTTTATTTTTTTCGTGGATGTTACACTTGGCATCTTTTGGCGTGTTTCCCTGTCTTTTGCTTTCTGACCTCCCAGTTTGGACCCCAAATATTCTCCAAGGGCTTGAGGTAGAGCTTGCCCCCTGTTCAAGACGTCTCAGGAACAGCAAAGACTTCAAGTTCTTCTGCCATCCGCACTGGGGACTGTGTGTTTTGTGCTGCAATAGAAGAAAAGGAACCCGACGCCGTCTACGACACTGCTGCCAACTCCGTGTCCTGAAGACACCGCAGAGGGCACCGCCGCAATGCCGCACCGCACCCCTGGTCTCACCGACGACGCCCCCTGATGCCGCCACCGAGCAGTTGCTTGCACCGCGACCTGTGGGCACCGTACTTCGCACCGCCTCGCTTCACACCATCGCCCTGGTATCCCCGACACCGCCGCTCCACGCCAACATCGACGCTGCTGCTTGCACCGTGGTTCGAAGGACCTCTGAGTTTGGTGAAGGAAGGCTGGGAGGCAGCTTCCAGGAAAACTCCCTAGGATGTGTTTAGTTACATGCTGGCCTTCAGAAACCAAACTGCCCGCTTCAGGAAACTCGCTCAGGCGAACCTGGAAGCAAGCCAGGAAGAAATGAAAAAGTGGTATGACCAGAATGCCACCGTGGTCGAATTTCAACCTGGGCAAAAAGTGTGGGTCATGGCTCCTTTGTTCATCAGCTCCGAGACTGGAAAATTCCTGTCTGGGCGTGTCTTCAAGGGTATTGGAAATGTACTTTATGCTCTACCATGTTGTCTAAAGTCAGTCCCTCTGCAGCAATCTAAGGAGACTGGTCAGACCGGACTCCGCTCGAGTGCATACTAATAAAATAACTTTGGTTTGTATTCTCTACTGTCTGACCGACTCTTCATTTGTTTGGAAGGCTGAGAGGTGGTCGAAAGTGACCCGGGTGGCCCTAATCGGGTCACTTCCTTCAGTTGGCACCCAAACAGGGATGCCATTGGGCGAGTGGCCCTTCCTTGCCCGCGGACTGGTGAGGAGGTCGGGGCGATGTCGTGTCGGACGGGCGGACCGGGGATCCTTGCACGACAGAGTCTGGTACTCGCAGCTACCCCGTCTGTCTGCCTCGGCCAGTGGTCATCCCGGCTGGGGTCCTGAATGGAGAAACCCTTGGATCTGACCGTTTGGTCCGAAGAGGCGGCAGTGGAGAATAAATTGGTTCGACCTGTGTGCACCAGGTGAGTTTGCTTTGGTTTGTGGTGGCTACAGCACCATTTTGGTTGGTGTTTGGTGCGGTCTGAGGACCGTTTTTGGACAAGCGCTTGAATTTGTTTGAGTTTTTTGTGAACATGGTACCATTTTGGTTTGTATTTGGTGAGGTCTGAGGACCAAATCTGGTAAGATATTTTCAAATATCTGCTTGGCATATATGGTGAACTAACTCCCTTGTAGAAAATGCCCTGTTTTAGCAAGCTGTGTTGTGTGGGTTGTCATTCTTGTTCCACTGATGCTCGTTTGGAAGAAAGTCAGCCTGCACCTCCAGAAGGCACTCCCAACTTTGAGATGTATGTTAAGCATGGCCTTGGCCCTATTATGTTTAGTACATTATGGCACAAATATACGAGGGACAATGCCGAGTTGCAGTGGCCGTTGACGGGCACTTTCGATGAACAAAAACATAATTTTCGTAGGATAAATTGTTTGCAAAAAGAAGTAGGCAGTCGATGTTTGATTCCCTTAGAACATGGCAGAAGGAGGCTAAACAGAGACGAATGAAGGCAGAGAAGGAGGCCCAGAAGGGAAGGATGCAGACAGTGACTCAGAAAGCTGTAGCGTAAGATAGGGAGAAAATAGAGAAAGGAATAGAATGTGCCGATAGAAAATTTAGATTGCAATGTGAAAAGTCTTATGTTGCTCGAGATGATAATGATCAATTTGTGGAGGAATTGTTGGATGCTCAACCCCCGCCTCCGTACGCCCCGCAGAGGGTATACCCTGTGTGGTAAGTTGGCCTGGTATATGCTGTAACACTAATTATAGTGGGCACCTTGCACCAGTCCAAACAACCCCTTATTGGAGATAGGTTAAAGACAACCTTTATTGAAAGCTATCCTAGTGGTAGCTATGGAGAGCAGCCTTCAGGCTAAGTCTTGAAGGAATGTAAAGCAGCTTGTTTTACCAGTCTATAATCTCTTGAGTGACCAAATGAAAGAGGACCACACCAGGTATATATTTAAAATATATGTATTTAGTCTTAAACACACCCCTCTAGTCTCTTTATGAGGCTAGAGTTCGAAGTACATAAGTTACAAGTCGAATATCAACAGTAATAGCACAAATACACGTTTGAGCCCTAGGGGCGTACCAAACCATATACCAATAAAGTGGTATAAGAACCACGACTGAGCTAGACACAAGGCCTAGAGCCTGTAGAAGTGCTTGGCCCTCAAGGAACCACCCAAGGTAGTGACACAGGGGACCCACGGGGGACGCGTGCAGTGTGAGAACACAGCCGCGAGCCGCCGTTGACTCCTATGGGGAATGTCGCGGTTGGAGTTTTAAAGAAAAAGGACACTTAGAGGAGGACTTGGAGCAAACCCCTTTAGAACTAGGTTGTTCTAGAGTCTATACCCACGGGAGCACCGGAGTACTCGAGTTACCTCACCCAGGGAAGCCGGGTGCATAGGTGTCTTTCGGGTCGGGTTTCGTCTGTCGTTTTCAATGGCGATCTGCTGCAAAGTACTGCTGGCGACCAAGTCGAAAGTGTTCGGGTGGATCCAAGGGTGGATCGAAGATCTTAAGAACCTTAAAGCAGAGGGGACAGAGTCTGGGTCACTAGCCAGTGACCAGGAAGGCGATGAGCAGATGCCCACCGATGTCGGGTGCTTCAGGTAGGTTGACGGTCGTCTTGACTCTTCAGCCACGAGGTCCAGGAGGCGTCGACAACAACCAGGAGCTGGATTCGAGCTGTCCCACAACGTCTGTCGATTGCAGGGGTGTCGGCGACCGGATTGGACCCAACAAGCTTTGGCAACGGCAAGTCTCGTAGAAACAAAGAAAGGACGTTGATGCAGACCAGCAAGGTCTGGGGGACTCACCCAGCGAGGGTAAGTCAGGGCACATCTGGAGCAACCAGGAAAGCCCAAGCAGAAGAAGAGTTGCCTTTGGGAGGGCCCACTAGCCAACGGACTAGCGACCGTGAAGGAGCCTCGAGTGGATGCACTTGGAGCTGGCTCACAGGACACTCGTGGAGTGGAGGCCAGTGATCTTCGGTGCAGTCGGTGCTGGAGGCGGGGGCTACTGGGAGCCCAAAGCACAGAAGAGGATGCACTTGCAAAAATACTCGGTGTCCAGGGGTCATGGTTCCACGTTACCCACGACATCTATGGGCCTCAGCTTTGCTGAGGACTCAGGGCAGCCTCGGGGAAGTCTGGAAATTTACCTCTGGTGATGCAAAGACTTCGGCGTCCGGCGGGAGCTTCAGCGATGCAGACTGGACAATTGCTTCTTAGGTACCTGCCAAGCAGGGGAGTCACTCCTTGACCCCAAGGGAGATTCTTCAGTCCTCTAATCTTCAAGTAGAGCGTCGAAGGTCCAGGATTCAGTGTCAGAGTTTCGTCCAGGGTAATCTAAAGTCCTAAGGACTGGGGTCCCATACTTATACTAAGTTAGGGGGTTGGACATACTCTGGGGACCCACCTATGGGAGGGTCAGGGAAGAGGGGTGGTTACACCCATTCCCTTTGTCCAGTTTTGTGTCAGAGCAGGGGCAGGTAGCCCCTGCAACCGGTTTGAACTGGCATATGCACAGGGACACCAAATGTGCCCCCAGTGCAGGACTTCAAAGCACCAGAGGGTGCTCCCGCCCAGCCCCAATACACACTATCCTGTCTGGGGAGGTGGTTACACCTCCCTTCGACAGGAAACCTATTGTCCAGGCCTCCCCTGCCGGAGTTTCAGTCAGCAGCAGGAGGCCAGACCCGTGTCTGTGGCAGCGGCATCCATTTTGTGATGCCAGGGCTCTGGAAAGAAGTTACCGGGTAGCCCGGTGTGTACATGTCTCTCCCTCTAGAAGGGTGGAGATGCTACCCCCGCCGCCAGGACTGGTGGGGGGTAGTATTCCAAGATGTTTGACACCAAACACGACATGTTTTGGTGCAGCCAGTCCAAAGTTAGCATTGTACCGCTGAGGATATAATGCACTTAAGAGTATATGGTCAGGCTGTACCACAAACAGCATCAGAGGAGGGACTCGAATGCTGTAGGGGGGCTCTGCTCATGCAGGGGCACCCTCTCACATAAAAACCAAGCACTCTGCCTTCAGGATTGGTAAGGCCTCCCATAGGAGTGACTTATAGGTTTATATATGTGTGCAATGGTAGTGATATAGGTAGCCTATACCACTGTAAGGGGTGCATGCACCACCTTACCCAGGCTGCAGTAGCAGACCTGTGGTGTCATTTTGGATGGCCTTCCAGGGGTGGCACAATACATGCTGCAGCCCCTGGTAGGCCTCTGAGGTACCTATGCCCTGGGTACATAGTATACCATATACTAGGGACTTATAAGGGCACTCCAGATTCCAATCAGAGATGTGCCTAGGGCACATGGAAACCATTTTAGAGAGGAAGCAGCTAGGCTGGGGTTCTGATTAGCAGGGCCCCAGCCAGACTAAAGTAAAAAAACAGTGAAGCATCAGCAAAAAGTGGGGGTACCCATGTGAAGCAGATCCTACTCTCCTACACAACCCCCCAAACGTAGGGACATTAAACTAACCTTGACCAGTTGAGTCTTCATGTTCTAAGTGGAAGTACCTAGAGAGTCCATCTGCATTGGCATGGTTACTCCCAGGTCTATGTTCCACTGTAAAGTCCATCCCCTGTAGGGAAATGGACCACCTAAGCAGTTTGGGGTTTTTACCCTTCATTTGTTTTAGCCATAGGAGGGGCTTGTGGTCTTTTTGAACAAGGAAGTGAGTACCAAACAAGTATGGCCTCAACTTCTTCAGAGCCCAAACCACAGCAAAGGCCTCCCTCTCTATGGCTGACCAACGTTTCTCTCTAGGGGTCAGCCTTCTGCTAATAAAAGCTACTGGCTGATCCTGACCTTCATCATTCAATTGTGACAATACAGCCCCTACCCCCAATTCAGATGCATCTGTTTGGACAATGAACTTCTTGGAGTAATCAGGACTCTGGAGAATGGGAGCAGTGCACATGGCCTGCTTCAGGTCATCAAATGCCTTTTGACAGCTAGCTGTCCACTGAACCTTTTTGGGCATTTTCTTGGAAGTTAAGTCATTCAGGGGTGTCACTATTGATCCATACCCCTTGACAAATCTCCTATAGTACCCAGTCAGGCCTACGAAGGCTCTCACCTGAGTCTGGGTAGTGGGAGCAACCCAGTCCATGATGGTCTGGATTTTGCTCTGCAATGGTTGAACCTGGCCTCCACCCACAAGGTGGCCCAGGTACACAACCTGACTCTGCCCTATCTGGCACTTGGTGGCCTTGATAGTGAGGCCTGCTTTTGCAGGGCCTCCAAAACATTTCTGAGGTGGACCAGGTGATCCTCCCAGGTGGAGCTAAAGACAGCAATATCATCTAGATATGCTGCACTGTAGGCCTCCAGACCTGTAAGGACTGTATTCACCAACCTCTGAAAAGTGGCAGGTGCATTCTTCAGACCAAAGGGCATTACCACAAATTGATAATGTCCACTAGGGGTTGAGAATGCTGTTTTTGGCTTTGCATCATCAGCTAGTCTGATCTGCCAGTAGCCAGCTGTCAGGTCAAATGTGCTTAGATACTTGGCTGAGGCCAAAGTGTCTATTAGCTCATCTGCCCTAGGTATTGGATGGGCATCAGTACTAGTGACTGCATTGAGACCCCTGTAGTCCACACAAAACCTCATCTCTCTTTTCCCACCACTGGTGTGAGGCTTTGGCACAAGGACCACTGGACTAGCCCAAGGTCTGTCTGAGGGTTCAATAACTTCCAAATCCAACATTTTCTGGACTTCTGTCCTGATACAGTCCCTGACATGGTCAGGTTGCCTATAAATCTTATTTTTAATAGGCAGACTGTCCCCAGTGTCCACTTCATGAGTGCACCAGGTGGTCTGACTTGGAGTCAGAGAGAACATATGTCTGTACTGATTGAGCACTTGTCTACAATCAGTTTGCTGCTGAGCAGTGAGGCTGCCTGCCAAGGCTACACCATCCACTGACCCATCATCAGGGTTCTGTGAGAGCAGGTCAGGGAGTGGATCACTCTCTTCCTCCTGTCCCTCATCAGTAACCATGAGCAAGCCCATGTCTGCCCTGTCCACATATGGCTTCAATCTGTTGACATGGAGAACCCTGTGGGGACTCCTGGGTGTTCCTAGGTCTACTAAATAGGTAACCTCACCCTTCTGTTCAACAATGGTATGGGGTCCACTCCACTTGTCTTGGAGAGCTGCTGGGGCCACTGGCTCCAGCACCCACACCTTCTGTCCTGGCTGGTAAACAGTCAGTACAGCCTTTGGTCATGCCAGGCTTTTTGCAGTTCCTGGCTAGCCTCAAGGTTTTTAGTTGCCTTTTTCATGTACTCAGCCATCCTGGAGCGGGGACCAAGTACATAGTCCACTATGTCTTGCTTTGGGGGCTTGAGAGGTAACTCCCATCCTTCCTTCACCAAGCACAATGGACCCCTGACAGGGTGACCAAACAAAAGTTCAAAAGGGCTGTAGCCAACCCCCTTTTGAGGCACCTCCCTGTATGCAAATAAAAGGCAGGGCAAGAGTATGTCCCATCTTCGCCTAAGCTTTTCTGGGAGCCCTATAATCATGCCCTTTAAGGTTTTGTTGAATCTCTCAACTAAACCATTGCATTGTGGGTGATAGGGTGTGGTGAACTTGTAAGTCACTCCACACTCCTTCCACATTGCCTTCAAGTATCCAGACATAAAGTTTGCACCCCTGTCTGATACAACCTCCTTAGGGAAGCCCACTCTTGAGAAAATTCCCATGAGGGCTCTTGCCACCACAGGTGCTGTAGTGGTCCTAAGGGGAATAGCCTCTGGGTACCTAGTGGCATGGTCCACCACCACCAGGATAAACCTGTGCCCAGATGCTGTTTGGGGATCCATGGGACCAACAATATCAATCCCCACTCTCTCAAAGGGGACCCCCACCACAGGTAGTGGTATCAGGGGGGCCTTTGTGGTGCCACCTGCCTTGCCACTGGCTTGGCAGGTTACACAGGAGCGACAAAACTCCTTGGTGTCTTCAGACATGTGGGGCCAGTGAAAGTGAGGGACAAGTCTGTCCCAAGTCTTGTTCTGGCCCAGGTGACCTATCATGGGCTAGGGTCAATAGGAAGCCCCTGAACTTCAGAGGTATAACCAACCTCCTGGTGGCACCAGGCTTGGGGTCTCTACACTCTGAGTACAAGAGTCCATCATCCCAATATACTTTATGGGGACCACTAGCATTCCCAGCAGCCTCAGCAGCAGCTTGCTGTCTGAGGGGTTCAAGAGAGGGGCAGCTCGGCTGCTCCTGGCTCAGATCTGCCCTGGAAGGGCCCCCTGTCCCTAAGAACTCAACCTGATCAGGCTCAAGCTCCTCTGGGACAGTTCCTTCCTCAGGACTGAGATCATCTCCCTGAAGAGACTGGTCTTCCTTCTGAGCCAAGGGGGAAGGCACTGCCTTAACCCTACTACTCCTCCTCTTGGATGGCACTTGGTCCATGGTTCCAGGATCCAAGGCCTGTTCAGTGTTAGACATTTTGCTCTGTGATCTGGTCACAGCAAACACATCTGCAGGGATCCCCAGCATTTCTGCATGGGTCCTGAGCTCCACTTCTGCCCAAGCTGAAGTTTCAAGATCATTGCCAAGCAAGCATTCCACTGGTAGGTTTGCACTCACCACAACCTTCTTAAGGCCAGTTACCCCTCCCCAGGAGAAGTTAACAACTGCCAGAGTATGGTCTGTTCTGACATTGCTAGCATTGGTCACTTGGTACATTTCACCAAGTATAATCTGCCCAGGATCCACAAGGTCTTGTGTCACCATGGTGACACTTGCCCCTGTGTCCCTAAATGCCAAAGCCTCTTTTCCATTGATTAGTGGCTGTTGCCTGTACTTGCCCAGATTACTGGGACTCACGGAGGAGGTCACATCCATGCCTCCATCACAGACTAGGACAGCCTGAGTGAGTTCTCTGACTAGGCCAGAGCTCATCTCATTACCCAGGGTCAACCCTACTAAACCCTTGGCCTGTGTACTCCCACCACCAATTGTAACTGCACTAGGGGGAACAGGTGCCTTAGAGGCATTGGTGGGGGCTGGAATAGAGTATTTGGACTTGGTGCAATCACTGGTCCAGTGTGTCTTTTGCTTACAGACTTTGCACCATGGTTTCTTTTGGCCTTTTCCCTTGTTAGACTGTGAATCCCCACCTGAAGAAGATTTTTGGGGGCCTTGTGAAGACTTCTGGTCTTTACCCTTCTCCCCACCCTTATCAGAGTTTTTAGAATCTTGCTTCTTAGGGTCACCACCTTGGTTCTGTACCTTCTGCCTCACCCTGGTTCTGACCCATTTGTCTGCCTTATTTCCCAATTCTTGGGGAGAGGTCAGATCAGAGTCCACCAGGTACTGATGCAACAGCTGATTTTGACAGTTATTAAGAATCTACTCCCTCATGATAAGATTGTACAATCCTGTGAAGTCACATACCTTACTGCCCATCAACCAACCTTCCAGAGCCTTAGCAGAACAATCAACAAAGTCCACCCAGTCTTGAGTCTGTGCTTTTTGGGTATCTCTGAACTTTAACCTGTATTGTTCAGTGGTTAGGCCAAACCCATCAATTAATGCACTCTTCAAGACTTTGTAATTGTCAGCATCCTCTTCTCTAACAGAGAGGAGCTTATCTCTACCTTTGTCTGCAAAGGAGAGCCACAAGATTGCTGCCCACTGCTCCTGAGGGACCGTCTGTACTTTACAGGCCCTCTCCAGTGCAGAAATCCATTTGTGGATGTCATCCCCACTCTGGTAGGGAGGGACAATCTTGCTCAGGTTTCTATGGTCATAAGACCTTTCCCTATCTCTGGGGAAATTGCTGCCACCATGGGACTCTAGTCTTTGCCTTTCAAGCTCTAGGGACTCCCTGTCTATAGCCAACTGCTCTCTTCTGAGTCTCAGCTGAGCCTCTCCATATTTGAGCAGTCTCTCTTTCCTCTCACTGGAGGATTCCCTCCTATGAGAGGAAACAGAGGTCCCTACTGAGGTGTCAGAGTGGTTAGACTCCTGAGAAGGAGATCTAATTCTTCTTGGCACACTCTCAACTCTTCCTGGGGGGACAAAGGGGAGGTCATTCTGATCCTCCTCCTCCTCCTCAAGAGTAGCTGGATTATCCAGGTCAAGGTCATTGTCACCTTCCTGGCCAGTTTCAGAGGTTGGGTCCTGGTTATTTTCATCCCTGGCCCCTTCCTCATCTTCTGCCCCACCCTGTCTGCCTACCCCTTCTGACCCTGGTAGTCTTCTGAGATCATCCAGCAGGAGTACCTCTATGAGGCGTTGGGTGTTGGCACTTTTGCCTGTCTTCAGTTTCCTAGCAGTGCTTAATGGTCTCAATTCCAAGAATGGGAGATTATCATACTTGGAGGGAAGAAGCCCATTGGCTTCTGGCTGGGACCCACTGGTTCCTGGCCCTGAAGACATTACTAGTGTGGTGTGGTGTATGCACTACCTACTCTAGTGTGGCCTACTAAACTCTCTTGAGTTGTAGAAATGGTGTGCTATCCCTTAACACACAACTCTAAGTTCAGTAGAACTTACTGTATCCTAAGCTTGTTTTATATGTACCTAAGGTACCCTTAGTGGTTTTCAGTTGATCAATTCAATTGAGATTATCTGGTAAAACAATAGCAAGCGGGAATCCCACACGCTGCCACCAATGTCCACTATTTATAGTGGGCACCTTGCACCAGTCCAAACAACCCCTTATTGGAGATAGGTTAAAGACAACCTTTATTGAAAGCTATCCTAGTGGTAGCTATGGAGAGCAGCCTTCAGGCTAAGTCTTGAAGGAATGTAAAGCAGCTTGTTTTACCAGTCTATAATCTCTTGAGTGACCAAATGAAAGAGGACCACACCAGGTATATATTTAAAATATATGTATTTAGTCTTAAACACACCCCTCTAGTCTCTTTATGAGGCTAGAGTTCAAAGTACATAAGTTACAAGTCGAATATCAACAGTAATAGCACAAATACACGTTTGAGCCCTAGGGGCGTACCAAACCATATACCAATAAAGTGGTATAAGAACCACGACTGAGCTAGACACAAGGCCTAGAGCCTGTAGAAGTGCTTGGCCCTCAAGGAACCACCCAAGGTAGTGACACAGGGGACCCACGGGGGACGCGTGCAGTGTGAGAACACAGCCGCGAGCCGCCGTTGACTCCTATGGGGAATGTCGCGGTTGGAGTTTTAAAGAAAAAGGACACTTAGAGGAGGACTTGGAGCAAACCCCTTTAGAACTAGGTTGTTCTAGAGTCTATACCCACGGGAGCACCGGAGTACTCGAGTTACCTCACCCAGGGAAGCCGGGTGCATAGGTGTCTTTCGGGGTCGGGTTTCGTCGTCGTTTTCAATGGCGATCTGCTGCAAAGTACTGCTGGCGACCAAGTCGAAAGTGTTTGGGTGGATCCAAGGGTGGATCGAAGATCTGAAGAACCTGAAAGCAGAGGGGACAGAGTCTGGGTCACTAGCCAGTGACCAGGAAGGCGATGAGCAGATGCCCACCGATGTCGGGTGCTTCAGGTAGGTTGACGGTCATCTTGACTCTTCAGCCATGAGGTCCAGGAGGCGTCGACGACAACCAGGAGCTGGATTCGAGCTGTCCCACGACGTTTGTCGATTGCAGGGGTGTCGGCGACCGGATTGGACCCAACAAGCCTTGGCAACGGCAAGTCTTGTAGAAACAAAGAAAGGACGTTGATGCAGACCAGCAAGGTTTGGGGGACTCACCCAGCGAAAGTAAGCCAGGGCACGTCTGGAGCAACCAGGAAAGCCCAAGCAGAAGAAGAGTTGCCTTCGAGAGGGCCCACTAGCCAACGGACTAGCGACCGCAAAGGAGCCTCGAGTGGACGCACTTGGAGCTGGCTCACAGGACACTCGTGGAGTGGAGGCCAGTGATCTTCGGTGCAGTCAGTGCTGGAGGCGGGGGCTAGTGGAAGCCCAAAGCACAACTTTGTGGGAGACCAAGAAGAGGATGCACTTGCAAAAATACTTGGTGTCCAGGGGTCACGGTTCCACGTTACCCACGACAGCTACGGGCCTCAGCTTTGCTGGGGACTCAGGGCAGCCTCGGGGAAGTCTGGAAATCCACCTCTGGTGATGCAAAGACTTCGGCGTCCGGCGGGAGCTTCAGCGATGCAGACCGGACAATTGCTTCTTAGGTGCCTGCCAAGCAGGGGAGTCACTCCTTGACCCCAAGGGAGGTTATTCAGTCCTCTAATCTTCAAGTAGAGCGTCGAAGGTCCAGGATTCAGTGTCAGAGTTTCGTCCAGGGTAATCTAAAGTCCTAAGGACTGGGGTCCCATACTTATACTAAGTTAGGGGTTGGACATACTCTGGGGACCCACCTATGGGAGGGTCAGGGAAGAGGGGTGGTTACACCCATTCCCTTTGTCCAGTTTCGCGCCAGAGCAGGGGCAGGTAGCCCCTGCAACCGGTTTGAACTGGCATATGCACAGGGACACCAAATGTGCCCCCAGTGCAGGACTTCAAAGCACCAGAGGGTGCTCCCGCCCAGCCCCAATACACACTATTCTGTCTGGGGAGGTGGTTACACCTCCCTTCGACAGGAAACCTATTGTACAGGCCTCCCCTGCCGGAGTTTCAGTCAGCAGCAGGAGGCCAGACCCGTGTCTGTGGCAGCGGCATCCATTTTGTGATGCCAGGGCTCTGGAAAGAAGTTACCGGGTAGCCCGGTGTGTACATGTCTCTCCCTCTAGAAGGGTGGAATGCTACCCCCGCCACCAGGACTGGTGGGGGGGTAGTATTCCAAGCTGTTTGACACCAAACACGACATGTTTTGGTGCAGCCAGTCCAAAGTTAGCATTGTACCGCGAGGATATAATGCACTTAAGAGTATATGGTCAGGCTGTACCACAAACAGCATCAGAGGAGGGACTCTGAATGCTGTAGGGGGCTCTGCTCATGCAGGGCACCCTCTCACATAAAAACCAAGCACTCTGCCTTCAGGATTGGTAAGGCCTGCCATAGGAGTGACTTATAGGTTTATATATGTGTGCAATGGTAGTGATATAGGTAGCCTATACCACTGTAAGGGGTGCATGCACCACCTTACCCAGGCTGCAGTAGCAGACCTGTGGTGTCATTTTGGATGGCCTTCCAGGGGTGGCACAATACATGCTGCAGCCCCTGGTAGGCCTCTGAGGTACCTATGCCCTGGGTACATAGTATACCATATACTAGGGACTTATAAGGGCACTACAGATTCCAATCAGAGATGTGCCTAGGGCACATGGAAACCATTTTAGAGAGGAAGCAGCTAGGCTGGGGTTCTGATTAGCAGGGCTCCAGCCAGACTAAAGTCGAAAAACGTTGAAGCATCAGCAAAAAGTGGGGGTACCCATGTGAAGCAGATCCTACTCTCCTACACCCTGTACTTCCCCTCCACCTCAGTCACCTGATTCTTCTGTTTCTGCTGCCTCTGCTACTGCTGGTTCATCTGCTTTGGCCACAGCACCTCTTGTCCTTTCTTTGTCTTCGCCGTGTGTGGCAACTACGCCTGTTGGCGTTCCAGCAGCACCTATTGTTTTGGCATCCCTCTCGCCAGCTCTTACACCTACAACACAGCCAGTAGCAACATTATTGCCTGGCAATTCTGTCTTCACCCCTATTGTTTTTCCCTATTCCCCGGTGTCGCAAAATATTGACACGCCAGTACGTGGCCATGAGGATAAGGACTGGATGAAGCTCAAGGACCGGCTGGGGCGGACATTGATACCATCCGATGTGGGGGGGGCCGAGAAAAAGGTGGTGGCTAATCAGGCAGCTCAGTGGGCTCATAACCCCATTTACGGTGTGGAGGATGTGTGGGAGGTGATGAAAGACTGTGAGCCTTTTGTCCAGCAGGATGCCCTTAAGCACATGTCAGCTACTTGGGCTTTGGGAGTAATGTTTTAATGAGGCAGCGCCACAGATTATCTATGATATTAAGGATCATGTCTATGTAGATGACATGGCGCCTGGTCAGGTGTTTGGTAATGTTGCGGTGATGGTTGCGTACCGGAGTAGAATGCTTGATAAGAGCCTGAAGATAGTGTCACAGTTTCCGATGAGGGAGGTGCACCCCATATATCACCCAGAAATACCAGAGCAGCGAGACCAGCATGATGTTGTTATCCGACCAAAGGTAGAGGCTCGGTTCCAAGAGCAATGGGTTTATACCCCATAGAAGAGGAGTGAGGTGTTGTCCCTTAAGACTCAGTTACCCGACCCTAGGAAAAATCCTACTGCGTACTATAAGGAATTGATGGAGGCCGCTTCATCGACAGTGATGACGCTTGCGGATATTGAAATGTTCTTTGGTTTATTGGTACCCGTTGATATTTGGAGGCAGGTACACACACAGGACCACGGTGCAGAATTGGGTGGTACTTGGGATCAGATTAAAGCATGGGATCAGGAGAGGAAGCCTGGTGAGAAGCCTAGGGCCGAGATACTAGCTTTGCCTGGCCGAATTATCTCTTATATGCATTCTCTTATTCCACCAAGAAGAGTAGATTGGGACAAGTTAACAGCATGTCGTCAGAAGAAGAATGAAAGTGTATCTGACTTTTTTACTCGGTACGAAGGTGTGTTTTGGGACTTTAGCGGACAGGACTTTTCGGTGGAAGGGGGTGTCCAATTGTTCGTTAACTGATTTGTTATGAATCTGCTTCCTGGAGATTGCGGCTCGCTTGCAGGCTTCGGAGAGCACTTGGACGTCACCCTCCCCTTCTGTCATATTGAGTATGGCACTGTATTATGAGCAAAGGGAAAATGAAGAGAAGGTGGAGAAAAAGCACAAGGAATTGAAGATGAAAGTGTTGTTGCAGCAGGCTTTTCAGGGAAATGGTAGATGACGAGGTGATACTGCCTGCCAGCTGCCTCGGACCAGCTGGAATACGCCGCCCGTAGGGCCGAATCAGTGTGCGTATTGTAAAGAGGAGGAACACTGGCGTAGCGAGTGTCCCGTGTGGTTGCAGAAGGTTGCGGCCCCTAGAGGATGAGGTTCTGGTGGACGGGGTCGTGGTTCTGGTCGACAGGACAGAGCCCAGCATGCTGCAACATCGCCGGATCGTTCAGATAGCAATTATTTTGATGACAAGAGGGGTGGCCAGTATTACCACGATGACTATGATTTTGATGAAGTGACAGGAATGCCTCACAGCTAGGACAGCCAGGGACAGAGTGAGGGACCAGTCCAGATACCTGTAGATCAGCGCGGACCTTATGTTATTGCAGATTTGCATGGCTCAGCTAAGGAATTTTTGGTGGATACAGGTGCTATGAATAGCTCTATCTCCCGTTCACTGGTCCCCGGGGCAGCTCTGTCTGGCCATAATAATGTTTCGGTAGGATTCTCTGGTGTACTGGTTGTAAGCCCCATTTCCAAGCCTCTTACATTGACTAAAGGTCCCTTTACTGTGGATTCGCCGTTCCTGTTGACATCGAACTGTGGGGAAAATCTAATGGGCCTAGATTTATTAAAGAAGTTGCATGCGACCATTTATTGCTCCCCGGACGGTGTTCACATGACAATGGGCCCGAATGTGGTCAGCTCTAAGTAGTGTCTGTCCAAAGATGCGCCCCTTCCTGCTGAGTTTAAGGATATGCCGCCCACTTTGTGGGCTACAGGTGACACGGATGTAGGAATATTGCAAATTCCCCCAGTTTCCATTAAAGTTAAAGACAATGCCATTTTGCCTCGTATTCCCCAGTACAAAATTCCACAGGCGGGGGAGCGAGCTTTGTTGCAGATTATACAGGATCTGATTGAGTTGGGAGTTGTTGAAGAGACGACTGCGAATGTGTGTAATAGCCCTATTCTTCCCATTCTTAAGAGGGCACCTTCAGGCTCCTCTAATGATCACCCAAATGTTTATCGTTTTCTGATTGACTTGCATGAAGTTAATAAAATAGTGGTTCCTCAGTTCCTGGTGGTCCCTGACATTACTGCCCTTCTGACGATGATTCCTTCCTCTGCTAAATTCTTCTCTGTCATTGACTTGAAAAATGCCTTCTTTAGTATTCTGATCCATCCTGACAGCCGATATTTGTTTGGTTTTACCCTAGCTGGCAGAAGCTTTAGATTCTCTCGAGCTCCTCAGGGCTATACTGAGAGCACTAGTATATATAGCCAAGCCTTGAAAGCCCAATTGGACTCCCTCACGCTTCCCGCAGGTAATGTATTGCTTCAATATGTGGATGATATACCAATTGCTTCTGATACTGAACAGGGATGCAAAGACAGTACGGTTAAGTTGTTGCTACATTTGGCTCACCATGGACATAAAGTGTCCCTTTCCAAATTTCAATATTGTCGACAGGAGGTCACCTATTTAGGTCACCTACTGTCGAAAGAGGGTAGGAGATTGACCCCTGAGCGCATTAGCACCATTGTGAAAATGTGGACATAAAGTGTCCCTTTCCAAATTTCAATATTGTCGACAGGAGGTCACCTATTTAGGTCACCTACTGTCGAAGGAGGGTAGGAGATTGACCCCTGAGCGCATTAGCACCATTGTGAAAATGCCTATCCCTAAAACTCAGAGGGATGTGCGCGCTTTTATTGGCATCACTTTCTACTGTTGCTATTGGATCCCTAGTTATTCATTACTAACAAAGCCTTTACTCGCACTAACCACTAAAGGTGTGCATGAACCTTTGCCTTGGACGCCTGAATGTCAGCAGTCTTTTGAGCAATTAAAAGTTACGCTTTGCTCTGCACCTGTACTTGGTACGCCTGATTACCTGAAGCTGTTCGTGCTGTACGCACACAAGACGGCTGGTTGTGCGCTCGCTGTCTTAACACAGACCTTTGGAGGTAAGCAAAGGCTGTGTGCTTATTTTTCTGCTCTCCTTGACCCTGTCGCAAGGGCCCTCCCGAGCTGTCTAAGAGCGGTCGCGGCAGTGGCCATCTCTATAAGGCAATCGGCTGGGCTCGTACTTGATACTGATCTCACAGTCATGGTGCCCCATGCTGTGGATACACTTTTGAATAAAACTAAGATGCAGCACCTTACCAGTGCACGTCTGACCCGTTACGAATTAACTCTTTTTGCACCACACGTTACGATCAAAAGGTGTGCCACTCTAAACCCAGCCACGTTGTTACCCCTCCCTTCCGAGAGTGAGGAAATTGATATACATGATTGCATTTTTTGAACGGAGGAGATGACGAAGGGACGGGTAGACTTGACTGATGTTCCCTTATCTGACCCCCAAGGGGAACTATATGTCGATGGCTCTTGTTTCAAGTTACCGGATGGCACTACCACTGCAGCGTATGCACTTACTACACTGCATACAGTAGTTGAGACATCACAAGTTCCTTATCAGTCCGCTCAGGCAGCTGAACTAGTCGCCCTTATTCGAGCTTGTGAATTGAGCAAGGGACTGGTTGTCAATATTTATACTGACAGCGAGTACGCCTTCGGGGTCGCCCATAATTTTGGGCGGCTCTGGGCAGAGAGAGGGTTCCTTACCTCCCATGGAACACGCATCCAGCATGGAACTCTTATATACAGGCTTCTGTCCGCTTTGACACTTCCTATGAAATTGACCATAATAAAGTGCAGTGCCCACAAGGCAATTACTGACAACATGGGTAAGGGAAATGCATTTGCAGATCAGACAGCTAAGGAGACAGCTCGAACGAAGATGAGAAAGATGTTTGTAGCAGGTCCCGCTAGGTGGGTGCCCGAGGTTACTATGTTTGAGGATACGCTGGACAATGTGAAAGAAATTCAGAGTGAAGCAACGATTGAAGAGTTAGCAGTATGGCAGGAAAGCACAGCTTGATTAGATGAGGACGGATGCTGGACGGATAAGTCAGAGAAAAAGAGATGGATGTTACCAGACGCATATGTACTCCCTGTAGTCACTATGGCGCACGGGCCAGCCCATATCAGTGCAAAAGGCATTTGTAAATTGTTAGACCCTGTATGGCAGAATGACAATATCCCAAAGACGGCAGCCCACTTAGTTAAATATTGTATGGTATGCAAGATGCATAATCCTGGGAAAGGTACCCCTACACCCTCTGGTAATTTTGCATCTCCCACTTTTGCTTTTGAGATCTTCCAGTGGACTTCATTGAGCTGGAGCGAGTCAACAATCTGAAATATGTGTTAGTGGTTGTTTGTGCCTTTAGTAAATGGGTTGAGGCTTACCCCACTAAAAAGAACACAGCCGCAGCGACTGCGAAGGCACTCCTAAAGGAGTTCTTCCCTCGTTTCGGTTTGCCTCGTTTGATTTGGAGTGATAATGGCAGCCATTTTAATTCAAAGGTCATTCAGTTAGTGTGTGATGGGCTGCATATTAAGCAGAAGTTTCATGCTGCACACCACCCCCAGTCAGCAGGCTTATTTGAGAAGTACAACGGTACTCTCAAACTAAAATTGGCAAAGATTCAGGAGAGCACAGGGTTGCAATGGCCAATCAATCAATCAATCAATCAATTTGTAGAGCGCACTACTTACCCGCGAGGGTCTCAAGGCGCTGGGGTAAAAAAAGGGGGGGGGTGCCGCTACTGGTCGAACAGCCAGGTCTTGAGTAGCCTCCTGAAGGTCAGTAGGTCTTGGGTCTGTCGTAGGCTGAGTGGGAGGGTGTTCCAGGTCTTGGCGGCGAGGTGGGAGAAGGATCTGCCACCGGTGGTTGTTCTTCGAATGCGAGGGACGGTGGCGAGGGAGAGGTCGGCGGAGCGGAGCTGGCGGTTGGGGACGTAGAAGAAGAGTCGTCTGTTGAGGTAGGCTGGGCCGGTCTTGTGGAGTGCCTTGTGAGCGTGGATGAGGAGTTTGAAGGAGATTCTCCTGTCAACGGGGAGCCAGTGCAGGTTCCTCAGGTGGGGGGTGATGTGGCTGTGGCGTGGTACATCGAGGATCAGGCGTGCGGAGGCGTTTTGTATGCGTTGAAGTCGCTTGATGTGCTTGGCCGGGGCTCCCGCGTAGAGGGCGTTCCCATAGTCGAGTCTGCTACTGACGAGGGCCTGGGTGACTGTTCTTCTTGTAGCTGTCGGGATCCACCTGTAGATCTTGCGAAGCATGCGGAGGGTGCTGAAGCAGGAGGAGGAGACCGCGTTGACTTGTTTGCTTTACCATTAGCCCTTCTGTCAACAAGGGTCACAGCTCATTCTAGGACAGGATTATCACCTTATGAGGTCGTGGTCGGATGCCCCGTAAATGTGTGGGGTGTACCCCGGCCTCGTACGTTTTCAGAAATTGAATACCCTCTGTTGGTGGATTACTTATATGAGTTAACTAAAAGTCTGCGTTCTATTCACCAACAGATCCAAGACGCCCTCCCGCCAGCACCTTAGGGGCCAGGACACGATATTCGGCCCGGAGATTTTATCTTGGTGGGACATTTCCAGAGGAAAGGAAGTTTGGAGCTGCGGTGGAAAGGGCCACTACAGGTGCTCCTTGCCACCCGCACCGCTGTGAAAGTCACCGGCCGAAAGAACTGGATTCATACAAACCAATGCCGCAGAGTGCCTTTGCCCCTGCCTTATGATCAATGGCTTCTTGATGGCATCGGGGAGTCGGAGGGGGAACAGGTGCCTTGTTTTGTCCCCTTCTCGGATGCCTAGTTAGCGTGGACCCAAGCGGAGGATGAGAATGATGCAGTGTTAAATGCAGCAGTGCCCTCTGAGATCCGAGCCATTCACGAGCCCCATTCTGCTGGCCCATCTGTGTTTGAGTCCCAGCCCACTGGCCCCTCTGTGTCCGAACCCCTTTTTCCTGATCCTTCTGTGCCTGGAGTAGCTAGGTACAATCTGCGCCCCCGACGGAGAAACAGTGCACCAAAGGAAAAGTCAGATTAGCAGGGACGGACCCGATAAGTTAGGCTGCAGTAGAATAGGGAGAGACGAAATTGGTGCATTGTTCAGACATTGGACAGGATAAATAGAGCATGCTCCCCTGGAGGGGGGTGCCTTATCCTGAGCGATGTGGGATTTCCTCAGATGAGCTGGGATCCCCTGGCTCCACCGCCTGTGCTTAACAGCGCCAACATTGATGAACAATAGGAGTCTACCAGTGAGGCTCTGACGGACACTGGGAACTTGTTGTATACTTTTCTTGCTGGGAATTTGCCCCCTTGTTTTCCTATTCACTATGCACCCCTTTGGCAGGATGGTTACTGACAAAGAACAACAAGCAATTCCCCTTCTTCACGCACGAAATGTTTGGTCTACTAAGACAAAACTGCTCTGTGCTGTTCTTGTATTGTTGCTGTTGTTGATTTTGGGTGGGGTGTCTTGGGTTTTAGAGTGTGATTGTAATGCCCCATCATGTACTACACACAAGATTGTTTCTCAAGTTCATACAAAAAGGACAATCCCAAGCAATATATTTCTAGATACGCATAAGAAATTCTTTGGTGAAGGTACAGCTTGCTACTCTACTGAATCTGTTACGAGTTTATGGACTGCTTACCCATTGTCACTGGTTAATTATACATATGTTCGCCCACAACAATTTGTAGAGGTAACGGGTGAGTTCGGGATGGGATATCCCGGTCCTTGTTTGTATTATAGGAAACCATGAGGGAAGGGATACCCAGGTTGAAACATTAATGTGTATTGTCACATTTTATATATGGATGAACAGAACATTACTTTAGTGGGCTGGCATTATCAAGATTTGACAGTTACTCGAAAGGCGGGTGATTACCCTGCATGCTGTCCGATAGTAAATAGTACTGACGCTTTTCTATACATAAATTGTTCTGGAATAATATTGTTCAAGAATACAATGTCTTTAGTGAGAAAGAATGATCCGAGTACAGTGGGAATGAACACCAGGTATGCTCCTGTAGATTTTCAAGGTACACTTTATGCACACCCAGGATTTTACTTTCTGTCCAATGGTACTTACTCCAATATTTATAATGGTACTGAGGATGTTGCTTTAGGAATGGTGCTTCCTCTTGGGGTGCCTTGTAAGTATAGTAAGCCAAATATCAGATGGGTTACAAGGACTTTAACAAAGGAATTTTGTGACGGAGTGACAGACCTGGAGGTCAATAATTATAGTAATGGTATCACCTTTGGGTATATTCTTTCCTCCATTATCACCTTTGGTGGTACCGCTATGGCCAGAGGTGAAAAGGCTAGGGAATATTTTGGATGTAAGCTGAAGATACTGTCTAACTCCACAGGAGCGGCCTTGAGTGACATCACCACCCATTTAGAAAGTATGCGAATATACTCTGAGCAAACACAATATGCAGTTGATTTCATCCTAGCTAAGAGCGGTGGTGTGTGCGCAGTAGTAGGAGACCAGTGTGTAGTCTGGATCACAAATATGGAAAAGAATATTACCCTACACATTTTGGATATTTTGGTGAGTGTCAAAGGAATGGAAAGCGGAAACTGGAGTTGGTCCCTCTTTGGTGGGTGGGATTGGATTCTGGAAAGGGTGATATACTTTATTGTAATTCTAATTGTCTGTTGTATTCTGGTGCAGTGTCTCCCCTTATGCTGTTCTTACTGTACCACGCTTCTCACCCCTCAGCGTCAGAAGACAGTCCATGACACTGCTGCGATTATGTTGCAGAAGGGCATTGATGAAATTATGCAAATAGATAAGGGCATCTTTGGTTCTAGCTCATCCCTTGCAACTTCTATCCCTGATACTGAATATATGAATAGTTCTGAGTCTTGATGTCCTTTTCGTTCCTCTACATATTACATCTTTCCCACTCCCCATCTGCAAAATGTTAGCAAATGCTAAAAGGAGGGTCTGTTGGAATGGAAAATGTTTTTGGTCGATTTTCCCCTGCATTGTACGATTTAAGTTAGCATTTGCGGCACCATTTTGTATTCAGCCGCCATTTTGTACCATGACCGAAACTAAGCTTCTGTCTCATTCTGTTTGCCTCAGCAGAAAGCAGCCTCAATGTTTTATTTTTATTTCTCCAAGGTTGAGCTTCACTGCACTAATAAATAGACTGTCTTGTCATTGCATACCTTTCCCATTAGATAGGCCTGCTCCCACCCTTAGAGTGGCGGGCACAGGCAGAATAACCTTGGAACTGAGATAGCATGTACCCGGTCTCAGGATCGTAGCTCATCCTTCTGTACCTCCTTTGTTCATCAGCTCCCAGACTGGAAAATTCCTGTCTGGGCGTGTCTTCCGGGGTATTGGAAATGTACACTATGCTCTACCATGTTGTCTAAAGTCAGTCCCTCTGCAGCAATCTAAGGAGGCTGGTCAGACCGGACTCCGCTCGAGCGCATACTAATAAAATAACTTTGGTTTGTATTCTCTACTGTCTGACCGACTCTTCATTTGTTTGGAAGGCTGAGAGGTGGTCGCGAGTGACCCGGGTGGCCCTAATCGGGTCACTTCCTTCAGTGGCGCCCCTACAACCCAAGATTGACACCATTCTGGCTTAGGAGCCCCCCAAGACCCAGACAGAGGTGAGAGCCTTTTTAGGTCTCACCAGTTACTACAGGAGATTTGTTAAGGGCTATGGCACCATTGTTGCCCCCTTAACAGAGCTGACTTCCAGGAAGCAGCCCAAGAAGGTGATCTGGACTGAGCCCTGCCAGAAAGCTTTTGATGCCCTGAAGACAGCCATGTGTACAGCACCCATGCTCAAGGCACCCGACTTCTCCAAGGAATTCGTCATGCAGACTGACGCTTCAGAGCATGATGTGGGAGCGGTACTCTCACAACTGAACGAAGAGGGCCTAGACCAGCCTCTAGTCTTCCTTAGAAGGAGACTACTCCCCAGGGAACAGAGGTGGAGTGCCATAGAAAGGGAAGCTTTTGCTGTGGTCTGGGCACTGAAGAAGCTGAGACCCTACCTGTTTGGGACTCACTTCCAAGTTCAGACGGAACACAGGCCCCTCAGATGGTTGAGGTAAATGAGGGGTGAGAATCCAAAACTGTTGAGGTGGTCCATCTCCCTACAGGGAATGAACCTTATAGTGGAACACTGCCCTGGCACAGAACACACCAACGCAGATGGTCTGTCCAGGTTCTTCCGCCTTAGTGAAGAGAACTGCCAGGAGGTTGGGTAGTTCTCCCTACTTTCAGCTGGAGGGGACATGTGTTAGACTTGGCATCATTTGGCGTATTTCCCCTGTCTTTTTGCTTTCTGACCTCCCGGTTTTGAGACTGTTTTTGCTGGTTTAGTGTCTCTGCACACTTTCTCACTGCTGTTCAGTGTTAAAGTGCAAGTGCTGCTGTTGTAAATTATGTTATGGATTGGTGTTTCCATGATTGGCATATTTGATTTACTGGTGAGGCCCTTGTAAAGTGCACTGAGAGTGCCAGGGCTGGTAAATCAAATGCTACAAGTGGGCTTGCAGCACTGGTTGTGCCACCCACAGAAGTAGCCCTGAAAAGGTAACTCAGACCTGCCACCGCAGAGTCTGTGCGCAGTTTGTAACTGCCATGACGACCTGGCAAGTGCACCCACTTGCCAGGCCACAACCTTCCCTTTTTCTACATGTCAGTCACCCCTAAGGTAGGCCCAAGGTACCCCTGTGGTCAGAGTGCTGTGTATGTTAAAGGTAGGACATGTACTGATGTGTGTGACATGTCCTGGTGGCGAATTACAGTGTATTTCGTTTTTCACCATTGCAAGGCTGCCTGTTCCCATAGGAACAATAAAAAGTAATTTTACATAAAATCATTTGCAACATTTTCTTTCCACGAATGTGTTGAATCCTATGACAAAATATTTCAGTGTCTAGTGTTTTCTCTCGGGGGTTTTGGTGCATCCACATCCTTTGGTATCTGTTTCTTCTATAGATACAGCATACTAGTGTATGCAATTGACTGTTTTTATTGTGAGATAAATATTTTTTAATATATTGTACATGCACATTGTGCATTTATGCAAATGATTTTATGTAAAATTACTTTTTATTGTAAAAATTTTAATAAATTTTGTATTGACACTTATTGGTGGCTATTTTGCTGAGTTCATTGTTTGGGCTTCTTTTCTCCTACTTTCTTGTTTTCATATCTGTGATTTGGGTGAGTAAGTACAATGTGTGAATAATTTGTTTCTGGTTATTTCAATACCCAAGGGAAATCTTTGTTTTCACTTGTTAAGAGTACCCCATTTTCCTTGGAGCGACTAAGGGGTCCCTCTCTCTACTTTATATTATATTATATAATGTGTAAGTATGCAGCCTTTAATAGTAGCATAGTTATACTTAAAAAGCACGGTCATCTTTTTGCACTTATGGGCACCCTATTGGGCTGATTTAGAGCTTAGCAGATGGGTTCCTCCAAAGCCAATATGATGGATATCCCGTTTGCCTTACAAGTGCATTATGTTCAGAGCTACTGAAAATATGCGATTCTGCAGCCTCCACATTTTCCACATAATTATGAATTTGAGCAATTGCCAAATAATCCATTATCTGCTGCATAATCTACAGATTTTAACAAAGAAAATGTGTTTCTAGCTTAAACTGATCAAATGATCCTGTGCAGTAGAAAGCCCTTCATAAAGGTTGACTGGTCTTCTTTCAGTTGCTTATTGCTGTATTTTGTTGTTAAACTAGTACTAATAAAGTGAAAATTTTACCAGACAGACTTATCATTTCTAAATATGGCAAAAAATAAAGGAATACAATCACAACATTTGCCGCATTATGCCGCATAATTTGCTGTGCCTTGTTGCATAATTTAGTCAAACCTGCTGCATATTTTGGCCCTCCTTGACACATAATTCAAGTGGTCTTGATTATGTCATGGGGCTCTTGTAATAAGGTGGATGGGATACCAGTCATGTTTTCACAGACTAACCCACCTGCTAAACTCTAAATCAGGCCCATTTGTATGTGTATGTATGCGGTATTTCTATTAAGTGAAGCTAAGTAAAAGGCACCCATGGACCCGATTCACAATCTGTAGATTTACACTTAAGTCTAAGTTTACTACTTTTTGGTATTCACAAAGGTAAGTTGCTACTAGTAACGTTAGTACTAGTAAACTTACTAGTAGTAAAGTTACTAGCAGTAGTTATGAGTTGTACAATTACAAGTAGTAAAGTTAGTAGTAGTAACTTACCTTTGTGAATGCCAAAAAGTAGTAAACTTAGACTTATGTCTAAGTTTACTACTTAAGTCTAAGTTTACTACTTTTTAGTATTCACAAAGGTAAGTTACTACTAGTAACTTTACTACTAGTACGGTTACTACTAGTACAATTACTAGTAGTAAAGCTACTAGTAGTAACTTACCTATGTGAATACCAAAAGTAGTAAACGTAGCCCTAAGTCTACGTTTACCTTTGAGAATGGGGCCCATGTGTCCATAATTGCATAAAATGAATGTTAGTGCATGCAGCAATAAATAAAAGCAGAATGTTTTATGTTTTGTAATGTTCTGTTGGTTCTTCCCCAAGGCTTTCTCGCAATATTTGGATATAGTCGGACAAGGATGCTTAGTAGCAGTGGCCCTATTTTAGCTGCCTGTAGGAAATTGGATTATGGTTTAAGGGGGTGAGAACTCACTTCAAATAATAATCACAATCCTTGTCAGGGTGAATGACAGGCATTAATAAATAAACCTGTGCTTAACTCTCTAGTAGCTTGGGACAAAAGCAGCCACACTTAACTCAAAGGCAATATGTAAAGTATTTATGCAGTACTCAATGCAATAATAAAGTGAAAACACAACACAAGAACAATCCTAAATCCATTAAGGAAAATAAAGTAACTTTTAATTAATAATATGACACCAACATGACAAAAATCCAATCAGTAGAACCGGAATTATGAGTTTTTAAGGTTTTATGTAAAAATAGCCTCAAAAGGAGCGAAGCGCCAACTGTAGTTATCGGGTCCTGCTGAACTGTAACAATGTCACAAGCTCAGGTTGACTGTGATGAAGCACGGGCCGATTCCAGGACCTGGTTCCTTCCTCTGGAAGTTTTACCTTCTGGTTTTGACATGAGGGATGTGCAAATGCTCTGTGCTGCTGTCTGTCACTCTGTGTTAGATCCAGCAGTGCAGGAGCTGTGTGATTCTGCTTCTCTCTGCATAGGATCCAATGAGGTTTTCTGTTGGGAGCGACTCAGCGCCGTTCTGCGGGGCTCTGCGTCGCTCAGGGTCAGATCTGATGAAACCTTTGGTGATGAGCTGCTTGGCTCTAGGGGCTTTGCTCCACTTCGTGTCAGATCCAGGGACCCTATGGTGTGTATCAGCACAGCGCTGCAGGGCTTTGTGTCGCTTTGAGTCGCTTTGCGTTGGACCCAGGGTCAGGACTCACTCCCACATTTAGATATTTTTTAACCTGCCATCCATAGCATGGTGTGTATCCAAACTTTTTGCCTTCGCTCCCTAACTTTGCTGACCTTGTATTTTTGGCATTAGGACTCTGTGCACTTTACCACTGCTAGCCAGTGCTAAAGTGCTTGTGCTCTCTTCTTAAAACTTCATAAAATTAGCCTACATCTAATTGGCACATTTAATTCACTTATAAGTCCCAAGCAAGTGGTTCTACCTGTACCCTGGGCCTAAAAATTAAATGCTCGTAGTGGGAAGCAGCACACATTGTGCTACCCACTAATGTAGCACAGCGCAAAATGTCTCAGGACTGCCACTGCAGCCTCTAGGGTAGGCCCTAACCACCCCAGGTCAGAATGCATGTTATTTAAAAAGTAGGGCATGTGTGTTTAAGTTTTACATGTCCTAGCAGTGAAAAAATACTAAAGTTGTATTTCACTATTATACGGCCTATCTCTCTTATAGACAAACACTGGGTTACCTTATTACACTTAATGAGCGCTATCTTCAAATTGGGAGCAGATAAAGAAATTATGTTTACACTCAACTGAATTGTATGTTAAAATAGTAAAGTTGGATTTTAAGTTACTATTCTGAAAATGCCACTTTTAGAAAGTTATTGTATAAACGCAGCAGTAATGCACTCAATTTTTAAACAATTAATATGGTAAAACAAGAATCGTATTTAACCAAAAGTTGGTGTGCGTTTTCTGAGGTGGTTCCACCCTACCACCTATACATAATGCAGAAATAAACTAGGACATAGGTCTTAGACAGATCGCGCACTACCTGAGAACCCAAGCATGGGTGTATAGACTCAATGTAAATCACAACTTGTGAACATCATGTGTAATTATAAACAAAATTAATCTGATACACAACAAATGTTAATACAGGTTAATCAAATATCAATGAAAATGATGAAGGAATCCAGCGTGGTGTCTTCAATCCAATTTAATGAAGAAATACTGTCTTCATCAGTGCCATGAATACATAAATTAAATGTGCATGTGAACGTGGACATTCAATCCCAATGCATTTCGGGTGTACATACACCCTTCGTCAGGGAAGTCTACAAAAATCAATGAATCTAATTACATGTAAGCGAATAAACTTCAATTCACATCGTATCTTACGTAACATCCGGAAGGTTACAATACATCAAATTCTGATTAATAAAAACTGAAGCATCAACTGTAATGGCAAAGAACACTACACCTTAAGCCAGAAAATTGACCACGCATGTCAATTTCACTAAGGTGCGATATACACACGAACTATATACATGCAGATGATTCGAAAAGAACCCACAGCCAACCGAAACTGTGCTTACTAGAATCTGAAATGCAAAGAATGTGAAACACCCGTGAACAATGCAAGCGAAAAAAATGTAAAATGAAAGTTCAACGGCTTCTAAATGATGGTGCTCGACCCTGTGGCTCATGACGAGACTTAATTAACAACGTGAAACTAAGACCTTATGAAATGCGGGCTTACCCACAAATCCTTAACGGTCGGATCTACCTCGAAGTCGAATATGATGTAAGAGCTGTGAAGTTAAAGAAAATTGTAGTTACATTGACCGTTTTACCGCGGTCACGTGGTTAATAGAACAGAGCGAAAGTAAATGCGAAAAGAAAAGAAAAATGAAAAGTGAGATCCGACTACCAAATGCCCGATAATAGACTCAAATGTTATCCCAGATAAATGATGGCGACGATCGTATTCACGACCGGAGCATATCGATTTCTGTAAAAAATATATACGATGTAACCGAGCTAGTTATCTGGAAATCTCCCCAAGACCCCAAGTGACATAAAACTCACCAGAGGACGTGACCACCGTGCGTTAGATCTTCGAGCATCCGAATACTAGAGCGACTAAACGTCCCAAGCATACTGTGAATAGACTTAACCAGTTGCGGTGTGTGCCGTCTCTGTGTGCAATCGTAACAATAAACATAGGACTAATGTTAAGAACTTTGAATGCGAGAGTCCAGGAAATGGCAGACATCTTAGCATGGCAATGAATAAACACAAATCTAAACATGCTGATCTGGTAATATAGAATGTCAATCATTGGAATATGATGTATATGAATGATAGTAAACACCATTTCTGGTCCTGAGTTCTTCATTATAAATGTACGTACATACTTAAATAGCGTAACGATAAATGTAGGACTAATACTCGAAACTTAGAATACGGGAGTCCAAAAAATAGCAAACATATTAACATAATGATAAATACACGCAAATCTGAACATGCTAATCTGATAATATTAAATAACAGTCATTGAACTATAATGTATATGAGTGATAGTGAACACAATTTCTGATCATGTATTCTTCATTGTAAATGTACATGCATACAAAAATACAATTGGATGCAACAATATTGTGGCTCCACCAAGGAGTATAATATCCAATTAAGTACAAGAAAAGAAAAATTCTAATTGGATGACCACAAAGAAATCTGTTTGACACTTAAAAATCATTGCAAGATTCATCAGCATGATGGTGGTGATAAAGAGAAAAACGAATGTTATGTGCAATAAGTTATGCAAAATTCCTGCCTGTCAAAGTTCTAACATAATGCCAATAAATCAATACTACAACTCAAGAAAATATATTGAGGTGAATCCTCTTAAGAATTAATTGTGAATAACATTGAGAAAAAGACAATGTTGGTGAGTTAACAACTAACCCCTATCACTATAGTGTATAACGAACCCTTAGTTGTGTGAATGTATTACAGAAAACATGAAAGCTCCAATTTGTCATTGAGACCTTTTGGACACATAGTGTCCAGATACCTAATCCAAAAGGTTTCACGCTGAGTGATGAATTTAGACATGTCTCTATCACTGTAATTTTGCACAGTCTCCAAAACAGTGAATCTGAGTTGGGCGATCGTGTGACGTAATTCGCTCCAATGTCTAGCCAAAGGGGAGGACGTCACCTTAGTTCTAATTCTACTTTTGTGTTCAGTGATGCGTGTACGGAGTGACCTCTCCGTTTTTCCCACATAAAGTAGACCGCACGGACAGCGTATGGCATAAATTACGTAATGAGAATTACAGTTAGCCGTAAATGACAATTTAATCGATTTTCCTGACCAAGGATGTGCAATGGATTTACCTTGTAAGACATTATTGCAGTGCGAACAATTACCACCATCATGCTGATGAATCTTGCAATGATTTTTAAGTGTCAAACAGATTTCTTTGTGGTCATCCAATTAGAATTTTTCTTTTCTTGTACTTAATTGGATATTATACTCCTTGGTGGAGCCACAATATTGTTGCATCCAATTGTATTTTTGTATGCATGTACATTTACAATGAAGAATACATGATCAGAAATTGTGTTCACTATCACTCATATACATTATAGTTCAATGACTGTTATTTAATATTATCAGATTAGCATGTTCAGATTTGCGTGTATTTATCATTATGTTAATATGTTTGCTATTTTTGGACTCCCGTATTCTAAGTTTCTAGTATTAGTCCTACATTTATCGTTACGCTATTTAAGTATGTACGTACATTTATAATGAAGAACTCAGGACCAGAAATGGTGTTTACTATCATTCATATACATCATATTCCAATGATTGACATTCTATATTACCAGATCAGCATGTTTAGATTTGTGTTTATTCATTGCCATGCTAAGATGTCTGCCATTTCCTGGACTCTCGCATTCAAAGTTCTTAACATTAGTCCTATGTTTATTGTTACGATTGCACGCAGAGACGGCACACACCGCAACTGGTTAAGTCTATTCACAGTATGCTTGGGACGTTTAGTCGCTCTAGTATTCGGATGCTCGAAGATCTAACGCACGGTGGTCACGTCCTCTGGTGAGTTTTATATCACTTGGGGTCTTGGGGAGATTTCCAGATAACTAGCTCGGTTACATCGTATATATTTTTTACAGAAATCGATATGCTCCGGTCGTGAATACGATCGTCGCCATCATTTATCTGGGATAACATTTGAGTCTATTATCGGGCATTTGGTAAGCCGGATCTCACTTTTCATTTTTCTTTTCTTTTCGCATTTACTTTCGCTCTGTTCTATTAACCACGTGACCGCGGTAAAACGGTCAATGTAACTACAATTTTCTTTAACTTCACAGCTCTTACATCTTATTCGACTTCGAGGTAGATCCGACCGTTAAGGATTTGTGGGTAAGCCCGCATTTCATAAGGTCTTAGTTTCACGTTGTTAATTAAGTCTCGTCATGAGCCACAGGGTCGAGCACCATCATTTAGAAGCCGTTGAACTTTCATTTTACATTTTTTCGCTTGCATTGTTCACGGGTGTTTCACATTCTTTGCATTTCAGATTCTAGTAAGCACAGTTTCGGTTGGCTGTGGGTTCTTTTCGAATCATCTGCATGTATATAGTTCGTGTGTATATCGCACCCTTAGTGAAATTGACATGCGTGGTCAATTTTCTGGCTTAAGGTGTAGTGTTCTTTGCCATTACAGTTGATGCTTCAGTTTTTATTAATCAGAATTTGATGTATTGTAACCTTCCCGGATGTTACGTAAGATACGATGTGAATTGAAGTTTATTCGCTTACATGTAATTAGATTCATTGATTTTTTGTAGACTTCCCCTGACGAAGGGTGTATGTACACCCGAAATGCATTGGGATTGAATATCCACGTTCACATGCAATATTTAATTTATGTATTCATGGCACTGATGAAGACAGTATTTCTTCATTAAATTGGATTGAAGACACCACGCTGGATTCCTTCATCATTTTTCATTGATATTTGATTAACCTGCATTAACATTTGTTGTGTATCAGATTAATTTTGTTTATAATTACACATGATGTTCACAAGTTGTGATTTACATTGAGTCTATACACCCATGCTTGGGTTCTCAGGTAGTGCGCGATCTGTCTAAGACCTATGTCCTAGTTTATTTCTGCATTATTTATAGGTGGTAGGGTGGAACCACCTCAGAAAACGCACACCAACTTTTGGTTAAATACGATTCTTGTTTTACCATATTAATTGTTTAAAAATTTAGTGCATTACTGCTGCGTTTATACAATTACTTCTTCTATTTCACCCGAGCCAGCACCTTTATGCACCATCAAAATGTATTTTGAGGACATTTTACATCTCACTGACAACAAAGCGGAAACCAAGGTTTACAGTGCTAATGAAGCACAAGATATTTATGGTCTCATCCGGGAGGTCAGGTCATTTGATATGACCCAAGGACCAGTTACACAACAATTGCGGCAATTGGAATATCTTATGCGGCGAGAAATCAATCAAAGATTGCATGCCACAACCTTAATTCAATATCATAAGGCTAGCAGGATACCGAGAGGTCTTAGATTACCATTAAAACCTATGATGTTTAAAGCCAACAAAAAATTTATGGATAAATGGTACGCCATTTTGAATAAGTGCTCTCTTGATCTCATACTTTTGATTGTAGAGGAACTGTCTGCGGTTCTCATAGGTTTAGAGCAGGAAATTAAAGAGTTACAGGACAACATCAAACAAAGAATGGAAGCTGATAATTGGACGTCTACATTAGTGGAAATTAATGGAAAACTCGACACTTATGCAAAAGAAATTCATGAGCGTAAAGTTCGTAAGTTCAGGCGCGATACTATTGATTATAAGTTAGACGAGGTGTACTCATGGGCGGAAGTGTACGCACAGAGACGCACATTTCAGAGGAGTGGAACTAATTCTTCAGATGAGAGTATCGCATCAGCCAGCGAGACACGTATGACAAGAGCACCGGTACCTTCTATTAATGAATCAGCAGACACAGTAGCATCATCATCGGCAGCCACCAAGGTTGCTTTTTTAGGTGTCAGCCCAGCAGCCAACAATCCTCCAATAGATCAGTCATTGGTGCAACCCGACCAACAAAAACACGTAGAGGCCGCGGAGGCGGTAAAAATAGCGAGCTCAGGTCGCAGAACGAAGAAACATTAGTGGTTAATATCTCAACTGTACAGCTATCTGAAGCTCAATTAGGCATTCTCAACAAAGGAACTACCTTTGTACCTACTTTTCACACTAATTCTTTGAACACTGAGATTGATTTATATAAATTTATGAGAAAACTTAGGTTACGGTATTTCTTTAGTAACAGAGAACCAGCCCTTGAAGATTCAGATACACCAGAATTCAGAGAGTTCAAACCAAAAAGCACGTTCTTAGCTCCAATCACACACAAGGTTTTAGATACCTTTGAGACCCTTGTTCAGAAAGATTTATCACGGTTACAGTCACCATCCAGAAAGAAACACAATTTGACTCCTACTGACAGGAAGGCTCTTAGGGATTTACGCAACAATAGTTCCATTGTTTTTTCTCAAGCACATAAAGGTGGGGCGCTAGTTGTTATGAATCGTGATTTCTATGAAGCAAAGATTGAAAGTATGCTTTCTGATGACACTACATACTTACCATTGGATAAAGATCCAACTTCAGAGTTTCAAATAGTTTTATCACACATTTTGACGCATGCCAAAGATATGGGATGGATATCTGAAAAAACCTCAGAATTTCTTTACGTTAGGTTCCCACGCAGACCTGAAATCTATATGTTACCGAAAATACATAAGAATCTCAAAGATCCTCCTTTTCGCCCCATAGTCTCCGGCTGTGGATCGATCCATGAGCCTCTTGGACAATATCTAGATTTTTTTCTTCAGACAATTGTACAAACAGGGAGTACATATATACAAGGCACTACTCATTTTCTGACACTGTTGGGTGACCTTGAATTGCCTACGGGAGTAGAAATGTGGTTATGTACTGTAGATGTGGTAGCTCTTTACACTTCCATACCACATGGAGAGGGAATAGAGGCGGTCGAATGGGCATTACTTCAAAGAGATGATTTACAAGCCGAAAAAGTCTTTTTACTGGAGATTTTACAGTTCTGTCTATTCCATAGTTACTTTAAATGGCAAGATAGGTATTTTTTACAAACCACAGGAACATCTATGGGTTTTTCCGGGGCACCTAGTTATGCCAATATCTTTATGATGATGTTTGAACATGAGCAAATACTGAAAGACCCAGAATGGACATCACACTTGTTACTTTATCGTCGATATATTGATGATATATTTCTTATTTGGCAGGGCACACAGGTTGAATTATTAAGTAAGCTGAGGCAGCTGAACAATAAGAACTCTAGAATACAGTTTACGCATACCATGGACACACGATCCATTTCTTATCTAGATGTGCAGATAGAATTGCATCATTCACAGATCAGTACTAAGGTTTTTACAAAACCGACAGACCGAAACAACACATTACTGTACACCAGTTTTCACCTTGAGACGCTTAAGAAACATCTCCCACTTTCGCAATTTCTACGCATTAAGCGTATAACTTCAGACCATACACAATACCAAAATTGTCTGCACACGTTCAAGAAAGGTTTCTTAGAGAGGGGCTATCCCCATGAAGTTGTTGACACAGCTGTTCAAAAAGCTGCGGCCATCCCTAGAGAGGACTTACTCAAAAAGAAAAAAGACACAAAAGGTAGACGTGATGTGTTTGCATCAGTTTTCTCATCACAAGCCACAGCTATCAAGAAGGTTATTCTCCATCGATGGGAGCTATTACAATCAGAACCAGACTTTGGCAATTTGTTTCAAGATCCACCGATTTTTGCTTACAAACGATCTCAAAACATTAGAGAGATACTGAAAAAGAAACAAGACAAAAAAGTAGAAGAACTAAGAGGGATGCAAAAGTGCTATAATTGTTCGCACTGCAATAATGTCTTACAAGGTAAATCCATTGCACATCCTTGGTCAGGAAAATCGATTAAATTGTAATTTACGGCTAACTGTAATTCTCATTACGTAATTTATGCCATACGCTGTCCGTGCGGTCTACTTTATGTGGGAAAAACGGAGAGGTCACTCCGTACACGCATCACTGAACACAAAAGTAGAATTAGAACTAAGGTGACGTCCTCCCCTTTGGCTAGACATTGGAGCGAATTACGTCACACGATCGCCCAACTCAGATTCACTATTTTGGAGACTGTGCAAAATTACAGTGATAGAGACATGTCTAAATTCATCACTCAGCGTGAAACCTTTTGGATTAGGTATCTGGACACTATGTGTCCAAAAGGTCTCAATGACAAATTGGAGCTTTCATGTTTTCTGTAATACATTCACACAACTAAGGGTTCGATATACACTATAGTGATAGGGGTTAGTTGTTAACTCACCAACATTGTCTTTTTCTCAATGTTATTCACAATTCATTCTTAAGAGGATTCACCTCAATATATTTTCTTGAGTTGTAGTATTGATTTATTGGCATTATGTTAGAACTTTGACAGGCAGGAATTTTGCATAACTTATTGCACATAACATTCGTTTTTCTCTTTATCACCACCATCATGCTGATGAATCTTGCAATGATTTTTAAGTGTCAAACAGATTTCTTTGTGGTCATCCAATTAGAATTTTTCTTTTCTTGTACTTAATTGGACATTATACTCCTTGGTGGAGCCACAATATTGTTGCATCCAATTGTATTTTTGTATGCATGTACATTTACAATGAAGAATACATGATCAGAAATTGTGTTCACTATCACTCATATACATTATAGTTCAATGACTGTTATTTAATATTATCAGATTAGCATGTTCAGATTTGCGTGTATTTATCATTATGTTAATATGTTTGCTATTTTTTGGACTCCCGTATTCTAAGTTTCTAGTATTAGTCCTACATTTATCGTTACGCTATTTAAGTATGTACGTACATTTATAATGAAGAACTCAGGACCAGAAATGGTGTTTACTATCATTCATATACATCATATTCCAATGATTGACATTCTATATTACCAGATCAGCATGTTTAGATTTGTGTTTATTCATTGCCATGCTAAGATGTCTGCCATTTCCTGGACTCTCGCATTCAAAGTTCTTAACATTAGTCCTATGTTTATTGTTACGATTGCACGCAGAGACGGCACACACCGCAACTGGTTAAGTCTATTCACAGTATGCTTGGGACGTTTAGTCGCTCTAGTATTCGGATGCTCGAAGATCTAACGCACGGTGGTCACGTCCTCTGGTGAGTTTTATATCACTTGGGGTCTTGGGGAGATTTCCAGATAACTAGCTCGGTTACATCGTATATATTTTTTACAGAAATCGATATGCTCCGGTCGTGAATACGATCGTCGCCATCATTTATCTGGGATAACATTTGAGTCTATTATCGGGCATTTGGTAAGCCGGATCTCACTTTTCATTTTTCTTTTCTTTTCGCATTTACTTTCGCTCTGTTCTATTAACCACGTGACCGCGGTAAAACGGTCAATGTAACTACAATTTTCTTTAACTTCACAGCTCTTACATCATATTCGACTTCGAGGTAGATCCGACCGTTAAGGATTTGTGGGTAAGCCCGCATTTCATAAGGTCTTAGTTTCACGTTGTTAATTAAGTCTCGTCATGAGCCACAGGGTCGAGCACCATCATTTAGAAGCCGTTGAACTTTCATTTTACATTTTTTTCGCTTGCATTGTTCACGGGTGTTTCACATTCTTTGCATTTCAGATTCTAGTAAGCACAGTTTCGGTTGGCTGTGGGTTCTTTTCGAATCATCTGCATGTATATAGTTCGTGTGTATATCGCACCCTTAGTGAAATTGACATGCGTGGTCAATTTTCTGGCTTAAGGTGTAGTGTTCTTTGCCATTACAGTTGATGCTTCAGTTTTTATTAATCAGAATTTGATGTATTGTAACCTTCCCGGATGTTACGTAAGATACGATGTGAATTGAAGTTTATTCGCTTACATGTAATTAGATTCATTGATTTTTTGTAGACTTCCCCTGACGAAGGGTGTATGTACACCCGAAATGCATTGGGATTGAATATCCACGTTCACATGCAACATTTAATTTATGTATTCATGGCACTGATGAAGACAGTATTTCTTCATTAAATTGGATTGAAGACACCACGCTGGATTCCTTCATCATTTTTCATTGATATTTGATTAACCTGTATTAACATTTGTTGTGTATCAGATTAATTTTGTTTATAATTACACATGATGTTCACAAGTTGTGATTTACATTGAGTCTATACACCCATGCTTGGGTTCTCAGGTAGTGCGCGATCTGTCTAAGACCTATGTCCTAGTTTATTTCTACTTTTAGAAAGTTGTCATTTTCCTGCCCAAACCAAATGTGCCTTTCTGCCACTGTCCTGGGTCACATGACTGTGAATGTCTCTACTGTACTGTTTAAACAAGAGCAGGAATTCTGGGCCTCTGTATTCAAACCAATGTTTGAAAAAAATCTTGCAAACATCAACAATACGATAATTTTGGAGGGGTGCAATTATTTCCCCCATTTATAAAAAAGGAGACAGGAATGATCCAAAAAGCTACCGTTTGGTAGCCTTACTTGACAACGAGGCCAAATATTTTGCAGGCCTATTACTTAAGGAACTAACGACCTGGGCTGCAGAAGTCACAGCAATTCCACTCAACCAAACAGGTTTTTGTAAAAATATGGGGACCACAACCAACATTCTAGCTCTTTCTTTAATGATAGACGCTGCACTCGCAACAAAACAACCACTATACCTGTGTTTTATTGACTACAGCTCCGCATTCGTTCATGTTAATAGTCACCTTTTATGGCAAAAGCTAAAAATGCTGAACATTCCACCGCTGCTTTTAAATCAACTAATCCTTTTGCACAGTGATACCTGGGTGCAAGTAAAACTGGGTGCAGGACAACATTTAACAAGGAAGATCCCAACAGTACATGGGTAAAACAAGGTTGTGTGCTTGCACCAACACTTTTTAATCTCTTTATGGCAGAGTTATCAATCTTCTTGAACGAATGCAACTCGCACGCTCCCAAGTTAGGGGACTTCCAGCTATCCAACCTATTTTACGCGGATGATTTGGTGCTTATCAGCCGGACTCCCGTAGGCCTACAGCGTCTGCTTGACATCACGTCTCGATACTCGGAAACCAACAAACTTAGTATCAGTCAAGAAAGAACCAAAGTTATGTGTGTGAACACCCATAAAACAAAAACAACAAACAACTGGCACCTGGCAACGCGCAAGCTGGAGACCGTACTAGAATACAAATATTTGGGGATTATCATTGATAACAAAGGCAACTATACGCCCCAACGAGAGGCCAATGACAGCAGTGGCATCAAGGAATCTAAAAAACAAGATCTCTGGCCCGAGCTTCCTCCCTCTAATAAGGGTGGTCCAGGCAAAATTAATACCATCTATCACCTACGCAAGTGAAGCAATGAGAGGAAGGGATGCTGACATATTAGACAGCACTATAGCGAGAGCGCTGCGAATGATCTTTGGCTTGCCGGGATATACATCCCCGCACACATGAGGCTAGAATTTGGGCTACAAAGAGAAGAGCTGGCACGCAAAGGCGCATTCATCAAAAGCTGGCACAAAATCAGAAGAGGAGAACCGGAAACGTTAAACGCCCTTCTGTGGAAAGAATTACAAGCCAAAGAGGCCTGCCCTGCCAGACTCTACTTGGAGGCCACTCTTAACCAGTTGAGGCTACGGCATCAATGGGAACAACTAGGGACTCATGCAAGCTTTAAAAAGCTTTAAAAAAGCAGTAAATGACATAGTCAAGAAAGAATCCCTCCTGCACCCCAAGCATATCTCCACACCAGCTTCTCTAAAAACATGAATGAAAAGTTTTTGAGATTCCTTCTAGGGCTGCTGCCCTCCGCATACAACTTGCCGACGTGGCTACGCCCTCCAAAACCAGCAATTTGCCGACTCTGTGGGGATGGCAAAGAGAACATAGTGCACCTCATCACCATATGCCGGCAGCTAATACAGGAACGCCGGATCCTCTTGAGACCGCTATTCAACAAAAAAAATATAAGGTCCTGCAGGCAAGCAGTGCTGGCAAGCTTCCTCGGCGACGACGTCCAACTGAGCTGCCGCCTGGTAAAAATTTTAGCAGCCACGGAAACCTACATCAACAAAGGAGAAAAAGGTCTAGTAGGTAACATCGTTCCAGACGCAGTGCGGAACTTATTCACTGTGTCCCTCACCGAGAACGACCCCGCCTGCACCCTCACCTTATCGAGAACTCCAGTGCCGGCAATCTGCACACATCTTGCACCTCGGCAGGAACAAGCAACCAGGAGTGGCTGAGGGTCCAGCTCGCACGTCTGCCCCTACTGCTGAACTCGGATCAGGGACTCAAAGCCGCGGAGGCAGCGGCAACGAACCTGCAAACTAGCTAGATGGGCTCCGCTGCCTCCCCGATACCCCCGCCTTCTGTATAACCAGTACTTTGTATACCTTTATTGGTCTCCTAGGAATGCATCTATTTCACTGCTCTATCGTCTTATTATAGGTTTTAAACTATTTGTTGAATTGAAATGAAGAAGAAGATAGTTCAAGGCCCCAAGGCGGGTCAACCCCAGATGCCCTGCACACATTCTTTAAGCCGTTCCCGCAGTAAGCACTTTTCCCGGTACACTTGCACATTGTTGCCGGTTGCTCGAATCAGACTGCTGCTAAGCACTCGATTAAGAGGCTGAATGGCCAGGCCATGTTGCCAATCACAGGCCTGCAATAGCTGCCAGCCACTACCTTTAATTTAAGTTATGCTTAAGTTATCGTGAACCTTAGCACTGACAAATATTTGCACATTAAGCACATCATGCACTTTATTGTAATCATCAAGCACGAATCTTAACCAGCGCTTGGTCTTTATTGATGTATAGATCTCGATGCAATTTTACACACTCAGACTCCGCTACTTGCTCTTAAGGATAGCAGAATAATATATGTGCCTCAGCCGAGTATACAGGTTTTAATTAACAAAACAGTCTGCCCAATGTTTTCCCGGCTGCCCTGCCTTTGGCCTCAAGTCACCCGCGCACATGGCACTTTCTTTTTGGGACATCCCCTGTATCTGCTTTCCGCAGGTTGAAAACCCTCCGCTGTGAATTTTCCATTTTAAGAAGTTAACCAGGTCAGTGCTCTGGCTAATTTTATGCTCATAAATCATTAGCTGAACTTTAAAAAGCTTTCACCTTTTTTAATTAATAGTGGTTCTTTTTTACTCTTGAACTGTTATCATGGAAATGTGTCATGATATGTATTTTTATTATGAAAATGTATAATTAGACGGACGTTTGTAATGGTTTTAATTAACTGTACAATACATTTACCTTACCTTACCTTACCTCTACTGTGGGTTGTGTATTGCTTTCAGATAGTGAGATAAAGGAAGCCTACATGTGAGGGGAGAGAGTCTTCCTGACTAGATGGCTGGGGAGGAGCTGTGTCCTGGCCTAATTACATCTCAAAGCGGTCTTGCCTGCAGCACACACAAAGGAACCTGACACCGGGCCTGCCCTTGCCTTTGTCATTCTAGAGAGTTTGGAGCCAAACCCAGGGAAATGGGAAGAACTGACCAGAACCAGTTTTAGGGTTAGGCCAGGGGATTCTCCACACAAAGGCTGTCACCAGGTATAAATGTTGCATCTTTAGAACCTCTCATTAGAACACTCCTGGACCTGTGGAAGATTTAGAAGAAGGACTGCTTGCTGCCAGAAGGACTGCCCTGCTGCTGTAAATACTACCTTGCTGTCTGAAGAAGGAAGATTGGACTTGCTTGATTTGATTCCATGCTACTCAGAGTGACTCCAAGGGTCAGTTAGTTGACCTCCTGTGTGAGCAACAGGACACAACAAGCTTCCAGAGGCCTTCCTACAATTACCCAGCTGACAGTACCAACTGGACCTGTTTGGACCTGCCTGAACCCTGCGCTGGCCTCTGCTGGAGTAAGTCCTGATCTCCAAGAGTTGCCCCCCAGGTTTTGGACCTTTGGCTGGCATCAGTGAATGCTCCGCCTGAATAAAAGGTGAAAAGGTGAGGAGACAGATGTTTTGCTCTCCTCACAGCAGTGAATTAACCTCATTGTAACGATAATCAACCATCTGTGACAACTGCCAATGCAAACTTCTAGGGGGACCTGCTCTTCATGCTGACAGTGTCCATCTGCGATGACCGTCAGCATGAAACCTGTACTTTGCGCCAACAGCATCTGTCCGCGACGATCAACCAATGCGAAGTTCTAGCACTGACAGGCTCTTCACCCCACAGCAATGACCTTCTGCGATGCTGGACCTGATCTTCGTGTCAAAAGCCTCCTTTTCATGGCCCACTTCTACGTGAATAGAACTCTTCATGCTGGATTTGAGAATGTGATTCTTCAGCGAGACAAAACTGGTTCCTGTATCCAACCCACCCTCCATTTTGGTCAACCTGAACATGTGACTTTACCTTGGACAGCGTGACCAGATAACCGCGATGGTGATTTCTGCTCCGTGGTGCTATTCTCACTTAAAACTTTAAAAATCAACATCTCTGGTTCTTTTGGTATTATATTTGTCATTCTGGTGTCATTTTATTTATTAAAATGCACTCTATTTTCCTACATTTGTTTGGGATTTTTCTTGTGTTTTCACTTTATTACTGTTGGTGTGCTGCATTTACACATTGCCTCTAAGTTAAGCCTGACTGCTTTGTGCGAAGCTACCAGAGGGTTAAACACCAGTTAATTTAGTGACTGTTGTGGTTTCTCCTGACAAGGATAATGCTTATTATTTGAGTGGGGCTTCCACCCCTCTAGATTAATGACCCAATTTCTTACAGTAGTGAAGGCAAAACTCTTGGGGAATTCCACACAAAAGATGGTCATTTCCAACACCGCCCATCTAATCAATTCACTCAAACTAATTAGGAAATATGAGCAGTCTGTATTTGTCTTGCAAAATGCCAGGCATCAGAAACCTAGATCTTTCTCTTTTTTGCGTTCATGATAAAAAAAACATAGCATAAGTTGCATATTCCAGTGATCCTCCACTGAGGAGGTGCATCAGAACCTTGGGTGCGGCTCCTGGAGTGCTCTAGTAGTACTCTGCTGCTGCACATTATCCCGTGTTTGTCTGGAGCCCAACATCCTGTGCCTGCTGCTCTACATAACCCTGTGTTCACTGCTACAGTTTGGTAGTGCCCCCTGATGAATAGCTTCCTGTGTTTCCCTTGTGCCTTCTCCTTCACAAGCTTCTGTGTGACTGTTGGACTGTATGCCTTCATGGCTGTATGCTTGTTGGTCTGTAGGGGTGCCTGTATGTCTCTAAGCGTGTTGGTCTGAGTGCAAGCTCTAATTTGCATTTGTGTCATTATGCTGTGTGTCTCTTTGTATATGCACAATAAAAGAATCCCAAGGTATTGGCTTTGTCATTGCTTGTTTAGAAATATATTTGCAGGTATCATTGTGTGTGAAGTTTTATAAAGTGTAAATAAATAAGTCTGAAAGGAAGCCTCCAGAAGTCCACAAGACCATGTTGCCGGGTTGAAACGTAATGTAGTGCCAGAACTAAAGGTGTGCACATAGATTCCGGCGGAACCCTATTTAAACATAAATTTGCTTCTACAGGATCAACAGGCCCAGCTAGTCAGAGTACTTCGGACCTGAACACGGGCAACTAGAGGTCCACAGGGTTGGACTGGGACAGAAAGTAGGTAATGGCCCCAAAATAAAAGTGGTCCCATTTGTATATCAGATATCTGAAGAAGTGGCCCACATTCTGAAAATTGGGACAGTTTTAAAGTTGTAAAGAGACGCTGTATAGGTATTTTACAAGGTATGGGAGACTGCATGCATTTGTGCATGCTGCGGGCAATGTATGTGGTAATATAAGGGATTTAAAAAGTAAAAACCGGCTCATCAGACCATAAAACAGGCCCACAAGCAGCCAAAACAATGGCTCTCACACTGACCCGTCATACCAGCTCTTCTGGCACTGACAGATTGCCCAATAGGCCCGTCCGACCCCAGCGCCCCTTTCTTGCACTTGCAGGGGCGCTCCAGTCATTGCAAGCAACATGAGTAGGGACCCGCATGGATGAGTGGATTGGTAGTCAAGTGGTGACATCGTCCCAGTCATTACTATGAGAACGGAACCTATTAACTACAAAGTTTTGTGGATCTAATTCACGAATTTCTTTCAGTGGACAAGTGAGTTGTGCTGGATAAAACAGTGGCTAATGTGCAGGCAATCTCTGAATGCTGCTTCACACAGTGGGACCTGCTCAGTTTACGTTCATTGACTTCTGAAAACAGACATATGCTCCCTGCATCCGCAGGAAACTTATCAGATGTGTTAGCTGTCATCGATCCGTGAACTTTGTGATTAAAGTCAAAGCTGGAGCGATTTCCAGGCCATAGGCTTAAGGTGGTGTCTGCTTGGAATTTCTCATAATTTACAGTATTTGAACATCTACTTCTGACAGGTTTTAACTCATGGTGACATTTGAGGATACCTATGTGTAGTAAGTACTACTTGTGTGTTGGTAGTATCAGTAAACTACATCTCTATAACAAGCATTTGCAATGCAATAGGTCTCTGCATTTGCAAGAGTTTGAGCTATTGGCATTGTAAATGATAATTACTTTTATTTATGTGTTTAAAAAACCTGCAAGGTTTTGTAAACACATAAATAAAAGGCATTGCCATTTACAATGCCAATAGCTCAAGCTCTCGCAAATGTGAGACCTTTGTGGCAACCGCACTTACGTTTCAACATCGTAAGCTAAAGCGCGGGTGCCGCAATAGCTTAAAAAGTAAACATATAGAAAAAATATTTTTTTTCTGTTTCTATACTTTTGAAGCAATCGCGGCACCTGCGTTTTAGCTTAAGATGTTGAAAGCTAAAGCGCGGGTGCCGCGATTGTAGCAAAAGTAAATAAATAGAAAAAAATGACAGCCACACTTTTTTTTCTATTTATTTACTTTTGTTACAATCGTGGCACCTACCCTTTAGATTTGAACATCTTAAGTTAAAGAGTGGGTGCCGTGATTGTTTCAGAAGTAAACAAACAGAAAAATATGCATATTTATTTTTCTATTTGGTTACTTTTAAAGCAATCGTGGCACCATGCTTTAGATTAAGATGTTAAAAAAACCATAAATAAACATAAAAGTAATGGCATGCCTCCGCATATGGCCACCAAATAACAAGAGAAAAGCACGCCTGCCATTATTTTTGCCTAGTCGTGCTGTGCTGAATAAATGAAGAAAAAAAGAATTGAGGGATAGAGTGTCCTGCCTACAACAGCAGGCAGACAAAGCTATTTAAGAAAATAGTGCTTTGAGGCTGTAATTAAAGCCTGCCGAGTAATAACACATGTAACGGGGTGGAGGTCCTCATGGGAGGTTACAAGAAAAGGTGGTACTAAGGAGGGACTACTAAGCCAATGAAAAGCCACCATTTACAAAGGACAGGAGCAGGAGCCAATTAAAAAAGTAGGTGGAAAGTGGGCGGAGCTTCATGCCCTATTCTGAATACAAAAGAACAAATGATGGACAGAATGCAGAACAATGTCATACATTCACCCCAGTACAGAGATCTGGGCCTAAATCCATCGTTTTTTTGCTCACCATGCCATTCCAGTTTGGACCCAGCCATATGCAAATCAGTCTTGACCCTGCGCCCAATGGGAACAGTCCAGCCCGAACTGCCAGGCCAGGTCCTCCCTGGACTGGAAACAAGCATCCTAGGACCGGTTTCGGGCTTTCAGCCCTCATCAGCTAGGATAGCTTGACTCCAGTGGAATAGAGAGCACGGGACCCACGTCTGGGCATACCCGTCCCACTCGGGGTGACAAATGCAAAAGAACAAATGATGGACAGAATGCAGAACAATGTCATACATTCACCCCAGTACAGAGATCTGGGCCTAAACTGGGGTGGCATGGTGAGCAAAAGAATGATGGATTTAACCCAGATCTCTTGACTGGGGGTGAATGTTTTGATTTGTTCTGCATTCCGTCCATCAATTGTGTGTCTTTTGCTATTCAGAATACAACATGTTTCGAAGAGACAGCACAAGCGCTGCCTAGGCGAGACCTAAAAAGTGAATTAACTAACCACTCTAACGATTTTTTAAGAGTAAGCACGCCTTTAGCTTTGTCTGATTCAGAAGCAGAATGTTTGTTTGTGTCGGTTATCAAGCACAGTTTTTGACGTGTGGCATCTCTGAGTTAAAAAAGAAAAAAGGTTGTTTAAAAATATCCAGTAGCCTGCCATCCGGTCAAGGTTGTCCCATCCCTGTGATGTCACGAGAGAGTTGTCTGCCCTGTGTTATTGGTGAAATGTCCTGCTAGGATCCAGATTCTTGTTACAGAGCATACTCCCAAATCTTAACACACACTCCATTTCTATGGAGATAGAGAAAGGAGAAGGGAAATGAGGAAATGAGTCGAAATGTAGTGCAAGAAAGAGAGAAGGTAAAAAGAGAGAGAAAGACTGAGAATAATGGGAATGAAGAGAACATGACAAGAGAAGGACAGCGTGAGAGAAAGAGATAGACATTAACAGGAACAAAGGCGAGAGAAATTGTAGGTTGGTAGGAAGAATTAGGGGAATAGAGAAATAATAAAGAAAGCAAGAATAATAGAAAGAGCGGTAAATGAAGGAGGGATTAGGGGAAACACTGGCGGTTGAAAGAGGAGACAGAAAGAATACCAGATTGAGCTGAGATGCAAAGAATACTGTACAGAAGGGGAGAAAGAGAGAACGAGAAAGAGATACGAGGAGGAGAAGAATGCTGGGAAAACCGAGAAAGGGCAAAAGGCAGAAAGGAAGAACAAATATTGCAAAAGAGACAGATAGACTGGAAGGAAGAGGATAGAAGGATGGAAGGCAGAGGTTCGAAAGAGAAGGGGATAAATAGAGTGGAAGAGAGAAGAGAGAAACAGATAAAGAAAGAGGGTGATGGTCAGAGGGCAAGACAGAAAAGGTAAGACAGAGAAGCGCTGAACAAAGAGGTGATGAAATACCGAGGAGAGGAAAGAGAGATGAAGAAAACAGAAGAGTCAAAAAAAGAAGAGAGCAATTAGGAAGAACGTGAGACAAAAAATTAGGAAGACAGAAATGTGAAACCAACAGAGGTCAGAGAAAGGAGAGAAACGTTGGCATGAATGGGGAGTAAAAACAGGGAAAGAATATAGAGAGACTGAGGGGGGAAACAAGAAGAGGGGAAACAAAAAAGATGAGAAAAATAAAGGGGAAATTGGGCGTTCTAAAAACAGCAGCGGAGAAGAAAGACAGATAAGACAATGAAGAAAAGGGGAAAGGAGAGAAGAAGACAACGAAGAGAGAAAAAGTTGGAAAAAGAACGAATGAGAGAAGAGAGCGGTGAGAGTGTAATGAAAGCGAGATGTCTTCAGAGCTTCAGAGCTTTAATTAGAGGATAGGGCGGCGTGAAACAAGCGCAAACCCCAATTATGGTGGAATCGTAAGAAGAAACAATCAATATACAAATGTTAGTGTCTGTGTGAGTCTACGTGTGTGTGTGTCGGGGGTGGTGTGGTGTGGTGGCGAGCGAGGAGGAATGCGGAGCTGCAGAGCAATTTGTCTCAGATTAACTGGTAACATCTCTGACAAAACAGGCTGCACAGATCTGCAGCGAATGGCACTGTAATCCGCGCTGGACAGGGGAAGGAGAGCGCGGGATCAAAGCATTCTGTAAGTGGAAACTGCACCCGGGGTTACAGTTTAGTTAGCTTGCCCTAACCTTGGTAATAAATTTCCTGGGAACAGGGGAAGGTGGAAGACAGCTCGTGCACCTGCAGGCCTGCCGTGTCCACCACATGGCATAGATCAGCCCAGAGCAGGGCATTCACAAGCCTGCACGGGCGGCTACACATGTGCTTCTCATGGGGGACAGGGCACACTCCAGCCTTTCCAGTTTATCCCTTGAGCTATAAAGCCATCAGGAGTTGAAACAATTATGGCTTTTTCAGATTCTTCCACCGCCCCCATCCCTTGGCACAAGTCAGCTCGTTTATGATTCCTGTAAATTCCCACGTGCTAGATGTACTGTAGCCTCGACATGTTTCCCGCCTTTTGTTCAAGTTCTGGTCTCCCAGAGTGGTAATAAATTAAATATGCCGTGGCAAACGGAAAATACATTGTGCACCATCACAGCTATCTGCAGGATACACCGCTTGGAGGGGGGGGGGGGGTAGGGGGGGTGAGAGAGGTCTGTGGCACCACAAGAGCTAGTTGACAGAACCAGCTCTCTGGGCATATCACAGATTTAAGATGGCGTTCTGACAGCCTTTACCAGCAACCTTGGGGGACGCCTGTACTATGCATTCTTTAGTGCTAACAGCTTCAATTACCCCTCACTTCCTTGCTCGTCGTGCTAACAGCTTCAATTACCCCTCACTTCCTTGCTCGTCGTGCTAACAGCTTCAATTACCCCTCACTTCCTTGCTCGTCGTGCTAACAGCTTCAATTACCCCTCACCCCTTTGCTCGTCGTGCTAACAGCTTCAATTACCCCTCACCCCCTTGCTCGTCGTGCTAACAGCTTCAATTACCCCTCACTTCCTTGCTCGTCGTGCTAACAGCTTCAATTACCCCTCACCCCCTTGCTCGTCGTGCTAACAGCTTCAATTACCCCTCACCCCCTTGCTCGTCGTGCTAACAGCTTCAATTACCCCTCACCCCTTGCTCGTCGTGCTAACAGCTTCAATTACCCCTCACCCCTTACTCGTCGTGCTAACAGCTTCAATTACCCCTCACCCCTTGCTCGTCGTGCTAACAGCTTCAAATACCCCTCACTTCCTTGCTCGTCGTGCTAACAGCTTCAATTACGCCTCACCCCCTTGCTCGTCGTGCTAACAGCTTCAATTACCCCTCACCCCCTTGCTCGTCGTGCTAACAGCTTCAATTACCCCTCACCCCCTTGCTCGTCGTGCTAACAGCTTCAATTACCCCTCACCCCCTTGCTCGTCGTGCTAACAGCTTCAATTACCCCTCACTTCCTTACTCGTCGTGCTAACAGCTTCAGTTACCCCTCACCCCCTTGCTCGTCGTGCTAACAGCTTCAATTACCCCTCACCCCCTTGCTCGTCGTGCTAACAGCTTCAATTACCCCTCACCCCCTTGCTCGTCGTGCTAACAGCTTCAATTACCCCTCACCCCCTTGCTCGTCCCGTTCCTTGCACGAAGAGGAGGTGGCACCACATAGCACCATCCTAGCCCCTAAACTTCATGTCCTTTGAGTTGTCCCTGGCTCTTAGTAAGCCAAGCCTGCTGCTCAGGTTGTCTGGGAGTTTTTGGCCGTCCACACTTTGTGACTATGTCAAGCCATAGCTCTCCTATCACAGGCAAAACACCTCCTTTTTTTGAAGATAGGTTGCAAGCAGCGCTTAATTTAAGCTGGTGGGGGACACAGCACGAATTTTTGGGGACTGGCACTTATTTTTCAGCATCTGATATTTACCAAGCGCAAGAGCTGAAAAACACACAGATCGGAAAGAAGGAGGAAGAGAAAGAGAGGAAAACCGTCACAGAGGGAGAAAGGAGAGTCCTGCAAGAGTGAGACAAAGGACCGGGGGTGTCTGGTAGCCGATTCAAGAGGCATGAGGTGGATTTAAGACTACCCACTTGGTATTTGTTGTGCTGACGTTTAATTGCACGGTATGAGGGCTTCTGAGCAGAGCTTGGGCACTGTCACTCTTTCTTTTACAAATTAAGCACTGGTTGTGAGTACGGGGATGAGGAAGGCGCAATCAGAGTGATGAAGATTACTGTAAATCATCCAGCATCATTAAACCACTTTGAACTCATGGGTGGGCCCTGTGAAGCAAGAGCCTATTCTAATGCTGCCCAGGACTTCATTTTCTGTGGACCTTATTACATTAACTGTGCTGAGCTGCACATTGGGTGCAGTATCGTTGTGAGCCACGTTGAGAACTGCTGCGCACTTGCTGCTACGATTATAAACCATTGTGTAACAGTAACATGGGCCATGAAGATGATGAAGGCGGATGTGTAGAGGTCCTTTGGTGCAGCTCTTAAGCTTGGCGTTAAACTCATAGTAAGGATATTCCCTTCTTTGTGGTCCTGCTATAAGACATTCAGTTAGGCTTACATAATGTGGGCCCCTCCTTTCTGTTACTGAAAATGTGTACACTCAGGATGAAAATATTGAGACACTTATACACATTAGCTTCCTTGAAATTGACTTTAATAATAGTCCTAGTTAGACCTGACAAGCGCATAAACACCCTGGCCAAAGTGTAATTGACATATGCCAAGTTTCCTGTTATTTGAAGAAGCTCACAAACTCCTCCCCCCGAACCCTCTGTACCCCTTTGCGGTGCACATTAAAACATGAGAGGACCTTTCTATTTCAGCACCCAGAGCATGATTTGAACTTCGTATGTTGAAAGTGCAGTGGAATGCACTACAGTTTGGTGTGCCCCCAAGTGACCGCAAGATGCCTAGATCAGCGTACCCACTGCATGAGCACGCATCAACATCACTACCTACAAAAGTTCCAGCAAAGGAATTATATTGCATGTGACTGCTCTGTCAGTGATACTGTTGGTCTCTGCTGTTGTTCATTCAGCTCATCCACTTGTCTGCCTTTAGTTGTGTCAAGACAACTCTGCAGCAGAGAGCCTTATTGTGTTCCTATATCTTACTTTCTGGTGTACACACTGCTGCCAGTGATCTGTCGTTCAATAGACTCTGTTGAACCTGCATTGCTGTGCTTCTTGCTGTTCTTAGAGAAGTTGTCCCTCTCCTGCTGGAAATGTTTTTTAGTCTTGGGGCCGTGGACATCGATTCACCAAAATGCCAGGGGCTTTGACCTTATTGATAACAAAGGGAGTGATCTCATATGACCTTTGACCCTGAATCTTCCCAGGAAGAAATTACAATAAATGACATCACTGAAATTACATCATAACTGTGTAATTAATATAAAAATGCAACACAAATGTCTTTTTTGGATACACCTATATTAGGGTGCTGACATAATCTTTGAAAGTGGTGGGGTGTAATACAATACTTGACCTAAATTGTACTGAGCAAAGTGAATGAACCAGAGCTCTTTTGGAAGGGTAAGACAATTTTAATAAAAATGGTCAAATAGTGCATTTTAAAGCAAACTTGTTATAGAAATCTGCTAAAAAGCCATGGGCTATTAAAGGGCACTAGTTAAACATAGAAGTCCTTACATGACATGCAAATCCAATGAAACTTGCCATTCCACAGGATTTTACCCCCTTTTTTCTATGCCCCGATAAGAGAGACAGGCTCCCCACCCTTAATTTAAAATGGGTAATAGGTCATCCGCCTCGTTCTGCACTACTTTTTAAATGGTCATCCCTCAGATGGGAAAGTGTGTTCCCTTGGAAGTCGATTTATCAAAATGCCAGGGGTAGCTGAAGTAGCACAGACCCATTGGCCTTGTTGATGTCAAAGGAAGAGCCTCATATGACCTTTGACCCTGAATCTTCCCAGGAAGTGATGTCACTTGACCTTAATTCGGATGATATCACAATAATTAATATTACTGAAGTTACATTATAAATGTGTAATTAAGATAAAAATACAACACAAATGTCTCTTTTGGATACACCTATATTAGGATGCTGACATAATCTTTGAAAGTGGTGGAGTGTAGTACAATATTTGCCCTAAACTGTACTGAGCAAAGTGAGTGAACCGGAGCACTTTTGAATGGGTTCAGGGGTAGGGGGTTCTTCCCACAAGAAAATTTTGAAAAAGGGATCAAACAGTGCATTTTTAAGTAAATTGTACACATAAATCTGCTAAAAAAGCCATGGGCTATGAAATGGCACTCATAAAATATATAAGTCCTTTCATGGCATGCCAAGTCAATAAAATCTGTTTTCAAAATGTGCTATGGGTGTCCCATATGCCAAAAAATAACTTCTATTATGCCAGGGCCAGCATTTTACCAAGGGTGCCCCCTATATGCCATGGATGCCTCCTTGTGCCAAGAATTACATATAATATGCCAGTACCGGAAAATGTGCTATTAATGTTATCCATGCACCATGGGTGACCTTGATGTCAAAATGTACCTCTAGTATGACAGTGTCAACATTTTGTCATGATTTCCCACTCCTGCATTGCACAGCTGTCATCCTTTTTGCCAAGAATCACCTTCAACGTGCAAGCACCAGCATTTTGCCGTGGATGTCCCATGCCAAGAGTTACCTCCAGTATGCCTGCACCAGCCTTTTGCCATGGATATCCCATATATCAAGTATTATCTATAATGTGCCAGGTCCTGTCTGTTAATAATTGCCTCCAGGATGCCAACACCAGTATTTTGCCAAGGCCAAAAGCAGGCTCACAAGCATAACACCACATTTTCACTCACGCTAATTTACACTCACTAACTCACGCTCATTCTCACATACTCACTCTTAATCATTCTCACTCACTTGCGCTTAATCTTACACTCACTCTCACATTGTCACTCATTCTTACACTGATTAACTCACACCTACTCACTCACACTGGTTTGCACTCATTCTTACTCTCACACCATCATTCTTACTCACCCTGACTCACTTATACTCACTTATTAACATTTATTCTCATTTATTGTCACTCCTATTCCTGTCACTTTCACTCACATACTCACATACACACAAGCTTACTCATAAACACTCCCTCTCTCACACAAACATACTCTCACCCACAAGCACACACAAAACATACATTTAAAACCATTTTTTATTTGCCTGATGCTCCAGGTTTTATTACACTAATAGTGAATAACATACAAGTATTCACTATTAGCGGAATTAAAAATGAGCTGAATACAGGGAAGGCTAAGCCTCCCCTGTCTTTTTAGCACTTATTTTGCCACCTCTGAGGTCAGGAGTTGCAAAGGCAGTGCCTGGGGTCACAGGGAGCAAGCCAGCTGTTTTGACCCATGGTGATGCTAGGTGACACCCATGTTTGGGGCCCAAAACAGGTTGGGCAACATGGATATTGGATAAGCACATATGTAATTGTTAGTGACCCCACAGTGCACTCATTTTTTAATTCCCTGTCCCCTTCCCAATTCTGTCGATGGTTTGCTGAAGACTGACTTCAGTATATTTATTGTTGTTAATTTCAGTCATCAGAGTATCCTGTGTCCTTCTGATCACACTCTGTTCTACTAATCTTTTCTAGCTCTTGTACATGAATAGAGAAAGGTTAATCATGAAAGCACACAATAGTGTGCTGCATAGCACATGTTTTACTACATGATTGGGGAATTTAACAGAAGTATCAGAAAGATGCAGAATCCTCAATACACCTCGAAAGGCTTTCATCCCAGTTTCACCTGAAAATACCAGGTTGACATGCTCATAGGAGAAAAGATCTTCTTGATGCAGAATCTCAAGACTTTTGCTTCACTGATTGGGTTTTGAAGAGCTTAATTTAACCAGGTCTCTTACTCAACCTTATGTCTGACTTAACAAGGTAGCTCAGCTTAAGATCAAATTCAATCTAGTTTCTAGGGCACTCTGCTCTCTAACTCACTGTGCCAGCTAACTAATCTGGTATCTAACTTAATCTAACATACAACTCAGTCTAACTCAACCTGGCATCAGCTCAATCTGGAATCTGACGTAATTGAATAACTCAACCTAACATTGAATTCAATCTTGCACCCAAGTCATCCTGCCATCTTAACTAATGGTTTTTAATCTGTAACCCACAGATCCCTGGGAGTTCATGACACTTATTCATGGGGTCCCCGTACCCATGTGAACTCTAACCATTATTTTTTGCCAGTAATCATAAGCATTTTGAGCTAACTGCCTGTATAAATGTAGTTCCTCCTACGAGAATAATGGTTTCATGAAGTAGCAATAATGCTTCGTTAAAGTCCACTCTATTGGCACTCCAAGTATTTGATACAGCAGTATTGCACCAAAATGATGTTTAAAAAATATTGATTGACACAAATATCATATCAAAAACATTGTGATGCCTAGAATATCATGGGATAAAATATCGAAGGTCAGCAAATCATTGTTAAAAGTATTTTATAATGGTTTTAAATATAGTTGTTTCATTTTTTAATAATTTTGTTGAGTTTTATTCGTTTTTGTGTCCTTACTTATTTTAGTGTTTCTTTTATTTAGTAATATATTTAAAGTTTTTTTTATTTTACTTCAATTTATGTTTTTGTTACAGGTTTGCTGAGGTTCTAGGAGAATAGGGTGGAAAAGTTTAATAAATATTTATTTTTATTGGTTTCCTATATTTATTTATTTGATTAATTATGTAAATTATTATTTTAACATTTAAAAAGACAATTTAAAAAGGGTAATTATTTTTTGTAATCATTGTTTGGTTAATATAATAATTGACTTGTGAATTATTTACTTGTTTGTAATACTGTGCATATTAATTAAATTATGCTTTATATAATAATTATTTTTTATAGTGCAATTAATTTTTTTCTAGTACTATTTTAATTTGTTTTTGTGGCTGTTGGAATTTTCAGGTAATGGAGTGGGAAGTGTTTTAAATGTATTATTTCAATATTTTTACTTGAGAAACTGTTTTACCATAAGTTTATTTATTAATATATTTGTTAATTTTATGTTTTTATGTTTTAAATATTTATATATATATTACATTATGTTAAACATATTATGATGATTAAATATATTTGTGGAAATATATTTTATGTTTCTATATTTTATATATATATATTTCTATATTTTGTTTTATTTTTAAAGTTAGGAGTGGGAATAGTAAATCTTACCCATCCAAAGTCCAAAACTTCCCTTACTATTGCTTACATTGGACTGGTAATAGTTATTCTTACCCCTCCAAAATCCAGTGCTAATCTAACTGTTGCTTATAATGGAGTGGGAGAAGTAAATCTGACCCCTTCAATGTGCAACACTTTCCCTACTGTTGCTTGTGTTGGAGCGAGACTAGGAAATGTGACCCATACCAAGTTCAACACTTTCCCTACTGTTTTCAGTTTGGGGTAGGAGTAGTGAATTTGACCTAAGACAAATTTTTAATGTCACTTTTCTTTTTACAATTGTTTTAACATATACTTTTATGATTTATTTTAAGAGTTAATTGAATGTAAATTATGTGTTATTATATTTGTGGAGACATATGTATATTTTTTATTTTAATGTTGTTACTTTATATGTTTTTGAATAATTTTAATATCTAGCTTTTGTAATTGTAATTACTTATTATTAATATGTTTATGTTATTATTATTTATGCTTGATTCATAACTTTATTGATTTAAATGTTATGTTTATAATGTTCTTTACATTTATTTTATTTTTTAATTATTTTATTAGGCCATGATATCAGCGTGAGGCATTAATTAATGTCATTCACAATATAGCTTATGCATAAAACAGAATGAAATTCATTATTTACATACATACATAATATTACAAATTCATATTACATATTAAAACAAAGAACCCCCAAGAACAATCATTTATAAGCAAAGCAGTACATTAGTACAGAAAAAAGAAAATAAATAAATAAACAGTGCAATCAGAAGCTAACGGGTATGATAGATATACATAAAGTACTAACCACATAGTGAGTGTGTAAATCATTGATTTCCCCTTTCATCATTCACATAGTCTGCTATAGCTCCCCATACCTTTAACCCCAAATTCCTTCTCCAAGAACTCTTAAGGGAATATAGATTGTGCTCTAAACTGAAAAAGGCTAAAAACCTCGCCTTCCACATTTCAAAAGAGGGTGATTCTTTCTGCAGCCATGCTGAAGTGATGCAAAGTCGTGCTACAGTGGTAGCCATAAAAATAATATATCCAACCTTTGGTGTGCCACGGCTAGCCAATGATTCCTCTGCCAAGCCTAGCAGCATGGATATCGGGGTTAATACGATTTCTACCCCAGTTACGGAGGTTAAGAAATTTTCTATCCCCAAAAGAAGGGGGTGCAATTTGGTACATGCATAGAAAACATGGAGGCTGCTAGCTGCCTCGGTTCCACACCGAAAGCATTTACCGTCATTAGCACCTCCCCACTTTAGCATCTTCAGGGGGTAAGATACAAATTAAAGATGTTTTTATAATGCTGGGACCTGAGACTTGATGAAATCAATATTTCCCCTGCAATGCTGATCGATCTCTGTATCAGACCCTCGCCCTGCCCCAACCTCTCATTCCATTTCTTATCATGCTCTTCCAAATCATCCCCTTGCAGTTGAACCAGATTCTCATAGAGGCATCCTATTTTCTGTCTAGTTTTAATAACTTCGATCATATCCTTTTTCTCTATATCAGCCGGCTGCATTTTCTTCTTATCTAAATAATCCCGTAACTGAAGATATTTAAAAAAATCTCTGCTTGACAACCCATACCTTTCCCTCAACTGTGCAAAGGAACGAAGATTGCTATTATTATAAAAATCACCAATAATCGAAATCCCTTTTAAATTCCACCTACCCATGATCGTATAATAGCTGTGTTACATCAATAGGAGTGTAATAATTAATTTTCCCGATTTTCAAATACTTGCGAACCTGCTTCCAGATTTTAAAGGCTGCTCCTAATACCTTAAACCGGGTCTTTTTGTAGTAGCTTGGCTCGATTACCTTTAAAAAGCAGCTCTCAGCTTCTGTCCCTAACAGCATATGGAAAATAGAGGGAGCATCAGCTGAGTTATTCCCTTTTTCTCCCGTTATTAAAATGTTCATGTTCTGAAGAAGGGAAGCATTATAGTAAAACACAAAGTTAGGGACTGCCCACCCTCCTCAGGATCAAGGAAGAGTCATATACTTCATCGCTCTCCGAGCTTGTTTCTGACCCCATATGAATCTTCCACAAATGGATTGTAAATTTTGCAGCTGAATTCTAGTAAGCTCTAATGGAACTGATCTGAAAAAGTACAGCACCTTAGGCAAGATATTCATCTTCAGTACGTTACAGCGTCCTACGAGTGAGAGATGTAAGCACTCTATTCTCCCCAGTTCTTTCTCAATTCCAGTTAGTAGTGGGTCCCAGTTAGCAGTAACTAAATCGTCTAATGATGCTTTAATTTTAATACCTAAATAAAGTGCCTCCAGGACAACTCTCGGGTCATTAAAAACAGCCTCATTTGTACAAATAATCTGTGTTTTGCCAGTGTTCAATTTGTACCCTGAAATTACTCCAAATGAGGCTGCCAGCCGTTCTGTCTCAGGCATGGCTATAGCAGGTGTTGGGGTGACAATTGCCACATCGTCCGCATACACCAAGACTTTGTATGTTTCCTGCCGGATCTGTATAGGTTGTATAACCATATTCTGTTCTATTAGAACCAACAAAGGATTAATATAAAGTGCAAATAATAAAGGTGAACATGGACAGCCTTGCCGAGTTCCACGGGTTATAAAAACAGGTTCAGATTCCATTCCCATCACACATATCCGAGCGACCGGGAGCCTCTACATTGTTTTAATAGCATTAATAAACCCACACCCAAACCCTAAGCGGCCCATGACTGCCCATAAAAACTCCCAAGAGACATGGTCAAACGCCTTCTCGGCATCAAGAAGTATCATTCCAAGTGGAGCCTGATGGACTTTTGCTATATCAAACATGGTCACCACCCGACTGATATGATTGACCGTGCCGTGCCTCTTCCCGGGATAAAGCCATTCTGGCGTATGGAAACCAAAGGGGTTATTACCCGAGATAGCCGTGCTGCAAGAACTTTGGCATAAATCTTGCCGTCACAATTTAAAAGGGAGATAGGCCTATAAGAGCCAGGAAGAGTTGGTGGTTTGTCCTTTTTCTTAAAAACAATGATGTTAGCAGTATCCCATGATGCTGGGGCCTGTCCTTGTTGAGCAGCTTTAAAGACTGTCAACATTTCTGTTTTAATTTCATAAAAAAAGACCTTATAAAATTCTTAACGGTAGCGCATCAGGGCCAGCTGCTTTACCCATTGCTAATGCATTAATAGCACTCTCAATCTCCTCCTGAGTTATAGGCATCTCTAATTCTGCCGTATCTTCCATGCTCAGTGTCTGGTTGAATCCATTTTGTGGTAAGCATAGAGCTGCATTTCTATCTGGTCTATCCTCCCCTGCATATAACTCTTGATAAAAAGATCTTAAAGCTGCTACAATCTCTGTAGGCCTGTTAACTAATTTCCCAGACGAATCTTCTATTTCCACAATGCCACGTTCGGTCTCCCTGTTTCTAATTCGTTTAGCTAGGCATCTCCCAGCCGTCTCCCCAAATTCATAGCATTCTCCCCTGTAGGTTACATATTTGCACGCAATGTCTTTGGACCATAATAGGTTAATCTTCGCCTTACAGCGAGCTACATTGGCTTGCGCCACAGAGCTTAATGTCTTTTTAATTACACACTGTGTCAGACTACATTCGGCCCGCTTGAGCTCATAAAGGCCCTGGAAATGGATATTTTGCTGTGTTTGCTTATATATACAAAAGCTCAGTATTTCCACCCTGAGGCCGGCTTTCAGTGTGTCCCACACTATAGCGGGCGAAGACGTATTCCTGTTTATCTCGAGAAAGTTCCTAATCCAATCCCTCATATGAAGCACAAACATTTCGTCTGCCAATAATTTCCGATCAAAAGTGAAGCGCCTCTGTGGCCTGAATACACGTTAAATTGGTAAATCCATAACCACAGGGCTGTGATCCGACCTTAGTCTAGGAAATATTTGAATTCTAGCCATGGCAGCCTGCCCTCTGGAAACAAAAAAGTAATCCAGTCTCACCCATTTATTGTGGGGGCAGGAAAAATATGTAAATCCTGGATCAGGATGTCTATTTATAAACCATAGATCTTCTAGCCCATGCTCTAGTACTAGCTGCTGTAAAGCCTTAAAAACTTTAGGTTTCCTCCCTGATAAACTCCATTATAAGTTTGTAATTCTGGTCCAGCTAGATGTATATTAAAATCTCCGCAAAGTATTAGTGGAGTTGCCCATGATGCTAGCTCAATATTAAGCAATTCTAAAATCTGTGCCTTGTCCATATTTGACCCGTATACTGAGCAGATGACAAATTTCCATTCTCCCGCAGCACATTCAGCTATAGCCCACCGGCCATATTTATCTGCCAGAACCCTTCCCACCAGACGTATATAAGATTTGGCCAGTATAGCCACACCCCTATTTGTAGTGCTATGTTGCGTACAGACTACTACCATATATCCCAGCTCAGCCTAAACTCTTCGGTTCACCCATGGGATACGTGTTTCCTGGAGGCACACTACATCAGGAGAGAAGCTTCTCAATTCCTGCGCTACTCGCTGTCTCCTAACCCTATCATTTAAATCCGACACATTGAATGTGCATACCCGTAGTCTCCCTGTCGTCATTCTGCCCTCCATCTTCTCACGACATACTGCTCCTGATTAGACATGTCCATTTCCATTCTCAGTAAACATTGCTTCTCACGTCTCCACCATGGCCTCCTTTTTTCTTTTCTCCCCAAGCCCACCCACTCCCCCCATCCTGTGCCTCCCAGCCTCCTCCCCCCACACCCCCTCCTCCTCACCCATAAGGCCCCCCACCCTTAAAAGCCCTCCACCCCCCCCAAATAAGGCATAAGGACTCAAGGTCCCTGGTGATGGAAAGCTGAAAATGCCCCCCCCTCCGTCTTTACATTTATTTTAAAGTACATATTTGTATTTCATGGTTGTAAGTTATAAAATGTTTTAAAGAGTTTTGATATTATATGTATCATTTTGTTTAATACTTGAAGTTTGATATGCCTGTAGGAGAGTAGGATCTGCTTCACATGGGTACCCCCACTTTTTGCTGATGCTTCACTGGTTTTCGACATTAGTCTGGCTGGGGCCCTGCTATTCAGAACCCCAGCCTAGCTGTTTCCTCTTTAAAAGGGTCTCCATGTGCCTTAGGCACATCACTGATTGGGATCTGGAGTGCCCTTATAAGTCCCTAGTATATGGTATACTATGTACCAAGGGCATAGGTACCTCAGAGGCCTGCCAGGGGCTGCAGCATATATTATGCCACCCCTGGAAGGCCATCCAAACTGACACCACAGGTCTGCTACTGCAGCCTGGGTAAGGTGGTGCATGCACCCCTTACTGTGGTATAGGTTACCTATATCACTAAAAGCATACACACATATAAACCTATAAGTCACTCCTAAGGCAGGCCTTATCAATCCTAAAGGCAGAGTGCATGGTTCCTATGTGAGAGGGTGCCCCTGCCTGAGCAGGGCCCCTCTGCAGCGTTCGGAGACCATCTCTGATGCTGTTTGTAGTGCAGCCTGACCATATACTCTTAAGCGCATTATATCCTCGCGGTAAAATGCTAACTTTGGAATGGCTGCACCTAAACATGTCGTGTTTGGTGTCAAACATCTTGGAATACTACCCCCCGCCAATCCTGGTGGCGGGGGTAGCATTCCACCCTTCTAGAGGGAAAGGCATGTTAACTCTGACGAGTCCGGTAACTTCTTTCCAGAGCCCTGGCATCACAAAATGGATGCTGCTGCCACAGACACGAGTCTGGCCTCCTGCTGCTGGACGAAACTCCGGCAGGGGAGGCCTGGACAATAGGTTTCCTGTCCCAGGGAGGTGTGACCACCTCCCCAGACAGGACAATGTGTATTGGGGCTGGGCGGGAGCACTTTCGGGTGCTTTGAAGTCCTGCACTGGGGGCACATTTGGTGTCCCTGTGCATACCCCAGTTCAAACTGGATCAGGGGCTCGCAGCCCCTGCTTTGGCGCAAACTGGACAAAGGGAAAGGGGTGTAGCCACCCTCTGCCCTGACCCACCCATAGGTGGGGCCACAGAGTAGTCCATCCCCTATTTTTAGAATAAAGGTAGGAACCCAGTCCTTAGGACTTTAGATTATACCTGGACGAAACTCTGAAACTGAATCCTGGACCTTCGACGCTCTACTCACGATTAGAGGACTGAAGAATCTCCCTTGGGGTCAAGGAGTGACTCCCCTGCTTGGCAGGCACCAAAGAAGCATCTGTCCGGTTTGCATCACTGAAGCTCCCGTCGGACGCCGAAGTCATCGCATCACCAGAGGTGGATTCTCAGACTTCCCCGAGGCTACCCTGAGTCCCCAGCAAAGCTGAGGCCCGTGGCTATCGTGGGTGACTTGAGACCGTGACCCCTGGACACCGAGCACACTTGCAAGGGCACTATCTTCTGGGTCTCCCAAGAAGTCGTGCTTTGGACTCCGAGTAGCCCTAGCCTCCAGCACCACCTGCACCGAAGATCACTGGCCCCCACTCCACGAGTGTCCTGTAAGCCAGCTCCACGTGCGGCGTCACGAGGCTCCTTCGCGGTCGCTAGCCCGTTGGCTAGTAGCCCTTAACGAAGGCCAATCTTTTCTTTACTTGGCATCCTGATTGCTCCAGGCCTGCCCTCACTTACCCTCGCTGGGTGAGTTCCCCAGACCTTGCTGGTCTGCACCATCGACGATCTACATCTTACTCGAGACTTGCCGTTGCCAAGGCTTGTTGGGTCCAATCCAGTCGCCGACACCTCAGCACTCGACAGACATCGAGCACCAGCCCGAATCCTGCTCCTGGTTGCCGACAACGCCTCCTGGACCTCGTGGCTGAAGGGTCAAGACGACCATCACCGCACCTGAAGCACTCGACATCGGTGGGCATCTGTCCATCGCCTTCCTGGTCACTGGCTAGTGACCCAGACTCTGTCCCCTCTGCTTTCAGGTTCTTCAGAACTCCGATCCACTCTTGGATCCACCCGGACACTTTTCTCCTGGTCGCCAGCAGCACTTTGCAGCAGATCGCCATACGAAACGACGACGAAACCCGACCCCGAAAGGCACCTATGCACCCGGCTTCCCTGGGTGAGGTAACACGAGTACTCCGGTGCTCCCGTGGGTAGAGACTCTTCAAAGTCCTAGATCTCAAAGGGTTTTGTCCTAGTCCTCTTTTAAGTGTCCCTTTCCTCTATTTTCCCGATCCCGACTTTCTCCATAGAAGTTAACGGCGTATCGCGGTTGTGTATTTACACTGCACGCGTCTCCCGTGGGTCCCCTGTGTCACTACCTTGGGTGGTTCCTTGTGGTCCAAGCACTTCTAGAGGCTCTAGGCCTAGTGTCTAGTTCAGTCGTGGTTCGCATACCACTTTATTGGTATATGGTTTGGTACGCCCCTAGGGCCCAAACGTGTATTTGTGCTATTACTGTGATTTAAGATCTTATAACCTATGTATTTCGAACTCTAGCCTCATAAAGAGACTAGAGGGGTGTGTTTAGTAATAAATACATATATTTTGAATATATACCTGGTGTGGTGCTCTTTCATTTGGTCACTCAAGAGATTATAGACTGGTAAAACAAGCTGCTTTACATTCCTTCAAGACTTAGCCTGAAGGCTGCTCTCCATAGCTACCACTAGGATAGCTTTCAATAAGGTTGTCTTTAACCTACCTACCATAAGAGTCGATTTGGACTGGTGCAAGGTGCCCACTATAATTAGTGGACAGCATATGCCAGGCCAACTTCTCACATTGGTGGCAGCGGTGGGATTCCAGCTTGCTATTGTTTTACCAGATAATCTCAATTGAATTGATCAACTGAAAACCACTAAAGGTACCTAAGGTACATATAATTTAAGCTTAGAATAACAGTAAGTTCTACTGAACTTAGAGTTGTGTGTTAAGGGATAGCACAACCCTTTCTACAACTCAAGAGAGTTTAGTAGGCCACACTAGAGTAGGTAGTGCATACACCACACCACACTAGTAATGTCTTTAAAAGCAGGATCCAAAGATTCCTTGCAGGAAGCCATTGAGCTTCCACCCTCCAAGTATGATACACTCCAATTCTTGGAATTGAGAGATTTATGTAACGTGAGGAAATTAAGGACAGGCCAAAGTCCCACCACCCAACACCTCAAGGAGTTGTTGGTGGCTTATGATCTTAGTAAGTCCTCAGAGACTGAAGGGGTAGGAGCAGAGGGTGGGCCAGCAGATGAGGAAGGGGCCAGGGGTACCACTACCCCCAGCCCCCCTCTGAAACTGACCAGGAGGGTGACAATGACCCTGACCTGGAAAACCCAATCCCTTCTGGGGAAGATGAAGATGAGGATCTAGAGAACCACACCTTTGTCCCCCCAGGAAGGATTATGAGTGTGCTCAGAAAGTCTAGGTCTCCTTCTCAGGAGTCTAACCACTCTGGCACCTCCATAGGGAGCTCTGTTTCTTCTCACAGGAGGGAATCCTCTCATGAGAGAAGAAAGAGACTGGTCCAGTATGAGGAAACTCAACTAGAGATCAGGAAGAAGCAATTGGCTTTAGATAGAGAATCCCTAGATCTCCTTAGAGAGAGAAGAAAGTTGGGACTAGAGTCCCATGGTGGCAGCCATGTCCCTAGAGATAGGGAAAGGTCCTATGACCATAGGAACCTGAGCAAGATTGTCCCTCCCTACCAGAGTGGGGATGATATCCACAAATGGATAACTGCTTTAGAGAGGGCCTGTAAAGTACAGAAGGTCCCTCAGGAGCAGTGGGCAGCAATCTTGTGGCTCTCCTTTGCTGACAAAGGTAGAGACAAGCTCCTCACTGTTAGAGAGGAGGATGCTGACAATTACAAGGTCTTGAAGAGTGCTCTTATTGATGGGTTTGGCCTAACCACTGAACAGTACAGGTTGAAGTTCAGAGACACCCAAAAAGCACAGACTCAAGACTGGGTAGACTATGTGGATTGTTCTGCCAAGGCTCTGGAAGGCTGGTTGATGGGCAGTAAGGTGTGTGACTTCTCAGGATTGTATAATCTGATAATGAGGGAGCAGATTCTTAATAACTGTCAAAATCAGCTGTTGCATCAATACCTGGTTGACTCTGATCTGACCTCTCCCCAAGAATTGGGAAAGAAGGCAGACAAATGGGTCAGAACCAGGGTGAAGCAGAAGGTACAGAACCAAGGTGGGGAAACCAAGAAGCAAGATGCTAAGAACTCTGACAAGGGTGGGGAGAAGGGTAAAGATCAAAAGTCTTCATCAGGCCCCCAAAATCTTCTTCTGGTGGGGATTCCCAGTCTACCAAGGGTAAAGGCCAAAGAAAACCATGGTGCAAGGTCTGTAAGCAAAAGACCCACTGGACCAGTGATTGCACCAAGTCCAAAGACTCCAGTCCAGCACCCACCAATGCCCCTAAGGCACCTGTTCCCCCTAGTACAGTTGGTGGAAGTGCTCCAGCAAAGGGTTTAGTAGGGTTCACCCTGGGAACTGAGTTGGGCTCTGACCTAGTTAGAGAACTGACTCAGGCTGTGTTAGTCTGTGATGGAGGCATGGATGTGCCCTCCTCTATGAGTCCCAGTAATCTGGGCAAGTACAGACAACAGCCTTTAATCAATGGACGAGAGGCTTTGGCATTTAGGGACACAGGGGCAAGTGTCACAATGGTGACACAAGACCTTGTGCTACCTGGGCAAGTTATGCTTGGTGAGATGTACCAAGTGACCAATGCTAGCAATGTCAGAACAGACCATACTCTGGCAGTTGTTAACTTCTCCTGGGGAGGGGTAACTGGCCTTAAGAAGGTTGTGGTAAGTGCAAACCTACCAGTCGAATGCTTGCTTGGCAATGACTTAGAGACTTCTGCTTGGGCAGAAGTGGAGCTCAGGACCCATGCAGAAATGCTGGGGATCCCTGCAGATGTGTTTGCTGTGACCAGGTCACAAGCCAAAATGTCTAGCACTGAACAGGCCTTGGATTCTGGAAGAATGGACCAAGTGCCTTCCAAGAGGAGGAGTAGTAGGGTTAAGGCAGTGCCTTCCCCTTGGCTCAGGAGGAAGATCAGTCCCTTGAGGGGGATGATCTCAGCCCTGAAGAAGGAACTGTCCCAGAGGAACTTGAACCTGACCAGGTTGAGTTCTTGGGGACAGGGGGACCTTCTAGGGCAGATCTGAGCCAGGAGCAGCAGAGCTGCCCCTCCCTTGAACCCCTCAGACAGCAAGCTGCTGCTGAGGCTGCTGGGAAAGCTAGTGGTCCCCATACAGTGTATTGGGATGATGGACTCCTGTACTCAGAGAGTAGAGACCCCAAGCCTGGTGCTACCAGGAGGTTGGTAATACCTTTGAAGTTCAGGGGCTTCCTATTGACCCTAGCCCATGATATTCCCTTAGCAGGACACCTGGGCCAGAACAAGACTTGGGACAGAATTGTCCCTCACTTTCACTGGCCCCACATGTCTGAAGACAGTAAGGAGTTTTGTCGCTCCTGTGTAACCTGCCAAGCCAGTGGCAAAGCAGGTGGCACTACAAAGGCCCCCCTGATACCACTACCTGTGGTGGGGGTGCCCTTTGAGAGGGTAGGGATTGACATTGTTGGTCCCATGGATCCCCAAACAGCCTCTGGGCACAGGTTTATCCTGGTGGTAGTGGATCATGCCACCAGGTACCCAGAAGCTATTCCCCTAAGGACCACTACAGCACCTGTGGTGGCAAGGGCCCTCCTGGGAATCTTCTCAAGAGTGGGCTTTCCTAAGGAGGTAGTATCAGACAGGGGTGCTAACTTCATGTCTGGGTACTTAAAAGCAATGTGGAAGGAGTGTGGAGTGACTTATAAGTTCACCACACCCTATCACCCACAATGCAATGGTTTAGTTGAGAGATTCAACAAAACCTTGAAGGGCATGATTAAAGGGCTCCCAGAAAAGCTTAGGCGTAGATGGGACATACTCTTGCCCTGCCTTTTATTCGCATATAGGGAGGTGCCTCAGAAGGGGGTTGGTTACAGCCCTTTTGAACTTCTGTTTGGCCACCCTGTGAGGGGTCCACTGTGCTTGGTGAAGGAAGGATGGGAGTTACCTCTCAAGCCCCCAAAGCAAGATATAGTGGACTATGTACTTGGTCTCCGCTCCAGGATGGCTGAGTACATGAAAAAGGCAACCAAAAACCTTGAGGCTAGCCAGGAACTTCAGAAGGCCTGGCATGACCAAAAGGCTGTTCTGACTGTGTACCAGCCAGGACAGAAGGTGTGGGTGTTGGAGCCAGTGGCCCCAGCAGCTCTCCAAGATAAATGGAGTGGACCCCACACTATTGTTGAGCAGAAGGGTGAGGTCACTTACTTAGTGGACCTGGGAACACCCAGGAGTCCCCAAAGGGTTCTCCATGTCAACAGACTAAAGCCATATGTGGACAGGGCAGACATGGGCTTGCTCATGGCTACTGATGAAGGGCAGGAGGAAGAGAGTGACCCACTCCCTGACCTGCTCTCACAGAACCCTGACGATGGGTCAGTTGATGGTGCAGCCTTGGCAGGCAGCCTCACTACCCAGCAACAAACTGATTGCAGGCAAGTCCTCAATCAGTTTAGACATATGTTTTCACTGACACCCAGTCAGACCACCTGGTGCACTCATGAAGTGGACACTGGGGACAGTCTGCCTATTAAAAACAAGATTTATAGGCAACCTGACCATGTCAGGGACTGTATCAGGACTGAAGTCCAGAAAATGTTGGAGTTGGGAGTAATTGAACCCTCAGATAGCCCTTGGGCTAGTCCAGTAGTCCTGGTACCGAAACCTCACACCAGTGGTGGGAAAAGAGAGATGAGGTTTTGTGTAGACTACAGGGGTCTCAATGCAGTCACTAGGACTGATGCCCATCCCATACCCAGGGCAGATGAGCTCATAGATACTTTGGCCTCTGCCAAATATCTCAGCACATTTGACCTAACAGCTGGCTACTGGCAGATCAGACTAGCTGATACTGCAAAGCCCAAAACAGCATTTTCAACCCCTAGTGGGCATTATCAATTTGTGGTAATGCCCTTTGGTCTGAAAATGCACCTGCCACTTTCCAGAGGTTGGTGAACACAGTTCTCACAGGACTGGAAGCCTATAGTGCAGCTTATCTAGATGATATTGCTGTCTTTAGCTCCACCTGGGAGGATCACCTGGTCCACCTCAGGAATGTTTTACAGGCCCTGCAAAAGGCAGGCCTGACTATCAAGGCCACTAAGTGCCAGATAGGGCAGAGTCAGGTTGTGTACCTGGGCCACCTTGTGGGTGGAGGCCAGGTTCAACCTTTGCAGAGCAAGATCCAGACCATCATGGACTGGACTGCTCCCACTACCCAGACTCAGGTGAGAGCCTTCTTAGGCCTGACTGGGTACTATAGGAGATTTGTCAAGGGGTATGGATCAATAGTGACACCCTTGAATGACTTAACTTCTAAGAAAATGCCCAAAAAGGTTCAGTGGACAGTTAGCTGTCAAAAGGCATTTGATGACCTCAAGCAGGCCATGTGCACTGCTCCAATTCTGCAGAGTCCTGATTACTCCAAGAAGTTCATTGTTCAAACAGATGCATCTGAATTGGGGGTAGGGGCTGTACTGTCACAATTGAATGAAGAAGGTCAGGATCAGCCAGTAGCTTTTATTAGCAGAAGGCTGACCCCTAGAGAGAAACGTTGGTCAGCCATAGAGAGGGAGGCCTTTGCTGTGGTCTGGGCTCTGAAGAAGTTGAGGCCATACTTGTTTGGTACACACTTCCTGGTTCAGACAGACCATAAGCCCCTCTTATGGCTAAAACAAATGAAGGGTGAAAACCCCAAACTGCTTAGGTGGTCCATTTCCCTACAGGGGATGGACTTTACAGTGGAACATAGGCCTGGGAGTAACCATGCGAATGCAGATGGACTCTCTAGGTATTTCCACTTAGAACATGAAGACTTAACTGGGCAAGGTTAGTTTAATGTCCCTACGTTTGGGGGGGTTGTGTAGGAGAGTAGGATCTGCTTCACATGGGTACCCCCACTTTTTGCTGATGCTTCACTGGTTTTCGACATTAGTCTGGCTGGGGCCCTGCTATTCAGAACCCCAGCCTAGCTGTTTCCTCTTTAAAAGGGTCTCCATGTGCCTTAGGCACATCACTGATTGGGATCTGGAGTGCCCTTATAAGTCCCTAGTATATGGTATACTATGTACCAAGGGCATAGGTACCTCAGAGGCCTGCCAGGGGCTGCAGCATATATTATGCCACCCCTGGAAGGCCATCCAAACTGACACCACAGGTCTGCTACTGCAGCCTGGGTAAGGTGGTGCATGCACCCCTTACTGTGGTATAGGTTACCTATATCACTAAAAGCATACACACATATAAACCTATAAGTCACTCCTAAGGCAGGCCTTATCAATCCTAAAGGCAGAGTGCATGGTTCCTATGTGAGAGGGTGCCCCTGCATGAGCAGGGCCCCTCTGCAGCGTTCGGAGACCATCTCTGATGCTGTTTGTAGTGCAGCCTGACCATATACTCTTAAGCGCATTATATCCTCGCGGTAAAATGCTAACTTTGGAATGGCTGCACCTAAACATGTCGTGTTTGGTGTCAAACATCTTGGAATACTACCCCCCGCCAATCCTGGCGGCGGGGGTAGCATTCCACCCTTCTAGAGGGAAAGGCATGTTAACTCTGACGAGTCCGGTAACTTCTTTCCAGAGCCCTGGCATCACAAAATGGATGCTGCTGCCACAGACACGAGTCTGGCCTCCTGCTGCTGGACGAAACTCCGGCAGGGGAGGCCTGGACAATAGGTTTCCTGTCCCAGGGAGGTGTGACCACCTCACCAGACAGGACAATGTGTATTGGGGCTGGGCGGGAGCACTTTCGGGTGCTTTGAAGTCCTGCACTGGGGGCACATTTGGTGTCCCTGTGCATACCCCAGTTCAAACCGGATCAGGGGCTCGCAGCCCCTGCTTTGGCGCGAACTGGACAAAGGGAAAGGGGTGTAGCCACCCCTCTGCCCTGACCCACCCATAGGTGGGGCCACAGAGTAGTCCATCCCCTATTTTTAGAATAAAGGTAGGAACCCAGTCCTTAGGACTTTAGATTATACCTGGACGAAACTCTGAAACTGAATCCTGGACCTTCGACGCTCTACTCACGATTAGAGGACTGAAGAATCTCCCTTGGGGTCAAGGAGTGACTCCCTGCTTGGCAGGCACCAAAGAAGCATCTGTCCGGTTCGCATCACTGAAGCTCCCGTCGGACGCCGAAGTCATCGCATCACCAGAGGTGGATTCTCAGACTTCCCCGAGGCTACCCTGAGTCCCCAGCAAAGCTGAGGCCCGTGGCTATCGTGGGTGACTTGAGACCGTGACCCCTGGACACCGAGCACACTTGCAAGTGCACCATCTTCTGGGTCTCCCAAGAAGTCGTGCTTTGGGCTCCGAGTAGCCCTAGCCTCCAGCACCACCTGCACCGAAGATCACTGGCCCCCACTCCACGAGTGTCCTGTAAGCCAGCTCCACGTGCGGCGTCACGAGGCTCCTTCGCGGTCGCTAGCCCGTTGGCTAGTAGCCCTTAACGAAGGCCAATCTTTTCTTTACTTGGCATCCTGGTTGCTCCAGGCCTGCCCTCACTTACCCTCGCTGGGTGAGTTCCCCAGACCTTGCTGGTCTGCACCATCGACGATCTACATCTTACTCGAGACTTGCCGTTGCCAAGGCTTGTTGGGTCCAATCCGGTCGCCGACGCCTCAGCACTCGACAGACATCGAGCACCAGCCCGAATCCTGCTCCTGGTTGCCGACAACGCCTCCCGGACCTCGTGGCTGAAGAGTCAAGACGACCATCACCGCACCTGAAGCACTCGACATCGGTGGGCATCTGTCCATCGCCTTCCTGGTCACTGGCTAGTGACCCAGACTCTGTCCCCTCTGCTTTCAGGTTCTTCAGAACTCCGATCCACTCTTGGATCCACCCGGACACTTTTCTCCTGGTCGCCAGCAGCACTTTGCAGCAGATCGCCATACGAAACGACGACGAAACCCGACCCCGAAAGGCACCTATGCACCCGGCTTCCTGGGTGAGGTAACACGAGTACTCCGGTGCTCCCGTGGGTAGAGACTCTTCAAAGTCCTAGATCTCAAAGGGTTTTGTCCTAGTCCTCTTTTAAGTGTCCCTTTCCTCTATTTTCCCGATCCCGACTTTCTCCATAGAAGTTAACGGCGTATCGCGGTTGTGTATTTACACTGCACGCGTCTCCCGTGGGTCCCCTGTGTCACTACCTTGGGTGGTTCCTTGTGGTCCAAGCACTTCTAGAGGCTCTAGGCCTAGTGTCTAGTTCAGTCGTGGTTCGCATACCACTTTATTGGTATATGGTTTGGTACGCCCCTAGGGCCCAAACGTGTATTTGTGCTATTACTGTGATTTAAGATCTTATAACCTATGTATTTCGAACTCTAGCCTCATAAAGAGACTAGAGGGGTGTGTTTAGTAATAAATACATATATTTTGAATATATACCTGGTGTGGTGCTCTTTCATTTGGTCACTCAAGAGATTATAGACTGGTAAAACAAGCTGCTTTACATTCCTTCAAGACTTAGCCTGAAGGCTGCTCTCCATAGCTACCACTAGGATAGCTTTCAATAAGGTTGTCTTTAACCTACCTACCATAAGAGTCGATTTGGACTGGTGCAAGGTGCCCACTATAATTAGTGGACAGCATATGCCAGGCCAACTTCTCACAATGCCTACCTATTTTATTACAACATGGTGGTCTTCTATATTTTTACATTTCATTTTTTCGACTTTGCATACAAATATGTAAAGTTGATATTTGTGTCCTCGATATTTTTTGATAATATTTTTGTTGCGAATATTTTTGTTTTCAGTTTTCCATCTTAAAACCAATAAAACAATTTAACAGTGGTTTTAGTTAGAAGCTGATTGCTAGTTAAGAATGGCAGCATGTGTGAATGCGCACAGGTACCACTCACGTTCAAACATACTTTGAGCTGAATAAGAAATCAGCATAAGACTAAAAGCACTTTTCAATTGCTCATTATTTTCAAGAAAATCATATGCATCTACACAATTATCGTGCCTTTGTTCTGACTGCTCAAAGATCTATGCATGTATACACAGGCAGACTGCCTAAAGGCCCTTCCAGGCCGCACATTCTCCCATCCATTGCTTTACCTGATAAGGAGCATACAGACTCCAAGCAAATACACTTATTCTATTGGAAAGGGCAACCCTGCACTTTTCAACAGAGCTCCAATACTTCCACAGGCATAGTACCACTTGCCAGTAGGTAGCATGCACTCTGACATAACAAGCACCCGATATTCTAGCATTTATGCAATTGCTCTTTTTGGCACCTTTTTGACACAAGGAGCCTGTATGGTCACTGGCTTTGTCCATACCAAGCTCGGTTTCTTCCCTGCCTGTCCTAGGCCAATGCCAATCAAGTGATTACTTCTGTCCCACAATTCCTGCTGAATGCTCTGATTTGACATGATTTACTTTTGATTTGTGAATATAATCTAGTTTATACCGGTGTATAGTCACGCTTGTATTTAAACTTGCACTTGCAGAGAAAAGTAGAGTTCACATAGTGCGTACTTGTTTGTGTATTTTTTGTGTATTATTGTTGAGGTTCCAATCTTAGAAATCATTTGCTGACCCTTGACTTCCAGTTGTGATCCAATGGGTCCCCTAAACCTAAAGGTCATATAAGCTGATGTCTCATCTGACTCCCTGGAGCAATTAAATCAACTTGGCATACAACTCCATCATTACCTAACACACTAGCGTCTAATGCAACCTGGCATCTGCCTCAAACAGTTACCTAACCTCTCATTAACTGTGCCATTTTAATTGACAGTTTTTCTTCAGCTTTGCCGCTTGTTTTGCACTTGAAGAGTTTCTTCATTGAATGGTGATTTGTGTATCACATTGTTTATTTTAATTTTTATGGCTACAAGATTCAGATGAGCGCGCTGAAGAGAACAGGGAAAAGTCTTCTGGTGATGCAATTGCCCCTTTCAATGTATCGCTTTGTCTGCTAACCTAAATCTGGATAACTAGGCTCAGTTCAGTTGAAAGAAGTTGCACCTCCTCCTTTTGTCCAAGCTGCGACCACAGCGGCTTCTGTTCTGTGACATGCAGTACTGAACACATTCTAAAAGTAAAGTAAAGTAGACATTTATCTTGTGGCTGGATGGGAGGTTGTATGTGTTTATGATTGCAATCATGTTTGTTTGTAAAGTGGAAGAGAGCTAGAAAGGAGCAGGCGGCGAAGCTGAGCGCTCCTTAGCAGCAAAGGATAACATTTACCTGAAGAGATATGGCTTCAGATCTTCCCCATACATTCCCTTGGCAAAGCCAAAGCAACAAAATAGCCAGATGAAAACAATGGAAGTGACTTCAGGGGGGCGATTTTCAAAAAAGTCACGCAACGCAGCGCAGCCCCCGACGAGGCTGCGCTGCGTGACAGGGGGGAGCAGGAGAGCGCCATATCTTCAGAGATATGGCTCCCTCCTCCCCTTTCCCTTGCGCCGGCACTGATTTCAGCAGCCGTGCGCCATGCACACACCTTAGTGCCATAGAGCTGGGGTGTGTGCATGAGTCTAGCATAGGTTTTGTACAGGAAGGGTATCCTTCTTGTACAAAATACTATGCCTAGACACCATGGAAAGCTTTTACCACTTTGTATGCCTGCTGCACTGTGCAGCACGCATGCAAAGTCAGACAAGCAAGGAGAAATAAAAGCATTTCTCCTGTTAGCGCCTCCTTTGAAGGGGCGTTAACTTTTTGCGCAAAACCATGTCTACAAATCTTTGTAAATATGGTTTTGGGCTGGAAAGTAAACAGCAAAAAAAAAAAATTATTCACACTGGTTAGCGTCACTTTTGTGACGCTAACCCAGCGCAAAATGTTTGTAAATCTCCCCCCAGCTCTACAAAATCCCAGTGCAAAAACACATACAACACAACCACATGTCAGATAGTATTATAATAGTTGGGAGCCGGCAATTCCTGTATAAAAGCCTGTCTCCGATTTCCTTATTTCTGTTGAATTCTGATGTTTCTAGTGGTACCTGCTCAATTGTAGTAAGTTATTACAGTTGAGTTTTGATATCACACTACCTTCTGCTTTAGTTAGCAGCCAGGTTACATGCTCGGTCTTGGAGCATAATTACAGCAGCAGTTTAAACACAGAAAATAGGAACTGGCTTTCACGTAATTCGTTATGTTTTCCTAAAGAGTAAAAGTGATCAGCAGAAAGGAGATGTTTATGGCAAATCGTTTATTTTTTTAATGCTAGAGGTCATAACAAGTAAGATAGAATCTCTGCATTTTCCTACACACTGTGGGACGCAGGAGTTTTTAAGTCGACTTACATTAAAAGGTTTCTACTATCTTTTTTGCAAAAATTACAAACTGCTTTTTGGTGTTTCTAACTTCACAGTGCAGATCTGATATTTTTCTTCTGATCTGCAATGGTTGCGAAAGAGCAAGATACCAAGGATTTAAGTGGTTTCTTGGCATGGTGATGGGGTTTCCATGTATCTTAACCCCTTAACTGCTGGGCCTTTCCCCCCCCCAGTGCTGAGCCCTTTTTTGGCTATGTGGGGTAGTTCGCGATTAGGCCTCTGTAACTTTTTGACCACATAAGGTATCCACGCCAAATTTGCGTCCTTTTCTTCCAACATCATGGTGATTCTAAAGATACCCAGGATTTCTGGATTCCCCTGGAGGTGATCCAGAAATTAGCCAAAATACAGGTAAATGTTGTTTTTTTTGGTAAAAATGGGAAAAAAGGGCTACAAATGAAAGCGTCTGTTTTTTTCCCTGCAAATGGTATCAAAAAAGGAGTTGTGGCCCTGAAATCACAATTTTAACAGCTTTCAGGGACAAGCAGACTTTTGTCAGAAAACCAAATTTTTATAGAGTTTTGGCATTTTTCTGGGACGTAGCCCTCTTTTGCTATTTTTTGTGCTTTAAAACTCTTTCCAGTTAATGGTAGAAATGGGTATGAAAGCAATAATGGATCCTAGAAAGCTATACATTTTAGAAAAGTAGACAAAATTCTGAATTCAGCAAGGGGTCATTTGTGTAGATCCTTCAAGGTTTCTTTATAGAAACTAACCATTGAATATAGGAAAAATTGTAAATTAGTTGAAAAAACCAGACATTTGTGTCAACGTTTTCACCTGTAACTTCTTCAAATTATGACAGCTGTTTGAAAGCAATATACTGTTACATCCGCTGGACCTTTCTGGTTGTGGGGATATATAGTACTTGTAGGTTCACCAAGAACCCGACGAACCCAGAGCCAACAACTGAGAAGCGGCTTGCAATGGTTTTTAATTATGTACCAGGTATATAGCAATTATTTTGGGTAAATATATACATGGAAAAATCTGTATGAAAAACACCTATGTATTTCTGAAATTGGAACAAAATATACAGTTTAGAAACAGTAAATATTTGCACATTTTCGAAATTGTGAGTACCCATACTAGCATGAGAATTATAGGTCATTTTTCAAAATGACTTCTTTTTTATACATTGTCTTTCATTTGGAAGGCAGAAATGCATTGAAAGTCAATAGGTAATAACAGTTGCTGTACAATTCTGTGTTACCCTAAGTCTCCCGATAAAAAAGGTACCTCACTTGTGTGGGTAGGCCTAGTGCCTGCGACAGGAAACGGCTCAAAACGCAACGTGGACACACTTTATTTTTACAGTGAAAACTGACCCATTTTTTTTAAAGTGCCTAGCTGTAGATTTTGAACTCTTGCTCTGCCGGCACCTAGGGAAACCTAGCAAATCTATACATTATTGAAAACTAGACACCCAGGGGAATCCAGGATGGGGTGACTTGGCTGGCTCTCACCAGGTTCTGTTACCCAGAATCGCTTGCAAACCTAAACAATTGTCAAAAAAACCACATTTTCCTCACATTTCTGTGGTGGAAAGTTCTGGAATCTGCGTTGATCCACAAAATTCCACCCACCCCGCGTTCCCCAAAGTCTTCCGAGAAAAATGGTACCTCACTTGTGTGGGAGGCCCAAGTACCCGCGACAGGAAACAGCCCAAAACGCAACGTGGACACACCACATTTTCGCAGTGAAAACTGACCCTTTTTTCGCAAAGTGCCTAGCTGTAGATTTTGAACCCTAGCTCTTCTGGCACCTAGGGAAACCTATCAAACCTATACATTTTTGAAAACTAGACACCCAGGGGAATCCAGGATGGGGTGACTTGGCTGGCTCTCACCAGGTTCTGTTACCCAGATTCCCTTGCAAACCTAAAACATTGTCAAAAAAAACACATTTTCCTCACATTTCTGTGGTGGAAAGTTCTGGAATCTGCGTGGATCCACAAAATTCCACCCACCCCGCGTTCCCCAAAGTCTTCGAGAAAAATGGTACCTCACTTGTGTGGGAGGCCCAAGTACCCGTGACAGGAAACGGCCCAAAACGCAACGTGGACACACCACATTTTCTGAGTGAAAACTGACCCTTTTTTTGCAAAGTGCCTAGCTGTAGATTTTGAACCCTAGCTCTTCTGGCACCTAGGGAAACCTAGCAAACCTTAACATTTTTGAAAACTAGACACCCAGGGGAATCCAGGATGGGGTGACTTAGCTGGCTCTCACCAGGTTCTGTTACCCAGAATCCCTTGCAAACCTAAAAATTGTCAAAAACAACACATTTTCCTCACATTTCTGTGGTGGAAAGTTCTGGAATCTGTGTGGATCCACAGAATTCCACCCACCCCACGTTCCCCAAAGTCTTCCGAGAACAATGGTACCTCACTTGTGTGGGAGGCCCAAGTACCCGCGACAGAAACGGCCCAAAACGCAACGTGGACACACCACATTTTTGCAGTGAAAATGACCTTTTTTTGCAAAGTGCCTAGCTGTAGATTTTGAACCCTAGCTCTTCTGGCACCTAGGGAAACCTAGCAAACCTATACATTTTTTAAAACTAGACACCCAGGGGAATCCAGGATGTAGTGATTTGGCTGGCTCTCACCAGGTTCTGTTACCCGGAATCCCTTGCAAACCTAAGAAATTGTCACAAAAAACACATTTTCCCCACATTTCTGTGGTGGAAAGTTCTGGAATCTGCGTGGATCCACAAAATTCCACCCACCCCGCGTTCCCCAAAGTCTTCCAAGAAAAATGGTACCTCACTTGTGTGGGAGGCCCAAGTACCCGCGACAGGAAACGGCCCAAACCGCAATGTGGACACAACACATTTCCGAAGTGAAAACGGACCCTTTTTTTGCAAAGTGCCTAGCTGTAGATTTTGAACCCTAGCTCTGCCGGCACCTAGGGAAACCTAGCAAACCTATACATTTTTGAAAACTAGACACCCAGGGGAATCCAGGATGGGGTGACTTGGCTGGCTCTCACCAGGTTCTGTTACCCAGAATCCCTTGCAAACCTAAAACATTGTCAAAAAAACCACATTTTCCTCACATTTCTGTGGTGGAAAGTTCTGGAATCTGCGTTGATCCACAAAATTCCACCCACCCCGCGTTCCCCAAAGTCTTCCGAGAAAAATGGTACCTCACTTGTGTGGGAGGCCCAAGTACCCGCGACAGGAAACAGCCCAAAACGCAACGTGGACACACCACATTTTCGCAGTGAAAACTGACCCTTTTTTCGCAAAGTGCCTAGCTGTAGATTTTGAACCCTAGCTCTTCTGGCACCTAGGGAAACCTATCAAACCTATACATTTTTGAAAACTAGACACCCAGGGGAATCCAGTATGGGGTGACTTGGCTGGCTCTCACCAGGTTCTGTTACCCAGAATCCCTTGCAAACCTAAAACATTGTCAAAAAAACACATTTTCCTCAAATTTCTGTGGTGGAAAGTTCTGGAATCTGCGTTGATCCACAAAATTCCACCCACCCCGCGTTCCCCAAAGTCTTCCAAGAAAAATGGTACCTCACTTGTGTGGGAGGCCCAAGTACCCGCGACAGGAAACGGCCCAAACCGCAACGTGGACACAACACATTTCCGAAGTGAAAACGGACCCTTTTTTTGCAAAGTGCCTAGCTGTAGATTTTGAACCCTAGCTCTGCCGGCACCTAGGGAAACCTAGCAATAAATTTTTGAAAACTAGACACCCAGGGGAATCCAGGATGGGGTGACTTGGCTGGCTCTCACCAGGTTCTGTTACCCAGAATCCCTTGCAAACCTAAAACATTGTCAAAAAAACACATTTTCCTCACATTTCTGTGGTGGAAAGTTCTGGAATCTGCGTTGATCCACAAAATTCCACCCACCCCGCGTTCCCCAAAGTCTTCCGAGAAAAATGGTACCTCACTTGTGTGGGAGGCCCAAGTACCCGCGACAGGAAACAGCCCAAAACGCAACGTGGATACACCACATTTTCGCAGTGAAAACTGACCCTTTTTTCGCAAAGTGCCTAGCTGTAGATTTTGAACCCTAGCTCTTCTGGCACCTAGGGAAACCTATCAAACCTATACATTTTTGAAAACTAGACACCCAGGGAATCCAGTATGGGGTGACTTGGCTGGCTCTCACCAGGTTCTGTTACCCAGAATCCCTTGCAAACCTAAATAATTGTCCAAAAAAACACATTTTCCTCACATTTCTGTGGTGGAAAGTTCTGGAATCTGCGTGGATCCACAAAATTCCACCCACCCCGCGTTCCCCAAAGTCTTCCGAGAAAAATTGTACCTCACTAGTGTGGGAGGCCCAAGTACCCGCGACAGGAAACGGCCCAAAACGCAACGTGGACACAACACATTTTCGCAGTGAAAACGGACCCTTTTTTTGCAAAGTGCCTAGCTGTAGATTTTGAACCCTAGCTCTGCCGGCACCTAGGGTAACCTAGAAAATCGATACATTTTTGAAAACTAGACACCCAGGGGAATCCAGGATGGGGTGACTTGGCTGGCTCTCACCAGGTTCTGTTACCCAGATTCCCTTGCAAACCTAAAAAATTGTAAAAAAACACATTTTCCTCACATTTCTGTGGTGGAAAGTTCTGGAATCTGCGTGGATCCACAAAATTCCACCCACCCCGCGTTCCCCATAGTCTTCCGAGAACAATGGTACCTCACTTGTGTGGGAGGCCCAAGTACCCGTGACAGGAAACGGCCCAAAACGCAACGTGGACACACCACATTTTCTGAGTGAAAACTGACCCTTTTTTTGCAAAGTGCCTAGCTGTAGATTTTGAACCCTAGCTCTTCTGGCACCTAGGGAAACCTAGCAAACCTTAACATTTTTGAAAACTAGACACCCAGGGGAATCCAGGATGGGGTGACTTAGCTGGCCCTCACCAGGTTCTGTTACCCAGAATCCCTTGCAAACCTAAAAATTGTCAAAAACAACACATTTTCCTCACATTTCTGTGGTGGAAAGTTCTGGAATCTGTGTGGATCCACAGAATTCCACCCACCCCGCGTTCCCCAAAGTCTTCCGAGAACAATGGTACCTCACTTGTGTGGGAGGCCCAAGTACCCGCGACAGGAAACGGCCCAAAACGCAACGTGGACACACCACATTTTCGCAGTGAAAACTGACTTTTTTTTGCAAAGTGCCTAGCTGTAGATTTTGAACCCTAGCTCTTCTGGCACCTAGGGAAACCTAGCAAACCTATACATTTTTGAAAACTAGACACCCAGGGGAATCCAGGATGTGGTGATTTGGCTGGCTCTCACCAGGTTCTGTTACCCGGAATCCCTTGCAAACCTAAGAAATTGTAAAAAAAAACACGTTTTCCCCACATTTCTGTGGTGGAAAGTTCTGGAATCTGCGTGGATCCACAAAATTCCACCCACCCCGCGTTCCCCAAAGTCTTCCAAGAAAAATGGTACCTCACTTGTGTGGGAGGCCCAAGTACCCGCGACAGGAAACAGCCCAAAACGCAACGTGGATACACCACATTTTCGAAGTGAAAACGGACCCTTTTTTTGCAAAGTGCCTAGCTGTAGATTTTGAACCCTAGCTCTACCGGCACCAAGGGAAACCTAGCAAACCTATACATTTTTGAAAACTAGACACCCAGGGGAATCCAGTATGGGGTGACTTGGCTGGCTCTCACCAGGTTCTGTTACCCAGAATCCCTTGCAAACCTAAATAATTGTCCAAAAAAACACATTTTCCTCACATTTCTGTGGTGGAAAGTTCTGGAATCTGCGTGGATCCACAAAATTCCACCCACCCCGCGTTCCCCAAAGTCTTCCGAGAAAAATTGTACCTCACTAGTGTGGGAGGCCCAAGTACCCGCGACAGGAAACGGCCCAAAACGCAACGTGGACACAACACATTTTCGCAGTGAAAACGGACCCTTTTTTGCAAAGTGCCTAGCTGTAGATTTTGAACCCTAGCTCTGCCGGCACCTAGGGTAACCTAGAAAATCGATACATTTTTGAAAACTAGACACCCAGGGGAATCCAGGATGGGGTGACTTGGCTGGCTCTCACCAGGTTCTGTTACCCAGATTCCCTTGCAAACCTAAAACATTGTAAAAAAAAACACATTTTCCTCACATTTCTGTGGTGGAAAGTTCTGGAATCTGCGTGGATCCACAAAATTCCACCCACCCCGCGTTCCCCAAAGTCTTCCGAGAACAATGGTACCTCACTTGTGTGGGAGGCCCAAGTACCCGTGACAGGAAACGGCCCAAAACGCAACGTGGACACACCACATTTTCTAAGTGAAAACTGACCCTTTTTTGCAAAGTGCCTAGCTGTAGATTGTGAACCCTAGCTCTTCTGGCACCTAGGGAAACCTAGCAAACCTTAACATTTTTGAAAACTAGACACCCAGGGGAATCCAGGATGGGGTGACTTAGCTGGCCCTCACCAGGTTCTGTTACCCAGAATCCCTTGCAAACCTAAAAAATTGTCAAAAACAACACATTTTCCTCACATTTCTGTGGTGGAAAGTTCTGGAATCTGTGTGGATCCACAGAATTCCACCCACCCCGCGTTCCCCAAAGTCTTCCGAGAACAATGGTACCTCACTTGTGTGGGAGGCCCAAGTACCCGCGACAGGAAACGGCCCAAAACGCAACGTGGACACACCACATTTTCGCAGTGAAAACTGACTTTTTTTGCAAAGTGCCTAGCTGTAGATTTTGAACCCTAGCTCTTCTGGCACCTAGGGAAACCTAGCAAACCTATACATTTTTGAAAACTAGACACCCAGGGGAATCCAGGATGTGGTGATTTGGCTGGCTCTCACCAGGTTCTGTTACCCGGAATCCCTTGCAAACCTAAGAAATTGTCAAAAAAATCACATTTTCCCCACATTTCTGTGGTGGAAAGTTCTGGAATCTGCGTGGATCCACAAAATTCCACCCACCCCGCGTTCCCCAAAGTCTTCCAAGAAAAATGGTACCTCACTTGTGTGGGAGGCCCAAGTACCCGCGACAGGAAACGGCCCAAACCGCAACGTGGACACAACACATTTTCGAAGTGAAAACGGACCCTTTTTTTGCAAAGTGCCTAGCTGTAGATTTTGAACCCTAGCTCTGCCGGCACCTAGGGAAACCTAGCAAACCTATACATTTTTGAAAACTAGACACCCAGGGGAATCCAGGATGGGGTGACTTGGCTGGCTCTCACCAGGTTCTGTTACCCAGAATCCCTTGCAAACCTAAAACATTGTCAAAAAAACACATTTTCCTCACATTTCTGTGGTGGAAAGTTCTGGAATCTGCGTTGATCCACAAAATTCCACCCACCCCGTGTTCCCCAAAGTCTTCCGAGAATAATGGTACCTCACTTGTGTGGGAGGCCCAAGTACCCGCGACAGGAAACAGCCCAAAACCGCCACGTGGACACACCACATTTTCGCAGTGAAAACTGACCCTTTTTTCGCAAAGTGCCTAGCTGTAGATTTTGAACCCTAGCTCTTCTGGCACCTAGGGAAACCTATCAAACCTATACATTTTTGAAAACTAGACACCCAGGGGAATCCAGTATGGGGTGACTTTGCTGGCTCTCACCAGGTTCTGTTACCCAGAATCCCTTGCAAACCTAAAAAATTGTCAAAAAAACCACATTTTACTCACATTTCTGTGGTGGAAAGTTCTGGAATCTGCGTGGATCCACAAAATTCCACCCACCCCGCGTTCCCCAAAGTCTTCCGAGAAAAATTGTACCTCACTTGTGTGGGAGGCCCAAGTACCCGCGACAGGAAACGGCCCAAAACGCAACGTGGACACAACACATTTTCGAAGTGAAAACGGACCCTTTTTTTGCAAAGTGCCTAGCTGTAGATTTTGAACCCTAGCTCTGCCGGCACCTAGGGAAACCTAGCAAACCTATACATTTTTGAAAACTAGACACCCAGGGGAATCCAGGATGGGGTGACTTGGCTGGCTCTCACCAGGTTCTGTTACCCAGAATCCCTTGCAAACCTAAAACATTGTCAAAAAACACATTTTCCTCACATTTCTGTGGTGGAAAGTTCTGGAATCTGCGTGGATCCACAAAATTCCACCCACCCCGCGTTCCCCAAAGTCTTCCGAGAACAATGGTACCTCACTTGTGTGGGAGGCCCAAGTACCCGTGACAGGAAACGGCCCAAAACGCAACGTGGACACACCACATTTTCTAAGTGAAAACTGACCCTTTTTTTGCAAAGTGCCTAGCTGTAGATTGTGAACCCTAGCTCTTCTGGCACCTAGGGAAACCTAGCAAACCTTAACATTTTTGAAAACTAGACACCCAGGGGAATCCAGGATGGGGTGACTTAGCTGGTCCTCACCAGGTTCTGTTACCCAGAATCCCTTGCAAACCTAAAAAATTGTCAAAAACAACACATTTTCCTCACATTTCTGTGGTGGAAAGTTCTGGAATCTGTGTGGATCCACAGAATTCCACCCACCCCGCGTTCCCCAAAGTCTTCCGAGAACAATGGTACCTCACTTGTGTGGGAGGCCCAAGTACCCGCGACAGGAAACGGCCCAAAACGCAACGTGGACACACCACATTTTCGCAGTGAAAACTGACCTTTTTTTGCAAAGTGCCTAGCTGTAGATTTTGAACCCTAGCTCTTCTGGAACCTAGGGAAACCTAGCAAACCTATACATTTTTGAAAACTAGACACCCAGGGGAATCCAGGATGGGGTGACTTGGCTGGCTCTCACCAGGTTCTGTTACCCAGAATCCCTTGCAAACCTAAAAAATTGTCAAAAAACCACATTTTCCTCACATTTCTGTGGTGGAAAGTTCTGGAATCTGCGTGGATCCACAAAATTCCACCCACCCCGCGTTCCCCAAAGTCTTCCGAGAAAAATTGTACCTCACTTGTGTGGGAGGCCCAAGTACCCGCGACAGGAAACGGCCCAAAACGGAACGTGGACACAACACATTTTCGCAGTGAAAACGGACCCTTTTTTTGCAAAGTGCCTAGCTGTAGATTTTGAACCCTAGCTCTGCCGGCACCTAGGGTAACCTAGAAAATCGATACATTTTTGAAAACTAGACACGCAGGGGAATCCAGGATGGAGTGACTTGGCTGGCTCTCACCAGGTTCTGTTACCCAGATTCCCTTGCAAACCTAAAACATTGTAAAAAAAAACACATTTTCCTCACATTTCTGTGGTGGAAAGTTCTGGAATCTGTGTGGATCCACAAAATTCCACCCACCCCGCGTTCCCAAAGTCTTCCGAGAACAATGGTACCTCACTTGTGTGGGAGGCCCAAGTACCCGCGACAGGAAACGGCCCAAAACGCAACGTGGACACACCACATTTTCGCAGTGAAAACGGACCCTTTTTTTGCAAAGTGCCTAGCTGTAGATTTTGAACCCTAGCTCTTCTGGCACCTAGGGAAACCTAGCAAACCTATACATTTTTGAAAACTAGACACCCAGGGGAATCCAGGATGGGGTGACTTGGCTGGCTCTCACCAGGTTCTGTTACCCAGAATCCCTTGCAAACCTAAAAATTGTCAAAAACCACATTTTCCTCACATTTCTGTGGTGGAAAGTTCTGGAATCTGCGTGGATCCACAAAATTCCACCCACCCCGCGTTCCCCAAAGTCTTCCGAGAAAAATTGTACCTCACTTGTGTGGGAGGCCCAAGTACCCGCGACAGGAAACGGCCCAAAACGGAACGTGGACACAACACATTTTCGCAGTGAAAACGGACCCTTTTTTTGCAAAGTGCCTAGCTGTAGATTTTGAACCCTAGCTCTTCTGGCACCTAGGGAAACCTAGCAAACCTATACATTTTTGAAAACTAGACACCCAGGGGAATCCAGGATGTGGTGATTTGGCTGGCTCTCACCAGGTTCTGTTACCCGGAATCCCTTGCAAACCTAAGAAATTGTCAAAAAAAACACATTTTCCCCACATTTCTGTGGTGGAAAGTTCTGGAATCTGCGTGGATCCACAAAATTCCACCCACCCCGCGTTCCCCAAAGTCTTCCAAGAAAAATGGTACCTCACTTGTGTGGGAGGCCCAAGTACCCGCGACAGGAAACGGCCCAAACCGCAACGTGGACGCAACACATTTTCGAAGTGAAAACGGACCCTTTTTTTGCAAAGTGCCTAGCTGTAGATTTTGAACCCTAGCTCTGCCGGCACCTAGGGAAACCTAGCAAACCTATACATTTTTGAAAACTAGACACCCAGGGGAATCCAGGATGGGGTGACTTGGCTGGCTCTCACCAGGTTCTGTTACCCAGAATCCCTTGCAAACCTAAAACATTGTCAAAAAAACACATTTTCCTCACATTTCTGTGGTGGAAAGTTCTGGAATCTGCGTGGATCCACAAAATTCCACCCACCCCGCGTTCCCCAAAGTCTTCCGAGAAAAATGGTACCTCACTTGTGTGGGAGGCCCAAGTACTCGTGACAGGAAACGGCCCAAAACGCAACGTGGACACACCACATTTTCTCAGTGAAAACTGACCCTTTTTTTGCAAAGTGCCTAGCTGTAGATTTTGAACCTTAGCTCTTCTGGCACCTCGGGAAACCTAGCAAACCTATACATTTTTGAAAACTAGACACCCAGGGGAATCCAGGATGTGGTGATTTGGCTGGCTCTCACCAGGTTCTGTTACCCGGAATCCCTTGCAAACCTAAGAAATTGTCAAATAAAACACATTTTCCCCACATTTCTGTGGTGGAAAGTTCTGGAATCTGCGTGGATCCACAAAATTCCACCCACCCCGCGTTCCCCAAAGTCTTCCAAGAAAAATGGTACCTCATTTGTGTGGGAGGCCCAAGTACCCGCGACAGGAAACGGCCCAAACCGCAACGTGGACACAACACATTTTCGAAGTGAAAACGGACCCTTTTTTTGCAAAGTGCCTAGCTGTAGATTTTGAACCCTAGCTCTGCCGGCACCTAGGGAAACCTAGCAAACCTATACATTTTTGAAAACTAGACACCCAGGGGAATCCAGGATGGGGTGACTTGGCTGGCTCTCACCAGGTTCTGTTACCCAGAATCCCTTGCAAACCTAAAAAAGTGTCAAAAACCACATTTTCCACACATTTCTGTGGTGGAAAGTTCTGGAATCTGCGTGGATCCACAAAATTCCACCCACCCCGCATTCCCCAAAGTCTTCTGAGAAAAATGGTACCTCACTTGTGTGGGAGGCCCAAGTACCCGCGACAGGAAACGGCCCAAAACGCAACGTGGAGACACCACATTTTCGCAGTGAAAACGGACCCTTTTTTTACAAAGTGCCTAGCTGTAGATTTTGAACACTAGCTCTGCCGGCACCTAGGGAAACCTAGCAAACCTATACATTTTTGAAAACTAGACACCCTGGGGAATCCAGGATGGGGTGACTTGACTGGCTCTCACCAGGTTCTGTTACCCAGAATCCCTTGCAAACCTAAAAAACTGTCAAAAAACCCACATTTTCCTCACATTTCTGTGGTGGAAAGTTCTGGAATCTGCGTGGATCCACAAAATTCCACCCACCCCGTATTCCCCAAAGTCTTCTGAGAAAATGGTACCTCACTTGTGTGGGAGGCCCAAGTACCCGCGACAGGAAACGGCCCAAAACGCAACATGGACACACCACATTTTCGCAGTGAAAACGGACCCTTTTTACAAAGTGCCTAGCTGTAGATTTTGAACCCTAGCTCTTCTGGCACCTAGGGAAACCTAGCAAACCTATACATTTTTGAAAACTAGACACCCAGGGGAATCTAGGATGGGGTGACTTGGCTGGCTCTCACCAGGTTCTGTTACCCAGAATCCCTTGCAAACCTAAAAAATTGTCAAAAAAACCACATTTGCCTCACATTTCTGTGGTGGAAAGTTCTGGAATCTGCGTGGCTCCACAAAATTCCACCCACCCCGCGTTTCCCAAAGTCTTCCGAGAAAAATGGTACCTCACCCGCGACAGGCTAGGGCGCAAAACATATTGCTGAAATGGTGCCTCCCACACGAGTGAGGCACCATTTTTATCGGGGGACCTGGGGGAACGCTGGGTGGTAGGAAATTCGTGTCAGCCCAGTGATGCCACAACTTTCCCACACAAAAATGTGTGGGAAAAGTGATTTTTTTCAGCTAAATTTGAGGTTTGCAGGGGATTCTGGGTAAGAAAACGTTGGGGGATCCATGCAAGCCATACCTCCTTGGAACCCCCCGGGTGTCTAGTTTTCAGAAATATGTGGGCTTGGTAGGTTTCCCTAGCTGGCCGCCGAGCACGGGGCCAAAAACCGAGGGGACCTCCCTTACAAAACCAGGTTGTTTTGTGATAGGCAATTTTGATGTCGCCTCACTACTTTTTGGGCCCTAGCCTGTCGCGGGTACTTGAGCCTCCCACAGGAGTGAGGCACCATTTTTATCGGGAGACCTTGGGGAAGGCTGGGTGGTAGGAAATTCGTGTCTGCCCGGTGATGCCACAACTTTACCACACAAAAATGTGTGGAAAAAGTGATTTGCTCAGCTAAATTTGAGGTTTGCAGGGGATTCTGGGTAAGAAAACGTTGGGGGATCCACGCAAGCCATACCTCCTTGGAACCCCCCGGGTGTCTAGTTTTCAGAAATATGTGGGTTTGGTAGGTTTCCCTAGCTGGCCGCCGAGCACGGGGCCAAAAACGAGGTGACCCCCCTTACAAAACCAGGTTGTTTTGTGAAAGGCAATTTTGATGTCGCCTCACTACGTTTTGGGCCCTAGCCTGTCGCGGGTACTTGAGCCTCCCACAGGAGTGAGGCACCATTTTTATCGTGAGAACTTGGGGAACGCTGGGTGGTAGGAAATTCGTGTCTGCCCGGTGATGCCACAACTTTCCCACACAAAAATGTGTGGAAAAAGTGATTTTTTCAGCTAAATTTGAGGTTTGCAGGGGATTCTGGGTAAGAAAACGTTGGGGCATCCACGCAAGTCATACCTCCCTGGAACCCCCCCCCCCGGGAGTGTAGTTTTAAAAAATGTGTGGGTTTGATAGGTTTCCCTAGCTGGCCGCCGAGCACTGGGCCAAAAACCCAGGTGACCCCCCTTGCAAAACCAGGTTGTTTTGTGATAGGCAATTTTGATGTCGCCTCACTACTTTTTGGGCCCTAGCCTGTCGCGGGTACTTGAGCCTCCCACACGAGTGAGGCACCATTTTTATCGGGAGACCTAGGGGAACGCTGGGTGGTAGGAAATTCGTGTCAGCCCGGTGATGCCACAACTTTCCCACACAAAAATGTGTGGAACTGTGATTTTTTCAGCTAAATTTGAGGTTTGCAGGGGATTCTGGGTAAGAAAACGTTGGGGGATCCACGCAAGCCATACCTCCTTGGAACCCCCCGGGTGTCTAGTTTTCAGAAATATTTGGGTTTGGTAGGTTTCCCTAGCTGGCCGCCGAGCACGGGGCCAAAAACCGAGGTGACCCCCCTTACAAAACCAGGTTGTTTTGTGATAGGCAATTTTGATGTCGCCTCAATACGTTTTGGGCCCTAGCCTGTCGCGGGTACTTGAGGCTCCCACACGAGTGAGGCACCATTTTTATCGGGAGGGAGACCTAGGGGAACGCTGGGTGGTAGGAAATTCGTGTCAGCCCGGTGATGCCACAACTTTCCCACACAAAAATGCGTGGAAAAAGTGATTTTTTCAGCTAAATTTGAGGTTTGCAGGGGATTCTGGGTAAGAAAACGTTGGGGGATCCATGCAAGCCATACCTCCTTGGAACCCCCCGGGTGTCTAGTTTTCAGAAATATGTGGGTTTGGTAGGTTTCACTAGCTGGCCGCCGAGCATGGGGCCAAAAACCGAGGTGACCCCCTTACAAAACCAGGTTGTTTTGTGATAGGCAATATTGATGTCGCCTCACTACGTTTTGGGCCCTAGCCTGTCGCAGGTACTTGAGCCTCCCACACGAGTGAGGCACCATTTTTATCGGGAGACCTGGGGGAACGCTAGTTGGTAGGAAATTCGTGTCAGCCCAGTGATCCCACAACTTTCCCACACAAAAATGTGTGGAAAAAGAGGTTTTTTCAACTAAATATGAGGCTAGCAGGGTATGTTGGGTAAAAAAAGCAGTGAGAGCCACGCAAGTCATTCACCCTTGTACTTCCCCCTTTGTCTACTACTCAAAAATGTGAAGGTTTGCCTAAGTGACGACTGAGCTAGGGCAGAAAGTCCCCTGCTACCCATTTTGACAAAAAAATCTTACAAAAGGCCATTAAACCGCCACAAATATAAATCTAACACTAATTTGATAAAGCTAATCCACCACTTACACTGGTTGGTTTTAGCACCTCCAGACACGCTGGCTTCAAAGCACAAATACTTATCAAAGTATAAAAATATTGAAGCCAAGCCTTCTGAAGGTGAGCCAGAAAGCCACGTCACGGCACCAACCCGTTTATGGTCCATTCACACGCCATTCACACACCACACACAAGACTTCCATACCGCCAGCCACGGGCCCAAACAACCAAATCACTTCCACTCACACAAACATACCGCCGCCATGCAAGGGCCCATCGCATTCATATGCCACAAGACATAATGAGTTTGACTACATTTTACCACCTGTCAAGTCTCCCCTCCTTCTTCCTGAACGTTACTGAACGCATGCCGAGTGAGCCTTTACTACTGGCTTCCAAGACAGCCACATGAGGCTCAGGAAGACATGTCTTTCATGCGCCTTTGGCGCACTCACTATGCTAAATCCAACTCCTTCCAGTTTGTGGATGCAAGTTGGGGGTGCCCGAGTATGCCGCAAAACCATTTCTCGAGCTGAGCAAGCATATCTACCTTTGAAACTAAGGCAAACATGCTGGAAATTTTCAAAAGCTTCCTAAAGATAACATCATAAACTATGAAGAACGGATGAATGTGAAACACGGGTAGTCCGTGACAACGTAGCATATGTCCAATCCACCGTTATGTGCAGTGACTGTAATGCACTTATCATACAGCAAACTGACCATCTACTAAGTTCTAACGGAGGATGAACATGGCAAGCAGCATTGACCCATAAGTACTACAGTAAATTCAGTGTGAGTGTGGCAACAATGGATTTGAATCTATGGGTGAAGATGAAGTCAGGACGTGTATCTATACTACCTTTACTATCTGCCTTCTACCTTTGCAATATTCCTCGGAAAGCGCACCTACTGTAAGCTGTTCTAAACCCGTTCGTGTGTCTGTCCTCAGAGTCCTGACTAATCCTGTCCAATTGTTAAGAGACCCTATACTAATGCCTTCCATCTCTAGCTACTTGAAGCTTGAGTGAACATTTCTGTCACGTGCTATCAATGCTCTCACAATGCTCTATCCAACTCCTTCCAGTTTGTGGATGCAAGTTGGGGGTGCCCGAGTATGCCGCAAAAACATTTCTCGAGCTGAGCAAGCAGATCTACCTTTGAAACTAAGGCAAACATGCTGGAAATTTTCAAAAGCTTCCTAAAGAGAACATCATAAACTACGAAGAACGGTTGAATGTGAAACACGGGTACTCCATGACAACGTGGCATATGTTCTGTCCACCAGTATGTGCAGCGTGGGGACTATAATGCACTTGTCAATTGGCGAACAGAACAACTACCACGTTCTGAAAGCAGATAAAGGTGTTGAGAAGTCCATGATTTCCTGAAGTACAGGAAGAAATATTCTGCAGCTGCTTGCGTAGTGAAGGAGTGGCCCACAGACAGTAGGTATCCATTCACACCAATTGAAAGGTTTACCTATTGGCAGCTCCACCTCAGTCAATTTCCCAGTATTTTGCTTTAGTGTGATACAACATAAAGCAAGTAGGAAAACAGAAGGCAGGCTTACTTGGGCACTGGGGACAGTAAACACGAGTCTCCTGCCTCTTTCCCTGCATCGAGCACACTTTACAACGACGACATGGTCGCTCCTTTTTGGGTGTTGCAGGAATTTTATCAGCAAAGTGTCGCTCCTGCAGCCTTGCCACGTCCTCCAGAACACATGAAGTGGAGGCTGCTGCTTCTGTAGCAGTGAGACTTTCAATCACAGACAACTGAAAGTCAAGGAAAGACATGAGTCTTCCTGTGGTGGTCTCACGATAAACAACATACGCATTGTATGTTGCCATCTGGATCAGGTGCGTAAACAGTTTCTTATACCAAGTGCGAGTTTTACGACTCGCATTGTATGGCTGAAGAACCTGGTCGTTCTTGTCCACTCCGCCCATGTACTTGTTGTAATCAAGTATACAGGTGGGCTTGTGGACTTCGGCCATCTGACCCCAAACCGTGACAGGGGAAGTGCTCTCAGCATGAATTGTAGTGAGCACGTACACGTCACGCCTATCTGAGAACTTGACTGCGAGCAGTTCGTTGGAACGCAACGCAGTGCTCTGGGATTTCTGGAGCTTCTTGCAAACAAGCTCCTGCGGGAATCCTTTGCGGCGACAACGAATTGTACCGCAAGCCACGGTGCCAGCTTTGTAGAGCTCACTGAACAGCTCTACTCCTGTATAGAAATTGTCCACATAAAGGTTATAACCTTTGTGAAGAAGTGGCTGGACAAGCTCCCATACGATCTTTCCTGTGACTCCTAGCGTGGGAGGGCAACCTACAGGGTTAAGAGTTGTGTCCTTCCCTGTATACACTCTCAAGCTGTACACATAGCCAGTCGAGCTCTCACACAGCATGTACAGCTTGATGCCATAGCGAGCGCGTTTGCTCGGAATGTACTGCCTAAACAGCAGCCGGCCTTTATACAAGATCAAGGACTCATCAATGGCTATATTCTTTCCAGGAGTATAAACCTCTGGAAACCTGGCAGACAAATGTTCCACGACAGGCCGAATCTTGAACAACCTGTCATGGTCTGGATGGTCCCGGGGCAATGCAGCAGAATTGTCATTGAAATGCAGCATGCGCTGCAATAGCAAAAACGATCTCTGCTCATGTATGGTGCGAAGATGGGGGTTAACCAAACCGTGCGAGTAGACCAGTAGGATAGCAAGGTTGGTTTATGCACTACCCCATTTTAAGCGTGAGGCCCAAAAAATCTTCAACTCCCCTAAAGTAGTGGGAGTCCACTTGCGCGCCCTAGAATGAGGCCCAAGAGTGCCTCCTTGCTCCCTCAGAAATTGTTCGGCACGCAAATTTGTTTGCTGCACAATTTTGTCAAGGAAGTCAACAGCTAAAAAGAGATGGTCGTAGTCAATTGGCAAATAATTTGCCGTATCGACTTTACATCCAGCGTCACCAGTGAAAGGCGGAATTTGGGGCTGAACTAAATTGGGAGGCTGCCAAGACAGCACTCCATCTGTGCTTGCGGCCGCACGTGCCTGCACTCTGGGTTGCTCTAACCTGTTACTGGTGTCCTGCTGCACAGACTGTGATGGCAAAGGGACAGCACGACTGACATCGTCTCCTTCAGAATCGCTGGACAATGAGTCGTCGGATGGAACTGCGCCGACTGAAAAATCACTCCCAGATTCGGCTCCATTGTCCTCTCCCTCAGATGCTGTCTCAGTATCTGCTGTCTCAGTCTCTGATCCTGCCTCAGAGCTGGACTCCAGAACCAGACTTAGGGCCTGGGCAGAATTCATCCAACGATATGCCATCTCTGCTAGTGCCTAAAACTATCCTTTTAAAACACTATCCTACGTAGAAGGCAGATAGGTTGTTGGTTTTAAAGTGTAGGAGGGTGTGTGCGTGAGTGAAGTGTTTAACAGTCAATAATGACGAAGTCACCTTACCTTTGCGAAATCCGTACGCTCTCCAAAAAGACTAAGAAAGAGAGAAAAAAGACACAGTATTACTTTACCTTGCCACATACCCATCATCGCAGCCTTTTAGCGCTGGTGGGAGCCAGTGCGACCATCATTTTGGCGCCAAGATGCCTACGGGTGAACGTGTGCTTTACAATTGCACACTATAACCTCCTTTGACTCCCTCACTACCATCCTTGCAAACGTGCCCCTCATCTCTCCATAGCCCCTCTCTCACATACATTTCATCTGTTTCAAAGTGTTTCTACTGCGTGGCTTTACTAATCCACTTAGCTATCCACATAATACAGAACTGTTCTTTCCAGCATGCCCTTTATGGCGTCAAAACTGCCACTAGACAAAAGTCAGATATCTCTATCTAGCAGGAATTTTTTTGTACTCTGCAGCAGTACCACACTTTACTGCCTTTCATGCAACTTCAAAGAGACTCAATATAGTTCTTTCACAGTCTCATATTTTCAGCACTGGGAAATCTCTCTGTAAATATATATATATATATATCAAACAATTAATTCCCAATGTCAGCGCGCTCAATACCTGGTGCAGGCAGCAACGGGTAGAATCCTTATCCGATATTTAAATTCAGAAACACAATGGATGCCGCACTCCAAGACCGGTTTCAGAGTTGCTTTATTTTCACCACCACTACCACCAGTCGTGGTGAAAATAAAGCAACTCTGAAACCAATCTCTGGAGTGCGGCATCCTTTGTGTTTCTGAATATATATATATATATATATATATATATATATATATATATAGATATATATATATCCTGCTTCGCCGCTCATACTCCTTTCAAACAGGAACATACGAATGCGGACCCAAGTTCTGGTGCAATAAGTTTTATTTCGTGCCCTGCACCGCCGCTATATATATATATAAACATCAGTGAGACTCAAGAAAAAACAGTAATTAACCTAACTGACACAACTCTCACAAAAGCCGAACAACAAATCTTGGCACTAGGACTCTCTTTCTGCCCGGAATCTAACTTCAATTATGCAAACACCCGGATGGATGTTTACCGCTTCATAAGAAAATTAAAGCTTAAAAAACATCATGCCCTATCAAAAGAAAAACTAAAAGAAAGAGATAAGGAAATGGAGGAGGAAAATGGTCAGACCGAGGCTTCAAAAGGGTTAACAAATAGTGGAGACTCCACCCTACTAAATACGCTAATGGAATTACAAATGGAATCTATCTCACCCAGGGCTAATAACACTAGTATGGAACACAATTCCCAAGAAATCAGGGAGACAACACGAGCTGCAAATATACTAGTAGAGGAGAGTATACCCAAAAGAAAAACCACACCATTCAAAAGTAAATCAACATTCAATCCAATAATGCCTAGAGACAGCATTGACATCTTTAATGAACAGGTGATTAATGGAATTAAGAAACTAAATCACAAGATCCAACATACCAAACAAAAATGGAATTCAAAAGATAGGCAATACAAACAACTAATTGCCAAATTACAAAGCAACAAAAACATCATTGTGAGAAATGCAGACAAGGGTGGCAACATTGTCTTGTGGGACAGAAAGAAATATATGGAAGAAGCAGCAGTGCAATTAAATGACAGATCATGTTATAAGATCAGCAATGTGTGGACATTAAAATCAATACAGGATGACTTTTATGGGAAACTCCTAGCATGGAAAAGCGCTGGTGTTTTAACGGCGGATGAATATAAATTCATAAGAAAGGAAAATCCTACCATCCCAAATATATACTTTATCCCAAAAATACACAAGGATGCTAAAAATCCCCCAGGCCGACTTATCATCTCGGCACAGAACAGCCTGTTAGAAAACGCAAGCCGATATATAGATTACTTTTTACAAGAATTGGTGCATTCCCTGCCAACGTACATCAGAGACACGAGCGATTTTTTAGCAAAATTGCAAAATTTCGAATGGAAGGAGTGTTATAAATAAATGTCTCTGGATGTAGTGTCCCTTTATACCAGTATCAGACACATAGATGGTATAAGGGCATTAGAGTACTTTTTGGGAAAAGGAAAAACAAGACTGTCTACTCATAGTGTAATGCTTAGCAATCTGACCCAATTTTGTTTAAACAATAATGTATTTCTATTTGACAAGTGTGTCTATCAGCAGATGCGTGGTGTTGCAATGGGGGCCAGCTTCTCCCCCAGCTACGCCTGTTTACACATGGGGTGGTGGGAGGAGCTGGTCCTCAGTGTAACGCACAGGCATTTTATGGAAAATCATATAAAAATGTTTCTTAGATTTATAGATGATATATTTTTATTGTTTGGGATGGCTCTATAACAGAAGCAAATGAATTTGTAAATAATATTAATGACAATGACATTAACTTAAATTTTACATCAACCATTAGTACCCAGTCAATCAGTTTCCTTGATGTAGAAATTTTTACCAAGCATAATAAACTGGAAACAAGATTATTCAGAAAGGAAACTGCGGGGAACTCAGTTTTGCATTCAACAAGTTTTCACCCACGACAGCTGATTAATAGCATCCCCTATGGCGAAATGTTGAGAATTAAAAGAATATGCAGCAATCCTAAGGATTTACAAAAATGCAACTAGAATGCAAAAACAGATTTCTAGCTAGGGGATACAAATGCAGAACAATAGACGCAGCTATTAAGAAAACCAGCAGTTTAGAGAGGGATTCCTTGTTAAAACCTAAATCTGTAGAGAAAGAAAAGGAAAAGAATCTTTTCAATTGCGGCTTATTACAACTTACAATATGCAAAATAAAACCATCAAAAATATTGTACAACGCAATTGGCCTATAGTACTAAATGACCCTATTATAGGCAGTACTTTACCTAAATCTCTGGGCATAACCTATAGGAGGGCTCCTTCCATGAGTGGAAGTCTAGTAAAGAGTAGTCCGGAGGTTGTTGAACCAATAAATTGGCTCACGCAACGAAAGGGGTTTACAAAATGTTCAAACTGTAAGGCCTGCAAGCACGGCATAAACAAAAAAACATATAAAACCCCATTCTGTGATAGGGAGGTAGAGATCACACGTGCGCTGCATTGTAAAACAGATTACGCCATATATATCTTGGAATGCCCATGCAACCTAAGATATGTAGGGAGTACAAAACTCCCTGCAAATAAAAGAATTTTACAACATCTAAGGGCAATAACAAACCAAGTTCCAACCTACCCTGTAGCCAGACATTTTCAGGAAACCCACAATAATGACCCAAAACATCTCCTATATTACCTCATAGACTCGGTACCAAAAAACAGAAGAGGAGGTGATAGAGAAGGAATACTGCGAAAACTAGAAACTAGATATATTCTAAATCTCGACAGTAAATTCCCGGGAGGCCTTAACACTACAGAAGATCTTTACACATGTATATAGGAATCCCTTTCATAAGTCAGCAATGTGGGGTTTTTAAGATTCCAAAGCTACATCAGTTTTAAATCATTTTTAGCTCATGATTTTAACAGGGATTTGATCCTATGAACATCTATACTATTAGTGATTGGAGCTGCGACCTATTTCTAAGGGGGATAAATAGGGAGGATATCCAACACCAACGGAAAGTATAAATGAAAAGATACTGAGGCTGCCACCTTAACCATAAAAATAATGGTTTTTTAAATATTTGTTATTTGCACATTTAGGGTTATATTAACTTTTAGAAGGTCACTTTTAAGGTCCATATCCGTATTGTTAAGGAAGTGGAACACATTATGCACAGGCACTTTACACTCCATTTCTATATATATATTCTTTTAATGATAGTTAGTAGATAGCACAGGACAGGATGAGGAAAATCTCAGACAAACTAAGTTGAAACATGAATCATAATGATACAAATTGCATTTAAGCAAATATGATAAAAAATGGTCTCTATGGGGTTTTTGACTATATTTTTACATTCCGTTTTTAACATAGGACTGACCGAAACAATTTTAATTATTAATTGATTAAAAAGAAATTTTAGCCCTTATTTATTATCATATATTATAAATGTATGGAAATAAGTTGTTATGGTACTCACTATATGTTTATTTATGGTTATGTTTATTTGCACCCACGATCAAAGGCAAATTGCGATAGTGCAATATAATATTGTAAGTACAAAAAATAAGTATATAAATTGTGGGGGAGAGAAAAAAGAAAAAACGGAAATGTATCAAATTTGTAAAACCATAAAACCACAGTAAGTCTTCCATGTCCATGGTGAAATCACCGGAACTTTGCACTAATCACTGTCACATTAAAAAGGGGAGAAAATGGTAATGAGCGTTGTCATGTGATCAAGGTCCAGGAGGGACCAAAACGCGTCATGGCCGACTGAAAATAAACATCTTTTGCACAGAAACGTGGTCCGTGCCTGCTTTTCCGTTTCCAGGACTGGTGAAAGCATTGAAGCAGTGCGAGAGGATATATATATATATATATATATATATCCAAGCTCCGTTTCCTTGTTTCCCAAAAAGAAAAACAGCACTCGCGGGGGCAGTTGCTAGAGTTTATTGGCAACTGCCCCCGCGAGTGCTGTTTTTCTTTTTGGGAAACAAGGAAACAGAGCCTGGATAAATATCGCGGGCGCACCCCGCATTTGTAAAGCACCCGTCCGCGAGTGCGCCGTTCACTGTGCATCAAGGAGCATATATATATATATATATATATAGATATATATATATATATATATACACACACATACACACGGACACATATATATATATATATACATAGATTTTATCTCTACATATATTTATATATATGAATCTATATACATATATCTATACATATATATGTATATAGATACATATATATATCATTCACTCTTTAGACTTATGTATATATATGTATCTTTATACATATATATATACATACATCATCTACAGAGAGAAAGAGACTCTCTCTCTCGCTCTATATATATATATATATATATATTTATATATATATAAAGATCTCTCTCTTTCTCTATTTTTTTTTATAGCTTTGGCTACCCTGGGGGCCGATTGTGGCCCCCACGGAAAGCACATAGCTATAAAAAAAAATTGCCCCCACAGGGGTTCGGCCACTGAGCAGGAGGACCGACCCCCTGCCAATATTGCCACCATTGTACATTTTTTATATATTTTTAGCATTTTTGGGGAGCGATCGTGCCCCCCAAGGAAAGCCACTGAGCAGGAGGACCGACCCCCTGCCAATATCCCCGCCATTTTTTTTTACATTTCTTTTTTTTTTTTTCATTTTTGGGGGGCGATCGCACCCCCCAAGGAAAGCCAACATTCAACAATAACAAAATATGCCCCCGGGGGGGGGGCCGACCCATTACCACGAGGCCGAGCCCCCAAAGACATCCCTGGTGTCTAGTGGGGTTTCCTGGCCGTGGATCGCAGCGCTGCCGCGATCCACGGCCAGGAAAGCCCTTTCAGGAAGGCCTCGTTTGAAAGGGAGACTCTCCCTTTCAAACGAGGCCTCCCTGAAAGCTGGGGAGGCCGTTTTCGGACGGATTTCCCCATCTGAGTCGAGCGCGGCCTTACCTGCTGCTGTCCTCGGCTCCAGTGGGGAAATCAGTGACGTCAGAGCGCCTCGCGGTGCGCTGACGTCACAAATGGGCGGGAGAGGGGGCGGGTGGAGACGCGGAAAGCCTTCCACGTCTCCCCCAGGGGGAATTTTTAAAAAAACAATCTCCGGTGCGATACACTGGAGGTTTAAAGGGGGCCCTCCCTGGTGACGGCCAATGGACGTGCGCCGCACCAGGGAGGTAGTGCTTGCGTCGGCCATTGGCCGACGCAAGCACCAAAGGGGTTAAGGAAAAAAGTACCCTTTGCTGTACATTAAAAGGATGTTGCAAGTGACCTCAGACTTCCATGACCTTATAAAGGAACTCAGTCTTGTCCCTCATTCCACTATATGATCACAGAACTCCTCAGTAATTTGCTCTTTCCTTACAATGCATGGCAGGGAGTACTTTGTCCCATATATAATCCATGAAAGCTTACAATCAATGTACAAAGTATTTCTCTAATTTTCTCCTCAAAGCCTAATCATGACATCACTCCTCACCTGACAAAAGAAAATATAATCACTACTCTAGCATAATTATTTATTACCTTTGTTATGACATCACAACGGCTCCTGCCAGAGCCAGCATACAGTGTGGAAAGGTTTAGCCTGAATTGACCAATAACTGCAATTAATGCTCATTTATTTAAAAGAAGAACTAGATTTTTAGTTCTATTTATTTTTTTCATGCTCACTGGGTGATTGATAGATAACAAAGCATTTATGGTGAAATGTGTATTTATTACACTACTGAACTGTAATGAAGGAGAGGGAGAATTTAAATCTGTTACTTACATATCATAATCTACAACACAAAATCGGCTTCAATAGTGACTTTCACCAAAATACTTATAATATGTTTGCACAAACTGTACACTGCGTATTGAAGTGGTTACTTTTACTATAAAGATGTCATTTTTTTATAACAACGTTTTATTAATTTTTAGTACAGGCTTAAAACATGCGCTTGCTAATGACAGTACAGATTAAAAGGAAACATGGCAAACTTACATATGTCTTTGTAACCTCAGTAAACAAAGGATAGACAATTTTCAGTTCCGTCTCCAGCCATTCACTTCAACCCATCATAAGCGTACCATTTCCCCCATATCTTGACATAATTTCGAGGACACCCCTGTGTAGCATCTACAGGCTTTTCATGTTTTGCACACCAATCCATACTCACCCTCTACACCACAAGGGGGGGGGGGGGGGTCTTGGTAGACTTCCAATATTTGTCTATATCTCATTTAGCGAGTGTACTGAGCCCCACTAATGTTTGCTCTCCCCAGGGACCGCCAACACCATCCAGAATTCCCAACAATGGAACACTCGGAGAGTCCTACACTGGCTGACCTAGAATGTTTCACAGTGACAAGAATATCTGCGAAAATTAATGCGCAATGACCTGGCATCCCCAGACCATGTGATAGAAATCTCCATTACTGGACACTTGATGCATGTGGGTGCAAGCAATTTGTGGGCTTTCCATAAGCGGTGAGGTGTCAGGTATAAATGATATAGACAATTGAATTGCACAAGTCGCAAACATGGTGGAATCACCAGAAAGTGTGGTGCCTTACACGCCTCTCTCCAGTCATCGCCGTCCAGGGGGCCCAACCATCCCTCCCACCATGCTTTCAGCCTTGAGATAAGGTCTGGATCATGGGTTACAAGCACCCTGTAGATCCAGGATATCCCTCCTTTCCCCATAAGCGCTCATACCTCAAGCGGGTTGTATTCAAGAACATCAACAAGAGCCTTTCGGTGTTCCAGTAGGGTGTGTCTTAGTTGCAATTATTTGTATAATTAGGAGCTGTGCAGTAGGATTTCAGTTTGTAGTTTCTGAAAGGATTTCATGTGGGTATGTTTCAATAGTCTCCCACTTTAGATATGACTATCTGGTTCCAGCCACAAACCCCTGCAGTCACGCCACCTGGTTCAGCCATGACCTCCCGAAAGGGGCGGTCTTAAGGGACACCCTCTGGCCTCACCCAGTCCACCGCAATGCCACCCTACATGCCCAGTGCACCACTTTGGCCACCTCCCGGAGCAATCCTTGAACAGTCACCCCACAAAGTAGATCTGTGATTTTGTCCAAACCAATTAGTGCTATCTCAACCCTGAGCGCATGTCCTCCAATCCTCCATGCATTCAATCCTTCACAACCAGGGTTTGGGCTGCCCACTAATAAAGAAGGACATCTGCCATGGCAAGTCTGCCAACATATACCAACTGGGCACGTTCGCCAAAAGCAATCCTAAGAGGGTTATTCGCCCATAGAAATGTACATTTTGTGGTCAGTTATTTGAAAGCAGCTCTGTGATATCTGGAGGGGGAAGTTCTGTAGCGTGTATAGCAAGCGCAGAAGGATCATCATCTTGAAAAGAGCCACTCTTCCTATAAGGTTAAGGGGCAGTTTAGTCCATCAATTCATGACATCCTGGGTCTTACGGAAGAGCGGCCGAAGATTAGGGCTCCCCATTAATTTGGGTTCGCAAGCAACGTGCACTCTAGGTATTGGAACCTCAGGCGGCAGATCGAAAGGCCTGGCTGCCAAGTTTTTTCTCCCTGATCTCCCTTTCAGAGGGACCAGAAGGGACTTGGCCCAATTGATGTGTAATCCAGATGCCATCTGAAAGGCCTCCTGAATGTGAATAAGATTGGGTCCTGTCTCGGCGGGTCAGGACATAAACAAAAGGATATTGTCAGCATATAATGCAACCCTGTTGGCCGTTGCCCTTCCCCAGTCAAACCCCTATACTTGTGGTTCGCATTACACCCACATCACAAGTGGTTCCATGGCTAAAGCAAAAAGGAGGGGGTGCAAGGGCAATCCATGCTAAGTTCCTTTGCAGAGCAGAAATCTGGAGGACATCACATAGTTCACATGTACTTGGGCCTATGGTGTTGCGTATAGGATACGGATATACGACCGAAACTGACGCTCAAATCCCATCTTGAGTAATACCTTCTCCAAAAATGGTCAATGCAACGAGTCAAAAGCTTTTTCAAAGTCAATGAAGAGGAGTACATCAGCATTCCGTAGGAACCTAAATCAGGGCAAGGCCAGGTGCTCTTCAAATTTAATTGTGCATTCTATGCTGTGGGATAAAACCACACTGGTCTGGATGGACCAAGCATGTCAAGACGCGGAGGAGCTGCCTGGCTAGTACTTTAGTGAAGAGTTTTACTTCGGTGTTTATAAGGATAATTGGGTGGTAGGATGAACATCGATCCAGAGGACGGTTTGGTTGTGGAAGCACCACAATAGTCACCAGTTCTGTCTCCTGAGGGAATTGGCCCTTGTCTATTGACTCTGTGTACATTAACATGATAGGAGTTAGGATCGCAGAGTGCAGTTTGCGGTAATATTCAACCGGGAAGCAGTCGGGCCCCGGGGTCCTATCGGAGTTATGATCAGGTAGGGCCTCTCCCACCTCCTTCAGCATTATAGGTTGTTCGAGGTCCTCCTGTTTGGAGGGGGTCTCGGTGGCATCGGCAAATCAGCAATCAGAGGACAGTCACCATCTGGCACCTGACCCAGTTTGTGGCGTAGAGAGAGATTCAGAGTACCTTGGTGGCCAGCCAGTAAGGGAGTTTAGCTGATTTGCCCCCCTCCCGATTCGTACACCCGTATGGTGGAACATTCCCAGCATCTACAGGATCCCTCAAGGCAGAGCTACCACATGATGTCCCTTTCTACCACGTGGTGATGCATTATTTGCTCCTGGGGGCAACCCTGGTTACTAACCTACAATTTTAGAATAGCTGTCTCACAATCTGAAATATCCCACTCTTTCCCCTAATATGGGAATGGGCAATTCCCATTACAGTGGCTGTACATGCCACTCACATCATCCCTGGTGAGTCCACTGTCTCCCGGTTGGTCTTGAAGAACTCCTGTAGTTCACTGGGAAGGAATGGAGGGAAGCGGGGTTCTGCAAGAAACCAGGTGTTAAGGTGCCATATCAGCCTCTCGTAGAAATCTGGGAGGCTGACGTGTGCAAGAGGTCTGGGGCTAGGAACAACAGGAGATCACTATGAGAGAGTAACCCATGGGCTGCAGATGTATGATGAGTCCCCGAGTTCCAGACTATCCAAGTGTCACTATTGCCAATGCATGGTGGTATATAAAGTGCATAACTGCGCTCCTCTTAATACAGTTCAGCAAGCTATTTACGGTCCAAGTCATCACTGTGTAAGCACATATGATAGCTGAGGTAATCTATAGGACTGGGCGGTACGGTTGACCCCAGTGGTCCCACAGACACCAGCTGGATGCTATGAGATCTCTATTAGTAGGGTGGCGGTCGGGCAGAATACATCCACCATGGAGGTGCAGAATCCCGAACCAATGCTCTGAGCAGTGCTAAACCTGAAAGAAACAAACAGCAAAACCAAGATATCAAATCCCCAACCCCCATTTCTCCCACTCCATATGATTCCCTTCATGAAGAAGCACCAGTCGCCTGAACACAACAACCCCACACACAGAAACTAGGCGGTGGATATACCCCCTGTCACCCGCCCCTTCCCGCCAATGGAAAATGTGCATATGCTACAGTGGTGCTGGTGTGCTGCAGTTTAAGGATCAGGGTGAGTTGTCACCCAGCAATCTTTGCCTGTTAGAAATGGGGTTTCAGATTGGCTAGGGTATGCACCTATGCCACGCAAAACCCACCACTCTAGTAAGGGTAAGGGAGTTACACACCCAAGATAACCCCTGCTCACCACCTTGGTAGCGTGACAGAGCAGTCAGGCTTATCCCAGAGGCAATGTGTAAAGCACTTGTGCTACACACACCAGTGACACACTACACCCACCACAAAAGAGACTCCACACCAGGGTATATGCAGACATCACATTTTGTATATAAACATGTAGACCACAGTTACAAAAACACAATCACTTTGCCAACTAGGCAATTGTCATAAACATCACAGTTAGTGCAATAAAGTAAATACTTATAGTTTGCACAAGTCACAAAAACATTATGAAAGTCACCAGCCCTGTGCATATCATACCATCCAAATATACATCATTACATTAGGACATAAAAATGCAATAGTTAGATGCAGAGCGTATATGAGTCATACATAAATTACCAAATATCACTATGAACATATAGGGTGAAGCATCCCTGCACTCCTACAACAATGTATGTGGTAATTCCCAAATAACACATAAATCAGAACTGCTGGGCCTACCATGCCAGCTTTGGGAATGTGAGGAAACACATCATGTACCCCAACATCAGGGCATAAATCCAGCAGAATCATAGGTCAGCGCCCCTGGGCTCTTTTTCACAGGTTGCACGGTACTCAAGCACCAGGTACAGGACATAGCAGCCCCTGTGTTCCTCTTAGTATAAATGCAGTAATTTTCTGCACGGATAAAAGCTCAGCGGGACCTCCGAATGGAATCCTCCCCTCTTTAGGTAACTTCACGACAGCCCGGCCCCCAGGTCTGGCCTCCGAACTCCTGGGGGAAGAGCACCAATAACGTTGATTCAGGATAGACCTCGCTGGGTCTCTGCACCCTCCAGGTGCTCCATGCAGCTGTCCAAAGCGTGTGGTGCAGCTGATAGCAGTAGAGCGACTCCACCCCAAACTGGGATACCCCCAATGGGGTGGAACTGGTCGAAGGACTGCACGGCGGATCTTTTCCCTTCAGTGGCGATCCCCCTCCCTCAGCACGGCACCCAAGTGTCTTTCTTTCAATGTGTGCTTGAGCCGTGCTAGTATTGACTCTTCTTCAGCTGCCCTGGAGCCGGCTCCCCGGCTCGTGTACACGCAGTCTCTGCGGCACGAAGAGGTGAAACAGGACACTGCGATGAACTTGCCCCAAAGTGTCCCATGTCAGGATATCAGAGAGCTCCCAACACACGCTGGGGAGCCCAAGCAGCCAGTGCTCACCACGCGCTGGATCAGGGAGCACTCAACACTCACCAGTCACTAAGCACTCCTCTGGCTGGTTTCACAGGAGAAAAGGGGCAGACAACAGTGCACAATACATGCTTACTTTTCAAAAGGTGAAGAACAGCCCAGTCCTTTTCCCTGCCCCAGACAAAAGCAGCAACTGCAGGCCAACCCACCCCTCACACAGAAAAGGTAGCACTCCTCACACAGCTCTTCTGCTCTTCCTCTTGACAGCAACTGCAGGCCAACCCCACACAGCATACAGCACACAGCAAAGGGGCAGTACTCCTCCTCACAGCTCTTTAGCTCTTCTCCTTGGCAAAGGTTTCTTTTGTTTCCAGAAGTAGTCTAAAGTCCTGGGGTTTATGGTCCAATACTTATACCCCATTTTCTCATTGTTCTCTTTGGTTCAGAGACTCTAAGCTCAGAATAAACCAGTTCTGTCCTTCCTGGTCCAGCTTGACCACAGGGGGTGGAGATAGCATTGTGCAAAGGAGACACCTCCTAATCAGGTGCTAGCAAAACTCCTCCCACCACTCAAAATGCAGACCAGGTCTATTCAGCCTAGCAATGAGTCAACCAGGCAAGGCAGGACACACCTCAACCCCCCTTGTGACTGTCCAGAGTGAATGCACATCCCAAGCTCCTGTCACTCCAAAACCAGACGGTGAGTACACAAACAGGCAGAGGCTCACAGAATGGTAAAGCAAGAAAATGCCCACTTTATATAAGTAGCATTTTTAAACACACAATTTAAAAACCACCTTCACTAAAAGGTCTGGTATTAAATTCTGAGTTCAGAGAGCCTAAACTCCATTTCTTTATCTTGTGCCAATGGAAAGTTACGCTTGTAAGATGTTACAAGGCAGCTCCCATGTTAACCCATGGGACAGACTGCCTTACAACAGTGAAAATCGAAATGCACAGTATTTCACTATCAGGACATGTAATACACACCAGTACATGTCCTACCTTTCACATACACTGCACCCTATTCATGGGGGTACCTTGGGCCTACCTTAGGGGTATCTTATATGTAAGAAAAGGGAAAGTTAGGGCCTGGCAAGGGGGTACACTTGCCAGGTCAACATGTTAGTTTAAAGCTGCATGCGCAGCCACTACAGTGGTAGGTCTGAGACACATTTACAGGGCTACTCATGTGGGTGGCACAACTAGTGCTGCAGGTCCACTAGTAGCATTTGATTTACAGACCCTGGGCACCCACTGTGCTCTTTACTAAGGACTTATCAGTAAATCAAATTCGCCAATCATGGATAACAAATCATATTCACAATTTATACAGAGAGCATATGCACTTTAGCACTGATCAGCAGTTGTTAAGTGCCCAGAGTCCTATAGCCAACAAAAACAGGGTCAGAAAAGCGGAGGCAAAAGGCAAAAATGTTTGGAAATAAACCTGCAAAAAGGGCCAGGTCTAACACCACCCCTGGTAATAAAGGCAGCATTTGTTATGAGTCAGTGTTGTGGAAGCCTCTGGAGCATCCAGATCCGTAGCCCCACTCAGTCTCACACCCTCCCTATTGAAGTCCGAAGAGGCCTCAGACTCACGGGCCCCTGTAATCTCTTCTGAGATTTCCTGCAGCGCTTGAGTCCAGCAGACCTCAAGCCCCTCAAGCCAGCATCTCCGACAAAGAAGATGCAGGCCATTGTGGGACGTGTTTCAGTGTGAGCTGTTGCTGCTCCATCACCCAGTCCCATGCCGTGTCAGGTGTCTCCAGAAATGTGATTTGGAGGCATGATTAACTGGTAGTTTGGCCGGCTAGAGGAGCATGCATTGCAGGTTCATGGCAAAGAGCTTTTGCTTAACCTGGTCATCAGACCTGGCGTATATAATCCAGAAAGATCATAATAGGTCCAGATTGGAACACCACTTGCCCTTTAAGCAATGCCTCGCTTAGGATAGCTTCTCTATCTTGAAAGATTGGTATTTCGGTGATCATAGGGCGGGTTGAGGCAGGGCGGAGCACCTGGTGGGGGCTTTGGCACCAGTGATCTGTGGGCCAGTTCAATTATGAAACATCTGGACAAGCAGCAGGCATCCATCCATGATTGGATCCGCTGTTCTATGAAAGTTTCTGGCACCGAACACTCTGCCCCCTCAGGTAACCCTATGAAGTGGAGGTTGCTTTGGCAGGACCTATTTTTGGCATTCTCTGCATGATCTGTAAGAGTGTTGGATGATGTAGTCAATCGGGAGACCACTGTTTTAAGCTTGCGCACCATATCCCCTAGCTCAGAAACCATGCCTTTGACACCCTTTCCACCATATTATGACAGTCCTGGCTCAGGAGAGCCACATCTACTCACACTTCACCAATCTTGGATTCCAATGCTGTTTTGGAGAACTGGATAGCTTGCAGACTCTCTGGGGTGTCACCTCCCCTTTGCAAATAAGGGGCCTGAGAATGGGCATCAATTCACTAAAATGCCTTCACTATTTGTGTAATAAAATATTTGACAGAAAAACAGGAAAATGAGCTCCAGACAACGTGCATTAGGATGAGCTGCCCCTGTGTTGCAGGCACTGATTTTACCACCTCTGGAGTTAGGGGTTGCAAAGGCAGTGCCATAGGCCACAAGGGGCAAGCCAGGGGCCACAACAGTGACCCCTCGGGAACCCTAAATGATGACCATGGGCCTGGGCCTCCCTGCGGCAAACTTTGGGCCCCCAGTCGGCACAGTTCAATTGTCCATTTTGGTCTGCTCATGCTGTACTGGGGCAGTGGTCAAAGTGTGGGGGGGGGGGGGGATTTGAGGGGCACAACATGCACATACTTTTCTAATTTTAGAAAAACAGTTCCCCATAATTTTCATAAAAAGACAACCATCCCAGGATGGTTAATTCTGACAGCTGAGTGCTTCCGCTGAAGTTTAAGGCAGAAAGTCTCCTGTGCTGTGAAACCGAGGAAGGGGCAGGCAGCTAAACAAGTCTTCTTGCCAGGGTGTCTGCTGCCTGAAAGAAATGTAAATGTGCACAAATGTAAAGGGTGCCTGGAAGCCGGTATTGACTTTAATTGATGGAATCCCTTGAAACTTCCTGGTCACACACATTTATTCTTTTTGAGAGGTATTGTGTGAGAGCTACCAGCTAACATGAAGTGTGTGCTTTTAAAACACAGTTAGCCAAAAAGATTACTTCCTGATGACACACATTTATTCTATTTGAGGGGTATTGTAAGGGAGCGACCAACTAAGCTGTGAAATGTGTACTTTTAAAAGACAGTTATAAAAAAACTAAATGTACAACCTGCATTAAAATATACATTTTTATTTTAAATCTGTTTGCACATTCTGTAGAAGCATATCATATACTGTGTGTAATGCAAGCTTACAATAATGACTTACATGTTCACAGGGCTTTCTGTCACAGACTAGGGCAATGTAGTACTAAACCTACACAGGTTACTATTCTTCACTGCACCAACCAGTATTCAATTCTGTGGTACTCTAGTGCAGAGTATTAACTAATAGAGGTTTCATAATGTATAATAGTGCATTTCCCACTGATTAACATAACTTATATTTAATGTTCATTTAAGCTGTGCATTTTTTTATATGTAGTTTCTGGAAGGTGAAAGACCAAAAAACGCCCACACGCTCACTCACCTTGGTCTCTTGTGTGCAGCATCCCAGTTACCATACTTTTTTTAACGCACTCCTACCACTGGGCTGGGTTTTTGTCCAACTCCATTGCGCTGCTGTTTTTGCACCGTGGCAACCATAAGGCCTGAGGGCCCTCCACACAGCGGGCAGGCACAGGTGTTTGTGGCAAAGTACTGTGTCTGCATGGGGGAATAGCGCCCCAGGCCAATCAGCTCAGGCCCGACCGCTTGCACTGCAGACGTTTGATGATCAAGACCAGCACGAGCAGTCAGGCACTCTGACATTCTGAGATCACCAGTGGTGAGCAGCTCAGCCCTCCAGGCAGAGAATTCCTGAATTATAAGGGGGGAGCAGCCTCCTATGTGCCTCCACCAGTGTGCCGCTCCAGTCAACTAGCTGCGCTGTATCCCCATCCTCAAAGCTGCCTGCACCTCAGGCCCTGCCAAACGGTGCAGGAGTGAAAGCCTTCACCTCGGCTGTACAGTCCATTGGGAGGGAGGGGGGCTGTACAGACATAGATCAATTTTTGTGTGTGAAAAAGGTTGCATTTTTGAAACAGGTGCACATCGCAACCTTTCCTGGCAAACTGCCTTACAAAATGAAAACCTTGCTATACATCCAGTGAACTAGCCCCTAGCCCACCCACACCCCTACGGTCCCCCCCAAAACACCCACACTGCAGCTAACTCATTAACTGTTGCATTTCAACATTTTCAACTTTCTATTCCCCCCTACATTCTCTGAGTATTTGTATGAACCTGTAACTAACCAAATGACCTAAACTGAACCTTTAACTACCTGCCTACCCTCCCTTGGCACATGGCTCCCCAACTGGCAACACCAAGCAACTTCTGCCAACTCCTGTCAAACTTTTCATGCCCCCGGAGCACCAGTTCCAAGTGACAACGTACACAGACCTTACCCCTGCGCACCTGTCTCGACAATGGAGCCCATCTAAAAAGTCCCAAAACTTGAACCCTTAGAACACTGGATAAAGGAACAGGAGGGAGGGGAAACTTCACGAATCTAAGCTCATGCTACCAGCCACCAGGTCACTCAAACCTAAAATGGTTGCTGGTAGCCCAACCTGACCCCCTAAATATACTGTGGGCTACTCTTGGGCTATATACATAGCCCAATACAAAATGGCAGTTGCTGGATTGCACCACCCTCCCAATCTGCCTGGGGGCAGAATTCCCTCTGGTCAGCTGCCCCACAAGCCCCTTTGGGAGGGAGGGGTGTAGTACAGACACTGAATATTGTTTGTGTGTGAAAAAAGCTGCTTTATTGAAACAGGTGCACATCACAACATTGCCTGGCAAACCGCCTCAGAAAACTAAACCTCCCTATATATCCAGTGAACTAGCCCCTAGCCCACCCCCACCCCTATGGTCCCCCCAACATACCCACCCTGCAGATAACTCATTAACTGTATTGCATTTCAACATTTCCAGCTTTCTATTACCCCTACATCCTTTGAGTATCTGTATGAACCTGTAAGTAACCAAATGTCCTAAACTGAACCTTTAACTACCTGCCTACCCTCCCCTTGCACATGGTTCCCCAACTGGCAATGGCAAGCAACTTCTGCCAACTCCAGTCAAACCTTTCATGCCCCCACCACCCAGACAAGGGGGGTTGTAAAACTACTCCCCTTTTTTGCCCCGTCACTTCTGGTGTGTGGTTTAACCCCCTACTGCTTAACGTTCAACACCTTGGCCAAAATTTCTCTGGTTTCCAACAAATATAAGTCCATACCTATTGTAGACAAATGTACTCCGTCACGTCTAGTAAACTCTGTGGCCTCAAATGTAATGTCCAAATGACAAATTCCACCAAAACAGATCTCCCTATAAAAGCGCACCATCTCCCTGTCGATTTTCCTCCATGCCATGTCTATTGCCGCCAGCTTGCATGCCCCTCTCCAAGACCGCCTCGGCACAAACTCAGTCCACAGTACAAATACCCCAGCACACTGCTCCTTTATCTCCAACAAGTCCCTCTTCATAGTCCTCACCAGCACCACTCCTTTTTCTCTGACCAAGTAATTCTCCCCCAGGTAAATAAGCAGCACAAACGGGCACCTTGATCCGACAATCATACCGTTTAGTATGTGCAGAAGATCCCTCCAAAGCATTTCCCCTTCTCCCCTCCACTAACCCAAAAAAGATGATCATTGAAACCCAAATTAGATCCCACACACCTCTGACCCACTTGAATAGCTGCTCTTTTGATGAAGGAGTGGCCCACTACCCAAATCTCCAACTCCTCAACCGCTGGGCCCTCTATCACACCTGAAAGGAAACAGACAAGCAGTAAGCAATTTACCAAGCAGCATCCGCACATATCGCCTATAGCATCCCGACGACCAGTGGCCCAACTGCATAATATCCTCCGGCACCCAACCTCTATTTCCAGCTTCTGACCCAAAGCGAAAGGAATGCATGCCATACTCGGAAGTCTGTACCCTGAGCCTGGCGAAGGCAGCACGCAGCCCTGCTATTAGCTGGTATGCTGTCACCTTGCTTCCTTGAAGGTGTCATAAAACCATACCACTGTCCGTCCCACAACATGCCGCCCAGCGCTCACCCCATGCCACCGAACATGAACCTGACAAACCCATTGCTTTCAAGATGACCCGCTTCCAATGGGCCTTTTGATCAGTTTTGGAGTGGCGGAGCCATAACTCCAATTTCCCAGACGCACCGACCACATCCTCCCAATGGAATCCTCCTGTGACCTTACCCTCAAACAATTCTGAAACTCTGAAAGCCCCAAAAATACATCCATGCCATTATTGTGGCAAATCAGCAATTCTCCCCCACTTTTCGGCAAACCCCAGGCAGCTGCTGCAGCACTTGAAGCAGTAGATTCAAAGACAGGGGCTTCTTGACCCACCTCTTCTGTCCCTGTTCCCTCACCCAACCTACCAGTATCCTGGGTCCCAGTTCTCCCACAAAGGGGAAGTATCCCCATAAACGCTAACCCAGCCAACTTCCCTGAAATGGTCACCAATTAAATCCAAAATATACTATATCACGTCCTCAACACTTGCACAGCACGCCTCCTGGCACTGCACCCCGATGCCAAGAACTCCCTCCAAGCCTGGACATAGGCCCTGCATGTTGACTCAGCTAGTGACCCTACCACCAGTTGTACCATCCTGTGTTGCCTAAGGACCACAAGTTGTCTGGCATGGGCGTCAGGTCTCTGTCTGCATCCTTGGCTAACCCACGGCATCTCCCCCACTGTGAACGAGACAAAGCATCCGCAATGTCATTGTCCACACACGGCACATGGCATGCTCTGAAAGTGATGTCATGACGCAAGCATCTCAACACAAAAATCTGTAACAGCTTCGGCACCTGCACGTCCCTAGCAGACTCTCTATTCACCACCTCCACCACAGCCATGTTTTCTACCCGAAATAACACTCTCCTGTGTGCTAACTCTGTGCCCCAGAGGGTCACCGCTACCACCAAAGGGAAGAGTTCCCGGAAAGCTATAATCCTGCCTCCATTGCACCATGTGGCCGGCCATGGTGAGGCACACCACCTGCCCTGCCAATAAAGACTGCAACTCTGACCTCCTGCAGCATATGAAAATATTTGCACATCCCACTCACCCTCCTCCTGTCTCGCCAAAGGAATACCGTTGAAGTCCTGCAAGAAAACGCACCACATTCTTATATCCTCTTTGACCCTTGCTGAAAGTTGCACATGGTGATGAGGCAGATAACACCTCGATAATGCCCTCCCCAACCTCCTGTAGAATGACCTTTATGCCCGTACAACCCTGCATACAAAATTGAGGTTCCCCCCAAGACTTGAATCTCCTTCACTTTTACTTTTGCCCTTCCCAGCATGCACATTAGTAATGTTAGCATTTTTCCCATTTGTCCTGTGGTAACCTGGCTTCCATCCGCATGGAATCAATCTCAGTGCCCAAAAACGACAGTACTGTTCTGGGGCCCACTGGTTTTTTTGGCGCCAACTGCACCCCTAGTTCACCCATGAGCTCTTGGTACCCAGACAGTAGGACCTGGCAGTCTGCCAAACCGGGTGCCCCCACAATGAAGAAATCATTCAAATAGTGGGTTACCAACTGATGCCTCATCTGCCATGTGAACACCCACTGTAAGAAAGAACTGAAGCACTCAAACAGAGCACAGGAAATGGAGCAAACTAGTTGGCAATGCTTTGTCCACGTACCACTTCCTTTTAAATTGCAAACCCAGTAGCTGAAAATCCTCTGGGTATACTGGAAGCAGATGAAAAGCTGACTTCACATTGCATTTAGCCATTAATGCTCCCGGGCCCGCCTCCACCACCAGTATCATGGCCACATCTACCGAGGAGTAGGACGCCAACAGTACCTCCTCCGCAATGAAATCATTCATCGACCTACCCTCAGGCCACAACAAATGTTGTATCAATCAAAATTGACCCTCCTCTTTCTTGGGGACCACTTCAACTGGAGACACAATCAGGCCCTCTATTGACCAATTATGAAAAGGTCCTGCCATCCTGCCCTCAGAGACCTCTTTTTCCAGCATGTCCCATACTGTCTGTCTATATACATAGCACAATACAAAATAGCAGTCGCTGGACTGCCCCACCCTCCCAATCTGCCTGGGGGACAGACTTCCCTCCGGTCAGCTGCCCCTCAAACCCCCCTTGCAGCCATGTCGTTCTTCGCTGGCCAGGAGCCCGGGTTGCCATCTTTGCCGCACTTGGTTGTTGGCCGTCCGCGATCTCCGGTAGAGGCAGAGCAGGTCTCCATAGCAGCTGGTATTCTCACAGGTCCCAGGGCCCTGTCAAGAAACGCAGGAGTAGAGGCTCTGCCAAGGTTGCACAGTCTGATGCAGAGGGCGGCCCGCTTGCTGTCGCTGGGCTGGTGGTAAGGCCATGAAGAGTGAGGTCATTATTGTTTGCCCACTGGTTTCCTCAGTGGCTCGGGCACAGCGGGTCGCCTACAGATGTCATTTTAATTCATTATATCAGCAACTAAAAATTTTGTTCGGCAGACAGCACAAAATATGAAGGCCATGACAGAGGTTTGGGGTGGAGAGTGATGGCAGAACCATGTATTATAAGAAGTTAAATACTCTATACTCTATAACAAAATGATATTAAAAGTTACCTCAGAGTTCATTCATCATATAAAGGAACTTTGTGACTCACTTTATATGCTATATTATATTAATGGATAAAATGAAATTCCAATATTGCAGTACCACAATACCATATGATGACTTCAGACTGTAAAAAATAAAGCACAGTGAGCCCCCCTCCCCTAATCAATGGCTGGAACACATCTGTATCAATACATATTGAGGGGGGATTTATCCAAGCATATTAGTTAATGCAATTTCAGATGCGCCGGATGTAGAAGGAAAGAACTGAGCTAGTGCTGATTGCATAGGGTGCAAAAGAATGGATGTCATTGGTAGGTAGGGCGGGCTCGTTGACCTACCAAACAGTGCAATCCAATCAGATTTTCAGAATATTCATCAAGAACAGCGTCAAATCGTGCATATTTTTAAAGCATTCTAAAAGGCTGCCTTGATATTACAGTTGTGAAGACATACCTCAGTGAGTTAAGTACTTGAGGCTGACCAGAAAGTTGTGAGTTTGAATCCAAGTCAGGCCAACACTGCCTTTCATTCTTCTAAGGTTAATATGTCAAGCACCACTGCATTGGGTATTAATTAGTAACACCTGTACTTTAGAGTGCTTAGAAACATAAAAATGCATTGGTAAGACCCTGTACTATTAGTTGTGGGCCCACTAGCCCTTCCCTACACGTATGAGAAAACATGCTCTAATACAGGAGCTGACCCTGAGAGTTTAATTCAATATGTACACAGCCTGGGGCTCGACCTTTATTGAGTGTGCATGCTCTGAGTTTCTCCATTGGCCAGCCAAGTTTAAATGCCATAGATTAGTAACCAGTGAGCTTAACACCATAGAGATCCAACAGATAGTTAAGTGCACAATTTATATCCATCACCCTTCCTTACCTGCACACATTGAGGTTGTAACTCTGGGGTTACCCATGCCCCTCTCCAAGCAATATTAGTCTAAGTTGTTATATGCCTTTGTAGGTTTCACCTGCACAGCGCGTGAAATCTCTTGTATTTAATATATCTTAAAAGGGGCTCTTATCAGTTCACAATGCCGAATTACTGTGTTCATTCGCTTTGTGTGAAACTTTTTTTGTCAACTTTCCTGGCTGCACACATTTACAATACTTCTACTAAAGCTGTTCATACTGTTTAAGCCCCATTGACTGTCAAGATAAGATCTCTTCTCATGGAAAAGGCAGACATCTTCTAACAGTATGCTGGAATGCTTGCTTTTTATTACTTAGATGTGTAAAGCAGATGATTTGGCCTTCGAACATTTTTGGCATTTCCTATTCATGCTTCAGTACCTTTCTTTGCACCTTGTAGGCATTATTGGATTGATTTTTCAACTTAATCTATTGGGTCATTATGATAAAATTCTAAATGTTGTAATAAACATTCCATGTTCAAATATACCAGAGCTATGCTATATTTGACTACTAAACAGGCAGCCACAAGTGCAGTTACCTTGCAGACAACAGGGTCATGGTTTGAATGGTGCAACAGGTGCAGTAGCACTGGGCCCAAAAGTTGTCAGAACTCCTCTAAACACATAATATTGCTATATTTGACTACTAAACAGGCAGTCACCTTGCAGTTAAAAGGAACTTGATTTGAATGGTGCAGCAGGTGCAGTGGCACTGGGGCCAAATGATCTAGGTACCCCACTAAACCCAGATTATTGCTAACATTTAAAACTAAATAGGCAGTCACAAGTGCAGTTATCTTGCAGACAACAGAGTCATGATTTGAATGGTGCAGTAGCTGCACTGGCACCAGGCCCAAAAGTTATCAGGACTCCTCTAAACACCTAGTATTACTATATTTTACTACTAGACAGTCAGACACAATTGCAGTTACCTTGCAGTTAAAAGGGGCTTGATTTAAATGGTGCAGCAGGTGCAGTTGCACTGGGGCCAAACGTTGTCATAACTCCACTAAACACCAAAATATTGCTATATTTTCTACTAAACAGGCAGTCACAAGTGCGGTTATCTGGCAAGCGGCAGGGTCATTATTTGAATGGTGCTGCAGGTGCAGTGGCACCGGATCCAAAAGTTGTGAGTACTCCTTTAAACACCTAATATTGCTGTATTTTACAACTAAACAGGTAGTCATAAGTGCAGTTATCTAGCAAGCACTAGGGTCATGATTTCAATAGTGCAGCAGGTGCAGTGGCACCGGGACCGAAAGCTCCAGGTACCCCACTAAACACCTAATATTGCTATATTGTATTCCTAAACAGGCAACCACAAGTGCAGTTACCTTGCAGACAACACAGTCATGATTTGAATGGTGCAGTAGGAGCAGTAGCACCAGGCCGAAAAGTTGTCAGAACTCCTCTAAACACATAATATTGCTATATTTGATCACTAAACAGGCACTCAAAATTGCAGTTACCTTGCAGTTAAAAGGGACTTGATTTGAATGGTGCAGCAGGTGCAGTGGCACTGGGGCCAAAAGCTCTAGGGACCCCACGAAACCCAGAGTATTGCAAAATCTTACTACTAAACAAGGCAGTCACAAGTGCATTTATCTAGCAGGCAATAGGGTCATGATTTGAATGGTGTAGCAGGTGCAGTAGCACCAGGACCAAAAGCTGTAGGCACTCCACTAAACACCTAATATTGCTATATTTTACTACTAAACAGGCAGTCACAAGTGCAGATACCTTGCAGATAACAGGGTGATGATTTGAATGGCGCAGCAGGTACAGTGGCACTGGGTACAAAAGTTGTCAGAACTCCTCTAAACACCTAATATTGCTATATTTTACTACTATACAGCCAGACACAATTGCAGTTATCTTGAAATTGATCTGAATGGTGCAATGGGGCCACTAAATGCAGAATATTTCTAAATTTTACTACTAAACAGGCAGTCACAAGTGCAGTTATCTAGCAGGCACTAGGGCCATGATTTCAATGGTGCTGCAGGTGCAGTGGCATCGGGGTCCAAAGCTCTAGGATCCCCTCAACACCAAATATTGCAATATTTTACTACTAAAAAGGCAGTCGCAAATGCAGTTATCTTGCAGGCACTAGAGGCATGATTTGAATGGTGCAGCAGGTGCAGTGGCACCGGGCCCAAAAATTGTCAGAACTCTTCTAAACACATAATATTGATATTACATCAATTAATTATATTATTTCGCTATTACCCGCACTATACCACTAGTAACAGCACAATATATTGCCTTTCTGTACATAAACCAGTCATAACCCTTTAACAGACTTTCTGTAACTTATCCTGTACAACTACTCAGCAAGCTAGAACTTACAACCAAAAAACAGTATTATTAATCACATAGGCGAAACCTAATGCATTTACCAATGCTTGTTTTAATTAGGTCGCCATCCCTCCAAGTGGATTAAACAGGCGGGAGGCTCACTCTGCTTTGTCACGAATTTAAAGCAACCTTGCAGAAAATGTATCTCAACTTCTGTATAGTAGATTGATTGCATTCAAAGGATGTAAACAAAACCTATTTGGATCACACAAGCACACCCTGTTCACGTCATCGAATCTGGGAACATTTCTGTTGTGATGCGTGATCTTATCAGTGAGGAGAGTAATTATTTGATATATATAATTCCTTATTTTGTCAACACTAATGTGTAAGCATTAAATTAATGCTGAAAGGCATTCCGTAGATGTTGCAATCACAAACTAATACCGATAAAACGTGTTTCTAGTTCTATTTTTTTATTCCACAGGACAATGCTATGTGCATGTTTTTCATAAAGAATGCGTCACTTCCTCCCAGTAGGAGTCCAGAAGCGATGGTAAAGGTGTACACTAATTGTGGCCCACTGTATTACAGGAAGGAGAGAAACAGCTACACTGTTTCTGTCAGTAAATTTTAGATTTCTCCATTTCGGTTGTTACCAACCAGACCTGACGCGATGGTGACAAAACTGGAAACCGCTGCTTTAAGAGTGGCTACAAATTAAAATAATAACACGTTAAATTGACATCAAACAAACAAGTAAATGAATAATTGACTCTCTGATCTCAATTAACCCGCAGGATGAATATGAAAAGGCCTTTGAAGCAGTTAGTGTGAGGTCTAGCTGAAAAGAGTTTCAGCAATGGCATATGGCAGCTGTGTGTCATATCATAATAAACCAAAGATATGTGAAAATTTGCATCACAGCTAGACATTGCCCATAAGTCATAGCACGAGCCCAGACAGCTATATATTTGCATGTAAGTAGCATATGCATGCATACATCCTTACGTAGGGTTACTGACAAGCTGGTGTTAATTTCATAAGAGAAGTTGGCACTCACTGCTATAAGAAGTGGCTAGTCTAAGAGAGAGATGTGTCATTTTTCTGATAACTGCTGTACCTTGCCATCTTTTGTTAAAGTTAATAATTTAAATAGAGATAAACCTTTTTTGAAAAGACAAGATTTCAAGGGTTGGGTTGTCTTGCTCAACACTTGAGTTGTTGTCTTGCATTTGGTGTTCTCGTAAGTAATTTTTTTTTGTTTTACAGATGTATGCATTGTAAACTGAGATTGTTTAATTTAATTGACATCAACATTCAATTCAAATTTCAGAAACTGAACAGATTTGCCAGTTCAACAAACCCGAACCACACCAGTGTTGTCAAACTGAATATACAGAGGCAAAGCTTCAGGCACTGGTGGAAGGGCTGGACGCAGTGTTTAATAGACGACTTGGACAATTTGTTTCACATACTAGTGGACACATGAAATATTTGCTGTGGCAAAGTTTAACCGACAAGGTCAATGTTGTGGTAAGTGTTGTTCATACCATCCAAGAAATAAAGAAGCCTTGGAATGATTTAAGGAGAATGGGATGGCAGAACGGTGTGGGACATATTAAGAAATAGCCAGTGGTCTTGTATGGCAACAGGTGGTGGCCCACCACCAGAATTACTGATCTGGTCTTGGGAGCATTTAACATACACCATAATCGGTGATGCGTCGATTTCTGGAATTCAAGCCAAAAAGTGAGGATTACAGGGTGATTTACAGATACCCTGCCCCCTTGGCCTGGCGGGGAGGTTATTTTTTTTTTTATTCGCAGTGCAGACAGATAGAAAATGCATATATTTTAGATATAGTTTATATATATTACATTACAGAAGCGACCTAACTGCTCTAGAATTCTAAAAATTGGGAATGTTGTCTCAGATCCAGTAACCCTGCAACAAGGGGTCACACAAGGTTCAATTCTCTCCCCAACCCTTTTCAACCTCTAAGTCAAACCCCTCTGTACAATCCTCAGGAACGCAGGAGTACTTTTCCACCTATACGCAGATGACACCCAAATCTACCTGATGATGCTGGCCAGCAGTGTCATGTAGGTGTTGAACAGGGTGAGGCTGAGGGATGCACCTTGAGGGACACCGCAGGTGAGGTTCTTGGGTTCCGAGGTGAAGGGTGGTAGGCAGATCCTCTGTGTTCGTCCTGTGAGGAAGGATGCGATCCATTTGAGGGTATCTTCCTGGATGCCGGTGTGATGGAGTCTCTTGATGAGGGTATGGTCGGATATGCTGTTGAACGCTTCCGTTGGTCTGAAGAGGTTGTAGAGGTTGGTGGATTGAGGTGTGATGTTTCAGTAGATGGTGTATATATTGTTGTGGAAGTAGTCCGCCAGGGAGTCATAGAGTTCCTGGGAAGGGGAGATAGTGTTCTCGGGGCCTGTCGGGTGGGAGAACTCTCTGGCAATGCTGAAACGTTTTTTGCTGTGGTTGGAGTGCCAGGGCGTCTTGTTCGTGTCTTTTAGGTGTTGGTGGTGTCTGTTGAGGGCTGACTTGAAGGTGGCTAGGTCTGTGGGGTCTTTGCTGGTCCGCCATCTTCTTTCTAGCCGTTTACAGTTGTGTTTCATTGTCCTGAGTTCTGGTGTTTACCAACTGGCTTGTTTGGGAGATATACTGGTCTTGCCGGGCTTGATAGTGGTGACTTTATCGGCACAGCTGGTGATCCATGCAGAAAAGTTCTTGACAGCTTGTTCAAGGTTGGTAGCGGAGTCGGGATGGGTGGTGTTGAGGGAGTCCATCCATTGGGTCTCTGCCACTTTGTACCAGCTGCGGTGGGGGGAGCTGGGAGGTTGTTGGTGCTTTATGAGGATCCTGTAATGGCGAAGTGCATGATTGCATGGTCGGTCCAAGTGACTTCGGTGACATGACTGTACTTGACTCTGTCGCTGGCCATGAAGATTGGGTGGAGCGTGTGTCCTGCGCTGTGTGTGGAGTCGTTGACCAGTTGAGTGAAGCTGATGTTGCTCATGCTTTCCAGGAGGTTGGTGGTGTTTGCATATTTGGGGCCATCGAGGTGGAAGTTGAGGTCCCCAAGGAAGATGTAGTGATTGGAGTCATGGCAAGTAGGGCAATGAAACCTGGAATCGTGTTGCAGAAGCCAGGGCGAGGTGCTGGGGGTCTGTAGGGGAGGGTGCCTCTGATGGTAGTTCTGCCATCGGTTTCAAGCTGGAATTTGAGGTGTACCATGAACGGTGTAGTGTCGTCTTTAGTGGTGGTGCAGTGGATGGTTTATTTGTGGATGATAGCGATGCCTCCTCCATGTTTGTTGGTGTGGTCCCTGTGTATTATCTTGTAGCCACTGGGCGTCGTGGTGGCGATGTCAAGGATGGATGAGGGGTTTAACCAGATCTCTGTAATGAAGATAACATCAGGGCTGAGGGTGGTGATGGTGTCCCAGATTTTGGTGGCATGTTTGAAGATTCATAAGGGACAGAGTGGCACATATGTATTATATGTATTTTGGGTGATCCGTCAATCAGGGGCTGAGAGAAAGGAGGGGGTCCCAAAAGACGTTTTCCCTATGCAGTTGTCCATAGGAAAATTAGACACAGCTACAGCCAAAAAACTGAGCGGAATTACACCAAATTTGGCAGAAACCTAGATCTTAGTCCAGAAAGCGTGTTTTTTGTGATTTGGAGTAAACCCGTTAAGTAGTTCTTGAGGAATTACGTTTCAACAAAATTTTATATTTCTGCAGAGCTGACAGATCTTCAGATAAGATCGTATTAGCTGCTACCACATCAATAAAGATGTGACAGCAGCCATTTTAGAACTCAGCGACTCAGTCCCCTGTTCTGGAAAAATGTTTAAAATATCATATATGGAGGCAAGGTAAAGATACCCTGCCCCCTTGGCTTGGTTGGGGTTATTTTGTTTTATTGGCAGTGCAGACAGATAGAAAATGCATATATTTTCTATATAGTTTATATATATTACATTACAGAAGTGAACATTACATAGGCAGTGACCTAAATAACTGCTCCCAAATTATAAAAATTGGGAATGGCATCTGAGATCCAGTCAGCCTGCAACAAGGGGTCCACAAGTTTCAATTCTCTCCCCAACCCTTTTCAACCTCTAACTCGAACCCCTCTGTACAATCCTCAAGAACTCAAGAGTACTCTTCCACCTATACGCCGATGACACCCAAAACTACCTGAAGCTTTCATACCCAGATGACTGCACCCACTTATCTAACTTCCTGAATAGAATTCAAACTTGAATGGCTAACAACTACCTCCAACTAAACCCAGCAAAAGCAGAATTTCTTCTCATCTGTCCAGAAAAAGGGAACCCGCCTATTCAAGACTGGATGGATCTCCTCCCAAACATGGATGGGGCCCCATCCATCCTTCGAAATGCCAGATCTCTGGGATTCACCCTCAACAGATGTCTGAACCTCTAGAACCATATCTCCTCCATGGCTAAGAGAGCCCATTTCCAGCTAAGAGTTCTTTGGGGAATCATGAAACTCATCCTTGCACACAACTTTAAATTTGTTGTCCAGGTACTTATGTTCTCCAGACTCGACTACGGAATTTCACTCCTTTACGGCATTCCCAAAGTTCACCTAGGTCCTCTCAGAGCAGTCCTAAATGCAGCAGCTCACCCTGTGACAGGACACAAGAAATTCAGCCACATCTCCCCCATTCTGTGTTCCCTTCAGTGTCTTCTCATAGAAGCAAGAGCTCAATTTAAAACTGCCTGCGTCACTTATAAAGCTCTGCACTCCTCTTTACCCTCCCACCTCTCTGAGAAAATGAAAATCTCAGGTGCTAGCCGAGACTCATGAAACGCTCCTCCACGAACCACCCACCTTTAAACACAAGCATTAAATGAGCCAATCCTTTTCTAGAAGCGCCACAAGATTATGGAACTCTCTCCCGCCGAGCCTCCGCCTGACCACGTCATGTCACCTTCAAAAAAAGACCACAAAGCTTTTCTCTTTGAATGACATCTGGCCTAACCCGCTTGTACCCTCTCACGCTCCTGACAAGTGTAGACTAAACTCAACCAGCACAAACAATTGTTGTACAGCTCCCAGTACTGTACAACCTGCCTGTCACTGCTATGTTTTACAATGAATACTTGTGAAACGCTCTACCTCACGGTGAGGCTAACCTGGTGTTCTCTCCACCTTTAATGCTGCATGTATATTTTCTATTTGTTATTGATATGTTCCGCTTTATTATAGAGTGCTCTGATGCCAAAGGGCCAAGTCTTTGCTATATAAAACCACACAAATAAATAAATCCCAGTGCTCAAATATATAATCTCCTGAAAGAAACGGCTTGCACACAAATGTAAAACTATGAGAAGCTTCATGATTATTTCTATGGCAATAGGCCTCTATATTTTTGGTTTCAAATCCTCACCTTCTACCTTCTAGCCAGCCGCGGCCCGTGCAGGTAAGAGCGGTGGGGTGGTGGGGCCGGGTGGGGGTGGGGAGGGGGTTTTGACAAACGACCACAAGGGAAAATGTATTATTTATTTACTTTTCCCTCGTGGTCGTCTGTCGAATCCCCCCCACCCCCCCAACCCTGTCCCACTGCACCACCGCTCTTTCCTGCACGGGCCGCGGCTGCTTCTAACCCTAGAATATACTTACTGGTCCCCATGTTAAGTTTAAAATGAGTAAGTAAATGTTCTTTGCTCATACCAAGTGGATCTATTCTTCAACGGAACACATGTGGAGCTATCTGTTGTCATTGTAACAGCTGAGCACTTGAATACACCCTTTATGGAACATATCCTTGCTCTTCCTCCTAGTGTACTGTAGACACAGGCATAAGAAGCAGAACTGTTTGCACCTTATAGAAAGTGACATTACCAAGGTAGGGAAAGAGTGTTTCACTTGCGATACAACCCAAAAAATCTTTTACATTCTTCAGTACAGGAATAAATAACAAACAAATTGAAAGAATGTAATTCTTCCTAAATAAACCAGCTAAAAGCAAGCGGGTAATAAACCCAGTCTCTGGTCCACACGGAAGACATTCCAGCTTCTGTAAATAAGGGAGAATGGAAAAATGTCCTGTGAAATTGCATTGACAAGATCTCATATTCCACTCCACATTATCCCCAATTTTACTTCAAGAAATCGTAATACATTAGCTCAAAAACATCACCCTTTTAACACAAGGGAGGAAAGGTTCTGAATAGATCTGATCTGCATTTTTTACTCAAAATCACTACGCTCTTTGCTTTAAAAACAAGAATGAATGAGGGCATTAATGTAGGATGGCCTTACCTAGGAATATGAGGCATTACCTAGCAATATGAGGCTGTACGTAACATCAGGTATGAGGTAATTCAGCCAAGATGGCCGACAGGTGAGGAGCTCCGGCCAGGAGCTCCCAGCCAGGCATTGCCTTTTTGGCTTAAATCCCCAGATTTCTACCATCCTCCTGGGACCTTCTTACTCACCTGAGGTCTTGTTTGTCTGCAGTCCTCGTTGCTCTAATCTCCCGCTTGTGGGCTCGAGATCTGTGGCGATGCCCAGGTGGAGCTGCCCGACAGCTATAGGGGAGATTGGCTCCGTTTCTCGCCGCAGCCGTCACCTACACAGCTGGGCATCGGGCACAGCTCTCCTCGCATCACCGCTTCTTGTCTTCTTCCTCCCCCGCCTTTCTCTGGAATCTCTGATGACCTGCGGTCGACGGAGCCTTTCTCAGCGTGGCTGATGCCTCATTGATTTCTCCGGATGGCCGTCAATGAGCTGGGTTGAGGTTCTCCCCTCCTGACCGTCCCCCTGCCTCCGGGTTCGACTGCCTCTGCTTTCCCTACTGCCAGCCCTCCAGCTTCGCCTCCCGTAAGACGACTTGGACCCGTAATGTCTTGTTTTTTTTCCAAATTTGGGGGTGTAGCGGCGGTGAGATCTACGGCACTGCGATACGGTCCCCTTTGAGCCTGTCATCTTCCTTCCGAGCCTGGGAGGCGCGCCCGCCTGGTCCACGCTGCTGCCTCCCTTTCACTGGATTGCTGCCCTGGTGCCCGAATCAGTCTTCCCTTGACCTGCGGCATACGGATCGGACACTGCTGCCCCCGCTGCCCAGAACTTGTGCACGCTGACGGCCCGTTTATGTTTCAGCAATCGCCAGCCCTCCTCCCTCCTTTGAAACTCTGGCTACTTCCCCCTCTAGTTACACTCCGTGGAATCAGCTCTCTTGGTTTTGGACTTGAATTTAGATGAACCCCGCCATTTTGGAATTGTCTTCTTTCGGCGAACATTACCTGGATCTTGCGACCTTTGTCCGTTCCTCCTCCCCGCTGGTCTCCATCTGGGCGACCTTCAAACGTTTTCTCTATTCCGTTGGACTGCTCCACGTTTTTGTCCGACTGACCTTTACCTCTAAACCCCCCCCCCAGGTCTCTTACACTCCTCTCACCTACTACTGTCTCCAATTCCTATTATTGTTGCTGAAATTTCAGGCCCAACACCGGTATCTCCCTCTTTCCTGTCCTGATCTGCTTTCCTTTCCCCTTCTTACTTTTCCCCCTTTCTTTGCCCCTTAGGATGTTTTGTCTCTGTTCACCATGCGCTAATAATGTCATACTATTGTGTAACGTTGTTTCATTATGTGTCTTTATTTGCCATTCTCTAGTAACTCGTGTTTATCACCTACTACTGTCTCCAATTCCTATTATTGTTGCTGAAATTTTCAGGTCCCAACACCGGTTTGTTTATCTCTCACTTTCCTGTCCTGATCTGCTTTCCTTGCCCTTTTTTACTTTTACCCCTTACCTTCTTTGCATCTTAGGATGTTTTGTCTCTGTTCGTCATGCGCTAATAATGTCATACTACGGTGTAACGTTGTTTCATTATGTGACTTTATTTGCCATTCTCTAGTAACTTGTGTTTTTATTGTGTATCACTGTGTAACTTATTTTAATTTTGTGTAACTTGCAACTCGCTGATCCTCTTGTAAAGCGCTCTGATACCACCGAGTCTAGCCTGCGCTATATAAAACTTATCAATTAAAAATAAAATAAATTTAAAAAATAAAATGCCAGTACCTGGTATGTGATGTCACTGTAATGTCAGGTGAAGCTGTACACAGGCATATGACGGCTAAAGCTGCTTCCATGCTGGTTGTACCCGGACATGTGAACCTGCATGTGAACTTAAGACAGTACCTGGACATGTGTTAGCTGTAACTTAGCAGGTGAGGCTGTACATAGAACATGACGACTGTACCTTTGTATATGAAACTGCACATGGAAAATGAAAAATCTACATATCATATGAGGCTGCAACGTGCACAAAAGGTGTAGCTGAGCATATGATTGAACCTGGCAAAAAGGTGGTAAATAGATTATGAAATTGCACCCAGGCATGTTATTAGAGTGTACCTACTGTAGAAGGAAGTGCTTGGGCAAAATGGATCAGGACATGGGTATATGCTGCAGCAATGGGCATCTTAGGGCAATACCCAAATGCTAGCTCTGTTACATTGTAAATGTGTTTAGGAAGCTGTACCTAGTCCCATGATGTCTGTAGATGGAAATATAGAGCTGCACTTTATGTGAAATGGCAGTGCTTGGGAATATCACAGATCTAACGGGCTTATGATGAGACACGTGATGGCTGTAATTAGGATGTGAGGTTACACCAGGTGTAGGTTTGCAATTCCTAAGCATAAGAGGGTGCAACTAGCATATGATGCATGCTTTTGGGACCAATCTTGCTTCTTCTAGCCAGACTGCCCTACATTACATTGTGGAATACTCTGACGCCAAAGCATCTGCCGTACCTAACTGAAGACACTTGTATGGTACCCACCACAGATACTCGGTCTCCCTTGACTCCCTTCCACTGTTCAATCCGTGGCTCTCTGAGTAACTTCCTTATTTTTCTGCCTGCATTGAACGAGTACTACTATGTTGGATATAGTATTCATTAACTATTATTATGGGCATAGTCCAGGACATACAGATTATGTAATGTCAACCTATGTATGCATGATATGCCTGTCCTCTTGCCCATTATCAATCTATCCAATCCCCGCCTGCATTCTCCTAGTGCTGCAGAGTTGGTCTGGTCTATTCTGCAAGAGTTATCATACTGCCAGCCAGTTTCCAGTATGGCAAATATACCAGAGGCCATAATATACTAAGTGCACAAAGATATAACTAGCCTGTGTGCCTGCGTTATGCTCCCCGGGGGCTTTATGTTATTACAGAAGAAGTTGCAGATGCTTGTGCAGCCCTTTCTGTAATACAGATGGTGCCTGCTCAAATATAGCACCAGTGTGATCCTAAGGGGGTGTTACCTCATTTATATGCTGGTGGGGCCATGCAAATCTGGGAACACTTTGCCCTGGAGCCCGTACCGTATTATAGATGCTGGCACAGAGGCAAAGGAGCTGTCATGATGTGCACTGACTTTGTGCCACAAAGAGATAGCTCACAGTTAGTATGCCCCCTTAAGACACCCTCTGTAAAGGGAGAAAAAGGGGTGCCAGGCACCACCGCAAGCAACCTCTTGGAAACATGGAGTTACTCATTGCATCTGCCTGCAGGGGGATCTCTGCTCCCCTTTTTAAAGCAGGTTGTGGTGCTGCCTGCACAATAATGCAGGCCAGTTGCTTCAAACAGTTGCCCCATCTTTCACTAATGCACTGCTCCCAGTGCAGGCGAGAGTTCTTAGCAGTGTTGTGGCAGCGCATTAATTGTAATAGGGCTGACTAGCAGTGGGCAATGTACATAATATGGGCCTAGGTCCACTAAAAATGGTCAAATCTAGACTGAGGCAAGAGATGTCCAACCCAAGGGAACACCCTGCCCAAAACAGATATTTGGCCACATGTTTTCACTTAGTTATTTAAACTTTCAAACGTTGGTCGTATACTTGTGGTTTTGAGCTGTGCTGTGCTTCATGCTTACCAATGTAATATCTAGTGTAGTACTGGCCTGGATGTAGTTAAGGAGGACTTTGCATGTGTGGCGTGTGTCTGGAAATGCAGGAAAGGGGAAATTGGTCCATGTCATGCCAACAACTGCATGGCCATTGCAGAATCTTGAAAATCGCCTTTTTATATTGTAATTAAAGCTAGGAAATGTTGAAGAAGGGAGGGAAAAGCAAAAGGCTGAAGAAGAGGTCTTTTGGGGTCTGACGACCAGTTCTGGAAAGACACTGACTCATCTGGTTTCAGATCTCTTGTGTACTCTTCATTACGTACAATGTGTTGCAAAACCACATTATTGCATTGATCACATTTTGGGAGCCGTAAATTGTATTTTTGATCTGATCTCAAACTGTGCAGTTCTTGCATATAAAGTGGCCCAGCACTGTGTGGAAGGCTCACTGCTTCTGAGACAGTGTTTGTTTAACATTGTGCTTTCCTAGCCCTTGTAAAATAATCTCTCAGATTATTTCCCTATTTAAAGGCAAAAAGTAGGTGGCTATCATGAAACCATCATGGTGTCCTGCCTATTGGACAGTGACCCAAACCAATTATTAATTATAAGTCCTATTAGTCTTGGCACATAGTTCATATGTGGCCTGCCTATCGTACAACAAGTATCTCTTCCTTGCTTTTCTGACCCGAGCCTTTAGATGGCCCACATTACATCATTTGTTGTACAGAAGTTCTAATTTCTGAAATTAGTCTCTCTTTAAAACAGTTATGCCTAAACATTAGGAATTGCTAATTTCTTTGTCCTCATACCACCAAAGCTACTGCCATCTCAAGTGAACATTTAAGGGGGGAAGACCATTTTTACACCTGATGCATTTGAGGTGGTCTCACCACACCAAACTGGGCTAAAACACCTGTACTGATTTGGTGTTAGATGGAATCATAGGACAGATTGACTTTCCGGGGCCAACACACCGCCATCTCAGGAAATCAGCCCAAATAGCCTCAGCCCCTTCCGAGGTTGTCCTTAAATCCATCCCACAGATGGGATGTACGGCTTTGAGCCAATCTTCCTGGGAAGGAGGTGTTGGATCTAACCAATGTTTACAAATCTCCCTTCTGGCCAACAGCACAAAATAAAGCATCAAACATCTCTGAGTTCTCCTCAGAAAGCAGAAGGAAGCAGTGTCCACTTCCATCAACATCAACACTGAGTTCAGCTCAATATTAACTCCCAAATAATATTACACAAAATGTCCCAGTACCCGCGGATCAAGGAGTAGGTGGCAAACATGTGCTTGTCGTTTGCTTTGGGGTGGCTGCTTCGTCTACATCTAGGGATCGGGTTCTGCACAAATCTAACCAGCCTTATGGAGTCCAATAAATTCTATTGAGAGTAAAGAAATGGTTCCTTTTTAAATTAGCCGCTTTAACCGTGGAGAACAACAATTTTAAAGATTCTGACCACAGATGCGGAAGATCGGTCTCTGGAATCAACCCCTCCCAAACCACATACAGAGCCTCCAAAGCTTTATTGTCGGCGTCCAAGGACTTCCAATACCATATGGATGCTTCTTTATTAATAGGACAAGTTTCTTGCATGAGTGACTCTGTTGCCCAGTCTCCGCCATTCTCCTGCTTATCACTTACATACCATGAGGAGAGTTTCAGGTATTTAAATCTAGAGAGGGAGCCCACAGTCCTTGCCTTGAGTACCTCCCATGGTAATGGCCCCTGAGCTGTAAGCAATTTTCCCCAAGGTGATACCCCAGCCTTCTTAGGCGGATCACTCAGACCATCCAACATGCACACAGTGGTACCCGGGGAGTCCCAGACTGGTGGAAAATCTGAGTAGTAACTGATACCCAGGATCTTCCTAACTCTGCACCACAAGCCTAGAGCAGCCTTTAAAACCTTCAAATGGACCTTTTTTTTTTTAAACTTCAGGGCCCCAAGGTTCATCTGGGCTACTAGTGGGGCCAGACTCTTTTGGAAAAAATTGAGGAGAAGGTTAAAGAAAGGGAGACTGGCGCTACCAGACTTAATTCTTTATTGTATGGGCTTCCAATTCAAGAATTGCAGAATTCTTCTTGGGACACCGGATAGTTCAACCTCGGGTAAGATCTTAGTAGAGACTATTAGCGGGGTGAGAATCAGAGGTTTTCTATATAGGAATTGCTCATTGTTGATTGCTCCAACCACAGACTGTCCCTGAGAATCATCGAATAATATCTTTAGAAACTCAATTTTACTTCTTATTAGTGAGTTTCTTCTAGAGTGCAGTGCACAATAAGTTATTTTCAGGTATTACAGTCACATCCAAAAAATGTAGTTGTTTAATGTTGCAGTCCATGGGGAATATTAGATCTGGAGTCTATCAATTTAGATAATCATGGGATTGTTTCAACATATCTCCAAAACCCTGCCATACTACAAAAACATCATCTATGTTGTGCTTCCATGTTACATTTGAGGGGAAAGGTTTCTGGTAACAATAATACATCCATTCTTTTTCATATGAAGCTACAAACAAATCAGCCAAATATGAGCAAATATACATTAGACTATAAATTGAGTACTGCAGGCACAGATCTCAAGTAACTATAACTCGTGCCATAAGGTAACTATAACTTGCGCCCTTACCATGAACTGCTAATTACCCCACATATTACATCACTCATGACATCTTCTATGACCTCATTGATAATATCACTGCAACATTTGCAATTAATTTATTGATGAGAAAACTGTGCATGGCGGGGCGTGAGTTATTGTTACCTTATGGCACGATTTATAGTTACTTGAGATAACTATAGCTATAGCTATAACTATAACTGCTGAATTTCTGTAGTTTGTAGAGTTTAAACGTTATGGTGTTAGTGAACATTTCACCTAACTATAACATTACTTCAACCTTTACATTTTTCAGTGAATATATATGGTTATATAAGCACACACACACACACACACACACAATTACAAACAATCACAGTTTATATGCACAAACATTTTTCAATAATACAACCATGAATCTCAACAATCTACAATAAGGAAAGACACATAAGCCACATTAAAATGTGGCTTGCATTAGACAATAACTGAGTAATAAATACCATATGCAATAGCAAAATCAATGTTTCTGATCAAAGAATCAATCACTTAATCGAAAGAAGAAAGAGCAACAGGAGTTCAAAGGTTATCTATTTTAGCAACTAATGAAAAATCCAGTGCTGTAAAGCAAGAAAATACATGGTAAAAATGTAATACATTTCACATTGGAAACGGAAAAGTCAAAAAGATATTAAATGACACATTTCATACAAGTTTAGTGTGGTATAATTTAATTTGTCCAAACACTGGGCTAAAGTGCAGAAGGGTGAGAACTTCCCAGGCACCCTTCTAAAATTATCATTTGAATGACATACGATAGACAGCTATGGCCACCAAATGGTACAAAGGTGGGAAAAAGTATTACGTATTTGTCGTTTATTCTTCAACCATTCTAATCACATCTAAGTTACATGTGTTTGTGTTAAATGAAATCTACATCACAAATAATTATACGTTGACTGTGAAGCTCTTAAGGCACCACTTAATTTGGTTTAACTCTAACAGTTACGATGAAAACATACTCTGGGACAGCTAATTAGCTGTAATAAGTTGCACTATCCCTGTTTGCACTGTGTGAGGAAAAGGGGTGCATTATATGGTGTTGTTATGCGACCTCCCCATGTAATACACTTACCAAGCCATTTAGGTCTAGTAGGTTTTGTCTGAAAAACCCTCAGCTGTGACACTGAGTGGCAAGGCTTACACAGAGGAACAAGTGTAAAGAATTCAAACAGCATCAAACCAATTGAAGAAGCTGACATGACACTCAAGAAATCTGGCACCAATTTATAAAAATAGACTGTATTTTTATAAGAATTTAGGCACTAGAATGAAAAAGTTCCACTACAGGGTTCAGGAGATATTGATTTTACAAGTGATAACAAATTAAAGCAATTTCACTCAACTGCGAACAAGCCTTGGAAAAGTCAACAAATTGGACACTTAGAAACTTTTTCAAAGAAAACGTAGGTAAGTGTTAATGTGGTTGATTAGAAGTACTTGAGGCGGCCAACTCCGACAGGGAGCTAGTCAGGGGGACCAGCAAGGTCCCCAAGAAGAGTTACCTTCACAGAACAAGCACTCCTTCAGCAGTTCTAGATACCTTATCCGCATTGCAATGGATTCTTATGGAGTGGTCCTGATGCAGAGGATGAAGGATGCTGCAAATGATATAAGTAAGCTGTGTATCCGATACGGTCTACTGGGTTCTTCCTACAGGGGCTCCTCGGTCCATGAAGATGGTGAGGGGTCCTGGTTGCAGGGTCGACGACCCTCGAAGCTCTCTCCGGCCTGGCTGAAGTTTAGTCGCCACTGGACTACCAGTCGCCCGTTATTGCGGTCACAGGCCAATCCTTCCTGGGTCAATAACTTTCCTTCTGAGGGTCCCAGAGACACTTTGACAGCACTCCCAGAATCAGTGAACTCGGTGTAACTCTGTGTTGGGTCTTGGTCCACAGTGCTGCACGGAGGCGGTGGTAGCTACTAAATGACTTTGGGCTACCTACTTGCCACAGCAGGCTTCTTCACCTGTTGTGTCCCTGTATAGCAAACAGGAGGGCAGTCAGCTGGTCCTTGTGATCTCTTGACTTGACTGGGCAGAGGACACAGCAGGCACGGTCCCTCTCTTTGTTAGTCACCAGGTGCACCAGACACAGTCTTCGTCGGTGCAGTCTCTCTTTGCTGGCCCCTCGGTGCAGCAGGGCAGTCCTTCTTTGATCCTTCTTCCAAGCCGGTTGTTATCTGGGTCCTGGGTGCCAGGGATGCCCTATTTATCTTCAGAAAATGCCCTCAGGGTAGGAGGTGGTTGGTAGTCACTGGGCTATCAGGTCCCCTCCCTCCTGATGTCCACATCCTGGGATGTGTGGCATCTGGCTATCCCAGGATGCACCATTCTGCCCACTCCCAACATGGCAAGACCTCTCTCTCAACACTCAGAGCCCACTAGCCCAAACCCAGAAGTGTGGCTACCAGGGTGCTACACACCCCTGGAAAAACTGGTTTGAAAACTGGCTTCTCTCCTGTCCCCAGTGCCAGCCTGTCTGCATAAACAATAGGGTGCCTCTCATCTAAGTCTTACCCATTTACCCTTCAAAGACAGCTTTTCCTTTGAAGCTCACCTTTTGGGCTAACAAGCATCCTGCAGGAGGGAGGTAGCATCTCTCTCCCATGCAGGACCCTATTGTGTCCTTTCCAGGAGGATAGAAAGCTGCCTGCAGGACAATCCCGTGCACATCAGTAAAGGGGCACTAGAAACCTTAGGCAACAAAAGTGGCAACTTCTAAAGTTGCACTTTGCCCACCAGTGACATTAAATTTGATTTAACCATTACATTGGATTTAAAGCACTGATTCTTTTTATATCAAACAGTACCATCCTTAGTAGTCCCATTCAGACGTTAACATGGCTGGGGTGCCAGGCTGTAACTCTACACTTGCCAATGGGGCCACTAGCCTTTCCACAGTAAAAACAACAATTTAAAGTTTTTACTGCTGGAACATGTAGAAGTACAGGTTCCACTTTTTAAAATATGTTTTTATTGTTTTCACTGATACACAACTAGAAACTAGCATCAAAGTTGACAGCTTCACCTCCATCGCCACAGGTAGGCCATATCCCCCCCCTCCCACATCAAGAAACATACATAACCAATCTTTTTCCTAAATTTGTGGATTTACCAGAGAACTCCCCAGTACCCCCTCCTCCCAGCACTGCTGGTCACTGCATCCCTCCTGCGCAGCAGGCCCTGCCAACACCCTACTTTCATCCCCCTCCTCCATGTGCGTGCCCTGTGTACTCACATGCGCAGTCTGCACTCAGAGTCGGATCGCAGGTTCCACTTTTTATGATACAGCACCCTGCCTTACGGCTCATTAGGGCTCCCATAAGGGAGATATACATACATTAAAAGGGGAGTTTTGGGCTTTGCCATCACTTTAAATGGCAAAGTCGAGTTAGCAGTTTTAAACTGCCCTTCCAGTCTGCAGGTGGCAGACTGGGAGCCATATTTTACCTTGTTGTACTCGTGGAGGCACAACTAGTGCTGCAGTCTACAAGAGACACCTCAACCTACAGGCCCTAGGTACCCCTGGTGCCAAATAGTAGGGACTTACAAGTAAGGCGCTGTGGTGAGGGGTCCATTCGCTCCGGTTACTTACCTGGAATCGGGAGTGTGGACCTGTCCGATACGCACCACCTGCCAAAGAAAAGAAACCAAAATGTCAGAGGGGAGGAGGGGCTGATGCTGTACCTCCCGTCTGCGAAGGTGAAGATGGACTCTGCTTTACAGGAGCACATGGAGGAGACGGGGCCAAAAAACGGCAGAAGAACTTGGAATGGGCGTTCCCTTTCAACCAGGAAGACGCCAACCAAAATGAGGAGTGCCGAAGGAAGGAAACCGGCGCCGCTGCCCTGGAGATGACCACACATCGCCAAACCCCTGCAAGCCTCAAGGAACCAGTGACAGTAGAGTAAGGAGATGTGAAGGAGACCGAGGAAGACCTGGATCAATGGAGTGAGGACTGGTGGATGCCACCAGCTTTTGCCTGCTAGCCGCCACAACTCAGGAGATTTGTGGCTACTTGGGTGAGTGAATTGAGCAAAGCCTCCTGGGAGCATTACAATTCCCGGGCCCTACTTTGTACACCTATTTCTCTTTTCTGGCACTATATTCTTTCTTCATGGTAATTATAATATATATGCTAGCCTTACTAAATTCATCTGCTCTTATTGGGTTTTTAATTTTTATTGTGATGCTCATGAGCGCCGGACTAGTGAGATAGGCGTGAAGGACATCGCTCCCTTATTGCCTGCCAGTAGGGTTTTAAGGAAAGAGAGCCTTATACACTGAACCAGTAGCGTAACCTCGGTCTCGAATTGAGCTGGGAGCCCTTTCCCTCGTTTTTTCATGGGTGACTATGACGGGTTCCCTTTCAAATTAGTTTAAAGAAAAGATAGACAATCCTTACTCATACTTACCCATACCCATGCACTTCCCCAAGGATACTGGCGGCGACCATCCCGAGACCCTAGAAAAAGAAAGGAGATGATTAGACCGGGGTTACTGCATTCCTCATCATTTCCACCATTCAAGAAGCTGGATATGCATTATGTGAAACATTGACTGCCTATGGGCGTTATCATAATTCTAATATTTTGTTTCATCTATTGTAGGTGTTATCAATAAAAGTCACCATTTGGAAAACAGAAAAGCCTCCAAAGCCATATTTCTGCCCTTCCCTCCACAGTCGGGTTATGCCCATTGTGGATACGCCAATTTAACATACAGCATTTTAATGGTCAGAGTATAGCAGGGCTCAGGAAATTTCAGAGCCATTACACCAGTGCCTTGTAGTCAAAATGGGGGCAAAAAGTAGGGGACAAACCTGCAAAAAGCCTGTTTCCTTACACACTGGCAAAGCAAGTTAAAGGTGTGCAGACAGGGACAGTGAGCCCTTTATAACCCTAGGCCTCTAAAACATGATCACATTAAGCAATCTTTTTTTTTTTTTTAAAGCAGCCCATTTTCTCTAAAGGAAAATGGGATGCATTTTTAAAAAATTACACAAAGCTTTTTTATGAGCAGGCAGTGGTCTCAAGGACCACTACCTCCTCATAAAAATCGTTTTTGTGAACATTCACAAAGGAGAGTGGGTCCCTTGAGGACCTCTTCCTATTAGGGAATGGCTTACTACCTACTTTGAGAAGGTGGAAAAATATTAATGTTTTGCAACTAGATTTCCACTGCAAAACATTAATACATCCCTAAAGGATTTGGTTTTTGGAAGGGACATGCCCCTTCCAAATGCCGATTCGGTTTCTTTTCCCAAACCTAATTAGCGATTCAATAACATGCGGTAACTAATCACCGAATCGCTAATTGGATTTGGTGAATTTAAAAATTCCAGTTTGTGGTTGGAAAGGCTTGAATTTTACGAATCGAAGCCTTCCCAACCGTAAAATGGCAATATACATGAGGACCTTTAAATAATAACTGTTGGTATATTCAAACATAAATGTGTCATAACATGCCAAATTAAAAAAATGTTCCATTTTAATATTGTTGTGTGTTTCCTGCATGTCCCATTGTAGTTTTCCCCATGTTAGCCTAATTCTGCACTTTTTAGGATGCATTTTCTTTTGTACACGTTACTATATAAACACACTTGCTGTTTTGCCACACTGTATTTTCACACAGAACCTGCATATGTTTTCGTGTTCTGTTCTTTTCCTGGGATTTAGTCTGAATACCATAGACAAGGTCAACAACAATGACCCTTGTTATTCTCTCTGGTCAGGCACTAGCACCTAGACATAACACGAGAATGAAGCTGCTCTTTAAGAGCATACAGGTCTTGTCATATAACTGAGCACAGGAGCAAACTTGTTTCAGAACTCTCGCTCCGTGTGTCTACCACGGAGCGAGGGTTCTGAAACAAGGTTGCTACGTCAGCTGAGATGTAGAACATCCATCTGTGTATGCTAAGGTATGCTACTAATCCCAGAGATCTTTGATATATAATCATCTAGCTTCAGTAGAAGGGAGGTGGGTTTAGAATATTTTGGGCCTCATTTATGAGGCTCCTTGCGCTGTCGGAATGCCACTTTTTTTGATGTTCCATGGTGCAGGAGCCTGCTCCATATTTACGAGGCAGCACTAAGCCACTTTTTTTGGGTTAATGCTGCCTCGTAAATATTGTCCCCTTTAACGCAGTTTTCTGTGTTAAAGGGGCGTGCCATGGGTGTTGCTGGGGGAGTTCCCAGCAACATCCATGACATTTTGACGCTGCCCCAGATTTACGAGAAATCGTAAATCTGAGGCAGCGCCAAAAACGTATGCCTCCCCAGAGGAGGCGTAAGGGAGGCACAACGTGGAGAAATATCTTTATTTCTCCTCGTTTTTCCTTTTTCTATGTGTGCTGCAGAATGTAGCACACATAGAAAAAGGAAAACGCCTCTTGTGATTGTTTTTGTGCAGGAAGGTTACCCTTCCTGCACAAAAAAAATCATCCCCTTAATGCAGGCACCCTTGCACCATGGTGCGATGGTACCTGCGTTGGCACACGGCAGCCCATTGTGCGCCCGTGAAGGGGAAAAGGGCAGGAATGTGCCGTATCTCATAGATATGGCGCATTCCTGCCCTTTTCTTTTGCTGTAGGGCAGTGCAGCAGGAAGGCCTGCTGTGCTGTCCTACAGCAAAAACACGTAAATGATGCCCTCTGTCTTTTAACTTGGCAGGGCTTTTTATGATATATGGTTTATTGACCATGCTAATGGTATTTTTAGTATGCATTTATTTTCTTATTGTGGCACGAATTCTACATTTTAGGACACTATAGTTTGAATAAATATTCTAAACTTCCTTCATGTCTCTTGTTTATTTTATTGTGGACAAGTATGAGTGAGAGAGCGAAAGGTTGTGTCCTGTTATTGCGATCCCTGAGAGGATCGAGAGTGTTGTGTTCTGGGGGGCCAATTCACTTGTTTCTCTGGTAAGGTTCGGAGGGCAAGTGAGGCACTATAGCTAGTCGGACTCTGGCTCATAGATTCTGAGGTGGCATGATGACTCAGTCCCTACATGCCGATGGTCTGTGATCCCAAGCATAGTTCTGTTCCCGAGCAGAATCCCTGCACCAATATTAAACTTAAAAAATTAAATCACCAGATGTCCAAGGGTTTTAGTATTTGCAAATCCTCTGATTCGGTAAATCAAGGTGTTTGCGAATGCTAAACCCTTTTTTTAAATGCACTAAGCCTCTCATTTAACGAATCTCTAAATGGGTTTCGGAAACCATTCCAAATCAGTATTTGGAAGGAGCATTGTTAGGGCGTCCCTTCCAAATACTGATTCCTTATGGCATGCATTATTATTTTGTGACTGGCATCCAGCTGCAAAACATTAATATTTTAAAGACTACACAAAGGAGGTGCTAAACCATTTGCAAATGGGAAAGGGTCCCTTGGGGAATGTTTAAAAACCATTTTTAGGGGTAGGCAGTGGCCCATGGGACCTCTGCTCACTCCTCAAAAAAGTTTGTGAAACTTTTCAATTTTTTTTTAACATTTCCCATTGTCTTTACGGTAAACAAGCTGCATTTAAAAAAAATTATTGTTTTTTTTAAAAGCAATCACAGTCAGCAGAACTCCATCCCTGTGATGATAATGAATCGTTGTGGGTTACAATTTGTCACCTACCCCATTAATATTAATGAGGTAGGACAAAGTGCGACCCACTACAATCCCGTATTTTGTGAACTGACCTATTAGTACATAGGTTGGTTCTCAAAATAACAATGCATTCAGTAACAGTTGGTGTGAAAATTGTGACCACTGTGGCCCAAAATTCTTAATATTGTTTATACCACACTTTTGATAATCTTGATACATATTAGTTCCTTCAGACAGTCAATCAGATTCCCAAGAATAGTATCAATAAGCCCTCTGCTTCAGCTGTCACAAAATACAACTATTTAGAGGGTCAACAGAGAGAGAGAGGGGGGTCGAGAGAGAGAGAGAGAGAGAGACAGAGAGAGAGAGAGAGAGAGAGAGAGAGAGGAGCCTGGAGACAGGTCTAGTACAGTTATGTGTTAATAGCAATACTGACCTTGGTGGTAGCCATTGCTGTTACTTACGGTCCTTTAATCCCCTTATGGACACTTGTCTGAGGCATGGACCCCTGATTTTGGTGAGGGCTATTAACTAGTGAAATTAACTGGCTTTGCTGTCAGTAAATTGCTAAAATCTAACTGAGGCCTGTGCTCTTCTATGCTGTGGCTAACAACTGTAGCTCTATACATTGATGAAGCAAAGAATAGTTTTTTTTCAAAGTGTCCTTCCTTGGGTAAGACCCATAGAGCCCTGCTTGACCGCCAACTCCGCCGTTAAAAATGCTGTATGCTCCACTACCTTCTACTCATTGCACTAACATCAAACTAGAACCAAGTGGCAGTGGTAATATAGAGAAAGTCAAGCCAAGCGGGACACTTCATACTTCACGGGTTACTCCAGATGACTTACTGATGCGAACTTACACCTAGAATTGAGGCTCTGTTTATCACAACGAGCACGCCAGTTCTTCTTTCTACACGAGACTGCTCCCGCATTTATCTTGGAAGGCACACTGTTACGCTGATTAGAACAATTCACACTCTCGTCTATTACAACGAGTGCTATAATTTCAAGGGTCCAAAAGTGCTGCTTCTATACTCAAGATTCAAAGTCTGAAGTTGGGACCATTTCTATTGCTGTCTCAACTCCCTAACACAACTAGGGGACTCTGGACCATATATGTGCTTGTACAGTTTAAGTTTGAGCCTTGAAAAAGTCGTCTACACGACGAAACACGTGTCGGCTGTCTGCATCTACGCTACAACTTCGTGTCAACATTACCAAGAGTTTTTACATTTCCATACTTGTATTTGGACTGTATCATCTTGTCCAGTGTGTTTTACCTTGGTGTTATATTTGCGATTAAATTTAACTGACAACAGGGTCAGTTTAAAAAACTAATTTAATGCTGTGCTCTGTACCTTAGTCTTTTGAACTCATTGCACTAACTTTTTGAATTGGGTACACCACAGAGATTTTGGAAGACCTCAGACTCACACACCCACCCTCCAAATATCATATTTGTATCCTTCAGCTAGCGAGTAGGCAGAATGAATGGACTGAGTTATCAAATGGCTTGACGTAACTTGCCTTGAGACAAATACGTAGTGCTTAATTTGTGCTTGTGGTTGCAGGTCACTTTTGGGGGCCTGGACTTTTCATCATTAGAATTCTACCCAGAGCAATAGAGAAAAATGAAACAACAAAGGGGAAGGAGGTAGAGAAAGATAGGAAAACATAATAAAGGGATAAATCAGGGATGAAAAAGAACCTGAAAAAATGAGATAGAGACAGTAAGTATATGGTTGTGGAAGCAAGAAATAAAAGGTGGAATCAGGAATGGACAGGCTTAGTATTCGGCAACCCCAGCTTTTGTCACCATCAACAATGGACTCCAAAGAAAAACGTTTAGTCGCTACATTTTTTTTTTTTTTTTAGGAATTAGGCACTGCAAATACATTCATAGTATGTGCACTAAGAGCCACATACATACATAATACACAGGTCCCTTAAGGCAGACTCGGTACCCTTCTCCCAACTATGTGGCTAGTTAAAAATTCTAAAGAAATACAGATGCCTTGGAAAACATTTATCCACTGCCAAATCCGAGTTTAAGTAGTGTGCATTAATTGAGTTAGACCTCACGCCTGCTGCAAACAGGTCAGGTTGCAAGCACTAGATCGAAGGGGACAGATGTATGAAAAGATTTATCACAAATTTTGTGCCAACTTTTTAAATGTTTCGATGGAACCTATGTAATAACAGGTCACAATGCAAAATGTCCAGCCACAGGGGTTGCAGAATGATTTACCTAATGAAAAATAATGAGGTGGGTAGGTCGCTATTTGTGTCGTCCTGTGATTAGCTACACTTACAGGGGTGGTGGGCTCCAAGGAACAGTGGGCCACCAACCCTGTGTTTGAATTCATGGATGAAAAACCTTTTTTAAACCTACCTGTGTCCCTTAAAGGAACTGGTACGGCTTTAAAAAAAATCCCATCCAGGAACACATGGGGAGGAGGAGGCAGTACCTGCTTCACAGAGGACGCATGACATGATTCCCAAAGGGGAAGCTGCCCAACGCTCCAGCAAAATCAGCTTTGCCCTTTGTGAATTTGTTACTACCTCCTTGGCAGAGTCAGAAACTTAAATGCAGTTGTAAACCCTTGACACATACCATTCCGAATCACAATTAGGATTGGAATAGATTAAGTACATTGCAAAAAATCATTTGCCGGTCCCAAACCTTCTGATCTTGCGAATCGGTGACTGCAAAATAGCTTTGTACATCTGCCCATAAACACGATGGGTTAGCATTTGAGATTCAGACAGCACTGACAACATGAGATTCGAAGGAGACGTTTCCACCCAACATCTCCGCTGGGCAATTCACTGTCTTCGGAAATTATATTTTGCTTCCAAAAATGGTGCGTACATTATTTTTAATTGAGCTCAAGAAAATCCACTGTCCGAGAAGAGAAACGCAAGTTTTGTAAGAATATTCAGATTGAAGATGAATTTATTAACAACGGGCAGAACATTGCCGGAGCAGTTATTTATTATGACCAGCAGATGTCAGTAGTGGCCCGGCGAGCGCTGATGTCCTTCCTTTCTTGATGAAACTCTTACCCGGTAGTTTCCAGAACTGCCAATCTAGCTCTTTTGGCTGGAAGGAATACCCATAACGCAATCCTAAGTAGAATTCGTCTTAGTTATTCTTTGACTAATTCAATAAAGTTGTAATACAAAGTGCCATAAAATATCCCCGCAGACTACAGAATGACTGGTTCCCTTTTCCCTTTCTCACTGTATCCTATCTGAATGCAAGATTCGTGGCTCTTTATATTAACCGTTCTTCTGAGTTGTATCCTTCCTTATTTCACTCTCACTGACTGTCTATCGCAGAGGTGTTCGGGTGCCTTCGCAGAGAGAATAGATCATAAGACCGGCAACCCTTTCACGTAAGTACCTGTGATTTTTAGCATTTCAAAGGCAAGGCCACTGGGGGCGCAGTGATTGCTGCAGGCGCTGTACTAATGTGTATAATTGGTTAAAGCGTTTTACTCCCATAAAGCACTCTTCTCATTAAGCAATTAGACAATCTTTATCGAAGAGCTGGTGACCTGTAGTAACAGGGGTTCTTCGACATTGCCATAGACAATGAAAACGCTGCTTTCCAGTTACTTTTTCCACTACTCTTCACAGGGTTTCAAACCTTTTACAAGCTATCTACTTGACATCGGATAAGGAAAGCGAGACAGGGCCGAGTGGGGAGGTTGGAACTAGTATTCTGGTCTTCTGTTTTCATAGGTGACCATTTAAGGCTGAGTCACAAATATTTGGGCAGACATAAGCCCTACTTAGGTGCATAAAACATCTTGGGTCATAGATTCCAAGATCCTTATTCACAGAGGGCTCGATCCACAAAGCGATTTGCTTGCCCAAGTGAGACTTAAATGCCCAAAGAGCATAATTTAGAAGTGCAAATCCAATCTTGTGACTCTCAAAACTTGAATATGCCCATAATATGTCAAACTAAACTAAGTTCGTGTAAATCTCTTCACAAGGAAGTGCTTGGGTGTTTCGGAGAGCAGAAATATGCAACAGCTGGTATGTAAGATGATGAATCAGCTCGAAACACTGTGGCCCTTCACAGACAATTGCAGGTGGTTTCCCATGCTGAAAAGAGTTACAGATGTACTCCTGTCGTGGGTAGGAGCAAATATAGTTTCAGAACTGAACAATGGGCCCATAAAAGTAAGACATTTCTCTTTGGGATAAATACTTTCTTGGTAGCAAAAAAAAAAAATTAAAGTTACTCAGTGTAAATGCACTGATATGTTAAAATTATGCATTCTGAAATATCCACTCGATATGTATCCAAATGTGTCAATGATTGCGATTGTGGGTACTCTCGGGAAGCTACAATTGTTACAGCTTCCTAGGAGCTCTCCTGGAATTCTTTGTGATTTTCAAGCAAGTCAGAAATTTGCTCATAGGAGCAACCCTTGAGCAGTACATTTCTGACATCTTTTCGAATCTGCCCCGAACCTCAGTGGGGATTATACTCACATATGGAACTTAAAAGTGTGGAAAATCTGCTAGCACAGCACATTTTCAGCAATACTATGGAAAACGGTCATGGGAGGAAAGGGCCTGTGGTGGTGGCGCTTCAAAATGCCTGGAACACCCACAAACTTGTAAGGTCGTGCTCCCTGCTTTTGCCACCCAGGAAACACAGAGCTAAAGGAAGGAGTAAACATCTTTCCAGGGTGAAAAAGGAAAGGGACCAACTCCAAATTCCATGGGGATGGAGGTGCAGGGTGATCCCCAAAGAGATAAAAATGCGCTTGGCGTTGGTAAAAATAAAGAAAAAGTTTTACTTGCAAATACAGGAGTGAGGTTCATGTCAGAAGACTTTGCAATGGAGTGCACGGTTTTTGCAGATTTCCATGCATAATCAGGTGGATCTTTGTGAATCTACACAAAGTCGAAAATCCTTGTAAAACTTAGGTTTAGGTCCACAAATTGTCCCTAAGACTTTGGATCACAACCTCTCTTCTGGCGCCAACAACGCACCGACATATTGGTGTCAAATTTTCCTAACATGATGTCATCAGCAATGTTTTCAGTTTGCAGTATTGTCTCATAGCGGTTGGGGTGCAAAGAATATATTGAACCATTTCATAGGCTGGGTGCTTGGAATACATCAGGTCATGGCATGTGCTTGTTGGATTTTGGAATGTGAAGTATATAATGCATACCACATAGTTACATACTTTTCACTATAAGATCTAATATCACTAGCCCGAATTTGTTCTCAGAGGAGGGTGAATCTTATAGAAGAACTGCTTGAATCGATGGAAGGCTAGTTAGGAAACCTAAGTCTAGGCTCTGCGAGATTAAAAATATACAGAAACGTCTAGATAAGGTGATGCATTATAGGGTACAGTTAAAATGTTAAAACGTTCGCCCTCTTTCTGAACCTATGACTGTGAAACTGCTCAGCAATGTAATAAGAATACGAAACACTTATTTTGCATAGCTCTTACTTTTGCAGTTTTGCTACTTTAAATAACTGTTGCCTAGAGGCCTGGTGATTGTTCTATTTCATAGGACTCTAGAATGATTTGAAGCGCATCATTAATCCCTCTCATTGCCAATGCAAAACATAACAATAAAATCGGGGGACTGCTAAATCTGTTTGCAAATAAAAAGTACAAAGAAGGGGGACTTACTTGTTGTGTATACAAAACATGCTGGATTTTTCTTGTCAGAAATAGCAAATAATTAATTAAACATGTCATCTTACAAGGATAATACACTTACTATGTACCAGTATTTACATTAGGCAGCTGTATTCCAATTGCAGAGGCTTATGTTGTCTCAAAAGTTAGTAACCAAATGCGGTTGAGAAATATGTCACCTTTTCCAGATCACATTCAGTTTTTTTTTTTTTTTTGCAGAAACATGAAAGTGAAAAGTAGCAAAATGAATACAGGTGTTAAGGGGAAGTAAAATGTTAATTTAAAAACACTAAAAGTTGCTTATATAATCATTCATTGAGGGAAATTAAACCAGAAGTCAGCAAGCATGTTCCTATATATTTGGCTTTAACTTATTTCAGGCTGTAGTAGAATTGTTTTCTATAAACAGACTTTAGATAACTGAAATTAGTACATCCTCCACAGTTATTGTCCTCACAAATATTTATTTGGGAGTAGCAATATTACAATCTGCCTGGAGACCCGCTATCTATTTAATACCAAAGCATGGCAGAAGCATGCAAAAAGGGATAGAGGCAGGGGGGTTGTAAGGTTTAAACAATTTAAGGGGCATGATGGAAATATGTGATGTGCCTGGAGAGGTTTCCCAAGGCTCACGCCATTTTGAAAAGATTCCATCCAGGTCAACTTGATGATTCCACACAGTATAAACCCGATCTGGCTGGGTCAAGTGCAATTTTAGAAACTGTCCAAATCTACAAAACAATGCAAACCTTTGCAGAAAAAATATGCAAAATTAGGTGGAAAATACGTGAAAATATGTCTAGAGGTCTATAAACTATAGAAACAACAGTAAAACATGAAGGATCTATTCTAAACGGAAGTTATGATCTTTGGCATGCACACCGCCCTTTGGAGCGACTCCTGGGGGCCAGCGGAGCCCGGACCTACCCCCACGCCGAAAGACCACGCCTGCAACCTCGGCATCATCCTGGACAGCGAACTCTCCATGAAATGTCAGGTCAACTCCATCTCCTCAGCCTGCTTCCACACGATCCGCATGCTCTGCAAAATCTTCAGATGGCTCCCCATCAGCACAAGGAAAACTGTGACTCAGGCCCTCATCACCAGCCGGCTTGACTACGCAACGCACTCTATGCCAACACCACCACCCAACTCATGCAAAGACTCCAGACAATCCAGAATGCAGCAGACAGACTGATTCTCAACCTGCCCAAGAGGATACACATCACCCAGCACCTAAAAGACCTCCACTGGCTCACTGTTCAGAAGAGAGGCCATTTCAAGCTCCTGACCCACGCCTACAAAGCCCTCCACTACTAATGACCAGCCTACATGAGCCTTCCATCAACCTACCTGAAACCTCTGCTCCACACATCTCACCCTCGCTCAGAAACTACTTAACCGCCGCAGCTGGCCCGGAGGATGCTCCTTCTCCCACCTCGCCACCAAAGCCTGTGATGGAGCAAGGACTCACAAATGAGACTTGCTTGGATGTAATCTCCTCACAGTATTAATTTATTAAACTTGTATTGTTCGTATTAATCCTTGCATACACTACACGAATAGTAAGGATGCTTGCCTATGTGTTTAACTAACGAATAACGCTTGTCTATAATCTAAAATGGCCGCTAAAGCGCGGGAACCTTACTGCGCATGTCTCAACCACACCACATGGTGTGACGTCTCTCTTGCTTGGTGGGAAACTCCTGCTTCTGCGCAGTGTGCATTAAAATGGCTGCTTGATGTTTTCACATGCTTCAGCTTGCTCTCATGTTATTATTAATTTGTTGTTTTTTAAACGCTACTAATGCGGGATAGAATTTATAAGTAAATGGGGATAGAGTAGAAAGAGTGGGTATACAGTGAAACATTTTATTTGTGATTTTAATATTTTCTTCTTGTACTTTTATTAGTTCGTAAACTTGGGCCTGGGGTTGGTGAACTGAAACTCGAGAGACAGATGATTCTGCGCATGTGTCCTGCATGGCTGCCAAAGAATAAGGATGAAGTCAACCTGGACGTCGTCCAAGGCCATGACCTGATGGCCGAAGCTGCTGTACACATGTCTTTCCTGTTGGGAAAAGCAACTTTGTATATGAAGAATATATAACATTTGTCGTGAGACGGGTGGGAAATAAAGCAAATGTATTAAATTTGATGGGCGGTATTTTAAAACAATGGCCTACAGAAATTGAACTAAAATCATATGGTGTGAGAATCCACCCCCTGTCCCTGTCCAATCAGAAATAGTGGTCCCATATTTTTGCAACATTAAGGGGAGGTACATGGGCGTAGAAGGGTATAATAGATATAGAATTAGCTAATTAGTCAGATCAGAAGACACAGGGTGCTAGACCAGAAGAGAGCTGAAGGAAGCCGTGCTGCACGAGCTTACTCTCAGAATGCACAGAAGAGCTCCAGACCGCCAAGCTGATCGATTGCAGACTGAATCCCTGTCCAGAAGAGGTCCTGAGGAGGGGGCGGCGGAGTCCATTAGAAGGGAGACACGGGAGAATCGAGGAGAAGCCGAGTATCAGAGAGGAGAACGACGCAGGCGTCGTTGTAGAGAGGTCACCGGTCCTGTCCTGAACCTGGAGGAGGTCTTTGCTCTTCATCCTTCCTGGGTCCTATTCTTTTCCAACTCCTTGGCCAAGGGGTTTGGTTCTCGCACTTAGGTAAATATACTTGCAACCTTTAGTTGCGCTGCTGTCTCTATCTTCTCCTTTCTGAGGGACCGTCATTAATCAATAACTATTATTCTGTGCTTCATCCTTGATATGCGATTAAGTACCATGTGGTTCTGTAATTTACTCTGCTAAAATCTTTAGATAAACATTTTAAAACTTCCTGACTCAGTGGTTATTTTCAGGATTATGTACTTTAATGAATGTCACTCATTTTAAACTTCCCAATTAGCAAAGGATTCATTGGTAAGTCATTACTCTTCAATCAGAAGGTAATTGGTAGCAGGGATTTTTGATAAAGAGTACAACTGACTCACCAGCGTAAGTATTAGCGTAGTATGAATGTATGGGCCCAAGTGAGTATTTGGTGTATGAATGCTGTTTGCTAATATCGCGCTGGATCAGTTATCTGGTAATCAGAGGATGGTTACTCTTTGTTAATTGGGTAATGAGAATTTTATTTTTATGAACTAACATCTGTGTATTCAAAGTTTGTTTTATGTTGTCCAGAATTCCCCGGGGAAAATTGAATAGCAGATGGTAAGTGGAAGCCATACTGCAGTGAGGTTATCTGTCAGGCAGAAATAGTACTGAAAAGTTAAGCAGGACTATCAGTACTGGTTAGGGACTCTATGCGTGTGAGTAATAGCAAAGGAGTACGCTGGTAAAATTTTTATGTTATATCACCTAGAAAGGGTAACATTGAAGAAGTAACAGGTACTTCTGGAGCTTGTGTGAAGAGTAAACGGAAGGGTTTTACTCGTAGTGTATGTTTAGTAAACGGAAAGGTTTTACTAAGTGTGAGAGAAAACTATCTTTTCGAAATTTAGAGAAACTGGCACGATAGCGAATGTTTTATGTTGTTACTGAAATTTAATTAAGATTTATAGAGAAAATAAGTTTTGCATAAGATTTGTAAAGGGAGGGTCAGTTGCCAGAGAGGGAGCTGACGTCACAAAACGCCGCGCTGGGATTGGTTGAAACAGCGGGTGTGGAATGACTCTTATAAAGGAGGGTCAGTAGTCAGGAGCAGTACTGACGTCACAGGTGCCGCGCTGGGATTGGTTGAAACAGCGAGGGACAGAGAAGCGCAGATTGTAAAGGAGGGGTTGACAGATAAACGTCACAGAAAGGCCGCGCTAGGATTGGTTCAGAGATAAAAGTTAGCAGGCATTTGATTGGTTGAGATCATAGAAGCTAAAATCTTAGTGGATAAGGGATTGCATGTTAAAACGCGATCCAACTTTAACAGGAACTCGTCCGGATAGGAGATATTTAGGCTTTGCAGAATATAATTTTATACATCGAGATTTGCCCAAGATGTACGGAGAAAAGAGAAAAATGTCTTTTCTGCAAAAGATTAAGAACTATTTTAAAAAGGATAAACCAATCAAAACTAGGGAAGGAATTATCATTCCACCAGCTAAAACGCCCGCTTCATTCATGATGATGGAGAGAGGTTAACATACTTGTGTATGGATAGAGAATTGGATAGAATATACAAAAAATGATGGAATATTAGCATTTCCCGAGAATGGCACTTTCAATGGGAGAATTCTTCAAAATTTGAGATTGAGGATGAATGACTTAGAACCCAGACCTAGATTAACTCAATAAGAAGCCTTAGAGGAATGGGAAACCTAGGCATTTGAGCGTGACCGATCCAGGAGTAATAGGGGTTACCGAGGATTTTTTCCCCAGAACCAATATGAGTCTAGGGACAGTCAGATGAAACAATGGAGGAGGGCAATGATTACAGAGGGATTGTATCCATTGTTAACAGCAGAAGAAAAATTAGGAAGCAAATGCACAGAAAAGACAAAACATTTAATGAGAAATGGAGATTCCGAAGATGAATTTATAGAAGAAATATTAAGGAACCCCCCACCATATCAGGAAGGGACAAGTGGATGCACCCCAAGTGCCCCACTGTTAAAAACTCAATTAGTACCACAGGTAATGCATGATTTCACCCCTAGTAGGATACTTCACGATAAAGAAAAAGAAGCCCTAGAGAAGACCAGAGCAGAATTAATACAGAAAATAACACAAATAAAAGTGCATCCTGACTCTTTGACCATACCTGTAACAATTGGTCCAGTAGTCCCGTTATATAGTGACAAAGGAAACTATCCTCCACCACTAGCTACGCCTACTCCTGTGAATATTCCTAAACCTGAAGCAGTAGTAATGGTTGAAGATCACTTTAGTGATTGTGAATCTACGATATCATTAATGGATTTACCCATTCGAGATTCTGTAAATAGTACTCCCAGAAGAGCTACACCTGGGTGCTCGAAAGATATAAACTTAATAACTTCATCGGGAGCAAAGAGTGTCACTGTAGTAACACCTGAAGACTTAGAAAGGTGGGCACAAGGATCAGATCAACAGTGTACACCTCCAAAAAGTTTGGACATTTATAAATTAAAAATCGAATTAGAAGAAATAATAGCAGGAAATGTAGGGCTAGATCGCCTGAATGCTTACGATGAAGAAGAATTATTGTTCATATGCAGGAGTATCACAAGAAATGCAAGATTATTCCATGAAAAACTATCAGACTTAGCTCTGCAGATGGGAATTGAAATAGGGAGATCAAAGGTGTTGCAGAAACCCTATAGAGCAGATTTTTCAGACAAAGATTTAGAAAATATGAATGCCTCTGGAAGAAAATTACAAGTAAAAGAATTAATGATAGTCTTACAGAAATGGGGAGATCTAGATAAATGGAGAACTAGATGGGCCAAGAAAAAGAAAGAGGCACGATCAAGCAGAACAGCATCTGAATATGTGATGAAAGAGACAGGGAAAGCAGACCAAATGTACCCGATGCGAGAAGTACCAGGAGGGGGATATGTACATGTCCCATGGAGCAGACAGGATATTTTGTCATTTACGAATGATTTTCCAAAGTTGAGAGAAAAACCAATAGAATGGTACAAGCAGGTTGAGAGGTTTGTGAAGGTGTCAAAGGTATTGTTGAAGGATTTGGATGGTTTATTTGACATAGTGGTACCTGCCGATTTATGGACGGATTGTAAAATTACAGTTGATTGGCCAAGTGAAGAGTATCCTAGAGATCCAAAGACAGGTGCCCCGTCAAATGATGTAATGAAAAAGTATCAGCAGGTGATAACTTACCTGAAAGGGAAAATACCACCGAAAGAAACAGATTGGGTGAAAATAGACCGAACTACTCAAGAAGCTAATGAATCAGTACACTCCTATTATGAGCGTTTATTGCAAGTATTTAAGCAGTATAGTGGATTTGAGGACATTGGAGATAAGAACATGAGTCAGTTTGTTTATCGATTTGTTTATGGTCTGAAGCCAGAGATTTGTCAGATGATTAAGCAGCACATGTTGTGTTGGCAGGGGAAACCCATTGATGAAATTTTGAAATATGCAAAATATTGTGGAGACGATATTGAGGATAGACACAAGAAGTTACAGGAAAAAGTAATGTGGGCTCAGGTGAAAATGGCTGAAAAACAGGGAATTAATTTGGACAATCCAAGTGAAAATCAAGGAAAGGATTCTGGAACGAGTGGTGAGACTGGGAATGGTGGAAAAGTGAGAGGACGAATGAGTAGAGAAGAAGTTAAAAAAAAAATTCCTTGTCATGGATGCAGAAAATTGGGGCATTGGAAGGATGAATGTAAAAAGATTCGGAATAATAATGGCCCAAATCAAAATTTAAATCCACAGACGCAGAATGACACACAGCAGGGTGTAAACCCTCAGAGTCAGTTTCCACCTGCACCTATTCAGGGTAATGTAAGCAGAGCAAAGCACGGTGCAGACATCGGATATCAAGGAGGAAGTGGTAAGAATGATTATATAACATCACAGTTTCTTTTACAGGACGATTTTTGTCAATATAGTTCATGACGGTGCCTAGGAGAGGGGGAGAAGGAGTGCGTACTTGGCGCATCCTTACCGGTAGATCAGTCAGGTCCATATGTTGAAGGGAATGTGAAAGGTAATTATATTATTTTTCTTTTGGACACTGGTGCTACTCGGTCTACTGTGAGAACAGCAGACATTCCAGACCTTCCTCTCTCTGGTGAAGATATCCAAGTAGTAGGGGTAGCTAATCAAAAGATTAGAACACCTCTTACCGGACCAATGGAAGTCAAAATTGGAAATTTCAGAGAAATGCATCAATTTGTAGTATGTGATTCCAGTCCAGTAAATTTATTCGGCCGGGATTTGCTATGCAAGATGAATTGTACAATTTTCTGCACACCGGATGGTGTGGCAGTTCAGACACCAGATGAAGACCATGTATATAAGATTATGATTGCAAAACAAGGTACAGAGGTAGATGAGATGTTTTCGTTAATAACAAAAGATGAGCTGCCAGAAGAATAAAAAACTACAGTAAACCCCATAGTATGGGATTTCACAGGAAAGGAAGTAGGACTTATGGCCAAAATAGACCCAGTTAAAATTACTGTAAAAGAAGGTGCGATTTTCCCAAATACCAGACAGTACAAAATGAGTGCGGAAGTAAAGGCAGGAGTCATTGAAGAAATCAACCGAATGGTAGAACAAAACATACTAAAAGAAGTAATGAGTAGCCCATGTAATTCACCAATAATGGGTCTAAAGAAACCTAGTGGAAAATATAGGATTGTTCAAGATTTACGGAAAATAAATAAAATTGTGGAACCATGTTGTCCTATAGTACCAAATCCTGCAGTAATCCTATACCAGATCCCCTGGAGTGCAGGATGGTTCACTGTAATTGATTTATGCCAAGCGTTCTTTTCAATACCATTGCATCCAGATAGTCAGTATCTTTTCTCATTTAAATTTGAAAACAAAGTCTATGTATGGAATCGTGTTCCTCAGGGGTACACGGAAAGTCCTTCTATCTTTAATCAGATATTGAAAAAGTGCCTTGAGAAATTAGTGATGCCAGGAAGCTCAGTCCTAGTGCAATATATCGACGACTTACTGGTGACATCAAACACCAGAGAGGACTGTGTTGTTGATTCCATTGCACTATTAAACCATTTAGCTGAAGAAGGGCATAAAGTTTCACCAGAAAAATTGCAGTTTTGTACAACAGCAGTTAAGTATCTGGGACACCAAATTGAGAGGGGAAAAAGAAGAGTAACCTCTGAAAGAGTAAAATTAATAAAGAAAATGCAAATGCCAGTAACACAAAGAGAAGTGAGAATGTTCCTAGGTATAGTAGGTTACTGTTGACAATGGATACTAGGATTTTCTCTGTTAGCTAAACCATTAATTAACATGACAAAAAAGAAAGCAAAGGATCCTGTTGAGTGGGATGATGAAAGTGTAGGAGCCTTTGTAAATTTGAGGAGTGCATTATGTTCAGCACCTGCCCTAGGCATGCCTGATTATAAAAGAGAATTTGCATTATTCTGTCATGAAAGAGAAAATTGTGCACTTTCAGTCTTAACTCAGAGACATGGTTTAGACAGACGTCCTATAGCATATTTTTCTGCTACATTGGACCCAGTAGCAGCCGCGTTGCCAGGATGCTTAAAAGCAGTGGCAGCTACCTGTTTGAGCATTCAACAAAGTGAGTCAATTGTGATGGGACATCCTGTGAAAGTGTTTGTTCCACATGCTGTTGTGATTCTGTTGACAAGAACCCAAACTCAACATCTTACTCCTAGTCGGCTGACTAAGTATGAAAGAATAATAATGGGTGCTGAAAATGTGACCATGGTGAGGTGCACAATAGTAAATCCTGCTACCTTACTACCAGACCCATATCATGAGAAAATTAAAAATGACGAAGAAGAACATGATTGTTTACAAGTCACAGAATTATGCACAAAACCACGTCCAGACATAGAAGAACAGCCCCTTAGAAAGCCAGACAGGGAGTTATTTGTCGATGGTTCATGCCAAAGGCATGAAGACGGTAAACTAACTGCTGCCTATGCGGTGTGTGAATTAACTGGAATAGTTGAGGCATCCTATTTACCAGGAGTCAAATCTGCACAAATAGCTGAATTGATTGCATTGATAAAGGCTTGCAAAATTGGGAGGAATCAAAAAGTAACTATATTTACAGATAGCCAATATGGTTACGGGGTTGTGCATGATTTTGGCCAACTATGGATGCAGAGGGATTTCATGACTTCTTCAGGATCCCACATTAAGAATGGAAAGTTTGTAAGGGAATTGCTGGAAGCAATACAATCACCAAAAGAATTGGCTGTGGTGAAATGTGCCGCACACCAGTCAGGAGATGACTGGGTGGTAGTCGGCAATAGATATGCTGATCTAGTGGCTCAACATTGTGCCAAAAACAGATTGTCAGTCAATAAAAGGGTGGAAAGAATGGGAATCAGCTGCCAACTTATGCTGTATGTGCCACCTGAAACATGGAATGATGTTAAAAGATTGCAAGATGATGTTGATGAAAGTGAAAAGAATTTATGGATCAAGGTGGGTTGTTCTCAAAGAGGAGATGACGAGGTGTGGATCAGCGCTGATGGTAGACCAGTCATGCCAGACTGTCTACTCTCACAAATGGCCAGAATGTATCATGGAGACACACACATAGGGAGAGATGCAATGATTAGGCTTTTTAGACAAAACTGGTACAATCCCAAGTTCAGGGCTGTTGCAGAGAGTCTTTGCCAGAGATGTTTGACTTGCCAGATGCATAATCCAGGGAGGAAGACAATAATCGGGTTTGGGAAGATTGGAAAGCAGAGGGTCCATTTATAAGCCTCCAGTTTGATTTTATTCAGTTACCACCATGCAGAGGGTTGAAATATGTGCTAGTCATAGTGTGTCTGTTTTCAAAGTGGGTGGAGGCTTACCCTACCAGGAGAAATGACAGCATTACAGTCGCAAAGCTGTGGCTACGAGAACTCATTCCTAGGTTTGGTTTCCCAGTAACTTTGGAATCAGATAGAGGAAAACATTTTAATAGTGAAGTGATCCAAATAATCTGTGGAGCATTCAAAATTGAACAGAAACTGCATTGTGCATATCGTCCAGAGGCTTCTGGAGTGGTTGAACAATTGAATGGCACTATAAAATCAAGATTGGGAAAAATGTGTGCATCAACATCATTAGAGTGGCCGGATGCATTGCCACTTGTTTTAATGGGACTCAGAAGCATTCCTGATAGAAATAACGGATTGAGCCCACACGAGATAATGATGGGAAGAGCAATGAGACAAACACATGTTCCCACAAACAAACTGCTGAATATATCTGATGATATGGTTCTGGATTATTGCAAAGGACTGGCTGACCTAGTGCGTTCTGTCTCTCACCAGGTTGGAGAAGACGCAGTTTCCAGGCAGGCTGAACAAGAACATGATCTGAATCCTGGTGACTGGGTGGTAGTGAAGAATCACACCAGAGAAACGTGTCTATCACCTAGATGGGGCAGACCGTGTCAAGTCATACTGACCACAAATACAGCCGTGAAGTGTGCAGGATTTCCTAATTGGATTCATGTAAGCCACACCAAAAGAGTACCAGACCCTGAAGAAGAAAATCCTCAGACAGCGTCAATAACTGAGGAAGCTGAAGGTTGCCCAGCTGAAGAATCTCAGGTTCGAGATTCAAGAGAAGCTGAAGAAGAACAACCGAGCACAAGTCAGGACTGGGTACCGGTGGTAGAAATTCCTGAAGTTTACCACAGAATAAGAAGTCAAACAAAATTGGAAGAAATTGAAGAAGATCAGATAGGTGAAGAAAAAGCAGCTCAGGAAGAAGAAGAAGACTCAATAAAAGAACCTGAGCAGGACCAGATAGGGAGAGGAAACTGGGCTCAAATTAACGAAGAACTAATAAATTTTGAGCAGGGACAGACAGGTCTAGAAGAATCCGGTCAGGCTGCAGAAGTACAAAGTGCAATAAGCCCTGATCAGAACCAGTTAGATCCAGAAAAGTATACAGAAAAAGAAAATCTCGAGAAAAATGAACATGAAGAAATAAATCAAGAACAAGGTCCCTTATTGGAAACTGACAGTGGAGCTGCTGAAGAGAAACCAATTAGACCTGAAAAAGAACAAATAAGAGAAACAGTAATTACAGAAAACGAAACTGTGTTGAATCCTGAAAATAAAAGAATTTCTGAAGACGAAATCAAAGAGACAGTGCAAACCAAGAAAACCAGAAAAGGTGATCATTGGCCTAGTGTCATTAAAAGAGTAAAATACCACATAACAACCAGAAGTGAAGATCCAGATCGAGTAAATGAAGTAACAAGTCAAACCGAACAAGAAAGCAGAACTAAGAAAAGAAGAAGCAAGAGACTGAAACTTGTGAATAACAAATTCAAGGGTCCCGATTGGACTTGCATCATACTTGAAGATTACGAGAGCTCAGAGTCAAGTGAAAGTGGTGACGAAGGAACAAGTACAGAACTGACGTATGAGAAAGAAACAAGACCACCTTGATTAAGCAAAAGAGTCATATAAAGAAAAGCGAAAAATAGATAAGAAGAGCAATCTTCCTTGTCGAAATGCCTGACGATAGAGTTGCTGGGAGACCAAAACAGAAATGTTGTAAAAGATGCTGTGCAATATGCATATGTAGTCTAGTAATGGTGCTTATAGTATGGTTAGTCCTGATCGTAGCAGTTCCTTACCTTATGATAATGGATAAAAAGATTAATAACGAAACTAAGGAAAGGACAGCACACTTGAAGGGTAATAGAGTAGAACTAATGGCAGAAAATGAACCAGAATTTCATCATGAAATAACTGATAACGACACTAGTCTAAATGTTTTCACAAAATTATTGTTTCAATATGTAGACACCATGGAAGTTAGTAATTGTTATGTCTGTATGAAGTTGCCTGAATCAGTAGCAGAAGGGTTAACATATCACCACTTACCATTGACATATGGCATATCATGTAGTGTATTGTCTAGTTTATTTTATAGAACAGGGAGACTTCAATATTATTATAGTTAGGATTCTTCTCAGTTTAGGAGTAGTAAAGTAGACTTTACTACTCCTAAACTGAGAAAAATCCTAACTTTAAGACTTTTGGTATTCACAGAAGGCATTTAGGAGTCCTAAAGTTAGGAGTCCTAACTTTACTACTCCTAAACTGAGAAAAATCCTAACTTTAAGACTTTCGGTATTCACAGAAGGCCTTTAGGAGTCCTAAAGTTAGGACTACTAACTTCTGTGAATACCGAAATGAGTAAGTTCATTCTGTGAATACCAAAATGAGTAAGTGTATTCTGTGAATACCAAAAAGTACTAACTTTACGTTTTTGACGTAAGTTAGTTCTGTGAATCAGGCCCGTGGTGCACATGCAAATTATTTGCAAAAACTTTGCATAAATTGAACCTTTTCACAGCGTGTTGCATATTTAGCAAATAGGGTTTTTGTAAACCTGACCCTAGATGTCCTCATATGTGGTTAAAAGTGGGAGAGTGGAAATATAGTAGTTAAAAACTGCCAAATGGACGTGCTCAATCAAACACGCTTCATTTGCATTTTAAAAAATCGAGGGCGAAGGTTAATTCTGTTAAAGGTGAATTCAGTATTACTGATATTTAACTAGTAAAGAGTTTTGTGCTATGTTGTCCCTAGAGCATGGTGTGCATGCGTTAGTGTTTTAATCTAAAGGCATCCTAGTCCATGAAGTGGAATAGTTTGTAAGATTTAAAAATTATGAATAAATACATTTTTTGAAAGGCATTGCTTATACCGAGGAGTGAGCAATGTTTTACATCTGCAAAGTAATTCAGATTAATGTATTTTTACTTTCTACTAACATTAAATGCTAATAACAGGTCTAGAACAATAAGACAAGGAATTATTATATTATTACATGGCTTGTACATTGCTGTTGACAGTTGACAAAGCTGTTTGTGTTAGCAAAGTATACTTAAACCTAAAGAAATCCATTGTGCTTGCACGAGTCCAGCATTCGTCATTCGCAATATTGCATTAATGTAGAAAGTGGGCAGATGTTACATACGTAGGCAGAAAGTTCTCTAAGTATGCATACATATACATTCTGACTGGTTCTATTAAAGAGCAAGATTTCGCAATGCTCTTAACCATAGGCATGAGCAATGGGCACCCTGCATACAATAAGCACAAAGAGGGTTAGAAAAGTCCCTACTGCACATAAATACTAAACAAACTTGAGAGGACATTAATGCATGCTTTCGATATGAGTTAGAAGAGAATATAAGAACACAGTCAAAAAGTCATGAACAATTCACATGCACCGCATATGAGCTGTGACGCTTGCACAAGAACATCTATACAACTGTGAAGTCGCCCTCAATGTATACAGCATAGTCTAAGCATTTTCCAGGTCATCCAAGGTCACCCAAGTCAAGAACCACAAAAAGGTAGATGGGCCCATATGAAAGGGTCAGTCCGGCTGACTTATATATGAAAATTAAAACCAGTCCCAGTACTGCCCTCTCAGACATTCTACTATTTACTGAAGTAAGAAGCAGCTCTGTTTAGCCATACCCTCTGAATACCGTTATCCTCAGCTATTACCCAGCATCCCACCTCTAGGCTAATTTTCATCAGTTCTCTTATATAGTTCAGTTCCAATGCTTTCCTATAGTGCAGGTGGGGCAAGTGAACTGTGTCCTCCTGGCAGAGCAAGTTGATAAAGTTATTGGAGAATGAAGTTTGGCATGATTTATTTTTTTAGCCAAAGTATTATTTTGTCTGATAAATAGAAAATATTCTTCCAAGTACTCCCATAAAAGCCCTTTATGATTTGTTCCAATTATTCCTCAGAGTAAAGTCGACCGCATCTAACATTCAGGGATACGCATTTTATTCTTTTGTAACACAAAATGTTTGGTCTGGCATAAATGTTTGGTTGCAGAATGGAAATGTTACTTTTTGAGGTCTTTTTGAGGTTACCAATCTGTTCCTTAGCTACAACAATCATTAGGACATAATATTCTACAGTCCCTTTCCTGAAAAATAAAGGCCATGTTAGAATATGTGTTCTTTTCTGTATTCACCAGTTCTTCCTCTGGCCTGTCAGTTTTTGTGTAGTGTCTCAAAAGTCTGTGGGCTGGATTGCTTTTGTCAGGATCCACTGATCATGTTCGCCTATCCATTTGCAACCACTTGGTAGTTTATTGTGTAATCCAACACTTCTTTCAGACAAACCACCATGTGCAGTGCCAAAATCCAAAACCAAATGGCCAGTTGTACAAGTTATCAATGATGGAGCCTTTAAGTGACATTGTGAATCACTGATTTAGACCCGAGCTAAATTGATGATCGGTGAAAAATGTATCTGGGTACACATTGTTAAGGACAGACTTCTGCACATACCTACCTGTGTATCTGTCTGTGGTGCAGGTTGTGCCTAATTCATGGGATGTGTGATTTCTTTTTTTTTTTTTTAATCTTTTTATTGGTGCATGAGTTTCAATATTTACAAAAAATAACATTATAGTTTAACATGTTTAATTCGAGAGACTGAATAAATTATATAGTTACAGATTCTATATTCATAACATTACATGTCTTTAAAGCCAATGGATTTATAGCGGAAAATAAAGGAAGAGAAAAAAAGGCTTTGAATTAAGTCTGTGACATTTCTGTAGTTGGTCTCATGCACATTTTTAGAATTTTCTACCCCCCTCCCTCCCCGGGTTTGACCATCTATCTACATGTGATTTTGTGATAGAAAGTCTTAGATATACTGGGGTGTAACTAAAATGTCGTGTTCCAGTGCTTTTATTTCTCGAGCCATTTAGTCAGTGGTTCCCAAATTTGTAACCCTTTTGATCGGGATCGAGTCCCCCTTTTGCCATAAATTGCTTTTTCAAAGTTATAGTTCGCAATTAGACGTGTTAGCCACTGGCAATACCCTGGAGGGATGAATCTAACCAGGCTGATGTTAGAGTAAGGCGATATATTGCCATACTTATAAAAATTAACTGTTCTCCGGGCAACCCTTGAGTCTCCTGATCTACCCCTAGACAAATCAGAGTTGATGAGAGGTTTATATCCCTTCTTAGAACTTCCTTAAAAATTTCATGATGTCAGCTTTTAAAGTATTTAGTGTATTACAGGAAGCCAACATATGTTCTAAATCGGCCTGAAACAGCGAGCATCGAGGGCATAAGGTCCCTTTCCCTGTGCCCCATTTGGCTATCCTTTTCGGTGTATAATAAAGCGAGAAGCAGGTTTTATAATACTCCGCCTGAAGTCGTGCTGGTATTAAGAGTTTCTGTGCTAATTCGGTGGAATATTGAAATAAGCCCTCTGAGATATCAATTTCCGCTTTCCATTTGTTAGCCCGTTGTTCCATATCATCTATCATCAAGGAATTAAACAGATTATATACCATTCCAATTTATTGATTATTCTGTCTTAGTTTATCTATAATGAAATTATTTATAAAACCTATTGGACCTCCACATTTCTTGCTTAAAAATCACGTATTTGTAAATACTTAAAGAAATCTTTCCAATCTAATTCATATTGTGTCTTAAGGTTTTCAAAGGAAATTAAATCAGTAAGAGAATAAAAATCTCCAAGCTTGGATAGGCCTTTGTCTATCCATCTCCTCATTGCAGTGTCTTTAAAGATTCCGGGTAAATTAAAGTTATTATTTATCGGGGTATAATAGTTCAGCCGGCCCAATCCTAGCATTTTCCGGACTGCTTTCGAGGTTTTATGTCCCGCTACCAGCGTCTTATATCGTACTTTTTTATAATGTGAATCATTCAAGAATCTCCAGGCCCATCCCCAGGCCTGATTACCCATTATTAGTTCTATAGGTGTGGGAATGTACCTAGGGGAGTCGTCTAGTGATTTATCGGAAAAAAGAATGTGATTGTGTAAAAGAGTGGTTGCCCAATAATAAAGTTTAATGTTTGGAAGAGCCAAACCACCCCTATCCTTTGGTAAGGAGAGAAACTTATATGCTCTTCTAGGTTTCCCATAAGACCAAATGAACCGGGAAAACATATCTTCTATCTTTTTTAGGCATTTGGAATTAAATTCTAGTGGAATGGCTCGTATAAAATAGAGGATCTTGGGGAAAAAGATCATTTTGATTATATTACATCTCCCGATTATTGAGAGATGTAAATTATGCAATCGCCTCAATTCTGGTTTTATTTTTTCAATCATTGGGTCAATATTTGCATCAACTAACTTTTCAATATTAGCGGTAATGTTTACCCCCAAGTATGTGGCGTTTTCTACCTGTCTCACGTCGTCGCCCATATTGACATTTTTACAAATAATCTGGGTTTTAGTTTGATTTAGGGAATATCCTGCCAAAAGACCGAATCTCATCGCCTCTCGCTCTACCTCTATCATAGACTCTATTGGGTTAGATGTTACAAGCGCTATATCGTCGGCATATGCCAATACTTTTGTTTCCCATCCTTGAGTAATTATCGGCCTAATCCTTTGATTGTACTCCAAAGCGCGTAAGAAGGGGTCGATATATATGGCAAATAGTAAAGGTGAACTAGGGCATCCCTGACGTGTGCCTCGAGTTATTTTAAAGGTGTTAGTAAGTGTACCATTTATGAATAATTTCGCGGTTTGTTGAAAATACAGCATCTTGAATGCCTGTATGAGATGTTGGCCTATCCCGACCCTCGACAGAGACTCCCAAAGAAACGGCCAGGAAACTCTGTCGAAGGCCTTCTCAGCATCAAGTAGGATGAGTGCTGTTGGTTCTCCGGAAATTTGTGCTGCATCAAAGAGTGAGATGGTTCTTCTTATGTGGTCTATAGTACCACGTCCAGGGATGAACCCATGTTGCCTTGGGGATATAACTTTATGGATTACCCCAGCTAATCTGGTCGCTAATATTTTAGAGTAAATTTTACTGTCCGTATTTATTAATGTAATTGGACGATAGGAAGCAGGGTCTAGTGCTGATTTATGTTTCTTCAAAAAAACAATTATTTTTGCTTGCGACCATGATTCAGGTGGTCTTCCCCCTTAAAAACATGTATAAACAAAGGAAGAATAGCTTCTCTTATTTCTGTAGACATTTTTTTATAGAATTCTGCTGGGATACTATCTAAACCAGTTGCTTTGCCACCAGGAAGACTGTTTATACACAGCAAAACATCATCCCATTGAGGGGGTTCCTCAAGTTGAGCCTGATCTTCTGAAGATAGTTGTTCTGTTGAAAATTGGTTAAGATAAGTCATAATATTATTTGAGTGAGATTTGGTGGTTTCTTGATATAGATTTTGATAATAAGTTAAAAACTCATTGCGTATACCTTCTGGGTCTGTGATTATGGCCTGGGTGGTGTCTTTCACTGCCGTAATAATATTTTTTGTGGCTTTTTGTCTGGCCCTTATCGCAAGATGATGTCCGACTTGTTCACTACACTCATATGCTTCTTTTCTCCAAGTCTCCAATCTATCTGCTGCCCTTTTGGCTATTACTTCCAAAACTGATGATTTAACTGAAATTATTTTAGCCAGTGCTTCTGTAGGATCCTCCCCATCTCTATATAGGGTAATTAAATTTTCTTCTGCAGCTGCCAATTGCATTTGTAAGATATCCATTAATTGTCGTTTTTCCCTATTGAGAGCTAGCGAAAAGCTCATTGTTTCTCCCCTTATTGCGGCCTTTAATGCGTCCCAGACCACTTCTATCTTGGTGCTGCCAAGATTCTCCTTAATAAATTGGGGGATCCAGTGCCTCATGTGTTTACAATATTCGTCATTAGCGAGTAAAGAGCGGTCAAATGACCAACTAAACGTATCTCGATTGACCCTTCTTTCCCTTTTATTTCTAAAACCAAGGGATTGTGATCTGAAACTATTCGTGTAGTCTTTTCTATTGCACACTTATGAAGAATGGAATGAGATACAAGGATATAATCTAATCGGACCGGTTTTTGTGCGGGAAAGAGTAAAAAGTATAGCCTGGGTCTGCAGGGTAATATGATTGCCCGACATCCATTAATGCCTGTTCCTGACTTAAGGCCTTCAAGGCCTTATAGACCTTAGGTTTCCTACCTGTGTAATTCCTATTGGTGTCTAGAGATATACTTTGACTAACCGATATATTTATATTAAAATCACCACAAATGATAATAGGTAAAGACCACTCGGCCAATTCATTGTTTAAATAATCAAATATTGCCGGATCATCAACAATACTGCCATACACCGTACATATCGTAATAATGTCCCCATTCTCTCTACGACATTCGGTAATGACCCACCTCCCATTCTGATCAACGGATGTGCGGGGAAATTGAAGTGAGCCTTTAGCAGATAATATTGCGACCCCCCATGTCCTAACACTCTGTGACGTCGCTCCTATTACTGTAAATCCAAGTGTGCCTAAAAGATGAATCTGTGTCCTATCTATATGTGTCTCCTGTAGGCATAGGATATCGGTTTTAAGTAATCTGAGGGCTACAGCGGTATTTCGACGCTTCCTTGAATCATTCAAGCCACATATATTTAATGTAGCTATGCGTAATTTACTCATTTCATTACCTAAAGTTTAGCCCACTCGATAAGACCCTGGATAAGACATAATAGTACCTCCTGACCATATAACAACATAAAAAAAAGGAAAATTTAGCAAAAATCCACACCTGGAGCAAATACTCTTGAGGTCAACCCATCCCCCTTCCCCCTCCAAACCCTTCCCCCCAACGAGACCCCCCACCACCTACCACTGAGGCCTGCCTGATTCTGCGTGAACCAGGATGTGGACATCTGAGAAGGCAGAGTCCCGTATCACCCGACCGGTCCGGTCCCTGCCCCAAACTGCACACTTTATCTATGTCTACTCATATTGTGATTACCCAGTTTGAAACTTCATAGAAACTCAAACATTTAAGTATTACGTCCATAACAATTCAAACTTTGGATCTGTCTCTGCTTGTCCCTGTAATTTCCTGCAAATATGCTTGAGCTTGAATTTCCGAAGTAAAACTGCGAGTAACCCCATTGAAGATGATTTTCAAACGTGCCGGATTCTGTAGGTACACCGTTGCTCCAATTTGCTGAAATGGTGTAAATAATTGTCTCAACCTCCAACGCCGCTCAACTGTGGCATGGGCGAAGTCTGGTCTGGTGAAAAAGGTGACGCCGTTATATTCTTTTTACTTGTAGGTCTGGCTATATCAAAAAGAGCTTGACGCAAAAGAAAATTCCCAAAATACACTAAAATTGCACGAGGGTATTGATCTTGAGAAGTGGGTCGTTTAGAAAGTGTCAAAGGAAATCGGTGAGCGCGTTGGACTTCCTTGTCCCAGTCCCAGGATTGCATCTCAGGAAATGCACCTTTAAAGAGTGATAGTATGTATGCCCTGGGGTCGTTCCCTTCCAATCCCTCAGGGACCCCAAGAATACGTAAGTTGTTACGTCGCATTCTGTTCTCCTGTTCCTCGATCTTCCCCATTAAATCTTTCACTATGGCATCATGCGCATCTCCTTGTACTTTCAACGAGGAGACATCTTTCTCTAGGTTCTCAGTTCGAGTTTCAACCGATGACATTCTGTCTGCAATTTCGATGCATGTTCGACCCACTTTCCTAATAGCACCTTGCAAATTTTGTGTAGCCTGTCGGCTTTTTCGATTGTCCTGCTTGGCTTCTTCTTGGAAGCCCTTGATCGACTGTAAGACTTCCGCAAGGGTGGGTTCTTCCATGTTTCTAGAGCTTCCACTCGGATTTGTTGTCACGGAAAGGTTGTGACCTGCCCGCACAGTGTGGTCTGAAGGTGTCGCAAATTGGGAGGATGAGTAATCCCATCTGAGCTCGGGGTTGCTGCCTTGATCCGTGGATTCCCCAATTTTTTTGACCATTATGTCTCTTTTTCTTTTTTTTCTTTTCTAGCTTCTTTTTTGTGCAGCCGATTGCCATAGAGTCTCAGAGTCAGTGCTGTCACCCCATTCATGCTTTCTTCCGTTTCCTTCCCCATCACTTGATGATGATATACCTGTTTCGTATTTTTCAGAATCTTCTGTGATTGGGTAGGGTCTTTCCAGGATGTCGAGGGGTTCGGGGCTTTCAGCGTTTCCTTGCTGGTTGTTTGTTGCATTTGGTGCATTTGGTGCCAACCCTAAAGCTCCTGGATCCTGAGGAGGTAAAGCGGCCGAGGGAGCATCTTCCAGCTGTATTGTTCCGGCCTTATTTGCTTGGTTACTGGCCATGTCTACGATTGTAGAAGGTAGGACGGGGTGTATTACTGGAATAATAAGGGTCACAGGTGAAGAAGTAGAAGAGTTTGGATTTACCCCTCCATTTGTTAAGAATGACTCAGGGACCGGTATTTCTGACTGGTCTCCAGATGCTTCCCCTTCTACTAATCTGTTACCATGTCTCCCCATCTCTATCTGGCTGAACATATTAGAGATCAGCGGTTGTGAATTATGTGCTGAATCCAAAGATTTTGTGGGGTTAAATTGTGATTTTTTACTTTGCTTTGCCTTGTCTTCCACTATCATCTGCTCATTTTGCACATTTTGTACTTTGTTTTTCAGCCCCCGTGTTTCAGGGCGTCTCTGTGAGCTCTCCGGTCTATTAAGCTGTGTCATTTTATTTACAGGGGCCAATGTTTGATTACTTATTGCTTTCGACATTTTCCCCCCTCGCCCCGACATCCTTACTTGCTTCTTTTTGATGTTACAGAATGCCGGGAAACAAAGTATCCACCGTTGAGTCTTGACGCGGTGGCTTCCTCGTTGTATTGTATCCAGTGCTGTCGTCAGGATTCTCCAGATCACCGATAGCGTAATGCGGTACGTCGTGGAAGACAGCCGCAGGGCTGCGTGAAGCGAGGATGTTAGATCCGCTGGTCCCCCTGCTCGAAATCCAGCTGTCGGACGTGATAGCTTTTGCAAGCCGCGTCGATCCCAACAATGCCTCGAGGTCAGGATGGAAGTCATACAGCTATGCAGCTATGAACAAAAATCATGTATGTTGTCCTGAATTACCGCGATGCGGTGCAGTTTAAAGCCATTTATTTTGCGATTGGGGCCAGACCGGAGGAGCTCTGCCGGGTTACTGCCGCTCAGGCGCCATCTTGCCTCTGGGATGTGTGATTTCTATGGTTGAATCAGAGCAAAGAACTGTATAACAGAACATTCAGTCAGTCTTGCTTATGCAAGCCCCCAACCCCCAAAAGAGGTGGTGCATTGGCTCTACCACTGTGCATTCCCATCTTCATGTCCTGCATTGGTTGAGTTCTCTTTTCTAAGTAAAGTCTCACACTGCCAGTTCTGACGCAAGGTCATCGAGATGTCATCTTGTGGCTATGCCTTTCTTCGATGCTTGCAGCGTCTTTAGACCATGGCTACTTGCCTGATACTAGGTATAAGATGGAGAGACTACTTTTACATTGCTCTAGCTACTCCTATCCAATAAGCTGCTCTTATGGGAGATGATGTGGCCTTAAGGTCAGAGCTCCCAACTTTGAAATTGGGGAACCAGGTACAAGTCTCAGCATTGGCTCAACATCTTGGGCTCTTGGGCAAATTACTTAATCTCCATGTGCCTACAAAAATGAATCTGACCTTATGTAATGGAACTGGTGCTCCAATACCCTTGGGCTGCCTTTGTTCTATGTTAGATTGCAAAAATAATCACTCATCTGTTGTTGCCAATGAAGAGGCTAGTCTCCTTCGAAGCTCTCTGTGGACTTTCAGGGTACAGCCCTTTCATCAATCAAAATTCAAGAAATCCTCCTCTTAATTCTGTCCCTGCTCGGTGAAAACTGCGTTCTTTCAAAAAAAAAAATTTTGCATAGAGAGGACGGGTGGTCACTACTTTTTTTCTCATGGGTCCTCCAGCTTATGTAATGAACTGTCTCTTGATCGCCAAGCTATCAGTATTCATCTTCTCTTCAGGCGTATGGTGAAGGACAATTTATTCGCTAGGCCCTAGTGTCTGGTGTTTATGTTGTTCAATTATATGCAAGGCGGCCACTTGTGCCTTGAGTTTACACTATATACATGCTACTAATGCAACACGTTCTGAACAGAAGAAAGAATGACGTTCTCTCCTTCTCTTCGATATCCTTCTCTTCAGTCAGTATGCTTCATTCTTAAAATTACTAAGTCTGCTACACACCAGTACTTAAGTACCCTACAGCTCTTGATTATTTTTTAAATGGCTGTGCTGTCCTAATACTTTATCAAATTCTCTGTCAATTCTATTTGTATTTTATGTCGTCCAACTGATATATAAATGTTAATATCTTTTACTATACAGCAATGACAAATTATACAGGTACAGTTAATGTGACTTAGTGACAAATTAAAATTAAAATATGGTAGAAAAAATTGCAAATCCTAAACCATAGTTTTCTATAAGGTGCCCAATGAAAATCTTTCAGTTCCGTAATTGGCAATTCATTGTAGGACTGGTTCAATGACATATAAATGCTACCCAGTAATGGATTGGAACAGGTAACACGTTCCTTGAAAATCTCTACTTTCATTTTTTTGTACCTTTATTAAAGTGTCACAAATAGGGGTACATAACCTATTGCAGTAGAATAACATACAATGGTACATGAGAGAGTTCTTGTTTGGGAAGTTGGCAAGACAAATTGTGTCTAAGAATAGTTTAATGGCAGTGTTTGTTAGGAGTTGTATCCTTGCTTGTACCCACACTGACCAGTTAATCATTTCGCACCCTATCTTAATATTCATGTTTTTCCAGATAGGTGCATTCTTATAGAGCCTCGCGTCTATTTTCAACTGTGCATGGACTTGGAGCCATGTTTGTTTTCATTGTGGCTTGGCTTGTTGGAAGGTAACTCTTTAGGGGATTAAGCCGAATTAAGGAAAGCCACTCCTGGTTGACCTGCTAACTAATGGCGTTCAATGCATCTAATGGATGTAATATATCTGACGCCTGTAGCGATGGGTCCTTAGGGCAAGCAAAAATAAGAGTGATGATCAAGGGCACTCATTGCGTGTGCCGCTATAAACTTTGAATGGGTCAGAAAGGAAACCTCCACAGTTTACCTGAGCCATAGGTTTGTCATACGGCCACTTAATTTCCAAGATAAAACCAGTCCCCAAGCTGAATCTATGTTGGATATGAAACATATGGTCCCATTCTATGCGATTGAACCTCTTTTTGTCATCCAGGGAGAGTCAGATCCTCTGCTGGTGCATCTTTCATTGTCCATAAGAGATGTGAGAGGGTGTGAAAATGGTTTCTCAATGATCTCCCAGAGACAAACCCAACTTGTGAAAGATGTATCAGTGCAGGGATTGCTTTCATAAGCCTATTGGGTAGGACTTCCGTAGACATATCCTGTAGGCTATGTCTACATTACGTAAAGAGATATTGGGCGATAACTGCCATGTATCAGCTGGTCTTTGTCTGGTTTGATAATGACTGACATCAGTGCTTTATTAGAAATAGCTGTCAAGGAGCCTTTAGCCTATGCTTCCATGAAAGTATCGTACAGGATCTTTGTAATATCTCCTCTAAATAATTTCTAAAATTATCTAGGGAACTCGTTTTCCCCTGGAGCCTTGTGGTATGGGAATGCAGAAATGGCTCACGCTATCTCCTCTATGGTTATCTCCCCCGTCTAAGAGTTTACGTCCTTCGAGGGTAAAGGGGGGAGATGAAGATTCTGAAACAATCGATTTTACCCTTCTATATTTTTTATGACTTCTGAAGTCTATAGGGTTCAATAGTCGGCTGCTAAAGTATTCGCTATCTCATGTGGGAAGTATTTTAGGTCATCTTGTTAATTGGATATGGCAGGGATAGCCATTGAAGCCCCTCTTTGTCGTAACTGAGATGCCACTTGTAGATGGTGCTGAGCGTATTTGGCTTTTGATGTATATAAAGAATTAAGCAACATTTCTGCCTGTTCTAAGAGTTGTCTATTAGCACTTTTAGGGTGTCTCCATGGACTTCCTAATTAGTAGTGTAATATCCTTTCCTAATGCTATTTGTCTCTTTTACTTATGTTTATTGGCAGTTGTTGCATCCTATTTAATCTGCCTCCTACATGCCTCCTTCCCTGCCAACAATAGGACATGAAAGGAAACAATGGAGTCTGCATTGTCCCTAAGATATGACGTTACATGGGCCTTCAGAGAAACCTTTTCTGTTGGTAGTTTCTATCGGGTAATGTTTAGTCTCCATGGTTTGTGTACTGAACGTTGCAGGTCATGTTATATGAGTATTTAGACTGGTGCATGGAACGCCTCTAAAATGTCACATTGTAATTGTAGACATTTCGGTTACTGGTTGAGGGGGGTGAAACCCTACTCAAGCAGCAACCACAATTCTTGTCAGGGTGAAACACAAGCAACCCCCAAATTTCCCTGTGCAGTCAGGCTTAACTTAGAGGCAATGTGCAAAGTATTTACACAAAGCGATACCAAAGGGGATGATGGACGGAGCGTTAGAGCAAATCAAACACTCACCCCCAGTCAACTGATCTGGGTTTAATCCATCATCATTCTTTAGCTCACTCCACCACCCCAGTTCAGACATGGCCATATGCAAATCAGTCTGACCCTGTGCCTCATGGGAACAGTCCAGCCCGAACTGCCAAGCCATGTCTTCCCTGGACCGGAAACAAGCATCCTGGGACCGGTTTCGGGTTCAAAACCCTCATCAGCCAGGCTATCTTGAATCCAGTGGCAAAGTGAGCAAGGGACCCACGTCTGGGCATACCCTGCCAACTTAGGGCGAACAAAGCGATACCAAAGGGGATGATGGACGGAGCGTTAGAGCAAATCAAACACTCACCCCCAGTCAACTGATCTGGGTTTAATCCATCATCATTCTTTAGCTCACTCCACCACCCCAGTTCAGACATGGCCATATGCAAATCAGTCTGACCCTGTGCCTCATGGGAACAGTCCAGCCCGAACTGCCAAGCCATGTCTTCCCTGGACCGGAAACAAGCATCCTGGGACCGGTTTCGGGTTCAAAACCCTCATCAGCCAGGCTATCTTGAATCCAGTGGCAAAGTGAGCAAGGGACCCACGTCTGGGCATACCCTGCCAACTTAGGGCGAACAAAGCGATACCAAAGGGGATGATGGACGGAGCGTTAGAGCAAATCAAACACTCACCCCCAGTCAACTGAACTGGGTTTAATCCATCATCATTCTTTAGCTCACTCCACCACCCCAGTTCAGACATGGCCATATGCAAATCAGTCTGACCCTGTGCCTCATGGGAACAGTGCAGCCCGAACTGCCAAGCCATGTCTTCCCTGGACCGGAAACAAGCATCCTGGGACCGGTTTTGGGTTCAAAACCCTCATCAGCCAGGCTATCTTGAATCCAGTGGCAAAGTGAGCAAGGGACCCACGTCTGGGCATACCCTGCCAACTTAGGGCGAACAAAGCGATACCAAAGGGGATGATGGACGGAGCGTTAGAGCAAATCAAACACTCACCCCCAGTCAACTGATCTGGGTTTAATCCATCATTATTCTTTAGCTCACTCCACCACCCCAGTTCAGACATGGCCATATGCAAATCAGTCTGACCCTGTGCCTCATGGGAACAGTCCAGCCCGAACTGCCAAGCCATGTCTTCCCTGGACCGGAAACAAGCATCCTGGGACCGGTTTCGGGTTCAAAACCCTCATCAGCTAGGCTATCTTGAATCCAGTGGCAAAGTGAGCAAGGGACCCACGTCTGGGCATACCCTGCCAACTTAGGGCGAACAAAGCGATACCAAAGGGGATGATGGACGGAGCGTTAGAGCAAATCAAACACTCACCCCCAGTCAACTGATCTGGGTTTAATCCATCATCATTCTTTAGCTCACTCCACCACCCCAGTTCAGACATGGCCATATGCAAATCAGTCTGACCCTGTGCCTCATGGGAACAGTCCAGCCCGAACTGCCAAGCCATGTCTTCCCTGGACCGGGAACAAGCATCCTGGGACCGGTTTCGGGTTCAAAACCCTCATCAGCCAGGCTATCTTGAGTACAGTGGCAAAGTGAGCAAGGGACCCACGTCTGGGCATACCCTGCCAACTTAGGGCGAACAAAGCAATACCAAAGGGGATGATGGACGGAGCGTTAGAGCAAATCAAACACTCACCCCCAGTCAACTGATCTGGGTTTAATCCATCATCATTCTTTAGCTCACTCCACCACCCCAGTTCAGACATGGCCATATGCAAATCAGTCTGACCCTGTGCCTCATGGGAACAGTCCAGCCCGAACTGCCAAGCCATGTCTTCCCTGGACCGGAAACAAGCATCCTGGGACCGGTTTCGGGTTCAAAACCCTCATCAGCCAGGCTATCTTGAATCCAGTGGCAAAGTGAGCAAGGGACCCACGTCTGGGCATACCCTGCCAACTTAGGGCGAACAAAGCGATACCAAAGGGGATGATGGACGGATCGTTAGAGCAAATCAAACACTCACCCCCAGTCAACTGATCTGGGTTTAATCCATCATCATTCTTTAGCTCACTCCACCACCCCAGTTCAGACATGGCCATATGCAAATCAGTCTGACCCTGTGCCTCATGGGAACAGTCCAGCCCGAACTGCCAAGCCATGTCTTCCCTGGACCGGAAACAAGCATCCTGGGACCGGTTTCGGGTTCAAAACCCTCATCAGCCAGGCTATCTTAAATCCAGTGGCAAAGTGAGCAAGGGACCCACGTCTGGGCATACCCTGCCAACTTAGGGCGAACAAAGCGATACCAAAGGGGATGATGGACGGAGCGTTAGAGCAAATCAAACACTCACCCCCAGTCAACTGATCTGGGTTTAATCCATCATCATTCTTTAGCTCACTCCACCACCCCAGTTCAGACATGGCCAAATGCAAATCAGTCTGACCCTGTGCCTCATGGGAACAGTCCAGCCCGAACTGCCAAGCCATGTCTTCCCTGGACCGGAAACAAGCATCCTGGGACCGGTTTCGGGTTCAAAACCCTCATCAGCCAGGCTATCTTGAATCCAGTGGCAAAGTGAGCAAGGGACCCACGTCTGGGCATACCCTGCCAACTTAGGGCGAACAAAGCGATACCAAAGGGGATGATGGACGGAGCGTTAGAGCAAATCAAACACTCACCCCCAGTGTTAGAAATGGGATCTCTAGTTGGCAAGGGCTTGCACCTTTGTCCAAGTAGGGACCCTTCTTCCTAGTCAGGGTAAGGGTTGTTACACTCGTGAAGTAACCCCTGCTCACCCTCGTGGTAGCTTGGCACGAGCAGTCAGGCTTAATTCAGAGGCAGTGTGTAAAGCATTTGCACATAACCAACAGTAATACAGTGTAAGCACTACAAACGGACACCACACCAGTTTAGAAAAATAACCAATATTTTATATACTCAAGACAAGACCAATTACGACAAAAATCCACAATACTGTACCTTACGAATGAATACTTGATACGTTAACTTCGTCTTTGCGGGAATAGCACAAAAGCAAAGTTCGTACGAGTCGGTAGCTCCGTCCGAGCCTACCGTGATGCTGAAAACCACAGAGTCTAACAGTTCCAGCCGACCGCGTCGATACGGGCCAGCAGAGTCGTGAACAGACTCGGTCACAGTACCTTTTCTCGTTGTGGCTGGTACGGAGTGTACGAGCCGGTCGGCGTTCGTCGCGGTTGCGGTGCAAGACGGAGCGATGCAAGGTGCGGTGTCCCTCGATGCGGTGCAGGCAGCGGCTCGATGAGCGTCGTGCAGACGGAGTCGGTGAGTCCAAGGCGTGCGATGCAGGGTGAGACGATGCTCGATGCGGTGCTGACAGGTTGCAATGCAGGCGACCTAGCCGGAGTGCGGGAGCTGGCATCGGACAGCGGTGCGAGTCGGAGCGGTGTGTCGCAGACGTGCGAGCGGTGCCCCAAATGCGGTGCGGTCTCGACTCTTGAGCCAGTTGCAGCGACAGTGTCGGTCTGGTCCGGCTGGCCCAGTGAAGCGATGCGATGCGAACTGCGGTGCCCACAGGTCACGGTGCAAGCAGCGGCTCGATGTTGGCGGCGTCGGACGTCGCCCACGGTGAGACCAGGGTTGCGATGCGAAGCGGGGCGATGCGGTCTGCGGTGCAAACAGATCACCGGCCAGGGATGGATTCGGTTGACGGAGTCGGTTGCAGTTCCCTTCCTCTGTGGCGACTGAAACAGCGTTCCAGAAGCGGTACCCAGAGGCTTGTGAAGTCTTTGCAGTCCCTGAGACTTCTTAACAGGAGGCCAGCTCGGTTCCTGGCCCTTGGAGATACTCAGCACAAGTTTGTAGAAAGTTCAGTCCAGTCCTTTCACTGCCCAAGACAGAAGCAGCAACTGCAGGCCAACCCAACAAAGCAACAACACAGCAAAGGGGCAGTACTCCTCCTGGCAGCTCTTCCAGCTCTTCGTCTTGGCAGGTTCCTTGATTCCAGCGAGATCTAAATTCATGGGGTCAGGGCCCCAATATTTATATCCCAAATTCCTTTGTTCTCTGAAGGCAGAGAGGCCTTCGCCTAGTCCAAACCAGTTCTGGAGCACTTTGTTGACAAGTCTCCGTCCCTTCTTTCAGTGAGTAGACCAGGGACATCAGACGCACCACAGGAGGTGGAGCCAGCATTGTGGAGGGAAGGCACTGTCCTATTCAGGGCCCAGGTGCGACCCCTCCCACCCATCTACAGGTCGATCTGGCTATTCAGCCCTGCGCTGACTCACCCTGTCTCCTGGCATCCCCCAGCCCCGGTCACTCACATTCCAGACACGGAATACACAACCTCGCAGAGGCAGGCTTGGATGGTTAGACAAGAAAATACCCACTTTCTAAAAGTGGTATTTTCAAACACAGAATGTTAAAACCAACCTTACTAAAAGCTGCATTTTATCATTCTGAGTCCAGGCATACTAAACTCGAATTTCTACCATGTTCCCGGGGTCAGTTAGGATTATAAGCTGTAATAATCAAAACTGCCCGTTCTGGCCTAGGGGGAACAGGTAGCCTTGCAATAGTGAAAAACGAACTAGGCTGTAATTCACTATCAGGACATGCCGCACACACCCGGGCATGTCCTACCTTTCGCATACACCGCACCCTGCCCACAGGGGTACCTTGGGCCTACCTTAGGGGTGACTAACATGCAGCAAAGGGAAGGTTTAGGGACTTGCAAGTGTGTGCACTTGCCAAGTCGACATGGCAGCCCCAGGCTGCGCACAGGCTCTGCGATGGCAGGCCCGAGTTACACTTTACGGGCTGTTTGCGTGGGTGGCACAATCCAGTGCTGCAGCCCACCAACAGCATTTGGTCTATAGGCCCTGGCACTCGTAGTGCACTTTACAAGGGACTGACACATAAACCAAATAGGCCAATCATGGAAACACCAATCCATAACACATTTTATACAGGAGCACTTGCACTTTCCCACTGGACCGCAGTGAGGAAAGTGCGCAGAATCATCACACCAGCAAAAACAGAGTCAAAACCGGGAGGTCAGAAAGCAAAAAGTCAGGGGAAACACGCCAAAAGATGCCAAGTCTAACACATGTCCCCTCCAGCTGAAAGTAGGGAGAACTACCCAACCCCATTGGAGTTCTCTTCACTAAGGCGGAAGAACCTGGACAGACCATCTGCGTTGGCGTGTTCTGTACCAGGACGGTGCTCCACCGTAAAGTCCATTCCCTGTAGGGAGATGGACCACCTCAGCAGTTTTGGATTTTCACCCCTCATTTGCATCAACCATCTGAGGGGCCTGTGGTCTGTCTGAACCCGGAAGTGAGTCCCAAACAGGTATGGTCTCAACTTCTTCAGCGCCCAGACCACAGCAAAAGCTTCCCTTTCTATGGCACTCCACCTCTGTTCCCTGGGAAGTAGTCTCCTGCTAAGGAAGACTACAGGCTGATCCAGGCCCTCTTCGTTCAGCTGTGAGAGCACCGCTCCCACACCATGCTCTGAAGCGTCAGTCTGCACGACAAATTCTTTGGAGAAGTCAGGTGCCTTGAGCACGGGCGCCGTGCACATGGCTGCCTTCAGGGCATCAAAAGCTTTCTGGCAGGACTCAGTCCAGATCACTTTCCTGGGCTGCCTCTTAGAGGTCAGCTCGGTTAAGGGGGCCACGATGGTGCCATAGCCCTTAACAAATCTCCTATAATAACCGGTGAGACCTAAGAAGGCTCTCACCTCTGTCTGGGTCTTGAGGGGCTCCCAAGCCAGAATGGTGTCAATCTTGGGTTGTAGGGGCGCCACCTGGCCGCTTCCTACCTGGTGTCCCAAGTACACCACAGAACCCTGCCCGATCTGGCACTTACTGGCCTTGATCGTGAGGCCTGCACCTTGCAGAGCCCTCAACACTTTCCCAAGGTGCTGTAAATGTTCTTCCCAGCTGGAACTGAACACAGCAATGTCATCCAGGTAGGCAGCACTGAAATCCTCCAGCCCAGCCAACACCTGATTGACCAACCTCTGAAAGGTGGCAGGGGCATTCTTCAACCCAAAGGGCATCACCCGGAATTGGTAATGACCTTCTGGGGTTGAGAATGCTGATCTCTCCTTGGCCCCATCGGTTAAGGCAATCTGCCAGTACCCAGACGTTAAATCAAACGTGCTGAGGAACCGGGCAGCTCCCAACCGATCAATGAGCTCATCAGCTCTGGGGATGGGGTGCGCGTCAGTCCTGGTGACGGCATTGAGCCCACGGTAGTCCACACAAAACCGGAGTTCTGGAGTGGCACCGGGCGCCGCAGCCTTTGGGACCAAGACCACTGGGCTGGCCCAAGGACTGTGGGAGGGCTCAATCACTCCTAACGCCAACATCTTAGAGACCTCCTCCTTGATGCTGGCTCTGACCCGGTCAGTCAACCTGTAAATCTTGTGCTTCACAGGATGGCTGTCACCTGTGTCCACGTCATGGGTACACCAGTGAGTAACACCGGGGGTCAGAGAGAACAGTGGGGCGAACTGTCCCAACAACTGGCGACAGTCCCCCTGCTGCTCCTGAGTCAGAGTAGGGGAGAGGATCACACCCTCTACTGACCCATCATGCTCCTTGGTAGACAGGAGGTCCGGGAGAGGCTCACTCTCCTCTTCCACCCCATCATCTGTCGCCAAGAGCATACTCACTTCGGACCTCTCGAAGTGGGGCTTGAGGCGGTTCACGTGAAGGACCCTCAAAGGGTTCCTTGGAGCCTGCAAATCCACCAGGTAGGTGACGTCACTTTTGCGCTCCTTTACCTCATATGGCCCAGTCCACTTGTCCTGCAAGGCACAAGGTGCCACTGGGGCCATTACCCACACTTTTGCCCAGGTTGAAATTCGACCAGAGTGGCGTTCTGGTCATATCATCTCTTCATTTCTTCCTGGCTTGCTTCTAGGTTCGCCTGAGCGAGTTTCCTGAAGCGGGCAGTTTGGTTTCTAAAGGCCAGCATGTAGCTAAATACATCCTGGGGAGTTTTCCTGGGAGCCGCCTCCCAGCCTTCCTTCACCAAACTCAGAGGTCCTCTGACAGGGTGGCCATACAGGAGCTCAAAGGGGCTGTACCCAAGAGACTTCTGAGGCACCTCCCTGTACGCAAAGAGTAGGCATGGCAAGAGGACGTCCCACTTACGCCTCATGGGTTCTGTTAGACCCTTGATCATGCCTTTCAAGGTCTGGTTGAATCTCTCCACCAGGCCGTTTCCTTGTGGGTGGTAAGGAGTGGTGAACTTGTAGGTTACCCCTCACTCCTTCCACAGGGATGTCATATACTTCGATATGAAATTGGTCCCCCTATCGGAAACCACCTCTCTGGGGAATCCCACACGGGAAAAGATCCCCATTAACGCCCGGCCCACCACTGGCGCCGTCGTTGTCCTGAGAGGGATTGCCTCCGGGTACCGGGTGGCATGGTCCACCAAGACCAGGATGTACCTGTTGCCCATGGCTGTCTTGGGATCCAGTGGCCCCACAATATCCATCCCTACCCTTTCAAAGGGTGTTCCAACAACCGGAAAAGGTTGGAGAGGAGCTTTGACCTTCCTCCCACTCTTACCACTTGCCTGGCAAGTTTGGCAAGACCTACAGTGTGCATCTGACTGCCTTCGCATTTGGGGCCAAAAGAAGTGGGTGACAAGCCTGTCAAAGGTCTTGTCCTGCCCCAAATGTCCTGCCAAAGGCACGTCATGAGCCAGACCCAGTAGGAAGGTCCTGAAGCGCTGGGGTACCACCAGCACACGGGCTGACCCAGGCTCAGCAACCTTAGGCTCACTGTATAGGAGACCACTCTCCCAGTAGATCAGATGTGACCCGGACTGATTACCAGCTGCCTGGTCTGCAGCCTGCCGCCGCAGACCCTCCAGAGTAGGGCACTCGTTCTGCTCCCTGCAGAACTCCTCCCTGGTGGGACCCCCTTCTTGCTGCCAATGGGTCAGCTCAGAGATGTCTCCCAGTTCGGCTACCTGTTCCCCTGTAGGCACCGGGCGTCCCCCTCGAGGTCCGCCTCCTCCCGGTCCGTGGGAACTTCGGGGGCCGGTTTCCCGCGCCCCTGCCCTTTCTCTTGGCAGGGACTTGGGCCACTGTTTCAGGCTCCAAGTCCTCTTGATCACCCTTTCTGGCTGCCATTGACCGAGTAGACCCGCATGCCCACTCTGGCAAGCCAAGCATCTCCAAGTGAGACCTGAGCTCAACCTCCTTCCATGAGGACTGCTCCAGGTCGTTACCTAGCAGACAATCTACAGGCATGGTAGGGCTCACAACCACCCTCAAGGGACCTGAGACCCCCCCCATTCAAAGGGAACCTGCGCCACCATACACTGGCGCTCAGAGTTGTCGACAGCAACTACTTGGTGGAATGCTCCTGGGACTACTTGCTTCTCAGACACCAGGTGACACCGGACTGAGGTCACACTGGCTCCAGTATCTCTGAGAGCCTCTACCCTGTTCCCATTAATGGTCACCCAGGTGCTATATTTCTTTGTGTTAGGGGGCACCTGGTTTCCTGGGACCATCTCACTGTCCCCTAGTGAGACAAGGGTCATTTCTGCGGGATCCCCACCCTCCTGTGGGCACCCCTCCTCCCCCAGCGCTACACTAGCCAACACTTTGGACTGTCCACCAGTGGGTGGCTGTGTCCCCTTTGGGCACTTGGGGTCCCCCTTAAAGTGACCTACCTGGTCACATGCATAACACTTACGGGGGCCGGTCTCAACAGGCTTCCCTGTAGAGACCCCTTTCTTCTTATCACCGGGGGCTGGGAACCTTTACCCTGGGTACTAGTTTGGGGCCCTTTAGAGAACTCCTGTGCTTTACCCTTGTCCCCCACCTTTCTGCTGGGGACCCTGCCCACCTTTGGCTGAGTCTCCCCCAAACGCTTTCTTGTGGACCCTGGTACTCACCCAGCGGTCTGCTTCCATAGCAAGCTTCCTGGGGTCAGTTAGCTTACTATCAACTAGGTGCTGGCGCAGATCTGCAAAACATAGACTAGACAAGTGCTCCCATGCAATCAAGTTGTAGAGCCCCTGAAAATCTGTTACACTACTGCCCTTCACCCAACCATCCAGAGACCTGCAGAACACATCCACACATTCCAACCAAGTGTTGACATCAGACTTCTTACTGGACCTGAACTGATCCCTGTACTTTTCAGGAGTAAGACCATACTTCGTGAGAAGGGCATCCTTCATGTCAGCATAGGTGAGGTGATACCCCTTACCCAAAGCTATCAGAGCATCCCTTGCTTCTTCCGGGAAAAGTGGCCACAATCCTGCTCCCCAATTCTCCTCAGGGACCCCATTCATGTGTATGGCTGCCTCAAAACCCTGGAACCACCTTTGTATGTCATCCCCCTTCTTGAACTCCTTGCCTACGTTCTTGGGAATGTGCACAATCCTGTCTGCCTTTCTGGACGAATTGCTGCCACCATCTGAGCCTGACTTACTCCTAAGTTCTAGCTCCTTCAGTTCTCTCTCATGCTCTAAGAGCATCTTCCTCTCCTCTATGGCCAATCTCTTCTCCTCCCGCTCACTCTCCAGTCTGAGCTTCTGCAGCTCAAACTGCCTTGCCTCCCGCCTGTCCTCCAGCTCCTCTGGGGACAGACTGCTGCTGCCTGACCTGGCGGGTTCCCCCCTACCCAAAAGCACATCCACCCTGGAAATAGGCTCCTCCGCCTCCTCACTGAGATCACCAGGCTGCCCATTGGCATGTCTGGCTGCTACCCAGGCCCTCAGCGCCTTCTGTAGCTCCTCCTTCCTTGTGAGGCCTTTAATTTGGACTTTCAGGTTTTTACAAATCGCTCGTAACTCCTTTACGGCGTAGGATTCCAACCTGTCCTCCTCAAAGATAACTTCCAGAGATGCAACGGATGATGCAATTGATTCAGGCATGACAATAGTCGTGAGTTGAAAACTGGCAAGATCAAAAATAGGCCAAAAGAAAAAGAACCAGTATGTGGTGCGTAATGGTCTGCGATATGGTAGTAGTGCACACCAATCACTGTAAGTCAAGTGCAAACGCAAGTCCTATCCTCACCGCTGACAACCAATGTTAGAAATGGGATCTCTAGTTGGCAAGGGCTTGCACCTTTGTCCAAGTAGGGACCCTTCTTCCTAGTCAGGGTAAGGGTTGTTACACTCGTGAAGTAACCCCTGCTCACCCTCGTGGTAGCTTGGCACGAGCAGTCAGGCTTAATTCAGAGGCAGTGTGTAAAGCATTTGCACATAACCAACAGTAATACAGTGTAAGCACTACAAACGGACACCACACCAGTTTAGAAAAATAACCAATATTTTATATACTCAAGACAAGACCAATTACGACAAAAATCCACAATACTGTACTTTACGAATGAATACTTGATACGTTAACTTCGTCTTTGCGGGAATAGCACAAAAGCAAAGTTCGTGACGAGTCGGTAGCTCCGTCCGAGCCTACCGTGATGCTGAAAACCACAGAGTCTAACAGTTCCAGCCGACCGCGTCGATACGGGCCAGCAGAGTCGTGAACAGACTCGGTCACAGTACCTTTTCTCGTTGTGGCTGGTACGGAGTGTACGAGCCGGTCGGCGTTCGTCGCGGTTGCGGTGCAAGACGGAGCGATGCAAGGTGCGGTGTCCCTCGATGCGGTGCAGGCAGCGGCTCGATGAGCGTCGTGCAGACGGAGTCGGTGAGTCCAAGGCGTGCGATGCAGGGTGAGACGATGCTCGATGCGGTGCTGACAGGTTGCAATGCAGGCGACCTAGCCGGAGTGCGGGAGCTGGCGTCGGACAGCGGTGCGAGTCGGAGCGGTGCGTCGCAGACGTGCGAGCGGTGCCACAAATGCGGTGCGGTCTCGACTCTTGAGCCAGTTGCAGCGACAGTGTCGGTCTGGTCCGGCTGGCCCAGTGAAGCGATGCGATGCGAACTGCGGTGCCCACAGGTCACGGTGCAAGCAGCGGCTCGATGTTGGCGGCGTCGGACGTCGCCCACGGTGAGACCAGGGTTGCGATGCGAAGCGGGGCGATGCGGTCTGCGGTGCAAACAGGTCACCGGCCAGGGATGGATTCGGTTGACGGAGTAGGTTGCAGTTCCCTTCCTCTGTGGCGACTGAAACAGCGTTCCAGAAGCGGTACCCAGAGGCTTGTGAAGTCTTTGCAGTCCCTGAGACTTCTTAACAGGAGGCCAGCTCGGTTCCTGGCCCTTGGAGATACTCAGCACAAGTTTGTAGAAAGTTCAGTCCAGTCCTTTCACTGCCCAAGACAGAAGCAGCAACTGCAGGCCAACCCAACAAAGCAACAACACAGCAAAGGGGCAGTACTCCTCCTGGCAGCTCTTCCAGCTCTTCGTCTTGGCAGGTTCCTTGATTCCAGCGAGATCTAAATTCATGGGGTCAGGGCCCCAATATTTATATCCCAAATTCCTTTGTTCTCTGAAGGCAGAGAGGCCTTCGCCTAGTCCAAACCAGTTCTGGAGCACTTTGTTGACAAGTCTCCGTCCCTTCTTTCAGTGAGTAGACCAGGGACATCAGACGCACCACAGGAGGTGGAGCCAGCATTGTGGAGGGAAGGCACTGTCCTATTCAGGGCCCAGGTGCGACCCCTCCCACCCATCTACAGGTCGATCTGGCTATTCAGCCCTGCGCTGACTCACCCTGTCTCCTGGCATCCCCCAGCCCCGGTCACTCACATTCCAGACACGGAATACACAACCTCGCAGAGGCAGGCTTGGATGGTTAGACAAGAAAATACCCACTTTCTAAAAGTGGTATTTTCAAACACAGAATGTTAAAACCAACCTTACTAAAAGCTGCATTTTATCATTCTGAGTCCAGGCATACTAAACTCGAATTTCTACCATGTTCCCGGGGTCAGTTAGGATTATAAGCTGTAATAATCAAAACTGCCCGTTCTGGCCTAGGGGAACAGGTAGCCTTGCAATAGTGAAAAACGAACTAGGCTGTAATTCACTATCAGGACATGCCGCACACACCCGGGCATGTCCTACCTTTCGCATACACCGCACCCTGCCCACAGGGGTACCTTGGGCCTACCTTAGGGGTGACTAACATGCAGCAAAGGGAAGGTTTAAGGACTTGCAAGTGTGTGCACTTGCCAAGTCGACATGGCAGCCCCAGGCTGCGCACAGGCTCTGCGATGGCAGGCCCGAGTTACACTTTACGGGCTGTTTGCGTGGGTGGCACAATCCAGTGCTGCAGCCCACCAACAGCATTTGGTCTATAGGCCCTGGCACTCGTAGTGCACTTTACAAGGGACTGACACATAAACCAAATAGGCCAATCATGGAAACACCAATCCATAACACATTTTATACAGGAGCACTTGCACTTTCCCACTGGACCGCAGTGAGGAAAGTGCGCAGAATCATCACACCAGCAAAAACAGAGTCAAAACCGGGAGGTCAGAAAGCAAAAAGTCAGGGGAAACACGCCAAAAGATGCCAAGTCTAACACCCAGTCAACTGATCTGGGTTTAATCCATCATCATTCTTTAGCTCACTCCACCACCCCAGTTCAGACATGGCCATATGCAAATCAGTCTGACCTTGTGTCTCATGGGAACAGTCCAGCCTGAACTGCCAAGCCATGTCTTCCCTGGACCGGAAACAAGCATCCTGGGACCGGTTTCGGGTTCAAAACCCTCATCAGCCAGGCTATCTTGAATCCAGTGGCAAAGTGAGCAAGGGACCCACGTCTGGGCATACCCTGCCAACTTAGGGCGAACAAAGCGATACCAAAGGGGATGATGGACGGAGCGTTAGAGCAAATCAAACACTCACCCCCAGTCAACTGATCTGGGTTTAATCCATCATCATTCTTTAGCTCACTCCACCACCCCAGTTCAGACATGGCCATATGCAAATCAGTCTGACCCTGTGCCTCATGGGAACAGTCCAGACCGAACTGCCAAGCCATGTCTTCCCTGGACCGGGAACAAGCATCCTGGGACCGGTTTCGGGTTCAAAACCCTCATCAGCCAGGCTATCTTGAATACAGTGGCAAAGTGAGCAAGGGACCCACGTCTGGGCATACCCTGCCAACTTAGGGCGAACAAAGTGATACCAAAGGGGATGATGGACCGAGCGTTAGAGCAAATCAAACACTCACCCCCAGTCAACTGATCTGGGTTTAATCCATCATCATTCTTTAGCTCACTCCACCACCCCAGTTCAGACATGGCCATATGCAAATCAGTCTGACCCTGTGCCTCATGGGAACAGTCCAGCCCGAACTGCCAAGCCATGTCTTTCCTGGACCGGAAACAAGCATCCTGGGACCGGTTTCGGGTTCAAAACCCTCATCAGCCAGGCTATCTTGAATCCAGTGGCAAAGTGAGCAAGGGACCCACGTCTGGGCATACCCTGCCAACTTAGGGCGAACAAAGCGATACCAAAGGGGATGATGGACGGAGCGTTAGAGCAAATCAAACACTCACCCCCAGTCAACTGATCTGGGTTTAATCCATCATCATTCTTTAGCTCACTCCACCACCTCCAGTTCAGACATGGCCATATGCAAATCAGTCTGACCCTGTGCCTCATGGGAACAGTCCAGCCCGAACTGCCAAGCCATGTCTTCCCTGGACCGGAAACAAGCATCCTGGGACCGGTTTCGGGTTCAAAACCCTCATCAGCCAGGCTATCTTGAATCCAGTGGCAAAGTGAGCAAGGGACCCACGTCTGGGCATACCCTGCCAACTTAGGGCGAACAAAGCGATACCAAAGGGGATGATGGACGGAGCGTTAGAGCAAATCAAACACTCACCCCCAGTCAACTGATCTGGGTTTAATCCATCATCATTCTTTAGCTCACTCCACCACCCCAGTTCAGACATGGCCATATGCAAATCAGTCTGACCCTGTGCCTCATGGGAACAGTCCAGCCCGAACTGCCAAGCCATGTCTTCCCTGGACCGGAAACAAGCATCCTGGGACCGGTTTCGGGTTCAAAACCCTCATCAGCCAGGCTATCTTGAATCCAGTGGCAAAGTGAGCAAGGGACCCACGTCTGGGCATACCCTGCCAACTTAGGGCGAACAAAGCGATACCAAAGGGGATGATGGACGGAGCGTTAGAGCAAATCAAACACTCACCCCCAGTCAACTGATCTGGGTTTAATCCATCATCATTCTTTAGCTCACTCCACCACCCCAGTTCAGACATGGCCATATGCAAATCAGTCTGACCCTGTGCCTCATGGGAACAGTCCAGCCCGAACTGCCAAGCCATGTCTTCCCTGGACCGGAAACAAGCATCCTGGGACCGGTTTCGGGTTCAAAACCCTCATCAGCCAGGCTATCTTGAATCCAGTGGCAAAGTGAGCAAGGGACCCACGTCTGGGCATAACCTGCCAACTTAGGGCGAACAAAGCGATACCAAAGGGGATGATGGACGGAGCGTTAGAGCAAATCAAACACTCACCCCCAGTCAACTGATCTGGGTTTAATCCATCATCATTCTTTAGCTCACTCCACCACCCCAGTTCAGACATGGCCATATGCAAATCAGTCTGACCCTGTGCCTCATGGGAACAGTCCAGCCCGAACTGCCAAGCCATGTCTTCCCTGGACCGGAAACAAGCATCCTGGGACCGGTTTCGGGTTCAAAACCCTCAAGTATTTACACAGCACTTCAAACAGTAATAAAGCAAACACACAACCCAAGAAAAATGCCACACCAATTTATAAATATAGAGTGCAATTTAATAAATTATTTGAGACCAAAATGACACAAATCTAATCCGTAGAACCAGAGATACGCAATTTTAAAGATTTAAGTGAAAACAGTAACTAGAAGCCCAAGTGCCAACTGTGGTTATCTGGTCGTGCCGGATTGGGACAAAGTCACAAGTTCAGGCCGACCACGATGGAGCATGGCCAGATACATGAACCAGGTTAAGCCTACTGTGCAAAGTAACTCAAATCTGGATTGCGGAGCGTTGCAAGATCCCATGAGGATGATGCATTGCGCAGCAGTGTTTCCGATGGGCTGCTGGCTGCAATGCGAAGTCTGCATCAAGGATACGTCGTGCACCAGCGATTCTGGGGAGGTGCGGGGCTGCGATGTGAAGTCCTGCGTCGACGATACATCGCGCAGCGGCGGTTCCGAGGAGTTACAGGGCTGTGATATGAGGTCCTGTGTCGAGGAGGCATCACTCAATAGTGGTCCTGAAGAGCTCAGGGGTCCTGCATCAGTGATGAGTCTCGCAGTGGTGGCTCCGATGCAGAGCTGCGGGGTGATGCATCGTGCTATGTCAATTCTGCTAGAACCACAGTTGGGCTAACATGGCACCTTCCGGCTCACTTCCAAGGATCTAGGACTAGGGTGGCACCACTTGGGGGGGTAGGACTCACAACTGTCAGAGTCCAGGTGCTGGGTTCAAGGAGGGTGGAGGCTTACTGTCCCTGAGGCTCTGATCAGGAGGTCAGTCACCTAGCGCTTGGAGTTACTCTGGTGGTTGTAGGTTCAAGATGCATATCTAGTCTACACTCAGACAGCAGGGCAGCAGAGTAGCAGTCCTTCTTGCAGAGTAACACAACAGTCCTTCTGAGTCTTCCACAGGTCCAGAGGTCTACTGAAGAATTTGGTCTGAGGGTCCAATATTTATACCTGGTGCCAGCTTTGAAGTAGGAGAAGGTTCTAGAGGTTTCCACCCCTAGAGGTGCTTGGAATTTCCATCCCTAGAGGTGTTTGAAATTTCCTTCCTTCCTGGCCTGGCCCTGGCTGGTCTAGGAGCACACAATACTAGTGTCAAACCCTTTATGAGTGTGCCCAGGAAGAGGCTTCATGATGTGAAAGTCTGGTAGGGTCTTAAAAGCTGACTTTAGCATTAAAGAGGGGTTTAAATTATAATTCATTAGACACCAAAATCTACATTCCTACTTGCTCCCAATTGAAAGTTATCACTTATTGGATGAAATAAGATAACCTAAGGTTATCCTATGTGAGAGGTAGACCTTGCAGTAGTGAAAACGAATGTGATAGTTTTTCACTGCCAGGACATGTAAAACTCAAAAGTACATGTCCAATGTTTTAAACACCACACCCACCCTCTGGGCTGTATAGGGCTTACTCTAGAGGTGACTTTATGTATTAAAAAGGAAGGTTTAGGCCTGACAAAAGATGTATTTTGCCAGGTTAAAATGGCAGTTTAAAACTGCACACAGGCTGCAAAGGCAGGCCAGAGCCAAGTTTAAAATGCTACTTAAGTGGGTGGCACAACAAGTGCTGCAGGCCCACTGGTAGTATTTAATTTACAGTCCCTAGGCAAATGTAGTACCTCTGTACTAGGGACTTACAAGTAAATTGAATGTGCCAATTGGGTGTAATCAAATGTTACCATGTTTAAAGGAAAGAGCACAAGCACTGTGGCACTGGTTAGCAGTGCTAAAGGGTGCAGAATCTTAAAGTCAGCAAAGTCAGCAAAAAACAGGAGGATAGAATGCAAAAAGTTGGGGGAAAACCATAGCAGGGATGTCAGGTCCAACAGTATTACTCAGGGTGTTAAAGATCATGAGATCAAAAAGTAGTCGATTATGCATCACTCTCCATGAGAGTATAAGAGAAAAGTGTTGTTTTTGTGGGTGGGATGTATAAGGCGTCAAATGTCTAGGGAACCATGTACTGATTTCACATCTCCTTCACAGCTCTGTCATTATTATTCACAGTAACCACTATACAAGATCTGTCTAGGACAGGCCTTGCACTAGGTTCCAGGCATGGTGGTGGCTCTATGTAATAAGTGCAAGATGGGCAGCAAATATTTATGTACGGTGGATAAAAGAGTAAAGCATATCCTGTCAGGAATCACGAGGTAAACAGGTTTTCCTTTCATCTACTCGAATGGCAGACTAATCTTTGCCAGACGTGTTCACAAATGTTGGTAGGTCACTGAGGGTGCTGTGTGCGTTTGAGTGGTTAAATGACACAGAGGGTAGAGATGGGGGGAATAAAGATGTGGGGTGTGAGCGAGGGGATATTTGGTGTGGTGATGCAGGATAATAATATAAATGAGAGTTGAAGATAAATCGGTAGAGGAGGGGAGAAAAACCTCCTCTCCTCATAACTGCCTTTGGTTTGCGGGCTGGAACCTCAGATTGCAGAGATCCGCAGTCACTTGAGGCACCCGAACCAAGCCCTTTCTCCGTAGGATCATATAAAAAGTGTGAATCTGCCCTTGTAGCCTTGGGCAGGAGTGTGCCATTCAGTAATCGAGGGTGAGGTTGAGGAGCTAAAGACCCAAGTCTAAGTGTCATTGTAGAGGGATAAGGGTTTCCCGCCATGCTATTTGTATATCGGGTCGGGGTTACAGCCATACCCAATAGTGGCTGCCCGTTTCTTCCTATTCATCCCTGCATTTCCATTATAGCTGACCGAGGGTCATCTACAGTTGCCACGTTATGTCTCTATTTGCCTGAAAAGGTAAGTATCTGTTCTCATGGTCAAGTGTTAGTAATGAAGAGGCATGATATGTCAACCATGAAGGGAAGAGGGATGGTGAGAGACTTGGCCCAAAAATGGAAAAACAAGGCGGTCATATAATAAAGTACAGAAGCTTCCCAGGTTCCAAAATTTAAGGAGAGCATGAATTTGTGTAAAGCTAGTGTGTGCAATGACAGAAACAATTGCAGGTTCTCATTGACTCCCTGCTGGAATACATTACACTACTTTCCGTCTTCCAGGCAAGGGAGGAAGATCCTCTGGAGTTACAGCCATCATATTTGTCTCCTTGAGAAAGAGAAAAATGAAAGAAAAGGACGGAAGATAAGAGAGAGGGTAATAAAGAGAGAAACAGAAAGAGTGAGATATCAAGTACTTGGCATATTCCAGACCGAGGGCACAGAGATGGATACTGATGAATAACTCTTCTCTGGTACAGGAGATTCTAAGTTGTCAATGTTCACTGTTTATTGTTCGGTATCATGTCTGTTGTTAGCTTCAGGGGTGATCTTGAAGTATCCATTTCCGAGTCATGCGTAATGACTGCAACAATCTTGATCAGCCTATCTCACTCGGGATGTTTCACGGATGATCTCACCCTTGATCTTCCAGGTTATTGTTCCCTTTCTGACATTGACGTGGAGTCTTGCAGACCTGTAGGGGTAGGCACTGTGTTCGTAGACTCCATGGGGGTGGAGTCCAGGCTGTTCAAAAACACTCCAAGTCCTCTGGATCTGTGTAGTCTCTTGAGTGGCCGTCCTTTGTGATCCACATCCTTGCAAGTTCCAGGCCATATTTTATGTCCCAATATTGTAGTTTATGGCATTGGTCAAGAAACACTTTCCTTTTCATGCTGGTTTCCTAGGACAAGTCTACAGTGATCTATATTTGAGTTCCATCCAATAAAAGTGGGGCACCCAGGCGTGCTGCCTAGATTACTTGGTGTACCTGCTTGTGCGTCAGGAAACAAGCTATGATAGGCCTAGGCTGTGTAGTATGGCGAGTGGTTAGGTCTCTGGGATGGATTCTGTGGACTAATTGGAATTTGAGAGGAGGCGAGAAGGAAATGTTCAACAGTGTTGGTAGTATTTTCATTAGGAAAGTTTCCTCATCCACGTATCCATTTTTTCTGGAATTCCGTTAAAGAGCACATTGTCTCCCCATACCCTAAATTCCATGTCTATGAGGTTTTGTTTCAGTTGCCAGATTTCATAACCCCAGTTTTGTGCAGTTTCCCGGCGGCCTTCTAGACAGCGAACTCTCTTCTCAACAGTTTTCACCCTCGAGTTGAAGGCATTTAGGTCAACTCTGGTTGACCTCATCTCTTCTGTCATATCTGGCATTCTAGAATTGATGGAACCAATTTTTGAACCTACTGCAGTAATTACCTTTATTCCGGTGCCCAACGTTGTTTCCAGCTGCGTTGGGGAAGTCATCGCTGGTGCTACCACTTTGATGCCCCCCACTACTTCTAGTTGTCTTGAGGATTTCCCGGTAGCTGTGTTACCGATCCACATGTTGTGGTAGAATTACAGTATAGTTTCACAGATGCACAAACCAGGCAGTAATGTATTATATCGGCCACCACGGGTTTCCCTTTTACCTTGCTGTCTAGGTGGTAGCCACTGTGAGACAGGAACTTCCATTGGGTCCTAGAACTCCATATTGTAGTCTTGTCAGTTTTTGCCCCTGTGGGGTTGTGTCTTGGTGGTGGGGGGAACAACAAGGTCAGAACCTTACTAGAAAAGACGTCTTCTGATTTTGACCTTCTCTCTCTTCTGCCTGACATCTGGTGTCCACCACAGAAAATCAATACCATCCTATGTGATAAGCACACTGATCTTGGGATCTGGTGTTAGCATACTATGTTTTCAGATGCAAATACTACGCTCCATCCACTCACTTGTACCTAAGACAGCAGTTTTGTACCATAAGTTTGGGTCATCATCCAAGTTTTGTCGGATTCAGGCACCACAAAATGCAATTGATAGAGGTATTCCATTCAGTTATACAATGTTAGTAGCAGGCCATAAAGGTTGGCAGTGCTTATTATGTCTATATATGTTCGTAATGCCCTGCGTCACAGTGGCGTAATACAGGCCCCCGCTGCCCACACAGAGCGGGGGTCCCTAAGCTACAGGGGGCCCCCTCAGCACAGTACCCTAGCCGGAGAGCTCTAGATCAAGTCTGGAGGGGGCCCCTCCATGTACCTAGCAGGGGGGCCCCCTCAAGTTTCGTTACTCCACTGCTGCATCACCAATGGTATTATCGGTTCCAAGATTGGGAGTAAACACATGTGCCTTCCCATGCGGTGTTATTGGTCAATGAAACTCTCAGAAGACCCTTCCGTCCAATCGCTGGGACTTAAACCTGCTGCTTAACCCGACCATCTTGCTCTTCTTGGCCCGTGCACTGCAATTGTACTTTGGAATGGGGGAGGGTGGTGCCCAGCACGCGCCTATCAGGGCATGCCAGCGAGGTGAAGTCTTCGTTTTGAAGGGAGCTCCGCCAGCAGTATGAGTGCCCCCATCATTGCTTGGTCTCAGATCCTGTCACATCCCCGAGGGGAGCCCGTAAATCATCCTCGGCCTGGTTGCACCATTGGACCTCTATAAAGAGGGGCCCATCTTTTCCAGCGAGCAAACTCCACCCCCTTTATTTATTTCTCAGTCTCTTGCAGTCAAGTAAGACTCTGCCTGAATGATACACTGTGATTTCCGTCATTACCACTTTCGAATGACTTATAATTTTCCTAAACTGAGTCACAGCTCAATCCAAATCTAGTTTACCCCCACACCCAATTACCTGTAATCTCATATTTCGTTGCTCTCCTTTTAATCTGGCCACAAATATGCACAGGTAGTGCAAACACACGTTGTTTACATAATATGACCTGAGGAGAGTAGACACTATGGGCCCGATTCACAAAGGTAAAGTGAGACGAAAGTCTAACATTACGACTTTTGGTATTCACGAAGGGCATTTACTACTCATAAATGCCCTTTGTGAATACCAAAAGTTGAACTTTACGACTTTCAGTGTTCAGAAACGGCATTTACGAGTAGTAAATGCTCTTTGTGAATACCGAAAGTCGTAAAGTTAGACTTACGTCTCACTTTACCTTTGTGAATCGGGTCCTATATTTTTTCTGGATTAAATATTCGCAATTTTTTTTTTTTTTAAATACATTTGGAAATATTTGACATTCGTAGTTTTCCAGACATAGGCTCTAAACCTACTAATAAAAATGCTCCTACTACAAATCGGTTTTGAAAACCAGTTTATACTGTCTTCTGCACTTTTATGCAGAGCTTGTCTTTGCCTACATGTGTTAAACTCATTCCAATCTGCAAAACATGTATTCATCGCTTTTGCAGGAGTAGTTTTCAATGTTCTTACTCGGTGGGAACATATTTGTGAATAGCCACAAATGTAAGATTTTGCATGTATTTGTAGAAGTTTGCATGGCCAAACACACGCTACTCCCAGCAGCCCCACTTTTCTCTCCACTGCCTCCCCTAATTCAGTTTTACTCATCCAGATATACTGATTCGGTGAAGTTTTAGGAATTACGAATGCAAATTCACCTTTTTTTGATCAACTGAGTGACAATTAGGCGCGTAAAATATTTGTTGTTTAGAATGATGAATATTTTTTTGATTGACTTCTATGTGTTGTGTTATATTGTGCCTTAGTTTCCCTGTAATTGCCATTTGCACTGGTTTTATTTTTTTGTCTTTTTCATACCCTGTCAGAGAGCAAATTACTTGAACACCTGTTCAGTGCAAATCGAATCGGGTCGAATCATAATTTTGACTTTGCAGTATACGTGCTTCAGAAAGGCAATACATCTGGGAGCAGCTGAAACGTATGTGCACATTCTATATGCTAGCCATATGCCCACTATGCACACCTTTATGTTGAATTTGATTACGAAAGTAGAAGGTAGAGGAGAGATCAGGGAAATCCAATGCAGACGAGACGCACATGCAAACAGTCGTAACTTTGTGGGTTTTCGCAGGTCTTTTGCCCACACTTTAGGCGAGAGTGGTGGTGGACAAAATGTGTGAAAGTCCACAAATATATCACGTTTTATCATAACTTGTGTTTTTAGGAAGTGGAAATGTAGTTTAAAAAAACGTGCATTATAAAAATCCAAGGGGCTTATTTATGAGCCCTTGCGTCTCTTTTGCGCCGCCAGTGCGTCACTTTTTGTGACGCACCAGCGGCGTAAAAAATGCGCCATGTTGTGTCATATTTACAAAGTGACGCATCTAGGTAGATGCGTCACTTTGTAAACCCCTGCGCCACATTATACCTGCGCCAGGTATAATATATGCAGGGTGGGCGTTCCGACGCAAGTAAGCCTCGTAGAAATGACACAGTGAAATCTATGAGATTTCACTGCGCCACTTCTAGGATGCAAATGCGTCAATATCTTACGCCTGCCTCACAGCAGGCGTAAGACTGACGCAGGCACATTTGAAATGGGACTTGCCCATGTGAAATGCCGATTGCTGGAGTTGCGTCACTTTAGTGACACACTCCAGCAATGCGTCATTTTTTAGCCTACAGATACGTCAGAAATACTGACGTATCTGTAACTCCTTGCGACATGATGCGTCATACTGTAAATATGACGCACCCAGCATGTCGCAAGGAGGGCGCAATGAAAAGTGACGCATCGCTGTTTTCGCGCAGCGATGTGTCACTTTTCATAAATGAGGCCCCTAGTATTCACTGTTTCTTTTACTTTGAGCAAGAGCATTGCGCACAATGGGGCTCATTTATGGGATTTTGTCATAGGGCAGCGCAGCTGTGCTGCCTATGCCAAAGTGAAAGGGCAGGAATGCACCATGGGGCAGATTTACAAGCCCCTTGAGCCACTTTTGAGTCATTTTTCCCATGTTAAAAATTACGCAAAAGTGGTGCAAGGGGCTTGTAAATCTGCCCCATGGTGCTTTCTTGCCCTTTCTCTCTGCGCTGGCGCTGTTTCAGCAGTCTAGCGCTAATGTAGACACCTCAACTTCAATGTTGTTTGACGCCCCAAGAATCCAAGTAACGGCAAAATAGAGCAACAATGAAACAGAAACATGCTAAAAGAACTGATGTACGAGTCCGAATAAAAAAATGACGTATGGAAATACAAAAACCAACAATTCTCCAGTTCTAAAAGAGAAGTGCCTCATAATAAACATACATTTTTCTTACAGTCGTTTTACAATCCTGAGTTTTCTAGTCAAACATTTCAGTGAGAAAATTGCCAGTAATGCTCGGTGCACACATAAAATAAGCTAAAGAGACAAGGGCGCGGGAAGACAGAAGCAACATGCTGCAAAATCATTGCCCCCCTGTGAATAAAACAAACACTCTGCTAACTGTCTGGTAATTTGCGGTAATGGGGCACGCACAGTTTTACGTTTTAATTTGGTGTCCGCTTACAAGGGAAGGGGGCTAGGGTTTCCCCGCGTGAGAGGTGCGCTCTCATGCCCGCTCCTTTAAAGAGCAGTCTCCGGGGACAGTGTGACATTCCGAGCCTGCTCGCCAGTTAGTCACGCTCGCGGGCCATTCACACAGAAGCCGCTGGTGTCTTTTTTCCTCACTTGACTGATGTGCACCAGACGGAGATGCACTTGCTTTGTGGGGACGTTTTTTTTCCTGCTAAAGAAGACACACTGAAGGTGTTACGGGTCACGCAGGACAAACATTTTCAGAGGCAGGGCGTTTGATCTTTCTCTCGGCTAGGTTTGTTTTGGCAGGGCTAACGCCGCCCTTCCCCCTTCTCGCTCCCTCTCCTTTCCCCTTCGAACTGTTTGTTGTGAAAGCACCGAGGCACTCCTATGTCGTGGCGGACGGAGAGCTCATGTTTCTGCTCCCTGGATGCCTTCCGCTTGCAGGCAATCATCCCCTGCAGTGGTGCTGGTAGAGTGCCATATGCCCCCAGTGCCAATCAGGGGGAATGCACCAACACTTGCCCCTGGTTGGGTGATAAAAGACAGCTTAATTGGTAAGCAGTGGGTCACTTAAATCCATGGGCCTCAGTGCCACTGAACCTGTACACAAATGACAGTAACAACCCTCATTACTACTGCGAAGGCCCTTATTACCAGTTAGGCGGAATAGGTAAGGTATTTACCACGTTTTAAATGCCATTACCCTGGAGAGAGGTATTTACCCCAGGTACCGCAAGTAGCATATTTAGTAATGTTTTAAACCAGTCTGGTGGCTCTTGGCTACCAGTTAAGATTAGTGGGACCAGCGACGTCATGGTTGTGCTAGGTTGAGCGGCAGTGGTGGTTTGTTCGCCTAATTGATGCTACCATTGCAAGCTTGTGCCTGTAGCACACCTTTCAGGAAGATTGGGTCTGAATGTCTTGACAGACCTGGTCTGGATTACGGAATTTTCCCTCTTCATCGTCCGTCGAAACCCACCCCCACCCGGCCACACCGCTCTTACCTGCACAGGCTGCGGCTGATATTGCATGGAACAGACCTTCCTTAGTATTGTTCCCTCACGACTGTGGTGGGGCTCGACAACTGGGCAAACAAAGCAAGGGAACTCATGCTCAACTGCCATATGTACATATGTGCACAAAAGGGGGTGGGGGTTCGTTTCAAGTACTGCCACTAACTGTTAATTGAGACGTGGTAAAAAACTCGCAATGCATAAAAACGTTAAAGGAAAACAAACTTCAAGGCGTTTGTCCATGGCGGATAGTATATGACAAAGGCGGGAATTGAGCAAATCTTTGGAGCGTACTTCTGTCCATTCGTGGATTTTTAACAGCCTTTCCTGGAGCCTCTGTTCACACAGCATGAGGGAAGTTCAAGGGAGCCTTGGGGATTACACCCTGACAAAGAGTTAAGAGCTTAGAGAATTCAAACCACATTATCTGTACGTACTTCAAACAGCAAATATAAACAGAAAGACATTTTAGATGTGTTCTACAGCTGCGTTAATTATCCCTGATTAATAATTAAAGGACACTAAAGGCAGGAAATCATTTTACAGATAAATATGACTTTGTTTAAAGTACTATTAGTAACATGACAGTAATAATGCTTGAGGCTGCGTTATGCAAATGTAGGCACTAGGCAGTGTGTGTTTTTGGGCATATGCCTTTATGTTTGGCTTGGTCTCAGGGCTAATGGACTAGTTCATCAGGTCTGGGTGGCTGACTTGACAAATGGCTCCTCACATTCACCAATTGTCTGGCCCCAGTATGGGTCAGGGCTCTTACTGATCAGAAATCACTAAGCCAGTGATTCAATTAATTTTATTATGTGGTTAGGATTAATACTCACTTTTCACCCTTCCATCAACTGCTACACAACATGGGGGCCAGTAGACAGACGGCGCACGAGGGGCTTTCCTGCTGACCTCTGAACCCAATGTTGTCTTGCAAAACGGTGGAGGTATTTGACCTTGGTACTGACTTAAAGGAGTATTGATGTGGCCTGAACATATTCAAACCAGAGTTCCTTTTCCATAGGTATGGGCCATTGCCGTAAAACAAACCACAGTGCCAGCTGTAGGTCACTTAGAGCAAAAGCTAGGGTCAAAGTCGCTGAGTGTGTTTGTCAATAAGAACCTTATTATGGAGAAATTAGTCTCTTAGCTCACTTGGTCTTTAAAGTTCCAACTCAACCTCCTGAGGAAAGGTTGTTTACTATTGCTAATAAAACAAATCGATCTGTCGTTTACAGGACCCCTTATAAATGCTTAAGTAGATTACGGCAATGCCCTGACATGTGGGGCCTTGATAAGGAATTTCGGTGGCCTTCAGGTGCTGCAGAATTCTGAAGTAGGAACATTCTTTCCTGAAATGGTACACTTCCATAGCTCAACGAAGCCTACATCGCCTCTAGGTGGCAGCCAGAATACAATTTAATGTTCTTGAATTAATACGCAAAATGTTTTCAGGCACTGCTTCACACTACCTATACCACAGCCTTATACCATACCGCCCTAAAAGAATGTTGAGATCCGCAGGTAAATATCCCTTGATGCTCCCCAAGAAGGTAAGCAAAGGGAAGAAGGGAAGACTTTTTCAGTTGTGCCAGCTCATTATAGACCGACCTCCTTAACGTACGACCGGGAGAGTATCCAGCCTCTAAAATCTGTTAAAAGGCTCTCAGGCCTGTATTTACTTGTGTAACGCCCCTTGGCTCAGATCGAACAGGTGCATAGTCACTCTGAGATGGAATATCCAGCGTCCTCTATAATGGCCCATTACCCCTTACATGCATATGTATGTTATAACAGGCACTCTTGAGAAGTAGGTATTTAATAATGGAAGATCTCAACAAAGTTCAAGTTGCACTGAGACCATGTCAGAGCCCTTGCTTAATTTCCTGTCCCGTGGGGACTCTTAAAGTGCAAGCCAAAAATGTTGCAACACAGCAAGTGTATTTTGGTACTTGCAGTGTCAAACTTATTGCATTTGATGAATTTTTCTCCCACACATTGTACGATGAGGGTGAACTGGGAGCCCAAATTGATCCGAAGGGCTGGCTGTTCCATTCGTGCTGTTCTGGTCACCATGCTCCACCCCCCCAACAAATTTAAGGAGGGTAATTTGATTCTCACAAGTACTGGGAGGCATTATCTACTCAACTGGCACTACTGTTGTTCAACTATTCAATACTGAAAAATCTGCCTAGGCCTTTCCTTTCCTGGGGGCATGTCGCTGATTAACACTCTCTAACACAGCAATTCTTAACCTAGGGTAGGCAACACTTTCCCGGGGGGGGGTCCACAGCTGGTTTAGAAAATCAAACAGTTTCAGCAGGATAATAAAATATACATGCATAGAATAAGCAAACATTAAAAACTTGAATACTCAGGGAAAAATGACGGGATGTGACTCAGAGGACAGGTTTTTGCTAGCCCTACATTAATATTGAGGGAGCAACACGAGTACAGCGAAAGAAGCTAGCATGTAGGATTGGGTGGCCTCAAGTGTCGTGATGCACAAATTACTGCAGCTATATCTGCAGGCGGCAGCCACCCATTATTGGTCTTTATCATTGGTGTGACATCCAATAAATACCAGTTCACTTTCATTTAGGATGGGGCAATGTCACCCCCGTAGAAGCAGATCTTCACCCTGGTGCAGGGAAGGGGATTGCAAAGTAAGAGTCAGAAGCGCTACATGCTCCCTAGCTTGAAGTAGATACAATGGGCTCGCAATGTTTCTGTATAAGTAATGATGTTTATTCTATCTCCTGCCAGTTTTTCATTAGGTACCATGGCTACAGCCAGTGCATGGTTCCTTGGTCAGACTTTCAGGAGGCATTCAAGTCAACACTGGCCGAGAACCGGTTTTGCAGACAGGCAACAGAAGCAAACCTTCCATTCTACAGGGCTTTGAGGGGCGGACTCTGCTTGAAGAGTCTACGTCAGCTCGTCTATAAGATCGCAGGCAGGAGGCTACAGCCACCAGCATTCATCATCCTCCACATTGGCGGCAATGATTTAGCAATTTTGGAAGACATGCCTTTTTGAGGACATAGGGCCAGATGTATCAAAAAGGTATTTTGCGATTCCCAAATAGCGTTTTTTACCGAATCGCTATTTGGGAATCGCAAAATGCTATGTATGTAGGAATCAGTAACATTTTTGCGATTCCTTCATATTACCTAATAGCGATTCGCTAAATAGCGAATGGCTATTAGGTAATATGACTCCACTCAGCCCTATGGGCCTACAGACCCATAGGTGCAAATGGTTTTGCATTCGCTAATTTGCAATTACCTAATTGGTAATCGCGAATTAGCGAATGCAAAGCCAAGGGTGGCCAGGGGCCTAAGGCCCCCCTGAAGCACCCCCAAAAAAGAAAGTGTGCACATGTAAAGCACACACGTGCTCTAGGGGCATGTGTGCACCACATGGCACTTTGAAAAATGCATTTTTGTGCATTTTTCAAAGATGGCACATGATTACAATCAACTTGAAGTTGATGGTAATTAGCATTCTCTAAATGCACAGTCCGCATTCAGGAAAGGCTTCTTACACATGCATTAGGGATTCGCAAATTGCGATTCCCTATTTACATTTGCAATTTAGGTAATCGCTAAATATTGCGATTACCTAAATTGCGAATTCAAAAGTCTTTCATACATGATTAAAGGCCATTTCGCATTTGCAAACGGATGAATTTTGTGATTCGCACCATTTGCGAATGCAAAATGCTTTCATACATCTGGCCCTTAGAGTGTGCGGGCTTGGACATTACATGGTCCAACATCATCCTGAGGTGCACTCTCCAGACTGGACCCTAAGGGCCTGAATAAATTGGACAGGCTCCTTGGATGTGGAACAGTTGTTGTTTCAAGCAGAGGGGGTTCATTGGTCAGCCCGTGGCAACAAGTTGCGTGTGGAGAACTTGATGGCCGTTAGTTCATGGCATTGCTCGCAACACTAAGTCACAGAGACTGGGGGAGGCCTGGTCGGTTGGGGATCCACCCAGGCCTGTGGCAGGGGAGGAGTCATGTTTGGCCACAAAACAGGTAGACAACCTGGGCATCAGGAATATAAGTGCAGGCGAATTCAAGATGGACTTTGATCTTTAAGCCTTTAGCTCAAGCCAGGGCCAGGGGTACCACGGTCACTACTTGAAGGCTGGGGACGTCCGCTACAGCGATTGCCCATAGCCGGCCAGGTACTCCATTACACGGCCCTGGGGATACTGGGGGATGGTGGCCGCGCCAGGGGACCAAGCTATGGCTCTGTTGCCAAGGCCCATCTCTCAATGGGTGGCAGGGGGAACCACTTTATTGGGTGGCTCTGGCATGGTTGTTTGGGGGACCAGCTGTTATGCTGGCCCAAGCTCCCTCTGTCCTGAGGGGGCAGGTGAGTTCGCCTTGTAGAGGACAACTTATGGAAGGACCAGCAAGGTTTTTGTCCTGGGCCCAAGTCAATTGAATGAGTCAATGCCACAAGGGCCTGAGGGGTGGTTAACCATGACTCCTTTGGAGTTTTTCCTAGGACATTTCATTTATTAGCTGTGGAGTTTTTGCTAGGAAATTTCATGTATTAGTTATGTCCATGTGATAGTCAAAATGCTGTACTGTACATATTGTAACTTTAGATGAAAACAAAAAATTGTCGTGTTTATGAGGTGTAATAAATACGGCAAGAGAATAGTATATTCTCTAATGCAAGAATTTTGGCTTGCATTGGGTCTTTTGCAGAATTAGTTATATATGTTTATGAGTGTGTAAATGCCTGTCTGGTTTGAGGTGTGACTGGTCTCGCAGTGGTCCCCAACCTGTACTATTGGGCACCTCAGATATAATTAAAATGCCATATATTATGGAGATTGGATGAGATGCAATGACTCATCTATCCATCAGATTATGCCAACATGTTTCAGCCATTCAGAAAGCCTTTCCAGGTCTCTGCCCTTTGTCTGGGCTACTATAATACCTGCCCATCTACACTCACATGACATGCAGTTATCATGAGGTCTAATGCTGTCATACCTTTCTCATTCTCTTCTGACAGGCACCTGTAGAAATAAATGTTGTAACAAGGTAAAAATTAGATTTTTTTCTATCATAAAGGTCAGGCCCTCGCCCCAAGCACGTGGATGCTGCATAAACTCTTGAACACTTGTTGTATGATCAAAAGCGGTCACATAAACAACTCCAAGTTTCTGTTGTGCTAATTTTGTGAAATCATGAATAAGGTGCAAAACACACTGAAAACAAAGGCATTCCACTCTTGAGCATGCTTATGTTATCACATACATAACTGTACAATAATACATATGACTTACCCTCATTTTAGGGTGGTTCAAATTTCTATAGGTCAAATCATGGAGGCACTTCCCTGTAGTCAGGAGAGGGACAAAATGTAAGCTATACAGTGTTCGTCTTGTTGTCTGGTATATACTCCTTCTTTGGGTAATACCCTGATAGAGATATCCTGAAGGCACACCCCCAGTTCAATGAGCTCTACATATATTTTGAAGGACTTTGTGCTTTAATTATTGCTCAATTTAGCAGTGAAGCTGTCCCCACAGACAAATACAGAATAATCATAAAGGGACATCACATGCTCAGAGCTTTCCCTGTTTTTTTTGATAACCAATTGAATTGTTTTTCATAGCATGTATCATCTGCCTCAAAACATACAGATATAGAAACACTACCCACGCATCTCACGGACTCATAACCCATCTAGTGCCAGTCCCTCTGCCCCCATCGTAAACTTCCATGCAGACCCGTCAGGCCGGAGTACTCCCACCATGCCTCCCATATCTTCTGATGTTTATGAGGGCAGGCCCTGGCTCCACAGATTGGCTCCTCCATTTTGGCACAGTCCATCGCCAGCTGCAAGTTCGAGATCCTAGGTGGGCGGCTGTGATTCCAGCAGTGTGCTATGTCCCATTTGGGCAAGAGCATGACCAGCCCTATCAGTATATGCTCGGCTCTTGAATTCTCCATGTCTTCTAGTATACCAAGGAGCGCCACACCTTGGGACTTAAATCTAGGGATCCATCGAGGACCTCGGATAGCTTCCGCTCGATAGCTTGCCAGTACCGAAACAATCTGGGGACACGTCCTAACTATGTGAAAAAAATCAGCTTCAGACTCCAAACAACTAAAGCAGTTTGAACTCAGAAGGGCACTGGCACTCAACATCCAGTGTTGTGTGTAATAAGTGGTGTGGAGAAAGCTGAGTTGTATTAAGCGAAGGCAGAACAGGATAGCTTTGACCTGGGGGGCGAACATTGTCATTTGCTCCCTTTGCAAAGCAAATGTTAATCGGGGTAAGCTTGGTACAAACTATGGTACCGGGGCCAGACAACCCATTTGAGAAACCACCATACGATCCGTTGGGAGGCGCACCATAGTGGCCAAAAAACTGCAAGTGTTGGTGAAGGGAGTGAAAACCTGCTGAGCAGGGAATCTGAATCCGATCTGATCAAATTGGAAGGTGAAGAACAGGAAGACATCTTCGTTATGCAGAGCAGCCCTCTCCCCAGCAGTGCAGTAGCATCGCCCACATCAGCAACATCGCAATGGCACAAGACTCAGGTTAAAACATCAAGGCAACAGAGGACAGTGACTGCCCTGCTGAAAAGCACATTGAGCTTACCACCGTCTGCTCTCAAGAAGTCACCTGCATCAGTGGCATGAGGAAAGAAAAAAATTCAGGCTACTATTCCTGCCATGTTTAGGCTGGAGGGGCAGTATGAACGCAACCACCCAATGGCACATTTGTACAATTCAAAGCTGGCTAAAATGTTAGCGCTGGACCTCCTCCCTTTTTCTTTTGTGGAAGGGGTGGGTTTTCTTGAATTTGTGGCAGCCATCTACCTGAAATGGAAAGTTTCCAGCTGGTCCTATTTTGCTAGAGTTGCTGTTCCAGCACTACATCATGATGTGCTGGAATTGGTTGGACAAGCTTTGCAGCAGAGTGCTGTTCACAGAATCCACCTGACAACAGACATGTGGACCAGTTGCCAAGTGACTGATTACATGTGCATCACTGCACACTGGATCTCTTTTGTGGGGGCTAGAGAAAAAATATCTGCAGGTGTTGACACATGCTGAGATTGTCAATGCTGCTCGGAAGCATGTGACAGTAGCCATGTTCGCCATGGAGAAATCCCATACAGCTGCAAACATTTTGGAAGACTTTAACAACAATGTCTTTGAATGGCTGCAACCAAGAGGGCTTAATATTGAATTTGTTGCCACGGACAATGGCAGTAATATAGTTAAGGCCATGGCCGATGGTGGTTTTTTCAGGGTCCTGTGTTTGGTGCACTGCATCATTGTGCAGGACTTTCTAAAAAAAAAAAGACCAAGTAAGCAACTTACTGTCCACTTGCAGAAGAATCGGTACTTATTCCAGCCATTCATTTAAAGCCCGGAAACAGCTGAGGGTCATTCAGCGTGATAACAGAATGCCAGTTAAAGCACTCATAGAGGAGGTGCCAACACGCTGGAACGTGACTTATTACATGCTTGAATGCCTATTTGAGCAGTACAGACCTCTCAATGAATATGTCATGCAAAGAGGGGATGCAACTGTGAAAGGCATGATCATTGAGATGGACCAATGGGGCCTAGTCAAATGCCTGACAGAGATGCTGCTTCCTTTTGAGGTGTTTACACGGGAAGTCAGCAAAGAGGACAGTACCATGGGCCAAGCTATCCCGTTGTTGCACATGCCACAGGAACAGCTAAAGGAGGTGTTTGCAATGTACACAGGTGTGGAGGAAAAGAAAAAAAGATGCGTATGACTTTGTGGAGAGTTTAATCCTTTGCTTGTCTGCTAATAAAAGGGTGCAAAGAGACAGTGCGTCCTCCAAACATTATATCTGTGCCACAATTCTTGATCCACCGTACAAACTATTACTATCCACTGTCATTCCTTTTTCAGACGAGGATGTTAGAAAATACAAAAGATGTTTAGCTGAGCAAGGCAGTGAACTAGAAAAAGAACGGCAGGGAATTAAAGGCCCACTCCTCCAGGGCACAAGTCCTGCGGGGTAACCTTCAAGTTCAGAGCCTGAGGGCAGTGCTGTTGGCTCACAGCAGCCAAAACCAACAACAATAACACCATCAACAACAAGACCAGGAGCATTAGCCCCAAAATACTGAGTGGTTTCTACTGGCAGGGCTTAAGTCCAGTGCAGAGGCGAATGCAAAAGAGGTCGAGCAAACTGGAGCACCAGCAATGAACATTGAGCAAATGGTCTAGGCCTATCTGGATGACGCAACAGAGGTGTACCTTGATCAAAACCCATTGGTGTATTGGTATGGGAAGAGTCACCAATGGCCAGTGCTCAGCAGTCTGGCAATAAACTATCTGTCTTGCCCTTTAGCCAGTGTCTCAGCTGAGCATGTTTTCAGTGCTGCCGGTGCCATTGACACAGTGAGAAGGACCAGTCTCTCACCCCAAAACATGGAGAGATTAACCATGATCAAAATGAATGAGCACTTTATACCACCGGCTTACACCATTCCTGAAGTACCACAGGAGGAAGATGAGGGAGACTCAGGTCATGGAAGTAGTGTGTTAGATGACCTACTACTGGGCGAACCATCAAAGTTTGAGGACGAGCTCTACTTCCCTGACTACTAGGCCTGGGCCATCAACAACCATAGAACTTTCTCTCTCAATCTCTAGTCTATTGCTGGTCTGCTTTTTTCTTTCTTTGATGCCCCCCCAAAAAAAGATATAACTACTAGGGAAAATTATTATTTACTTTATTATTTGTTTGTATCTGGTTGACCAATTTATCCCCACTGTCTTACTCTTAGACACATTTTATTGTTGGATTGGAGTTGCAACTGTGTGCAGTGATGAAGTCCCGACTCCCCCACACCCATTACCCTCAAGCCGGGCACTGGACAGAGAATACAAACAAATGTGTGACTGCCTCCAACCATGGGCCATGACTATCTATCCTTTCCTACCCTAGAGGGACTGCCCCACATGTGACATTATAATTTAATTTGTACTGGCCATTCTCTGCTTTGTGAACAAATGGATCTGCATTCTGCAATGTACCATGAATCGATCACGGTGAGCACACCTGAAGAACATGTAAATGGCATGCATTGCTGAGTTATTGTTGTTTGTTTTGAACTTGTTGTGATGTCTCATCATGTGTGTTGAGAAGAGATGATTCATGTGGTGGTACGCAGTGAGACACTGGGTGTTTGTTTATCTGTAACTATTACGCTTAAAAATATGTTAGTGATGATTTACAATGTTGGTGGCCTACCGACGGCTGATCAATAATTTTCCACTGAAGGTTATTTGTTTTCCTTCCCCTTTGGGAGATAGCGAGATACCTTCACCGGGTCCACTCCACAGTCCACACTGCTTTGTTTTACTGTTTTCTGCTTTATACTCTTCAAAGAGTCAGACCCAACCAGTCCCTTAGATAACGTAAACACAAATCTAGTCTACACAAAAAATGACTCAATCTTTCCATTCTTGTTGTGCAACAACAAAATTGTACTACAGGACGATTTATTGCATTTCAGTTGGGACTCTGGACACAGTTGGTGCGGAGTTGGACACCATACTCGGAGTCAGACTCAGGAGGTGATGGAATGACTCAAGGCGTGGGCGTGACTACTTCGAGAACTGCCACCAGAAGAAGATGATAGTTTTCAAAGTCACTGAAACCAACCGATTTGGTGATGACTTTGAAGTGGCCTAAAGGCAAACAACAGACCTATACAACTCTGTGTAGCGGTGGTGAGTGACAGTGGTGCGTTGATTTTTACTTGATTGGCAAAATGCTGTATTGCTGTGTGTGTGTGTGTGCTCAGTGCTGTGTGGCTCAAATTCGAAGCTAAGTTGTGGTTGGTTGGGGGGCCTGTTGTTGAAGGTAACTGGAAACAGACATTTAGCCATGCTGCCTCTGAGGCTTCTCGTTGCACTCCTTATGCAGTTTAACTTTTTTCCTTGATTCCTCAATATCATTTTTGTTTTTCAATCTACATGCCCTTTAACCCGGCGTCATACTGGAAAAACAATATAACATACTCACACTTACCTTACCGAACCACATCCATCAGGCACCCAAGATTGACAGACAGTCCAAGAGGAATGCAGATGCAACTCCCAATTTGGCAATACAGTATCATTTTTTCTCTTTAATTATTAGAACTGTGTGTGTTATTTATGTTTGTTTACTTCACTCCTACAAATATTTTAATTTTATTTGCTATCTTTCAAAGCTCGGTACAACAGAACATAATGTAACTTGGGTATCTCTGGGGGCTGACGGACAATTTTATTTGGTTTACCTGTACTACTCATCAACATTCCTCCATTTCCTTTTCCTTCCATACAAGATTTATGATGGTCGGCTGCCAAGATGAATGTTGTCCTTGTGTAGTGTTTGTCTTTGTCAAACCTTTCCTTCAAATCCCCCTTCCCATCCATTCATCGAACCCCTAACCCTCTTTCCCCGGGCTGTGTGATTTATTGAGGTGTGACTAAATTAAATTTAGACCATTAATTGATCACACACTTGGTGGGGTTGATGTAGTGAAAGCAACACCAACTCAAGGCAAGGGGAGGATCTTCTTCTGCTCTAAGAATAGCCCACACTGGCAATATTATATATATTTAGATTAGCCACGCATGCACAGTATTCGATATTATTATTTTTTTCAGAGGAACATAATTCATAATTGCCAGCATCATCATGTATTGTGTGCATCAAAGGTTACGCTTGTCCACTTCATAGCTCGAGTTGACTTCATTTTGCAACTTTTACTAGCTCACCATTCTGATTATTTTAATTTAGCATTGCTTATCATATTTTCTCCATTGTCTCTCTTCTTCTTGTATACTAGTAGTCTAGTCTCCCTCTGGTGACTGTGTCATTTTTTTTGTAAAGCTTGCATATAAAACGGCATTCACTCAGTTTTAATTTCAATTTAATTAGTTCCCTGCAATGAATCTTCAGCTAGGAGGGAGTGGGACCTCGCTTCTATATCTGGTGCTTTCACTATTCGACTAGTGCGCTAGCATGCTGCTACTGTCTACTAGGTGTCTACTACCAGCACCTTGGGAAACCATGCAGCCATCGCTTTGTCTAATCCCAGGTAAGAGAAGAACTGTGTGGATTCATTGCTGAGCTGCAATAATCTATATACAATGGAAATTCACACCCCACACCCCCTCTATAGTTGCAGACTGCAGGGACTAGGAGGAGAGAGTGGTAGGGCAAGTGAGGGTACCGCATAACTATTTTGTTGTTGTTACACTATCAGCAGATTTAAAAAATTGGCTGTGGTCCTGAGTCAAAGGAAGCAGTGCGAAGTAAATCAGTAAACCCCAAAAAGATTTAAATCAGAATGTATAACTGCCCTGGTTACCTCTCGCAGAGATTATGCCAATGTTCTTTATGTAGGTCTGCCCACCTTCCTGATTAAGAAATTGCAGGTGATCCCGAATGCCTCGGCCAGACTTCTGCTCGACCTTCCTAAGCGGGCAAATGTTAGGCCTCATCTTCGCGATCTTCACTGGCTTCCAGTGGGTGCGAGGGTAAATTTCAAGGCCCTTGTGATGGTTCACTCTGCGTTATATGGTTATGGCCCGGCTTACCTTCAATCCAGATTTGGATTTTACTCTCCTGCCAGGCCACTTTGTTCCTCTAACAAACTACTGGCGATTCTTCCCAGGGCCCGCAAACAGAGATCTGGTTGTAGCGCCCTGTCCCATCTGGGTGCTATGGCTTGGAATCATCTTTCGGTGGAATTTCAAGCTATCTGTGCCCGAGCTTATTTAGGAAGAAGCTGAAGACATTTCTTTCCAGATAAGCTCGCCGGAAGCTGTCAGTCTACCTTCTAGGCACGTCCTGGGACACTCCATGGAGTAGCTGTGCATGTTATAAGTGCCAATAACATAACATAACTATAAAAATGTATTTCCGTAACAAATATAAACTAGTAAACCCACAACACCTGGCACACCCTTCTGCCTAACTCAAACCAATGTCCAAAGTAAGCTTAGTCCAAACAAAGAAAGTCCAAAAATGTAATTGTCCATAACGAAGAAATAAGTAAAAAATAAAAAATGCCACAACTCCCACATTCCCATCATCTGCCCAACAAGTTCCACCCACCCAAAAAAATTAAAAAATAGGGGCAAGAGAGGCCTAGCAGCGGGCTAGGAGTATGAGCTTCCTCTCCAATTTGTCAAAACGCTCCTTCATCCTGGCTTCCAGGCGTGCCATCTCTGGAGCATGCTTCACTGAAAGGCTCTATAGGGGGGAGCAGCAGTGGCGGAATGGCGGCGGGTGGCTGCTTTGTGACCACGGTGCCGGACTACAGGAGGCACTGGGGCCTGGCTGGGGCCTGTGGCATTTGAGGCTGCAGCTGTTGCCGCCGCGTCCTCCTTATCGGCCACCAGCCGCTATTATTCAGTCCTGATGACTCCAGCTTCCTTTGCCCGGTCCTGGCTGCTACCTGCTGCCTGTTGGGTTGTTGTGATGGATTGGCAGGACGAGGTATACGGGGAAAGAAAAAAGACAAATTGTAACCAATGCTCTTAGCAAAACACATAAAATTATATAGTGGCATAGTAGCACTAGCAGCACATAGCATTTGCTGGTATCCTCGATTGTTGTGTAGTTCCTAGGAATCCCCAGGACCTGCGCGTTCTGGATGACCTAAACTGAGGGCTTGGTGTCCAAACCGATTCACGACACCCCCACAGGATACATCAGCCGTTAGACCAGCTAGCTCTACAGTGCCACTACTACCCCCCTATATCTTACAGTGGTGTAGGTAGTTTCTGGCAACCACTGAACATGACAACCCTGATTCCTCAGGGATCGTGGAAAACAGTACAGTACTTTTCACTCAGTCACTCGTGCTTACTTATTCTCAGAAAATACACAGGAAGGCAGTTAGGACGTTTCAATAAGTATTTTTTGTGTTCAAATATTTTATTGTTTATATAAAAGAGAGATACATAGGTATTCTAATAACAATACAACCATTCAGCATCAAAAAATATAATACATTGGTACTGAAGAATTTAAGAATAAAAAGATTTCATAACAGGAATCACCGGGCTGGGATAAAGAGAATGGCAAACATATCAGTATTTAAAAAGGTAAGTAAATACATATCACTACACATAGTAAATGTTATAAAATTAATCGAATAACAATATATATCCCAGATATATGAAACGTGCAAAGCAACTATATATATCATGACATATATATATATATATATATATATCAGTTGTATTATTTAATAGATGAGACCTATCAGCAAGAAAGAAAAATGAGGGAAAGCTAAAGAAAAAGACAGAAGGAGGAAAGAGAGGGATCAAAGAAATAGGATGGGACATCTGCTCCATGAAAGAAAATAAATTAAGAAATGGAATCAAAGGGATATTGAGCTACCAACCCCTGAGAGGACAAGTTCATATAGTTGTCCAAAGACCGCCATACATTACTAGAAATGGAAGGCGAGTAATGTTTTTCCTCAACCAAAGTATGAGCTCCACGGAGGTATGAGACCCATGCCCACCATGTATGATAAGATATGAGACGAAAGGATTTCCATTCAAATAATATAATTTTAACAGCAATGGATAAAAGTAAATCTAAGAGCTCCAGATCCGTATCATCAAGGGGTAAAGGAACAGCTGTAGCCCATGGACCCAATAGAATCATAGGTAGAGAGAGATCTTTAGATATGTTAAAGATTAATGATAAGTGTTTCTGTATCAGGCTCCAGAAAGGTTGTAATAAATTACATTCGAAAAACATATGTTGATGGGTGCCTGGAACTAAGTTACAATTCCAACAAAGGTCGGAATCTCGTAATTTCAACTTGCATAGACGAGCAGGGGTCCAATGAAGGAGATTTAATGTAAAAAATTTAGATTGAATAAGTGAAGGAGTAATTTTATTACGTAGGGATAATATTCCAATCAGTTGCCAAGTATCTTGTGAAATATGTTTAAAAATATCATCTGCAAAGTGATGAGACCATTTAACATAAGTGATTGTAGATTGTGAAGGGAGTGGAGCGGATAAAAATGTATATATTTTAGATGCAGTATGGCCTGAGCTTAACCATGTCGAGAGGAGTGAGATAATAACCGAATCTGTAGATAGGGATATTTTAGAAAGTTTAACCTTTAGTTTAAAAAAGAATAAAAATCCATGTTACTAAGATTATATGTCTTGGCTAAAAGAGAAAAGGGTATCGGACCATGATTAGAATCATAAAGATCCTTTACCAATCTAATACCTTTAGCAGCCCACGAAGCGGCCGTAGTAGGATCGATGTCAGTAACAAGTTTAGGATTGTACCATAAAGAGGACCATCTTGATTTATGAATAGGTTTGGATACTTTTTTGTCAATACATTTTAATGCATTAATCGTATCTTGTATTATACGTTGAGAATGATCGAAACCAAGTTTAGAAGCTGTGAGAAAGGAAGTGGTGGAAAAAGGAGTACACAGCTCACGTTCAATATAAATCCAAGGGGGTAAATGTTGGGAGTCCGGTAAGAACCAAAGTGCACCTTGAGATTGAAGGAAGGCGATCTGATACAAATTCCAGTCCGCAAAATTACAACCACCCAGGACAGAAGGTTTTCTAAGATGTTTATAAGCAATTCTAGCTCTCTTATTATTCCATAAGAACTTTGAAGAAATTGAATCAATTTCATGGAAGAAGGTAGAAGAAAGCTTTACAGGTAACATGGAAGATAAAAAATTAATAATCGGGGTTATCATCATTTTAAGAGTTTGTAATCTTCCCCACCAAGAAATATATTTAGGAGACCAGGAAGACAAAAGATCTTTAACTTTAGATATGATATGGGATTTGTTATAAGTGATAGTATCTGAAAGAACCTTACAGAACCAAATCCCTAAGTATTTAATACAAGTCGATTGCCATTTAAAACCTGAGTTACCCATGTGAGAAGAGAAGCACAGCGAGTTGAGGGGGAACATTTCCGTTTTTTCTTTGTTAAGAGTGTACCCGGAAACAACCGAGAAATCTTTTTAATGATGTTAGAAATAGCAGGAATCGCTGTTGCAATATCTTCTGAAAAAATAAGGACGTCATCAGCGCAAGTAGCTGTTTTAAGTGTATATGATCCAATTTGAAAACCCTTAATACTCTGGTTCAAATTTAGTAGGTGAAGGAGTGGGTCTATAGATAAGAGAAAAAGAAGGGGTGATAAAGGGCACCCCTGTCTAGTGCCCTGACGAAGGTTAAAAAAGGAAGATGTAGCCCCATTAATTCTGATATTAGTTTTTGGCTGCGCGTATAGGGACATTACCATATTGATAAAGGGACGCTTTGCCACTTGCCACCTGGATGCTTGTTGGGGACTACCTGTCCCAGGATCCTCTGTTCTCCCTGGAGGGAGGAGACTTGCTGCCACGAACGCGCTAAAAAGCGCGAGCCACCCTCGCGGCGCGGGACGCTTTGCCACTTGCCACCTGGATGCTTGTTGGGGACTACCTGTCCCAGGATCCTCTGTTCTCCCTGGAGGGAGGAGACTTGCTGCCACGAACATGCTAAAAAGCGCGAGCCACCCTCGCGCCGGGCGGGACACTTTGCCACTTGCCACCTGGATGCTTGTTGGGGACTACCTGTCCCAGGATCCTCTGATCTCCCTGGAGGGAGGAGACTTGCTGCCACGAACGCGCTAAAAAGCGCGAGCGACCCTCGCGGCGCGGGACGCGCGCGGGCGGCGCCCGGGCAAAGCCCGGCCAAGGGCGGGCCCGTCCTTGCCCATCATTGCCAGGAAGTGGCTGGGCTGGGCCACCTCTCTTTCGCCTACTGTTCAGGGTGGCTGCATATTTGTTTAATTGAAAGGTACTGTGCCATGCGCGAACCTAGTCCTGAGGTTTATTGAGGGAAAACCGGCTTTTATCGGACATTTGAGACTGTGTATTGTGGGTCATTCTCACAAGGTCTTATTTTTGCTGTATTTTTATTGTGTTACGGATTTTCCTAATTGTAGTTCCAAATGGGCAAGAGGAAATCAATGGAGGGAGTTGGGCTGAGTAGTGGTTTGCGCGAGGGGCAGGGAAGGGGAAAAAGCTAAAAAGGACTCATAAGCGTGTTGTTAATAACTGTGTGATGGATAGGATAGACGTCCTCATTCATGAGTGTGAAGATATCTTAGGTGCAGAACCAACAACACCTAATCCTACCACACAGCCATTATCCCATAACCCTAGCCCCCAACATGCACCAACAATCCCCTCAATGTTTTGTAAGCAGCCTAGGAAAGAAGCTCAGAAGCTTTGCAGTGAGAGTTCACGGAAATCTTCTGAGGCACAGCAGTCAGACTGCCCTATTTATGACTTAACCTCCCAATCTTCTTCGTTGCTCATTAACAGTAAAAGACCTGGTCCCTCCATCCCCTGCACGAATAGGTTTGCACCCCTGGCAGACCTTGCGGACGGTCAGGCGGATCAGACTGCATCACCCCCGCCCTTATTTCAAACAGGGAGTAGTGAGGAGATCGCCCCTTCACTGTCTGATCTTTACCAACTTATTGCTTTGCTCAGGCAGGACATTGGTGCCATGAGAGCTAAGATAGACGAGCTTACCAATACGGTCAAATATCTCACCCCGAATAACATCTCATACAATCAAAAAGAATCCCCACGCTTTGTGGTTGACCCTGACCAAGGTCAATATGCCCAAAGTACACATTCCCTCATTCAGGATGGAAGAAACAAAATAGGTGGCAGCATGCCTTCCCGCCTCAACAGCACACCACATCGCACCTGAATTCCCCAGTAATGAACAGTTTCCTACCGCACAACTACGGCCCTGGTACTTAGTTCCTTCACAAACTCATGCTCACCGCCAAATTTCTTCAATTACGCCAACATTACCAAGCTTGATACCCACCAACTCTTTTGCCAGGAGTCATTTATTGCAAACCCCGTACCCAGATGTTAGAAAGGTCATTATGGTTAATGTTCCTAAACTAAACGTTAGAGCAGGTTACGAAAGCGAAGGCTCACTGATAAATAAATCAATCCACTGGATTCGTCATGTCAGGGGATGTCGCTCGCTTATACGGGAGGACATTGTTAGAGCAAAAAGGTGTATATCACATACAAAGCTACTGGATTATATTGAGCTTACTTTGTCCAAAACAGAGTTGGCAGAAAATCTTCTTTTGCTTGAGTTTCGTTCCTGCTCCCCCGATTCCTCAGCAATACAGCTTAGGGGATACCCGGTAGTGTCATCTGCCGCAAATTCAATAGATATGCACCTGACAGGGGTCTCAAAAGGTTCGTTGCCATTGGATTCTAATGATTGACTACCCAATTTGTTCCTGAAAGTGCAGCAGATACAGGCTTGTCGCCCAGCCCCTGATCATATCCCCATTACGGATCAAATCTCCCCTTTTGGGCCAATCATAGTAAATCTCCAGGACGTAACCCTTCCCCACCAGCTAAAAATCATTTCCTGGAATGTTGCAGGTATCAGTCGCAAACTATCGCTACCATACTGGAATGATCTAGTAGAGGAATACAACATCTGCGCTTTCCAGGAAACTTGGAGTCTTGTTCCCATCTACAAATCGGGCTATAGCTGTTACCACATCCCTGCTACCACCATAGGGAAGGGCCGCCCCTCGGGAGGTTTGATTGTTTGGGTCAAAATTGCTCTTAATTGCAGAATCACCTCTCATAAAGATTCAAGTCCTGACATCATGAGGCTTACAATTAAGGGATCAAGTGGGGGGTTAGTGATGGACCTGTTCAATGTTTATATAAGGGGAACAGCTGGGGGTAGAGCCTCCCCCATCATTACTTTACTGGAACACGGCTTGTCTGATTGCCTGCCCCAATCCAGAGTACTCGTCACAGGTGATTTCAACAGCACTTTCGAGCCACTCTGTACAGAGGATATAATCGGGCTAGAGGAGGAAGACAGCCAATGGTGTGTTCCCCTATTAACTATACCGCCAGTAAAAAGATGGTCACAAGTGGCCATCCAACTGAATGCACTAACTGTGGAATACGGTCTAAGGGCAGTGAATGGGAGGACCAAGTCAGATCCTCAGGGTGCCCCTACTTACAACAGAGTAACCTGTCCATCTCGCATTGATTATATCTTAGTAGACGTCAGGCTTTGGGGGCATGTTGTAGACATGATGGTGGGGAACACATTAGATAGTGACCACAACCCTCTTTGTATGTCATTAAGGTCTCCCTGGGTCCCTACTTGCCCTACACTGTCCCCTCAGACTTACCTTGCGACCAAAGAGGTGGTTCCCACAAAGTCTAGAAGAGCCTTAAAATGGTCGAAAGTTGCCTTAGAGGATGCAAATCTAAAGGCCATTAGCCAAATTCTATATAAAAGCACTAACGAGTTACGGGAAGGATCTGTAGTGAATCCTTCGAGTGCTTCTACTATTCATATTCGTACCATTGAACAAATTAGCTCTTACTTCCTAGTTTCCAACAGGCCTACTAAGTCCATAGCACAGCCGAGGAGAGTGCATTCCTGGTACAATAAAGAATGCAGACTCAAGAGGAATGCCTTGGCAATAGCTTGGAGGGCCAAGAACAGTACGGCTATTAAGCTTAGTAGGAAAGAATATAAAGAGGCCCAGCGTCAAGCAAAGTTAGACTGGGATGAGACCAGAAGGCAAGATCTTAAAGTTGCTTGTTCTGCAAGAGATACTAACCTTTTTTGGACCCTGGTCAGACGGGCAAATAAGGGGGAAGCAGACCAACTGCCCAACCACATCACATCTCAGGCGTGGTACGACCATTTTAGCGGTCTTTACTCTGGGTCTGTAAACGCAGACGTGGATGGGCAACACGGTGTTCCCCTAATTAACCTCAGGAACATCGGTAGTGACCTATTCACTCATAATGAAGTTCTTTCTGCCATAAGCAGACTTGTGCCGGCCAAGGCCCCGGGCCCAGATGGTCTCCCTGGAGATCTGTTTTTAGCTGATCAGGAAAAATGGGCTGATTATGTCCTCCTTCTAATTAATTCTATCTCCAGAGGATGTAAAGTCCCAGAGTCTTGGAAGGGCGCGGAGGTAGTTCCAATTTATAAGAAGGGCTCCAGAGAGGACCCTTCTAATTATAGGCCAATTAGCCTTCTCGACAGCATGCAGAAAATAGTTGGCAGGGTCATATTACAGAGAATTTTATCTTGGGCAGAGGAGGAAGATATTCTTTCACATTTCCAGCCGGGCTTCCGGGCTAACACAGGTACGATGGACCAGGTCTTCAGACTCTTTATGATTTATTGGAAAGAGGTAGTGTTAGGCAAGGGTAGTCTCTACCTTGCCTTTATTGATCTAAAGACTGCCTTCGACCTGGTCCCCAGGAATAGGTTATGGGAAACACTGCAAGGGATGGGCATCCCCCCACTAATTCTCAACCTTCTGGTAAGACTTCATGAGGATAATTATGCCCAGATAAAATGGGGGTCCCAAGGGCAACTTACTGGAAGGATCGCGGTAAATAGGGGAGTACGCCAGGGCTGTGTGATGGCACCCACCTTGTTCTCTTTATATATGAATGGGGTGGTTAGCTTTCTTCAAGAAATACCAACCGATGCCCCGGCCCTGGCTGGCAGTAAGGTGCCTACTCTCCTATTTGCTGACGACACATTGCTAATCTCCAAGCCCCCGATGGGCCTACAAAAACTCCTGAACAGGTTTCAAATCTTTTGTAACACACAAGGGCTGTTAATAAATACATCTAAAACAAAATTCATGGCATTTAAGCCCCATAAATCGTTCAGGAATAACATCATACTAGATGGGTCGCACCTTGAGAGAGTCACTACATTTGACTACTTAGGGATACGGCTCTCAGAAACAATGCAGTGGAGACCGCATCTTGACAAAATGCTCCTGAGCCACAAACGTGTTGCCGGGGCTTTGAGCAGAGAACATCGCTCATCATTTAGTAGACCTGTTGCCCCGGCACTCGTTGTGTATGGAGCAAAGAAAGTTAGCTCGGCCATGTATGGTGCCGAGCTATGGGGTTTTGACAATCTAGATGAGATCAGCAGGTCGGAACACAGGTTCCTCAGGGACCTGATTTCGTTGCCCCGAGGTGTCCCCCTAGTCCCCTTGCTATATGACCTGGGCAGACGCCACTTCAAAGACCTGGCTAAACTCCGCCCGTTGCTCTTTTGGGCTCGCCTTAGAAGAACCCCGGAACTTTCCAACTACGCGGACGCATTCACAGAAGTTTTGCGTATGGATGGCATTAAGGGTATTAAATGGATCTCTAACCTTAGGGCCTTAATGACAACGCTTGGCCTTAAGGAATCTTGGGACACCCAAATTTCACCTAGTAAAACAGAACTTAAACGGATCTACTGGGACTGGGTAGATGCCAGAGATGTCAGCAACCCAAACGTGGGCAGACTTACGGAAGAATTCTTCCAGTTTAAACTCTCTAGAGGCTTCGAACCTTATATGGATGTAATTCAGACCCCCAGGGATAGGGCACTATACACTCAATTTAGATATGGCACACTTCCAGTCCATGAATTTACCGCAAAGTGGCGCCCTCCGCACCAAACTATTGAAGAATGCCCTTCCTGTGGGTCTCTCAAGGAGAGTGTTGCACATTTTATGTTTGCCTGTCCGGGGTTTGCTAAAGCTAGGTCTAGGTGGCTCGTGCCCATTTGTAAACAACTAGGCACTCACGACCACAAAGTAGCCTTGCGTATATTAAAATCTGATCCGAGACCCCTCTATGCGTGCGGAACCGCCAAGTTTCTGGGTTGTGCATGGAAAATTAGATGTAAGATTTTACAAAGAACATCCTGATCTTGACCCAGAGTTTATGGGGCCTTGCCAAGTGACACTAATGATTAGGGCAATGTCATCCCAATCTGCTACATTTTGTAATCGATATGAAATATTGATTTTATTCTTTTACCCATTGTTTTACTTCAGTATTTTACCCTACAATGAGTCAATTTTATTTGTGTAAATAGCTTATATTTCGATTGTCAGGAATTTTTGCACTGTTATATTTTAATAATAGATTGCATTTTTTTTATCCTTGGTACTGACGAAATGTTCGATGCTTTTATGATATTTATATCGAATAAAGCTTTTTGACTTGACTTGACTTGATAGTATCTGAAAGAACCTTACAGAACCAAATCCCTAAGTATTTAATACAAGTTGATTGCCATTTAAAACCTGAGTTACCCATGTGAGAAGAGAAGCACAGCGAGTTAAGGGGGAACATTTCCGTTTTTTCTTTGTTAAGAGTGTACCCGGAAACAACCGAGAAATCTTTTTAATGATGTTAGAAATAGCAGGAATCGCTGTTGCAATATCTTCTGAAAAAATAAGGACGTCATCAGCGCAAGTAGCTGTTTTAAGTGTATATGATCCAATTTGAAAACCCTTAATACTCTGGTTCAAATTTAGTAGGTGAAGTAGTGGGTCTATAGACAAGAGAAAAAGAAGGGGTGATAAAGGGCACCCCTGTCTAGTGCCCTGACGAAGGTTAAAAAAGGAAGATGTAGCCCCATTAATTCTGATATTAGTTTTTGGCTGCGCGTATAGGGACATTACCATATTGATAAAGGAGTCACCGAAGTTATGGGATTCTAGCACTGCTTGTATCAAAGGCCAAGAGACTTTGTCGAAAGCCTTTTCAGCGTCAAGGGCGATCGCCGCCGATGGTAATACCGAAAGTTTTGCTTTCTCTAATATATGACAAAAGGTCCGAATATTGTCTCTAGCGAGTCTCCCCTTAACAAAACCTGTTTGGGAATCATGAATAAGATTAGGAATATGATCCTCTAAACGCTTAGCCAAGATCTTGGCAAAAATTTTAGCTTCCATATTTAATAATGATATTGGACGGAATTTTTAGGATCAGAATGATCCTTGCCATCTTTTGGAATCACTACAATAGTAGCTTCAGCAGCAGAGCCAGAGACCTTGCCAGAAAGAACATAATTATCAAAGACCTTCTTAAGATATTTGAGTATTGCGGGAGAAAAAGTTTTATAAAAGGCAATAGGAAACCCATCTGGGCCCGGAGCCTTCCCCGAACGAGTAGCCTTGATAGCCTGAATGATCTCGTCAGAATCAATCGGTTTCCCCAGTTCAATCATATCGGAATGTGAAATAGTATTAGTAGGAATCGAATCAAGAAACTGCTGACAAACCATCTTGGAACATTGATCCTTAGGTGTATACAGAGTTTCATAAAAATCACGAAAGACCCCAAGAATTTCTTGAGTATGAAACTTCTTTGATCCATTTTTATCTGTAATATGGGAGATATGAGTAGCTGTAGTGTTCGTGCTTTGATATTTTAGGGTGGCGGCCAATAGCTTACCAGCTCTAGTCCGTAGTAATAAATGGCGGGATTTTTGAGCATGGACACCAATATACGCTCTGTTAGTGACAATGGAGTTGAAAGAATATTCAAATGTTTTATATCCTGCAGGAGTGATTTGTCGTTAGAGTGTCTAAATAGTTCCTCTTTTCGTTTAATATCATCCCCTAAAGACTGAAGAGATTTCCTAATGTCACTGATTCGTTTAGACATTTTCTTAATAATGTGCCCCCGTATAGTACATTTAAATGCGTCCCACAACACTATTGGGGAGTTCACTGAAGGCTCATTATCTTTGAAAAAATATGAATCTCATCATTAAGTTCTTTAACTTCATCCTTATCTTCTAAAATTTCTGTATTGAGGCGCCAATTACGAGGGCCTCTCGTATCTGTGAGATTAAGAATGGTTAAAGACACCGCAGCATGATCTGAAACAACTATTGGATGAATCGTAACATTCATAGTATGTTTTAAAAGAGAGGCATCTACCAAAAGATAATCAATACGAGAGAAGCTAGAATGTGGAGAGGAGAAAACATGAAATCACAACCCGTAGGATTATGCAATCTCCATGCATCAACAAGGTGATGTGAGGAGCACATATTGAGCATGTGTTTATGCGCCCTAGGGGGTCGAAACTTAAAAGCAGAGTGTCTATCCAAAATAGGATCAAGGGGAAGATTAAAATCCCCGCCTACAATTGTTCGTGAATTCTGTGGAATATCAGTAAGTTTTTTATTTATGGAACGCCAAAAAAGTGGATCGTCAATGTTTGGGGCATATAAATTCATAATATAAAGATCAACCGAACCATTAGTCAAACGAGTAAGTAACCACCTGCCATTGGTATCATGTTCAGCTGAAACAATAGACAGACCAGAGCTTTTGGAAATAAGAGTAACAACCCCATTTTTCTTCCCCGCAGCCTCGGAACAGGTGACATCAAGGACCCAATCTTTCCTCTTACAATAATCTAAAATTTTGGCCCTCTTAACAGGGTGATTTAACCCCCGAACATTAAGCGAAACTACATTTAAACCAGGCATAGATACGTATGAAGCAACCTAGATGAATGCATCTGATAAAAAGAAAAAGGGGCAACCAAGATAAATTAAAAACTAAAGGAAAAAAAACATGTATCCCAAAACAAAATGAAGCAGATGTCCCAGAATTAGGGTGAAGAGAAAGAAAGGAAATGAGGAATAGAGGAAGGAAAAGAAGGAACAAAAGAACTCAAGAGAAAAACGGGGTATCAACAAAAAATAACCCCACCAGGGGATGTCTGTAGGAGACAAATTGCATGGGGGAAATAACGTGGAGAAGCAACAGCAGAGGCTAACAACCTTGGTAAGGACAGCTCAACGATAAACAGGCCGCAGAGCCACGAACAAGTATACTAGTTCCAGGAGGAATAGTATAGTACTGCATCTTGCTAATAAGAATAAACAGTGTAAATTCAATACATATAGTATATCCGAACACTTGAAGAAGATATAATAGTTCATAAATAAATGAATAAATGCATTATATGGAATAAATAATCAACAGTAATAATCTCATACAATTAAACCACCTATTAGCACACAATTAAATATAAATAGAATTTCTAACATAAGATGAAATACATGAGTAAAGCAGCATGACTACAATAGAATAGAAATACAGGTTAGGAATACATTAAAAAGATTAAATAAAAAAATAAATATATAGATAATAAATATATGCATAAAATGACACAATTCATCAAAATAATTAGCGAACCGATGAGGAACAATGATATCAATAAATTATATATATATATATATATATATATATATATATATATATATATATAGTGCCATCAACACAAAGCACCAAGAAAAGAGAAGAGATAAAGTAAAAGATAGAATAAATGAACCAGACAGGAGAGCGAGAAAGGGTAGAAATAAGATTAAATGAAGGGAAAATAGAATACAGGAAATAGAAAATAAGGTACTAACTTTTATCAAGAGATTGATGAAAGAGAAAGCAAATGATAAGTCAAGAATAAAAAGAAACAGAAAAACGTTTAGCTTATATAGAAATAGTCTCCAAGAGGTAAAGTACAAAACACAAAATTACATAGAACAATTTTCAAAAACAAGTACGTTATATATATAGCATAAAAGATCACTGTACATCCTAGCTATGGCATAGGGCCAGTGTAAGCCCATTCCCTTCGTTGTTGGTCAATGGTGTCAGAGAAAGAAATATCATATAAATAATTACCTCTTAAAAAGCGCATTAAATAGAAGGAAGACAGAGCAAGAAGTAAAAATAGCAAGTGGAAGAAGCAAATGAATAAAGCATCAAAAAGTTACTAATAGTAAGATATTAGAAAAGCAGAGGAAAAAGTAGAGATGAATAAAAATTAAGAGCTATATTAATAATAATCAGATATAACAACATAACTGCAAGGAGCCATAAAAATTAGGACAGCCAGCAAAGTACAGATCAACACTAAAGCTATAACCCCAAATAGTACAAAAGGGCCATATGGGTATGGTCGACCAGTATTGTATAGAACAAAAACCAGGGATGTGACCTCGATTAGAACTAAATACAATACAAAAAGTTACCCTGTAGATAGAGAAAGGGTTAGAGTAAAGAAAAACACAGAATTGCATAGTAGTATTATCAACAAATGTACGTGCTATATATAGCAAGGATGACCACTGTAAAACCTATGAGACAAAAATATCATGGAACAGATCAATTGATTAGAACAATTATTATAGAAATATTAAGTAAAGTGATTATCATAAGCTGAGATTTATACAGGAGACATTGTGACCCTAGCATAAGACAAATGTACATCTATCAGGTCATTGGTGGTCAATAACATCAGAAGCTAATATGTTATATAAATAAGTTACCACTTAAGAGAGACAATTGGACAGAGAAAAAGACAGAACAAAAAATAGAGTAAATAATAAAAGAAGCAAAAGAAAAGAAACAAATATTTACTGAAAGTAAAAAGATTTAGAGAGTTAAAAGATACAATTAAAATAGACAGTTGTAACACTATACTTGCAAAAAAACCAAATAAATGTGATTAACCGGCCCTGTAGAAACCAAAAACAGGGATATAGTCACAAGTAGAACAAAATACAATATAAAGACTTGTACTAACTTATACGAGAGAATAACAATTAATAAAGAAAGGCACCTGCTTATGTATTAGATAATGCAAAACTATTAGCCACAGAACATATCAATAAATATGAAAAACATTAGAGACGAGAAGTACTAGGAAGAGATTCTGAGTCCATTTGCGATTCAGAATGATTATCCAGACATGTCGAAAGATCCAAAGGTTCATGAAAAATCTGTGGGTGACCTTTGAAAGTTATCCGAAATCTTGAGGGACCAGCAAAAGAGAATGGAATATTTAACTCAATAAGTCTTTTGCGTAGATTCAGGAAGCCTTTGCGACGGATCACCGTGTCTCTGGCAAAATTCTGTGAAATGGATATTTTGTGACCCTCCCATTGTATTGACTTAATTTTCCTCATTTACGCCAGAATTAATTCTGTGTGTTGATGTCGCAATCGTTTAAAAATCAGGGGCCTAGGAGAGGACATCGAACGTGGTTTGAAGGTTGGAACCCTGTGGGCGCGCTCTATCTCAAATTCGTTATTGAAGGAAATATTCAGGGTGTTTGGTAACCATGTAAGCAAGAAATGAATTACTGAGGGAGCAGACTTCTCACAATCCTCCGGCAGTCCAAAATACGAAGATTGCTCCTTCTATTTCGATCTTCCTGTTCCGTGAGATCTCTCCTCAATGAGGCCATGGAGTGTTCTAAATTCTGAATTTGCTTCGATTGTTTATTTGTAAAGTCTTCCACATTACTTATTCTGGATTCCGTATTGGAAACACGTATTGAGAGAGACTTAAGATCATTGCGAATTGCAGCCACCTCTACCTGAAGTAAATCAGTATTAGTTTTAGTGCTTTGTGCGATATCATGTACAGTATTAAGCTTAATTAGAATCGCTTCCAAAGTAGAAGAAGACTCAAGGTTACTCTTGATTGGTGATTCCGGAATAGGAGAGGTTTGTTTAGAGCGCTTTAAATGACCTTTGGAGTCTCTGTCTTTTGTATTAACCCCCATGCCATCCGCCATTTAGAAAGGGTTACAACAACTGCCACCAGAAAAAATTTGAGAAGGATAAACAACCCAGATATGGGAATGTATGGCCAGACGAATAGTACAATATGAGACCAAATGCGTCAGCTGTCGTCGTTCAAGCGCTTCAAGACGCGAAGAGAAACCTCCTTTCTTTTTATATGATAGCTATGAACAGAGCGCTGTGTCGAGCCAAAGAGATGCAGAAAAAATCTTCGATAAACTAAAATAAACTTTTTTGTAACTCTTAAAGATGAGAGACAGCAACCTCATATCATGTTGTGAGGAAAACTTCACAGCCGGCCGCCATTTTGGAAGATAACGTTGTCTTTAACAAAACACCTCATGCTATATCGCAAGTTTAGATACGATGGCTCAAAGAGGGAAAAACCCTCCTTAACATACTGTAGCATATTCTCTGGGCTGAAGGGCAGTGACAAATCCCTTGTAACGTCTGGAGAGTAATCGACAGAACAGGCAGAGACACGGACCTTAATAGCCTGTAGCCACCTCACAGAGCAATTGTCACACGTCAAAATTAATTTATCCAACGAAGTGCCCAAAACGAGAATAATAAAGTACAGTACCTCCAGAAGCCTCAAAAACGGCAAATGAGTGTTTTAGTGATAAATGCAGGTATAATATAGTCTGTCATGAGGAGAATTCCATCGGCGGCCGCCATCTTAGGAAATGTTCCGACTGCAACTTCCCTGTTTCATCCTCAAAAAGAAAGTTGTGAGATAATAAAAACACTTCCTGACGTTCCTTAAGTATTCCGCTGCTCACCGGAGCTGAGGGGTAATGAAATATCACCCGTATGTCATGAGAAAAGAGCGTCCGTACCGGCAGTGTGACGAGCTCAAAAGAAGGCAGCCATCTCTGTTGCGCTTCAAGCCATGCCCCCCCGTTTCAATAAGTATTTATTGGTCCAGCGACAGTCTTGTGTAAAACATATTTGCTGCGACAATCAGGAGAGAGAAGCATACGAAAGAAATCACAAGCACTAATATAGTAAACAGTAGATACATTTCCACCATAGTGCTAAAAACATGAACATATACAGTTCAGATAAGACAGAAGCACTTGCATACTCCTATATTGCGCGCCCTACGTAATTTGCCTAAATGTACCTAGCCTAGATATGTAGGTGTAGCATGTATATGTGTATAGACATATATGTATATAGCCAAGAATCCCCTAGGGAAGAACCAACCTCCTCACCTGATGGTAGAGAATCTGCTCTGAGGATGACACCCTGCAAGGGATGTCAGACCGATGCGTGTCGAAGATTCAGCATGCAGGACCCCGTGTCAGCGTGGAGGGAATTCTCCTCTCCTTTGCAGGGGGGAATAAGGGTCTTATATACTAGAGTGGTCACTCCAGGGTGTCTTCTAGAATCGATATGTTTTGAAAACAATCATAAATGTTTTGAAAACAATCATAAATGCTTTTCTAAAACAATGCCATCATGCACAGCGGGCCTGTTGGCCAAGGATGAAAAAAAGTGGTGACCCTTATACAGAATAATTATGCAGTGCCTGAGGACATGTTTATGTACGTCAGGTACAGGGATTATGATAAAATACTAAGAGCCTGGTGTCGAAGAGACATGAGCATACTACTATGTAAAAATCACCTGTTCAGAACGTTTATTGTCGTGTGGATGGGACAATGTATGTAAAAGGGGACATACAGGACTAGCCTAAAGGACATGACACGATTCCTTGGGCCATTCGATTTTGATGTGATTGGAGTTTCAGGCATTAAGCACTATGGAGTGTAGAAGTATTCTTCTGTCTCTTGTTGAGCTAAATTAATGCAGGTATGCCAGCTCAGCTTGCGCCCTAGGCAGACATACTCGTGTCGCGTTACTTTGCTACTGTCTGCAGGTGGGGCAGCTGTACTAGACAATTATCTATTTTCCTATCATGGCCTATCAATGCCTCAATTTCACCCTGACTACAACAAGGCAGATTAATAGTTGCTATGAACGATATACGTCACATGAGGTACTACTAACTAATTATAAAGAAGACAATTATGCAGACAAACATCCTCCTGTCTGCCCATGGGAAAAGCAATGCACTACAGTACAGGTAAAGAATTAAGGAACATGAAATTGTATTTGGCACGTTCATTACAGACTATCCCATCCACAAAATTCAAAGCCACCTACTCTTTATTCCCACTTTACTACCTGGCCTCATCCCCCATCATCATGTTTGACATTACTGAATAATACATCATCACTGCAACAAATCGTTCATTTTTAAAAATGTTGCCAAGAAAAATTCGGCCCGGATTAGCAATGTCTACCTAAGCTAAATTACTTCTCTAATGATACAAAAACACAAATCAAAAAAGAAAATCTCAAGACAACAATTGTTTTATGAAGGTATATCAAGGGGCCAGGGCTAAAATGGCCTCTTTCTTCCCTAATGTCAATTTGGAGGTGACAAAGAGTTGATGTTCATACTTTGTCACCTCTGTTATCAGAATTTGATTCTCCTCCTCATTACAATTACTCTTCCTCTCCCCCTTGGGGTCTGTCTGGACATTCTGGCTGGTGCTGGTGTTGTTGGGGTTGTTGCCCTGGCTGCTGCTGCCTGCTCCATCTCTCCCTTTCAAAGGTATGAGGAAATGTTTTTTCTATAAATGTGTCACTTTTTGAAGGATTTATGACGCATGAAACACTCCAATGTGATGCTAGGGTGATTTGCATTGCTTTACATGCTGCAAAGTAGCCTAGCGTCAATTTTGCTGCATATGCATCAGTTTTCTCTGCGGCAGCCATCCCACGGAAGCGTCGTTTTTTTACGCACCATGGGAACTTATGTTGTGGTGCGCCATACCGTAAGTACGACGCATCCAAGGCGTTTCAAAATGTCCTACCGTAGTGTAACTTTTTCTGACGCATCGCTGTCTTATCGCAGCGATGTGTAAGTTCTCATAAATGAGGTGCTATATTTGTAAAATATGGGGTAGTACAGTGTATTTTAAATTTTGTAAAATATTTATTTATTTTGGTACAGCAGTACTCTTGAGGCAGTACTGTGGTACTCTGGACATTTTTTTTAGGAATATATAGAACCTTATAAATATTTTCCCCTACCTATTATTACTTTAATAAAGTGGTAGTAGGTAGGGGAAAAATATCAAACCTAATACTTACCTATATCTAAGAGCTAAACACAGAATTCAGCCAAAGTGTACCCTAAAACAACATGGCTGCCTTTAACTTTTGTAAAGGCAGTTATTAGCCATTCACATAATGCCTTGTCACTGCTAGGTACCATGGTACTTCTGCAAAATACCACAGATTTCGTGAAAATACAGCAACAACAGATATCACTACGTTAAAATGCCTTATAACGTAAAAAATACTACCCTACTTACCTATAGTACCCTAAGCATCATCTGTGCACCAGACTCTCTAATCCTGCCAAATTTCATGTAAATCCGTTGAGGCATTTTCATGCTACGCAAGATACAAAAGTCTATGAAAAAGGTGTTGGTAGAAAAATTTGTTTTGGGACCCCCCTTTTATCTTTGCACCCCCTTGACCAATCACCGTGAAACGTTTCATACTCCGCCAATGTAGAAAAAATTATAGGTCTAGAAAGTTTGGTGGATATTTGTCAAACGTAGGCAAAGTTATTAGCAATCAAAATTCTGACAAATTCATATAGCTAGAAAGCTTAACTATAACTACAGAGTAAAATATAAATATATGTGTATATCTATCTGTCTATATATATATATATATATATATACACATACATATATATATATATGGATATACACACACACACACATATATATATATATATATATATATTACTCAGTGCCGGTCGCCACTGGGTAGTTATAGTTAGGTCAGCTGTTCCATAGGAAAAGTGGTTTTTGTGTTGCTACTAACTTTGGCCTCGTTTGACAAATCTCCACAAAACTTTCCAAACAGGTGCTCCTTTTTGACTAGTTTCTGCATGGAAAGTTTTGGCGTGATCCGTCAAGAAGGGGCAGAGAAAAAAGGGGGTCCCAAAATGCTAACTCCCCATGCATTTTCCATAGACTTCTTTAAGAAGAGCTACAGCAAAAACTGCTGAGCTGAATTGCACCAAATTTAGCAGGAAGCTAGATCACGGTCCACAAGTTGTGCTTTGTATGATTTGGTGTGAATCTGTTAAGAAGTTTTTGAGAAATTAAGGGTAAAAAAATGTAAATATCTGGACGGTTGGGTCCGCAGAGTCTCAAGAGATTCTTACAGGAATGCTAATTGAAAAATAGAGCGTTCTGCTTGACCCAGAGAGCTTTATTTCCCTTGGGCCATCTTGCTCCTACAAGAGTCAGACTCCCATGGGAAGGAGCACTCTGATAGGCTGTCAGCAACATGAGAAAAATGTTGCTGGCAGTAATTGCAGGGCTCGGGTACTTAGTTCCCTGACCTGAACATGTAAAAAATATAATATAAGGGGTCAGGGTAGGAATACCCTGCTCCTCAAGCTCAAGGCCGAAATATAAAAAATAATCAGCAGTTTCTGCCGCTATCCCGAGGGACTCCGGCAGAATCGGAAAAGAAAAATGGCCACGTGGCTCCCCTACCTCAGCCATTAATAGCTCTGGGGACCCCATCCCCCAGGGCCGGCTCACTAGTTATGTACCGGGGAGACCACCCCAGAGATATATTGGTTTCTCTGCCTGCACCGGCACAGGCAGGGAATCCTGCATTTCCTCCCGCTTGGCAGGAGCAGTTTTTAATCTCCTGCCATAGGGGAGCAAAGACAAAAGGCCTGATTTAGATCTTGGCAGACGGGTTATTCCGTCACAACAGTGACAGATATCCCATCCACAAAAATATAAATCCCACTATATCCTATTGCAGGGGTCTTCAAACTGTGGGGCGCGACCCTCAGGGGGGTCGTGGAGTGATAGAAAGGGGGTCGCACATTCCCGGTCACACTTCTGCCTATTATTATTTCCATTTGTAGTGTTCTACTGTTACCAAAAGGTGTCCTAGGGCTAATAACCATCTGCTGCCTAAAATGGCAAATGAGAAACACACAGAAGGGGAAGGAGAACCAGTCAAATGGGGTAACCTACAGGGCGTAGAGCCAGGTTTTTATAGCTCCCTAAAGGATAATAGATTGTTGGTGAAGCAAAGCAGGGTGCAAGTTCCAAAACTGTGCGCCTTGCACCAAAACAGCGAGACCAACAATTCGTGCCTTCCAGAATTAGGGAACAATAAGAAGATTGGCACAGGCCGAGAGGAGCATACGGGTCGGTTTATACTATAAACCGATCCGTATGCTCAGTGAGGAGAAATGAGAGGGTGAGAGGAGACGGGATGATAGAGGACAGCAAGGGAACAAGAGAATTACATTTAAGAGGTCAGGGATGAGGAGAAATGTGAAGTGCCGAAGGATGTGCAGAAACGCAAGGGTAGAGGTGAGTGTGAGCGAAAGGTGAGGGCACAGAGGAGGGTTACTGTTAAACTGTGAGAGAAGATGGCTGAGAGATGATTTGTGACGTAAAAAGAGAATTTGATGCAACATGGGTGAGGGACGGCAGCGATAGGGTAAGAGAGGGAGTATTGGGATGGGTGCTGAGGTAACAGGGGAGAGGGACGTTGTTTCAAGAAGGTGTGAAGGGGAGATGTGAATGATGAATGGGGGGATTGGAGCGGTGTAAGATACAAACAGACAGAAATTTGAAGGGTTAGACTTGAGGTGAATGAGAAGTACTGAGGGGCGAGAGAGGTGAAGGGGCCAGAGAGGGCATGAGATAAATGCAAGAGACTGTTGGAGATGAGTGCAGTGAAAACACAGAATGGCAAGAGGTGATTAAACGTGAAGTGAGAGGTTGAATAGGGAGAGTTCAGAAGTTGTAAACAGGGGTGAAAGAAAATGGCCTGCAAAGTGAGAGAGGGATCCGGGGTTGGTAGAGGAGAGAGGGATGGAAGGGAGGGGGTGGGAAGAAAGAGGCGTGGGTAAACTACTTAACTCTGCAAAAGACCGCCAGGGTTTTAAGGGACCCTTGTTGCTCCTGGCTAGGGCCAGGTGAGCTTTTAATGTGGCAACATGTATTCCTGCGGAGTGAAGGCCCTTCACAAAGGTCGACTAGACATCTTTCTGTTGTTTATTGGGGTATTTTGGTTATAAACTGGTACTGACGAGGTGAAATCTTTCCTCAGTGTTACTGTGTGTAAAAAATGTCAAAATAATGAAGCAATACTATACCAAAATATGCAGCATCACAAAGCATTATTTACATTTTCTTACCACCCAATTTAGTCGAACCTGCCGCATAATTAGGTCCTCATAATGCCAGTAGCCCTGTCTATAGGTTTAGAAATGTTTGCCAGGAGGGGGTCCTTACTCCTGAAAAGTTTGACAGGGGGGTCTCGGCATCCAAAAGTTTGAAGACCTCTCTCCTATTGTGTTTATTTTTTGGCGGATGGGATATCTGTCACCATTGGGATGGAGTAACCCACTCGCCAAGATCTAAATCCGGCCCAAAGTCTGCTCCCAGCGGGTAGGAGCTTCAAAAATGCTCCCGCCAGCTGGGAGCAGAATTTTGATCTATTTCCCTGCCTGCAGTGATGGGGCCAGGGAAACAGATTAAAATATTGCTCTTGCCCGGAGGGAGCAGCATAAGTAGCTGCTCCCTGCGGGCAGGATGGGGACTCCAGGGCCTAAAGAGACTTGGGAAGAGGGGCTGTTTGGCCCTCCCATTTTTTGTAAGTTTCAGCCCCGAGGGTGGGTTATCTGGAGCCAGTAATGGTTTGGGGAGGGGGCCCCTGGGCCTTTTCGAGGCTTGTGGAGGGGTCGCCCTCACCTTTAAAAAACAGAAGGCCCTGGGGGTTGGGGTCCCCGGGGCTTAATGAAGCTCAGGCAGGGGGCCACATGGCCCCCCTCCCCTTTTAAAAAAAAAGGCCCTGGGCGATGGGGTCCCCATGACCTACTAAGGCTTGGGGGAGGCTACTTGGCCCACCTCCTGTTTAAAAAAAGGAAAAGGACCCACGCCCTGCACCGCAGGCAGCCACCCTGAGGCAGCCAACCCAGCGCTGCATACGACCTTTGGTCATTCTTGGCTTGGGGTTGGCCACAGACAGCCAACTCCATGCTGAGCATGACCTTTGGTCATGCATAACATGGGGCTGGCCAGAGGGCCTGGCTTACAGCCAGGCCCTGTGTCCAACTCCCCGCAGGCTGCCAACCCCATGCAGCGCAGGGCCTTTGTGGCCTCACAAATCTGGCAGGGCATTCATATCTTTATCGTAACTGTGATAATTATGTTGTACTATACCTCGAATCCCTTTCAATACCTCCTTTTAGCTTGCATTTGACTGCTCATTCCAATCTACCCAGATTAGAGAGACCAAGTTTCCATTGTAGAGCAAGTACCTAGAATCCTAGTAAAAGGGAACACCACCATGCTTACCTTTAATAGTGCTTAGCACTCTCAGTGAATGCAACAGCTGGGATAAGAGCCTGCCTTAGGCCTATAGAATATAGGAATGAGGTTTCCGTGCATATAAATGCCACATGAGATACCAGCGCAGTGTATTGTCCATTCAGTTTCTAAAGTTATGCAGTGAATATTGGTAGGGTAGTGGAGGGGTACAAGAATATTGTAGACATAAATATTGTGTAGTAAAACATTTTAACACAATTCTCACTCCTTTGCATTATATACCCAATCGGATGATTTTTTTAAATCTACATATATGACTCAAATGTTTATGTCAGATAATATTTCTGTATAAAATACTGTAACATACAACCAAGATAGTGCACACTGCTGTGACACATATCAAGTTTCACAGTTCTGAAGGAGCCGGGTTCCCTCTCTTAGTTGTACTCCGGAACCCTCGATCGATGGACCTTTGGTGTCTGCTTTAGAAGTGTAGAGGGGAAAAATAACTCATTCATTTGGAATCACCAGCTCAAAGAATCAGGACTCAGAAGAATCACAGACTCCAGGTTGTCAAATTTATTACAAGGCCAAAAGTAACTGGACATACAAACACCTCAAGACGAGGTTGTAGAAATACATTGGAACTAATACAAAGCCAGACCTACAACCAAAATTTAGCTTCTGGAACAAGAAAAGAATGACAAATTCCAAGACCAGACCACAGGCAATAAGTGCCCCCACATCTAGATTGGTCTTCATTGGAGGTTCGTAAGTAAAAAGCATAAGTCTGTCCCTACTCTACCACTAACGTAACATCCCTTCTTAGCACGTCCCAGGCAAGTCAGGAAAAGGTGTCAGCGTGTGAAGACTTCCTAAGAAGTACACTCACGTTGTATGGGTCAAGTAGCCAAAGGCTACAGAGCTCGTTCCAAGATGCTCCTTCTCTCCTCATCGATCTCCTCTCCTCTCCTGACTCAACCCCCGGAGCACTGTCCCGAATTCAAACACCAAAATCTCTGATCACGCCTACTGCTCGTCTTACGATCACCTCATCCAGCTGGGCACTCCTCATAGGTGATTTTCCATTTAGTTTCGATACTCCCAGCTCCTGGCTCGATGACCTTGATTCCCAGGCCTTCTTCAGTGAGAAAGAACACCGTCCCACGTTATCAGCGCTTTCTTGTGTAAAAGTATTCTTTCCTCCCCCAAGCCTAGCTCCTAAAACAAAAGCGTTATTCTAGCTAACAAAGACGGGTTTCTCCACCTCCAACAGAAACGTGAGAAAGGAACAAATATAACATGCACATGAAATTCGAATATTAACTCCATGACTAAAGAGCACCAAGGAGAATACATTTCAGGCCTACAGAAATCAGCCAACATAAGAGAATAATACAGTACATAAGCCTCACGAATCTACATATAACTAAGCTCTTTAACTGAACATTTCTGAACCAACAGGTTACATGGGCACATCAGACGCGTGAATATGTGCAAGAATTTAGCACAAGTCAACACGTCAATGTTTTCAGCTAAACATGAATGTAATGCAACATAAATTTCTCCACGTTTATGTGAAAAATATACCTAGCACATCACGTTTCACGTTATTACAGTGCACATTCTACTATCACAGATTAACACAACAAAGAAATAAATGTAGGTGTGAACTACTAATGACTATAATGCACCCCTACAAATGAAAGAGCACCATCACGCTCTATCAGTTCCCATCTAGACATTTTGATCTCGAATCAAGTTTCTGGCGAGCAAAAATTACAAGATTAGTTAGGGTAGCACAAGGGAAATAGAGATGACATGTAACACACCTAGCCCAATCATTAAGCTCACACGAGAATACACAAGTGTAAAAAACATAAAATAAGAAAAGTCTCTCTCCTGGAGACTTTCTTCGTCCTGCACACCTGGAAGCCTTTTTTAGCATCTTTGCAAAAGATAGAAGATGTTCACGCTAGCTCGCCTGCACTTACTGGAAAAACCATTACCTTGCAGGGAAATAAAAGGAAATCATGTGATGGAACATGTGGCTCCAGAACCGGACAAATGGAGCTAATGTGGCATCTGCTTTTCGTTTGACCATGGTCGATAAAGTGCTGAGGAAGTCACCTGGTGTGAATAGTGAAAGGCTCTGCCACTCGAGACCATCGTTCTATGGCCTCTTACTTCCTTAGTGATCAATTAAAAGCTGTCAATGAGTTAGCAAGTAGCAAGATATTTACGCTCTTATCGTTCGGAACTGTTATAAATGAGAATAATGCTTTTTGAGGGAGACTGTTTTAAGTACCATGATTCCAGAATACCAGATGTTATTGCTTAAGCCAAAGCCATGCCGGTCTTTATTGTGTGAATTAAACTGCACTGGTTTCCAAGGAGATGTGAAAAAGGCCTAAACAGAGATTATCTAAAGCACTTTGGCTGTGCTTTGAAACAGGACCATCATGTCAATGAATAACTCTAGGACACTTGCCTCTCCTTATCTCAGTCTCTTTACTCACACTCCTATTTTTCACAGCTTCCCATTGTTTTTTGCATCCTTCCTCTGTTTCTTTCTTCCTTCCTCGTTTTCTCTGTCATGTTATCCCTTCAGTCCTCTTATGTCTTTCCATTCTTTTTTTTAATTTCCATCTTTTCTAGTTTTCTTTCTGCTTTTCATTTGCTTTACAATTTCCTTCTTCCTTCTATAATACTTCCTTCCTTATATAATATTCATTCCTTTCTTCCTTCCTTCCTCTCTCCCTTCCTCCCTTCCCGGAAATGTCGGATTTTTAAGGCCTAATCTAGATGGCTAAACCTTTAACTCACAAGTGGAAGGAGGTTCCTATTTCATAAACAGACTTTCAGGAAGGTAAAATCATAACAATCAAAGTTAAGAAGCGAGAAGAGTGCATCTATATCAACAAGAGAGAATCCACCTCCTCTCAACCTACTCAGGTGGATTAAAACCTGGGTGACAGAAAAAACGTCAGATGGGAACAGCAATTCTAGTACGAGTTAGGGAGGGCACAATCAGAAGATGAGAACAAGGTAGCTCCTACTCGAAAGCAGATACTCATGCCAAAACGTTTTGCAAAGTTGTATTAAAATGCCACATAGGCATATCACAAAAGGCCGCCAAGGATCAGAAAAGACACATAAGCAATACTGCATCTTTTTTGGGCCGAGAATCTACGTGCAAATTGGAAAGTATTGTAAATAATTATCCAATTGTCAGATGAGAAACCCCGTGAGAGTACCTAGGTGGCTCTGCAGCCCTTTCCATTAATACAGGAAGTAGCGACTGCTACCGGACCCGGGTGGTGGGGCTGGGGAGGGGTGTGGCAAAAAAAGAAATCATAAACAAACAAAAAAACACTTACCTGAAACGACCGCCGCCTCTCCCTTGTCCTCCGTCCCTCCGACATCTTCCTGCACTCCCAGCCAGCAGCAGGAAGCACCCATCCTTCCAGCCTCCCCATAGCCCATCGCAACGCTGCAATGCAGCATTGTGATTGGTCTGAGCGCCGTGGATTGGTGTTCAGACGGGGACTGGGAGGGTTTGCATGTTACTCACCAGGCTGTGTAACGAAGCCTGGTGGGGGACATGCAAAGTGTGCAGGACTGCTTGGGGTGGCCCGAGATGGCCGACCAAGCAGTCCTGCGCACTTCAGGAGTGAAAACCACTCCTCGCTCTACTCCGCCAGCCCCGCCCCGCCTGGGAGCCGCTGAAGTATATAGGAAAAATAAAATGATAATAACAATAGTTATTATCATTTTATTTTTCCTTTTGTTCAGTGGGGCGACCCACCTTGGCCTTAGCGGAGGAGCCACCACTGAATACAGGTACCTTTTCCAGTGCTCGGAATGGATCTGTTCAGCCCATTAGAACCATTGGGAAGGAAACCATCAACATCTTCAGGTCCTGGTCAACTATGCGTCCTGATACCCAGAAGTCTTTTTCTTTGCTAGGAACCTGAGCTGCGCACATATGTGATCTCTTAATACCTTTCTTAGCATGAGTGAGCATTCCTAAAGAAATTATAATGGACCAAGGCACCAAGGGCCAGATGTACGACCAGTTTTTGCATGAGCAAACGGGTTTGCGACCCGTTTGCGTATGCAAAAACCTAAATGGCCATGTACTAACACTATTTTGCGATTCGCAAAAAATTGCGACTCGCAAACTAGTGTTTTGCGACTCGCTATTAGGAAAGGGCGTTCCCTTCCTAATAGCGACTCACAAGCTATGTAAGAATGTTTTGGGACCGCAATTGCGGTCGCAAAACACTCGCAATTTACTGCCCTCTTCAAGAGGGTGGTAATGCAGTCGCAAATGGGAAGGGGTCCACAAACGTAATGTTCTATTGCAGACCTTTGTTTTACAGGAAAAGATCTGCAGAACATTTTAAATGGAAGGTGTTCATATGGTTCTAGTGAACACTGGGCTTCGGGACAACCTTTAAAGGTGAGGAGGTAACATTTCTGGGACAAAGATTTACCACAGACGAGAATGAAGCAAGCTGGTTCGTTTACAACATTACAAGGGCACTGGCACTTCCAGGATGCAGAGACACCGGCCCTTACGAGCTGTTCACTCGTATATGGGAAATTACATAGGAATAGTGTTTCTGCATTGATTACCGCATATATTTCCTCAAAACTGGAGTCTTGTTTTTTCCTTGGATCTTGTAGCTGCAGATTTGGTCAGTAACCTTTGCATTTACCCCTTCCTTTTAACGAAAAACGCTCTTATGTTCCTTCTTCATCCCTCAACCTCACCTGCCCCAATAAATCATATTTCCTTTCCCCTTGCGGTAAACTACACACCTTCTGAAATGTGCTCACTACTTCTCCTGTGATTATGCACCACGAGGAAGCACCATGTCTTTCAGTGTCCTACTATATTTCAGAATATTCAGCTGTAAAACCTTGAATCCCTTTTGGCAAAACTTCCTCTGATGTAGACCTTGAGTCGTATTGGTAGTTCTCCTCTGAACTGTGATCTCTCCTAACCCTATAGTGATGTGGATTTGGAACGTGCAAAAAGAACAATTGATGGACAGAATGCAGAACAATGTCTGGGCATAATACTCTAAGGGCACTGTGCCCACCCTGGGACAGGGCATTGCGTTGGCCTCATGGCCCCGAGACAAGCAAGTGGACGCTTCGCTTCGTTTAGCTGGTGCGCTCCAGCAGAGTCGTGGTAGCAGTAACCCTCTTGAACTGAGCATTTCTACATAACAGCCCTAGAGTGCCCCACAGCAACACCTGGACAGAGCCAGACAAGTTTAGGTAGCACATCCTGGCAGACTGCAATCTCGAATGTCTCCCAGTATTAAAGAATTGGGGTAACCGCAAGTGGGGGATCATGTGAGAGTCCTACCACTTCTGTCTGCCTACTACCCACCTATTCATTGGCTGGCAGACTCTACTTCTCATTTGAAGGTACTTTGGTCTGAAGTAGAGCTAAGAATGGTACAGGACTGGTCTTCCGCCCCCTGGTGCTGGGGAAGTATAGAACTATTGGCTCTAAATGGAAGGCAGGTACTAGAAGCAGGAATGTGGCTTTCATAATACCTCGAGTATCACTGCTTCTTTCTCTCTGCTCATTATGCCACTTCCTATATGCTTGAACATTTCTTTGGCTAGGCACACGGCATGGTCCTAATATCTTCCACATCATGCCTCTAGTACTCTCTTTCCTGTCTAGTACTGCCTTAAAGGTTTCTCTGTAATAATTTGCATAGATGTCAGCACTTGCAATTATCTGCACCAAATCATAGTTGCCACTTTTCAAATCACTCTCCGAGTTCTCTTAAATAAATCCCAATTATTTTCACTTCTCCTGGGGTGTAAATTTACATGCCAACTGTAGAAGTATGAAAACTCCACCTGCCCAGAAATTCTTAACAGATGCTATATACAGGACTGAGAAAAACCTCAGACACACAGAAACATAAAAGCCAATAGTAACAAAAGGGGAACATTGGCTTGCAGGAAGCACATAGTATACTTGCAGCAAAGGTTTAAGGAGTACAGCAACAGAGCAAAAAATACTCAGTGCACATGAAAAAACACATAGGTCATGGAAGTTAACATCAACATATACAAATCAAAACACAAATTAAAAATGCATGATTTCAAGAGGCAAACACCAATTGAGGCACAATGATAGAATCTTTGAAGATTAACACCCTGCACACGGGTAAGACTGAAAAATTCGATGGCATTCTAGTCGGTCTGCCACAGTATGACATCTCTATCACTTTGAAAAGGTCCTCAACTGTTCTAAAAACCCACTCTTCAATGTTGCTTGACAAGCTCACTTTCCCCCATATGTATTGGTATTAATGTAGCATAAACCTAGCAGTGAAGCAACAGAACTCTGCCCATTATGTGATAGGCCATGAGACGATCTGCACGGCTGTGTACATTAAGGGGGGATTGCACATATACATTTGCACACATTTAGGCACAGGGAGATTAAGCGATTTTCCCAGAATCTACTATGTTGAGTCTAGTGCGGAGGCAGGGATCCGAACCTCACTCGAGCAACTAAGCCACGATTCTTCACATCTTCAAGTTGGCTGATCATGCACAAGTTTTCAATCTTTTCTCTTTCAGATTTATGGTAGTACATGGCATCTCTCAGCCTGTGCTCCCAGAACCTCTCACAATATGTTCCCACACATGCGCTGTGTTCCAGACACCACAACACCTTCTCTGTCCTCAGCCCACCCTTGGTCTCATTCACATGCAGGTGATTGCCACCACTCACAGCTCAGCTTGGTAACACATGGTTTAGCTTCCCTCACTGCATTCACGGTTTATCTCATGTCTCCTGCTTTGAGGCTTCATGAGAATGACCCACTCATCTCCACCACCCCATACCCAGGGCCCTTACTCGAACTAACAACTTTGAATTGTTAACAGGTATCAATAATATGAGAGATGTTGCTGTTATTTTTCCTCTTTTCCCAACAGCCTTCACCACTATGGGTATTTCTGCCACCCTAGTTCTTACTTACTTTTTTGTTACTACATGCAGATTTCTGGTGGAAACACACTTTCAATCAACACAACAAACAGCAAATGCCCGACCAACCTCCACTCACACAGAATAAGAACCTTGACTCGATGCTATATCAATGGTAGATCCTTGTGACACCAAACAAGATGTAATTTAAGCCATCATCAGCCCGCTAAGTTGAATGTATACAGTGCGAGCGAGCCAAACATCCACACACACTTGCATGTGCCAAATATCGCAACAGCAGCCGCACAATCATTGGCACAGCAGACATCAAACAACCCATGTAGCTGTAGCAAGCGGTTATTTCAAGTAGTGAAATATAGTGCTGATTGCGGAGATACCAACCTCTTGAAGCTAGAAATGTGCTCACAGAAACCCTAGTAGTGACAGATGTGCAACTCTAAAGAGGATAGTCGAGAGCATCGTAGATCAAAAACCATTTACCCCATCCTCTTAACACTCGAACGAGAATTCCAGATGGATGTCCAGAGGCTGAGGATGTGACAATGTTTGCCAGGATATGGTACTCGTCTCTAACATACCCTGGTGACCAATGTTTCGCCCTGTGCTACAGGATACCATTTCCAAGAAGCCTTCCTGTGTATCTATTACATCAGTGCAACATGAATGAATGTCACTCTACTTTCCAGCAGCCTCGATGTCTTTGGGGAGCAGAACCATTGCGGTCCAGTGGTCGGAAGCCATATCACAGCACTTAGAAACCATAACATATCAGGAAATTTGATTTTCTTTTTGTGGGGTAGATCTATGCTGTCACAGAGGGGCACGGGGTGCCTAAGTCGTAGGTCTGACTTGTTTTCCATCCTCGGCTTTTCATTTGCTCAGGAAGAGGCTGAAGAGTCATATGGGGTTGGGAGGTTCTCCCCTCAAATCTTCACCACCAGAGGTCTCTGTCACTCACTACTCAGAGGCTTTGAGTATCCTGTATAGTTTGGGTGCCTTTTGTGGAATATCTTCCTGCATACATGGGGAGGGGGGGAAAGTCACATACAATATTCCTTCTGGAACAGCGTCCTTTGTGGAGTCTGAATCAGCTGCAGTGGGGGGTAGCAGTGGCAGCTGGCATGTCTCGCAGGTGGCGGGGTGGGGTGGGCGTGGAGGGTAGGGAGGGGGTGGGGGCGCGTGGGTTACAATTAAAAAAAACAGACACAAACCTTTCTGCCGGGTCCCGCGTCTTCTCTGCTCCTGCTCTCGTCTTCCAGTAACAGGAAGCACCCGGCACACAGGCTCCCCTGACCAATTACAACGCTGCAATGCAGCGTTGTTATTGGTCTGAGCGCCGTGACACGGCGCTCAGCCAGGGGCTGGAGATGTGGGCATGTTCTCCATGCAGGCTGTAATGCAGCCTGCATGGAGAACACTGAAATTGCGCATGACTGTTTTGGGCGGCTGGAGAGGGCCGACCAAACAGTCATTACGCACTTAGGAAGGTTGTACCCTCCTCCCCTGCTCTTCAGCCCCGCCCCCTCACGCACACTGCCGCAGCAGGAGGACAAAATAACATGATGATACCATTATGTTATTATCATTTTATTTTTTCCATTATTTTCCTGCTTGAAGGTAGTGGGGCGACGCTCCTCCGCCTTAGCGGAGGAGCTGCCACTGGGGGTAGTAGTATCTCTCCCAGCTCTAGTGAATGTTCATCATCTCTCCAATTCCAGCAACCTGCTGACTTACGCTGGCACCTGCATTTGGACATGCAGATCCATTCCGCCAAAGTAACAACTGCTCTTTGAGGAGTCCGCTCTTCTGGAAATTGATATTGGCTATTTCACATTACTCTGTGGTACCTTTTTATGCCGACCCTGTGAATGCTCAGTTTCAGACTTTACTGAAATGTGACTGCTTCTACTTAATGTGCCTGCTGCATTTGGTCTGGGTGCCTAACTGCTCTGAATTCTTCCGTTCTCCTGACGATCTTATGACCTCTCTACCCGCTATTGGGGAATTGGTTTTAGTACTGAATACACAGCCTGTGAAATGTCTTGGGGAAACATCAGAGTGCTTGGGAGTGTGCATTGGGGATCTCCCTTGAGGATAACTAGTGAGGTGCGTGGCATTGTTAGAACTGGAAGCCGGTCTGGAACATTTGGACCGAATTCTCGCCCCTAATAGCAGCCAGTAAAGGGCTCATCTTGCACCATTTGGGTGAACACACTTCCTGGTGCTGCTAACTACCCAGGCAGGGGCATTGTATGCTGTGTGGTCCATGAAGCGAGGGGGAGTGAGCAACATAACATGCCTCCCCAGCTAAATGCAATAGCTGCGCTCATGATTATGTATCAAGGGAGAGAAGGGGTGAAAGCAAAAGATGCTCACAGCGCATGTAGTGCTAATTATTTAATAATAATAACCCGGTATTTGTAAAGCGCAAACTAATCACCCCTAAGGGTCTCAAGGTGCTGGGGGCCGTCGAGAAGATTACGCGAGCTATTGCCCAGAGTTGCACGGTGCTGGGCTGAGTTGCTGCTGGCACCGGGGTTCGAACTGTGAGCCCCGTGTTCCGGAGTCAGCCACCCTGGCTGCTGCACCACACCTCTCCCTATTTCACGTCTGCAGGGTATTGGTTGCTCCGGGCAGTAGCAGCTGCTACTGGACTCGGTGGTGGGGCAGGAGCGGGGGCAAGGGGATGGGGGGGAAGAATTTTTTTGGTTTAAAACCACTTACCTGTGACAGCCGGCCGGCCGGCTCCTCTCTTCCATCCTCTTCTTCCTGCTCCGGTCCTGCAGCAGGATACAGGAAGCAGCAGGAAGCACCCGGCTCCCAGGCTCCCAATAGCCAATCACAATGCTGCAATGCAGCGTTGTGATTGGTCTGAGTGCCGTAGATCGGCACTCAGCTATGGAATGGGGGCCTGGGCATGTTCTCCATGCAGGCTGTAATACAGCCTGCATGGAGAATATGGGAAGTGCACATGACTGTTTTGGGCGACCCGAGAGGGCTGACCAAACCGTTCATGTGCACTTTGGAGTGGGCAAACCACTCCTCCCCTGCTCCTCTGTCCTCGGAGCAGCCCTGCCCCGCCCCGTCCAGAAAGCTGCCACAGCAGAAGGAAACATAACATGATAATAACGCAAGTTATTATCATTTTATGTTTCCTGCTGCGGAGAAGTGGGGCGATGCTCCTCCGCCTGAGCGGAGGAGCCCCCACTGACTCTGGGGGCCATTTGGAAGGTAGTTCAATAGGAAAGGCTTAAATCAGGAATCTCAATCTTAGGCGAGTTTTATCTCAGGGAGACATCTGACCATATGACACACAGGAATATTCCTATACTGCTGAAATCGTGAGATTGCAAGGGCATGATACATTTAAGCTTGTGGGCCTAAAAATCACATGGGTATATTTATCAATCTTCCAAGCAGCGCAATGCAGCCACCTTGCTGTGCTGCGTGAAAGGGCAGGAATGCACCATATTTTACATTGTACCTGTTCTTTCCTAGCACTGGCGCGCTTTTAACAGCTGCCTAGCGCCAACGCAGGCACCCTTGTGTCATGTTTCAAGGGTGCCTGCTTTGTAGGCAGGATTGTTTTTATGAAGGAAGGGACACCATCCTGCACAAGAACAATCCTAAGAGGCATTTTACTCTTTCTATGTTGGCGACAGAATGCAGCACACGTAGAAAGAGGGAAAAACGAGGAGAAATACAGATATTTCTCATCGTTATATCTCACCTGGGGAGGTGTAGCATTTTGATGCATTTTCAGGTCTACCACTAATGGTAAATCTGGGAATACGCTAAAATCCATGGGTGAACACCCACGCTCCACCCATGGAACACCTCCCTGCTGCAGAGTAATGCAAGGCACCGATTTGCTCTGTCTTGGGTTACTCTAGATTTATCAAGCCACGCAGGGCCACACAAGGGAGCCTTGCATGGCTTGATAAATCTCAATTAGGTTTTGTGTCGTCCTTGCGCCCCCTTGCAAGGCCGACACAAAAACATGATAAATATTCCCCACAGTGTCCAAAATGAGTACTCATTTTATTGACCCACGGTCATATTAGCAACTATTTGAAGTCCTAGATTTTATCTTCGGAGACAAAGTGGGCCTAAATCACAAAGAATCTTTTTCAAATGTAAATGTGAGGTTTGGAGAATTTGAGGTGTGCCTGGAAATAATTAAATAGATACATCTGTTTATAACCATCCTAGCCCACTGCAGGCTCATTTGATGTACAGCAGTAGCTGAAAAACTTTCTGCAGCTGGATATCTCTATCAGAGAGGGTGGGACTTTTAGTGACAGAAAATCATTCAGTTTGAGTCTACAGAAGTGTATCTGTTAGCAGTCCCGCCTCCTTCCGCTATCTGTTTCTCACCACTACCGCCCCCCCTACCGTTCATTTCTCACCACATCCTCACCCCCTCCCACTGTCCATTTCTCACCACCCACGCTTCCCCCTGGTGTTGCTTGATCCCTCCCTAACCACCTGCGCTGTTTTTAGACATATTGCACAGCAGCACGGGCTGCTGTGCAAATGGTTGAAAGGGAAAAAGGTGATATGATGCTGTAGGAAATTGGGTTACAAGTAATGGGGAGTGAAACTCTACCCAAGCAGTAACCAAGATTCCTGTCAGGGTGAAACATGAGCAAACCTCAAGTTAACCCTTGTTTAACCCTCTAGTATTTTGGCACAAAAACAGTTAGGCTTAACTTAGACGCAATGTGTCAGATATTAAAGCAGCTCTTCAAACAGTAATAAGGTGAAAACACAACACAAGAAAAAACCCACACCAATTTAACAAATTAGAGTAAAATTTAAAAATGTTATTTAATACCAAAACAACACAAATCCAATCAGTAGAACAGGAGATATCCAATTTCAAAGTTGTAAGTAAAAATAGTGCCTAGAAGCACAAAGCGACAACTGTGGTTATCTGGTCACGCTGGACCAGGACAAAGTCACAATTTCAAGCTGACCATGATGGAGCATGGGACTCAGTTAGGCCTGCTGAACAAAAGTGCCTTAAATCAAAGTTGCGGAGCATTGCGAGATCCCGTGCCAAAGATGCTTCGCGTTGCACAGGTGATGCGAGGTCCTGGTGTGGAAATGCATCGCGCACAGCTGGTTCCAAGGAAGTTCGAGGCTTACGATATGAAGTCCTGTGTCTCCGTCGAGGTTGCTGTTGATAAAGTGCTTGCAATGTGAATGTCTGCATCGAGGATGCATCACACAGCAGCAGTTTTGATGAGGCTGCTGGTTGTGATGTGAAGTCTTGCATTGGAGATGCGTCTTGCAGTGGTTCTGATGTGAAGCTTTTGTAAGGCGATACGTCAGGCTGCCTCGGTTTTATTGGGAACACAGCTGGGCTGGCAGAGCACCTTCAGGCCCACCTACAATGGTCCAGGACTGGGGTGGCACCAGTTGGGAGGGTAGAACACACAGCACTCAGAGTCCTTATGCTGGGTTCACGGTGGTTGGAGCCTTCTGTCCCTGAAGCTGTGGTCAAGAGGCCAGCCAGTTAGCCCTAGGGTCACTCTGGTGGTCCTGGGTTTAAAATTCAGGTTCAGTCATTCTCACTCAGGCAGGAGAGCAGCAGGGCAGCAGGGCAGCACAACAGGGCAGCAAAGTGGCAATCCTTCCTGTAGCAAAGCGCCACAACAGTACTTCTTCGGAGTCTTCCACACTGAAGAGTGCGGCCTGAGGGTCCAATATTTATACCTGGTGCCTACTTTGAAGTAGACTAAGGTTCTGGAGGGTTCCACCCCAGAGTTGCTTGGAATTTTCTGCCTCGCTGCTCTGGCCCCAGATTGTCTGAGGTCAAAACCTTTGTGAGTGTGCTGAGGCAGAGCATTTGTGATGTGCAAGCATGGTAGATGACAGCTCCTACCCCTCATCACTTCAAAGATGGCCCATCCTGCCAACACCTAAGGCCCTTTATTTCACTGTCTGGAAGCAGTACTCAAAGACCAACTGCCAGCTTCACCCAGTAACAGGCTGCAGGCACCAAATGGTTAGGACAAGAAAATGCCAGCTTTCTAAAAGGGCCATTTTCAAAATGATGCCTTAAAATCCAACTTCATCATTAACAAGGGCTCTAAATTACAATTCTTTAGACACCAAACTCAACATTCCCACCTGCTCCCAATTGCAAGTTATCACTTATTAAATGTAATAAGTTAACCCAATACTATCCTATGAGAGAGCTAGGCCTCACAGTAGTGAAAAACGAATTTAAGGGTTTTTCACTACCAGGTCATGTAAAAAGTACATGTCCAACTTTTTAAATACACTGCACCCTGCCCTCCGGGCTGTTTAGGGTTTACCATGGGGTGACTTGTATATATTAAAAAGGAAGGTTAAGGCCTTGCAAGAGGTTTATCTTGCCAGGTTGAAATAACAGTTTAAAACTGCACGCACAGGCTGAAATGTCAGGCGTGGGACATGTTTAAAGGGCTACTTAAAAGGGTTACACAATCAGTGCTGCAGGCCCACTAGTAGCATTTAATTTACAGGCACATGTAGTACCACTTTACTAGGAACGTACAAGTAAATTAAATGTAGAATTGGGTGTTAGCCAATTTCACCATGTTTAAAAGAGAGAGCACAAGCACTTTTGGCACTGGTTTGCAGTGGTAAAGTGTGCAAAGTCCTAAAAGCCATCAAAAACGGGTTCAGAAAACAGAAGGGTGAAGGAAAAAGTTTAGAAATGACCCTTCAGAAAGGGCCAAGTCCAACAATAGAGGCGGTCAACGCTGGCTGTGTCATAGCACCTTTTATTTTACACTTATGGCCATGTTGCATACTAACTTGAGCTGCTGTCAAATTTGGAAATAGATTGGAAAAACATTGATTTAGCAGAGGCGAAACCTATTGGTTTACCACTGCTTGTTTTTAAACTTTGCCCTCACACACACTCACACACACACACTATGTCTATCCCTTTGCTTTCGCTCTTTTTTTCCCCTCCTCTCTCTTTCTCTCTATCTCTTTGTCTCTCTTAGCAGTAAGTACCTTTGAATGCATTGGGAAATGCCTGAAAACGGGCCACAGCTGAAAACCGATAGTTTCCCTCTGAAGCAATTAAACAAGGTCAAGGATGTGGGAGGTGACAAGTTGTAAGATCAACCGGGAGGTGAGGACTTCTGGTACGATGGAGGGTGTTTATTTATAGCGCTATCAGGACATCAGGTATGAGAACTACAAGATGTTTCAGGAAGTAGGTAAAAAGTTGGTATTTGAGGTCAAGGGAAGGGATCTGTGCATGGGTGAGAATAACACAAGTTTGAAGGTGATAGTGGTGGGGTGGTGATAGAAGAGTTGGCAAGGCTCCAAGATTGGCAAACCAGCTTCTGGGAGGAAAGGATGGGGAGGTAGTATTAAGCTGCGAAGTTCTGAAAATTGAGGAAGATGAAGGTTATATGGAAATGTTCAAGACAGGTGGAGATGACGAGTGAAGGAGTAGGTGTTGGATAGTGGCAGGACGTGGGAGAAAATGGGAGATTTAAGGATGGGTGAAGTTGGTGATGGTGATTGTATTAGATAGGTGGTTCACTTAGTTGAGAGGCATTATGCCAAGTTCACACCTTAAAAGAGTCTGTCATCCTGTTATGATTTATAATGTACCCCAATATAGACCTGGGTAGTCACCTAAACTTTCACCTACATTTTCCCTGCCATTGTACTACATAACGGTTGTTGGTATTGACCTTTTACCTAGTTATGTGCTGCATAAATGTCGTGTGGTTTTCCCAGAAAACTAGCCTCATTTATTATGCATGAGGATTCTCAGAATCATAGCAGGATTACCATCTTCTGCATACTAACTATGTGTAAGGGTCATCCCTTTCGTCATCCTTGGCCGACATGACACAGCAAGGTAGAACCCCTGAGGGTACCTCTTGGGTATATAAGCACCATATCTTTGCTGGGGCTAGTAGAGGAGAAAGACTTCCATGCTGACACACTGACACGAGACGCTGAGGTTCCTGCACGCAGACACCTCAGCACTCAGTGGTCTGACAGCCCTCGCAGGGTGTCCATCTCGAGACCAAGACGGGGTCCTTCATTCTCTCACACCAGGTAATGGGGTTGGTCTTATCCTAGGGGGATTCTTGGCTACACACATGCATACATGCTAGGTACATCTAGTTAGGGTTTGCATCGTAGGAGTGTACATTATTACTGGCATGTATTTATATGCTTGCATATATTCATTGTTTTAGCACTATGGTAGAAATCTACCATCCATTTCTCTGTTGGTGCTTATAATCGTTTATATATCTGTTTCTGTCTTATGGTTGTTTCAGCACACTTATTTTACACTAGAATGACGCTGGTTCAATAAAAGCCCAGTGAAAACGTCCCCACCGTTTATTCTGTGTATCTCTCTAAGACAAAGTGAGCACGAGTGACTGAGCGAAAAGTACTGTACTGTTTCCACGATCCCTGATGGGACAGGGTTGTCATGTTCGATAGTTGCCAGAAACTATTCTCTCCTTGGTAAGAGGAGGTTACAGTGGCACTGTGAGCTAGCTAACTATACAGGCGAACATACCCGGTGGGGGTGTCTGGAATCAGTTTGGACACCAATCCCACAGTTTATGTTGTCTAAACGCGCAGATCCTAGATAGATTTATTGGAACTACACGACAATCCTTGCACTGCGTCACTTGATACCGTATTTGCAAACTGCATGCACTGAAATTGCACCTTCTTTGAAATCCTTTGGGAATTATATTTTAATGATTTCCCAAGGACCACAATATTTCAACATGGGAAGTGTCCAGAGGGACCAGGTGGATGTGAAGGAGGGCAAACTGGTTGGCAGGGGTCTACATCCAACTGATGACATACATATTAGCCAATCACAGCTTGACATGGGTGACTCAGGTTCACTCCCTTGTGGCTTATTGTTGTATTTCTGCTAGCATGGTTAATAGAGTGTCTCTGTCCTCCTATAGTGCCCTTTTTAGGTCGAGCCTGGGCAGCGCATGAGCTGCTGCGAGGCATGCAGTAGTGGAGTATGGCTTTGAAGCCCCGCCCATTCTCTGCCCATATTTGTCATTGGCGTGTGACATTATCCTTTGTAAATGCTGACTTCCGATTCGTTAATATGCTTGTTAGTCCTTAATTAGAACAGCATTGACTCCATTTGTGACCTCCCATGAGGTCTGACTTTTTACCTCTGTTGTTACACAGTACGTCTTTTTTAGTCTGTAAGCACTATTTTCTTTAATGAGTTTCTCTTACTGCAGGCACGGCATGCTTTCCTGCATCATTCAGCGCGCCCGTCACACGCAGAAGTTTTATATCCATGGGCTCCTCTCCGTTTTTCAGTACGGCGCCCGCTTTGATGTATCAAGGCTCTCCAATAGTTATTAGATGTACACTGGCCACAGCTTAGAGTGTTTACCCAGGTCCATGTGCAGCCCACTTTCATTTCACGACACTCCTGGAGGGGGAAGAGGGGTTCTCCCATTCCTGCCTGGGTTGCTTAGCATTTCCCACTGTACCAGCTGTGGCTGTGGGGAACTAGCAGAAGCTGCACTCGGTCCAACCTGGTTCCAGCTCTTTTCTCACACCCCGGGCAGTGCACCGAGGCTGGTGGAGTGAGAACTCACTGCTAGGAGCAGGGATGAGTCTGAGTCTGGGATGGGCTCAAGAGAGGCAGCCATCATAAGCCCTCTCCTCCACTAACCGACACGCCCTTTGCAACCTCCCCCATCTCGGACAACGCAACCCATGACTGTACATTTTGCTGCTGCAAAACCGGGATTGTAGGCAGCTCAGTCAATGTACCTCACCTTACTTCACTATGTTTTGCTACAGTTATACTAACATTTCTCACACGGAGCATGTCTCTCTCTTGCAGTGCCCACTAGTACCTTCTACAATTCATATAAGGAGGTCATCCAAACACACTGCTTTGTCAATGCACATCACATGAAAGGCTCCTTCATGTGTTGCACACTTTTCCAAGAAACTTAACACAGTGCTTGTTTACAGTCGCGGCTCCTTGAGGGAGTGCTGCGGGGCGGTGAGGCGGGGCAGGGGAGGGGCAGTGTGGGGGTAGTAAACTCCGGCATACGGCCGAACGGAGCTAGGTACATGAATAAATAAATAAAACAAATTAAATTGCGCGCGCTGCATCGCCATTTGGCGTTGCAGCGCGCGCAATGTAATTCGTTTTATTTATTTATTTATGCACTTAACTCCGTTCGGCTGTATGCCGGAGTTTACTACCCCCCACCTTGCCCCTCCCCCGCCCCGCCGCCCCGCAGCACTCCCTCGAGGAGCCGCAACTGCTTGTTTACCAATCGAAACGTAACTGTTGATTGGTAGCCGCATGCCGTTTTACTGCATTAATATTGTAATTACAGAGCCCATTCCACTGAAAATTAGAGTAATAAAAGAAACACTGACCCGTACACTTATGAACGTGCCTATAAACGTTAAAACATTTGTTCTAAAAAGGAAAGCCGTCGCCCTATGTTACCCACAACTCGCTCTACAAACTATTTGATTCTCCACTGAATATTAAAATATCCTCACTGGTATCCTCAACCAGGACAAACAAAACTATGGTCCACAAGCCCTAGTGACAAAATTGTAGTCTCTAGCCTAAGAGGCCACAGTCGGGATACGGCTTCCCTATACTCCCACATTGTGTGATTATAGGCAAATGGCTTCCTCTCAGTGTGCCTTTGTTCTACATTCTGTGATATCTAGGCGCACTTAGGCATCAGCAGTTAGCGCTATACCTGAAGATTATACAGATAATGGACACTCCTGCCGAAGCAAGAAGCGCTTCACGGGTCACCCCGCCATTTGTGGCGTACCTGGAGCAGGCCCTAAACAAGCATTTGCAATACAATAGGTCTCGAATTGCGAGATGTTGAGCTATTGGCATTGTAAATAACAATGCCTTTTATTTATTTGTTTAAAAAACCTGCAATAATAAAAGGCATTGCCATTTACAATACCAATAGGTCAAAGTTTCTAAAATGCAAGACCTATTGCATTGCAAATGTTTGTTGTGATCGGTTCATGCCTAACAATTGTAAACCGAATCTACTGAGTCCTGTACCAAGAGAAACACCCTTTGGATTGTAATTCAAACCACTGTGCCTGCTTATTCCTGAGATGCTTGCTTACCAGTGTTGATATTTTTCAGACAATGTCAAAAATGAAAAACATTAATAAAGAAAAGACAAAAGTGTATATTTTAGAGTAATTGGACACTCCTGCCGTTGTAGCAGTTGTATCATACGCGTTTGGCACCCGCACGCTTTCCAAAACCTTTCACGTTTCTGGCCTTCAGCAAACGTAAAAAGAACAAAAAATCGGAAACTCGGACAATTCCATCTTCTCTCTTTCTCACTTTCACTCTCTCCCACCTTTTCCAAACACTTCTCACTTCCTCTAGCACTTTTTCTTCTGTCGGTTACTTTATCTTCTTCTTTCCCCTCTTCAGACTGTCTCTTTGCCAGTTACTGCTTTCACCTCCAACTCTCGGCTGTTCCTTTTTATATTATCACTCCCGTACCCCCCCCCCCCGAACGACCCCCGTCCCCAAGTTACACCACTTAAAACTCTCTCTTTGCAGTTGTATTACTGTTTATAGGACTCTTTGTTACAACACAAATCATGTGAAACACAAACTTGGCAGCTCAGTATCAGAATATTTGAATCCCTGAATATTTGTGTAAGAAAAACAACTTTGTGTGCAGTCTAAACATTACTGAAATTAATGAATAACTTTAACAATGTTAGGGCAGATCTAGGCTACCCTACTCCGGGAAGTGAAATTATTTCAAATGTGACAGATATCTAAAATAACGAACTAATAAACAATAAGGAAGAGAACGACACATACTATCAGGTTTGACTTTGTTTGTTCACAATACTTGACATTATATCCAATAATATGCTCAACTCGTGGGGCATTGCCACTGTTAATATGGCACACTGTTCTTGTTTGTGCACCTGCTTAAAGATGCGCCCTGGTGCAAACAAGGACAGCGCGCCCTATCTGAATCAAGAGCCCAGGTGTTTCGTGCCCACTCATACAACACTTCTTCCAGGTTCTCTGGTAAAGACTCCTGGCATCGCCATCTAAGTCACATCTCCGAACTGATGCAGTCACCTCTGATGTTTACCCCTCATCTTCTTGGCACCTGCCACCTCTATTTAACTCTCCTTTCCACTTAGCTATCCTCAGACTCCAATAGTTCAATGTACTGCAACTAGTCCTTCTAACATCTGCTCTTTCTGACCTTTGTGATGCATTTCTGATCTTAGATCTCAACCAAACTATTCTTCTATAAAAATATTGCATCCAGAATATTTCCTTCCATAAAATCATGACAGTAAGCATATTTAAGTAAGTCCATATTTACAATTGATAACTCCACATCTAACCATCTTGAAGTTATACTTATAGTTAAGTTACATAGATAAAAATATTAAATTTGTACCTAGGTATATACTTTGCGATATTTATGGAAGTCCATAATCTGGATACGATATTTTTATAGGATGTAATTTAAAACTAGATATCCTGCTGCTGAACTGTGGGTAATCTCAGTGCTGAAGGAACCTTTGGCCATAGTGCTCTGGATGTAGCACTAATGGGGCAATTGACAGTTCCTTATAGGTACATACATGCAGTCGCACCAAGCATAACTTGCGGGTGGGGGGGCGGGAGGTCGCGCAGGGAGGGGGTCGCACGAGGAGGGGTTGCGCAGGAGGGGAGTTTTAATTTAAATTTTTTTAAACATTAAACTTACCTTAGTCAGCCCGGTCCGGTCCCGCGTCGACACTGCTTCTCTGCTCCTGACAGGAAGCAGGCAGCCTCCCTACCCTCCCCTCAGCCAATCACAACGCTGCAATGGCAGCGTTGTGATTGGCTGGGATGCCAACCACACAGGCGTCTATGGGGAGGCCATTTTCTCCATGTAGGCTGCATGCAGCCTACATGGAGGAAATGCAGAGTGCGTATGACTGGTTTGGTCGGCCATGGGGCTGACCAAACAGTCAGCGCACTCAGAGTGAGACAAGCGTCTTCTCCCCTGCCCAACAGCAGGACCGCCCACCCGCCCGCCCCCAACCAAACCCTTCTGCTTTCTCGCAGGGCGAGAAGCAGAAACATAAAATGGTATTTATAACACCATTTTATGTTTCTGCTTCTCGCACTGCGAGAAAGCAGTGGGGCGACGCTCCTCCACCCACATGGAGGAGCCGCCCCTGCATACACATATGATAAAACCTAGAGCTTCCTAGTCAGTATATTTAGGAAATCGTGCTATAAATGAACCATTTGCTCCCACTAAAAAGGAATTTGGGGAGGGGCACCCTCTTTTTACCTGCAGCCTTCCTGGAGTGGTCTAAGCTTGCTTGCTGGCTCCATGGAAACCCCAGAAATACATGAACAAAATTCAAGGCAGTAGGATAAATGGTCTGTCCACAGGAGCTGGTGGAGCTCAATGTCATTTAAGCGGGGATCATGACATTATTGCAATCTGCTGAAGGACCTGAAGTGTTCTTAAAAAGCAACCTGAAGTGTTTCTCAACATGAAACAAAGTAGGGAGGTGCACCATACAATATTTAGATATAAAATATCACAAAGTCAAAAAGACCAATCAATTCATGATGATTTTTGCTGATGTGTTCAAATCTTCTTTTATTATTCGATCATATTCACATTAAAACTATAAATACAGCAAACAACAGCCAATGCGTTTCGTCCAAAACATTTGACTTCTTCAGGGCAGAGATCCAATAAGAGTGGGAGTAAGTGATTTCCCCATCCAGCAATAGGCTTCTTTATAAATTTCAGCACAATTCGAAAGACGCATCCCTATCCAATATAAAAGTATTCATATTTGTCAGATTTTGGAATAGAAACAGATTGATGGGTGGTCGCCATTAATCCACTCCCAAGGCTTCTGAAACGTATGGGCCTAGGGTAAATAAACCCTTAAATACCCAGCACCGGGATCAGTGCTGCTAACCAGCAAACACCACAGTGCGATCAGATGAAGTGTTTCTCAACATGCTCAGGTCCGAGAACGAGAATTAACTCACGCGAACCCCAAACCAGGCTAGAGCAGGGATTACTGACAGGTATCGGAGATACAAAGGGCTCTCCAGTGCGCTAGATGAGAAGTATAGTCGATGGGATTCCCAAAGATCTGGACGGAGGGAGGTGATATAAAATAAAAGAAGAGTTAGAAAAATTCCAGAAAATAGGGTCTACATGTCATTATGTTCTAAGACAAACGAAATACGGTAGGATTTTGATGAGTTCTGCTGGAATATGGCGGAAGTAGATGTGAGGAGTGTTAATGAGTAGGTATGATTACATAAATATCATGGATTTGAATGGTATCAGGCGGGTATGGAAAGGCAAAATATTGTGAAATACTGTAATCAAATTTGGGCAGATGTTTTCTTTTAGAAAAACACATTTAAATCAGGGCTGTTGCAGACCATTGGTATCCCAGGTGAGTCGTAAATTTAACAGGTTTATAGAGTGCTGCCACACCATGTGGTGTTTGGGTACTTTACATAGACGAAAAAAAGAAATATAGCTAACAACAGAAGTGCAAAGTGTCACATAGCTAGAAATCTCACACGTGACATTTTGTGGTATATATAGAGAGTCAAACATAGCAGTTACTATTGGAATTTTGCGTACCTAGTTCAGGAATTAAGTGAAGAGGTAATTTTTTTATAATTTCCTAAAAGACAGTAGGGTTGATTGGGTTATTAAATGGAGTGGGAGAGTGTTTCAAAATGATAATACCACACCTGCGTGTCATGGCTGTAGTGGGATCGCGCATAGTGAGACACACAGGCACACTCTTCCCTTTCTTTTCTATCGTTGTGTGTCTGGAAAGCGAGTGAGTAACGGACTATACCTCCCAGCCTCCGCAGGGGCACTTCCAGGATACCCCAAGGGTGGTCAGCTGATGCAGTGAGGAAGGAATATCAACCGGCTGGCCCGCTGCTCCTTGCTAGTCGTTCCTGATTATTCCGGATTCCCGCGACCTGCCTGTTTGCTTTTAGAAACTTGATTCCGCCACAGTGAGCGGATTTATCGGTGCTGTTTTTCCCAGCGTTCTGTCTCCGCGGCTGCCTCTGCCGCGTTTCCAGTCGGGAGGCACTTGCACCTTCTTCGCGGCCTCCCTTACCGTGATTCCTGTTTCTTGGTGCCACCTAGTGTGTTCTTCCCACGGCGGCTTCTCGACTGGAGCCGGATACCGCCGTTGCTGTGACCGTGGTTGCAGTCGGCATCCACGTAACCGTCAAGTTCAAGAGATGAAACTAGGGACCCCGTCTCCACTACTGCAGATAAGTGGTTGGAGCGGTTTTTGCTGGGTTCAGTGTATATACGTCCAGTAACAGTGTTTTTGGGGTTTTTGGTTTCTCTCATTTGTTTGGATTTGTTTGTGCTATGGACTACTTAGTCTTCACGGCCAATGATCCTGGACTCCTCCTCCTAGCTGGTCAGTGGTGACGATTACTGGTCCTACTTCCTGCTGGAGGCTTTATGTGGATGTTGGGGGGATGTAAGTATCGAGTAACTTAGTTTGAGTCACCACAGAGTTAGGGTTTTGTTGTATGTTTCCTTTCTCATTTCTACCCTCTTTGCATACAGGAACATGACAGGGTGGCACGAGATACCTTGGTGGTCTACTCCTCCCTAACAATGGACCAGATCCGCGCATCCTACCGCCAGCAGTTTCTCTTTATTATTTTATCCCATTTCCCTTTTCCCAGACACACTCTCCATGGAGCAGTAATTACAGGCTGCTGTTCTCTGGGTGACGGTGTTGAAGGGAACTGGGGAACCTATCTACTCTCCATCATCCCCGCTGGGCGTTCACGGCAGGTCAGTGGTGTTTCTGTCTTGGTATCCGACAGATTTTTGGAAAGCTCTGTGTCTTGTGATGAAGATAGATGCCCGGCTTTCGACCTGCTACCATCCTCAAACTGATGGCAAAATTGAAAGGCTAAATCATTTTTTAGAATAATACCTCCGGTGCTTTTCGCTTCAGTATGAGGATGAATGGGGTGCTTTGCTTTGGATGGCAGAGTTTGCCTACAATAATGCCGAACATTCTTCGTTGGGTGTTTCCCCTTTCTATTGCCAGAACGGTTGCCATCCTAACATTCTACCCTTTGAATGTCCCACCTCTTCGACTCTTCCTTCGGTGTGAGAACATCATGCCCATCAGCGAGCAGTACTGCAAGAAGCCAAAACACATCTGACTAAACAACAGGCTGATGACAAGCGCTATGCAGATAGACGGCGAACGAAGGAGCCCGAATATCGTGTGGGGGAGAAGGTGTGGTTGGCGACCAAACATTTACGGTTGAAAGGGGTGGATAAGCTAAAACCAAGATATGTAGGCCCCTATGCTATTACCAAGTTGATCAGCCCTGTAGCTGTGAAATTGAGCCTGCCTCCTAAGTGGCAGATACACGACCTGCCTGTTTGCTTCTAGAAACTTGATTCCGCCACAGTGAGCGGATTTATCGGTGCTGTTTTTCCCAGTGTCCTGTCTCTGCGGCTGCCTCTGCCGCATTTCCAGTCGGGAGGCAATTGCACCTTCTTTGCGGCGTCCCTTGCCGTGATTCCTGTTTCTTGGTGCCGCCTAATGTGTTCTTCCCACGGCGGCTTCTCGACTGGAGCCAGATACCGCTGTTGCTGTGACCGTGGTTGTAGTTAGTATCCACGTAACCGTCAAGTTCCAGTGATGAAACTAGGGACCCCGTCTCCACTACTGCAGATAAGTGGTTGGAGTGGTTTTTGCTGGGTTCAGTGTATATACGTCCAGTAACAGTGTTTTTGGGCTTTTTGGTTTCTCTCATTTGTTTGGATTTGTTTGTGCTACAGACTACTTGGTCTTCAAGGCCAATGATCCTGGACTCCTCCTCCTAGCTGGCCAGTGGTGACGATTACTGGTCCTACTTCCTGCTGGAGGCTTTATGTGGATGTTGGGGGGATGTAAGTATCGAGTAACTTAGTTTGAGTCATCACAGAGTTAGGGTTTTGTTGTAAGTGCCTTTTCTAATTTCTACCCTCTTTGCATACAGGAACACAACAGGGTGACACGAGATACCTTGGTGGTCTACTCCTCCCTAACAAAGGACCAAATCCGCGCATCCTACCGCCAGCAGTTTCTCTTTATTATTTTATCCTATTTCCCTTTTCCCCGACACACTCTCCATGGAGCAGTAATTACAGGCTGCTGTTCTCTGGGTGACGTTGTGGAAGGGAACTGGGGAACCTATCTACTCTCCATCATCCCTGCTGGGCATTCACGGCAGGTCAGTAGTGTTTCTGTCTTGGTATCCGACACTGCGGAAATTTGATTTTATACTTTTGGAGGTTTGAAATTTGAGGCTAATAGAAAAAGTGAGCCCTTGATTCTGATTCTCTTTGGCCAACTGAGATGGTGAGCATGCAAGTTAGGTTGGGTGAATACACTACACCAGGTAATAACCTAGGGAGTGGTTCCAATTCACATTGTATTCTAAGGGACTAGTCATTTCAGTAACTAATGGATCATTATCAATGCACCAAGTCAAATTTTCAGACAACAAACTGGACATATGGGTGATAACAGAGCCTGGAGAGGATAGTGTTTCAGTTGGTGAGGTTTTGTAGCCCATACATGAATGGCCATCAGTATAATTGGTAATTGTAGGAAAGTGGGATCTGCTTTCATGGTCATCCCACTTTTTTTGCTGGTGTCAGTATGTTTTACTGACTAGTCTGACTGGGATCCTGCTAATCAGGACCTCAGTCTCTGTGCTTCTTCCCTAAATTGGACATGGTGAGTACTTAGGTACACTCCAGATTGGCTACTGGTGTACCCTTATAAGTCCCTTGTATATGGTACTAAGGTACCCAGGGCATAGGTACACCAGGGGTCCCCGATGGGCTGGAGCATGTACTATACCACCCATGGGAGACCACTCAAATTGTGACTACAGGCCTGCCATTGCAGCCTGTGTGAGCTGGTGCTAGCACCACTTACGACAGATATACGTTTCCTTATATCTGAGGTCACTGCACTTAAAACCTATAAGTCACCCCTAAGGCAGGCCTTTCAATCCTGATGGCAGGGTGCTCTGTTCTAAGTTTGAGGGTGTCCCTGCATGAACAGGACACCCCTACAACCCTCGGAGTCCATTCTACTGGGCTGTAAGTGCATCAGCCATTATGATACACAGAGTGGACATGCGTCATTACGCAATGGCTATCTCTAATCTGGCTGTAACAAACCCTGTCGTGTTTGGTATCAAACATGTTGGAATCATACCCCCACACCATAAATGATGATCCCATGCACTGTAAAGCTCCTCCGGGAGGTCCTCAGAGCTCCTGGTACCAGTCTTCTAGACCCGGGCAGCAAACTATGGCTGCCGACCAGAGACACGATTCTGCCCTCTTGCTGCTGAGCCAAGCTCGAGCAGGGGAAGGCAGGACAATCGGTTTCCTGTCACAGGGAGGTGTGACCACCTCCCAGACAGGACTTAGTGTATTGGGACAGGGTGGGGGCGCTTGCCAGCGCCACTAGACTGCTTTGAAGGGCACATTTAGTACCCTCCTTGCATACTCCAGTTGGAACCAGTTCAGGGAGCTATTAGCTCCTGCTCTGGTGAAAAACTGGACAAAGGACATGGGAGTATCCTGCCCACTGTCCAGCCCCTCCTCTGGGAGGGACCCCTGAAGCATCCCAACCCTTTCATTAGGGTATTTAAGGGCTCACCTGTGGGTGGGTCCCTAGCTTCGTCATGGGACAAGATTCAGATCCAAAACCACTTCAACTTCAACCGTCTGGGCACTTTGGACTTCGCTGGACTTCGCTTTTCGAACCAAGACTGCCACTCGGAAGACTCCTCCTGCTCCTGGTCTCGTTGTCCTGCAAGTCTTCTGCAACGTATGTGCCTGTGCTCAATACAATTCCTTCACAAGGCCTATGGACATCCAAGACACCTGAAGATTCTTACTTGGGGTGAGGGAGTCACTCCCCTGCATCTGCAGGCACTGCAATGAAGCTGACCAGCTCCTACAGACTCCGAAAGGTTCAGCAACACAGGTAGTGGTTCTGCAACTCCCTCGAGCCCTGCACTGTATTCATAGCAAGTTTGAAGCCAGCATCCCTCGTCGGAACTGCTGGAGCAGTACCCCTGTGCACCCCGTTGACTTGCCGTTGCCAAGGCTTGTTGACTCTTTCCTCCAGAGATCTTCGGGATCCGAGAAGCTTAAGTCTCAAGCATCACCTTCAGCCAAGATCTTCACCTGCACCGCATCCTTTGCACCGTGGACCTTCATCCTCTGGTGAGCTGCTTGAGGTCCTCTTGCGACTCCTGTGCCTTTGGCCCATGGGTCCTCTCAAGGGTATTATTTGGCTCCAGTGGGTTCCCCTGCTTGCTCAGGGCCTGCTCTGACTTACCTGCTTGTGGTGAGTCACTTGGACCTTGCTGGACCCGACACTGCATCTTTTTCTACGACTACGTTGGTTGCCATTGCTAAGGCTTGTTGGTGCCCCTGCCAGACACTGACCCCTTGGCTCTTGACATCTGACATGGAAGAGCTTGTGAGTGGCTCCTGGTCTTCCACAGCATCACCTGGTCTGCACAGCTGCAACTTCAAGGGCACCATCAACTCTCCTGCATCTCCGACATCGGTGGGCATTCTGTCTCCTTGCCTCCTGGTTAATCCTGAGTGGCATAAACTCTGTCCCCTCTGCTTGCAGGTACCTCTCATCTTGAATACACCTTTGGGTTCCACTGGACTCTTTCACCTTCTTCGCCAGCGGCATCTTCACTGAAGTCCTCCATTGTGGTCTACAGCAGATTCCGACATCACTTTGCACCTATGCACCCGGCTTCCCTGGTGTAGGTATCCTGCTCCTGGGGTATCCACGGGTGGGGTGACTCTCCAACCTTCCATCTTCCACTGGGTTTCTTCAGGGTCCGCTGGGAAGGGTCCTTTTTCTTTAAAACTGCAACCGCGACTTACCTATTGACTAGTATTGAGCACGCAGTTGAGTTCCCACTCTGCACACGACCTCCGTGGGGTTCCTAGATACCCACCTTGGGTGGTTCCTTGGGTCCCCGGCTTTTCTGCGTCTTCTGGGTCCATTCTCGGCTTAGGTTGTGGTTCGCATTTTACTATTTTAGTATATGATGGTCTCCCCCTGGAGACCGCTGTGTAGTTGTGCTACTTACGTGTTCTATGAGCAAAGTATTGTGCGTATTGTAGTTATATCTCGGGGTAGGAGCTATTGCAATGTGTTACTGAGTGTTTATAATAAATAAATATTTTTATAACTACACTGTGTGGTTCTTTTTCACTTAACCTATACCATAAGATTAAGTACTGGTAAAAAAAAGCTGCTTTACTCTCCTTCTGGACTAAGCCTGAAGGCTGCTCTCCACAGCTACCACTTAGAGAGCTTTCTAAGGTTGTCTAAGACCACTAAAATCTCCATGATGGGTGTCTGGATTAGTGCAGGGTGCTACACTTACATAAGTGTGCACCTTATACTAAGCTAGTCTCCAACAGTAATGAATCTCGAACTGGCAAAATATCCACTGATGAGCTACTTGGTAAATGTTTTTCATGTAATGTTAGGAGGAGTTGTTTGCTAAAGAGAATACTAATAGGGTAACTGTACCTGTAATTGTGTATCTCATGGTGGGAAAATGGCACAAGTGAGGGGATCTTCCTAATTAGGAAGTAGTGCCCTCACACACCTGTAAGGGTGCATGCTTCATCTTCGGGCTTAGCTCCTCGTGGGGTCGGCGAAGCAATAGCGCACGGGCCGCACGAGTGGGCTCTTTGCCGGAGATCTTTTAATCAATTAGCCGTGATGATGAATGCAGGTGTGTGAGATAGGTGAAGTGGTGAATTAAAAATACCTAAGGGGTACCAAAATCTATTTAATCTGGGATCCACTTGGTAAGGATAAAAATAGTGGGTTGATTGTTTACTCCTAATTATGAAGAAAAACAATCAAATGACCCCCCCAGAGCCCTAAAAACTACCCTGACCCCTCAACCCTGAACACTACCCCGACCCCCCGAGCCCTAAATACTACCCCGACCCCCCTGAGCCCTAAAAACTACCCCAACCCTTAAAAATGACCCCTCACCCCCAAAACCCGGCCCACAGAACCTCACCACATCCTCTCCCAATCCTTCCTATCTGTGGGCCCGCCCAACCCAGCATCTAGACCGCACACTGCCTTAACCACATGTATGCGTGGTTAAGGCACCTGCGTGGTTAAGGCATGCATGGTTGAGCTTGCGGGGAAACGGTACACGTGACTCTGCCCGCGTTGAAAAGGCCGCTTCCCTAGGACAGTATGCATGCAAATCTCCCTTTGCAGGCAACAGATAAAAAGGCTTTAACCAATATATGACCACAGATCCCAAACAGAACGCACCTTATCTGTATATCCCCTGGTATTTAGCATGAAAACATATTAGGAATGTGCACATAATATTAACACCTGCTGCCTCGGTGTAGTCCAGAAGGGGACTAGATAATCCTAAATACACAACAGAAATGGTGTTTGGTGCACCTTATTGTGTATTTAACAGATCATAAGGCCTGCTCTGAACAGACAAGCAGTTGCTGTCACAATTGTCAGTCCTCCGTAGCCCAGTGAACTGGTGGTAAAGATGCTCAGTAAAGGAGAGTGCGCATGAGATGTCGCTCCAGACCACAAAACCAGCTCTAGGTTGCTTTCTTTGTGCCTGTGCGCCCTCAGTATAGACACATGATTGCTGTGTGCACTAAGCCAAGCTTTCAAAAATATCCAGAGACTCACTAAAGCTGTCTCCTGGCATAGGACTCGGACCCCCCAGGTTGCTCCCGGCCCCGCCTCCATCTGAACCCACAAATCAACACTTGACGACAAGAGCTGTGGGTAAAAGAGGCCATGTTTATTACAAACCATCACACATAAACATGACAATATATAACCAATACAATTCAAAATTACATATGATATAGATTTATCAAATTCAATCTTTAAACGATATTTACATTTATGTTGATCATAACATCATAATCCATCAGCAGAAATGACAGAACTTAATTCATATACAAAGACTGTTCCCTTTCGCTCCAGCACTAAGGGGCCTTCTGGCTCGCGCCCCCTAACTGAGAACCATGCAAGGCGCAACCCACCTGCGTCCTTGAAAGGTGAGCCCCTGTCATCTGGACCTTGTCCGCCACCCTAGGGGCCCACCCCTCCACCACCAGGCTGCCCAAGGGGGCTCGTAGGGTATAACCAGGGGCCGCAGCCCCATGCCCTAGATTGTAAGCTGGCGCCCTTGCCCCCAGCCGGTGTCTCCATTCTCTCTGGGGTGAGCTTACTGTCTCTCCCCCTCAGTACTGGCCTAGGGAGTATACAGGATGACTCCCCTTAACAATGTAAGGCAATTAATGTGGCCTCCTTACCGCCACTCTTAGTTCACAATCCTACACCTTCACAAGCTCTAACTCCAAGGGATGGGTGGGTGGGAGATTCGCAGGAGTCCACTGACCATGGGGCCGGCGCCGTAAGGAAGATAGGACGAGGGCCTGGGCAAGGTGCCCTAAATAGGCCCCCGCCATCTCCCCCCCCCCCTCATTGCTGGTCGGAAGTGACGATACGTCTTTGCCCCGGAAGTACTTCCTGCCGTTAGCGTCATCCAATCCCTCGGTCAGGAGCCACGGGGCGTGGCCGGGATCCCGGGGTCCAGTGCCCTAATGGCGCGCTTCCTTACAAGACGCGCTTTTCCATAGGACCAGGACCCCCCAGGTTGCTCCCGGGCCCGCCCCCATCTGAACCAACAAATCAATACTTGACGACAAGAGCTGTGGGTAAAAGAGGCCATGTTTATTACAAACCATCACACATAAACATAACAATATATACCCCATACAATTCAAAATTCCATACGATATAGATTTATCAAATTCAATCTTTAAACGATATTTACATTTATGTTGATCATAACATCATAATCCATCAGCAGAAATGACAGAACTTAATTCATATACAAAGACTGTTCCCTATCGCTCAAGCACTAAGGGGCCTTCTGGCTCACGCCCCCTAACTGAGAACCACGCAAGGTGCAACCCACCTGCGTCCTTGAGAGGTGAGCCCCTGTCATCTGGACCTTGTATGCCACCCTAGGGGCCCACCCCTCCACCACCAGGCTGCCCAAGGGGGCTCGTAGGGTATAACCAGGGGCTGCAGCCCCATGCCCTAGATTGTAAGCTGCGCCCTTGCCCCCAGCCGGTGTCTCCATTCTCTCTAGGGTGAGCTTACCTTCTCTCCCCCTCAGTGCTGGCCTATGGAGTATACAGGAGGACTCCCCTTAGCAATGTAAGGCAATTAATGTGGCCTCCTTACCGCCACAAGGGCGACCAGGGCCAACCGGTCCTTTGCCCTCCCCACCACCAGACAACTTCTGAACCACCAAGTTCCATCGATCCACAGGCCCATAGCCATGTCAGACTCAAATGCCCCGGATTCACAAGTCTGAGTCCCAGGTAGACATGTGCCCACCATTATGGTGAACCATATGATCCCCATGCCAAATTTGTGGGCGCATTCCCAAGCAGGCACCTGTCCCGGGCACCGCTAGGCCATTCCGGCCTTCAAGGCACTTGGCCGAAACATTAAAAGGCACTCGACCGTAGTCCTGGCCCCCACTTTCGCCATGGCATTATGAGACCACGCTATCTTGGAAACGTCATATCTAACTGGGCGAATCCAGACAACAGAGCCTCCCTCGCGGCTCTGTGTCCCAGCCCAAACATATCATTACCTCCCAAATGTAGGATAACCAACTCTGGGTACTGCAGTGCCCCATGGCACATGGAGTCTTCCACCAGCTGCGAATGTGTGCGATCTGAAGGTCCCCAACATCAATCACACGAAAGGGAGACACTCTCAAGGCCCACAGCCTCAACTCACGCCGCTGCTGCAAACGAGCGATAAGTGGCCCATCGCATGGGCAAGTGACCCAGCACCCACACAATTTTGGAAGACATACTACCTTAATCTCGTCCGGTGAAATACCGGCCCGCTGCTCCTGTCGCAGCCCCAATTCTGATTTGAGTAACCGACTAGATCAATCCCCCAGCTGCGATAGGTAGTCCAAAATATGCTATGCACCAACTATGCAAGAGTTTGCATCTGAGGACGGATGGACATGTATGCCCCCATGAGCATCAACAGGCCTACTCCATCCCTTTATGCTGATTCGTGCTCCACTACCGTCCCCTTTCCAGTAGGCTCAGGTTAGAACCTCGCCCACGGAGTGAGCCTGTCTGCATATAACCCAGTGTCCAGGAACTGTAGACCTCTCCAGTGCACGGAGTCGCGATGCCCCAACCAATTTGATCCCTCTGAGGGCCCCCTAAAATGCCCCCGCACCTACTGCGGAAAATAAGGTAAGTTCGTCGGAGAGCTGCCCCCTAAGTGGAGGTCACCCAACATGTATCCTGCTACGGTCTTACTCCCCAAGAAGGAATTGCCCTCATTCTGTATCCCCTAAGCTGGGCGAAGAAACCAGGGCTTTCATCCCCCGCGGACACGCCAAGGCCCTGTAAGCCCTAAGCACTTTCTTCATGACTTCTGAGTGCGCTCGCAGAGCGAGGCCCCTACCAACTGTGATAGGGCCGGACTCCAATCCACCGAAGAGATGTCGAGAACCTAGCCATCTGAGCCGCTGCCTGAACGGAGGCCTGATGGCCCCTTAATTTCAGCTTATGTTATGTGCGCCGCTGGAATCATCTAAGCCTCTTCCCCAACCGACAGTGCTGCTCAGAACAGGAACAGAAAAATTGCAAGTGCAGCTAAAAGTGTCCCAATGTCCGATACTTACACCAGGACAAGTACGTTCAGCATATTTCTGTGGGGGCCCCCCCTCTAGGCCGGGTGGACAGCGTCCACCCTTCGAAAATAATGGGTCGGCGCCATCTACAAGGGTGCACCCTTGACTTGTGCCCTGGAACTGGCTAGCAGCAGCAAATCTATCTCATTGGCTGAACAAGAGACTAAAACAATACGATGGACGGGCTACACAAGAGTGTATCAAGTGCACTGTTAAACTAGAGGGAGGATTTCTAGCCCGGCCACGGGAAATTAAATCAAGCCATAAATCCCTGAAAGATCTGATCCTGGAGTAAGCTGGGGTAGGCACGGAAAATATCGAAAACAGTAGAGATGGGGCTAATCAAAAGGAATTAAATGATGCTTAGATGGGTGGCAAAGCAGGACACTTCACCTAACCCTAACTATCCGAAGAAATGTACACGACTGACTGGTATTCCGAAGGTGAAATTAAGGAATCCTGTAACCTGAACATGCTGCCAAGTAAGCAGCATTTTAAGCAAGAATGTTACCTGTCTGTACGCTGCAAACACTGGAATGCATGGCGGACCCTGTGATAAGGGCACCTCTGAAACTCATGAAAGAAAGGGACTGAGGATGTTCTATGCCAGTAAGCATGCCTGCGTAAGGTACACAGCGCCACCCTTAGCCCATGAACGCTCTCCACTGGAAGGAGTAATGCAGCAGAGGGGCAGGGGACCCAGGGATGGAAAATGGGCAGAGACCCTTAAGGAAGAAGCTGCCTCCGCTACCCACACTGCTCCACTGACGACATATTGCATATCAGAAATGGCCACACTGATCCCATCGCGCTCTTTCCACCCGCGCTTCCTCTAAGCAGGTACAAATATGTCCCCCAGAGCAGCGTACTCTCGGTTAGATCTCATTCCTTCCACTACACAATTTGTGGCCAGAAAAAGAGGTTGTTTCCCAGCATGCGTCATTTCTCAGCGCAGTCAGGAAGCGCGATTTCAGGTCACCATCAATGTCTGTATTGTAAGCCCCCTTGGAGTGTACATCTAGGACATTACCCCCCATTCATCACTCCCCGGGCTGTGCATCAGTATGTTTACCCCATTAGTCATCACTGTCTTCTCGCTTCTCCCCCACACGAAGTTCATGAAGCACCTACTACTTAGGCACACTCATCTCCCGCTGCAACACTATGTGTCCCTACTGCACTTTCCTCCCACTCGTGCTATCGATGCCATCATGATGCTGGTGACGCAAACCTCACAGAGGACTAAGACACAAAATGCAACACAACCCCCTCGAAGCGCGAACCGGTGCAACGTATCGCACTAAAAGTTTTCAGATAAATTTAGCACTAACAACACTGTAAAAAGTATTAAAATTAAAAACCGATTAGCAATGGGGGTATCAGAGCACTTTGCATACGCCACTTGCGTTACAGACGGACACATACCAACCGAAAATTAAGTGCTTTGCCCCGAATCCCAAAATGTTGAGCGTCCCTGCCGAACTTGAACCCAACACGGGGTCCTCCACTATATTATCGGTGTGACAAATCCGATTTCCACACTAGCAATACTGTCAAAATATGACAACCAAAAACCGATTAGCAATGGGGGTATCAGAGCACCTCGCATGAGCACCCATTGCGTTGCAGAAGAACACACACAATGCTGAATTAAGTGATTTGCCCAGAATCGCACAATGTTGAGCGTTCTCGCCGAAACTCGAACCCGGCTCATCAGCTTCGCTGACGACCGCTCTAGCCTAAGGCCACTTCCTCCGCCCTTCTAATGACTCCCTCTGCCTACACCCATCTTGAACTGCCTAGTTTTTTAGGTCGAGCCTAGAGTAGCGCGCAAGCGCTGCTTCTGGCGAAGACTTTATGTAGTGGGCATTTGAAAGCTGACCACACGTTCGTGCACAATGGCCTTTTTAGTGCGGTTACCTGCAGGGCCAGCATCTGTTTCCAATTATCGTGCCCTGACGCGGGCGCGATAATTGAAAACACATGGCCATTGTGCACGAGCGTGTGGTCAGCTTAGCAGGCTGCCGCGCTCGCTCGCCCCCGCTCCTCTCTCACGCTCCCGACGTCTCTGCTGTCCAGCGCTTCACTTGTGCTGACGCTGCCTCCCTCCTCCCTACTCTGTCTTTTCTCTGCTGCAAGCAGACAGCCGACTTCCCTTCCTCGAGTTCAGCTCTTGTTTTTTACATTTTTTTTATCAAGCCATGATCCCTTATTCAAAGTGTTGCTGTCTCTCAAAGAACAAGAGTAACCATAGCTGCTTACGTTTGTGTTTATACTGCCTTTGTCCTGGCTGCCCTATGGGGTGTTGTTTACATTTGTCTGCTCGCTGTCGCTTTCACTTTCTTCAGCACAGAATCCGCAGAGAGCAGTAATTAGAAGGACTTTCCCTCATTTTGAGAAATTTTTGCAGCCCTTTCTTGACTTCCTCCTTTTCTCTGCCGCCGTCCTCCCTCCCTCGTGATCCTTCCTTCCCCCATCGCCCCTCAGTAGCTCCCGGAGTCCAGATCCCAACTTACTGCCCTGCCCGGGGCTTCCTGAGAGCACCGACTGGAAGGGACTACTACATTACATTTGAGTGATGCTGCGGTGGAGACAAAAGTCCGATTGAGGTATTTGCGAGAGGTGCTGGGATTTCATTGAGGCTGCAAGTAACAGTGCACAGCCTGCCCAACAGCTGGCACAGAAAAGGGCCTGCGCTGCGCTCGGTGCAAAGGCTGGCAGGGAGACAGGAGTCCACCCCTTCCTCCCAGAGCAGCACACACTGACACGGAGTAAAGATAATCTGTTCACTGCTACTGTGTAATTGTAGGGCAACAGCCGGGAATGGGTGGTGGGGGATGGTGTTTTGCCTGCGCTCTAGGCTAACGCCAAGAGGTATTCCAAAGTCTCGCTTATTGACAGAGACCCTCTCTGGTCTCAGATTATTAAAACGACTCTTGTAGTGACACCCAAGGCTACAAATTCCAAAAGCACCCAATTCGTACAGTTAGGGGAAGCGCTTGTTCTCTTGGAAGAAGAGTACTCACTCTTTACATGGCCCCTTCATGGTGCGCTTAACACCTAGTGCAGTATTCGGTTGGTTTACACTCATCCGTCATCTTCCTCCAGCAAGCGCCGTGAAGCAGGCCAGCTTTACAGGGTCCGCTATAATATAAATTACATTTAACAGACCACACTTGCCCATCCCGTATCCCTATCTTCTGTCTCATCGTGTGGTTTGCCAGTATCTGTAACCTCTGTCTAAAGACATCTCTTTTAGGAGGGTACACCCATCTCAGGTTGATGGCTACCCACTTTGTTGAACACCTTTCTGACCTAGCAATCTTTTTGTGCCTGGTTGTAAATGGCCGATTTTTGGGAGCCCGGCATCCATCTTTTACTCAGAAACATGGGATATATGCCCTGGATTCACTTCAAGATGTCTCTCGTTGCAAGCAATTGGTGCTGCAAATCGCTTTTGGTTTCCAGATTTGCGGGTTCCTAGCGCTAAATGACATTTAAGGTCCCAATGAGTGAGACGAGTGTCACGTTCTATGGGGTAATAATAACTGTAGACACAAACTTTTTAATTAAGCACTTTGGATGAAGCAGTATATTAATACCACTACTGCTACTATTAATGATAGTAATTCAAATAATAATACTGTGACTATATCACTGTTATTTTTACTATTATTGTTAATAATGTAATCATGATATAATACCATTTTAATGACTGTTGTTGTTACTAAATTATAATATTAATAATATATTACAGGTTCAGTAATAACAGTCATATTATTACTGTCACTAATAAGAAGGGGAGAAGAGTTGGCCCGAGGGCGGTCTACCTCGAACCTGGGGAACTGGGTTCGAGTCTCGGCAATGACGCTGTCCTTTGATTCTGGGCAAATCACTTAATCTCCCCCCCCGCCTAACAAAAATGAATGTGTCCTCGTGTAATGCAACTGGTGCTATGTAAAGCGCTCTGATACCTGATTCGGGTCAAGTTCGCGCTATATAAAACTCTGTAAAAAAATTAATAATAATAAGAATCACATTGCTAATAATATCACAATATATTCTTTATAATAATTATTAAAATTATTATTGTCAATTATAATTATGATTAGTATTATTATTGTCAATATAATTTGTATTATTATTAATATTGTCAGTATTATAATTATTCATAGATACTAAGCTTACCATTTTTATTATTTGACCTACTAACGTGAGTGTACTAGCGAGAAGGCAGCTGTGTCCACATTTTGCCCGTCACATCAGGCCTGTTTGCCGGCTGGGAGTCGCTTGGTCTGTAATTAGTCGCCACTCGTCCTTCTGCCTCTAAATACAGCCAGCACACACCCCGGCTGCTTGAGGATGCATTAACACGCTTCTGTTCTAGAGTTCCACAGCACGGATCAGTGTTACCCCCGTTTTGTGCGCTGCAGCTGCTGCAGGTGCCTGTCCCCACTGCGCTCCAGGCTCCTTCCTGAGGATGCTGCATGCACCGTTAGACCTGGCAGCCCTGTGCCCCACCCCCGTCCCCTGTCTCACCCTCCTCCCCGATGCCACCTAGGGACGCCAGGCTGATAGCTCAGACCTTCCAGGAGCGGCTGTGTTCATATCACCGGATCAGAGAGACCCCACCGAGGAGACAGGGACAGATACAGCCGTGTGTCGGTGACAGCACATGCATTTATTCACCACCAAGTGCATTCTACAGCATTTGTTTTCATGGGGTGATGTCAGTGATCCGAAAACTCGTCTTTATGCAGGCAGATGCTGCCTGTTCCCTGCCGAGATCACGGGGCCTGTGCTTCATGTTAAAACTAATAGCCCAATCTAAAGGCATGCACAGAAACACACGGCAGACCCGCACCGAGCTGCTGGCTAATTCACCTCTTCCTGCACTTTTAAGTATTTAGAGAAAAAAAGTGGTGTGATAATCTTCTTGACTTTGCCCATTTATTATTGCTTTATTTGACCTGGCGTTAGCCAAGACCTTTTGATTCCTAAATGTATGCATAAGCAAGCCCACTTCATTCCTTGGTCTTTTGTTATCTCATTCATAGTTTTCTTCCCCTCCTTACAGCTTCCAGCACGTGGCATTGGATCAGCCCACTTCATCCATTGGATAACTTCCCTGTGAGCAATGCCATTCTTCCTTTTCACTAGGAGCACATTCACACACAAAATTGTTCCCTTCAGTGTTAGAGATTACCATACCAACATGTGCTTTTGAGGCAAAAAAATAGTTTTTTATTAAATTATTTTTATGTCTGGCGATAGTTAAGAGCTTTTGATTTTACTAAAATTATATGAATAATATGCCTACTTATAAACTTATAATGGCTTCCAGCCAAGACTCTTCAACCATTGGCCTATTAATGTGTCATTCACATTTTTCTTCCTTTCACTTCAGTATACAACATAGGACGGTGGGTCCGTCCACTTGCGCCACTGGAAAAGCGCGAGGATAAGCAAGCGCGCCATTAGGGCCCGGCCGCCTGGATCCCCGCCCACGTTGTTGCCAGGGGGCTAGCCCTATGGGCGACGACCAGCAGGAGCTAAGTGCTTCCGGGTCACCCTGGACCGATTTCCAGCCTGGGTCCCGGCGCGGTAAGGGCGGCGGAGCATCAGCCTATTTAGGCCTCGGGGACGCGACGAGGGTCCTCTCTTTCCCGCGCAGGCCCCAGGAGTAAGCTGGTCAGCAATCGGACGCGGGGTACCAGCAACTATCGCCAATCGCTCGGAGGACGTCCGTGATCGGGCGAGCAAAAGGGATTGCAGAGGCAGACGACGCGTCCACGCCAGAGATCAGCAGTAATCGCCCGGAGGACGTCGGGGATCGGATTGCGGAGGCAGATGGGTCTTGGGACGCGCGTCCACGCGGGATAGCAGCATCGATCGCTAGGGTTTCCTTAGAGGGAGGCACAGGAGTTCGGAGGTAAGGTGTCGGGTCCTGGGCGGGTTTCGGGCAGCCGCGGGTGGCCGGTGGTAGTGAGGGTTAATCGGGGGCTGTAGTAGAAGCAAGGCGCCATCAACCCTCCCCGGCTGCCGGGAGCGTTGCGCAGTCCTCGGCAGCCTGTATCTTCCCGCAGGGGAGAGCGAAGAGGGTTTCACCGCAGTTAAAGAGGTAGCGGGGGGAGCGCTCAGAGGGTGTGTGAAGGGGCATTGGCGGGCCTACTAGAGCTGGGTAAACAGCGAGATTGGCAGCGCAGGGAAGGCAGCGCAGGGGAGCATTGTAGGGCCGGGCTGAGCCTTGTGGCGGTGTGACTTCCAGAGCAAGGCAGGCGGCGAAAAGGGACATCGGTCCATCTAGTGCTGTGTAAGAGGAAAGGGCTACAGCGCGAAGCAGGCAGCTTCAAAGCAGGGATAAGGGGTTTGGGTTGCGCAGGATGCCGGCGAGGGGGCGCAACGAGAAGCGGAAAGGGGGGGATCCCGACTTGGCCCAGCTGTTGAAACTAGTGTTAGCTAAGCTGGGCCAAGAGGAGGGAAGTGATGAGGAGCTAGTGCCTGAGCAGGAGCCTGATCAGGACCAGGTCCCTGAGCCAGTGCCGGACAGTGAGGGGGGAGGGCGCCCACGGAGAGCCACAGTCCCTCCCAGGGCAGCATTCCCCCCACTTGAGAAGAGGCCCAGAACTCAACCGGGCAAGAAAAAAGGGAAGACCACCAAGGCCCCTAGGGGCAATAAGAAGGGGCCTAGCAACAAAGGGCATAAGGAGCAGCCCCCACAGCCTAGGGAGCCCATGATCCCCCCGCAGCCCGAGCCTGGGCCATCAGCCCCAAAGGAGGGGGAGCGGGATGACGTCGGGGCGATACTAGCCGAAATCAGGGGGGCATTGAAAGCCTTAGCACCCAACAATTCGAGTCCAGTAGTGCCAGTAGGGACGCCAGTCACGGTACCGGCGCCACTGGAGGGGCAGGGGGGGAGATTGCCTGAGCCAGCATCAACACCGGGGGAAGGGGTGCCACTAGCCCCAGATCAGCCGAAGAATACTTCAGGGGAGGGGCCGAATCCCACGGCCAGTATCTTAGCATCAGTAGCAACTTTGCTGGCGCAGTTGGCGGCCCCAAGGGCAGCAATTCCAGCCTCCAGTGTACCGGTAGCACCCTGGACACCACAATCAGCAACAGAGAGCGCCCTTAATGAGATTAGCAAGCAGGTGGCGATACTAGGTGGAGCGCAAGATAAAGTAATTAATGTTATCCCTCTGGCGGTGGGTCAAGCGGCCCCCGCACAAGCTGAGTCGACGTCAGGGACCGCAACAGGTAAGGCGGTCGACTGCGTAAACAAGGGCGCAGGGGCGGAGGTAAAGGCAATTGGGGGCCAGGAGACCGTGTTATCAAAGCGCAGTAAATTGGCGGTGCATGTGTCGCAGGACACGAAGGAGAAGATTTGGAAGGGAGAGTTCATAGACATGTATGCCTTAATCAGGCCAAAAAGGCGGGACTTGGAAAACAAGGGAAAAGAGGGAAAGGACAGCTCCTTCAAGGATAGGAAGCCCTGGGTGGAGGAATCAATTACTAATTGGCAGTTTGGTTTCAATGTTTTTTCCACTGTGCTGTTAGAGAAGAAACCCGAGCTGGCAATTCCACTGATTTGCTATGCCAACAAAATTCTGAAAGCTCACGCGATGTACGGGGGGACTGCCTGGATGGACTATGACAGGGATTTCAGATGGGCAAAGGTAGAGGACCCAGACATGGGGTGGGATCAGACTGAGGTCAATGTATGGTTGGAAAGCATTAATAATAAGGCGCCAATGAAGCAGCCCTTTCGGACTTCGCAGGGAGGGGTGGGCGAGAAAAAAGGGACATGCTGGGCTTTTAACAGAAAAGTGTGTACTTGGCCAGCGGGGACATGTAAGTTCAAGCAAGCTTGCTCATTCTGCGGCCACCCCTCCCACCCGGAGTTTAAGTGTATCAAGAAATCTAAATAGAGAGGCAGGGAGCACAAGCCATCACAGCAATAAGTTACCCACCCCAGTTAAGATAGGGAGACTGATTTTTTGGTTGAATCAGTATCCTGACAGGGGTGCAGCCAGGACGTTATTTCAGGGGTTTTCCACAGGTTTTCGCATTCCAGCACAGGAGGTGCCACCAGTGGCACATTGCAACAATCTTTTATCAGCGCGCATGCATCACGCTGTGGTATCTCAAAAAGTTGGTAAGGAGAGAGCCCTGGGGCGGATAGCTGGCCCATTCCCGGCCCCCCCGCTGCCTGGTTACGTTTGTTCACCGCTGGGGGTGGTCCCCAAAAAAGAGCAAGGCCAGTTCAGGATGATACATAACTTATCGGCACCGAGGGGGGCCTCAGTGAATGACGCCATAGACCCTTCCCTGTGCTCTGTGACTTATTCCTCGTTCGACACAGCATTGCAGAAGCTGCGTGACTTAGGGCCCAAGGCTTTCATGGCCAAAACGGACATCGAGTCAGCATTCCGACTCATGCCGGTACACCCCGAGGATTACCACTTGTTAGGTTTTCAGCTGCAACATCAGTTCTATTACGACAAGTGCATGCCAATGGGTTGCGCGGTTTCATGCAGGTATTTTGAAATGTTCAGTTCCATGCTGCACTGGCTGTTTACTTTCAGGACAGGTCACAGGGACATCGTGCATTATTTGGATGATTTCATGGTCATGGGTCCCCCGATGTCGGGGCAATGTGGGCAGGCTTTGAAGGACCTGGTGGCGATGTTTGAGGAATTTGGGGTGCCATTGGCCCAGGGGAAGACGGTGGGGCCGGCAACATGCATGTCTTTCCTTGGCATTGAGATTGACACAGTGGTGGGGGAATGCAGGTTACCAGCAGACAAAGTGGAGGCTTTTTCCCAGGCAATAGAGGCAGCATTGGCTAGACCTAAAGTAACATTGCACCAACTACAGGTGCTGGTAGGCCAGTTGAATTTCGCGTTGCAGATCATCCCGATGGGGAGGCCCTTCTCAAGGTCAATCGCGAGGGCAATGGCAGGGATGACTCAGAAACACCACCACGTCCGTCTACAGGCGGATGTGAGGGAGGACTTGAAGGTGTGGCGCAGTTTTCTGAGTGACTTTAATGGTAAGGTGGTCTGGCCGGCACCGACCATCTCCAGTGCAGACTTGGGCTTACTCACGAACTCAGCGGGTAGCGTGGGTTTTGGCGCTGTGCTGGGGTCACGCTGGTGCAGGGGGGACTGGCCTGCAGCATGGCATGAGCAGGGGCTGACAAAAAACATAGCCTTTTTGGAACTGTTCCCCATTGTGGTGGCAGTGACTGTTTGGGCGCAAGTCTTCAGGGACTAGTCTGTGGTTTTTTGGTCTGACAACATGGCAGTGGTGGAGGCCATTAACAGACAAGGGGCAAAGTGTAGGCAAGTACTAAGGCTATTGAAGCATTTGGTGTTGGCTTGCTTGAAGTTGAACTTGCTGTTCAGGGCGGCGCATATTCCAGGCGTGGAGAATCAGGCTGCTGACGCTTTGTCTCGCTTCAAGTTACAGGATTTCAGGAGATTCCATCCACAGGCGGAGGACCGGATGACAGCGTTCCCAACATCTCTGTGGAAGATTGGAGCCCCGCCTTAGCAGGGCTAGTGGGGGCCTCATTGAGCGAGCGCACCCGGAGAACTTATCAGCAGCATTTCAAATCATACCGAATGTTTGTGCAGCGCGTAAAGCTGGGGTGCCTTTTTAGTCCAGAGGCCATCAGCGGCTTCTTACAAGCTTTGAGGGATCAGGGTAGGCCTGCTTCTTATGCCAGGGCACAGGTAACTGCAGTGGGTTTCTTTGCCAAGCTGGCGGGCGAGCGCGATCCGGGCGCTACATTCTTAGTGCGGAAAGCACTGGCAGGTTGGGCCAGACTCGAAGGGGTTAAAAAGGATTGCAGGAGGCCACTGGATGTAGACACACTGGGGCGCATACTGGGGACCTTGCGGGCAATATGCTGCTCAGAATATGAGAGCACCTTATTTGGGGCCGCCTTCTCACTGGCCTTTTATGGGGCTTTCCGGTTGGGGGAGTTGGTAGGATCATCTAAGTCTGACCAGACGGGAGGGTTGCAATGGCGGGACACAAAGGTGGTGCAGGGGGGGCTGGTGGTGGTTCTGCGCAGGTCCAAAACGGACCCTTTGGGAAAGGGGTGCACGATCCGGCTTAGTCCGGCGCCTGGATCAACGGTATGCCCGGTTGCCAGGATGGAAGCATATTTGGGGATCCGCCCGCAAGGGGGGGGCCAGGCCCTGTTTATTCACGAGCGGGGGTACTGTTTGTCACGGTACCAATTCAGGGCGGTGTTCGGCCGAGCAATGGCTGAGTTAGGATTGGGGCACCGAGGGTACTCTTCACACTCATTTAGGATTGGGGCAGCGACTCTCGCAGCAGGAGCAGGGTTACCGGAAGAGACTGTGAAAAGGGTGAGGCGCTGGACTTCAATGTGTTTCAAACGCTATGTGCGCCCGGAACTATTATGAGAAAACAGGGATATGCTGCCTAGATTACGCTAACTTTTCCATTTCTCCCCGTCATTAGTATGCCCTCGAAGGTAGTAAGGGTGTTGGGACACTCGTTTGTGCGGCGCGCCACGGTCCGGTTGCAGCGGCGGCAAGTGGCGAGACCGGGGGTATGACCGGGGTGTCGATCCTGTGGCGAGGCGTCGGGGGCCTGCGAATTCGGCAGCTGTGGCAACTGGTGGAAGAAACAAGAGCGCACGAGGGACAGCAGTCCCCGGATTTGATCATTCTGCATTTAGGTGGCAACGACATGGTGGACCTTGGGCGCCAAGCGGTCAGAGAGGAGTTACTGACGGACTTTGCATGGTTAGGGAGAATGTTCCCGCTGGCTCGGATAGCCTGGTCCAGTATGATACCACGCCGGTTATGGGGCACCAATGTGCGATCACGAGCCTTGAATGTGTCGGTAAGGCGCCTCAACAGGGAATTGACCAGGCTGTGCACTGGACAGGGCCGCTTGTGCCACATTCCCCACAGACTGATCACTGGGGATCAGATGTTTCACCATGATGGAGTACATTTATCGGACATGGGGACAGATGTGTGGATCAGAGGAATATGGTCCTTTGTACAGAACTTATTCGGTGGTGGGGAGGGTGAAGGACCATTGGTTAACTTCACTGTGCATGACGGCATTCCGCCCTTCACAAGGAGCACATCCACATACAAAATAGTTCCTGTTAAATGCCAGGGAAAACTATGGCAATCTGTGTTTTATGAGACACAAAAATATTTTTGGTTTTAGCCAAAGTTTTTTCATAGTCTGATTAGGTCACGGTAGCTTATGCAGCAATAATATTTAGCAATAACCATGACAAAACAAAATAAACTTTGACAAAGCCAAAAGGGTGGTGGCCAACGCCAGACCCATAGTTGTTTAGGTTGAGCCTAGCGCAGCGCGCATGCCCTGCTCTGCGAGGCATGGTGTAGCTGGTATATGTAGTGCAAGGTCCTCCCATCTTTTCTATAGGCTGTTGTTAGTGCCCTTCTTAAATGCCCGCTTTTATTTGGTGGATATGCTAAATTTGGCCTGCCTTTTCGCGTTTTGGACACTCCCAGGCGATCGTCCCTGTTACGTGTGGTATTACGTTTTTTAAAATATATGTTTGCTCCCATGGACTCCTTTTATATTCATTTCCCTCTGCTTGTGTATTAGCACGGCATCCGTTTCACGGACGCCACGTCATGTTTAGACAGCCTTTGTTTCTCACATGTTTATTTCTTACCCCCTACACACACCCTGTTACCTCAGTTTCAAATTCTCTATCTCTGGCCTCAATGCTTCTATATATATTATACTGATTTCAGACTCTGCCCACACAGTTTCTAGTGTGCCCCAGTGCCATAAGTTGAGTCTGCCCTCGCAGTCTATCTGGCACCTGATGATTCTCCCCTAGTGTCCGTCCACTGCTTGTGTTGTAATTCAGGTACTATTTCCCAATCTCCCCCTCCCGTTGTTTATGTCCCACCCCCATAACAAAAAAAAAAGCTAAAACAAACAATCATCGGAACAGGCAGAAAGAAGTTGTCAGCATTGCAAGGGCAAAAAAATTTGAAGAAATGATTTTTATGTTCTTTTTTTATTAGTCATTCAGCTGTACATAATGTCTTCTTGGTTATATATAAGGTAACAAAAATGCTTATAACACTTGTTTGTTATAACTTTTCAACATGCTGCACAGCAGCCACGCTGCTCTATGAAAGCTTAAAGACATTGGAAAAGCCAATCGCTCTGGCTAAACAGTTATAAGGTCCCAAAGGCGAGACCTATTGGCTATGCCAATGCTTGTGATTTCAGCCGTCGGTACCACCAATTTGTATAAACACACGTTTTCAGCATATAGTTTTTCACATTACGTCAGGGTTTTCCATATCCATTCATTCACAGTCACAAGATAGAGTTACAAAAGTAATACTTACGTAAATTGCAGCATTTTTAGGGAAAACAAGCAGCTGCAAGGAAATCTTGCCGGTTTGTGAAATAAAGTGCTCCAGTGCACAGACCTAGGAGGCTGCACTACGGGCAGGCCAGTCACCGTCTGCTGGAGACATCACCGGTACAACTAAAGCTTCAACCTTCATTTATTGAGACATCTGGTTATACCGACACCGGGACACAACCTGCATGTCACGTTGTTGAGCTCTGGCCAGTCTACTCACTGCGTCACCCTGCCAGTTTTCATAGTGCTACGAATCCACTACCAACGCGGCTGTCAGCAGAAGTGCATGTGTTGTGCTTGCGGAGCCACATGCGTGTAGGAGAATTTGAGTCTATCTGAGGGGTTCGGACCTAACCACAGAACATATGTTCGTTATGGATTTTGTGCCTAGCAGTGTAATGCATACTGTGCCACCAGAATCACACCCATCCCCCGCTTGGTCAACATGAGCCTTCATAGCTGCGCCAGCTCGGGGTCTCTCCGGGTACAGATAAAGGCTGATCCGTAGACCAATGTCTCCTTCAGCATAAGTGCCATTCCCTGCGCCCACCACCGTGAGATCGCCGAAACAGTGCGAATTAGTGTATAACTCCCCCGGGCGAAAAACCATACAGCCACATCACACCCCCGAGACCCCACTGGGCTATTACCTCAAACCACGAACAGGAGGGCCAGATTCCCAAACAACGAGGCTAAACGAGTGGAAAATTCCCGCCCTGTGAATGCCGGGCGTGGCATGCTTACAGCACAACGGCCCAGCCATAAACAGTCCGATGGGCGACCCCCGTGCTCGACATTGGCCTATGCGAGCCAAATAGGACCAGCAACTATTAACCAAGTAATTGGACATCAGCATGCTCCGGTTACAGCACGAAAATGCCCCAGCCAAGACCCCCGACGCAATCTATCAATCTCTCTGCCTTACAAAAAAGTGGGGAGGGGGGCTCACCGCCCTCAACCAATGTCCGATGCAATGCAGCCCCCCCACGCCTATTAGGCCCAACTCTAACCCTGACTCACACCATGGAGCGCTGGAAGTCAAAGGGCCGGAACTATCGCACTCACTGAATAACGACGACAAACCGGGCCAACCCGCCCCCGCATGGAGCCTCCACCGGGCACTTCACTCTAGCTGGGCGAGTAACACTCAAGCCCATGCGGCTTCCGGTCCTCATGCGGCGCGACGCCCACCAACGGATTCCCGCTGCGGTGCGCCCGGTGTCCCGATGCTTACTGCCCTGCAAGGTGAGATCAAGAAAGAGAGAAGAGAAAGAGAAACTCCGACGCTGATCAGGATTCCCTGCCGTCCTCTCCTGTCTGATTCCGACCTCCCGCCTCTCGTGTGACTCCTCCGCTCCTGTGCCGGAGTTGAGATTCGCAGGAGTCCACTGACCACGGGTCCGGCACCGTAAGGAAGAGAGGACGAGGGCCTGGGCAAGGTGCCTTAAATAGGCCCCCGCCATCTCCTTCCCCACCTCATTGTCGGTCCCGGTCGGAAGTGATGACACGTCTTTGCCCCAGAAGTACTTCCTGCCGTTAGCGTCGCCCAATCCCTCGGTCAGGAGCCACAAGGGCGTGGCCGGGATCCCGTGACCTAATGGCGCGCTTCCTTATAGTACGCGCTTTTCCAATCTGTGGCCAGAGAAAGAGGTTGTTTCACCGCATGCGTCATTTCTCAGCGCAGTCAGGAAGCGTGATTTCCAGCCCAACATTAATGTCTGTATTGTAGGCACACTTGAAGAGTAAATCTAGGACATTACCACACATTCATCTCTCCCAGGACTGTGCATCATTATGTTTTACCCCACTAGTCCTCGCTGTCTTCTCGCTTCCCCCTCACAAGGTTCATGAAGCGCCTACTACTCCCACACACTCCTCTCCCGCTGCTACACTATGTGTCCCTACTGCACTTCTCTCCCACTCGTGCTATGGACGCCATCATGACGCTGGTGACGCCAACCTTCACAGAGGACTAAGCCACAGAAATGCCACACAACCCCCTCAAAGCGCGTACCAGTGCAACGTGTTGCACTATAAGTTTTCAGATGAATTTAGCACTAACAACACTGTCAAAATATCTAAACCACAAAACCGATTAGCAATGGGGGTATCAGAGCACTTTACATCAGCCAATCGCGTTACAGAAGGCCCATACAAGGCGATATTTAGTGATTTGCCGCCAAATCATATAATGTTGAGCGTCCCCGCCGAAACTCGAACCCAATCACAGGGTCCCCCACAATGGCCCATCTAAAACACTGTCGCGATTCAGCCAAGCTACCCCGCCCTAAACGCACTGAGCTTTGAGTATCCTGCTGGGGTACCATATCATCGGTCTGCCAATTCCGATTTCTACACTAGGAACCAAATTATTACAACCGACAACCGATTAGCAATGGGGGTATCGGAGCACTTCGCATGAGCACCAATTGCGTTACAGAAGGACACACACAATGCGGAATTAAGTGATTTGCCCAGAATCGCAAGATGTTGAGCGTTCCTGCCAAAGCTCGAACTCGGCTCCTCCGCTTCGCAGACGACCGCTCTAGCTGTAAGGCCAGATCCTCTGCCCGAGTGGCTGAACCTGCCTTTCGTACCTGCGATAATGACTCCCCCTGACTAGACAATCTTGAACTGCCCCCAAAATTTGTGCGTCTGGATCACAGGAACCTGTATGCCACCAGTTCCTGGCAATAAAACAATTTCACAAATTAAAACGTAATGTGATTAAAGATTATATCATTAATCAAATAAAATCGGCGGACAATTCCTCTAAAGAAATTTTCAAAATTGTTCAGGGTTTTCTCAAACCAGAGGCACTGAAAAGTAACATCGTCCCCTCTGCCACACTTTGCGAAAATCTCTCGGCTTTCTTCCAGGAGAAGATTCAAGACATCTATGCAACCTTTCCTGTGAAGGACTTACCTGTCATGCCGTTGCCTTGCCCCCTCCCTACAACAACAAGGTCTGAATTTAGCACCTTTGACTTGGCCACATCTCTCAAGCAGTTGGAAAAAACTAAATCTGGTTCCCCACTTGACCCCTGCCCACCCAGATTCTTTAAAATATTAGCTCCACTGATCAATCCGGCCTTAAACCAGCTTTGGAACACCTCGCTGGAAACTGGCATCTATCCATCTAGCTGGAAGACTGCAATTGTTCAACCAATTCTCAAAAAGGAGAACGCAGACCCTACAATTCTGAAAATTTTTAGACCTATCTCCCTCCTGCCAGCACCTGCTAAGATTCTTGAAAAGGAAGTACAAAAACAATTATCAACATTCCTTGAATCCAATAAACTACTCCATGACACCCAGTCGGGATTCAGAGCAGGATATAGCATGGAGACGGCACTACTTGAGGTAGCAGAAACTGTCAGGGAAACTATGGATAAAGGGAACTGTGCAATGCTGGTATTATTAGACCTCTCGGCGGCATTCGACACAGTTTCCCATAAGATCCTTCTAGACAGGCTCCAACATTTAGGAGTAACAGGAACCGTCTTAGCTTGGCTCAGCTCCTTTATGGAAGGCCGCTCACAGAGAATTTGGCTACACCCCCACACCTCTAGCTCACGCCCTCTGATATGTGGTGTACCTCAGGGTTCGGCACTCAGCCCAACCCTTTTTAATGTTTATCTTGCCCCCCTTGCCACTTTGGTAAAGCAACATGGTGTTGATGTCATCTCATACGCTGATGACACACAGCTCGTGTTTTCCTTCAAAGATTGCTCAGAGGCCGGTTTTTCAAACTTTAGGCAGTGTCTCATGGACATTTCAACTTGGATGTCAGCTAACTGCCTAAAGCTGAATACAGATAAAACAGAGGTGTTATTTTTCAACCAGCCCTCACCCCCACTATCTGATCTCTGGTGGCCTTTAGAACTCAATCCTCCCCCCCTTCCAGTCTCATCTGCTAGGAATCTAGGGTTCAAACTAGATACCTCCCTGTCATGTAAGACCCAAATCAGCCAAGTTTCCTCGTCCTGCTTCTGGAAAATGAAGGCCCTCCGGAGATTCCTCTACTTTCTACCGATGGAATGCAGGAAAACAATAGTCCATGCAGTAATCACATCACAACTTGATTATACAAACAGCCTGTACTTGGGGCTGCCAGCTTACCTACTTAGAAAACTGCAAATAGTGCAGAACGCGGCAGCTAGGCTCATTAGAAACATCCCACTAAGACATCATATATCCCCCCACTTGCGCAGTCTCCATTGGCTGCCTGTTAAGAGAAGAACTGAATTTAAGGCGCTAACTCTTGCATACAGAGCTCTCAATGATACTGGCCCACAATACTTAAAGAAGAGAGTTCGCAAATAATATCAAACTAGGACCCTGAGATCTAATAATCATGAGTGCCTTTTTATCCCTCGTTTCTCTAAATCTAGAATTGGAGGACGGTCCTTTGCCGTCAAAACTGCAATCTTATGGAACTCCATGCCCGACCATATCAGAAAAGCCAAGTCGGAACGCATTTTCCGGAAGGTGTTGAAGACTTGGCTCTTCAGCCTCCCGTAACAAACTAGGGACTGACAACTACAACTCACCTCTTTCGTGTCCGCAAGCGCCGGGACACCCCCGTTGGGGGTAGCTGTGCGCTATATAAGCTTAAATACATACATACAGTTCCTGATCCCAGCCGTCGGTATCACCAATTGATATAATCACAAGCTACTGACGCAAGCACCCCACCTGTTACCTGTTCCTTTCCTTGAGCCCGTTGGCGCTACCACCAGAACCGGCAGCGCCTCAGAGACGTGTACAGCCCCCCTCAGCTCAACGGAATGGGCAGAACGCTGTGATGCCTGAGCTAGCGATCCCTACGAGCTCACAAGCGAGTCAACACCCGACCCTGCGAATGAAGAGCGACAGACCCTCGTACTTCCCATGGCGGATATACACTCCCTGTACCGAGTGTAACTGCCGAAGACCATCCAATATCAGCAAATAATGACATAACCTCATCTGATTCCCGTGGCATCCGCCGCACATTCACTGGTGTAGCGGGGACGATTTGCATAGCGACTGGGTGAGGGCTATTGCCCCAGCCGCCCCCATTCTAACAACAGATTGCACGCAATTTCCCCCAGGAGAACTCTGAATAATCGTGCCGCTCGTTTGCTTCCCATACCCACCTTGAGCTGGCTGTCTCCCCGACACTCCTCCCGACCGGAGGAAACACTGCCCGGGGGGAGGTGGTTTGGGATTGGGCTCCGATGCTGTGCCACCAGAATCACACCCGTTCCCCCGCTTGGTTAACACAAGCCTCAATAGCTGCGCCTGCTCAGGACCACTTCGGGTACAGAGAAAGGCCGATTCGTAGCCCAATGCCCCCTTCAACCTAAAGTTTTAAAGCCAGTTGCCCCCATCTACGAACAGGAGGGCCAGATTCCCGAAACTAGGCTAAACAACTAGAAAATTCCCGCCCTGTGAAATGCCGAGGGTGGCGTGCTCATCGCACAAGCGCTGCCGCCAAAAGATCTGCAAGTGCTTCAGAATTCTATATAAAAAACCCAAGTCTGCGTGACTCGTTGTCTTTCACGCAAGACAGAATACAATAATAATGAAAAGGGACCCCAGGTGAAATGCATACATTAGGCATGGCGCAGGGTGGGCCAAGCCGGAATTCGCACTACTCGCCAGCTGCGCCTGCCGTGAAACCGGGATTCATCTAATGGAAAAGTGAAGACCCCCGATGCAAACCATCAATCTCTCCGCCACAGACAACAAAAAAGGGGGGGGGGCTGTGTTCACCACCCTCAACCAATATCCGATGCAACTCGGTCCCCCACGCCTATGTGGCCCAACCGTAACCCTGATCCACAACCTGGAGCGCTATGAAGTCAAAAAGGGGCCAGACAAATAAATACCACCCCAAACGCCCCACCTGATCATCACATTGAATGCATATTTACCGGATAGATAACGACGACAAACCGGGCCAGCCCGCCGCCGCATGGAGCCTCCACTGAGCACTTCACTCGAGCTGGGCGAGTCACACTCAAGCCCGTGCGGCTCCCGGTCCTCAGGCGGCGCGACCCCCTGACGGATTCCTGCAGCGGTGCGCCCAGGGTCCGATGTTTATTACCATGCAAGGTGAGATCGAGAAATGGAAGAGAAAGAGAAAAACTCTGACACCGATCAGGATTCCCTGCCGGCCTCTCTCGTCTGACTCTGACTTCTCGCCTCTCCCGTCGCGTTACTCCTCCGCTCCTGCGCCAGCGTTGAGATTCACAGGAGTCCACTGAACATGGGGCCGGCGCCATAAGGAAGAGAGAACGAGGGCCCGGGCAAGGTGCCCTAAATAGGCCCCTGCCATCTCCTCCCCCATCATGTGGCCAGAAGTGAAGTCACGTCTCGCCCCGGAAGTAATTCCTGCCTTAGCGTCGACACTCCCTCGGTCAGGAGCCACGAGGGCGTGGCCGGGATCCCAGGGTCCCGTGCCCTAATGGCGCGCTTCCTTATAGTACGCGCTTTTCCATTGGGAAGCATGCTCATGCGAGCCTTGCTGGGACCCCCGTCTGTCCCAACAACATGCATAGGGAAGGGTAGATGCAGAACTCTAACTCACAGTGCCACACTTTAACAATGTGTGCAAGTAAGAGTTTGTGTTTTGGTAAAACACCTTAGCAGTAACACTGTCTCTAGTTCGGATAATGGACTTGAATACTTAGCAAAAAAATGTTACAAAGCTATTAAAAAGGGTTTTCTCAATGCTGCAAACATCTGGTGCGGTGTCCACGAGTCAGTTCTCTTTATAAACCACACCCACCTAAATACCTAAGACAAATTAACCTACCTCTTTGTCAGTAAGGAATACTTAGGCTAGTATTAAGTACTCCGTGAAATGTGAAGAAGTTGAGGTCCTATTAGAGGGGCTGCAGCCAGCACAGGGAACCACCTGGCATGACTACCTTAGGGAATAAAAAATCCCCCAAATACCATGTAGCGCCATCCGCAGGCCCTTCACACCGCTAGGACAGTAGCCGGCAGCCTGATATATAGGACCCGGAGCCCCCAGTTGTCCCCCGGCCCCACCCCATCAGAACCCACAAATCAAGACTTGACGACCAGAGCTGTGGGTAAAATAGGCCATGTTTATTAGAAACCATCACATATAAACATGACAAAATATCATCAATCCAATTCAAATCTCAGACGACATATAGTTATCAACTTAACTTCAATAACTGCACGATATTTTTCCATGCTACACATAACTTCATCATCCCTCAGCAGAAATTACAGAACTTAATTCATCGACAAAGAATGTTCTCTATCGCTCCAGCACTAAGGGGCTTTCTTGAAGTCCCCTGCACACGGGGCCGGCGCTGTAAGGAAGAGAGGACGAGGGCCTGGGCAACGTGCCCTAAATAGGCCCCCCATCCTCTCCTCCACCCCATTACCGGCCCCGGCAGGAAGTGACATCCTTCTTGCCCCGGAAGTAGTTCCTCCTGGCCGCGTTGACCAATCCCTCGGCAAGGAACCAAGAGGGCGTGGCCGGGATCCCGGGACCCCGAGTCCTAATGGCGCGCTCCCTTATAGTACACGCTATCCAAATAAAAAGAATGACAGTAACATCGACTAGCCTGACTATGCGCATCCCACCCTCCTTCATCAGGCAACACAAATGTACCACCCTTGACGCTAAACGTACCCGGGAGAGGGTAGTCTGTGTTTTATGGTTTTCCCCGAATTGCAGGTGGAATCTGTGGTGAGAAAAATCCATATATCTGTGCCTGGCGCTCAGGACTCGCTATTTCCAACCGCGGATTCGTCGGAATGTTCATCGGAGTAATTACTACTAACCGGGCGTTTAAGGGCCAAATCGACCACATCGGGATCATGCTATGCCCAGTTGTTCTCTGAGCTGGCACTCATTTTACCAGCTAGTGTACCTTACTAGCTGTGCCCACGTGCTACAGAGGGGGAGATACAATGCAAGCCTGCTGAGACGTCCATGGCAACTCGTTGTGAGGAATCCTCTAAAGCATGGGTACTCACAAACTTTCTCTCGGGGCCAAATTTACAGTGTGGTTTGTGGCCGAGGGCCGCACCGGTGGGGGCGGGGTCAGTGGGGAAGGGGGGCGGGCTAGAGCAAAAAAAAAAAAACTATGACCATGAGGTTGAACACAGGCCCCTGCAGCGGACACCTTCGTCCACTGAGCCACCAGACCCGGCATACACATATATAGGCAGCTGAGACTGCTGAAACGCGTAGATGTTGTTTTTGTCGTTCAATAAAGAACTGAGCAATTGAACCCGCCTGGGAGTGCTGGATGATTATTTTGGAAAGAAAATATCTTATTTGGAATATATATATATATATATATATATATATATATATGCACACGCAATCCGCCACAGAATCCAACTCATAGAAAGGACGGTACGGACCCAAATTCAGTGCAAAAAGGTTTATTTTCTTTGACCACGCACTGCTGCCATGACGCGTTTCGGCCTCTGAAAGGCCTTGATCATATATTCTCTCTCTCTCCCTATCTCTCCCTCCCTCTCTCTCTCCGCCTCCCTCTCTCTCTCTTTCCCCCTCTCTCTCTCTCCCTCCCTCTCTCCCTCTCTCTGTCTCCCTCCCTCTCCCTCCCTCTGTCTGTCTCCCTCTGTCTGTCTCCCTCCTCTGTCGCCCTCCTCCCTCTGTCTGTCGCCCTCCTCCCTCTGTCGCCCTCCTCCCTCTGTCTCCCTCTGTCTGTCGCCCTCCTCCCTCTGTCTGTCTCCCTCTGTCTGTCTCCCTCTGTCTCCCTCTCTCTGTCTCCCTCCCTCTGTCTGTTTCCCTCTGTCTGTTTCCCTCCCTCTGTCTCCCTCCCTCTGTCTCCCTCTATCTGTCTCCCTCTATCTGTCTCCCTCTATCTGTCTCCCTCCCTCTGTCTGTCGCCCTCCTCCCTCTGTCTGTCTTCCTCTGTCTGTCGCCCTCCGCCCTCGGTCTGTCTCCCTCTGTCTGTCTCCCTCTGTCTGTCTCCCTCTGTCTGTCGCCCTCCTCCCTCTGTCTCCCTCCCTCTGTCTGTCTCCCTCTGTCTGTTGCCCTCTGTCTCCCTCTCTCTGTCTCCCTCTCTGTTTCCCTCTCTCTGTTTCCCGCTCTCTGTCTCCCTCTCTCTGTCTCCCTCTGTCTGTCTCCCTCTCTCTGTCTCCCTCTGTCTCTCTCCCTCTCTCTCTGTCTCTCTCCCTCTCTCTCTGTCTCCCTCCCTCTATCTCCCTCTGTCTGTCTCCCTCTCCCTCCCTCTGTCTCCGCCTGCCTCCCTCCCTCTGTCTCCCCCTCTCTGTCTCCCTCCCTCTGTCTGTCTTCCTCTCTCTGTCACCCTCTGTCACCTCACCCTGCGTGTGTCAGCCCGGGCTGAGACAGCTTCCCGGGAACGCACACAGCTGCACCCGAGTACTTCACAGGTCTTTAAAAGACCATTCACTTGTTAATGAGGCTTTGTTGTATTTCACCTCAGCCTCATTAACAAGTGAATGGTCTTTTAAAGAATCGCCTGGCCCCCATAGAGCAGAGTCTCTGAGTCCGCGCTGCTGCAACCGGCGGCGTTTGCTGACACTTTAAAAAAAACAAAAAAACACAGGTACGATGTCTGCAAGGTCCGCGGGCCGCCAAGGAAGGCTTGCCGGGCCGCTGGCGGCCCGCGGGCCGTACTATGAGTACCCGTGCTCTAAAGTCAACGCAGATTCATCTAAGAATCGAGCACAGAAAAGGTGTCCCTGCTTCAAAAGAGATGTATATTTCGAGCAGGAAAGTTTTGTAATAGAAGAGTATCACGGTACATGGCACCTTAAAAGGGTCAACGGGAACCCCGGTTTGAGTATATACACACTACGAGTGAGTGTGACAAGTGGATAGATGCTGAACTTGGGGGACACCGGTACGACACTGACAACAAACACGTACTTGGATGGGTTAATTTTTTATTGTTTATTTAAATTGTTATATGTTTTCGTTTTAACAATTGCATGTGCTTTGTCATTGCTGGTCTGTAAAAGTGTAAATACCGGAAATGAGATGTTGTGGACTTCTAATTTCCATACAAAGGCATTCGAATCACTGCGTGACCAAAAAAAGTACTAGGGGCCCGATAATTGGTTAAAATCAATTGCCTCGATCTGGAAGTTGGAATCAGTCCTTCTGTGGCCAAGAGGCGTGGTCTCGCGTCCCCCAGTGCCCCGGATGGTTCCAAACAGAATTCGCTGTGTGTGAGCACCTGCTGCTGAGTGGAAGGAACCCGCGGACCACTGGGAAGAGCAGTGCTTAACTTGTAAAATAATTTGTGCAAGAGCTCAAAGCCCGTGGTCGGCGCCATCGAAGGTTGAGGTGCCAAATACCGAGGCTGCGTACACTTGATTCCACCTTATCCCTCTGAGCCACCACCGGACACCCCTGGTGCCGGTACCCACAAATCAGTGCCCTACCTGCAACTACCGGCTCGAATTATGCACTGGGGAAGGATACGCCGGGGCCTGAGGCAGGCGAGCTGCTGGAAGAACTCGCAGTGTCCTCGCAGTGGCGCCAATTGCCTCAAGGCAAGTAGGGAAAATACACATCGCGTTCCCTGGGCCCTGACAGGTAGTATAATACAGCCATTAACGGGGTGGCCCTTCACATCCCTGAACCTCGGGTCTTCCGCACCTGCTGCACTAATGATGGATTTATAGCGCCGCTTCTGAGGGCGAACAAGATGTCGCTGCACCGACTTGTTTTCGCGTCCAAACCACACACACACCAAGTCAAAACAGACCCGCATCTAGGCACTCTGGGCTCTGCCTCTTAGACTTGTTAGTGAACAGCGTGCTGTCGTCTTCGTGAGACAGCTATGCGAGCCTCCACCTGAGCTGGATTTATAACTGTGTCTAGCACCCCATCCATAATATTGTGAAAAAGGATGCGAGGCGCTGGTAAAGCGCCCACATGGCGGGACACTAAGGAGCTTGGCCCTGGATGTAGTGCATCCTTGAACTGACCTTGTGCTTCGGAGATCACCGTATGACCAGGCTACTGGTAACAGGTTAAAGCTCAGAGTGCTTAGGCTCAGCCTTTCATCATTTCAGGCTCTATGCGGGGTGGCCACGGGCTCTTTCAGTGCTTTAAAAACGCAACGTAGCATTTGCGGGCGGTGTATAAGCTTTAAGTGCAGCAAATAATTTGTACAAAAATTAGTCCACATTGGCAATAAGCACTTTAAAGGTGGGATTAACATAAACGCGCGCACACTCACATTTCTACGCCCTCGGGTATGCGCGTGGGCTGAGTGGGATTAAATGAGAGGTGACCAGTAGCCCGGGTGCTTCAGCAGACACGACATGGTAGTTTCTGGCAGACACCCATATGACGTGGGGATATTGGGTCCGTATCACCTGGACGGCTCTAAGTGCCGCCGGGGCTCTACTTCCAAGTGAAGTGGAATGACAAACGGACAGAGACTACACAGTGTGGAAGCCATGTTTGGGGCATTCTGTTAAATGCAGCTGGTGGTCATATGATAACTGGAGGACTCCGCATGCTGGTACTGACAGGTGATGCTGAGCAGGTGCAACGTGCGTAGGAGCAGAAACACGGGCTCTTCTGGAGACATATTGTGGTTTAGGTCCGTGACCTCCGTTTGGTGTGTTTGCTGGGGCAGCGGGGCTGTGGCAGTTGGACAGATCTAAGTGCTGGTCCAATAATGCGAGTGAAGCCAGCGGTGGATACAAGTGGACGCACCAGATCTTCTGCATACATGTTGTGGTACAGTTTCATAACACACGCCGCCTCATGTGTGTTTATTCGGGCCCTGGTCCTGCTTAAATGGGCGGCTCTAGGTATGGGCAGTACTGAGTGGAGTGCAAAGAAAATGGTGAGCAAAGATGCTTTTTTGGTAGACATGTTGAGAACCGGCTCGTTCACTCTCTCACACACATAACAATAACAGTCACAGGTATGTATGTATATTGGGTGGATCTTGGGCCTGAGATAACTTGGCACAGTGTTGATGGAGGCCAGATGAGTGGTCGATAGGAGCGAGCACACTGGTTCCTCTGCAGACATGTCGTGGTACAGTTTCATGATACACTCCCATCTCGAGTATGTTTATACGGGGCCCTGGGCCTGCGTCAACCGGACGGCTTCAGGTACTGGCATTACTGCTGAGTGGAGTGCACAGGAATTAATAGGAGCAAAGATCCTCTTATTATTACGATTATGATTATGGTACACAATTTTCTCTCTCTCTCTCTCTCTCTCTCTCTCTCTATCACACACACATCACATGAATTTTTATTGAGTGGCCTTGGGCTTGAGATAACTTGCCGGTTCTAATTGTTGGCATAGTGTTGGTCGGTGTGCAATGAGCGGTGGACTGGAGCGAGCGCACAGGATCCGCTGTCTTCAGACGTGTTGTGGTGCAATTTAGTTAAACAGGCCTTTATCGGGTATGTTTATTGTGCCACTCTTGGACCTGAGATAACTTGATGGCTCGGCACAGTGTTAATGAAGGTGCAATGAGCGGTGGATAGGCGCAAGCACACGGTTCCTCTGCAGACGTGTTACAGTTTAGTGAAAGCGTCTTCATCGGGTCTGTTTATAGTGCAGCTCTTGGCACTGAGGAAACTTGACGGTTTTAAGTGCTAGCACAACGTTGGTCGAGGTGCCATGAACGGTGGATAGGACCGAGCACACAGGTTCCACAGTCTGCATACAAGCTGTGGTACTGTTTAGTGGCACACGCCCACCTCGGTTATGTTTATTGGGAGGCCCTTGGACCTGGGTTAACCGGACTGTTTAGTGGCACACGCCCACCTCGGTTATGTTTATTGGGAGGCCCTTGGACCTGCGTTAACCGGACGGCTCCGAGTCCCGTGCAGCAATGCGCTGCCGGACATCTGCACCTATCCCTCCTATCTCCCCATCACGGAGCGCAGACTCGAAGCGCGAGTTTACTGTACACACTCAGCCTATCTGCAGCGAGTCACCGTCCCTGCAGATAACACTTATCTAAAGTTTCACCAATCCAGGGAATGCCGCTCCGCCCCATCTGTGTCTACTGTACACAGGGAGACGCTTTGTTTAGTCCTTCTAGAACCATAAACTTGTTTTGCTGATGAAGATCCCAGCTGATACTCATCTCTCGGTACAGAGTTGAAACATGATTGATGGCCATAAAGTTGTTGTTATTATTGAAGATTTACTGGAGTTAAACTGCACAGGAAAACGTTTCAGGTTATTGTGGCAATATCTGCCCCTGAACCGGACAGGAGCTGTGCAGGAAGCCGGGAGTAACAGAAAGTACTTCACGTCAGCCAGCGGCAAACGCGAGCCCTCTGCGTGCGCTGCGCTACTGAGTGCGGGTTCCGGAATCCATCCTCCTCTGCGCGTGCTGTCCCACACCCCACCAACAAGATGGCCGCTGTTTGTGCCATTGTTATAACGAAAATTTCCTTGTGATGAAGACAATACTAAGATAATTAAGAAAAATAAAACAAATAACAAGACCAGACAAAACAGTTACACGAATGGTAATATGGCTCGTAAAAATACCAGTAATGCAAATAATCATGGTTGTCATAATTAAGACAATAATAACAATGAACTTAGCATTAACAACTCTATTATTATTACTACTACTATATTAATAACAGTAACTGCTATTATCGCCATCATAATAATAAGAACTGAAACAATAATACGGTTGGAGATCAACACACTTTTCTCCTACGATAGCCCTGAAAATATAGTGCAGTGCATCCATTTTATCATCCTAAATTTATGTCCCATTAATACCGCTCATTGAAATACAACGGTAACGCTGAAGTGCTGACAGGAGAGCGACAGTTGAACGATTCGATTAAACGTGATGCCCTGTCATAGCTTCATCTGTGTCCGGTTGGATAAAAGGTAGGTAATAAAAATACAAATAAACCGTTGGTTCTAATGTACTGGTTACGAAAGCTAAGGTTAAAAAATGTACACTTTTCACCTCGCAGTATTTTAAAAGTAGAGCCGTTCCTCCGGGCACAATTTAGAGTTTCTCTTCTCTGTAAATATCCTCTTTCCGATGCTTGACAGTGGCGCATACACACGCTCCTCTTTCTGATTAGATAGTGGGCACCATACATGCCATCTATCCGATGCCAGGCAGTGCGCAGTGGGTCCTGGACACTCCCCTCTTCCTCAAGCTAGACTGTTGGTGTGACACACATTCGTGCCATCTTTCCGTAGGCAGCCAGGGGCATATATACATGGCATTCTTCCTGATGCAAGCCTGTGGGCACATACTCATGCCACTTTTCCGTTGGCAGCCAGGGGCACATATCCACGCTCTCTTCCTGGTGCTAGGCGGTGAACACTTTCACTTGCCTCTCTTTCTTTCTCACTGTGGGTTATATAGATGCCCCCTTCTATTCGCAGAAGGTGGTACCTATGCATGCCCCTTTTTCTTTTCGGAGGCTGTGGGCACATACACATGCCATCTTCTTCTCGCCAACGATGCCACATACACACGCTCTGCTCGCTGACGCAGGCACATACATGCCTCTCTATCTCTGTACGGACTGTACCACATACACGTGCGTGTTTGTCAGACCGCGCCGCGGGCAAGTGCACAAACCCCCTTCCGTTCGCACGGCCTCTACTCGGGGTCTTCACGGGCCTGCCTGCCTGCATGAGGTCACGGGACTGAGCTCTGATCACATTCACATCTCCTGACTGCTGCGCAGTGACCGGCTCGCTCCCTGCTCGCGCTTCTCGCACGGGGTCTTACTGCTGCTGGGAGCAGGCCGGGAGGAGCCGTGGCCGGGGGACTAACAGAGAGAAACACTGTCGCAAGGGGTAGGGGCAGCAGGAAGGACTGGGTGTGCAGCCTGTCCTCGCGGAGAACAGACACCCAACAGTCTACAGGGAACGAATTCAATATAATTACCTCCTTTTTCAGCTAGAGCTCCTTTCTAAGCGCTATAAATTACAAGTGTTGTAACGATTCCAAACGATGATGGTACTTAAGTTTCTCCTAGGCTTAGTTCCCTGTTCGTAGAGAAGTAATAATAACAACAACAATAATAATGATGATGACATCCTGACTATTAGCAACAATTATTAATACTATACTAAAAAAAATTAAACACAGCTGTGTTACTATTGCTATTACTGCCAGTATTGCTGCTGCATCGACTAGAATGACTGTTAAAAATATCAAGCGTCCTTGAAGCTCAGACTTGTCTTTGACAGCTGCCGCTCTACACCGGGCCCTGGCAGCTTTGGAGGTGCCCGTATTTTGGCAGCGAGGCTCCTCCCACAGAGCCACCTCACCAGCTTGTGAGATAGGCGGATGTGCTGTTCTCGGTTAAGGCGAAGCAATAGTGAAATTTCTTTTTTTTTAAAAACATTTTTTAAAGGCTCGTCGTACATTCTTAGGGTTAACTTGGCCGAGCCTCGAGCCTGCCTTCTGGCAGAGGCGCCGAGCTCTTGTGCTGGTAACTCACGCTAGGGCGGGCACACGCACTGCACACGCACAGTCGCAGGCAGGCACACACCAGCACAGGAACCCGCATAGGTATGCGCTCACATGCACAGGCACATACACTCATACACAGGCACGCACACAGGACATTGGATCATAGCAGACAGTGGCCTCCCTTCCCCATGCCCCAGCATGCAGGTGCGTAACGCAGCCCCTGCTGAGAGTAGGGAGCCCACCGTCCAGCCTCCCACTCCCAAACCTTCAGGCTGCCCCCATTCAGCTCAATGCAAATGAATGGCTGACTATGCGCTATGGTAGACTCGGGAGCCCCTCCTCACATTCTTGGGGCGGGGGGGGGGGGGGCGGGGACATCATTGTACATCACATCACTGTGATGAGGAGGAAACATTAATCCCATCCTCGTCGCCAAATGTGATGAGGATGAATAGCGCGAACACCTTAAGTTTTCTTTCTGATGAAGTTTAATGGTTAAAAGCAGGTGCCCACGGAGGTGCTTCCACATCCTGTGATTTCCTGCCGCAACTGCCAGGCAGGAGCGTTTGGAACTCACAGAGCGGGTGAGCAGTCACGGGCCATTAAGTTGAAGAATAACAATTCCATGACAAGCATTACAATAATTTACAAAAAAAAAAGTACAAACAATATGTATAAACCATTACATTCACTGAGTCTGCCAGCATGTTGAATGTGTTGTATGCTGGTGAGCGCTGTGGGTATTTCATTCCGCTTGATGCAAACAAAATTAGACTGCTGACAGAAGTGGGTGTGTTCTCTGCAGCCTCAGGGCTGGGAGGCTGTCAGTGGGCACTGCTCAAATGAAATCCCGCTCTACCTGTGACCGCTGAGGGTCACATCTATCAAACGCTCGCCTGTGGAGGTGACCAGTAGCAGTCAAGGAACTGTCACACAGCCAGGCCCTCCCTCTGCCCAGCCCCTTGCAGCTCCGACCAATCAGCGGTGACCGCCCAGACAATTAACCCCGCCGAGGGGCCGGACATTACTGCAGACTGAGAGCCCGCGGGAGGCAGAGTAGACGGCACGGCACCCAGCGGCGCAGCACGGCCCGGCACCTCACAAGGGCCTAGATTACACTCCAGGGGACCTCTTTACCCTCACGAGCAGCAGGGACGCTGCGAGTGCCCCTCCCCGCGAGCACTGTGAACTGTCATCGGCCAGTGCCTGAAGTGCGTATCTGGGGAGGCTGCACGTGGAGTGGGCGAGTGACAGCAGCCCGCGTGCACCGCTCGACGCACATTCACGCGCAGCGTTGCGCGAGACCCCTGCCTGGACCCAGGGAAGGTTCACCCCGGCACCGAGCGCAGGTACGCACTGGCGTGGAGACGGGGCGGGAGGAAAATACCAAGAGAGGGAAAGGGGGCAGATGGCTCGTGCACTAGTAAATTCTCAACTGCTCGTAATCACTAGAATAGTGAGAAGACCTGGCAGTATTCTTACCGAAAAGCTACTTACAAAAACGGAGTTATTTTACCAAGATACAAATAAAATGGGCCAGGTGACCCTAGTAGGGCTCTTCGCCCTGTCTTCGCCAGGCGCAGGTTTTTTGGCACCGCCTGGAACGCTGCTTGAAAGAGGTTTTCTTAAAAAAAAAAAAAAGTAGCAGGGGTCGGCAAACCATTTGCTTCCAAGAGGGCTTCGTGTTATGGTGCCCAACAACACAGCCGGACAAACGCGCCATATGCGGAAAGTATGTGCCCGGCGCAGCCTGCAGAACTGTGTGCCCCACTGCTACTGCCTCCTGAGACTGAAATCACAGGTTTCATGTAGCGCATGACGTGTTTTGCGGATTACAGGGCCACATATTAGGAAGACGCAGTGATTTGCTGTAGATCAAAAGATCACGACTTGTTTCCTTGTGTCTTAATTAATGGGGGGGGGGCGGTTTAAACAACACCAAAGGGTACCATGTGGGCCGCCTCATAGCACTATGTGACATTATCAAAGTGAACATAGACAATATGCATACACTTTTAACACCTAAAATTAATAAACAACATATAATAAGCTTTTATTTTACTTTCGGACATTGAACCACCCGACGCACCCATTTGGCCATCCCTATTTATTATTGTCTGTATGTGCTCGCCTACTCGCTTTCTGAGGTTCTGCCACTACCTACCCCCCCCCCCCACGTACAAGTGACTGTCACTGAGGTGTGTCTATGCCTTTACATCTGCCTCTGAGCACACCCGCCTCGCTGGCATAAGTACAAACGGCTGTGTCCCTGGAACCGTTATTGTCTGTACATCGGTCTGATCCCTGCACACTGAAGACTGTGTTTGCATGACTCCACTCACACATCCCCTTTCTGTCTCAGCAGAGCGGCCGGGCTCAGCGGAGGGGCGCCATGTACGAGCTGCAGGCGGCTGCCGGGGACTCGGAGATCGACGTGGAGAGCCTGGAGCTGGACGAGGAGAGCGATGCGCCCCCCAGCCTCAGCCCCCCGCCGGCCGGGGACACCTGCGAGGAGGAGGAAGACGACGAGGAGGAGGAGGTGCTGCCGGGGTCTCGCCCCCCGGCACAGGGCACCCCGACGGGCACCGACAAGGGCTGTGGGGAGCAGAGGAAGCTGAGCCGCACCCCCAAGTGCGCGCGCTGCCGCAACCACGGGGTGGTGTCCTGCCTGAAGGGTCACAAGCGCTTCTGCCGCTGGCGGGACTGTCAGTGCGCTAACTGCCTGCTGGTGGTGGAGCGGCAGCGGGTCATGGCGGCGCAGGTGGCGCTCCGGAGGCAGCAGGCCACAGAGGTGAGCGGGGCGCGGGAGGTGGATGGGGGCAAATGAAGTAAGGTTTTGGGGAGAGTGTCCCAGGAATGGAAGTCTCGGCCATTGAGGTGGGAGGTGGGGGGGGGGGGGTGGTGAGTCGCGCTAGTGGAAAGCAAGCCACTAAAGGGAAAGGGGGCAAGGGGTGGGGGTTTGGCACGAGTGAGGGGTGGGGGCAAACTATGATGGGGCTCGGGAGTGTCCAGGCCGGGATAGCATGCGATTACGGTTAGTTGGGCATGAGATGGGCAAAAGGGGGCAGAAGTAGGGTGACCAGACGTCCCGGATTTCCCCGGACGGTCCCGGTTTTTGGAGAAGTGTCCCGACACTTTCCCCCAAATTAAAAAAATGTCCCGGTTTTTGTGTAATGCCCAGGTGAAGCAGAGAAATGTCCCGTTTTTTTGTTTCATGCCTGGATTGAGCATACCATTGGAGCCCTTGTTGCAGAAAATAAATTATGTCGTGACATCACTTCGGTGAGCGTTGTAGCGCGAAGGGAAATCCATTAAAAAGAGACATTTTCTCTCCGGATTTCCCTTCTCTTTCTACAAAGGCTAACCACCAGTGTGACCCTGCTCTGCCCTTTAGAAGGAGCGAGCCTTGAATGTGCGCGGCCCGTGTGTGAGTGTGTGTGTATATATATATATGCACACACACACACATTTACAAGTCTACTGTATATAGGCACATATTTACAAGGGTGTGCAAAAACCGGGACAGGCCAGATATAGAAGTAAGACTAAAGGCTTTAGTCCTACTTTTATTTCTGCCCTGTCCCGGTTTTTGGTTCTCAAATTCTGGTCACCCTAGGCAGAAGGCAATTGAGATGAGCGGTCGAGGACAGGTGCGGGAGAAGCACGAGGGACTGCTAGTCACCGAGGACAGGCCGGGCGCCCACGGCGCTGGTGGCGCGCACCAGAGAGGGAGGGGTGGGGGAAGGCCACTGAGGTGAGAGGGTCCTGGGGGGGCTGTGAAGGTGGCACCGCGAGACAGCAACCCATAGAGACAAAGGAAACGGATTAAAGGTTACAGAATGCTGCTGAACAGATGTAGTGTAAGGAGGTGGCATCAGGTCACTGAGCAGAGAATTAAAATGTCGGTGATAAGCATCTGTGCAGTTCAAAGAGTGACCTGTGGAGAAACAAGCAGTGTCCGGGTCTAATGACATGACTACTACTTGTCCTGCCCCCACGACCCGCACTCAGACCGGGCTTTACTGAGCCCATGATAGAATCTTCTTCTCGTGCCTGTGAGGAAAACACAAGGCCTCAAGCGCGGAATTAAACAGGGAACCTCCCATTTCCCTGTTAGGGCAGCCATATGGTTAGTGCCTGGGTTGGGTAGGGAAGGCCTGCACGGCTTCAGTGCAGTAATGCAACCCTCCCCTGGGCCCTACAGCTGATCCTGTCTTGCTTATGTGCCGACACCCCTTTGCCAGCCCGTCCAGGGCCTAGGCCGAGACACAAACACACTGGCACAGACACTCACGCCGCGTGCGCGAATATGTCAGTGAAATGAGATTTTCACCAGTACTGATAAAAGGGCACGCGCTTGACGATTTGACATTTCATTAGAGCAGTTCTTGAGGAACGAGGTATTTACTTCCGATGACAAGCTAGCTTAAAACAGCGGTGCTGGAAGTACCTCTGTTTTAGACTAGCTTGTCATCGGAAGTAAATACCTCGCTCCTCAGCGTGTCTTGGGTCCTAGCGCAAGGCAGTAATGTGCTCCTTGGTAGGTGTTTGAACTGTAAAAGATAGAAGAATCAGTGTTGAATGGGCCCTTCAGGCCCCTGGGCCCTGTTGACACTGCACCCGTTGCAGCAATGGAAGCCACGCCCCTGAGCGCGGGAGGGGCCACAGCACCCCCACCGTTACCCTGCAGAGGTTCAAGAGGAATGAGCAATAAGGTCTTAAGGTTTAGTTTTTATCTTTGCATTTTCTTTGAGTTCGAAGACAGAGGTCAAGAGTCATGAGATGTATTTGAAACACTGCTGCTTATTTAAACTAAAAGTTGGTGTTTGTTTTTTCTTTTCCTTGACCACAGGGTCAGGGAGTTTTATAACTTAAAACCATTGGCAATCTTGCTTGGGTGCAGGAAGTATGAAAGGAAATACGACAGGATGTCAAACTTTTTCTAACACATAATATTTAAATACTTGTAAATGAACTTTACAGATATTTAAAAATGTATCAACAGCAAGAAACCTTTAAATGAGAAACTACGTTTTTTGTTGATGTAATTCTGAGGTATAATGGAAACAAACAATGTAATAAGATCAAAACACACCAAGAAACATTACTTGTGTAATGCACAAGTGATAAATATGCACTGACAGTCGATGTGCTACATAGGTTTAGTAGTGAAGCTTCTTGATTGATGCAAATTTACAGGCCATTCCGAGAGGACATTTAAATGGATAATGTGAAAGGGAATACCCTAGCACACCAACGTGGTCCAAAATGCACCACTTGGGGCACACGAATTGCCCCCCCCCCATTATTCTCTAGAATAGGGGTGACTCATTTGAAACAGATGTGTAACACTTGGATCTTCCATAACTGCATGGCTTCACAACATAAAACTGAGGGCAGCACTCTCCACTCAGAAAATTGTTCCAGCACCACTGCTTAAAGGTACTTCAGTCCCTTCACGCGCCCACACACACACATACATACATACATGCACGCAAGCAAGCACCTTGTCCTTGTGAAATATTTGTTTAATTATTATAACGGCAGCCACAAAATCACTCAACAGATCGTTACCATCGCCATCTAGGATTATGCGACAATGGAAGGCCAAGTTATTTTGCAATTACCAAAATTATGTGGAGAGAAGAGGCAAATTATGCAGCCTTATATGGCACATTCTCTGGCAGTATTTTATTCGATTTGAGCTACAAATAATTTTTTGATGAAACCTGCAAATTACTCTAACAGATTATGTATGTACTGAATCTAAAATTTTGCGGTAAGCTCCGCAGCCACAAAATCACATAATTTCACTGGCGCTAAACTTTCTTCATTGTTTTATCAATAATATATTCATGAAAAGTAAACAAAATGTAAACATTCTAGTTCAAATGGGTGGCCATTGTTGTCTGCATATTGAAGAGACCACCTTCAACATTCACTCCTTTTTACTGACAGAATGTGCTTTTTTTTAACAATGCAGAGTTTTTTTTTTGCAACATTCTACATTTGTTGTAACCACATAATCATTGTTCCCTTTTTACTGCAGACAGCTAAACAGTATGGTCCTGTATTTCACTTGCCATTTTCACTAAATATTTGCATGTCTGGAAAAAACACATTTTCAAGCTAACCACCCAAAATTAGACATGTAAGATAATGTACTATTATTGTGATTGCTGTCCGGGTTAGGGTGGCCCATGGAGCCATTAACGCAGTGCCTGGTGGACGTCTCGTGTCTGACAGATCAGTGTGTTTGCCGTTTTTTTTTCTTTAGCAGTTGTGGGCTGGTTTTATGGCCAGGTGGGTGGTTTCCGTGGCTCCATTTACTTCCCGGTAATTGCATTACTCCCAGTGCCTTTTCACCCTAATTAATTACTTAATGATGCATGGCGGCCTCGTTAAGTAATTGATTAGGGGGCAAACGTACGAGGAGGTAATGTTGATTTCCCCGATATTACCAGTTTTTTTTTTAGCTGTCTGGTTCGTTGATGGCAGCCACATTTATTCTGGTGCCCAGGTCCATGTTTTTGTCCCATTCACCCTTATTGCTTTTCTTGACAGCATCGACGGTGTGTGGTGGCAGCACCATCTGCATTATACAGCCTTGACACACATACCACGAGGTCCCACCTCTTTACAGACATTTAGACTTGGATTTCCTTCCCATTGCAGAGCAATCAGGTGGAGCCTCTGTAATTGTTTCTGGAAGCACTTTCAAAGACATTAGGAAAGTTGTTTCCCACTTGAGTGTATTATTCTGAAAACACGCGTGTTTTCCTTCTGTTCAAAGCGCCCGTTTGTTTTTAGAGACGCAGATTCGGCTCGGCGTTTTAAACTAAATAGTGATAAACAAAGGTGGTGCCTGCCGGGGAGTGAGGCCCGCCGAGCTGAAGAAACACAAACACAGGCGGTCTCAGCGCCTCCGCAGATGCACACGGTGCTCCTGTTGTACCCACAACAGGCGCAGCACCCGGCTGTTGACCCTGCAAACAGCACATATCCTCCCGTGTTGTGGGTGCCGTTTACCCGCAGTCTGGAGAAGTTGTTGGTGTGCACTTAACGGCTGTCCTGAATATTAGGGCCGCGCTGTACTGTATCAGTTTGGGAACTCCACGGCTTGTCGTTTTTTGCGCTGATAACCCATAGAGTCTTATAGAGCTATTAGATTTTTTTTTAAAACGACGCTAAATTTTCCTAATGCGAGATAGTTGACATGTGTAGGGGCTAATAATATAGATAAACAGCGGCGTCACAGAAGCATCTAAATTAAAGGAAAAGGTCATATCAATTAGTGATCTGCGTGTTTAATATGTCCACTTCGCGCATAAATGCGCACGAATAGACGTCACACGAACGTGATGACGCCACGATGTTGAGAGTAGACATACTATAAGGCAGTTTACAGTTTGCAAAAAGTGTTCGGATAAATATAGCCCCTCACTCCCGTGGCTCCCGGTGGTTCGTTTCTTAACCGCCGTGTGCACCGTGTGGCCGCCCCTGCAGCCAGCAAGGGCAGTTATTAAATGACTGAAACAGGGAGGAGTGCTTTGGGAAAGCTACCCATTCCATAATATCAAGTAGTGGGCAGGGTAGCCACATGGCGTTTTACTGCGTCGACTGTAGAAAGGTGACAGTTGGACAAGAGACGTAAATACTAGGGCATAAGTACGAAGTTCGCGTGCAGACCTGGGTCCGTGTGGGAGGAGGGGGATGGGTGAGAGGTGCGAGATATGTCTTTACATATTTGAGATTTTGCAGAGCATGGACTAGATCCTCAGGAAGATGGGGGCAAAACGATTTACAACACAATAAAGAGATCGAAACGAAAGTGCTTTTTTTAAAACTCAAGTTTAGTACAGAAGGCATCACTCATGCAGGACGCCCCAGGCATTTGATGGTGTATAAATCAGACTGTGGCACATAATAGAAATGCGAGGAAGCCTTTAGCACTGCGATGCACGGGTAGAGATAAGAGAGAAGTACAAGGGAAACTGCAGCGTCCGCATACTGTGTGTCGTGACCGTCCTGTATCTTGTATTTGGAAGGTTTGGAAGGCTGGTGAATCAGAGATAAGTGGAGGAAGAGGTTCGAATTCAGGAGAGAAGGGAACAGGGTCGTTTACTGAATAAGAGGCCATTTTAGAGCACTGGAGTCAGTGACTTTGCAGAATCACGCTTTTTAAAAAATAGTGCCGACTTTGAAACCAAGTTTAAAAAACTCAGAGACTAAGAAAGGGGCCTGGACTGCAGCTTAAGTTCTTGCTTCTGTGCAAGGCAGGAAGCAGCAGTCGCTTACTTTTTAGGTCTTGCGTAAGACAGCGCGATTGTGCTGTTGCTTGCCAGAGATATTGTTTTCTACAAGTGGCTTGCAGCCTGCCCATCGCTTAAATTTTGTTGGCTTCATTTCACTCTCATTTGATATCTCCTAATTGGCCAGAGCGTGCCAGTTTTATTTCCTTTTCTTCATTTGGAGCATGGACCAAGTACTGATTACTTCATCTTGATTAGTTGGGCTTCAGGTATTATTTTTCTTTTGTCTTCCTCGTTTCCTATGTTGCTTCTTCCATGTTGCTTTCTCCCTTCCACTCCCCGTTGTGCGTGTTGCATCTTTCCCCACCTGCCTTGTCCGTGTTGCTTCTTCCCTCCCATCTCTCCTTGTCCATTTTGCTTCTTGCCGCCCACTCTCCCCTTTTCCATGTTGCTTCTTCCCTCTCACTCTGCAATTATTTGCATTGCCCCCCTAATCACCATAAGAAAAAAAAGTGCTATGATGCAGCCAGCCCTTGCTGCTTCATAGCCATTTTTTTTCTAAGTTTTAGCCACGCTGTACAGTAGCCACACTGCTCTACAGCATGGCCAAAGCACATTGGCAAAGCTAATAGCTCTCATAAAGGTGAGACCTATTGGTGTTGCCAATGCTTGTTTTTTGTTCATGGTGCTGTTTCCCACCTCTTCTCCAGTCTGCCTGAAGTGCCAGAGCAGACTTTCTGTAAACAGGGAAAGAAGATGAAGCAGCTGAGTGGCAGCCATCTTGTTTCTCTGCTGTTACTCAGGTGACAGTGGGAAACACACATCAATGCAGTTTGATGTCCCATCCAATAGGCACGGTTTGTCCGGACACTCCCAAACGTTAACATAATGCACAGTATGCGTTTTCTATATACAAGGACTCATATTTGTTATTTTGTAGTAGACACATTCAGTATAGTGTACAATTAGGAAAGATTGATGTGGTCACCAAGAACACGTATATCCAACCGGACGCTTTAGCATACATACAGGACAGTGGGTGACCTAGGTAATTTACAATAGTTCAGGCCAATTGAGCAAGCACCTACTACAGCTGACGTGCTTCATCACAAAGGGCTTTGTAAAGGCTAATAGTATTAGGAGCAGCATGCAGTTCTGGTCAAACAACGTTGACAGATAGTCAGTTGCAATAGTATTGGATAACGATAGGTTGACTGTAGATTGTACTGTAGAGATGTGAATTATCCAAGCAGTCGTTCATGTGATGAAGAAAAATTACGCTAGTACAGGACATAAGTGTGTTAACATCTGTCTGAAGCGGCTGCTCGATAGACACCTCTAGGTAAGTGGGAGTGAAGGAAGGACATCCGGATGGAGGGGCGGTTGAAGTTAAATGACACAATTCTTTGGTAAATTTGGACAACTTCATACTTCTTCGAGATGTGAAAAATTTCTGAATTCGCCTGACAATACTTGTGTAATTAAAACTTTGTCCAAGCCCTTGTATCAGGCAAGAAGGTATTTAGGTCGTCCTTCTTGAGTGATGTACCTAATTAACCAAGTTTGAAACGAGTTGGAAGGGGAGTCCAAATTTAGGAGTCTTTCGTGAGAATGAGGGTGTAGTTTAAGTGGCCTGTTTCTAGACCCAAGTCATTTCTAGATAAGAGGGATGCTCACGAGGGACTGTTTGCTTTTGTGCCAGACATGTCAGGGTACTCATCTGAAGTGCTTTTTATAAGAAGCAGGACACCGTAAATGTATTTTATGCTTCAAGTGTAAGTCATGTGGAGGAAGCTAGAGCATGGGTGATATGGCTGAATTTCGTGCTGCTGGAAAGCTGTCACCACAGAATGTAAGACAGCTTTGAGAGGAGCAAGGTGACACATTGGCAGTCCAGAGGGTAGAGCTGTTCCATATTTCATATGAGTGAGGGCCATGTTCAGGAACCTTTGATACATCCCTCAAGAGAAACCGAGCGATGTGCTGTAGTATCCGTAGCTGGTAGTTTACTTTCCGATACACTGTCTTAACACTTGCCTCTAGGTTGAAGCAGGCCATCCAGTAACCAATGTCACAGTAGATTTTAAAACCTAAGCAGATGTCGTCAAACAAAGTGAATTTCTCAAATGCATTTTTCTGGTAATTGTTATCAATGCAGGACTGCATATAGAGAATTAGTTTCTTCTCTACAATGGGTGACCCCTTTAAACTTCGAGTCTAGAGTGAAGCAGTAGTGACAATTTTAGGGTAGAACCCTGGAGTGCTCAGACCATAAATACATTCCGAGAAATATTCACTATTCTAATTTTGCACAGAGGAAAATTAATTACGTGTTTTGCTGGTTTCATTTTAAATGCAACGCAAATAGATCATTTTATAAGGACCTTTTAAGGGCAGATATATATGGTGTGTTAGTCAGCATCGTTGGAGCTCTAGGTTGAGAACTAGGGATTTGTGAGCACTTTTGAATAAGGATGGCCATCCTTCTCCGGATCCTTAAGGATACTGTCTCCTGTCCTGAACTCTCCACTTACAATGCATTGTCTCAGGAATGTTATTGTAATTAGTTCAATGGAAACAAACCAAGTCCACACCCTCCAGAATACATTAGGTTGTCATATGATTCAAGGACTGGAAAGATTATCTGTAATGACATGGAAGAAGGCGGTTACTTTATATGAAATAGATGGGATATTTTACTGCATGCCAGTGCATCAGTTAGATTTATAACGTTGATGAAAATACTTGTTACCATAGCAATTAGATTTTTGCAATAAAAACTAATAGATTTAACCTCTACTTTTACTAGCTGTTTAGTTATATATACGTAGTTTATATTATAGCATGAACCTTATAGGGAGTTGACTTTGTTATATGACTTGTATACCAGTTATGGATTATTTATACCCAAAGCAGGCCTTAATTGTGGTCATTGAGGAGGAATACAATGCACGGCCTGCCAAACTTTCTGTCAATTGGGTTAACTTGTGTCACCTTATAGCCCTTGGAAACAGGCACAGTGCTTCACATAATGTGGTGTATTTCTTTTGGATTCCTTTACTGCAGGATAAGAAGGGCCTGTCTGGGAAGCAGAACATCTCTGAACGGAAGGCAGTGTACCAGAGGCACGTCAGGCCGCCCAGCCTACTGGCCAAAAGCATCCTGGAAGGTGAGAGGCCTCTTGTGGCATGCACTCTGTCGGCTTTGGGGACTGGTGGCAATCTTTAGTGGAGACAGAACAGGTCCCTCCCCTTCACTCTGTTCTAGCCTCGGATTAGAATGTGAGGAGTGTGCATAGCACCCGCTACCTTCCAGCATTTCGTAAAAAAAAAGATGGATGCCGTTGATGGGCTATGATACAGCACATTATAGTCCAGAACTGTAAGTCAGTATTATGAGTGATCCCAAGAGCACGTAAATTAATATAGAGTTTCAGGTAATATTGGTTTTTGTTGGGGGTCAGATAAGGAGGAGGGAAACAAATATTGTTTACCTCATAATTTGGGAACCAAAGGCCCAATGAACTAAAACCAGGATGCCAAACGTAGTTGCAAATTATACACTGACTTTTTGCGACCTGATTCTGATTTTGCAATGCGACCTATGTACTAATATGTGTTATAAAATCTCCAGCCCTAGGTCTTCACAGAACAATCTATCTAATGACTAAGAATTAAGAAGGCCACTATTTGTGACCCTCTGTTACTGGCTGCAAACAGACGAATGGTGGTGCAAGAAACAGCAGACCACAATTCCTTTGTATGGATTTCCAAATGTGAAACTTTACCATTTTTTAAAACAGCTCATGCTCCTTAAAGGAACTTCTGCTGCATTTAAACAAATGTTTTTGTTTGGGAATGCATTGGTTTGGGAGCAGGCAGTGGTCTGCTGGATGATTACCCGCTCCACCCGAGGTCGCCAACATGATCCAACAGGGCGCCATCCCTTTGTGTGTCAGTTACCACGTAACTTTGAGGTGTCAGTAATTGATCAGTGATTTATAATCACAATTGATGTCTCAAACCATTGATACTTACCATTTCGACTCACATTTAGGAGGTATTCCCTCTCATGCTTCCCTCATAACTGCAATTCGGAATACTTCGAAAAACCCATTTTGTGAATTGGATAGCCTTTTCTGACCTGCAAAATGGGGTTAGTACACTGCACAAAACACTTTAGTGTTCACAAACCCTTTGATTTTGCAAATCTCAGAGTTTGATCATTCAAAAGTGTTTAGTACATCGCGCTCCAAGAGAGTGAACATGTGAAAGCATGAGTTTGTGTAGGTGCTGGTGGGCAGAGGTGGCGTGGACATGGGAGAAAGGAGCTCAGAGACATATAGTTATACATTAAATGAGTGAGGAGGGAAAAGTCATTGAAATGAGAGAACACACTCAAAGAAAAGGAAATGTGTATATGAGGGTAGAAGGTGGAGAGGGAAAGACAGGAAGGGGGGCAGAAGAGATAGACTGAGACACAGAGAATGGAGGAAGGAGCAACCCCGCTGGAGAGACAAAAACAAGAAAAGTAGACAGAGAAGCAGAGGAGAAGTGAATGAGAGAGAGTAAGAGATGGATATGGAAATACAGGGACAACGAGAGAGCCGACGAAAAGAGTGAGAAAAAGAAGCGTCTCTGTCCTCTGTTATCCGGTTGCTCTGATCGGACCCGTCGAAGCTCGGAGGAAGGCACCTGGTATGAGAGGGTGATTGTTAACATTATGATGATGATAATTACTATTAATAAAGTTGTTATTATAATTATTTTTAATTTTAGTATTATTAATACTATCAACTCTGTTCTTATATTTATTATAGTAATGATAATACTAATAGGATTAGTGTTACAACTACTATCCATGCTATTATTACTTTTAAGTTTAATAATGCTATTAATAATAATAATAAATTAGACATAATTACAATGATAATAATAACGATCATAATAAAAAAAATCATAAGGATTGTATCTATGTAGCTATAGAATGTAAAAAATGATAACCTTATAGATTCATTCATATATCATTTCTGGTAGCTTTATTTATGCTGTTTGAAGGTGGTATTATAGCCCCTTAGGAATGCCGCTGACATTTCAGTCGCCGTAGGGCTTTTTCATCTTTTTCTTAAAGAAATAATGGAGTAATTTCGTGTTTGGCCGAGTTGGACCGGAGTGCAATTAAGACTTTGCATGTGGTGTTTACTGGTCTCCTGCGTGCAATTCAACACTCCTCCAGGGCCAGCCTTTAAACCCGTTTGCAAATGAGGTGCGGAAAATGTATCCATTGAGTACACACAGCGCCGCACGGAAATCACTGCTGGGAGCCTAGCCCGCCAGCAGAGGGCAAACGTCACTCAGGAGCGGCGCACTAGTGCCGGGCTAACGCCTAAAAATGTTACATGTTTCTCACACGCAAAAAATAAAGAACAATTATTTCACGTCAGTTGTTCCGACACTAAATGTCTTCCTTCCACTGTAGTCCGAACACTGTCTCAGACATGGTAAACTGACAGGGTTTTCCAGAGAATATTAGCCGGGAGCGAGCGTGCGTCAGACGCATAAACGACGCATGCAGGTGATTGCGGTGGGGGAGGGGCCACCATGTGTTAAACATTAGTGACGCTTTCCAATTTTCTACGGAGATAGATAGTATTTAACGCTAGTTACACATTTTAAATGGGAAACGACTTGGCACGCGTAGTTCAAACAGCAGATTACAGCAATGCAGAAGAATCCATTTCCATTGAATTTTATTTGCAAATGAACCTGCCGAGGTTGTTCTTGGGTAAACACGGCATAATGGGATCCTCAAACAAAAGTCCCTGCTTCCATGGAGGGGGGTGAAACGCACGGGCCGTTTGCTCTCCCAGCGAACCTTGTTTACATTTGCATTAGTCTCGGGAGAAAGCAACGCCTGCCTTGTGTACCAGGCCTCCCTTGATCGTGCCATGTAGGGGCCTGCGCAGGGATGCTGTAATGCGCTTGGTTTTAACACGTATCGTAAAGAATGAGGTTAAACTATACTATACACCATGGTCACCGTGGGCTTCTGGGGTACCTCATTAGAGCCACACCACCCCCGTAGCCCTGCGAGAGTATTATGATTTTATCAAGACAACAAAAGCATCGCTAGGGTTCTTCCCTGTCTCTGCACCCTGAAATCTACCCTTGTTCTCGCTCCTTGCCTTTTCTTCTGGTTCTATCTTAACTATCTCTCTTTTCTTTTCTCCCTCAGCTGTCCTTGGATTTTCCTAACGTCTGTACACTTTGCATGTAGCAGCTCACCTATAAACAACTAGAAACGAAGAGTTACATAGGTAGAGATATTTTCTTTGGTTCCCCGGCATGGCCTAAAGAGTAGATTTTCTTCTAAAACCGCATGCTTTACTGCAAGATGTTTAACTTTAAGATTGGCAATGATTTTAAAATTAATAATTCATTGAATGACATAAAATGTGTGAATTATGGTCAGGGCCACTGGAATTATGCAATTGTGCTGCTGCTGCTTTCCCCCCCGCATAATTATGGATTTGCCGTATTTGCCACACAATCACCATCTGCTGTATAATCTTCAGATTTTAACAACAAAAAATGTTTCTAGCTCAAATGGTTCAAAAGTTACTAAACATGCAGCAACATGTGTTTTGCAAAGCTTGACTAGCTACATTTTTATTACTTACTGCTATATTTGGGTTTGAACTGGTACTAAATAGGTGCAACCTATGCCCAGACAGTGTTAACAAGTGTAAAAATGACAAAATAATGAAGTAATACTATCACCAAATGTGCTGCATTATGCCGAATATAGCATGTTACAACGCATGCTATAACATCGCGTACTATTACAACGCGGTCGTTACAACGACTGCGTTGTTAGTACGCAATGCATTTACATCGCAAGTCATTACAACGACTTGCACTAGGGGGCGCGCTGGACTTAGGAATAGTATGAATTACTATTCCTACTCCAGTTTGCGCAACAGTAGGGAAGGTGTTGGAATTTATTTCCAATACCTGAGCGCCCCTAGTGCAAGTCGTTGTAATGACTTGCAATGTAATTGCATCGCGGACTAACAACGCGGTCGTTGTAACGACCGCGTTGTAATGGTAGCGCGATGCAATGACAGCGTTGTAAACGCTGTTTCCCCATTAGGCCACATTTCGCCACATAATTTGACTTTTCTTGCTGATAATTTAGTCAACCTTGTTTCATAATCTGGCATGCCTGCCGCATAATTCCAGTGAGCCTGATTATGGTCTGTAATTTACATGAATGACATCAGGGACAAATTTCTCAATTCAAGGGAGGTTAATCCTCCCGATAAAAATGACACATGGCAATATAGAAGTGTATGAGGCAATATATGTTTTGCAGCTATAATGCCATCACTGGGTTCTGGAGACATTTACAACCATCGACTACCACTCTCACCATAACCCCTCATAGTCATTATAGAGCTGTAATACATGGTTATGTTTTAGGTGTACTCTATACACCGCATGCTTTGCCAATGTTATTACACAATGAAGAATGAGGACACACTCATTAATTGTTTTACATACTTCAGAAGAATTACATCATGGGTGACAATTTTACTAATGGGAAAAATAGAACTGAGTGACAGGTTTTACATGTGTAAAAATACTTAGACCTTCATTACAATTTGCCTGAGGCAGTATCCCCCCCAGGGGTAACTGTTCCAAGCAACTAAACTATTTTCCAGTTTCTCCGGGCTCAGAATTATCGCGTTCACAAACTCCAGACCCAATAATTTCAGTCCTGGAAACACCAGGCCTGACTTGCTGCTGCAGGGGCTGCAGGCAACAGCACAGCCCAGCCCCTGCTCAACCCCGTGGCGGGGTGGGCACATGGGAGAGAAGACAATTCTCCCCCTGTACAGACAGAAGGCTGTCCAAACCCCCTACCTCACAACAACCCCCCGTGGACCACTCCTAACACTTTCTGCCTCTTTAGAGCAGGTGCATAATGTCACCAGCTTTTTGCCGGAATGGAGGGAAACTGCCCCAATATGGCTAATATTACACTATGTCTGTCCTGAGAAATTCTGTTGCATTATTTTCAATGAACAAAATACGTTCCTCCCTTTCTTTTTTACACAAGCACCAAAAATGGACCAAATGCTAATTTATCTATTTCTATACTAGTGCGAAGTTTTTTAAATATGATCCACAGCAAATTGTATTGCTTCATTGACAAGGGACTTGAATTTGTCCCTTTTCCATGGCAAGCTTCTCCATAAATTAACCCATGTACCTATTTTTTTTAGGATACCGACCTGTGACGGCAGATGCCTACTTGGGCGGCAATGCTCCGTTGCCAGCCCCAGTGAGTGATCGGATGCGGAAGCGGAGAGCTTTTGCCGACAAAGAGCTGGAGCACATCATGCTGGAGCGAGAGTACAAGGAGCGGGAGATGCTGGAGGCATCACAGGCCCTCTTCTTGCCAAGCCGTCTTCTGCAGGCAGCTGAGTACAACTCCTACAAGAACAGTGCAACATACCCACTAGCAGGCCCTACTGACCCTGCCCTTGCCAAGGACTTCTGTGGCTTCCTGCCCAACTGCCTGGACCTCACTATGCAGTACTCGGGCTCCGGCAATGTGGAGCTCATCTCCTCCAATGTCAGCGTGGCCACCACATACCGACAGTACCCACTGCCTTCTAGGTTCTTGGTCTGGCCAAAATGTGGCCCCATCAGCGACGCCCTACGCTACCAGCAGTGCTTGTTGAATGCCAGCACTTTGCAGGCTCTGAAACCTGGAACTGCCTGGGATTCTAGGATGACTGTCCCTCTACAAGGCTTTGATGGCCAAGTTGCCCCCAAAGTGTCCACTAAGCCAGAAAGTGGCATTCACCAGCCTCACTCTGAGCCCCGTTGTTTGCAGCAGGAGAAGGACCGCTCGGCTTTCTCTCCCCCTAGCAGGAACTTCTCACATTCAGCTGAGGCCAAGGACTCTGGCCTGCAGGAGCAGGTCCTTGGGCAGCCAAGCCAAGAGGCGGCCCGGCCACCGAGATACAGCCCCTTCCACTCCCTGTTCCAGCAGGCACTGCATGAGAAGGTGGGGCCAGAGCTCAGGACTGTCATAGCGAAAGAGACCTTTGAGGAGGCAGCAAAGAAGTACAGGGAGTGTGCAGTCAAGGAGGCCCACTCCAAGTACAAGTTCACCATAGACCGTTGCACAAAGGACATCTTGGTCACCCGAGAGGCTGGCACGAAGCGCCCTGCACATGAGCCTCTGCCATTTTCAGTTGAATCTATTCTCAAGAGGCCTTCCTAGGGTGCTCATGGCTTCCAAGTGTCCTGTTGCCCCATGCGTCTGCCACTGCTGGTCACAAGTTCTGCTTGTCCTGGAAGAACTTGTACAGTGGCAGAAACAGAATGTAAAACTGCTTGACCTCTTCATCACTTATTCTATAAAAGAGACTCTGTTTGGGCAAGGGCAATTCTTGCTGCATATGATCCATTCCACATTGTGTATGATATGCATGTTGCTTTTCATTTTTGTAAATAAATATATTTAAATATTAAAGTATGATCTTGGATTTTACTAAATGTTGGATTATTTTGTATCAAACGTACAAAGCAAATGTGTTATTCTCAGAATTAGTTACAAATGGCATGTTCTGTCAGTGAGCCTTTTATGGTTGTAATTGTGAGAGTTTTGTACCATGCAGGTGCTGCAACTCCAATGACTTCTAGGCAAATCTGGCTTTCACAGCGGCGTGCCAGAAGGAAAAGAGGGAGGCTAAGGCCACCCTGGAATACTTTCAGTGCTTTTTTGAAGGAAGGTACAATGATAGGAGACTAGGTGCTAGGCAGGCAGAGGAAAAACAGCCTAGTAGCATATACAGGGGAGCACTTGGCGCCTCTACCCAGCAGTATTTCCAGCAGCCAGCTATGGCCAGACACCCAAGGGGCGGAGGAACTCAACCATTTGTAAGTGCAGGGTGAAGTGTTGACTACTTTTTGACAGGCAAATTTGTGCCTTGCTTCGTGTTAAGCCCCTTTGTTCCACATTGACTGTATCATGGTCACAATACTTAGTGCATTCATCATAAAATATGACACACAAGTCACGTACGAGAATGTGTAAATAAGGACCCCCCTGTTACTAATAGACGTTCCTAGGACAGGGCAAATACAATAGAAAATCTCTAGGCAACAAATTGGTCAATTGAATTATTAGACCATAACCAGCAAACAGTGATGCTAAACCCAAAGTACCATGGTTGAAATTTAAAATGTAGATTTTTATTAATACAATATAATAAAATAGAGGCTCAAATTTGATGGATCACAGGATCAAAGAAATATACATAAAACGATTAAACAATGTACTATGGTGTGGAAAAGACTTGTGAAGAGAGACAATTTAACATTGGGGTGAATGTAATTATGAGTAGTTCGATATTGTTTTCACATGGTAAAGTCTCAAAATATGAATGAAGCTGTATATTATACATCAAACTATGCAAAAAACAATACAAATGATTATGTATAAAATGAGCCAAAATGGATTGTACAGTACATTGAAAAACAGTTGGTTTGTTAAAATAATACAATGTTGGTTCTTCAGAAAATCGACGCATGTTTCGGCAAACAAAGCGCCTTCATCAGGAAACGCACATTGGAAGAATTAACCAGAAACAAGTATGAATAGATATCTTTATATTAGTATATCTTTCGGAGAAGGGCCTCAAAGGGACTTCGAATGATTCGAGAGGAGTCTTGCCGACTGATAATAACGCAATGAAGAAGATAAAAATGTATCTGATGCTTGGTGGAGGGCCTGGATCCAGCCTGAAAAAACAGGTCTTAGATCGATAGTAGAAGCTACTGAATTGTTGTGGTGCTCTGAGGGAGAAAGATCTCCTAGGATAAAGGCACCACCTCGATAGTGCGCCTCGTGAGACAGAAAGTCTTCAACACGGCGTCTTCATGGGAGAATAACTCCAGGCTCATGGCCTCTCGCGGTGGAGTATGCGAAGGATAAATCGCAAGACTAGACAAGTCACATACAGCATATTATTGGCACATGTATTTGACTATGCCAAGAAATACATCTAAAATATCAGTTAGGCGGAAAACCTCTGCACCTCATGCTGATCTAGGATTGCTTTGATTTTAGACTAACAGTTTGTTCCACACAGCACCCCAAACAAAATCACTTCTTAGCTTGAAAACGAAGGGCACAGAGAAAGAGCTCTGCTATTGGAGACTATTGTTTTCCAGCAATTGCCACGGAGTAGGCAGATAACTGCTCCTCACCCTTCCAACAAACCTCCACGAGGCGCACGAAGACGTCCCTGCTCTTCTGAGGGCAAGATTGTAAAAGAGGTGTATGGTCACAAGCCTATCCTGAAGCTATTACAGTCTGGCATTATACCTGAGACCTAGAATGCTGGCAAGTTGTAAACCTTATTGAAGCTGATGGTGGGGAGGGGGTGGGAGGAGGAAGGAACAGAGAGAGGATAAAGGGAGACGGGTGCATGAGGCTATGCTGGAGAGGCATACAGGTCCCAGCAGAATCCCCTCTGTCTTAGCTCTATTCAGGGTCAGATCACTGAACCATTTTAGCTACAACTCTGCCTACTAACAGAGCCCAAGCACAATGACTGATAGGTCATGAGTGGATACCATTGAGGAGTCTGGTGTGTATACTAAGCAGCAGGGCACCACTCTTGGTATATTACATCACTTGTTTACCCTCCACTCTTTTATTGAAAGAGCAAAGGTTATTCCCACAAGTGTGCATTTAATGGTTTATCTATGTTTAAAAAATATGTTTTATGCTGTCACACTTTCCTAAATATTTTGGCACAACACACCGTGGGCTAGAATATGTACCTATTCGCAGGAAACTCTTTTGATGGAGTTATTGTTCACCAGTTAGAATTATCAGTTACAGTGAATACACAAACATAATGGATATGGCAGATAAGGAACCACAGAACCTTAACTTCCTCCACTACATTGTTATGAACCTTGTGTGTCACATGTGACCTGCATGATATCACCAACCATTTCAATGTTGACCTCACATGACATCACCAATGAGAACACCGATAACAATAGTGGTGACATTTCACATCACTAGAGGCAGTCTGTAATTCTCAGGAAAGTTTGTGAAAATATTTTAGATTTCCTTGAGTACAAAAGTAAAATATTAAAGAAAAGCTAAGAAATTCGATGAAATGACAGTTTCAATGTAATGCCGAAAACGGACCCTCAAACTGCATTCAGTCATCGAATGTTCAGAAAGCAAACTAATTGAAATATGCATAGGCTCTTCTTCACTTATGTAACTTTCTCCTCTGCCCTTTATTGTGTACCTGGATTTTAAGATCTCTGTCCCCTCACACACATTCTCTTTGGTTTGCCGACAGGGTCTTTCAGCCCCTCTCCTTTACTCATACTCTTGTCTATTTGTACTACTAAAAACTCACACATGCTTGACACTTTCACTCATAATGGACAAAAGTGCATCTCCTCTGCATGACTAAGTGACTCCGGATGGGCAGCTTCTGTGTAGAGGATCACGATGCAGCTGTCACGTGCCCCCACCGACAAATCACCCGTGCTGTCATTACGGTAGATGAATAACTCAGTCAGGGCCAGTTGTGTTGCTAATCTATGTTGATAGGTGCTGATCTGACCTCCCCTCATGGCCTTAGTCAGTTCCACTTTTGAAAATGTTGCAAGTTTCCTGGCAAAGCAGTCCCTCTGGCTTTTTGTTAGGGCAAGTGTTTAATTATAATTGGGCGACTATGTGTGTTGATTCAACTCTCCTAAAAAGAACATCCCATAATGAAGTAACATCTTGGCCTACAATATAGCAGCTGGCAGTAAAACCTCTTTGCTGAACAGACAAAGTATTAAGCTGTACCTTCTGAAAGGAGTGTTATAAAAAGGAGTCAGAAGACAAAGTTTGCTTACGAAGTGGTGAACCTCAAAGACAGTATTTTGACTACTTATTTAAGAAAACCTTTGTGCTCCCACATCTTCATTTTGTTAGCAAAAAGCCACAAAATCCATCAAGATGTTATCATGACAGCAAAGTAAAAGAAATGAATGTGCAAGGGCAATTAGCGAACAGCATTGTATTTTTATGACAGGCTATGCCACCCGAACAGCAAAAGCATCCTAAACATAAAAAAAATCAGAAATTAAAATGTTGTACCAACAAAATAAACAAATCAAAGTACACTCTGACAGACAATTGCAAGCTATGAGTCATGTTGCAAGCTATGAGTCATGTTGCATCAGCAATCTAACAGAACTCGATTCCCTGTCACCAAAACCTAATGGGAGCACAACTGGAACAATATAATCATCCACCACATGCCATAACCTTGATGGACAGCCCAAGTGAACAACGATAAACCATGACACATGTGGAAGCCAATGGAGGAAGGAGAGTGACCCAAAATACACTTTTCTCTGTAACTTCTTATTGTGATTTTTTTTAACGATTGATGAAGTAAGGCTGCTTCTCAAAAATGAAATAGTTGAAAGCATCCAAACTCTGTAACACCTCCTTCATCTGGAAAGTTCCAAACTGTCAGAAATATGTGGGGAATCAAAACAATGTGTTTTTAAATCAGAACAATTTGTGCCACAGATTTGCACTGCTCCTATTACCGTCATGACCCATGGCACCATCAATGTCACATATCATCAAGCAAGTTGCAACTTATGCATAAATAGAAATTTTGCAGAGCACGTGCTCCAAAAGAAGAACGACTTCAAATTTGTGAGTAGAATGATTGACTGGGTTGAAACCAAACTTTGGGAAAGCATTATATTATTGCCCTGAAGCACACGAGACCAATAGACCAATTTACCAATCCATGTACAGATCTTCAATTTAAGGCAAGTGTCATCTGCCATGGAAAAAAAAGTTTTTTATTCACAAATATGATGCTGGTGAGTAATTGTTTCCATTTGATATTTGACCTAAGAAAACCAAGGTTTGTGGCACAAGCACATTTGATTATTTACATGAAAGCAAACTATTACCATAGCAGATAAAGTTCTTCCTAAATATAGGCCAGGGTAAGAGTCAAGGCTCACTGGAAATACCTAGAAAATATAATTGTGCCAAGTGTTTCTCAAATTCATTTTCTGTACTAAGGAACCATGGGGCACATGCATCAAGCATTTTACTGGTCGCAAACGGGCCGATTCTCAGAATCGGGCCGTTTGCGACCGGTAAAATGCTATTTCCGATGCATCAAGCCCAAAGGCATTCGCAATTAAGGAAATCGCAATTTTTGCGATTTCCTTAATTGCGAATGCAGTTAGGGAATCGCAAATTGCGATTCCCTAAATGCGATGCATCATGCATTCGCAAATTGCGTTTTCGCAATTAAGAATCGCAAATTACCGTCATTTGAAAGGTGATGGTAATTTGCGATTTCTTTGAAAAATGCACCAGAGTGCATTTTTCAAAGTCCCATGTTACACACACACATGCCCTTGGGGCATGTGTGTGTGCAACATGTGGCAAAATTGTAATTTCAGGGGTGCAACAGGGTGTCCTTTTGGCACCCTTGAAGTACATGCGCAATTTGCGAGTACCTATTGGGTACTCGCAAATTGCGCATGCAATTCCCATTCATTCCTATGGGCCTGTAGGCCCATAGGAATGAATGGGAAGCCATTCCTTAATTGCGACTCGCAATTTGCGAGTCGCAATTAAGGAATGTTTAGGAATCGCTATTTTTATAGCGATTCCTACATGCATAGGCTTTTGCGAGTCCTTAATTGCGATTCCTTAATAATCACAATTAAGGACTTGCAAAATCATACCTTGATGCATGTGCCCTCATATCTAGTAAGCTAACTGTGTTTATGGAATGGATGCCTGTTTGTACGAAGCACTATATAATGTCATATTATTGATTGAATGGGTTTGCTGTAATGTAGGATGTAATCAGCAATCAACGAGAGCATGTAAGTTTCTTTAACTCCTACATTTCACTGCTTTTGCTTTGTGAATTGAGACGAAATCATAACGCCACTTCAACTGCAGCTTTTAGCGAATCTTGCTACTTTTGTTTTTATGCGACTGAAAATAGCCTGCAACGTTTCTACATTTTTGCAGTTTATTAGAATACGTTTTCCAGTAAGTACCAATATCTCTAAGGAACTTCTAAAACAGTTAAAGGAATTGCAGCTTGTTCAATTCATTTCAGCTATGTGATGTGCACTGCTCGGTGATGTCTTTGATGACGCTATTTTCAATGGCAACTAGGATTTCATCAGTGGGGCATTGTGAAGGTAACTAGGATTGTGTGGTTAATCAAATATTTTTCATAGGTTAGCCTCATATCCTTAACATTTCTTTCAGTCAAATGTAGTGGTTTTTAAATGTACATGCCATGGTTCTTATAAACATGCCAAATCTAAAGAACATTCTAATACTTTCACTTTAAATATATGGGGGCCAATTTAACAAAGGTCCTCCGCGCTCGAGGCAGGATATTTCCGTCCTGGGTCAGCTGGTTTACATTTTAGGTGTGGGCGGGGCGGGCGGGGCTGTCACAGGAGAAGGGGGAGGAGTGGTGGGCACTCTTTTAGTGTGCATGACGGTTTGGCCAGCCGTCATGTGCCGGCCAAACAGCCATGCGCACTTAGCACGTTCTCCACCCGGCTGTATTGCACAGTCTGGGTGCAGAACATGCACAGGCTCCCAGTCGTGTCTGAGTGCCGAACCACTGTGCTCAGACCAATCACAAAGCTGCTGTCATGCTGGTAACAGCAGCGTCGTGATTTGGCTAGGGGAGTCTGGGAGCCTCTTACAGGCTATTGCATAACCACAACAGCACTACCAACATTGATTAATTATTTGTTTATATATGACATTCTCCTACAATAGATTTTTAATTCTGGCAGAACCAAAATACATTTCCTGATGACATCACACATTAAAAAGAGTTGTAAAGTCATAAGCTATGCTGTGACCACACTCCAAGGTACACACTAGCAGGAGAAGGAAAACAGTTTTGTCAAACACAAAACTGACAGCTTATATTTAGTCAATCTGCGGACTGAAATTCGATTTGAAAAAATGCTAATATCTGCTCTGTGGGCAAAATAAACAGTCCCAAGAAGTGCGGGGTCCCTGCAGCGATTCTGATTGGTTATCAGCTGCAACCAATCAGCATGGTCCTTGTTAGACCTGGTATCTGTTGGCGTGGTTTCCCCTGTCTTTTTGCCTTCGGACCCCCTGTTTTTGACTGTGTCCTAAACTTCGTTTTTTCTGGCTTTAGGAGTCTTTGCACTTATTCACTGCTGACCAGTGTTAAAGTGCATGCACTCTGTGTCTAAAATGTAATGGCATTTGTTTTCTCCATGATTGGCATATTTGATTTATTAATAAGTCCTTAGTACAGTGCACTATATGTTGCCAGGCCCTGTAAATTAAATGCTACTAGCGGACCTGCAGCACTGAGTGTGTCAACTACATGAGTAGCCTTTTATAACATGTCTCAGGCTTGCCACTGCAGAGTCTGTGAGCAGTTTTAAACTGCCATTTCGACCTGGCAAGTTCACCGACTTGCCAGGCCGAAACTCTTCCCTTTTATTGTATATAAATCACCCCTTAGGTAAGCCCTAGGTAGCCCCATTGGCAGGGTGCAGTGTATTTAAAAGGTAGGACATGTACCTTTGAATTTTACGTGTTCTAGTACTGAAAAACTGCTAAATTCGTTTTTTACTACAGCAAGGCCTATCTCTCCCATAGATTAGCATTGATGCTGCCTTGTAACACTTTACAAGTGTAACTTCTAATTGGGAAAAGATAGGAAAACTAAATTTGGTGTCTCTGGACTCACAATTTAAAAACACATATTTTTGTGGAGTTAGTTTTTAAGTTGCAGGTCTGAAAATGCCACTTTTAGGCCGCTATTGAGTTGCACGCATTTGCTAAGTATCCCTTTTCAGTTTTGATGACATGCGTACGCAGCACGCTCACGTTCACTTATGTTGAAGCACACAGTAACGGGGCTTGTTACTTGGATGTTGGACACGAGGCAGAAGGGGAGACGCGTTTCAGATTAAATCATTATCACCCTCGCAGCGGCGTTGGGAAGAGTCACAAATACTAAGGATTCCTTTCCAGTTTACCGCTTCAGCAGTATTGAATTCAATTTATGTGCAGTTGATCCACATAACTTGGCTATTAGCGGCGCTTTTCGAACGCCGGGCTGTTCTCGATATACTCCGACAAACTTGTTGTAGTTCCGGTTGTTGTCCGTTAGCGGATTGGAATTAGATATCCCCTGAAGAAGGGTGCTGGTTACACCCGAAATGCATTGGGATTTTGGAGCAAACAACATTTTACTGTTTATGATCTGAATAAACGGACTTTTGAAACCCACATTTTGATTTGGATTCATAACACATAAGTGGACGAAAGAAGTTTTACCATCAAGACGGTTTTGGTTGATGGTTCATTCATACAATTTTGGGATAATTTTGGTTTCTAGGAACGATGTTAATTTATGTATAATTCTGTTTTTCTATGTATAAAAATGTTTTAATGAATTGTAAAAATTGTCCATACACACTCATAAGGGAGTGTTTTCGGTAGTGCACAGCCTGTCTAGATCATTATGCTCTAGTTTGTATTTTCTATCAGAATTGGTGGCAGGGTAGAATCACTTCAGGCAGTGCACACCAAGTTAGTAAAGCATTGAATATAGAGTATATTTAGTGAACCGGTTAACTTGAGTGCGCACAAGCTGTGATCAGTATAATTTTGACTTTTAGAAAGTTGGCATTTTCTTACTTTAACCATTCTGTGCCTTCTGACTGTCTCTGTAATACATGTCTGGGTTGGTTGTTAGCTGGGCTTTACGCATTCCCTCTATGCAGTCACACACAAAGGCAGCTTAGGTGTTGCACACCCAGGCTGATGGGTCTTGCTGAGCTAGAGTGAGAGGGAGGTGCTGCCACTTGCATTTGAATAGGGCCGTCCCCACACAACAGGTTGTATACCAGTAGCGGCTCGTGGAGGAAGTGCTGCGGGGGGTGGGGCAAGGCAGGGGAGGAGCAGGGTGGGGGTAGTAAACTACGGCATATGGCCGAACAGAGGTAAGTAAACAAATAAATAAATAAAACGAATTTCGTTGCGCACGCTGCATCGCATTTGGCAATGCAGCGCGCGCAATGAAATTTGCTTTATTTATTTATTTGTTTACTTACCTCTGTTTGGCCGTATGCCGTAGTTTACTACCCCCCACCCTGCTCCTCCCCCGCCGCCCTGCAGCACTCCCTCCACGAGCCGCTACTGTTGTATACCGCCCTGTAGTAAGTCTAGAACCAGGGCAGGGTCTTGCGCACTACAAAGGCCTTTCTTTGAAGTCTCCCTACTTCAAAATGAGTATAAGTGCTGGACCTCTGACACCATATACTCAGAACACTTCTGGAAGTTAAGGCATTCTACCAGGAAGAAGAGCTGTTTTGCTGCCAGGAGGGGCTGCCACTTTGCTGTGTTGGCCTGCTGCTTCTTGCCTGTGAGTTAGAGGACTGGACTTGATTATTTACATTCTGCATCTCTAAAGGTTCTCCAAGGGCTTGTTGGGCTTGCCTCCTGTTTCCGAAGGGATATCAAAGACTTCACCTGCATCTTGTTACCAGCACCTGGGCTTCTTTGCTGTGAGTCCTGATCTGCCAAGATGTGCTAAATCCAGTCTTGGGCCTTTGGAATCGGTGCATTTCTCTGCGATATCGACGCATCTCTGTTTCCTGCACCGAAGCCATAGACACCACTCGCTGACTGCACGACGCAACGACCTCGACTTACACCGCAGCCCCAACTTTGCCAAGTCAGTGCCTCCTAATCACCGCTACTGCATTAGTCTCGGACACCGCATTGCCAACGTCTGCAATGCACCATTCCCGACTCCGACGCATTCCCAGCCCTGTGCGGCTTTGCGCCAACGCATTGCCTACAGCCCAGCGGTTGACATCAAAGCATCGTCCTGACATACAGTGCTCTTGACATCGATGCATCAACGATGTTGCCTGACTTTGGAAATGACACATCACCTTCGACAGCGATGCATCCCGTCCTTTGCTCAAAACATCGTCCCTGCGCTTCGGTGCATCCAAGATACTGTCATCGGGTCTGCGTGAGCCCTGTATCCGACCCATGCTCCATCGCGGTCAGACTGAACTTTTTGTTTTGCCCCGGTCAATAGTGACCAGATAGCCCTAGTTGGAGCTATTGATTTGTAAGTACTGCATTTTGATTTAATCTTGCAAAATTTGTATTTTGACTCGTGTATGTTGGATTTTTATCGTTTTGCTCTTGTTTTTCTCAGAAAAATATTGGTTATTTACCTAAACTGGTGTGGAGTACGTTTGTGGTGTTTTCACTGTGTTACTATTTTTGTGTGCATGAATACTTTACGCATTGCCTCTTTAGTTTAGCCTGACTGCTCTGTGCCAGGCTACCAGAGGGTGAGTACAGGTGGACTTTTAGTGTGTACTACACTTATCCTGACTAGGAATGTGGTTCCTGCTTGGACAGGGTGCATGCCTCCAACAGTCCTAATGCAGGAACCTATTATAATTGAGAGAAAGGCCAATCAGATTGGTGTTCTTTCAGTGAGCAAATTGGCCACAGTATCAACCAATCAGAATAAGACCATGGGCGTGGTGGCCAAATCTGACTGGCTATTTACTGGTGCCCACAACTTGCACAGTAGGTAGTCTTCTCAAATCTGTTGGTGGACTACAGAGTGCAGTTCGCCATTTATTTCAGTCTGGGTCATAGACAAAAGCAGATCCTCTGGAACAAGTAGATTCATGCTGGGATTTGTTTCTGCTTACTGTGGAGTACGGGTAATCGAAAACGTTTTCCCAGGGGCCAAAATGCATGGTCTGTGATGTGACCAAGGGCTGCATTGATGGGTTGGGGCATTGGAGGGGGGTGGTGTAAGGTGGGAATTAATGGGATGGGGCATTGGAGGGGTGGTGTGGTGTAAGGTGAGAGAGGGTGAAGGGAAGCATGTGCATGGTGTGGACATTGAGTCATAGAGTTATTTTGAGGGTTTCATACCACACTGCCCTCTAAATTAAGTTCCTCGTCTCTAGAATAGTCAGAGAATTGACATGTTATGCTGTACCTGAGTAGCTATTACTATCACACCATAGGGTAAGCCCTCTCTGCTTATAATTGCTACCCGGCTGAGTCATGTGTACAAAGGAAGTAACTTGATTATTAGATTGGAATGAAATAGAATTGAAAAATGTGAAACCATAAAATCTGGGATCAATCCAGGCTTCCATGCTTGACCGAACTGTATGATTCTCAGCAATTGTTTTATTTCACTTTGCCTAATTTTCCTTCATTATCACATATCAGAGCACCTTGAAATTCATGAGTTCAGGATCTGTGCTGTACAAAATCTTCTCTTGTGTTTGATTTAATAAACTGTAATGTTGTCCATGTATAACAACAAACCAGGCCACCCAGAGGAATCCACATGACATCTGACTTGCCTCTTAGTTCACTATTGGCATTGTTGTCAGGGCGGTGGCGAGGGAGAGGTATGAATGTTTCAACGTTCATGTTTGAAAACTATCACTTTTAAAAATACTTCTCAATGCACTGATATCTGATGTAATAAGGTTAAACATTTCTGCATGTCAATGAAATACACTTTTTGGAATTTTGAAGAACCTTTATCATATTTTCACATGTTTGTTGCACAATGTCATTAAAAATGAAAGTGTGTTCCTATAGTTAAATGATGCAGGATTTCTTCTTTACTTTTCTTTTACTTCAGTTAACTTGTAAATAAATGCATGCCTGTTTATTTAAAATTTTTCTTAATGTTAGTCCTCTATCAAGTAAACTGCAGCCCAGTGCTGCTTTTCACCTGGGTGCCACATGTAAAGGTTGGTTAGGCCAGTAATGGCCCTTGGGCCCTACTTTGAGTACCACTGCTTTGGAGGATATAGTATCAGAATATTGCATTTATAAAATGTTGTGGTACAAAAATATTGTAGCCAGAATATCAACCACCAAAATGTTGAGAGAGTAAGGATATATGGACAAATATAGATTTTCTATTCATAACCCCATCTATATACACCTTGAAAAAGTTTGCATCCTGTAGGCACTTAGATGTGGGGTTAAGAATAGTAAATCTATACTCACCTAATTATATTTACCTTCACAATGTATTTATAGTCGATATTCTGGCTATGATATGTTAGTGCTTGATATTCAAACATGAAATCCTACAGAGGGAAAGAATTGCTGAGTCTAACACTTGCACAATAGTTTGTGTGGTTGGTTATGTAAGCTTTATGTACAAGAGTGGCCATGCATGTAGAACACAGTCTACCTCTGTGAGAAATTGGACTGCTGGTTGAGAGGGCGTGAGCCCTTCTCAAGCAACAGCCACAATCTCTGTCAAGGTGAACCACAAAAAGGCACTAAATTAACCTGTGCTTAATCCTCTTGTAGCTTGGCACAAAAACAGTCAGGCTTAAATTAGAGGCAAAATGTAAAGTATTTATGCAGCAATCAAACAGTAATAAAGTGAAAACAGAACACAAGAAAAATCCCACACCAATTGAGAAAAATAGAGTAGAATCTAATAAATTATTTGACACCAAAACAACAAAAATCCAATCATTAGAACCAGAGATATGCAATTTTAAAGATGTAAGATAAGTATAGTGCCTAAAAGCACAAAGCGCCAATCATGGTTATCTGGTCGTGCGAGACCAGGTGAAAATCACAAGTTCAGACAGACCATGATGGAGAGTGTGCCGTATACAGGGACCATGTTAGTCTTGCTGAAAAAGTTACCTTCTAAAGTCCAACGTGAAGCGTTCTGTTCATGTTGGAGGAAGCCACGAGGAATAGGGAGAGCGGCATAGATGGTTGTCACTGTGGCATTAAAGGCAGGCCGGAAGTCACAGATAGTGATCGCTGTAACACACTGATACCAATTATACGGCCAGGGAGCCAAATGCTGCCCTCCAGGCCCTTTCTTGAGGCCCTCCTTGAGAGCATTCCATATCTATTTGAAGCCTGAACCAGTGAAAACAGCCACTTTCATGCCAGAGTGCATCCCTGTTTTATTATGGAAATGTAAACATACAATTCAATACACATGAGAGGCACTGCAGAAACGCACAGAGGAGGAAATAAACACATTTCTAAGACACTTTAGCACATCATATTAGTGTTTTAAAATATAAATTATTTAATTTCAGGATTGCTTTTCTAGATGAACTTTTCTCAATTTATTTTCTCTGATTTGTAAAACACACAAAGAAGAGGAAATAACAACACATACCAAAATGTAGGCTTTAGCTAGATTTCAGAAGAAAGCACACATTTGTTGTTTTCAATCTTACTTTGCATCTATGATTGCTTGCACCAATAAGTGAATCATCTGAGTCTGATCTGAGTGAGTCTGAGCAAGCCCCAGGAAGTGTAATGAGATCAAGGAGAACAAGAGTGCCATCTCGGAGATATTCCTCTTCCGAGTGGACTTTTCTGGTTACCAATGCCGGGGAGAGTGAAGTCCGAGTTCTCGATACTGATCGTCGAGATTTTGCTGAGAGTTCCTGGAATAGAGGGTAATGCAATTCTGTCATTGACTGTGCCTTATCCACCAAGGTTGAGTGGTTTACGGACTCTGATTCTGGAAGACATTGAATTTCTGAGTTTCTTAATTCCACCATCTTCTCAAGAAATTGCAGCATTGAGAGCTGAACTGTTACGAGTCATTGAGAAAATTGGCTCTGACCTCATAAGGGATGTAAATTGAACTTTCCAACTGTAAATAAGTTGCTTGAAAGAAGATAACCTAGGCCCGAGTGGAAGAAGAATAAAATTTCATTTAGAAGAAGAAAGAAGGCTAGGGAAGTCTTCCAAGCTGTGTAAATATTGTGCCAAAGACTGCTACAGAATGTTCCAAGATCTAAAATATAGCTGCTCAAAGACATTTGTTGCACAAAATAAGAGGCGGAGAAAGGAGACTATGTGTGTTGATCCTCTTACAGCTACAATCCGAGCCACTTTAAAAATGGAGTCTGGAAATTCGAATCATAGACACAAATGTATTATAGGTACACTTATTGTAGGAGTAATCATAGTGATAGCTGTAGTCATTACTGAGTCCATTTTAAGTGCACACAAAGTTGAGGAACAGTAAGTGGGGGTACATGGGACATCCGCATCTACCACTGCTGCCTCAAAAGAGGGTACATTAGTATCTGATAAAGGCTTAATAGAGCAAACTAGTCGCTTTCTGCATGTAGATTTGTCTAAAGGTAATTATACGCTGAATGCTTACGCTAAGCTGTTGTACGAATATGTTAATACTATTGATGTGAGAGATTGTTACATGTGTATGCAATTGCCTGCTTCAGTTGAGGAGGGGATCAGGAATCATCACCTACCTCAGTCGTATGGCATTATATGTAGTTTGCTCCTTAGCATGTTTTATGGAAAGGGTCATTACGAGTACTATTTCTCAAATTATGATTTGGTACTCTCAGAAGTTCCAGTTTACAAACATCTGAACAAATATGATTGTTACAAGCAAGAAGAGAGATTGGGAAAGTATTTTGTACCCACAGTAACACTAGACACTGCTTATGCGCATAGACATCATATAACCTGCACATTAACAGATATAGAAAAGAAATTTGTAGATAAAGTAGAGGATAGACATGGAGGTTTAACTTAACAATAGGGAGGGAAACTTTGAATAGACCAAGGAGGAGTTATCTCACAAGGCTAGGAACAAAGAGGCAAGCTTTGCATTCGACAGGTACAGACACGTTATGGCTCTATTTTTGTGGGACAGAGTGAGTGTGATCACATCTTCCTAATTGATGCTTCTGCAAAGAAGTTCCTCTAAGAAGCAGTGCAAGTGGTGCCAGGAGTATATTTTGTGTGTGAGAAGAATGTACATGTTCGGCTTCTGAACAATTGGTATGGTACTTGTTATGTGGCTGTTGTATTTCTGAAGATATATAATATGGAAGATTTGGAAGAAAAATCGAACCAACGCGGATTGAGTGCTGGTGAAATTATAGAAGACGTATTTGGAGCGATGAGACCTAGTTTGGGTGTGGTGTTGAATGACATCAAGATTAGAAGGTTGTCTACCATTGTGGATACGTTGTTGGTTAACACAGCTCAGTCATTGTTACTCTTAGATGGAGATATGATTTAATTAGGGCGATGGTGATACAAAACGGTCCTGCTTTAGATGTATTATTAGCCAAAGAGGGCGGAGTCTGTTGTATGCTAAAGGTCCAACAGTGTTGTACTTACATTACTGATAAAAGTAAAGATGTGAGGGGATATATAAGTAACATCACTGAGCTACATCATGAGATACATGACTTGGCAACTGAAGGAGTTTGGGATAAGATTGGGAAAGGATTTGTAACATTTAGAAGTTGGTTTACTAACCTAGGAAAGGGAATTCTTGGATACATCTTGAAGCCAATAATAATTGTGTTTTGTTTTTTTTGTCTTCATTTGCCTTGCTTCCACCCTTTCTCTTTCTATCGATGCCAGCCTTGGGTTATCTGACCTCATTCGCTATGACAAGGGAAAATAAGGTCTAGGCTCCCAGGATAGCGACCATGCTACCTTTTAACGAGAGCTCCTCTTTCTATCCAACATAGACCCTTCCCCATATCCTTCTGCTCACGCAGAAAAGACTATACACAGCAGAGGCAGAGAAAGGCTTAATCATTGGACCGTTTCCTCTAAACATGTAGTTCCCCTAGACACAAAGGGAGTCCAAAATTTATGTCTTCTTTCCCCTGATCCGAAATGTCCAAATTAGCAGTATAACTCATAGATTTTAACCAATCATCCAAAGTTGGAGGTGTCGGAGATACCCACAGTTTACATATCTCCCTACGCGCTAAAAGCATAGCATAGAAAACTAATTTTGCATTGTCTTTAGTAATAAAACTTTGGCATTCCAATACTCCAAAAATAACCGAAACAGCGCTTACCTTAATCTGCAGGTTTAGGGCGCTAGCCAGACATTTACTTACTGCCTCCCAGAAGAGCTGTAACTCCAGACAGTAGAAAAACATATGTAAGTCATCAGCACTCTGACTGCTGCATTTTGGACATACCACCGTTCTTCCTGACCCAAATTTAGAAAGCCTTCGTGGAGTCCAGTATGCCCTATGTACAGTAAAAAAATGATTCCTCCTGAGATATGCAGGTTTAACTGTTTTATAAAGTATAGTCATAGATACTTGCCATTGGTCTTCCAGCTCGGTCTCTGGCAAGCATCTTCCCCACAGATCCGCCGGCAAGATAAATACACCATCCTCCATCTCCAGGATCATCCAATACCATAGAGCAATTTCTTTTTTAACGGCTGTAGTAGAGAGAAGTTTTTCCTCTAGCTCATTTGGTTCTCCTAACTTTTCCCCCATAGTCTGAAACCAACTTTGAACCTGAAGGTATTTAAACCTTGAAAGCCTTGGGCCCACCGCCTGCTTGCACCAGGTCCACGGCACCAGCTGACCATCCAACAGCAAGTGCTTCCATCTTAGAATGCCCGCTTCTTTCAAGGGTAAAGCCAGTGAGTCTTTTGTCCATTCTGGAGAACCTGGGGCATCCCAGATTGGGGCCCAATGACTAAAATATGGTATATTTAAAACCTTTCTGATTTTAAACCATGTTTCCGCCATCTCCCTCAGAATCTTCAACCTAATCTTCTTAAAGTATTTCGGATCTGCGAATTTAAACATAAAGCCAACTCCTGCTCCCTTCTCCTTAATAAGCATCACTCTAAACATCCTACCTATTTCTGAATCTAAGGAAATATCCAATAGCATTCTACCGTTTTTTAGAGAAAAGGCCCAAGAGTAAAGTCTAAAATCTGGAAGAGCTAAACCACCCTTCAGCAGCCTCCTTCTTAGTTTGCGCCAGGAGATTCGCGGCCCTTTTGATGCCCAGATAAACGAACTTATATCACTCTGCAACTTAACAAACCACTCTTTTCTAAACGATAAGGGGATAGAGTCAAACAAAAAGGTTAATTTCGGAAGCAAGATCATTTTTACTAAATTCACTCTGCCAAACAGAGTTAGCGGAAGATGCATCCAACCCTGAATATTAGCACAAATCTCTTTTCTAACCCGGTCAAAGTTAACTTTAGTAAGGTCGGCAATATTTTGGGTAATCCTTACCCCCAGATATTTCATTTCTCTTTTAACAGCAATCCCCGTCTCCCCCATGTTCCAACTCATCACTTCTGTCTTGTCTTTGTTAATATCGTAACCCGACACTTTGCCAAACTCAGTTGTTAATTTCATTACGGCCTTCATGGTTTTTGCAAGGTTTGTTGTAATGTCGTCAGCGTACAGCCCAACCTTCTTTGTCCAGCCGTTAAACTCAAAAGGCAAAATATTGTTACAACTCCTAATTTTTCTAGCCAATGGCTCGATATAAAGATCAAACAATAACGGTGAGAGGGGGCACCCTTGCCTGGTACCTCATGATTTTTACTGGAGAGGTCAATATCCCATTAACTAACACTCTGGCTTCCGGAGCGGCGTAGATACTATTTAAAGCTCTACGGAAGTTAGGACCTAGATTAAAATGTTTAACCACCTTCTGCAAATAGGCCCAGTTGACTCGGTCGAACGCTTTAGCTGCGTCTAACGCTATCACTGCCAGGGGGAGGCCATAGGCAGTTGCCATGTCTATAGAGCCAATCAATCAGTATGTCAACTCTTTCAGCGCCCTTCCTCTTATAAACCCCTTTTGGTGTTCATTCACCATCCGAAACATATAACCATTCAGCCTTCCTGCCATAACCTTTGCAAACACCTTATAATCTGCATTTAGCAGAGAAATGGGCCTATATGAGTCCACTTTTTGGGGGGATTTCCCTGGTTTTGGAATTAAGGTTATAATAGCTTCCTTCCAAGAATCAGGAAAGGCAGTGTCTGTCTGAAATATTGTGTTAAAAAGTTGTCTAAAAATAGGAATTATGGTAACAGCCAGAACTTTGTAAACCTCAAGAGGGAGGCCATCCGGCCCTGGAGCCTTCCCACGCTTCCCCCCCTTATTACCTCTTCAAGTTCCTCCGAAGTAATCTCATCATCTAGGGCTTCCATTGCCTCATCAGGAAGAGGCTCTAAGTACTCTAGCCAAGGCGACACAACCTCCTCATTTATAACCAGATGTTCTTTATATACTCTCCCAAAGTGACTAAAAAAGCCGAACTAATCCCTTGGCTATCACTCAACACTGCCCCTGAATCTTCACAAGTGATCTCTTTTATAAGGTTTCTAACCTGATCACTCTTCGCCTTCCATGCTAGTAATTTACTGCAACCTTCGCCGTATTCGAAATGTGCCAACTGGCTGGCCTCCCACCTTTTTCTAACACGATCACTTATAACTTCTGACAGCTCTGCCTTTAGCTTCGAGATTTCGGCCAGCACTCTCTCGTCTTCCTCCAGTCCACCTAGATTATTCAAAGCCCCCTCTAACTTCTGGATCCGTTCTTCTAGTCCCGGTACTTTTCCATGGTAAGCTCGCCTTTTATTTGCCACTAGAGTGCCCAGTCTTCCCCTTAAATAAGCTTTATAAGCATCCCAGACTATCCCAATCTTGGCTGAACCTAGATTACTTTCAAAAAATTCTTCAGTCTCCACTCTTAACCTCTCAATAACCTCCTCTTCCAATAAAATAGTGCGATCAAGCATCCACCTAGAACTTACACTCCTCTCTCCTAACCTCAAGTGAAGGAGAATGGCTGAATGATCCGACAGGTGTACACCAATGTGTTTAACTTCAACTACCACAGGGCATATCAACAAGCGGCAGCGATAATTATCGCTGGCCGCTCTTAGCGTGAGGAATTTTATCGCCGGCTATCGCAGATAATTATCGCCATGCCAGCGCTGTATTAACAACGCATAGCGCAATGGCAATAATTATTCCAGTGATAGCGATATTTTCCATGGAACATCGCTGGTTTTCCAGCGATGTTCCATGGAAAACGGCGATATCCTTGGTGATAGGGCCTGTGGTCTTAGCCACACAATCCACCCCCATGTTAGGTATGCCTTAGTCAGGAATTTAACAGACGTTAAATTCCTGCGTTAAGGCATACTTAACGTGATTTTAAATATCTCTAACCCTCGTTGTTAATATGGGGAAGCTAGGTTAGCGATATTTACCCAGGGAGTCTGGTCAGGCACGCCTCCTTTGCATCTCATTAGCGATGCGATGGGAGGCGTGCTGACAAGGGGCGCTAAGCAAGGATACACGCGCTAGCGTGCCCTTGTTGATAATGCGATAATATTATCGCCACTTTTCGCCCGAAAACGGGCTCTAAAGCGGCGTTAATATTATCGCTGCACCTTGTTAATATGCCCCCACATCTTTAAGTACCCTGTCAATCAAAAAGTAATCGATACGAGATTTATGTTTATACTTTTTATTGTAGTAGGTAAAACCAAGTTGCGACCCTGCCATGCACCTCCATATATCACAAAGACCGCACTGGGCCATCAACATCCAAACTCTAGACGACATTTTAGGATTACAGGCCGCTCTACTATGCTGGGATCTGTCTATTTTATGGTCTAAGACAGTATTAAAATCTCCTGCCATTATAATCTGATCTAGGAAACCTAAACTCTCATTTGCCAACTCATCTAATGGACCTATTTCATCCTGATTCGGACCGTAATACCCTACCAATGTAAAGTTTTGACCAAAAATATTTAACTTTGCTACCAGCCACCTTCCTGCAATATTAGAGACACTTCTTTCTACTGAAATATTTGTCCCTTGCTTAACCAATAAAGCTACCCCCTTCGTAACCAATGTCTGCTTCGTGTAGACCGCATGTGCAATCCACCTCTGCGATTTAAAGAACTCCCTGCTTTCTTCTTCTGTAAAGTGTGTCTCTAACAGGATAATAACTTGCGCTGGACATTCTTTTAAATACATTATCCTATCTCTCCTACTCTTTACCCGAAGCCCATTTACATTCCATGCTAAAATTTTTATCTCATTGGCCCTATTTCTAGACATCCCTTAAAAAAAGAAAAAATTAAGAAAAGAAAAGGCTAGCATTGCTGACTGATTTGGTGTAAAGCAAGACATTTGAGGTATTTTTTTGATTTTTTCCCCTTTATGCTCCCCACCCTGTGCTCCCCCCAAACTACATCCCCACCCTTGGAAAACCCTAACCAACTTCCCATGGCCAGTAAAGCCATATGGGAGAACCCCAAGGTGTGCAAACGGGTTCTAATCTAGTACATGCAAATATATACAAAGTAGAGCAATTTAAGCGGGATCTTCTTACTAGACCCCCGATTGGAGCTCCTCTATGAATTTGTCAACCTCCTCCACAAATCGGAAAGAATGCATTTTATTGTTTAACATCACCTTAAGCAAAGCTGGAAACTTCAGTTGAACCGAAGCCCCCAGCTTTCTCAAGGGCTCCATTCTTTTACCCAACTCCCATTGCCTGTTAGATGTTGCTATTGAGAGGTCTGATCTTATTTCAATTTTTACCCCATCTAGATCAAGCGATTTATTCTTCAGGGCCTTGGCCAGGATCTTTTCTTTTAAGGAGTACGAGAGGAAATTAACTAGAATTCTCCTTGGTTTAGACCTGTTTGCATTTAACCTAAATGGGTCTCTGTGAATCCTTTGGATATCTCTAGCTATTTCCTCTTCCGATTCCTCCAGCTGAAGCTCCTTTTTGAACAATTGTACCACAAAACTCTTGATATCACTGCCTTCCTTACCCTCAGGAAGTCTTAGGATTTTTAAGTTGTTTCTCCTTTGAAAATTCTCCAACCGCTCCACCCTTTCGTCCTGATCTCCCCCCTTGCTTTCAGATTCTATCTCATTTCTGTTTACTTGCACCGTTGCCTTAAGGTCACTCACTTCCGCTTCTAAAGCTAGAGTCCTTCCACTTAGGTCATCTATCTTTTTCTCCAAAACTTCGCAAGCAGACTTTATTTCTCTCTGGTTCAGCTCTGAGACTTCAAATCTATTACGAATCTCGAGAGTGAGAGAGGCAATCAAACTACTAATTGGGGGATCTCCATTCTCAGAATTGACAGCAACAAAGCCCTTCTCATTCTGCACAAACCTATACTGGTCCCCAGATAGTTGTTCGGGCTGGCTCGCTTTACTGTTTCGAGATCCACCCTGTAAATCATGGGGCGGCTGAACCAAAAAAAACGTACCAGTATCTACAGAACCTTCCCCATCCGGAGATTCCCCCGACCCCCCCGACTCTGAGGTCAGCACCTGAAAACGATTCGGGCTCAAATGCTCTGTCCATTCTATTGAATTTGAACCTTGATCTGTGAGTCCATCTCCTGCTGGTTGTTGTTGTTGAGTGGGGTGGGATTCCATTTCTGCCATATTAGGGTTGCCCCTTAACACTAAGGTTTTTGGTATTGTTTTAAAGTAAGACCTTAACGAAGGGGTCACTTTGATCTTATACTCCGTACCATCTCCTTTTACATTTTTTTTCCGACCTCCAACCTCTTTACTCAATAGTCCTCCCCTAGGTTTTACTTCTCCCTTGTACACCCTCCGCTCTTTGGCACATTTAACAGAGTTCTCCTGTGGCTCGGGAACTTCCAACCTACTCCTGTTTTCCCCACCCACACTTCTCAGCACATATCGAGAGATAGCAATAGGTTTTAGACCAGTCGCATTGCCTCTTCCTCCGCTTTCTGTGCTTACTTTATTAGATGCCTGACGTTTTTCCTTAACCTTTATTTTCACAACTGGAGCCTCTGCAGGTTCATGCGGTTGCGCCTCCGTTATGCCAGAAAAAGAGGGCTCACTGTCCTCCACCCCCTCTTGCCTCTCCGCACTTTTACAGACCCCCCCTCCACTCCCCGAAAGAAAACCCTTGCCGCTGCCCGGCGCCCTCTACGGAGCTCCAGAGCCGCTCTCTGCCACGGCTGCTCTGCCGTGATTGCTTCAGCTCCTGCTCCTGCCGTGGAGACCCAAAACACACTTCTGCCACAGTCCCCCGTCTAGCCGCCTTAAGTAACTGCCGAATTCCTGCTTTCACTCTATGCTGCCTTAAGCACGGTAAAGGCTCACCCGGAGAAGAACTCTCAGATTACTGCCGCGTTGATATCAATCTCGTTCCGGCCACTATAAATTCCAGCTCCCGCTCTCCTCTCGAGCGGTAAAATTCAAAAATCCCCCGGTCTCAGACAAGTTGACTCTCTGCTTAACAGCGCATCGGCAGCGTTCTAATCCCGACCGCGGTGCAGTTTCAGCTTCCCGCTCCCGCTCTCCTCTCCGGACACGATAGAATTTTAAACGCGGCCCCAAACTGAGTTACTCACGGCTTTCCATTAGACTCCCTTCATGTTCGCGAACCACAATTCCCGCTCTGCTCTGCTCTACGCTGCTCTCCTCTCCAAACGCCTGCAGCACACCTCTCAGTTCACCCGCAACCTGCCGCTATCCGGCCGCTAGCCGGCCGCCATGTTTTCCGTAGCTGTGTGGACTGCCAATAATAATTGTTGTGGTCTGTTGTGAGAGGCTGGTCTGGTATATGATGTACACTTATGTAAGTGGACACCCTGCACCAGTCCAGACAACCCTTATGGTGATTTAGGAGGTCTTAAACAACCATAGAAAACTCTCTAAGTGGTAGCTGTGGAGAGCAGCCTCAGGCTTAGTCCAGAAGGAGTGTAAAGCAGCTACGACTAGGGGCAAGGCAAGGTCTAGAGGACGTAGAAGTGCTGGGCCCCCGAGAAACCACCCAAGGTGAGTGACTAGGAACCCCAGGGAGATCGTGTGTAGTGTGGGAACACGGCTGCGTTCTCCGTATAAATAAACATGTAAGTCACGGTTGGATTTTTAAAGAAAAAGGACCCTTCCCAGTGGACCCTGAAGAAACAGAAGGTTGGAGAGCCACCCCACCCGTGGATATCCTAGTACCCATGCTACCTACACCAGGGAAGCCGGGTGCATAGGTGCGAAGTGGTGTCGGAAACCGCAGTCATTTCCAATGAAAGACTTCAGGAAAGTGCCGCTGCTTGAGAAGGAGAAAGTGTCCGGTGGAATCCGAAGGTGAATTATAGTTGAGAGGTACCTGCAAGCAGAGGGGACAGCGTCTATGTCACTCAGGAGTGACCTGGAGACATGGAAGACGAATGCCCACCGATGTCGGGTGTTGCAGGAGAGGTGACGGTGACCTTGACTCTGCAGCTATGAGAATCAGGTGACGCTGAGGAATACCAGGAGCTGTGCACGAGCTGTCCCACATCAGGGTCGAGAGCTGAGGGGTTGGTGTCTGTTGGAAACACCAACAAGTCTTGGCAAACGCAAACAATGTGAATGTTGAAGAAGGTGCAATGTCGGGACCAGCATGGTCCAGGGGACTCACCACAAGCAGGGGAGTCAGGGAAGGCCCAGAGCAATCAGGGGAGCCCAACAGAAACAAAGATGGACCCACAGGCCGGAGGCACTGGAGTTGCAAGAGGACCTTGAGCAGCTCACCAAAAGATGCAGGCCACAATGAAATCGATGTAGTGTGGACAAAGATTCTGGTCACTGGAGATGCTTGAGGTTGGGGCTACTTGGAGCCCAAAGATCTTGATGGAAGGAAGCCAACAAGCCTTGGCAACTGCAAGTCAAAGCGGTGCAGAGGGGTTCGATTCCTTCGGCTCTCACGAGGGATACTGGCCTCAAACTTGGTGAGAGGGCAGGCAGGCCTCGAGAGCCATGGAGAACCACCACCTGTGTTGTTGAACCTTTCGGAGTCTGCAGGAGCTCAGGATCAGCAGACCGGTCAGCTTGGTTGTGGTGCCTGCGGATGCAGGGAAGTGACTCCTTCATTTCAAGGGAGATTCCTTCAAGTGTCTTGGATGCCCACAGGCCTTGGAAGGTTCCTGTATGGTGCACAGGCACAGACGATGCAGCAGACTGAAAGGGGGACGAAGTCGAGCCCAAACAAAGTCCAGTGAAGTCCAGAGTGCCCAGACGGTAGAAGTTGAAGTGGTGTCTGAATTGAATCGTGTCCCACGACGAATCTAGGGACCCACCCACGTTTAAGCCCTGAAGTACCCTAAGGAAAAGGTTGGGACGATTCAGGGGACCCTCCCAGGGGAGGGTCTGGACAGTGGGGAGGCTACTCCCATGTCCTTTGTTCAGTTTCGTGCCAGAGCAGGAGCCAACGGTTTCCAGAGCTGGTTTGAACTGGACTATGCATGGGGACACCAAATGTGCCCTCATGCAGACTGAGTGGCACTGGCAAGCACACCCACCCTGCCCCAAAACACTAAATCCTGTCTGGGAGGTGGTCACACTTCACTGTGACAGGATACCTATTGTTCTGCCTTTCCCTGCACAAGCTTGGCTCAACAGCAGGAGGGCAGAATCGTGTCTCTGGTCGGCAGCAACCATTTTGTGCTGTCCAGGTCTAGAAGACTGGTACCGGGAACATGGAGAGCCTAACGGAGGGCTCTTCCGGTGCTTGGAATCAACCTTCCCACACCGTCTACAATGTGGGGGTATGATTCCAACATGTTTGATACCATGCATGATAGGATTCGTTGCAGCCTGTTTTGAGATGGTCATAGCGTAATTACGCGATGCCCATCTATATGGTATATGGCTGCTTCACTTACAACTCGGGAGAATGGACTCCGTAGGCTGTAGGGGTGTCCTGCTCATGCAGGGGCACACTCACACTTAGAACCAAGCACCCTGACTTCAGGATTGTAAAGGCCTGCAATAGGGGTGAATTATGTTTTAAGTGCAGTGACCCTAGATATAGGAAACCTATATTTTGCGTAAGTGGTGCTAGCACCAGCTTACACAGGCTGCAATGGCAGGCCCATAGTCACAGTTTGAATGGTCTCCCATGGGTGGCATAATACATGCTTCAGCCCATGGGGTACCTATGCCCTGGGTACCTTAGTACCATATACTAGGGACTGATAAGGGTACCCCAGTATCCAATCTGGGATGTACCTATGTACTGAAAATAACAATTTAAGGGATAAATCAGAGAGACTGGGTCCTGATTAGCAGGATCCCAGTCAGACTAGTCAAAAACAGCTTAACACCAGGCAAAAAGTGGGGGTAACCATGCAGAAAGATCATATGATAAGAGCATACAAATGGCACAAGGTAAGGCAAATGGAGGATTCCTGTAGAGAGAGAGAAAGAAGGGTGGAAAGACTGCAGGACAGTCATTATGAGAATCTGAAGCGGTTGGAGGAGTTCAGACAGAGACTAGCTACGACATCTGTTTAGAGCAGTCTACTCTACAGGGATTTAAATAGTTTTGTGATGATTCAACGTCATCAGAGGGGGGAACTTATGTAGCGGAATTCTAAGTTTATTTGTACGGTTGCATTGTAATCACACGTGTAGCGCGCACCCACATATAATTCTTTGTTGTAGTAACGTGAAGTGTTAGAATTTCAAAAGATAATAACATAAAATATGATGTGTTTAGGCCATTGAACAGTAACATGTAGAATTAATGTAGAAAGTGAATGTGACTAGCAGCAAACATCAACGTGAAGAGTTCGTTTTGTGTAACTGACCATCATTCATTTACTAAATGTGTTTATTAATTTGCTGTCTACATATAGGCAAAAGCATTAATCGAACATGCCTTATTTTCCTCTGCAATTTCGTAAAGCTCACATGCCATTTTCTTATGTTAGCTGAATCTTGTAGGCCTGAAACGCATTTTCCCTGGAAGCTCTCGCTCTAGAATTAACAGTTTGAATTTTATGTGTGCTGTGGAATTCATTCTCTCATGTTTTGTGTTGCAGGTGAAAGAAATGCTCTTGTTAGCTAGAATAATGTCTTTGTTTATCAGTCAGGCAAGGAGAGAATAAAGTTACATCGTAAGGTCTGAATCGATAAAGGAAGGCCATTGTCCTTCGCACAGGGGAAGGATTGGGAACCAAAGACAAATGTGGTGAGAAGAAGAACACCGTTGTCCCATGGAAAACTACCTTTAGAATGGTACCCAGAGCAGATGGCGTGACCTGCAAAGGATCTTGGGAAAGTTCTCTTCAATATTGTGTTGTTGGGAGTAGGGAAAGCGCCCACTTCTCCTTCTGTCTTCGGAGAGAGAGCACCTTAGAAAAAGCTCTGTCTCAATAGCTTTATGCTATCTGTCCCACCGATGGGGGAGAGACTTCTTAGGAAGACTCCACATGCTGACACCTTTTATTTCCTTTCCTTGAAGATGCTTAAGTAGGGATGTCATTTTAGCGCTAGTGTAGGGATAGATTAATGCTTTTTTTCTCATCAACTGTCGATGCAGGGAAATTTGGACACATGCTATCTGATCCTATGTGTCCTGTCTCTTGTATTAATTGTTTTGTTTACGCTTCACCATTTAAACTGGATATGCAGGTTTGGCTTTATGCTTATTCCAATGTATTTCTACACTCTCATCTTGAGGTGTCTTTATGTCCAGTTATTTTTGGCTTTGTAATAAATTAACTACCTTATGTAGTTGTCTGTGGTTACTATGTGTCCAGAGAAATTCCTGTTGAATTGATTGGCAATAATAATGACTTTCTTCCCTCTACGCTTACATGCTGCTAAAAAGAACCATCAATTCTGATTCTAGAATAGGTCCAGAACTTATGGGCCTGGCCCTTTCACATGCTTCGGGAGTTCTGACATGTTCAAGGTGTGTTGAGTAACTTTTGTAGAAAGGCAGTTGCATAGATAACAGGCTTTTAATTCCTTTTCAACCCTCTCATTGAGATAAGGAAACAAGACTCGGTCTCTGAGAGCTTGTTTTGTGGCAACGATTTCACGATGTTCTTCGTGATCCACTTCAATTATTTTCTCTCGCAGACTCTCTGGAACAAGGATTCTTGACCCTCATAGTATAACTCCTTCCAGAGTTATGAACAGTTCAACTTTGACATTTTTGTATTTTTGATATTTACCATCACTGGTGAGAGGTCGAGTGTTTTGGTTCCATGACTGATGTATGATTATATCTTTCAACTTGAGCATGTCACCATCATGGCTCGTGGCAGTGATAATCTAGGCTAATGAAATAGTAGCTGGTGTGTTTGATTCTATAATGAAATTGATATGGCTCCAGCCATCTTGGATGAATTACCGTGACCTTGTATAGGCACTCTGGAAAAGTAGTCAGCAGGGTTCTGATCCTTAGTTGGATGATGCACAATGTTATAATTGTACTCTTGTAATCGTAGTCCACATCGTTCAATGTGAGAAGGCATCTTGGCCTTTGGATTGGCAAATATAGTCAGTAAAGCTTGAGGATCAGTTACCAGCATAAAAGGCTTTCCATACAGGAATACATAGAAATGTTCACAAGCCCATAACACGAATAAACTTTATTTTTCTGCTTGCATATGCCATAATATGCCTTCGAGCATTCAGATGTCCGCTGTGCTGTGCAAGGAAAGCGCCTAACCTGACTAGGATATCGTCAACCACAACCTCTGTATGAAGCTTCGGATTGAGGTATGCCATTTTAGTAGCATTCTCAATGACTTGTTTGATTTTCTTAAAACTTTTGCCACCTTCATGTGACCAATGAAAATAAACATTCTTTTTCGTCAAATCTCTCAATTGGGCACTTACAGTGGCAAAGTCTTGTATATACCTGGAACAGTAACTGGCCATACCAAGAAATGAACGTACCATAGAAATATCTTGTGGGGGATTGGCATTTGACAACGCTTGTACTTCAGCAGGATCAGGTGTCATACCCCCATCAGAACAGATATGGGGAAAGAATTTTTGCTTTGTCTTATGGAACTCACACTGTCTGCATTCTAAGTCAAACCTGCATCAGCAAGTAAACTACATACAAGTGTGAGAGCTTTATCGTGCTCTTTTTGTGTTGCTCCGAAAACCAATATGTCATCGCTATAATTGTCGAATGATGTCTTGAAAAAGTTCTGCAGCCGATGATACACCAAAACCTAGTCTTTTGTATCGAAACAGACCAAAATGAGAAAGGCTGTGATGTATCTGCAATGTTCTTCGAGTTCCAACTGATGATAGCCTTTATTCAAATCAAGGTGCGAGAAGACCTTTGCACCATTTAATTGTGTTATCATGTCAGCAATGTGTGGACCTGGATGTCGTTCTCGTTCAATTGCCTTGTATGCCTGATGCATGTCAATGCATATGCGTACAGTTCCTTCACTGTCCTTTTTGGGTACTACCACTATGGGAGAAACCCATGGCGTTGGATCAGTAGAACGCTCAATGATATCATGCTTAAGTAAAAATTCAAGTTCTTTTTCAACTGCTTCTTGTAAATGAAAAGCAACTTGTCTAAGTCGTTGAGCAACAGGATGGACATCCTAATTAATATTAAACTTTACATTAAGTTCATAGTATTAGGCTTTCCTAAACCATTAAACAACAAAGGGAATTGACTTATTATTTCGTGGTGAGCATTCATGTTGCAGTTTAAGGAAATCAGTCCCATATCAGCAGCTGAGCTGAAGCTGAGTACACAGGCACTTGATGCTGTGACTTGAAGCACATGGATGGGTTCCTGCACCTTAGTTATCTAATGTTTCATCATTGCTACAAATGAACCTTGATTTTTTAAGGGCTTTGATGCAGCCCATGTATACACTTTGGTTTTTGATGGCGTAAGTTGCGGTAATGTAGACAATTCATTATATTTCTCCTCAGGCATAATGTTTATCGATGCACCACTGTCGATAATGAAAGTTATCGAACAACCATTTATTTTCTGTGTGATCTTTGGACAATATTTGAATAACTTTGATGCTTTGGCATGTAGACTTTTCTTTGACATTTTTCTTCACGTGCAGTCAGTCCAACATGCGCACACTTTTTTTAGGTAAACATCGGCATGGCACAACCATCTTTTTCACTTTCACTTGATACTGATGTAGAAGAATTGTTTGACAATGATTGAGATGACAATCAACTTGTTTCAATGTCGATTTGTCTTAACTGATGTCACCAGTTGGCCTTGTGGGTGCGCATCTCATGTTGCTTCTGGAACATTCCGGTGGCCATATTGTCTTTGCGCCATGACACACTTGCTTTTTCCTTTGCTTTGCAAACCATCACAAAATGATTCTCCTTTCCACAGCCTTTACATATCTGTCCAATGGCGGGACATTTGCCTTCGTGTTGAAACGAAAATCCACAACTAAAACACTTCTTTTTATGTGTAGACATCACTTTGTGTCCTTCAGTCTTTTGCTGTGGCTTACTTTTGACACTCATGACTGATTCATTTTGGGCAGCTCCGGTCTCCATGTCAGCAGCTTGTCTATCAGCATGCTCTTCAGCTCTGGTAGCCATTAACACTCCAGACTAAGAGTTTCTCTCAGCATTCGTTGTTTGAATGAATCTGACTAGCATCCATCAATAACTCTAAGACATAAAGCTTCTTCATCATTACATTAATTGAACTTACAGTGTTGAATCTATCCACAAATTCATCATTGGTTTCACCAACTATCATTTCTATCATTCTTGACTGAAAATGTATCTTTTGTAATCAACATTGGTCATCGTATTAAATTTGAGATCCAAAGCTTTTTTAATCTGACGGTGGCATTTTCCTTATGACTGCTTTTACACCATCACTAGCAAGATTTTGAAGTATTTGATCATCCTTCTGTTATCAGTTTCTTCAAGTGCATCAATGAAATCTTCAGATGTCTCTATCCAAATGATCCATCTATCACCAATATTTCGCCTTTTGGCAATATCGAAAGGTGGTGGTAGTTTCAGGATGGTTGCAGCATTGTAACCATTCATGCGAGTGGCTGACATTGAAGGTGAAGCTCTTTCAGATATTGTCGGCTGTCCACTAGTACCAGCTTCATCGGAGCCAACTCTGAGGCCCTGCAGTGCATCGACCTCTGGATCATCCTGGACAGTCCGTGGGACTGTGACCTCTTATTGGCTCCATCGGAGCCCTTCTCTTTCTGGAGTTGTTCTGAGCCGCCACCGGGCAGCTTTGGTGGTGTGCCGCTTTAGGTAGTGGACAGATCAGTAAGCACAACTCAAGTGCTTCTTCTTGGGTCTCCTCGCCCGGTGCTGAGGTTGTTGAGCATCGCTTATTGAGGCACTGGTAAGTGCATTGACAATATGCTTGTTAATTGTTCTGTCAGCCTGCACTTTTATATATTTTGCTCTTATTAGAATACTGCAGTCTTTAGCGCTTCTTTTCGGTATCTGTACGTTTACACCTTTGGCAGTAATGCTCCATATAACTTCATCTTGTGCTGCAGTGAGGTACCTTTATGTATGGCCTAACCAGCAGGTTTTCGGCCAACGGCGTGTAGATTTTTTGCAATACTTTTGTTATCTTCAACTGCTTTACAGCGACTAGAGCAGTGCTTTGACAGTACATTCAGTTGATGTTGATTCCGTACTTTGACGACGCAACACATGGCACTCACGAGCAGTTTGCTTGGAGCTTGGCAAACTCTCTGGGAGAGCACTGTCGATCTTCGGGTTACTTATCTCATCCTCGTCTCCAGTTGTAGCGTCTTCCCCACCCTGGGTACCCGCCACACATGGAGCTTAGTATTACACGTCTTTATTCTTCTGGGTGTAACTACGAACTCAATATTCTAAACCAACCTTCATTGCTTTCCGCTCTAACACTTACATCACAGCTGTATGGAGTACATCAGGAGCCAAAAGGGTTCCGTCATTGCTAACTCGCAAGACACTACAGCAATGACCTGCAAATTAATTTGTTTTTGAGTGTCAACTAAAGTCATTAGCTATCACAGTTACACCTACGTCTCTCTTCAATTGCCTCATAGTTGACAGTGAATTCCCTTAAATTAAATATCAATAAAAGAGGGGTGATGATTTGAGATGCCCTTTCTTTCTTTGGGCATAAGTATGGTGGCCTGAATCGTAGGCTCGGTCCCAAATCCTATGGCTAAGGTCAGAAAACTAGGTTTTCATTTCAATCAGGATCTTTCCTTCACATCTCAGAGAAATCAAACCTCATCAACAAGCGTGTTTTAGTTTAACCTCTCCTGAAAGATTCTTCTCCATTTTTTATCTTAAAACATCCATAGAACTACATTTCAGGCAATTATTTCTGTTTGGATTAAGTATTGCAACTCCCTGTATCTGGGCTTAACCACATTTTTGATAAACAAAAATCAATTACAAATCATTCAGAAAATGGCAGCATGCTTTACTTTTTGCCTTTGTGTGTTTCCTTTTGTTGCACACTTGGTAAAGCTCCAGTGGCTTTTGGTAAAAACATATTATTTTCAAGTAACTTTGTAAATTTAACAGGACACTTTACAATTCTGCCCCAAAGCATTCGCATTTGGTTTCTCGCTACTAATCTTTTTCCTCTCTCAGATGCATCCATAGTCCAGTTGTTTGTTTCTACTTTCAAATGACCATGTTGTGGGGACATATTTTTCTGAGCTACTACTGCTTAAATCTGAAATATTATGCCACTGTCTCCTTGTGTTGTGTGATGTCGGAATAGCCCACTCTCTAGAAAAAGTTCAACACTTGACAGTATATATATATATATATATATATATATATATATATATATATATATATATATATCTGCTCGGAATGGTTCGAAGCAGCAGCCCCAAATTCCTTTTGCCTGGTGGTGCAATCTTCCACGGCCGGACTGCAGTGTTTCAATGTTTCCATGATGTGCCCTGATGTGAAGACGCACTCGCAGTGAATAGTTCATACAAAACCTTTAAATTTTCAAAACTCGCCATTTTCCTTCCCAGTAGATTAACCGCCTGACGCGTATCAGAGCAACATGCTCCTTTCTCAAAGGCTTGCCAGCAGTTCACGAATTAATTATACAGCCTCTCCTCTCACCTGCATGCTTTTATAATCATTGCCCTCCAGTGGGCCTCTCAGTGAGTGACAGTGTTCGTGCATGCTGGGATTTGAAGTAAGTATAATTTATTTTCTCTCCCTTCAGTGGGATTCGTGAATGGTGCTGCAATTAAATTGTTTTGTTTGATATATATAGCAGGAGTTAGCAAATGGTGTTTCACGAAAAACGCACTCTGAGGACGACAGAATATGCACGCAAATTTAATTTTCTTTACTCATCATTACGCGTCAAAAAAGGACTTCCCTTCTCCTAGATCTGAATAATACAATGTCGGCCATGTTGGAGAAGTCTCAAGGGAACAATCATGTATGGTAAACACAATGTAGAAATTACAATCATGACAGAAATAAAAATAAAACATACATACTCCAGAGCGGTAATACGTAATCAATTGAACGAAATACCTAATGTCAAATAACAAGTGCCTGGAGAGTATATCCCGCACCCAAGGAAAAATGGCTCAAGAAATGCTGTCTAAACTGGTAATACCAGTTGATACAATGATCATATAAACATGCACAACAAATGTCATAAATAAGTACTCCGTCACAAGACCTGCATATGCGCATATCAGGGGTCAATTGCCTGAATAAGATGAGGTTGTGACCAAGACACTCGCAGTGGCCCGGGATACCTGTTGATGGAGCTAAAACCCAAAAATGGTTCAATACATGGACAAGTGCCCAGATACAGATGGACGGTTGACTCCAGATGCCAACCACCAAATATTACAATGTAGGGACAAGTGCCCAAATGTGTATGAATGGTTGACAAGCAAAATGGGTAAAGTGCGTTTTATCAAACCACACCGTAGGATGTTGGGATGAATAAGGGTGGAATAGGGAAATCACAAGGAACATTCAGTCCGTTGAATCAAAGGACAAATACGATAACTACAAAAATAAAAAGGAAAAGCGTGAGCTAGATTCTTATCTGCCAGTGCTCCACCCAATCGTGCCAACGAAGAAAAGGATAGGGATCCCGTGTGCGTAGGCTATTACCTGAGCCACTGTGGGATCGACGAGGACACTATCCCTCATATAGCATGGCAGGAGGAACCTGACATTGTGTTAGGGAGGCGTGGAATACGCAAACATATGATACATTCGTAGTTTTCACTTGGCAACAATACGATCGCATGCAAATGGAAGAAGAGAGTGATAGGAGGGCGGCAGCACAGACATTGTTCACAAGGGCACCAGGAGTGAATGAATCATTGCCAAGAGATACCAACAGAGGACAACAGATAGAGGATAAAATGCGAAAATTGGAGAAGCTTAAGAAATCAGAGATATCAAAGTGGTGGGAGGCTATCTCACTACGGGACTATATTGACAAGGTTATGGTTCCGAGAGGATTGAAAATCTATACCATACCATCATATGATACCCCAAACCCCAAAATGCTAGAGGAATGAGCAGAGAATTCGGCAACAAGCTCAAGACATATGTTGGAGATACTTGTCAAATGTGCCTGGATAGACAGAGAATCTTTGCTCAAAGAAATAAAGAGTATCAATGATGACCTCAATAACAACAGTGAAAAAGAGAAGATTGAGAAGCTCATGGAGACAATGAAGATCAGGTTAAAAAATCATGAAGACGATATTAAGGAAAGAAAACAACGCAAATTGTACAGAGACTGCGAGGACTATGAGAGTGGGAGAATCCTAACCTTCAGCCAGAAATTTGATTATATGCCTAAACCACAAACCTCTGGCCAAACAACACCTGCCATATCAACTGAGACATCTCTGTCAGAACCAACAACCACGAGCAATAACGACACAGACACATCAGGTATATCGGGGAGCATTGCATCTGGAAGTGATTGTGGTGGAAAGCTTGCCACTTTTTTAGACGAGTACCGGCTCCTTCGTAGGGGCCGGCAGACATTGAGAGGAACGCCAACAACGAAAACAAAAGGCCGGGGAGCAGGACAGAGAGGAAGGGGGAGAGGAAGAGGCCAGGGAGGAGCTGGAAAAGACGAAAACAAATCCAACAAAGATGGGAAAAAAGGCAGAGAAAGAGGAAAGGGCCGCATGGGAACCAGCACTACAGGCTCCAAGACATCAACATGATGGATATCGATATGGTGAATAAAACCATTATTAACCTTTCATCCAGACAGTTAAACACCATGGAGAAAACCACTCTTTGCCTGGGTTTGTCATTTTGCCCCACTGTCCCTTTTAACTATACTGAGACTCGTATAGACTTGGTTAAGTACATTAAAAAACTAAAGCTTAAGAAATGGCATAGCCTTAAAAGAGACAGGTGGGTGAATTCTGGTGAACGCGCAACACGTGACCCTGATCTTGATATCAATATTGGGGACATTGATACTTTCTTGACCCTACATGAGTTACAGACTGAAGAAAATTTACAGAGTGGTAATACCAATACGGACACAATACTGGAAGCCATGGGTATCACCCTTGATACCGCAGCCAGTACTGGATTCAAACCTCATTCGACATTTTACCCCATACTACCACATGACAATATAGATAGCTTTCATGAGACAGTTACTAAAAATCTCATTAAATTTCGTCAAAAGACAAGGTTCAAAACCAAACCCAACCACAATCTTATTATTACACAGAAAGAAGCTCTGAAGTCCCTTGCAGATGACCCCAACATCATTATATGCCCTGCGGACAAAGGTGGAAACATTGTTTTGCTTACCAGGGAAATGTATATCGCAGAAGCACATCACCAACTAGGTGATAAAACCTTTTACATCAAAGTCAACAAAGAAACATACAACAGCAGTGTGGTTGACATTTGGGCAAACTGGTGGATTGGAAGGACAGGGGCATTTTGGAGTGGGAGGAATATTGTTTTTTAAAAAAAAGATTTCCCTAAACTTCCAGTGTTGCACCTACACCCGAAAGTCCACAAAGATTGTAACAATCTGCCAGGAAGACCGATTGTCTCTTCTAGAGGCAGTATCCTTGAAAATGTGTCAAAGTATGTAGACCACTTTCTTAGGGATTCAGTATCCAATCTCCCCTCGTATGTTAGGGACACTAAGGACTTCTTGGGGAAACTGGATGGTATTCATTGGGAGGAGGATTTTATCCTTATTACTCTAGACGCTAATTCCCTGTACACCATTATTGACCATCAGCAAGGAATTAAAGCATGCAAACACTTCCTTCGAACCAGACATGTGAATTTCAAAACCCACACTGACATAATTCTTTACATGTTTGAACATTGTCTTACTAACAACATCTTTCTTTTTGACGGGTCCCTGTTCAAGCAAGTATTGGGGACCGCCATGGGAACTTGTTTGCGCCCAGTTTCGCAAACTTGTTTTTGGGCCTATGGGAGGAAGAGATTTTCAAGGATAGTGATGGTATCCCAGAACTGGAACAGGTTGTCCTATTGTTGAGATACATATATGATCTGTTCCTTATCTGGAAAGGTACAGAAGGAGAGGCAACCAGGTTCATTGAGAACCTTAACAAGAACAACATTAATCTCATTTTGACACACCACATGAGCAAGACCGTGGTTGACTATTTAGATGTCAGAATAGAGATTGCACAGAACTCTATACAGACCAAATTGTTCTGCAAAGAAACTGCAGGGAACAGTTTATTGCATGCTCTGAGTAGCCATCCGGATACACTTAAGTGGAGTATCCCGTTTTACTTAGGGCTAAACGTAACTGTTACACAGAAGATGCCTTTACTAGGGAACAATCAGTCATGTGTAAAAGGTTCACAGAGAGAGGCTGCCCTCAATGCGTCCTCAAACAAGCTATGAACAAAGTCAGTAAAGTTACCAGAACGCAGACTCTGTTCAATTCAGTGCGTGACAGCAATGATGACGATGACAAGGTAACTAGGATTATCCTTACACACAGCAACAACTCTAAGGATATCCAGAGAATCCTGACTAGGAACAGGGATATCCTGACCAGTGATTCGATTTTAGGACACAGTGTAAAGGAGAGACCGAGAATTACCTATAGGAGGGGTCGCAGTCTGAGGAATATGTTGGTGCAGAGTGACATCACTATACCTAGATAGATGAAAGAACACAACCTCCAAGGTTTCTTTCCGTGTGGCCATTGCAAGGCATGCAGTAATAGCCTAATGCGCAAGGTGTTTGAGACAGCCAACCACAACGTCACCAGAAACATCACACAGTTCCTCACATGCAGTTCTACCTTTGTGATATACATTTTGGTATGCCCCTGTGGACTTAGATACGTGGGCAGTACAACACAGATGGTCAAGAAAAGGGAGTTGGAACATATGAGGGCCATCACCAACGACGACCCACATTATCCTGTAGTGAGACATTGTTTCCACAAGCATCTCTCTAACAGCTCTCTGTTGACCTACTATGCCATTGAACAGATACATAACAACACCCGGGGTGGGGATAGAGTATTGAAACTCAGAAAAAAGGAATCCAGATACATTGTTGACTTACAGACCAAGAGCCCAGAAGGGCTTAATCTGGATGAAGAATTAGGAGTTCACCTGAGGGATGACTCTTGTTGGCCGGCAGAACCGTGCCTTCCACTACCCACATCTTCTTCCTTAGTGCCTGAGGCTTAGGTACTTGTATATTGTATATAAATGAATGTAACAGATTCTATGTATAGATGATTTTAACATTGTTTTTCTTATCGTTTGTTTTTCAGGAGGAAAGGAAGGGGCACATTTGACTGCAACAGGACACGCACATGGGTTCCCTACCCTTTTCTTCGTTGGCACGATTGGGTGGAGCACTGGCAGATAAGAATCTAACTTACGCTTTTCCTTTTTATTTTTGTAGTTATTTTATTTGTCCTTTGATTCACCGGACTGAATGTTCCTTGTGTTTTCCCTATTCCACCCTTATCCACCCCAACATCCTATGGTTTGGTTTGATAAAAATGCACTTTACCCATTTTGCTTGTCAACTGTCCATCCACATTTGGGCACCAGTCCCTACATTGTAATTTTTGGAGGTTGGCATCTGGAGCCAACCGTCCATCTGTATCTGGGCACTTGTAGCTGTATTGAACCATTTTTGAGTTTTAGCTCCATCAACAGGTATCCCGGGCCACTGCGAGTGTCTTGGTCAAGACCAGGCCTGGGCGTAGTTCGCGGAGTTTTGCTACGCGGAACTCCGCGAAGTGACAAAAAACTCAGCGGAGTTCCGCAAGTGGCGGAGTGCAATGCGAACTGCCGTTCGCAATGGTCTTTCTGCCGCTTGGGTAGAAATTCTACCCGAGTGGCAGCTCGCGCTCGCGAACTTACCGTTCTCGAGTGGGGAAAACTCCGCTGAACTATGCGAAGCGCAGTTTTCGGCACTTCGCGAGCTCCGCGCAGCATGGATTGCAGAAAACTTGGCAAACTCCGTGAACGGAGCGGAGTTCACCGCCCAGGCCTAGTCACGACCTCATCTTATTCAGGCAATTGACCCCTGATATGCGCATATGCAGGTCTTGTGACTGAGTACTTATACCCGGAGCATTTATGACATTTGTTGTGCATGTTTATATGATCATTAAATCAACTGGTATTACCAGTATAGACAGCATTTCTTGAGCCATTTTTCCTTGGGTGCGGGATATACTCTCCAGGCATGTGTTATTTGACATTAGGTATTTCGTTCAATTGATTATGTATTACCGTTCTGGAGTATGTATGTTTTATTTTCATTTCTGTCATGATTGTAATTTCTACATTGTGTATACCATACATGATTGTTCCCTTGAGACTTCTCCAACATGGCCGACATGGTTCTGATTGTATTATTCAGACCTAGGAGAAGGGAAGTCCGTTTTTGATGTCCGATAAAACATGTATATGTATCATTGTATTGGTGTAATCTTGTCATGTGATCAAGGCTGCGTAATGATGAGTAAAGAAAATTAAATTTGCTTGCATTTTCCGGCGTCCTGAGAGTGCGTTTTTTGTGCAACACCGTTTGCAAACTCATGCTGTCTCCTATTACCGGCTTGCTCCGCCGGGACACGAACCACCTTCCTCGGGTCTGAAGGTCCCGGATGGAGCGTCTGCTTTTGGGAGAGAGATATATATATACATATATATATATATATATACACACACACACACACACACACACACACATATATATATATATATACATATATATTTATACATATATATATACATATATAGATATATAACTAATATCATATAGTAGGGATAGGCGAATAATTCCTCTGGCAGAGTTCGCTGAGTTTTGGCCATACCGCTTTCTGCTGGCAAAACTTCACCAAAGGCTGCGTGGTGGATGGTGGAGTTTTGTCTGGCATGCAGCACGCCAACATTAAGTTGGCAAGTGCAAGTGAGAATTTGCGGCCCCTAGTGTGATTTTTGGGCGCTAGAACGCCTCTCGGCGAGATTTCTCTATGTGGGTGGTCGAGGAAGGTCATGACCGTTCACGTTCAGAAAGCTGTAGCTCAAGTAAAAAATCTACTTGAGCGGCCAAAAGAAGCAGCACTCTTTGGCGCTCCATGTGGTGGCGTTCGCACTGATTTTACAGCACATCACAAGCTCCTGGTGCTGAAAATCACGATGTGTTGCATTCCGCCCGCTTGCGGAACTCCACGGAATCTCGCAGAGTTTTTATGTTACTCCACGAGTTCCATCCACTATATATATATATATATATATAATCAACAAACAAGAACTTCAATACCATCTACTAATGACCAAACTAAGGAACAACACCCAGATCATCATACGAAATTCAGACAAAGGGGGAAATCTAGTAATTTGGGTTAAAGAGGACTATGTGGATGAAGCAATGGGCCAATTGTCTGACAGGAACTGCTATCCAAAAAGTGACATACTATCTCTCAAAGCCACGTACAATGAATATTACACCAAAAATATTGGCGTGGAAAAGTGCAGGACTAATAACAATGCAAGAATACACATTTTTGAGAAACGACAACCGGACAATACCCATTATTTACTTCATCCCCAAGATTCATAAGAACCCTTTGAAGCCCCCAGGACGACCCGTAATATCAGCTTGCAACAGTCTACTGGAAAAGTCATCGCAGTATGTGGACTACACATCAGAGACACTGGGGAATTTCTGTCTAAAATTTATGATTTTGGGTGGCAGAAGGACTTCCTGCTAATAACCTTAGATGTAACAGCACTCTACACGAGTATCAACCACCAAGATGGTTTGAGGGCCTTACAATATTATCTTAAAAGAAGACCGGCCCAGTTTATACCACACAGTAAGATGCTTGTTAGCATGGTTGAGTTTTGTCTACAAAACAACATCTTTATGTTTCAGAGTGCACTATATCAGCAATTACGAAGTGTTGCAATGGGGGCCAGCTTCTCCCCCAGCTATGCCTGTCTCCACATAGGATGGTGGGAGGAGCTGGTACTGCAAAAATCGCATGAGTTGTACTTCCACAATAATGCTAAACTGTGGTTGCGGTTTATTGATGACCTTTTTATAATTTGGCAAGGGACCTTGTCAGAAGCACAGAACTTTATTGAGGGTCTCAATAGGAATGATATAAATCTGCAGTTCACGGCAACCATCAGTGCTGAATCAGTGAATTTCCTGGACGTCCAGATATACATAAGTGAGGGCAAGATAGAAACAAAAATACACAGGAAGCTGACTGCCGGCAACTCCGTGTTGCACGCAACCAGCGCCCAGCCGCGACATCTAATTCAAAGCATCCCTTATGGGGAAATACTTAGGCTTAGAAGGATTTGTAGTAATGAGGATGATTTAAAGGCAGCACAACTAGCAAGTAAAATCAGGTTCCTAGCGAGAGGATACTCCAACAAATGTATCAATTTGGCTATTAGCAAAAGCAAGGCATTAGCCAAGTTGGACCTACTCAGGAACCCTAAACCTCCAGAACAAACTCAGGCAGCCATTAACATCAACATGGCACCCAGTGAGGGAGAAGATGCCTTCAGAATGATTTTAGGCTATAGTAAACAGGAAAAAGCAATTAAAAAAATCATCAGAAGAAACTGGCCGATAGTCCTCAACGATCCTGTCATAGGCCAAATGCTACCAACTAAGCTTGCCATAACACATAGCAGGGCACCCTCAATGAAAGATTGCTTGGTAAAGAACAATCCCGACAGCCAAATAGGAGTCACGTGGCTAGCGCAGCGCAAAGTATTTTACAAATGCAAATTATGCAAAGCCTGCCAGTATGGCATAAACAAAACGTCGTACATGACACCATTTGGCAATAAGGAACGTGTCATAAGTAAGGCCTTAACCTGTAAGACAGATCATGCCATTTATGTGCTGGAGTGCCCATGTGGTCTACGGTATGTGGGAAGTACCAAACTTCAAGGCCACAAGAGGGTACTCCAACACATACGAGCCATCAAGAATCAAGACCAGTCCTACCCCGTGGCACTGCACTTTGGGGAAACACACAATTCCGACCCAAAAGATCTTAAATATTATTTAATTGATGCCGTCCTACCCAATAAAAGAGGAGGGAACCGGGAAAATGCCTTGCGTAAACTAGAGACCCGATATATTCTAGACTTAGATTTGAAACATCCGGGAGGACTCAACGCAACAGAATATCTCTACACATGTTTATAAGTTAGACGAGGGGGTTTGTAGTGCACATTAATATTGCGGCTGGCAAATAATGTAACAGTGTATTTATACAGGTCATGTATCCAGGTAAATCAAATATCGAACCGAGCCACCCTCCCAATCTAATTCACAGTTTTTAAAACTATTTTAGCTTTTTTTTCACTTTGGTGTAATTGGCACATGCACTTTTGAAACTTTACATGCACTAGCACTTTATGTAATCAGGAAGTTTACAATACTAATGTTTACAATCCAAGATATAAAATTACATTTGCACTAGCACTTTATGTAGTCAGGTAGTCTACAATAAGGATGTTTACTGGGAAATGTAACTGATAACTTTTGCACTAGATGTATTTTACATGAACTAGGTGATTGTTTTTAAGCAGTTATGCGCCACCATGAAAAATTAGATTTTAATGGTCATTCAGGACTAACAATATCAGCAACAGCTATGTAGTCGAGCAGAGGAAGATAGCTATTTCAAGCTTGATGAGGCCAACTTGTTAGATGGTATTTATACCAGGATTGAACCAAATTGCATAATATTGTATCCCATGACTTTATTTGCGCCAAGAAAGGCAGGTTGCCCCCCAATCATGGCCTGAGTAAGAGTACAATGTCTGTAAACATTAAGTAATTTGTCTATGTCCATGACTACCAATATATGTTGCACTTGTCACTTTTAGAAATGGTTGAAAAAATGGTAGAAAAAGCAAAGTGAGGCTGTGGAGCGCGTCATGTGATCAAGGCCCCTCGGGGCTGAAATGCGTAATGGCTATTTGTTAACAGAAAATAAAGGAAATTTTACCAGCACTGAATTGATGGTCCGTGATATATATATATATATATATATATATAAGCTCCAAGATTTGCCCAGCTGGCAGGGACGCACTCCGGAACCAGTAATGCCATACAGACTTCGCAGCCCATGAATTGCAGCCTGACGCGTTTCATACAATCTTCCTCAGAGGCCGTTCTCATGTGTTCATTGGCTCAGGAGCCACACCTTTATTTCAAATTTGCTGCCTTCTGATAGGCTCCCGCTCCAATGAGCAATTCAGCAGTCTCCCACAGATTTGTGGTACTTGTAGTGTGGCGCTAATTTTCCCTGGATGGGTGCCAAGTTCACACGATCACTGATTCATACCCTGTATGGGTTCCATGCGCTTTGAAGTCTCTCATTCCGGCACTGCTTTCTTCGTTGCAGACTGGACACAATTTCCAGCCCACCGACCCGCTTACACTCTCGCGGTGGTGCGTCCCCCGCGGCAGGGCGTGCCGCGTGTAAATGAAAGCTCCAAGGTTTGCCCAGAAGGCAGGGACGCACTCCGGAACCAGTAATGCCATACAGACTTCGCAGCCCATGAATTGCAGCCTGACGCATTTCAAACAATCTTCCTCAGAGGCCGTTCTCATGTGTTCATTGGCTCAGGCGCCACACCTTTATTTCAAATTTGCTGCCTTCTGATAGGCTCCCGCTCCAATGAGCAATTCAGCAGTCTCCCACAGATTTGTGGTACTTGTAGTGTGGCGCTAATTTCCCTGGATGGGTGCCAAGTTCACACGATCACTGATTCATACCCTGTATGGGTTCCATGCACTTTGAAGTCTCTCATTCCGGCACTGCTTCCTTCGTTGCAGACTGGACACAATTTCCAGCCCACCGACCCGCTTACACTCTCGCGGTGGTGCATCCCCCGCGGCAGGGCCTGCTGCGTGTAAATGAAAGCTCCAAGGTTTGCCCAGCTGGCAGGGACGCACTCCGGAACCAGTAATGCCATACAGACTTTGCAGCCCATGAATTGCAGCCTGACGCGTTTCAAACAATCTTCCTCAGAGGCCGTTCTCATGTGTTCATTGGCTCAGGCGCCACACCTTGCTGCCTTCTGATAGGCTCCCGCTCCAATGAGCAATTCAGCAGTCTCCCACAGATTTGTGGTACTTGTAGTGTGGCGCTAATTTTCTCTGGATAGGTGCCAAGTTCACACGATCACTGATTCATACCCTGTATGGGTTCCATGTGCTTTGAAGTCTCTCATTCCGGCACTGCTTCCTTCGTTGCAGACTGGACACAATTTCCAGCCCACCGACCCGCTTACACTCTTGCGGTGGTGCGTCACGGCATGAGAACGGCCTCTGAGGAAGATTGTTTGAATCGCGTCAGGCTGCAATTCATGGGCTGCGAAGTCTGTATGGGAGTGCGTCCCTGCCAGCTGGGCAAACCTTGGAATATATATATATATATATATATATATATATATATATATATATATATATATATATAGCCTTCCGTACAACTCACAATTCCGCGCGCTCTCAGAAAAGGAGGACTCTGTGGTCGTAGTGTCCACTGCTGTGTTTATTCACAACGCGTTTCGCTTTCCCTGAAAGCTTGATCACGTGAACCGTGCAACCAATGTCGGCAACAATTATAGAGAGTCGATGGCAATGAAAATAAACAACGGACATACATATGAGTAGCGGCAGCCATCTTGGAATGGTTAGAAACTGAATAATACATTCCTATTGTAATACACACATGGATTGTAGAAGTATCAGACAGTCAATTTGTAAAATACAAATTACAAAACGATGTGCCCAGTCAGTAGTGACAGAGATCGAAATAAGACATGCTACTGGTTAGCAACAAAATGCACAACTAAGTGAGACATTTATAGGTAGTCCAATAAAGTTACAAGTGAAATGGGCTACTCCGCACCCGGTCTTCTAAAATGCAAAGCGGCTGTGCCTAAAGTACCTCTAATCAAAATAATCCTTGATGCATCTCTCTACCAGCTGTAAATTATATATATAACCGTGTCTGTAAAACCTACTGCTGAAAAGGTATCAAATGTACGATATGTGCGTTAACATGGAGATGTCCGCCACAAACCTTTTACCTATGCTCGACCAGTGCCAAAATTGGTATCAAGAAAGTATCAACAGTAAGATAGATCCCCAAGTGGGAAAAGTCGTCAACCATGTAGACAACACTCAAGTCGGCCAAGCAGTGTCATCGTACATTGTCAATAAAGTTACAAAGTTGTGAGCACACTACCCTGCTCAACACGCGGTCTTCTACAATGCAGAATGGCTGTGCCTGTGCTCACCTATGTAGCGCGTGAGCATACAGACACGTGGTGGACTAAAAAAAAAATATATATATGTACTTTCAGAACAACAGCTGCGTAGAAAACATGTGTGCCCTCCTGTATCATACTTGTTGTAGGTGTAATACAACAACATCAAAAGCAGTTCTCCTATGTGCATATGGGCAAGTGCCCAATGTATATCTCATACATGTATGCAAGTCCAAATGGAACATCATCATAGCCACAAACTCAAAAAAACGTTACCGACATACTTCAATGTGACAATGTGCTCATGAAGAGAAAAAAGGGGGTAGGTGGCCCGTGCTGGTGAGTACTGGTGAATGGGCCCCTTCCTTTCCTCCTGTGAACGAAACAAAAGAACAAAGTGATTAAAACCAGGATCATCTGTCCTGTAATATTAACATAATATAACATCTACTCAAAACCTTACATTCATAAAACTTGCTCAAAATTCCAATGCTTAAATGGTCATTGTTATGGAAGAAAGATCAGAGATTGACGGAAATCATGGGAAAAAATGTATACACAAGAAATGAGGAGAACATAAATCTATACGAGAGAGAATGGAGGAAAAGGGGGAGAAAGGGGGGAGGGGAAGAGAAGGGGGTGGAGAAAACAGAATGATCTAATTTTATGAGAGGCGGAACATCTAACAATTGCGCGAAAATGACACACCCCGCAATGTTTCATGACCACTATTGTTCTTTCAAGTGTATTGAGAGTTCTTCCTCTTGGTTCAATCCTCCCGGGTTCTTGGTTTGGAAGTCTATAATGTACCTAGACTCCCTTTGTCTCAGATGCAAAACCCTGTTGCCACCTCTAGGATGTTTCACTATCTGTTCCAAGATGAGATAACTCATCTCTTTGGTATTGGAGAAATGTTTTTCCCTAAAATGGCGTGCCACAGGGTATTTGGGGTCAAAGTTGGTGATGGCCCTACCATGCTCTAAGATGCGCTTTTTGGCCATACACGTGGTACTCCCTATGTACCAAAGTTTGCAAGTGCATTCTATGGCATATATCACAAACGTGGAGCTACACGTGAGGAATTGAGTAAGTTCCTTGCTAACACCGTTGTACACAACCTGTTTGTGAAACTTACTGTTGTTACATGCCTTGCAGTGGCCACACGGGTAGAAACCCTTGAGACCATGTTGTTGTCTTTGCGGATAGGTGGTGATGTCACTATGTACTAACATGTCCCTGATATTCCTACCTCTCCTATATGTAATACTAGGTCTATCAGGGATAATGTCACCAATGACATTATCACTTTTGAGGATATCCCAATTTCTGGTCACAATCCGTTTGATGTTACAGGCATCAGAACTGAATGTCATGATCATTCTCGACTTATTGTCCTCAGTGTCATGCTTCTCTGGCTCATCTGAAATGGTCGATGTTCTATCCACCAACCCCGCTCTCTCACATGCTCTCTTCAGCACCCATTTGGGATAACCTCTCTCTCTAAAGCGCTTTACAATGTTGTTACTTTCCAGCTGGTAGGTTTCATCAGTGTTACAATTCCTTTTAGCCCTCAGCAGTTCCCCATAGGGGATGCTCCATTTAAGGGTCTCGGGATGGCTGCTGAGGGCATGTAGAACACTATTGCCAGCGGTGGATTTCCTAAACAGAGATGTGTGTACTGTATTCTGTTTTACTTCCAGTTTGACATCGAGATACTCAACATCAGTCCTACTGATGTTGCCACTCAGGATGATGTTAAGATCATTCTCATTGAGTTTCTTAATAAACTCTCGTGCCTCATCTTCAGACCCTCTCCAAATAATGAACAGGTCGTCGATGTAGCGAAGCCACATCGACACATGTTCAAAATCAGATTGAAGAGCAGGGTGGACCAAAATGCTCTCCTCCCAGCGTCCCATAAAGAGATTCGCAAAACTGGGAGCGAAACACGATCCCATAGCTGTCCCGGTCACCTGCCGGAACAGAGTACCATTGAACATAAAGATGTTGTTGGTTAAACAGAACTCTGTCATGTCCAACAACATCTGTGTATGCTCTCTAAATCTCACCGGTCTGGCATTCAGGTAGTGCTTGCAAGCCTCCAACCCCTGCTGATGATTAATGATGGTATAGAGGCTATGCACATCCAAGGTGATAAACAGTGATTCCTTATCCCATTCTAGATCCTTTATCTTTTTGAGGAAATCCTTTGTGTCCCTGATGTAACTGGGTAGATTGATCACATACTCCCTCAAAAAATGATCAATGTATTTGGAAATATGCTCAGCTACACTCCCTCTGGATGAAACAATGGGACGCCCGGGGGGTCTAATAGGGTCCTTATGAACCTTAGGGAGAAGGTAGAGTACTGGGAGGACTGGATAATCTCTTTTGAGATAACCATACTCCTCCCATGTGAGGATACCTTTATCCTTCCACATCATGAGCAAATCCCAAATGGTTGTAATGCTCATATTGTAACTGTCAGTGTTGATGGGTTCATAAAAGTTCCTGTCATCAAGTTGTCTGCCTGCTTCCATGATGTATTGTTCTCGATCAAGGATGACAACATTGCCCCCTTTGTCCGCCGGACGAATGACAATGTTGTCATCCTCCATGAGAGATTTGAGGGCCTGTCTCTGATTGTACGTGAGATTGGTGTCCCCATTCATGTTATATCTCCTATTTTTGTGTCTGGAATCGTTTAACGCTTTACTAACACACTCGTGAAAAGTATCAATGCTGTCATGAGGTAAATTGGGCAAAAAACTAGACTTGGGTTTAAAATTGGTGACCGAGGAGGCATCAGTAGTAATATCCAACACGGCAAGTAATTGTGTTGGGGTGATGTCTTGATCTGTTGTCACATCACTCTGACCCAATTCTAGCATAGTATTCAAAACATCAATATCCCCAATGTTGAAATTGCAGTTAGCGTTGTCAATATCTCTACATGCAGCTCTACTGTTATCACTACCTTTAAGTTTATGCCATTTAGTGAGTTTAAGTTTTCTGACATATTTAAAGAGATCAATTCTTACGTCTGTATAATTCGAGGAGTAAAAGGGACAGAAGGAAAGTCCAAGACATAAAGTCCTTTTCTCAATGTCACTCATAGATCTTGTTGAAAGGTTAATGATAGTTTTATTGACCATTGTGTCATCCATCAATAGGCTCTTCTTGCACGTGTTTTGTTGTTTCCCATGCCACGACCTCTGCCTCTTTTGATACCGTTGCCGGATTCTTGCTCGCCGATTTCTACGTGTCCTCTTCCTCTGCCTCGTCCCCGTCCCTTCTGGCCTCTTGTCTTTGGCATTGGGGTTTCTCTCGTAGTCAGTTGGCCCCTTCTCAATGTCCGATACTCGTCTAAAAAAGTCAGTTGACGAGTGTTGCGCTCCTCTGGTATAACACTATTGACAGGTATGTCAGACTCACTCTCGCTTGTTGTGGCGATCTCAGCCCCTGATGTTACTTTAATGGTGTTGTCATCCTCGCCTTCAATTGATCCTTGTTTGTAGAGGTGATCATATTTGCGACTGAAGGTCAGTATTCTTCCACTGTCATAATCGTTGTAATCACGGATAAGTTTCCGCTGTTTCCGTGCCTTTATATCGTCTTCATGTTTTTTGAGACGTTCCTTTATGGTAGTTAAGGATTTGTTCAGTGCTTCGGTCTCCATGCTTTTGCTAAGGTCTTCCATTAGTTCTTTAATTTCTTCAAGGATTACATCGCGATCCAGCCACGCGTATTTAATCAGAATCTCCAGCATTCTTCTGGAGATTTGACAAGAATTCACTGACCATTCCTCCAACATTTTTGGATTCGGTTTCTCATACGTTGGATCCCATGCAGTCCAGAAGGAGTGTGTTCATGTGTGATATATATATATATATATATATATATATTCACTGAAAAAACCATAGGTTTCAGACACGTTATAGTTAGAAATTAGCATTTAAAAACCTTTGAAATTCACTGAAAAAACCATAGGTTTTAGGGACAGTTATAGTTAGTTGGACATTTCACTCGTACAAAACCATAGAAATTCCCCCGTTATAGTTAGTTCAGCTAACTATAACTTGCGCCTCGCAATGCACTGCTGATGACGTCACATATTACATCACTCATGACATGGTCAGTGACATCACTGATGACATCTCAAATGACATCACTGATGACATCATCCAGTGACTATGTGTTTCTGTAAAGTTTAAATATGTTTAATATATATAGGGAAAGGTGTATTGAAGAATGAGTGGGTGTATAAGTGTCTGAATGGATGATTTAGTAGGTGCGTGACTGACTCTATAAGTGAGTGATTAAACGTATCTTACTGAATGCATGGGTTAGTGACTAAACTGTGTGAATGTCTGTTGGTGTGTAAGCGGCTGCATGGGTTTGTGAATAGCTACATGAGTGCCTACATGGGTTATTGATTGGTTGTCTGAGTATCTGTATGGGTGCCTGAGTGTTTGTGTGGGTGGGGTGTGTGTGACTCTCTGCATAGATGTGAGTTGGTGATTCACTGGGTGGATGGTTTCAAGAGTGCATCTGTGATGGACTGTATGGATGGGTGAGTGTGTGTAAGAGTGTGTTAGTGAGTGAATGTATGTCCCAGTGGTACATGTGTGAGTAACTACATATGTGAAAGGCAGTATATATGTGTGTTGGAGTATATAAATAGCTATAAGTGAGAGTGTGTGATTGTGAGAGTGACTGTATGGATGAGTGTGTGCTTGTATCAGAGAATGTATAAGAGCGTAAGAATGTGCTAGTATTTGTATGAGTAAGTGAGCTGGTGTGTGTATAACTGTATAGGTGAGTAAATGGGTGGGTGCTTAATTTTTGGCATGACTGACTAGGTGTGTGAGTACCTCTATGGATGAGTGGCGGTGTGTGAGTGTTTATATAGGTGTATGAGTGCATATAATAGTCCTGTACTGAGTGACTATAAGTATGAGTGACTGTACGGGTGAGTGAGTAGATGTGTGTGTGTAGACCTAAGAATCAGTGAGTGTGTATATAGTAATTGGTGTTGGAGTGTCTATGGTTTTGACAATGGCAGTCTGTAATTTACAGTGGGTGTATCAAAAGTTATATTAGGGTGTGAGGAGGTGCATCAGATTATCACGTGGATGATCTCATCAGTGATGTCATCAGTGATGTCATTTGAGATGTCATCAGTGATGTCATCAGTGATGTCACTGACCATGTCATGAGTGATGTAATATGTGACGTCATCAGCAGTGCATTGCGAGGCGCGAGTTATAGTTAGCTGAACTAACTATAACGGGGAATTTCTATGGTTTTGTACGAGTGAAATGTCCAACTAACTATAACCGTCCCTAAAACCTATGGTTTTTTCAGTGAATTTCAAAGGTTTTTTAAATGCTAATTTCTAACTGTAACGTGTCTGAAACCTATGGTTTTTTCAGTGAATTTCAAAGGTTTTTTAAATGCTAATTTCTAACTATAACGTGCCTGAAACCTATGGTTTTTTCAGTGAATTTCAAAGGTTTTTTAAATGCTAATTTCTAACTATAACGCCCCTAAAACCTATGTTTTTTTTAGTGAATTTCAAAGGTTTTGTAAATGACAATTTTTAAATGTATTAATTGTTATATTTATTTTTTTGATACTGATTTACTAAATTTTTTTAAACTATTTATTTTTACATATTTTATTTTTTAAATTACATTGTAATTACATTATACATTACATTACAAAATATACTTTCTCAGAATGAATTACTTTAGTTTAAATACTTTGCAAATAGGCAATAGACTTTTAAGTACAGTAGTTACAGTTGTTGCAATGGGCAACACAATTTCAAACAGAATGCAACATTGAGCTCAATGTGAATTTCTAGTTAAATGCAATTAGTTACTTTATGGATTACTTTTCTAACCACAGGACTGGATCCTAGATTCAGTCCTGGGACATCTCCTGTAAACAGTTGAGTAAAAGCGTTTTGGTTACAGTAGTGATTTTTAAGGAATATTATTGTATTTTAAAAGTTGACACTTCGAAACTTTTTCACATAGAATCACCAATGTTATCCTATGGGAGGAAATTCACTTAGCAGGTAAGTAGTGTTATCGTTACTTTTTCTTACTCAGTGGTGGATCCTGTATCCAGCACTGGTGCATCTCCTGTAAACAGTTGAAAGAATGCGTTTAAGTCATACAGGCGATTTTTAAGGAATATTTGTAGTTTGTGAAAATCGACACTTTGAAACTTTTCTGCTGAAAACCAGACAATGGATTCCAATGGAAGGAAATACAAGTTACTGGTAAGTACGGTTAGAATTACTTTTCAGGGTCAGTGCTGGGCTAAAAGATGCAGCACTGCGTTCTCTCCTGATAACAGGTGAGTAAATTGGAATTCGTAGTTCGGCTGATTTTAGAGGAATATTATAAAGTTCCAAAACTCCACACTTAGAAGAATTTCCAAGTGAAACCAGTCAATGTTACCCTATGGAAGGAAATTCAAGTTACTGGTAAGTACGGTTAAAATTACTTTTCAGGATCAGTACTGGGCCCAAAGATGCAGCACTGAGGTCTCTCCTGATAACAGGTGAGTAAATCGGAATTCGTAGTTCGGCTGATTTTAGAGGAATATTTGCACAATGGTGAAGGAAGGGGTGGGGCCTGAAGTGACATGTCTGCAAACACGCCCTGTGGCGCCTTTTAAGTTGGAGAATTAATTCCTCCTCAATCCTGAGGGTCCCTAGGGCCAACTAGCCCACCAGGAACCTCCAGTATGCGCCAGGGGGCTGCATTGCAGAGAGGTGTACAGAGGCCACGCCCCTTTTACAACACTCTGCAACGCAGCTCCGTGGTGCTTACTGGAGGTACCTGGTGGGCTAGTTGGCCCCAGGGACCCTCAGGATTGAAGAGGATTTAATTCCCCATCTTAAAATGCGCCACGGGGCCTGTTTGCACACATGTCACCTGAAGCCCCGCCCTCCCTTCACCACTGTGCAAACGCGCCCTTGGCGCATTTTAAGTTGGGGGATTAAGTCCCCTTGAATCCTGAGGGTCCCTGGAGTCCAACTAGCCCACCATGTACCTCCAAAAGCGCCACAGAGCTGCGTTGCAGAGAGGTGTAAAAAGGGCGTGGCCTCTGTACACCTCGCTGCAACGCAGCCCCCTGGCGCATACTGGAGGTTCCTGGTGGGCTAGTTGGCCCCCAGGGACCCCCAGTATTCAAGGGGAATTTGTTCCCCATCTGCAAACGCGCCAGGGGACGCGTTTGCAGACTGCAACAGGGTGGGGGCGGGGCCTCCGGCACGATGCCGGTCTTTTAAAAAAAAAAATGTGTATGGGAGGGGGGCTGCGTGGCCCCCCTTCCCTTGGCCTCTTTTGGCCCCGGGGACCCCATCCCCCGAGGCATGAGGATTTAAATTTTTTTTTTTTAAATTAAAATAAAACGGGAAGGGGGCCGCGTGGCCTCCCTTCCCTGGGCCTATATTGGCCCCGGGGACCCCATCCCCCGGGGCAGGCCCTCTTTCTTATCAATTTTAAATATTTGGAGGGGGGCTGCATGGCCCCCCTCCTCAGGCCATTTAAGGCCCCAGGGACCCAATCCCCCGGGGCCGGCCTTTCCGTTTCTTTTTTTTTTTTTTGGGGAGGGGGGCCACGTGGCCCCCCTCCCGGGCCACTACTTGCCCCGGGGACCCCATCCCCCGGGGCTGGCCCTCTCCGTTGGGGACTGTGGGGGGGTCCCCAATCCCCCCACAGTTCCGCCGGCTCCCCACGTCCCTTGGGAGCCGGCATTGCTTTTCCACATGGGGAGCTGCTAAGATGCAGCTCCCCGTGTGGAAAGCAATCTGCTTTGAATTTTGGAAGAGAGAGCAGGTTTCCTGCCTCTCTTCCAAAATCCAAAGCAGTTTGCTATGACAGGACGGGAGCCGCGAGGCTCCCGCCCTGCCATAGCAAACTACAGTGTCCCGGGGGTAGGCACCCCGGGACACTGCAGGAGCCGGGGGGTTGCGGTCCCCAGGGCCACCACAGGCTCCAGGAGGGGGGCCGCGTGGCCCCCCTCCCTTGAATTGCACAGCCCCGGGGAGGTGGTGGTCCACGGGGCTGCAGGAGGGCAGGAGAGCCCTCCCGCACCATATTTTTCATAATGCCCCGGGAGGTGGCGGTCCCCGGGGCTTGGGGGGCCTTAGAGGCCCCCCATATAAAACATAAACCCACCCCCGCATGCCCCCAGGACTTGGGCCACCCGGGGGCAAAATACATTCGAAGCGCGGGAGACCGCGCTTCGATTTTTTTTTTTTTTATCGGCAGTATCCACGCACCCTGAGCGCATCCTGCCGATTTAAAAAAAAAAAAAAAAAAAAATGCTTTTTTCTGCCCAGGGGGTCCTTGTGGGACCCCCTGAGCAGACCTAGGGGGTCAGGGTGTTTCTACCCTGCCCCCTTTGTGCATTTTGCACACTTGCGATTTTTTTTTTCTCAGGCGGGATTCGCGCACCCTAAGCGCATCCCACCGATTTAAAAAAAAAAAAAAAAAAGCTTTTTCTGCCCAGGGGTCCTTGTGGGACCCCTGAGCAGACCTAGGGGGTCAGGGTGTTTCTACCCTGCCCCCTTTTGCGCTTTGCGCACTTAGTTTCTGTCCCTCGGTTCTACCGAGGGAAAATGGCTGCCAACACTTCCTGATTTGGAGTGTTGACAGCCAATTAGCATGCAGCTCGTGATCGGGAGGGTGCGCGAATCCGACGCGGCCATAGATATATATGTGATTTTCATTTTGATTTTCACAGGAACTACTGAACGGATTTACACCATTTAACAAAAGGGTTTTTTCTGAACCAAGAACTACCTCTTTGCCAAATTTGGTGTAATTCCGTTCAGCAGTTCGGGCTGTAGCCGTGGCTAAAGTTTCCTATGGGAAAATGAATGGGGAAAACACGTTTTGGGACCCCCCTTTTTTCTCGGCCCCCGCTTGAGGAATCACCCCGAAACTTTCAGGGTAGGAGCGGACCGGAGCGGGCCATAAAGTTTGAAAATTTCGCGAAGCTTCGTCAACCGACGCAAGAGTTATTTCAAATAGAATGTCGCGGATTTCCAGTAGATTATATATATATATATATATCCAAAACAACCTCCAACAGCGCCGAAGGAAGGAGCCACAGGCAGGGAATTCAGACGAGGTTCTTTATTAGAAAGCAGATAAGGCATAATGCATTTCGGCTAATGCCTTCCTCAGATGCCACTGCCCAATTGAAAGTCTGTAGCGTCCAGCTTTGAACTATTTCTGCAACACTCCCTAATTACGGAGTAAGCGCCTCCCCCAACCATGTGATCGTCCACTGAGTTGCCACGATGGTAGACACTGCAACTCCCAGAATGCTTCAAGCCTGGGCCGGCGGAACGTGGAGAAACCAAAGTTGAATCTTTGTGTTATAAGGCGTCTGCAAAGCTGGGCGCACTTTATCCAGTCCAAACTAAAATCTTCAGAACCCCTCGAGTCCCCGCACTGCGTTTCAACCTGCAGGGTACAGGTCCGCTGGGTCGTGGGCTGGTTACAATGCACCAGCTACCTCCGTGAAGTCACGGACTGCCAACTGGCAGCATCCCTTCCCCAGCCATCCATACACTCGACACGCATTGATAGATGAATATCTCCACAACGGATCGACGATAACAACAAACGGTGAGCAGCGGGTAATATCCTTACCTGATATCTGCAGCCGATTGACCCGGGAGGGGTCCGGAGCTGAAGTGGATGCCGAGCGCCGGAACGTCCAGTGGATGAGTGTTCGGGCTTGGTCAGCTGGCGGATCCATGTCTGGAGCGTGCGGCCTATTTCCCCTCTGCTGCTGGGCTCACGGCTGACTCAGGTGGGAATCGGAGGTGAGCCGGGCTGGTGTGAGTGCCGAGCTGTGACTCCGCTCCCTCTGGTGAGTCCCCCTACATCACGGGGCATCGCTGGTGGGGTTGCGGAGCCCTTGCGCTGTTGCCACGGGGTGAGTCCCCTGCCCTCATGGGACGTCGCTGGTGCTGATGATAAGCTCCGGCCGCCGGAAGAAGCCCCCTCCCTCACCGGCCTCCGCTCCATGCTCCTGAGCCGGTGGCGGTCTGCCCCAGTCAGGCGGTCTGGAACGCCACGAATCAGGACTTTACTCCGGGCTATTTACGTATCCAGCTGGCGCATTCGGTGTCCCGGGTGTACCGGAGATTGAAGGTGGGCTGAGATGCTGCCTTCGAGGGTGGGACTGATGGCGCCACGCTCTTGAGTGACTCCTTGCCGGGTTTGGTTGCCTTTGAGTCACGGCTGAGTGCGGCATGATGGCCCGACTCTAACCGGTGTGATTTTGAATTTTGTGCGGTCTGACTCGGTGAAATCCGATCCTGAATGGCCTTACCGCGCTCGAAATACATGAGGCTTGGTGCGGCGGAAAGGAGAGGCTCTTGGCAGTCCCTGATGATGTCTGAAGGGGGAAACACACTCAGGGTCCTTTGAGACGCTTGGGTCCTCGGCGTTACCCCTCCGCTGCTGCCTCCTCTGCCCTGATCGGGGGACTCCTGTTTTTTGGGTTGAACCAGCTGTCTGAGCCCTGACAACTTTGGCCTCCTGATGCGACTAGCACTCTCTGAGATGCAGCTAGAAACAGTCCAGTGACGGCGGTCTTGCTAACCTTGTCTTGTTTTTGGGACCCTGGCCGGGTGGGGGTCCTCACTCTTGGCGCCCATTTTGTTTGTTTTAGTTATTTGGCTCACCATTTTGTCCCCCTTCCTCAGGCCCAGAGATGACGCCCCTTACCTTGGACCTGAGGCTTTGGCAGTAAGGGAAATAGAAAAAGGTCTTCCTCCTCTGCACTCCTAGGGCGGCCATCTTGGAATGGAGCCCTTTTATTCTAAAGACTATACCAATTTGACTGGTTCCCTTGTCAATTATCTCCGAAACCGAAATAGTTCCAACTGATACCGATTCCTACCCAATCTATTTTCGTAAGCTTGATCCTAGGCTTTCAATAGCAGCTTGTCCTTGAGCTTGTAGACTGCGACTCTCTCCAAAGCATCTCGATTTTTCTCCCCATTTTGGGAGTTGGACCTACTACAGGAATAAGCCAAACTATTTTAAGGCAGCCGACCTACTATCCTACACCACATTAATTTGAGGTGTTTTTACACCTTCTTGCTTGTCTAATATTTTTGACACGAGGTGATGTTTACCCCTATTATGTCTTTTTAGGTCTGAGCGCCTCCCTTGTAATTTAGCCTGAATCAGCTGCAGGATATTATTAATCATATGCTCTTTTTGCACCCTTACGGATTTACCGTATGTCGTTTCTCTATGCATTGAACATTCCCTGTAATCTAGCCTAAGCTGCTGTAGGACATTATTAGTCTTATATCTGAATGTGTATTGTAATTGTAATTTAACGTGAACTGCTGCATGTTACTTTTTAATCTTATGTTCTATATGCATTCTTACTGATCTACCTCTTTTGATTCTTTATTGCACTGAATGTTTCATGTAATGCAGACGGAACAGCTGCGGGATATTATTAACCATATGTTTGAAGATTTATGGTAATTCAATGTTATGCCTTTATGCTTCCTAACGGATCTGCCTTATTCCGATTCTTTAAGGCACCGAATGTATCTTTACATGCGGCTCGACAATCCAGTACAATACACTTCCTGTAGCTTGACAACGCACGCAACTTCACAGAACACACTCACCGCTCTGGGCTCCACTGAACTGTTAATGCCTGTAGTCTTTTCTAATCTTTCTTTTGCCTCCTTTTCTCATCTCACTCTTTCGTCCTGGCTTTTAATCAGGTTTTTCGCCACCTCTTTCTCACATGCCGTATGGTTCTTCTTAATCTGCTAATCACCTTTCCTGATCCACCCCCATCTCCCCCTTTACTTTCCCTTGGAATGCCCCCCCACCGCTCACCCTCATAACTCGGCTCCTCCCCGGGGGCTCACTCGAGTCCCTGGCTTTCTCCCCTGTTTCCCCTTAGTTCACTTCCCCTCCCCTCCTCTCCTCGCCCCTTTCCTTTTTCCCTCCCTCATTATTCTTCCCTCCCCCCATGACCTTTCTAGAGGATTAACATGCCTCCCCGCAATCACCCCCTCGTGACACCGGATTCACCCATTACTAGACATGGCCCCAATTCATGGACCATCCTTTACCCCCCTAACCTCTCTAAAAATGCTAAGAAGAATTTTAAGCACAAATTATTAATACGTCACCAAGAAACCTTATTCATCGATAACTACCTCAGTCTCACCTCCACGATAAAAACCAACTACATCTTCTACTCCAAACGACCCTCCAAATGGAAAAGTATCTTCCTCAACCACCTCCCCATCTTGAAATCTTGTAAAATCCCATATGGTCTGAAACTGTCTACCTCCCCTTCCCCTGCTTTTCAAGGCGAAATTGACATCTCTATTTTCAAATCTGGTAACATCCTCATTCAAGCCTCAGAAAAGCACCTCACCATCTTTGAACACCATTACAGCACCTTATCTTATCTTCTATCGAAATCTCCCTCCGACCCTCCAGCCTCCCAATCACATGTGGACCTCCCTCCCTCTCTCTCTCCTACTTCCATACCTCCTCTCACTGACACTTCAACTGCCTTAGATGTCTCCGAAGACCAGACGCACTATTTCCCTCCCACATCAATTACCGTCCCTCCTTCCGAGTCCCCTCCAGCCCCCCCTGCCACTCAAACTTTCCCTCCTCCTCTTGAGTTGTTACCTCCTTACTCTAATTCCCCCCTTTCATCTTCTCCTTCCTCCCGACTCCCTAAAGTCGATCTCCCCTCGGCCCAACTTCTGACTCCAATTCCTCCCTCCCTTAACTACCCTCCCCCTTGACCAGGACGTCTGCCCTACTCACTCTCCGCACACACAATTACCTCCCCTTGACTCTCAACGGGCTCCAGTGAATCTCCTTTCTCTCCTCCCTCCCCTCCCTTCGTCCATCTACCGGAACACCCCTCTCCACCCCCCTCCTGGGCTCCCTCCCCGCCCTCACCCCAGACCTTCTGCCATGACTATCTCAGAACTCTCTCCTCTCCCCACCGACCCCCCTGCCCCCGTCCCTATCTCTCTTATAACACAGACACTTTTTAACATAGAACTCCATCTCGCTAACCTGTCGTTTGAACTCACTTCACTCAGGAAAGACGTCAATTCCCTCTCCGCTCTTAACCGCCCCAACTATTCTACTTCCCAGGGCTCTGTCCAAACCCACACCTCATTCCACCAACAATGGAAATCTACCCCCCCTCGGTAACGATACAGATAGTACCTTCCATGCCCCAAGCCATCTTCCCTCTCCTGATCTCGGTGTCCTCGGTCACTCTTTCCCCCATAACCCTCTGATTACTGTCCCTCCTGTCCCCCACGCATCCATCCCTGTGATCCTTGGAACTAACAGAATGCCAACCTCCCCAGCTTCTCCCAGGCTGTCTCCGCAACTTACCACTATCCATTCTATCCCCCCGCCCAAAACCAAACCTAAACCCCTTTCCTGCATGCTGGTAAACTGCCGCTCTGCTGCTTGTCATGCGACTGAAATATCGGAAACTATCCTTAATGAAACCATTGACATCGCCTTTCTCACTGAAACTTGGCTCAATGATCACTCTTCTTCCATTCTTGACCTGCTCTCTCCCCCTGGCTACTCCATCCTCAGAAAAGATAGACCTGGCAGAATTGGAGGTGGTCTTGCCATAATCTATAAAAACGAACTCCAACTCTCACTTGTGCAGAGCTCCGATCATTCTACTTTTGAATACCTCGGAGCAGAACTTCGAGTGCATGGCTCCCCACCAATTCGCCTTCACAATATCTACCACCCCCCTTGTGACTCACTTCCCTTTGTAGAAGAACTATCCGATCTTCTTTCTCAATCCTCGCTTTCCAATTCTAAAAACCTCTTCCTTGGGGACTTTAACCTCCATTGGAACAAAAAAGATGATCCTATGGTTAACCTCCTTACGGATCTACTTGACATTAATAACCTGGAACAACTCTGCCATTCGCCTACTCACACAAAAGGAGCCACTCTGGACGCTATGATTACAAGTACTGATTTGGCCTCCCTTTCCTCCATCGTACCCATTGACTGGTCTGACCATCACCTCATCCTTTTCACGATCTCTAACACGATGCTACCCCCTCCCCCCAAAATCATCAAACAGAAGAAATTGACTAGAAATTTCCATCTTATTCCCCCAGGCGAACTTGAGACTAAAGTCAAAGCACAACTTCGACTTCCTCCTCTGTCCCAAAATGCTAATGACCTCACTGAGCACTTTAATAAATCCATCAAGGTTGTCCTTGACCAAATTGCTCCAGCCAAACTTAAACTTCAGAAAAACACCTCCTCCAAATCCTGGTTTAATACAGATCTCAACAATGAGAGGCGCGCCCTTAGGTCGACTGAACGCATTTGGAGACAAAACCCTTCCCCCCCAAATCTCGCCCTCCTCAGATCCGCCAGGTTTAATTACAAAAAACATATCCTTAATACTAAGGCTACCTTCTTCCGCTCACAACTGGACCGGGCCAAAAATAGACCCAGGGAACTATTCAGCATTATTAAAAACCAAACCACCTCTGCCCCCCCCAAGGTGACGGCCACTATCGTGAGATGTGAGGAAATTGCTAACTACTTCTCTGAAAAAATCTCCAAAATCGATCACTCCTTCGTCTTAACTCCCCTTCCATATTGCACACTACTCCCCCAAGATTTTTCCTCAAATCCTCCGGCCCTCTTAACTCTTCCTCATGACCCTTCATCTCTACCTCTAGTCGTTTCGCTTCCTGAATCCGACCCCGCCAAACTTGAGAAAAAAAACAATGCTTCCTGGCATCACTTCCATCCAGTTACCGAGCTCGAAGTCCTCAACGTCATGGCCAGACTTAAACCATCCTCTCACACCAGAGACCCTCTCCCTGCCAACCTAGTCCAAGATTTAAAACACATCATTGCCCCTTTTGGACCTCTATCATCAACTCCTCCTTTGCCACGGGGTGTGTCCCTGTTTCCCTCCAACTTGGACAAATCACTCCCATCCTCAAAAATCCTGCTGCCGACCCTAATGACCTAAATAATCTTCGGCCTATCTCTAACCTTCCCCTTCTCTCTAAAGCCCTTGAAAAATGTGCCTTGCGCCAATTAGACTCACACATCGACACATTCAATCTATTGGACTCGTTGCAATCAGGTTTCAGAAAGGGCTGTAGTACGGAAACGGCCATGCTCAATATAATTGATGACATCCATCACTCCCTTGACAAGGGCAAATCCTCCCTTCTCATTCTCCTTGATCTCTCGTCTGCTTTCAATACCGTGAACCATTCTACTTTACTCAACACTCTTAAAGATCATTTTGGCCTCAACTGATCAGTTCTCAAATGGTTCTCCTCCTTTCTCCAACACAGAACCCAGCAAATTAAAATTCACGACTGCCTTTCTAAACCAGTGCCTGTCTCGCTGAGTGTCCCCCAGGGCTCTATTCTCTCTCCCTCGCTTTTCAACCTCTTTATGGAACCCCTCACCCTTATTCTTAAGCATGCAGGAATCAAGTATCACCTCTACGCCGATGACACTCAACTTTATCATAAGATTCAATCCCGCTCTGACGTGCTACACCTCAATGACGCCTTGACTAAGATCCAAGCCTGGTTCCACTACAACCACCTCAAACTCAACCCCAAAAAAACTGAAATCATTCTTTTCTCCCCTAAAAACAGCTTGCTCACTATCCAATCCTGGATCTCGGACCTTACAGCTCTCAACTGCTCTCTCACCTTATCAAATTCAGTTAAATCCCTCGAAATTAACATTGACCAGAACCTTTCTCTTATCTCCCACATACAAAACTCGGCCAAAAGCGCTCTCTTCACTCTCTATCACCTCAAGAAACTAAAACCCTTCATTCCTGCTGATGACTTTAGATCAGTTGTCCAATCGCTGGTCCTGTCTAAAATCGACTATGGCAACGCCATTCTCTCTGGTACACCTAAAGTCCACTTAGCCCCAATCAAATCTGTTCTTAACCTCGCTGCTAGGCTCATTACCGACCTCAATCGGTTCGATCACATCTCCCCTACCCTTAAAGCCCTCAATTGGCTTCCCATTGAAGGCAGATCTTCCTATAAGACCGCCTGCATCACGCACAAAGCCCTGCATCAACACACCCCGCCGTACCTCGCAGATAAACTCCTCAAAGCGGGCTGCTCTCGAACTCTGAGGAGCTCAAACACACTCGTTCTTGTCCCTCCTCTGTTAAACAAGAAATCCACTCAATCACGCTCCTTCTCCGGAAATGCGCCTACCATCTGGAATGCTCTCCCTAAAGAACTTCGTTGCAACCCCTCCTACTTCAGCTTCAAAAAGACCTCAAATTACACCTGCTCAGCAAATTTTGGGATCCTTAACCCCTTCTCTGGGCTCATATCCCAACCCGGTTTCCTACTTGATAGGAGCCTCCCTTCAGTGCTCCCGACGCCCTCTCTCCACCCCCTTTTCTTCACTTCTTTCTTTTCTTCTCCTGCTTTCTCACTATTCCCTTTCTTAGGCTGATACACTTGATGTTTCCTTACCCCCCTCACAGCCTCTCACCATTCTTACATCCTGCCCACCTAATCTCTTTCCCCCTCACAGCCTCTCACCATTCTTACATCCTGCCCACCTACTCTCTTTCCCCCCCTTCTCCACGACAATCCTCTCTTCTCTTGTCTTGCTGTTGACTATCGCAATTTGTTATTACCAGATCGTATTAATTGAGCTGTTACCTATTGTTTTAATTTGATTTGTATGCTACCTCATTGTATTTTTGCTAGTTTTATATCTATCCATGTGACCCTTGTAAAGTGCTCTGATACCCTTGGGTCCAGCCAGCGCTATATAAAACCTTTAAAATAAAATAAAAAAATAAATAAAAATCCCTTGCTTTTCCCGCACTCTGGAGGTGGGCTGCCACACGCCAATAACTTGGCAAACAACAACAACTGCTTGCGCAGGAACCAGGAAAACAGGCAGCCACTTGATGAAACGGGGCTCCTTATCGTGTCTCTGGCTGACACGAACAAATCCAAAACAACCTCCAACAGCGCCGAAGGAAGGAGCCACAGGCAGGGAATTCAGACGAGGTTCTTTATTAGAAAGCAGATAAGGCATAATGCATTTCGGCTAATGCCTTCCTCAGATGCCACTGCCCAACTGAGAGTCCGTAGCGTCCAGCTTTTAACTATTTCTGCAACACTCCCTAATATATATATATATATTCACTGAAAAAAACCATAGGTTTCAGGGACGTTATAGTTAGAAATTAGCATTTAAAAAACCTTAGAAATTCACTGAATCATCCAGTGACTGTGTGTTTCTGTAAAGTTTAAATATGTTTTATATATATGCCAAGGTGTATTGAAGAATGAGTGGGTGTATAAGTGTCTGGATGGATGATTTAATAGGTGCGTGACTGACTGTATAAGTGAGTGATTAAATGTGTCTTACTGAATGCATGGGTTGGTGAGTAGCTACATGAGTGTGTATATCGGTTATTGATTGGTTGCTTGAGAATTTGTATGGGAGACTGAGTGTGTGTGTGTGGGTGGGTGGGAGGTGTGTGACTGCGCATAGATGTGTGAGTGGTTGATTCACTGGGTGTATGGGTTCAAGAGTGCATGTGGAAACATCTGTATGGGTGGGTGAGTGTGTGTATGGGTGTGTTGGTGAGTGAATGGATGTCTCAGTGGTACATGTCCAAGTAACTACATAGGGAAAAGGCAGTGTATTTGAGAGTTGGAGTATAAATGACTATACGTGAGAGTCAGTGATTGTGAGAGTGGCTGTATGGATGAGTGTGTACTTGTATCAGTGATTATATAAGAGAGTAAGTATGGGTTAGTATCTGTATAGGTGAGTAAATGGGAGTGTGATTGATTATTTGCATGACTGACTAGGTGTGTGAGTAACTCCATGGATGAGTGGTGGTGTGTGAGTGTCTGTATAGGTGTATGAGTGCATATGATAGTGTTGTATTGATGAGTAACTGCATGTATGAGTGATTGTATGGGTGAATGAGTGGCTGTGTGTGTAGACCTAGGAATCAGTGAGTGCGCATGTAGTAACTGGTATTGGTGTGTCGATGGTTTTGAAAATGGTAGTCTGTATTTTACAGTGGGTGTATCAAAGGTTATATTAGAGTGTGAGGAGGTGCATCAGATTTTCACGTGGATGATGTCATCAGTGATGTCATCAGTGATGTCATTTGAGATGTCATCAGTGATGTCATCAGTGATGTCACTGACCATGTCATGAATGATGTAATATGTGACGTCATCAGCAGTGCATTGCGGGGGCACGAGTTATAGTTAGCTGAACTAACTATAACGGGGGAATTTCTCTGGTTTTGTACGAGTGAAATGTCCAACTAACTATAATGTCCCTGAAACCTGTGGTTTTTTCAGTGAATTTCTAAGGTTTTTAAATGCTAATTTCTAACTATAACGTCCCTGAAACCTATGGTTTTTTCAGTGAATTTCAAAGGTTTTTTAAATGTTAATTTCTAACTATAACGTCCCTGAAACCTACGTTTTTTTCAGTGAATTTCAAAGGTTTTTTAAATGCTAATTTCTAACTATGCCTACAAAGGTAGGACATGTGAAGAAAGAGGAAGAAAAGCGCACAAAGAAGCAAGACAAATGCAGAAAGAGGCAACAGAAGTCCAGAAAGACGAAGAAAAGTGCAAGAAGAAGCAAGAGATGTGCAGAAAGAACCAACAGAGGAGCAGAAAGTCCTCCTGTGCCCCCAACTTTTTGCTGATGGGTACTGGTGGTAACTGACTCTGACTAACCGGCCCTAGAGCCAGTGCTATGCTAAAAGGCACTTAGAATACAGTGAAAACACCTATATACACTAGGGAACAATATGCGTTGGGGTACCCCTGTGATTAGCATGACCTCCTCTGTATTTGCCATGAGTTAGTGCCTGTGTCATTGGATGAGCGCGTTTGCACACTTGTCACATCAGGCCCCGCCCCCTCCCTTCACCACTGTGCAAACACGCCCCGTGGTGCGTTTTAAGTTGGGGGATTAAGTCCCCTTGAATCCTGAGGGTCCCTGGAGTCCAACTAGCCCACCAGGTACCTCCAGTAAGCGCCACAGAGCTGCGTTGCAGAGAGGTTTTAAAAAGGGGCGTGGCCTCGGACCACCTCTCTGCAAGGCAGGCCTGTGGCGCTTACTGGAGGTACCTGGTGGGCTAGTTGGCCCCCAGGGTCCCTCAGGATTCAAGGGGAATTAATTCCCCAACTTAAAACGCACCACAGGGTGTGTTTGCACACGTCACCTGAGGCCCCACCCCCTCCCTTCACCACTGTGCAAACGCGCCCCGTGGCGCATTTTAAGGTACATTCATTTGGAGTATGTGTGCACCCTAAGTTATAACTCATAACAGTTCATAGCTTATTACTGCATAAATGCTGCTTTGTTCTACAGACAAGACAATTGAAATCCATGGTTCTTGAACATAGATACCCTGTATCACTGAAAAATCATGTATTAAGATATACACATGGGAACGCTGCTGTTTGGACTGGTTATATCTGTTATGAACTTTTCAAAGAAATACAAGCATAACTGCAATATATAATCCTTATAGCCAGTTTAGTTTGACATCGTTGTTGAACGGATAATATTAACTTCTGGTGATACACACATGTACACTGTTTATACTTGAGTCCTTATTGAATCTACTTGAATATAGATAAAGGGTTGAAGCACCTTTGACAGGGAAGTTTAAGTTGCAGCCAATTTATAGAAATGCATATAGTTCTTCATCGACATTCAACCCTTTTGGGAATTTAGTATTGAGGTTAACTATATATTTGCATTCCTATTGCCTCAATTTTTTTTCTCTGACCCCTCCCCTTGGGGATTTCAGGATCGCATCAATTACATAGTATGTGAGAGAAGTTGCATTGTTGTTGTGCATATTGTGTACATGTCTAGCTACAGGATATGACTAGTCTTTGTTCTTGACTACTCTGAAATGCTGGAGGATGCGACAATGTACTTGTAAAATTGTGCTTCCTACATATCCAAGTCCACATATACACATTAAAACATGAACTACAAATTCAGTTTTGCAGTTGAATGCGCCTTTTATCTTGTATGGTTTGGCACTGAATGGTGTTATATACTGACTCATGTTTTTGCCATGTTGGCATGCTTTACACCAATGGCATTTTTGAAAGCCATGGCTCTGTTGCAGGCATGTTCCAGGTGTGACTGCTTGAGGGCTGAGGCGCACCAGAGCATCTTTCATGGAAAATGCTCTCCTGAATGTAAGTTGTAGCAACTTTGGCATAAGAAGCCCTAACATGGCATCCCCTCTCACTAGATGCCAATGTTGTTGCATGATTATTCTAATTGTACCCTCTTGTTCATTGTAAGTGGTTATCATTCTGATTGGTTGTTCGGTCTTTTACTTCTTTGTTGTTTTATGAAACAAAATGGTTTCCCTATCTGTGGCTTGAACCTTATTAAGGGGTTATGTCAGGGTTTGCGAGTAGTAACCTTGTTCCTTAAAGCATTCTAACATCTCATCTTTTCCCCTGTGACAATCCTCGATCAGGCTGGTATTCCTTTTAAGCCTACGAAGCTCACCAAAAGGGATCCTGGCTTTTAGGTGTCCTGGGTGATAGATATGTGCATAGAGTGCAGAAGTCTAGCAGTGGCTTTTCTAAACAAACGTGTTTGTAACTTTCCCTCTTTCACAAAGATTTGCACATCTAGGAATTCAACCTGCTTTCTGCTTACTGTACCACTGAAGTGCAAATTTAGCTGATTGTGATTAATCTGAGTGATGAACTCCTTAGCAGAACTCTCTGACCCCTTCCAAATTACAAAGAGATCGTCAATGTAATGCTGCCATGTCACCACATGTTCCTCCCACATTTTATTGTGTACCATGATGAGCACCTGCTCCTCCCACCAGCCCATGTGTAAACAGGAGTAGCTGGGGGCGAAGCAGGTGCCCATCGCTGTCCCACGTATTTGTCTGTAAATCTGATTCTTGAAAAGAAAGAAGTTATTAGTTAGACAACATTCAATCATTGATATTAGCATTTCTGTGTGCCTATACAATTTGGCTGGTCCAGATTGCAAAAAATGTTTTACAGCTCGTATTCCATCTGCATGCTGTATGTTGGTGTACAAAGTAGTCACATCCAATGTCATTAGGCAGAATTCATCATTCCATGGTGGATGGTAGATGTGTCTCAAGAAATCACCGGTGTCCTTGATATATGAAGGGAACTCTCGCCTACATTTTGTTGTTGACACACCATGCACCAATGACACAATGCTTTTGCTACAGCTCTGAATTGGGGGTTAAGCCATGTCTGGTGAAAGAGACGCATCATAGCACCCCTTCCAGCGTGTGCAGAACCATGATAGTGGCGTGCCATGAGAGGCAGCAAACTTTTTGGTAATACTGCTCTCCCATCTGTATATACCCCGACCTCATCTTCTTGACTTTTTGTACAACCTTCTCTTACCCATCCTTGTCTCTCTACCTCTGGTAAATCATCCTGCAATGCCTTCACTTCCTCCCAGGTTTCTACAGTTGACAACAACAGCCTACAATCAGTGACATATCAGTGTTCTCTTGAAGGGGATCTCCATTGACGGTGTAAGAATTTTGAGAGCAATAGCGCGCAGTCTCATCTGCATAGTGGTTGCGGATTGTGACATAATCATAGCCCTGCCGATGGGCAGCACACATATACATATATATATATATATATATATATATATATATATATATATATATATATATATATATATATATATATATATATATATCCTACTGGCAATAGCCAGTAGGTAGCTATAGTTAGGACCAACTTTTGCCATAGACAGAGCGTTTTATGCTTTGCTAATAACTTTGATGCTGTTTGATGAATCTTCACGAAATTTTCCAAGAAAAGTGCCCTTCTTTGCCTTATTCTCCATGACAGTGTTGGTTGTATTAACATATGGTAATTATATATGACTTCACATTAAAAAAACCATAGAAATTAAACAAAAAAACCAAAGGTTACAGGGACTTTATAGTTAGGTTCACGTTTTACCCACACAAAACCATAGAAACTTGTCAGTTAGTTATACTTATAGTTATACTTATTTGAAGAAACTATAACTCGTGCCATTAAGTAACTTTAGGCCACAAATTATAGTTTCTTAGCATGAGTATAACTATAACTGGCAAATTTCTATGGTTTTGCGTGGTTAAAACATGAACCTAACTATAATGTCCCTGTAACCTTTGTTTTTTAGTGATATATGTAAATAAATATATATATATAATATATATATATATATATACACTACTTATTCCAGAATGTTTTGTTTTACTTGAAAAAGTTCACCAGAGGACAATAAAGTTAATTGAAGAATGAATAAGTAGAGTCTAACACGTGATTGTGTTTCTGCATTTCCAGCCTGTGATCAAGGACTTTGGCAGTCCGAAACGCGTTAGGCAAGAGGAAACAAAGCTTAAGTATTGCCGGTTTGTGCCACAATGATTGAAGTACCTGGTGACGAGTGCGTCTATGTCTGGGGACACATTGTGGAAAAAATATTGACGGCAGTCCAGCCGTATAGACTGCACCACCGCGCTGTACACAAAATGCGGGTCCGAGGTTTAGAACTATCTGAGCTGGGGACAGATCGTCAGGTACAAGAAAAATAACGAACTGTGCAATTGACTTTGGCGGCCCACTGGAGGGCAAACAATAATTGGAATAAAAATATGTGGCATCACAACGCCCACTGAAGGGTTATTAATGACATTATGAAACTACTTATTCCAGAATGTTTTGTTTTACTTGAAAAAGTCCACCAGAGGACAATAAAGTTAATTGAAGAATGAATAAGTAGAGTCTAACATGTGATTGTGTTTCTGCATTTCCAGCCTGTGATCAAGGACTTTGGCAGTCCGAAACGCGTTAGGCAAGAGGAAACAAAGCCTAAGTATTGCCGGTTTGTGCCACAATAATTGAAGTACCTGGTGACGAGTGCGTCTATGTCTGGGGACACATTGTGGAAAAAATATTGACGGAAGTCCAGCCGTATAGACTGTACCACCGCGATGTACACAAAATGCGGTTCCGAGGTTTGGAACTATCTGAGCTGGGTATGGATCGTCAGGTACAAGAAAAATAACGAACTGTGCAATTGACTTTGGCGGCCCACTGGAGGGCAAACAATAATTGGAATAAAAATATGTGGCATCACAACACCCACTGAAGGGTTATTAATGACATTACGAAACTACTTATTCCAGAATGTTTTGTTTTACTTGAAAAAGTCCACCAGAGGACAATAAAGTTAATTGAAGAATGAATAAGTAGAGTCTAACATGTGATTGTGTTTCTGCATTTCCAGCCTGTGATCAAGGACTTTGGTAGTCTGAAACGCGTTAGGCAAGAGGAAACAAAGCCTAAGTATTGCCGGTTTGTGCCACAATAATTGAAGTACCTGGTGACGAGTGCGTCTATGTCTGGGGACACATTGTGGGAATATATATATATATATATATATATATATATATATATATATATATATTATCTACTGGCGGTCGCCAGTAGATAGTTATAGTTAGGACCTATTTTCCATAGGAAATCCGCAACATTCTATTTGAAATAACTCTTGCGTCGGTTGACGAATCTTCGTGAAATTTTCAAACGTTATGGCCCGCTCCGGTCCGCTCCTACCCTGAAAGTTTCGGGGTGATTGGTCAAGCGGGGGCCGAGAAAAAAGGGGGGTCCCAAAACGTGTTTTCCCCATTCATTTTCCCATAGGAAACTTTAGCCACGGCTACAGCCCGAACTGCTGAACGGAATTACACAAAATTTGGCAAAGAGGTAGTTCTTGGTTCAGAAAGAACCCTTTTTGTTAAATGGTGTAAATTCGTTCAGTAGTTGCGGAGAAATTAAAAAAATAAGAGTCAAAAAATCAATTTCCCATAGGAAACTTTATGCAAGGCTACAGCCCGAACTTCTGAACGGAATTACACCAAATTTGGCAAAGAGGTAGTTCCTGGTTCAGAAATAACCCTTTTGTTAAATGGTGTAAATCCGTTCAGTAGTTGCTGAGAAAATCAAAAGTAAAAACACATATATATCTGGGCGGAGCCTAACCACACATGTCATCGTGAGATCTGATTGGCTGTCAGCACTTCATCCTGGAATTGCTGGCAGCCATCTTGGGACCAATATAAATGATAGTACCCCATTGAAATGCATTGTAGTGAATCGAAGATTTTGAGGGTTACCAAAAGGAGAACTATAAAGGGTGATAACAGACTTTAGTTACATTAGAATTCATTTGTTGATGGTACCATACTAATTTCACGAATTGTGGTGTGTTCTAAGGTGATTTTACCCTGTGAAAAACCTTCTGCTGGGATATCATGAATCATGTTTGAGAGAAAACTATTTTCACATGCTTGTCCCATTCAGTTTTGGAAGGTGCTCCAGAAGCTAAAATGAGAGCATATTTTCTGTAAATTCACATTATCTTTCTCAGTCATGTGAGAATGAAGTCTGACATTCTCAGTAAAACATGTACATCCAACAATGGCAGAGACTGTCAGTTGATTCCTTTGTGTTCTACTGCAGCTTCCCAGAGTGTTCTAAAGAACAACTAGAGTGCTAACAGCCTTACTTATGACAAAAGTATGGCACACCTGAAGCCATCTTGATTGGAATAAACTGGTAACACTTAAAACATTTAATTTAAAAAGGAACAAAATGATGGGGTTCATTTTGTCATAGAAATTATGGTTAGTGCTGTAGAAAGAAAAATTAGGACATGTTTCAAGTGTGATCTCAAATATCTTCCTGTTATATTTCAACAGGAGCAGCCTGTCAGTTGATGCCTTTGTGTTCTACTGCAGCTTCCCAGAGTGTTCTAAAGAACAACTAGAGTGCTAACAGCCTTACTTATGACAAAAGTATGGCACACCTGAAGCCATCTTGATTGGAATAAACTGGTAACACTTAAAACATTTAATTTTAAAAGGAACAAAATGAGGGGGTTCATTTTGCCATAGAAATTATGGTTAGTGCTGCAAAAAGAAAATTTAGGGCATGTTTTAAGTGAGATCTCAAATCCTCTTCTATTTCATTAGAAAATTCTGACATGCAGACTGAAACAATCACTTTCAATACCAGCAGTAGACTTCCAGTTAACTCCTTGGTGAGCAGTAGCTTTACTACAGTGATCTAATGAACAACTAGAGTGCTAACATTCTGAATTTATGGCAAATGTGTGACACATCTGAATGACTTCTTGATGGAATCAAAGTAAAAAACTGAAAGCATTTCCTACTGAGGAGACTGCAATAAATGAGGAAATTAGGAAACTTCATAACAAATAAGACTCCCAAGATGGCCACCAGAGAAAAAAGAGCCCAAATGTAGCACAAATATCACCCAGAGGTAGCCCACGTATAGCCCAATGACAGAAGTGTGCAAAACACTTTTTATTTTTTGTTTTTTTGCAGTTTTATATAGTGCAGACTGGTCAGGTATTGGAGTGCTTTACATGAGCATTGGTTACATCACACAAGGACAAATTCATGTTGGTTGACCCCTACACTACCCAAACACCACTGCACTACCCTAAACCCTAAAACACTACCCCCAGCATGACCCCCTTCACTACCCAAACACAACAGCACTACCCTAAACTCAAAAACACTACCCCCAGCACAACCCCCTACACTACCCAAACACCACTGCACTACCCTAAACCCTAAATCTACCCCCTACACTACACAAATACCACTGCACTACCCTAAACCCTAAAACACTAGAACCCAGCATGACCCCCTACAGTACACAAACACCACTGCACTACCCTAAACCCTAAAACACTACCCCTACACTACACAAACACCATTGCACTACCCTAAACCCTAAAACACTACCCCAGCACGACCCCCTACACTACCCAAACACCACTGCACTACCCTAAACCACTACCCCCAGCACGACTCCCTACACTACACAAACACCACTGGACTACCCTAAACCCTAAAACACTACCCCCAGCACGACTCCCTACACTACCTAAACACCACTGCACTACACTAAACCCTAAATCTACCCCCAGCATGACCTCCCACACTACACAAACACCACTGCACTACCCTAAACCCTAAAACACTACCCCCAGCATGACCCCCTACACTACCCAGACACCACTGCACTACCCTAAACACTAAAACACTAACCCCAGCATGACCCCCTACACTACCCAAACACCACTGCACTACCCTATACCCTAAAACACGACCCCGAACACTACACAAACACAACTGCACTACCCTAAACCCTAAAACACTACCCACAGCATGACCCCCTACACTACACAAACACCACTGCACTACCCTAAAACACTACCCCCTACACTACACAAACACCACTGCCCTACCCTAAACCCTAAAACACAACCCCCAGTATGACCCCCTACACTACACAAACACCACTGCACTACCCTAAAGCCTAAAACACTACCCCCAGCACGACCCCCTACACTACTGCACTACCCTAAACCCCCCTACACTATACAAACACCACTGCATTACTCTAAACCCTAAAACACTACCCCAGCACGACCCCCTCACAACACAAACACCACTGCACTACCCTAAACACTAAATCGACCCCCAGCACGACCCCCTACACTACCCAAACACCACTGCCATACCCTAAACCCTAAAAAACTACCCCCAGCATGAACCCCTACACTACCCAAACACCACTGCACTACCCTAAACCCTAAAACACTACCCCAGCACTACCCCCTACACTACCCAAACACCACTGCACTAACATAAACCCTAAAACACTACCCCCAGCACAACCCCCTACACTACACAAACACCACTGCACTACCCTAAACCCTAAAACACTACCCCCAGCACGACTGCCTACACTACCCAAACACCACTGCACTACCCTAAACCCTAAATCTACCCCCAGCATGACCCCCTACACTACCCAAACACCACTGCACTACCCTAAACCATAAAACACTACCCCCAGCATGACCCCCTACACTACACAAACACCACTGCACTACCCTAAACCCTAAAACACTAACCCAGCACGACCCCCTACACTACTGCACTACCCTAAACCCTAAAACACTACCCCCAGCACGACCCCCTACACTACCCAAACACCACTGCACTACCCTAAACCCTAAAACACTACCCCCAGCACGACCCCCTACACCACCCAAACACCACTGCACTACCCTAAACCTTAGAAAAGAAACCCCCACCCTTTGCCCAATCCCCTTACCTCTCACTCCTCGTGGTTCCTCTCTCCTCGTGGTTCCTGCTTCACGTCGTCTCTGAGGGGCGGTGCACGTCGTTGTGAGGAAACGGAACAGCCTCTGTTTCCTTACAACGACATGGATCGTCTACATGTTTTAGAACGCATGGTCATTTACCATACATACCTTTACAACAAAATTCGTTGTAAAGGCATGCGTGGTAAATGACCATGCGTTCTAAAAAATTGCGTAGTAATGACTTCGTGATGTACAACGCATGCGTGGTAATGCATGCGTTGTAATGGTATCGCAAAGTAAAAAGTCGTTGTAACGGCTGTTTACCGATCGAAGCTGGCCCCTGTTCTTCAGTGAGACGTTTATTTGATTAATTAGGAGGAAGGAATGTGTTTTTTTACCGAAAAGTGCATTCCCAGCTGTTGTATTGTGAAAGTGTCCGCGTGGCCTGGTTTCACTTCCGGTGAGAGAGTGGAAGAGTCTGTTTGGATCTAAAGGAGTTCTGTTGTTGGACGGGGCCGGCGCGACATGTCATCAGAAAACATAGCTAATGGAAAGCGTCCTCCCTGAAGTGTGGAACAGTGCCATGAGAGGTCAACGAGTGTGCGTCCCACTGCAGTATGACCATACCGCGTGACCCATGTGCCACCTCCAGGGTACGGGAGGCAGAAGCGGCATCGCAGGTCCTCTTGAAGACCGTTGTAGCACTAATTCTACATTTTGGTACTAGGGCATTTTAACTTCGTTGTTCCTGCCAGATACAAAGAGAAGATCCTGTGTTATTCAGTGCCCTCGTTACCTTTTTTGTGGGTTGTGGTGCTTGTCACTCGCTGCCCCGCCGGTGCACACGACTGGGCACCCCAACTCGTGTGCCATCTGCAGGGCCTCTGCCCTCGGATCACTGGTTTCGGTTTCTGGAGTGGCAACATAAACAGTTGCTCCCAAAGGACTAGCCTGAACACTTAGGTGAATATCCCCTGCACCAGCATTCCACGGAAATTCTTTCCTAGCTCTCCCACGTCAACGAGGACGTCATAATAGCACGGCTCCGCTCGCGACACCGTATGACGTCATCGGAGCCATAAGAGAACCTCGTCGGCGTGCTGACGTCAGTTCCACCCATTTTTTCCGTGCCACCGAGGCAAACAGGGGACCGAGACATTTTCACATGTATACATAGTATAATAAATATATATATATTCACTGAAAAAACCATAGGTTTCAAGCACGTTATAGTTAGAAATTAGCATTTAAAAACCTTAGAAATTCACTGAAAAACCATAGGTTTCAGGCACGTTATAGTTAGAAATTAGCATTTAAAAAACCTTAGAAATTCACTGAAAAACCATAGGTTTCAGGGGCGTTATAGTTAGTTGGACATTTCACTCGTACAAAACCATAGAAATTCCCCCGTTATAGTTAGTTCAGCTAACTATAACTCGCGCGCCCGCAATGCACTGCTGATGACGTCACATATTACATCACTCATGACATGGTCAGTGACATCACTCATGACATCACTGATGACATCTCAAATGACATCACTGATGACATCACTGATGACATCATCCAGTGAATGTGTGTTTTTCAGAAAATTAAATATGTTTTATATATGTATATCTCAAGGTCGATGGAAGAATAAATGGGTATATAAGTGTCTAAATGGATGATTTTGTTTTGTAAAATTGATTGTATAACTGACTAAGTGTATCTTAGTGAATACATGGGTTAGTGAGTAATGTTTAAATATGAAAATATCTGCATCAGTCTCTCACTTTGTGTATAAGTGGCTGCATGGGTTGGTGAGTAGCTACATGAGTGTCTATATGGGTTATTAGTTGGTTTTTTGAGTATCAGTATGAGTGTCTGAGTGTCTGTATGGTTCGGTGAGGGTATTACTTAGTGCATAGATGCATGAATGAGTGACTCACTGTTTGTATGTGTTGAAGACAGCATGTGTGCAGGACTGTATAGGTGGATGAGTATGTGTATGGGTGTGTTAGTGAGTGAATGACTGTCTCAATAGTGTCTTTATGAGTAACTACATATGTTTTAAACTAGTATATGTGAGTATTGGTGTATATAAGTGAGTATATGTGAGAGTGAGAGATTGGAAGAGTTCCTGTACAAATAAGTAGGTGTTTCTATAAGTGATTGTTTAAGAGAGTAAGTATGTGTAAGTTTCTGTAGAAGTAAGTGTGGTAGTGTGTGTATAACTGTATATGCAAGTAAATGGATGTTTGATACTTTGTTTGCATGTGTGACTATGTGTGTGAGTAACTCTATGTATGAGTGGCGGTGTGTAACAGGATGTATAGGTGTATGAGTACATATGATGAGTGAGTACATGTATGAGTGACTGTATAGGGACTGTTGGTGAATGAGTGGATGTGTGTGTAGATCTTGGAATTACTGAATAGGTGTGTTGTAACTGGTATTGGTATGTCCATTGTTTTGAAAATGTTAGTTTGTATTTTTGAGTGTGTGTATCAAAGGTTATATTAGGGTGAGAGGAGGTCTGCCAATCTATCACAAGGATGATGTCATCAGTGATGTCATCAGTGATGTCATTTGAGATGCCATCAGTGATGTCATGAGTGATGTCACTGACCATGTCATGAGTGATGTAATATGTGACGTCATCAGCAGTGCATTACGGAGCGCACGAAGTTATAGTTAGCTGAACTAACTATAACGGGGGAATTTCTATGGTTTTGTACGAGTGAAATGTCCAACTAACTATAACGCCCCTGAAACCTATGGTTTTTTCAGTGAATTTCTAAGGTTTTTTAAATGCTAATTTCTAACTATAACGTGCCTGAAACCTATGGTTTTTTCAGTGAATATATATATATATACATACATATATATATATATATATATATATATATATATATATATATATATATATCTCCTGCTGGCAGTTGCCAGAAAGTAGTTATAGTTAGGACCATCTTTCCATATGAAAAGCGTTTGTTGACTTGCTTACATCTTTAGCACTGTTTGACGAATCTTATCAACATTTTCTCAAAAAAAGGTCCCCGCTGATTCTAGTTGTGTTTGGAAAGTTTCTGGGTGATCCGTCAAATGGGGGCCGAGAAAAAGGGAGGGTCAAAAAAAGTATGTTTCCCATGGTAATTCCCATAGAGATTTTAGACATGACTACAGCCTGAACCGCTGAACAGAATTACACCAAATTTGGCAGAAAGCTATCTCTTGGTCCAGAAAGCGTGTTTTTTGTTATTTGGTGTAAATCCGTTCAGTCGTTTTTGAGATATTAAACAAAATTCAAATTTGTATAGCTGAGCAGAGCATAAGCACAGATCTCATGGTGGGATCTGATTAGCTGCCAACACTTCATCCAGGAAGTGTTGGCAGCCATCTTGGGACCAATATTCACGATAGCACCCCAATGAAATGCATTGTAGCGAATGGCAGGGTTTTTGGGTCAGAAAAAGGAGAACGTATAAAGGGTGATAACAGATTTTAGTTGCAGTATAAATCATTTGTTGATGGTATCATACTAATTTTAGGAATTATGTTGTGTTCTAAGGTGAATTTACCCTGTGAAAAAGCCTTCTGCTGGGATTTCATCAATCATGTTTGAGAGACAACTGTTTTCTGATGATTTTCTCATAGGGGTTATGGAAGGTGCGCCATATCTACAATGATATGATGGATCCCTTTGCTCTCTCCTGTGCTGACGCACAATTTGCTGCCATGCGCCGACGCAGACACCCTTGCACAATAGTGCAAGGGTGCCAGCGTTGAGGGGAATGATTTTTTATGTGCAGGAAGGTGTCCCTTACTGCACAAAAACAATCTGAAATGGCGTTGTGAAACTTCTGTGTGTGTGCTGATTAATGCAGCACACATAGAAGTTGAAAAACTGACATTTTATGCAATGATTGTTTATGTGCAGGAAGGAACACCTTCCTGCACATAAACAATTACAAGAGGTGATTTCCTCGCTCTATTTGTTCTGCAGAATGCAGCACGCATAGAAAGAGGAAAAAAAACGAGGAGAAATAAAAACATTTCTCCTCGTTGCGCCTCCCTATGCCTCCCCTGGGGAGGCGTAGCATTCTGACGCATTACCAGGCTTACGATTTCTCGTAAATCTGGAAATGTGGCAGGAGCCATGGGTGTTGCGTGGAAACACCCACAGCAACACCCATGGCACGCCCCTTTCATGCAAAGTGATGAGTGTAAAGGGGGCATATTTACAAGGACATGAAAAGCCACGTAGTTTGGCTTTACGTGTCCTTGTAAATATGGGGCAGCAGGCTGCGCTGCCGGTGTGTCATAAAAAGTGATGCACCGGCGGCGTAAGGGGGTTGTAAATAAGCCCCAAATGGTCTGATTATGACTTTGGTGCTCCTGCACAGGCTCTCTGCTAGCGCAGCAGCGCCAAAGCCACGCAAAGACTGCCCGCCTGATTACGAGTTGAATTTGTGTAGGCGAACGGTCTTTTTTCTGTTCCCATGGCGGTGCCCTGAAAAATGGCATTGCAATGGGAATGGGAAAATCTTTCCAGCACGGCATGGACTGTGAAGTCCATGCCTTGCTGGAACAGAGGGTGCAAGCAGACAGAGGGGCACATGTAGTGCCCCCCCCGAATGCATCCACATGGCGGCGGGGGCATGGGGGCCCTGCAGGGGCCCCTTTGTTTCTCCTCTGCCAGCCTTTTCTTGGCAGTAAGCCCAACATGAAAAAGGCTCACCGAGGGTAAACTCATAATATGCTTGGTGGACTGTGGCGGTCGAGCCTTGCATATTATATAGGCCTCTTTGCTGCGCCACCGCAGCTGGTGCAGCGGTGGTCGGTCCCAAAAGCTGACTCGTAATGAGGCAGACGCAGAACCACCACTGCTGCGCCACTGCGAGTCTGGCGGTCCAAAACCACCAGACTCGGAATCAGGCCCTAAATTCTTTTGTTTTTTTGCCATTTTATATAGGGCAGACTTGATCCGAAAGTATTGGAGTGCTTTACATGAGCATTAGTTACATTACACAAGGACACATTCATTTTGGTTTTAGGCATGGGGAGATTAAGTGATTTGTCCAGAATCACAGGATGTCAAGCTGACGCCTAAACTCTAACCTGGTTCCCAAGTTGCAAAGACTGCAGCCCTGGCCATAATGCTGCATCCTCTCCCTTAATTAAAGTGATCAACTGGATAAAAAAACATAAAGATAGCAAATTATTTAAAAGTGCTTTGTCGCCTTTTGAGAACTATGTCCTCATTTAAGTTGTTTAGAGCACCAACCATAATTTCTATAGGAATAAGACACTCTTATGGAGGAGGGTGCAGTGGCAAAAAGTTGACCACACTGGGCAGGTAGGAGGGGCAGTGGCAGCAAAATGGACCATGACGGGCAGGGCAAAGGGGGGCAGGGGAAACAAACCAACCATGCAGGACAGGCAAGAGAGGCTGTGGCAATATAAAAGACCATTGAGGGCAGAAGGACGTGGCGGTGGCAGTACAACCATACATGCCAACAGACCCGATTCAGGCAGGAGGCTCCAGATTTTTATAAGCCCAAAAGGGCTTTATTTTATCTATCACCTGCCTAAAATTTCCTCTTTTTCAATGGTCAATGGAAATAATAAATTCCCCAGGTTTTTTTTTCAAAATCTCCCTGTTACCAAGTTCAAATTGTTGGCAAGTAAGGTACATTGGTTCACGGAGAGCAGGAGGAATGGAGTAGGCACATGGACTCGGATAACAGAAGGCAGGAGGGAGATGGGCAAGGGCACCAAACTGACCTTACAGGGCTGGCGTCAGGGGTTGCAGCAGCACAAAACACCACACAGGGCAAGCGGGATGGCAGTGCAGCACAACGGACCATGGAAAGTAATAGGGAGTAGACAGGGCCATGCACATGGACAACAGAGAGCAGAGGGGAAAGTACAGGGGCAGCAAGCTGACCAAACCGGACAGACAGGAGGGACAGTTGCAGCAAAACGGCCCATAAAGGGCAGGAGCGAGTGGGAAGGGGCACAGAAATGGACCAGACAAGGCAGGAGGGAAGGGATAAGGGTCTGCACATGGAAAACAGAGGGCAGGAGGCAAGGGGGAAGGGCAGGAGCAGCAAGCGGACCATGGATGTCAGGTGGGATGGGCACTGGAAGCACAACACACCATGGAGGGCAACAGTGAGACTATAATGGCATACACACAGACAATGGAGGGAAGGGAGGAGAGGGTCAGGGAGGCAGCAAGCTGACCACACCGGGCAGGTGGGAGGAGCTGTGGAAGCACAGAAGGCCATGTATGTCAAGCGGGAGGGTCAGTGGCAGCACAACAGCCATGGTGGGCACAAGGGAGTGGGCAGGATCATGCACAAAGGATCATAGAGGACAGAAGGGAGGGGTAGGGGCTGGACATAGATAAAAGAGGGCAGGGGAAGGGGCTTCACAAAAGACCTTGCAGGGCAGGCAGGAGGAGCAGTTACAGCACAACAGAGCATGGAGAGCAGAAGGGAGTGGCAGCAAAATGGACCATGTAGGACAGGAGGGAGGGGATAGGGGCATGGAACAATTATTAGGCATGGTGGAGGTGGCAGGGACATGCGGCAGCTATCTGACCATGCTAGGCAGGTGGGAGGAATTGCATTGGCAGCTCAACAGAACACTCAAGAGTAGATAGGAGGGGCAGTAGCAGGTCCATGGAACATGGTGGGTAAAAAGGAGGGAGCAGGGGCATGCACACAGACATCGGAGAGCAGGGGGAAGGAGAGTAGGGGCAGCAAGCTAAGCACAGAGGCTAATCAGGAGGGTAGTGTTGGGGCATAGAATCAGGAAACGGAGGGCAGGAGGCGTGGGCAGGGACATTAAGCTAAATGGAGGGCCATGGCAGCACATTGGACCATGCAGGACAGGAGGGAGAGGGCTGGTGGATGGACTCGGACAACAGAGGTTAGGGAGGAGGTGGATGGGGCAGGTAGGAAGGGCAGTGGCAGAACAATGGCACACGCAGCTATTATGAGGGAGCAGGGTCATGAACTTGGACAATGGATGGCAAGGAGGAGGGGGGCAGAAGCAGCAAACTTGGGTAGGGGCAGCACAATGCCAGGCAAAACCCGGCATCCACCCCCCCTGTGTATGGCAATGGGCATCTTACTTTATCAGAAACAAACTCCCAAAGCTGGAGTTTCTGAAAAACAAAAAATCAAGACCTCAAGAATTGATATTCCTCCTGCTCCAGCCAGGAGTCCTGGTTCTTTCCAGTCTGCCAAGAAGTCCCAATACTTCTTATGGCTTGAATTAGCTCTGTTTGGTGATTTTTTCCATGACAGGATGAATCATCAAGTTGTCTGAGACCTTCAGTCAAATATTTCCCTTGAGCAGGACAATAATATTTTCCCCCCTTCTCTGACTTCCGGATGATAATACTCTGATCAATGTGTGATTTGCTCAGGGCATGACTTTAGTCCGATGTTTAATTTGTGTCTCTTGTAGTTTCTGTCACGTCTCCTAGCTTTTGTCATGTCTCTGATGTTTAAGCTCTTTTATGGTCCCTTTTTCCAGTATATCAGCTGCGTCTTGGGGGAGGTAAAGTAGGAACACTTTGCTGGGCTTGAAACCGCTGGGGCAGTTCAAGTCCAATTATATATTAATATCAGTCAAATTTAGTATAGGATCTTCGTGCTATTATAAGCAAAGCCACTGTCTAACAATCTATGAAATGTGTCTATGTCACTGATGAGAAGATTACTGATCAAGGGTGTGGGAAAAGGATCTATGCTAGTCTGTTTAGATTTTGCGTGGTACCATTTCTTCAATTTAAAATGTTTAGTGAAATGAAACAGATTTATTCTACTATGGGAATAATCCAAATTCGTAGTGAAACAGAAAGATAGCCCCAATAATAAAAATACGGCACTTTCAAACAAGCTCAAATTGCGCTCAGAAAGGTTTGCCACCATTTCAGGGATTCCAGTTTTTTTTTTAAAGTAATGAACGGTCTATCAGAAGTTCTCAAGTTACTCCAACAATAAAGGTGATGAACCTCTTCTGAAAAAAGTGGCTATAACAAAGGAATGAACAATATTTTTTTATTAGATGAAACATCTTTATGGTAGAACCTGGCAGTGGTGGCTCCTCCGCTAAGGCGGAGGAGCGTCGCCCCACTGCTTTGAAGCAGTAAAAGAAAGGAAACGTAAAATAATAACTCGAGATTATCATTTTATGTTTTCTTGCTGCGGAGGTTTGCGGGTGGGTGGGGATGCTCCGATGACAGAGGAGCAGGGGGAGGAGTGGGTGCCCACTCCAAGTGCGCATGATTGTTTGGCCGGCCCTCTTGGGCCGGCCATAAATTCATGTGCACTTTGCATGTTCTCCACACAGGCTGCATACAGCCTGCATAGAGAACATGCCCAGGCTCCCATTCCCTGGCTGAGCGCTGAACCACGGCACTCAGACTAATCACAATGCTGCTTTGCAGCGTTGTGATTGACTCAGGGGAGCCTGGGTGCCTACCAATCACAATGCTGCATTGCAGAGTTGTGATTGGCTCAGGGGAGCCTGGATGCTTCTTGTTCCGGCCCCATGTGAGAGACACGGAGAAGAGATGCGGCATCGGTGTGTTTAAAAATTTTTTTTTTAAACTCCTTTACCCCCCTCTGACCTGCCCCCCCACCCCGATCTGTGCCGGCCGCCTGGCCTTAAAATAGAAACAAATCTGAAAAACTTGGATTTCTACAGGCATTCTATAAATAAAAAGTGTATAAACTGAAAGAACTATGGGGCCGATTACGATGGTGGACGGAAAAGCCATCCGACCGCCGTGGGTCCAGAAAAAAAACGCCTGCATGTTCTGCGGCAAATCCGGTGGTCACATTACGATGCAATGGCAGAAAAATCTGACCGCGGCAGTGGGATTTGTCAAAACTCCATCCGCCACGTTCGGGAATCCTGAAAATCCGACCGCAGCCGATGGAAAAGCAGTTTTCTGGAATAAAAAATGCTGATTCACCTGCGGCATGACCGCAGGGCAAATAAGGATGAGACCGAGGACCTGTCGTAACGAGCATTGTGCTACAACCGCCGCGGTCGCACGAAGACAACATAAAAAATTGTTAAATTCAATGTCATAACGGAAAAATACACCTGATGGTCATTCCTCAGGTGGACACACCCACATAGCAGAGTATAAAACCAACCCCTTCCCTGACCAACATCCTTTGCAAAACCACAGCATTGAAGGGCCAGACACCACAGCTATTAGAGAGGCAACTTATCACACAGCACACTATCACACCCACATATCCCCACGCAGAAAGCCTTTTCACCCGCACACCTTTCACACCACCACCACTACCTTCCTCATTGCACTTGTTTTATATTTGTACAACATACATCATGTCACAGAAACAAATGCCCAAATTCACTGACAAAGAGTTGTCAGTGATGGTAGATGAAATAATTAGAGTAGAATCACATTTGTTTGAAGCCATGGTCCAACAGACCCCACTTGTTAGAAAAAATCAAATGTGGGAAAGGATAGTCAACAAAGTCTATGCAGTAGGTATCACCCTGCGCACACTGCGTGACATTAAGAAGAGGTGGCATGACCTCAAGACCCGGGTGGAAAACCGTGCCAACAGGAACCATGAGGCGGGTCAGAGGACTGGCGGTGGCCCTCCCATTCCACCACTAACATTCACTGAATGGGAGGAGAATGTGCTTGCCATCATGCATCCAGAGAGTCTCACAGGAATAGCTGGGGGAGTGGAGACTGGTAAGTACCAACAAATTTATCCCATCACACTGTCATGTACTGTCGTGCACAACCATTGAGCTACACTTTCCAGACCTAAATCTACTTATGTGGGTATGGGGACAGGCAGCCAGCACTCCAACTCCCACCAAGCCCTCTTGCCTCACAGCTGAACAGGATGGAACACTCCCCCCACCACAGAGCCATGTGGCAGGTATTTCCTACCTCTGCTTCACCTCACAGGTAGGTAGACATCTTTCCATGGGTGTATGGGGACAGGTAACACTCCAACTCCCACCAGGCCCTCTGCCTCACAGCTGAACAGGATGAAACACCCCTCCCACCACAGAACCATGTGGCAGACATTTCACTCCTTAGTACCTCCTTACAGGTAGGTAGCCATCTTACCAGGGAGGGGGTTGTTGGGACATGAGAACAACATTACAACTCCCACAAGGCCCTCTGGCCTCACCCCCAAACAGCATGGAACACTCCCCTCACCCCAGAGACATGTGGTAGCCATTTCCCTCCTCTGCTTCACCTTACAGGTAGGTAGCCATCTTATGCTCTCTTGCATCACCCCTGAACAGGATGGAGCAATCTGCCCACCACATCTCTCACTTGTTAGCCAAGTCTCCAATGCTCCATATGTCACATCCACTGCGCACACAGCTATGCTCACGTATATGTCACAGAACTCACACTTACAATGTCAAAGTCCCATGTTAATAAATGCAGAGATCAATCACGATATGTGCAAAATGCTATGTGTAAGTCCTACTTTAGTAAAGCATGAAGGTTCATATGCCCACAATACATGCATGGACACTCATTCAAATAACACAGCCCACATGCTGTCAATGCAAAATGCCCTACACAAATTAGGAAATGTCTGCATATGTAAAATATTTTTGGGCAAAATCAACAATATCCATGCCTAAACTAAAGTGGATGAGCACCAAGTTGGTAGCTGATGACATGTCCTTGGAAACAGACAATCTCTACATGTTAAATGTTTGACATTGCCATGTCACCTCGCAAACAAGTAATGGATGTACCCCTAGATCATGTCATACTGCAGAAAAACTGTTACAAATGTCTAGTATTTTCAATGCAAAAACTTTGGTCTTCACCACTAAAACATCAAAAACTGTGTCACCAATGTTGTGGAATGCACTTAACATCCTGACAATGTAACCTTTGTCCAACAGGTGGATCGCTATCAACAGCTGGTGAGACTACCAACAACCAGGAGAGCCAGTCTCCCCCCCCCCCCGGAGCAGGAACTCTTGGATGCAGATTCTCTCTAATTCTCGGACGAGGAGCAACAACCTGGCCCTTCAGGCCTGCCAGGGCGTACTCAGACTGAGGGCCTCCTTGGCCCCCACCACCACAACTCCCACCACAGCAGCAACAACAACAATACTGAGCCCTGCACCAACTACCTGTGTAGCAACCACCACCACCGCTGCCTGCACCACTGTTCCTGTCTCAGAGGTGACCAACACCACCACCCTCACCGAGGATGCTGGGGACAGTGTGCGGGTGCGTGTACAGCCAAGGCCACAGGTTTGGGTGTGCAGGGCAGGTGGGAGAGCAACTGGGGGCCAATCACAGGAGAACACCGAGACTGAAGCCCAGGCCACCGTCGCCAGAGTCCTTGGGGCATACCAGCAGAACCAGGGACAGATGGGCCAGGTTGTAGATGAACTGCGTGAGCCACGCCTGCTGAAGAGGTCCGTGGACACCCATTTGGGACAATTGGTAGATCTCATGGGCTAGCTCGTGGGTGTTCTGAGGGACATACATGCAGCTCAAGTAACGCCTCCCCCCCATCCAGTAGCCAGCCTGCTGATACTCCCACCACCTCTGCGGCGGCCACAGACGGGGATGAGCTGCAAGCCGATGTGTCCTCAGACACCTCTGAGCCTGCAGTAGAGCCCCCCCCAGCCAAACGCGGGTGGGGACATCCGAGAAACATCACGGGCGGATCTAGTGGCAAAGCGCCAAGCCAGGAAGCTGAGCCAGTCATAATGTCACCTGTGTTGCACAGAAAATTGACTTTGTTGACCATCCTGTCCCACATTGCCATGTTGATGGCAGGAGTCTGTTGGACTGTGAAATTCCACTATTGTGGTGACTACTCTATTTTTCTCTGTTACCATCACTGACAACTGAACCACTCTGTATGCACAATTAATAGCTCACCCACTTTTTCCAGAAACACCATATGCATGAAAATAAACACAAATGTCACCCATGCCTTTGAGTAATTTGTATGTTTATCAGAGTAAGTACAATGTAAACTCAAATTTAAATGTACCACCAGATGAGATTGTGACAATCCATTGATAGGGCAGAGGGATGTAGAACGACACAAGAAGATAACATTGAGTCGTCATATGATGGCACTACAGCAACAATACACTACTGGTCAACACTGTACAAGATTCATATCAGATAACACTGACTCACACCATCAACATAGACATCAGTTAAGTGGAAATACAAACACAGCGATGCACAAAGTACCCTACAGCTCAAGGGAAGTAGTTGGTGATGAGCTGTTGACGCAGGCCAATACCTTCCTCCTCGCCACTATCATCATCACTGGGCATGTTCGGATTTGCAGCTGGGGGCTTCTGCTGCTCATCATCGTCCTGAATCAGGGGGATCTCCTTGCAGAAGGCCAGGTTGTGGAGCATGCAGCATGCGACTATGATCTACCACACCTTCTGGGGGATTAGAGGAGTGCACCACCACTCTTGTCCAGACACCTGAATCTTGCCGTCAGGAGTCCAAAAGCCCGCTCCACTACCCGACGTGTCCTCCCATGGGCATCATTGAAGTGCACCTCCCCTGGCGTCCTTGGATTCCTCAGTGGGCTCAGCAACCAAGGCCGGTTGGGATACGCTGAGTCACCTAGTTGTGAGAAACACAGAGGCACAATGTAATTTAAGTATTTGAGGAGGAGGAGGCCAGCATGTCACACATACACCCCAAATATTGACACATCTCACTCACCAACAAGCCAGGCCCTCTCTGGATGAAGATTTGCCATCAACTGTGGGATGATGCTGTTCCTCATTATATAGGAGTCAGGAAATTTGGCACTGACGTGGGATATTATCAGATCGGCTTGGCATACCACTTGCACATTTATAGAATGGTAATGCTTCCTGTTTCGGTAGATGTGCTCCCGTGCCTGAGGTGGAACAAGGCCAATGTGTGTGCCGTCAATGGCTCCAACAACATGTGGGATGTGACCAAGGTCATAAAATTCCCCCTTCACATTTGGCAAATCAGCTCTCCTTGGAAACTGGATGTAGCTGTCCTTGTATGTTAACAATGCAGACAGGACATCAAGCAACACCATGCTGAACATAGGTTGAGACATCCCACCTGCGATTGCCACCGTGCACTGAAACGAACCTGTGGCAAAGTAATGCAGGGCAGCCATGACCTTCACTGTTGTTGTCAAAGCTGTTGGATAGGTTCGGTGAGGCTTAAAATGGGGCTCCAACTGAGCACATAACTCTTGAAGGGTAAGGCGATTGAGACAAAATTTCTTTATGACGTCTCTATCCTCCATTGTCAACAGGTCTGGGAAAGGCCGATACACAGGTGGTCTTCTCCTTTGCACTCTGGCAGGGGCCACATGTGTGGAAACAGGCAAAGATGAGATGTTGGGAACAGCGTACACAATGACTCACAGAAGCACAACATTGACAGAACTGTGGAAATGCACAAGTGACATGCATACACACCTTGGTACCCTGTAGTCATTTAGGTAGCTAGGGTGTACATACTAACTACTGTAAATTCAAATTTAGCCTATGTATCAGGCAAATGGTACATTGCTAAATCATGTGTACACAGCCTTGTGGGTAGATGACACATCACAGGTGGCAAACAGCATAAACGCAGAGTTGTATATAGCTGCTGTCACTTCACAAAACCCACCTTGAGGCCCAGAAAGTGCAACATCATACCAAAATGCTGCCAGTGAGTGGAGGCTGGACAAGACTTCATTAATCCACAGCACTGTGTACAAAAAATATGCACATTATGTGGGCAGACCATCATGCCGGTGTGAGGAGTCTGCATTACACACATTTCCATATTCCCAACAATGAAACACAAATCCACTGGAAATGTGTGTACATGACAACATGGATGACAATGACCTGTGAGGACGGGCAAACCAATGTTTTGGATCCCATGTGTAATTCCATTACATGCGTGGGAAGAGAAAAGATAAATGTTACACTCTCTAATCCCTTCACAAAGTGCACTTCATGTTAAAAATTGTGTTGGTATTACTGATGCAATTTTCAATTTGAGAAGGCAAACGCACAATGAGTTTACCCGCGCGGTAGGTGTCAGACACTGCGGTCACAGCCATTGACCCCTATAGAAAACATGGAGGGTTGCGGTGGAGACATTCTGACCCCAGCGGTGTACCACCGCATATGCGAATAACATGGCAGCCAATGGGAGCTGCCATCGCGGTCGTCCTTTTCATTTTTGAACATCGCGGTAGGCGTGCTCAGCCACTGCGGTCACAGACATTGGCCACAATTGAAAAATGCAGGGTTGCGGAGGAGACATTCTGACTCCCGCGGTGTGACACCGCCTATGCGAATTACATGGCTGCCAATGTGAGCTGCCATTGCTGTCGTCCTTTTCATTTTTGAACATCGCGGTAGGCGTGTTCAGCCACTGTGGTCACAGCCATTGGCCACAATTGAAAAATGCAGGGTTGTGGAGGAGACATTCTGACCCTCGCGGTGTGACACCGCCTATGCGAATTACATGGCAGCCAATTGAAGCTGTCATCGCGGTCGTCCTTTTCATTTTTGAACATCGCGGTAGGCGTGCTCAGCCACTGCGGTGACAGCCATTGGACACAATTGGAAAATGCAACCGTGGCGGCCCAATTACATTAGCAGAATAACCCTGAAACCACCCTAGGGACCTATATATGTGTGTGAAATGGCCATACATGACACTTGCCTACAGACACTGCTGCCTGCTATTCCTCCCCATCAACTGCTGCTGTACTTCATCTCTGGGACCACTCTTGGCTCGTACTGAGAACATCAGGGCCCGTCCCTTCACCACAGATGAGCTGGAGCTCCTGGTGGACGAGGTCCTTGGCCAGTACAGGTGGCTATATGGTGCTCTAGAGGTACTGATAAGTGAATGTGTAACTTCTTTGGAGTTATTAGAATGCTCACCCTATGTAACTGGACACTAGTATGTGCCTCAGAGTGCAAGCCATTGTATATGCCTTTAGATTTAGACCTCTGCATGGCCCATACATGACGTACAAGTTGTTGCACTTGAGTATGTGGGGAGGATGGCACCATTGTCACTGGTGCAGCTCCCTTGGACACTTCCATCACAGATATTGTTTTCTGCATGGCTAGTATTAATGTGTGAGACTCTGCCTAGCAGAATGACTTCACGGTAATGGTGTGTAGAGCCTTATTCCCCCTGATCCCTGACTGCATGCAATGACGATTTGTACATAACGATGTTTAGCAATTGTACAGTTACACTGATGACTGGAGCAATTGTCAGTTTGTGCACCTGTTCTCTGTGAGATGCCACGTAAATACATCAGTAAGTTAACTTCTAAACATAGGTGAGATGGTACCTGTCGATTGGGCAGAGGGTACAGATAAGTGGGTGAAATGAGGTGACAGTGACACTATGGAGATGAGTCCAGTCTGCACAAGAGTTCAAGACCTGTATCTGTCTAGATTAGTAGAAACTCACTTCTTACACATCTGCAACATGTACAGTGGACATGTCATCCTTGTTTTGGTGCCATAATGTGTTGAGTCTCACATGTGTATGTACTGTGTCATCATTCTCATTCCACACGCATTAGAATCTTGTGATGGCCCACATTTTGCGTCTGAAAATAGCCTAAAGGCCTGTCCTGTGAATGCACAATGTATAAAGGCCACATCTCACAAATGACTTGGCGAGACACATGGGTAGTGCACCCTCCTATTTATAAAGAAGCATATAGAAGTATGAAGAGTACACAAGACAGGCCTACACCTTGTCACATGAGTGAGAGAATGTAGTGTCAGGTACCTTACCGTGACCTCCATAACACGTGTTGCTATGCAATGGTCCTGGACGTTAAGGGGTGTGTAGTGTCAGACACAGTGAGTATTTCCACTAGGTATCAATTACAGTGTATTGTCTGTCAGGCTCACTCACATCATGCATCATAGAGGAGGCCCTGTTTCACCATGATGTTAGTGCACACCCTCTGCATGTGTATGTGATGCCCAGGTAGTTGGTCCATCCTCATAGATGTTGCCATTGTACTTATCAGGGCAAAACCAAAGGGGATGATGGACGGAGTGTTGAACATTGCAAGCACTCACCCCCAGTCAACTCATCTGGGTTTAATCCATCATCATTCTTTAGCTCACTCCGCCACCCCAATTCAGACATGGACATATGCAAATCAGTCTGACCCTGTGCCTCATGGGAACAGTCCAGCCCGAACTGCCAAGACATGTCTTCCCTGGACCGGAAACAAGCATCCTGGGACCGGTTTCGGGTTCATAACCCTCATCAGCCAGGCTATCTTGAATACAGTGGCAAAGTGAGCAAGGGACCTACGTCTGGGCATACCCTGCCAACTTAGGGCGAACTTAGCAAAACCAAAGGGGATGATGGACGGAGTGTTGAACATTGCAAGCACTCACCCCCAGTCAACTGATCTGGGTTTAATCCATCATCATTCTTTAGCTCACTCCGCCACCCCAGTTCAGACATGACCATATGCAAATCAGTCTGACCCTGTGCCTCATGGGAACAGTCCAGCCCGAACTGCCAAGCCATGTCTTCCCTGGACCGGAAACAAGCATCCTGGGACCGGTTTCGGGTTCATAACCCTCATCAGCCAGGCTATCTTGAATCCAGTGGCAAAGTGAGCAAGGGACCCACGTCTGGGCATACCCTGCCAACTTAGGGCGAACTTAGCAAAACCAAAGGGGATGATGGACGGAGTGTTGAACATTGCAAGCACTCACCCCCAGTCAACTGATCTGGGTTTAATCCATCATCATTCTTTAGCTCACTCCGCCACCACAGTTCAGACATGGCCATATGCAAATCAGTCTGACCCTGTGCCTCATGGGAACAGCCCAGCCCGAACTGCCAAGACATGTCTTCCCTAGACCGGAAACAAGCATCCTGGGACCGGTTTCGGGTTCATAACCCTCATCAGCCAGGCTATCTTGAATCCAGTGGCAACGTGAGCAAGGGACCCACGTCTGGGCATACCCTGCCAACTTAGGGCGAACTTAGCAAAACCAAAGGGGATGATGGACGGAGTGTTGAACATTGCAAGCACTCACCCCCAGTCAACTGATCTGGGTTTAATCCATCATCATTCTTTAGCTCACTCCGCCACCACAGTTCAGACATGGCCATATGCAAATCAGTCTGACCCTGTGCCTCATGGGAACAGTCCAGCCCAAACTGCCAAGCCATGTCTTCCCTGGACCGGAAACAAGCATCCTGGGACCGGTTTCGGGTTCATAACCCTCATCAGCCAGGCTAACTTGAATCCAGTGGCAAAGTGAGCAAGGGACCCACGTCTGGGCATACCCTGCCAACTTAGGGCGAACTTAGCAAAAGCAAGACCTGGCTTGGCAGTTCGGGCTGGACTTTTCCCATGAGGCACAGGGTCAAGACTGATTTGCATATGGCTGGGTTCAAACTGGAATGGCATGGTGAGCAAAAAAACGATGGATTTAGGCCCAGATCTCTGTACTGGGGTGAATGTATGACATTGTTCTGCATTCTGTCCATCAACTGTTGTTTTTGGATTTGTCACCCCGAGTGGGACGGGTATGCCCAGACGGGGGTCCCGTGCTCTCCATGCCACTGGAATCAAGCTATCCTGGCTGAAGAGGGGTGAAACCCCGAAACCGGTCCTAGGATGCTTGTTTTCAGTCCAGGGAGGACCTGGCTTGGCAGTTCGGGCTGGACTGTTCCCATGAGGCACAGGGTCAAGACTGATTTGCATATGGCTGGGTTCAAACTGGAATGGCATGGTGAGCAAAAAAACGATGGATTTAGGCCCAGATCTCTGTACTGGGGTGAATGTAGTACATTGTTCTGCATTCTGTCCATCAACTGTTGTTTTTGCATTGTACTTATCAAGCTTGGTCAGAGTGTAGTATGTGACATGGTCTATCAGACTCTGCTGTCCATTGATCAATGTGTGTGCTATGTGTATAAATGCTCCTGGACTGGCACACAATGGTCCACTACATATTGTTCACAAAATCTTTTTCTTGTCTCCCATGCCTACAGCTCAAGGTCCATCAGCGGAAGGCCATATGGAGGGCCATCGCCCGCAAGGTGCGGACCCTGGGGGGTCTCCAACCAGCGCAGGAACCACTGCCACAAGAGGTGGGACGACATCTCCTGCATCAGCAAGCAGGTTGCTGAAATGCAGCTGGTGCTGGCCCCTCAAAGTGGCAGGTTGGAAACTGGACCATGACCCCACTAATGACCTGCATCTTGGCGATGACCCAGCCAGAGCTGTATGGCTGCTTGAGGGCCCAACAGCAGCAAGGTGGGGGTGAGTATTGGGCTGAGTGTGACTTTGTGCATGACTGACTGCCTTAATCCCAGCCATTAGCAACCCAGGGACTTCGGGGATGTTTCAGGTGTGATTCAATCTGTTCAAAGTTGCCTCAGTGGGAATGGCATGAGGTGCCGGATGTGTACAACAGTTGGAATCTCATGTATTGAATACATGACCAGTGTCAGGGAAAATCATCTTGACAGGTTTGCATGTTCCACTTGGAAAATGATATCTGAACTGACCCATTCCTACGCATGAAAAGAAGTTGTGTGAATTGTCTAGCATAGTACACTTGTCAGCCTTGTGTGTGCTGTGTGGCTCCCAGAGTATTGTGCCTCATGTGATGATGTGCCAGTTTATTGAGTCATGGAGAAATGAGGGCTCAGGGTGAAGTGAGTTAGCAGAGGTTACACTTGTCCCATATGTTGTGTAGAGCCAAATGATACAGATGACAGCATCACAGCAGCATGGCATCACATTATTTCATTCCCTGCCACCATGACAGCAACTGCACGCGTGCGCTGATGGTGCAGATGGTGATGAGTACAGTGATGCATTGGATGATCTGCATTTGCTCACTGTGCACATGGCAATATGTCTTTGTGATGGTTAGAAAGTGGAAGGTTGAAGCTATTGAGCAAAATGTGGCTATTGGGAGATTGTGTTTGCACTAGGGCTTTACATGGTTGTATGTGATCAGTGTGTATGGCAATTGTTGATGTATCTGAAGTGTTGTACTGTAACTTATCATAAAAAAAGCCAATGTCACTCTGAGTGGCACTACTTACTGTGTGTGCATTGAAGAGGGGTGTGCATATGCATCAGTGCATGGGCACGTTATGGCTACTGATTTACATCAGTGAGTGATCTCTTGTGACATTGATGTGACCTGGGTGTCAGCAGTCAGCACAACGCAGGGATGGCAAATGCCAGACACTAGCTTTTAGCACACATTCCCTGTCCTTATGGAGGCTACTCAAAGCTTCACCTAAAAAGGCATTCTGATGCCTTGGATCATTGAAGGCTTGCCCTGACATTGAAATATTGTTGGTATGTGACATGTCACCACAAGCAAGGCCCTTGCGTCACATTGCCCTAGTTGTGCAAATGTGCCTTGTTTTTTGTCAACACTTGTACATGGTGCTTCGTAGCAGGTTATCCCTAAAAATGTGTCCACGTGAAGTAAGCAGAGGTGCAAGTCTCAAAGACATCAACTGGCAGTGAACAGTAGTGAGCATCATGTTAGGGTGCATTGAGATATTTGAGGTGTGCACAAATCTGAAGTCAATGATCAACAGTAGGTGTGCTGCAGTACCAATATAGTTGGATGGAAGGATAGAAGGTCACTTACCAATTTGCATGTTTCAGTTAGTATTTATGGTGTTTAGGGAACTTATTCTTCAAGTAAGAGGAATACAACACAATCGGATGTGTAGCTCTCTTGACATAAGGCATGTAGGTGTAGCTACACACAATAGGATGTGATGTTGAAATGTTGGCACATGCACAGCAATTTGGCAGTGTCAACGCATCATGATGCATGAATGTACAAAAGTCATGTGTCAATACATCATGTAATCAGGCAAAAGGTTGGTCTTATGCAGCCAGTACATGTATAAGTAAATTTCGGGTATAAGGCAAATTAATTCAGTTTGTATTTCATATATTTGTGAGCAGGCCATTGTCCTGAACCTATGTCTCCGTCTCTTACAGCATCTACCGAGAGCAGGGAAGGAGAGGGACCCGACACCGTTGGGGAAGCAGCTGGCATTAGTGGTCCCCGGGAGTACAGCGACACAGAGGGGACCAGTGCCTCGGAGGGGGACATTAGTGCCCTGGAGGAGTCCGGAGCAAAAACACCAAGCTCAACATCTTCACACTCCAGGGGTGACTCCACGGTGTTGGCGGCCACAGGAAGTTTGACATCTGCTTCTTCGTCCGCCACACCCCGTCATGTGTCCACCCTCCCTGCTGCTCCCCAAACTGGTATCCGGGCCACCAGCCCTAAGAAAGGTAGAGTCTCCTTCCCCCCAGGCACCGCTGCCCCTGCCCCTGTCTCCCCTGCTGCCCTCAGTGTGGAGGCCATAGAAATTCTGCGACAGATCTGTGGGTCAGACTGCACTCCTAGATGCCCTCCAGGATCATGGCAACAAGTTGTCACAGGTTGTTGTGTTACTAGAGGGCATTCATTCAGACGTGGGTGGCCTGCAGAGAACTGTCCAGTCTTTGACCTCCACAGTGACGGCAGCCATTCAGCAGTACCAACCTCCCAGTCCAGCTCCTGTCCATTCCACCTCCACCCTCCCAGTGCCCCCACCTGACCAGAGCACACACACACTGGAGCAATCAGGCACCCAGACATCCACACGCAGCACACATCAACACCACTCAAAGTGACACAGACAGAACACACCATCCACAAAACACACAAAAAGCACACCACACCACACCAACAACACCATCAAAGGACACTCAGAAACATAAAGCCAAAAAACATGCATTGCATCCACACCGCATACCTCAGATTCCTTGCTCTCCAAGAGCCCTCCCATCCCCACACCTCATCCCAAAGCCTCCAAGACCCTTACCCTGGCTGCCCTGAACCTGTGGCCTACCACTACTGCCCCCCGAGTTAAGAGGGCTGGGTTGGCCACAGCTTTCTCTCCCACCCACCCCCGAGAAGCATGGCCACAAGGCAAAAGGGGAGGGAGGGGAAAAGGTCACCCCCCCAGAGCATACCACCAGATCTGGGAAATCACCCCGGAAAGAAGCACCACCACCTGCACAACTTTCTTGGAAGAAGGAGGCTGTTGTGGCCACCTCACTTCTCCCTTGGCCCAAGACGCTTAGTGAATATTGGATACCCAAACAAGTCAAACCCAGCCCTCCACATGCAACATCAACCACTGATCCTCCCCAGCAGCCTTCCGCCTCCCCGAGCCACGACTCCACCTGGTCCAGCCAGCCCTAACCCTCCCACATCCAGTGATCCCACTGCATCAGTCAGTACTCCCCGTCCCAGGTCCAGTCCCCCCACTACCCAGGACAGTCATCCCACTCCTCCCCAGTTTTGAACCAGACTCCCCCTTCCCACCCCGATCCTCCCTGAGCGGTGCCTCAATCAATCAATCAATTAGGCATTTGTTAAGCGCGACTACTCACCCGTAAGGGTCTCAAGGTGCTGGGGGTGGGGGGGGGGGGTGCAGGTTCCAGTCCATCAAGGAGGGGGTCTGTCGAAGAGCCAAGTTTTGAGGTTTCTTGCGAAGATGGGAAGCGATGTTGTCTGTCGGAGGTGGAGCGGAAGGGCGTTCCAGGCTCTGGCCGCGAGGAAGGAGAAGGAGCGGCCTCCCGATCTGGTCTTTCTGGTGCGGGGGACCACGGTGTAGGAGAGCTGGGCTGATCGTAGGGTCCTTTGGGGTGCGTGGAAATTGAGTCAGCTGTTCAGGTATGCTGGTCCGGTGTCGTGGAGGGCCTTGTGTGCGTGGATGAGCATCTTGTAGGTGACTCTGGCCTCGATGGGGAGCCAGTGGAGTGTGCGCAGGTGCTGGGAGATGTGGCAGTGTCTTGGAAGGTTGAGGACCAGTCTTGCGGCGGCGTTCTGGATGTTCTGTAGCTTGCGGGTGAGGTTTTTGTTTATTCCAGCATAGAGTGCGTTGCCATAGTCGAGTCTGCTGGTGACCAGGGCGTGAGTGACGGTCTTTCTGTGTTCGAGGGGGATCCATTTGAAGGTCTTACGTAGGAGGCGGAGGGTGTGGAAGCAGGAGGACGAGACGGAGTTGATCTGGCGGTCCATTTTGAGCTCGGAGTCCAGGATGATTCCCAGGTTGCGTGCGTGGTCCGTGTGGGTGGGTGGGTTTCTGAGGGCAGGGGGCCACCAGGTGTCGTTCCAGGCGTCGGGGTATAGGCCCATGATGAGTACTTCTGTCTTGTTGGTGTTTAGTTGTAGGCAGCTGTTTTTCATCCATTTGGCGACGGCTTCCATGCCTTCTCGAAAGTTGTGTCTGGCGGTGTTGGGTTCGTTGGATAGGGAGAGGATGAGTTGGGTGTCGTCTGTGTATGACACGATGTTGAGTCTGTAGGTTCGGACGATGGGGGCGAGTGGAGCCATGTAGACGTTGAAGAGCGTAGGGCTGAGGGAGGACCCCTGAGGGACTCCACAGGTGGTTGGTGTAGGGTCCGAGAGGATAGGGGGGAGTCTGACCCACTGCGTTCTGCCGGAGAGGAAGGAGCGGATCCATTCGAGGGCCTTGTCCTGGATCCTTGCGTCGAGGAGTCTGCATATTAGGGTGCGGTGAGAGACTGTGTCGAACGCCGCTGAGAGGTCGAGGAGGATGAGGGCTACTGTTTCTCCTTTGTCCAGTAGGGTGCGGATGTCGTCTGTTGCGGCGAGGAGGGCGGTTTCGGTACTGTGGTTTTTTCTGAAGCCGGATTGGGAGGAGTCGAGGATGTTGTGCTCTTCGATGAATGTGGCGAGTTGGCTGTTGATGGTTTTCTCGATGACTTTCGCTGGGAACGGGAGCAGGGAGATGGGTCTGTAGTTTTTGAGGTCGGTGGGGTCCGCCGAGGGTTTCTTCAGGAGGGGGTTGACCTCGGCGTTTTTCCAGTCGTCGGGGAACAAGGCGGTCGCCAGGGAGCAGCTGATGGTGTGGCGGAGTATGGGTGCGATGGTGTCGGCGGCTCTGCTGAAGATGTGGTGGGGGCAGGGGTCCTTGGGGGCCCCGGAGTGGATTGACTTCATTGTCATTGGTGAGGGCTGTCCAGTTGTCAATCGCAGGCTTCAGGGTGTCGGGGGTGGTTGGCGGGGGTTCAGTGTGTTGGTTGTCTTCGTCGAAGTTGTCGTAGATGCTCTTGATTTTGTGGTGAAAGAAGGTGCTGAGTTTGTCACAGAGGTCTTGTGAGGGAGGAATGTCCGTCGATTTGCTGGTGGGTTAGGCGAACTCCTTGATGATGTTGAAGAGTTCTTTGCTGTTGTGTGCGTGTGTGGAGATTCTGTCTTCAATCGCTTTTTTTCTTGTTTTTCTGATGAGTTGGTGGTGAGCGTTGGTAGCGGCTCTGAAGTTGTTGTGTGCTTCTGTGGATTTGGTGTTCCTCCAGGCCTTTTCGAGGCGGCGGTAAGTGCGTCTGGACTCTCGAAGTTAGGTGGTAAACCATCTGGCTTTCTTGGCGTGGGTGTTGTTGTTTTTCTTGAGGGGGGCTATGGTGTTGGCGCTGTCGGAGATCCATCTGTGAAGGGATTGGGCTGCGGTGTTGGGGTTGTCGTTTCCCGCGATAGTTGGGGTGGAGTTGCTGGGTGAGGAGGTGAGCTGGTCATCGGTGATTCTGGTCCAGTTTCTTCGTGGGAGCAGGTGCTGGTGTCTGTGGATGGTGGGTGTTCTGAAGGTGAAGTGGACGCATCGGTGGTCAGTCCACGGGAGTTCGGTGGTGTGGCTGAAGGGGATGGAGTTTCCTGTTGTGAAGAGGGGGTCGAGGGTGTGTCCTGCTGAGTGCATTGGTTTGGTCACGATTTGCCTGAACTGCCCATTTGATGCCCCTATCCTGGGGAGATTTCCATGCAAGTTTGTAGTGCAAGTTTTCATGCACACAAGTGGGGACTCTAATTTGCACTGGCCATTGGCCTTGTTGTTTGGCACTTTACTTACAAAAACAGAGTTTATATATTAAAGTTATATTTTTGTTCAGAGCTTTGTCGCTGGCCTTGCTAATGATGCAGAACAATGTATGTGTATATGATCATCTGTTCCATGCTCTGAATGCAACATTCACAGTCGCATGTACTTAATTTGCAGTTGCAGGTGTACCCAGAGTTTGGAGCAGGTAATGTGCTTATTGAGTTAGAGGGTTAATGGGGCCAGGATGCTTATCTGTGATGGTCTACTCTTTTCCTCTACATTAATTTGTCTAGGCTCTGCTTTTGTACACATGTCATCTTTGGAACCTCTACATCAACAACAGCTATTTTGATTTACAGGATGACTTGAGGGGTGGACAGGGTGCATCATAGGTGAGGGATCTATCTTGATGTGTACACACCAGTGTAGGTGTAATGTTATCTTGGATAGGTATGGCTTCATAGTCACACGGGTACATTTACATGTGTGCACTTGACTACTCATGCAGTGTGATTGTCATGTCAAAAGCAGATGTATTATTGTGTATGTGGACTTGAGAATGACCCTTTCACACATGTATGATCCAGTTTATGAGTGCCTGTTTGTTTGCAAGCTCAGGCACATGCAAGAGGTTGTGTGCATATGTTGAAGTTGTTGCCGGTGCAATGTACAGTGTGTCAGTGTGACCTTGCTGTCCTAGGGTACACCTACTTGTGGGCCACATCATTTGGGAGTATGCAGAGTGTGTCACTCCAATGTGTGAGGTGAGAGTTTGGGGATCAGACATAGCTCTTGCTTACCTTTGAAATCACTGTGCTGACTGACTCTGGCAAACATACCTAATATTTGCCATTAGCCATACATTGATGTCACATTACACTATATCTACTCCACTATGTGGTATTCCAATACATACCAGTCCTGTACACAAGTACAGTCTCTGTAACTCCACTGTGTGCTGTTACAGTGTACCTGTCAACACTGTATGACACTAGTCACCAGAAGACCCTTTGAGACCAACACAATGTGAGATACTCCACTATGCCCTATTGCTCTGTACAATACTCCTGTGTGCACCAATTCACTCAACAACATTCCACTCTATGCCATGCCATTGTTTGACCCTCCACGCCACTCCATAGTGTGACACTATTCTATGGGAGAATCATTTGTGTCCTAAACCATTGTGCCCCTCAGCCCTGTTTCCCAATTTGATATGTGCTATTTGAGTCTACTTAATTGCAGTCATGGGTAATCCTATATTGAACAGTTGATTTTACAACACAGTCCTCTAGTCTTGTCCCATGCATTTGTGGTTGCCCGAGTTGTGGAGCAGTAGGTGATATTGAAAGTGTCTAGGTGTTTGGTGAGGCACTGCCACCCATCCTGTGTGGGGAGTGATCTGTGTGCTGTGATGATTTGTGATGCTCTTGTTCATGATGGTGATTTCAGATATGTCTGTCCCTGGTTGTAGTGGTATTCACACACTGCTAACTGTGCATGCACTGCTGTCAGTGGCTGATGCATTATCCTTGGCAAGTGTGAGGCCCCCTGTTGTCCAGCTTAGTTTGCTGTGGGATGTATTAGGCTGGGAATGGGTTATGAAGTTGTTGGGGAGAGATGCAGTCTGTGGGCTGTATTGGCTCTTTCTACAGACATGTATGTGCATGTGTGTGTTATGTTGTGATTGCAGGAGATTGTGTGTAAGGAGTGTGTGTCTTTAAATGCATTGAGATGGGTGTGAATTTGGTACTGTGCATGTCACATAAGGCAATGTGGAGTCTTGTTTATTTGCTGGTTTGGGGTGCCCAATTGTGCTATGGCCCCCTATCTTTGAGCAGTCACCTGTCAGGATTGTGCCTGGGAATGCTTGGGAGGCACACTGACACCATGGTCCCTTTGTGACCGGTGGAGTGTCTATAGCAGTGTTGCCAGATTTGTCTGGATGCAGCACATTTTGGGGTTATATGCGTCATTTGGTCATGTAGAATTTGCTTTGAGTGGCTTATGCAGTCTGTGCAGTTAGCCACATGAGAGATTATATCTGTTCCAGGGACGACTGGGAGCAGATTGGGCTATCCCCTCTCTTCTCTTGCTGCACATGGCCATGCCTGTTAAACTTCTTTTGGGGTGGTCTGTCATAAATGTCTTTAGAAATTGCCTTGAGTACTGAATTACATCAGACATCCTTGACCTGGGCTCAGAGATTTGGGGGTACACACCAGGGTGTAGCATTGTGGATCAAGGAACTCGTAGGAGTAGATTGGCACCTGTATCAGATATTGTCCCAGGTGTAGAGCAGGAAAGATGGTAGATGGTTAGGTGAGGGGTAAGTGTGAAGGGTATTTTTACGTTTGGCTGTCAGGGAAGGTCACAGTGAGGCATGAGTAGTGTGCCAGTGGCATACACATGACAGATTAGTTAAGACAAATAAAGTGCTGGTCACTGGATGCCTAATGACAGGTCCTCTCATTCAGGTCCAGTGGCTTACTTGCATTGCTGGATCACAGTGATACTGCACTGAGGATATCTTTCATACAATTCAAATCTCTGCCACACATGTATTAATTGATGTCCTAAGTGTAGTGTTATATGTGGGACCTCTTACATTCCAGGAACATATGCTACCACTCATTTAACCAGACATTTCTGGCACAGGTCCCTCCACTTTTGAATAGTTTACTTTGCTTATACAGTGTTGGTGACTTACACTTTGTGGAGGAGGCAAAGTAAGTGTTTTTGTAGTCTTACAAAGAGCTGGATCAAGGAGTTGACATGCAGACTGACCAGTTAAAAGTTTTGTAATCTGTACAATGACTCTTTATTTATTCAATTACTCACATTTATTCACATGAGTGGAAGGCAGGTGTGAGGAAGAGGAGGTTTGTCATGGGGCTTAGGTCAGAGTTCATTGCTTTCAAGATGGCCTCTTCATGACACATTGGCATTCAGACCAGATTTTCTACTTAGTGCTACATTGGGAGAGGTGGAGTGGTGGTTTGGAGGAGTTCAGTGGAGTGGCAGGATAGTCAGTGTTATTGATGTACAGGATATACTCACATGGGGTCATTTAGTGCAGCATTACACAAATGAGACAAATGCCCGCTGGTGTTTACTTTAAGTTTACAGTTCAAATCAAAAATATTGAACAGGGTTGAATGGTATGGCCTGTCATTATGTGGTATGGTCTGGCATCGTATGCTATGAGCCTGTCAATGTCTGCTTAGGGTGTGGGCTGACCTGTGATTATATGGCAGTGGTAGCTTTCTTAATGTCATCTGCGTTTGCTCTCTGCCTCATCCCACACCTTATTGTACTACTGTGACCTCCCCAAACACATCCTGTTTGCTCCTGCCTCCTCTATCCCTCCTTGGATCTGGTCTAACCCTGATTTGACTGCAATGATCACCATTATCCCTTTCAGGTGACTCTTGACTCATCCATCACTCCTGTTGCTTATCCCTTTTATCATGATCCTACTGAGATGTCACTATGAACGCTGGCCCTGCACATCACTCCTTGCAGAACTATGTTGTGCTAAATGGGGGTTCATTTTTGTTGGCTGTGGGCTGGAGAATGCTACTAGGATCTTGCTAGCCTGAACTCGTGTGCTGAACTTATCCATCCATATGGACAAGTTTGGCCACCGCTTCGCCGCTGCTGTGACGTGACCTCCACGGCCTGGCAAGATGGCATAATTTCAATCAATATGGGTGCCCCCGCTGCTGAAGTTACAATGTACCTTCGTGCGAGGAATGGGTACTTTAACTGTGGTATATGTTCCTGTGCCCATCAGGGTGTCCGATGTTGACAGGTAAGTTATCCATGAGTGATCGCTGTGTATTGTTGGTGTCAAGGGGTTGCATGCGGGAGATGTTTTGGACTTACCTCTGTTGTAGTCCGCGACGGGGTCGTATTTGCTGGTAGTGGATCAGGTAGAGCAGCGGCAGTGCTTGTAGAGCAGGATCCATGACGTGCAGGAACGTGGAGAGGCGTCTCTCACTTGGAATTTCTCGCTCCGTAGTTGTGCTTCCGCCATCTCTGACGAGCTGGTTTTTCCGCCGCGTTCAGATGGCCTGATTGGCGCATTGTAATCTGGTGGGCGGTCGGAGCATCCTTCCGCACAGCTGCCTTTCTCTATTGTCTCCCTCCTGCACCGTAGCGGAACAAAATTTCTGCCGGATCCGGAAACTCCGTGACAGACGGAAAATGGGCTATCTTTGCCCATTGTAATATGGCAGTCGCGATGACTACTTCCGGAGTAACCAAATCGTCATTTTCTGCCACCGACAGCACAGCGAAAGTGCCTACGACCGCCATCGTAATAAGCCCCTATGTTGTTATTTGAATTTCTAAAATGTAATGTATGCTTTCAATGAAGGAATTCCAAAGCTATATTAGCTGGAGACATATACTTTTTTCAAATATATGTTCCATTTTAAAAGACATGCAATTTTCGGATCTGATTGGTCTTTTGTTTGACTCACATTGGAATTTCAATGAGATTTCGAAAATATGAGGAATAAACAGACAAAGGGCACAAACATCCACTTCTCGTTACAGTAAAAATTGACTTTAAATCACACCTTATGTTTCAGAAAATTATCTTTAGAGAATGTTAGCTGCCAATGAGATGCCTAAACTCGGATTCATGTCTTCCTCCCTTTGTGGATCCCGTAGGCCGGTTGAAGGTTATTTGGGTTATAACATTTGTGGTTGTAAAAGGATGTTGTTATTTTGGGCACAGGTGTTTGCTAGAGTTTATCTAGCAGTTGGAAAAGTGCTTTCTAGATCTCATCGGTAGATCTGTTCACTGTTTTCCTACATCCCAACTACTCTCATAAATAGAGATGTTATGGGAAAGCAGAGCTGTTTTGATGGTCAAAATTAAATTGTAGAACAGGGAAAGGAATTGTGTCACCTTCATTTGATGAATGGTTGACAGAACTCTTCAAATCTTTAAATATGGGAAGGTTCTGTTCAAAGAAAATAATCTTATGAGTTTATAGGAAAATATTTGTAGTAATTTTAATGAGTTATATGTATAATATATGCCTGAGTGTAAAAAAAGCTTCTTCTAATTTATTATTTTTATTGTTGTTGTTGTGTTATTCTCCGACTGCCCTGTTGTCTGATTTTGATGTATTTTAGTTCTCAGTAGTATAAATATGCTCTTTATCAATGTGTAATGTTATTACATATGGCCCCAGTTTACATTTTATGTATTAAACCACTATATAATTAATACATATTACACTTAAGAAAAGATAGAACAGATATGTACTTAAAAGAAGGTTTCTGATTGCCCCTCACACAGGAGTGTTACAGCCTAGCCAAGAAATGGGTGTTTACACAGAATATCGGAACCAAAAATATCGGGGGGCAAAAGATCGTGTCAAGAATATCGAGGACAAAAATATTGTGAAGGTAAGTTTCTAGAGGTACGCAAAGTTTTACTATATATAACTCCACGTATATGTACCATGATTATATATATCTTCAAGGTACGCAGATGTGGAGTTAAGAATAGTAAATCTATACTTACCTATTTGCACTTACTTTCTCAGGGCTTCATTTACAAGGCCCTGAGCGCCGCTGGAACATCACATGCACACTGCAGGGCCATGTCTACAAGGCCACGTAAAGCTACCCTGTGTAGCTTTACATGGCCTTGTAGATATGGACTGAGGCAACGCAGCGCAAGTTGCAGCGTTGCCTCACCCTGCGATAGGGAGGTGTGCAAAGGGGGTTACAGTGGGTGTTCCAATGTAACACCCAAGGCAGTTGTATGATGTTAGAACGCATGCTTTTACCCCGCATGCAGTTGCAACACAATTTTTTACCCCGACCTGCTGTCGGGGGAGCGCTGGAGTTTGAAATAGTATAATTTACTATTCCAACTCCAGTCTGTGCAACAGTAGGGAAGGTGTTGGAGTTAAATCCAACACCTTATTCCCCCTACAGCAAGCCATTTTTGTTATAATGGCATGCGGGGTAAAAGCATGCGTTGTAATGCATGCGTTGTAACGGTTGTTTCCCACCCATGGCATTTGACATGCCGCCAGATTTACGAGATTTCGTAAACCTGGGAATGGTCAAAAGTGTACGCCTCCCCAGTGGAGGCGTAAGGGAGGCGCAACGAGGAGAAATACCTTGATTTCTCCTAGTTTTTCCTTTTTCTGTATGTGTTGCAGAAAGAGGAAAAAGCCTCTCGTGATTGTTTGTATGCAGGAAGGTGTCCCTTCCTGCGCAAAAACAAACATCCCTGCAACGCAGGCACCCTTGCACTATTGTGCAAGGGTGTCTGCATTGGCGCATGGCAGCCTATTGTGCACCAGCACAGGGGAAAAAGGACAGGAATGCGACGTATCTGATAATTATGACGCATTCCTGCCCTTTTCTTTTGCCGTAGGGCAAGCCCTAAGGCAACATTTTGTAAATGAGGCCCTCAATATTTAGGTCCTTGATATTTTTGACACGCTATTCTGTCTACACAATATTTTTGGTTCCGATATTCTGTCAGTGATCCCAGGTATCCAGCTCATACATGAAATAGCATAGTTCAGCTCTTAGCATGGAGGAGCAGAGGTCTGGTAGTTACCATTGGTAAACAGGTTGTTCACCTTTAACAGCGTGTTCCTGTGGTAATACCAATACCCGACTCTGTTTTTTAGACGCTTAAGCGTAAAAGTCCAAACGGACTCCAGGGTAAATAACATACATAGACGCCGGATATTGGGTGTATACTTTGTGCCCAATCTAAACAGAGAGAAAAACTTGCAAATTATTCTTGCCCTCTGTGAATGCGTTATTTCTGCATTGTTAAATTTTGCACAGGCAATTAATTCAGGTGAAAGCTCACGGTAAAAAAGTGAACTAAAAAGGCAGAAGATACAATCTGCACCTGCTTTAGTGCTCCCTCATTGTCTAAATAACCCATTATAGATGGAAAATGTGACTAATGTCCTAGTTATTTTGTCTGATACAGAGATAAACATAAAGGTAAGTAGGATACGTTTGTAGTCTACTCTTTATTATCTGTTCATTGTGATTACTGTCAGATCCACTGTACCATATTGAACCGGATTTTTATTGACTCTATGTTATGTTCTATAAAGGATTGGTCTCTAAAAAAAAAAAGGAAAAATAATGTTGATTTCATAAGCTTCATAATTTCATCGATCCTTTGTTATACTCATATACACTCTGCTCTTTTTCTACCCTATTCTTTTTAGGTCTGGCATTAGGAAAGACAATTTGCAGTTACTAAAATGACCCAGACACACATATATATAATATACTATTATTCATTAGGCCTTCTTCGTCCATTGGTATGTTGTGCCATTATGATTTTTCTTCCACCCCCTAGCATGCAGCATGAAATTTGTACTTGTAAAGCGCACCCATACCCCCAAAGGGGTGTCCAGGCGCTGTACGCATACCGCTGTGGAACCCTTCCTGGCTTTTTTCCCTGTGAAATGTCCACTCCTGGGCACCCCCAGGGTGAAGCCAGGCATCCCAGCGCTGTTGGGGCCGTTGTGGAGATTAAGCAAGCTATTGCCCAGAGTTGCAGAGTGGGACCCATGATTAGAATAGGCACCGAGGCGAGAATTATCAGGTCCGAGGAAATTGAGCCCAAGACCCGCCGAGGCGGGAATTGAACCCTGGTCCCGGGCCAGATCTCTGCATCAGGGTCTGCCGCTCTAACCATTGAGCCACACTTCTCCACTTAGTAGTGCAAGTAGGACAGCCCACTTCAGCTACTGGATAACTTACCTGTGAGTGAGGGAATTCGACTCTTTCACAAGGAGCATATCCACACACAAAGTAGTTCCCTTCAGTGCCAGGGACTAAAAGGCGAGGTACAATGTAACTGGGAATGCAAGCTTATTTGAGATCCAAAAATATTTTTGCTTTTAGTAAGTGTTTTACAAAAACCATGAGATAAAAAACAAGCATTGTCAAAACCAAAAGGCTAGCAGCCAATGCCAGACTTATCCCCATTGCCAGTGCGTGTTCTAGTGTGTTTTGGTCAGTGTGTCTAATTTTCAAAATCACCGCTGTCAAAAAATTACTCATAAACGACATTTGCGACTGTCTACTTTATCCCCCATCACGTACGGCTAACACAGCGGAAAGCACCTCATACCTAGGATTCAACTTAGCCGCGTACTTTGAGTAGATCTCTCACCTTGACAATTTTGCCCCCATTCTCCATCACACTGCATTGAGAGCTGGAATTTTCTGACAACTCGACAGTCAGCTCTGTGCTGAACCAGCAGGATAGAATTTCCTGTGGTTAGGAGGCATTCTTTTCACCCTTACACAAGGATAAACTCATTTCAAAAACTCACAATGCAACAAAAACACAACATAAATCCGAGCAGTGGAAAAGATCCAAGCTGATTCAAATCTTAGATTGCATGGTATTGCCTAGTATCATATTCTGCGATGCACAGCAGTAGCAACCAGCTAAGCAGTCTTCTCTTTAGTTCTCATGAAATGGAGAGTACTTGTACTGTTCGACGGAAATAGGAATCCCTTGTTGTTACATGGGACGATCTTGTTCACCTTACCCTGAAAGTTGTGAATGTCAGCAATGTGCATGAGATAAATTGAGTTTGCTACATGATATTGCGGGGATATGCTTTTATAATTCCGTATATACCATCTCATGCTATCCCCTTTGGTAAATGGCATTCAAAGTGCTGGCCAGGGGCACTCCAAAGGTGTTTACATCCACAACAGATAGAGGATGGTTAAGGTTTTAGCTTTGGCCAAAAAGGGCCTGATTTTTACAAGTGTTCCAAAGGGGGTGTGTTCTAGTTATCGCTCCCAATTAAATCGGACTCCCTGTGGTTTGGAATTAACCGGGTGTGATAAATTGCACTTACTGTGAGTTTTTGGTGAATAACATACAGATTTTGTCACTTCCTACACCAAAAAATCTGCATGTAATGCTAAATACTGTGCTCTTTTCCCCTGGTACATTCCAGCATGTTTGACCTGCCAAAATGTAATGACTGCTGCAGACTTTATCGCACCTGGTAATTACTGGGTGCAGTAAACTCTGCACAACTCAGAATTCTGACACCGGTGCAAATAGGGGTTTAAGTGGCCTGGAGGAAAACTCCAGGCCACTCCTAATCAGGGACAATGTGTAGTGAATTTGAAATCTTTGTATCAGTGAGGCGAGTTGAAGTTTACCAATTCTGCCCGACAAGGTCTATGTGAAATTTCTTCATTTACAGTCCAACACAAATGGGCTGTTTTCTAACTGCACGATGTCCTGTATGACGGGGATGGGACTTCTTGCGGGACTTGATAGAAGTTGTGGTAAAGGTTTAATGAGAAGGTATGATGGGGGTTAAGGTAGGGGCTTTGAACCGGACGATTGGTGTTCCGGGTCTGTGTGCGAGGTTGGGGAGCAGTATCTGGCCCACAAGGTCCGTGCCGGGATGGAGGGATTACTACAAGACAGCCTGGGCAGGGGCAGCGCCTCCGTTGGAGCAGAGGAGCGTCACCCCACTTACATTACCCCCAAAGTCCCAGAGATGAAAAATAAAATGGCAATTCATTACCATTTTATTTTTCATCCCCTGTCCCGAACAGAGCGTCAGGACAGGGGAGAGTTGCTGCTGAGTGACAGCAGCAGGGAGGAGGGGTGCTGGCTATTTCACTTGCTTAAAATACGCATGTCCTCTTTGGCCGGCCATCTTACGATGGCCAGCCACACTTGCTCACTTTATACCTCTCAACCCAGCTGTCTTAAGACTGCTGGGTTGAGAGTAAGTGCAGGCCTCCAGAGCGCTGTGGAGCGCTGAGTGAGGACGCTCCCTCAAATCAGGGCGCTGCTCACATGCTGCATGTGAGCAGAGCCAGGATTGGGCAAGGGAGTTTCCTGGTGGCTGGGCTGCTGTGGAAGGAAGAAGACGTCCGCACCAGAGGATGTCGTGTTCGTCTCCAGGTGAGTTTTTAAAAATATATTATTTTCGCACGAGCACCCGCCCACCCCATCCCTGTAGATGCCAGCTGCCACAGAGCCTGGGACATTGTGAGGGGCAAGGGATGGGGCAGCAGACTACTATGGAGGGCCTTTGAGGTGACAGGGAGTGCCACCAAGCAGCAGGAGACCACTTGTTGTCCCATGTAGCACTGGGAGTGTTATGATTTGTAATGTACCCCAATATAACCCTGGGTAGTCACCTAACCTTTCACCTACATTTTCCCTGCCATTGTACTACATAACGGTTTTGGTATTGACCTTTTACCTAATTAGGTGCTGCATATATGTTGTGTGGTTTCCCCCCGAAAACTAGCCTAATTTATTATGCATGAGGATTCTCAGAATCACAGTAGGATTACCATCTTCTGCATAATAGCTATGTATAAGAGTCATCCCTTTCGTCATCCTCGGCCGACATGACACAGCAAGGTAGAACCTCTGAGGGTACCTTTTGGGTATATAAACACCATATCTTTGCTGGGGTGGGCAGAGGAGAAAAGACTTCCATGCTGACACACTGCTGCGAGACGCTGAGGTTCCTGCACGCAGACACTCCAGCACGCAGTGGTCTGACATCCCTCGCGGGGTGTCCTTCTCGAGACCAAGACGGGGTCCTTTGTTCTCTCACACCAGGTAATGGGGTTGGTTTTATCCTAGGGGGATTCTTGGCTCTACACCTACACCTACATACATGCTAGGTACATTTAGGTACATCTAGTTAGGGTTAGCATCATAGTGTTGTATTCCTCTTAGGGTGTCCATACACGGGCTTTCCTGTATCATGTCCTTATATAGGCACAATTCGACCTGCCCTTATATAGGCATAAAATCCCAGTCCTTATTTAGGCATTAAACCGTGCACTCCAAATACAGGCATGGTCTCCGACATCCGTCCACCCTAACGTCACAACGAGTTCTTGAAGAACAGACCCTTAGGCTTCGGGAGTTTCCCTAGCACAGGACTATTGATTTCTTCAAGGACTCATCTATTATGCATGAACCATTATACCTTAGGGGTTCATTCATGACGTCTTCCGCTGACCGATTCACGTCAATGCTAACATTGTGAGGTACCTCTCAGGTATAAATATACCTTCCCTAGCCCTTGTAAACTAGAGGAGACCTCGACTTCAGAGGAGCCCGTTTCCCGGCCTGACGCACTGAGAAGACGCTGTCATCCCTGCACGCAGAGAGTCCAGCTTCCAGTGATCTGACTTCCCTTGCGGGGTGTTGGAGTTCGAGTCTGGCAAAGAGATTCCTACCTCTCTCATTCTTCAGGTATGGAGCTGACAAGAACCTAGAGGGACTCTTGGCATACTAGGCATACTAGGCTTAACATACTCTTAGTATACCATAGTAAGGAATACTTCACCTACTTCATACCTCTCCCTACACCTAGGTTAGGTTAGGTACATTGGGGTAGAACTAGATTAGAAACGCATCATATGAGTACTCGCATTTTTAGTCTGTGTTATTTATGTAAATGCATATATACTAAAAGATAATGCTATCGCAGTATTATTTATTTCTACTGCTCACTCTGTACATTATTTATCTTGCATACTGTCTTGTGATCGTAACAGCACATTTTACTTACACCAGAAACAAGACTGTTCAATAAATCTTTTATTGAAACACCCGTCTATTTCTTTCTGTGTAACTTTGAGGAAAACTAAGCATGCACGATTGAGCTGAGTGAAATAGTTATCTATTGTTTCCACGACTCTTGGACACGTTCTGATTCTAAAGGGAAACAAAGTGGTCATGTTTTGCGGCTGCCAGAAACTACTCCCTTCTTGTTGTCAAGGAGTTTCTAGTGGCCTCTGAGCTAGCTGGCACAAGTAATTAAGTTTAATATACTCGATAGGGACATACTGACCTTAGTCCTATGTCAAACCTATAGGATATATTATTCCAATGCGCAGAGCCTATTAGGGAAATAGGAGCTACACTACATGGCGCCCAACGGTTTGGTAAGGCGGTAATTCAACGTTAGATACTGAGTAACTCAGCTGTGCTTTTTCTCTCAGAGACCCCTACCCATATACTCCAAAAGACGTCTGGAGTGGGCAGGGTTAAGTATCCACCACGGCTACATAGGGCAGTACCCTATATATTAGCTGTTTGGTTTGCTCAACGTTGAAGGATACAGTGTTCCAAAATATTGTGCACCTTATCTTTGTTTCCTTGAAACTTGTTCTACATTTTTCAAAAACAAAAATGCCTGATTCCGACAATGACGCCGGAAACGGTGGAGCTGCGGCTGATCCAGCCCTAGCAGCAGTTTTTAACTTTACAGGTTTTATTGAAACCGAGGAGGGTGTTATAGACATCACTCCAAACTTAAGAAGAGCCATCACTCTAAAACTCATAAAACATGGCCTACCACCAAGAGGAGGTAGAGCAGTTTTCGTGATAGAGGCACACGAATCCTTTCAGACAGAGGTATTCTATTCATGGGTAATATTTCCTGAATCCAATCCAGTAACACACGTGTTTCACTTCTACAAAGAAGATGATCCACCAGAGGAATACATTCCTTTCGAGGATATTGAAATTCCATTAACATACCAAGAGCATCAGCTCTGGTTTAAAGGCGCCCTAAAACATCACAAAAACATTACCAGGCACGGTCCACTAGGTAGACCAGGAGCAACATGGCCGATTCTAGCCGGCTACACACCTCATCCTGACATTGAAGAGATGTCAGACGAGGAATTTCTTATTCAACTCACGGAGTTAATAAAAATCTACAGACAATTGGTCCAATATGTCATGCGGACTTTTACAGTCCAGCAACCATTAACAATTCCAAATCAAACTCCTCACCAGGGGAATACACTAAAAATTACACCACAGACTCTATACGCAGTCATGGGTAAAATGCCCACAAAACGTGAGCAAATTCCATTCTGGATAGCTACAAAAATTACTCAAATCGAAGCAGTATTTCCAAATACTAGCCCGTATGAGAAACACAGAATACTGACAATCAGTTTACCAATGGGGATCACACCACAACTGGAAGACTGCACCACTTGGGGCTCAGTCTTTGCTGCCATGTCACATGGCATTCCGTCAATTGCGGTAATACCTGATGTCCTGAAACAAATTCAAAACGAATACGGGGCAGAACCTGCTCTAAATTTAGGTATGAAATTACTGAAAAATTTCGACCAGGTCTCAACAATAATATTATCTAATATTAAAGGGGAGGCAGCAGCAGTGGCGATCCGCCAAAAATTAAGGGAATTTGATGTTACAGAACATCAAACTGAGCTACCCAGAATAATTGAACAATCTTATGCAGAATTAGGCAGAGATAGTTTGGGTGGAAGACCAGTGAAGGCGAAGCTATCTGAAAGTCCTGAGAAGGACTCAATTAAACAAACTCCTACATCTTCTAAAAAGAAGTGGGAGACTAATAAACAAAATTCAAATGAGAAACGTTCTCAATCCCGAGGTAGGTCTCCTCAAAAGGAGCCCTCTGAAAGGAGGTATAACCTCAGGAGTAGGGATAATTTGAGAAAGCCTAACAGGTATCAAGATACTGATACACGTTCCTCTCGTCCCTTTCAGATCTCATCACAGACTTCTGAAAGAAGAGGACGTTCGGAACATAGAGAAGAACGCGTGAAATCGAAAGACGACAAACACGCTCCAAAAACTAAAGCAAAACCTCAATTCTCCAAAAAGAAAGTAGGAGGTCTAAAGATCAGACATGCCGAGAATACTGAGAACACAACTCAAGAACGGAGAATGGGCTCAGACAATGCTGGACAGTGCAGCAGAAGTCACAATAGCTCGCCAGAACCTGAAGGAACTTCTGGAGATAGTGGACTTGAATGAGTACATTAAAGTAGAGACTGTAGACACCAGGGTTAGTACTCCACAAAAGTTATATGAAATAACACTCCGGATGGAGGGAGACAAACCTAGACAGGTGAAAGCACTATTTTGGGAAAGACTATCAAAGGGCTATGACATACTTCTAGCAGAAAAGGACTGGCCACCACAATTTGTCAGGGAGTGCCCACATGGCGAGGACATTATTATGCCTGCCTTCTCCAACCATATACCAATGCACCTAAGATATACCTATGCCAGGAAATGGGCAGTGGCCCAGGCACCAGCATTATATAAAAATCATGTAGGATGGGATAAGGACTCACCTCACCATAAAATACATCCGAAACATGAACCAACTGCACAAAGGCAGTATCCAATAAAGCAAGAAGCTAAAAAACAGGTCAGGGCGATCTTAGATCAACTTGAATATCAAGGGGTGATTGAAACATGCACCTCCTCAATGAACAATCCTTTGTTTCCTGTCTCCAAACCAGACAATACATATCGTCTAGTTTTGGATTACAGACACCTAAACACTTGTTCTAAAACTTTTGCAGTGCAAAATGCACATAGCACAGCATTAATGAATAACATTGTGCGTAAAAAATATAAAACAACATTAGACATCTCAAATGGTTTCTTTTGTCAAAACATAGCACCTGAAAGCAGGTACTTAACAGCATTCTCCATAATGGGGACGCAGCGTCACTTTTGTCGACTCCCACAAGGGTTCAAGAACAGCCCAGGTTTATTCTCAGCGAGGGTAACGGAGTTACTACAAATTTATGACAATGAGGCATTGTCCTATGTCGATGACATCTATCTGACAGACGATGTCCTGGAAAAACACTTGAACAGGGTGAGCACCATTATACTGGGCTTCGCCTCTGAGGGCTACAAGTTCACCTTTAAAAAGTCCAGAATTGCCCATCTCAATGTCCTATTTCTAGGATATGAGCTTTCAAGTGAAGGCAAGAGCTTGGCAGCTAACTTTTTAGAAAAGTGTGCGCTGCTCCAACCTCCAAAAACGCAAAAAAACTTACAATACTTTCTGGGTTTCCTCAATTTTGGAAGAACATACATTCTAAATTACGCAGAAAGGGTTAAACCTCTCTACGCATTAATCAAACCTGATTTTTCAATCAAAAATTGGACAAACGAACACACAGAAATCTTGCGTTCACTCCAGGCTAACATGTTAGCAACAAATCACTTACAAACACGCGTAAGTCAACGCAATTTGGTGATCCGAATAATTTCGGGTCAATGCGGATTCACCTACTTAACCTTCAATGAGGGTGAGAAAATACCAATCGCATACAAATCTCATTTGTACACACAAGCGGAAATGCGATTCAGTTCAACTGAAAAAATTCTGACAGCAGTTCAAACCGCTGTAGCAAAAGAAAGAGCCTTAGCCCAAGGGAAACGCATTATTGCCGTAACCCCGGTACCAGCTTTAGAAGCGGTCACAAAAGCAAGCATTCCAAATGCTAAAGCATTACATCCAAGATGGATACAATGGGTTAATTCTCTTGCTGCAACAGATGTTGAATATGTTTTTGATCCAGATTTAAAAACACAAGCATTCCTGCAATATGAACAAGAATGTCCTCTGCCTACTGAAATTCTGCCTCTCGATCAGTACGAATTCATAATTTACACTGACGGATCAGCACAACCCGAAACAGGGAGTAAGCAAGCTTACAGTGCAGCGTGTGCAATCGTTAAAGGTCGCATGCGAAATGGCATTTTCAGACCTATGGTCACAAAAACGCAGTCTCTAGGAGATTGTACAGCTCAGCGAGCTGAACTACAAGCATTCAAACTGGCACTTGAGAGTACAGATCGAGAATTCCCACACTAATAGTGTGCGATTCCTTTACTGTGTTCAGTCGTATAATGAATATATACAAAACTGGCTTGAAAATGGTTTCAAAGATGCGAAAGGTGGCACAATAAAGCACAAAATGCTTTGGGAACAAGTAGTTCATTTGAAAAACGAACTACCAAAGGCTCACGTGATCCACACACTGAGTCATCAACGTGATGGCGTTCACGTTGCAGGAATTCATTGGCTGATGAAGCCGCAAAGGGGGCTGTGCAGACGGCTTCCGTAGCTGCGATCACTTGTTCAAAAACAAAAATAGACGGTGAGATAATGTTGGCTGTCAATGCTTCAAGCAAAAGCAGCAGTGCAGCGTTACCAAAAAAGTTTCCACTCAAGTACTCTTATGTAATTGATGCGAACAACGTTCCTTTTGCTCGAATCCCTGGAGTGGGGGATAGGGTAATTCCAAACATGGAACGTAGAGCAGCCTTGATTTATGAAACACATTTGGGGGAGGGTCTGTCACATCAAGGGATCTCTAAAACAATTTTGACGTTAAAAGAGATGTACTGGTGGCCTGGGATGAATACAGAAATTCACATATTCATCAACAACTGCTTAGACTGTAAACTTCAGCGAGAGAGCCACCAGACACCATGCTGCGAATGCGGCAACCCAGTACAGACACCACTGTTAGACAGCATTAGACTATCTACTCGCCTGCGTCCTACTGGACAAAGGCATTCCCACAAATACTGAATCTAGGTTCCTATGGATATGGCCTCAGCGCTCAGCTGACGCTCGAACTGTTATAAAAGATTTGCGAGTCTTTATCGGCACATACGCAATAGGCACGCTACATTCTGACCAGGGTCCTGCGTTTAGCTCTCGGGCTTACAAAGAAGCCATGGCCAGTCTTGGCGTTGCATTGCGGTACTCCTCTCCATTCCATCCTGAGGGAAATTCGGTTGTGGAAAGGAAAAACCGGGACATAAAGCAGTCTATAACAGCTAGGGTATTAGGTTCGGGTGATGGGTGGGTCAAACACCTTAATGGGGTCCAACGCTCATTGAACAATCTGCCAAGAAGTTCTCTAGGGGGTCACTCCATATGAGGTCCTATTTGGGACAAGAATGTGGGTACCAGAACTTGAACATGTAGGCACAGTGGTGGAAAATAAACCGTTTGATATCAAAGATCGTTTGGCTGTTTTACAGGAACTGAATGAGTTAAGAACGAAACAAAGCAACGTATTCCTACAGCCAACCACCACTGGGGAAAAATCGGCGGTCCCAGCAAGGCCAGTCTGGATTCCAAAAGTTGCGGATCTAGTCAGAGAAAAATTGCGGACAAGAAGGAATTTGGACCTTCTTACAGACAACCAGTACCTGTCCTAGCAGTTCAAGGAACAAGAACAGTACTTCTGCCGCACCTTGCTGGAAGAAAGGAGAAAAGATTTGTGTCCATCGACCTGATCAAACCACAGTATGTGGCCAATACTAAATAGTAGGCCTCGTGGACTCCGACCTAGTAGCAGACGCACTCCTCTCGCTACTATCCAAGAGGTTCAGACTGAAAGACTGATAACAATCGAGAATTCAGCTGTAACAGATGGAGGCCTAAGCAACAACGCTATGGAACTCATCCCTCTTGAACACCAAGTAACAGTTCGTCCAAATACACCTGTCTACACCAATGTAGCAAGTGATGAACGGGTTCCAGTGATTTCTACAAATCCTGATGCAATTCCAACAATTGATAGAACTGCTTCTGGCTATTTAATTAACTTTGATACGTTCTCAGAAGATCCGAGTGAACCTGAAACGACGCCAGCATCATTCAAATTCAAGCAGCAAGTACAAGACTTTCTTCACTTTCTGAAAAAGACTTATTTGGTTTCTCCATGGATTGAACTCTGGATTACATCTGGACTTTTTGTTTTCCTGCTCTGGCTAGCTTTGGTTACAACTGTGAGCGTGCTTATAAGTGGCAGATACATCCATGTGAATACTGAAAGAAAAGGCGTGAACGTACTTTTGAAACCTCATAAATCTTCCCATCGTGAAGCAAGAGACTTGTCATCAGTGAACATCACAGCTGTTCCTATACAGGATGGTATAGTGTGGGACAAAACAGATTTTGACATCTTCGGCCCGACGGAACAGTTGAACATTCCACATTTGTTTAAAATTTCACTAAGTGATCTAATTACGTCAAGTACCTATTCAGATGATTGGGACTTTGAGACTGTTAACGACATAATGTATGACCTAGAAAAATCTGCTGCATTTTCTAAAAATGAATATTTAGAGGGTTCATCAGACTATGAACAACTGTATTGTTATAACCACTATGGTCATCATTATTTGCATAAATCTGCATATCCTAGAAATGTGTTTATGTTTAACCAATGGGAGCATTGTCCTACACCACCACACGGTAGTTCAAAAACATTTGCTAACAAGTTTCCATATTTTTCAGATTACAATACATCTGATCCAGAAATGTTTTACTATAAAAATGTAAACAAGACAGGGCTGAAAATTATGTTAACAAATACAAAACAGATTTATTCTGCATTATTTAATGCCCAACTGTCTAGACAGGGTTTCGACTTTTGGAAAGACACAATAGACACAAAAACTGTGTGGGGTACTAAAGATTGGCAAGTGCAGGGGATAGAAGCGTTATTTAGAGCCTGTATCATCCCTGAACAAATAATGTTTTTGAATGAAACTGTCCAACAAACATCTTGTCTTGGACTAGCCAAGATCAAAGAGATGAACACACCTTCTGTACCAACACCTGCCACTGATAATATTACACAGGCAGTGGTGACAGTTGACAATATACTACAACTCAACAGATCTAATCCTGATTGGAAAAAAATGGTTGATCTGGCCCACAGACACGAATAACTGTCAGGAAAGATTCCTGAATAAAACTCAGGGCTTTACTATTAATAGGCCAGACCCAAGATACGTCCAAAGACAACATCCGGGGGTAGTAACAACATACAGTGTAGGAAAATTATGCCTCGATTGGCTGCATAAGTCTACACTACAGGATGTGAAACAACACTTAACCTTACTTAAAAAGGACGCAGACCGTAGGGAATTCTTGCTTGTTCCAAGAAAACCGCGTCAAAAACGTTTCATATATGCCGGCATTTATGCTGCCTATAATGAAGCATGGAAAGTATCACAGATGGAGGCCGCAGAACGAATACGTGAACTTGATTGTATTAATTTAGAGAAAACACTCTCTGTGGTCGACAACCAGCTACAGAATGGCTAATTCATGGCAAAATCACATTACCTGTGAGTACTTTTCAGTTTCAGTATTGCCTCAGACAAATGCAAGCGGGAAAATATGAAAGGTTGGGTAAGGAATACATTAAGACATCTTGGGATTTACCGTATACATATAGATGTTGGAGTGGGGATCTTGAAGTGTTTTTGAGCGGTACACACTGTAAACGTGCACTGAGCGGTTCACTTATATGTCAGGACATTTCTTTACACGGGGCTTGCAATGGTTCTGTGGCAAATTTGTCTTGCCATCAGCAGGGTACACCAGCTGCTGTGATTAATCCAACGTTTGGACAACTTTCTAATGGGAGTTACCTCATGTTGAATGATCAGAGTTGCTGCGGCATGCTGCCAGGCATCCCATATCTAGTAACGGTCAACTCCAGGGTCACTTGCTGTATGCAAGTATTGTTTGCCCCAATAGACACAGTCAGGGAGTCGCCTCTATGGCCTTCGCTGAACGTCTCTTTTATAAGATTTGATACTTTGAGCAGAATGAAAGCCATGCTTTTACAGCAAACAGTGCCTTTGACCTCGGCCAAAGAAACCTATGATCTACAAGTAGCAAGGACTTCGGCTGAGATACAGACTTTAATACGTACAAACTGCCCTATAGATTTCGTAGAAATGATAGGACGTATCTTCAATATGTCTGATACAACCAGAATTGTACATGTATTTAAGAGCATCTGCTCCGGTCTGTTAGCACCTTTCCAGGCAATACTCAGAATCATCCCGAACTTTGCACATTCAGTGTTTGGTGGCATACCATTAATTCTAGCACTTGCTGCCGGAATTCTATTTCTCTTCCTGCTATTGCGCTATGGCCAGCCTATTCGCGGACATCACTCCGAGCGAAATGGAGAAAGCTCTCCTTGAACGAAAGTGTTGTGAGCGAATAGTACAGCTATTGGGCATGACTCGTCTACGGGACTTGAATACCACGTGGTTCCTGTCATTCAGACCAATCTGGCAAGATTGCATCTTACCTGTTCTACGATGCCGGCTATGCGGTGAAGAATGCGTGTTAGACACTTGTCTCACATTTCCATCAGCAACGCCAACGGATGTCGATACTCTGCTGGTCCCGATAACGGCCCATGCTCTGTGTTGTCCCCAGAGGCTATCAATCCTGATGTCAGCATTCATTGAGATCTCACAGACGCTTCTGGCTGCTGCTGAGGTACGAGAAAGAACTACAGGCACATAGGTAACAACGGACGCGAACATTGCTGCGGCAACCTATGCTGGAAGCGATGCTTCTCATCTCTGTGCAATTAATCTACTACACGAGGTGTTCCAACTGACACCAACTTCAGTGGATGATGTTTTGTCTATAGAAATAGATGATCTCATGTTTACACCAGACCCGTAAACTGACTCTGATTCAGCATACAGTGTTCCAGAGATGCAGTAACAATTTGGCCTTCATTTTCAAAACAACTTGGAACTCTACCAAAATTGAACTTTTTTCCCATTTTTCGAACGAAAATGGCACTTCAATCTGCTTAAAGTAGAACTAGCCTTATAGTACAGACTTCACGGTACTTCCACGGACACTTAGTCATCTTGTGTGTCTAAACAGTTCATTAATTTTCATGACATGAAATGCCTTTGATTTTTGAACAACTTATCGATCATTTTCTGTCACATGTAAATATTACTGCTTATTTCATTCCAATTGCATTTATTTTCGAACTTTATGCCTGAAATGAAAAGCAATGCTTCAAATGTACAGTACTTTTTGCATTCTAATAGGTTTTTTAAATGCCTTTTTTAAACGGTTTAAAAAAATATTTTAGAAATATGCGGTACTCCATTTAATGTTTAGCATTTTAAATGTTTAGCATTTTAGTATTATCGTACACACGAAAGTGGAGTGGGTGTTGTATTCCTCTTAGGGTGTCCATACACGGGTTTTCCTGTATCATGTCCTTATATAGGCACAATTCGACCTGCCCTTATATAGGCATAAAATCCCAGTCCTTATTTAGGCATTAAACCGTGCACTCCAAATACAGGCATGGTCTCCGACATCCGTCCACCCTAACGTCACAACGAGTTCTTGAAGAACAGACCCTTAGGCTTCGGGAGTTTCCCTAGCACAGGACTATTGATTTCTTCAAGGACTCATCTATTATGCATGAACCATTATACCTTAGGGGTTCATTCATGACGTCTTCCGCTGACCGATTCACGTCAATGCTAACATTGTGAGGTACCTCTCAGGTATAAATATACCTTCCCTAGCCCTTGTAAACTAGAGGAGACCTCGACTTCAGAGGAGCCCGTTTCCCGGCCTGACGCACTGAGAAGACGCTGTCATCCCTGCACGCAGAGAGTCCAGCTTCCAGTGATCTGACTTCCCTTGCGGGGTGTTGGAGTTCGAGTCTGGCAAAGAGATTCCTACCTCTCTCATTCTTCAGGTATGGAGCTGACAAGAACCTAGAGGGACTCTTGGCATACTAGGCATACTAGGCTTAACATACTCTTAGTATACCATAGTAAGGAATACTTCACCTACTTCATACCTCTCCCTACACCTAGGTTAGGTTAGGTACATTGGGGTAGAACTAGATTAGAAACGCATCGTATGAGTACTCGCATTTTTAGTCTGTGTTATTTATGTAAATGCATATATACTAAAAGATAATGCTATCGCAGTATTATTTATTTCTACTGCTCACTCTGTACATTATTTATCTCGCATACTGTCTTGTGATCGTAACAGCACATTTTACTTACACCAGAAACAAGACTGTTCAATAAATCTTTTATTGAAACGCCCGTCTATTTCTTTCTGTGTAACTTTGAGGAAAACTAAGCATGCACGATTGAGCTGAGTGAAATAGTTATCTATTGTTTCCACGACTCTGGGACACGTTCTGATTCTAAAGGGAAACAAAGTGGTCATGTTTTGCGGCTGCCAGAAACTACTCCCTTCTTGTTCTCAAGGAGTTTCTAGTGGCCTCTGAGCTAGCTGGCACAAGTAATTAAGTTTAATATACTCGATAGGGACATACTGACCTTAGTCCTATGTCAAACCTATAGGATATATTATTCCAATGCGCAGAGCCTATTAGGGAAATAGGAGCTACACTACAATAGGAGTACGCATTATTATTGTCATGCCTTTATATACCTGCACATATCCATTGTTTTAGCACTATGGTAGAAATCTACCATCCATTTACTCTGTTGGTGCTCATAATCATTTATATCTGTTTCTGTCTTATGGTTGTTTCAGCACACATATTTTACACTAGAATGATGCTGGCTCAATAAATGCTTATTGAAAACGTCCCCATCCTTTATTCCGTGTATCTCTTTGAGACAAAGTGAGCACGAGTGACTGAGCAAAAAGTACTGTACTGATTCCACGATCCCTGAGGGGTCAGGGTTGTCATGTTCGATAGATGCCAGAAACTATTCTCTCCTTGGTAAGAGGGATTCATAGTGGCACTGTGAGCTAGCTGGTATTCAGGCGAGCATATCCGTTGGGGGTGTCTGGAATCAGTCTGGACACCAGTCCCACAGTTTATGTTGTCAAAACTGAGTAGTTCAGTCGTGCTTTTCTCAGAGACCCCTACTCACATCTACCCGGAGACGTCTGGAGTGGGAAGGGAAAATCTGCCACAGCTGAGTAGGCATATCCTATGTATAGCTGTAGGTTTATTCAAGCTTGAAGGACTATAGTTCCCTATTGTGCATAAAACCTTATCTCAGTTTCCTTGAAACTCTTTCAACAATGTCTGTTGAAGACGACGCTGGGGCAGCATTGCGTGCGAATGCAGCGGGAGAGGGGGAACAAGAAGGTACTATAAACATTTCAGAAAATGTTTGAACTGCCCTTACTTCAAAACTAGCAGAATTTGGAGACCCAGCCTTAGGTGGGACTGTTACCTTCGTGATTGAGGCACACGAATCATTCAGGACAGAGGTATTTTATTCATGGGTCAAATTCCCACCTGCAGATGCATGCACCAACTTATTCCATTCTTACACCCCGGAGGACACTACAGAAGAATATTGTCCATACGAAGACATTGAAGTTCCACTCACCTACCAGAAGCATATAAACTGGTTTAAAGGTGCCCTCCCACACACAACTGATAAAGTGAGACTCGTCCGCTCAGCAGAGATGGAGCGACTTGGCCAGTCCTAGCTGCTTACACACCTCATCCAGACATTGACACAATACCGGTAGCAGACTTACGTCCACTTCACAAAGAAATAATAAAACTTTCGTTATGGGAACACTCACACTTCAACCAACAAAAATTACCACAACTGGTCAACTTCAAGGGACTGCAACCAAAATCACCCCACAAATGCTGAACGCAGTTATGGGTAAAATGCCCACTAAACTCGAGCAAATGCCATTCTGGATAGCTCAGAAGATAACACAGTTAGAGGCAGTGTTCCTACACACAGGCCCTCAAGAAAAACACAGAATGCTAACAATCTGCTTGCCAATGGAGATAGCTCCCCCGTTAGAGGATTGTACCTCTTGGGGTACAGTTTTCCCTGCCATCTATACCAGAACTCATGCTATCCCTTCAATGGCAGTAATACCAGACGTATTGAGACAGATAACAGAATGAGTATGGAGCAGAACTTGCTCTGAACTTGGGGATGAAATTATTAGGAAATTTTGCCCAGGTATCAACTATTATATTGGCAAACATAAAAGGGGAGGCAGCAGCGGTGGTGATACGCCAATGCCTGAGGGATTTCACTCCTATACAACAGGAACGTAAATTACCTAAAATTATCGAAGATACATATGCCAAATTAGGTAGAGATAATTTGGGAGCTAGAGCATCAAAACCTCAACTCATGGGTGTACCTGAAAAGGATAACACCAAGCAAGCACCTGATTCTTCCAAGAAGAAATGGGATAATAAAAAACAGAAGAATAGAGAGAATAGATCACAATCAAGGGGTGGGTCTCCTCAACAGGAGCCCTCCGAAAGGAGCTACAACCTTAGGGATTGTGATAACATTAAGAAACCTGACAGGTATTAGGATACTGATACACATTCCTCTCGGGGTTCATCAAAACACTCAGAGAGGGAAGGACAGTCAGAACACAGATCAGAAGAACGAACAAAGTCCAAAGATACACATCGTACTTCAGACTATAACATAAAAAAAGAAGATAAACCAAAATCAAAACCTCAATTTAAAAAGAAGAAAGTAGCAGGCCTTAAAGTAAGAAAGGACAAGGATACTGAGGACTCAACTTCTGAGCGGGGAATGGGCTCTGACGATGCTAGACAGTGCAGCAGAAGTAACAATAGCTCGCCAGAACCTGATGGAATTTCTGGTGGCAGCGGCGCTGAATGAACATATCACGGTGGAAACACCTGATACAAGGGTAAGTGTCCCATATCAGTTACATGAAATAACTCTCCAAATGGAGGGGGACAAACCCAGAAAAATTAAAGGTTTCTTCTGGGAGAACCTGACTTAAGGCTATGATATCCTTTGGCTGAAAAAGATTGTCCACCTGAAATCGGTATGGAGTGCCCAAAGGGAGAAACAGTAATTTTACCGGCTTTTTCCGACCTCGTTCCAGTTTCACTAAAATATTCATACACGTAGGAGTGGGCGGTATCACTTGCTCCTGCATTATATCGCAACCATGTAGGGTGGGATACTGAGTCACCTCACCATGTAATGCCAGTGAGAATAACTCTAACTCCGCAGAGACAGTACCCTACTAAACAAGAAGCGAAGAAACAAGTCAGGGAGATCTTAGATCAACTTGAATACCAGGGGGTAATAGAAAATTGCACCTCTCCAATAAATAATCCTTTGTTTCCCGTAATGAAACCTGACAATTCATATTGTCTAGTTTTAGACTACAGACATTTGAATACATGCACAAAGACATTTGCAGTACAGAATGCACACAGTGCTTCATTAATGAATAACATTGTGTGAAAAAAATACAAAACAACACTAGGGGGCCGATTCCGATCTCGGCCGGTAGTGCTCCGAATCGGATTCGGATTCACCGGATCCGATTCGGAGCCCTGTTTCCCGACCGAATCGTACGCGGGTCCGGCCGAGCGAGTACGATGCAAGCACCCGCGAAATCGCCGACCGACTCGAACGCGGCTTCAACACGCTCCGACCGACTCGCAGGGACACGACTCGCACCGCGCTATGGAGACGTTTCCCGGCCGGGTAAGTACGATGCGCGCCGCGAGTAGTCCGATCGACTCGCGCCGTCTGGCTCGAAAAAGCTGTCGGAGCCGGACTTTGGGGGTCCGCGTCGGACCCCCTGTACGCGCATGCGCGCGAGTCGCACACAGGGGGACCCCTGTGCATGTACGCCGCGATGCGCATGGACGCGTACACGCTGTAGGGGGCGCCCTTGTCCGCCTCGCACCCATTGAGTCAATGGGAGCCCGCGTACGCGTTGTACGACAGGCTCCCATTGACTTCAATGGGAGTCCGACCGACTCGAGTCCGATAGCATGCGTGCGCATCGTACTCGTTCGGTCGGACTGCTAGGGTCCGATTCGGTCGGAATTCTCTCCGGGTCCGGCTCGGTCGGGGAGATTTCCGGCCGGAATCGGAATCGGCCCCTAAATATCTCAAATGGATTCTTCTGCCAAAATATCGCGCCTGAAAGCAGGCCTTGACAGCATTCTCAGCCATAGGCTCCCAGAGTCAATTTTGTAGACTGCCCCAAGGATATAAGAATAGCGCAGGGTTGTTCTCAGCTAGGGTAACAGAATTACTTCAAACCCTACAAGGGTAACAGAATTACTTCAAACCCTACAAGGCATTGTCCTATGTAGATGATATTTATCGGACGGATGATGATTTATTGGATCATTTGACCATGGTGAACAACATAAATTTGGGATTCGCCTCTCAGGGCTACAAATTCAACTTTAAAAAATCAAAATAGCCCACCTCAATGTCCTATTTTTGTGATACAAGTTATCAAATGAAGGGAAAAGCCTGGCAGCTAACTTTTTAGAAAAGTGCACGCTGCTCCAACCTCCAAAAACCCTGAAAAACTTACAATCCATTTTGGGAATCCTAAATTTTGGCAGAACATACATTTTAGATTACGCAGAAAAAGTGAAACCTTTCTACGATTTAATCAGACCTGATTTTTCAATTAGACATTGGACACAGGAACACACGAATATTCTTCATTCCTTACAAACTGACATGATAGCTTCCAAACACCTACACACGCGTGTAAATACCGCAAATCTGGTGATCCGTGTAATCGTGGGTCAATCTGGGTACACTTACCTAACCTTCAACGAAGGCGAAACTGTACCCGTAGCATGCAAATATAATCTGTACACAAACGCTGAGATGCACTTCGCATCCACTGAAAAGATTCTTACAGCAGTACAGACTGCCATAGTAAGAGAAAGAGCACTGGCTCAGGGGAAACAAATAATTGTTGTAACTCTGGTACCGGCCTTAGAGGCTGTTACAAAAGCTTGCGTTCCAAACGCAAAAGCATTACATCCGTGATGGATATAATGGGCTAATTCTCTCACTGCAACAGATGTAGACTACAAGTTTGATTCCACAAGCATTTCTGCAGTACTAACAAGAATATCCTCTCCAGAATTAAATAATGCCTATAGATCAGTATGACTACATTATTTACACTGACGGATCTGCTCAGCCTGCCGTAGGTAGTAAACAGAAATACAGCGCAGCTTGTGCGATTGTAAAAGGACGTTTGCAGGAAGGCAAGTTCCATCCTAGCAGTAGGAAGACACAGTCTCTAGGAGACTGCATGGCACAGCTGGCAGAATTAAAAGCACTATTACTGGCACTAATAAATACGGATCGAGAATTACCCACACTTATTGTGTGCGATTCATTTTACTGTGTCCAGTCTTATAATGAATATCTTCACTACTGGGGTCAGAATGGGTATAAAGACTCAAAAGATTGCACAATAAAGCACAAATTGCTTTGGGAACAAGTGGCAGAACTGGAAAAAGACTTGCCAAGAGCTCACGTGATACACACGCTGAGTCATCAACGTGATGAAGGGAATTCATTGGCTGATGAAGCCGCCAAGGCGACAGTATGAACTGCTGCCGTAGCTGCAATCACTCATTCTAGCACGAGAATTAATGGACAGATAATGGTAGCTGTCATGGCTTCATGTAAAAACAGCTCAGCTGTGCCAAAAGGCTTTCCACTCAAGTACTCCTACAAGTTAGATGCGAAAAATATTCTGTATGCTCAAATTCCAGGAGTGGGGATAGAGTAGTACCAAACATGGATCGAAGACTAGGTCTAATTCTATCTGCACATGAAGGTCTGGGTTCAGCACACGCAGAGATTGCCGCGACAGTTTCACTACTGAAGCAACGCTATTGGTGGCCAGGTTTAACAAAACAGACAAAAGCATTTGTCCTTAAGTGTGACATCTGTCAGCAGATGAAGGGTTCAACCGTAGCACGTCCAGCACAAACATCACTACTGATATCAGACAGACCTCTCGCTTGTGTCTATTTGGACCACTGCGGCCCCTTACAATCTGATGGGGCTTACAAGTATATCTTGGTGGCAGTGGATTCATGCTATAGATTCCTGTGGGTTTGGCCTCAGCGCTCGGATGACGCCTGAACTGTTATAAAGGATTTGCAAGGCTTCATAGGGACATACGCGATTGGCCCATTACATTCTGACCGTGGTCCCGCGTTTAGCTCTAGGGCTTACAAGGAAGCCATGGGAAGTTTGGGTGTAGCATTGCGGTACTCCTCTCTGTATCATCCAGAGGGAAATTCAATTGTGGAAAGGAAAAACCGGGACTTAAGGCAATCCATAACAGCAAGGGTATTAGGCTCGGTGGTAGTTTGGGTAATCACCTATATGGGGTCCAGAGGGCACTTAATAACATGCCAAGAAGTTTCCTAGGAGGCCGTACTCCTTACGAAGTCCTATTTGGGACGAGAATGTGGGTACCTGACCTTGATTGTGGCAGCACAGTGGCGGATGAAAAACCATTTGACATCGATAACCGTCTGGCTGTTTTACAGGAACTCAATGAATTCCGGGCACTACAAAGCAATGTCCAAGTAAAACGCACCGCCACTAGGGAAGTAAAATCAGTAACGGCAAGATCTGCCTGGGTCCCTAGAGTTGGGAATCTGGTCAGAGAAAAGATTGTGGACAGGAAAGAATTTGGGCCATCCTACAGAACGCCTGTACCTGTCCTGGCTGTCGAAGGAACAAGAACAGTACTTCTTCCGCCTCTTGCTGGCAAGAAAGAAAAGAGATTCGTCTCCATTGATCTGATCACACCACACTATGTGGCTGATCCTGAATAGCAGGCCACTTGGGCTTCTGGGTAGCCGCAACTCTCCTCTCGCTACCATAAAGGAGGTTCAGACAGAAAGACTGATAACATTTGAAGATTCCTCTATATGTAGTACTGAAGTTACTAACAATGAAATGGAACTCGTTCCTATGGAAATTGAACATCAAAGCACAAATGAAACACAGAGAGCAATTCGGCCTACCACCGAAATCTACATCAAAATGCCTCTAAAGGAGTCATCTGCAAGTTCAACAAAACCTGCTGAGCTACCAAAGATAGATCGAACTGCATCTGGCTATTTCATCGATTTTAACACTTTCTCTCTGGATCCAAGTGAACCTGAGTCACCGCCAGCTCCAGTTTCCTACAGACAACAACTTCATGCTTTCTACCTTTGGCTGAAAAAGACATACCTAGTCTCACCATGGCTACAGCTCTGGATAGCAACTGGCATACTGTTCCTACTATTCTGGATAGGTTTAGTGTGTGTCTTTTTCTTACTCGTAAATGGACATTATCTCCCAGAACGCTCCGCAGTATCACATGTGAACTGGGTACTGAAACCACATACGTCATCTCATTGTGAACAAAAAGACCTGTCCTTTGTGAACATTACAGCAGTTCCAGTTCCTGACGGAATAATTTGGAACAGAGTTTTATATGATGTATTTGGTCCCACTGAACTTTTAAAAATACTGCATGTATTTAAAATTTCATTAAATGATATAATGACCTCCAGTACATACTCTGACGATTGGGGTTTTGAAACTGTGAATAGTATGCTGTCTGATTAAGAACTGTCTGCAGCATTTTCGAAAAATGAAATGTTTGATGACTCATCTGATTTTAATACCATGTACTGTTTCCAACATTATGGTCACCATTTGTTGCATAAAACAAGTGCACCACGTAATGTTTTCACATACCACCAATGGGAACATTGCCCAACACCACCGAAAGGTAGTTCACAAACGTTTGCACAAAAGTTTGCTTATTTTTCTGGGTTTAATACATGAGATCCACACTCATATTATTACAAACTTGCACCTACATCTGCAAAGAAAAATATGCTTACTAAGACGAAACAGATATACTCTGCATCCTTTATTGCCCAACTGTCTGAACAAGGTTTCGACTTATGTAAAGACACAATAGACATAAAATCAGTCTGGGGGACTAAGGAATGGCAGGTTCAGGGAACTGAGGCACTATTTAGAGCATCATAACCACAAATGAGCCCCACGATGCGTGGAGAAGGGAACAAGAGGCGCGGGGTTCTAGGAGCTAGCAGCCTCCAACAATAAATGTTAACCACAACAAGAGCTGCTCATAGTGTAGTGACCACTGTGAAATTATGGTTGACTTATGAGTATAGGCATCTCACAAAATGTGACGGACTGGTCTCACACACCACCTGGTGTCATGCTTCATCATTGACCAGTCCTCGCCCTCTAAAACCTTGGTTTGATAGGGGGCGGGCATACACCTGACGACAGGGATGCACTTCTAAACTAAGTGGGGGCCCGTGAAAAAGTGAGTGAGAGTAAAAATCATTGTAGTTATCAAATTGTGTTTTTTTTTATTTTTATTTTTTATTGATTTTAGTGCATAGTTACAAATCAGAATACACAAGCAAATATTCAAGTCAATGAAATCAGAAAGATAGTTTCGCAATAACTCCCACCCAATACCCCCCCTCCCCCTCCCTCCCAGGCAGATCCTTATCAGAATTCCAAAACACTTCGCCTATTGCAAAAAGTCAACGTATACATGGTGGGTGGTGACACCGATAAAGACTCTCTTACACAGTCCACATCTATGGCCAGCAAACTTGAACACACCTTTAGTGATGTCCCATAGGGAGACAGCATTTGCCATGCCAGCCAACGGGCCCCTCTCCTGGGGGCGTCTAACGTTCATGCCAGGTCAGGGTGGGACATCAAATATATTGTAAGGGGAGCCCAAAAGTCCTTGGGGCGGGAAGACTCAGGTAGCTCTTCTCCATATATCCGAAGCTGATCCCTACAGTACAATAAGTCCTTAAGCCATTTGTTAACAGTGGGTACTACCTTGGCTCCCAGCACTGCGCTACTGCCCTTTTGCGAAAAGGGTCGAGATTGCCACTAGGCACCTGTTACACGGCTTGAGAGGTTTGACGTGGCTTAGCAAGCACATCTCAGGAGTACAGCACACAAGTTCCGACACAACAGCCGTAAGCATGGTCGTCACTGCAGTCCAGAACGCAAGCACACCAGGACACACCCAAGCCACATGGAGAAAATCTGCATCCGGAGCTCCACATCTCACACAGTTAGCAGCCTCTCTCAGACCATATTTGTGTAGTTGTAGGGGGGAATAATGTACCTGATGTAGGAATTTAAAATGAATAATTCTGAGGTTACAATTAGCTGTGAGACGTCCCGTGAGCTGACAACACTCCCTCCAAGTCTCCGGTGTAATAGGGGTGCCCAACATCATTCTCCACCGTACACACGAGGGGGAGTCTTCTTGCTCCCGCTCCCGCAGCGAGGCGTTATACAGCCTAGTAATTAGACCCCTTCGGGACGCACCTGATAGCATCACCTGCAGCGCCCGCAGAGTGGTAGGTTCGGCTGGATAATTCGGGTATGCCGCACGGACAGCTTGCCGGACCCGGACATAGGTAAAATTAAACATAAAAGGGCGATTTACGCCGCCCTGCGCCGCCTGTAAGTCTTTAAATTGACCGCCCATATATAAGTCGCCCAGTGTGGTGATGTCCGCAGCTGTGAGTTCTTTCCTGGCAGTCGCCTCTCGTGCCGCAGAGATATCAGGATGTGAGACTAATGGTACTAGTGGAGCATATAAATAAGAAAGATGAGCCCGTAGCGCAAGCATTCGCCACGCCCACGCCGTGCACTGCGTGAGGTTGATCTCATTTCGGGGCCTCTTGTTCCCCCCGTAAGAGCAACTGCCTGCACTGGAAGAGGAAAAACAGCATCCGACTCAATTGCCACATGAGGCTGAAAGCGCTGGGGGAAGTGCCAGTAATGTGCGAATTGCGCTTGCGCACATAGATAGTAAAGACGAAAGTCTGGGGCCTCAAAACCACCACGGTCAAATGGTAGCACCAGCAGATCCCATCGGCACCGGGGTTTCTTACCACCCCATACAAACGTTAAGAGCGCAGACTGCAACGTACGGAACAGTGCCATATTCAATTTGATAGGGATGTTAACGAAAAAATACAACAGTTTGGGTAAAAAGACCATCTTCACAACGGCAATTCTATCCGCTAATGATAGAGGTAAGTGTGCCCACCGCACAGCTTGTTCAGATATACGTGAAATCGTGCGACCATAGTTCTCGGAGACAACTACAGCCGGATCTCTGTGCACCCAAACTCCGAGATATTTGACCGGGTCAGATGTCCAGGCCAACGGGAAGTCCACCTCGACCTCAGTTGTTCGCGCAGTTAGTGGAAACACTACGGACTTGGACCAGTTAATCCCCAGGCCCGAGAATCTTTCAAATTTTACGTACTCCGCAGCAGCGCAGATAGGTACGTAGCAGGTTCGCGGACATACAGCAGCATGTCATCTGCGTAAAGTGAGACAATTAAGGGTCGCAGCCTGAACCTCAGAGCCGCCGCGGCGTGTTTCTGACGCAGCATGCAGGCGAGGGGCTCCAGCGCCAAAGAGAAAAGCATAGGAGACAGAGGGCACCCCTGTCTTGTACCCCGTTCAATGCAAAACAATGAGGACACCCACCCATTAACCCGAACGCGAGCCACCGGTCCGCTGTAAAGCACCCTAAGCCACTGCAGAAAGAAAGGTGGGAAGCCCATGCGGCCCAGCACGGCAAACATAAAGGGCCACTGCAAAGAGTCAAAGGCCTTAGCTGCGTCGAGTAACACGGCCACCGCCTGGAAATCAGGTTCAAAGTAGTGTAGCGTGGCGAAGAGCGTACGCAAGTTGTGTGTCGTAGAGCGCTCCGTGACGAAGCCAGACTGATCAGGCAACACCAGTAGAGGAACTAACGGTTGCAACCTGGTGGCGATCATTTTGGCGAGAATCTTTGCGTCGATATTAATAATGGACAAAGGTCGGTAGGAGCCGCATTGATTTGGGGGCTTATCTGGTTTCAATAGGGTGACAAGGAGGGCCTCCCGGAGGGAGTGCGGCAGCGTCCCACTGTCATAAGCCTCTGCATACACAGCTAGGAGCCGAGGGGCCAAGTCCGCTGCATAGGTTTTGTAAAATTCGCCAGGCAGCCCGTCAGGTCCTGCAGCTTTACAGGTTGGTAAAGACGTGATGGCCTCCCTGACATCTTCCACTCCGAACGGTTGTACGAGGTGTTCTCGATGTGCAGGAGACAACCATCCTAACGCTATCCCGTCGAGATAGGCACCTATCTCCGCCGCCGATGGAGACTCTCTGGTGGCATAGAGACTTCTATAGAATCGCAAAACCGTGTCGCAAAGGTCCACAGTTGAATGACGGGCGATCCCATTTTCATCCAACAGCTCAGCAATATCATCTTGACGGCGCGGTTCCGATATCTTTTGTGCGAGCGAGCGGCCCGGTCGGCCACCCTCCCCGGTAGTAGCGCGCTATCCGACGTCTGGAGCAATGTGATAGCTCCTGATCCACCGCATCATTGTGTTCCCAGATAAGCTCCCTCATGGCCGCAAGTTTAGCTGAGGATGGATCAGATTCGAATTCTCGCTCCCGCTGGGATATGTCAGATGTCAACTTCCGTATTCTACGGCGAATATCTCGCAGGATACCAGACTGGGCCCCAATACAAGATCCCCTTATGGTAACCTTAAACGCTTCCCAGAGCGTGCCCGCGCTGTCTACAGATCCCTCATTTTCCCGAAAATAATTCTTAACTGCCTCAGCCACAGTCTGGTGGAAAACCGGGTCCTTGAGCTCTGAAGGTTGAAGCCTCCACGCAAAGGGCGGTCTCCGGTAGGCCGGGAGCTGCAGCTCCAGAAGTACAGGGGAATGGTCCGACAGAGTACGTGCCTCATGCGACACCGCCGTGGTCCAATTACAGACCTGCGCTGAGACTAGCCAAAAATCAATGCGGGACCAGGAACCATGGGCCGCCGAAGCAAAAGTGCTCTCCCGGGCATCCGGATTCCGGGAGCGCCAAATATCATTTAGTTGACCAGTATCCATCAGACCTCGCAACATGTCTGTCACAAGTTTAGGCCGCAACATACCACTACTTACCCTATCTATGGCTGCATCCAAGCACAAATTAAAATCTCCCCCCCACACTATGGCGGACGGGGGGAACTTCGATATTCTCCGCCACACATCAGAATAAAATGAGGGGTCATCCACATTCGGACCATAAACATTAACTATCAGCACACTTTCACCACCCAAGCATCCATGCACCATCGCCACTCGCCCGCAGTCATCTGTCTCTGATTTGACCACAGTGAAGGGCACACCCCTCTTTACCAGGATAAGCACGCCCCTAGAGTAGCTAGAGAAGGACGAGGCAACCTTTACGCACGACCAGCGTGCGCCTATCTTGCCAGCTGACTCCCGGGTTAGATGTGTCTCCTGCAGTAGGGCAATATGCACACCCACCCGATCTAAATAGGCAATCACTGATCTAATCTTTTTAGGCGTGTTCAAGCCTCGAACATTCCAAGTCAGGAATTTAAATGTAGACGTCATTGTAGCCGGCCGGCCATAGTGGGACATCGGAAACATAAGAATGGACAATCCTCTTCAAGAATAACCAGGAATCAGTGCCTACCCACACAGTGATAATTCGAACAATAAACCCCCACGTTCTGCCTGCCCAGCCCAGGACCCCTCCTCCCCCCACCCACTTTAGCTTCCCCCAACACGCCAAAGCCATCCCATAGATCAACCCTTCCCCCCTCCCCTATCCCAATAAACAAAGCACAACTTTGGGGTGTACCCATTTACGGGGGGCACTGAGTGCTACTAACCTCCCACAGAAAAGGAGGTGGCCGAGTAGGTCTACAAATTGCCAATACAGGGAATCGCCCATGTTTACAGGCACAGATGTTTACTAGTGCCATGAGCCCGACTCCAGTACATACCCTATACGGACAAATATCAAGCAGGGCCCTACTAGTTGCGGCCAAGCAGTGCCAATACCCAGGGGGGACTCCCTCCCGAGCCCAGTGCTGGAGAACTCAAGACATCATGAGAGCCTAAATAGAGGAGGAGTTATAAGACAGCAGCTCAGGGGAGGGAAGCAAGATAAAGACAATAACCCAGCCAGCATTGAGGTCCAATAACACATGTTGTATAGCGTCCACATGTTCCAATAGAGTGAGGCGCCCATCGTATACAAGCCAATGTAATAAACCTAATGTGCGTGCCAGTTTGCTAAAGTGTTCACAGCACTCTATTTCTATTCGTCCTCGGGTGCTGTGCCAGACTCTCGTCGCTGTCGCTTCAGATGTTTAGCGTGTTCCATCGCGGCCTTGGGAGATGCAAAAATCTTGGAGTCCCCATCCCCGCCAATGCGAAGACGGGCTGGATACAGCATGGCGTATGGGACCCCATTGGCCTGTAGGAGCTTTTTTACGGAGCCAAATTCACGGCGGGCCGCCTGCACTGCCACCGTAAAATCGGGAAAAAAGGAGAGAGCGTTGCCCTGATGCACTATCGGACCCTTCTCCCTGGCGAGCCTTAAGATTGTGTCCCGGTCCCTGTAATTAAGGATCCTGGCAATTATAGGGCGGGGAGGAGCCCCCGGGGCCGGACGGGCAGCCAGCGAGCGGTGGGCTCGCTCCACAATGAACATTCTGGAGAGATGTTCAGGCCCGAAGATCTCCGAGACCAGGCCCTCAATATACGTCTCCATTTTCCCCACATTTGTGGACTCCGGTAGGCCTGTGATGCGGATATTACTGCGCCTCGATCTCGCCTCTAACTCCTCATTCTTGGCTTGAATCACGGCCAGTATTTTTTCCATGTTCAGCGCTTTTTCTGCCACAGTGCTCAAACCATCCTCAGTGTCAGACACCCTCTGCTCCACCTCCCCCATGCGTGCATTTTGTTTCTCCAGCTGGGAGGACACATGATCGAGGCGGTGGTTGACCGAGGCCATCGTGCCTTCTATGGCCTGCAGAGAGCGCTGCATGGCTAGCAGCGTGCTTTCCAGTGTGGTAGGGCCGTCCGCCTGCGCATCCGCCTCCGAGTCAGAGGCCGCCTTTTGTGCAGTTTTCGCAGGCTTGCGCAGGTCGAAAGTCAAGCGTGGCTGGGACTTGTCCGTCTTCCCCATTTTACACCTGCACCCCCTCACGGAGGGGATGAGCGCCTATGTAGCCCCGGTAGCTTATGCAGCCCAGTTCGCAGTTCAAGGTTCAGGCGTATTTCCCAATGGTGTGCCACCACAGCCCCATCAATGCGCCACCCGGCACCCAAAGTTAGCAGGCAGCACCACCACAGATCGCAGACACAGCGTCACCCACTGGGCCTCAATATGGGACCCCTCCAGCGCAGGCCCGCCAAGTAAGTTGAGGGGGGAATAGCGATGTTGCCCCAAGGTCACACCTCAAGCCGGGGGGAGTACTCGCCACAGACTCCCAGGAATGCCAGTACCCAACGCAGCTCAACACCCGGTGGCAGCAGGCAGACAGCGATCTCTTCCGCGGCCCCTCCGCAGCCGCCACAGCCGAAATCCCCTACGCCCCGCACCAGCCACAGCTTGCAGGCCGCAGCCCAGGCCCGGGTCCGCACCCACCTACGCAGCTGTAGCCCAGGCCCAGCTGCGCACCCCACTCACCGCAACCGGCGCCGATGGGCATCCGAGTCCACCGGTAGCCGCAGCCAGTATCTGTACCGCCGATTGCACCTCCGCAGCTGCAGGCCCCGCAGTCGAGTATTGCTCCGCCGCACCACTGCACAGTTCCCTCACTGGGCTCCCGGTATCACCGGGGGGGGCCGCCGCCGCAACAGAGTCCAGCGCGTAGCGTCGTTATGGACAGGAGGCAGCTGCAGGACGGTCGCACAGCGTGCTGGTCCAGGGAGGCCTATCTGCTAGCAGCGGTCGCCATTTTCTCAGTGGCAGCTTCCTCACTCCCAATCGCCGCCAGCGTGTTCCCAATGATGCCGCTGGTCCAGCAACCCCGCCATATGGTGTCGCCTGGGTTCCGGGAAGCACTCCAGTAGTTTACGGGCACTTTTACCCCGTATGGCAGCAGATAATGGTCGGATGTCAGCTCGGCCGGGCAGAGCCTCACACCAGTGCGGCCATTTTGCCGTGCGCCCTCTAGCGCCCTATCAAATTGTGTTTTTAATGTGACTGGTAACTATATGATATTAAAATCAATGGACGGTGTATGGGGAAATAATTGTCCCCTAACCGTGGTGTAAGCGGTCGACATGTTTCTGCCAAAATGGCCCAAGTGGGTCCAGGGCATTCATCAGGACCTAAGTACAAAAAAGGGGGGGGGGCTCCGTTCTTACCAACTGGTGGTAGGAAGATACCACTGTGCGGGTGTGACCTCTGTCACTCTCCACTTTTGAAATGGCTTCTAAGTTCAAGCCTGGAATATAAAGAGTACAAAATAGAAAATGTAACAACATAACTGGGTCACGAGAGAATACTGAAAACAAAACATTCACTGGTTCAGTTAATTGTGAGTGACTACTCATGTGACACTCTATGTGTGTACACAATACAAGAATGATGATGTGAGATAAAATCTCACTGATCTTACCCTAATTAACAAAACTACTTGCCACATGGGAGGAGGGGAGAGGAAAACCCCTGTTGTCAAACCCTGTAAAGAAAAACACACAGACCGCAATCAGCGTAAATGGTAGTCTCAAGTCAGTGATTAATATTCAGGTCACATTCATACATGGAAAGACTTCAAAAGTGGAAAGCAGCCATCCTGCACCCAAGCACACTCTTACTGCCTCAAGGGAAGTTCTCCACGATGCTCCTAGGTAACTGCTCCCGGTCCTCCCCAATGTTGAAATGAGGGAATCAGGGATGTGCTATATATACTGTGCGATCTAATAGGTTAATTGTTGTAAAGTGGACCGGTATCTTGGTAAGTGCCGTCTGGTGCGCGATTTCCGGTGTCCCAGATCGCCTTACGCATTCAAGCCAACTAGTGCCTGATCTAGAAATGGCCGTGGCTCGGGCATGCCTAGTACACTGAAGTGAAGCCCAAATCTGCCAGTGCGTGGGCGCGCCCGGATGAGCGAAGGGAGCGGTTGTAGATGCTCCACCCCCGTGTGCGCAAAGGCAGCTATTGTGAGTTAATGCGTAACGGCTGCGTGTGTCTATTGAAGCAAAGTGAAGCCGGGTACCGCCCAGAAGTGGGCGCAGATGCTGTGAGTCAATGCGTGACGGCTGCGCATGCCTATTGTAGCGAGGTGAAGCCAAGATCCACCCCTAAGTGGGCCAACGCGTGTAACGCGGAGGGTGCTGAAAAAGTGACTCTACGCTAACAGCTGATGTTATTAATTACATAAAGGCAGCACTCGTGTCGAGGGCCATCAGTGAAACCAGTGCTGTAATGAGCAGGTATAAGAATATTCATGAACTGTGAACACTGATAGAAATATCAGGAGACCTGCGTGTTCAGTAATACAGAAATACATGGTTTCTAAAAAACAAATATGTGTAAAAATAATAACACAAGAACCGGTTTTTCAAAGAGTGTAGTACTCAGAGCCTGCCACTTGCAAAGCTGGCTAAAAAATCATGGTGGTGGTGACCTGTTGCTGTTAGGTAATTTAAAAACAGCATTTTGTGAGAACTCGTAACTCGAGAGGCACAGTTTTCAGGAAGACCGTGGTTTTTTGTTTATATCAGAGAAGTGATCTAGGTGGCAGCAAAACCTAGGTGGAAAAAAACCTTGAAGGTTAAGTTAATGGAAAAGCAGAATGTGCTGGGTGTACAAGAGGTGTAGATAATTTCTCTTGGAAATTGTTAGGATTTCTACAAAGCATGGTGTCGTAGGTTGTGGATTAACGTCCCATTTGCAGCCACGGGATCTCATCGTTGAGCCCATTCTCCCAGGACCGCAAGCGATAGACCCATCGTTGCTCCCTGATGTGTAGGGCTTTTGTCAGGTCAGATTTGTGTTTTTTCATGACCTCCAGGATTACCCACTTGAGGTCTGTGTCTTTGTGATTTTTGTCAATGAAGTGACGTGTCAGTTTGGTATTGGTCTTTTTGCACCTGATGGTGCTCCGGTGTTCGTTAATGCGGACCTTTACTTTCCTGGTAGTCATGCCTACATATTTGAGGCCACAAGGGCATGTTAAGAGGTACACGACATTCTCCGTGTTGCAGTTGCTGAATTCTCGTAATTGCCAGGGGTTATTGGTGCCCATGTCTACCTCCTTTGTGTTGGTCGTGAGGTTGCAGGACGTGCATCCACCACAGGAATAGTGGCCCACTGGTCGTGGTTGATTCCATAGCGTCTGCTGTTCTTCTCCTTTAGGGGGTGTCGTTTTGGCATGTACCAATTCGTCGCGTAAGCTTTTGTTTCTCTTGAAGGCAAACAGAGGTAATTCCCACTGTTTTCCTACGCTGTTTAAGATGTGCCAGTTCTTTCTGATGATTTTCTGGACTATGTTAGAGACAGGGGTGTATGTAGTAACATACACCAGTCTCTTGGTGTCTTCTTTCGTGACATCCTCTAGTAGTGACTCCCTTGAATTGTTTCTTGCTCTTTTCCGTGCCTTTCTCACCATCTTTTTTGGATAATGACGTTCCAGGAGCTTTGTCTCCAGTTGTTCTGCTTGTGCCTCATTGGGCCATTTTGGCAGAAACATGTCAACCGCTTACACCACGGTTAGGGGACAATTATTTCCCCATACACCGTCCATTGATTTTAATATCATATAGTTACCAGTCACATTAAAAACACAATTTGATAACTATAATGATTTTTACTCTCACTCACTTTTTCACGGGCCCCCACTTAGTTTAGAAGTGCATCCCTGTCATCAGGTGTATGCCCGCCCCCTATCAAACCAAGGTTTTAGAGGGCGAGGACTGGTCAATGATGAAGCATGACACCAGGTGGTGTGTGAGACCAGTCCGTCACATTTTGTGAGATGCCTATACTCACAAGTCAACCATAATTTCACAGTGGTCACTAAACTAGGAGCAGCTCTTGTTGTGGTTAACATTTATTGTTGGAGGTTGCTAGCTCGTAGAACCCCGCGCCTCTTGTTCCCTTATCCACGCATCGTGGGGCTCATTTGTGGTTATGATTAATGTACAGCTATGGCTGTGGGAACAGTCTAGGGGTACCCCTCCCTATATTTAGGGCCATGTACTGATCAGTAGATGTCAGACCAAGGAGCCTGGTCTAGACAGTGAAGACCCAGTCCCATACTAAAGATTGATAGGAGCTGATCACAAGTTGATCTTGCTCACCAACCCTATCCCTTCTTGAACCATGGACACCGAACTGTCGTTCGGGGAGGAGGTCCTGGCGGAGATCCATAACGCACTGTCTTTGCTAGCCGAGGCTGTGGTAGCACAGACGGTCAAGAACTTTGACGAATGGGAAGCATTGTCAGCGAAGAAGAAAGAACAAATACGTACAGCCCTTCATGGGGCATTCATGACAGAGTACCTCAGGAAAAACACTGCACCTAGGGGGCTCAGTCACCAATGAACCTAGATTGTTCCTCAACAATGAGTTCCGTACAAACTGGTCTTGCATTGCCTGGAAATGTGCCAAAGATTGGCTCATTCTGATTATTAACACAGCCAGGCAATTAGCAGATGCCCTCCTTGTTGAGATTCAACGAAGCGAGTGCAAACTAAAGACATTAGTGCAGCTATCAGTTTTTAAGAAGAAACTCGAGGAAATTAACAATGACCATTCCGAGTATAAAGAATATCTCACACAATCGAAGTTGACGAAACTCAAAAAGGACGTGCAAAAATTCAGCAGAGAAACAGTGTACCCATATATCACTGATGAACACTACGACAAACCCGCACAACAACAGGCAGGGAAGAAACAACGATTTAGACCCACTCCCCTGAATTGGACATTTAGCTCTGGAGAGGAGAGGAGCGATAGTAGCAGTGATGAGAGCTCAGGACCACAACAGGGCAGACAACAGGGCTATCGCCAACCCATGGCACAACCACCACCACCACCATTTGGATATTGGCAACAACCATATTATCCACCAGGTTTCGGCTTCCCACAAGGTCCTCAGCCTTTTTTATACAGAGGCGGGGGCAGAGGGAGAGGCCGACAAAAAAGATGAAACACAAGGGTACAGTGGGAGGAACAACCGCCCAACACAGTGGTAACCAGGAGCAAAGGGAGGGCGAACATGCCCTCAACAAGCAGGGAGTAACGAACATTGTTAATCTCAGTAGACATACGCTCACAATCGACGAGGAATCTGTCCTTTCCAAAGGACTAGGATTCGTCCCCACACCCAACAATGACCCCTTTGTTCTTAACACAGAACTGGCCCAGTTTTTCAGAAAAATCAAGCTCCGCGACCACTTCGGAGATACCAAAGATGATACTGAAGACAAGAGATCCAAGGTATTGAGGAAGAAGTCAACCTTCCAACCACCTACCCAAAGTATTCCCTGCCAGATACAAGCCTTTGAAGAAGCTGTACTCAAGGAGGTTGAGGAAATTAACTTTCTAACCACCAATGGGTTCCAGAATCTCACCAAGAAAGAACGTATAGCACTCCAGGGCTTGAAAAATAATCACAATCTTGTCATCAAGCCTGCAGACAAAGGGGGAGCCATTGTCGTATGGACCAGGAGATGTACCGAGAGGAATGTAAAAGACTACTCTCAGACACGGTCAGCTATGCTATACACCGGAATGATCCGACAAGCCCACTCATGACCAAAATCAAGAACATGGTGGAAGAGGCCCTCAACAACAATTGGATCACTCGACAGGAGGCGGGATTGCTGGTCAGTGAAGAGCCCCGGATGCCCAGGTTCTACACACTTCCAAAAATCCACAAGAATCGGATGCCTCCACCAGGAAGACCCATTGTGTCTGGCATTGGGTCAGCTCTGGAGCCTTTGTCGCAGTTTTGCGACTGGTTTCTTAGGCCAATTGTACAAAAATCACATTCCTACCTCAGGGACACAAAGGACGTCCTTTGCTTGCTACGAGACCTGGATGTGGACACAACTAGGGATCTGTTCATAACAATGGACATAGAGGCCCTATACACGAGCATACCACAAAGACGGACACTGGAGGTCGTGGAACATATCATCTTGAATATGGACTGGGATTTCATCACTCCCCAACAATTTGTGATGGAATGTGCTGAACTAGCCCTCAGAGAATTTTTTCGAATTCGAAGATGTGATCTATCACCAAATCGCAGGAACATCCATGGGCAGCACCTTTGCCCCTAGTATGGCATGCCTCTATGTCCAACAATTTGAGGACGATTACATCCTCAACCAAAACAACCCATTTTTCAAACATCTCAAAATATGGAAGCGCTACATAGATGACGTGCTCATCGTGTGGAATGGAATAGAGGAAGATGCAACCAAGTTTGTCCAATGGGTAAACACTAAGGACGAGCACCTCAGGTTCACACATGCCATCAGCAAGGATCCCGTAGTATTTCTAGATCTGGATATCACCCTCACCGATGAAGGTATCGTAACAAAGGTACATAACAAAACCACGGATAAAAACAGTTTACTCCTCTATGAGAGCTACCACCCGAAGGCCTTGAGACAAAATCTCCCGGTGGGTCAATTTCTTCGAGTTCGAAGGAATTGCTCGAATACTGAAACCTTTGAGGCACAAGCAGAACAACTGGAGACAAAGCTCCTGGAACGTCATTATCCAAAAAAGATGGTGAGAAAGGCAAGGAAAAGAGCAAGAAACAATCCAAGGGAGTCACTACTAGAGGATGTCACAAAAGAAGACACCAAGAGACTGGTGTGTGTTACTACATACACCCCTGTCTCTAACATAGTCCAGAAAATCATCAGAAAGAACTGGCACATCTTAAACAGTGTAGGAAAACAGTGGGAATTACCTCTGTTTGCCTTCAAGAGAAACAAAAGCTTACGCGACGAATTGGTACACACCAAAACGACGCCCCCTGAAGGAGAAGAACAGCAGACGCTATGGAATCAACCACGACCAGTGGGCCACTATTCCTGTGGTGGATGCACGTCCTGCAACCTCACGACCAACACAAAGGAGGTAGACATAGGCACCAATAATCCCTGGCAATTACGAGAATTCAGCAACTGCAAGATGGAGAATGTCGTGTACCTCTTAACATGCCCTTGTGGCCTCAAATATGTAGGCATGACTACCAGGAAAGTAAAGGTCCGCATTAACGAACACCGGAGCACCATCAGGTGCAAAAAGACCAATACCAAACTGACACGACACTTCATTGACAAAAATCACAAAGACACAGACCTCAAGTGGGTAATCCTGGAGGTCATGAAAAAATGCAAATCTGACCTGACAAAAGCCCTACACATCAGGGAGCAACGATGGGTCTATCGCTTGCGGTCCTGGGAGAATGGGCTCAACGATGAGATCCCGTGGCTGCAAATGGGACGTTAATCCACAACCTACGACACCATGCTTTGTAGAAATCCTAACAATTTCCAAGAGAAATTATCTACACCTCTTGTACACCCAGCACATTCTGCTTTTGCATTAACTTAACCTTCAAGGTTTTTTTCCACCTAGGTTTTGCTGCCACCTAGATCACTTCTCTGATATAAACAAAAAACCACGGTCTTCCTGAAAACTGTGCCTCTCGAGTTACGAGTTCTCACAAAATGCTGTTTTTAAATCACCTAACAGCAACAGGGCACCACCACAATGATTTTTTAGCCAGCTTTGCAAGTGGCAGGCTCTGAGTTCTACACTCTTTGAAAAACCGGTTCTTGTGTTATTATTTTTACACATATTTGTTTTTTAGAAACCATGTATTTCTGTATTACTGAACACGCAGGTCTCCTGATATTTCTATCAGTGTTCACAGTTCATGAATATTCTTATACCTGCTCATTACAGCACTGGTTTCACTGATGGCCCTCGACACGAGTGCTGCCTTTATGTAATTAATTACATCAGCTATTAGCGTAGAGTCACTTTTTCAGCACCCTCCGCGTTACACGCGTTGGCCCACTTAGGGGTGGATCTTGGCTTCACCTCGCTACAATAGGCATGCGCAGCCGTCACGCATTGACTCACAACATCTGCGCCCACTTCTGGGCGGCACCCGGCTTCACTTTGCTTCAATAGACACGCGCAGCCGTTACGCATTAACTCACAATAGCTGCCTTTGCGCACACGGGGTTGAGCATCTACAACCGCTCCCTTCGCTCATCCGGGCGCGCCCCGCACTGGCAGATTTGGGCTTCACTTCAGTGTACTAGGCATGCCCGAGCCACGGCCATTACTAGATCAGGCACTAGTTGGCTTGAATGCGTAAGGCGATCTGGGACACCGGAAATCGCGCACCAGACGGCACTTACCAAGATACCGGTCCATTTTACAACAATTAACCTATTAGATCGCACAGTATATATAGCACAGCCCCGATTCCCTCATTTCAACATCGGGGAGGACCGGGAGCAGTTACCTAGGAGCATCGTGGAGAACTTCCCTTGAGGCAGTAAGAGTGTGCTTGGGTGCAGGATGGCTGCTTTCCACTTTTGAAGTCTTTCCATGTATGAATGTGACTTGAATATTAATCACTGACTTGAGACTACCATTTACGCCGATTGCGGTCTGTGTGTTTTTCTTTACAGGGTTTGACAACAGGGGTTTTCCTCTCCCCTCCTCCCATGGGGCAAGTAGTTTTGTTAATTAGGGTAAGATCAGTGAGATTTTATCTCACATCATCATTCTTGAATTGTGTACACACATAGAGTGTCACATGTCACGTGAATAGTCACTCACAATTAACTGAACCAGTGCATGTTTTATTTTCAGTATTCTCTTGTGACCCTGTTATGTTGTTACATTTTCTATTTTGTACTCTTTATATTCCAGGCTTGAACTTAGAAGCCATTTCTAAAGTGGAGAGTGACACAGGTCACACCCGCACAGTGGTATCTTCCTACCACCAGCTGGTAAGAACGGAGCCCCCCCCCCCTTTTTTGTACTTAGGTCCTGATGAATGCCCTGGACCCACTTGGGCCATTTTGGCAGAAATATGTCGACCGCTTACACCACGGTTAGGGGACAATTATTTCCCCATACACCGTCCATTGATTTTAATATCATATAGTTACCAGTCACATTAAAAACACAATTTGATAACTATAATGATTTTTACTCTCACTCACTTTTTCACGGGCCCCCACTTAGTTTAGAAGTGCATCCCTGTCGTCAGGTGTATGCCCGCCCCCTATCAAACCAAGGTTTTAGAGGGCGAGGACTGGTCAATGATGAAGCATGACACCAGGTGGTGTGTGAGACCAGTCCGTCACATTTTGTGAGATGCCTATACTCACAAGTCAACCATAATTTCACAGTGGTCACTACACTAGGAGCAGATCTTGTTGTGGTTAACTATTTAGAGCATGCCTCATACCACAACAAATTATCTTCCTGAACGACACTGTGCAACAGATTTCCTGTCTTCGGTTAGTCAAGATTAAGGACTTGAACACACCTCGTATTCCCTCACTTTCACATTTGGAGGGATGGCAAAACTATACAGCTAATGTTGAGGGTATACTAGATGACATCATGCATGACGTTTCATACAATTCATCAGACCCCAATTGGAAGGGATGGTTAATTTGGCCTATCAACACAAATGGGTGTCAGTCAAGATTCAAGGGTACAACCGAAGGGTTCAGTATCCATAGGCCTGACCTACGCTAAGTACAAAGAGAACATCCGGGCGTGGTGACATCCTACAGTGTTGGGAAGTTATGCCTAGATTGGCTAAGAACCTGAACACTGTCAGAGGTGAAACAACACCTATCCTTCTCAGATGACATGGATTTAAGGGATTTCTTTCTACGTCCCTGGAAACCGCGTCGGAAACGCTTTTTATACGCTGTCTATAATGAAATTTGGAAAATCTCTCAACAAGAAGCTGCAGAGAGATTGCGTAAAATTGACAGAGTTAACTTAGAAAAGGCTTTGGCTGTGGTTGACAATGGTATGACCACACTAACATCCAGGATGTATTCACTGGGCAACATTGTGCCTTCTGCAATAGTTATAATGAAACAGGATCTGTCCATCTTACAACAGGGACAGTCACAGTTACGTTCCATTCTATTATTAAGCTGGACGCTACAATCTTTTCGCACTGGTCATGTGCCCTGGCGATATATTAACAGTATGTCTCTATTCTCAGCATAGATTCTGTCAGAGAGACAGACGAGAATGGCACAAAGAGATGCAAAATATACAATGCTGCACATTGAAAAATTAGACCAATTACCTTTCACAGTGGCAGAGTCACCGTCCACAGAATGGTTAATTCATGGCCATATAACATTGCCGGTAACAACTTTTCAATTTCAATACTGCCTAGAACACTACCAGGTAGGCAGATATGAAGCAATGGGTAAGGGCTTCATCCATGAATCTTGGGAATTACCGTATAGATTTAGATGCAGGAATGGGGACACTGAAGTGCTTCTCAGCGGTACAGACTGCGAGACTTCACTAAGTGGATCTCTACTTTGCCAGGATATTATGCTTCAAGGTGCATGTAACGGTTCAGTTGCAAACCTATCCTGTCATTTAAAGGGTTCCCCAGCTTCCGTGATTAATCCAGTGGTCAGGCTGCTCTCAAATGGGAGTTACTTAATGCTGAATGATCAAGGTTGTTGTGGGATGCTTCCAGGCATCGCATATCTAGTCACAGCAAGTTCCAGGGTTACTTGTATGCAAGTATTGTTTCCACCGACCCACACAGTCAGGGAGGTGCCATTATGGCCTTCGTTGAATGTTTTCTTTATACGGTTTGATACTCTGAGCCGGATGAAAGCCATTCTTTTACAGAAGGATGTGCCCTTAACCTCAGCCCGAGAGAATTTTGATCTTCAGGTTGCAAGCTCCTCAGCTGAGATACAGGCACTGGTACGAACTAACTGCCCTTTCCATTTAGGAGAAATGGTACAGCGCATCTGTAACATGTCTGATACGAAAGGTATAGTACACGTATTTAAGACCATAGGTTCTGGACTGTTAAGCACCTTTCAGACAATCTTTGAAGTGATTCCAGCTTTTATACACTCCGTGTTTGGAAGCATTTTTAGAGGGCTTCCGCTAATCCTGCTATAAATAGTGGGAATCCTGATTTCAATTTTTCTGCTACGCAATGGACGTCCCAGTCACCAAGGAGATGGAAAAAATACTCTTGGTGCGACGTTACCGTGACCGCATGGTAATCCATCTGGGCACACCTCGACATCAGGAGCTAAGCGAGTCTTGGTTCCTATCATTCAGACCAGTCTGGAGTGACTGTGTTTTGCCTGTTCTCCGCTGCCTATTCTGCGTACAAGAATGCGTGTTGAACCTCTGTCTAAAACTTCCATTGGTTGCGCCTCCGGACGTGGATGTATTACTGGATCCGTTAAAGGCCCACGTAGTGCAGTGTCCTCAGCGTATTCCCATGTTGATGTCGGCATTTTTAGAGTGACCACGGGATGCTTCAGCTCTTGTTGGATTGGACACCAGCTCTACTACAGGCGCACAGGCTTTGGATGTTTCGAATGCTTCCTCAGCATTGGCTGTGGGAACTGAAGAAAATCACCTTTGCTCGATTGACCTGATCTGTGAGGTGTTACAGGGGCCGTCGTCTGCGAAGGCAAGCAACAGTGATGTTGCGTCTCCCATACAGGACACAAACATTTGGCTCTCCAGGTGCTGGGAACAATTCGGCCTCTTTTCCAAAACAACCAAATTGGAATTTTTAAACAATTCTTCTTTTTCGCTCTTACTGAGCACCATGGCTTTCAGGCGTATTCAGTAGCTCAAACTATATATGAACATATTTTAAAGGACTTATAGAGCTTTTTTTACATATATAAAGGACTTATAAAGTTTTTTTAGCATATTTTAGAACTTTTTAGAAATTTTTATTCTAAACAAAGTTTTTATGATTGATTGATTATAAAGACATTCCCTTTTTGTTTTTGTAGTATATCATCCAGTCGGATGAGGAGTGGGTGTTATGATTTGTAATGTACCCCAATATAGGCCTGGGTAGTCACCTAACCTTTCACCTACATTTTCGCTGCCACTGCACTACATAGTGGTTTTGGTATTGACCTTTTACCTAGTTAGGTACTGCATAAATTTTGTGTGGTTTTCCCCAAAAACTAGCCTCATTTATTATGCCGCAGGATTACCATCTTCTGCATAATAACTATGTATAAGGGTCATCCCTTTCGTCATCCTCGGCTGACATGACACAACAAGGTAGAACCCCTGAGGGTACCTTTTGGGTATATAAACACCATATCTTTGCTGGGGTGAGCAGAGGAGAAAAGACTTCCATGCCGACACACTGATGCGAGACGCTGAGGTTCCTGCACGCAGACACTCCAACACGCAGTGGTCTGACATCCCTCGCGGGGAGTCCTTCTCGAGACCAAGACGGGGGTCCTTCGTTCTCTCACACCAGGTAATGGGGTTGGTTTTTATCCTAGGGGGATTCTTGGCTCTACAACCTACATACATGCTAGGTACATTTAGGTACATCTAGTAAGGGTTAGCTTCATAGGAGTACGCATTATTATTGTCATGCCTTGATATACCTGCATATATCCATTGTTTTACCAATATGGTAGAAATCTACAATCCATTTACTCTGTTGGTGCTCATAATCATTTATATCTGTTTCTGTCTTATGATTGTTGCAGCACACATATTTTACACTAGAATGACGCTGGCTCAATAAATGCTTATTGAAAACGTCCCCATCGTTTATTCCGTGTATCTCTCTGAGACAAAATGAGCACGAGTGACTGAGCGAAAAGTACTGTACTGTTTCCACGATCCCTGAGGGTTCAGGGTTGTCATGTTCGATAGTTGCCAGAAACTATTCTCTCCTTGGTAAGAGGGGTTCATAGTGGCACTGTGAGCTAGCTGGTATACAGGCGAGCATATCCGGTGGGGGTGTCTGGAATCATTCTGGACACCAGTCCCACAGTTTATGTTGTCTAAACGTGCAGATTCTATATAGATTTATAGGAACTACACAACAGGAGTGGTCTTCTGGCAGACCACTGAAATTGTACCAGAGGGTTAATATACCCGCTGCAAAGCAGGTATACCATCTAGATAACAGAATTGTGTTTTATGTAGCTAGCTCAGTGGGTTACTACTGCTTTTCTCAAAGAGATCATTTTGCTACTTGCAGTTCATAAGTTTCAATCGTAATATAGCACAGTGAGCTATGAACTGTCATCAAAGAGCTGCATGCAAACTGCAAGGTATAGGTGAGAGTGCTAGGTTTTATCCTAGTCTTTCATTATCCTAATGTTGCTAAAAAGGGTTTGTTTGGGTAGAAATTAATTCTTATTAGTAAAGCCAAACAGTGTGTTACATTTTAAATCCTGAGTCTGTGCATCTCCAGACCAAGCACTCTCAAAATATACTACCTACCAGTATGGATGACATGTGACTTCTACATCTTGTAGTCATTATTGTCTTATGTAATATTTCTAATATGCTTATTTACACATGTATGATTGTTTCTGTATAATGTGTGTGTGATATAAAGTGCTCTGACATACTGCAACGGTATGAGCAGCAGTAGAAAACAAATGAAATACCTGTGAGAGAGGGGCTATGGAGAGAGGAGGGATTTAGAGAGTGGTATTGAAGGAATCCTTGGGGTAGGAGGTCATTGCTGGGTGCCACAAAGTATATTGCACCAAGTGACATCAGCACTAAAACTGGCCCTGTACAAGGTGGTCAAATGGAGATTCCTACCTGGGATGTATTGGGGAAAAGATTTTGACTATAGTCCAGGCTTTCTTGCTTTATGCTTTATGGATGATATAGAGACATTGTAACTGAATTCTGGATTCTAACGGCAGCCAAAGGAGTGATTTTCCTGCGGGCTTTACATGGTCATGCTTCTGATGGTTGAAGCATAGCCTGATACTGCAGTCTTTGCCTTCGCTCCATCAATATTTGTTGAACATTCAAAAGCAATTCTTGTTTAAAATGGCACCTTGCATGTGAGAGGACACTTGGTTGAAGGATAGAAAAAAAATTCAGAACCTTAGTCATGTCAAGTTTAACATTTGGTGCACTTTTTTGATTAACATTTCAGAAGTGAATTGTTTTCCAGGACCCAGGGTCAGTTAGGAAAACCATCCTTTTCTGAAACCAAGACATCAACGAAAAGTGAGGTTAATTGTGTTGTTCAGTAAATGTTCACTACTGATTTCCAAGGTCTGCTATGTATTTCTAAAAAGCTTCTCCCCAGATGCCTTTGGGACACCGGAATGGAGGAGAGGCATGACAGCATCACCCCTGGAATTATTGGGCGAGTGGCACGGGCCCACAAAGAGGCCACAGGGGGATAAGCTTCGGGTGGCAGGGTGCGGGTTCAGGGCTAATCAGTGGGACTGCAGCGATAAGGCCACTCTCTTTACTGTGGAGTTCGTCATGGGTCAAGTGTTATACAGTTTTTTGGCCCACCTATCCATCCAGATGCCTGATACGCTGTTTTTTCCCAGTGTTTTGGGGATGTCCAGCTGGATATATTGGTTGCTTGAAGTTTGTTATCTAAAGGGTTAGAAGTTCTTTGAGGGATGGTAGGCCCAACAACTGTTTGTCAAATGTTTTTCCCAAGGGATGGGTTGTTGCAAAGGGTTTATAGTTGATTTCTTGTGGATATCGGGTGGCAGTGCTTTCTGTTTATTTTATTCACTGCTTTAGGATAGGTTAGGGCAAGTTAAGTAGTAGATTTGTGTTGGACCTGGCCTTCTCTGTAGGGTCACCCCCCAAACCTTTTGCCTTTAATCCACCTTTTTGTTTCAGAAATTCATTTGTGTTGGCCTTAGAACTTTGTGCACTTCACCACTGCTAACCAGTGTGAAAATGCTTGTGCTCTCTTCTTTAAACATGGTGAAGTTTGCTTACACCTTATTGGCACATTTAATTTTAATTTACTGATAAGTCCCTAGTAAAGTGGTATGACGTGTAGCCAGGGCCTGTAAATTAAATGCTACTAGTGGGCCTGCAGCACTGATTGTGCCACTCATTTAAGTAGTCTTTTGAAACATGGCTCAGGCCTTCCATTGCAGCCTGTCTTTTGCCTGGCCTAAACCTTTCTTTTTAATACATGTAAGTCACTCATACGGTTGGCCCTAAACAGCTCATAGGGCAGGGTGCAGTGCATTTAAAAAGTTGGACATGTACTTTTAAGTTTTGCATGTGCTGGTAGTGAAAAACTCTTCAATTCGTTTTCCATTACTGCAAGGCCTACTTCTCCCATAGGATAACCTTGGATTATCTTATTACATTTAATAAGTGATAACTTTTGATTGGGAGTAGGTAGGAATATCAAGTTTGGTCTCTAAAGAATTGTAATTCAAAACACTCGAGTGGTGAAGTCGGATTTTAAGTACCAATTCTGAAAATGCTACATGTAGAAAGTTGGCATTTTCTTGTCCCATTCATTTGTTGCCTGCAGCCTGCTCCTCGGTCACATGACTAGATGTACATGACTATGTGTATTCCTACCAGACAGCCACACAAGAGGGGGACATGGTGGTGGCAAGATGGACCATCTGGGCAGGATGGGGGCGCGGAGCTGTGCACAGCCCCTCTTGCACTTCAAAGACACTGCCTCAGCACACATACAAATAAATTCACAATAGTCTATTGTCACCCCATACCTCTTGAAGCCAGGGTGGGGGAAGGAAAAAATTCCAGAACCAGATGTGGGGGGGAAGTCTGGAGGTATCTTCCACTTCAAAGCAGGCACCAGGTATAAAAAATAGAACCCTCACACCAACTCCTCAGTACACTCCTGGACCTATGGATATTACAGGAGGACTGCCCTGCTACCAGAAACCTGCACTGCTGCCTGATGCCTGTCCTGCTTTCTGAGAAGGAAGACTAGACCAGCTCCCATTATTCCAGGCTACCTGAGTGACTCCAAGGGTCAGCTGACTGACCTCCTGTTCTGAACTACAGGGACACAACAAGCTCCAGAGGCTGTCCTGCATTTGCCCATCTGACCTGCTGCACTGGACCTGCCTGGACCTGAAACTGGACTTGCCTGAGCCCTGCTCACCTCTACTGAAGTGAGTTCCTGATTCCCAAGTGGTGTGTTCCCGGGTCCTGGGACCTTTATTGGCATCAGAGAGAGGTCCTCCTGGCCTTACTGAAGGTTCCACCAAATCCGGCAAGAAGCAATGCTTAGCCCTGCAAAGTCTCACTGCACAGCAGCCAGACTCATCGGAATCAATGCGGAGCAAAGCAAAGCCCTGCAAAGCCTTGTCACACAGCTGCCAGCTTCATCTGAAATGGCACCGAGCGATGAAAAGCCCCGCAAAGCCTCTCTGCACAGCTCATTGGACTCGATGCGGAGCAATGCAAAACCCCACAAAGCCTCTCCACATAGCTTCATCGGAACCAACGCCAAATGATGCAAAGCCTGGCAAAGCAACGCTGCACAGATTGCTCACCAAGGACATAAGGTATCCTCAGCAGGCCAAACTTGGTCCTGTGCCCTGTCAGTTCTCCATTGGAGTTGGACTAAACGAGTGACTTTGTCCTAGTCTAGCGCAATCAGATACCTTCAGTTGGCACTATGCGCCTTTTGGTGCTACTTTAATCTAAATATTTAAAAGATCTCCAGTACTTCTGATTAGATTTTTGTTGTTTTGGTCTCAAATAATTTATTACAATTTACACAATTTTTCTCGATTGGTGTGGGAGTTTTCTTGTGTTGTGTTTTTACTTTATTGCTGTTTAAGATCTGCATAAAAACTTTACACTTTGCCTCTAAGTTAAACCTGACTCCTTTGTGCCAAGCTACCAGATGGTTAAGCACAGGTTGATTTAGTGACTTTTTTGGTTCACCCTAACAGAGATTGGGGCTGTTGCTTGAGAAGGGCTCACATCCCTCTCAACCAACAACCCAATTGCTCACAATTTGGCATTAGTTTGATGAGGATTGGAGAGTTGAAGGGTGGGTGTGTCCAACTAGGAGGGGGAAGGAGGGAGGCGTTGTAGTTTCGACAATGGTAGTTGCTGGAGAGCAATGGCATGCACAGATTGGAAGGCATACCCATCTTTGAACCCTAAAGGCACAAACTACCTCTTAATGCTACCCTTCCATGAACCTAAAAACATGTTACTACCCCTTAACACTACCCTTACCTGAAGCCTATAAGCCACTTACTACTCCTCAATGGCACTCTTCCAGAAACCCTCAAACTACTTTACTACCCCTTAAAGTTACCATTCCTTGAACCCTAAAAAACAATACTACTCCTTTGGATCCAAAAGACCCCTTACAACCCCCTAATGCTATCCTTCCCTGACAGCTAAAAACCTATTACCCCTTTATGCCCTCCTCCCTGAACCCTAAAACATCTTACTGCCCCTTAATGCTACCCTTTCCTTATTCCCAAAAACCCCTTACTACCCACTTATTGCTGCCCTTTCCTGAACTTTAAAACCTTTCCATGAACCCTAAAAAACCTTTAATATCCCATAACACTATCCTTCCCTCAATGCAACAATCCCCTTAATACCCCTTAATGCTACCCTTTCATGACACTAAAAATGCTTACCATCTCTTAGTGCTACCATTCCCTGAATCCTAAAAACCATACCTCTAACACTACCCTTCGCTGAATCCTAAAAACCCATAACTTTTCCTTAACCATACCCTTACCTGAGCCCTACCACCCCCTTATTACCTCTTTACGCACCTTTACGTGAGCCCTAAAAAACCTGTACTATCCCTTAATGCTACACTTTGCTGAACCATATCATCCTCTTACTACCCCTGTATGCACCCTTTCCTGAACTCTAAAAACACCTTACTACCCCTTAACACTAACCCTGAAAACCACTAAAACCCTGAAACCACTGAACCCTGAAAATCACTTTCTACCACATAACACTACCCTTCCCTTAACCCTAAATACCCTACATACTCGTACTACCCTTTAATGTTATCCTTCCCTGAACTCTAAAAATGTCTTACTAGCCCTTTCCTCACCTTTCCTGAACCCTAAAAACCCCTTACTACCACTTAAAGTTACCTTTCCCTGAGCCCTACCAATTGCTTACTACCCATTAATTCCCTGAACTAAAACTCCTTAATTCTGTTTATTGCTACCCTTTCCTGAATGCTGAAAACCCCTTACTACCCTTTAATGCTACCCATTCCTGAATCATACCAACCGCTTACTACCCCTTAAGGCTACCCTTCGATGAATCCTAAAAATGCCTTACTAGCCCCCAACCCTCTTCCCTACCTCACTGTAAATACTCCCTTCTACTTTAGCATGAGGATAATCCCTTGCCGTTACTTCCAGTGCACTTACCAGACCCCCCAGGATATTGCGGCATGGATTAGCAAATTTAGCGGCACAAATATGGAAATTTAGCGGCACAAATATGGAAATTTAGCGGCATTTTTGCGGCACTTTATTTTACTCATAATCATTCATTTTCAGCCTGAAATCAATGGAAACTGTTTTAGCAGAGTATTCCACTTTGAAATAGGCATGTTTAAAGTGTCTGCAGCTCTACGGAAGCACAGCTCCAGTCCTAACCTCGTGGGAGGGAGCTATTTCTCTCCCTGACCTGTGGGCACTGCACTCCGCACCGCCTCATTTCACTTCGCGGCCCTGGTCTCACCGACGCCATCACTGCCTGCTGACTTCAACACCTGTGACCGCATCATGGCTGGGGGCACCGCTCGTAAGTTTCACGACGCACCGCCTCATCCAACACTGCAGTCTGGGCTACCGCTAACCGGCTCTGTCGCTTGCACCGTGACCTGCCAGCACCGCAACAAGCACCGCCTCACTCTGCATTGTAGCCCTGGTCCCACCGATGCCGCTGGACGACCGTCACCGAGCCGCTGCCTGCACCGCACCTTGAGGGCACCGCTTCACTTCACATCGCAACCGCGACGGTTGCCATGACCGGCTCGAACCAACGTGCCGGCCGCAACGCAAAAGGTACTGTTCACGAGTTTGCCGACACCCCCGACCGACGCGGTCAGACGGAACTGTTGGATTCTGTTGTTTTCAGTATCGCTGTAGCACCGGACGGCCTATGACCTTTGGTTTTCCAAGTGACTTTTTAAAATTTTTCAACACAAGCTACATTAAATTAACCTTTGTTTTTTCAGTAACTGAAAACTGAATGACTGAGGTATGCGGTATATCTTACTTTGTTATATTTAGTGGAGTCCATGTGGGACGCCACTGTATTTTCCTGGATAAATATGGCTTCTTTTATGGCCCTTTCATGTTTAGCTGGATGCAGGGAAGGGGATGTTGTGCGCACACATGTACATTGGTGACTGTAAACGTAGATTTGTTACTTTGAAGTATATTTGATGGTCTGTTTGGGTTTCAAACGTCTGAATGTAGAGGTCTTTTTGGGGTAAATGTACATTGGTTAGAGTAAATCAGTATTTGTATTTCTGAAAGTTTCTTGTTTCCATTGTACTTACATTTCCAGAGTTTCCTGAGAGTGATTGAGGTGAAAAGTGCACCAGCTGCAGGTGCAGTGCCCATTTCATTTATACCAGACAGCAGTTGAACAGGCAGAACTTGCATTCGTAGTTGTTCGAGGACCGCCTCTACTTCAAGGCGCTCACAATCACTTTAAAATGGCAGCATCTCCCAAAGCACATTGTTATTTGACACTGGAATTGTGACTTTAAAACACAGCACAACAGACAGTGTTAAAAAGGCGTGGGTGCTGCAGAATGCCTCAGCATCCATCTTTTTTCACTGAGTACAGCTCAAGGTTGTGGGCAGGAATACTAGGATTTGTTCAGAGCCAGTGGCATTGGGCAGCGCTTAGAGTCCTCTGTGCATGGTCAAAGCACTAAGCAGGACGCTTTGCAGAATGTACCCACTGATTGTGTCTTGTGCCCAGTGGTGCTGTGTAAAGCCAAAGCCTGTGCATAGTGGGTTCTCTGGAATATGATCTTGGGACAGGGCATGTAAAAAGGGCGCAGCACAGGGCATTCAGCCAGGCTCTGGGCCCAGTAACCAAAGCACACTGCCTAACTTAGGCTACTCACAGTGAGTTCAGTGTCCAAAGGACGGACACCAAAGGCCAAGCCCTACACCCAGCGGCCAATGAGCTCAGTGGCACAAGGACGGACGCTTAAGGCCAGTTTGTGTGTGCCCAGCGGCCACTGCACACAGACAAAGCCAAGCCCAGTGGGTTCCAGGTTTTGAAGACCGGATATAGGATGTGGCCAAAGGCCACGCCCTGCACCCAGCAGCCACTGCGCACAGCCGAGGCTGTACCGCGTGGTACTGGGCATATGGGAACTGGCTGCAGGGAGTGGCCCAAAGGTACAGCAGAAGCCCATGTGAGGAGGGGCTGGGGCGGTGAGGACTATTCCCATCTGGGAAAAAAGAAAACACTGGCAAAGCCGGTAGGTCTGCGCCCGGTGTCACAGACGAGACCTATTAGTTTGAGAATGTTTTTAAGATTGTGCATTCAGAAATGGAAATCGCATGTGTGCAAGGTAACATTTTTTGGGGAGAATCCGTCCAAGAGCGTGAAGGCAATGTTAAAGGAAAGGCCACAGTGGAGCTGCAACCTAGAAGAAATCAAATTAAAGGGCCTAGAGATTTACAGAAGAATCATTGTGCGAGGACCCCTTGGCTCATTCAAACCCTCTGAGGCTGTGAAGAGCCTCTGTTAACCTTCCCATAGTGTACTGTGCATGGTGCAGTTTCCTGGTTAGTGCTCTGGCAAAATAATATTACATTAATGTCATAGCAATTGGCTCCCTTTTTTTTGACTAGTTTGTCAGCCATGAGATGAGGGCCCCTATCACCTTATCACAAGCATCGAAGCAAGAAAGAAGTCATTCACGTCTGGCTGAGGCCTGTGCTGGGAGCTCAGTTCCACTCACAGGGGCCTAACTCACCTGAGAAGCTGCCTGCTGTGAAAGGAGACAAACTAAAACGGCACTAGAAAGTTTGTCTCCGCATTCCTTCAATTTCGCGGGCACTTTTGTAAAAATCGCAGCATTTTTACAAAAGTGCCGATTTCGCGGCAAATCGCGAAATCCTGGAGGGTCTTACTTACCTTTGCCCTATAAGGGGTGTTCAGGCAAAATATCAGAAGTAAAATATCGTCAGACAGAAATATCAAGTCTGAAATACTGCCACACAGACATATCGTTTGCAAGAATATCATTGTCAAGAATATCGATTTTAAGGTAAGTAATATGGCTTTTAACAATATCGTAATCATTAATACAGTTTACAAAAATATCGAAATGATTAATATAGTCTACAAAAATATCGATGTTAAGAATATCGTTTTTACATTCTTTTAATGTATTTTAGTATGTATTTTAATTGTATATGTTATAAAATGTTTGTAATTAATATTAATAATTTAATTGACAATTAATTAGGTAAATCGTGCAATACAACAATTTTGTTTCCGGTGTGTGTCGATTTTGAATAGGTAAAGGGTGTGTAGGAAATTAATTATAATTAACTAATAATGCTAATTTATAATAATTATTGGAATGATAAATAATTATGTAAAATATTAAATTAAGATATTCTGTACCTTATATATTAGGTGTGAGTTGTGGGATTTGTAGGACTAAAAGGTGGGAAGTTAATTAAATATAATTCATTTTTTATAGTTAATTATTAATAATATTTTTTAATTGACAATTAATTATGAAAATGATGCAAGTAATATTTATTTAATTTATGTATTAGGTGTGGGTTGATTGTTTTGTATGGATAAAGGGTGGGGAGATAATTAAATATAATTATTTTAGTAATAGTTATTTATTATTAATATTTTAATAAATATTCAATTATGTAACATGTCTAACTAACATCATTTAAAGAATTAATTTTAGATATATGTTGTGCACTTTGTAGAAATATAGGGTAGAAAGCTATTTAAGTAATACTAAATTTAAAAATATTTAATTAATGTGTTATATAATTATGTTATTTATTATTGTATGTGTTAATTGTGTTGTGCGTTTTAAATGTAAATCACTGTTTATTTATTGGTTAATATTATTTTGAGAATATCGTTTTATATTTTAATTATAATATTTGTAGTAATTTCTGATATGTATTAAACATTGTAATAAATATTTAATTTATTTAATTTTATTACAAAAATTATTTAGATCTTATATTTACATATTTAAGTTTTTTGTTATTTGGTATGTTTTTGAAACTATTTTATTTTGTTCAAGTTAATTAGTCTGTTTCTAATGTTTCACTGACTGGAGAGAGAATAGCAAATCTTAACCCTCCCCAATTCAACACTTTCCCTACTCTTGCACTGACTGGAGTGGGAATAGTAAATTTTACCCCTCTGCAACCCAACACTTTCCCTACTGTTACACTGACTGGAGTGAAAATAGTAAATTTTACCCCTCCGGAATCCAACAATTACCCTACTGTTGCACTGACTGCAGTGGGAATAGTACATTTTACCCCTGTGTAATCCAGCAGTTACCCTACTGTTGCACTGCTTGGAGTGGGAGTAGAAAATGCTACCCCACCCGATTCCAACACTTTGTCTACTGTTGTATAAATTGTAGTGGGAATAGTATGGGGCTTATTACGATGGCGGTCGGAGTTGCCTCTGACCGGCACCGTCTTGGACTTCGGACCGACGGATTCCCATTGTTCTCTATGGGAGCTTGTGTCACGGCTGTAAACCGGCCGTAATACAGGCTCCTATAGAGAAAAGGGGGGTGTATGTAAAAACCTACACCCTGTGGCAGGCACTCCATGGTGCCTGCCACACAGTGCAGGGTTTTACAAGGAGGCACCCTAGGTACCCCCTCGACCAACAACCGTAGGCCACGGGGGCAAAGGGGCCCCCAAAGTCTCTCCTGACACCCTTTCTGTGTTGGAAAGGCCGGCACGGTAAGGCTGTCGGAATCCGATATCGTAATCCCGACGGCGGAAACGCCATCCATAGGGGATTGCGGTGTGGTTCCGATCGACAGGAAGACTCTGAGAGCCGGTCGGAACAGAGTTGGAATGACCGTCGAGTTTACGTTCTGACCACCAACATCCCAATCGGGCGCTCGGACCGCAAACTGACCGAGTCGCTCGGAAAGCTTCCGATGCGGTCGGAAAGCTTCCGACTAGCGGTCGTAGGCTTTCTGACCGGCATTGTAATTGGCCCCTATATGTATTAACTGTAAAATTTTATAGTTTACTTTATATTGTTTACATTTATATTATGTTTTTGTTTATTTAAAATTATAATAGTTATAATTCTTAATGTTTTTAATATGTAATATATTTTTTGTAAATTGTAATTTTTTATTTTGTTAAGTTTTTATTTGTAATTAAAATGTTTTTGAATTTTTTTATGTTATTGGATATATATGTGTGTGTGTGTATTTATATATATATATATATATATATATATATATATATATATATATATATGAACACGAATTCCGTCACACACTCCAATTCTGATGAAAGGACGGTACGGACCCAAAGCTTAGTGCAAAGTCTTTATTTCATTTCTTGACCCAGCACTGCCGCCATGACGCGTTTCGGCCCCAGAAAGGCCTTGATCACATGACGCCATGAGGAGTGATCATGCTTTTAAAGTGACAGTGATTACAACACGTGACCATAAGCCCATAGTTGAATAGACATAGAAAAAACACGCTCACAAATGCGAGATAACGTGCTAACAGTGCAAAATGATGCCATCTGTGCAAATAGGCAAATAAATATGTTTTCTAAAATGTGCATTGAACCATGAACATGTTAAAAAATTATTTACCTATAATTCATCTGTTGTGTATATAAACTTGATGAACACTGTAAATCTTGCGGCCACTGTGAAGGTTTGAACTCGTGTATCAAAGCAAGTAACAAAGTTTGACCATTGAAGCATAGTACAATAAAGCCAAAGCGGATACACTCATGAATGAGGGATACCTTGCTGGCTGTGAAAAAGTCATGCTACATGTGTAAATAGGCTGAATAAATATACTTTAAAAATGTGCATTAATTCATGAACACTTAAAATCCTTTTACCATCAGCTCATAAATCATGTGCATTCAATACGTGGACATTCTAGAGTTTGTACTCATGACTCTGGTAAAGGTCATTAATCTGCATAGGTAACATGAAATATGTTTGTCCCTATTCGACCATAACCTTATGACAAACGGATAGAGCCCAAGTGGGCAAGCTGTAAACCTCTTAAGTGAGGATTGTTAATTCAAATCATCAAATCAAAACGTTTGTCTAATCCACCATATGCATACACTATTCATACATGATAAAAAGTTGCCAAATTGTGCAAATGAGCAAATCTGTAAACATGTACAATAAATAAGCTGTAAATTGCAGAGTAGCGAACGCCCTCGAGGTAAAAAAGTACCGAGCTGACTAGATATGGTTACATCACCAATAAATAATTTCCATTAACATGAGTGCTACATTAGTTACTTGTACTTCCTGTGGCTGTAATTTACAAAACTGGTAACACAGACGGCTTGGATGAACTACAACTGTGACTGTATGGTTGAAGTAGAAAAAAGAGCCAGTGCATATATCTGTGATAAATATAAGAAAACGTGTTTAAAAAAGATATTTTACATAAAATTGAATGTCATGAGGAGGTATGTGCAAGATGTTACAAGATCATCATACTAGTGTAATACTCATAATAAAAAAATCTTTTCATAAGCAAGTGTATAAATCATCACTGGAATTGAGCCCATAGGGCACCTTTGTATCCAGTTCCAGGATATATTTGGTCTCCAATCTCCTAAGCAGTGCCTCACAGTTGCCCCCGCGTCTGAGTGGTGGAACCGTGTCCACCACAAAGTAGCTGAAATGATCAAGGCAGTTGTTGTGGACATCTTTGAAATGCCTGGCAACCGGGTATGCCGCATCGCTATTGTTAATTGCCCTCATGTGCTGGAGTATCCGCTTGTGCACCTGCAACTTGGTGCTACCCACATATTGCAGGCCACAGGAACACTCCAGCACATAAACGGCAAAATCTGTCTTGCACGTGAGCCTCTTGGATATGGTGATGGGAACATCCTGAAAGGGGCTGTTGTATGTTGTTCTGCTTTTGCCATGTTTGCATGCTTTGCACGCTGGACATCTGACAAAACCCTTCACACTCTGTAGCCATGATTTGGCCAAAGAGATCTCAGGACTACTCTTGACCAACATGTCACTCATGGAGCATGCTTTGCTAAATGTTATGTTGGGTGAGTTCATGAGTGTTTCACCTATTATTGGGTCATTGCGCACCACTACCCAATTCTTATTAATTAACTTGCGTAGGGCGCAATGTTGCCGATTGTAAGTTAGAATCAATCGCGGTGGGTCAGCAACTAATGATGATGCACCTTGGGGTTTCCTTGCTTTCTTGGGAGTTAGTGCCATAGTTCTAGATATTAGGCTCGTTTTTCTGATGGCCTTGTCAAGAATATCTACTGAATAGCCCCTAGCCAGGAATCTATTCTTACTTTCAGTTTGGGCTGCGGCACATTCTGCGTCCACGCTACAGATACGCAGATATACACACACATATATATATATATATATATATATATCATCATTATATATATATATTTATATATATATCTAATTAAACAATAGTATTAAACTAATAATTTAAATTTTAATTGTAATTAATTTTTTTTAATGCAATAATATATATGTATATAAAAAAAATATAAATAAATATCCGTTTTAACATTCCAAGAGGACCCGTCCTACAAGTGTCCGTGGCTCTACTGGCAAATGCTTTTCTTGTTTTTCCAAGGGATTGGAATGCCTCGGACCGCCTCAGGATTAAGTTAAGCAAAGGGCTGCTGCCAGGTGCAGTCCGTGACTACACAGAGAGGCGAGATCACTGAATCGGCGTCTCATGGCCCGGCTGACTCTTGCTATTGTGGCAGGACGTATGGGGACTCAAGGAAGTTCCAGGACATCAAATAAACCGGGACTTACCAATCACACACAACCATCTTTTGCCAGGAACACCAGCGCTCATTATGGGAATAAATGGGCCCCCGTTGGTGTTACTTACCCGGCTATGTTGCCTGCTGGGAGCTGCAGTTTACAATCCAGGACTGCAGCTAAACTCGAAATAAAGAACTGGGTCCAGCTGGATTCCCACCAATGGGAGTACCGCATGATATTCAAAAGATGGTTGGAGTAGGTTTCCGTTGTGAACGGCATCTGAGGAAGGCACACCCCGCCGAAACGCGTCATGCCGTATCTGCCAATAAAGTGGACTTCCCGAATTTCCCTGCTGTGTCCTCTGATTACTTTCCAATGAAGTGGTCTTTGTGTGATATATATCACCAATATATATATATATATATATATATATATATATATATATATATATATATATATCTAATTAAACAATATTATTAAACTAATAATTTAAATTTTAATTATAATTAATTTTTTTAATGCAATAATATATATATATATATATATATATATTATATCCGTTTTAACAATCCACCAATGCTGCCAAACTCCTTATTAAAATTAAATTGATTACATTTAAAAGGAACTGCAATGGTGTGTGTTTTTTCGTCATGAGCACTGAGAAAGGCAAAGGCGCCGAAACTCATGTGCTCATTTTATACCAATAAATTCCAGTACTTGACCTCATGAGTGCCCGTCCTGCGTTTTGTAGGGTTTGGTTGTATGTGTACATGAGCTCCATCCTCACGAACGGAGCACCCGCCTTAAGGAGTTCGGCAGCATTGGAGGAATGGTGAAATGGATAGATATATATATATATATATATATTTATATTATTGCATTAAAATAATATTACACTATGATATAAATTACAATTATTAGTTTAATAATAATGTTTAATTAGATATATGTAAATAAATATACATATATAAGTGTATAACTTTTTGAAAATAATTATAATTGTTATTTTGTTTTTTAAAACATCAAATGTATTTTATTTTTATTTTATTACTGTTATTGTTTAATATATTTAATGTTTACAATTTAAATGTATATATACTTAGAAAAATGATATTTCAGACAACGATATTAGTGACAACGATTTTTCCCCCCGATATTTTTGTAATTTACATGCTAACTATAGGATGATGATATTTTTGACATTGATATCTATGTCATATTTTGTGGGTCGATATTTTGTCAGTGAACCCCTATAAGGCACAACATTTTCCATTTTTTTGTAGCCACACCTTTTTCATTCTATTTTGTCAGTAGGCAACATTTGTGACACAACTATTTTATAGTCTACTTTTTACCAAAGCTTTTTTTTACTGCAAACCGAAAACCCAGTAGTCTACAGTAATAAAGGATCAAAAATCAAGAACAAAAAAAGTAGCAAATCTCCAATTAATGTATCAACAAATAAGGGAACAAATGTGTTATGATGCATCCATCACTTATTGATGTCTCCTTCAATATGATTTAAACAGGAACTGACATCACAGGAAGGACCCTTCTTCCATCTTGGATTGTGAATCTCAGATAGGTTTCCCTTGATACACCTCCACCTTGGGTGACAAATTTTAGGGCTTGTCCGTGAATCCTTCCTGAAACTATTGGCATCTGTTAGACACATGAAAACTCAAGAAACTCAAGTTTGACATCCGACATTCCTCGTTGTACTTTGCTGCCACCCTTCCCACCCCACATTCCATACAACTCGTGAAACGCCACTCCAGTGATCAGAAGCACAGAAATGCCAGTGCAATCTGTGTGGCAGGACCACCCAAGTACATACCATGTGTGGATTGAGCCACACGTAGCCCAACCACACAAGGAGCATGCCATCTTCAAGCCTTTACCTTCTGATAAGATCTTAACATACTTGGAATTCTTGGTACAGACGTAAGAGTAGATTCAGGATCTAAAGATACCCCACTCTAGATCCTGGCTCTTGCAGCCAAAGAAATATAAACAACTGTTGTTTACTTACAAGTCCAAAAGCCATATGTCATATGCACCACTGCTAAAGACTACCATTCGAGGAGCAAGAGGAAAACCATTTCTTATCACTTGAATAGGAGATCAAAGAAGACACCAAACAGCAAAATCTAAAAGAGAAATTCCTGCAACGGGACAAGAAGAAAGATGCTGAATTAGCTACCTTGTCTGTGGCCACCCCTTCAACCTACTGGGGAAATTCTTATGCTCCTGGTCATGCAGAAAGTTTCTCCACTGCTCCAATTCAAGGAAAAGGTGAGGTGACATCTCGGCCAATCCAACAACTCTGGTGAACTCTGCCACAGCATAATTGGCATCATAGCAACAAATAAAGCAGCTAGAGAAACAGCAGTGAATAAAAAGCATATTGAAACTGCAAGTTCCCATATAATGCACAAGTAAAATTATGAACCAGTGACTGCTCACAACTCGCAGGACCCTGTAACCCATAGCATCCACCACATCAAGCTTGGCTGCTGTTGATGATTACTATAGCAGCAGCCATTTACATCATCAGCAACACTCAACCAACAGCTGACATTTTGAGATCGATGTGTAAATCAGATTTAGAATTGGGAGACTGTCATGCACCATGAGACTGAGAAGAAGGACAACATGAGGCAGGACTCAGTTATCTGCCAAAGTTGAATAGTGCATGAAGTGTATAGCACATGGATTTTTTTGCAAATGAAGAGAGACAAGTTCATTGAAGATGATAAATAAGTTGATTAAAAACAGAGGTCTGATAAAGAGACCAAGGAATTTGTAGTTTTTCTACAGTTACGTGCCACAAAATATAATAGATATTTTGGAGAAGAGCCAGCAACATGGGGCACATGAGAAAGAAAAACATACCCTTAGAAGATGCTTTATTTTGTCCCACAGGTCAAGTTTCTTTTTCAAGGCTGTATGACAAAAAATTATTGTTGTCATACAGCCTTGAAAAAGTCACAGTGTGTGACGAAACACATGTCGGCTGTCTTCCATATATTGAAAACTGGAGAAACTTGACATGTGGGACAAAATAAAGAAAACTTCTGTCTTCAGGACTAATTCTTACTGTTTGGACTATTACTTAAAATTGTAATACTTCGATTAGAGTGCTGTGGTATTCTGTTTTGCAAGTAAATAAATAAATGCCATGTTCCCCTAGCTTGGGAACTTTAATAAATGTTAAACAGAGGGAATATACTCTAACTATAAATGACTGGTAATATCTATGCCACCCTCACTTGTTAACGCTTTAATAGCCCTATTCATTATAAAACTCTCAGTCCCTTCCCGCTTCTTTCTTACCCTGCCATTGCTCACTCTGTTCATTCCTGCTTCCATTGCGCATAACTCCCTTCATCTTGTTCCTTCCCCACCTCTCTTCCTCACCCCCATCATCTCCCCAGACCTGCCTCACCTCCCTTCTCACTTGCCCTGCTGTCTAGAAGAACAGCTACAAAGATGTACTTTTAGTAGCCTGAAGGTAGTTTATAGAAGTATTTGGTACTACCTTCCAAAACACTCACAGACTCTCGATAATGGTCATCTCCTTCATAACCCAGCACTGGAATATTTATTTAAGTCATTCAAAAGAAACACAAATATTAACCCCTTCGCTGCTAGGCCTTTTCCCCCCCTGTGCTAAGGCTTTTTTTGGCTATTTGGGGTAGTGCGCGCTTAGGCCCCTGTAACCTTTTGACCACATAAGGTATCCACGCCAAATTTGCGTCCTTTTTTCTAACATCATGGGGATTGTAAAGGTACCCAGGGTTTGTGGATTCCCCTGGACGGGACCCAGAAATTAGCCAAAATACAGCAACATTTTGTTTTTTTGGGAAAAATGCGAAAAAGGGCTACAGATGAAAGCTTCTTGTTTTTTCCTGCAAATGGCATCAAAAAGGGGTTGTGGTGCTGAAATCACCATCTTCCCAGCTTTCAGGGACAAGCAGACTTTTGTCAGAAAACCAACTTTTTTACACAGTTTTGGCATTTTTCTGGGACATAGCCTATTTTTGCTATTTTTTGTGCTTTCAACCTCCTTCCAGTTAATGGTAGAACTGGGTATGAAACCAATAATGGATCCTGAAAAGCCATACATTTCTGAAAAGTAGACAAAATTCTGAATTCAGCAAGGGGTCATTTGTGTAGATCCTTAAAGTTTTCCTTATAGAAACTAACAGTTAAATGAAGGAAAAATTGAAAATTAGTTGAAAAAAACAGCCATTTGTGTCAACGTTTTCACCTGTAACTTCTTCTACTTATGACAGCTATTTGAAAGCAATATACCGTTATATCCGCTGGACCTTTCTGGTTGTGAGGCTATATAGGACTTGTAGGTTCACCAAGAACCCGACGAACCCAGAGCCAATAACTGAGCAGCATCTTGCAATGGTTTTTTATTATGTACCGGGTATATAGCAATTATTTTGGGAAAATGTATACATGGAAAAATTGTTATGAAAGACACCTATGTATTTCTGAAATAGGAACAAAATGTAGATTTTAGAAACAGTAGATATTTGCACATTTCCGAAATTGGGAGTACCCATACTAGCATGAGAATTATAGGTCATTTTTCAAAATGACTTATTTTTTACACATTGTCTTTCATTTGGAAGGCAGAAATGCATCGAAAGTCAATAGGTAATAACAGTTGCTCTACAATTCTGTGTTACCCTAAGTCTCCCGATAAAAATGGTACCTCACTTGTGTGGGTAGGCCTTGTGCCCACAACAGGAAATGGCTCAAAATGCAACGTGGACGTACCACATTTTCACAATGAAAAATTACCCTTTTTTGAAAAGTGCCTAGCTGTAGTTTTTGAACCCTAGCTCTGCGGGCACTTAGGGAAACCTAGCAAACCTATACATTTTTGAAAACTAGACACCCAGGGAATTCAGGACGGGGTGACTTGACTGGCTCTCACCAGGTTCTGTTACCCAGAATCCCTTGCAAACCTAAAACATTGGTAAAAAAAAAAAATCCTCACTTTTCTGTGGTGGAAAGTTCTGGAATCTGCGCGGATCCACAAAATTCTACCCACCCCGCGTTCCCCAAGGTCTTCCGAAAACAATGGTACCTCACTTGTGTGGGTAGGCCTAGTGCCTGCGACAGGAAACGGCGCAAAACGCAATGTGGTCACACCTCAATTTCGCAGTGAAAAATGACCCTTTTTTGGCAAAGTGCCTAGCTGTAGTTTTTGAACCCTAGCTCTGCCGGCACCTAGGGAAACCTAGCAAACCTATACATTTTTGGAAACTAGACACCCAGGGGAATCCAGGATGGGGTGACTTGACTGCCTCCCACCAGGTTCCGTTACCCAGAATTCCTCGCAAACCTAAAAATTGTCAAAAAAACACTTTTCCCCACATTTCTGTGGTGGAAAGTTCTGTAATCTGCGTGGATCCACAAATTTCCACCCACCCCGCGTTCCCCAAAGTCTTACGAGAAAAATGGTACCTCACTTGTGTGGGTCGGCCTAGTGGCTGCGACAGGAAACGGCGCAAAACGCAATGTGGTCACACCTCAATTTCGCAGTGAAAAATGACCCTTTTTTGGCAAAGTGCCTAGCTGTAGTTTTTGAACCATAGCTCTGCTGGCACCTAGGGAAACGTAGCAAACCTATACATTTTTTAAAACTAGACACCCAGGGGAATCCAGGATGGGGTGACTTGACTGCCTCCCACCAGGTTCTGTTACCCAGAATCCCTTGCAAACCTAAACAATTGTCAAAAAACCACAATTTCCCCACATTTCTGTGGTGGAAAGTTCTGGAATCTGCGTGGATCCACAAATTTCTGCCCACCCGCGTTCCCCAAAGTCTTACGAGAAAAATGGTACCTCACTTGTGTGGGTCGGCCTAGTGCCCGCGACAGGAAACGGCGCAAAACGCAACGTGGTCACACCTCAATTTCGCAGTGAAAATGACCCTTTTTTGGCAAAGTGCCTAGCTGTAGTTTTTGAACCATAGCTCTGCTGGCACCTAGGGGAACGTAGCAAACCTATACATTTTTTAAAACTAGACACCCAGGGGAATCCAGGATGGGGTGACTTGACTGCCTCCCACCAGGTTCTGTTACCCAGAATCCCTTGCAAACCTAAACAATTGTCAAAAAAACCACATTTTCCCCACATTTCTGTGGTGGAAAGTTCTGGAATCTGCGTGGATCCACAAATTTCTGCCCACCCCGCGTTCCCCAAAGTCTTACGAGAAAAATGGTACCTCACTTGTGTGGGTCGGCCTAGTGCCCGCGACAGGAAACGGCGCAAAACGCAACGTGGTCACACCTCAATTTCGCAGTGAAAAATGACCCTTTTTTGGCAAAGTGCCTAGCTGTAGTTTTTGAACCCTAGCTCTGCCGGCACCTAGGGAAACCTAGCAAACCTATACATTTTTGAAAACTAGACACCCAGGGGAATCCAGGATGGGGTGACTTGACTGCCTCCCACCAGGTTCTGTTACCCTGAATCCCTTGCAAACCTAAAAAATTTTCAAAAAACCCCACATTTTCCCCACATTTCTGTGGTGGAAAGTTCTGGAATCTGCGTGGATCCACAAATTTCCGCCCACCCCGCGTTCCCCAAAGTCTTATGAGAAAAATGGTACCTCACTTGTGTGGGTCGGCCTAGTGCCCGCGACAGGAAACGGCGCAAAACGCAACGTGGTCACACCTCAATTTCACAATGAAAAATTACCCTTTTTTTGAAAAGTGCCTAGCTGTAGTTTTTGAACCCTAGCTCTGCGGGCACTTAGGGAAACCTAGCAAACCTATACATTTTTGAAAACTAGACACCCAGGGGAATTCAGGACGGGGTGACTTGACTGGCTCTCACCAGGTTCTGTTACCCAGAATCCCTTGCAAACCTAAAACATTGGTAAAAAAAAAAAAATTCCTCACTTTTCTGTGGTGGAAAGTTCTGGAATCTGCGCGGATCCACAAAATTCTACCCACCCCGCGTTCCCCAAGGTCTTCCGAAAACAATGGTACCTCACTTGTGTGGGTAGGCCTAGTGCCTGCGACAGGAAACGGCGCAAAACGCAATGTGGTCACACCTCAATTTCGCAGTGAAAAATGACCCTTTTTTGGCAAAGTGCCTAGCTGTAGTTTTTGAACCCTAGCTCTGCCGGCACCTAGGGAAACCTAGCAAACCTATACATTTTTGGAAACTAGACACCCAGGGGAATCCAGGATGGGGTGACTTGACTGCCTCCCACCAGGTTCCGTTACCCAGAATTCCTCGCAAACCTAAAAAATTGTCAAAAAAAACACTTTTCCCCACATTTCTGTGGTGGAAAGTTCTGTAATCTGCGTGGATCCACAAATTTCCACCCACCCCGCGTTCCCCAAAGTCTTACGAGAAAAATGGTACCTCACTTGTGTGGGTCGGCCTAGTGCCTGCGACAGGAAACGGCGCAAAACGCAATGTGGTCACACCTCAATTTCGCAGTGAAAAATGACCCTTTTTTGGCAAAGTGCCTAGCTGTAGTTTTTGAACCATAGCTCTGCTGGCACCTAGGGAAACGTAGCAAACCTATACATTTTTAAAACTAGACACCCAGGGGAATCCAGGATGGGGTGACTTGACTGCCTCCCACCAGGTTCTGTTACCCAGAATCCCTTGCAAACCTAAACAATTGTCAAAAAACCACAATTTCCCCACATTTCTGTGGTGGAAAGTTCTGGAATCTGCGTGGATCCACAAATTTCTGCCCACCCCGCGTTCCCCAAAGTCTTACGAGAAAAATGGTACCTCACTTGTGTGGGTCGGCCTAGTGCCCGCGACAGGAAACGGCGCAAAACGCAACGTGGTCACACCTCAATTTTGCAGTGAAAATGACCCCTTTTGGCAAAGTGCCTAGCTGTAGTTTTTGAACCATAGCTCTGCTGGCACCTAGGGGAACGTAGCAAACCTATACATTTTTAAAACTAGACACCCAGGGGAATCCAGGATGGGGTGACTTGACTGCCTCCCACCAGGTTCTGTTACCCAGAATCCCTTGCAAACCTAAACAATTGTCAAAAAAACCACATTTTCCCCACATTTCTGTGGTGGAAAGTTCTGGAATCTGCGTGGATCCACAAATTTCTGCCCACCCGCGTTCCCCAAAGTCTTACGAGAAAAATGGTACCTCACTTGTGTGGGTCGGCCTAGTGCCCGCGACAGGAAACGGCGCAAAACGCAACGTGGTCACACCTCAATTTCGCAGTGAAAAATGACCCTTTTTTGGCAAAGTGCCTAGCTGTACTTTTTTAACCCTAGCTCTGCCGGCACCTAGGGAAACCTAGCAAACCTATACATTTTTGAAAACTAGACACCCAGGGGAATCCAGGATGGGGTGACTTGACTGCCTCCCACCAGGTTCTGTTACCCTGAATCCCTTGCAAACCTAAAAAATTGTCAAAAAAACCACATTTTCCCCACATTTCTGTGGTGGAAAGTTCTGGAATCTGCGTGGATCCACAAATTTCCGCCCACCCCGCGTTCCCCAAAGTCTTACGAGAAAAATGGTACCTCACTTGTGTGGGTCGGCCTAGTGCCCGCGACAGGAAACGGCGCAAAACGCAACGTGGTCACACCTCAATTTCGCAGTGAAAAATGACCCTTTTTTGGCAAAGTACCTAGCTGTAGTTTTTGAACCCTAGCTCTGCCGGCACCTATGGAAACCTAGCAAACCTATACATTTTTGAAAACTAGACACCCAGGGGAATCCAGGATGGGGTGACTTGACTGCCTCCCACCAGGTTCTGTTACCCAGAATCCCTTGCAAACCTAAAAAAATTGTCCAAAAAAACACATTTTCCCCACATTTCTGTGGTGGAAAGTTCTGGAATCTGCGTGGATCCACAAATTTCCACCCACCCCGCGTTCCGCAAAGTCTTACGAGAAAAATGGTACCTCACTTGTGTGGGTCGGCCTAGTGCCCGCGACAGGAAACGGCGCAAAACGCAACGTGGTCACACCTCAATTTCGCAGTGAAAAATGACCCTTTTTTGGCAAAGTGCCTAGCTGTAGTTTGTGAACCCTAGCTCTGCCGGCACCTAGGGAAACCTACCAAACACACACATTTCTGAAAAGTAGACACCCGGGGGCTTCCAGGGAGGTATGGCTTGCGTGGATCCCCCAACGTTTCCTTACCCAGAATCCCCTGCAAACCTCAATTTTAGCTGAAAAAAATCACTTTTTTCACACATTTTTGTGTGGGAAAGTGTGGCATCACTGGCCTCACACAAATTTCCTACCACCCAGCGTTCCCCCAGGTCTCCCGATAAAAATGGTGCCTCACTTGTGTGGGAGGCCCAAGTACCCGCGACAGGCAAGGGCCCAAAACGTAGTGAGGCGACATCAAAATTGCCTATCTCAAAACCACCTGGTTTTGCAAGGGGGGTCACCTGGGTTTAAGGCCCCGTGCTCGGCGGCCATCTAGGGAAACCTACCAAACCCACACATTTCTGAAAAGTAGACACCCGGAGGCTTCCAGGGAGGTATGGCTTGCATGGATCCCCCAACGTTTCCTTACCCAGAATCCCCTGCAAACCTCAATTTTAGCTGAAAAAAATCACTTTTTTCACACATTTTTGTGTGGGAAAGTGTGGCATCACTGGCCTCACACAAATTTCCCACCACCCAGCGTTCCCCAGGTCTCCCGATAAAAATGGTGCCTCACTTGTGTGGGAGGCCCAAGTACCCGCGACAGGCAAGGGCCCAAAACGTAGTGAGGCGACATCAAAATTGCCTATCTCAAAACCACCTGGTTTTGCAAGGGAGTCACCTGGGTTTTTGGCCCCGTGCTCGGCGGCCATCTAGGGAAACCTACCAAACCCACACATTTCTGAAAAGTAGACACCCGGGGGCTTCCAGGGAGGTATGGCTTGCGTGGATCCCCCAACGTTTCCTTACCCAGAATCCCCTGCAAACCTCACTTTTAGCTGAAAAAAAATCACTTTTTTCACACATTTTTGTGTGGGAAAGTGTGGCATCACTGGCCTCACACAAATTTCCCACCACCCAGCGTTCCCCCAGGTCTCCCGATAAAAATGGTGCCTCACTTGTGTGGGAGGCCCAAGTACCCGCGACAGGCAAGGGCCCAAAAAGTAGTGAGGCGACATCAAAATTGCCTGACACCGCCATCCATATTAGGATGGATGCGGAGAGCAGCCTTTCCATGGCGGCAAAGCCGCCATGGAAGGGCATACGGTCTTCGCGATTGGGGGCCCGTTGCGGGCCCCCAGAGTATTGGGGGGTGGGGGGTGCACATGGGGGGTACCCATTGGCATGGACAAGGTGGCAGGCACCGCGTGGTGCCTGTCACCTTGTGCATGCTAATGCACGACGTGCATTCCCAGCATTGTGGCGGGCGGAGCTGTGAACACCGGCCGCCACAATGTTGGGAATAGGGGATGCCACCGCGGCATCCTAATACTCGCGGCGGGACCACCGCTCCTATGGCGGACGGTCCCATTCACCGCTACGGTGGCGGGCGGACTTTGTCCGCCCGTCATCGTAATGTGCCCCCAAGTTATGAAATACAAATTAACAAAGAAGGCAAAAATAAATTAATACTTAAATACAGAAAAAGAAATTGTACCATAAACTTAAACTAATATCACATTCTGCACTTATGATATAGCATTTGTTTTTTTGTCTTTTTGTATTTTAAGAAAAAAGAAGGAAGGAAGAAAAACAGAAGAAAAGAAAGAGGAAAAGAAAGAGAATAAACAATATGTATTTCACATCTGTACATGTATCACATAATAAAACTTGTATCATATAATAACTTATTCCATATAGAAACGTCATGTCGTATAACAACATATCTCATACGATAACAATGGCAAATAACTATATATGATTTAAATAATAAAGGAAAAAAAAAACAATTATGGTGGCTGGAAAACCATCGTAGAATCCTTGGAGAGTTTAGGCTTTTTGTTTAAGTAACCAATAAGTGGAGACCAAAAGAGGTCTGTATTTATCATTTGTAATGTAGTTGTAGCTGACGCTGTATCAAGCCTATGATGGGAACACAGTAGATTCCAACAACTAGCAACAGTGATATCCTTGGCGTTTTTCCAATTTGATGTAATGACTTGAAAGGCAATAGCAAGAGACAGATCCAGAAATTTACCTAATTAAGGGCATCATTACAATTGCGGGCGGACAAAGTCCGCCCGCCACCGCAACGGCAAACGGGACCGCCCGCAAGAGGTGCGGCGGTCCCGCCAGGTCTATTAGGATGCCACTGCCACAGTGACGGTGGCATCCCGCATCATATACATTGCGGCGGGCGGTGCTGTGAGCAGCACCCGCCGCAATGTGAATGAAGCATGTTGCGCATTGGCATGCACAACGTGACAGGCACCGCGCGGTGCCTGCCAGCCTGTGCATGCTAATGTACCCCCCAAGTGCACCCCCCACCCCCGGAGGCCCGCAACGGGACCCCATTGCAAAAGACCGTATGCCTTTCCATGGCGGCAACACCGCCACAGAAGGGCACATCTCCGCATGCATCATAATATGGATGGCGGTGTCTTGCAGACACCGCCACCATGTTATGCCCCTTTTCCGCCCGGTCGACGAGTCGACCGGCGGAAAATCGGCGGACGGTCTCTCCGTCCGCCGCGGACCCCCCAGCCATCCTAATATGGCGGGGGGTCACTCAGGCATGGATGGCGGGCGGATCGCCCCCGCCTGCGGGGGCGATCCGCCCGCCATCCTAATAGGCCCCTTAGATCGTACTGGCCAAGAGCGTGAGGAACTTCCCAGAAAAATACGGTTGATATCAAAAGGGAAATCAATAGAACAACTAGCGGAAATAGTTTTACAAACCTGCCCCCAAAAAACAGCGGTTGGTGGACAGTGAAAAAACATATGCAAATATGTGCCAGGAAGGGTTTTACAAGACCAACACGTATTCGAAAGATTTGGGTTATATTTTTGCAAAGGATGTGGGGTAATATATATCCTATTATAAAAATAATAGTTTGTGTAGTGCTGGCATTAGGCGAAGTGTGGTGTATTTTACTCCAGATGGAACCCCAAACCCTTAAAGATAAGGAATGTTGAAGATCAGATTCCCACAATGCCTCAATTTTGGACTTGGGATAGGAAGGGGTAATGTAATGCAAATTATATATATATATATATATATATATATATATATATATATATATAATCTACTGGCAGTCGCCAGTAGATAGTTATAGTTAGGACCTATTTTCCATAGGAAATCCGCAACATTCTATTTGAAATAACTTTTGCGCCGGTTGACGAATGTTCGCGAAATTTTCAAAACTTGTGGGGCGCTCCGGTCCGCTCCTATCCTGAAAGTCTCGGGGTGATTTGTCAAGTGGGGGCCGAGAAAAAAGGGGGGTCCCAAAACGTGTTTTCCCCATGCAATTTTCCATAGGAACCTTTCATCGCAGCTACAGCCCGAACTGCTGAACGGAATTACACCAAATTTGGCAAAAAGGTAGCCCGTGGTTCAGAGTCGTGCCTTTTGGTTAAATGGTGTAAATCCGTTCAGTAGTTCCTGAGAAAATCAAAAGTAAAATCACATATATATCTGGGCGGAGCCTAACCACACATGTCATTGTGAGATCTGATTGGCTGTCAGCACTTCATCCTGGAATTGCTGGCAGCCATCTTGGCACCAATATACATGATAGTACCCCATTGAAATGCATTGTAGTGAATCAAAGATTTTGAGGGTTACCAAAAGGAGAACTATAAAGGGTGATAACAGACTTTAGTTACATTAGAATTCATTTGTTGATGGTACCATACTAATTTCAGGAATTGTGGTGTGTTCTAAGGTGATTTTACCCTGTGAAAAACCTTCTGCTGGGATATCATGAATCATGTTTGAGATAAAACTATTTAAACATGCTTGTCCCATAGAGTTTTGGAAGGTGCTCCAGAAGCTAAAATGAGAGCATATTTTCTGTAAATTCACATTATCTTTCTCAGTCATGTGAGAATGAAGTCTGACATTCTCAGTAAAACATGTACATCCAACAAGGGCAGAGACTGTCAGTTGATTCCTTTGTGTTCTACTGCAGCTTCCCAGAGTGTTCTAAAGAACAACTAGAGTGCCAACAGCCTTATTTATGACAAAAGTATGGCACACCTGAAGCCATCTTGATTGGAATAAACTGGTAACACTTAAAACATTTAATTTAAAAAGGAACAAAATGATGGGGTTCATTTTGTCATAGAAATTATGGTTAGTGCTGTAGAAAGAAAAATTAGGACATGTTTCAAGTGTGATCTCAAATATCTTCCTGTTATATTTCAACAGGAGCAGCCTGTCAGTTGATACCTTTGTGTTCTACTGCAGCTTCCCAGAGTGTTCTAAAGAACAACTAGAGCGCTAACAGTCTTACTTATGACAAAATTATGGCACACCTGAAGCCATCTTGATTGGAATAAACTGGTAACTCTTAAAACATTTAATTTAAAAAGGAACAAAATGAGGGGGTTCATTTTGTCATAGAAATTATGGTTAGTGCTGTAGAAAGAAAATGTAGGGCATGTTTTAAGTGAGATCTCAAATCCTCTTCTATTTCATTAGAAAATTCTGACATGCACACTGAAACAATCACTTTCAATACCAGCAGTAGACTTCCAGTTAACTCCCTGGTGAGCAGTAGCTTTAATACAGTGATCTAATGAACAACTAGAGTGCTAACATTCTGAATTTATGGCAAATGTGTGACACATCTGAATGCCTTCTTGATGGAATCAAAGTAAAAAACTGAAAGCATTTCCTACTGAGGAGACTGCAATAAATGAGGAAATTAGGAAACTTCTTAACAAAGAAGTCTTCCAAGATGGCCACCAGAGAAAAAAGAGCCCAAACGTAGCACAAATATCACCCAGATGTAGCCCACATATAGCCCAATGACAAAAGTGTGCAAAACACTTTTTATTTTTAGTTTTTTTGCAGTTTTATGTGGTGCAGACTGGTCAGGTATTGGAGCGTTGCATCTTAAAACATGACCCCCTACACTACAAAAACACCACTGCACTACCCTAAACCCTAAAACACTACCCCCAGCACGACCCCCTACACTACACAAGCACCACTGCACTATCCTAAACCCTAAAACACTACCCCCAGCACGACTCCCTACACTACCCAAACACCACTGCACTACCCTAAACCCTAAATCTACCCCCAGCATCAACTCCCACACTACACAAACACCACTGCACTACCCTAAACCCCAAAACACTACCCCCAGCACGACCCCCTACACTACCAAAACACCACTGCACTACCCTAAACCCTAAAACACTAACCCCAGCATGACCTCCTACACTACCCAAACACCACTGCACTACCCTATACCCTAAAACACGACCCCCTACACTACACAAACATGACTGCACTACCTTAAACCCTAAAACACTACCCACAGCATGACCCCCTACAATACACAAACACCACTGCACTACCCTAAACCCTACCCCCTACACTACACAAACACCACTGCACTACCCTAAACCCTAAAACACTACTCCCAGCATGACCCCCTACACTACACAAACACCACTGCAGTACCCTAAACCCCCTACACTATACAAACACCACTGCACTACTCTAAACCCTAAAACACTACCCCCAGCACGACCCCCTCACAACACAAATACCACTGCACGACCCTAAACCCTAAATCTACCCCCAGCACGACCCCCTACACTACCCAAACACCACTGCCATACCCGAAACCCTAAAACACCACCCCCAGCATGAACCCCTACACTACCCAAACACCACTGCACTACCCTAAACCCTAAAACACTACACCCAGCACTACACCCTACACTACACAAACACCACTGCACTACCCTAAACCCTAAAACACTACCCCAGCACTACCCCCTACACTACCCAAACACCACTGCACTAACATAAACCCTAAAACACTACCCCCAGCACAACACCCTACACTACACAAACACCACTGCACTACCCTAAACCCTAAAACACTACCCCCAGCACGACTCCCTACACTACCCAAACACCACTGCACTACCCTAAACCCTAAATCTACCCCCAGCACGACCCCTACACTACCCAAACACCACTGCACTACCAGAACCCTAAAACACTACCACCAGCATGACCCCCTACACTACCCAAACACCACTGCACGACCCTAAACCACGACCCCTACACTACACAAACACCACTGCACTACCCTAAAACACTAGAACCCAGCACGACCCCTACAGTACACCAACACCACAGCACTACCCTAAACCCTAAAACACTACCCCCAGCACGACCCCTACACTACCCAAACACCACTGCACTACCCTAAACCCTAAAACAAGAACCCCAGCACGACTCCCTACACAAACACCACTGGACTACCCTAAACCCTAAAACACGTCCCCTATACTACACAAACACGACTGCACTACACTAAACCCTAAATCTACCCCCAGCATGAGCTCCCACACTACACAAACACCACTGCACTACCCTAACCCCTAAAACACTACCCCCAGCACAACCCCCTACACTACCCAAACACCACTGCACTACCCTAAAACACTAACCCCAGCATGACCCCATACACTACCCAAACACGACTGCACTACCCTATACCCTACCCCCTACACTACACAAACACCACTGCACTACCCTAAACCCTAAAACACTACTCCCAGCATGACCCCTACACTACACAAACACCACTGCAGTACCCTAAACCCCTACACTATACAAACACCACTGCACTACTCTAAACCCTAAAACACTACCCCCAGCACGACCCCCTCACAACACAAATACCACTGCACGACCCTAAACCCTAAATCTACCCCCAGCACGACCCCCTACACTACCCAAACACCACTGCCATACCCGAAACCCTAAAACACCACCCCAGCATGAACCCCTACACTACCCAAACACCACTGCACTACCCTAAACCCTAAAACACTACACCCAGCACTACACCCTACACTACACAAACACCACTGCACTACCCTAAACCCTAAAACACTACCCCAGCACTACCCCTACACTACCCAAACACCACTGCACTAACATAAACCCTAAAACACTACCCCAGCACAACACCCTACACTACACAAACACCACTGCACTACCCTAAACCCTAAAACACTACCCCCAGCCCGACTCCTACACTACCCAAACACCACTGCACTACCCTAAACCCTAAATCTACCCCCAGCACGACCCCTACACTACCCAAACACCACTGCACTACCCGAAACCCTAAAACACTACCACCAGCATGACCCCCTACACTACCCAAACACCACTGCACGACCCTAAACCACGACCCCCTACACTACACAAACACCACTGCACTACCCTAAAACACTAGAACCCAGCACGACCCCCTACAGTACACCAACACCACAGCACTACCCTAAACCCTAAAACACTACCCCCAGCACGACCCCCTACACTACCCAAACACCACTGCACTACCCTAAACCCTAAAACAAGAACCCCCAGCACGACTCCCTACACAAACACCACTGGACTACCCTAAACCCTAAAACACGTCCCCCTATACTACACAAACACGACTGCACTACACTAAACCCTAAATCTACCCCCAGCATGAGCTCCCACACTACACAAACACCACTGCACTACCCTAACCCCTAAAACACTACCCCCAGCACAACCCCCTACACTACCCAAACACCACTGCACTACCCTAAAACACTAACCCCAGCATGACCCCATACACTACCCAAACACGACTGCACTACCCTATACCCTAAAACACGTCCCCCTATACTACACAAACACGACTGCACTACCCTAAACCCTAAAACACTACCCACAGCATGACCCCCTACACTACACAAACACCACTGCACTACCCTAAACCCTAAAACACTACCCCCTACAGTACACAAACACCACTGCACGACCCTAAACCCTAAAACACTACCCCCAGCACGACCCCCTACACTACCCAAACACTAAAACACTAACCCCAGCATGACCCCCTACCCGACCCAAACACCACAGCACTACCCGATACCCAAAAACACGACCCCCTACACTACACAAACACGACTGCACTACCCTAAATCCCAAAACACTACCCACAACATGACCCCCTACACTACACAAACACCTCTGCACTACCCTAAACCCTAAAACACTACCCCCTACAGTACACAAACACCACTGCACTACCCTAAACCCAAAAACCACTACCCCAGCACGACTCCCTACACTACACAAACACCACTGCTCTACCCTAAACCCTAAATCTACCCCAGCACAACCCCTACACTACCCAAACACCACTGCACTACCCTAAACCATAAAACACTACCCCCAGCATGACCCCTACACTACACAAACACCACTGCACTACCCTAAACCCTAAAACACTACCACCAGCATGACCCCTACACTACTCAAACACCACTGCACTACCCTAAACCCTAAAACACTACCCCAGCATGACCCCCTACACTACCCATACACCACTGCACTACCCTAAACCCTAAAACACTACCCCCAGCACGACCCCCTACACTACTGCACTACCCTAAACCCTAAAACACTACCCCCAGCACGACCCCCTACTCTACCCAAACACCACTGCACTACCCTAAACCCTAAAACACTATCCCCAGCACGACCCCCTACACCACCCAAACACCACTGCACTACCCTAAACCCTAGAAAAGAAACCCCACCCCATGCCCAATCCCCCTTACCTCTCACTCCTCGTGGTTCCTCTCTCCTCGTGGTTCCTGCTTCACGTCGTCTCTGAGGGGCGGTGCACATCGTTGTGAGGAAACGGAACAGCCTCTGTTTCCTTACAACGACGTGGATCATCTACATAGTTTTTAGAACGCATGGTCATTTACCATACATACCTTTACAACAAAATTCGTTGTAAAGGCATGCGTGGTAAATGACCATGCGTTCTAAAAATGCGTAGTAATGACTCGCGATGTACAACGCATGCGTGGTAATCCATGCGTTGTAATGGTATCGCGAAGTAAAAAGTCGTTGTAACGGCTGCTTACCGATCGAAGCTGGCCCCTGTTCTTCAGTGAGACGTTTATTTGATTAATTAGGAGGAAGGAATGTGGTTTTTTTTACCGAAAAGTGCATTCCCGGCTGTTGTATTGTGAAAGTGTCCATGTGGCCTGGTTTCACTTCCGGTGAGAGAGTGAAAGAGTCTGTTTGGATCTAAAGGAGTTCTGTTGTTGGACGGGGCCGGCGCGAAACGCCATCAGAAAACATAGCTAATGGAAAGCGTCCTCCCTGAAGTGTGGAGCAGTGCCATGAGAGGTCAACGAGTGTGCGTCCCACCGCAGTATGACCGGACCGCGTGACCCATGTGCCGCCTCCAGGGTACGGGAGGCAGAAGCGGCATCGCAGGTCCTCTTGAAGACCGTTGTAGCACTAATTCTACATTTTGGTACTAGGGCATTTTAACTTCGTTGTTCCTGCCAGATACAAAGAGAAGATCCTGTGTTATTCAGTGCCCTCGTTACCTTTTTTGTGGGTTGTGGTGCTTGTCACTTCGCTGCCCCGCCGGTGCACACGACTGGGCACCCCACCTCGTGTGCCATCTGCAGGGCCTCTACCCTCTGATCACTGGTTTTGGTTTCTGGAGTGGCAACATAAACAGTTGCTCCCAAAGGACTAGCCTGAACACTTAGGTGAATATCCCCTGCACCAGCATTCCACGGAAATTCTTTCCTAGCTCTCCCACATCAACAAGGACGTCATAATAGCACGGCTCCGCTTCGACACCGTATGACGTCATCGGAGCCATAAGAGGACCTCGTCGGCGTGCTGACGTCAGTTCCACCCATTTTTTCCGTGCCACCGAGGCAAACTGGCGGACCGAGACATTTTCACATGTATACATAGTATAATAAATATATATATATTCACTGAAAAAACCATAGGTTTCAGGCACGTTATAGTTAGAAATTAGCATTTAAAAAACCTTAGAAATTCACTGAAAAAACCATAGGTTTCAGGGGCGTTATAGTTAGTTGGACATTTAACTCGTACAAAACCATAGAAATTCCCCCGTTATAGTTAGTTCAGCTAACTATAACTCGCGCACTCCACAATGCACTGCTGATGACGTCACATATTACATCACTCATGACATGGTCAGTGACATCACTCATGACATCACTGGTGACATCTCAAATAGCATCACTGATGACATCATCCAGTGAATGTGTGTTTTTCTGAAAATTAAATATGTTTTATATATGTATATCTCAAGGTCGATGGAAGAATAAATGGGTATATAAGTGTCTAAATGGATGATTTTTTTTGTAAAATTGATTGTATAACTGACTGATTAAGTGTATCTTAGTGAATACATGGGTTAGTGAGTAATGTTTAAATATGAAAATATCTCTATCAGTCTCTCACTTTGTGTATAAGTGGCTGCATGGGTTGGTGAGTAGCTACATGAGTGTCTATATGGGTTATTAGTTGTTTTTTTAGTATCAGTATGAGTGTCTGAGTGTCTGTATGGTTCGGTGGGGGTATTAGTGCATAGATGCATGAATGAGTGACTCACTGTTTGTATGTGTTGAAGACAGCATGTGTGCAGGACTGTATAGGTGGATGAATGTGTGTATGGGTGTGTTAGTGAGTGAATGACTGTCTCAATAGTGTCTTTATGAGTAACTACATATGTTTTAAACTAGTATATGTGAATATTGGTGTATATAAGTGAGTATATGTGAGAGTGAGAGATTGGAAGAGTTCCTGTACAAATAAGTAGGTGTTTGTATAAGTGATTGTTTAAGAGAGTAAGTATGTGTAAGTTTCTGTAGAAGTAAGTGTGGTAGTGTGTGTATAACTGTATATGCAAGTAAATGGATGTTTGATACTTTGTTTGCATGTGTGACTATGTGTGTGAGTAACTCTATGGATGAGTGGCGGTGTGTAACAGGATGTATAGGTGTATGAGTACATATGATGAGTGAGTACATGTATGAGTGACTGTATAGGGACTGTTGGTGAATGAGTGGATGTGTGTGTAGATCTTGGAATTACTGAATAGGTGTGTTGTAACTGGTATTGGTATGTCCATTGTTTTGAAAATGTTAGTTTGTATTTTTGAGTGTGTGTATCAAAGGTTATATTAGGGTGAGAGGAGGTCTGCCACTCTATCACAAGGATGATGTCATCAGTGATGTCATCAGTGATGTCATTTGAGATGTCACCAGTGATGTCATGAGTGATGTCACTGAACATGTCATGAGTGATGTAATATGTGACGTCATCAGCAGTGCATTGCGGGCGCGCGAGTTATAGTTAGCTGAACTAACTATAACGGGGGAATTTCTATGGTTTTGTACGAGTTAAATGTCCAACCAACTATAACGCCCCTGAAACCTATGGTTTTTTCAGTGAATTTATATATATATATGAAGCTTTAAGTGATGACGAAAGTGCAATTGGAACAGGAGATGAGAAACTTACATGAGATTGAGACTGAGTAAGTGTGGAGATGGCTTGTAAAACAGCAGCTTTGAGAGACTCATATTTAGTAGCATAAGTAGAAGGAAGAGCAAATTTGGTATGAATTTTGGAAAAAGTAAGAGGCGTCATATCACACAACAATTGTTTTATTTGAATTATACCCTTCAGAACCCAGTGTTTCCAAAAGATAGATCGATTTGAAATTTTGAGAAATGTATTATGCCATATAGAGGATTCCAGAAATTCTTGTACTGGGGATAAGGGCCTTGTGAGAGTACGAGAAGATACCAGACCAGAATATTTAATAGGTGGAGCGGAAAAGGTACAAGGAGGTTTCGGAAAAAATGGTAAAGAATAAAAAGTAAAGGGTGATACAAGTGAATCCTCCAGTCTGCGCCAAATGCTATTAGGTGAAGAATCGGTGTCCCCATATATGGTAAAACCTGCTTTTAAACAAAGGCATTATGGTATTGCTGAAAATTAGGAAAACCTACGCCCCCGACTCTTTGGGCTTACAGAGAGATGCTAAAGAGATGTGCACTTTTTTACGATTCCATAGAAACGTAGTAATCGATGTATTCAATAACTTAAAGAATGTTGAGGATAATTTAATAGGCAACATGGACAGGTAAAAATGAATGACAGGTAAAAACATCACCTTTATAGTGGCCAACCTTTCCCACCAAGACAAATACAAAGGGGACCATTTCTACGCCATGTGAAGGATCTTATGATGAACATCTTCTAAGTTGACCTGAATCGTCTTTGCCATGGAAGTAGAATATTTTATTCCCAAACACTTGATGACGTGTTGAGACCAATTAAGCCCAGTACCATCAAACATATCTCTTAGACAATACTTATTAAGAGGGAGTACTTCCGATTTTGAAAAGTTCAATTTATATCCAGATAGACTAGAATACGATGAAAAAAGATTAGTAAAGGCCTGGAGTGATATTTCCGGTTCAGAAACAAAGAATCACATCATCGGCATACGCTGAAAACTTAATTTCAGTATCTTTGTGTCGAAAGCCATGAAATGATGATGAATTTTGTATTGTGTGCAAAAAGGGTTCTGGGGATAAAATAAAAAGTAAAGGGGATAAAGGACATCCCTGTGTGGTACCACGTAAAAGGGGAAAATATGAAGATTGGGAACCATTTAAAAAAACAGACGTCATTGGGGAAGAATATAATATAGCTATATACTTGAGAAAGATTGAACTGAAACCATGCCATTTTAGAGCCTGCATCATAAACTTCCAATTGACATGATCAAAAGCCTTTTCGGCATCCAAAGTTACGGCAGCCATAGGTATTTTGGCAGAAGAAGCCATATATAGAATTTCCAGGAACAACCTAGAATTATCCGTCATGTGTCTACCCTTGACAAATCCAGTCTGCTCAAGGCCAACCATATCAGAAATTAGAGGAGGAATCCTAATTGATACAATTTTGGCGAAAAGCTTGCAATCTAAATTAATAAGGGAGATGGGTCTATAATTGGCACATAAAGAAGGGTCTTCATCCTTTTTAGGGATCAAACACATCATAGCCTCCAAGCTTCATCCTGTGAAAGAAAAGACTGATATAAAGTAAGCAAGTGCGGAAGTAAAAGATGTGAAAAGCAGGAGTAGAACTCAACAGAAAAACCATCTGGACCCGGTGCTTTATCTTTGGGTAGAGCACTAAGAGCAGATTTAAGTTCAGATATTGAAATAGGCTCTTCTAGAAAAGAAAGATCCTGCGTCTGTTGCTGTCTTGGCGGGAGAGAATGAAAATAGGAATCTAGTGCCTCATCAGTGGGGAAGTGGTCTGGTGTATAAAGATTTGTATAAAAATCAGTAAAGCACTTTAAAATGTCATTGTTTCTAAAATGAGGATTCCCGCTTTCATCCATAATCTTAACTTTTTAGACTTTTGAGATTTAACTTTCAGATAGTTGGCAAGGAATTTATCCGCCTTATTACATCCGCCATAAAACTTGGAATTAGTTTTTAACAGCGTTCCGGCAGCCTCCTTAGTTGACCTTTTATTAAACTCAAATTTAATGTTCATTAAACGTTGTAAGACAGTATCCTTCTTGGTAGTGAAAAATTCATGTTCCAATTGCTTAATAGACTGAAGCAGTAATGAGGATTCTTTATTAGCTTTTTTCTTTTTAGTCAGGACAAAATTAGTTATATGACCTCGGGCAGAAGCTTTGAAAGCATCCCAAACAATATAAAATGGAATATCAGAAGAAATGTTATGCAAAAAAAATTCTTGTATAAAAAATTCAAAATTCTGTACAAAATCTTTATCCTTTAGTAAGCTATTGTTGAAGCGCCATCTGTTGGGTTTAGAAATCTCAGTAATAAATTCAAATCTATTATAATCGGTGCATGGTCTGAAATTATATTGACCCAATTTTAGTATGTGTAAGTGTAGCAACTAGAGGGGGTGAAAGGAATAAGTAATCAATTCTGGATTGGGATTTATGGGTTGGTGAGAAAAAGTATATTCCAATGTGTCCGGGGAGTATAATCTCTCAGCATCAGTTAATCCTCTGGAGTGAATAAACCATGTAAATGTTTTCTGCATTTTGTTAGGAACATACTTAACTTGAGACTTTCTATCTAAAAAAGGATCAACAATCTGATTAAGGTCACCCCCAACTATTAAATTTGCATTTGAACAAGAGCGTAAAACAACTTACATTTGTTCCCAGAATTGTACATCTGCACCTGTGGGATCATAAATATTCAGTATAGAAATGGGCGAGTGATGAATGGTGGCATGTAGTAGAACCCATAGACCCTCCGCATCTCTTTCCTCTTTTTCAATTATCAAGGGAAGTGATTTGTGAACCAGAATAATAACCCCATTTTTATGGTCAAGAGCTGGAGAACGGGAAAATCTGACCAACCCAATTCTTGCGTAATGAATTTAGATCTTTGTCAATTAAGTGCGTGTCCTGCAATAGAGCAATATTACATTTAAGCTGAGATGAATGAGTCAGAACTCACTGTTTTTTTATAGGATTACGCATGCCCTTGACATTCCAAGAAATAACCTTAAGGGGGTTTACCATTGTAATACTTTAACATATATACTGAACCAATATATTCAGAGAAGAAACCAGAGCAACAAACCTTCTGAATACATATAACACATGAAATGATCTAATCATGATAACTAATGAAAAACTGTGAAACATAATGAGGCCAAAGGAAAGGATAAAGAAAAAGATACAAGAAAGAAAGGAAAACAGAAAGGAAAAAGAAATGAAGACAAGGAAAGAAAGAGTAATTCTGATAGAGACAATAAAGATGACAAAAAGCAGAGAAGCTTTAGTCATGAGGAAAGTAAAACACACCAATGTGAAAAGAATATGATGAAGGGATGGAGAAGCGCAAAACCAAAGATGGACAACAGGCAAAAATAGATTTAGATTGAACAGCAACAACAACAGCGTTGGGGACAATCATTATAATGGAAAAGAGACAAAGAACATGAAAAGAAATAAGCGCATTTTAACAAATCATGTGACTAAGATCAATGAGATACAGGACAAATAAATCAGCAGGAGAAGTGCATAATACATAAATGATCGATAAAAACAACTTAGCCAACACAAGGATAAAATGGAAACAGTAGGTGCAGGAGGGGAGGTAGTTGGGAAACAACACATCAAAGGAGGGAGTCCGGAGTAGATAACAGACAACTGCAAAGAAGAATAAATAATTAACAAGGTTAAAAGACTTGACCAATTAACTAAAGACAACAACCATAAAACAAAGACCATTAACAGTTGAACATGTTACTATTAGTAACAGCATATTTAAATACTTGAAGTAAGATATATACTCAATTCAATTCAGAACCAAGGATCGAAGGCATAAGCCTATGACAGGTGAAGCGGCAAAAAACAAAGAATTCAAACTTTTCCAAGATCCCTTGCTTCATCCTTGTGTTTGAGAATACATTTCCTCAGGTCATCTGGACAGCGAATTAAAAAGTTTGGTCCTTATAGGTGACTTTAAAAAAGCAAGGGTGTACAAGTCCATATCTTGCATTCATAGATCGTTGGCCGGAAGGATAGAAACTCCTTTCAACGAGCAGCAGTTGCGCATGCTACATCCTGGGAAATAAAGACCCTCTGACCAGACCACAATATTTATTTTCTTTGTTTAGCCTCCGATAACACCATCACCAGCTCAATATACTCTAGAAAGAGAACAATTATTCCTCTGGGGCGGCCAGAACTTGAAGCACTTACAGGCTTGGGGTCAATACGGTGAGCACGCTTTAAGTCAAGATGTGTTCCTTCCTTAAGGCCCACCAGCTTGGGAATATGTAACCCAAGAAAGGCAAGCATGTCTGACCCCTCTGATCGCTCTGGAATGCCATAAATTCGAAGATTATTACGCCTATTCTGGTTTTCTAAATCTTTTGTCTGCTGTTTCAAGAGCGAAATCTCCTTAGTCATGCCGTCTATTTTAGCAGCCGCATTCTGCACCTCACTAATCTGCTGTTCAACACCTGACACCCTGGACTCCAACGTAGACCACTTTTCCTCAATACATTGAAGAGTAACGTTAGTCACCATGACAAAGGGCTTCAAATGCTTGATCTTCTCCATAAGGTCCTCAAAAGTCAAAGGTAGAGGAGACTTTGTAGGGGAAGCAGGATCTTTTTTCTGTCTTTTGGTAGGAGCATCCGAACCCCTACGAGCAGTGGCCATGACTGTAGGTGAGGTATCAGCCTTCAAAGTAGAAGTGGGAGAGGACTCCATAAAAGTGTGAAAAAAACAAAAAAGCACAATAAAGGCCATGAAGACAACCTAGTGCCACGCACAAGGAGATATCTGAATGTGCGCTATTCAAAAATATCGGGTATAGCCCACATAGTTGAAGGCTGAGCCAAATAAATTGTTATGAAAGAAAGGGCATCAAAATTAGCCAAACAGCCAACCTCTCTACTGGTATGTCAGCTCTATTTTTAAAGGCTCTGTCAAAACAGGCAAACAGGCATTCAAAAGTGGCCTCCAGAAGCTCCAGAATGTTTCAGCTGACAAGTACTATGTCATAAGTGTATTATATAGCCAGCATGTCAGCCCACAGTAAACAGTCACTATAATAGCGACAAATAAACAATAAAGTTCAGTTTTCAAGGCTTCCCTGTTGCTACTTGACCCAGGGAGCCAGCGCAACCGGCACACAGGCCAGCTCCGACGCGCTCCGAAACGGACAAAATTGCGGCCGTAACCGCTGATTCTGTGGTGCGCGACGCGGGGGTAACAACAACTCGCGCACCAATTCAATTAAGGCAGAAGCATGTTCGGTAGACACCGCTGAAGCCGATCGGAGCTTCAAGGTCCTGCGGCCATTTTACGGGCGGTTCAGCCACGCCCCTCACTGTTTATATTTTTTTAAGAGACGTTTTGTCCTTGTTAATGTTTGATAATTTAATTTTTGGGGGAATTGACAAATTTTCGTGTTTGTGCCAAATAGTGGGTTACTTTTTATAACTTTATTTCATTTCTTTTACTGAGAGTCTATTGCTTTATTGTTTTTATTTAAATTAATCTAATAGGTGGTTTTCAATCATTTTATTTTGAATACGTTTTTTCACTCATGGTTCTCGGAAATAATATATGTTGCCACTTAATACAGTCACTGTTGATTCCAAAACAGCAGTTAATCGTATCAATTGGGAGTATTTAGAATAAACATTAGACCAATTCAGGTGCATCAAGAGATTGAAAGTCTGCTGTGGACATTGAAATTGGATGCTAGATCAGCCGATTTCATGTTTGGCACTAACTAGAACCTGGGATGTGATGGCATTATCAAACCACAAAGTCCCAAGCATTAAACGATGAAATGAGAACACTTCTGTTTTAACAGTATAGGGATTTTGGTGTCTATTCCAAATAAAACAAATTTATACTTTTCAAGCCTTGATTTCGAGTGCCTTGGAATAAGAGGTGGTATTTATGCCATCAGTTAAATACAGATATCCTGGGATATTGGAACTGGTGCACTAAATTGTCCATTTGGTTTGAGCTGCCGATATTTACTCTGAGAAAACGTAGGGGAACTGGAAATCTCTAGCCCACTCCTAAATGCGACCGCCTTTCAAACAGAGGTTTGCAAGGATTCTGCAATTTAGCGCAGGACTCGCAATCAAGGACTCAGTCTAATGGATAGATATGGAAAACAGTTGAGGACATTTCATAATGACTTTTTTTTTTTTTTTATCTTTTTTTTTTTTTTTTCATTTCATTACAAGTAGGTAAAATACAAGAAATTAATACAGAAAAATAAATAGGATACAATTCATCTTTTCCCACATGTGCAAGTAATAGATATTAATATGATCGAAAAATTGGTAGCAAGCATACAAATATATGGAAGTGAAATACAAATAAATAGAATACACTTCCTCTTATTCACCACAGCCAGATAGTAATTAGTTAAAAATTGACTAACAAGCGTGAACACAACACCTAACCCCTTTCTTAAGCATAGATCCATATGATACTTCATTCTATCTAAACTGGGTAGAGTAGAGCATCTTAATTTCACACATTGTTTCATAACACATTAGAGAGATCTTAATTCGTATCACATGATTTCAATAGACGAATACTTGACAAGACCCCCAATGACCACATTACATTCTTGATTAAACAGTCGCGGCTGCAACAATAAAGAGGTGGTGGGGTGGGTGGAGGTAGCGCGGGAGGGGGAGCGCGTGGGAGGGGGGTTGTAATAATAAAAATAAAAAAACTTACTTGGAGCTGCTTCCCGTGTCGCGCTCAGTCTCGTACTTCCTGGTCCCAGCAAGCACTGTTGCCACGTCAGGGACTCCCATCCAATCCCCGTGCTGCAGAGCAGCGCGGGGATTGGTCTGTGCAGAAAGAAAAGATGCCCTGCTCAGACCAGGGAGTCTGTGGGGTTTCTCCAGCCCGGCTGCTCAATGCAGCTGGGCAGGAAAAAAACCTAAATGCGCATGTGTGTTTTGGTCAGCCTGCAACGGCCGGCCAAAACACATATGCGCACTTAGGGAGTGGAGTGCACGTCGCACTCCTCCCAATGCCCCGCCCCTCCCTTTGCAAGTTGGCTCAGATGCAGAAAATGAAAAATAAAACGATGACTTTGTTTTATTTTTCATTTACTGGCTCTGAGCCAGTTAGTGGGGCGACGCTCCTCTGCCATTGAAGAGGAGCTGCCACAGTTATTGAAGCCTTAGTTAATGGTCAATTGTTTTGACCCTGGAGGTGGTCATAATTAACTTCAGGTGCTAATCCATCCTACCTTTCCCTTCCCATATTTTACAAAATTTTAAGATTGCCCCCATCCGCAGAGCATAGAGCTCTCCCCGTGCTTGTACCTGCTGCATCTTTGCTACCCACTGCTCATAAGAAGGGGCTTCTCTCGATTTCCACTTTTGGAGGATCAATGATTTGGCCACTAGGGTCAAAATGAAATATAACTGTTTTTGATGTACCGTCAGATTTACCAGGTTGCATATCCCAATAATGACCCCCAGTAGTTCTGGTGGTGATACAATTTGGAGCTTTGCCCCTATCGATTGAAACACTTTGCTACAAAATAAAATCAGAATTGGGCAAGTGAATATTGTATGGAGCCAATCCCCCTAATCCACCTCGCAATTAAAGCACAACCCCAATGAGGTTGGAAACATCCTTTGATGCTTATCAGGTGTATATTGCAGTAGCCACTTTGAAAGGAATGCCATCCTCTTAAAGTTTGCACCTCTAATGGCCTTATGAGCCCATAAGCATTCCAAATAGAGGGTTCTATCTTACATCCAGTAATGGATGCAATTTTTGCTAGGGTTGCAGGCACTATCTTTGGATACAGTTGGTTGAGCAAAGTATTGTACCATTTCCCAACCCCCTCTTGTCCAGAGACATAAAATGCCTGGCTTAATGCAGAGATTGGAGAGTCCCCTGTTTGTTTTTAATCATGAATGAAGTGTTGAATTGGATTATAATAAAAGAGGATCCTATCAGAGACTGCCGGATTGCCCTCTTGACTATGATTCCAGGGCCTCATGATTTCGGCTATTAGAAAGTCCTTTAGCCTGCGAAACCCTGCTTCTTGCCACTTCTGAATTCACCCTCTTCCTAACAGAAGGCCTAAAAAAATCACACTCTTCCAATAGGATGTCTGGGTGAAATTGAGGAAAATCATAAAACTCCTCAAGATGGTTAAATCTCCAGGCAACTATCACGGGAAATTTATACCTAAAGAGTTATGGGAGCTTGGGAATTTTAAGGAAAGGGAAGAGCTTGATATTTGCTTCTTTTCAAATTTCATTAAGATAAAAATTATCCATAAGATTCTGGGATGTTGCAGCCCCCCACACACCAATCTAAAAAGAAGCTTGAAAGTATTCCTTGAAGTTTGGGGTTGCAAGGCCAACCTATTCATTTGGTAACTGTAAGATTTGTAATTTGGTCCGTGGTTTTTAGCCTGCCCAAATGAAATGGTGCAACATTTGGTCGATTTCTAAAAAGAATTTCTGCGGAACTCTTATAATAACATTGGAGAAGATGATAAGAAAGATGGACAAGATCATCATCTTTATTAAAGCTACTCGCCCAACGGTGGTAAATGCATATAGCTGCCACTGCGATAATAAGCTTTTAGCTTTCGCCAATGCAGGTAGGTAATTTTGTTGGTAAATTTTGGTAAAAACATGTGAGATGTAAACACCAAGATATCTAATGGGACGTAACACTTGGACCTGGAGCTGCATTTCCCTGGATAGTATGGAGATGAGTGTTATATAGCAAAATTTCCAATTTTGACAGGTTGATTCTATACACCCCCCCAGCTCAGAGAAGGCTTGAATTTTAACAACGGTTCCTTTAATATTACGTTTCTCAGCATTCCAACAGAGGATTAAGTCATCTGCGAACGGTTTGAGTTTTGGGGCCCCGAAAACAGGAGGTTCGATTTACGGATCTTGCCAAAGAGAGAGAGCTAATGGTTCGATAAATAATGCAAAGAGAACCGGAGAGATCGGACAGCCTTGACGAGTACCTCAACTAATCGGGATTCTCCCTACCGGATGTGAGTTTATCATAATCTGGGCATGAGCTTGGCTGTATACAGGGCACAAGAACTTCACCAACAGCGATGGAAACTCAAATCTAGTCATGCCGGTGAAGAGAATTTGCCACTGCACTAAATTGAATGCTTTTTCAGCATGTATCATTATAATAGAAGCCTTGATGTTATTATTAGAAAAATAATCTATGGCTTGGAGGAGAAAGTTAGTATTCGCCGAGATGGTCCTTCCTGGGAGAATTCCGGCTTGGTCGATATGGACTACTTCTTGCCCCAGAGGTGTTATCCTAGATGCAATTATTCTGGCGAAGATTTTACAATCACTATTAGAAGGCTAATGGGGTGGTACAAGCCAGGTTGATCCACAGGTTTACCTTTTTTTTAAAAAAGCTAATGATTACTGCCTCCGAGAAGCTACAGGGAATTTCAATACCTTCTAAGATCTCATTAAACAGAATGACCAAAAAGGGAGCTAGCTGAGGTCCAAAGATGTTGTACATCTCTGCTGGTAAGCTGTCATTCCCACATGCTGTCCCATTAGGGGAGCTCTTGATTGCTTCTAGAATCTCTTTAGAGGAAATGGGGACAATTGCACTCTGCCGCTGTTCTTGATCAAGTAGAGGTATGTCGATGCCATCAAGGAATTTGTTTATATCTTTGACCTAGTGGCCGATGGAGACACGTATAGATGCGCATAATGTGTTAGAAATACTTTTCCTATTTCCTCCTCTTGAGGTAGCATCTGTCCATTAACTCCAGCAAAGATAGATTTAATAATGGAGTTGTTCCTTCTCTTTTTCACCAACCCATAAAAAATCATCTGGCCTGTTCGCTCTCTTCATATAATTGCTGAAAGCTAGAGTTCTGACTTACAATTTTCTGGGCAAAATTGTATTCGTTCAGGGCTTGTCTAGCTTTATTTAATCTTGCTTCAGAGTCCTGCAAATCCCCCCTAAAATGGGCTCAAGTGGCGAGATTGAACTTCACCTGTAAATCTTGCTCCTTTTCCCTTTTAAGTTTTGAAACTTGAGCTTTGAAGGCAATGGCCTCCCTTGTATGAAAGCCTTACAGGCTTCCCAAACAGAAAAAGAGGGAGCTGACCCAATATTCCTCTTGAGAAATTCGGGAAGATTAAGTGTCAGATGTACGACCCGTTTTTGCATGCGCAAACGGGTTTGCAAACCCGTATGCGCATGCAAAAACATATTGGGCCATGTACATAGCCTATTTAACGAGTCGCAATTTTTCTGCGACTCGCTAAATAGGTTTTGCGACTCGCTATTTGGAAGGGGCGTTCCCTTCCAAATAGCGAGTCTCAAAACAATGTACTAATGTTTTGCGACCGCAATTGCGGTTGCAAAACACTTGCAATTACCACCTACTTCAAGTAGGTGGTAATGCATTTGCAAATGGGAAGGGGGCCCCCAGGGGACCCCTTCCCCTTTGCAAATGCATGCAAAATAATTTTTTAAGGGCAGGCAGTGGTCCAAGGGACCACTGCCTGCCCATAAAAAATTAAACGAAAATGTTTCATTTTTTTTTTTTTTTTTTAAATGCATCCCGTTTTCTTTTAAGGAAAACGGGCTGCATTTAAAAAAAAAAAAAAAAAGCTGCTTTGTTAAAAAGCAGTCCCAGACATGGTGGTCTGCTGAGCCCAGCAGGCCACCATCCCTGGGAGGGCTGGCATTCACAATAGGCTCGCAAATTGAGAGAGGCTCATTAATATTAATGAGCCTCGCAATTTGCAACCCATTGGGAATCGCAAAACAGTGTAAACAAACTATTGTACATTTCATTTAGTGCCTCGCAATTTGCGCCACGCAATGTGTCGCAAATTGCGAGGCGCTAAATGAAAGGGTCGTACATCTGGCCCTAAACTGCATAACTTGAAGCCAACTTTTATTTGTCAACAAAGATTTCTCGAGCGACCACTTTGGTCTTTCTTGTCGCTCAGATTTAATATTAAGTTCAATAAATGGGACAGAATGATCTAAGAAAGGATTAGACCATGTACCAGAATTCTTCCTAATCCATTGAAACGAGACCAAAAAAAGTCAATCCTTGAGGCTGTACTATATCTCTTAGAAAACAAGGTAAACTCCTGAGAGTAAGGATCCTCCAATCGCCACGGATCAACTAAAGCTAGGTCCTTAGTCATTTTAGCTAGAAACCTCAATGCCCTGGTTTGTTCTGAACCCTATTAATATGGCATGAGTTCAAGCTAAAATCCTGGAGGATGTTGAAAGCTCCCCCTATCAGGATGAAGCCCGAGCAAACCCGGAGTGCTTCATACAACTCAGTTAATGCTGTTGTATCATCTTGAATTGGGCCATAGAAACTAGCTAAACAAAACTGTTGCATTCCTGATACCATCTTGAGGATAATCCTCTAGTGTTAGGATCTCTAAAAACCTCTAGAACTTCTCCTTTAAAAGTCTGAGCTATTCCCACCCTTTGATATCCCTTTCTGCATTTTTGGGTTCTTGCATTGGGCCTTAAGATGCGTCTCTTATAAGAGAATAATCTGGATTTGGGCTGTTAGTAGCCACTCCATAGTAGATTTAAATTTAACCTGGTTGCTAACCTCATTAATATTGCATGATGCTATCTTAATGGCATTCAACACTATCATTTATGTGCATTGTGTGAGCCTTGATTATTCTGAAAATACATGTGGGTGGCTAGCTTGACCGACTGATAAAAAGCTCCTACAGTGTATGTTCTACCTGCTCTTTCACCCCTACTCCCTCGTGCCCCCCTTCCCTCCGTCCTCCCATCAACCCTCTGGCTCCTGAGGACCCACCCATCCCAGGCCCCCCCACAGAGCTGACCTCCCTCCCTCCCTGATCCCCTGACCCACCCCCAACATCCTAGCGGAGTGCTTTGTCATGGCACTCTGAATCCTCCACCAAAACACCCTAAATGGTCACGGTCTAGCTAGTCCCTTTTGGAATGTCACAGAGAACGCGAACACCTTGCCATATAAATTGTGATATATCATTGGAATCAAGGCGGCTTTGCTTGGAGATATTATTATTGAGAAGGAGCCTTGCCATATCCGTGCCCGTTCCCCTAATGATCACCAATATTAGGTTTATCTATAATTGGTGCTTACATTGCTTAATGGCCATTGTTTCTTGACACAGCGGCTGCCGGATTATGTTTGATCGAGTACAAGAACTTTCCGGCTAGATCAACAGAGTGGCAAATCTGTATGCGTCCCTGATAAAGAACCTTAAGTTTTGACTGTTGCATAATACCTGCTGGGGCTCCATGGCGCTTGAAATCATCAATATCATACCTGCTGGGGCTCCATGGCGCTTGAAATCATCAATAAGAGCAATAAACTCTTTGCGTTGGCGAGCCGCTACAATAGACATGTCCGAAAATATTCGAAATGTTAAGTTGTCGGACGTGATGAATGATTTCTGTCTTATAGCACATGATAGAATTCGCTGTTTGATACGAAAGTCCCCAAAGTTCGCTAAGATCGTTCTAGGATATTTGGCATTGGCCGGGCAACTGGCAGGGACCCGTGGGCATGTGTAATGGTTTAGTCCACCCCTTCAGATTTTCTCTCAGTAAGGATATGCTTAAATATCAGATCGGAGACAAATGACGTGACTGTTTGTCCTGCCTCCTGATGCTCTGGAATTCCAACAAATATTACTTTTGTCCGTCTGGATCTATTTTTCGCATCATCCAGCTTGACCTGTAGTTCTTCTAGTTCTGATTGGACTTTTGTGTTGATTTCCATTTGATCCTTGTTTGAGTCCTCGAGGGCAGCAACCCTCTACTCCACCCCGGTAATCCGGGAGGTAAGTTGCAGCAGGGAATCAGAATTGTGGCTCAGCTGTTCATTGTTTTTTTTGCTGGCATCTTCCTGTGCTAATTTCATCTCGCATAGTTCAATCAAAATTAGATTCAATGTTATTTCAAAGGAGGGTGGCTGAGGCATCGCTGGTGTCGGCGAAGGCCCTTCTTGAGAGCATGCAGAGAAGTTTGGATCTTCATCTGGTCGTGGCGGACTTTCATTAGCTAAGGGTATGAGCTTGATCATGGCCTGGATATCTCCCCCCTGCACTCCTCCTTGCAGAATGCCATTATGATCGTGCTGTGTTGCTTGAAGTCCAACCGAAGAGAAAAGAGGGTACGGGGCTTTGACCATATTCGTTGTATTCCAATTAGCGTCAAGTTTGGTCGCTTTACTCACCCCTGTAGTTGCTGCTTTTTCTTGCTTATTGCTAGAGATGCTGACCTTATTGTCAATATCGATGGGCAAACTGATGGTTCGTATATCTTTTGGCACCTGGGGGTCATCCCTACTGTCTGGGCTTTGAATTGACTCGCTAGAGGAGTTTAGAGGCATAGAAATATATTGAGAGAATTCCTCGGCGATCGTAAAGCTACAGGGAGGAAATTGCACCTCCCTAAGCCCTGAGCCAGTGATCCACGAATCTTAGTGGCTGTAGCACTCTTTGCTGCACGGGCTTTCATTGACGTATCCCGCATATCTCTTGAAATACGTTTCATAGATGCTCTCAGTAGTGATTTTTCTTATAAACTTTCCTCTGAGGTGTGTTATTGTGCTATAGCATGGTGAATTTCTCAGGTGGAGGCTGCAAGCTGCATCTGTGCTACACAGATCGCCTCCGCAACCTCCCCTGTTACTATTCCACCCAGGAAGACACCTAGAGTGCCTTTCTAAGGAGCACAAACAGCACTTTCTGGTTGGTCTCATAGTGGGTCTTGTATGTGGTCTTTGTTGTCTTAATTGTCTTTATTGCCGTCTGATATGAGGCTAGATGCTGAGACTGCTGATATGGATCAAGTGCCTGTTGCCTATTTGTCTGTTTATCCCACACTCCAGCAGCCCTACCCCCCCCACAGTCAAAGAAAGATCACCTCACCCCTTATGACCTAGAGGTCTAATTAAGAAAGGAAAACAAGAGGAGGACACTAACCAGCTAACGCCTTCCCACGTCGGGCATCCGTAATCTTATGAGGTGGTGCGGGCGCCAGGCATCTGCTGGAGTCGTCTCTTTTTTAGGTCCGTCTTGCCTGGCGTTAGCAGCGCGCATGCGCTGCTCTCGCCATGCAAGGGCCTTTTGGAATCGATACAGATTCCGAAGTGACTTCAAGCCCCGCCCATGTTTCCCATTGGCTCGCGTCATCGTTTATAGTAAACGGTGGCGCGTGATTGGAAATCTGGCTTCTCGGTTACCTCCTTGTCCACTTTTTGGATGGCCCATGTGGACAGGCCGACGCCATCTTTGTTACCGTGACGTAGAAGGGTAATTTACTTAATTGCACAAGCGCGGTCCGCTTCGGCCGCGCTTGGTTATTTATTTATTTAATTAGTTGCACAAGCGCGGTCCGCTTCGGCCGCGCTTGTTTATTCCTTCCTTCCTCCCCTCCGTTCCTTCCACCCACCTTCACCCCCTACTTTCTTCTTTCATCCCGGTTCATCTATTCTTGTCTCCTATTTTTCTTTCTTACTCTTTTACTGCTATCTTTCCTCGCTTTCCCTTCATTATTCCGTCTTCCCCATCTCCTATCCTCTTCTCCTTTCTCCTCTTCATCCACCCTCCCTTCTTTTATTCTTCAAATCATTCCATCCCTGCTCCCCCCTTCCTTTTTGCGTCCATTAGCATGGGCCTCCCATCTGCACAAACATTTTTAAATATATTTGCACGTACTGTGCCTTCACGCCGCGACGCTAGTGATATATGTGCCCAGAATCACTCAACGTGGCAAAGCAGGCGACATCGCAAAGATATATACATTATGTATACATTTATAATATTTATTGATAGTTGCTAGAATTCTATATGACAAATCCTTGTGTGCCATTTTATAGTGTGTTATATGCTACATCTCTGTATTTCATGTACATATAATTAGTATGATGGGCTGGAATGTCACAGATTTATAACCCGGTCGTGCTATTTCACACAGAGCCAGGGTAACAAGATGGCACCCAGGCTGCCCCTGTGGAGGTGTATGCACACTCTCGTGCTGCACGGCCCAGGCACCTGCGCACAGTGCGCTCTCGCAGCCTTCCCGAGCTCTCACGCAGCTCCTCTGAGTGAAGGCTGGGGCTGTGACTCATGGGCTGGGCGCAGAAGCCGCCTCGGTTTCTGGGACATGACAGCACAGGCCTCAGATAAAACCCATTCTCTGCTTCTCTGTCTCCGGATACCTGGCTCCTTCTCCCGCTCCCTGGGTTTCGCCTTAATGCCGCCCTCCTTAGCAGATCTGTATCTGTCTCTCGCCCTCCAGCCTTTCAGTAATTATGTGTCCTTTTTAGCTCGCCCCCGCGCCGCTCCTCTTTCTAACACCCCCGCGGCTTCCCTCTTTTGACCCATTATCAGCCTTTCATCTCTTTGGATCCCTGGGAAACTCACCAAGCTCTCGCTGGGCAGGGGGGAGCGACCAAGGAGCCGAGGTGACCCCTGAGAAATCAACAAGCATTGAAAATGCAATAGGTCTCTCCTTTGATTAAGTTAAAGCCATTTGCTTTGCTATACAATACCATTAGCAAAGCAAATGGCTTTAACTTAATCAAAGGTGAGACCTATTGCATTTTCAATGCTTGTTTTTCCCCCCTTCGCGCTCTGCCTCGGGAATCGAGTAATCAGCAAAGCGCCATATGATTGCTCTCAGTCTCCCAGGCTCTTTGTTGCCATGAAATTGCTGCGGTCTTTAGGCTGCCGTCACAGGCTCTCTGGCTCTCAGCCGCTCCTTGTTGCCATACGCTTACTGCTGGCTGCCGTCATGGGCTCTCTGGCGCTCCTCGTTACCATACGATTACTGTTGGCGGCTGGCTGCCGTCACATGCTCCCCGACTCTCAGGTTCTCAGCCGCTCCTCATTGCAACTGAGTACTACTTAATTGCGCTTGGGGAGAGCGGGGCACTAAGTGCACGGAACGTGGAGCGGGTCTGTCTGCCCTGCGACCATCCAGCGCGTCCTTCACCCGGAAGTTGATTCAGTCATGGAGCATGACTGGAGCTCCTACACGGCCATCTCCCCCTTCATGATGGCATTTTGAAACAAAGAAGTCTTACCTTTATCTCAAAACTATTTAAAAACGATTAACAAAAAAAACAACCTACCGTACCAGGCCAAATAACTTCTATGTATCTAAAAAGGACAGCTTCTAATGGTTACTTTTAAACTCCAGGAGCTAATCCTCTTGTAGCCCAAAATGTCCCAAATTGATCCTATTATTCATCGGCCTCTGAAGCTTTGTACTCATTGTGATGGCTGCCAGTCTATTGATAAATTGAGTTTGACATCTATTTGGATTTAAATGCAGAGGGACCTTCGTGTTTGTCAGCTGGATTTCAGCACTAACACCCCTTTGTTACCTCTGGCTCTCAAATGTACCTCTTCTTAAAGTTTCCAAAGATAAAACAGAATGTGCTGGAGGATGATCTTTGGATTATCTGGGTTCAGGTCTTTGGAGGTTTCTACTGCTGGGCATCAGAAGCCTTAGACAAAATTTGACCCGCAAAAGAAATTATAAAGCTTGCTTTTCATCGCTGTGATATCTTCTACGCTTAGTCACAATCCTCAGATAGTTTGCCAAAGCAACACAATGCCCTGAGACAGTGCACAATGACCTCTACAAGCATGCATTATCATGCCAATATCTGATCCTATCATTTGACGGGCGTTCAGTGCTTTTTCGTGGCAAAATAATAAAACATTTTTGTGTTCCAGAGAGGCCGCATGCCTGTGAAGTACCATGATAAGTCTCCGTACATTGCCTTGAAAGGTAGCAGTCGAATACCTTCTTTCAGAAGTAGGAGTGCACCCTCTTGGCAACAAAATAACCCTTGAACACTAAAATCGAGGTGAGGTGAAACACTGCAGCTAGCAGCATGCAACAGTCACACTAGGGACCAATACCTGCATACTGTAAGTGCTAACGCTGCCTTGTCTGAGCGCATCCCACCCATTGAAATGGTTGCTTTTGAATGTTATGTAAGAAAATAATGTATCTGGCATGAGTCTATGTTAAAGATTGGAATCATTTAATCTGAAAAACAACTTTTTAAATTCTATAGATATGAATGTTGTTTTTTTAAAACATAATTTACTTTGATAATAAGGGTTGTACATCTTTGTCAAATATCCCCTCCTTTTTGCCATGCTTCCTCACCTTGTGTCCTTTCCTGCCTTTTTAGGAGACACGCTTGCCCACCTCTCCTTCTGTGCATTGCGGTCTCATATCTCTTTTGACTCTACTCAGTTGTCCAAATGTTTCACCTTTCCATCTTTGTCTTTCTCTTCTCTTTTCCCCCTCTATCTGTCCCTACCTACTTTTCTTCATCGTTAAGCTTATTGTTCTCCTTTCAAGATTTGAAGGATCTTTTCCCCAACTATGAGCCAGAAGGAGTAAATGCTGCAAAAACATCAATCTATTACAGTTCTGTTTTGCCTTTACTTAGTTGTTTGGCAAGAAGCTGTTCCCTTATGCTTGGTTCTTTTGGGTCTTGCTAGAGGCAGCTTTGATTATCGAGGAGAACTAATGTTAATACTTTAAACAAAGCTCATGTAATTGGAGTAGCACAGAGAGAGAGAGTAGCCCTATTCATTGTATAGTTCTCAGTCCACTCCCGCTTCTTACCCTGCCATTGCTCACTCTGTTCATTCCTGCTTCCACTGCGCATCACTCCCCTCACCTTGTTCCTTCCCCACCTCTCTTCCTCACCCCCATCATCTACCCAGACCTGCCTCACCTCCCTTCTCACTTGCCCTGCTGTCTAGAAGAACAGCTACAAAGATGTACTTTTAGTAGCCTGAAGGCAGTTTATAGAAGTGTTTGGTACTACCTTCCAAAACCCTCCCAGACCCTCGATAATGGTCATCTCCTTCATAACCCAGCACTGGAATATTTATTTAAGCCATTCAAAACAAACAAATATTAAACATTGGGAAGCGACGTTGGCCTAATTTAGTGCAGCCTACTACAGAGAGCACTTGTCTCTTAATGGAGGGACTGCTAGGAATGACGTAAGATACTGCAGCTACTACAGAAAGGACTTTGGTCTCATTGGATGGACCTCTAGTTACAGCCCAATGTACTGCGTCTGCCACATCAAGCAACTTCTGTCTGACTCAAGGGACATCTAATTACAGCTTTAGGTACTGCAACCTGAATTGGGAAAGTGCCGCCTGCTGCTTTTCAAGGACATCGGAAGGTGTGTATTTGTTTTACGAGACCTTTTCTCCTTGTTAATTTAATTTATGGGGAATTGACACATTTTAGTATTTGTGGCAAATAGTGGGTTACCGGTTATAGCTTTATTTCAGTTCTTTTACTGGGAGTCTATTGGTTTATTTCTTTTTTAATTAATCTAATAGGTGGTTTTCAATCATTTTATTTTGAATATGTTTTTTCAGTCATGATTCTCGGAAATAATGTTTTGCCACTTAATACAGTCACTGTTGATGCCAAAACAGCAGTCAATCGTGTCAATTGGGATTATTTAGAATAAACATCAGACCAATTCATGTGCCTCATGATATTGAAAGTCTGCTGTGGGCATTGAACTTGGATGCTAGAGCAGCAGATTCCATGTTTGGCACTAACTAGTACCTGGGAAGCGATGGCATTATCAAAGCACAAAGTCCCAAGCATTAAACGATGAAATAACTGAGAACATTTATGTTTTAATAGTATAGGGATTTTGGTGTCCATTCCAAATAAAACAAATTAATACTTTTGAAGCCTTGATTTTGAGTGCCTTGGAATAAGAGGTGGTATTTATGCCACCAGTTAAATATAGATATCCTAGTTTGGAGCTGGCGCAATAAATTGCACCTTTGGGTTGAGCTGCGGATATTTACCTCGAGAAAACTTAGAGGAACTGGAAATCTCTAGCCCACTCCTAAATGCGACAGCCTTGCAAACAGAGGTTTGCAAGGATTCTGCAATTTAGCGCAGGACTCTCAATCATAGACTCAATCTAATGGATAGATATGGAAAACAATTGAGGACATTTCATAATAGCATTTTTGTTTTTTAAATTGTTTTTTATATTCATTTCATTGCGAGCAGGTAAAGTACAAGAAATTAATATAGAAAAATAAATAGGATACAATTCTTCTTTTCCCACATAGCCAAGTAATAGATATTAATATGATCGTAAAATTGGTAGCAAGCGTACAAAAATATGGAAGTTAAATACAAATATAGAATACACTTCATCTTATTACCTAAAGCCAGATAGTAAATAGTAAAAATTGACTAACAAGCGTGGACACGACACCTAACCCCTTTCTTAAGCATAGATCCATATGATACTTCATTCCATCTAAACTTGGTAGAATAGAGCATCTTAATTTCGCACATTGTTTCATAACACATTCTAGAGATCTTAATTCGTATCAAATGATTTCAATAGACAAATACTTGACAAGACCCCGATAACCACATTGCATACTCGATTGAAGCCTTAATTAATGGTCAATTGTTTTGACCCTGGAGGTGGTCATAATTAACCTCATATGGTAGTCCATCCTACCTTCCCCTTACCATAGTTTACAAAATTTGGAGATCGCCCCCATCCGGAGAGCATAGAGCTGTTCCTGTGCTTGTACCTGCTGCATCATTGCTGCCCACTGCTCATAAGAGGGGGCTTTTCTCGATTTCCACTTTTTGAGGATCAATGATTTGACCACTAGGGGCGAAATGAAATATAACTTTTTGGTACACCGTCAGATTTACCAGGTTGCATATCCCAAAAAGGGCCCACAATGGTTCTGGGGGGGGGGGGGGATTACAATTTGGAGCTTTGCCCCTATCGATTGAATCATTTTACTACAAAATAAAAACAGAACTGGGCAAGTAAATATTGTATGGAGCCAATCTCCCTTGTCTACTTCACATCTAAAACACAACCCCAATGAGGTTGGAAACATCCTTTGAAGCTGATCAGGTGTATATTACAGTAGCCACTTCGAAAGGAACACCATCCTCTTAAAGATTGCACCACTAATGGCCTTATGAACCTATACATTGTAAGCATTCCAAGTATAGGGTTCTATCTTACATCCCGTAATGGATGCAATTTTCACTAGATCTGCTGGCACTATCTCGGGATACAGTTGTTTGAGCAATGTATTGTAACATTTCCTAACCCCCACTTGTCCAGAGACATAAAATGCCTGGCTTAATGCAGAGATTGGACAGTCCCCTGGTTTTTTTTTAATCATGAATGAAGAGTTGAATTTGATTATAAGGAAAGAGGAACCCATCAGAGACTGCCGGATTTCCTCTTGAAGACGATTCCAGGGCCTCATGGTTTCAGCTAGTAGAAAACAGGGGAAATCTATACCTAATGCGTTTTGGGAGCTTGGGGAATTTTAAGGGAAGAGCTTGATATATGCTTATTTTAACATTACATTAAGATAAAAATTATCTGTAAGATTCTGGGATGTTGCAGCCCTCACACACCAATCTCAAAAAGAAGCATGAAAGCATTTCTTGAAGTGTGGGGTTGCAAGGCCACCCTCTACAATTGGTAACTGTAAGATTTCTAATTTTGTCCGAGGTTTTTGCCTGCCCAACTGAAATGGCGCAACATTTGGTCGATTTCTAAAAATACTTTCTGCTGAACATTCATAATAACATTGGAGAAGATGATAAGAAAGAGAGGCAAGATCATCATCTTTATTAAAGCTATTTTCCCAATGATGGTAAATGGATATAGCTGCCACTGCGATAAGCTTTTAGCTTTCGCCAATGCATGGAGGTAATTAAGTTGGTAAAGATTGGTAAAAACATGTGAGATGTAAACACCTAGATATCTTATGGGATGTAACACTTGGACCTGGAGCTGCATTTCACTAGGTAGTATGAAGATGGGAGTGTTATAAAGCAAAATTTCCGATTTTGAATTGGTTGATTCTACACCCACCCACCCCAGCTTGAATTCTATCAAAGGTTCTTTTAATATTACGTTTCTCAGCATTCAAATAGAGCATTAAACCATCTGCGAACAGTTTGAGTTTTGGGCCCCGAAAACAGGAGGTTTGATTTGCGGATCTTGCCAAAGAGAGAGAGCGGACTGTTCGATAAATAATGCAAAGAGAACCGGAGAGATCGGACAGCCTCGACGAGTACCTCGACTAATTGGTATTCTCCCTACCATATGTGAATTTATCATAATCTGGGCTTGAGCTTGGTTGTATAAAGAGTCCAAGCACTTCACTAATTCCGACGGAAAGCCAAATCTAGTCATGACGGCGAAGAGAATTTCCCACTGCACTAAATTGTATGTTTTTTCAATGTCTATAGTTATGATAACCGCCTTGATATTATTAGAAACATAATCTATGGCTCGGAGGAGAAAGTAAGTTTTCGCCGAGCTGTTCCTTCCTGGGAGAAATCCAGCTTGGTTGATATGAACTACTTCTTGCGCCAGAGGTGTTATCCTAGATGCAATTATTCTGGCAAAGATTTTATAATCACTATTTAGAAGTCTATTGGGGCGATGCAAGCCAAGTTGATCCGCAGGTTTACCTTTTTATAAAAAGCTAATGATTACTACCTCCAAGAAGCTAGAGGAAATTTTAATACCTTCTACGATCTCATTAAACAGAGTGATCAAGAAGGGAGCTAGCTGAGGTCCAAAGATTTTGTACATCTCTGCTGGTAAGCCGTAGTTCCCACATGCTTTCCCATTAGGGGAGCTCTTGATTTCTTCTAGAATCTCTTTAGAGGAAAAGGGGAGAGTTGCACTCTGCCGCTGTTTTTGATCAAGTAGAGGTATATCGATGCCATCAAGGAATTTGTTTATTACCTCTGGCCTAGTGGCCGATGGAGACGGGTAATAGAAGAGCATAATGTGTTAGAAAGACTTTTCTTATTTCCTCTGCTTGAGAAACCATTTAGCCACCAGCTCCATCGTAGATAGATTTAATAATAGGTTTGTTCTGCCTCTTTTTCACCGACCACGCAAGAAATCGTCTGGCCTGTTCTCTCTCTTCATATAATTGTTGCAAACTAGAGTTCTGACCTACAATTGTCTGGGCAAATTAGTATTCTTTCAGGGCTTCTCTAGCTTTATTTAATCTTGCTCCAGAGTCCTGCACATCCCCCTTAAGATGGGCCCGAGTGGCGTGATTGAACTCCACTTGTAAGACTTGCTTCTTTTCCCGTTTAAGTTTTGAGACTTGAGCTTTGAAGGCAATGACCTCCCCTCATATGAAAGAAAGCCTTACAGGCTCCCCAAACAGAAAAAGAGGGAGCTGACACACTATTCCGCTCGAGAAATTCTGGAAAATTAAAGTGCATAGCTTGAACCCAACTTTTATTTGTCAACAAAGATTTATCGAGCGACCACCCTGGTCTTTCTTGTCACTCAGATTTAGTATTAAGTTCAATAAATGGAACAGAATGATCTGAGAAAGGGTTAGACCATATATCAGAATTCCATTCTATATCTCTTAGAAAAGCAGGTAAACTCCTGAGTAAGGATTCTCCAATCGGCACGGATCAACTAAACCTAGGTCCTTAGTCATTTTAGCTAGAAACCTCAATGTCCTGGGTTTGTTCTTAGCCTTATTAATACGGGATGAGTGCAAGCTAACATCCTGGAGGATGTTGAAATCTCCCCCTATCAGGATCAAGCCCAAGCAAGCCTAGAGCGCTTCATACAACTCATTTAATGCTGTTCTGTCATCTTGAATTGAGCCATAGAAACAAGCTAAACAGAACCGTTGCATTCCTAATACCATCTTGAGGATAATCCATCTAGCGTTAGGATCTCTAAAAACCTCTAGAACTTCTCCTTTAAATGTCCGAGCTATTAGGATTGCCACGCCTTTGATAGCTGCTCCAGCGGAGGCATAGAATGCTTGAGATATCCCTTTCGGCATTTTTTGGGTGCTTACATTAGGCCTTAAAATGTGTCTCTTATAAGAGAATAATCGGGACTTGGGCTGTTAGCCACTCTATAGTAGATTTAAATTTAACCTGGTTGCTAACCCCATTAATATTGCATGATGCTATCTTAATGGCATTCAACCCCATTCTTTATGTGCATTGTGCAAGCCTTGATTATTCAGAAAAAACATGCGGGTGGCTAGCTTGACCGACTGATAAAAAGCTCCTACAGTATATGTTCTACCCGCTCTTTCACCCCCAACCCCCCCCATGCCCCCTTCCCTCCCTCCTCCCATCACCACCCTCTGGCTCCGGAGGCCCCACCCATCCTAGGCCACCCCACGAAGCTGACTTCCCCAATTCCCTGACCCCCCCCACATCCTAGCTTAGTGCTTTGTCATGGCACTCTGAACCCTCCACCAGGAAGAACACACCCTGGACGGTCACTGTCTAGCTAGTCCTTTAGGAATGTCACAGAGAAAGCTAACACCTTGACGTATAGATTGTGATATAATATTGGAATCAAGGCAGCTTTGCTTGGAGCTATTATTATTGAGAAGGAGCCTTGCCCATATCCGTGCCCTTTCTCCTAATGATCACCAATATTAGGTTTATCTACAATTGGTGCTTACATTGCTTAATGGCCATTGTTTCTTGACCCAGCAGCTGCTGGATTTTGCTTGATCGAGTACAAGAACTTTCTGGCTAGATCAATAGAGTGGAAAATCTGTATGCGCCCCTGATCAAGAACCTTAAGTTTCGACTGTTGCATAATACCTGCTGGGGCCCCATGACGCTTGAAATCATCAAAAAGAGCAACAAACTATTTGCAGTGGCGAGCCGCTACAATAGACCTGTCCGAAAATATTTGAAACGTAAAGTTGTCCGGCGTGATGAATGATTTCTGCATTATAGCACATGATAGAATTCGCTCTTTGACACGAAAGTCCCCAAAGCTCGCTAAGATCGTTCTAGGAATTTGGCATTGGCCGGGCGACTGGCAGGGATCTGGTGGGCACGTGTAATGGTTAAGTCCACCCTTTCGGATTCTTTCTCAGTAAGGATATGCTTACATATCAGATCGGAGACAAATGACGTGACTGTTTGGCCTGCCTCCCGATCCTTCGGAATTCCAATAAATCTTAAATTTGTCCGTTTGGATCTATTCCCTGCATCATCCAGCTTGAGCTGTAGTTCTTCCAGTTCTGATTGGACTTTCGTGTTGATTTCCATTTGATCCTTGTTTTAGTCAAGGGTAGCAACCCTCTGCTCCAACCGGGTCATCTGGGAGGTAAGTTGCAGCAGGGAATCAGAAATGTGGCTCAGCTGTTCATTGTTTTTTTTCCTGACATCTTCCTGTGCTAATTTCATGTTGCATAGTTCGATCAAAATTAGATTCAAAGTTTTTTTGAGGGAGGGCGACTGAGGCATGGCTGTTGCAGGCGATGACCCTTTTTGAGAACATGCTGTCAGGGGTGTGGAATTTAATAAAATATCTACTTGTCCATGGGGCAGGTTGCGTCATAAATCTACTTGTCCTGTAACAAAATTCACTTGCCCCTTTGGTGCCATGTAGTGCAGCAGCAAATTATGGCAGCAATATTTTGATAATTATAAGAGCTCTGATATAGCATCTCTGATTATGCCAGGGCTCATACCATAGTAGTGTTTGAATAGTTGCAATCCCCTTGTGTTGCCACGTTTCCGCAGATCTACATACTGGGGCAGAAGGTAGTGGTAAGCAATAGTTCCGGGGTTAGAATGTCCTTTTGAGTCTGTGCAAACCTACTAACTTGCACGTTTTAAGGGTTTTCAACAACTGTTTCTAATCTTTTCCTATACTGAGAAATGTTGGAAATTTACTCCCGACAATGGCAGACGTAAACCTCCTTCCAGAGTTGAGAAAAAAGTTGTTGGAGGGAACACTCAGATTTTCCCATGAGCAAACCTACACATGCACATTTGCTCATGCTAAAATACAGTTCACAAATATTTTCTAGGAGTACTATTTCTTGTCCTACTTCTGTAAATTCTTGGGAATTCACGAAAGCCGTATAGCTACACTTAATGCAAGGACGTATACCATGGGTGCACTTTTGAGACTTTCTTTAATAATTGGGCCCCTAATTTGGTCTGGCGTTGACCATGACCTTTTGTGTTTAATAAAATTCTGCCTCTCTCTCTGTATCGGCTGGCTTCACTGTGAATGACAGCATTCTGCTCTTTCACAAGGAGCATATCTGCACACAGTTTTGTTCAGTGCCAGTAACTACATGGCAGTGTGTGCTTTTTGAGACCCAAAATTTTTTTTTTGCTTTTGCCAATGTTTGTTATAATGGTGAGGACCCAGCAGCTACCACACCAATAAGGTTTTACAAAAACCATGCCAAAACAAGTCACACATTGACAAAACTAAAAAGCTGACCACCAATTTCAGACTTACTGGCTTTGCCAATGCTTGTTTGTTTCCCATAATGTTATTGAAACTGGTTACACTGATTTTCCATTATGAATATTTTTGGGAAATACTAGCATGCATCAACACATGTTACTAAATGATGCTGCAAAGAAATGGTACCTGAAATTTTACAGTAGTTTAGAAAAATGTTTTTTTCCTGCTTTCATTTTTTTAATGAACATTTTATTTTGAAAGCAAAGAATCATCAATCTTGCTGTCAAGCTTCTGCAAATATTTGCATAAAATCAGGAAGCATTCTGGGAGCATTATACATAGTCTCATATTGCTAAACTTTGAAAACATGTGTACACATTTTTATACTGGAACCACGGTCAGTATTGCTATCGGAGCTTCCAACATTTACTTGGAGCGCTCAGGCTTTCAATCAATGAACCATAAATACAAGTTTGAACAGCATTAACATATGGGCAAAAATATTACCTTAACTGCAGACAGTGGCATTTACCGATCCATATTGTGGTACTGCAAACTGGCAGCCAAAGGTTTTGTGATATAGGGAGTTGGGCAGGCGCGCAACGCCCCTTGGGCTCAAAGGGCTTCAGCCCCTCCCCCCCCCCGTTGTGTGTGGCAGCCCGGGCTGAGACAGCTTCCCGGGCACACACACAGCCGCACCCGAGTACTTCACAGGTCTTTAAAAGACCATTGGCTTGTTAATGAGGCTTTGTTGTTTTTTCCACCCCTTCTTAGAGCCCCTGCATCTCCACTCTGCCTATTGCTGGAAGAATTAGCCCCCCCCCCCTGAATTTCTTTCTTAGCCCCGATCCTCCCCCCCTGAAATTTGGCTCTAGTTGCACCTCTGGAGTTGGGTCTACTTGTCCCCAAGGACAAAATACACATGAAAACTTGTTGCCCTTGACCCCAAACAATATGTCCTGGGCGTCGGGCTATAGGAATTCCACATCCCTGAATGCAGAGAAGTGTGGCGGGCTTTCATTAGCGGAGGGTATGAGCTTGCTCATGACCTGGATATCTTCCCCTGCACTCATCCTTGCACAATGCCATTATGGTCATTCTGTGTTGCTTTAAGTCCGACCGAAGAGAATAGAGGGTACGAGGTTTTGACCATAGTCATTGTATTCCAATTAGCGTCAAGTTTGGTTGCTTCACTCGCCCCTGCAGTTGCTGCTTTCTCTTGCTTATTGATAGAGATGCCTGGCCTTATTGGCCATATTGATGGGCAAACTTATGTTTCATATATCTTTTGGCGCCTGCGAGTCATCCCTACTGTCTGGGCTTTGAATTTACTCGCTAAAGGAGTTTAGAGGCTTAGAAATAGATTGCAAGAATTCCTCTGTGATCATAGGGCGCAGCATAGCTACAGCAGGGGAATCGCACATCCCTAAGCCCTGAGCCCACAGTCGAGGAAAGATCACCTCACCCCTTATGACCTAGAGTTATAACTAAGATAGGAAAACAAGAGGAGGACACTAACCAGATAGCGCCTTCTCACGTCAGGCATCCGTAATCTACTGAGGTGGTGCGGGCGCCGGGCATCTGCTGGCGTAGTCAGTTTTTTTTTTTCCCTCTGTGCTCCACCTCGGGAATCGAGTAATCAGCAAAGCACCATACTATTGCTCTAAGTCTCCTTGTTGCCATGCAAATTTTTCAAATTCAAAAAATGTACTGTTTAGTTAATTAAAACCATAACAATGTTCCAATAAGCAAGATACATTGTACCATTAAAAAAGCAGGCAGAAATATATACATATTAAAATTCGTGTTCACATCCGCATCATTAAACATTCGTTTTGGAGGTGTAAGTAGAGTGACCAACTGGCATGGGTGCAAATTCAGGACGGTGAGTGTAAAAATTCAGGACAAAGGGTCAAAATTCAGGACAAAAATTCAGGAAAGGAGGTCAAAATTCAGAACAAAAATTCTGGACAAAAGGTAAGTTTTACAGACTCATCAGAGGAGTTTGCGCAATAGTATGTAAGTAAATAGACAACCACTTAAACACAAGTCAAAAGAAGTTTATATTAGGTTGAAACAATTGTGTACTTCACGGTTTTTCAGTATGCACGCAGCTTTGATCAACTGTGCAGGTTTTTTTTATGGTATTTCATATGATGATAATCTGTATATATGGTTACAGCACTGGGTTGTCCAGTCTTATATTTTGTTTACAATTCATGGTCTTGAGCAGGCATGTTTGGTGAGAGAAATGGTCGGGAAGATCTGCTCGGATAGACATTGTGAGATGTAAAGTGGCACGCATAAGATGCAGCTAACCATATCCAAACATTCAACCATTTGCAAACCTATCCATCATTTCACTCATCAATCCCTCCATCCACCCTTTTACTCATCCATCCATTATCCATCCATCCACCCATTCACCCTATCTATCCGCACACTCATCCATCCACTCTTCCACCCATCCATCCATTTACCCTTTCACCCATCCAGCCACCCTTTAACTTACTCATCCTTCCACACATTCACCCTTTGTCATCCACACATCCATCCTCCCTTTCTCTCTCCATCGACCCTTTCACTTAGCCATCCATCCATCCACCCAACCATTCATCTACTCATCCACTCATGAATCCATCCATTGACCCTATCACCCATCCATCTTTTCAATCATTCATCCATCTTTTCTCTCATCCATCCACCCTTTCACTCATCTATCCAACCTTTTGCCCATGTACCCTCCCTTTCACTCACTCATCCATCCTTACATCCACCCTTTTACTCATCTGTCCATCCATTCACCCTTTCATTCACCCTTTCACTAATCCATCCAGCCATCCACCCATCCCTTGACTTACTCTCTCACCCACCTTTTCACATTAATTATGAGCGTAGTCTTTGTCTGCAGAGTTGCAGACAGAAGAGACCCATCAGGAACTCAGCCCTCGCTGTAGTTCCTAAAGCAAAGGGAGGGGTTCAAGATGCCCCTGCATATAGTCAATCTGAAACCTTGGGAGTCATGAGTCATGCTTGATGCACAGTGCCATGATGTGAGGTGACTGTGGCATGGTGTTGTTTCCAGAGCTTTAAGTGGGATGACAAAACTAGGGGGTCTCTCCAAAGGGGGTGTTCGATGTAATTAAGGGTGTAGCTTAAAACACCCAAGCTAAAAATCTGTGCTTAGCATAGTGTGCCGCCCGACTGGTATTTTGCTGCTTCTGTCATTGCATTCAGATATATAATACAGCAAGTAATGTTACACCTACAATAAGCCAGAACTATAGGCTTTGTCAATTGTTGCTAGTTGCATAAAATAACAAGCATTGGCATAGCCAATAGGTCTCGCCTTTGGGACTTTGTAAGTGTTTAGCCAAGCAACACATTCTGTGTAACTGTACTAAATTGATGTAGTGAACTCCCAGTATTAGAAGTTGCACCACAATTCATACTAACAAGTCTGCTTTCACTCACGTTTGCCTTAGAAATTTACTTTTTTTGTTTAGAAGAACTTTATTAGGTTGCGCTCTTCTCAACAGTGCTGCCAGGACGCAATGTGTAGTCCCAACCCTTTACAACAGGGCTAATGCAGTTTATATTCGCCATTCCCATCACATATTTGCAAGAGAAGTAAAAAGCCTCGTCCTAGAAGGAATCTATGTAAACTCTTTTAAGATATTTTAAACATGTGCGTGCAAGTCACCTTTTCGTCGTTGTTTGATGCTGGGGCGCATCATGTTGCTAGATGTGACAGGCATGAGGGTGTCCAATAAGAGAAGAGCAGGGTCATTTTGCAGGTCATCCAAGGCTTCGTGCTGGAAAAGGAGCTGACAGCCCCCACCCCCCTTCCCTGCTCCCCATGTGATTACCATAACATTAACTTAAATTACAGATAACTTCTTCCTAAGCTGTAAGTCTGGAATGTAAGACTCAAAACAAAAAAAGGGGGGGGGGGATGGAGGAAGTGGTAAGGGACAGGGAGTTAGCACAAACAGCATAGACAGAGGGGGGTAAAAGAGGCAGAGTTAAGAGACAGCAAAACACAGAGGGGTGTTTGAGACGGTAAGAACGAGGGGGTAAGAGAGTAGAGAAAGAGGGAGAGGAGGTAAGAGAGGTGGGAGGTAAAAGTGACAGAGAAAAAAAAAAAAAAAAGGGGGGAGGAAGGCGAGAAAGATTAGGTAAAACACAAAAGACCACGAGTATCTAGGAGAGACAGCCGAGACAGGGAACGGGCGTTGGAGCAGGGGCTAAAGGAGACATTAGCGAGTGGAGGCGGAAAGGGTCGGAGAAAGGGAGAGGTGAGAAGGAGAAGAGACAGGGGCACAGACCGTGGAGCTCGAGGGGCAGCAGGGAGAGAGGAAGGGGAGGGGACTAGGAGGTGGGGCACCAGCCTGCACGTGACCCTGCCGGACATTGGCCTGCCCTCGTGAAACTTTACTGTATTATTTGTGCTAAGAAAGGAGTGGTGGGAGGAGGCACCTGGACAGAGGGAACCGGCGAGACACTGCAAGGAGCTGATGGGGGTTGGGAGTGTAGAAATCGATGGAGAGAGAACTTGTTGTAAAGTAAGAAACGTAATCAAAAACATGAATGCACGGGATTACATTTGCGCGACAAGTTAAAATCACAGGGAGCCCTTTTGACCAACAGGAGAGGTGTTCCCACGTGTAAAGTAATTGTAATGTGCACTCTTTGGGGTGTTAAACAGTGTCGTTTTTATGTCCATTTCATTCTACTAGAAAAAAGCTGGAATTTGACCTTCGCACTGCGGCACGCAGCTCTTTTGGGATTTATTTACAGCCCGGGGTGTTGCAGGGGTTAATGCATTCCGCTCTAGCAGGATGGATCAAATTTAGTTTAAGGGCCCATTAATGGTATGGTAGTTCAGTGGGATAAAGCGCCTGCTCTGCCGACTGCGCATACCTCAATAAAAGAGAAAATACGAATGTTGTAAGTCACAAAGTTACATAACATACAATACGCTAAAACAATATGAAATCTCTAACATTTCAACATTAAAAGAAACATAATGGGCTCATGCGCAAAGAGAGTACTCGTCACCCTGTTGAGATTTTTTTTAAACCGCTTTTCGTCAGCTGGGGAAAATCCAATTTCCATTGTAAACGGGGATGCTGAGTGAAGCTTTTTTTTTTTTAGCTAAATGCCTTTGATCTGGAGGCCCGCGACCAGTCAGTTGTTTATCCATTCATATTGTCGCTGTGTAATCCCAACTCTTCCCTTGATTCTTAATCATTGCATATGTCACTCACAAGGGAATGGGGGTCAGATGCGTGAGCCTTTCTGTTGTGTGCAGGGAGATTAGGTGTATATAATCAGACATCCCGTGAGCTGCGGGAAAGCAGAGTCTGTGGCAGTGGAGGGATCAGCCCAAGATGTGCAGCAATGACAACAGTAAAGGGCAGGAGATAAAGTGATGTGTGTGAGGCACACAAGTGCACGCGCTAAGAGAGGAAGGCGGAAGAGAAAGAAATGACGTCACAATACAGAGAGGAGACTCTGCAAGGGCAGAGGCTTAACGAACAAGCTGTGTTCACTCAGAGTGGCCGGGGTTGCTCATGCTTTCCAGTAGCAGCATTATAAATATGTTCGCAGCAAGATCTTATCTTTTCATTCTAGGTGGATCGCGTTACAGGCGGCGGGGGCCGTGCCGGTGCTGGCACTGCAACAACCACACAGAGTGGAGGAGTGTGGAGAAAAGGACGTTATGGTGTGGACCATGGGCGTTGTGGGGATATAAGACGAAACAAGCCCGCGAGTGGTGCGCGCGCGCTGTAAGGAATGCAGCTGCCATTGTGCCCGCCGCTGCACGCGAAAGTGAAAGCTAATTGAAAACCTGATCCAGAACAGATGGCACCCTGCGCGCCGCTGCTCGCTCCGGAGACCCCTAGGCCATGGGAGTGAAAGTTTTGAGGAAAGGCGGGACATGCACCCGTCTTTGGCCATTTGCGTGCTTTCATTATTGAAAGCCACACACAAAGGCCAATGGGATGTGTGGGAGGAGGCAGACCCACACGGAGAAGTCTCTTGGAAGTCTGAAGTGATTCCAAGAGGCCTTCTCCTAGTGCAGAGCATGCGCGCTGCGCTAGGCGAGACCTAAAAAAGTAGCAACCATGGCTTCGTTGAACATAATATTGAAAATGCATCAGTTCTAAAATGATGAGGCTGTGAAAGATCTATAACCCTTTTTTTAACTTCTTTCACCACCTTATTTTGATGAACTGGACTCTCTCGTAGCAGCATGGGCGTTTTCATACATTTCTTCCTTCTGACAGGATGCCCGAGGCTGGAGGAGGCCCACCACATGCTTTACCAGCCAGACTGGCCCATTGTCATTCTGTTTGTGGCAATCAGCCGCATACAGAAGGACAATGGGCGGGGTGGGGCTGCTCTTGAGCGCAGATGAGTGCAAGGCGGCCCCATCAGGGCGTTGAGGATTCTCACAGGGGAACAGTGCTGCTCCCCAAAGGCCAAAATTATGGACATAAGGCGTCCATAAAAGGGATCATCATCACGGACAACGGACGTGAGATCCAAATTACGGACGGTCCGTGAAATTTACGGACGGTTGGTCACCCTAGGTGTAAGGTCGATACGAATAGGTGATACACCACCTTGTTTATACAATACGTTAAAAATTATTTATTTGTTCCTGCCCCCTTCACTAAACAAGGCGCACATGTACCATTTGTCCTGGACTACACAACTTAGGAAGCCAATGATATCAATATACAGAAAATTATCAATGACAGACGTAAACTACACAATTTTTATTAAATGATTTGGCATGTCAAGAACAAACTATGAACGGCTTCACTTAACGCAACTATCTCATTGCAAACGCCAAGTAATTTCAATCTCTCCACTGGTGTCCGCATTGTGCATTGCAGCACTTGTAGAATGTTGTCATGGGTTCATCAGCTGATCGGGTCTGAAGCTGCATAAAATAGGCTCGTGGGTGCTCACATTTAGGACACGTCTCGGCAGTGGAATCAACATTCTCCCAGGCTGCAGCTCCTCCCAACACATCATCGACCTCTTTAAGTTTTGGATATTTTCTACTGGTGACCTTCCGAATGACGTTGTGTACATAAGGGCACGTGTTGCAAGCGAATCGATAACACTTCTGCCCCTCCTCTACGATCAACACGTTTCCACAAGTGGGACAAAACAGCAGCATGGTTACGGCTCGCCAAAAGCGGCAGGGAAGGGGTGAGGCTTCTGTTTGCGGGTACACGTTTCTTGGTCAGCATACGCAGTTAAAACTGCTGCGAAGAAATTAACGATTCGAGCCAGGGAGAAGTACATTTACGTGTACAGTGCAATACTATGTGCAAAATCGGTAGCCATATTGGATAAGGTAGCTCGCTCAGAGAAATGCAGAAAATGTACACATTACACCAGACCGCGTAAATTAAGCTCTCGTTGGCACCCGTAGGAACTTAGAAGTGTCAAAGAAAGAACATCCCACCTTCCTTCGAAGAGCTAGCCAGCCATGCAATTGCTGCTGTCTGCAGGCTGCTATGACAGGCTCTCCGGCTCTCAGCTATACCTCATTGCCATACGCTTGCTGCTGGTTTCTGGCTGCTGTCACGGCTCTGCGACGCTCCTCGTTACCATACGATTACTGTTGGTGGCTGGCTGCCGTCACAGGCTCTCAGGTTCTCAGCCACTCCTCATTGCTTGGGGAGAGCGGGACACGAAGCACAGGAACCCTGAGCACGACTGCTAATCTACCATCCAGCGCGTTCTTCACCCGGAAGCAGTGTTGCCAGATTCTTTGAGGATTCTCTAGCCCACAGCCAACCAAAAAGTAGCCCAAAGTAGCCCAATATTGATACTTTAAGGAAGGAGGGGCAGGGACAGGTCAAGCAGGCAGTAAATGGAGATTTGTGGCCAGACCATCTTAAACAAGCATTTGCAATGCACTAGGTCTCGCAATTACGCTAGTTTGAGCTATTGGCATTGTAAATGACAATGCCTTTTATTTAGGTTTTGGTTTTTAAAACATAAATAAAAGGCATTGTCATTTACAATGCCAATAGCTTAAACTCAACGCAACAGTTGCCTTGATTTAAAATCATTTTAAGTGAACGGTCAGGGAGGCAAGAAGGTGGCAAGCATGAACTGAGTATGCTTGCAGCAAAATATAAAAGAAAATATCAAAAGCATACTGGAAATCCTCAGACTGCTGTACCTACAGAACTTTGCATTCCTGTGAGCAGTTCTTTTGGAATAAATAACGGCGCAAGACCTCCATTTGCTATAGAAACACGCAAATGAAGGCGCCACTCGGTGTACACTGTGTGATCCTAGACAGGTGCTGTACTAAGGAAGTTGTCATCCTTGACCCTGCCAATGCACCCGCATGACCCCTTACAGCTTTGCGGGCAATCTTCGGCTGTCTTCTGCACTCCCCTTCAGATGACGTTTACAAGCCTGAATTTAACACGCACCCTGACATTCTTGCTTATCAATAGATTAAACATGCTTCCACGCACACACAACATGAATATTTTTATAAACACAGATTGCATATAAAGAAGTAACAGAGGCTCGTTAAGTTATACACCAGACCTCTTAGCATTGTCAGTACTTGCTTCCATATGTAATGACTGTTCTTTTAATGTTTCTAAGGGGGTGAGGGCTCTTTGTTCATGTTTGTTTTATCTGTTTATTTCGAGTATTTGTATAGTGCAGATCGAACCCTCTGGGTGTTTGCATTTTATCCAGTCCACCTTAGCCTTTGGTCATGCTAATAAATACTGCTGGGGCATTTTTATGTTCTTGCTGACATAAATTTCAGGTTTATCCACTGTAGAGAGAATTGGTCATTTAAATTTGGAATGCAAAACCTAAACTACAGAATATTGATTGTAATGTTTCCATCAGAATGGTAAGATTGTGCATCTCTCAAATACGTAAAGTACACCCACAAATACCTTGATACACCAGCAAATATATACCATTTGTAATCTCGGAAAGGGGTATGAGGAAATCTATACATTAATTGAATTCGTTTTGCGGCGGTTACTTGTTAGTGAGTAATAGTTAACAAAAATATTGTTAACGGGTGAAAAATTCCTTTACAGTAATTTACATACCCCTAGTTCTGATATTGTCCAATTGAGGGACATTTTGGGGCGTTGTTGGATTCGGAGAATGGCGCTAATTGTGAGGGATTCTTTTGAGATCCGAGGCACTTGTGTCGCCTTTTTTCCTGTACAATTAAGTTCCAGTATTTTGATCCTGGAGTATTGTTGGTGCAAATCTGGTGCAAACCAAAGTGACTTGTTTAGCAGTGGCTGACATCTTTGTCAGGATTATATTTTGAATTTTGAGAAGGGGTGGGGGGTGGTCACCCCCTTGTGCATAGTCTCAACCAAATGTTTTACTGTGCAAAGGCCACGCATGCAGTTGTTTGGCAGATATCAGCTGTTGGCACGGGGGGGGTGGATGCTTGCAGACCTTGTCCTACGAGAGGACGTTTGCACCGCACACGCTGCCGCTTTTTGTGCGCAATTGCCTATTTTATTTATTTATGTTTAATCGTTTTTATATAGCGCTTACAGCACAGGTCCTCGCCTTAAGGCGCTGTAGTATAGCAAATGAGCAGTGAGGACAGAAGACACATTCTGCTGCACAAGGACCAGTGCAAGCAGCTGTCTTGTTACAGCACCAAAAATGGGCAAAAAACATGGCTCCGATTGTAACAAATGTGAGACAGAGAAGCAATAATATACGACGCATTGGTGCGTATATTTGACGAATGAGGGGATTCCATGGTGCTTTGATTGATGGCAGTTTCCTGCTGATGCTGTGTGACGTTTTGTACTTGTGGTGGGGCAGCAATATCATGTTGACCCGGAGGTACGTCATAAATATTTTTAGTAATTTACTCCGCCAAAAATACATTAGGAACACACAGATTTAGCAATTTTCTTTTGAAGAACTTTTTTGAGCGGAAGTCTTAAATGCTCAACTACCTCTGAAATCCATACTATTTTCACTAGTGAACTCTCACAGATGTGGTTTGACGTTGCACAATATTCACCATTTCTGCAGAAAGGTGTGTGTAAATAAATCAACCATTTCGATGTTAGAAGACTGTCTTAAAACAGTTGCATGCTGGAACGGACGTTGCAACATGTGTACCTGGGCTGCACCCCTGAACATGTATGACATGTGACTGACTACGCCCCAGCCCTGCAGTCCGTTCAGAAGCACGAGTGTGGTGCAAAGTTTCCGTCCAGCTCCCAGACCTGAACTGAATATGCCGGCTGCATAAAATTACGTAATTCTAAACTGCAGTAATTACGGAATTCTTGACGATTATACTTACTGTCGCCAAAAAAAGTGAATTGCCAAGTCCGTGGAGGCTGGAGTGGTATTTACAGTCGGAACTGAAGTGATTCTTTTCAAATAAAAAGCACATTTTTTTTTTCTCTTTAAATGTCAGGGCTGGCAGAGGCGGAGTGCAGGCGATGCTCCCCACAAGGGCCGCCTGTAATCAGAAACGCTGCTATATATCATTAGAACGTTCACTAAATTGTGAGTTCCTGGACAGCGAGTCTACAGCGTGTCTTGCTTACGCTGCCTGCATGCGCCAGGAGGCTCTCTGATTGGTTGACAAGGTCCACCAATCACAATGCTGATTTGCTAGTCGCCAACCAATCAGAGAGCCGTCTGGTGTGTGCAGGCAGCGTGAGCAAGACACGCCGTAGACTCGCTGTCCCAAGGGCGTGTCGAAAAAAGCCACAGGGCGGTAACAAAAACCGCTGCACACCAATGACAAGGCAGAGTTTTTGACGTTGTCCAATAGAAAGCATGGGCGGGAGCAAAAGTCCTTCTCCTAAAATCCCTCTACCCCAATAAATCTCTCGCTGCGCGAGCAGTACTGCGCACTGCAACGCTAGGCGCGAGACCTAAAAAGTGGTCTGTGCAGAATGTATGCTCCTGGTAAGTCTGAAAAGATTTCAGTTCACAACTTTTACTTGACTACACACTCATTTCTCCCGTGATCAAGGCTCCAAGCGGAGCTGAAATGCATTGTAATTGGTGTTGCAGCAGGCTGCCAAGTACATATTTATCTAATAAAGCGTTTGAATCCTGGAATCAGGTTTTGATTTACTTCTTTGGTGGAGTGCTGTGTTCATATGTATGTGGATATATATATATATTAATATATATTTTTTTTCTTTTGCTGTTTTATATAGTGCAAACTAGCCCTGAAGGTATTGGAGTGCTTTGCTTGAGTACTAGTTACAATACTCAAGGACAAGGCGATTAGGTGATTTGCCCAGATTCACAGGATGTTAAGCCAATGCCGAATCTGGAATCTGGTTCCCCAGTTAGAAGTCGGCAGCTCTGGTGTATTTTAAACAATCTCGACAAACGAAATTGGAAATGTAACAACCTAATATTTATTTACATGGGCTCTGTTGCCCTTCTCCCACCAGTAAAACTGTCTAACAAACTGATGGATGCATAGCTCAATGACTTAAACAAGCATGATAAATCGCAGTTTTCAGTGACTACGCAAGTTGAGGATTTTAAATGGTGTCATAGCAAGATGCTGTATCTGCTGCTGTGCGTAAGAAAGTTTATCACTATTAAACCTGCACTGTTCATACAAGCTTCTGAAAATGCAGATGAGAAAGAGAGGCAGGATAGTTGAGATGCGTCTGTTGAAATGCTTCTGACAAAACTGCACTTTTCAAGTGGTTCGGTCACACTCCCTTCTTATAGGGCAGCTTAGAGCTCACAGTCAGCGCAGGCATATTGTAATTATATATATATACAAGGCTGCCTACCCCTGAAGAGGCGTCAAAGCGCTTTTCGGTGAGTAGCACGCTACTCCGGAACCCAAAAAGGATTAGTGGTGTATTAGAATAGGGAAATATGAGTTAATTTGAGCGGTGGGCATGTAAGTCTGTTATTTGGTTTGAAAAGGATAGTGGAGGGCTAGAAGAGGGAAGGGTCTAGAAAGTGTTATTTGGGAGATCATAGTAGTAGATGAGGTTTGGGATGAGCAAAAGTTGAGATGGAGGAGGGAAGAGTCTCTAGAAAGGGATTAGGGAGGTCATAGTAGTAAAATAAGGTTTGAGGTACCAGCTGCAACTTAAATTGTAATAGTGGTTGCAAGTGTTGGTCAACGGCATATATTTCTGGGGACCATGACTTATTTTTATCTTCATACTTCAACAGAGACCAAGAAATCCAAAAGGAGAAAAGGGAAAAGGGAGTAGGAGCAGAAAGATAGGAAATGAATGACAAATTGTGAAAGTATGGGTGGAAAAGATCCAGCAAGAATAAGAGAAAGGATTTGTAGGTGATGGAAGAAAGAGACGTGACCTTCAATCATCATAAGGCTTCCTTGGGTTTTGGAATCCCCACCATTTGGCATCACAGATAGCACGCTTATGAGAGAAATCCTGGACTCCAGCACCTACTTTTTTAATTGATCATTGAGCAGCTGTGATTGTCTCTGAGAAGTGTCCTTTGGATTAATTTATGCATCTGTTGTTCTCCTCTCCCATCACCTCCCCTCGTACTCTGGATCGCAGTTGGGCATACAGGGGGTGGAGGAGCCTTGGTTACACAGGTAACCATCAGTTTATAATTTTCATTATTTGCACCTTTCTCCCAGTTGTTAGGTAAATAGAGCTGGTGGTAGACAATAGGTAAATGGCGCTCTTAGGTTATATCACATATATCATTTAGTTATAGCAAAATCTGGCACGGTGCATCAGGTAGGGAAAAACAACCACATCCCCAAGTGTATGGTCATCAGACCACTTCCATACAAAGAAAAACAAATCCTCTGCACACGTTTCGAAAGTATAAGTATAAGATTGTATCTATGTATCACAGTAAGGCATGTCTTGTATTTATCGAAGTCATTTATTCAGGTTCATCTGTAAGCGAAATATGTTCTGTACTTCACTTGGTCAGTTTCTTAGCCAACACGTGTTTCGTCGCTGTTACATGGGATTACCCGGCGACTTCTTCAGGGCTAAGGGAATACATAAACAAGTGCTTGTTCATGCGTACATTGGTAGTTTGTACAGTTGTTTATTTAAAAACATTGTTGTCAGGGTGACTGTAGTGACATAAGTGGGTTTTTGGTTTGAAGCTAATACTGCGTGGAAATCCATGCGGTGACTGTTGTTGTACATGTAGGTAGTGCAATGGTTGATAGTGCAGCTATATAAGCGTGGGGCAAGAAAGAACAGAAAGAAACCCCAACTTTTGATATTTTCCATCATTGTGTCCATCAGTACACTTGATATTGTGGCAAGGTGTACTAGTGATCATGCAGCCATCTCATTCACGTTTCAAATGATTCATACGCAGTGCACCCTCACACTATTAGGTTTACATGTGCACATTCCGACTGTAATGTGTGTTCACATGGTGCAAATTCCCATATATTAGGCTGGGATACGATACCTATGGTCAGTGTCTTGTGATCTCTATGTATCAGAAAAAGCATAAAAAGGTGTGTCAGCACGTGGTTGACAGCTCATTCATGGATTAGTTTGTATCAGTTTATCAATTTGGCCAATGTCGGGTCCCCTACCTTATTTCCGGTGATACTTCCAACCCGAAAAGGGTTTCTGTATGTGCAATATTGATCTGGGAGATATCGTCTCCTGTGGTATATCTTTATCCTTAACCCTCAATATGGCGCGTATGTTTGCTGTATCTCAACCTGCTGCCCGATCCTTTAGAAAAGGTTGATAATTACAGTCACTAATGCCCATTGGCCCAATCCCTTAGTATAGGTAGACAGTTACAATCTCCATTGATTCTTTCTAATTTGCCCTGACTTAGGTCTTAACGAACACGTTGGGCGTTCCTTACCGGCAAGATTGTTGAGTAGATTGGAATTCCCGTCTCCGGCGTGTAAGCCGCTCAAGTCCGCTGTGCTCTGTGAAGGGATTTCCCGGCATTGCTATTATTACGGGTAATCGAAAACGGACTAAGCCGGATCCCGTAACTACATGGCCGCCATCTTTGCGTGGTGTATCGGGACCCCGGAGGCATTTGAGGTTTGGACATCCAAGCCAATGGTGGTCAGAGTGTAGTATGTAAACATGGAAAGTGACCACTGATCTATATTACTCTTTAGTGTGAGTTACGTGTAGTGCGATAGCTATATTCGGCATGGTGGTGCGCTACAGTGAATAGGTGACATATGTGACACCGTGTTTGCAACGTTTTTTTGCATGACAGTGTTATACAAAACATCGTTTTTTTAAAAACAGGTGAAAATTTCTCAAGCAAAACTTTTATCAAAACAACAGATAAGAACAATCACGCTCGGTCTAGATTTTTTGGGTGCATACATTGGGTGAGGTACATTATGTGGTAGGCATTAGTTTACCTATTCATGATCCCATAACCCAAGTCTGGTCATATACGGTTTCTAGATATTCATAGGATGCAGTCTCGTTATTCTAATTCTATAACTCTATTGGTAAGAGTTCATTTCTTAGGCGGGTGAACAAGAAAATGATATGTTTGCTGACATTAGTTAATCGTATGTCCAACAGATTTGTTCGTTGGCGCTCATCTAATAATAGCCTCAACATAAAATAATTAACATAACGGAGACATTATATGGCCCCCGAAGGTACATTCGTACGGTACATCGTTTCAATGTTTATGTGAGCTATATCCATAGCATGTGAGAATGACAGTGTTTGTTCTGGGGTTTTAACTCTTATACAATTTGGTGTATGACATTGTGTAATACACATTGGTTGACTCTTTGCCATCCCAAATCCCCAATTCTTTATATTATATTATCGTGTCCCATGTGTGAGCCAGCGTTGGCAATGTGGCATCTGTTCTGGTTTATATAACACCGGCTGGTCAGTCAGTGTTCCAGATCTATTTGGGGTGGACCCCAAGTACACTCAAAATCACAGCTCGCTCGCTAATCACCCAGGAAGTATTGAAGCTCATGGTTGGTGTTCAAGCCCTGTTCCACACTCTTAAGTCTCATAATCCATAGGGCCTCCCTTCTCCTAAGTTGTAGTTCCCTATTGCCTCCCCTTGGGTCCCTGGGTGTAACATCAAAACCATAGAAGGAGAAGGTCCTGTGTGTGTCTTGGGATTTGCATTCTGCTATGTGTGTGGCTATGGGGTATCTGCTGTCCCTTTACTTAACAGCCCTCATGTGTTCCCCAATACGTTCCTTGAGACTTCTAATAGTGCTCCCGATGTATCTTAGTTTGCACTTGCACTGTATGGCATATACCACATATTTCGTAAAACAAGTGATGTTGGTGTCAATTTTATACAGCTTGTTATTAGGTCCCACAAATTGTTTTTTCTTGTCTGCTGCCCATCTGCACATAGAGCAGTGACCGCATTTGAAAAAGCCCAGAGTGTGTTGGGTGAGCCAATTGGGTGTATGTTTCTCTTTTGGGTAACTCGGACTGAGATTATTTCTCAGGCAGAGACCCCTGCGGAAGGTTATTTCAGGCCTGGATGTTGTGAAATCCTGCAGTGTCTTATCTGCCGTCAGTAGGTGCCAATGTTTCTGCATGTTAGCGTATGGGCGTGTTTATTGAAGTCTGTGATCAAGCGTACCGTATTCGTGTCTCTCTTCTTTAATTTGTTTATGAGAGTATTAGGTTGGCTGACCTTGGAGATTCTCTCTATAGCACTATGTACAGTTTTTTTGGCATATCCTCTGCGTGAGAATCTAGTTGCCATGCTTTGTATACAGTCCTTAAAGTCAGATTCCGTGCTGCAATTGCGTCTGGCACGTGTGAATTCGCCATATGAGATGACATTAATCTGATAACTGGGATGTGCGCTTGAGGCATACAGGGTTGCATTGCAAGCAGTGGGTTTCCTAAACAGTCTGCTCTGAATCTTGTTGCCCAGAATAAACAATTCAACATCTAAAAATGTAATGCTCTCTTGACTATGCTGGAAAGTGAATCTGATGTTGTGTTCATTATTGTTCAGGTGAGCGATGAATTCAAGAAGCTTTGGAGTGGAACCCGTCCAGACCATAAGGCAGTCGGCTATAAATCTGCCCGAAAAAAGGATCGAATCATTCCAGTTACTCCCTAGTGTACTCCAAATCCATTGTTCTTCCAATCTGCCCATAAACAGGTTGGCATATGAAGGTGAAAATTTCGAGCCCATAGCCACCCCCTGTTTCTGTTTATACCATCCTTCCTTAAAGAGGAAGATATTGTTGTCAAGAATGAGTTTTGTCATCTCAAGTAGCATTTCCGTGTGTTCCCAAAGGGTGGCCGATCTACGGCTTAGAATATGGCGCAAGGCCTCTAGTCCCAAATCATGCTCGATACTTGTGTACAGTGCTGTAACGTCTAACGTTACTAGTGTCATACCATCCTCCCATGTGATGTCTGTGAGTATACTGAGAATATGTTTTATGTCTTTGATATGTGATGGTAAGTTGTGGACCAATGGTTGTAAGAACGTGTCCACATATTCAGAGATTCTCTCCGTCGGTCCCCCTATGCCTGATATAATCGGTCTGCCCAGGGGAAATGGGAGATTTTTGTGGATCTTGGGCAGAGTATATATGCAGGGGTACCTAGGACGGTCTACCAACAGGTAGGTATATTAATTCCTGTCCAGAAGGCATTGGTCATGCCATCCCTTCAGCCTGGAGTTTATGTGTTGTACGAGGGACCAGATGGGGTTGTAGGACAGTGCTTTGTAGCATGTTGAGTCATTGAGCTGTGCTTGTATGTCTTGCTAGTAGTCTGAACTGTTCATTAAAACCACGTTGCCTCCCTTATCAGCTTCGCGTATTGTGATCTCCCTATCCGACTGTAGTGCATAGAGTGCCTCCCTTTCTCCCTTGGTAAGATTGTCCCCTCTGTTGGTAATTTGTGATCGTGTGTCAGTATGTTTCTCCAGGTCAAGCAGCACCAGTTTGTGGAAAATGTCCAGATTACTACCAGCCGGTAGCTGTGGTGTCCATTTCGATTTTTCTTTTAGACCACTACTCGTGTTGATGTCCATGAGTATGTTCAAATCGCTTAGGACTCTACTCATTGTGTAGGGGTCATCCTCATGTTCAGATATAGACAATAGCATCCTTGTATCCTGTACATCCTGTATGGTTAAATCACTGCAAATTGCGTCAGAGTAAGTTGTATCAGGTGCTTTATTTGTAACAGGATTAGGTGTAAAGAATTCTTTCAATTTCAGTCTACTCATATATTTAAACAGATCTATCTTCGTTTTACAAATATCTCCTGCATTAGTAGGACAAAATCCCATCCCTTTCTGTAAGAGTGAGTTCATGTCAGCACTAATGGGCTTCTTTGTCAGATTCATTACAGTCACATCATTCAGTTCTTCTTGTTCCAAGACCTCGTCTTCATGTAACCTCTTTCTTCCTGCGTCTCTCCCTCTCTTACCCCACCTCGTCCTCCTGGAGTAAAAGGACGTTTGTTTGTTTCTCGATTCCCTTTCTTCATTCTCATTACTTCCCTTAAAAAAGGATTCTCTGAGCGTGTATCATTGCTACCTCCACCCCTTTCTTGTTCGCTTTCACTGGTGTGTGCCGTGTCCAGAGACGTGGAGCTGGAGCTGGCTGAGATTACCCTGCTTGTTTTTTCAGTTGTTTTATTAGGCATAAGATGATCATATTTCCTTGCAAATGTGAACACCCTGCCCGTGTTGTAGTCTATACCGTCCCTTTTGAGTTTCTTTGCCTTTCTAAACTTAATCTCATCCTGGTGTTTCTTGATTATCTCATTAAGGATAGCGTAATTCTTATCTGTAGCCTCAGGTATGTTTAATTCCCTGATCTCTGTTTCTAAGCAGGTGATTTCCCTCTGTAGGTTTCTTACCTTTCTATCAGAGTTCTCGATGAGGATATCCATTAATTTGTTCGAGTTCTCAGAGGGTTCTTTTTCTCATGCAGCTAATAGGTCCTCATCAAGATCATCAAAGGTCGGGAAGATCTGTGATCTGAGGCCCCTGGGTACTCTCTTTAATTTGATATATTGTTTTAGTGTGGCCCCATCCCACCATTTTGACGTCTCGTTCTTTCTTAGTTTCTCCAGTCTCAAGAATGAGCTTTTTAGGCCCTCATTATGTGGTGGATCTCCACTAGCCATAGAGGCGCTTGCTCCTTGCACTTTGCTGAAATTATTGAAAAGGTCTTCGGCTTCTCTGTCCCTATCCATTCTTGTGATCTATCTAATTATCTGTTCCCTCTGTAACCCAGGCAGCCACCTATTCCGCAAACGTTAGGTAAATAGAGCTGGTGGTAGACAATAGGTAAATGGCGCTCTTAGATTATATCACATATATCATTTAGTTATAGCAAAATCTGGCACGGTGCATCAGGTAGGGAACAACCACCACATCCCCAAGTGTGTGGTCATCAGACCACTTCCATACAAAGAAAAACAAATCCCCTGCACACGTTTCGAAAGTATAAGCATTAGATTGTATCTATGTATCTGTCCTAGGTTCCCTGGACACACGCTGTCATAGGACACCGAACCACACAAATGAGTAGTAGGAGGCAGTAGTGATAGGGTGGGGAGGTCCGTTTTAATTCTGCACACAAGGGTAACAGGGGTCACAGTCTCTTCTCGGCCCACGGAAGGGCGTAGGGACAAAACAAAACAGTCTTTTGCAGTCTCTGTGGCTTCCGGACGGCAAGGATGGCTGCGGCTTCCTTCCAGCTCCAGCAGAAAAACGTCGCGTTGGTTCGGAGGGGGGGGGGGGAAGAAAACAAAATAGAGCCACAGGTCACTGGTGTGCACAACGGAGCTACACGGCAAGAGGGAAGGGTCGGTGTGAGGGGTCACCCAGACTGCCACCATGTACGAACGGTGAGAGAGAAGGAGTGCAGTGCCCACCCTTGTTAACTACCCGTTCCCTCCCCGTGATAAAGAAAAGCCCCGTAGACGCTGACGTACCTGCTCCAGCCACACTCCTCCTGGAGTGTGGCGGGGCGGTGCACGGTGTCGTTGGCCTCCCGGCACTGGTCCCGTTCCTGGCGTCTTCTCCTCGGCTTCCCGACCTCCGGATGGTGCAGACCCCCGCGACGGCTCCTCCGGCTCTCTTCCTCCGTTGTCCTCCTCGGCTCAGTCTCCGGCATCCGCTCTCCTTCCGGGTTCTTGTCCTTCCCCTTTAGCCACGATGGAGTCTCCGGATAGGCGGGGAGGATCCGACGTCCCGCCTCCGGACCCAACCTCCGCTGGCTCCCAAGTCGGATTTAAAGGGCCAGGCCAGTCCTGTTCATGAAGGAGGCGTAAATCGTCAATGCCCTGTTCGGACTGTGGGGCCCACCCAGGGACATCGTGACAGTATCACAGTACAGCATGTCTTGTATTTATCAAAGTCATTTATTCAGGTTCATCTGTAAGCGAAGCATGTTCTGTTCTTCACTTGGTCAGTTTCTTAGCCAAAAACATAAAAAGGAGTGTCAGCACGTGGTTGACAGCTCATTCATGGATTAGTTTGTATCAGTTTATCAATTTGGCCATTGTCAGGTCCCCTACCTTATTTCCGGTGATACTTCCAACCCGAAAAGGGTTTCTGTTGTGCAATATTGATCCGGGAGATATCGTCTCCTGTGGTATATCTTTATCTTTATCCCTCAGTATGGCGCGTATGTTTGCTGTATCTCAACCTGCTGCCCGATCCTTTAGAAAAGGTTGAGAATTACAGTCACTAATGCCCAATGGCCCAATCCCTTAGTATAGGTAGACAGTTACAATCTCCATTGATTCTTTCTAATGCGCCCTGACTTAGGTCTTAACGAACACGTTGGGCGTTCCTTACCGGCAAGATTGTTGAGTAGATTGGAATTCCCGTCTACGGCGTGTAAGCCGGTCGACTCCGCTGTGCTCTGTGAAGGGATTTACCGGCGTTGCTTTTATTACGGGTAATCGAAAGCGGACTAAGCCGGATCCCGTAACTACATGGCCGCCATCTTTGCGTGGTGTATCGGGACCCCGGGGGCATTTGAGGTTTGGACATCCAAGCCAATGTTGGTCAGTGTGGTGTTATGTAAGCAGGGAAAGTGACCCCTGATCTATATTACTCTTTAGTGTGAGTTACGTGTAGTGCGATAGCTATAGTCGGCATGGTGGTGCGCTACAGTGATTAGGTGACATATGTCACACCGTGATTGCAGCGTTTTTTTGCATGACAGTGTTATACAAAACATCATTTTTTTTAAAACAGGTGAAAATTTCTCAAGCAAAACTTTATCAAAACAACAGATAAGAACAATGACGCTCAGTCTAGATTTTTTTGGTGCATATGTGAAAATGTGCCTTTTTAGGGGCACACCGGTGCAGGGGTCACCCTTATCTTTGTCCACGGGTCCTTAAACCAACAAAGAAGAAATTGGCACTGAAGCTGGAATTCAAAGAACAAGTTTATTCACTCATGAGTGAGACCACATCCATACAACACCCTCAAGTGTTCCAGGAGGTAGTGGCTTGAATACACAGGCCATGGTGCTTTTATACAGAGTTTTCTGCACTGGTAAGCATGTAGTTACAAATAGAAGGTACAGGCCTACACAGGAATAACTACAGTCAAACCTGGGCAAATGGGAAATCCCTTAGTCAGCAAGGTGAGAGGGGGAGCAGGAGTGCTTATGGCAGCACTAAGAGATTGACAGTTGAGTCTGAGACCAGGTGGTCTGGCAGCTACAAACTCTTTAGCATGCATATTGCTTTTAGCTGAGTCAGGAAGTTAACTAAAATAGACAGCACAGGCAGGGAAAAAGATGAGCAGAAGAGGACAGGAGAATTTCATAGCTGACAAAATGGATGCCACAAACAAGATGGTTTCAGCCTATGCTAACAGAGATTATCTGCGATTTCCACAGACGGCCCTTTTAGCATATGCTGAAGACATCTTCCTATACTTTTGAGGGAGTACGGAAAACATCGTGCACATCTGTCTGCATTAATTCAGTAATTTCTTGGTCCATTGCCAAGCGAGCATTTACATTTGTGACATTTCGTTTAGTCGGTATACATGAGGTACAAGTAGAAATACATAGGGAACAGAGCATCGGGCCACATTGTATACAGAGGCAGCAAATGAAGAGAATAGCAAGAAATATACATAGGGCTGACAATAATTTACAGCCCCATACAGTAAACATAGTCCATAGCCATCCAGTCAAAGTCCATGTCCCTGAATCCTGATGGATTTCAGTGGCTATTTTGTGCAGCTTGGAAATTGCTTCAAAAACTGAAGGGGCATGGTCAGGGATGTAGACACAGCAGCTGCTTCCAATGATGCGGCATGCTCCACCACGATCAGCCAGGATGACGTCAAGGACCATCCTATTTTGGAGCGCCACGATTCTCGCAATTTGTAGTTCTTCTGTGATATTTCCAAGTGCCATGGCTGTCTGATTGGTTACAGCCTCTACAACACGTGTCAAACGCCTTATCTTTCTGCTGTTTAAGGCCGCACCAACAAAGAAGAATAGTCCCAAATTAAAGCCAACGTACTGCTGCAGTGCAGTATCAGTTTGATCCACCTCATCATGATATATTGTCCTCTTAGATCGACTCTTGGAAATGTCATTATACAGTTTATAGTCTTTGTGGTAGTCTGCAGGTGCCAAGAACACAGGTGGTAGCAAAAAGGGCACAAAACATGTACCTGACCAACCAATAGGCAAATGATAATATCCCTTATTACCACAAATAAAATAGGTGTTATGTGATGACAAAAAACTGCTATTGTTCGCTCCAGTAATGTTTAACACCAGAGTACAGTCACTTTTTCCCACAGGGATACTACCAATACTGTTCACACAAAGGTCCGCTCGAGCTCTAGTAACAGCTATAACAGGAGGTCCATTACCCTTGACAGTTCGAGTGTTAGAGAACACATAGCGTGTGGAGGCATTTCCTCTGCGATATTCCTCCATTTCCCATACAGTTCCTGTGGCTTGTGGGTCTCCTTCTTCATCAGGATAGCAGACTTTATTTAGCTGGGCATTAAGTCTTCCTACAGTAGCGTCAGTGATATTAGCAATTTCAGAAGCCCACAACAGTGCGAACCAGGCTCTGCAGGAGCCATTATGTGAAAACGGCAGAGGAATAAAAGGCGTTCCTCCCTTTTTCTGGTGGGCTGGAATCATTCCACACACCCAACAGTTGGTAGTGTTCGTAGCGTTGTGGGTGTGGTGCAACATTTGAATAAACGTATTGTTGAGATAGGACAGTCTGTGCTTCTTCTCATGATAAGGAAGAGTGAAGTAGTTGTGCTCAATGGGAACAGGAGTAGTAGCAGTCAGTAGATTTCGAGCAGGAGCTACTCCTTCTACAACCCATGTTACTGTAGCAATAAGAACAACAATTGAAATAAGTCCAATAATGAACATACTCTTTCGATCACAGACTCTTGCAGCAGTTGATTCCTTTTCCGCAGGCATGTTCATCTTCTCGTTGAACAACAGAACAGATGGTGCCCTAAGGTCCTGTGCAGACGTTGGTTTCTTCGCTGAGATTGAGACGAGTAACCACTAAAAGAGTACCCCCCTTTGTAACTCAGTCTTTCACTACCCAGGACAGTGGCTCAAACAGTCTTTTTCAGCAATGAAGTGTCTTTCTTCCGGGGTCGCAGCTGATATCGAGATGCACCAGGGATCGTGTGGTCCGGGAAGACTTCTTCAGGTCCTTCAGGTGATGTAGCTTGTCCTTTCTCGGTGTCCAGGATATCGCGGTGATCTGCCAACACAGCTGGGCTCACTAGGTCCTGCAACACCTTCCGACAGTGTGTCGCATGAACCCAGTTCTTCCGATTGGTCACTCGAACCGCAGTCCTGGTAGCCAAGAGCACCTGCTCAGGGCCTCGCCATCTGGGTGCTAGGGAGCTGGCTCTCTGACAGCACTTCGTTAGCACCCAATCTCCAGGGCGCAAGCAGTGGCCCTCACCTTGCGACCTGTCTGGAAGAGTCTCCCGAACCTGTTGATAAATAGAAGACAAACTGTCAGTCAACTGAGACAAGTAGTCATTCATCAATGCATAGGGTACATCATGTATAGGGCGTGGCTAAGGAATCCCCCAAATATTCATTGGCCTTCTAAAAACCACCTCATACGGTGTGAGGCCAGATCATGTATGTGGTACCGATCTAATAGATAGTAAAGCCAATGGCAGTGCATCAGGCCATTTCAAAGACGTGGAAGCTAGTATTTTGGCCAATTTTAGTTTGAGGGTAGAATTGTAACGTTCCACTAGTCCTGCTGATTGTGGGTGAAAAGCAGCATGAAACTTCTGCTTAATTCCCAACCCTTTCATGAGGTAATCAACAACTTGCCCAATGAAATGGGGTCTGTTGTCACTCCACAAAACTCGACAAATGCCGAATCTGGGGAAAAACTCCTTTAGGAGCACCTTTACTGTAGTAAGAGCTGTATTATCTTTTGTGGCATATGCCTCCACCCATTTACTGAATGCACAAACCACTACCAGAACATACTTCAGATTATTACAGCATTCAAGCTGGATATAATCCATTTGCAGGACTTCAAAAGGTGCAGTAGGTATGGCAAACCCTCCTGCTGGAGTTCGTGTTCCCTTTCCAGGATTATATTGGAGACAAATCAGACAAGACTGGACTATCTTTTTAGCTGTGCCGGCAATCTTTGGATGATCCCAAACTTGCATAAGTTGCTTTGCTATTGAGGATGCTCCAACATGTGCCAGCCCATGTGGCATGTGAATCATAGGATGTAAATAGGCTGTGGGTAACTTCCATTTTGTCATTTCTTCATTCCTCCAACAGCCCTCATCATCCAGTGTTCCCTCCTTAGACCATTGGTCTAATTCCTCAACAGAAGCAGATCGCTGCATGTCCAGCACCTCTTGCCTGGCATCATGCCAACGCTCAGCCTGTGACTTAACTACATACATAGATGTAGTACTTTGCTTCATTGCAGTCTCACGAGCTGTGTAGTCTGCAAAGGCATTTCCTTTTCCTATTTTATCAGTCACTTTCTTGTGTGCACTACACTTAACAATTGCCACTTTCTTAGGATATGTCAAGGCAGTAAGGAGATTATGTACTAATTCCCCATGCACTATTTGTGTCCCATGTGAAGTAAGAAAGCCTCTTTCCTTCCAGAGTTGCCCAAAATCATGAGCAACTCCAAAAGCATATTGGCTATCGGTGTAGATGTTAACAAGTAGATCTGCACTAAGCTCACATGCTCTTGTCAGTGATATCAACTCAGCTGCTTGAGCCGACTTCTGTGAGATGCGAGCTGTCTCAACTACTGTCTGAAGTGTTGTAATTGCATAAGCAGCAGATGTCATGCCATCAGGCAACTTCAGGCAGGACCCATCAACCCACAGTTCCCCATCAACGTTAGAAAGAGGTGTATCTTGTAGGTCAACATGACCCTTTTTTTGTTCTTCAGTAAGGGATATACAATCATGTAACTCTTGTGACTGAAATTGAGGAGCTGGAAATGGCAATAATGTAGCAGGATTCAGAGTCAAACATCTTTTCAGTGTGATATGAGGAGCCAAAAGTGTCAATTCATAGCCTGTCAAGCGGGCACTAGTCAAATGTTGTGTTTTCGTTTGATTTAGCAGAGCATCAACTGAGTGGGGTACTAGCACAAGCAATCTATGTGACAAAACTATTCCCTCACTCTGACGTATGGACACAGCCGTTGCCGCCACCGCTCGAAAACACCCTGGCAGTGCACGGGCGACTGGATCAAGGACAGCTGAGAAATATGCACAAGGACGCTGCTTATCACCGTGTGTCTGTACTAAAACTGAGAAAGCGCAACCGTCCCTCTCGTGTACATAGAGTGTAAAGGCCTTAGTGTAGTCTGGAGTTCCTAATACTGGTGCAAAACAAAGAGCTTGACGTAACTGTTGAAAAGCATTCTGGCATTCAGTAGTCCATGGGAGGGGCATCGGAGTATCTTTAGTCAAAAGGGCCAAAAAGGGTTTAACAATGTGAGAAAATCTAGGGATCCACTGCCTACAGAAAGTAGTAAGGCCAATCAGTGCACGAACATCCTTCTGAGTACGGGGCACAGGCGTGTCTAAAATAGCTTGAATACGGTCTGGTGTAAGTGCACGTCCCTCCTTAGACAGGAGGTGACCTAAATAGGTAACCTGCTGTCTACAATATTGCAATTTCTTCCGTGAGACTTTGTGATGATGAGATGCAAGAAATGATAGCAATAACAGTGTTCCTTCTTCACACTGCTCAGGGGTATCAGCAGCCAACAAGATGTCATCGACATATTGAATAAGAGCCACCCCTTTTGGCACAGGGAAAGAATCAAGCTGCCTTTTCAATGCCTGGCTATAAATGCTAGGACTTTCTGTATACCCTTGTGGAGCTCTACAGAATCTGAAGGATCGATTATTCAAAGTGAAGCCTAACAAATAGCGGCTGTCAGGATGAATAGGTATTGAGAAAAATGCATTTTTCAAATCGATTACACTAAATGTAGTTGCAGTAGGAGGAACCATAGTAAGAAGTGTCGTGATGTCAGAGACTACCGGGTATTGGGGCACTACAATTTTATTGACTTCACGTAAGTCAATGATGAATCTATAAATTCTAGTGTCAGTGTCTTTTTCAAAATAGGAAGAATAGGGCTAATACAGGTATTGTAGGGGACTTCTTCCACAACCCCCACTCTGATCAAATCCTGAACAATATGTATTAATGCTTCTTCGCCTTCCCGAGATATTTTATATTGGGGCAGTCGAGGCAACGAAGCACCTTCCTTCACTTGAATATGTACTGGTGGAATGACCATTTGCCCCACATCAGTATCTGAGGTAGCCCACAAAGTACTAGGTACCGAGGCCAAAGCAACATCCTCTTTAATGAGACAAGACCTCTCAACCATTGGATAGTTATCATTTAAAATAACACGCACAACTTCTGGGGAACAATGTATTGTGGCACGGAAATGTTTAAGCATATCGATATCCACAATGTGATCCGGCGTGTTAGGGGAGAGCAGAAATGGACATGCTGCAGTGAATTTATCAAGACTAAATGCAAGTGGCTGTGACAGTGGGCTAAGTGTAGGTGTCCCATCGAATCCTATCGATGTTATCATTGCGCCAGACAGGGAAGCCCTAGAAACCAATTTTTTAGACAGAGCACTACGAGTAGCTCCTGTATCAACCAGAAACTGATCAGTAGAACCCAAAACGTTTGCATCAACATAGGGACCCTTCTGATCTACTGGGACCTCAACCGGTTCCTTACCCCATCTAAGGCATTCCTATGCATAATCAGAATCCTTAGGACCATCAGCCGAATAATCAGACATTTGGTATTGGTTTCGTCTATCAAAGGTATTAAAAGAATTTGGGTTGTTTTCAACTGCCTCAAATCTGGTACGATTATCCATGCCTCCCCTAAATCCCGTGTTCCCTGGGCGGCCTCTTATGCTTCCTTTACCTCGCTGATACTGCTGACCTCGCAAAAGGGGGCACTCAGAACGCCAATGTCCAATCTCTTTACAATAAGCACACTGATCAGAAGACAAAGTTGCTCGAGGGAAAGGGGATACACCAGGGCGATACATCGCACGTCCACCTCTTCCACTACCTCTAAATGGTGGACCATAGACTTGAGCCAACATAACTTTCGTTTTTAAATCCTTAACCTTTTTATCTTCCTTGCCTTTTGCTTCCCATTCCTGACGCTCATAATACTGGGCCATGGTCAAAAGGGAGACTGGAGAAGACGTAGTCCATGAACTCTCGCTCGCCTTTAGGCGACTAGCTATTTCTGGCAACATGTTAGCGACAAATTTGTCGACAAACAGATGCTTACCCGTGTCATCTGTCCATGACTGCCCACTAAAGTCATGGAATGTCTCTTCAAATCGTGTAAAGAATTCAGAAACTGACTCATCCGCTTTCTGTTTACAAGACGCTAATGTAGTCCAATCTATTTTCTTAGGGGGTATTAGAGTTTTCAACTTAGTCACAATAGCTTTGGGAAGATCGAATATCTCCTGTTGTGGTTTCTGCGCAGGCTCCCTAGCTGCATCTATTTCTTCTAAATGCACCCAAGTATCACCATATGCTACATTATCATCTATTTTCCGAATCGTTCTCCACATGTCAGGGGGCAAAATAAGTCCGAAAAACATGTCGATATCTGGCAGAGTCATGGTACAGGAGCTAATAGCTCCTTCTACCTCTTCATAGAAAGCGGCAGGATTTTTCAGTGGATCGGGCAAAGCAGCTTTAAGAGCCATAACGTCCGCTCTACTCCAAGGAGTATAAACCCAATTATAAATAAAATACCCCTTCGCATCATCTGAAGTTTTGTCGTCATCCTTTCCTGAACCTTTCGGAGGTACATACAAAGGCGCAGCTTTGCGCATTGGTCGTATATTAACTTCAGCACTACTAGATCCATTATTTATCTCTGAAGTTTCTGCTATTTGCGCTGGGGTTGAGCTAATTGTACAGTCTTATTTTTGCTGGCTTCCTTTTTCTCAGCCTTTAAGCGAAATATTTCATCGCGTAACTTAACCACTCGCCTAATTAGATCAGGTATATTTGAGGAAAGAAAAGTGCCACCACTCAATTGTTTATAATCAGAATTTATATCAGCGGGCTCTAAGTTTTCAGAAAGGTCTCTAAAATTAAGTATTACTTCCCAAGCAAACTTCTCTGTAAAATATAACTGCTCTATTTCTTTCCACTGCTGGATCCTGGCTACAAGATCGGAAGCGAGAGTTTTCTTACGGGCTTCTGAACGAGCGGTGGATCTAATGGTGGCTTTTTCATCGACAGTTGAAATAGAGCGAGTCTGTCGCCCATCTTGCTTATCTGTATCTTTATCGTCTGAAGAATGATGTTCTTCATTGGAACTATTCTCCGCAGGGGCAGAGGGAAATTTATACGGGGGCGGGGGTCGATCTAATAAAATGGAATCATCTTGAGGTTTATTAAGCATGGGATAAATAGGGCGCCTAATAGGGTACTGGCCAGTTACCTCTAAACAACGCTCCCTATCTTCTTTTTCTTTTATTTCCTTCATCTCCTTATTTTTCAATTCCAACGCTTTCTGATAGATCGTTTTGCGCTGTTCTTTTGCTGCTATAGCTTCTTCTTTTCTCACTCTCTCATGCGCTTCTTTCTCCCACATTCGTACACAATCAAACATATCTTGTCGACTCTTATGTTTAAATAAACACTGCTCTACATACTGAATCTTTTTAAAGTCAAATGACCCATTTACTGGCCATCGCAGATCAGGATCCTTTTTCGTATATTTGTTCCACAGTGTACTATACAGTATGGAAGAAATACCATATTTAATGTACATATACCTATTTGGTGTCCCCTCTGGGGGAGCCGGCTGACTTCTTTCTAAATCCATTTTGGTACCTCCAAGGCAGCAACACAACCTACGAAGTGCGCTAGGAGCAGGCATGCTGCCAAATTATAGTAAAATATTACTATTCAAAAATCTTCAAAAATAGAGAAAAATCTCCACATTACCTGCCTTTATTTATTGCAATAAATAAACAAACAAACAAAACCAGAATCTTGGCCAAGCAAATCCAAAATCAAGAGTGCCGCTGCAGCGACCTTACCAAACAAAAGTCTCCAACCTCCAACTGCCAATCTCTTGGTCGACCTAATGGTCACTGCGAAACTTGCGCCAAAGGAAATCTCAGTCGGGACCGGCCACCACCTGGAGGGTCAAATTGGGAAAACCGGAAAAGCACTTCGGTCTGCAAAGACAAGGGTCTCCTCGTGCAGGACGTCTCCTCAGTAAGATTCCATTCCTCCGTCAAGACCACTCCTTCGGGCGGCCGCGTCTCCGATGAGCCCCACGAGTCGGGCGCCAAAACTGTGGAAATGTGCCTTTATAGGGGCACACCGGTGCAGGGGTCACCCTTATCTTTGTCCACGGGTCCTTAAACCAACAAAGAAGAAATTGGCACTGAAGCTGGAATTCAAAGAACAAGTTTATTCACTCATGAGTGAGACCAAGTCCATACAACACCCTCAGGTGTTCCAGGAGGTAGTGGCTTGAATACACAGACCATGGTGCTTTTATACGGAGTTTTCTGCACTGGTAAGCATGTAGTTACAAATAGAAGGTACAGGCCTACACAGGAATAACTACCGTCAAACATGGGCAAATGGGAAATCCCTTAGTCAGCAAAGTGGGAGGGGAAGCATGAGTGCTTATGGCAGCACTAAGAGATTGACAGTTGAGTCTGAGACCAGGTGGTCTGGCAGCTACAAATTCTTTAGCATGCATATTGCTTTTAGCTGAGTCAGGAAGTTAACTAAAATAGACAGCACAGGCAGGGAAAAAGACGAGCAGAAGAGGACAGGAGAATTTCATAGCTGACAAAATGGATGCCACAAACAAGATGGTTTCAGCCTATGCTAACAGAGATTATCTTTGATTTCCACACATACATTGGGTGAGGTATATTATGTGGTAGGCGTTAGTTTACCTATTCATGATCCCATAACCCAAGTCTGGTTATATACAGTTTCTAGATATTCATAGGATGCAGTCTCGTTATTCTTATTCCGTAACTCTATTGGTAAGAGTTCATTTCTTAGGCGGGTGAACAAGAAAATGATATGTTTGCTGACATTAGTTAATCGAATGTCCAACAGATTTGTTCATTGGCGTTCATCTAATAATAGCCTCTACATAAAATAATGAACATAACGGAGACATTATATGGCCCCCGAAGGTACATTCGTACGGTACATCGTTTCAATGTTTATGTGAGCTAGATCCATAGCATGTGAGAATGACAGTGTTTGTTCTGGGGTTTTAACTCTTATACAATTTGGTGTATGACATTGTGTAATACACATTGGTTGACTCTTTGCCATCCCAAGTCCCCAATTCTTAATATTATATTATCGTGTCCCATGTGTGAGCCAGCGTTGGCAATGTGGCTCCTGTTCTGGTGTATATAACACCGGCTGGTCAGTCAGTGTTCCAGATCTATTTGGGGTGGACCCCAAGTACACTCGAAATCACAGCTCGCTCGCTAATCACCCAGGAAGTATTGAAGCTCATGGCCGGTGTTCAAGCCCTGTTCCACACTCTTAAGTCTCATAGGGACTTCCTTCTCCTAAGTTGTAGTTCCCTATTGCCTCCCCTTGGGTCCCTGGGTGTAACATCAAAACCATAGAAGGAGAAGGTCCTGTGTGTGTCTTGGGATTTGCATTCTACTATGTGTGTTGCTATGGGGTATCTGCTGTCCCTTTACTTAACAGCCCTCATGTGTTCCCCAATACGTTCCTTGAGACTTCTAATAGTGCTCCCAATGTATCTTAGTTTGCACTTGCACTCTATGGCATATACTACATATTTCATGTAACAAGTGATGTTGGTGTCAATTTTATACAGCTTGTTATTAGGTCCCACGAATTGTTTTTTCTTGTCTACTGCCCATCTGCACATAGAGCAGTGACCGCATTTGAAAAAGCCCAGAGTGTGTTGGGTGAGCCAATTGGGTGTATGTTTCTCTTTTGGGTAACCCGGACTGAGAATATTTCTCAGGCAGAGACCCCTGCGGAAGGTTATCTCAGGCCTGGATGTTGTGAAATCCTGCAGTGTCTTATCTGCCGTCAGTAGGTGCCAATGTTTCTGCATACTGCGTGTTAGCGTATGGGCGTGTTTATTGAAGTCTGTGATCAAGCGTACCGGATTCGTGTCTCTCTTCTTTAATTTATTTATGAGAGTATTAGGTCGGCTGACCTTGGAGAATCTCTCTATAGCACTATGTACAGTTTTTTTGGCATATCCTCTGCGTGAGAATCTAGTTGCCATGCTTTGTATACAGTCCTTAAAGTCAGATTCCGTGCTGCAATTGCGTCTGGCACGTGGGATTTCGCCATATGGGATGGCATTAATCTGATAACTGGGATGTGCGCTTGAGGCATGCAGGGTTGCATTGCAAGCAGTGGGTTTCCTAAATCAATCACGTGTTTGTTAAGCACGACTACTCACCCATAAGGGTCTCAAGGTGCTGGGGGGGAGGGGATGTGCAGGTTCCAGTCCATCAAGGAGGCGGTCTGTCGAAGAGCCAAGTTTTGAGGTTTCTCGTGAAGATGGAGAGTGATGTTGTCTGTCTGAGGTGGAGTGGTAGGGCGTTCCAGGCTCTGGCCGTGAGGAAGGAGAAGGAGCGGCGTCCTGATCTGGTCTTTCTGGTGCAGGGGACCACGGCGTAGGAGAGCTGGGCTGATCGTAGGGTCCTTTGGGGTGTGTGGAATTTGAGTCGGCTGTTCAGGTATGCTGGTCTGGTTTTGTGGAGGACTTTGTGTGCGTGGGTGAGGATCTTGAAGGTGATTCTAGTCTTGTTGGGGAGCCAGTGGAGTGTGCACAGGTGCTGGGAGATGTGACAGTGTCTTGGCAGGTTGAGGACCAGTCTTGCAGCGGTGTTTTGGATGTTTTGTAGCTTGTGGGTGAGGTTTTTGTTTATTCCGGCGTAGAGTGCGTTGCTGTAGTCGAGTCTGCTGGTGACGAGGGCGTGAGTGACGGTCTTTCTGTGCTCGAGGGGGATCCATTTGAAGGTCTTGCGTAGGAGGCGGAGGGTGTGGAAGCAGGAGGATGCGACGGACTTGATCTGGCGGTCCATTTTGAGCTCGGAGTCCAGGTTGATTCCAAGGTTGCGTGTGCGGTCCGTGGGGATAGGAGGGCTTCCGATGGCGGGGGGCCACCAAGTGTCGTTCCAGGCGTCGGGATGTGGGCCCATGATGAGTACTTCTGTTTTGTCGGTGTTGAGTTGTAGGCAGCTGCTTTTCATCCATTTGGCGACAGCTTCCATGCCTTCTTGAAAGTTGTGTTTGGCTGCATTGGGTTCGTTGGATAGGGAGAGGATGAGTTGGGTGTCGTCTGCGTATGAAACAATGTTGAGTCCGTGGGTTCTGACGATGGGGGCGAGCGGAGCCATGTAGACATTGAAGAGCGTGGGGCTGAGGGAGGACCCCTGGGGGACTCTGCAGGTGGTTGGTGTAGGGTCCGAGAGGAATGGAGGGAGTCTGACCCGCTGCATTCTGCCGGAGAGGAAAGAGTGGATCCAGTCGAGGGCCTTGTCCCGGATCCCTGAGTCTGCTCTGAATCTTGTTGTCCAGAATAAACAATTCTATGTCAGGACTGGAGGCGAGGATTATGCCTTCTCTCTTCACTTTATTAAACAGCAGCCATTTAGAACAACAGACTACATTTCCCATGAACCCTAGGGAAATCTGTAGTCAAACAAAAAATGTCCAATCTGGAACAGTCCTGGGTCCTCCAATCAGGATATTCCAACGTCCACATAGTCTGCCCTCACTGGCCCTTCCTCCTCTTCGCTGCTGCGCAGCCGAGATAAGTGTTTTTCATCATTACTGTTTCTCTGATTGACTGTTTCTTTTTAATACCATGTAATATCTGTGATATCTGTTGCCTTTCACTCGTGCTTTTACACGTTGTTGTTACCGCTTGCTGCGTTACAGGCTTTATTGGCAGATTGACTTTATTGGCCAGTACTTGTATTGACACTCCTCGCGCTGAGACAGTTTCATTTTTCCTTGTTCGGGCATCTTGCCCTGAGGCGGCGCGGCGGTTCTCGCTTGGAAAACAATACTTGCAAGACCGCCTCCCCCGCCTCCGTTCTTATTGTTTATTGCGGTTTGCCCTTGAGGACGAGTGCCGAGTCCTGATTGTTGGAGCCGCGGGAGCGTTCCCGCTCCTACGCGGCTCGTCTGGTGTGCTCGCGGTCCTCCCGCCGTCAGGGGGCGGGTGAGACCTTGAACTACGGCGCGCGCATTCAAATCCTGAAGGGTTTGTGCGGCGCGCCATAGTTGCGAGCCTTGGCCTGAGGAGGACGCCTCGCTGAGGTGTATTTGACCGCGATCGCGCCGTTTACATTTTCCAGGCCGATCTGCTATCCCACGCTCTGCTGGTGGCACTTGGACTGCAGAGTCGGTATTCTTTCCTCACACGCCCGTTTTTACGGGTCTGTATAGAGCGTCTCAACGCTCCGTGGACACTTTTCCCAGGCCAGTTGTACTTTGTATTTTGCTGTAAGGCACCAGTCACACGTGCCCAGGGTTCGCCCTCTATTCTAAATTGCGAGTTCCACTCGCCCGCTAGTTTAGGATGACACCCAGCCCATTATAGACTGAGTGGCCTCAGTCAGGTCTGCCCCCCAGACTTTGCAACCTTAAACTCATCACCTATACCCGTTTGCACTCATAGTAGCATGGATTTCTGCTACGAGGATGACTCCCAGGGAGGGGACCATACCCTGACTGACCTCCAGTGGGATGATGAGTTTTACGAAGCAGTGGATGCTTCGATTTACAGAGCAGTGGGTGAAGCTATGTCCCCGCTTGAGGAAAGGCTGACACAGAAGATTGATCAAGCGCTTGCGCGCCCAACCTGCCTCCCTACGGTCCCTGTACCTCACACGGCCCCTCCAGACACCTCCTCCCCCCCCCAGCCAAGCACGGACGCGACGCAGGGATGGACCTTGGCACCTTTGACAGGCTTAAGCAGGCCTTTCTGGCTACCCAACCAAGGTTGCCAGCAGGGGACGCATTACCTCCCCAGGACGATACAAGCAATAAGGACGGTGATCCCGGCCCTTCCAGACCCAGCCATTCTGCACCACCTCCAGATGGGTCAGATATGTTTGATCCGGATGACATCATACATCCACGCTCCTCTGACTGGGCCCCAGCAGATAAGGTAGCCGAGTACGTGGCTATGCGCATCAGGAAACCTTTGGCGAAGGAGGCGCGTAACTGCCTCCGGGCAGAATGCCCACGACCTTCCTTGGACGGTAAAGTCGCCCTAACCCCAGAGATTGATGCCCGCATGGCGACTTTCCTCCAAAAGTTCATGAGGGACCCCAAGAAGGGGATAGACAGATCCTGGCGAGCTTGTCAGGATAAACTCCTTGATGTTTTAGGCCCACTGAAGAAAATTCTTGACATGGCTGAGGAAGCCAAGTTGTCAGGTTCCCTTATCTCCCCCGACTCCCTTTCCGGGTGGGCACAGAGAGCTATCATGTTCTTTTTTACTTTTTTTTTTTATAACCATTTTTATTGAATTTTCATAGCATAGAAAGAAATCACGTACAAAACCGAAGAAAAATAATAAGAAAACCCAGTACTTACAATTATCGTGGTGTGGACAAAGAGTAATACCATCGCAAATAGTAGAGATGTACAGTATAAAACACGGTAGTAATATCTACAGTGCACGATAGTAGGCAATGACAGGGAGATCAGGGTGATAGGAAGTAACACGTTCATCAGTTCACAGTTTCTGCTACATCAGCAAATAAATTGAGAAGTTGCAAGGCCAACAACATCACTGAGACCCAATACAATTCAAACCGCATGTAACACAAAGCCAACCATATCGGTAACAATGAAAGAAGAGATCCCCCAATAATATGGGAGGTTAATCTTGGTTATCATCCTCACATTGTCGTGCTAATTGATATTGTGTAAAAAGACCCCAGAAACTTTTCGGTCTATTACTAGGAGGCAACAGTTCACTATAGACATCCGATTGGGTGTTACAAAACAACATATCTTTCTCCCATTCCGCCACAGTAGGAGTGGGACCCCGCATCCAGCGTATAGCTACTCTACGTTTCGCCAGCAAAAGGCCCATGGCAACAAGCTTTCTGACGCCTTTAGGGAGCGGTTTGGTGTATCCCAGCAATGCCAACAAGGGATCAGGAGTAAGTGTTGTGCCCACTATAGTGTTCAATGTTTGAAATATGCGCATCCAATACGTTGCTACCTGTGGGCACAGCCATGCCACATGAAGGAAACCAGCCCCCTCCACATTACAGCGGTCACATCGGTCAGATTCCCGCAACCCATACCTAAATAAACGCTGCGGCGTATAGTGTACCCTGTGCAGAAACTTAAAGTGGACTAATCTGTGCCGGCCATTGAGGGAAATCTGATGAGTGACGCCTGAGCAGTAGTGCCAGATCTCATCAGTGAGTGGGGTATCTAGCTCTGCCTGCCAATCCAATCTCGCCTTGGCGTAGGAAGTGTTTGTGACAGTTTGCACCGAAGCATAAAGAGTAGAGACAAGTTTCATAGGAGATTTGGAACGAAGTAGAATAGATAAGGCAGGGACTTCCAAGGGCTCTAGAAGATCGTCACCCAACAAAGCGCGTAGGGTATGACGTACTCTAAAAAAGTAAAAATGCAACAGCATAGAGAGGGATTCCACACCCACAACCACCTCCTCCCAGGATCGTGCCTTTCCATCCTTAAACAGATCGCCCACTTTTTGAATTCCCAAGGTGTCAAGCGCTCGCACCGCGCCCCGTTCAGAGCTGAATTTTAGCCACTGGCACCACTCCACACGCAACAAAGGGGAGTATAGGTGGGACCCGGCATGCAATTTCAGTATAGTGTGCCAAGCATGCACTGTAGAGTTCACCGAATCTAGCACTCCACAACGCCTTGTAGGTGGTTGGGTCAAGAGGCATGGCGTCTGGTCCAGGAGCGCCACCACCCCCTCTATATGAAGGTGGGGGAGATCCGGGGGGCCGTGTATCCAGGCGTGTGCGTGTGAGGCCTGCACAATACGATAATATAATTTGAGATCAGGGGCGCCCAGACCCGAAGCGGAGTAGGGCAGAGTGAGAGTGTGAAATGCAACGCGTGGGGTTTTACCCGCCCATGCTAGTTTGCAGAGCAAAGAGCGCAGCTCGCGAAACAGGTGCTGGGGAACCACCATGGGTATGTTAGTAAAAAGGAATAAAAAGCGGGGAAGGATAATCATTTTCATTCGAGAAATTCTACCGACCAGTGATAGGGGGAGATGGATCCATCTATCTATATCATCGCTCAATTTGGAGATGGCCCTGCCATAGTTAGCCTTAATCACCTGATCTGCATCGGAATGAATTTGAATCCCTAGGTACCGGACTGGCTCTGATGACCACTGCAGCGGAAAGTCTAGTTGGGTTGGCAAAGTCGTTGGGGTGAGTGGATGTATTATTGATTTCTCCCAGTTTATTTTAAGGCCAGATATCCCCGCAAACCGTATCACCTCGGATTATGGGAGACAGGTTACTCTCCGGGTCCCGTATATATAGCAACATGTCAGCATACGCTGAGACAATAAGGTTATAATTGGGAAAGCGTAGTCCCCTGTGTCCATGATATTCGCGTATAGCTCTCAACAAGGGTTCAGCAGCAATGGCGTAGAGCAGGGGGGACAGGGGGCATCCCTGCCGAGTACCCCGGGCAATGTGGATGGGGGGGGAAACCGTGTCGCCGGTCCGGACTCTGGCTAGAGGAGCATTGTATAGGACCGACACTAGTTGCAAATATATCTCTCCCACTCCCATGCGCCTGAGCACTGCCAGCATATACCTCCATTCAATAGAATCGAATGCCTTTTCGGCGTCGAGGAACACAGCAGCCGCCTTAACTTCTGGTCGCACATGCTGGAAGGCACCAAACACCGTTCTGAGGTTATGTGAAAGAGTACGGCCCGGGATGAAACCGGCCTGTTCCGGACCGATCAGTTGGAGTAACGAGGAGAGGCGATTAGCTAGAATTTTGGCGTAGATTTTAGTATCAACATTAAGTAGGGAGAGGGGCCAGTAAGAAGAACATTTTTGGGGTCCTTGTCTGGCTTCAGCAGTGTTACAATCAGCGCCTCACGCATGGAAGGTGGCATGATCCCAGTTTCAACCATCTCCTGGAATAGCGTGCTCAAATGGGGGAGTAAAATATCACTAAAGACTTTGTAAAAAGTGACCGTCAGCCCATCTTGCCCCGGGGCACTTCCCTCTCTCAAGGAGCCCAAGGCAAGGCGTATCTCCACTAGGTCCAGAGGGCGCATTAAAAATTCCCTGTGATCATTCGTCAACCACGGTAATTTAATATATTCAAGGTACTGTAAAATATCACTATCGGAGCGATTGACCTTTGCCTCGTAGAGCTCCTGATAATATCTACTGAAGCAGTTGTTAATGTCTGCCTGCTCCGTGACAAGTGAACCCTCTTCATCCAGAAGTACATGAATATTGGCCGACTCCGCCCTACGACGGGCTAAGGCTGAGAGAACCGAGCCTGGCCTGTCGCCTTCACCATAGGCCCTAGCAGTGGCATACTTCCCCATATGTTGCAACTCACTATCAGCAATCCCATGGTATTCCTCCAGCGTGTCTTTCAGTTGTTCCTGTATGTCGGTGGTATAACATTCTGTTAGTTGTGACTCTAATTGTACCAATTTGGATTCCAGTAGAGTAAGCCTACCCCTGATGGATCGCAGTACCCCTGAATGCTTCTGCATAGCCACCCCACGTATAAAAACCTTAAATGCCTCCCATACTGTTGCAAACTTGTCGACAGAGCCAACATTTATACAGAAGAATTCGTTAATGGCATCATATAGTTCCGATTTAAAAAACGCATCCAGCAGGGAATACGGTGGGAACCGCCACAGGAAGGGGGGGGGGACGTGATGGCACCTTAATCTTTAATAAAATAGGGGAATGATCTGAAAAAATACGGGCCAATACCGAACAGTTCTGCACCTTAACCTGCAGGGATGCGGATATGAACCAGTAATCAATGCGGGTATGAATGTCATGGTAGGCAGAGTAATGAGTGTACCCCCCCTGTGTTAGCGATCTGGCTCTCCATACATCCACCATTTGTAACTGTGTTGTTATATCTATTAGCGCTCTAGCAGCCGCAGATGGTGTTCTAAGGGCCCCCCTCGAACGGTCCAATGCTGGGTCAAGGACACAGTTAAAGTCCCCGCCCCACAGTATCGGCAACAAACCGAAACTTTTAATAAGTGTGAATAGGGACTGATAAAACTGCGGGTCGTCGTAATTTGGACCGTAAGTATTAACAATGAGGAAATCCATCTCTCCACCGCAGCATTTGGTGATGGCATATCCACCAGCTTGATCAGTGGCACAGGGTTCCATCTGGAGACCCAGTTTGGGATTGACCCAGGTCAGTACACCTCTAGAGTGTGAAGTGAATCCAGCACTGTGGGAGTGACCCGCTAATGTCTTATTGGTGAGGAAGGTGCACCCTGGTTGTAAGTGAGTCTCCTGTAATAATGCAATGTCAACTTCTTTTCATTTCAGATACGCAAGAACGTTGCGCAATTTTCTGTGATCATTGAGACCCCTAACATTCCACGTTAGGAGTCGTAAACGCCTAAGCGCACCCTGTCTTATCTGATGGTGTGACATCCAATGTCATCGTGCACGAGAGTAAAAGCAAGTATACATAGCACTATACATGGCTTTAGAATTTGCAAGCAGTGATCAATACGTACCACACCTAGAATTAAACAATACAGCATCATGTTCCAAAACCCTCCCCCACCCACGCCTTGCAGTCCCCAACTACGCAAAGTCGACTAACAATCCCACCCTTGACCAAAAAAGACACAAAAAAACTTCCAAACAGATAATAGAAGACACAACCATAACATCTGATAGTCGTATTGAGAGAGGGCGCGTAACGCATCAGGGCAGATGTTACCCAGCCAACCCACATGCGATACTACTCTCGCCAGGCCGACTAATCAGTATTTAATGCACTCTAGCTGCAGATATGGAGTGGCACCCCCAGCAGTATTATTGTGCATCCTGGGCACCAATGGCCTGCCCCCCTGCAACCTGTAGGCACGACACCATTATCAACTATGTAATATACATATACTGCGTGAGAACTAAAAGGGGGATACAAGAGCTCAAAGATGGTATATCTTAGGAACAGCTAATCATTAACATTACATTAGTCATTATCATCTAGACTGCCATTCTCAGCATTAACATGTGCTTTGTCGTTGCGTGCGTTACCAGCAGAGCCCAGCTTGCCCCAGTCCTTCATAGCTTTCTGAAGAGTACGCGGATCTGTAAAGATCTGTTGCTTGCCTTCGAAACGGACTCTCAACTGCGCCGGGTATAACATCGCGTATCAATGTTCTGTTCACGTAGTTTGCGCTTCATGGGGACAAACTGCCTCCTGGCTTCTTGAACTTTCAAAGTAAAGTCCGGGAACAAGGATAGAGTGGAGCCCTCATGCTGTAATGTACCTAGTTCTCTAGCCTTTCGGAGGGCAGCGTCCCTGTCCCGGTAATTCAAGAGTTTGGCAATGATGGGCCGAGGGGGAGCGCCAGGCGAGGGCCGAGGGCTCAGTGAACGGTGCGCCCGCTCCACAACAAACATAGATGAAAACACCTCGGCCCCCAGCAATTTAATGAGCAGTGTCTCAACAAAGGTCACCATATTTCCCGTTGCGGTTGTTTCAGGCAGGCCTGTAATACGAAGGTTGCAGCGCCTTGATCTGGCCTCCAAATCTTCTGCCCGATCTTGCAGAGCAACAAGGGTTTTTTCCATTTGTTTTTGGGCGATGTGGGATGCAGACTGGACCTCCTCGGACTCCGTGATGCGCCGTTCTGCCATGTCCAGGCGCTCAGCATGTTTGTCTACATGCTCGGACATCCTGTCCATCCTGTACGCCAAGGTGTCGATCTTTGCATCCAGCGCAGTAAGCCCATGTTGCATGGAGGCAATGATTGTTTTGATGTCGCCTATGGTGTCCTCCGCAGGGCGGTCGGAGTCCGACAACGCAGACTCCGCCGCATCCTCCACTCGTTTAGATTTACGCTGTTCAAAATTAATTTTGGGTTGGGACTTGTCAGGCTTGCCCATTATTACTATTATGTTCGCACGGGCAGACCGCAGCGGGGCCCCCAAGCCGATGAATCACGTATCTGGTAGGTATAGCGTGCAGCCTGCGTAGGCGACTTTCTAAAACTTTCCCGCTGGGCTCTGTACAGGTCGGTGCACTGAATCAGTTAAACAGCCCATGGGGGCACCAGTACCGCTATTCAAGGACTCAGAAAGCCCCAGATAATATACAGGAGGACCGCTGAGGGCGCGGAGCGCCGGACCTTAGGATGCCGAACAGCGTCAGCGATTCAGGGCAGGGCCGGACCAGGGGCTCACATACCCCACCAAGCACATCAAGCCATGCAGTAGAAACCCCGAAGGAACACTGAAATCCACAGTGGGGGGGGGTTATGTGGCTGACGCACCCCACCGGTGCCTGGGTATGTGGGTCTTCCCCTCAGGATATCAGTGGAGGCCCAGTCGACCGGCCGCACACGGGGACAGGGTGAAGCTGACAATCTCTGGGGAGGGGGCAGGTAGTCAGCCACCCATCTACAGCATGCACATGAGCCCCCCGGTGCTCCTCACCTACGCTGTATGTTGTTTCCCGGCACCACAGCTGACTGGGTGAAGAGAGTCCCGTGCCCACGTCCGGGGCACACGTGCTCAGGTGTAGATGGTCCGGCGGCCCAAAACCGCCGCAGCAACCTCGCGACATGCAGCAGGGGCATTCGTGGCTCGGAGGATCCAGCCGAAAGGCACAAGCGGTGATGGCGCGCCCCTTGTGCAATCGGGCCGACATGCGGCCTCCAGCAGGGAGATGTCAAGGGGCCCAGGCGGCCGACAGCATGCAGGGACGGGACCGCCCGCCAGTCACCTGTCCAGGGCCCGCACCAGGGACCCCCCGCACTCCTCACCACCTCTCAATGCGCTGTCCCGGTGCAGCAATCGTCTCCGACCGGATGGTCTCTAGCTCCCGCCCGGGCCACCAGCGAGATTGCGCTCGGCTGCGCACGCACTCGAGGAGCGGTCGCAGGGCAGGACTCGCCGCTAGGCCCCAGCACACATCCTCAGCGTCCGGATCGCCATGCTCGCCCAAGGCAGGCTCAACTGGATTACGGTGTCAGGGTCACCGCGACTTGGGCAATTATTGCCCTGTGGTTTATGACTCTAGCTGCAGCCAGAGCAGCGATTTCTTGAAGGATTGTGCCGTCGGCCGGCGGAGCTTGGTTAGAGCGCGGCCATCTTAGTACCAGGCAAGCTCTGCCCCGCGGAGCTATCATGTTCTTAGGCAACGCGAATTGTGCCATAGCCACTGAGCGTCGTCGCTCCTTACTCATCAAGGTGGATCCCAAGCTTGGGGATCTAGCGGATTCGGAAGCCGGAACAGTGGCCCAGGGAGGCCTTTTTGGGGACCCATTCGTTAAAGAATTGGGAAAATTCGTCAACACCTTTACCTCCCTCGACAAAGCACAGTCCACCATCAAGAAGGTTTTTCCCCGGGTTTTCCGAGGGGCGGTCGAGGTAGGGGTCGCTTGACCGGCCGCGCCTCCAATCAACAGCCTAGAGGGCAAGGCTCCAACAGAGGCCAATATCAGGACCAGTCCCGTTTTGGCAACTTTTACCCTACCGGGGGTCGCCGCGGCAAAGGACGAGGTTATCGAGGAGCTGCAACCTCTTCCACCACCGGTGAGTGTCCTTCCTTCTTCCCACTTAAAAATAGGGGGGAGGTGGGGTAATTTTTTCCAGGCGTGGACTTCTGTCACAGGGGACCCGTGGGTTTTACAAACCATTCAGGGCTTCCACATAGAATTTCTAGGGGACCCCGTCCAGCGGACCAGACCCCGTCCCATCCAATTTTCCCAGCAGGACATTTCCTTGGTAGACGAGGAAGTTTCTTCCCTCTTAGCCAAAGGAGCAGTAGTTCCGTCTTCACTTCACCCCAAGGGTTTTGTCAGCAATTTATTTCTGGTGGACAAGACAGACGGGGGCAAGCGTCCTGTTATCAATCTAAGCGAATTCAACGAGTGGTTGATCTACCGCCACTTCAAGATGGAAGGCATCCATCTTCTCAGGGATGTTTTACGCCCTTCGGACTGGATGGTTCGTCTGGATCTGAAGGATGCTTACTTGGTCATTCCGATTCCCCCCCCCCACCGGCGGTTCCTTCAGTTTATTTGGCAAGGACAGACTTTCGTGTTTGCCTCACTCCCGTTCGGCCTGTCATCGGCCCCTTGGTGTTTCACCAAGGTCCTCAAGCCAGTGGTGGAGTGGTTGAGAGCTCGGGCATACAAATGATTGTCTATCTCGACGATCTTCTCCTGATGGATGCGTGTCCCCTCCAACTTCAGCATCATCTTCAGATGACAGTGAATCTCCTCCAGAATCTGGGGTTTGTCATCAACGAAACGAAGTCTATGCTCTCCCCGTCACAATGTCTGACGTTTCTAGGATTCGTGATCGACTCAAGGTCCTCCACTCTCAGCCTCCCAGCAAGGAAGATCTCAAAGATCCGCCACAAATTAAAGCGGTCTCTCACCAGGAGCCAGGTATCCCTCAGGGATCTCGCTCGGATAGTGGGACTGCTCTCAGCCTCTATCCAAGCCATTGTCCCGGGACATCTTCATTATCGCGCTTTGCAACGACTCAAAGCACTCCATCTGCGGAAAGGGTGTCCCTACTCCCACAAGGTGGTCCTTTCCGAAGAGGCCCGGGAAGAGATCCAATGGTGGCTCCAGCACATGGAAGCCTGGAACGGCCGAGCAATCTTCGGTTCAGCTCCAGACTTAGTCATAGAGTCAGACACCAGCACAGTTGGTTGGGGAGCCAGGTGCGGCGATTTTTCTACGAGAGGGTTGTGGTCTCCAGACGAACGCAAATTACATATCAACTGTCTAGAACTTCTGGCAGGCTCCTTCGCAGTCCATTCACTCCTCAGTCCTTCTAAAGATGGACAACATTTCAGCTGTCCGCTATATCAACCATTTGGGAGGAACGAGATCCAAAGCCCTCTCCGATATGGCCGCCGGCTTCTGGCAATACTGTCTGGATCACCACGTGTCGGTGACGGCGGAGTACCTCCCCGGACGGGAGAATCTGGTAGCGGATTTTCAATCCCGCCACTTCACGGATTCAAGTCTGTGGAAGCTGGACACGGACATTTTTCAGAGGTTGAACGACCTTTGGGGACCCTTTTCAATAGACCTGTTTGCCTCGAGGCTCAATCACCAACTCACTCGTTTTTGCAGCTGGAGACCGGATCCGTTGGCAGTGGCTACGGATGCCTTTCTCCAGGATTGGAGCCTGGAAAGGGGGTATGCGTTCCCCCCCTTTGCGATGATCACTCGAGTCACAGCGCAGGTCAGGAGGCAAATGGCGGAACTGGTGATTCTCTCCCCCTTTTGGAGATCTCAAGTATGGTTTCCAGTTCTTCTGGAACTTTCCTGGGATTTTCCAATCCTACTCCCCCTATTTCAGAATCTTCTTCTGAACACCGACCGAGTTCCTCATCTTCTAGTTCTGCGGAACTCGTTACGACTTGTGTCGTGGCGGATTACCGGAGATGCTGGGAAGTCCGGGGCCTTTCCGCAAAAGCTGAGGAACTCATGTCCAAAGCGTGGGCTGACAGTACTGTCAAACGCTACAGATCCGCTTGGGGCAGATGGTCCTGTTGGTGTAGGCGACGGAGTATCACCCCCTGGGACGCAGATGTGGTTTACGTCCTGAATTTGTTGGCCCATTTAGCCTCTATTGGCCTGGCCTACTATCAACACTTTTCGTTCGGCTATATCAGCCTGACATTTGCTGCTTAATAATGCCCCTATCGGGGAGCATCCTCTTGTCTGCAAACTTCTCCGGGGTATTAGGCTTTCCTTGCTCCCAGAACCATTGTATTCCACATTATGGGATGTGAACCAGGTTCTTAACTTGTTTTTATCCTGGCAACCTAACCGGTTTTTGTCAAGGAAAGAGCTCTCTCCCAAGCTGGCGATGTTACTTTGTCTGATTTTTTGTAGACGCCTGTCCGATGTTAGAGCTCTGGACATCACCTCCAGGATGTTTACACCATCTGGAGTGACCTTTACACTACATAGACGGACTAAGTGTCATACCAGAGTGATCTCTTATCCAGAGTTCCCGGACTCTCCCAAGTTGTGCGTGGTCCGCTGCTTAAAAGCTTATTAAGAGATGACAGAGGAATTCAGGCCTCCAGGAGAACGCCAACTTCTCATTGCTCTCCGCAAACCTTTCACGGCTGTTTCCTCTCCTACCATAGCCCGGTGGGTTAAGTGGGTTATGCAGGAAGCAGGCATAAGCCTCAAAGATTTCAGAGCTCACTCAGCTCGAGGAGCAATGGCCTCGAAGGCATTCGGCTTGGGTGCCCGCGGCAGATTGGTCCTCGGACTCTACCTTTAAGAGGTTCTACTTCAAGCCAGTGCTGGACATGGCTCACCTCGTGGTGAGCAAGCTTTGAACTAGCATAATCCTCGCCTCCAGTCCTGACATAGAATGAAAATGTTCCTAGCTATCGTAACGGAAAGTTTCAATTCTATTAAGGACTCGGAGGCAAGGATTATCCTGCCCTAGGGATCGCTAGAGGAGGTCCCACCCCGTACTACAGTAAGTAAATCAGTTTGGTTTCTGCTTTCCATGGAGGGTGTAGCTCCTTCGCCATTCTTAATGCCAATGTTACTGTTATTGCTGGCTGGTTGTTGTTGTTGTGGATCGAATCTTAAACTGTTCTGACCATTGATCCATGGTTTCTAAGTTAAGTCTGCCGCATTGTATTATGACTGTGTTCATCAGACTCCTTCTGTGAATTGATGATCCCTTTGTCCTCGTAGGTTCGGATGCGAATAAACAAGACGCATGAAGAGTTACCGGCTGACTTCGCGCAAAGAAAGAGGAGGAAGGGCCAGTGAGGGCAGACTATGTGGACGTTGGAGTATTCTGATTGAAGGACCCAGGACTGTTCCAGATTGGACATTTTTTGTTTGACTACAGATTTCCCTAGGGTTCATGGGAAATGTAGTCTGTTGTTCTAAATGGCTGCTGTTTAATAAAGTGAAGAGAGAAGGCATAATCCTTGCCTCCGAGTCCTTAATAGAATTGAAACTTTCCGTTACGATAGCTAGGAAATTTTTCATTCAACATCTAAAAATGTAATGCTCTCTTGACTATGCTGGAAAGTGAATCTGATGTTGTGTTCATTATTGTTCAGGTGAGCGATGAATTCAAGAAGCTTGGGAGTGGAACCAGTCCAGACCATAAGGCAGTCGTCTATAAATCTGCCCCAAAAAAGGATCGAATCATTCCAGTTACTCCCTAGTGTACTCCAAATCCATTGTTCTTCCAATCTGCCCATAAACAGGTTGGCATATAAAGGTGAAAATTTCGAGCCCATAGCCACCCCCTGTTTCTGTTTATACCATCCTTCCTTAAAGAGGAAAATATTGTTGTCAAGAATGAGTTTTGTCATCTCAAGTAGCATTTCCCTGTGTTCCCAAAGGGTGGCCGATCTACGGCTTAGAATATGGCGCAAGGCCTCTAGTCCCAAATCATGCTTGATACTTGTGTACAGTGCTGTAACGTCTGACGTTACTAGTGTCTTACCATCCTCCCAGGTGATGTCTGTGAGTATACTGAGAATATGTTTCCTGTCTTTGATATGTGATGGTAAGTTGTGGACCAATGGTTGTAAGAACGTGTCCACATATTCAGAGATTCTCTCCGTCGGTCCCCCTATGCCTGATATAATCAGTCTGCCCGGGGAAAATGGGAGATTTGTGTGGATCTTGGGCAGAGTATATATGCAGGGGTACCTAGGACAGTCTACCAACAGGTAGGTATATTCATTCCTGTCCAGAAGGCATTGGTCATGCCATCCCTTCAGCCTGGAGTTTATCTGTTGTACGAGGGACCAGATGGGGTTGTAGGACAGTGCTTATTAGCATGTTGAGTCATTGAGCTGTGCTTGTATGTCTTGCTCGTAGTCTGAACTGTTCATTAAAACCACGTTGCCTCCCTTTATCAGCTTCGCATATTGTGATCTCCCTATCCGACTGTAGTGCATAGAGTGCCTCCCTTTCTCCCTTGGTAAGATTGTCCCCTCTGTTGGTAATTTGTGATCGTGTGTCAGTATGTTTGTCTAGGTCAAGCAGCACCAGTTTGTGGAAAATGTCCAGATTACTACCAGCCGGTAGCTGTGGTGTCCATTTCGATTTTTCTTTTAGACCACTACTCGTGTTGATGTCCATATGTATGTTCAAATCGCTTAGGACTCTACTCATTGTGTAGGGGTCATCCTCATGTTCAGATATAGACAATAGCATCCTTGTATCCTGTACATCCTGTATGGTTAAATCACGGCAAATTGCGTCAGAGTAAGTTGTATCAGGTGCTTTATTTGTAACAGGATTAAGTGTAAAGAATTTTTTCAATTTCAGTCTCCTCATATATTTAAACAGATCTATCTTCGTTTTACAAATATCTCCTGCATTAGTAGGACAAAATCCCATCCCTTTCTGTAAGAGTGAGTTCATGTCAGCACTAATGGGTTTGTTTGTCAGTTTCATTACAGTCACATCATTCAGTTCTTCTTGTTCCAAGACCTCGTCTTCATGTAACCTCTTTCTTCCTGCGCCTCTCCCTCTCTTACCCCGCCTCGTCCTCCTGGAGTAAAAGGACGTTTGTTTGTTTCTCGATTCCCTTTCTTCATTCTCATTACTTCCCTTAAAAAAGGATTCTCTGAGTGTCTATCATTGCTACCTCCACACCTTTCTTGTTCGCTTTCACTGGTGTGTGCCGTGTCCAGTGACGTGGAGCTGGAGCTGGCTGCGATTACCCCGCTTGTTTTTTCAGTTGTTTTGTTAGGAATAAGATGATCATATTTCCTTGCAAATGTGCCCATGTTGTAGTCTGTCTCGTCCCTTCTGAGTTTCTTTGCCTTTCTAAACTTAATCTCATCCTGGTGTTTCTTGATTATCTCATTAAGGATAGCGTAATTCTTATCTGTAGCCTCAGGGATGTTTAATTCCCTGATCTCTGTTTCTAAGCAGGTGATTTCCCTCTGTAGGTTTCTTACCTTTCTATCAGTGTTCTCGATGAGGATATCCATTAATTTGTTCGAGTTCTGAGAGAGTTCTTTTTCCCATGCAGCTAATAGGTCCTCATCGAGATCATCAAAGGTCGGGAAGATCTGTGATCTGAGGCCCCTGGGTACTCTCTTTAATTTGATATATTGTTTTAGTGTGGCCCCATCCCATCATTTTGACGTCTCATTCTTTCTTAGTTTCTCCAGCCTCGAGAATTAGCTTTTTAGGCCCTCATTACGTGGTGGATCTCCACTAGCCATAGAGGCGCTTGCTCCTTGCACTTTGCTGAAATTAGTGAAAAGGTCTTCGGCTTCTCTGTCCCTATCCATTCTTGTGATCTATCTAATTATCTGTTCCCACTGTAACCCAGGCAGCCACCTATTCCGCAAACGTTAGGTAAATAGAGCTGGTGGTAGACAATAGGTAAATGGCGCTCTTAGGTTATATCACATATATCATTTAGTTATAGCAAAATCTGGCACGGTGCATCAGGTAGGGAACAACCACCACATCCCCAAGAGTGTGGTCATCAGACCACTTCCATACAAAGAAAAACAAATCCTCTGCACATGTTTCGAAAGTATAAGCATAAGTTTGTATCCATGTATCACAGTACGGCATGTCTTGTATTTATCGAAGTCATTTATTCAGGTTCATCTGTAAGCGCAGTATGTTCTGTACTTCACTTGGTCAGTTTCTTAGCCAACACGTGTTTCGTCGCTGTTACATGGGATTACCCCGCAACTTCTTCAGGGCTAAGGGAATACATAAACAAGTGCTTGTTCGTGCGTACATTGGTAGTTTGTACAGTTGTTTATTTAAAAACATTGTTGTCAGGGTGACTGTAGTGACATAAGTGGGTTTTTGGTTTGAAGCTATTACTGCGTGGAAATCCATGCGGTGACTGTTGGTGTACATGCAGGTAGTGCAATGGTTGATAGTGCAGCTATATAAGCATGGGGCAAGAAAGAATAAAAAAAAAAACCAAATTTTGATATTTTCCATCATTGTGTCCATCAGTACTCTTGATATTACCGACTCAGTCATTAGGAATCCTCCTTAGTGGGCAAGGTGTACTAGTGAGCATGCAGCCATCTCATTCACGTTTCAAATGATTTATACGCAGTGCACCCTCACACTATTAGGTTTACATGTGCGCATGCCGACTGTAATGTGTGCTCAAATGGTGCAAATACCCATATATTAGGCTGGGATACGATACCTATGGTCAGTGTCTTGTGATCTCTATGTATCAGAAAAAGCATAAAAAGGCATGTCAGCACGTGGTTGACAGCTCATTCATGGATTAGTTTGTATCAGTTTATTAATTTGGCCAATGTCGGGTCCCCTACCTTATTTCCGGTGATACTTCCAGCCCGAAAAAGGTTTCTGTATGTGCAATATTGATCCGGGAGATATCGTCTCCTGTGGTATATCTTTATCCTTATCCCTCAGTATGGCGCGTATGTTTGCTGTATCTCAACCTGCTGCCCGATCCTTTAGAAAAGGTTGTTGATTACAGTCACTAATGCCCAATGGCCCAATCCCTTAGTATAGGTAGACAGTTGCACTCTCCATTGATTCTTTCTAATGTGCCCTGACTTAGGTCTTAACGAACACGTTGGGCGTTCCATACCGGCAGGATTGTTGAATAGATTGGAATTCCTGTCTCCGGCGAGTAAGCCGCTCGAGTCCGCTGTGCTCTGTGAAAGGATTTCCCGGCGTTGCTATTATTACGGGTAAGCGAAAGCGGACTAAGCCGGATCCCATAACTACATGGCCGCCATCTTTGCGTGGTGTATCTGGACCCCGGGGGCATTTGAGGTTTGGACATCCAAGCCAATGGTAGTCAGAGTGTAGTATGTAAACAGGGAAAGTGAACCCTGATCTATATTACTCTTTAGAGTGAGTTACGTGTAGTGCGATAGCTATAGTCGGCATGGTGGTGCGCTACAGTGATTAGGTGACATATGTGACACCGTGATTGCAACGTTTTTTTTGCATGACAGTGTTATACAAAACATTGTTTTTTTTAAAACAGGTGAAATATTCTCAAGCAAAACTTTATCAATACAATAGATAAGAACAATCACGCTCGGTCTCGATTTTTTTGGTGCATACATTGGGTGAGGTATATTATGTGGTAGGCATTAGTTTACCTATTCATGATCCCATAACCCAAGTCTGGTTATATACGGTTTCTAGATATTCATAGGATGCAGTCCCGTTATTCTAATTCCGTAACTCTATTGGTAAGAGTTCATTTCTTAGGCGGGTGAACAAGAAAATGATATGTTTGCTGATATTAGTTAATCGTATGTCCAACAGATTTGTTAGTTGGCGTTCATCTAATAATAGCCTCAACATAAAATAATTAACATAACGGAGACATTATATGGCCCCCGAAGGTACATTCGTACGGTACATTGTTTCAATGTTTATGTGAGCTATATCCATAGCATGTGAGAATGACAGTGTTTGTTCTGGGGTTTTAACTCTTATACAATTTGGTGTATGACATTGTGTAATACACATTGGTTGACTCTTTGCCATCCCAAGTCCCCAATTCTTTATATTATATTATATTATCGTGTCCCATGTGTGAGCCAGCGTTGGCAATGTGGCTCCTGTTCTGGTGTATATAACACCGGCTGGTCAGTCAGTGTTCCAGATCTATTTGGGGTGGACCCCAAGTACACTCGAAATCACAGCTCGCTCGCTAATCACCCAGAAAGTATTGAAGCTCATGGTCGGTGTTCAAGCCCTGTTCCACACTCTTAAGTCTCATAATCCATAAGGCCTCCCTTCTCCTAAGTTGTAGTTCCCTATTGCCTCCCCTTGGGTCCCTGGGTGTAACATCAAAACCATAGAAGGAGAAGGTCCTGTGTGTGTCTTGGGATTTGCATTTTGCTATCTGTGTGGCTATGGGGTATCTGCTGTCCCTTTGCTTAACAGCCCTCATGTGTTCCCCAATACGTTCCTTGAGACTTCTAATAGTGCTCCTGATGTATCTTAGTTTGCACTTGCACTCATATTTCGTGTAACAAGTGATGTTGGTGTCAATTTTATACAGCTTGTTATTAGGTCCCACGAATTGTTTTTTTCTTGTCTACTGCCCATCTGCACAGTGACCGCATTTGAAAAAGCCCAGAGTGTGTTGGGTGAGCCAATTGGGTGAATGTTTCTTTTTTGGGCAACTTGGACTGAGAATATTTCTCAGGCAGAGACCCCTGCGGAAGGTTATCTCAGGCCTGGATGTTGTGAAATCCTGCAGTGTCTTATCTGCCTTCAGTAGGTGCCAATGTTTCTGCATACTGCGTGTTAGCGTATGGGCGTGTTTATTGAAGTCTGTGATCAAGCGTACCGTATTCGTTTCTCACTTCATTAATTTGTTTATGAGAGTATTAGGTCAGCTGACCTTGGAGATTCTCTCTATAGCACTATGTACAGTTTCTTTGGCATATCCTCTGCGTGAGAATCTAGATGCCATGCTTTGTATACAGTCATTAAAGTCAGATTCTGTGCTGCAATTGCGTCTGGCACGTGTGAATTCGCCATATGGGATGGCATTAATCAGATAACTGGGATGTGCGCTTGAGGCATGCAGGGTTGCATTGCAAGCAGTGGGTTTCCTAAACAGTCTGCTCTGAATCTTGTTGTCCAGTATAAACAATTCAACATCTAAAAATGTAATGCTCTCTTGACTATGCTGGAAAGTGAATCTGATGTTCTGTTCATTATTGTTCAGGTGAGCGATGAATTCAAGAAGCTTTGGAGTGGAACCCGTCCAGACCATAAGGCAGTCGTCTATAAATCTTCCCCAAAAAAGGATCGAATCATTCCAGTTACTCCCTAGTGTACTCCAAATCCATTGTTCTTCCAATCTGCCCATAAACAGGTTGGCATATGAAGGTGAAAATTTCTAGCCCATAGCCACCCCCTGTTTCTGTTTATACCATCCTTCCTTAAAGAGGAAGATATTGTTGTCAAGAATGAGTTTTGTCATCTCAAGTAGCATTTCCGTGTGTTCCCAAAGGGTGGCCGATCTACGGCTTGTTGTCAGGGTGACTGTAGTGACATATGTGGGTTTTTGGTTTGAAGCTAATACTGCGTGGAAATCCATGCGGTGACTGTTGTTGTACATGTAGGTAGTGCAATGGTTGATAGTGCAGCTATATAAGCGTGGGGCAAGAAAGAATAAAAAGAAACCCCAACTTTTGATATTTTCCATCATTGTGTCCATCAGTACACTTGATATTACCGACTCAATCATTAGGAATCCTTCTTAGAGGGCAAGGTGTACTAGTGATCATGCAGCCATCTCATTCACGTTTCAAATGATTCATACGCAGTGCACCCTCACACTATTAGGTTTATATGTGCGCATGCCGACTGTAATATGTGTTCACATGGTGCAAATACCCATATATTAGGCTGGGATATGATACCTATGGTCAGTGTCTTGTGATCTCTATTCCTAATGATTGAGTCGGTAATATCAAGTGTACTGATGGACACAATGATGGAAAATATCAAAAGTTACCGCATGGATTTCCACGCAGTAATGTATCTAAAAAGGACATCTACTAATGGTTACTTTTAAACTCCAGGAGCTAATCCTCTTGCAGCCCAAAATGTCCCAAATTGATCCTATTATTCATCGGCCTCTGAAGCTTTGTACTCATTGTGATGGCTGCCAGTCTATTGATAAATTGAGTTTGACATCTATTTGGATTTAAATGCAGAGGGACCTTAGTGTCTGTCAGCTGGATTTCAGCACTAACACCCCTTTGTTACCTCTGGCTCTCAAATGTACGTCTTCTTAAAGTTTCCAAAGATAAAACAGAATGTGCTGTTGGATGATCCTCGGATTATCTGGGTTCAGGTCTTTGGAGGTTTCTACTGCTGGGCATCAGAAGCATTAGACAAAATTTGACTCCCAAAAGAAATTATAAAGCTTGCTTTTCATCGCTGTGATATCTTCTTCGCTTAGTCACAATCCTCAGATACTTTGACAAAGCAACACGATGGCCCGAGACGGTGCACAATGACCTCTACAAGCATGCATTATCATGACAATATCTGATCCTATCATTTGTCGGATGTTTTGTGCTTTTTCATTGCAAAATAATGGAACACTTTTTTTGTTCCACATGGGCCGCATGCCTGTGAAGTACCATGATAAGTCTCCGTACATTGCCTTGAAAGGTAGCAGTTGAATACCTTCTTTCAGAAGTAGGAGTGCACCCTCTTGGCAACAAAATAACCCTTGAACACTAAAATCGAGGTGAGGTGAAACACTGCAGCTAGCAGCATGCAGCAGTCCCACTAGGGACCAATACCTGCATACTGTAAGTGCTAACGCTGCCTTGTCTGAGCGCATCCCACCCATTGAAATGGTTGCTTTTGAATGTTATGTAAGAAAATAATGTATCTGGCATGAGTCTATGTTAAAGATTGGAATCATTTAATCTGAAAAACAACTTTTTAAATTCTATAGATATGAATGTTATGTTTTTTTAAAACATAATTTACTTTGATAATAAGGGTTGTACATCTTTGTCAAATATCCCCTCCTTTTTGCCATGCTTCCTCACCTTGTGTCCTTTCCTGCCATTTTAGGAGACACGCTTTCCCACCTCTCCTTCTGTGCATTGCGGTCTCATATCTCTTTTGACTGTGCTCAGTTGTCCAAATGTTTCACCTTTTCATATTTGTCTTTCTCTTCTCTTTTTCCCCTCTATCTGTCCCTACCTACTTTTCTTCATCGTTATGCTTATTGTTCTCCTTCCAAGATTTGACTGATCTTTTCCCCAACTATGAGCCAGAAGGAGTAAATGCTGCAAAAACATCAATCTATTACAGTTCTGTTTGCCTTTACTTAGTTGTTTGGCAAGAAGCTGTTCACTTATGCTTGGTTCTTTTGGGTCTTGCTAGAGGCAGCTTTGAATATCTAGGAGAACTAATGTTGATACTTTAAACAAAGCTCATGTAACTGGGGTAGCACAGAGAGAGAGTAGCCCTATTAATTGTACAGTTCTCAGTCCACTCCCGCTTCTTACCCTGCCATTGCTCACTCTGTTCATTCCTGCTTCCACTGCGCATCACTCCCCTCACCTTGTTCCTTCCCCACCTCTCTTCCTCACCCCCATCATCTACCCAGACCTGCCTCACCTCCCTTCTCACTTGCCCTGCTGTCTAGAAGAACAGCTACAAAGATGTACTTTTTGTAGCCTGAAGGCAGTTTATAGAAGTGTTTGGTACTACCTTCCAAAACCCTCCCAGACCCTCGATAATGGTCATCTCCTTCATAACCCAGCACTGGAATATTTATTTAAGCCATTCAAAACAAACAAATATTAAACATTGGGAAGCGACGTTGGCCTAATTTAGTGCAGCCTACTACAGAGAGCACTTGTCTCTTAATGGAGGGACTGCTAGGAATGACGTAAGATACTGCAGCTACTACAGAAAGGACTTTGGTCTCATTGGATGGACCTCTAGTTACAGCCCAATGTACTGCGTCTGCCACATCAAGCAACTTCTGTCTGACTCAAGGGACATCTAATTACAGCTTTAGGTACTGCAACCTGAATTGGGGAAGTGCCGCCTGCTGCTTTTCAAGGACATCGGAAGGTGTGTATTTGTTTTACGAGACCTTTTCTCCTTGTTAATTTAATTTATGGGGAATTGACACATTTTAGTATTTGTGGCAAATAGTGGGTTACTTTTTATAGCTTTTTTTCAGTTCTTTTACTGGAAGTCTGTTGGTTTATTGTTTTTTAAATTAGTCTAGTAGGTGGTTTTCCATCATTTCATTTTGAATATGTTTTTTCAGTCATGGTTCTCGGAAATAATATGTGTTTCCACTTAATAAAGTCACTGTTGATGGCAAAACAGCAGTCAATTGTATCAACTGGGATTATTTAGAATAAACATTAGACCAATTCAGGTGCATCAAGATTTTGAAAGTCTGCTGTGGACATTGTACTTTGATGCTACAGCAGCTGATTCCGTGTTTGGCGCTAACTAGAACCTGGGAAGTGATGGCATTATCAAAGCACAAAGTCCCAAACATTAAACAATGAAATAACTACCTGAGAACATTTATGTTTTAACAGTATACGGATTTTGGTGTCTATTCCAAATAAAACAAATGTATACTTTTCCAGCCTTGATGTCGAGTGCCTTGGAATAAGAGGTGGTATTTATGCCACCAGTTAAATATATATATCCTGGGGTTTGGAACTGGTGCAATAAATTGCCACTTTGGTTTGAGCTCCGGATATTTACCTCGAGAAAACAGAGGGGAACTGAAAATCTCCAGCCCACTCCTAAATGTGACAGCCTTGCAATCAGAGGTTTGCAAGGATTCTGCAAGTTAGCGCAGGACTCGCTATCAAAGACTCAGTCTAATGGATAGATATGGAAAACAATTGAGGACATTTCATAATGTCATTTTGAATCAAAGAAGTCTTACCTTTATCTAAAAACTATTTAAAAATTATTACCTACTGTACCAGGTAAAATAGTTTATTTTTATCTATAAAAGGACAGCTAGTAATGGTTACTTGTAAACTCCAGGAGCTGATCCACTTGTAAAAATGAACGTTTGTGCCAGATTATTTGCAGGTAAAAATCTATTTTTATCAGCAATAACCAAAGTAGTGTTCCATGGAGCTATATGGCTTTCTAAGGCTGTTGACACATTTTTAATCAATATTTAATAAGGCATGAACTACTCTCGTCCAGAGCCTTGTTTAATAAAACTATCATACTGTGAAAAATCAGGAAGTATACCTTCCTCCAACACCATATTTCACAGTTGTGCAAGATGAAGTACAAAATGATCAGAGATCTTGTTACAGTCAGTTTTCAATAATGAATTTAAGATTAGTGAACTTAGCTGGCAGAGCAGAGTTGCTTCCACATTACCCTCCAGTCAAAGGTTTACGATGTTCTCCAAAAGCGCACCAGTATAATACTAATTTCTTAGATCTCCTTCTAGATCAGACATTCTTAAAAGTACTAATAAGGTTTTACTCCCGTTTTGTCACTGCAGATTAAGAAAATCTCTCTCCTTAAAAACCTGAAGCCCATTGTGTAAACATTAACATTTGTTTTATAGATATCAATGTTTTAGAGTACTGTAATGTATTTTGGGTGGCATAAGCTAATGTCTCACTGCAGTCTTGCTACATGGTTGCCACCCCATCTGTGCCCTCATTTAATTTGAAATAATACATTTTTGCCTGATGAAGGGCATTCTCAACTTCATTCACAAAAATATGAATTGCCCACAGGTTACCTACCTTTTCACTTAATCTGTTCTATCTTGAAAACATATTGAAGAGGTTATCCCAAAATGAAGGGAGCCAGTGACAGAAACTGTAATGATCTATTGAAACTGGAAAAGTCGTAGAAAATGACATTATGACATCATATTTAAAAATAAATATATGCAACAATAAATCACTTACAAGGTAACTTATTAACTGCAAGGAAAAAAGGAAGTAACTGGCAATAAAAACAGGTTTAAGGCTTGTTGAATAAATATGACCTCATGAAAAGCTAATTGTATTCAGGTTCCTGTAATGAAATGCTATGTGAAAAATGCAGTCCACAGGTAAATTAGGTAGCTTAGTTGTAAAGGCACGATGCTCAAAGCAGTTAGGAAAAGTGCTTCAGAGAGAAATATAATTAGGGGTCGTGTTCAAACTATTCCCAATAGCATTGTTCAGTCCTCCTTTTGGTTCAAAATTAATTCCATTTCCTCTTTGTTTCCTCTTTGTTGAGAATTTGATTGCCTTTGCCACTTCTCTTTGGTGTAGAAATCACTGATAATGTCTGCCAGCTTAGACCATCTTCGGAGTGGTTCATTTGTGAGATATGTTCGTCAAGCGATGCTGTGAGGACATTACACTTGAGTCTACTTCTATGTTGGCAAATGAATATTCAGTTTTTTGGGTGGTCTAACCAATATCTGCGCAACCACAAGGACAGAAAATCGCATATTTCACATTGTTAGCATAGCAACTGGAGAAGCTCTTCAAAGTCAGACTGGTGGCGCCATATGAGAATTTCTTACTTTCAATCACCAGGGGACAGACACTGCATGGACTGAAATTTGTAATGTCCCAGTAGGGGTAGCCTACCACACAGGTTAAAAATTGTGAGGGGTACTGTTGTTTAGAAGTGCAGCATGGACCAAATGATCTTTGAAGTATTTCCCTTTTCTGAAAGCAAATATTGGAGTCTCAAGAGCCATGTCACCTGCAGCTGATAGAAGACAGAGGAAAAAGGCACCATGTGGGGTCTCTAGAGGGATACTGGACATAACTCATGGGGATCTTTCTCAGTTTGTAAATAGACAAAGTCTTTCAAAACTGTTGAAGTAGCACCAACCACGGTATGTGAATGTGAATAAAGGACACATACTAATTTTAATGGTGAGAATTTGATACCTGATTACCAGCCTATGTGGATTTCAGTATATTGGAATTACTACAAGAAGAATGCCCTCATGCATGAATGAATATATAAGAAGCCTATGATAGGGGAGGATGACAACTAAATTGACCACCCATTATAAAGAATACTAACAAACAACCCAAGAATGGACTACCTAGAAGAAGACATCAACCTTTTGGTACACTCAAACAATCACCCATAAATTTGATATGGGAGAACAGAGATGTATCTTCAGACTATCCAGTCATCATAGAGGCTCAACGACAGCATGGCGTGGCTTGGTATGAGATAACCTCAGTTCCCATAAACTTATGGGCATTGCTTGCTAAATCACACTGTAAATTCTACAGTACAAATTGGTACTTTATGCTACTTCTGTTACATCTGTAACACTCACTCACTCTTTATTGTTTTATTTTCCCAATTACAGACCTTACTGGTTCTGGTGTGTGCTTTCGATATTGTAACTACTTAGCTTGTCGCTCCCTATCAGTGATAGAAGGTGTAGATATCTGGTGTTTTGAACTCTCCCCAACCTGTCATCAGGTAAATGCTGTCTATTTGGGGAATATTCTGTGCATTAATAGGCCTCTATACGAAGATGCATTTCTATAGAATTGTTTGTTCTACAGGGCTAGTCTCTTTCTCTTTCTCTCTCTATGTTTCTCTCTCTTTTGTCTCTCTCCCTCTCTGCGGCACACCCATGCATCTTACGAGTTTCCTGACTTCCAGCGGTCTCATGGAGGTTCTTACTCCATGAAACTGCTGGCTGTCAAAAAACAAAGGGGGCCCTACAGGGCCCCACTGGTCCCATGCATGTTGGTGCATGCAAGGGGGGCACATGCTGTGCAGCTCTGTGTGCATACACCCCCAGTTCCTGCACGGCATGGGCTTCACAGTCCATGCCATGCTGGAACGCGCTGGGGTGGTCCTGTGGCGGTGCAGCATTAAGGCTCACATTTGAGCCTTTTTACTGCACCGCCGCAGGATCGCCACGCCACCTGCCCACCAGACCACAATTTCACTCGTAATCTGGTGGGTGGCAGCCCTGTTTGGCGGTGTGGGAGTGGGGCGGTGGCATGGTGACCCGTTCCCACACCGCCAAACTCATAATTGGGCGCTATGTCAGTAATTCATATGTAGTAGGTGGGAGCATATATTCCTAGAGACCTTTGGTGCCACTATTCATATCTTTCTCCAGTCCCTGTCTTTGATGGGTTAATCTATGTCTAGGGCCTATCTGTGTCTCAAGCTAACCAGACTGGTCTTAAACTGTTCCACCAGGCCCTTTTGCATTAATGTTACTGCCTTTCTTCTATCATTCCTGCTGCATAGCTTTTTCAGGTCCAAGTGAACAGATATTTCGTTTTGCCCTACAGCCTTTTCAAAGGGGGTTCGGATCAAGCTTTGCATCAGGAGATGGGCTATTGCTGGAATGCCATTTCTACTAATCAGATTCTCAAAATCTATAATCACTTCCCGTTCACATAACTCTCCACAGCATTGCCCTTTCTTTCACTAGGCAGTGTTGTACCCACCCCAGCCCACCATGTTTTGTCCACCCTTGCATGCTTTCTATTGGCAATTCTGGGGTCTATGTTGTTTTCACATTCGGTCTCTGGCCTCTTTAGAGGGGATTCATCGTCCATGCCTTTCCTGAGATTTAATAGTTTAACAACCAATTTCTGGGAGTCGGGCTGTATTGCCATTTTGCTTGTTGTTTCCTCCTTGTACCCTTCTAGCAATATAGTTACCCACTTTAAAGAGTAAGTTATTGTTGCTAAATGATTATCATATGGTAGCCAGATAGAGGGACTTAAACCCTACGAATAGGCAAAGTGCTTATTTCTAATCAATTTAAAGTATACTTTTACAAAAGCATAAATTGTGTTTGCATAAACAGTAAAGTGAAGGAGCCAATATATGGCTTAATCCTTCTCCATGTGTATTTTATAAGGCATGCTTTGGTGCAAACAGTGTATGCTCTAGAGCATACATAATCTTACACTCTCCCAGTATTCCGTTATTTCCAGGACGGAGGAGCCATTTACGAGCAATAAACTGTATCCGGGTTGCATCACGTGTTGTGGAAACGTCACACTCGTTTGGGTGTTGTCCTATAATTGTCTTTGTGCAAAACACCTGACAGCATCAACTCAAAAATACTAATACCGAACAATTGAAACTCTATAAATAATTCTGAATAGCGCAATTGCACACAGCTGTATCTAATATTCCATATTTATATTTCTGGGATCACACAGTTACAACTACAAAAGTGGCATATGACTGTTCAAAAATAACGTCTTAGGATCATCTCTTTGCTGAAATACTGGCACCGATAAAGGTCTGTCTTCAGTTTCTGGAATGTGTCTTCACCCTCACTTCAAAATCAAAAACCACATTCCTTCTCATTAACTTGTCAAACCCGCTGGTAACATAAAGTATTACAAAACAATGGGGAAACCCAAAACTCCGTTGGACCTGGGTCAGGTAAGTTACAGAAACACAATTGGTCCAAACGAAAACTCTTTAAACATTAAACATCTATAGCACCCAGAATAAATGATTCCGTATACCAGTTTTGGAAACTCAATTTCATGTTTTTTTTATACCAAAAAATCAATTTGTACATCATATTGTATAATGGAAAGGTGCTCCAAAGCAAGTGGATAGAAGCAAGTGCTCAGAGGAGTGCTCGTGCAAGGTTGGGAATGGAAGGAACAGTGCAATGAAATTACAATATTTACAATGAATAAAAGAGAGAAACCTGTCTAACACATATTCTATATAAATTTTGCGTGATCCACCAACAGTCGATACAATAAACTAATTGCCATTACCAGTCCTTCTATCCACATTGGGGTCGAAACGTCGACTTTTTCACATCAACCTGTACTTCAAGTTTCAGCCACCCTTAGATAATGGCAATTTGTTTACTGTATCGACTGTTGGTGGATCACGCAAGGTCGTTTGGACCAATTGTGTTTCTGTAGGATAACATAAAGTAGGCTGGAATACATTTTCAAAAATGTTTTATCTCAGGAGTCTGTAAGCATCGTTCACATTCTTTTGTTAGACCCATTAGTGAATATTCGTACTCCGGGGTGGTCCATGGCTATTTTTCCAGGGGATGCCACCTGTAATACATGAACTAGGGTTCCCTCTGGCTATCACCTCTGCGCATGTGCAGGCTGTGTGTGTGTGTGTAGGGGCAGGAGACATTAGTGGACCTGATAAAGCATTTGCTTTCAGGGTCGCCCCTCAGTTCATTAAGAGCTCTTCTATTCAGCAGCGACCGGCACACAGGCCAGCTCCGACGCGCTCCGAAACTGACAAAATTGCGGCCGTAACCGCCGATTCTGAGGTGCACGACACGGGGGTAACAACAACTCGCGCACCAATTCAATTAAGGCAGAAGCATGTTCGGTAGACACCGCCGCCCGTAACAGAGATTGTCGCCATGGAAAGGCATACGGTCTTTGCTGTTGGGGGCCCGTTGCGGGCTCCCCAAGATGTTGGGGGAGTGGGGGGTGCACATTTGCGTGCACAAGGTGGCAGGCACCGTGCGGTGCCTGTCACGTTGTGCATGCAAAAGCACAACATGCATATATGGCATTGTGGTGGGTGCTGCTTACAGCACCGCCCGCCGCAATTCAATATATGCGGGATGCCACTGCCACCGTGGCGGTGGCATCCTAATGCCTACAGCGGGACCGCCGCTCCTCTGGCAGACGGTCCCATTCACCGTTACGGTGGCGGGTGGACTTTGTCCGCCCGCCATCGTAATGTGCCCCCTAGTGGTTAAATGCAGCGGCCTGGAAAACGTGTTCGTACTGGCGCTATATTGTACCGGATGCCTGCATTTTTCCAAGAGGATTTGAGCAGGCAAATGCTATACGGATAGAGGGCTGGCTGCTGCACTGGGCGCTGACCTGGGGGGAGGCACTGACACTGAGGGGGAGAGGGCCCTTGTGTTTAGCAAAATTTAAGATTTAAAAGCACCTGCTGCAGAGTTCCTTCCTTGGCCGTCCAGGTTGCAGGTAGCAATACAAATGTCAAGATAACTCTTGTGATTAATGCTCCTGTTGGAGAGGGAGATGGAAGTTTTGTCTAGTGGCAGTTTTTACTCGCCATAAAGTAGCGCAGAGGGTTAAGTGCCTGCTGCATAGAACAGATCAGAATTTTATGTCGATAGCTGAGTGGATTAGTAAAGCCAGCCTTTACCAGCATTTTAAAACAAATGAAATGTATGTGAGAAAAGGGCTATGGAGAGATAAGGGGCACTTTTGCCAGATGGTAGTGAGGTCATGGGGGGTACACAAAAAAAGATTGTCGCACAGGGCACCCCCCAGCGCTAAAGCTGGCCCTGTACGGGTCTATGTGAAAATTGTGTTTGTCCCATCAGGGCTATTTGCCAGACTGGAATGCTGATGATCCCTCTGTCATCCACCCCTAAAAGCAACCCTCTGGTCCTTAACTTAGGGGCTTACCCGGCATCCCATAGGATCAGTCCAGCAACCCCATGTTCTCACAGTTTTCCCCTGCAGCCATTCCCACCCTCTGCTCTATCGAGTTTATATTGTGCTCAATACCAGACCTGCAAAATTCCCCTCTATGAGAGCAGGACACCTTCCTATAAATAGGAAGGTGTCACTGGAGGCTACAGGCTGCCTCCAACTGTTGCTGTCAGAGGAAATTAGAAGGGTTTCATTTTGCATTCTATGCATCTGCTGTCAAGGCAGATCAGCAACACCTGTGTTTACCCATTTGGCTCTGTTGCCAAATGCCTCAGGCAGCAAGATTTCTTTTGTCATGCAATTGTGTAGATGCCGGGAGTCCAGTTCACAAAAATGTCCATAAATCTATGCATTGTAAACTGCCATCTTCAGTTTACACAGATTTAAGCATACTTGTCAAATCACAAAAGCCTAAAGAAGTAGAAACGAAAATCCATTTACATCATAGACTGATTGGTGCACTTCTTGCGGCCCATAAACATTTTAGTAGAGGTTGTATAACAAAATATTGTAGCCAAAAATATCGAAATGCAAAAACTATCATCCAAAAATGTATCGAAGACAAAAATATTGTTTTCTCAGACTTTGTATGTAAAAGACAAAATATTGAGTACATAAATGTAGAATTTTTAATATTAAACAGTATATTAATTGTAAAAATATAGTTACTTAAAACTAAATCACATTAAAAATTATAATATAAACCCTAAAAAATTACGGGGCACATTCATCAAGCAAAATACCGGTCACAAACGGGTCGATTCGCAGAACCGGCCCCTTTGCGACCGGTATTTTGCTATTTGGGATGCATCAACCCAAAAGCAATTTGCAAAATAGGTAATCGCAAATTTTGCGATTACCTATTTTGTGAATGCAGTTAGGGAATCGCAAATTGCGATTCCCTAAATGCGATGCATTATGCATTGCATTATTGCGTTATCGCATTTTGGAATCGCAAATTACCATCAACTTCAAGTTGATGGTAATTTGCAATTCCTTTGAAAAATGCAGTTGTGAAAGTGCATTGCAGTGCATACACATGCCCTTAGGGCATGTGTGTGCACCACATGTGCATACTTACCTTTTTTGGGGTGCATCAGGGTGGCCTTCTGGCCCCCTTGCACCCTTGAAATTGCATGCGCAATTTGCGAGTACCTCTAGGCCCATAGGAATGAATGGGAAGCCATTCCTTAATAGCGAATTGCAATTTGCGATTCGCAATTAAGGAATATGTAGGAATCACAATTTTTTTTTGCAAAACCTACATGCGTAGGTAATTGCGACTCCTTAATAGCGATTCCTTAATAATCGCTATTAAGGACCCGCAATTCCTACCTTTGATGCATGTGCCCCTACATTTATAAATTGCAAACGTAAAATAAAATATATACTTTAAAATATATGTATAAAATAATAAATATAATACATAAATAAATGCAATTCCGAAACAAATATTTATAATAAAAGAAAATATACCAATATTAATTAACAATAATTAAATCACTAAATATCAAATATTAAAATTGTACAATTATTAAAATTAAAAAAATAATTTATTAAAAATCTAATTAAATAAAAGTAAATAATTACCAAATTAAATTAAAATCATTTATACATTTAAATCACAAAAAAAAACATCTTTTAGAAATTCACAGAATATAATTAGACTTTTACAGGTCAAATTTACAATTGCCACTCCAAAGTAAGCAACAGTAGGAGAAATCTTGGACTTTGGAAGTGTTAGATTTACTATTCCCACTCTAATATAAACAACAGTAGGGAAATGTTGGAATTTGGAGGGGGCATAGTCACTATTCCCACTACAATGTAAACAACAGTAGGGAAGGTGTTTTGACTTTGCAGGGGTCTGATTTACTATTCCAATTCGTACTTGAGCAAGAGCAGGGAAAGTGTTGTATTTTGGAGGGGGTCAGATTTACGATGCACACGCCAATGTAAGCATCAGTAGGGAAAGTGTTAGAGTTTGGAGGGTCAAATTTATTATTCCCACTCCAACCCGAGTAACAGTAGTGAAAATGTTGAACTTTGGAGGGGTAAATTTACCATTGTCACTCCAATGTAATCAACTGTAGGGAACGTGTTAGATACTGGAAAACCTAAATTTACTATCCACCTTACATTAAAAAATATATATGCATTAAAATTATTAACATAAAATATATGAAAAAATATAAAAAATATATTTTAACACTACAAACTTTAGAACAGTAAATGCTAATTAAAATGAACACATTAACAATTAGGAATGGAAAGAAACATTAAACATATTTAAAATTAAAAACATTACTTATGCATATTCGAAACATTTCCGAACCTACTATCACAAAAATTCAACACCCACGAAAAGAAATGAAATTTATGCTTGAAAATGTTTAACAATACACCTTAATTAACCAAATAATACTTAAATTCAAAATGCAACAAGTACTTTTTAAGTACGAAATACTATAAGAAATTCAAATCAGTTAATATATAAATTATCAAAATACATTAAATAATTTACAAAATCAACAATCTTATTAACCAATTACAACAATTATATGTACCAATATCTATTAAATACATTACAATTAAAATAATTTTCATAATTTTAATCAAGTTAAAAAATGTAAAAAATAACTTACCCCATAACTAGTCCCCTAAAAACCCAACAAACCGCCAATAACTGAATTCAAGTGAAATAAAAAAATCTTCAAAAATAATAAAGAATCAAAACAATTAACTATGCTAAAAAATAACACACATTTAAAATTAAAATAGTAACAGCCTACAAAGCAAAAAGTAATAAAACACAACCAAATAATAAAAAATCCTATTACATAAACTATGTTAAGAAAACACATAATATACCTAGAAAAACAATCTTCTTTCCATCTATTTTCTGTCCCATGATATTTTTGACATCACAAGTTGTTTTAGATTTTATTTATTAATTTTGCAGTTTCCAAACAAGATATAAAGAGTTATTGCATATTTTGATACCATTCAAATGACCCTAATAAAGGCCCTGCTATATTTCCTTTTTAGAAATCCCAAATAATGAGTGAGGCTTGGTGGGGATAAAGTACATCAAACAGTGCTATTTAAAGTGCATCAAAAAAGAAAAAGCACAACTATGAATAAAACGTGATTGCATTACATACAGCATATTAAATGATTAAGGTCTGATAAAGCCGGATTCCACTCTGATAATTTACTAGGAACCCTCGGTCGACTGGACCTTTTGTTACCTGCTGAGAAGTGTAAAGGGGAGAAACAACGTATTCTTAACAAGCTAACATGCATCAGTTTAATCAAAGTTCGGAAAGGATCACTGACTCCGAAGTTCAAGTTTAGGGGTTTATTACAAAACCAAAAATAGCTGAACATACAGACACCTCAGAACGAGGTTGCAAAAATACAAAGGCACTAATACAAAGTCCATCCTTCGCACCAATCTAATTCGGTATAGCATAAAGAGAATGAGCAATTCCAGAAATACTAAACAAGCAATAACTGCACCAACATCTATATTAGTCTTCATTGAAATCTGTAAGGAAAATCCGTTAGTCTATCCCTACACTATTCTAAAGGGGCATCCCTGCTTAACTTTACCCAAGCACGATCATGAAAAGGTGTCAGCTCGTGATGACTTCCTCAGAAGTACACTCACGTTGTAAAAAGACCGTCTAAGTCTGCATCCTAAGAATCGATCCCTTCCTTTTCCCTCTCTGCTCACTCTACCTCTCCTCAATCTGCTCCTGCTCAATCTGCCCTCGGGGCACTGTCCCTAATACAAAATGGACATTCAATAGGCCCGCCCAGGTAACGCCCAGGTAACACCTCTCCTGGCCAAGCACCTCTACTAGGTAGCTTTCCACTAAAAGTTGAACTCGGTCCAACGACGGTTAAAGTGTCCTTGGGTCTCAGGCTTCTTCAGCGCAACTTTCAATTATCAGCATTCCTGGAGACTTTGTAGCGGATCTCCTCCATACCTAACTCCTAAAACAAAAGCATTATTCTAACTAACGAAGACGATGTCCTTGCACCTGCAATGAATGCATGAGAACAAAACAACCTTGCACGCAGATGAATTTCGCTGACTGTCTCCAAATGAGAGCCTCACCAGGGGAAAATACATTTCGGGCCTACATAAACCAGCTAACATAAGGAAACGAATAGGCCTTTCTTAACGCGAAGGAGTAAATACTCCTTCAAGGCCTTTAACATCAACTTAAACACTCATTAAAGTCCCATTTATAAGCACTACACTTCATCATTGTTAAACGCAATTAATTACTAATGCGTGTGCAACTTCGACATGATGCACGTTTAAATCTAATGCATTACATTTCCTCTAAGCTACTTCATTAACATTTGTAATGAACATTAAAAGTTACACATTTCCCTCTAAATGCCACTTTACGTTTCTTGAGTGGCACAACTCAACTTAACATTTCATTTACCACTGATTATTACAACGCGAATTCTAACTAATGTTAGCGCACACATAAGAGTATAGGCGGGTACGGACTACTCATGGATATAGTGTACCCCTACAATTTTCAGAATATCTTTGCGCTCTATCAGTTCCCCCCTCTGATGACTAGTGTCATCAACAAAATCACATTCCCTGGAGAAAGAACCGACCTAAACAGAGCTCGTAACCATTCTTCCCTGTCGGAACCTTTCCAAATTCTTGATATTTTCATAATGACTGTCCTGCAGTCTAGTCATCCTTACTTCTCTTGCCCTAAGGGACCTTTCGACTTGATTCGTCTTGTACCACTTATAAGCCCTCACAAAACCCCATAGGCAAATCACACAGACCACGATTATAAGGATAGGTCTCAGAATGTAACCAAGAATACGTTTTCCCAAGCTCGCAAACCAACTCCCCACTTTACCAAATCCCTTTCCAACTTTCTCCCAAACGCCCTCTTCAGTCAGATCCTGGATTTCATGATGGATTTCAGTGATGTTACTTATATACTTCTTCAGATCTTTACTATTATCTGGTATATAAGTACAGCACTCTTGCACTTTCAGCATTTTACAGACTCCGCCCTCTTTTGCCAATAAGACATCTAAAGCAAGACGGTTCTGCATCACCATTGTCCTTATCGACAACATCTCTCCATCCACGAGCAATAGTGATTTAGCTGTATTCGTCGAAAATTTGTCCACAACAGTCGCCAATTTCCTAATCTTCACATCATTCAAAATCACTCCTAAACCTGGTATTACAACTCCAAAAATGTCTCCAATCACTCCTCCTACACTTGCATCTCTCCTTGCCCTAGAATGTATTCCTCCTTCGAGGTGTCCTAGCTCCTCTACTTGGTAAATCTTGGGGAAAACAGCTGCCAGGTAACAAGTACCATACCAATTGGCAGGCAATCTCAGATAAGCGTTTTTCCCACATACGAAGTATACTGTTGGCACCACTTGTACCGGACCCTGCAAAAAGTTCTTTGCTGACTCTTCCATGGTGAAAACGTGATCACACGCACTCTGTCCCACATAAACCTTATCATAATAGTTCTGGACACGTTTCACACACAGCTTCCCTTTTTGCACCAGATCTAACGCTATAGGGCCATAGCTCCCTTTCGCTCTGTGAGCTAACTACTCTTTTGTCCAATCTAATGGACTATCTCCAGTGTTACGTGTTTGTGTTAGCTGTCTATATCTATCTTCTACCTGATCTACAAACTTCTTTTCTATCTCTGTTAGTGAACAGGTTAGGTTATGTCTATGTGCATAAGCTGTATCTAGTGAGGCAGTCGGTATGAAATACTTCCCAATTCTATCTTCTTGCTTGTAATAATCATACTTATTCAGGTGCTTGTATGCTGGAACCTCTGAAAGTACCACATCATAATTGGAAAAGAAGTATTCATAATGACCTCTCCCATAAAACATTCTAAGCAACAAACTACATGAGATCCCATAAGTCAACGGAAGATGATGATATCTAATGCCCTCATCCACTGATGCAGGCAATTGCATACACACATAACAATCACTCACATCCATCGTTTCAACGTATTCATATAACAGCTTGGCATACGTGTTAAGCTTAAAATCACTTCTAGACAAATCTACATGCAATCTACGACTATTTTGATCTAGCATAGCCTTTCCAGCTCCTATGGTGCCCTCTTTCTTGCTAGAAGTACTAGGTGTAGGAGTCCCTTTCACCTCCAGTGACTTCTGGCTCATGTGAAATAGTAACTGACACTATAATAACTATAACTTTTGAAACTATCACTCCCACTATGAAAGTATCTATCACACACTTAGATCTACGGTTCGGATTTCCAGACTCCATTTTCTTGTTAGTCGTTCAATTTAGAGGATACACAAAAGTCTCTTCTTTCCACCTCGATTTGCTGCTCAAGAGTTCAAGCAAAGTTCATTGGAATTCTGGAAATTCGTTCAAAGTTCAGTTTTTCCGGGTTTTATCTACACAGTCCGAAAAGACTTCCCTTTCCCTCTTTCTTCTTCTATTGAAAAAGCCCTAAATTTATTCTTCTTCCACTCGGGCCTAGGTTATTTTCTTTGGAACACCTATTTACAATGCACATTTCATTCACAATCTACGATAAGTTCAGATCCGATTGCAGCTAAAACATGTTGCAAAATCTCAAGACGAACATCTACTAGTTCATGAGGTGATGCTTCAAATCCAAACGTTGGGAAAACTAATTTATGCAATATCAGAATTCGCACCTTGCTCAAAACTGGAGGTTTTGGGACCGTGATTGTCAGCACTCCTTCAACTTCGAGTCCTGGAACTATCAGTCCCACATCAATTTTCAGTAGAGGATTCCTGCTGATCACTCGCACGGACCTCAGCCTCCCGGAACTCACTACTCCCGGCATCAGTTACTGCGTAAGTCCACTCCGGGGCAGCGTATCTCTGGCAAGGCACTCTCGTCCTTCTTGACCTTCTTGGACATTCTTGGTCTTGCTCTTCTTCACTCACTTCTGATTCTGATGTCTCAGACACAGGGGCGAGATCTCTCTCAGGGGCCAACCTCAGATTCAACCTTCTTTGTCTTTCAGGCCACGATTCTTCTGTTCGATTAGCCCTTTTGCCTTTCTCTCGAACCCTCTGCGCACCACTTCCTGCGGCTGAGTCTGACTCTATATTACCCGCAACGTTACCTTCTTCCTCAGAGTCAATACCTGGGTTGTGTGTAGCGTAACCCTCCTCAGCCTGGTCTGGTGAGCAACCAGCTTCGTCAGCAACCCTCACAGCTTGGCTTGTCCTCTCTCGTGGCCCTGCCGCCACAGCTGGATTTTCATTCACGAGAGGAGCTGTTTCTTCCAAGGGTTCTGAAACTCAACGAGTATGGGAAGCGTGTATCCAATTCGGCAATCCTCCGCACTTCACCGCTGTGCTCCTTACCAGTATCACCTGGTAGGGGCCTCGCCACCGAGCATCCAAACAGCTCTTCCTCACGTGCTTTCGGACAAGCACCCAATCTCCCAGGCACAAGTCGTGGCAGAGATCCCTTGAAGCCGGAACAGCAGCAGCTTCCACCTGCTGAGACATAGAACGGACCACATCAGCTAGTCCTTTGCAGTAATCAAGGATTAAGTCATCAGTGATGTTTATCAAGGCTGAATACGGTATTGCTGGCAATCGCATCGCCCTCCCCATAATGATTTCATTCGGGGAAAGACCGGTCCTCCTATCTGGGACACTGCGAACACTCATCAACGCTAGAGGCAACGCATCAGGCCACTTTAGAGATGTAGACGAACACACTTTCGCCATCCGTGCTTTCAAAGTTCCATTAATCTGCTCCACTATCCCAGAAGCCTCTGGTCGGTAGCTACAATGAAGTCTCTGATCAACATTTAAAGCCACGCAAAGCAATTTCATGATCTCACTGTGGAAGTGTGTTCCTCTATCCGACTCCAATGAAGTTGGAAAACCGAACCTAGGAATCAACTCTCTCAACAGTAGCTTGGCCACTGTTAGAGTATCACACCTTCGTGTTGGGTAAGCTTCCACCCATCGTGAAAAGACACATACCACCACCAAAATGTACCTCAGTCCGTTACACCTAGGCATTTCGATAAAATCAAGCTGTATCCTGTTAAAAGGTCCTCCTGACCTCCCAATGTGACTCAGGGCAACCACAGTTTTCTTTCCAGCATTCATTTGTTGGCAGGTAACACACCTATGACACACTGCTTCAGCAAACGCACAAAACCGTGGATTGTACCACGTTTGTCTGAACACTCGCACCATCGCATCTCTCCCTAGATGTACAGCACCATGAATTTGCCTTGCCATCGGGCTCAATAGGTCATCTGGTAACACTGCTCGACCATCACTTGAAACCCAAATTCCAACGTCTCCTTTCTCACAACCTGACCTGATCCATAGATCCCTTTCCTGACCTGGAGCTCCTTCCTGCAGGCTCTTGAGTTCCTCCCAAGTGTCTGCCATGGCTAACATCATGTTGAGCTCGGTTCCTTCTTGGCTTTCTCCAGTGTAATCTCCAGTAAATATGCACCCTTGTTCAGCGCAGAAACATGCAATTTTGTCTGCGTATTTATAACCAATTGAGACAAAATCCGTCCCCCTCCCATGTGCAGCACATTTTACCACTGCTATCTCTCTGGAACATTGCAACGCTTCTAACAGTCGTCTCACATAATCTCTATTTCTGATGGGAGATCCAGATGAGGTCAAGAAACCCCTCTGGGACCATAGCTGTCCAAAGTCGTGAACCACACCAAACCCATATTGGCTGTCGGTATAGATGGTGATTCGGATCTGATCAGCTGCCAGACAGGTGCGAGTCAAAGCAATGATTTCAGCCACTTGTGCGGAGTATACTCCTTCTAGGCAAGCAGCTTCAACCACTCCAGTAATGGTACACACAGCAAATGCTGCTCTCAAATGACCCACACTGTCTCTGAGACATGAACCATCGACAAAGAAAATTTCATCAGGGTCAGACAGAGCTTCATCAACAATGTCGGGTCTTGGTTTGGTGCAAAGTTCAGTCACATCAAGACAGTCATGGTCTTCACAATCTTCATCATCTACATTTGGCAATGGTATCAATGTAGCAGGATTTAAAACAGAACACCTTTTCAGAGTCACATTCTCCGCGGCAAGTATGACTTGCTCGTAGCGTGTGAGTCTATTGTTTGTCAGGTGCTGTGTTTTAGTCCTTGTCATCAACAGTTCAACAGAATGCAGAACGTGGACAGTCAAAGGATGACCCATAACAATGCTTTCACACCTTTCTATGCTGACACCTGTTGCAGCAATGGATTTGAGACATCCGGGCAATACTGAAGCTACTGGATCTAAAGTAGCTGAAAAGTAGGCAACTGGTCTACGGACACCTCCATGACTCTGAGTCAGGACTGACAATGCGCAACCTTCTTGATCACAACAGAACAATGAAAAGGACTTGTTGTAGTCCGGCATTCCCAGAGCCGGAGCACGACATAAGCCCTCTCTCCACTCCAAAAACGCAATCAGACAGTCATTGTCCCATGGTACCGGATCACTCACATCCTTTATGCGTCAGTCTCTGCAGAGGCTTCGCCTTCAATGAGAAGTTGGGAATCCATTGGCGACAATAACCAGCCATTCCCAAGAACATTCTGACTTCCTTCTGAGTGGTGGGCACAGTCATGTTCATGATCGCCTGAATTCGATCTGGTGACACTTTTCTCTTGCCTTTCTCAATTCGGTGGCCTAAGTACTGAACCTCACTGAGACAGTACTGCAACTTATTCGGGGACACCTTGTGTCCATTTTTCCCTAAATGATTCAGTAAGGCAATCGTGTCAATCCTGCAAGCATCCTCCGTTTCGGACGCAATGAGGAGATCATCAATGTACTGCACGAGAACAGAATTCTGTGGCAGTACAAGACTGTCAAGATTCTTTTTCAAGATCTGGTTAAAAATTGATGGACTCTCTGTATACCCTTGAGGGATACGACACCACGTTAACACACGATCTTCCAGATGGAAAGCAAATAAAAATTGGCTCTCCTCGTGCAATGGTATCGAAAAGAATGCTTGGCACAAGTCAATCACCGTGAACCACTCGGCTTCACATGGAATCTGGAATAGTATCACTGATGGATTCGGTACCACTGGACAACATGGGACCACAATCGTGTTGACCTTTCACAGGTCTTGCACGATTCTGTATTTCCCACTTGGTTTCTGTAATCCCATAATTGGTGAGTTACATGGACTGCCCATTATCTCCTTAAGAATTCCCTGCTGAATCATGGATTTGATGACAGGCTTTATCCCTGTAATCGTTTCAAGCGACAGATTATACTGAGGTGTTCTCGGGAACTCAGCATTTTGCTTGACCTGGATCTTAACTGGCTCAACATCTCTGATCAATCCGATCTCCTCTCCTGTAAAGTCCCACACATCCAATGAAACAGAGTCTCTTAGGTCAAGTGGAAGCTCCACTGTTAACATAGGATACATCTCTATATAGAAATGCTGATTTGCAACCTTGAAGGTGGCATCATCATCATTTGTCTGCAATTCCACTCCCTTTGGGGTGCAATATATGGTACAATTCAGTTTGCACAACAGATCACGTCCTAGCAAACAGACTGGACTTGAGTCGCACACAACAAATTGGTGTCGATCTCGAAAAGTTCCTATTCTCACAGGAATCGGCTCGGTCAAAGGGCTATTCATCTTCTTATTTGCCACTCCTACTACTTGGAATGATTGTCCCAAGAGGGGTAGGTTGGGAACTACTGCAGATCTTACAGTAGAACGGATAGCACCAGTATCAACCAAAAAGGTGGTGGGATGACCGTCAACATCCGCCTCGACAAATGATCCCCTCTGGTCTACCTCTAAGACTGCCCCAAGAGTACAGTCTTCCTTCCCCCTCAGGCACCGTCATGCCAACGGGTCTGAGCTGTAATCATCACAATCCTCGAAAAGGGGCATCTGCTGGTACGTTCGATTTCCCTGTGAAATTCTTGGAGGTTGCGGAACTTGCACCTGCGGGCACAATGTTCCCCCTTGCATGGACCTGGGTCTCGTCACTGTATTGACGACCTCAGATACCTGCACTGTCTCTCCCTCTTGTTGCACTTGGTTCACTGGATTCGATCTACACTCGCGTTTCCAATGCCCGATTTTGTGACAAAAGTGACACGCAGTCGTCTTTTTCAATGTTGCCACATCCATCCCTGTCTTAGGGTCTATAGGTTTCCCCCTTCCCGGACCCTGCCCATTCTGGGTCCCTCCTTGATTGTTTCCCTGTCTTCTCCCTAATGTCCCTCCACTTGGCTGTGTCTGAACTTCCCTGTCAGCACTTTGCATCTGGACTAGCATTAGCTTATCCTTAAGCTTCCTGTGTTTCGAGTCCACTTCATCGCTGCAGTACCTGGCGTACCGCAGTATCCCGTCCACCGACTTGTTCTGCCAGCAGATCAAATGCTGCTGAATCATGAAGCTGATTTCTGATCTTAGACCCAAGACGAACTTGGAAACAAACTGTCCCATGTCTTTGGGGTCTAACGTGTCTAGCCTACTGTACTGCTTAAAGGCTTGTAAGAGCCTCTCGTAATATTCATGTATGGACTCTTTTGGTTCCTGAACAGTTCGATCTATCTTAACCCAATCAATGTCTTGTGGTGAGATTTTGGATTTTAGCCATGTAATTACTTGCTCAAACGTCTTCATGACAATAATGGTGAAGGACCATTAGTAACCAAATCCCTGTCTGGTTCGGAAGTTGGCCAATCAACTGCAACCTTACAAGCTGCCCACAAATCACTTGGTACCACAATATCAAACAGTGTATTCAAGTCAACCCACAACACCTTTGAGATTTTAACAAAACAATCGACCTGTTTGTACCACTCGACAGGCTTCTCCCTCAGCCGAGGTAATTCGTTCGTAAACGCTGCCAAATCACCTCTACTCCAAGGCACATGCACATACCCTCCGTTTTGTACCTCTCGCAAAGGAAAGTTCCCTACTCCTGTCATCCCCCCTCCTGGAGGCGGTGTCTCTCCTATACTCTTTTTAGTGGTTTTCTTTTTGGACCATCTTTCCTCCCACTTGTCAAGCATGCTCCATGCACGTTTCCCTACAATCAGTTCTCGAATGTGAGTTCTTAGCCCTATCACTCTCTTCTCTTCCAGTTCCTGGTCACTGTACTGTAACCTGTGACTTCCCTGCGGTGTCTTAGTTTTGGATAGATCCACCTCGTGTCTTTTTGCCAATTCTGTCAATTTCTCATGTGCTGACCTCGCCTTGCGGGTCACATCTTTTGCTACAAACAGCAACTCGTCTGGTCCATAAAGCTCTACTCTTTCCAATGGCAGGTTCCCACTAATTATCTCGTCTACCTCAGCTTTTAGTCTCATCACATCCAGTATCCTTGCTCTTATAGCAGTTTTAAGCATCCCTCGACTTAATGTACCACTTGATTCTCCATTCTCATTGTCCTGATCCTCACATCGGTTCCCTTCCGCTATATTCCCTAGGACTGGTCGACTTCCTGTATTCCCGCGATCCCACTCTCCTGTCATCCTATCATTAGGGTTTCTCACTGGTGGTTCCCACATCCTTATGTCAGATCTCGAATCGGCCAAAGACCTTGGTCTCGCCGTTCTTACCTCTACCTGTCCTCTAGAGGAGTCTGCCGTGGCTGGCAAAGGAGTACTTGATTCCATGGGCCTCGGAAGGTGACCTATTCCACTCACTATGCCATTCCCTCCAGAGCTAGTCCCTTCTCCTGCTATTGATCGTGCTAGACATCCATTTCCTGCCTGATCTGGGTCATATACTGACATTATGAGGCCAATGGCAACCGGTACTGTAAGAGCATCCGGTAGCCTTGTAACAACTGTAATTCTATTAGCTTCGATGCTTGTTGGTGTGTGTGTTCCCATCCCTTCTGTTCCTGTTGATATTCTTCCGACTACTCTCGCACTGGGTTGAGTCTGCGATTCTCCAGTTCCCTCCGTTGATACTGCCTTTCCCTCTACGTAATCTGGATTATATGGAGGTGGTCTTTCTGATAGCAATCTGTCTAGCAAGCTGTCATCTGTGTCACTATCGTCTTCCTCAACCCACTTCTTCTGGGCCTCTCCTATGTTTATCAGCAATGGGAATAGCCTATCCCCTTCTATAGTTTCCACCCTCCATCTCTTCTCCAATACGTCCCATCGCGCATCCTGGAACGCCCTGATTGACTTTTTCACCCTTTCCCGGCTTCTGTCTCTTTTTCTATCATGTGCTGCTCTTATCCATGCGTGTAGCGCCTCAAACTGTGTTGGTCTGGGTAAAGGTCGCAATGAGGACATCACCATTTTCAATTGGTGCAACACTTCCAACCTGAAAGTGCCATAACGCGGAAAAGTCAATTCTCCCTCATGTTCAGTCATTTTATGCCAATATTCGAGCCAAATTATAGTATGAAATCCCACATTCGTAGCCATATAATGTGCTGGGGTATCCTCGGGTGGAGCTTCTTCTCCCCCCCCGAGTAACCACTCGTCTGCCTCCTCTACACATATCTCGTAAAACTTTAAAACATTTCATGATAATCAATGTTTTCTTCTCTTGTTCTCACTCGACTTCCTGATGACAATCCCCCAATACCAGCGCGGCTTCACACCAACCGACCTATCACAGCGCGACACTCTCTGACGTCACTCTTCCTCCTCGTGCAACAGTTCCCCTCCTTTACAATTTGTCTCTCACACACTCATACATCTCTCTCATGCTCTGAAAGAACTGTTTGTCCACCAAACGACCGGACAGTCTCGTAATTGTCGACCTCATCTCTGGCAACCATCTGTCCGCGAAAGACCATACAATTGCCCCAGACTATCTGCCCATGAACGGCTGGACAGTCATGTACTTAATCGATAGGATCCAATCACTCGATGTTCCACATGCAGTAACCCACGACCTGCGTCGGTTACTCACGCACTCACACACACGTTTCCCTATCACCAGTGGGTTAGTCAACGACATCTCATGACTCCCACAATCTCTGGTCAGACAATTTCAAATCTGGGTGTCTTCTACACCACAATCTCTTATCCCGGGATATCAAAATCAAATCTCATGGACCGCACGAGTTCGGCCCGAAACCACAATCACTCAACTCTCATTCCAACTCCGCAATACATTACACAATCAAAACAACACCGCAATCTAACAGACACACATCCCTGTTCATACTCACTCCACCACAAACTGCTGTTTCCGCCGCACCATCACTCTCCGTCGGTTTCCATCAATGCCGTCGTCCTCCGCTCACAATCCACTGGATAACCATCACTTGGGCTCTATGGGGATTCAATGACTACCTCTCTCTACTTCTCCCCTTACTACAGAGGTAACCATCCTCTCGCTACCAACTGATAAAGCCGGATTCCACTCTGATAATTTACTAGGAACCCTCGGTCGACTGGACCTTTTGTTACCTGCTGAGAAGTGTAAAGGTGAGAAACAACGTATTCTTAACAAGCTAACATGCATCAGTTTAATCAAAGTTTGGAAAGGATCACTGACTCCGAAGTTCAAGTTTAGGGGTTTATTACAAAACCAAAAATAGCTGAACATACAGACACCTCAGAACGAGGTTGCAAAAATACAAAGGCACTAATACAAAGTCCATCCTACGCACCAATCTAATTCGGTATAGCATAAAGAGAATGAGCAATTCCAGAAATACTAAACAAGCAATAACTGCACCAACATCTATATTAGTCTTCATTGAAATCTGTAAGGAAAATCCGTTAGTCTATCCCTACACTATTCTAAAGGGGCATCCCTGCTTAACTTTACCCAAGCACGATCATGAAAAGGTGTCAGCTCGTGATGACTTCCTCAGAAGTACACTCACGTTGTAAAAAGACAGTCTAAGTCTGCATCCTAAGAATCAATCCCTTCCTTTTCCCTCTCTGCTCACTCTACCTCTCCTCAATCTGCTCCTGCTCAATCTGCCCTCTCTGCTGACTGAACCCACATCCCTCGGGGCACTGTCCATAATACAAAATGGACATTCAATAGGCCCGCCCAGGTAACACCTCTCCTGGCCAAGCACCTCTACTAGGTAGCTTTCCACTAAAAGTTGAACTCGGTCCAACGACAGTTGAAGTGTCCTTGGGTCTCAGGCTTCTTCAGCGCAACTTTCAATTATCAGCATTCTTGGAGACTTTGTAGCGGATCTCCTCCATACCTAACTCCTAAAACAAAAGCATTATTCTAACTAACGAAGACGATGTCCTTGCACCTGCAATGAATGCATGAGAACAAAACAACCTTGCACGCAGATGAATTTCGCTGACTGTCTCCAAATGAGAGCCTCACCAGGGGAAAATACATTTCGGGCCTACATAAACCAGCTAACATAAGGAAACGAATAGGCCTTTCTTAACGCGAAGAGTAAATACTCCTTCAAGGCCTTTAACATCAACTTAAACACTCATTAAAGTCCCATTTATAAGCACTACACTTCATCATTGTTAAACGCAATTAATTACTAATGCGTGTGGAACTTCGACATGATGCACGTTTAAATCTAATGCATTACATTTCCTCTAAGCTACTTCATTAACATTTGTAATGAACATTAAAAGTTACACATTTCCCTCTAAACGCCACTTTACGTTTCTTGAGTGGCACAACTCAACTTAACATTTCATTTACCACTGATTATTACAACACGAATTCTAACTAATGTTAGCGCACACATAAGAATATAGGCGGGTACGGACTACTCATGGATATAGTGTACCCCTACAATTTTCAGAATATCTTTGCGCTCTATCAGGTCCAAAAAAAACAGTCCCTTTTTTAGAAGTCTTAGATAAGCACCTAATCAATTTCTAAACTAAATTGCATGAAACAGTACTTTTTAAAGTTGAACAGATCTACTAATTCATATAATTGAAGTGCTTTCCATACAACGTTTTGCATAAAACATAGAGTGCAAATGATCTGGTCCGCATACATCTTTACATCAAGGAATGTAAAAAATGTTATGTCAATCAGCAACACAATGAGACCGAGACAAGAGACAGTGTACATAATAATGGATTCTACATTGGCATAGTCGGTCTACCACAATAAATGCTACACACAATGGCCAACCCACGTTCACTCCAGTTGATCAGAGCCTCTGTCGGTCCCCGAGACATCACCCTCCTGAAACCTAAACAGTAGCTGGGCCCATAGCATTATCTCATAAGCTACTCCCTCATCTTTACGTGACATTTTCAAGTGTTGCTCCTCCTCCGCCCCCCACTCCATTAGGACTTTCAACCAAAGTTCCAGAGCCGAGGCCCTCGACCCCAACCACCCAACAGCCATTCGACTCTTCGCCAACAATAAAGCCAATTGAGACAATTTATTAGGGATTTGTTGACCCTTTGGCCCTGTTACCACTCCCAGCAGACAAGCAAGGGTTGTTCTAGAGATCAGCAGCCCAGTGACTTTTGATATATTGTGGTAGGACCTGTCCCCAATACTCCTTAACCCAGGCACATTCCCAGGTCAGATGCAGAAAGGTAGCCCCAATTTCCCCGCACCTAGTGCATTTCGCTCCCCTACCAGGATCCATTATATTTAATTTATATGTACTGATATAAGTGCGATGTAAGAATTGAAAATGCAACAATTTAAATCTGTTATTGCACGACACTGTGGGCACCAATGCTGCTGCTTTCTCCCAATCCGGATCCGAAATGTGTAACACCAGGTCCCGGTCCAACGCTCCTCGAGCTGTACACCATTTGTGCGCCATGTCAGCCCTTAGGGCTCTGTAGAAGAAAGTGATCAGGTGTCTGCCCTCCCCCCACTGGTGAAGACCGTCAAGCACCGTGGAAGACCTTAGAGCAGCTTGGAAAATCGTCCAAACGTCCAGTGCAACACTTTTCAATTTGGCACATTGCAGGAAGTGCGCAGCACCAACCTCAAATGTGTCCTGGGGCTCGTGAAATGTGATAAACATTTCTTCAGGGTATATATCCACTGCAGCCTGGCATATACCCCTCCGCCACTGTTCCATGGACATGTCAGCATCTATATTTCTAAAGGGTGCCAAGTCCCAAAGCCTTAGCTCCCCTTTGAAGGGGACCCTATGAATTATCTTCTGTACTGCCCTCTGCCAGGTTTCAGCCATCACTCTGGCCAGGTAAGGGACCGAATGATCAAACCTCCCCCCTGCAACAATAATTGAGGTAAGAAGTCACCTCCCCCATCCGAGCCCACTAGTCGTCTTTCCCAATTATCAGTATCTGTACACCAGTGGGCTGCATACTGCAGATGAGCAGGATAGTAATAACATCCCAGATCTGGGACAGCTAGACCAAACATCCCAGATCTGGGACAGCTAGACCACTCTCCTCCATATCACGCCGGAGGGTCGCAAGCGCAACCCTACTGCGTTTCCCTGCCCAGAGAAGGTAACCCAACAGACTGTCAAACCTGGGAAAGAACCGCTCATGGAAATCTGGATGAGGTATAAACACCTTGGGAGAAAAAACATTTTCGTTATGGCGCCCTTCCGATCAAGACTAATGGAAGCCGATTCCAAAACTGAATGGAGCCCTCAAGCCCTGACAGATCCCTATCCACGTTCTGGATCTGATGTTGCACCTTATTATGCGTGACCCATATTGCCAAATATCTGAACCCACCCCAACTCCCAACAGAGACCCACAGAAGGCAAGGGCTCCAAGGGTCTACCGACTAACCCCCCCCGTGGAGACAAGAGTGACTTCCGGGCATTAACTCGCAGGCCTGAAACTGCACCAAAGGAATCCAGCAACCAGAGTAAGAGCGGGACTGACTCACTCGGTAGAGAGTATATCCCTCTGTTGGAGGTCTGCTAATCACTGCTCCAGGTCTTTGAGCTCCCCAATCAGGCATCTCCGGACTCCGCAGACCGTGCCGATGCTTACACCCCTTATTGCCTCCCTCTTGACAGCTCTAGTGGCCATGGTCCCCCAGTTTATGTTATGATAGGACTCAATCGAGCCCTCAAGGTCTACTCTACAGACCTGCTCTGTGAGGAGTTCGGGTGGCATGCACCAGGTCCCACAACCGCTCGGCCCATCTCTCCAAGCCAAGGTAAATAGAGTGGGAGCATGGTACGACAAGAACCTAGTGACATTTTTCACCGCGGTCAAGCGGGGGTGATCCAAACCACACACCAGAATGCAATCTAATTTGCTATGTATTGTGAATATGGGAATGATAGGTGTATTCTAATCCCCCTGGATGCAGGGAGTGCCAGACATCCAGAAAACCTAGGTTTTGCATAATCTGCCTGAGCAAAGCCACCCTCAATGGCTTAATTCCCCTCCTAGGAGGGGATCTATCAAGGTCCCCATCAAGGACACAGTTGGAATCACCGGCCCAGAGTATGCGGGGTCTCCAGTCTGTCCTCTAACAAGTCCTGTAATCCGCGAAAGAAATGCTGGTCATCCACATTAGGAGCTTAGGAATTAAGCAAAGTGAGCTCCCTACCATCCAATGTCCCCTATACAAGGATATAGAGCCCCTCTACATTCGCCTCACTGTAAGTATGACTGAAGGGAATCCCCAGAGCCACCCAAATGATCACCCCCCTGGCATAGGATAAGTATGATGCTGAGAACAATTGACCCCTCATTTCTTCCTCAATTTCTGTGTCTCCTCAGCCATGAGGTGGGTCTCCTGGAGACAAGCTATGTACACCCAGTGATGTATAAGAAACAAATGAACCCTATAACACTTAGTGCAGCACCGAAGCCCCCTCACATTCCAAGTAACAATGTTAGTGTGCTCTGCCATGGATCTGATAGATAACAGCGCTGAGCCCACCTACCACCCCTGCCTCACCGTGCCATCCCATGACACACCTCCCACCAGACATTCCCATGCTTCATTGATCACCTAGCACTGAAACAAAATAGAACATTGAGCCCCAAACTGCGGGGTCGACAATAAAAAGAAATAGATCAAATTCAAACCCTCCACCCCGGACATGCAGCTTTTCGACAACACATTACACTGCAAATCCATGACTTCTTGTGCTGCAAGGACCCGCAGCCTAACCCAACCCTCCCCGAACAGTGCCTACATCTGAAGTGGAGAGACCTCCCAACCAAACCCCAAATGCTAAACCAGATACAAATGACATATAAGCACAAGAGGGGGAGCATCAGCAAACAAGTGATGCCTTAATCAAACTCCATGACGGTGCCATTGCCCGTCCCAATAGTTAACAGTCAACAACAATGTCTCACACAGCTAGTTCACATGTAGGATCTACATAGGACGTAAGAGCCACCCACCTATCCAGAGCCACAACCTCCGAAGGAAGACTACTCCAACGTGTGGCTCCCACTCCAACGTGGGCAACCAACCTGCAATGAAGCGATGACGGTTAGGCACTGGAATAGACATCATAGCAACCTCCCAAAAAGCAATAAACATGAATTAGTCTCATCACCCCTGCATGTCTCCGCCCAGAGGGCAATCAGTGCAGCATCTCAGAACAGCAGAAAAAACAGAGGTTCACACATCATGGGATGCAACATCACTTTGCAGTCTCATTAGGCAGCAACAACTCTTCAATCAGCGATGAGGCCTCATCTGGACTCTGCTCTTGCTGGGCCAATGCCATGGTGCCATCCATTTGGATCTCCACCCTAGGTAAAGCATTACTTTCTGGGGACCGCCCACCTGCCGGAGCGGAGCTCTCCCCAACTCTCCAGCTGGGACCCTCCCCGGTGGGGCAAACCCGATGTGCAGGCCTCCAGGAGCCCGCAAGCTCCCTGGAAATCCTTTCCCAGACCTCCAATCAGCGCAACACATTGTCAAGGCTATCAAAGAAATGTGCTTTACCTCCTGCCAACACTTTAAGCCTCGCTGGATACAACAGCATGTAGCGCAACCCCATGGAGCGCAGCTTGGCTTTCACTTCCAGGAAGGTTTTGCGAGCCCCCTGCACCTTGTATGCATAGTCTGAAAAGACAGATATTATGTGGTTTTCAAACCTGGCAGTGTCGTGTACCTAGCCGCCCAGAGGATACCATCCCTAGCCATATAATTCAATATTTGTGCAGTGATTGCCCTGGGCTGAGCTCCAGGATGGGGAAGAGGCCCCAAAGCCCGGTGCACCTGCTCAATAATGAACATGTGAGACAGACCAGATGGTTTCAAAGTATTATGGATCCCATTTTCCAAAAAATGTTCCATCTCTGAACCTTCAGCTCATTCCAGGAACCCTAGTAAGTGGACATTATTGCGCTGTGATCTCCCCTCTGGATCCTCCTCCCATGCCTCCAGAGCCCCAGCCTGGGAAGTGATTTAAAAAAACCTGTCTCCTCAGGGTGGCAACCTCTGTCTACAAGCCCGCGATCTAGCCCTCCGCAACTCAGACTTTCTCCGAGACCTTACTCAGGTCTGTACGAAGCAGATTCACATCTAGGGCCACTGTCTCAATTTAGTTTTTTCAATGCCTGCCTCGAGCCCTGAATGGCTGCAAGTAGTTCCGCTCTTGAGAGCTCCTCAGCAGGCCAGCCAGGGGCCTGATCTGTCCTGCCAGAGGCATGATGCGTATTTTGCTATGCCACTGACCCTGGGGTTGCATATTGTTCAATGATGTTACCCTACTGGGCACCAGCCTGCTTACTCCTACCCATGGGGACAGATGATGAAATATACCCCACAAATGTCAAGAACAGGCGCACAGTACCCCCAGGCAAGGCCGTCTCCAAATATCAGAACAGACCGGACACTCACTCCTCCGCGACCAGGGTCGTCCAGTCAGCCCCAGGTGCAGAGAGAGGGCCCATGCACTGACAGATGAACTCTATCACCCGTACCCCGGGAGTATCACATCCAGGTCCCCGCACCGAAGTCCACCTGGGGCCCAAGAGGTAATCCTCAGTGCACAGGGAAGAAAACCAAAGTTTAGGGGTCTAGCACTGCTGTATATCACTCTCCTCATGACTCACCATATAAAGCTACAGGCTAGGTGTGCATTGCACAAGCAAAGCCCCCTCCCAAAAGGCCCAAAGTTAGTCTCTCGTGCTCCCAAGGCCACACAAGCCCACAGAGGAGCCAACTGTGCTCACAAGGGAACCCTGGTTGAAAGTTGAGCAAAGTTCAGCAAGCCGTTGCTTTTCAGGTGCCCCCTGTCAGCCCCCGGCAGCTACAGCAGCTCACCCCTCATGCAGCCCACTCAGTCCACTCCCAGTTTCAGGCCGGATCCTTTGCTGAGAGCTCAGGCCTTCTTCCAGGCCACAAACGAGGAGGAGAGAGGCTCACTGGCACCGGAGCACAGTGCAGTAATCTCCAGGTAGGGCTCACTCCCCGCCCCCGGCAGTAATCATGTCGCCAGTCGGATTGAGGCTGCTGAGGTCCTGCAATCCTGGGAGGCATGCTTGTACCTGTAGCAACTCCAGGCACCAGGTAGGCAGTCCTGCTCCCAATCCGGCCCCCGCTGCCTCACATCATACAGATTAGGCGGCTCTGGTGCACACGCAGAGGGCCTGTCACGTGGCTCTCAGGACCCGACTCACATATGCAGCCGCCATGGTCAGAATTCTGGTGATGTCAGCCATTAGCTGCACTGTGCTGACATGCAGGGGGGTAGAACACAGCAGCTTGCCACCATATAACTTAAAAAGTCTGCAGGATTAGCTGAGGCCTGCCGGGAGATCCCTAGGCCCACGTCCTGTCAGCCATCTTGCTTGGCCATGCCCCCCTCCATACAACATTTAAAACATTTCCAAACTTTAAAAAACTTCTTACCCCTTTTCATATATAAATATTCTTTATTATGGACAGTATGGAACTTGTTCAACTATGTTTAAAAGCCTGGTGGATCCTTAGATCTCTAATAGGTAGTTATCACTGAACAGGCTAGAAGAACTGCTATATATCACCAGCCTTGTAGGTTTCTGGTCTTTCTGTCAAATATCTAGAACTTCCTAAAAGCATTGACTTAGCATGCGGGACAACGGGAACTCCTAAAACCTCCTGGACACATGCTGCAAACTTATCGCAGTATCCCCTTAGCTTCTGGCAGCTCCAATCATAAGTTCCCAGGTGCCCGTCTTATTACATCTAGGGCAGAGATCTAGAATATTTGGATTCCAGTCATGAAACATCTTAGAAGTATAATAACATGGCCACAATTAGAACACCTGTATCTGTTTAAAATGTGCCTCCCTCCCTCCCTCAGCCACATTCAAGCCAACCTCCTTCATCCATTTATTTTGAGCATTACAAAATATTCTATCAGCATTGTTGTGACTAGTTAAAAGCCATTTAACTCATTGATCAATCTTCTATGTTAAATTTTTGGGGTTAACTATTTCCATCACTCTTTCCCTTGATTCCTTTATGTGAAGTTGAAGGCATTTCTTAAAAATGCTTTGGATTTGTAATTGCTTTAGGACATTCCTGGCCTGGGATGAGGATGATCTTATCTGACTTCCTTCCAAGGATAATAATTCATTATTGCTTATCCAGTCTCCTACCCTTCCCAACTTAACTCTTTTCTATTGTCTAGCTGTTTGATGCAGATCTGGGGGCATGGGATATTAAGAGGGATTGCAACATGTATTCACATAATGTTGATGTATTTCCACAACTGCTTTTGCTTCTGCTTAAATAAAATTATTGTCTTGTATCTAACCATCTTGGGATTCCTCTCATAAGACTTTGGGAGGCTTGGATATGATGGAGGCTCTTCCAACATTCTCCCTAAATATAAGTTATCTGCCATTCATGCCTTCAATATGCTATGCATTCTAGTATGCATAACCAAAAAGCAGTCAAATTATACACTTTACAATTTGGGAGCTCCATCCTGCCCCTCTTCCCAGTGAAAATATAGCTTCTGCCGACTTATATGTGAGTTAGCCTTGTTCCAGTTGAAGCTAGTGATCTTAGTGTTAATTCTTGGAAAGAATGTATTTTGTAAGTGCACTGAAATTGTCATGAATCAAAAATTCAACAAGGGCAGGATATGCATTATAACCATTGCCACCTTACCGACAATTGAGAATAGGAGCTTCTGCCACCTATCCAATTTATCCTCAATCTTTGTCATGAGGGGGGGGATGTAGTTTAACTTATATAAATCCTCCAGATGACTTGTGACCCTGATCCCCAGGTACCCAATGGGGTTGCTACTGTAGACTTCCTGAATAACTTCTGGTAAGTCCTTCACATCGGTATTAAAAAAGCAGCATCTCTGTCTTGGCAGTGCTTATTGTATTTCCTGCCACCACTGAAAAATTGTCTAAGCGCTCAACATTTTTTCCAATAACTGTCATTTTAGTTTTGGGAAGTCCAGTACTGGGGCTTGAAATGCTTCCACTGTCCTCAAGGCACAGGCAAGGGGTTCAATAAAAGCCACAAACAATTATGATGATAATAGGCATCATTGCCTAGTGCCCCAAGATATATTTATGGATGCTAACATTTTCCAAGTTAATGCCAGTTGAGCCCTGTAACCCTGATATATTTGGACAATCACTTTTTGATAAGCAGGACAAGGAACTTCATTATTGCTAAAGTCGTAAGTAAAAACTTCCAGTTCACCAAATCAAATACTTTTTCAGCATTCACAAGTAAATTGACTTATGGATTCTGGTTAACTGTATAATAATTCATGGCTTCAATTAATCAATGTGCATTCGAATATAATTGGCGAGATGGTACAAACCCATTCTGATATGCCGCTACTAAATCAGTTATTACCTGCAATATTCTCCAGGCTAAAACCTTCATAAAGATTTTATAATCTGTATTAAGTAAGGTGACGGGGAAGCATGAATGCACCTGCAATGGATTCTTCTCCTTTTTAGGAAAACATGTTAAAATCTCTCTCCTAAATGAAGGAGATGGGATCTCACCTTTAAGAATATAATTGAACAGCTCAGAAATGGAGATCCTTTAGATACTTAATCACTCAGAAGTATACCCATCCTCCTCCAGAGTTTTACATTTAGAGCTGCTTTACTACCTTCACCACCTTTTCTGTTTCTATAGGGTGAATAAGGTACTCACATCTTCTGTTGCCAGTGATGGAAGTTGGGCCAGGGTCAAGAAATGTGTAATAACTTCATCTGAGGGGTCTATACTTTCTTTTGATATTCTATGGAAATATCCAATAAAAACAGACTCTATTCCCTCTGTCTCCCCCTCCATTTTCCCTGTCTCAGGACTTTCTATTTTGGTAACATTATTTTTGACCATTCGAGTCTGGGTGCACCATGCCAACAATCTTCCACTAACTCCCCCTCTTCATCTTCTGTTGGCCGTAAGTGTGTGCACCTATGATATCTTTCTCCAGTAAGAAATTCTGTAGTTCCTTCTCGATTCCTTTTCTAGCTGAGTATCTCTGTTTATCTTGTACTTGCTGCAGATTAGTTTTGGCTAATTGGAGCTCCCTTAAGAGGGTTTGATATTTCTCATCCTCTAACTTTCTACAGATGCTTTCAAAAGCTATAATCTCAACCCTCATCATAAGATTATATGCCTTCCAGATGTTTTCCAGTGATGCAGAACCCCTATTCTCTGAAAGAAAAGTTAAGTCCTATTCCCAATTTCTTCTAAAAATGCCTTCTTTGAGAATAGGGCCTTATTAAATGACCATCTATAGACCGGAGTGGTTATGGATTGCAGACACATTTTCAAACTAACCACTGTATGATCTGAGAAGCAGTTAGGTACATAAGATGCAACCACCTTTGACAGAGAGTCAGATATAAGAAAAAAGTATTTCCTTGAAGCTGTCTCAAGCAGAGCGGTAAAAAATGTGTACTTCTTTCTATCAGGGTTTGACCTACGCCAGGGATCGAACAGGCCCATTTCACATTTTAGTTTATTTATGGCTTGTGCCACTTTTGGTTTCCTTGGTATACCCTTAAGGTTATTCAGATCCAGCTTCGGGGTTTGAACACAGTTAAAATCAACTCTCACTAAAATATTCTTTGAACATTGAGCTAAGTGAAGAGTCCGATGATATAATGGCTCATGCTCATCCAAAACGGAGCCATATAATGAGACTAATGTGATTGGCACCTGATCAATTAAAATCTCTGTGATCGCCCATCTTCCTATCTCATCTGTCAATGATTTGATATTCTTGCCCCTAAGCCTCTTACTTGCTAAAACTGCTACCCCTCTATGAGCTGCAGAGGTGTCAAGTGCTACATTACCTGAAATGGCCCCATGTAACATGTTCCTCCTTTTCCTTATTTATATGTGTCTCCTGAAGAAATACAACAGTTGATTTCTGTTTCTCTAACCAATTAAAAATAGTTTGCCACTTCCTTCTGTTGTTCATACCATTTACATTCATGGACACAGTTCTGACCTTATATATGCCCGTAACGATCTACTATTAGACAGATATTCAAAAAGAAACCCCCCTCTCCAGCATCTTGAGTCTCTTTTTCCACACAAACTCTATTTCTAAAAAACATTTTTAATATTCCGGAAACTGTATTTTTTCCCCAAGCCCTAGCTCCAATAGAAAGCTGCTGCCTTTCCTCACTCTCCCCTCCCTACTCTCCTCTACCCTATCCCCGTATCCCCAACTCCCTGTTCCCCCGAAGACACCTGTGCAATTTCTTCACATTTCGCATAGATGTCCCACCCACCCTTCATCTTCTGAGTGCTTTGACTGCTCCCAGTGCCTTACTTCCAGGTTACCCACTTCCCCACACCCTCAACAATTGTATCAAAGAGAAAAAACAGTACCTGTCCCATCATCCTTCACCTCCCGAATGCAGATAATAAGGAATCCCTGCACTCAGCTGATTGGACCAGTAGGGTGGCCCTATCCCTTCACAACAAGGTTGTTACAATCCAACAGTCTTTCTCCAAGGTTACAGAGGAGGACCCGGCCTTATATCAATCTTTGAACGAAAAGCCTGATTCCCCGCAGTGCCCAGCATTACTAGAGTTCCTGGCTATACAACCGGGCGAATCACTCACTTACCTCAAAGGTCTTAAGTCGGGCTATCCAATAAATGCCTGCCCAGCTAAATTATTAGCATCCCTCGCCCCTACTATCAACCGTACTGTTAATAACGTGCTTAACTCATCTCTTTCCACTGGCAAAATGCCGCACATTTGAAAGCAGGCAAAAATCTTACCGCTCCTCAAAAAACCGACCGCCGACCCGAACGATCCAGCAAACTATAGGCCTATCTCCCTCCTCCCGGCTGCCTCTAAAGCTTTAGAGAAACATGTCAACAGAGCGATTTCGGATCACGCAGAAAGTCACAACCTGTTGCATATGGCCCAATCTGGCTTTAGGGATAATTATAGTACAGAGTCTGCTCTGTTGGAAGTGACAGAGCATTTAAAGGAAATACTCTACCAGGGGGGTAGGGCCGTCCTTATATTACTTGACCTGTTGGCGGCATTCAACATGGTCCCTCACAAGAGACTTCTCAAGAGACTGAGGAACTAGGGCATTGGTGGGATGGCACTGGCCTGGGTCACTTCTTTTCTGAACAACAGATCTCAGGAAATATGGATGCCCCCTTTCTCATCGCCCATGCCTAGCATGAATGTAGGAGTGCCCCAGGGCTCCATCCTCAGCCCTACCCTGTTTAACTTATACATGTCCCCCCTTGCACCCTTAGCAGAGGACAATGGTGCTAAGATCATATCACAGGCGGATGACACTCAGTTGATCTTTACCTGCGATAAGGGAGCGGACTTTGATGGGGATAAAATTAGATCTTGTCTCACTAAGGTGTTTAACTGGCTCAAGGTAAATCAGCTGAAATGCAATCCTGACAAATCAGAGATTGTCTTCTTCGGCCGGCTCTTAGTGAGTAATTGGAGTCTATGATGGCCTGAGGAGCTGCCCCCCCCCTTTTAGCCCAAACCACGGTTAAAAATCTTGGTATTTTCATAGATAGTGCCCTTTCTATGTGGTCCCAGGTCCAAGCACTGATAGGTACTTGCTTCTGCATGCTTCGTATGCCGAAAAAGTTCCTCTCGCTCCTGCCATCAGACACCAGGAAAATAGTGGTCCAGGCATTGGTGACTTCTCGACTGGACTACGCCAATATCCTGTACCTGGGCCTACCTGGTTACCTCATGCAGCACCTGCAAGTGGTGCAAAATTACGCTGCCAGGGCCATCCTCGGACCTAAGCCCAGATCGCACATGGCCCCTCACCTTATTCCCTACACTGGCTGCAATGAAGGATAGGATTAAGTTCAACGCCCTGGTGATATTCTTCAAGGCCCTTCATGGTAAAGGAGCCAGCTATCTCAATAAGCGAGCTAGCCGCTATACCCCAGCTAGGCCCTTAAGAGCCTCCTACTCTGACCTCGCCCGCATCCCCAAAGTATGCTTGGCCGTATGGGGGGCAGATCTTTCTGGTATCTGGGGGCTCAAGCATGGAACAAACTACCTGCCTCCCTGAGAGCTACAACTGACCTAACAACTTTCAAGAAACATCTTAAAACTTGGCTCTTTAAGAACTAGTGGAGCCTCAGGGTCCTGCCACATGTACCGCTAGCGCCGGGACACTCTTGTTTGAGTAGCTCTGCGCTATACAAGATCCTTTCATTCATTCATTCACCATTGAAACATTTCTTGCAATTAGGTATCATATACTATATTTCTGTAGCCCTACTTTTGCTGAAGTTCAAGGAGATATGCCTTTGCCATCTCTGCCTCCAGAAAGATCTTAAATGTCCCATTTGCCAGTACTTTGAGTCTTGCCGGCTGCATGATTATGTCTTGTGCACCATACGCTTTAAGCAAGAGTGTCAACAGTCATAATTCCTTCCGACACCTTGACGTCTCAAAAGTCATATGTCTGAAGATCTGAAGAATGAAGCCTTATGAAGACTTAAAAGACTGCTGTTTAATCCTTGTGAGAGAACTTTTGCTCGGATTCTGAAGTCTGCAAAGTTCACTGATACTGTACGAGGATGTATAGCACTTGTGTAATCCGCGAATGAAATATGATAAGATATGGGTCTTAATTAAGCTCTCTATAACTTTTATTGGTGAGGATCCTGACTCTTTTCTTTCGGGTATTCCCACAAATCTTAAATTCAACCTTCTCAGTCAGTTCTCCTGGTCCTCCAACTGTGATTTAATTAGCTTAATCTCCTTCGCCTCAGTGGTGTTTGCAGATTTTAGCTCACCCTGAGTATCTTCTACAATGCAGGCAAGTGTTACTGTTTTTACTTCCTCCAAGTGAGCCGAGTAAGTGGCTATTTTCTTTACTATTTCCTCCATTTTACCACTCAGCTATGATGCGAGAGAGCTTTGGTTTTGTTTCATTACCTGTACCTCCCCCAGTATAGCGGATAACAATGCCTCAATTTTAATACTGGGGGACTGGACTCCTCTATTAGAGAAAGCCAAAGTTTCAGCTGGGTCGACTGGATCAGCTTGCTCCCACCCACTGCCTTGGCCAAGTCTGACATAGAGGTAGGAGCTCAAGGTGCTTGAGGTAATTGATGTAATGGAGATGCTTGTGACAATTGAAGCCCAGGTTGAAACACTGCAGTGACTACGTTGCTAGGGTTGCCTGGCCCTTTAGATATCATACTGATATCCTGTCTGGGCTGAGTTTTATCACTCATAACGTCACCCCTCAGCTCCGGTTCTATTGATTGTGAGACGAGGGATGTTCCAATGTTCTCATTCCCCCTCACATCCTCGTTCTGGCTGAGGTCTGCCACTCCCTTATCCATGGGAACACTACTAAATGCCCAGTATACCGATCTCCTTATTGCGGACTACTGGCATGTTCTTTAGCACCCTGTTGAAGACAGAATGCACCTTAGTACCTCCACCTCTGCCTTGTGTTTGACTTTCAAAAGCGGCCTGTTGAGTCTGAACCGTGTCAGCTGTGGTGCCCTCTGCAAAACATTCCTGCAACCATGTACCTCCTTGTGCAGGCTGCCCTTCCATGCCTGCAAGGTCTCCCACATCCATGGGCAAAACTGTCTCCAATTCAGCAGGGGCCTTCTCTTGCTGTTGTGTACTATTCTTGTTTGCCATTAGCTCTCCCATCCCTTGCAGCATGCAGGCATCCACCATCTCCTCCCCCTGTGTCCCCAGTCTTTCAGGAAGGGGTAACTTAGCTCTTCCATGGGGTGCTTCTTGACTGGGAATGATCTCCCTGTTATTTCCTCTGTGGTTAGCCCTGGCCACATTTTGGGAGCGGGGAAGCCTTTTTCCCCTCGAATTCACTTAATAGCTTGCAGTTCTTCAGCTCAGCAGGGTAATCCCTCTCCAGGGGTGTATGTCTTGCTTGCCTCCGCTCCTTTCTTCAAGCCACTATCCGCCTCTTAGCTACCTAATCCAGCTAAATCCAGCATTTATCTTTTCCCCTTTTAGCCTCTTTCAATTACTCAGTCCCCAACAACCTGGAGATAATGTCTCTCATTGGGCTCAATATGTCATCATCCCAGAAAGTAAAACACATAACACTCTAAGTGGCAGAGGAGGATAATGCATTCAACTGAGTCCTGATAAGGGGGGAGGAAGCCAGACTCTTTCTCACTAGCTGTGTAATCTTCTCCTGTGCCAAAAAATGACTATTCCTTACCTCCTTCTTCTTGGCTCCTCTTTACTTCTCTCTCCCCCAGTTCCAAGGTTTTTCTTGGGCCTTCCAAGGTCTTTTTTCACCATGGGGACCAGGGATAGGTAGATGGGATCATTTAGGCTCTGAGCTACAGCGCTTGATGCACTAAATCTGACCTGAGTCCTTCTGCATAACGAATTGAGGCTCGATTTGCCTCGCAAGATTCTATTATTTTTGCCACTTTCAGGGGGAGAGCAATGGGAAGATCGCCTCAAGTCAACGAGGAATGTGCTATGCAGGGTTGTGCACCACCTCTCCTCGCCAATATTGGGCGATCTCAGTGACTGCTCTGCCATCATGTTGGCTAGGGGAGTGACTCTGCTGTTTGAGACGTACTCAGTGGAGTTGCATGCCATCCGAGGGAGAAGGAAAATCAAAAATCACAATATTTTTTTTACACAATCAAAAAATATTGTCAAATGATATTTCCGAAAAAATATTTTGGTCGATCACTTTACTAGATTATCTGCATGGTGAACAAATCACTAGTGTGTGAAGCATGGAAATGTGCAAAAGGATATTTTCTTTATATATTTGATGGGCAAAGGTCCCTTCTTCTACAGTCCAAGAAATTTGAAGGTGTACCTTTTCTGTTCCCAAGTCAGAATGGCGCATTTTCTGGCTTTTTGGGAGCAAATAGGTTTTTGTTGCTAAACTGGCTTTGAAATCTGGGGACCTAAACACTGATCCTGGTTCTGGCACTTGAGAAAAAATAGTGTGGTAAGCCAGGCATATGGCATCCAGCTGCTGGTGTGGTGGAGGCTTATACCTTCACCCATTCAGTGACAGGCTGTATTTAAATTCCTCACCATTCTAGCATGGAGATTTCGATGAAATGCTTCTATTTGTACAGTGTGAGTACTTTCATTTAAAAAAGTGTAATAATCAATCAATGAGCTGCCATGATATGGCGGTCCTCCTTATTTTTTTCCTTCTGCATGAGTGGTTTATGTATGTAAAACAAAATAAACAAAGGCCCTGCAATATATGGAGTTTTGCCCTGTGTGTGGACCATTCATCATTTTTCCTACCAGGTACTTATATATTTTGGAATCAATCAAAAATTAATGCTGGATTGCCTGTCCTAAATAGGGATGGTCTTCCAATGTTCATAGACCAGACAACCTGGAGTCGACGGCCCACCTCACGTAGGTTTGCAATGGAGGGACCAGCTGAGGCTCTATTGTTGGAAATCTAGGTGTTACTGTACCTTTAAACGAGATGGGTGAGCCAAAGATTTCATAGCAGAAGTCCTATTGATTCACAGTGGGGCACCCACTCCACTAAACTCTATGGGGCACATGCATCAAGCTAGGCAATTGCGATTCCTTAATAGCGATTATTAAGGAATCGCTATTAAGGAATCACAATTGCCTATGCATGTAGGTTTTGCAAAAATATTTGCGATTCCTACAAATTCCTTAATTGCGAATCGCAAATTGAGATTCGCAATTAAGGAATGCCTTTCCATTCATTCCTCTAGGCCCATAGGAATGAATGGGAAGCCATTCGCAATTTGCGAGTCTCAAATAGGTACTCGCAAATTGAGAATGCAATTTCAAGGGTGCCAGGGTGTCAAAAGGACACCCTGTTGCACCCCTGAAATCTGCATATGAGTACATCTTGCACACACACATGCCCCAAGGGCATGTGTGTGTGTAAATGGAACTTTGAAAAATGCACTTTAGTGCATTTTTCAAAGTTTTGCAAATTACCATGAAGTTCAACTTCATGGTAATTTGCGCCCCTATTAGCGAAATCGCTAATTTCTTTACTTTAATGCATTGCATTTAAGGAATCTCAATTTGCGATTCCTTAAATGCAATCGCAATTTGAGAACTCGCAATTAATTGCGAATTCTCAAATTGCGAGGGCCTTGACCCTTGATGCATCGCAAAAGCTAATTTTGCGATCGCAAACGGCCGATTTTTGCGAATCGCACCGTTTGCGATCGCAAAAAGCTTTGATGCATGTGCCTGTAAGTCCTTTAATCTCCCTGTACCTAAAAAATTTCAAATATATGTGAAATGTAATGCATTTGTAAATAGGTGAAATATAATGTCTTTATAACTTTACAATATACACATACTATGTGAATATCCACATAATGTACACAATCTTGTATCATCTTCCAGCACCACTATTACTGCGCTACATAACTACTGAGCTACAAAGACCAGCAGGTCGAAACGCGTCAGCTGATGCTCGAGCCCACCCACATGCCCTGGGGACCACCACCTCCCCGGGGCACTAATTATTTACATAGGGGGGTCCGTTGCGGACCCCCAGGCCCTGGGGACCACCACCTCCCCGGGACTTTAAAGAGTTGGGAGGGGGGCGGCGCGCTCCCCTCCTGGAGCCCTCGTTGGCCCTGGGGACCGCCACCCCCCAGGGCCGGCTCCTGCAATGTCCCGGGGTGCCCTCCTCCCCTTTAATTTATTTATGTATTTATTTATTTTTAAACGGAGGGCCGGCCCCGGGGATGGGGTCCCCGGGGCCATAATTGGCCTAAGGAGGGGGGCCATGTAGCCCCCCTCCACAAAAAATTCCAGGCTGGCCAGGCCCTGGGGGATGGGGTCCCCAGGGCCAGAAGTGGCCCAGGGAAGGGGGGCCACGCGGCCCCCCTCCCAGCAAAATCTTTTAAAAAACGAGGCCAGGCCCCGGGAGATGGGGTCCCCAGGGCCAGAAGTGGCGCAGGGGAGGGAGGCCACGCGGCCCTCCTCCCGGCAAAAAAAAATACAAAAAATGAGGCCAGGCCCCGGGGGATGGGGTCCCCGGGGTCAATTGTTGCCCAGGGAAGGGGGGCCATGTGGCCTCCTTCCCTTTTTAAATTTATTTTTAATAAAAAAATGCTCAGGCCCTGGGGGTTGGGGTCCCCAGGGCCCACAAAATGTTCAGAGAAGGGGGACCACACAGCCCCCCTTCTAACAAAAGGAAAAAAAAACAGAAGCCGGCATCTCGCCAGAGGACCCGCCCCCTCCCTGCACCACTCTGCAAACGCACCTCCTGGCGCTTTTTGGGTTGAGGGAGGAAGTCCCCTAGAATCTTATGGGTCCTTAGGGGCCAACTAGCCCACCAGGTACCTCCAGTAAGCCCCACACAGTGGAATTGCTGAGAGGCAGTCCGAGGCCACGCCCCTTTTACACCACTCTGCAAACGTACCTCTTAGCGCATTGCTGGTGGGGCGATGAGGTCCTCTTGTGTCCTGAGAACCTCAGGACTAAAGTGGACTTCATCCCCCGAGCAGCAGTGCGCCAGGAGTCGCGTTTGCAAAGTCGTGTAAAAAGAGGGCGTGGCCTTTGAGCAGTCTCAGCAATCTAGCTGTATGGGGCTTACTGGAGGTAACAGGAGGGCTAGTTGGCCCCCAGGGACCCTCAGGAGGAAAGGGGACTTCATCCCCCAACCAAGGGCGTGCCAGGAGGCGCGTTCGCAGAGTGGTGGAGAAAGGGGACGAGGCCTCTGTCCACCTCTCAGCAATCCCACTGTGTGGGGCTTACTGGAGGTAAGAGGTAGGCTAGTTGGCCCCTAAAGGACCCCCAGCAGCGAAGGGGACTTCAATCCCCATCCAAGAGCGTGACAGGGAGCGCGTTTGCAGAGTGGTGGGCAAAGGGGGCATGGCCTGCTATGAGAACTTAGCAATCCTGCTGTGTGGGACTTACTGGCGGTAATAGGAGGGGTAGTTGGCCCCCAAGGATGTCTTTGTGGGCCAACTACCCCTCTTGTTACCTCCAGTAAGTCCCACACAGTGGGATTGCTAATACGTCTTTGGAGGCTATGCCCCCCTTTCTCCACCACTCTGCAAACGCACCTCCTGGCAGACTACGGGATGGGGGATGAAGTCCAATTTACTCCTGAGGGACTTTGGGGGCCAAGAAGCCCTCCTGGTGCCTCCTGTAAGTCCTACGCAGTGGAATTCCTGAGCGCTGGTCGGAGGCCCAGCACCCTTTCACCACCACTCTGCAAACGCGGCTACTTGTTAAAGAAGTGTTTGCAATGTAATAGGTTTCGCATTTGCGAGAGTTAGAGCTATTGGCGTTGTAAATGTAAAAGTTTTTTACTAATGTTTTTTGGAGTGGAGTGGATGCACGTTGTGTGCAGTGGAATTATGTGGTATGTTGTGCAGTGAAATTATGTGGATAGAAAGTATGTGGTATTTAGTGTATATGAATTATGTAGAGTCAGATTATGTGTTATGGGGAGTAGTTACGTGGTATGGTAGTCTGTGTATGTGGAGTGGTAACCTCAGGTTTAGTCTTCCTCGTTTCCATAGAAGCTCAACTATGAACTCAGTGAGACAAAAAAGAAGGAATCACTGAGGAGCACTTGTGGACCTAGTCAGAGGTATGAGAAGGACCACTGGAATTATGCGACTGTTTGGCTGCACCGACTTTCGCACAATTATACATTTTCTGCATTAGCCACATAATTCATCATCTGCTCCCTAATCTGCAGATTTGAACAAAAAAAGCCTTGTTTCTAGCTCAAATGGCTCAAACGTTACCAAAAATGCAGCGACAAGTATTACAGCATGGTGGAAGGCCCTTTGCAAACCTAGAATGGTCACCTGTTACTTATTGCTAAATGTGGGTGTTAAATTGGTACTAATGGTGTGCAAGCCACTCTTGCTTCCTTCTGCGCCTCTCTTGCCTCTTTCTGCATTTCTGTTGCACATTTCTTTCTTTTTCTGCACTTCTCTTGCCTCTTTCTGCAAATCTCTTCTACTTTCTGCACCTCTCTTGCCTCTTTCTGCACCTCATTTGCTTCTTTCTGTACCCCTCTTGCCTCTCTCTCCACCCCTCTTCCCTCTTTCTACACTTCTGTTGCTTCTTTCTGCAGTTCTCTTGCCTCCTTCTGCACTTCACTTGCCTCTTTCTGTAACTCTCTTGCCTCTTTCTGCACCTCTCTTGCCTCTTTCTGCACCTCACTTGCTTCTTTCTGCACCTCTTTTGCCTGTTTCTGTACCCCTTTTCCCTCTTTGTGCAACTCTCTTGCCTCTTTCTACACCTCTCTTCCCTCTTTCTGCACCACTCTTGACTCTTTCTGTACCCCTGTTCCTTCTTTCTTCACCTGTCTTGTCTCTTTCTGCACCCTTCATGCCTCTTTCAGCACCTCTGTTGCTTCTTTATGCAGTTCTCTTCTTCTTTCTGCACCCCTCCTGCCTCTTTCTGTACCCCTCTTGCCTCTTTGTGCACCTCTCCTACCCCTTTCTGCACCCCTCTTGCCTCTTTATCCACCTCTGTTGGTTCTTTCTGCACCTCTTTTACTTCGTTCTGCACTTCACTTGCCTCTTTCTGTATCCCTCTTGCCTCTTTCTGCACCTCTATTGGTTCTTTCGGCACTGCTCTGGCTTCTTCCTGCACCTCTGTTTCAAATTTCTGCATCCCTCTTGCCTTTTTCTGCACCCCTCTTCCCTCTTTCTGCACCTCTCTTGCCTCAGTCTGCCCACCTGCTCCCTCTTTCTGTACCCCTTTTGCCTGTTTCTGCAACTCTCTTGCCTCTTTCTGCAGTTTTCTTGCCTCCTTCTGCACCTCACTTGCCTCTTTTTGCACCTCTGTTGGTTCTTTTGCACTGCTCTTGCACCTCTTTTGCACATTTCTGCACCCCTCTTGCCTCTTTCTGCACCCCTTTTACCTGTTTCTGCACCTCTCTTGCCTCTGTCTGCACCTCTGTTCCCTCTTTCTGTACCTCTTTTGCCTGTTTCTGTAACTCTCTTGCCTCTTTCTGCAGTTCTCTTGCCTCCTTCTGCACCTCTGTTGCTTCTTTCTGCACTTCTCTTGCCTCTTTCTGCACCCCTGTTGCTTCACTCTGCACTTTCCATGCTTCTTTCAGCAATTCTCTTGCCTCTTTCTGCACTTATCTTGCCTGTTTCTGCTCCTTTCTTCCCTCTTCTGTACCTTTCTTGACTGTTTCTGCATCTCACTTGCCTCTTTCTGCACTTTTCTTGCTTCTTTCTACACATCTGTTGCTTCTTACAGCAATTCTCTTGCCTCTTTCTGCACTTCTCTTGCCTCTTTCTGCAACTCTCTTGCCTCTTTCTACACCTCTCTTCCCTCTTTCTGCTCCACACTTGCCTCTTTTTGTACCTCTGTTGCTTTTTTCTGCACTTCTTTTGCCTCTTTCTGCACCCTTCGTTCCTCTTTCAGCACCTCTGTTGCTTCTTTCTGCACTTCTCTTCATTCTTTCTGCACCCCTTGTGCCTCCTTCTGCACCTATGTTGCTTCTTTCTCCACTTCTCTTGCCTCTTTTTGCACCTCTGTTGGTTCTTTCTGCACTGCTCTTGCTACTTTCTGCACCTCACTTGCCTCTTTCTGCACTTCTCTTGCTTCTTTCTACACCTCTGTTGCTTCTTTCAGCAATTCTCTTGCCTCTTTCAGCACTTCTCTTCCTTCTTTCTGCACCCCTCCTGCCTCTTTCTGTACCTCTCTTGCCTCTTTGTGCACCTCTCCTCCCTCTTCCTGCACCCCTCTTGCCTCTTTTTGCACCTCTGTTGGTTCTTCCTGCACTGCTCTTGCTTCTTTCTGCACCTCACTTGCCTCTCTCTGCACTTCTCTTGCTTCTTTCTACACCTCTGTTGCTTCTTTCAGCAATTCTCTTGCCTCTTTCTGCACTTCTCTTCCTTCTTTCTGCACCCCTCCTGCCTCTTTCTGTACCTTTCTTGCCTCTTTGTGCACCTCTCCTACCTCTTTCTGCACCCCTCTTGCTTCTTTTTGCACCTTTGTTGGTTCTTTCTGCACTGCTCTTGCTTCTTTCTGCACTTCACTTGCCTCTTTCTGCACTTCTCTTGCTTCTTTCTACACCTCTGTTGCTTCTTTCAGCAATTCTCTTCCCTCTTTCTGCACTTCTCTTGCTTGTTTCTGCACCTCCCTTGCGTCTTTCTGCACCTCTGTTGCCTCTTTCTGCACTTCACTTGCTTCTTTCTGTACCTCTTTTGCCTCTTTCGGCACCTCTGTTGCTTCTTTCTGCACACACAGGGCTACTTTTAAGCTGACCTCAGGCTCAGCAGTGCACACATGCAAGTGCAGAAAAAGGCTGCTGGCCTCTAAACTGTCATGCCCTATTATATGCTAGGGACTTAGAGGTAGTTTTAATCCCCCTGCCCTATTATGTACTAGGGCCTTACAGGGGAGGTTATGCCTATCACAGGGGTACCCCAACCCATAGTGTACCCTAGTGTATGTAGGTGTTTTCACTGTATTCTAAGTGTCTTTCAGCATAGCACTGGCTCCGGGCCTAGTTAGTCATAGTCAGTTACCACCAGTACCAGTCAGCAAAAAGTTGGGGGCACAGGATGACTTTGCAACAAGGCCTCTTTCTGCACCTCTGTTGGTTCTTTCTGCATATCTCTTGCTTCTTTCTGCACCTTTCTTCGTCTTTCTGGACTTCTGTTGCCTCTTTCTGCATTTCTCTTGCTTCTTTCTGCGCTGTTCTTCCTCTTTCTGCACCTGTCCTACCTCTATAGGCATAGTTAGAAATTAGCATTTAAAAAACCTTTGAAATTCACTGAAAAACCCATAGGTTTTCAGGGGCATTATAGTTAGGAATTAGCATTTAAAAAACCTTAGAAATTCACTGAAAAAACCATAGGTTTCAGGGACGTTATAGTTAGAAATTATCATTTATAAAACCATTGAAATTTACTGAAAAAACCATAGGTTTCAGGGACGTTATAGTTAGAAATTAGCATTTAAAAAAACCTTTGAAATATATATATAATATATATATATATATATATATATATATATATATATATATATATATATATATATATATATATATATATCCTACTGGCAGTAGATACTTATAGTTAGGACCTACTTTAGATAGGAAAAGTGTTTTTTGTTTTGCTAATAACTATGGCACAGTTTGATGGCTCTTTACAAAACATTTGAAACTAGTATGCACCTGAGTTCTGCTGCTGTGTGGAAAGTTTCAGGGTGATTTGTCAAGTGAGGAAGTCGAGAAAAAGGGGGGTTCCAAAATGCATTTTTCCAATGCAGTTTCCTGGCCCCTCTCCTGGGGTCTTCTCATTTAAATTTTTGGCGAGGGGGTTGTGAGAGGGCCCCCCTCCTGAGTCACTCAGGGCCCCAGGGACTTGATCCCCCAGGGCCAAATGTAAGTTTAAGGGGAGGGAGCAAGCATCCCCCCTCACCAAGCCATTTATGGGCCTTGAGGACCACATCCCCCTTTGTAAATGTAATTATAAAGGGGGGACATGTAGGCCCCCCCTGGGCCTCTACCTAGCCCCTGGGACCCCATCACCTTGGCCCAAATAATTACAAAAAGGGGAGGTGGTCCGCGCGCCCCCCTCCCTGTGGTGGTATACAACACAGTGTCCCGGGAAGCAGTGAAAGAACCTCTTGTGGTTGTTTTTATGATTGCATTTTCTGAGCCAAAAAATATTAAAATAAAAAGACTCTGAGACATGTTTTTGTTTTAAACAAACAATATGTCTCTATTTATTTTGACATTCCCCCCTCCCCAGAAAATGTAATAATAAAAACACGGTAAAAACAAAGAGTCAGTATCATTTTTTAAATTAAAACTTTAATAATCATTTTATAATAATCAATAGTAATAAACAGTGCATTGTGTGAATTATTGAAATATACATGTGATTAAAAATATTGGTGATTATTAAAGAAAGATGATAGATCTGCTTCATACATATTGATATGCAAACACTTTAATAAAGCCCACAGGCTCACCTTTTATATTTTTTTTTGCAGAAGGCTGTGCGTGGCATAGGGTTGGCTGTTCACAGCCCACGACCTGCGGCCACTCCCACGCCGTTAAGGGAGGTTGGCTGCCTTCAGGGGCTCGACTTATGGGCCTGGTTGCAGCCCTGCGCAGTGGGTGGTTGGCTGCCTGCAGAGGGTGGGACACAGGGCCTGACCGTAGGTGCGGCGGGGGTTGACTTTACGTATGGTAATAAAATATTACTGTATGTAAAAAAAAGAACAAGAAATTCACAGAAAAAGACAAGGGTTGAAGTGATGTTATAATTTAGTGAAAATGTCAGTGACAATGTAAAGCTTTAAACTAAAAAAAACACTGAAATGATCAATGATAATTATATCTAGTAACTCTAACTCATGCCCTAAGCTAACTATAACTTGTGCCTTCGCAATGCGCAGCTAATTACCCTACATATTACATCTCATACTGCATCACTCATGACATGTTCTATAACATCATTGAAAACATCACTGCAGCATTTGAAAAAACGTCATTGATTAGACTGTGCATAGAGGGGACGCAAGTTATTGTCATCTTAGCTTAGCTTAACTATAACTGGTGAATTTCAGTGTTTGTTTGAGTTTAACCTATAATCTTTTTTTTCAGTAAGAAAAAAAATATATAATATATATATATATATTCACTGAAAAAACCATAGGTTTTAGGGACAGTTATAGTTAGTTGGACATTTCACTCGTACAAAACCCGTGAAATTCCCCCGTTATATTTAGTTCAGCTAACTATAACTCACGCCCCCGCAATGCACTGCTGATGACGTCACATATTACATCACTCATGACATGGTCAGTGACATCACTGATGACATCACTGATGACATCTCAAATGACATCACTGATGACATCATCCAGTGACTGTGTGTTTCTGTAAAGTTTAAATATTTTTAATATATATAGGGAAAGGCGTATTGAAGAATGAGTGGGTGTATAAGTGTGTGTATGGATGATTTAGTAGGTGCGTGACTAACTCTATAAGTGAGTGATTAGACGTATCTTACTGAATGCATGGGTTAGTGACTAAACTGGGTGAATGTCTGTATCCATCTGTCTGTTGCTGTGTAAGTGGCTGCATGGGTTTGTGAATAGCTACATGAGTGTCTATATGAGTTATTGATTGGTTCTCTGAGTATCTGTATGGGTGCCTGAGTGTTTGTGTGGGTGGGGTGTGTGCGACTCTGTGCATAGATGTGTGAGTGGGTGATTCACTGGGTGGATGGTTTCAAGAGTGCATCTGTGATAGACTGTATGGGTGGGTAAGTGTGTGTAAGAGTGTGTTAGTGAGTGAATGTATGTCCCAGTGGTACATGTGTGAGTAACTACATATGTGAAAGGCAGTATATATGTGTGTGTTGGAGTATATAAATAGCTATAAGCGAGAGTGTGTGATTGTGAGATTGTGAGAGTGACTGTATGGATGAGTGTGTGCTTGTATCAGTGATTGTATAAGAGTGTAAGAATGTGCTAGTATTTGTATGAATAAGTGAGCTGGTGTGTGTATAACTGTATAGGTGAGTAAATGGCAGTGTGTTTCATTATTTGCATGACTGACTAGGTGTGTGAGTACCTCTATGGATGAGTGGCGGTGTTTGAGTGTCTATATAGGAGTATGAGTGCATATGATAGTCCTGTACTGAGTGACCGTAAGTATGAGTGACTGTACAGGTGAGTGAGTGGATGTGTGTGTGTAGACCTAAGAATCAGTGAGTGGGTATGTAGTTATTGGTGTTGGAGTGTCTATGGTTTTGCGAATGGCAGTCTGTAATTTACAGTGGGTGTATCAAAGGTTATATTAGGGTGTGAGGAGGTGCATCAGATTATCACGTGGATGATGTCATCAGTGATGTCATTTGAGATGTCATCAGTGATGTCATCAGTGATGTCACTGACCATGTCATGAGTGATGTACTATGTGACGTCATCAGCAGTGCATTGCGAGGGCGCGAGTTATAGTTAGCTGAACTAACTATAACGGGGGAATTTCACGGGTTTTGTACGAGTGAAATGTCCAACTAACTATAACTGTCCCTAAAACCTATGGTTTGTTCAGTGAATTTCAAAGGTTTTTTAAATGCTAATTTCTAACTATAACGTGCCTGAAACCTATGGTTTTTGAGTGAATTTCAAAGGTTTTTTAAATGCTAATTTCTAACTATAACGCCCCTAAAACCTATGGTTTTTTCAGTGAATTTCAAAGGTTTTGTAAATGACAATTTTTAAATGTATTAATTGTTATATTTATTTTTTTGATACTGATTTACAACATTTTTTAAAACTATTTATTTTTAGATATTTTATTTTTTAAATTACATTGTAATTACATTATACATTACATTACAAAATATACTTTCTCAGAATGAATTACTTTAGTTTAAATACTTTGCAAATAGGGAATAGACTTTTAAGTACAGTAGTTACAGTTGTTGCAATGGGCAACACAATTTCAAACACAATGCAACATTGAGCTCAATGTGAATTTCTAGTTAAATGCAATTAGTTACTTTATCGATTACTTTTCTAACCACAAGACGACTGGATCCTAGATTCAGTCCTGGGACATCTAATGTAAACAGTTGAGTAAAAGCGTTTTGGTTACAGTAGTGATTTTTAAGGGATATTATTGTATTTTAAAAGTTGACACTTAGAAACTTTTTCACATAGAATCACCAATGTTATCCTATGGGAGGAAATTCACTTAGCAGGTAAGTAGTGTTTTCGTTACTTTTTCTTACTCAGTGGTGGATCCTGGATCCAGCACTGGTGCATCTCCTGTAAACAGTTGAAAGAATGCGTTTAAGTCATACAGGCGATTTTTAAGGAATACTTGTAGTTTGTGAAAATCGACACTTTGAAACTTTTCTGCTGAAAACCAGACAATGGATTCCTATGGAAGGAAATACAAGTTACTGGTAAGTACGGTTAGAATTACTTTTCAGGGTCAGTGCTGGGCTAAAAGATGCAGCACTGGGTTCTCTCCTGATAACAGGTGAGTAAATCAGAATTCGGCTGATTTTAGAGGACTATTATAAAGTTCCAAAATTCCACACTTAGAAGAATTTCCAAGTGAAACCAGTCAATGTTAGCCTATGGAAGGAAATTCAAGTTACTGGTAAGTACGGTTAGAATTACTTTTCAGGATCTGTACTGGGCTGAAAGATGCAGCACTGAGGTTTCTTCTGATAACAGGTGAGTAAATTGGAATTCGTAGTTCAGCTGATTTTAGAGGAATATTATAAAGTTCCAAAACTCAACACTTAGAAGAATTTCCAAGTGAAACCAGTCAATGTTAGCCTATGGAAGGAAATTCAAGTTACTGTTAAGTACAGTTAGAATTACTTTTCAGGATCTGTACTGGGCTCAAAGATGCAGCACTGAGGTCTCTCCTGATAACAGGTGAGTAAATCGGAATTCGTAGTTCGGCTGATTTTAGAGGAATATTTGTATGTTTCAAAAATCGACACTTAGAAACTTTTTCAGCAAAAAGCAGGCAATGATATCCTATGGAAGGAAATTCAAGTTACTGGTAAGTACGGTTAAAATTACTTTTCAGGATTAGTACTGGGCTCAAAGATGCAGCACTGTGGTCTCTCCTGATAACAGGTGAGTAAATCGGAATTCGTAGTTCGGCTGATTTTAGAGGAATATTATAAAGTTCCAAAACTCCACACTTAGAAGAATTTCCAAGTGAAACCAGTCAATGTTAGCCTATGGAAGGAAATTCAAGTTACTGGTAAGTACGGTTAAAATTTCTTTTCAGGATCAGTACTGGGCTCAAAGATGCAGCACTGAGGTCTCTCCTGATAACAGGTGAGTAAATCGGAATTCGTAGTTCGGCTGATTTTAGAGGAATATTTGCACAATGGTGAAGGAAGGGGTGGGGCCTGAGGTGACATGTCTGCAAACACGCCCTGTGGCGCGTTTTAAGTTGGAGAATTAATTCCTCCTCAATCCCGAGGGTCCCTAGGGGCCAACTAGCCCACCAGATACCTCCAGTATGCGCCAGAGAGCTGCGTTGTAGAGTGGTGTTCAGAGGCCACGCCCCTTTTTACAACACTCTGCAACGCAGCTCCGTGGTGCTTACTGGAGGTACCTGGTGGTGTAGTTGGCTGTCAGGGACCCTCAGGATTGAAGGGGATTTAATTCCCCATCTTAAAATGCACCACGGGGCCTGTTTCACACATGTCACCTGAAGCCCCGCCCCTCCCTTCACCACTGTGCAAACGCGCCCGTGGCGCGTTTTAAGTTGGGGGATTAAGTCCCCTTGAATCCTGAGGGTCCCTGGGGTCCAACTAGCCCACCAGGTACCTCCAGTAAGCGCCACAGAGCTGCGTTGCAGAGAGGTGTAAAAGGGCATGGCCTCTGTACACCTCTCTGCAACGCAGCCCCTGGCGCATACTGGAGGTTCCTGGTGGGCTAGTTGGCCCCAGGGACCCCAGTATTCAAGGGAATTCGTTCCCCATCTGCAAACGCGCCAGGGGGCGCGTTTGCAGAGTGTTGAAAGAAGGGGGTGTGGCCTCCGGCCGATGCCGGTCTTTTCTTTTTTTTTTAAGAAGGGGGGCTGTGTGGCCCCCATCTTTTTCTAATTTATTGGCCCTGGGGACCCCATCCCCCAGGGCCTGCCCCTAATATTTTTTTAAAAAATAAAAAATTTGGAAGGGGCCGCGTGGCCCCCTCCCCAGGCCTTAATCGGCCCCGGGTACCCCATCCCCGGGGCTTGGCCTTTTTTTTTTTTTAAACTGATGGAGGGGGCTGCGTTGCCCCCTCCTCAGGCCACTTATGGCCCCGGGACCCCATCCCCGGGGACGGCCTTTATTTGTTTAAAAAAAAAAAAAAAAATTATTATTTTTGGAGAGGGGGCCGCGTGGCCCCCCTCCCGGGCCACTACTTGCCCCGGGGACCCCATCCCCCAGGGCTGGCCCTATCCTTTGGGGTCCGTGGGGGATCCCAACTCCCCACGGACCCTGCCGGCTCCCCGCCTCCTGCGGGAGCCGGCATTGCTTTCCACATGGGGAGCTGCTAACATGCAGCTCCCCATGTGGAAAGCAATGTGCTTGGATATTGGAAGAGAGAGCAGGTTTCCTGCTCTCTCTTCCAATATCCAAAGCAGTTTGCAATGACAGGCTCCCGTCCTGTCATTGCAAACTACAGTGTCCCAGGGGTAGGCACCCCGGGACACTGCAGGAGCCGGCCCTGGGGGTGGTGGTCCCCAGGGCCATCAAGGACTCCAGGAGGGGGCCGCGCGGCCCCCTCCCTTCACATGCACAGCCCCGGGAGGTGGTGGTCCCGGGGCTCGAGGGTCCGTTCCGGACCCCCAAATTACCATTTTTTTTAGTGCCCCGGGGAGGTAGCGGTCCCGGGCGTGTGGGGGCTCGAGCCCCCCACACAGGTGTATTATTTAAAAAAAAAGAAGCCCTGGGAGGTGGCGGTCCCCGGGGCTGTGGGAGGGCCGAGAGCCCTCCCGCACCATTATTGTTTTAAAGCCCCGGGGGGTGGCGGTCCCCGGGGCTTGGGGTGCCTTAGAGGCCCCCCCATATTATTAAACCCCCCATGCCCCCGGGCCAATTAACCACGAAGCGCGGGAGACCGCGCTTCATTTTTTTTTTTCTCGTCGGGATCCGCGCACCCTAAGCGCATCCCGCCGATTTAAAAAAAAAGAAAAAAATTTGGGCCCTGGGGGTCCTTATAGGAGCCCCTGAGCAGGCCTAGGGGGTCAGGGTGTTTCTACCCTGCCCCCTTTTTGCGTTTTACGCAGTTGTTTTAATGGTTTCTTGTTCCTCGGTTCTACCAATTAGCATGCAGCTCGTGATCGGGACGGTGCGCGGATCCACCGCGGCCATAGATATCGAAACTTTTATTTTGGATTTTCTCAGCAACTACTGAACGGATTTACACCATATTTAAAAAGAGTGCTTTCTGAACCAAGCACTACCTTTTTGCCAAATTTGGTGTAATTCCGTTCAGCAGTTTTGGCTGTAGCCTTGCATAAAGTTTCCTATGGGAAATTGATTTTTCACTCTTATTTTTTGAATTTCTCCGCAACTACTGAACGGATTTACACCATTTAAAAAAGGTCGCTTTCTGAACCAAGCGCTACCTTTTTGCAAAATTTGGTGTAATTCCATTCAGCAGTTCGGGCTGTAGCACGTGGCTAAAATTTCCTATGGGAATTAACATGGAGAAAACATGTTTTGGGACCCCCTTTTTCTCGGCCCCGCTTGATGAATCACCCGAAACTTTCAAGACAGGAGCGGACCGGAGCGCCCCACTAGTTTTGAAAATTTCGCGATGATTCGTCAAACGATGCCAAACTTATTGGGAATAGAATGTTGCGGATTTCCTATGGATAAAGGTCCTAACTATAACTATCTACTGGCGACCGCCAGTAGATAATATATATATATATATATATATATGTATATATATATATATGTATATATTATCTACTGGCGGTCGCCAGTAGATAGTTATATATATATATATATATATATATATATTATCTACTGGCGGTCGCCAGTAGATAGTTATAGTTACAACCTATTATCCATAGGAAATCCGCGACATTCTATTTGAAATAACTCTCTTGCCGGTTGATGTATCTTCGCAAAATTTTCAAACTTTGTGGGGCGCTCCGGTCCGCTCCTACCCTGAAAGTCTCGGGGGATTCGTCAAGCGGGGGCCGAGAAAAAGGGGGTCCCAAAACGCGTTTTCCCATGCAATTTTCCATAGGAAACTTTAGACACGGCTACAGCTCCGAACTGCTGAACGGAATTACACCAAATTTGGCAAAGAGGTAGTTCTTGGTTCAGAAAGAACCCTTTTGTTAAATGGTGTAAATCCGTTCAGTAGTTGCTGAGAAAATCAAAAGTAAAAGTATAGATATATCTATGGCCGAGTAGGGTCCGCGTGCCCTCAGCGCACCCTGCGCGCACCGTCCCGATCACGAGCTGTATGTTAATTGGCTGTCAGCTGGCTGTCAACATTCCGATTCAGGAAATGTTGGCAGCCATTTTATCCTCGGTAGAACCGAGGGACAGAAACAAGTGAGCAAAGCGCACAAAGGGGGCAGGGTAGAAACACCCTGACCCCTAGGTTTGCACAGGGGGTCCCACAAGGACCCCTGGGCAAAAAAAAAAAAAAAAATTTTAAATCGGCAGGATGCGCTCAGGGTGCGCGAATCCTGCCCAAAAAAAAAATCGAGCGCGGTCTCCCGCGCTTCGATTACATTTGCCCCGGGTGGCCCAAGTCCCGGGGGCATGGTGAGGAGTGTTCAATTTATGTATGGGGGGCCTCAAGGGCCCCAAGCCCAGGGACCACCACCCCCGGGGCTTTCTTTTAAAATGGTGCGGGAGGGCTCTGAGCCCTCCCGCAGCCCTGAGGACCACCACCTCCCGGGGCTTCTTTTTTACAATTTCCTGTGTGGGGGGGGCTCGAGCCCCCACACGCCCGGGACCGCCACCTCCCGGGGCACTAACAAATTAAAATGGGGGTCCGTTTTGGACCCCGAAGCCTGGGGACCACCACCTCCCGGGGCTTTGCTGATGTGGGGAGGGGGCCACGCGGCCCCCTCCTGGAGCCTGTGGTGGCCCTGGGGACCGCCACCCCCAGGGCCGGCTCCTGCAGTGTCCCGGGGTGCCTACCCCGGGACACTGCTGTTTGCAATGACAGGGCGGGAGCCTCGCGGCTCCCGTCCTGTCATTGCAAACTGCTTTGGATATTGGAAGAGAGAGCAGGAAACCTGCTCTCTCTTCCAATATCCAAAGCACATTGCTTTCCACATGGGGAGCAGCATGTTAGCTGCTCCCCATGTGGAAAGCAATGCCGGCTCCCTTAGGACACGGGGAGCCGGCGGGACTGTGAGGGGTTTGGGGACCCCCACAGTCCCCAACGAGAGCCAGGCCCCGGGGATGGGGTCCCCGGGGCCATAAGTGGCCAGGGAGGGGGCCACGCGGCCCCCTCCCCAGAAATGATAAAAAATAAAAATTAAAAAAAGGCCTGCCCGGGGGATGGGGTCCCCGGGGCAAAGGAGGCCTGAGGAGGGGTGCCACACAGCCCCCTCCTTAAAAATGAATGTTAAAGTGTGGCCATGCCCCGGGGATGGGGTCCCGGGGCAGTATTCGGCCAGGGGAGGGGGCCACGCGGCCCCCTTCCTGTTTAATTTTAATTAAAAAAAAAGGGGGTAAGGCCCTGGGGGATGGGGTCCCCAGGGCCCAAAAATAGGAAAAAGGAAGGGGGCCACACAGCCCCCTTCAGAAAAAAAAACAAAAAAAAAACGATCGGGCCGCAGGCCCGCCCCTTCCTTCACCACTCTGCAAACGCGCCCTGGCGCGTTTGCAGATGAGGAAGTAATTACACTTCAATACTGGGGGTCCCTGGGGGCCAACTAGCCCACCAGGAACCTCCAGTATGCGCCAGGAGCTGCGTTGCAGAGAGGTGTACAGAGGCCACGCCCCTTTATACACCTCTCTGCAACGCAGCTCTGTGGCGCTTTTGGAGGTACATGGTGGGCTAGTTGGCCCCCAGGGACCCTCAGGATTCAAGGGACTTAATCCCCCAACTTAAAACGCGCCACGGGGCGCGTTTGCACAGTGGTGAAGGGAGGGGCGGGGCTTCAGGTGACATGTGTGCAAACAGGCCCCGTGGCGCGTTTTAAGATGGGGAATTAAATCCCCTTCAATCCTGAGGGTCCCTGGGGGCCAACTAGCCCAACAGGTACATCCAGAAAGCGCCACAGAGCTGCGTTGCAGAGAGGTGTAAAAGGGGTGTGGCCTCCATACACGTCTCTGCAACGCAGCCCCTGGCGCATACTGGAGGTTCCTGGTGGGCTAGTTGGCCCCTAGGGACCCTCATGATTCAAGGGGACTTAATCCCCAACTTAAAACGCGCCACAGGGCGCGTTTGCACAGATGTCACCTCAGGCCCCGCCCCTCCCTTCACCATTGTGCAAATATTCCTCTAAAATCTGCCGAACTACAAATTCGGATTTACTCACCTGTTATCAGGAGAGACCTCAGTGCTGCATCTTTCAGCCCAGTACTAATCCTGAAAAGTAATTTTAACCGTACTTACCAGTAACTTGAATTTCCTTCCATAGGATATCATTGCCTGCTTTTTGCTGAAAAAGTTTCTAAGTGTTGATTTTTGAAACATACAAATATTCCTCTAAAATCAGCCGAAATACGAATTCCGATTTACTCACCTGTTATCAGGAGAGACCTCAGTGCTGCATCTTTCAGCCCAGTACTGATCCTCAAAAGTAATTTTAACCGTACTTACCAGTAACTTGAATTTCCTTCCATAGGATATCATTGCCTGCTTTTTGCTGAAAAAGTTTCTAAGTGTTGATTTTTGAAACATACAAATATTCCTCTAAAATCAGCCGAAATACGAATTCGATTTACTCACCTGTTATCAGGAGAGACCTCAGTGCTGTATCTTTCAGCCCAGTACTGGTCCTGAAAAGTAATTTTAACCGTACTTACCAGTAACTTGAATTTCCTTCCATAGGCTAACATTGACTGGTTTCACTTGGAAATTCTTCTAAGTGTGGAGTTTTGGAACTTTAAAATATTCCTCTAAAATCAGCCGAAATACGAATTCCGATTTACTCACCTGTTATCAGGAGAGACCTCAGTGCTGCATCTTTTAGCCCAGCACTGACCCTGAAAAGTAATTTTAACCGTACTTACCAGTAACTTATATTTTCTTCCTTAGGAATCCATTGTCTGGTTTTCAGCTGAAAAGTTTCAAAGTGTCGATTTTCACAAACTACAAATATTCCTTAAAAATCGCCTGTATGACTTAAACGCATTCTTTCAACTGTTTACAGGAGATGCACCAGTGCTGGATCCAGGATCCAACACTGAGTAAGAAAAAGTAACGATAACAGTTTTTACCTGCTAAGTGAATTTCCTTCCCTAGGATAACATTGGTGATTCTATGAGAAAAAGTTTCTAAGTGTCAACTTTTAAAATACAATAATATTCCTTAAAAATCACTACTGTAACCAAAACGCTTTTACTCAACTGTTTACAGGAGATGTCCCAGGACTGAATCTAGGATCCAGTCCTGTGGTTAGAAAAAGTAATCCATAAAGTAACTAATTGCATTTAACTAGAAATTCACATTGAGCTCAATGTTGCATTGTGTTTGAAATTGTGTTGCCCATTGCAACAACTGTAACTACTGTACTTAAAACTCTATTGCCTATTTGCAAAGTATTTAAACTAAAGTAATTCATTCTGAGAAAGTATATTTTGTAATGTAATGTATAATGTAATTACAATGTAATTTAAAAAATAAAATATCTAAAAAAAATAGTTTAAAAAAAAGTAGTAAATCAGTATCAAAAAAATAAATATAACAATTAATACATTTAAAAATTGTCATTTACAAAACCTTTGAAATTCACTGAAAAAACCATAGGTTTTAGGGGCGTTATAGTTAGAAATTAACATTTAAAAAACCTTTGAAATTCACTGAAAAAACCATAGGTTTCAGGCATGTTATAGTTAGAAATTAGCATTTAAAAAACCTTTGAAATTCACTGAAAAAAACCATAGGTTTCAGAGACGTTATAGTTAGAAATTAGCATTTAAAAAACCTTTGAAATTCACTGAAAAAACCATAGGTTTTAGGGACAGTTATAGTTAGTTGGACATTTCACTCGTACAAAACCCGTGAAATTCCCCGTTATAGTTAGTTCAGCTAACTATAACTCGCGCCCCATAATGCACTGCTGATGACGTCACATATTACATCACTCATGACATGGTCAGTGACATCACTGATGACATCACTGATGACATCTCAAATGACATCACTGATGACATCACTGATGACATCACTGATGACATCATCCACGTGATAATCTGATGCACCTCCTCACACCCTAATATAACCTTTGATACACCCACTCTAAATTACAGACTGCCATTCGCAAAACCATAGACACTCCAACACCAATAACTACATACCCACTCACTGATTCTTAGGTCTACACACACACATCCACTCACTCACCCGTACAGTCACTCATACTTATGGTCACTCAGTACAGGACTATCATATGCACTCTTACTCCTATATAGACACTCCAAACACCGCCACTCATCCATAGAGGTACTCACACACCTAGTCAGTCATGCAAATAATTAAACACACTGCCATTTACTCACCTATACACTTATACACACACCAGCTCACTTAATCATACAAATACTAGCACATTGTTACGCTCTTATACAATCACTGATACAAGCACACACTCATCCATACAGCCACTATCACAATCACTCACTCTCGCTTATAGCTATTTATATACTCCAACACACATATATACTGCCTTTCACATATGTAGTTACTCACACATGTACCACTGGGACATACATTCACTCACTAACACACTCTTACACACACTTACCCACCCATACAGTCTATCACAGATGCACTCTTGAAACCATCCACCCAGTGAATCACCCACTCACACATCTATGCACGAGTCGCACACACCCCTCCACACAAACACTCAGGCACCCATACAGATACTCAGACAACCATTCAATAACTCATATAGACACTCATGTAGCTATTCACAAACACATGCAGCCACTTACACAGCAACAGACAGACGGATACAGACATTCACCCAGTTTAGTCACTAACCCATGCATTCAGTAAGATACGTTAAATCACTCACTTATAGAGTCAGTCACGCACCTACTAAATCATCCATACAGACACTTATACACCCACTCATTCTTCAATACGCCTTTCCCTATATATATTAAAAATATTTAAACTTTACAGAAACACACAGTCACTGCATGATGTCATCAGTGATGTCATCAGTGATGTCACTGACCATGTCATGAGTGATGTAATATGTGACGTCATCAGCAGTGCATTGCGGGGCGCGAGTTATAGTTAGCTGAACTAACTATAACGGGGAATTTCACGGGTTTTGTACGAGTGAAATGTCCAACTAACTATAACTGTCCCTAAAACCTATGGTTTTTTCAGTGAATTTCAAAGGTTTTTTAAATGCTAATTTCTAACTATAACGTCTCTGAAACCTATGGTTTTTTCAGTGAATATATATATATATATATATATATATATATATATATATATATATATATATATATATATATATATATATATATATATTTCAAAAAGGGCTTCTCTCTTCAAAAGGACTCCACAGCACTCCGATGCAAGTTAAATCACCAAGTTTATTTGCCTACAACTAGGAGGAACACAGCTTACATCAATGTGTTGGTAGCACCGAAATGCATTGATATAAACTGTGTTCCGCCTAGTTGTAGGCGAATAAACTTGGGGATATAACCTCCACTTGAGAATTTTCCCTAACTGTGTCGGACCAGTCTGTATCTGCAAGTGGGGCTTGGACTTTATGTTTAACCAGTATCGCTGGCACTGGTTACCGGCACGCCCTCCCAGTTTGGTGCAACGCGTCAGCCAGCGAATTTGGAGAAGGTACGACAATACAACACGTCCCTCCCCCAGCATTCAACACCACAGTGGAATCCCTATTTTTGCATGGGGAGGGAGGAAGCAGTATTCAACTGCATAGGGATGCCCAAGGGGACTCACCGTAATAGCGAACTCGCAGGGACAGGCTTCAGCGGTTGGTGTGCTGTCCGTGAGCCAACACTTGGGACACCACTGTGTGTCTGAAAGTTTGCATTACATAATGGACTTTCGCATCGGCAAAGGCATACCACCATGCAGCGGTCTGAATCAAAGCGCATGGTGAAGTCGTCAGACATATCATTACACCTTTAAGGCAGAGGCGGGGTCAAGCCATCACTCCAGTGGGAGTGGACTAGTCATCAGTGATATGGACCTACGGGTGAGACCACCTGCAAGTGAGACCGGCACTGAAGAAAGCCGTCAGGCTGAAACGCGTCTGCCACTGTGTTTCACTGATCCAGAAACTATGCGCAGAGACATTTTATTGGTAATAAAGCCACTTGAGAATTTTCCCTAGCTGTGTCGGACCCGTTTGTATCTGCAAGTGGGGCTTGGAATATATATATATATATATATATATATATATATATATATATATATATATATATATATATATATATATATATATATAAATATATATATATATATCCATATCCTACTGGCGGTCGCCAGTAGGTAGTTATAGTTAGGACTACGTTTCCATAGGAAAAGCATTTTTTGATGTGCTTATACCTTTGTCGTAGTTTGACGAATCTTTACGAAATTTTCCAAAAAGTTCCTCTTTTCAGGTCAGCTCCTATCCTAAAAGTTTGGGGGATTCGTCAAGGGGGTGCTAAGAAAAAGGGGTCCCAAAGCGTGTTTTCTCCATGCAATTTCCATAGGAAACTTTAGACAAGGCTACAGGTCAAACTGCTGAACGGAATTACGCCAAATTTGGCACAGAGAAAGGTCTTGGTCCAGAAAGCACTCTTTTGTTTAAATCGGGTAAATCCGTTCAGTAGTTTTAGAAAAATGTCCAATTTTCCAGAAATCGATATTTAAGAATTCTGACATCTGATTGGCTGATGCGTTACGAGCACGAGCTTGCGGCTCATGGGCTGTGAACTGTTGAAACTAGGAAGTGTTGGCAGCCATTTTGTGATTCAGTCCGTCAGCTCACAACTCTCCCTCTACAAGGCATCAGGTCCGTAGTTCTACCTCTGCGAGGCAACACTAAAAATATACCGCAGCTCTGTCTGTGCGAGATACCCCTTTCACGGTCCCTCTTCCCACATCACCAGCTCACGGCTATGCCTTTAGAAGCCAGTCCGTCGGCTCGCAGCTCTGTGACTGCGAGCTGTGAGCCATTTTGTGACTCAGTACGTCAGCTCGCATCTCTCCCTGTAAAAGGCATCGGATCCGTAATTCTACCTCTGCGAGGCAATACTGAAAATATCCCGCAGGTCTGTCTGTGTGAGATACTCCTTTTACGCTCCCTCTCCCCACATCATCAGCTCGCAGCTATGCCTTTAGAAGCCAGTCCGTCGGCTCACAGCTCTGTGTCTGCGAGCCATCGGGCCCGCAGCTCTACCTCTGTGAGCCACCTCGTTAGCTCATAGCATTGTCTGTGCTAGCAGGCCCATCGGCACGTTACTCTCCCTCTGCGAGTTAGCCCATCGGGTTGCAGCTCGGAGGGCTCGCAGCTGTATCTCTGCGAGCCAGCCCGTTAACTGATAGTGTGTCTGCTAGCAGGCCTGTTGGCCCGTAGGTCTCCCTCTGCGAGTCAGGCCACAGCTCTCCCTCTGCGAGCCAGTACGGTGCTGTGCTTTTACGAGCCAACGGCTCGTAGGTCTCCCTCTGCGAGCTGAGCCCACAGGCTGACACGTCTCCCTTCGGTCGAGCTCTGGATGCATGTGCGTGGAATAACGTGTGTGCACACACACCTGTCCAAGGCGACACAGGTCCATGGTCTGAGCAACACAGCGTCGTTTGGGAACTTTGCCAATTCGGACACACTGCTCGGTGAGAGCACACACATGGTGATGTAGCACGACATGTGAACCTGTCGGACCCTCACACCTGATCACTGTCGGCAGAGCAGACAATTGCCGCACCCCGGAGGCAGAGCACCATGCAGACCCCACGTACAGTGAGTCGTGCCCCCTCATACAGGGCACTGTGCAGATGCCAAATAAACCATCTGACTTATCCACAGCCCACACATAGAAGCCCCTGCCTGTGGTACCCCCGCATGGGATGGCCTTGACACCCACGAAAACAGCAACCCATGTCCCACAACGTTGCACATACATTCAAATCATTGCTCAGAGCTGTGGCATATCCTCCACACAAAAAAGAAGAAATGTTATGTGCACACTTTGTGGTCTCATTTTTTACACTGAGAGATAGATTTCAATGTCAGTCAAGGCTGGTGTGGTACTGCGAGGCTTTGCATTTGGGTGTTCTTAGGAAATCTAAGTTGTTGGGGAGCAAGGCAAGGTGGGCTGTGAGCGTTGCCATATGTGATAAATCTTGTCCATTTCAGCCCCAACATCATCTGCCCCTCGACATGTACCCATGCTGCGTGTAAGTGTCTTAAGCATGTCCGTGCCTGTTGTGGCCATTGCCTCGTCCGTACTCACACGCACATGCCAATAAAGCCTATGCCACTCCACTGGTGTCTAACTGTGAGGTGTGTTGTAAAGATTGTCCACTCGTGTGCCACAATGAGCCTCGTCCCAACACAGGGAAGAACTGACAGTCGCATGTGCAACGGGGGTGTATCCCTTTGGCAAGCTCCGCCTCTGTGAGCCAGATATTGTTTTTGCATAGGTGCTGGATGACATCTGATGCAGCCCCATCACCTACGCAGTCTGATGTGTCAGGGGCACACAGCCATGCAGCCATCACCCCGCCACACACAGTGGACACAGAACACGTATGAGGGGAGTTTTGTACCACATTGCCTTCATTGCTGATGTTCTGTGATTGCTATGTGTGTGGGCTGCATTGTGGGGGAATTGCCTGTGCACGGATGGCGATGCACACACATGTTGGCATGTGGAGCCAGGTGCCCATGCGGCCTTGCGCTGCTTGTGCTATCTCACTCCATCTCTCTCCCTCGCTCTCTCCCGCCCTGTCATAGCAAACTTGTGAAAGCGATGGGTGCGCGGCTCTCAGCGCGGCATTCGAGTACTTCTTAAGTCTTTCAAACACCGAGGGGTATATTCTCAAGAACATATCGCCGAGTTAACGGCATTTTATCGCAACCAAAATGGTGAAAAATTTAATGCACCATTCACAAGCTGGAGCAAACAGCCCATATCACCAGTTTACCAGCGAGAATCAGTACCAATAGAACAAACCCAGGAAGTTATCATGGCATGCAAATCAGGTTCCCCTTTAGATGCCTGCCCTCCTAGAATTCTCCATAAAATCATAGATATAGTTAACCCAATTATAAACAACATAGTTAACTCCTCATTAAGCTCAGGCATAGTGCCTGATGAATGGAAGTTGGCACTGGTAAAACCTTTACAAAAAAAGCTAAACATTGATCCTTCGGTGCTTTCAAATCTCCGGCCTCTATCTTTACTCCCATTATTGGGTAAAATCACTGAAAAGTTAGTTCATAAAGAAATTCATTGAGGCCGCTAACATTCTTCACCCCCAACAATCTGGTTTTCGCCCAAAGCATTCCATGGAATCGGCGCTCTTAGAATTAACAGACACCTTAAAAATGTTAGCTGATAAAGGACAAAAGGCGGTCCTGATTTTACTCAATCTATCGGCCGCCTTTGATACCATCTCACACTCCATCCTCATGCAAAGGCTGGAATCTTGTGGTATTTCAGGTACTGTGATTCAGTGGATAAAGTCTTTTCTTACCAATCGTAGACAAGTAGTGACCCTGGGATCTTTTCTTTCTGTTGAACGGTACATCACAACAGGAGTACCACAGGGCTCGTCGCTGAGCCCGTTACTGTTCAACATTTACATGACCCCACTCATCTCTTTGGTATCATCTTTTGGGATCAAAGTTACTTCCTCATAAATGATACCCAAATGATTCTTGCGCTGGACAATAATTCCACAAATGCCGAACTCAATTTTAAACATTGTCTATCCAAGGTCATTCAGTGGATGAAGGATAATCACCTTAGATGTAATACTGACAAAACGGAGATTTTGCCAGTAGGAAAAGATGTCCTATTCCAGCCACATGAGTGGTGGCCAGAGGGGACGACACCGCCACCTGACATGGTGAAGGTAGCAAAAAATTTAGGAGTGCATTTTGACACTGCTCTATCCTTTCATCCACATGTAACGGCAGTAGCAGGGACCTGCTTCAGCCTTATTAAATCTCTGAAAAAATTCTTTGATTTAATACCACTCTCTGCTAGGAAATCAGTGACAGTGGCTTTAATCCTCTCACGTTTGGATTATTGCAACAGCCTCCTAGCTGGAACAAAAAAATCAATCTTGAAAAGACTACAAATAGTCCAACATGCGGCAGCGCGTTTAGTGCTAAAGCTGCCTCGTAGGTCCTCGGCATCGGCAGCGTTGAAAGCTCTTCATTGGCTTCCACTCCACAAAAGAATACTTTTTAAAATTCTTTTAATTACTTTCAGAGCCTCACTCAAGTTAGGACCCAAGTATCTTTCGGAGAGATTTACTCCTTATATTACATCCAGAACTCTCAGGTCCTCGTCAGCTAACCTCCTTAAACCACCTACATTTAGGTGTAAAACTAAAGGGGAAAGACAGTAGCAGTTCTGGGAACCAAAGCTTGGAACAAGTTGCCAACTCATCTGAGACTGCAAAAAAATGAAACTCAATTCAGGAAATTGTTGAAAACATGGATATTCAGCTCCACAGACGAACTTTGCCTCTCCTTCATTTAATCTCTATGGGAATCTCCTTTCACCTCTAACCAGCGCCAGGATGCTCCTTTCGGAGTGGCAGCGTGCGCTCTATAAATAACCCCCATTACATTACATTACATTACATTACATTGCAGCCTCAAAAAGCATCGTCACGGATGACTCCGGCAAATATTGCTAATGAGATGTAGAGTAGGCGTTCCCGTGCAAAAAGCAGCGAACACATCACTTCGCAAGTGTCTCAACCACCAGCAAGATCGTCGAAGAGAGTACAAAACAGGCGAGAAGCTGCGTTAGTAGGAGAAAGTTTACACCTGCTCTGAGCTGGTGTAAAGTCGGACTACAACCTGCAATATGAAAGGGAGCCCAGCCCAGAGCCACACGTGAATGACAACAGATGGAATGGAGCCAACGATCATGCAGCTCGGACACCCAACACTGCTCCGACACCCCCCACCACCAGCCCCTTGTCCGCCATCCCCCCCTCACCCCCCACACAAACAAATGTGACAGCAACCTTAGGAAATCTGGAACGTAACAAATTGGCTGATGTCGCACAATTATAGTAAAGAAGATGCATGTGAGGTTAGACAAATAAGAATCTCAGTCATCTATGGATTTACATATAAAACATTTTATTTAAACAAAACAACAAAATGAAAGTAGGTACAGGTATGGCGTGTCATCCCTCGACAATTTGTGAATCACAGCCTGCAAGACAAAAAGAAAGATAAGATTGTGCATCATGCGTCCATGAAAGGAGAGAGAGAGAGAGAAAGAGTGAGAGAGAGGAAGAGAGAGAGAAAGAAAGAGTGAGACAGAGAGGAAGACAGGGAAAGAGAGAAAGAGTGAGAGAGAGAGGAAGAGAGAGAGGAAGAGAGAAAGAGTGAGATACAAGGAAGAGAGAGAGAAAGAGAGAAACAGTGTGAGAGAGAGGTAGAGAGAGAGAGAGAAAGAGTGAGACAGAGAGGAAGAGAGAGAGAAAGAAAGAATGAGAGAGAGAGGAAGAGACATAGAAAGAGAGAAAGAGTGTGAGAGAGAGAAAGGAAGAGATAGAGAGTGAGAGAGAGAGAGAGAGTGTGAGTGACAGAAAGGAAGAGATGGAGAGGGACAGTGAGTGTTGACACTGTGGAGAAAATCCTCACAGCTCACCTTTCTGCCACCGGTGTGTCTCCAACCATGTGCTGGGACATAGTGCAGTCTTCTAGTTTAGTCATCTGAAACATAGTATAGAATCAGTAATGGCAGAGTACATACAACTACACATGCCTAATTCTCTGTTTCGCCCCTGCGCACCCAGGCTGCTGCACCCCATCGACTCCTGCCGCCCAGAGGTGTCTTCCCGCCTCTGCGCACCCAGGCTGCTGTACCCCATCCACTCCCACTGCCCAGAGGTGTCTGCCTGCTGCTGTGCACCCAGGCTGGCGCACCCCATCCAGTCCCACTGCCTGGAGGTGACTGCCCGTTCCTGCGCACCCAGACTGCTGCATCCCATCCACTCCCACTGCCTAGAGGTGTCTGCCCGCTCTTGTGCACCCAGGGTGCTGCACACTATCTACTCCCACCGCCCAGAGGTGACTGCTCGCTGCTGCGGAAACAAGCCTCTCTGCTCACCTTCCGCCACCGGCGTGTGTCTAAGAGGGTCCACCACGTGCCGAAGCAACCTCCTCAGGCGTTGCGTACACGCGGTCAAGCCGAGCTCACAATTCAAAGTGGGTGTTGATTGCAGGATGGCCACGCATCATCGCAGGCTGCACACGCGCTCAGCTCTGGTGGCACTAACTCAGTGGAACTGAAGTCATCTCCTCGTGGCGGGAGGTCCGTGTCGGGGGGGGGGTCATCAATCTGTGAATCACAGCCTGCTAGATAAAAAGCAAGATAAGATTGTGCGTCATGCGTCCATCAAAGGAGAGAGAGAGAGAGAAAGAGTGAGAGAGATGAAGAGAGAGAGAAAGAAAGAAAGAGTGAGGAGGTAGACAGAGAGAAAGAGTGAGAGAGAGAGGAAGAGAGAGAGAAACAGTGAGAGAGAGGAAGAGAGAGAGAAAGAGAGAGAAACAGTGTGAGAAAGAGGAAGAGAGGAAGAGAGAAACAGAGGAAGAGTGAGAGAGAGAAAGAGAGAGAGAGAGGTAGAGAGAGAGAAAGAAAAAAACAGTGTGAGAGAGAGGAAGAGATAGCAAGAGAGAGAGAGGAAGAGAGAGAGAAAGAGTGTGAGGGAGAGAAAGGAAGAGATGGAGAGGGACAGTGAGTGCCCACACTGTGGACAAAACCCTCACAGCTCACCTTTCTGTCACCGGTGTGTCTCCAACCACGTGCCGGGACATAGTGGAGCCCTCAAGCTTACTCATCTGAAACGTAGTATGGAATCAGTAATGGCAGAGTACATACAACTGCACACGCCTAATTCTCTGTCCTGCCTTTGTGCATCCAGGCTGCTGCACCCCATCCACTTCCATGGCCAGAGGTGTCTGCTCGCCACTGCGCACCCAGGCTGCTGCACCCCATCCACTTCCACTGCCCTGAGGTGTCTGCCCGCTACTGCGCACCCAGGTTGCTGCAACCCATCCACTCCCACTGCCCGGAGGTGACTGTCCGCCGCTGCGCACCCAGGCTGCTGCACCCCATCCACTCCCACTGCCCGGAGGTGACTGCCCGCCGCTGCGCTAACAGCAAAAAGAACAATTGATGGACAGAATGCAGAACAATGTCATACATTCACCCCAGTACAGAGATCTGGGCCTAAATCCATCGTTTTTTTGCTCACCATGCCATTCCAGTTTGGACCCAGCCATATGCAAATCAGTCTTGACCCTGCGCCCAATGGGAACAGTCCAGCCCGAACTGCCAGGCCAGGTCCTCCCTGGACTGGAAACAAGCATCCTAGGACCGGTTTCGGGCTTTCAGCCCTCATCAGCCAGGATAGCTTGACTCCAGTGGCATGGAGAGCACGGGACCCACGTCTGGGCATACCCGTCCCACTCGGGGTGACAAATGCAAAAAGAACAATTGATGGACGGAATGCAGAACAATGTCATACATTCACCCCAGTACAGAGATCTGGGCCTAAAGCCATCGTTTTTTTGCTCACCATGCCATTCCAGTTTGGACCCAGCCATATGCAAATCAGTCTTGACCCTGCGCCCAATGGGAACAGTCCAGCCCGAACTGCCAGGCCAGGTCCTCCCTGGACTGGAAACAAGCATCCTAGGACCGGTTTCGGGCTTTCAGCCCTCATCAGCCAGGATAGCTTGACTCCAGTGGCATGGAGAGCACAGGACCCAGGTCTTGGCATACCCGTCCCACTCGGGGTGACAAATGCAAAAAGAACAATTGATGGACAGAATGCAGAACAATGTCATACATTCACGCCAGTACAGAGATCTGGGCCTAAATCCATCGTTTTTTTGCTCACCATGCCATTCCAGTTTGGACCCAGCCATATGCAAATCAGTCTTGACCCTGCGCCCAATGAGAACAGTCCAGCCCGAACTGCCAGGCCAGGTCCTCCCTGGACTGGAAACAAGCATCCTAGGACCGGTTTCGGGCTTTCAGCCCTCATCAGCCAGGATAGCTTGACTCCAGTGGCATGGAGAGCACGGGACCCACGTCTGGGCATACCCGTCCCACTCGGGGTGACAAATGCAAAAAGAACAATTGATGACAGAATGCAGAACAATGTCATACATTCACCCCAGTACAGAGATCTGGGCCTAAATCGATCGTTTTTTTGCTCGCCATTCCAGTTTGGACCCAGCCATATGCAAATCAGTCTTGACCCTGGGCCCAATGGGAACAGTCCAGCCCGAACTGCCAGGCCAGGTCCTCCCTGGACTGGAAACAAGCATCCTAGGACCGGTTTCGGGCTTTCAGCCCTCATCAGCCAGGATAGCTTGACTCCAGTGGCATGGAGAGCACGGGACCCACGTCTGGGCATACCCGTCCCACTCGGGGTGAAAAATGCAAGAAGAACAATTGATGGACAGAATGCAGAACAATGTTATACATTCACCCCAGTACAGAGATCTGGGCCTAAATCCATCGTTTTTTTGCTCACCATGTCATTCCAGTTTGGACCCAGCCATATGCAAATCAGTCTTGACCCTGCGCCCAATGGGAACAGTCCAGCCCGAACTGCCAGGCCAGGTCCTCCCTGGACTGGAAACAAGCATCCTAGGACCGGTTTCGGGCTTTCAGCCCTCATCAGCCAGGATAGCTTGACTCCAATGGCATGGAGAGCACGGGACCCACGTCTGGGCATACCCGTCCCACTCGGGGTGATAAATGCAAAAAGAACAATTGATGGACAGAATGCAGAACAATGTCTTACATTCACCCCAGTACAGAGATCTGGGCCTAAATCCATCGTTTTTTTGCTCACCATGCCATTCCAGTTTGGACCCAGCCATATGCAAATCAGTCTTGACCCTGCGCCCAATGGGAACAGTCCAGCCCGAACTGCCAGGCCAGGTCCTCCCTGGACTGGAAACAAGCATCCTAGGACCGGTTTCCGGCTTTCAGCCCTCATCAGCCAGGATAGCTTGACGCCAGTGGCATGGAGAGCACGGGACCCACGTCTGGGCATACCCGTCCCACTCGGGGTGACAAATGCAAAAAGAACAATTGATGGACAGAATGCAGAACAATGTCATACATTTACCCCAGTACAGCGATCTGGGCCTAAATCCATCGTTTTATTGCTCACCATGCCATTCCAGTTTGGATCCAGCCATATGCAAATCAGGCTTGACCCTGCGCCCAATGGGAACAGTCCAGCCCGAACTGCCAGGCCAGGTCCTCCCTGGACTGGAAACAAGCATCCTAGGACCGGTTTCGGGCTTTCAGCCCTCATCAGCCAGGATAGCTTGACTCCAGTCCAGCTTGACAAGCTAGCCTGGCTGAAGAAGGGTGACATACCCTGAAACCGGTCCCAGGATGCTTGTTTCCGGTCCAGGGAGGACCTGGCTTGGCAGTTCGGTCTGGACTGTTCCCATGGGGCACAGGGTCAAGACTGATTTGCATATGGCTGGGTCCAAACTGGGGTGGCGTAGTGGGCAAAAGAACAATGGATTTAACCCAGATCTTTTGACTGGGGGAGAATGTTTGCATTGTCAGCATTCCGTTAGGCATTTGTTTGCTGTAACACTTTTCCCCCTAAGTGGGATGGGTATGCCCAGACGTGGGTCCCTTGCTCACTGTGCCACTGGATTCAAGCTAGCCTGGCTGAAGAAGGGTGACATACCCTGAAACCGGTCCCAGGATGCTTGTTTCCGGTCCAGGGAGGACCTGGCTTGGCAGTTCGGTCTGGACTGTTCCCATGGGGCACAGTGTCAAGGCTGATTTGCATATGGCTGGGTCCAAACTGGGGTGGCGTAGTGGGCAAAAGAACGATGGATTTAACCCAGATCTTTTGACTGGGGGAGAATGTTTGCATTGTCAGCATTCCGTCCATCATTTGTTTGCTGTATCACTTTTCGCCCTAAGTGGGATGGGTATGCCCAGACGTGGGTCCCTTGCTCACTGTGCCACTGGATTCAAGCTAGCCTGGCTGAAGAAGGGTGACATACCCTGAAACCGGTCCCAGGATGCTTGTTTCCGGTCCAGGGAGGACCTGGCTTGGCAGTTCGGTCTGGACTGTTCCCATGGGGCACAGGGTCAAGACTGATTTGCATATGGCTGGGTCCAAACTGGGGTGGCGTAGTGGGCAAAAGAACAATGGATTTAACCCAGATATTTTGACTGGGGGAGAATGTTTGCATTGTCAGCATTCCGTCCATCATTTGTTTGCTGCTGCGCGAACAAGCCTCTCTGCTCACCTTTCGCAACCTGCGTGTAGAAAAGAGGGCCTACCACGTGCCGCTGCAAGCCCCAAGCCCGGGGTCCATGGACACGGCACCCTGCATATCATGCAGCCCCGCTCCGCAGGCCACCAGGTCTCACATTTGGTGCTGGGTCTTGATTTCGCCATGGCAGAGGACATACCAGTGCACCGGGCTTTTCATCGCAGGCTGCACACCCGCTCAGCCCTTGCGGTGCCACTAACTCTGTGACCAGCGAGACGATGCCACGTGGCGGTAGGCCTGCGGTGTCTGATGGCTCAGGCCTACACTGCGGTCCAGCAGGGCACACAAAACCTGAGCTGTCCAGACCGCCGGGACGGGCCATCACCGCAGGCTGCACACCCGCTCAGCAGTTACGGTACCTGTACCTCAGTGGACTGAAAGTCACCGTCCCGTGCCGGTGTGCCTGTGCCGGCCGCAGTGCATCCGGTGCGAGCAACTCTGAAATGGCGTCGAGCACGTGCGCCCGGTCTTTTTTATTGGCAGGGTCAAGTGTCCTGTGACGCCTGTGCTGGATGGGTGTGGTGTGGGTGTATACTAGCCGTGAGGGAGTGGCTGTGGCATACTGACAACTAGAGTGTGACCAGCAGATGACTGCAATGAAAATCTGGGCCATGTAGCATTGTTGTCCTTCCCTGTAAGCGTAAGCGGAGTGGGCTGGCCTGGCGTATGCCAGTCCTGCGTGAGGCTGTGAAGAATGACTCTGGAGCTATGGGCGTGACTCCGTCCTGGGCTGTATGAGGAATCAACTAGTGTATCTCCTATTTCCCTAATAGGCTCTGCGCATTGGAATAATATATCCTATAGGTTTGACATAGGACTAAGGTCAGTATGTCCCTATCGAGTATATTAAACTTAATTACTTGTGCCAGCTAGCTCAGAGGCCACTAGAAACTCCTTGACAACAAGAAGGGAGTAGTTTCTGGCAGCCGCAAAACATGACCACTTTGTTTCCCTTTAGAATCAGAACGTGTCCCAGAGTCGTGGAAACAATAGATAACTATTTCACTCAGCTCAGTCGTGCATGCTTAGTTTTCTCCAAGTTACACAGAAAGAATAGACGGGCGTTTCAATAAAAGATTTATTGAACAGTCTTGTTTCTGGTGTAAGTAAAATGTGCTATTACGATCACAAGTCAGTATGCGAGATAAATAATGTACAGTGTGAGCAGTAGAAATAAATAATACTGCGAGAGCATTATCTTTTAGTACATATGCTTTTACATAAATAACACAGACTAAAAATGCGAGTACTCATACGATGTGTTTCTAATCTAGTTCTACCCCAATGTACCTAACCTAACCTAGGTGTAGGGAGAGGTAGGAAGTAGGTGAAGTATTCCTTACTATGGTATACTAAGAGTATGTTAAGCCTAGTATGCCTAGTATGCCAAGAGTCCCTCTAGGTTCTTGTCAGCTCCATACCTGAAGAATGAGAGAGGTAGGAATCTCTTTGCCAGACTCGAACTCCAACACCCCGCAAGGGAAGTCAGATCACTGGAAGCTGGACTCTCTGCGTGCAGGGATGACAGCGTCTTCTCAGTGCGTCAGGCCGGGAAACGGGCTCCTCTGAAGTCGAGGTCTCCTCTGGATTACAGGGGCTAGGGAAGGTATATTTATACCTGAGAGCACCTAAGAATGTTAGTATTGACGTGAGTCGGACAGCGAAAGACGTCATGAATGAACTCCTAAGGAATAATGGTTCATGCATAATATATGAGTCCTTGAAGAAATCAATAGTCCTGGACTAGGGAAACTCCCGCAGCCTAAGGGTCTGTTCTTCATGAACTCGTTGTGACGTTAGGGTGGACGGATGTCAGAGACCATGCCTGTATTTGGAGTGCACGGTTTAATGCCTAAATAAGGGCTGGGATTTTATTCCTATATAAGGACAGGGCGAATTGTGCCTATATAAGGACATGATACTGGAAAGCCCGTTTATGGACACCCTAAAAGGAATACAACACCCACTCCACTTTCGTGTGTACGATAATACTAAAATGCTAAACATTTAAAATGCTAAACATTAAATGGAGTACCGCAAATTAAAAAATATTTCTTAAAAGCATTAAAAAACATAATAAAAAATGCAAAAGGTACTGTACATTTGAAGCAAATGCTTTTCATTTGAGGCATAAAGTTCGAAAATAAATGCAATTGGAATGAAATAAGCAGTAACATTTACATGTGACAGAAAATGGTCGATAAGTTGTTCAAAAATCAAAGTCATTTCATGTCATAAAAATTAATTAACTGTTTTAGACACACAAGCTGACTAAGTACCTTGAAGTCTGTATTATAAGGCTAGTTCTACTTTAAGCAGATTGAAGTGCCATTTTCGTTCTAAAAATGGGAAAAAAAGTTCAATTTTGGTAGAGTTCCAAGTTGTTTTGAAAATGAAGGCCAAATTGTTACTGCATCTCTGGAACACTGTATGCCGAATCAGAGTCAGTTTACGGGTCTGGTGTAAACATGAGATCATCTATTTCTATAGACAAAACATCATCCACTGTAGTTGGTGTCAATTGGAACACCTCGTGTAGTAGATTAATTGCACAGAGATGAGAAGCATCGCTTCCAGCATAGATTGCCTCAGCAATGTTCGCGTCCGTTGTTACCTGTGTGCCTGTAGATCTTTCTCGTACCTCAGCAGCAGCCGGAAGCGTCTGTGAGATCTCAATGAATGCTGACATCAGGATTGGTAGCCTCTGGGGACAACACAGAGCATGGGCCGTTATCGGGACCAGCAGAGTATCGACATCCGTTGGCGTAGCTGATGGAAATGTTAGACAGGTGTCCAACACGCATTCTTCACCGCATAGCAGGCATCGTAGAACAGGTAAGATGCAATCTTGCCAGATTGGTCTGAATGACAGGAACCACGTGGTATTAAGTTCCCGTAGACGAGTCATGCCCAAAAGCTGTACTATTCGCTCACGGCACTTTCGTTCAAGGAGAGCTTTCTCCATTTCGCTCGGAGTGATGTCTGTGAATAGGCTGGCCATAGCGCAATAGCAGGAAGAGAAATAGAATTCCGGCAGCAAGTGCTAGAATTAATGGTATGCCACCAAACACTGAATGTGCAAAGTTCGGGATGATTCTGAGTATTGCCTGGAAAGGTGCTAACAGACCGGAGCAGATGCTCTTAAATACATGTACAATTCCGGTTGTATCAGACATATTGAAGATACGTCCTATCATTTCTACGAAATGTATAGGGCAGTTTGTACGTATTAAAGTCTGTATCTCAGCCGAAGTCCTTGCTACTTGTAGATCATAGGTTTCTTTGGCCGAGGTCAAAGGCACTGTTTGCTGTAAAAGCATGGCTTTCATTCTGCTCAAAGTATCAAATCTTATAAAAGAGACGTTCAGCGAAGGCCATAGAGGCGACTCCCTGACTGTGTCTATTGGGGCAAACAATACTTGCATACAGCAAGTGACCCTGGAGTTGACCGTTACTAGATATGGGATGCCTGGCAGCATGCCGCAGCAACTCTGATCACTCAACATGAGGTAACTCCCATTAGAAAGTTGTCCAAACGTTGGATTAATCACAGCAGCTGGTGTACCCTGCTGATGGCAAGACAAATTTGCCACAGAACCATTACAAGCCCCGTGTAAAGAAATGTCCTGACATATAAGTGAACCGCTCAGTGCACGTTTACAGTGTGTACCGCTCAAAAACACTTCACGATCCCCACTCCAACATCTATATGTATACGGTAAATCCGAAGATGTCTTAATGTATTCCTTACCCAACCTTTCATATTTGCCTGCTTGCATTTGTCTGAGGCAATACTGAAACTGAAAAGTACTCACAGGTAATGTTATTTTGCCATGAATAAGCCATTCTGTAGCTGGTTTTTCTGCCACTGTGAATGGTAACTTTTCCAGGTTTTCAATGCTCAGCACTGTATACCTTGCTCCTCTTTGCGCCCATTCGATCTGTTTATCAGTGAGATTGTATTCTGCAAACAGAGCCGATGTGTTGGTGAAACGCCAAGGCACATAGCCCACTCGCAAAGATTGCAGTGTCCAGCTTAATAACACAATAGAACGCAATTGAGACTGGCCTTGCTGTAACATCGCCAAATCTTGTTCTAGTATGTCGATAGCAGAGGATACAATGCCATCCAATGAATATATTCTGGAGGACAAAGTTGTTAACCCATTGTCGACCACAGAGAGTGTTTTCTCTAAATTAATACGATCAAGTTCACGTATTCGTTCTGTATCCTCCATCTGTGATACTTTCCATGCTTCATTATAGGCAGCATAAATGCCGGCATATATGAAACGTTTTTGACGCAGTTTTCTTGGTCCAAGCAAGAATTCCCTAAGGTCTGCATCCTTTTTAAGTAAGGTTAAGTGTTGTTTCACATCCTGTAGTGTAGACTTATGCAGCCAATCGAGGCATAATTTTCCTACACTGTATGTTGTTACTACCCCCGGATGTTGTCTTTGGACATATCTTGGGTCTGGCCTATGAATAGTAAAGCCCTGAGTTTTATTCAGGAATCTTTCCTGACAGTTATTCGTGTCTGTGGGCCAGATCAACCATTTTTTCCAATCAGGATTAGATCTGTTGAGTTGTAGTATATTGTCAACTGTCACCACTGCCTGTGTATCGTTATCACTTGCAGGTGTTGGTACAGAAGGTGTGTTCATCTCTTTGATCTTGGCTAATCCAAGACAAGATGTTTGTTGGATGGTTTCATTCAAAAACATTATTTGTTCAGGGATGATACAGGCTCTAAATAAAGCTTCTATCCCCTGCACTTGCCAATCTTTAGTACCCCAGACAGTGTTTGTGTCTATTGTGTCTTTCCAAAAGTCGAAACCCTGTCTAGACAGTTGGGCATTAAATAATGCAGAATAAATCTGTTTTGTACTTGTTAACATAATTTTCAGTCCTGTCTTGTTTACATTTTTATAGTAAAACATTTCTGGATCAGATGTATTGTAACCTGAAAAATATGGAAATTTGTTGGCAAATGTTCTTGAACTACCTTTAGGTGGTGTAGGACAATGTTCCCATTGGTTAAACATAAACACATTTCTTGGATATGCAGATTTATGCAAATAATGATGACCATAGTGGTTATAACAATACAGTTGTTCATAGTCTGATGAACCCTCTAAATATTCATTTTTAGAAAATGCAGCAGATTTTTCTAGGTCAAACATTATGTCGTTAACAGTCTCAAAGTCCCAATCATCAGAATAGGTACTGGACGAAATTAGATCACATAGTGAAATTTTAAACAAATGTGGAATGTTCAATTCTTCCGTCGGGCCGAAGATGTCAAAATCTGTTTTGTCCCACACTATACCATCCTGTATAGGAATAGCTGTGATGTTCACTGAAGACAAGTGTCTTGCTTCACGATGGGAAGATTTATGAGGTTTCAAAAGTACGTTCACGCCTTTTCTTTCAGTATTCACATGGATGTATCTGCCACTTATAAGCACGCTCACAGTTGTTACCAAAGCTAGCCAGAGCAGGAAAACAAAAGTCCAGATATAATCCAGAGTTCAATCCATGGAGAAAACAAATAAGTCTTTTTCAGAAAGTGAAGAAAGTCTTGTACTTGCTGCTTGAATTTCAATGATGCTGGCGTCGTTTCAGGTTCACTCGGATCTTCTGAGAACGTATCAAAGTTAATGAAATAGCCAGAAGCAGTTCTATCAATTGTTGGAATTGCATCAGGATTTGTAGAAATCACTGGAACCAGTTCATCACTTGCCACGTTGGTGTAGACAGGTGTATTTGGACGAACTGTTACTTGGTGTTCAAGAGGGATGAGTTCCATAGCGTTGTTGCTTAGTCCTCCATCTGTTACAGCTAAATTCTCGATTGTTATCAGTCTTTCAGTCTGAACCTCTTGGATAGTAGCGAGAGGAGTGCGTCTGCTACTAGGTCGGAGTCTACGAGGCCTACTATTTAGTATTGGCCACATACTGTGGTTTGATCAGGTCGATGGACACAAATCTTTTCTCCTTTCTTCCAGCAAGGAGCGGCAGAAGTACTGTTCTTGTTCCTTGAACTGCTAGGACAGGTACTGGTTGTCTGTAAGAAGGTCCAAATTCCTTCTTGTCCGCAATCTTTTCTCTGACTAGATCCCCAACTTTTGGAATCCAGACAGGCCTTGCTGGGACCGCCGATTTTCCCCAGTGGTGGTTGGCTGTAGGAATACGTTGCTTTGTTTCGTTCTTAATTTATTGAGTTCCTGTAAAACAGCCAAACGATCTTTGATATCAAACGGTTTATTTTCCACCACTGTGCCTACGTGTTCAAGGTCTGGTACCCACATTCTTGTCACAAAGAGGACCTCATATGGAGTGACCCCCCCTAGAGAACTTCTTGGCAGATTATTCAATGAGCGTTGGACCCCACTAAGGTGTTTGACCCACCCATCACCCGAACCTAATACCCTAGCTGTTATAGACTGCTTTATGTCCTGGTTTTTCCTTTCCACAACCGAATTTCCCTCAGGATGGAATGGAGAGGAGTACCGCAATGCAACGCCCAGACTGGCCATGGCTTCTTTGTAAGCCCGAGAGCTAAATGCAGGACCCTGGTCAGAATGTAGCGTGCCTATTGCGTATGTGCCGATAAAGACTCGCAAATCTTTTATAACAGTTCGAGCGTCAGCTGAGCACTGAGGCCATAACAATAGGAACCTAGAGCATGAATCCACTGCAACCATGATATATTTATAGTTACCGTCCCTTTGCAAGGGACCGCAGTGGTCCAGGTAAACACAAGCTAATGGTTTGTCTGAAATTAACAGGGGTGTCTGCGCAGGACGTTTCACTGTTGAGACTTTCATCTGTTGGCAAATATCACATTCTAAAACATAGTTTTTAGTTTGTTTCCGAATGCCAGGCCACCAATATCTTTGCTTGAGTAAAGATACTGTCGCTGAAACACCTGCATGGGCAGAAGCTATCCCTTCGTGTGCTGCTAGGATTAGTCCTAATCTGCGTTCCTTGTTTGGAATTACCCTATCCCCCACTCCAGGGATTCGAGCAAAAGGAACGTTGTTCGCATCAATTACATAAGAGTACTTGAGTGGAAACTTTTTTTGGTAACGCTGCACTGCTGCCTTTGCTTGATGCATTGACAGCCAACATTATCTCACCGTCTATTTTTGTTTTTGAACGAGTGATCGCAGCTACGGAAGCCGTCTGCACAGCCCCCTTTGCGGCTTCATCAGCCAATGAATTCCCTGCAACGTGAACGCCATCACGTTGATGACTCAGTGTGTGGATCACGTGAGCCTTTGGTAGTTCGTTTTTCAACTGAACTACTTGTTCCCAAAGCATTTTGTGCTTTATTGTGCCACCTTTCGCATCTTTGAAACCATTTTCAAGCCAGTTTTGTATATATTCATTATACGACTGAACACAGTAAAAGGAATCGCACACTATTAGTGTGGGGAATTCTCAATCTGTACTTTCAAGTATCAGTTTGAATGCTTGTAGTTCAGCTCGCTGAGCTGTACAATCTCCTAGAGATTGAGTTTTTGTGACCATAGGTCTGAAGATGCCATTTCGCATGCGACCTTTAACGATTGCACACGCTGCACTGTAAGCTTGCTTACTCCCTGTTGCGGGCTGTGCGGATCCGTCAGTGTAAATTATGAATTTGTACTGATCGAGAGGCAGAATTTCAGTAGGCAGAGGACATTCTTGTTCATATTGCAGGAATGCTTGTGTTTTTAAATCTGGATCAAAAACATATTCAACATCTGTTGCAGCAAGAGAATTAACCCATTGTATCCATCTTGGATGTAATGCTTTAGCATTTGGAATGCTTGCTTTTGTGACCGCTTCTAAAGCTGGTACCGGGGTTACGACAATAATGCGTTTCCCTTGGGCTAAGGCTCTTTCTTTTGCTACAGCGGTTTGAACTGCTGTTAGAATTTTTTCAGTTGAACTGAAGCGCATTTCCGCTTGTGTGTACAAATGAGATTTGTATGCTATTGGTATTTTCTCACCCTCATTGAAGGTTAAGTAGGTGAATCCGCATTGACCCAAAATTATTCGGATCACCAAATTGCGTTGACTTACGCGTGTTTGTAAGTGATTTGTTGCTAACATGTTAGCTTGGAGTGAACGCAAGATTTCTGTGTGTTCGTTTGTCCAGTTTCTGATCAAAAAATCAGGTTTGATTAATGCGTAGAGAGGTTTAACCCTTTCTGCGTAATTTAGAATGTATGTTCTTCCAAAGTTTAGGAAACCCAAAATGGATTGTAAGTTTTTCAGCGTTTTTGGAGGTTGGAGCAGCACACACTTTTCTAAAAAGTTAGCTGCCAAGCTCTTGCCTTCACTTGAAAGCTCATATCCTAGAAATAGGACATTGAGATGGGCAATTCTGGACTTTTTAAAGTTGAACTTGTAGCCCTCAGAGGCGAAACCCAGTATAATGGTACTCACCCTGTTCAAGTGTTTTTCCAAGTCATCGTCCGTCAGATATATGTCATCGACATAGGACAATGCCTCATTGTCATAAATTTGTAGTAACTCCGTTACCCTCGCTGAGAATAAACCTGGGCTGTTCTTGAACCCTTGTGGGAGTCGACAAAAGTGACGCTGGGTCCCCATTATGGAGAATGCTGTTAAGTACCTGCTTTCAGGTGCTATGTTTTGACAAAAGAAACCATTCGAGATGTCTAATGTTGTTTTATATTTTTTACGCACAATGTTATTCATTAATGCTGTGCTATGTGCATTTTGCACTGCAAAAGTTTTAGAACAAGTGTTTAGGTGTCTGTAATCCAAAACTAGACGATATGTATTGTCTGGTTTGGAGACAGGAAACAAAGGATTGTTCATTGAGGAGGTGCATGTTTCAATCACCCCTTGATATTCAAGTTGATCTAAGATCTCCCTGACCTGTTTTTTAGCTTCTTGCTTTATTGGGTACTGCCGTTGTGCAGTTGGTTCATGTTTCAGATGTATTTTATGGTGAGGTGAGTCCTCATCCCATCCTACATGATTTTTATATAATGCTGGGGCCTGGGCCACTGCCAATTTCCTGGCATATGTATATCTTAGGTGAATTGGAATATGGTTGGAGAAGGCAGGCATAATAATGTCCTCGCCATGTGGGCACTCCCTGACAAATTGTGGTGGCCAGTCCTTTTCTGCTAGAAGTATGTCATAGCCCTTTGATAGTCTTTCCCAAAAAAGTGCTTTCACCTGTCTAGGTTTGTCTCCCTCCATCCAGAGTGTTATTTCATATAACTTTTGTGGAGTACTAACCCTGGTGTCTACAGTCTCAACTGTGATGTACTCATTCAAGTCCACTATCTCCAGAAGTTCCTTCAGGTTCTGGTGAACTATTGTGACTTCTGCTGCACTGTCCAGCATTGTCTGAGCCCATTCTCAGTTCTTGAGTTGTGTTCTCAGTATTCTCGGCATGTCTGATTTTCAGACCTGCTACTTTCTTTTTGGAGAATTGAGGTTTTGCTTTAGTTTTTGGAGCGTGTTTGTCTTCTTTCGATTTCACGCGTTCTTCTCTATGTTCCGATCGTCCTCTTCTTTCCGAAGTCTGTGATGAGATCTGAAAGGGACGAGAGGAACGTGTATCAGTATCTTGATACCTGTCAGGTTTTCTCAAATTATCCCTATTCCTGAGGTTATACCTCCTTTCAGAGGGCTCCTTTTGAGGAGACCTACCTCGAGATTGAGAACGTTTCTCGTTTGATTTTTGTTTATTAGTCTCCCACTTCTTTTTAGAAGATGTAGGAGTTTGTTTAATAGAGTCCTTCTCAGGACTTTCAGATAGCTTCGATTTCACTGGTCTTCCACCCAAACTATCTCTGCCTAATTCTGCATAAGATTGTTCAATTATTCTGGGTAGCTCAGTTTGATGTTCTGTAACATCAAATTCCCTTAATTTTGGCGGATCGCCACTGCTGCTGCCTCCCTTTAATATTAGATAATATTATTGTTGAGACCTGGTCGAAATTTTTCAGTAACTTCATACCTAAATTTAGAGCAGGTTCTGCCCCGTATTCGTTTTGAATTTGTTTCAGGACATCAGGTATTACCGCAATTGACGGAATGCCATGTGTTTTAGTATAGAAGGCAGCAAAGACTGAGCCCCAAGTGGTGCAGTCTTCCAGTTGTGGTGTGATCCCCATTGATAAACTGATTGTCAGTATTCTGTGTTTCTCATACGGGCTAGTATTTGGAAATACTGCTTCGATTTGAGTAATTTTTTGAGCTATCCAGAATGGAATTTGCTCACGTTTTGTGGGCGTTTTACCCATGACTGCGTATAGAGTCTGTGGTGTAATTTTTAGTGTATTCCCCTGTTGGGGAGTTGGATGTGGAAGTGTCAATGGTTGCTGGACTGTAAAAGTCTGCATGACATATTGGACCAATTGTCTGTAGATTTTTATTAACTCTGTGAGTTGAGTAAGTAAATCCTCGTCTGACATCTCTTCAATGTCAGGATGAGGTGTGTAGCCGGCTAGAATCGGCCATGTTGCTCCTGGTCTACCTAGTGGACCGAGCCTAGTAATGTTTTTGTGATGTTTTAGGGCGCCTTTAAACCAGAGCTGATGCTCCTGGTATGTTAATAGAATTTCTATATCCTCGAAAGGAATGTATTCCTCTGGTGGTTCATCTTCTTTGTAGAAGTGAAACATGTGTGTTACTGGATTGGATTCAGGAAATATTACCCATGAATAGAATACCTCTGTCTGAAAGGATTACGTGTGCCTCTATCACGAAAACTGCTCTACCGCCTCTTGGTGGTAGGCCATGTTTTATAAGTTTTAGAGTGATGGCTCTTCTTAAGTTTGGAGCGATGTCTATGACACCCTCCTCGGTTTCATTTAAACCTGTAATATTAAAAACTGCTGCTTGGGCTGGATCAGCCGCAGCTCCACCGTTTCCGGTCTCAGTGTCGGAGCCAGGCATTTTTGTTTTTTGAAAAATGTAGAACAAGTTTCAAGGAAACAAAGATTAGGTGCACAATATTTTGGAACACTGTATCCTTCAACGTTGAGCAAACCAAACAGCTAATATATAGGGTACTGCCCTATGTAGCCATGGTGGATACTTAACCCTGCCCACTCCAGACGTCTTTTGGAGTATATGGGTAGGGGTCTCTTGAGAGAAAAAGCACGGCTGAGTTACTCAGTATCTAACGTTGAATTACCGCCTTACCAAACCGTTGGGCGCCATGTAGTGTAGCTCCTATTTCCCTAATAGGCTCTGCGCATTGGAATAATATATCCTATAGGTTTGACATAGGACTAAGGTCAGTATGTCCCTATCGAGTATATTAAACTTAATTACTTGTGCCAGCTAGCTCAGAGGCCACTAGAAACTCCTTGACAACAAGAAAGGAGTAGTTTCTGGCAGCCGCAAAACATGATCACTTTGTTTCCCTTTAGAATCAGAACGTGTCCCAGAGTCGTGGAAACAATAGATAACTATTTCACTCAGCTCAGTCGTGCATGCTTAGTTTTCTCCAAGTTACACAGAAAGAATAGACGAGCGTTTCAATAAAAGATTTATTGAACAGTCTTGTTTCTGGTGTAAGTAAAATGTGCTGTTACGATCACAAGTCAGTATGCGAGATAAATAATGTACAGTGTGAGCAGTAGAAATAAATAATACTGCGAGAGCATTATCTTTTAGTACATATGCTTTTACATAAATAACACAGACTAAAAATGCGAGTACTCATACGATGTATTTCTAATCTAGTTCTACCCCAATGTACCTAACCTAACCTAGGTGTAGGGAGAGGTAGGAAGTAGGTGAAGTATTCCTTACTATGGTATACTAAGAGTATGTTAAGCCTAGTATGCCTAGTATGCCAAGAGTCCCTCTAGGTTCTTGTCAGCTCCATACCTGAAGAATGAGAGAGGTAGGAATCTCTTTGCCAGACTCGAACTCCAACACCCCGCAAGGGAAGTCAGATCACTGGAAGCTGGACTCTCTGCGTGCAGGGATGACAGCGTCTTCTCAGTGCGTCAGGCCGGGAAACGGGCTCCTCTGAAGTCGAGGTCTCCTCTGGTTTACAGGGGCTAGGGAAGGTATATTTATACCTGAGAGCACCTAAGAATGTTAGTATTGACGTGAGTTGGACAGCGAAAGACGTCATGAATGAACCCCTAAGGAATAATGGTTCATGCATAATATATGAGTCCTTGAAGAAATCAATAGTCCTGGACTAGGGAAACTCCCGCAGCCTAAGGGTCTGTTCTTCATGAACTCGTTGTGACGTTAGGGTGGACGGATGTCAGAGACCATGCCTGTATTTGAGTGCACGGTTTAATGCCTAAATAAGGGCTTGGATTTTATGTCTATATAAGGGCAGGGCGAATTGTGCCTATATAAGGACATGATACTGGAAAGCCCGTTTATGGACACCCTAAAAGGAATACAACAGATGCGGGTGTCCCTGTTGTAGTGCTGACGTCACCCGGGTCGCAAGCGTCAATGTGTCACTCTGTGAGCCAAGTCCCACATCATGGCCAACATGGAAGGTACGGGGAATCACTGACCCTATATTCATCCATAGTTCCACACATGAAAGATGGTGGACATGACACATCTGTGTGGATATGAATGTTTATTGCACATTCAGTGGAGTGTTGCAGCTGTAGCAATACAGGGCCATGCAAAGTTCAAGTTTCAGTTTTTGGCACATGGAGGGCAGCCAATTAGAGCCAAGCTTGTGTTCGGGGTTAGGCTGCGCCAACATATGTACTTATACAATTACTCCGCCAATCCCCAAGCACTTATAAATTCACTATACACTCTCCTTGCAGTACTCTAATGATCCAGTCTCTACGTACGCACTTGTACAATGACCGAGAGAAAGTTACATAACCAAAGTTTTCCCCACTGCCAGAGGTAGCATGGTTGCATACGCTGTCCACAGCACAATGTAATGTGGTAGGGCCCAGGGGCGGCATCTTGCATACATAATGAACACACGGACACAGATAGATAGTGGAACTGGGTACGGGCACGTGCGCTCGACTCATTTTTATTACCAGGGTCACATGTCCAGTGACGTCTGTGCTGGATGCGTGTGGGGTGAGTGTAAACCAGCCCTCTGGGAATGGTTGGTGCTGTCAACAAGTACAACAGTAATCATTGGATCAGACACACAGATTCAATCATAAAGGGTCAATGATTTGTGCTGCACTAAGGTAGGGGCAACAGATGTGAAATAATACACACAAGATTGTATCGTAAAGGGTCCATGACTTGTGGTACACTGAGGTAGGGGCAGCAGATGTGAAATTATACACAAAACATTGTATCATAAAGGGTCCATGAGTTGTGCTGCACTGAGATAGGGGCATCAGAAGCATTCAGCGTGTGCGCAGCCAGCGATTATGCGTGGTGCGGGCGAGCCGCACTGGGAGCAATGTCTGTTGCCTACTGGACTGAGTCATCTGCAATCGCGACTCGATGTGAATTGTGAGCCCTGCTATCCGCAGTGTAGATCGAAGGCAGTAGTCAGCACAGACATCGAAGAATGCTTTTAGTCACTTCCTGTTTACAAAATTCGAGGACATAGAGTACAATTCTCTCTGCAATAAATAAATCATGTCTCAATTTAAATTGTGAGCTCTGCTAACCGCAGTGTAGGTGTATGGAACAAAAGATGAAACATTTATGGAATACACTGTCGAAATATGTAGGTTTCAGGGACGTTATAGTTAGTTGCCTACTGGACTCTGAAATTAATGAGCACAGTGTAGGCCGGAGGCAGCAGTCAGGAAGGGCCTACAGTCACGTGGCGTTGACTTGAGCTGCATACAGTTAGTGGTAGGTGTGGCGCTCAGCGTGTGCGCAGCCAGCGATGATGCAATGTCTCTTGCCTACTGGACTGCGTCATCTGCAATCGCGACTCGATCTGAATTGTGAGCCCTGCTGACCGCAGTGTAGGCCGGAGGCAGTGGTCAGGAAGAGCCCAGAGCCACGTGGCGTTGACTTGAGCTGCATAGAGTTAGTGGTAGGTGTGGCGCTCAGCGTGTGCGCAGCCAGCGATCATGCAATGTCTGTTGCCTACTGGACTGCGCCATCTGCAATCGCGACTTGATCTGAATTGTGAGCCCTGCTGACCGCAGTGTAGGCCGGAGGCAATGGTCAGGAAGACTCCACAGCCACGTGGCGTTGACTTGAGCTGCATAGAGTTAGTGGTAGGTGTGGCGCTCAGCATGTGCGCAGCCAGCGATGATGCAATGTCTCTTGCCTACTGGACTGCGTCATCTGCAATCGCAACTCGATCTGAATTGTGAGCCCTGCTGACCGCAGTGTAGATCGAAGGCAGTAGTCAGCACAGACATCAAGGAATGCTTTTTGCCACTTCCTCTTGACAAAATTCGAGGACATAGAGTACAATTCTGTCTGCAATTAATAAATCAAGACTGAATTCAAATTGTGAGCTCTGCTGTCTTCAGTGTAGACTGCCATTCAGTGTTCCTTTGAACTTGCAAGATGAATTTGGTCATTGTACTAAAGCTATAACTGATATAAAACAAGTTCTTGAAGCAAGGATACTAAAAGGATATTATGTAGGTTTTAGGGACGTAATACTTAGTTGCCTACTGGACTCTGCAATTAATGAATCAAGAGTCAATTTTAAATGGGAGCCCTGATGACCGCAGTGTAGGCCGGAGGCAGCGGTCAGCAAGGGCCCACAGCCACGTGGCGTTGAGTTGAGCTGTACAGTTAGTGTCACCTGAAGCAACCAGCGTGTGTGGAGCCTGCGATGATGCGTGGTCCGGGCGGGCCGCACTGGTAGCAATGTCTTTTGCCTAATGAATTCTGTCTTAATAAGTCCACGTGGCATTGACTTGTGGTGCACTGAGTTAGTGGCACCTGAAGCACTCAGTGTGTGTGCAGTCTGCGATGATGGGTGGTCCGGGCGGGCCGCACTGGGATCAATGTCTCTTGCCTACTGGATTGCGTCATCTGCAATCGCGACTCGATCTGAATTGTGAGCCCTGCTGTTCGCAGTGTAGATCGAAGGCAGTAGTCTATACAGACATAAGTCTGTGGTGCTCTGCTGCTGGGTTCGCAGGGGGCCTGTGTCGAGGAGGCCGGTGGTCACGGCGGAGGCCTTGTGGCAGGGTGAGGGCTGCCGCCCTGGCAGACGCTTTGGCCTTCCCTCAACTGAACCACGCCCAGAGCCCCAGCCTATTTATTCATACTCCTACGCTGGAGTGGCGTACGTTGGACCAGCCCACTCCGCTTCCGCTTCCAGGGGGGGACAACACAGCTACATGACCGAGATCCTCCCCACTGCCTGAGGTAACATGGTTGCATCTATTGTCCACAACACTACAAGCACCAGCAGTATATGTCCACATGGAGAGGTTTGTGCTCTGCATAGTGAGGTCTGTCCACCACATCACCGCTACACTTGGTATTGTGTGCATTTTTATTGATGGGTGACTTGCGTCCTTCACACATACTTGGTTGCCACATCTCCCAAGATTCAGCTATTGTGTGGCTGAGGGACCATGCCATTTTTGGAAGGTCCGCTGTCCTGTTCTGCGCTGCCTCTGTGGTAGTAGGGAGGGGGTGGTCCGGGGGGCGGTCCTGAGGGTGATGGCAGTGGGTGTTGTGGCCTTCTTGGGTGTCGGAGCTGCATGGTCAGTAGCTCTATGACATGTGTTGGTCTTCAGATGTGATTCTGGGCTGGGCTCCCTTTCACACTGTAGGTAGTCGTCCTGCTTTACACCAGTAAAAGGCAGATGTTAAATTCCTACTGCTAACGCAGCTTATCGCCTGTTTTTGGATCGCACCCCAGATTTGGCTGCTCGTTGAAAATATCGGGAAGTGGTTTTTTCGTGTTATTTTTGCACGGGAATGCCTACTCTGCATATTATTAGCGTTAGTTGTGCCTCTCATTTGTGGCGACTGCAGGCAAGTCCATGTACTATGTTGAACAAGGCACGCTTTTATAGGCACGTTTTACAAACTTTGTGATTAAAACCTTTTTAATACAAGTCATTTTGTGGCAATGTTCATGAGAGTGCACCCTAAAATATAGCTATTTTATATTACTTTTTTCAGATTAACACATTGACTAGTGCGACACAATCCGATTCTGAATACCAAACAGCTCTTGCACTTACCTCTTTTGTATGAAAGGTAAGAATTAGATTTACCTGTGGAACATTTAGAAGTAACACATATATAAGTCTAAATTCCATTTTGCATCTTTGTAATATTTTATTACATTTTAGAGTCTGACCGAGTCCTGGTCCTGATGAGAACCCTCCAATGATAATAGGGTTTGGAAACGCGTCGACCAAATACAGGTAGACGAAACAATTATTAATTCACTGATTTACACAGTGTGCAAACAAGGCAGTACGCCTGTTGTATCTTGACCATCGACTAGCTGTTTGTAGCAGGTTGCAGTAATACAAATTATAAAAAAGTTTGCACCGCTATATTGTCCTTTTCAACTCGAGGACTGGTCATTTTTTGTCATTTTTTGTCGTTAATGTTTTCTGCTATGTATTTGCCAAATGTTAATTATTTTGTATTTATTATTTGATGTATTGTTGAATGCACATGTATGTCCTTTTCCTATGGCATGAATTTAATATCCTGTTTTTGTACGCTAAAAAACTAACAGTGAAAGTAAAAGGTGAAATAAAAACACTAAACCCTGTTTATTTGCCGAAAAGGGTTTTGTTCTAAAAAATTCAATTTAAGAACACTTCCAATCCTCTTCTTGTTACTTGTTACACCAGTAAAAGGCAGATGTTAAATTCCTACTGCTAACGCAGCTTAATGCCTGTTTTTGGATCGCACCCCAGATTTGGCTGCTCGTTGAAAATATCGGGAAGTGGTTTTTTCGTGTGATTTTTGCACGGGAAAGCCTACTCTGCATATTATTAGCGTTAGTTGTCGCTCTCATTTGTGGCAATTTTTTTTGCGGAAGCTATTGTTGGAAAACTGCCGATATCAGCTGCTTTCACTAGGTTGAGAATGGAATGATAATTTAAAATCACTGAAAAAACCATAGGTTTAATGAACATTATAATTAGAAATTAACATTTAAAAAACGTTTGAAATTCACTGAAAAAACCATAGGTTTCAGGCACGTTATAGTTAGAAATTAGCATTTAAAAAACCTTAGAAATTCACTGAAAAAACCATAGGTTTCAGGGAAGTTATAGTTAGAAATTAGCATTTAAAAAACCTTTGAAATTCACTGAAAAAACCATAGGTTTCAGGGACGTTATAGTTAGCTGGACATTTCACTCGTACAAAACCATAGAAATTCCACTGTTATAGTTAGTTCAGCTAACTATAACTCGCGCCCCTGCAATGCACTGCTGATGACATCACATATTACATCATTCATGACATGGTCAGTGACATCACTGATGACATCACTGATGACATCTCAAATGACATCACTGATGACATCACTGATGACATCATCCATTGAATGTGTTTTTCTTTAAAGTTTAAATATGTATTATATATATACCAAGGTGTATTGAAGAATGAGTGGGTGTATAAGTGTCTGGATGGAGGATTTAGTAGGTGTGTGACTGACTGTTTAACTGAGTTATTACATGTGTCTTACTGAATGCATGGGTTAGTGACTAAACTGTGTGAATCTCTATATCAGTCTGTTTGCTGTTGTATAAGCTGCTGCATGGGTTGGTCAGTAGCTACATGAGTGTCTATATGGGTTATTAATTGGTTGCCAGAGTATTTGTATGGGTGCCTGAGTGTGTGTGTGGGTGCGTGGGAGGTGTGTGACTCTGTGCATACATGTTTGAGTGGTTGATTCACTGGGTGTATGGGTTCAAGAGTGCATGTGGAAACAGCTGTATGCGTGGGTGAGTGTGTGTATGGGTGTGTTAGTGAGTGAATGGATGTCTCAGTGGTACATGTCCAACTAACTACATATGTAAAAGACAGTGTATGTGAGAGTTGGAGTATATAAATGACTATACGTGAGAGTTAGTGATTGTGAGAGTGGCTGTATGGATGAGTGTGTACTTGTATCAGTGATTGTATAAGAGAGTAATTATGTGTTTCTTTCTGTTTGAATAAGTGATGTGTTGTGTGTATAACTGTATAGGTCAGTAAATGGAAGTGTGATTGATTATTTGCATGACTGACTAGGTGTGTGAGTAACTCTGGATGAGTGCTGGTGTGTGAGTGTCTGTGTAGGTGTATGAGTTCATATGATAGTGTTGTATTGATGAGTGACTGCATGTATGAGTGATTGTATGGGTGAATGAGTGGATGAGTGTGTAGACCTAAGAACCAGTGATTAGATATGTAGTAAGTGGTATTGGTGTGTCTATGGTTTCAAAAATGGTATTCTGTTTTTTGGAGTGGGTGTATCAAAGGTTATATTAGGGTGTGAGAAGGTGCATCAGATTGTCACATGGATGATGTCATCAGTGATGTCATCAGTGATGTCATTTGAGATGTCATCAGTGATGTCATCAGTGATGTCACTGACCGTGTCATGAATGATGTAATATGTGATGTCATCAGCAGTGCATTGCGGGGGCGCGAGTTATAGTTAGCTGAACTAACTCTAACAGTGGAATTTCTATGGTTTTGTACGAGTGAAATGTCCAGCTAACTATAACGTCCCTGAAACCTATGGTTTTTTCAGTGAATTTCAAAGGTTTTTTAAATGCTAATTTCTAACTATAACGTCCCTGAAACCTATGTTTTTTCCAGTGAATTTTATATATATATATATATGGGCTTCTCTCTTCAAAAGGACTCCACGGCATTCCGATGCAAGTTAAATCACCAAGTTTATTTGCCTACAACTAGGAGGAACACAGCTTACATCAATGCGTTGGTAGCACCGAAATGCGATGATGTAAACTGTGTTCGGCCTAGTTGTAGGCGAATACATTCAGGGATTTAACTTGCACCGGAGTGCCGTGGAGTCCTTTTGAAGAGGGCTGGGGCAGCGGGGCTCCCCCGCAACCCCCAGTGAGAATATCGTGGGTGCCCTGGGTGGGCACCCCTCCTGCTAAAAATTACTCTGGGCCCCAGGTGATGGTGTCCCTGGGGCCAAAATTGGCCTGGGGAAGGGGGCCACGTGCCCTCCTCCTCCTAAAAATTACACCAGGCCCCAGGGGATGAGGTCCCCGGACCAAAATCGGCCTCCGGAGGGGGGCCGTGTGCTCAACTCCCCCTGAAAATTAAGCTGGGCCCCTGCAGATGGGGTCCTCAGGGCTGAAATTGGCCAAGGGAAGAGGGCCACGTGGGCCCCCCTCCCTTTTATATAAAATAATGGCCCTGGGGGATGTTCCTCCAGGGCCTAAAGAAGCTTGGGGAGGGAGGGAGGTTGTGCTGCCCCTTCCCCTTTTAACTTATATGTACGACACTGGGGGATGTGGGCCCCCTTGGCCTAAAGAGGCTCAGGGAGGGGAGCCGCTTGATCCGCCTACCATTTAATGAAAAAAAGGCCCTGGGTGATGGAGTCCCCAGGTCCTGCCCTTGTGTCCAACCCCCCCCACTACACACAGCTGAAGGCCGTTGCCAGTGTGGGGCTGGCTACATGCAGGGTTTGGCCACAGGATTTGGCCCTAGTGTCTGGCCTGTGGCCACAGGCCAGACACTGTGGCCAACCCCCTATCGTGCATGACCGAAGGCCCTAAAAAGTGGGAGATTGGCTATCTTTGCAGGGGTTGGTCTTTGCGCATGGGGAAGGCCATGCACAACGTGGGGTTGGCTTCTTGTGGGGGGTTAGCTGTAAACGGGAGGGGGTTGCATTTGTGTATGGTAATTAAATAGTACTCTCCATTTTAAAAAAACTAGAAATTCACTGAAAAACTGAAAGATTAAAGTAACGTTATTGTTAAGTGTGATAAAAAGATCTGTTTTTTGTTTTTAACAAAAGACCTTCGAAACTCACTGAAAAAATAAATGTTAAAGTTACGTTATAGTTAGATGAATTTGTCAGTGACAATATTATCATTTTGAACTAAAAAAACATAGAAATTCACCAGCTATAGTTAGCAGAGCTTGCTATAAGTTATGCCCTTGCCATTCACTGCTTATGACCTCATGTATGGCATTACTCATGAACTGTTCTATGACATCATTTATGACATCACTGATGACATCTCAAATGACATCATTGATGAGATCACTCTTGTTTGTCCCAAAACTACAGAATAGACATTTGCACCCTATTCCCAGTTTCAGTCAGAAGTTGGTCATAGAAAGTGAAAAATCCAAGGGTGTCATTTATTTCCTCCCTTGATCAAAGTGCAGATGGAATTTGTTACAACCCCAGCTTGCAACGAGTGGGGAGAGAAAATATATGTTCTCTTCACATGGCACTACTCAGCTGTATTGGATGGGAATTTCATAGCCCCTACCTTGCTCAGGTGTGGGGGTAAATATCTTTTTGCTCCCATTCACCCCTGCTGTAGTCAAGCAAATGAAAGAGGGGGGGTTTCTTTGAATTCCCTGACAATCTGTGGCTCTTATGCCCCAAAACCCTGCCTATAGGTGAGAGGGGTATAAATGACACATGAGGCTGATAACAGCTGTAGGAATTTTTACTGGCCACATACAATAATGTGGGTCACAATGAGTGGGGCAGCTCCAACCTCTCCTAATCTCTATTTCCATTTATGAGCAGGGTGGAGTAGCATCTGTTAGCTGCACCACTCCACCATATCCCAGAGCCCTGCAGCACTGTGATGGCTATCTAGTAACAGCTCAGTTGCAGTGACCCCTGCAGCCAGTTAGCAATTGTGAACGGGGAACATGTGTGGCTGTGAGATATCCCGCCCCCACAATGCTGTGGATAATAAGGGAGTGGCTCAGCTCTGAGCTGCCTCAGTTCTATTGTCATAAATTGAAAGATGGTTCCGGGGCAGCTTGAAGAAGACCTCACTAAAAAGAAACCCCCTCACCCTTGAACAAGACAAGATGGTGTGGGGTATATATTGTCAATCTCACTCCTAAGCAAGACTGGTGTAGATATTCAAAAATTTATACCCTTATCTTCTAATAGGACAGGGCTGTGAGCACACTTTCTCTCGTCTCTCGGACAAAGCAGAGGTATTCAAAATTAACAACAGTCAGTGGTCAAGATAGGATGCCGAAGGAACCCAATGACCCTGTTGAGATAAAAATGTTCCCTGCATAACTCTGGAGGGCATGCACCCCTGCTGTGTATTAATCGCGCACTAAGTCACTGATGTCCCTTCAATTATTTTGATTTTGGTTTTTGTCTTAGTGAACATGAAAATCACATGTGCTTACTTAGGGTCAGCACTCTATGATCATAAAGGACACTCAAAGTGCAACCCTTATAGAAAGACTGACTAATGTTCTTTCATGAGGCTGAGTAAGACTGTCAGTATTTGGAGCATTCATTTTAAGTAGATGGGACAGGCCTTTTTTGCCTTCAAGGGTCCTAATGGGCTCTCCTCGTAAGGGGCTGCTAGTCTCACTCACAGGGCCGGCTTTAGGGCAGTGCGACCGGTGCAGTCGTATCTGGCACTGACCTTGGAGAGGCACTTTGTTTAGAAATAACTTATGGGTTTACAAGCACCTGCTGCAGTGTTTCCTGTGTGTGCATGAGATTTCAAACAACAATAAAAATGTCGAGATAACTCTTGTGATTAATGTTCCTATGGGAGAGAGATCAAAGTTTTGTCCAGTGGCAGTTGGACTCATCATAAAGTACCAGAGAAAGAGCATGTAGTATGCAGTTCACAGAACTGTATTTTATGTGGATATCTCAGTGGGTTATTGCTTTTCTCACAGAGATGCTTTTGTTACTTGCAGTTCATAAGTTAGAATTCTAGTATAGCACAGTGACTTATGAACTGTCATCAAAGAGATGCATGCAAACTGCATAGTATAGGTTAGGATGTTATGTTTTTTTCTCCAGTCTTCAATTATCTTTTCCTAATGTTGCTGAAAAGGTCTCATTTGGCTAGAAGACATTATTTTTAATAAAGGCAGCCACAAACATCACTTCAAAACATATTAAATGAGTGTGAGAGATGGGCTATGGAGAGATGAGGGGCACTGGTGGAGGGTGATAGTGAAGGAATCCGTGGAGAAGGAGGTCATTTGGGGGGCGCCCAAAAGAATTATTGCACTGGGCGCCACCAGCACTACAGACCCCTTAATCCATCCCTGTGGGACACTGAAGTTGAGTGTGTATGCACTGTATATGTATGAGCATGGTGAGAACAAAGAATCCATCTTGAAATCCCTTTGTGAAGGACTCCATAAAATGGTGGATTGGGGAGACTGCCAAGGCCCTTTGTCTGACTTGACCAGCAGGCCCTTCCCCAGAGATGTTTGTAAAGCTGGGCTATGGCAGCTGATGTCCTTTACTTTGTGATGGCACTCCCAGCTCCACCCCCCACACCCATGCCTGCTGCATCTGTGTTACAAAGACTGTTAATGGGACAGTCTAAGTTAAATACACAAAAACAGGAGGACAAGCACAAACCAGCTTCGGAGAAGGTCTCCTCGCAATAGCAACATCATCTGCAATATCTGATTGCAGGAGACCCACCAAATTTTTAACATGGCACAAGCTTAGTCAGCCTGAGAACAACTACTGGGCAAGTGCTCTGCTCAAGGTGATATTTTCTTGACCAGGGATGGGAGACATACACCAACCAGTGCATTTGTGAAATTAAATGAGCTCCAAGACTGGGAGCAAAGACTAATGAAGAACTATGAAAAATTAACCTTGCCATTTGGCAGAGTGGAGGGGGGTGTAGGGATGCACATTTTCCAATTGTAAATTTCTCACACAATTGCTGCATGAATTTTTAATTAGATTATGTCCTGCGTTCCCTCCAGGGTGTGTGCATATGCCCAGGCACATACAGCTTTCCCCAAATTTTCTGAGAGACCACAGATCATTCGAGGCACTAAGAGAAAACCTGTCTTTTGCTACCGGCTTATCTTTTAAAATGAAGATCAGTGTGAAAAGAGATCTATCTCTTGCGCTCTGATAGGAAGATAAAGCAACTGGGCTGGGACACAGTGGTTGGGGGAAAGCTGCACATTTAGCCTGAGTACACAGGGTGACTACTGAGGACTGAGTAGGATGCTTTCACTTACACCACCTGTTTCACAGTTAGCCTGGGGATGGGAGCTGCACAGAGGGCTTTGTGCAGGGTCTGCCTCCTGCCCAATACCCGTGAGGCATGGAGCACTAAATGCACTGTTTTGAGCATTAAAAGGGATAAAGAGATGTGAAGTGTCAATGTTTATTCACAGGGCTGATGGCAGAAAGGAAGTGCAGTACATCATGCACCCTGCACAAAGAAAGAACATCACCTGGAAATGATAAGGCACAGGATTTCTGAAGCACACCTTGAACCCGGCGAGGCACTGAAGCGCTTAGATTCTGCTGAGGAATATAAACAGCTATGCTGAATGTGAGGGACTGGTCAAAGCATTTCAAGGATCCCCTGGCTTAGAGATCAGTGAGCACCCAGTTCAGAGAGGAGGCAGGGCAGTTAGCGCTCTCACCTGTTAGCTGTGCTTTTAGCTAACAAGATGCTAACTCAAAACAGGTGATAGCCCAGATTATTTACTGGCCACACTCCCTTGATTTACGTTACTCACTGCCACCCATCCTAACCCTTCCTTTAAATGCAGACCATCTTTGTGGTCATTAAAACCCTTGTCCCTCTTTTTTAAGCATACATCTTTATTTTGTTAAATTTAGGGAAAGCAAACAGTCATTTGTTCCCAAAGCATAATGTTGTTTCCTTAATGATGGGTTATATGTAAGATAGCTGAAGGTATTTGCTGTGATCTTGCTTAGATGGTACTGTTATATCTACATGCAGAACTTTCACACACTAATGTTCTGTTGTCATGGTGCTGTCCTCGCAGCTCAGCAGCTTTGTCATTTGCCACTGGCTGTTGAGAGGAACACCACGTTTTGATGAGCTGTCAGAGAATCAACCCTAAATGGACAATTATATCTTCTTCCAAACCTAATGACTACAGTATTTTATACCCAGAACGTTAGAAAGGTAACATGAGCAAGGTTAGCATGATAATAGCACAGGAGCAAAGGGTATGAGTTTTCAGAGATTTTTGTGGCAGTAATGGGAACATTGTATTTGTCCTTCAATCAGCATTGGATTGAAGTTGAAAGTAAACCCCGTGTGATAATGTTATCATTATTTCCGTCACCAAGGATGATTCCTGCTGTAAATGCAGGTAGATCTATGCCCATTTTATTGCAAAATGTGAGATCACCCTTTGCCCATTGGGTCACACATTCTTATAGAGATAGAAATATCAATTTAATGATCATTGGTTTGCACATAGCACTGATATGAGAGGGGCTCTTGCTGTGTGTCTGTTTAACAATAAATGATATACTAAGAATAAGTTGGAAGGCTCCGATGCTCCATCAGTGTGCACAGCCTATGGTGTGCGTTCTTGAGAAACAAACACAGTGCTTCACATCAGTGAAAGGATGTTAATTCTGTTACCCGTGGCATTTTGGTAAGGTCTTAAACATCGTGAGTTAACAGTCAGTCAGTTTCTGGCGACAACAATAGCCTGAGAGCACTTTACCCTCTCATTTTAAACAGTGTAAAGTGTTTGACTATATAAGGTATAGGTCCCATGGAGAGCCTCTAAATCTCATAACTCACTGTTATTACATGGCAACAGTTGATAACAAAACTCATTACTCACTGTTGCTACGTCATAAAGACCTTCTAGGCTAGGCTGACAAGGCTCTCTAAGAGCCTGTCAGTGCAGCACTGCTTGTCTTCTTTGAGTGAAAGCAAAAGGCCCAGTGCAGGAGGGGGAAAGAAAGGCAGGGAAGGGTGGCAGGTAAGTCTTTTATTTTTACCTTTGGGACAGGGATACATAATAGAATAATATGTATGGCTCCCCTCAATAGTTCTCTGCCACTGTGTAGCAGTTGAGAGCAGGGCCAGATGATCTTGGGGGCCATACATAACATAAAATTATATATGGGCAAAAAGTGAATTACATGAATGTTTTTCACCGCAGGGTTCTGAATGACATCATAGACAACTCAAACTTCACTCTTGTTATCTATTTGATGGCACTCAGAACCCTTTGGTGAAAAACACCCCCGCAATTCACTGTTACTCATCTATAATTCTATATATGTTGAAAAGAAAACCACAATTTTGTGATTTCAGGATTCCTTGAAATAAGTCTTCCACCACTGGGATATGTTGCAAGGTTTGTATTTTCACACGTCTTTAATTTCACCATGTGAGACCAAAGGCTGAACTTGAGGCTAAGATGTTGATCAACTACAGTGGCAGACAAGGTGCTTGCGGTCAGTGAACTATAGCTGTAGCCATGAAAATGTGATAAAATCATAGAGATGCATGAACAAAAACTGTGCTGGGGGTATATCCTTGTAATATATCATGGTGCTTATTTCCTCTGCTAAGTTTATTTAAAAAATCACATGTATTTGCAGTTAAGGGGAGAGAGTTTGGTAAAGGAGAATACGGCGGCAACCCAGGAATGTTTGCTCTCACTGGGTAATATTGTGTGTTTTGAGGTCCATTTCTTTAAAATACATGTACTACCAAGGTTTAGGCTGATTCTACATACTACCAAACTAGAAACAAATGGAGCAGAGGAATATGTTAAACTAGAGATTGCCCAAGAGGACACAATTTAGCAAAATGGAGAGGCCTACATTTCCTGGTGTTGTATTGATATTTAGATCTGAGTCAGTTGGTGGTTACTGGCCAAATCTGTGGTGATACTTCTTCCACAGGTCCAGGAGTGAACTCAAGAGTGGGTCTGAACATCCTATCTTAACACTGTGGGGACCTTCTGCTCTGCTGGAAGGTAGGAACAGCTTCTAGAAAGGTTCTTTGAAGTGCATGGAATTTCTTGAATCCCCTGCCCTGGCTCCAAAAAGGCAGAGCACATGCTATTCAGTTGTTAATGGGGCTGTGCTCAGCTCCACCCCCCCATCCTCCTAGTAGATGGCCCATTCAGGCGCACCTAATCTCTATATTGTGTGACTGTCTGGGAGGAATTCACAAAGTCTAGCTGTCAGCTACACCCAGTCATGTGACTTAATAAGGGCTACAGGCACGGAAGGGATTAAGTGCAGGAAAATGCTAACTTTCTAAAAGTGGCATTATCAAATTGTAATAAAATATCTACCTTCTCCAGTAAAGAGGGTTTATCATTACAATTTCATAGACACCAAACTTGACATAGCCAACAGCTCCCAATTGGAAATTACAGCTTATTAAATGTATAAGGAATCTCCAATGTTATCCTATGGGAGCAGTAGTCCTCACAGTAGTGTAAAATTGATTTTATGAGTTTTTCACTACCAGGGCATGTAAAACTTAAAAATCATGCCCAACTTTTTAATTACAATGCACCCTGCCCTAAGGGCAACCTAGGGCCTACCTTGGGGGTGATTTATATGTAGTAAAGGGGAGTTTAAGGCTTGACAAGGGGGTTTCAATACCAAGTCGACAAGGCAGTTTAAAACTGTATTCAGGCTGCAATGGCAGGCCTATGACATGTTTTAAAGTGCTACTTAGGTAGGTGGCACAATAAGTGCTGCAGGCCTACTAGGGGCATTTAATTTACAGGTCCTGTGTCTATACTATGCCACTCTACAAGGCACTTACAAGTAAATTAAATATGCCAATTGGGTATAAGCCAATGTGACCAAGTTTAAGAGGAGTGAGCACAAGCACTTTAGCACTTGTTAGCAGTGGTAAAGTGTACAAAATCCCAAGTCCCGCAAAATTGGAGGAGGTGAGGCAAAAGGTTTGGGGGAAGACCACCCTAAGAATGGCAGGTCTAAAAATGTATGACTACTGACTAATTTCGATTTGATAATTTAAATGGTTGTAAATTCACCCCTGAACATGTTTGACACATTGTTATTTGTATTTCATGGTTTGATCATATAAATAATGAATATAACTATCACTATAGTCTACGTCATCTGCACATGTTGATTACACATACACTATTACATCTCTACTAGTGCTGAAAGAACAACACAAAACAAGTGCATTGAACTGAGTTGCCAAAAATAGTGGGGTTATATGGTCCTGTACCGGTTATTTAGAGTTACTCAATGCATTGATTGATTCCTAATTGTCATTAATTGCCGTTAATAATAGTGATAATCACTATAAATAGGAGATCAACATTAATAGTGACAACAGACAGCTGTCAGGTTCTACGTTCTTTATATCTTAGAAACTCGTCTTATACATATAATTTAGAAAGTTAACACATGATCGGCTAACAAATGTGATTAATAATAGTAACTATCAATGTATTAAGAGACAAATACTAATGTTGGTGATGATTACTAATATAGGTAGTAGGCAATCTTTATAAACCATGTTGGAATTAACAACCGACGGATAGTAATAATAACATTACAAGATGGCCAACATGGTTCTGTTACAAGTTTGCCATGTGTTTTTATTTTTTATTTTTATTTAATTTAATTTTTATTTGATGAGTTTTATATAGCTGGCTATACCCGTAGGTATCAGAGCGCTTTACATGAGGTTAGCATTTTTAAACACGTTACAGCTGTTACATGAAAGAACGTTGCGAAGAGAGGAAAACATAATTACATAATTGCTTCTGTTATTAACTTATTACAAACAGAGACAGGTACTATGGTACCACGGGAGTGGAGGGGGAAAAGACGGAGGAAGGGATGAGGATCAGGACTGGAAGGAGAAGCCAAGGAGAATAGTACAAAGAGGGAACACAAAAATAGAGAAAGCGAGTCAACAAACCAGTAGGGTCCAGTAGATCAAAAAAGTCCAAGGCAAGGCCTCCTACCCTGCTTCAGGTAGCGTTAGAAAGGGGAACGGGATAGGAGGAGGGGGCAAATGGAAATATCCCGGTGAAATAGCAAGGAAAGGGGGGTGAAGAGGTCCAAGAGGTGATCCATAAGAGCGATGACGAGTCTGGAGGGTACAAGGCGTGGACCGGCGGCCGGATTCAACCTATGAGTCTGTAGAGACAAGATGGCGGATCCGGTCAAGAACCCCAGATTAAGTGACAAAATGGCGGGAGGACGAGGAGGAAAATAGTCAGTTTGAAAAACCAACAAGGGAACCAACCCCTGGAGCAAGGTTTGTAGGGGAAGAGCAGTCCTCGGATCTTGCGTGGAAAGGCTGCGGGATGCCGGCCAAAATCGGGTCGACGCAGACAGGAGGCAGTCAGAGCGGGCCCCCAGGTAGCGACCTCGATGGGTGAAGGCAGCAGCTGGATCAGGGGGGCGGGCAAAATCAGAAGGGAGAAAAGAAAAAACAAGACCGGGGACAGTGGCGAGCATCGATTTCGGCACCCTTGAGGCTGATCAATCGGGGTGGAAGGTACCAAGCATCCCAGCCGCGGTCCATAAGATGGAGAAGGGTGATGCGTGGTGGCCGCAGCTCAAGTCCGGAGGACGGGCTGCTCTCCAATCAACGCCCCCGAAGCATCCAAGGCAGCCCAGCCGGGCATCGTTTGGTACAGGTACATCTACTCAACACTAGCTTCAGATCTTCTTCCAAGTCAGGACCCGCTATCTTGTTTGGATATGAAAAGATAAACTAGAACGGTGACCAGCATGCTGACTGTCCCATGTATTCCTGTTGGCATGGTTAATTTATTCAATATTGACCAATTTTGACCATCTGGTTCGGTTTGGGATTTGGAGATATTGGACTGAGAGAATTGAGGATTCCCATACTCTTTCAATCACTTTGTAACCATCTGATGAGTAAATAACGATTGAAAACAACCTGTATAATTGCTTGAGAAATCCTTCAGTCGCTGTTTTCCATCTTGGCTAGGGACTACCAGGAGGGATTGAACAGTATAGTTTTGGATGAGCGAATGCCTAAAGGGAACAAAGCTCTATGTGAAATTGATGAATTCTGATGTGCCCAGTTAATTTTGTAGCCAACACAGAACCTTAAAAAACGGTGCTGATTAATGGGACAAAATTATTTTATGTGTCTGGTCGCACACAACTTCACCTTTCAGATTTGTTTTCAATAGCGCAGGACATATTTAAATGTCAAGAAATAGTATGAGATTGCAGTGTTTTAGGAAAGTCAGTTATTATTCTGTGTGGCAATACAAGAGAATTGTTTTGGGCTTAGTATCTCATTTAAATGCCTTTATAAATACCAATTTAGGACTTTTAAGTATTCCTTATTCTGTTTTACTAAATGGACCACACAACAAGATGGCCAACATGATTTTGTCATGTATGCACTACCATTCCTCCTTCAACATATTGACAGTGTATTAGATGGAGATATTTGGATTAGTAATACAAGTAATTTATTCTAAATACATGCACAAGTATTTATTATCTACAACCTGTGATACATAGCAAGTCTATGACAAAGCTCGTGAGAAGAATGAATTGATAAGTAAGTGAACAAATTTCATCTGAACTTAATATCAGATCACATTGTTAGCATATACACTTTGCATAATTTGTTCTAGTGATGAAACTTTGAGACTCTGACCACTAATGCTACTACAATTGTTTTCTAATAGTAGATTTTTAAACTTCGTGATTTATATTCTTAAATAAGGGAAAAGGGTTTTTAGACAGAAGGATTAATAGAAATATTTGCATCTTATTTATTAAAAATAATGAAGCTTTAGTTTATAATTACATTGCGGTGTTTGCAGGAATAACAAAGTTATAATACGTCTGCATGCCTACTTTGTATTTTCTCGATTTCTACCTAATGAAAGTGCAGAAAAAGTTGTTAAAAAATAATAAATCAATAATTTCCTTGGTAGTAAAACAGAAATTTTTACCTCAGATGGTTTCAAATTACATCAGATTATAAAGATAATGCTGATTTTAGATGTTAGATGTGTTTGTCCTAAGTATTATATTTTGATAATATTTATATGTAATAGTACAGCCTTGAAAAAATTCCTGCTGGAGCAACACATTTTGGCTGAAGATGTTCCCCATCTGTCTATCAAATTTATAAAGGAATAAGGTGATATGGTCTACACATGTGACGATTATGGTTTTGTTTCAAATTTGAACCACCATCGTAAATAATACTGTATAGGAGATTGATTGTGAATCCACATTTTTTGGACTACAACATTTTTAAAGTGCTTCTCCTTTACTAAATCTATTGAAAGTTTGGTCTGCAGTACTCTAAGGGCTGTAGACGGGCAGCTCCTAGGGTTATGAGCACCTGTACTCTTTGAATGTTAGGGCACTCAGGGGACTGGAGTGACACTGAACCACAGTTTGTGAATCAAGCAGAGTTTATCCTCAGGCTTGTCATGTTGTCTAGAAATATCTTTTGATTAGTCTCAACTAATCTCCAAATTACAGATTTGGAAATTAAGAATGAACTTTTTTACTTGGAATCTGGCATAGAGGGTATTAACAAGAATGTTGATGATGACATAAGAATAAACACTTTGGGATTAGATATATGTATGCATTGAATCAGGGAGTAATATCAAACCAACATCGACATTTTTAACTCAGATGCAACAAGTTTCTTTGTGCATGTTCTCCAAATTGGTTACATCAGACCTAAGGAGAAAATCAGTTTGTCGTAAAATGTATGGTAGTGCTATGACTAAATAAAAAATGCTTCTAATTGTACTGTGAAACCATCTGACAAAGGGGGGAATATTGTGTTAGGGCCACGAGCCATGAATATGACTGAGGCATATCATCGATTAAACGATACTGACTGTTAAATCATGAAACCCAGATCAGATTATCTAAGTGGCAATAGACTTTCCACATTAAATTGAGTGATTGGTATGAACAGGGACTGTTGTTTAATGCAGAATATCTTTTTCTTAAAACTAACCATCCCAGAATCCTAGTTTTATACCTACACCTGAGGGTACATAAAAACTTAAACATTTGCCCAGGAAGGCCAATTATTTGAGAGCACTGCAGTATTTTGTAAGCCACCTCCAAATATATTGAATATTTCCTGTTTCGGCATGTTCATTGTTTATCATCTTTCATAAAAGAGACAAATGATTTTCTGAGAAGATATGATTTAAAGTGGGAATCAGATTATTTTCTCATAACTGATAAGTGTCATTGTTATAAACTAGTAGAGTGCATGTGGAAAGCTTGAGGGCATGAAAATATTTTTTATGCTCCAGACCACTGAAATGTTATTAGCATACTAAAATATTACTGACAATTATGGAGATATGGCTCGCTGAGAATATTTTTCTGTTTCATGATGAACTCTTCAACCAAATGTGTGGAATTGCAATGGGGACTCCCTTCGTCCTCAGCTATGGAAATTTGCAAATGGGCTGATGCTAGGAGCAGGTGGACTTGGGACCCGACATGGCACACTACTCAGAACACTTAGGGGCAGATTACTTATGTTTCACACAACACAGCAAGGTAACATGCAACTTTGCATTGCGTGAATGGGAGAGAGCAGAAATATGCCATATATATTAAGCTATGGAACACTTTTGCTCTCTTCTAGAGCATGCGCACTGTGTGCTGCCTAGTACCAATGCAGGAACCCTCAAGCCATGCTGCAAGGGTGCCTGCGTTTCAGGCAGGACTGTTTTTGAGCAGCAATGATTCCTTACTGCACAAAAACAATTCTAAAAGGCAATTTGCTCTTTCTATGTGTGATGCAGAATATATCATGCATTAAAAGAGGAAGTAATGAGGAGTAATAAAGATAGTTCTCCTTGTTACGCTTCTCCGTAGTAGGCACACCATTTTGGAGCAATTCCAGGTTTGCTGCCTTTGGAAAATCAGGGATTGAAATGCCTATCACAACAAAATGTAATGCAGTGCAGCACAAGCCGCTGGCTTGTGTTGCATTTATTTAAAAACATAGCCAAGGTGGCGCAAATCGCCACTTGAGTGGCTTTGCAAATCCCATTTAAGGACATGTGTTGACTTGTAAGGACTTGTGTCAAGCAAGAATAGCACATGTCCTTAGTGAATATGCCACTTAATTAGTCCTTAGCAAATATGCCCCTCAATTCTTTGGTTACATTTCATGCATGACCTTTTCCTTATTTGGAAATTAACCATCATTAAGCATCAGGATTAATGTCTTCACTCTATGACATCATCTTAAACCTTAGTTTAACTAGTATAATAAGCACGACAGAGACTGGATTTTTGGATGTAAAATTAACACTAATGACCCACAAAATAGAGACTTCGATCTATAGAAAACAGACCACTGGTAACTGTGTTTTTCATGCGTTTAGTTGCAATCCAATCCTTCTCAAACAGACTATTTGATATGGAGAATTCCTTCAAGCAAGGAGAAACTGTAGACAGAGGCCACTTCCTCAAAGAACAGACCTGTATGATTGAAAGTATCAGAGGCAGAAGATACTCTGAAACTACCCTGAATGCTGTCAAGTCTAGAGTAAATCATAACAAAAGGGGCAAATTACTCTTTGAGAAGGAAAGAGGAAAAAGCAGAGGAATTTAGACTCACAGATTATTTACACCCTTCAGCTCTGAACATGTATCCATACGTACTATATTAAGTAAACATTGGGCTTTACTGAAGAATTATCCAGCTATAGGAAATGAAATTTCATCTAAAGCCAAATTGACTTTCAGAAGGGCTATATCTATGAGAGATACTCTGGTGGCCAGCAGTCACAAAGAATTTAGAAAAGCAATATGGTTATCATCTGAGCAAGGTATTAGAAAATGCGGTAAGTGTAAGGCAAGCAAACATGGAGAGGATCGATAACAGAAGTCTTATACCACCCCCTTCTCCAGTGTTCTGAAGCTCTTAAACAAATCACTAAATTGCAAGGATGAATATGTGGTTTTGAGCTCATTTGTCTTTGCTCAAAGAAATATATAGGGAATACTACTTTATCAGTACTTGCATGCATATTACATCTCATTACAGAATCTTGATCCCAGTTACCTTGTAGCAGGGGAGTTTGATATGTATCACACAAAAAATGTGATTTGTTGAGTTATTTTGCAAGAGATCAAAATAGCAGTGGCAGAGAAAGGGAAAAGCTCTGATATGCTTAGAGTTGAGCAACATCATGGAGTTGGATATGAAAAAGCCAAATAGTTGGAAAGTTGATGAGGAGATGCCCATGCGTTTGTAACAGTAATTGATTGCTGTTACATATGCTCACTAGAGAATTCCTTAGATTTTAACAATTTTTTCTTATTATGTATCATGTACATTCTATGCCTTCTCACCTGTTCTTTCTCTCTCAGGATGGTGGATACTATGTTTGAGAGTCAGTGACCTATTTGTTGATTGATCAACAGAAGCTTAGCTTGAAAGAAAGGAGTTAAATGAAACTGATTTTCTAAATCAACTGGAATAATGTTGAATGAATTTGTATGTTTCTCATCAATACACTCCCACTGGAGAAGGATGTTTGCATTTAATTATAGGCTGGATCCAGTACTATAAATTCAATTATGAATTGACTTGAATATAATGTCATTAATTACTTATTTGCCAACTATACTTTACCATCTTAAGATACCCAACCAATGAACTCTAGGTTTTGCCTACTGGGGCAGGATATGACACAATTATTTTGATGAGTATGGGGCACATGCATCAAGCTAGGCAATTGCGATTCCTTAATAGCGATTATTAAGGAATCGCTATTAAGGAATCACAATTGCCTATGCATGTAGGTTTTGCAAAAATATTTGCGATTCCTACAAATTCCTTAATTGCGAATCGCAAATTGAGATTCGCAATTAAGGAATGCCTTTCCATTCATTCCTCTAGGCCCATAGGAATGAATGGGAAGCCATTCGCAATTTGCGAGTCCCAAATAGGTACTTGCAAATTGAGAATGCAATTTGAAGGGTGCCAGGGTGTCAAAAGGACACCCTGTTGCACCCCTGAAATCTGCATATGAGTACATCTTGCACACACACATGCCCCAAGGGCATGTGTGTGTGTAAATGGAACTTTGAAAAATGCACTTTAGTGCATTTTTCAAAGTTTTTGCAAATTACCATGAAGTTCAACTTCATGGTAATTTGCGCCCTATTAGCGAAATCGCTAATTTCTTTACTTTAATGCATTGCATTTAAGGAATCTCAATTTGCGATTCCTTAAATGCAATCGCATTTGAGAACTCGCAATTAATTGCGAATTCTCAAATTGCGAGGGCCTTGACCCTTGATGCATCGCAAAAGCTAATTTTGCGATCGCAAGCGGCCGATTTTTGCGAATCGCACCGTTTGCGATCGCAAAAGCTTTGATGCATGTGCCTGTTTATCCCTACTGGTCTTTTTGATAATAAACTAAACTCTCAAGCACAAAATGTTTCTAAAGTGTGTTATGTACTTTTAGACTCAAGAACTGAATGTGATGCCACTCAATCTATACTTGAACAATATATGACTTGGTTTTGGAAATTATGGAAATTTGGAACGCTTGTACTGATAACGTTTCTATGCGAATACTGCATGGAAATGTCTTTGAATTCTAGCACATTATACATTCATCCCAACTCTGTGAGGATTCTGAGGAGTGTATTGCTTATGTTCACTATGCACATTTTTCCACATACTGGGGATAAAAACAAGCATTGGCATAGCCAATAGGTCTCGCCTCTGGGACCTTATAAGTGTTTAGCCATGCAGCACATTATCCTGTTAATGAGCCGGCCATTCCCACAATTTAGTTTTCAAAAATGCCCTCCTTTCTGCTTGTAAATGTAGCCATCTAGTAGTAGTAGACTGTAAATTCTAAATATCAATCAGCGATAATAATAATATGTTGTTTATTACTATTACTGAAAACACACTTATGTTTATGGAGCCTTGCACTAGGTTTTTATTACATCGGACCTCAGCCTCCTTCTGTATCGACCTTTGCATAAAAAAACAATGCAAAAGGTGGGTGGAATGTTGACCACTGCACACGCAGCCTCTTGTCCACAGAGCTCCCCTGGGCTCGCATCGCCATTCTCATCAGCTATATAGCTGAAATCGGAGGCGAGTAGATGGAGGAAAGCTGCGAAGAGGTGCTCCTGTCATAAAATCTCATCAAATTGTAACTAATATCGTATGCATCCTAAAACAATTTATCTACACCGCCTACTGCGGTAGTCATGGTCACAATAAGATTCACTTGTGTTTGACATGTTAACTATACGTTGTGCCCTCAGCCGAGGTACAATGAACTCAGTGAATTCAAACTCTGTGTAAATAATCAATATAATCTTAACAATGTGTTGCTGAAAACCATTCTATGTTCATGTGGTACTACGAATCAGATAATGAATTATAGAAAAACGCTACATATCAGAAATTCTAAATGTTGCGAACGCATGTATTGACACTCAGGTCAAAGTGTGTGAACTCTGTTACATCTTAGTGAATGGTTTACATAACAAAATAAAACAAACAAAAACGTAAGAAATATGAAAAATATCACGCACAATGTCTATTGAGAGTACTCTCTGTGTGCTGGTGACTAAAACCACATGACATAAAAAAAACAACAAAAAAACAGAGTGACTCGTTGGTTTCTTTTAAATGCAATAAGACTACCAAACTGTACACATAACATTGTGCATGTAATTGCAGGATGAATCCTTGGTTTCTCTTGACTGCCATAGGCTGCCAAACTGTACGAAAAACATTTGCCATGAAATCATAGGGTGAACCATTGGTTTACACTGACTGCCATAAGGCTACCAGACTGTACACAAAGCATCGGGCATGTAATTAATGGTTAAAAAGAGCATTGCTCGATGTTGTCTGCGTAATGGCGAAAAAAAACCTTGAATATCATTGAGCAATGATATCACCTCATCTCCGATGTGCAAAACTATACATGTTCCTACTTCATTTACGTTCGGGAAGTTGTGTTAATGAGCTGCATGAGCGTTGGTCCACCTCTACTAATATAATGTATGTCTTCCCTTATTGTGGAAAGGCAGGTGCATGAAAAACATGCTGTTTACACAAGAGTCCAAATCGTGTGTTCCTATGAGGCCCTATTTCGCAAGGAAGTGTAAAGAAATAGTGTTCACCGCGAATCGATGGCTCACCAACAGAAGAAGTGAATGAAATGCGTGCATATCCACTAAAACCACATGTTTAGTGAACTATAATCACTCCGATCAATGCAACTGTATTTAAAAAACTAACCCGGTCAAACAATAACAGTAAAAACCGCCAAGAAGGACTGACGCTCACCAGAACATTCGTTGATGCCATGTACTCAGTCAGCGTTCTACTTGGTCGCCATGTTGGTGTACTTTAAATTCCCCACTTTCGCAGCCATGGAAAGAGGACTAACCTAAATGAAGTGCTGGCTAAAAATACGCTCATCGCCATGTTTATGTGATTAGAAAAAAACTTCATTTCCATTCAAAACCCGTTATTATAGGTACAAAAAACAAAAAAAACAACATGGAGTGATGAAGTGGGAATGAGGGGGTTGCACAGAAACAGTGCAAGCGTGAATACTGTGTGTTCAAAGCAATCGCAGCACCGCGCGGGCTGCAGGGGAGGAAAGAACCAGACAAGCATGGGGGAGGAGGAGGCAGCCGCAGCCCAAGGAGAGGGGGCGAGCGACAGTACCGGAGGAGCCCGAGAGAGCAGGGAAAGGAGACCCCAGACCTTTTAAAAAATAAAACACAACGGAAATGAAGCAGCCGAAGTCCTTTCTGTAAAAATAAAGAAAGAAAAAACAAACAAACACTGTTTTCCGCGACCAAACACAAAACAGTAACATTAAAAGCACCAAAGCACCTAAAAGATCAGAAACACAAATATTGTGTTTTTGGAAAGATAAAGCGTGGCGTACATGAAATGGGCGCAGCAGTGCGACAGAACAACAAAACACGAACACTTATTAGAAGTGGTTGTGACAAAGTTAAACAAGCATTGGCCGCGCGGACGTGCGAGACGCGCTCTGTGGTGGGGGAGGGGTGAGGAGCGGGAGAGCAAGTGACGCGCGGCTGTGAAAGTGACACGGCCGCGCGGCCCCGAGAAGCACTCTGTGGTGGGGGAGGGGGAGGAGCAAGTGAGAGGAAAGACATATGGCGCCTGGAGCATGCGAGGAATGCGCGTTACTGTGCGCGTACTCGCATGCTCTAGGCAAGCCCAAAAAAAAGTGGTTGCATTTCTAAAAGCCCACTTACAAAATGTCTCGCCCAAACCAGCGCAAGCGCTGGCTTCAGGGCGAGACCTAAAAACTGTGGGCCCGATTCACAAAGGTAAATTTACACTTAAATCTAAGTTTACTACCTTTTGGTATTCACAAAGGTCAGTTACCTCTCTCAACTTTACTACTAGTAAACTTACTAGAATTACAGTTACTAGTAGTAAATTTACTACTAGTAAAGTTATTAGTAGTAAAGTTACTAGTAGTAACTTACGTTTGTGAATACTAAAAAGTAGTAAACTTAGATTTAAGTCTAAGTTTACTACTCAAGTCTAAATTTACTACTTTTTGATAGTCACAAAGTTACGTTTTTTTAAAACTAACTTTACTACTAGTAAACTCACCACTAGTAAAGTTACTACCAGTAAATTTACAGCTACCAGTAGCAACTTACCTTTGGGAATACCAAAAAGTAGCAAACTTGGACATAAGTCTAAGTTTACCTTTGTGAATCGGGCCCTTAATCAATATTGTGTTTTTGCTTATGACCAAGGCTTGATACAGCCAAAATGTGCTGACATGGCTGATTCCAGTGCTTGGAATACCAGTGCCTTGTTGTACTATAGATTGAGGCTGGTTATGAAATGTGACTAGAATGGCAGTACAGTCCCCACTTGCTGAGCACCCTCCCTGATATGGTTGCGTGGTCGCATGCCGCTATACCACTTGTTGAACTTTTCGTGATATATATATTCACTGGAAAAAACAAAGGTTAAAGTGATGTTATAGTTAGAATTTGAAAAAAATGACTGAAAATCACCAAGGATATTTTACAGAGCTAACTATAGATTGTGTCCCTGCCGTGCACTGCTTATCACTTGACATATTACATCACTCATGACATATTAAATAACATCATTGATTACATCACTGGTAACAGCTCAAATAACATCATTGGTGAAATCACTGATGACATCATTAAGTTATTGTTTCAGCATTCTGCACATAGATCAGAAATAGGAGTTGTGTGGAAAATATCACATTCTTCCATTTTGAATGGCTGGATTGAACAATTGAAGGCTACAAAAAAGAAAAAAATAACTACTGAAAACTTTGAGATAGCTTTGAATGAGAAGCTAGGACGTATTAAGATGGTCCAGTCTGCATTGCTCTACAGAGTGAAAATAGAGTTAATAAGGTATGTTAACAGAGCGGTCCTCACTGTAAAGTCTGGTAGACGAGAAAGTGAAAGGTTTATAGCGAATTAATCAGGAAGCGAGTTCTATGTATGTTGAAGAGTAAGAGAAGAGTCAAAATAAACACCAAGAATAAATTCAGATGCAGCGGAAGTGGTAGCCTTGTTAAAGAGAGCAACCATCAAGCAAAGTGAGCGGTGAAGAAGATGACTGCAGTTTTAAAGGAATTAAAATACAGATGATTCGTGAGAATCCGTTTTCAGATCACAGTGAAATGTTATTTTCATGAGCAAGATTAAAAATAAAAAACAAGTGAAACTAAACTATTTTGAACTATTACAGTAAAAATGAAGTTGAAAAGCCAACCACTGAGATGATAAAAAACAAATTAGCTGTTATAAAAAAATAGAATGTTGTGCGGAATGAGTGGTGGTTACCAATAATTTATCATGTTTATTTGAGGTGAGCACAAATGATTAATGCGTGAGAAAAACAGAGTTAACAGATTGGAGAGGGAGCTGGCTTATTATTTTTTTTTTACATTTCCTGCCAGTCCTGCTGAGGGCAGAGGGGAGAGCAGAGTTAAAGGTGGTAGCTTTTTTATGATTGTGCTACGAGTAGAACTGGTTGATTCTTGACAAAGTGAAAGGAATTGGAAGCAGAATGAAAGGAAGCAGAATGGCCAAAATCAAGCAGGAGATGCGTGACTGAATGGAAAGATGAAGTAAAGGAGTAGGCTAAAATTATGTCAGTAGAGAGAGCTAGATAACCCGTGCCAACGTGGGTGTGGCACTGCAACCAGCGGCTCATGCACAGTAACGACCCTGAACCAATCACTCACACAATGAGCTTCTGAATAGGTGCTCATGCCATGTCCGTATCTGGAAGTCACAAAAAGATAATCGAGATACATTAGCGTACAGACTAAACACAATTATCACTGAGAAACCTTTTCCCTGCTTTATTCACTCAAAAATCATAACAGCAGTGGGAAATATCACCTTGAACAGATATTTGAGACACATTGGTACGGCACACACTAGGGGAAGTAACTTAACAACTAAAGCCAGAAGAAATGTTTGCACCACATAAAGATCTCAATCACACACAATCAGACTGACCATAGATGTTTGCATAACGTTAAAAGTAGACAACAAGGTGTAAATGGAACGCCCTGGTATAGATGGCTGGCAGCATGAAGGACTTCACAGCACCCATCTACGGTGAAGAGGAGTTAGTTAGAGCAGCAGTGTTTGCAGACACTGACTGTTCTGTAGACGGGCACGCGGAGGGGTGCATGCATACTTGCGGAGAGCCGATTCACCCACAGCAAGTGCAGCCTTGTCCCTCAGTGTGAATGGCATGCCAGAGACTTAAGGCACTGCTTCCAGGGAAACATGTTGCAGCGAGTGCCTTGGCCCTAGAAGCGAACCTTCCACCATAGCGGTAAACAGAAAGTAAAGAGGATGAAAGACATGGCATACAAAGTCATCCGGAGTTCAAAGTGGCATCTCAGGTTAGTGTTTGTAGACATCTAATTCATTTTCATTAGCGTGGACTCGTACACAACTGTTGCAAACTGTACACTGTATTTGGTTAAGCTGGTTAAGCAAAAGAAAGTGTTAAAGTAGTGGGGTGTAAAATTATTTCTTTAATTCGTGGCGAGAGGGGAAAGGCTAAAGATGCATTTTCAGGCTGCAGCCTTTCAGAAGTTTCTAAAACATCTATCGACTTTCCTCACTCTGAACAAAATTGTGCTAGCTCGCTAAGAATAAAAGTAATAATTTTACACCCCACCACTTTACGACTTCATTAGCCCTCATTCAATTCTCTGGGAACTGTGTTGTGGACTTACCTGATTTTGTTTATTAAGTTGGTAGGGATCACCTCCTCCTAAATTAATAACCCAGTTTATGAAAAGACACAACTACTCACAGAAAAAATCTTTGTAAATTTTGAGAGCCCCAAAATAAGCAATAATTAGTAATTTCTGACTGCCGAGATCCATGACAGTTTGCATCTCTGAAGTACTCACGTAAGACCATGGGGAACCTCAAGAAATGAGTGAAAAATGCAATGTGTGACTGACAGAGGTAAGTGCGATGGTATTTAGACAGAATATCAGAAACAGAAATGTCATGGACCAAAATATCATGTCAAGAATATCGATGATACAAATATAGTGAAGGTAAGTTTCTATAGGTAAGCAAAGTTTTACCACATATAACTCATACCTGCCAACTCACACTGTGCCACCGTGTGACACACAATATCGGCTCCCATCACACGGTGTCCCGGTGAGAAGCCGATATCACACAGTGGCAGAGAAAAAAAGCTGAAAACCACTGTAAATGGTGGTTTTCCAGCTTGTTGTCCGAGGCTTGTACTGCTGACGTCCATTAAGTGGTGAAAACACCCCAGGACAGCGGCACCAGCCTCAGCAAGCTGTTTTTTTGGGAAGGAGGGGGCTTAGGGGTGGGATGGGGTTCAAAGTGCCTTGCAGGTACTTCCCAGCACGAGGCCCCGCCCCTTCAAGGACCAACCCCTTTCTCACACGGTGAGATTGTTCTTCAAGTTGGCAGGCATGTGTAACTTCACATATGTGTAACTTGACAATATATATCTCTTCATGGTACGTAGATGTGGAGTTAAGAATGGTAAATCTACACTTACCTATTTGCACTTACCTTCTCGATAGTTTCGTACTCAATATTTTTGACATGATAAAATGTCCGCAAGCTATTTCTGTTTCTGATATTCTGTCAGAGATCCAGGTGTGATGAGTCTGAGGATAAAATAAATCATCTCTAATTTTGCACTTAAGAAAGAAAAAAACACAATCTTGAGGAAGAATATCTGTGCCACAGACTTTACCAACTACATTTGGAAAACTGGACATGATGTGCAACTTTCAAATTAATGTTCATTGTTAGGACCTGTGGTAAATTCTCTTACTTTACAGTAATTGAAAGCTATAACTGTGAGAAAGTGCCCTCTTTTTGCATGGTTGCCCCCACTTTTTGCTAAACTGCTGATGTACTTTGACTGAGTGTGCCCTGGGTTCCTGCCAAACAGGCACCCAGGGCCTATGCTATTTCCCTAAACTGCATTAAAAACAAAACCCAATTGGCACTCTTTGGCCACAGGCCAGTCCCTTGTAAATGGTACCACAGGTACCAAGGGCACTGTGGCCAGGGAAGGCCTCGAAGGGCTGCAGCACTTATTGTGCCACCCTCAGAGGCCCTGTACCTTTACACACACACACTGCCATTGCAGGCTGCGTGTTTTGCTGCAGAACAAAGTGAAGAGTCGACATGGCACACCTCCCTGTGTGCCATGCCTACAACCCACTGCCCTGGCATAGCTCAGCCACCCGTCTAGCTGGGTGCACTATACCAGTGGTGAGGGTACAGGTGCATGAGCCCTGTACCCCTACAGTGTCTAAGCCAATTCTTAGACATTGTAAGTGCAGTAATGCCATTAAGAGTATATGGTGCTGGGAGTTTATCATTGCGAACTCCACAGCATCATAATGGCTTTACTGAAAACTGGGAAGTTTGGTATCAAACTTCTCAGGACATTAAATCCACACTGATGCCATTGTGGGATTTAATGAAAAATGCACACAGAGGGCATCTTAGAAATGCCCCCTGAAAAATGACCTAACACTAGTGTCCAGGCTGAGTGGCTGCTCGCCAGCTGCCACCACCAGACATGTTTCTGGACCCCTGGGTTGAGAGCTTGCTGCTCTCGGGGGTCTGAAACAATGCACATCCTGGGACGAGGTGCTAAGCCTCCTCCCCCAGGATGGGCAGGGTCCACGAAGGGGAAGCTTCAAAGGCTTGCCGCCTTAGTGAGCTTCCCCAGGCCTTTGCTGCTTACAGCAACTGGCCCCCACCCGTTCTGACCCCCACTTTGGGCGGGAGAATCAGCGGGAAAACCAAGTGAGGAAGGGAGGTGTGCCCACCTTTGCCAACCCCACCCCTCAGGTGGGGGAGGCGAGGTGAAGCACATCTCTCAGTCCCCGCCATCTTGCAGATGGGGACCCAGCTGACCAGAGTGAGGCATATGCCCCCCTTCCACTAGAGGGTGGCATAATAGGGGGTGTACCCACCCCAAGGAAGGAACCCATTGGTCCCAACCTTTTACTTACTTGTAACGCCCCTAAATCTAATATTTAGGGGCACCCCTGAACCGTGCCTCCTCAGACAAGAACCGACCAAGAAGAAGGAAGACCGAAGAAGCCGTGCAGCAGCTAAGAAGAGGAGGACGCCACCTGACTTGGACCCAGCACTACCAGCCGGTCCCCACCTCAAACCTGCAAAAGCGAAATCCCGGTGTGTCCTGCAATCAGCAGCCTCAAGAACCCAAAGGACCTGCCCTGCCTTCCAAGCCAAAGACTTTGTCTCCCGTGAGCACCGGATTTGCTCACCCACAGACTCAGGCCCCAGCCAAACCACCAGTCTCCACCACTCTGTACCCGACGCCCACGGCCCGAGTTCAAGTGGTCCAACACCACAAGGAGGTCTCCCCGGTGATCCTGACCTGAGATCTGGTGATCTCTGACCTGCCTCGAATCTCCAAGCGAAGCCTGCAGCCTTTTTCTGGAGGATCCCCGCGACCGGAACTGGTAAGAAAACCATACGCCTAAAGACACCCCTGCACCCGATATCCCATGGCCTTGGGTGACCCAACCGATGGTGTCCCAGCATCCCCAGGCATCCCAACTTACCTCTCCTACCGGTGGTCACCTCCAGAAGATCTTCGTCCCCGAGCCTGCAGTCTTTGTTGCAACCGGAGAATTCCCATTGAAAACAAAAGGGCACCCAATGCCAAAACAGCACCCTGCACCCAGCCGCCCCTGAGCCGCTGCGGGTTCACTTTGGGTGCCAACTCAGATCCCTCCTTGCCCTGAGCCTAACACCAGGAGCTTTGCTCCCACAACCTTGTGGCCTGCTCGTGAGCAGCCACCAACCGGAGGCCCCCTACCACCCACTGGATAACATTAGGCCTCAGCACTCTGCACCCGGCCGCCCTAGTGCCGCTGAGGTTGTTTCAAGAGTGCATCCTTGACCCTGGGGGAACCCTGGTTCTAACCCCAGAATACAAACTCTCATAAACTTCTACTTACCTGTAAACCGATAACTCAGTTTCCTTCCATAGGATTGCATTGACTGCTTTACTGGAAAATTGTTCTAAGTATGGAGTTGGTTTTGTATGAGAACATGAAAAACTGCAAATAACTAAAAACTGCTTTACTTACCTTTTCTCTAGGAAATGTCCCAGTGTGATATCTAGGCATATCACACTGAGTAGAAAAAGTAATCCATAAAGTAATCTGTATAGTAATCAAAACTAATCTACCAGTAATTTCCACTGTATTGAAAAGATTTACAAACCTGTAACAAAGACATTTTCATTCAGCTTGCTTGTATTGTGCAAACCTGCCTTGAAAAGTACCATTTACACTTACCTGTGCCAGGCTTGCTTGGTTCTAGAAAATAAATACAACTAAATAATATTTTTATACAAATCAAATTGGTCTGAGTTCAGTCTCTGAGTATGTGACATCATTTGCTGATTGAGTGTGTACAACAAATGCTTAACACTAGCCTCTGATAAAGCCTTACTGCTCGCCCACACTACCACAAATAGAGAGTAAGGTGCTATCTACTTTTATCTCTACCTACCTTTGGGGTTCCACTGGACTCTGGGCACACTATACCTCATTTTGGTATAGTATATGCAGAGCCAGCTTCCTACAGTAACTCAGTCAGCAAATATGCTGAATCCTATTAGGCATCTTTGATTCTACTTCAAGGTCTGATTCCACTGCTGCCTTGAATCCAAAATGGGAGACATTGTGAGTGTGGCATCAATGGTAGTCACTAGAATCCTGGGGTCACATTACAGATAGCGCCCCACAGTGCAACCGGTATGTGTACCTGTTTTCTGTGCCCCAGGGCACTATTTTATTATGGAAGGGACTGCAGACGATTGTGCGACCCCTTCTGTAATACTGATTATGCAGTGCACATATAGTGCTGGTGATATCTTAAGAGGGCATTCCCTCAATTGAAATGGGGTGTGGCCCCATGCAAATGGAAACACTTTGCCTCTGAACCCCCGCCATATTATGGGCATGGGCGTAAAGGCATAGAGGCCATCAGGAGGCATATTGACAGTGTGCCACAAAAAAGGTGGGTTATAATGAGCGCACACCCTGAAGGGGAACCAATGGTACCCCCCAGATATCCCCCTGCAGTCTCATTCTGCCACCACACGGTTCCTAAAAACGAACCGTCCTCCAGCCCCTACTATTGTGATAGAAGGCTGGATATAACTATTGTATAATTATGTTATGGTCGTTTTTTTGTATAATAGGAAACCTATTTTATGTCACAAACTGTCACCTTTAATATGTAGGTTCTGTGCTCACTTAGGACACCATGCACCTTGTTTTGACTAACTTGATTACGTCATTTACATAAATGGCAAGTAGCCTTGATTTTCGTGTTGTGTATAATTTTAATTCTCTCTTCAGCATACCTATACCCATGAGCACTGCCATTGAGCTAAACTACTATCATATATTAAACACATTGTCCACAGGAACCACTGTTCCTTGCTATATAATAGATACCCTGGTTCCTTGTGAGTAGGGTGGCCCTTGTTTTTCCTGTACACGACCACACGGGTGACACATAATAAGAATAAATAATTGATAAATCACTTCTCTTCCAGGCATTATGCTCTCATGCCAGCCCCCCCTCCCCCTGGGATTGCCATGATTCTTGGGATAAAGGCGTCAGATCGTCCCCTAATGGACATGCACCCCTATACATACATACCCATAGATGTGCATTTGTCTGAATCTTTTTGCAGACACTGGCCCAAGGCGCAAGATATTAATATTCAGACTAATGAACACTTTGGTTTTGCTGGTGGTTTGTAAACTATGAAATAAAGTGAAGATCAAATATCCATTTCATGGTTTTCACATGCATTAGGGCAGTGGTTCTTAATCTTTTGGCTTCTGTGTACCCACACTGAATAATTACTGGAATACGGGGACCCCCACTGAATCATGATTGGAAATCGGGACTGCCCCCTAAGCAATTTCTATAGCTTGAACTTCAAAACAATACACGAAAATACAAAAACCAGTATGCACCAAACAAATGCTAAAACATTGCAACATTATGTTTCTCACAATCATTCTCAATTTTGCTTCTTTATTTATATATATTGTTTTAATTTATTAATTTTAATATTATTTAATTCTATAAACAGTCACGGACCCCTTGAGTAGGCCTCGCAGACCACATGGGGTCCTCGGATCACAGGTTATGAACCACTGAATTAGAGCAAAAGAGAGTTTCATGCTCTGTGCCTTCATTAGGAGAGGAGTTGGCCTAACGGCTAGGGCGGTCGACCTCGAATCTGGGGAACTGGGTTCAAGTCTCGGCAATGATGCTGAACATCCTGTGATTCTGGGCAAATCACTTAATCTCCCCGTGCCTAACAAAAAAAATTAATGTGTCCTCATGTAATGCAACTGGTGCTATGCAAAGCGCTCTGATACCCGATACCTTCGGGTCAAGTTCACGCTATATAAAACTCCGTTAAAAAAAAAAAAACAATTAGCCAAAAATCTGCCTTTGACCACATAAATAGAATAAAGCTTTGATTTATATTATCTGACATGGCGTAGGTGAGTCCATGCCTAAACATCATGATTTGCATTCATACACATCTTAAGTTGTGAGTGACAGGCTCATTGGATAAGTATCACTTTTTATATCAGCCAGGGGTGAGTCATGGATCAGGTGTGTAACGGAGGCCTCCACAGCCCCCACGGTGCGCGGGGTCCTCCAGGGTTTCTTGTTTTGTAGGGGGCCTCCTCATCCTCTAAGCCATACCATTGCATGCCTTGCAATATGCGTGCAATGGCATGGAATTGGAAATAGTTAAATGCTTTGGAAAGCCACTCTGCTTTATTGAGCAGGTTACTGCAGTGTAGGGGGGACCATTCATGGGGCCCCCTTTAAGTTCATTCTGCAGGAGGGGCCCATCATTTTGCATTACACCACTGTCATGAAAGTCTTTAGGGACTTGGCTAGTGTTCTTAAGTCTGATACATTGCCATTGGAAAACAATTCTTCAAAAATCTGAAGCAAATGTTTTCTACTTCTATCGTGATGACAACTCTGCTGATATCTTGACATTTGCAATATGGATGACATGGAGGCTCGTGGCCTCATTAACAACATCGTAAATTAAAGGTTATGACTCTCTTAAAGAATGTCTTTGGTGTTTATTGGAACCTGTATATATTGAATCACTGTGTTGTGTCATGTTTACATTTTTAGGTTTTTACTATGTTTTTATTATGTTATATATCTTTTATGAGTATTTATTTAACAGAATAAAGACATTTTCTTCTTCTTATGATTCTCGATCTAAAATGGTTACAGTAAAAACAATAACAGTAAAAGTGGTCACCTGTAGGACAGGTTTGCACCTTTATTTATCTTGTAGTGACAAGGAACAGTAATTTGAATTAGAAGTTTCACTTGGCAATGATAGTCCCGTTCGGCTCAGGTTCAGGCCAGCCTTTCACTATTTAGTACTACAATGAAGACATATTGAGAATAACATAAAGACATAGCCAGCAATGCTTTTATTTCAGCTATTTCAGAAAATTCATATGAATATCCCCTAGACTTGGAAAGTGTGTTCTAGAGTTTCTGCAAGCATCTTCAAGTTCTCACTCATTCTGGATAACCAGTTCTTTGAACTGACCCTTATGTGAAGGAGTTGCTGTATCCACCCATGTGGCTGTGGATGTAAGTTTTTCCGAGATCAGTGTTATACTTACAAAATGTCTGATTTGGGAATATCAGGTAGAAGACCCAATAAACATGTGGCAGAGTACTGTTTAGGGGATGTCCTCATCACATTAATGGTAGAGGCATCTTCTAAAATAATAACTTGGATAAGGACATTATTTGTGAATGATTCTCATTAAAAAATAGAAATTAATACAATATTTTCATGTGTATTTTATATGCCCTATTTTTCATTATAAGGCGATAGTGATGAAATAGAGGTTCCTTGTGCCTATTCTGCATGCACAATCTGAATCCAAAAAGAAATTAAATACGGCAAACATTCATTCATAAAATGCTATAGAGTGGGCATTTGAATCCCTGAAAAGTCACTTTCGATCTCTGTAGGTATTGGGAGATGATTTAATCTATCGTCTTCAGTAACGGCCCATTTATACTTTACTGCACATGCGACCATTTCTCGTCAGTTGTCCACTCATGCGGAGTTAACGATTCCACATGAGCGGACAAAGGTTTTACACTTAGATTTATAGAAAACCATATCTCTACTAAAAAGGGCAGTTTTTGGCGGGGTTATGCCCTGCAGGTTGGCACCCTGAGTATGAGAATGCCCGCAATCTACGCTGAGCTATGCATGCTAGTGCGCATGCGTTATATATATATATATATATATATATATATATATATATATATATATATATATATATATATATATATTCACTGAAAAAACCATAGGCTTCAGGGACGTTATAGTTAGTAATTAGCATTTAAAAAACCTTTGAAATTCACTGAAAAAACCACAGGTTTCAGGGACGTTATAGTTAGTAATTAGCATTTAAAAAACCTTTGAAATTCACTGAAAAAACCACAGGTTTCAGGGACGTTATAGATAGTTGGAAATTTCACTCGTACAAAACCAGAGAAATTAGGCCGTTATAGTTAGTTGAGCCAAGTATAACTCGCGCACCCGCAATGCACTGCTGATGACATCACATATTACATCACTCATGACATGGTCAGTGACATCACTGATGACATCACTCATGACATCTCAAATGACATCACTGATGACATCACTGATGACATCATCCAGTGACTGTGTGTTTCTGTAAAGTTTAAATATGTTTTATATATATATATATATATATATAGGCCAAGGTGTATTGAAGAATGAGTGGGTATATGAGTGTCTGAATGGATGATTTAGTAGGTGAGTGACTGGCTATATAAGTGAGTGATTAAACGTGTGTTACTGAATGCATGGGTTAGTGGCTAAACTGTGTGAATGTCTGTATCAGTCTGTCTGTTGGTGTGTAAGCGGCTGCATGGGTTGGTGAGTAGCTACATGAGAGTCTATATGGGTTTTTGATTGGCGTTCTGAGTATCTGTATGGGTGCCTGAGTATCTGTGTGGGTGGGGTGTGTGTGACTCCCTGCATGGATGTGTGAGTGGGTCATTCACTGGGTGTATGGGTTCAAGAGTGCATCTGTGAGGGGCTGTATGGGTGGGTGAGTGTGTGTATGGCTGTCTTGGTGAGTGAATGGATGTCTCAGTGGTACATGTGTGAGTAACTACATATGTGAAAGGCAGTACATGTGAGTGTTGGAGTATATAAATGATTATATGTCAGAGTGAGTGATTGTGAGAGTGGCTGTATGGATGAGTGTGTGCTTGTGTCAGTGATTGTATAAGAGAGTAAGTATGTATTAGTATCTGTATAAATAAGTGAGGTGGTGTGTGTATAACTGTGTAGGTGAGTAAATGGGAGTGTGATTGATTCTTTGCATGACTGACTAGCTATGTGAGTAACTCTATGGGTGAGTGGTGGTGTGTGAGTGCCTGTATGGGGGTGTGAGTGCATATGATAGTTGTAGGAGAGTAGGATCTGCTTCACAGGGGTACCCCCACTTTTTGCTGATACTTCACTGGTTTTCGACATTAGTCTGGCTGGGGCCCTGCTATTCAGAACTCCAGCCTAGCTGTTTCCTCTTTAAAAGGGTCTCCATGTGCCTTAGGCACATCACTGATTGGGATCTGGAGTGCCCTTGTAAGTCCCTAGTATATGGTATACTATGTACCAAGGGCATAGGTACCTCAGAGGCCTGCCAGGGGCTGCAGCATGTATTATGCCACCCCTGGTAGGCCATCCAAACTGGCACCACAGGTCTGCTACTGCAGCCTGGGTAAGGTGGTGCATGCACCCCTTGCAGTGGTATAGGTTACCTATATCACTAAATGCATACACACATATAAACCTATAAGTCACTCCTAAGGCAGGCCTTATCAATCCTAAAGGCAGAGTGCATGGTTCCTATGTGAGAGGGTGCCCCTGCATGAGCAGGGCCCCTCTGCAGCGTTCGGAGACCATCTCTGATGCTGTTTGTAGTGCAGCCTGACCATATACTCTTAAACGCATTATATCCTCGCGGTAAAATGCTAACTATGGAATGGCTGCACCTAAACATGTCGTGTTTGGTGTCAAACATCTTGGAATACTACCCCCCGCCAATCCTGGCGGCGGGGGTAGCATTCCACCCTTCTAGAGGGAAAGGCATGTTAACTCTGACGAGTCCGGTAACTTCTTTCCAGAGCCTGGCATCACAAAATGGATGCTGCTGCCACAGACACGAGTCTGGCCTCCTGCTGCTGGACGAAACTCCGGCAGGGGAGGCCTGGACAATAGGTTTCCTGTCCCAGGGAGGTGTGACCACCTCCCCAGACAGGACAATGTGTATTGGGGCTGGGCGGGAGCACTTTCGGGTGCTTTGAAGTCCTGCACTGGGGGCACATTTGGTGTCCCTGTGCATACCCCAGTTCAAACCGGATCAGGGGCTTGCAGCCCCTGCTTTGGCGCGAACTGGACAAAGGGAAAGGGGTGTAGCCACCCCTCTGCCCTGACCCACCCATAGGTGGGGCCACAGAGTAGTCCATCCCCTATTTTTAGAATAAAGGTAGGAACCCAGTCCCTAGGACTTTAGATTATACCTGGACGAAACTCTGAAACTGAATCCTGGACCTTCGACGCTCTACTACACGATTAGAGGACTGAAGAATCTCCCTTGGGGTCAAGGAGTGACTCCCCTGCTTGGCAGGCACCAAAGAAGCATCTGTCCGGTTCGCATCACTGAAGCTCCCGTCGGACGCCGAAGTCATCGCATCACCAGAGGTGGATTCTCAGACTTCCCGAGGCTACCCTGAGTCCCCAGCAAAGCTGAGGCCCGTGGCTATCGTGGGTGACGTGAGACCGTGACCCCTGGACACCGAGCACATTTGCAAGTGCACCATCTTCTGGGTCTCCCAAGAAGTCGTGCTTTGGGCTCCGAGTAGCCCTAGCCTCCAGCACCACCTGCACCGAAGATCACTGGCCCCCACTCCACGAGTGTCCTGTCAAGCCAGCTCCACGTGCGGCGTCACGAGGCTCCTTCGCGGTCGCTAGCCCGTTGGCTAGTAGCCCTTAACGAAGGCCAATCTTTTCCTTTACTTGGCAGTCCTGGTTGCTCCAGGCCTGCCCTCACTTACCCTTGCTGGGTGAGTTCCACAGACCTTGCTGGTCTGCACCATCGACGATCTACATCTTACTCGAGACTTGCCGTTGCCAAGGCTTGTTGGGTCCAATCCGGTCGCCGACACCTCTGCACTCGACAGACATCGAGCACCAGCCCGAATCCTGCTCCTGGTCGCCGACAACGCCTCCCGGACCTCGTGGCTGAAGAGTCAAGACGACCGTCATCGCACCTGAAGCACTCGACATCGGTGGGCATCTGTCCATCGCCTCCCTGGTCACTGGCTAGTGACCCAGACTCTGTCCCCTCTGCTTTCAGGTTCTTCAGAACTCCGATCCACTCTTGGATCCACCCGGACACTTTTCTCCTGGTCGCCAGCAGCACTTTGCAGCAGATCGCCATAAGAACCGACGACGAAACCCGACCCCGAAAGGCACCTATGCACCCGGCTTCCCTGGGTGAGGTAACACGAGTACTCCGGTGCTCCCGTGGGTAGAGACTCTTCAAAGTCCTAGATCTCAAAGGGTTTTGTCCTAGTCCTCTTTTAAGTGTCCCTTTCCTCTATTTTCCCGATCCCGACTTTCTCCATAGAAGTTAACGGCGTATCGCGGTTGTGTATTTACACTGCACGCGTCTCCCGTGGGTCCCCTGTGTCACTACCTTGGGTGGTTCCTTGTGGTCCAAGCACTTCTAGAGGCTCTAGGCCTAGTGTCTAGTTCAGTCGTGGTTCGCATACCACTTTATTGGTATATGGTTTGGTACGCCCCTAGGGCCCAAACGTGTATTTGTGCTATTACTGTGATTTAAGATCTTATAACCTATGTACTTCGAACTCTAGCCTCATAAAGAGACTAGAGGGGTGTGTTTAGTAATAAATACATATATTTTGAATATATACCTGGTGTGGTGCTCTTTCATTTGGTCACTCAAGAGATTATAGACTGGTAAAACAAGCTGCTTTACATTCCTTCAAGACTTAGCCTGAAGGCTGCTCTCCATAGCTACCACTAGGATAGCTTTCAATAAGGTTGTCTTTAACCTACCTACCATAAGAGTCGATTTGGACTGGTGCAAGGTGCCCACTATAATTAGTGGACAGCATATGCCAGGCCAACTTCTCACATTGGTGTGCAGCGTGTGGGATTCCAGCTTGCTATTGTTTTACCAGATAATCTCAATTGAATTGATCAACTGAAAACCACTAAAGGTACCTAAGGTACATATAATTTAAGCTTAGAATATCAGTAAGTTCTACTGAACTTAGAGTTGTGTGTTAAGGGATAGCACAACCCTTTCTACAACTCAAGAGAGTTTAGTAGGCCACACTAGAGTAGGTAGTGCATACACCACACCACACTAGTAATGTCTTTAAAAGCAGGATCTAGAGATGCCCTGCAGGAAGCCATTGAGCTTCCCCCTCCAAGTATGACACACTCCCATTCTTGGAACTGAGAGCTTTGTGTAACGTGAGGAAATTAAGGACAGGCCAAAGTCCCACCACCCAACACCTCCAGGAGTTGTTGGTGGCTTATGATCTTAGTAAGTCCTCAGAGACTGAAGGGGTAGGAGCAGAGGGTGGGCCAGCAGATGAGGAAGGGGCCAGGGGTACTACTACCCCCAGCCCCCCTCTGAAACTGACCAGGAGGGTGACAATGACCCTGACCTGGAAAACCCAATCCCTTCTGGGGAAGATGAAGATGAGGATCTTGAGAACCACACCTTTGTCCCCCCAGGAAGGATTATGAGTGTGCTCAGAAAGTCTAGGTCTCCTTCTCAGGAGTCTAACCACTCTGGCACCTCAATAGGGAGCTCTGTTTCTTCTCACAGGAGGGAATCCTCTCATGAGAGAAGAAAGAGACTGGTCCAGTATGAGGAAACTCAACTGGAGATCAGGAAGAAGCAATTGGCTTTAGATAGAGAATCCCTAGATCTCCTTAAAGAGAGAAGAAAGTTGGGACTAGAGTCCCATGGTGGCAGCCATGTCCCTAGAGATAGGGAAAGGTCCTATGACCATAGGAACCTGAGCAAGATTGTCCCTCCCTACCAGAGTGGGGATGACATCCACAAATGGATAACTGCTTTAGAGAGGGCCTGTAAAGTACAGAAGGTCCCTCAGGAGCAGTGGGCAGCAATCTTGTGGCTCTCCTTTGCTGACAAAGGTAGAGACAAGCTCCTCACTGTTAGAGAGGAGGATGCTGATAATTACAAGGTCTTGAAGAGTGCTCTTATTGATGGGTTTGGCCTAACCACTGAACAGTACAGGTTGAAGTTCAGAGACACCCAAAAAGCACAGACTCAAGACTGGGTAGACTATGTGGATTGTTCTGCCAAGGCTCTGGAAGGCTGGTTGATGGGCAGTAAGGTGTGTGACTTCTCAGGATTGTATAATCTGATAATGAGGGAGCAGATTCTTAATAACTGTCAAAACCAGCTGTTGCATCAGTACCTGGTTGACTCTGATCTGACCTCTCCCCAAGAATTGGGAAAGAAGGCAGACAAATGGGTCAGAACCAGGGTGAAGCAGAAGGTACAGAACCAAGGTGGGGAAACCAAGAAGCAAGATGCTAAGAACTCTGACAAGGGTGGGGAGAAGGGTAAAGATCAAAAGTCTTCATCAGGCCCCCAAAAATCTTCTTCTGGTGGGGATTCCCAGTCTACCAAGGGTAAAGGCCAAAGAAAACCATGGTGCAAGGTCTGTAAGCAAAAGACCCACTGGACCAGTGATTGCACCAAGTCCAAAGACTCCAGTCCAGCACCCACCAATGCCCCTAAGGCACCTGTTCCCCCTAGTACAGTTGGTGGAGGTGCTCCAGCAAAGGGTTTAGTAGGGTTCACCCTGGGAACTGAGTTGGGCTCTGACTTAGTCAGGGAACTGACTCAGGCTGTGTTAGTCTGTGATGGAGGCATGGATGTGACCTCCACTGTGAGTCCCAGTAATCTGGGCAAGTACAGACAACAGCCTTTAATCAATGGACGAGAGGCTTTGGCATTTAGGGACACAGGGGCAAGTGTCACAATGGTGACACAAGACCTTGTGCTACCTGGGCAAGTTATACTTGGTGAAATGTACCAAGTGACCAATGCTAGCAATGTCAGAACAGACCATACTCTGGCAGTTGTTAACTTCTCCTGGGGAGGGGTAACTGGCCTTAAGAAGGTTGTGGTAAGTGCAAACCTACCAGTCGAATGCTTGCTTGGCAATGACTTAGAGACTTCTGCTTGGGCAGAAGTGGAGCTCAGGACCCATGCAGAAATGCTGGGGATCCCTGCAGATGTGTTTGCTGTGACCAGGTCACAAGCTAAACTGTCTAAAACTGAACAGGCCTTGGATTCTGGAAGAATGGACCAAGTGCCTTCCAAGAGGAGGAGTAGTAGGGTTAAGGCAGTGCCTTCCCCTTGGCTCAGGAGGAAGATCAGTCCCTTGAGGGGGATGATCTCAGCCCTGAAGAAGGAACTGTCCCAGAGGAACTTGAACCTGAACAGGTTGAGTTCTTGGGGACAGGGGGACCTTCTAGGGCAGATCTGAGCCAGGAGCAGCAGAGCTGCCCCTCCCTTGAACCCCTCAGACAGCAAGCTGCTGCTGAGGCTGCTGGGAAAGCTAGTGGTCCCCATACAGTGTATTGGGATGATGGACTCCTGTACTCAGAGAGTAGAGACCCCAAGCCTGGTGCTACCAGGAGGTTGGTAATACCTTTGAAGTTCAGGGGCTTCCTATTGACCCTAGCCCATGATATTCCCTTAGCAGGACACCTGGGCCAGAACAAGACTTGGGACAGAATTGTCCCTCACTTTCACTGGCCCCACATGTCTGAAGACAGTAAGGAGTTTTGTCGCTCCTGTGTAACCTGCCAAGCCAGTGGCAAAGCAGGTGGCACTACAAAGGCCCCCCTGATACCACTACCTGTGGTGGGGGTGCCCTTTGAGAGGGTAGGGATTGACATTGTTGGTCCCATGGATCCCCAAACAGCCTCTGGGCACAGGTTTATCCTGGTGGTAGTGGATCATGCCACCAGGTACCCAGAAGCTATTCCCCTCAGGACCACTACAGCACCTGTGGTGGCAAGGGCCCTCCTGGGAATCTTCTCAAGAGTGGGCTTTCCTAAGGAGGTAGTATCAGACAGGGGTGCAAACTTCATGTCTGGTTACTTAAAAGCAATGTGGAAGGAGTGTGGAGTTACTTATAAGTTCACCACACCCTATCACCCACAATGCAATGGTTTAGTTGAGAGATTCAACAAAACCTTGAAGGGCATGATTAAAGGGCTCCCAGAAAAGCTTAGGCGTAGATGGGACATACTCTTGCCCTGCCTTTTATTCGCATATAGGGAGGTGCCTCAGAAGGGGGTTGGTTACAGCCCTTTTGAACTTCTGTTTGGCCACCCTGTGAGGGGTCCACTGTGCTTGGTGAAGGAAGGATGGGAGTTACCTCTCAAGCCCCCAAAGCAAGATATAGTGGACTATGTACTTGGTCTCCGCTCCAGGATGGCTGAGTACATGAAAAAGGCAACCAAAAACCTTGAGGCTAGCCAGGAACTGCAGAAGGCCTGGCATGACCAAAAGGCTGTTCTGACTGTTTACCAGCCAGGACAGAAGGTGTGGGTGTTGGAGCCAGTGGCCCCAGCAGCTCTCCAAGACAAATGGAGTGGACCCCACACTATTGTTGAGCAGAAGGGTGAGGTCACTTACTTAGTAGACCTGGGAACACCCAGGAGTCCCCAAAGGGTTCTCCATGTCAACAGACTTAAGCCATATGTGGACAGGGCAGACATGGGCTTGCTCATGGCTACTGATGAAGGGCAGGAGGAAGAGAGTGACCCACTCCCTGACCTGCTCTCACAGAACCCTGACGATGGGTCAGTTGATGGTGTAGCCTTGGCAGGCAGCCTCACTACCCAGCAACAAACTGATTGCAGGCAAGTCCTCAATCAGTTTAGACATATGTTTTCACTGACACCCAGTCAGACCACCTGGTGCACTCATGAAGTGGACACTGGGGACAGTCTGCCTATTAAAAACAAGATTTATAGGCAACCTGACCATGTCAGGGACTGTATCAGGACTGAAGTCCAGAAGATGTTGGAATTGGGAGTGATTGAGCCCTCAGATAGCCCTTGGGCTAGTCCAGTAGTCCTAGTACCTAAACCTCACACCAGTGGTGGGAAAAGAGAGATGAGGTTTTGTGTAGACTACAGAGGCCTCAATGCAGTCACTAGGACTGATGCCCATCCAATACCCAGGGCAGATGAGCTCATAGATACTTTGGCCTCTGCCAAATATCTCAGCACATTTGACCTAACAGCTGGCTACTGGCAGATCAGACTAGCTGATGCTGCAAAGCCCAAAACAGCATTTTCAACCCCTAGTGGGCATTATCAATTTGTGGTGATGCCCTTTGGTCTGAAAAATGCACCTGCCACTTTCCAGAGGTTGGTGAACACAGTTCTCACAGGACTGGAAGCCTATAGTGCAGCTTATCTAGATGATATTGCTGTCTTTAGCTCCACCTGGGAGGATCACCTGGTCCACCTCAGGAATGTTTTACAGGCCCTGCAAAAGGCAGGCCTGACTATCAAGGCCACTAAGTGCCAGATAGGGCAGAGTCAGGTTGTGTACCTGGGCCACCTTGTGGGTGGAGGCCAGGTTCAACCTTTGCAGAGCAAGATCCAGACCATCATGGACTGGACTGCTCCCACTACCCAGACTCAGGTGAGAGCCTTCTTAGGCCTGACTGGGTACTATAGGAGATTTGTCAAGGGGTATGGATCAATAGTGACACCCTTGAATGACTTAACTTCTAAGAAAATGCCCAAAAAGGTTCAGTGGACAGTTAGCTGTCAAAAGGCATTTGATGACCTCAAGCAGGCCATGTGCACTGCTCCAATTCTGCAGAGTCCTGATTACTCCAAGAAGTTCATTGTTCAAACTGATGCATCTGAATTGGGGGTAGGGGCTGTACTGTCACAATTGAATGAAGAAGGTCAGGATCAGCCAGTAGCTTTTATTAGCAGAAGGCTGACCCCTAGAGAGAAACGTTGGTCAGCCATAGAGAGGGAGGCCTTTGCTGTGGTCTGGGCTCTGAAGAAGTTGAGGCCATACTTGTTTGGTACACACTTCCTGGTTCAGACAGACCATAAGCCCCTCTTATGGCTAAAACAAATGAAGGGTGAAAACCCCAAACTGCTTAGGTGGTCCATTTCCCTACAGGGGATGGACTTTACAGTGGAACATAGGCCTGGGAGTAACCATGCGAATGCAGATGGACTCTCTAGGTATTTCCACTTAGAACATGAAGACTTAACTGGGCAAGGTTAGTTTAATGTCCCTACGTTTGGGGGGGTTGTGTAGGAGAGTAGGATCTGCTTCACAGGGGTACCCCCACTTTTTGCTGATACTTCACTGGTTTTCGACATTAGTCTGGCTGGGGCCCTGCTATTCAGAACCCCAGCCTAGCTGTTTCCTCTTTAAAAGGGTCTCCATGTGCCTTAGGCACATCACTGATTGGGATCTGGAGTGCCCTTGTAAGTCCCTAGTATATGGTATACTATGTACCAAGGGCATAGGTACCTCAGAGGCCTGCCAGGGGCTGCAGCATGTATTATGCCACCCCTGGTAGGCCATCCAAACTGGCACCACAGGTCTGCTACTGCAGCCTGGGTAAGGTGGTGCATGCACCCCTTGCAGTGGTATAGGTTACCTATATCACTAAATGCATACACACATATAAACCTATAAGTCACTCCTAAGGCAGGCCTTATCAATCCTAAAGGCAGAGTGCATGGTTCCTATGTGAGAGGGTGCCCCTGCATGAGCAGGGCCCCTCTGCAGCGTTCGGAGACCATCTCTGATGCTGTTTGTAGTGCAGCCTGACCATATACTCTTAAACGCATTATATCCTCGCGGTAAAATGCTAACTATGGAATGGCTGCACCTAAACATGTCGTGTTTGGTGTCAAACATCTTGGAATACTACCCCCCGCCAATCCTGGCGGCGGGGGTAGCATTCCACCCTTCTAGAGGGAAAGGCATGTTAACTCTGACGAGTCCGGTAACTTCTTTCCAGAGCCTGGCATCACAAAATGGATGCTGCTGCCACAGACACGAGTCTGGCCTCCTGCTGCTGGACGAAACTCCGGCAGGGGAGGCCTGGACAATAGGTTTCCTGTCCCAGGGAGGTGTGACCACCTCCCCAGACAGGACAATGTGTATTGGGGCTGGGCGGGAGCACTTTCGGGTGCTTTGAAGTCCTGCACTGGGGGCACATTTGGTGTCCCTGTGCATACCCCAGTTCAAACCGGATCAGGGGCTTGCAGCCCCTGCTTTGGCGCGAACTGGACAAAGGGAAAGGGGTGTAGCCACCCCTCTGCCCTGACCCACCCATAGGTGGGGCCACAGAGTAGTCCATCCCCTATTTTTAGAATAAAGGTAGGAACCCAGTCCCTAGGACTTTAGATTATACCTGGACGAAACTCTGAAACAGAATCCTGGACCTTCGACGCTCTACTCACGATTAGAGGACTGAAGAATCTCCCTTGGGGTCAAGGAGTGACTCCCCTGCTTGGCAGGCACCAAAGAAGCATCTGTCCGGTTCGCATCACTGAAGCTCCCGTCGGACGCCGAAGTCATCGCATCACCAGAGGTGGATTCTCAGACTTCCCCGAGGCTACCCTGAGTCCCCAGCAAAGCTGAGGCCCGTGGCTATCGTGGGTGACGTGAGACCGTGACCCCTGGACACCGAGCACATTTGCAAGTGCACCATCTTCTGGGTCTCCCAAGAAGTCGTGCTTTGGGCTCCGAGTAGCCCTAGCCTCCAGCACCACCTGCACCGAAGATCACTGGCCCCCACTCCACGAGTGTCCTGTAAGCCAGCTCCACGTGCGGCGTCACGAGGCTCCTTCGCGGTCGCTAGCCCGTTGGCTAGTAGCCCTTAACGAAGGCCAATCTTTTCTTTACTTGGCAGTCTGGTTGCTCCAGGCCTGCCCTCACTTACCCTCGCTGGGTGAGTTCCCCAGACCTTGCTGGTCTGCATCATCGACGATCTACATCTTACTCGAGACTTGCCGTTGCCAAGGCTTGTTGGGTCCAATCTGGTCGCCGACACCTCTGCACTCGACAGACATCGAGCAACAGCCCGAATCCTGCTCCTGGTCGCCGACAACGCCTCCCGGACCTCGTGGCTGAAGAGTCAAGACGACCGTCATCGAATCTGAAGCACTCGACATCGGTGGGCATCTGTCCATCGCCTCCCTGGTCACTGGCTAGTGACCCAGACTCTGTCCCCTCTGCTTTCAGGTTCTTCAGAACTCCGATCCACTCTTGGATCCACCCGGACACTTTTCTCCTGGTCGCCAGCAGCACTTTGCAGCAGATCGCCATAAGAACCGACGACGAAACCCGACCCCGAAAGGCACCTATGCACCCGGCTTCCCTGGGTGAGGTAACACGAGTACTCCGGTGCTCCCGTGGGTAGAGACTCTTCAAAGTCCTAGATCTCAAAGGGTTTTGTCCTAGTCCTCTTCTAAGTGTCCCTTTCCTCTATTTTCCCGATCCCGACTTTCTCCATAGAAGTTAACGGCGTATCGCGGTTGTGTATTTACACTGCACGCGTCTCCCGTGGGTCCCCTGTGTCACTACCTTGGGTGGTTCCTTGTGGTCCAAGCACTTCTAGAGGCTCTAGGCCTAGTGTCTAGTTCAGTCGTGGTTCGCATACCACTTTATTGGTATATGGTTTGGTACGCCCCTAGGGCCCAAACGTGTATTTGTGCTATTACTGTGATTTAAGATCTTATAACCTATGTACTTCGAACTCTAGCCTCATAAAGAGACTAGAGGGGTGTGTTTAGTAATAAATACATATATTTTGAATATATACCTGGTGTGGTGCTCTTTCATTTGGTCACTCAAGAGATTATAGACTGGTAAAACAAGCTGCTTTACATTCCTTCAAGACTTAGCCTGAAGGCTGCTCTCCACAGCTACCACTAGGATAGCTTTCAATAAGGTTGTCTTTAACCTACCTACCATAAGAGTCGATTTGGACTGGTGCAAGGTGCCCACTATAATTAGTGGACAGCATATGCCAGGCCAACTTCTCACATTGGTGTGCAGCGTGTGGGATTCCAGCTTGCTATTGTTTTACCAGATAATCTCAATTGAATTGATCAACTGAAAACCACTAAAGGTACCTAAGGTACATATAATTTAAGCTTAGAATATCAGTAAGTTCTACTGAACTTAGAGTTGTGTGTTAAGGGATAGCACAACCCTTTCTACAACTCAAGAGAGTTTAGTAGGCCACACTAGAGTAGGTAGTGCATACACCACACCACACTAGTAATGTCTTTAAAAGCAGGATCTAGAGATGCCCTGCAGGAAGCCATTGAGCTTCCCCCTCCAAGTATGACACACTCCCATTCTTGGAACTGAGAGCTTTGTGTAACGTGAGGAAATTAAGGACAGGCCAAAGTCCCACCACCCAACACCTCCAGGAGTTGTTGGTGGCTTATGATCTTAGTAAGTCTTCAGAGACTGAAGGGGTAGGAGCAGAGGGTGGGCCAGCAGATGAGGAAGGGGCCAGGGGTACTACTACCCCCAGCCCCCCTCTGAAACTGACCAGGAGGGTGACAATGACCCTGACCTGGAAAACCCAATCCCTTCTGGGGAAGATGAAGATGAGGATCTGGAGAACCACACCTTTGTCCCCCCAGGAAGGATTATGAGTGTGCTCAGAAAGTCTAGGTCTCCTTCTCAGGAGTCTAACCACTCTGGCACCTCAATAGGGAGCTCTGTTTCTTCTCACAGGAGGGAATCCTCTCATGAGAGAAGAAAGAGACTGGTCCAGTATGAGGAAACTCAACTGGAGATCAGGAAGAAGCAATTGGCTTTAGATAGAGAATCCCTAGATCTCCTTAAAGAGAGAAGAAAGTTGGGACTAGAGTCCCATGGTGGCAGCCATGTCCCTAGAGATAGGGAAAGGTCCTATGACCATAGGAACCTGAGCAAGATTGTCCCTCCCTACCAGAGTGGGGATGATATCCACAAATGGATAACTGCTTTAGAGAGGGCCTGTAAAGTACAGAAGGTCCCTCAGGAGCAGTGGGCAGCAATCTTGTGGCTCTCCTTTGCTGACAAAGGTAGAGACAAGCTCCTCACTGTTAGAGAGGAGGATGCTGACAATTACAAGGTCTTGAAGAGTGCTCTTATTGATGGGTTTGGCCTAACCACTGAACAGTACAGGTTGAAGTTCAGAGACACCCAAAAAGCACAGACTCAAGACTGGGTAGACTATGTGGATTGTTCTGCCAAGGCTCTGGAAGGCTGGTTGATGGGCAGTAAGGTGTGTGACTTCTCAGGATTGTATAATCTGATAATGAGGGAGCAGATTCTTAATAACTGTCAAAACCAGCTGTTGCATCAGTACCTGGTTGACTCTGATCTGACCTCTCCCCAAGAATTGGGAAAGAAGGCAGACAAATGGGTCAGAACCAGGGTGAAGCAGAAGGTACAGAACCAAGGTGGGGAAACCAAGAAGCAAGATGCTAAGAACTCTGACAAGGGTGGGGAGAAGGGTAAAGATCAAAAGTCTTCATCAGGCCCCCAAAAATCTTCTTCTGGTGGGGATTCCCAGTCTACCAAGGGTAAAGGCCAAAGAAAACCATGGTGCAAGGTCTGTAAGCAAAAGACCCACTGGACCAGTGATTGCACCAAGTCCAAAGACTCCAGTCCAGCACCCACCAATGCCCCTAAGGCACCTGTTCCCCCTAGTACAGTTGGTGGAGGTGCTCCAGCAAAGGGTTTAGTAGGGTTCACCCTGGGAACTGAGTTGGGCTCTGACTTAGTCAGGGAACTGACTCAGGCTGTGTTAGTCTGTGATGGAGGCATGGATGTGACCTCCACTGTGAGTCCCAGTAATCTGGGCAAGTACAGACAACAGCCTTTAATCAATGGACGAGAGGCTTTGGCATTTAGGGACACAGGGGCAAGTGTCACAATGGTGACACAAGACCTTGTGCTACCTGGGCAAGTTATACTTGGTGAAATGTACCAAGTGACCAATGCTAGCAATGTCAGAACAGACCATACTCTGGCAGTTGTTAACTTCTCCTGGGGAGGGGTAACTGGCCTTAAGAAGGTTGTGGTAAGTGCAAACCTACCAGTCGAATGCTTGCTTGGCAATGACTTAGAGACTTCTGCTTGGGCAGAAGTGGAGCTCAGGACCCATGCAGAAATGCTGGGGATCCCTGCAGATGTGTTTGCTGTGACCAGGTCACAAGCTAAACTGTCTAAAACTGAACAGGCCTTGGATTCTGGAAGAATGGACCAAGTGCCTTCCAAGAGGAGGAGTAGTAGGGTTAAGGCAGTGCCTTCCCCTTGGCTCAGGAGGAAGATCAGTCCCTTGAGGGGGATGATCTCAGCCCTGAAGAAGGAACTGTCCCAGAGGAACTTGAACCTGAACAGGTTGAGTTCTTGGGGACAGGGGGACCTTCTAGGGCAGATCTGAGCCAGGAGCAGCAGAGCTGCCCCTCCCTTGAACCCCTCAGACAGCAAGCTGCTGCTGAGGCTGCTGGGAAAGCTAGTGGTCCCCATACAGTGTATTGGGATGATGGACTCCTGTACTCAGAGAGTAGAGACCCCAAGCCTGGTGCTACCAGGAGGTTGGTAATACCTTTGAAGTTCAGGGGCTTCCTATTGACCCTAGCCCATGATATTCCCTTAGCAGGACACCTGGGCCAGAACAAGACTTGGGACAGAATTGTCCCTCACTTTCACTGGCCCCACATGTCTGAAGACAGTAAGGAGTTTTGTCGCTCCTGTGTAACCTGCCAAGCCAGTGGCAAAGCAGGTGGCACTACAAAGGCCCCCCTGATACCACTACCTGTGGTGGGGGTGCCCTTTGAGAGGGTAGGGATTGACATTGTTGGTCCCATGGATCCCCAAACAGCCTCTGGGCACAGGTTTATCCTGGTGGTAGTGGATCATGCCACCAGGTACCCAGAAGCTATTCCCCTCAGGACCACTACAGCACCTGTGGTGGCAAGGGCCCTCCTGGGAATCTTCTCAAGAGTGGGCTTTCCTAAGGAGGTAGTATCAGACAGGGGTGCAAACTTCATGTCTGGTTACTTAAAAGCAATGTGGAAGGAGTGTGGAGTTACTTATAAGTTCACCACACCCTATCACCCACAATGCAATGGTTTAGTTGAGAGATTCAACAAAACCTTGAAGGGCATGATTAAAGGGCTCCCAGAAAAGCTTAGGCGTAGATGGGACATACTCTTGCCCTGCCTTTTATTCGCATATAGGGAGGTGCCTCAGAAGGGGGTTGGTTACAGCCCTTTTGAACTTCTGTTTGGCCACCCTGTGAGGGGTCCACTGTGCTTGGTGAAGGAAGGATGGGAGTTACCTCTCAAGCCCCCAAAGCAAGATATAGTGGACTATGTACTTGGTCTCCGCTCCAGGATGGCTGAGTACATGAAAAAGGCAACCAAAAACCTTGAGGCTAGCCAGGAACTGCAGAAGGCCTGGCATGACCAAAGGCTGTTCTGACTGTTTACCAGCCAGGACAGAAGGTGTGGGTGTTGGAGCCAGTGGCCCCAGCAGCTCTCCAAGACAAATGGAGTGGACCCCACACTATTGTTGAACAGAAGGGTGAGGTCACTTACTTAGTGGACCTAGGAACACCCAGGAGTCCCCAAAGGGTTCTCCATGTCAACAGACTTAAGCCATATGTGGACAGGGCAGACATGGGCTTGCTCATGGCTACTGATGAAGGGCAGGAGGAAGAGAGTGACCCACTCCCTGACCTGCTCTCACAGAACCCTGACGATGGGTCAGTTGATGGTGTAGCCTTGGCAGGCAGCCTCACTACCCAGCAACAAACTGATTGCAGGCAAGTCCTCAATCAGTTTAGACATATGTTTTCACTGACACCCAGTCAGACCACCTGGTGCACTCATGAAGTGGACACTGGGGACAGTCTGCCTATTAAAAACAAGATTTATAGGCAACCTGACCATGTCAGGGACTGTATCAGGACTGAAGTCCAGAAGATGTTGGAATTGGGAGTGATTGAGCCCTCAGATAGCCCTTGGGCTAGTCCAGTAGTCCTAGTACCCAAACCTCACACCAGTGGTGGGAAAAGAGAGATGAGGTTTTGTGTAGACTACAGAGGCCTCAATGCAGTCACTAGGACTGATGCCCATCCAATACCCAGGGCAGATGAGCTCATAGATACTTTGGCCTCTGCCAAATATCTCAGCACATTTGACCTAACAGCTGGCTACTGGCAGATCAGACTAGCTGATGCTGCAAAGCCCAAAACAGCATTTTCAACCCCTAGTGGGCATTATCAATTTGTGGTGATGCCCTTTGGTCTGAAAAATGCACCTGCCACTTTCCAGAGGTTGGTGAACACAGTTCTCACAGGACTGGAAGCCTATAGTGCAGCTTATCTAGATGATATTGCTGTCTTTAGCTCCACCTGGGAGGATCACCTGGTCCACCTCAGGAATGTTTTACAGGCCCTGCAAAAGGCAGGCCTGACTATCAAGGCCACTAAGTGCCAGATAGGGCAGAGTCAGGTTGTGTACCTGGGCCACCTTGTGGGTGGAGGCCAGGTTCAACCTTTGCAGAGCAAGATCCAGACCATCATGGACTGGACTGCTCCCACTACCCAGACTCAGGTGAGAGCCTTCTTAGGCCTGACTGGGTACTATAGGAGATTTGTCAAGGGGTATGGATCAATAGTGACACCCTTGAATGACTTAACTTCTAAGAAAATGCCCAAAAAGGTTCAGTGGACAGTTAGCTGTCAAAAGGCATTTGATGACCTCAAGCAGGCCATGTGCACTGCTCCAATTCTGCAGAGTCCTGATTACTCCAAGAAGTTCATTGTTCAAACTGATGCATCTGAATTGGGGGTAGGGGCTGTACTGTCACAATTGAATGAAGAAGGTCAGGATCAGCCAGTAGCTTTTATTAGCAGAAGGCTGACCCCTAGAGAGAAACGTTGGTCAGCCATAGAGAGGGAGGCCTTTGCTGTGGTCTGGGCTCTGAAGAAGTTGAGGCCATACTTGTTTGGTACACACTTCCTGGTTCAGACAGACCATAAGCCCCTCTTATGGCTAAAACAAATGAAGGGTGAAAACCCCAAACTGCTTAGGTGGTCCATTTCCCTACAGGGGATGGACTTTACAGTGGAACATAGGCCTGGGAGTAACCATGCGAATGCAGATGGACTCTCTAGGTATTTCCACTTAGAACATGAAGACTTAACTGGGCAAGGTTAGTTTAATGTCCCTACGTTTGGGGGGGTTGTGTAGGAGAGTAGGATCTGCTTCACAGGGGTACCCCCACTTTTTGCTGATACTTCACTGGTTTTCGACATTAGTCTGGCTGGGGCCCTGCTATTCAGAACCCCAGCCTAGCTGTTTCCTCTTTAAAAGGGTCTCCATGTGCCTTAGGCACATCACTGATTGGGATCTGGAGTGCCCTTGTAAGTCCCTAGTATATGGTATACTATGTACCAAGGGCATAGGTACCTCAGAGGCCTGCCAGGGGCTGCAGCATGTATTATGCCACCCCTGGTAGGCCATCCAAACTGGCACCACAGGTCTGCTACTGCAGCCTGGGTAAGGTGGTGCATGCACCCCTTGCAGTGGTATAGGTTACCTATATCACTAAATGCATACACACATATAAACCTATAAGTCACTCCTAAGGCAGGCCTTATCAATCCTAAAGGCAGAGTGCATGGTTCCTATGTGAGAGGGTGCCCCTGCATGAGCAGGGCCCCTCTGCAGCGTTCGGAGACCATCTCTGATGCTGTTTGTAGTGCAGCCTGACCATATACTCTTAAACGCATTATATCCTCGCGGTAAAATGCTAACTATGGAATGGCTGCACCTAAACATGTCGTGTTTGGTGTCAAACATCTTGGAATACTACCCCCCGCCAATCCTGGCGGCGGGGGTAGCATTCCACCCTTCTAGAGGGAAAGGCATGTTAACTCTGACGAGTCCGGTAACTTCTTTCCAGAGCCTGGCATCACAAAATGGATGCTGCTGCCACAGACACGAGTCTGGCCTCCTGCTGCTGGACGAAACTCCGGCAGGGGAGGCCTGGACAATAGGTTTCCTGTCCCAGGGAGGTGTGACCACCTCCCCAGACAGGACAATGTGTATTGGGGCTGGGCGGGAGCACTTTCGGGTGCTTTGAAGTCCTGCACTGGGGGCACATTTGGTGTCCCTGTGCATACCCCAGTTCAAACCGGATCAGGGGCTTGCAGCCCCTGCTTTGGCGCGAACTGGACAAAGGGAAAGGGGTGTAGCCACCCCTCTGCCCTGACCCACCCATAGGTGGGGCCACAGAGTAGTCCATCCCCTATTTTTAGAATAAAGGTAGGAACCCAGTCCCTAGGACTTTAGATTATACCTGGACGAAACTCTGAAACAGAATCCTGGACCTTCGACGCTCTACTCACGATTAGAGGACTGAAGAATCTCCCTTGGGGTCAAGGAGTGACTCCCCTGCTTGGCAGGCACCAAAGAAGCATCTGTCCGGTTCGCATCACTGAAGCTCCCGTCGGACGCCGAAGTCATCGCATCACCAGAGGTGGATTCTCAGACTTCCCCGAGGCTACCCTGAGTCCCCAGCAAAGCTGAGGCCCGTGGCTATCGTGGGTGACGTGAGACCGTGACCCCTGGACACCGAGCACATTTGCAAGTGCACCATCTTCTGGGTCTCCCAAGAAGTCGTGCTTTGGGCTCCGAGTAGCCCTAGCCTCCAGCACCACCTGCACCGAAGATCACTGGCCCCCACTCCACGAGTGTCCTGTAAGCCAGCTCCACGTGCGGCGTCACGAGGCTCCTTCGCGGTCGCTAGCCCGTTGGCTAGTAGCCCTTAACGAAGGCCAATCTTTTCTTTACTTGGCAGTCTGGTTGCTCCAGGCCTGCCCTCACTTACCCTCGCTGGGTGAGTTCCCCAGACCTTGCTGGTCTGCATCATCGACGATCTACATCTTACTCGAGACTTGCCGTTGCCAAGGCTTGTTGGGTCCAATCTGGTCGCCGACACCTCTGCACTCGACAGACATCGAGCAACAGCCCGAATCCTGCTCCTGGTTGCCGACAACGCCTCCCGGACCTCGTGGCTGAAGAGTCAAGACGACCGTCATCGAATCTGAAGCACTCGACATCGGTGGGCATCTGTCCATCGCCTCCCTGGTCACTGGCTAGTGACCCAGACTCTGTCCCCTCTGCTTTCAGGTTCTTCAGAACTCCGATCCACTCTTGGATCCACCCGGACACTTTTCTCCTGGTCGCCAGCAGCACTTTGCAGCAGATCGCCATAAGAACCGACGACGAAACCCGACCCCGAAAGGCACCTATGCACCCGGCTTCCCTGGGTGAGGTAACACGAGTACTCCGGTGCTCCCGTGGGTAGAGACTCTTCAAAGTCCTAGATCTCAAAGGGTTTTGTCCTAGTCCTCTTCTAAGTGTCCCTTTCCTCTATTTTCCCGATCCCGACTTTCTCCATAGAAGTTAACGGCGTATCGCGGTTGTGTATTTACACTGCACGCGTCTCCCGTGGGTCCCCTGTGTCACTACCTTGGGTGGTTCCTTGTGGTCCAAGCACTTCTAGAGGCTCTAGGCCTAGTGTCTAGTTCAGTCGTGGTTCGCATACCACTTTATTGGTATATGGTTTGGTACGCCCCTAGGGCCCAAACGTGTATTTGTGCTATTACTGTGATTTAAGATCTTATAACCTATGTACTTCGAACTCTAGCCTCATAAAGAGACTAGAGGGGTGTGTTTAGTAATAAATACATATATTTTGAATATATACCTGGTGTGGTGCTCTTTCATTTGGTCACTCAAGAGATTATAGACTGGTAAAACAAGCTGCTTTACATTCCTTCAAGACTTAGCCTGAAGGCTGCTCTCCACAGCTACCACTAGGATAGCTTTCAATAAGGTTGTCTTTAACCTACCTACCATAAGAGTCGATTTGGACTGGTGCAAGGTGCCCACTATAATTAGTGGACAGCATATGCCAGGCCAACTTCTCACACGGGGCTCCTCCACTGCTGGGTTTGCCGCAACATATCCAAACGAAAGGTTACCCTGAAGGAAGAGCCATCTCAGGTAGGTTACTTTTCCATCAATTTATTCATGGCAGCAATCAAGTTCAACTGGAGCCGGACACCCAGCAATTCAACGCCAGACGCGTTTCGGGTAAAAAGGTCCTTTCATCATTGGCGCGCTGATAACAGTGAGACTGACTTTGTTAACCTTTTTAAAGTCCTTCATTTAGCCTCGGTAGGCGTGGCTCGTATGGCCTCATGGTACTTGTAGTTGGCTTATTGTTGCTCAGTGAGCATGTCTCTTCCATACTGCTTGATTTCAATAAAAATACCTCAATAGGTCGATGTTCAGTCCCATATTCAACTGACTCCCCACTTATGTCATGAATACGGATGACCTCCCGGAATTGGCGGCAATTCCTTCTCTGCCACCACGGGTCCGCTGTTGTGCGGCGGGGCTCCTCCGTGGCTGGGTTCGCCACAACAAATCCAAACGAAAGGTTACCCTGAAGGAAGAGCCATCTCAGGTAGGCTACTTTTCCATCAATTTATTCATGGCAGCAATCAAGTTCAACTGGAGCCGGACACCCAGCACTTCAACACCAGACACGTTTCGGATAAAAAGTTCCCTTCATCATTGGCACGCTGATAACAGTGAGACTGTCTTTGTTAACCTTTTTAAAGTCCTTCATTTAGCCTCAGTAGGCGTGGCTCGCATGGCCTCATTGTACTTGTAGTTGGCTTATTGTTGCTCAGTTAGCATGTCTCTTCCATACTGCTTGATTTAAAAAAAAATACCTCAATAGGTCGATGTTCAGTCCCATATTCAACTGACTGCCCACTTATGTCATGAATACGGACTACCTCCCGGTATTGGCGGCAATTCCTTCTCTGCCACCACGGGTCCGCTGAGGTGCGGCGGGGCTCCTCCACTGCTGGGTTTGCCGCAACATATCCAAACAAAAGGTTACCCTGAATGAAGAGCCATCTCTCAGGAAGGTTACTTTTCCATCAATTTAGTCATGGCAGCAATCAAGTTCAACTGGAGCCGGACACCCAGCAATTCAACGCCAGACGCGTTTCGGGTAAAAAGTTCCTTTCATCATTGGCGCGCTGATAACAGTGAGACTGACTTTGTTAACCTTTTTAAAGTCCTTCATTTAGCCTCGGTAGGCGTGGCTCGTATGGCCTCATGGTACTTGTAGTTGGCTTATTGTTGTTCAGTGAGCATGTCGCTTCCATTCTGCTTGATTTCAATAAAAATACCTCAATAGGTCAATGTTCAGTCCCATATTCAACTGACTGCCCACTTATGTCATGAATACGGACTACCTTCAGGTATTGGCGGCAATTCCTTCTCTGCCATCACGGGTCCGCTGTTGTGCGGCGGGGCTCCTCCGCGGCTGGGTTCGCCGCAAATAATCCAAACGAAAGGTTACCCTGAAGGAAGAGCCATCTCAGGTAGGCTACTTTTCCATCAATTTATTCTTGGCATCAATCAAGTTCAACTGGAGCCGGACACCCAGCACTTCAACGCCAGACGTGTCTCGGGTAAAAAGTTCCCTTCATCATTGGGGCACTGATAACAGTGAGACTGACTTTGTTAACCTTTTTAAAGTCCTTCATTTAGCCTCAGTAGGCGTGGTTCGCATGGCCTCATGGTACTTGTAGTTGGCTTATTGTTGCTCAGTGGGCATGTCTCGTCCATACTGCTTGATTTCAATAAAAATACCTCAATAGGTCGATGTTCAGTCCCATATTCAACTGACTGCCCACTTATTAGGGGTGGGCGGAATTTGCGTAGTCGCGTTACGCCAAGTACCGCGAAACGGTCAAAAATCTCCGCGAGCACGCAAAAGTTCCGCAAACACGCGGAATTGCTTGTTCTGCACGTTCGCGATGCTTTTTTCCTGTTCGCGAACGCTGTTTGTGTGCTCGGGGGGAAATATCTCGCGAACACGCACTTTGAAAGTGCGAACAAGCAAAAAATTCCGCGAAGCCGCGGATCGCGGAATTTTTGGCAATTCCGCGTTCTCCGCGGAACGCGAAATTACCCAAATTCCGAGAGCGGAACGGAATTTACCACCCAGGCCTACCACTTATGTCATGAATACGGACTACCTCCCGGTATTGGCGGCAATTCCTTCTCTGCCACCACGGGTCCGCTGTTGTGCGGCAGGGCTCCTCCTCGGCTGGGTTAGCCGCAACAAATCAAAACGAAAGGTTACCCTGAAGGAAGAGCCATCTCAGGTAGGCTACTTTTCCATCAATTTATTCATGGCAGCAATCGAGTTCAACTGGAGCCGGACACCCAGCACTTCAACGCCAGACGCGTTTCAGGTAAAAAATTCCCTTCATCATTGGCGCGCTGATAACAGTGAGACTGACTTTGTTAACCTTTTTAAAGTCCTTCATTTAGCCTCAGTAGGCGTGGCTCGCATGGCCTCATGGTACTTGTAGTTGGCTTATTGTTGCTCAGTGAGCATGTCTCTTCCATACTGCTTGATTTCAATAAAAATACCTCAATAGGTCGATGTTCAGTCCCATATTCAACTGACTGCCCACTTATGTCATGAATACGGACTACCTCCCGGTATTGGTGGCAATTCCTTCTCTGCCACCACGGGTCCGCTGTTGTGCGGGGGGCTCCTCCACAGCTGGGTTCGCCGCAACAAATCCAAACGAAAGGTTACCCTGAAGGAAGAGCCATCTCAGGTAGGCTACTTTTCCATCAATGTATTCATGGCAGCAATCAAGTTCAACTGGAGCCGGACACCCAGCACTTCAACACCAGACAAGTTTCGGATAAAAAGTTCCCTTCATCATTGGCGCGCTGATAACAGTGAGACTGTCTTTGTTAACCTTTTTAAAGTCCTTCATTTAGCCTCAGTAGGCGTGGCTCGCATGGCCTCATTGTACTTGTAGTTGGCTTATTGTTGCTCAGTTAGCATGTCTCTTCCATACTGCTTGATTTAAAAAAAAATACCTCAATAGGTCGATGGTCAGTCCCATATTCAACTTACTGCCCACTTATGTCATGAATACGGACTACCTCCCGGTATTGGCGGCAATTCCTTCTCTGCCACCACGGGTCCGCTGAGGTGCGGCGGGGCTCCTCCACTGCAGGGTTTGCCGCAACATATCCAAATGAAAGGTTACCCTGAAGGAAGAGCCATCTCAGGAAGGTTACTTTTCCATCAATTTATTCATGGCAGCAATCAAGTTCAACTGGAGCCGGACACCCAGCAATTCAACGCCAGACGCGTTTCGGGTAAAAAGTTCCTTTCATCATTGGCGCGCTGATAACAGTGAGACTGACTTTGTTAACCTTTTTAAAGTCCTTCATTTAGCCTCAGTAGGCGTGGCTCGCATGGCCTCATGGTACTTGTAGTTGGCTTATTGTTGCTCAGTGAGCATGTCTCTTTCATACTGCTTGATTTCAATAAAAATACCTCAATAGGTCGATGTTCAGTCCCATATTCAACTGACTGCCCACTTATGTCATGAATACGGACTACCTCCCGGTATTGGCGGCAATTCCTTCTCTGCCACCACGGGTCCGCTGTTGTGCGGGGGGCTCCTCCGCAGCTGGGTTCGCCGCAACAAATCCAAACGAAAGGTTACCCTGAAGGAAGAGCAATCTCAGGAAGGTTACTTTTCCATCAATTTATTCATGGCAGCAATCAAGTTCAACTGGAGCCGGACACCCAGCAATTCAACGCCAGACGCGTTTCGGGTAAAAAGTTCCCTTCATCATTGGCGCGCTGATAACAGTGAGACTGACTTTGTTAACCTTTTTAAAGTCCTTCATTTAGCCTCGGTAGGCGTGGCTCGTATGTCCTCATGGTACTTGTAGTTGGCTTATTGTTGCACAGTGAGCATGTCTCTTCCATACTGCTTGATTTCAATAAAAATACCTCAATAGGTCGATGTTCAGTCCCATATTCAACTGACTGCCCACTTATGTCATGAATACGGACTACCTCCCGGTATTGGTGGCAATTCCTTCTCTGCCACCACGGGTCCGCTGTTGTGCGGGGGCTCCTCCACAGCTGGGTTCGCCGCAACAAATCCAAACGAAAGGTTACCCTGAAGGAAGAGCCATCTCAGGTAGGCTACTTTTCCATCAATGTATTCATGGCAGCAATCAAGTTCAACTGGAGCCGGACACCCAGCACTTCAACACCAGACGCGTTTCGGATAAAAAGTTCCCTTCATCATTGGCGCGCTGATAACAGTGAGACTGTCTTTGTTAACCTTTTTAAAGTCCTTCATTTAGCCTCAGTAGGCGTGGCTCGCATGGCCTCATTGTACTTGTAGTTGGCTTATTGTTGCTCAGTTAGCATGTCTCTTCCATACTGCTTGATTTCAAAAAAAATACCTCAATAGGTCGATGGTCAGTCCCATATTCAACTTACTGCCCACTTATGTCATGAATACGGACTACCTCCCGGTATTGGCGGCAATTCCTTCTCTGCCACCACGGGTCCGCTGAGGTGCGGCGGGGCTCCTCCACTGCAGGGTTTGCCGCAACATATCCAAACGAAAGGTTACCCTGAAGGAAGAGCCATCTCAGGAAGGTTACTTTTCCATCAATTTATTCATGGCAGCAATCAAGTTCAACTGGAGCCGGACACCCAGCAATTCAACGCCAGACGCGTTTCGGGTAAAAAGTTCCTTTCATCATTGGCGCGCTGATAACAGTGAGACTGACTTTGTTAACCTTTTTAAAGTCCTTCATTTAGCCTCAGTAGGCGTGGCTCGCATGGCCTCATGGTACTTGTAGTTGGCTTATTGTTGCTCAGTGAGCATGTCTCTTCCATACTGCTTGATTTCAATAAAAATACCTCAATAGGTCGATGTTCAGTCCCATATTCAACTGACTGCCCACTTATGTCATGAATACGGACTACCTCCCGGTATTGGCGGCAATTCCTTCTCTGCCACCACGGGTCCGCTGTTGTGCGGCGGGGCTCCTCCGCAGCTGGGTTCGCCGCAACAAATCCAAACGAAAGGTTACCCTGAAGGAAGAGCCATCTCAGGTAGGTTACTTTTCCATCAATTTATTCATGGCAGCAATCAAGTTCAACTGGAGCCGGACACCCAGCAATTCAACGCCAGACGCGTTTCGGGTCTAAAAGTTCCCTTCATCATTGGCGCGCTGATAACAGTGAGACTGACTTTGTTAACCTTTTTAAAGTCCTTCATTTAGCCTCGGTAGGCGTGGCTCGTATGTCCTCATGGTACTTGTAGTTGGCTTATTGTTGCTCAGTGAGCATGTCTCTTCCATACTGCTTGATTTCAATAAAAATACCTCAATAGGTCGATGTTCAGTCCCATATTCAACTGACTCCCCACTTATGTCATGAATACGGACTACCTCCCGGCATTGGCGGCAATTCCTTCTCTGCCACCACGGGTCCGCTGTTGTGCGGCGGGGCTCCTCCGCGGCTGGGTTCGCCGCAACATAATCCAAATGAAAGGTTACCCTGAAGGAAGAGCCATCTCAGGTAGGCTACTTTTCCATCAATTTATTCATGGCAGCAATCAAGTTCAACTGGAGCCGGACACCCAGCACTTCAACGCCAGACGACGTTTCGGGTTAAAAGTTCCCTTCATCATTGGCGCGCTGATAACAGTGAGACTGACTTTGTTAACCTTTTTAAAGTCCTTCATTTAGCCTCAGTAGGCGTGGCTCGCATGGCCTCATGGTACTTGTAGTTGGCTTATTGTTGCTCAGTTAGCATGTCTCTTCCATACTGCTTGATTTAAAAAAAAATACCTCAATAGGTCGATGTTCAGTCCCATATTCAACTGACTGCCCACTTATGTCATGAATACGGACTACCTCCCGGTATTGGCGGCAATTCCTTCTCTGCCACCACGGGTCCGCTGTTGTGCGGCGGGGCTCCTCCGTGGCTGGGTTCGCCACAACAAAACCAAACGAAAGGTTACCCTGAAGGAAGAGCCATCTCAGGTAGGCTACTTTTCCATCAATTTATTCATGGCAGCAATCAAGTTCAACTGGAGCCGGACACCCAGCACTTCAACGCCAGACGCGTTTCAGGTAAAAAGTTCCCTTCATCATTGGTGCGCTGATAACAGTGAGATTGACTTTGTTAACCTTTTTAAAGTCCTTCATTTAGCCTCAGTAGGCGTGGCTCGCATGGCCTCATGGTACTTGTAGTTGGCTTATTGTTGCTCAGTGAGCATGTCTCTTCCATACTGCTTGATTTCAATAAAAATACCTCAATAGGTCGATGTTCAGTCCCATATTCAACTGACTGCCCACTTATGTCATGAATACGGACTACCTCCCGGTATTGGCGGCAATTCCTTCTCTGCCACCACGGGTCTGCTGTTGTGCGGCGGGGCTCCTCCGCGGCTGGGTTCGCCGCAAATAATCCAAACGAAAGGTTACCCTGAAGGAAGAGCCATCTCAGGTAGGCTACTTTTCCATCAATTTATTCTTGGCATCAATCAAGTTGAACTGGAGCCGGACACCCAGCACTTCAACGCCAGACGAGTTTCGGGTAAAAAGTTCCCTTCATCATTGGGGCACTGATAACAGTGAGACTGACTTTTTAACCTTTTTAAAGTACTTCATTTAGCCTCAGTAGGCGTGGCTCGCATGGCCTTATGGTACTTGTAGTTGGCTTATTGTTGCTCAGTGAGCATGTCTCTTCCATACTGCTTGATTTCAATAAAAATACCTCAATAGGTCGATGTTCAGTCCCATATTCAACTGACTGCCCACTTATTAGGGGTGGGCGGAATTTGCGTAGTCGCGTTACGCAAAGTTCTGCGAAACGGTAAAAAATCTCCGCGAGCACGCAAAAGTTCTGCGAACACGCGGAATTGCTTGTTCTGCCCGTTCGCGATGCTTTTTCCTGTTCGCGAACGCTGTTTGCGTGCTCGGGGGGAAATATCTCGCGAACACGCACTTTGAAAGCGCGAACAAGCCAAAAATTCCGTGAAGCCGCGGATCGCGGAATTTTTGGCAATTCCGCGTTCTCCGCAGAACGCAAAATTACCCAAATTCCGCAAATTCCGCGAGCAGAACGGAATTTACCACCCAGGCCTACCACTTATGTCATGAATACGGACTACCTCCCGGTATTGGCGGCAATTCCTTCTCTGCCACCACGGGTCCGCTGTTGTGCGGCAGGGCTCTTCCGCGGCTGGGTTCGCCGCAACAAATCCAAACGAAAGGTTACCCTGAAGGAAGAGCCATCTCAGGTAGGCTACTTTTCCATCAATTTATTCATGGCTGCAATCAAGTTCAACTGGAGCCGGACACCCAGCACTTCAACACCAGATGCGTTTCAGTTAAAAGTTCCCTTCATCATTGGCGCGCTGATAACAGTGAGACTGACTTTGTTAACCTTTTTAAAGTCCTTCATTTAGCCTCAGTAGGCGTGGCTCGCATGGCCTCATGGTACTTGTAGTTGGCTTATTGTTGCTCAGTGAGCATGTCTCTTTCATACTGCTTGATTTCAATAAAAATGCCTCAATAGGTCGATGTTCAGTCCCATATTCAACTGACTGCCCACTTATGTCATGAATACGGACTACCTCCCGGTATTGGCGGCAACTCCTTCTCTGCCACCACGGATCCGCTGTTGTGCGGGGGCTCCTCCGCAGCTGGGTTCGCCGCAACAAATCCAAATGAAAGGTTACCCTGAAGGAAGAGCAATCTCAGGTAGGTTACTTTTCCATCAATTTATTCATGGCAGCAATCAAGTTCAACTGGAGCCGGACACCCAGCAATTCAACGCCAGACGCGTTTCGGTTAAAAAGTTCCCTTCATCATTGGCGCGCTGATAACAGTGAGACTGACTTTGTTAACCTTTTTAAAGTCCTACATTTAGCCTCAGTAGGCGTGGCGCGCATGGCCTCATGGTACTTGTAGTTGGCTTATTGTTGCTCAGTGAGCATGTCTCTTCCATACTGCTTGATTTCAATAAAAATACCTCAATAGGTCGATGTTCAGTCCCATATTCAACTGACTCCCCACTTATGTCATGAATACGGACTACCTCCCGGTATTGGCGGCAATTCCTCCTCTGCCACCACGGGTCCGCTGTTGTGCGGCGGGGCTCCTCCACGGCTGGGTTCGCCGCAAATAATGTAAATGAAAGGTTACCCTGAAGGAAGAGCCATCTCAGGTAGGCTACTTTTCCATCAATTTATTCTTGGCAGCAATCAAGTTCAACTGGAGCCGGACACCCAGCACTTCAACGCCAGACGCAGTTTCGGGTAAAAAGTTCCCTTCATCATTGGGGCGGTGATAACAGTGAGACTGACTTTGTTAACCTTTTTAAAGTCCTACATTTAGCCTCAGTAGGCGTGGCTCGCATGGCCTCATGGTACTTGTAGTTGGCTTATTGTTGCTCAGTGAGCATGTCTCTTCCATACTGCTTGATTTCAATAAAAATACCTCAATAGGTCGATGTTCAGTCCCATATTCAACTGACTGCCCACTTATGTCATGAATACGGACTACCTCCCGGTATTGGCGGCAATTCCTTCTCTGCCACCACGAGTCCGCTGTTGTGCGGCAGGGCTCCTCCGCGGCTGGGTTCGCCGCAACATATTCAAACGAAAGGTTACCCTGAAGGAAGAGCCATCTCAGGTAGGCTACTTTTCCATCAATTTATTCATGGCAGCAATCAAGTCCAACTGGAGCCGGACACCCAGCACTTCAACGCCAGACGCGTTTCAGGTAAAAAGTTCCCTTCATCATTGGTGCGCTGATAACAGTGAGACTGACTTTGTTAACCTTTTTAAAGTCCTTCATTTAGCCTCAGTAGGCGTGGCTCGCATGGCCTCATGGTACTTGTAGTTGGCTTATTGTAGCTCAGTGAGCATGTCTCTTTCATACTGCTTGATGTCAATAAAAATACCTCAACAGGTCGATTTTCAGTCCCATAATCAACTGACTGCCCACTTATGTCATGAATACGGACTACCTCCCGGTATTGGCGGCAATTTATTCTCTGCCACCACGGGTCCGCTGTTGTGCGGGGGCTCCTCTGCAGCTGGGTTTGCCGCAACAAATCCAAACGAAAGGTTGCCCTGAAGGAAGAGCAATATCAGGTAGGTTACTTTTCCATCAATTTATTCATGGCAGCAATCAAGTTCAACTGGAGCCGGACACCCAGCACTTCAACGCCAGACGCGTTTCGGGTAAAAAGTTCCTTTCATCATTGGCGCGCTGATAACAGTGAGACTGACTTTGTTAACCTTTTTAAAGTCCTTCATTTAGCCTCAGTAGGCGTGGCTCGCATGGCCTCATGGTACTTGTAGTTGGCTTATTGTTGCTCAGTGAGCATGTCTCTTTCATACTGCTTGATTTCAATAAAAATACCTCAATAGGTCGATGTTCAGTCCCATATTCAACTGACTGCCCACTTATGTCATGAATACGGACTACCTCCCGGTATTGGCGGCAATTCCTTCTCTGCCACCACGGGTCCGCTGTTGTGCGGGGGGCTCCTCCGCAGCTGGGTTCGCCGCAACAAATCCAAACGAAAGGTTACCCTGAAGGAAGAGCAATCTCAGGAAGGTTACTTTTCCATCAATTTATTCATGGCAGCAATCAAGTTCAACTGGAGCCGGACACCCAGCAATTCAACGCCAGACGCGTTTCGGGTAAAAAGTTCCCTTCATCATTGGCGCGCTGATAACAGTGAGACTGACTTTGTTAACCTTTTTAAAGTCCTTCATTTAGCCTCGGTAGGCGTGGCTCGTATGTCCTCATGGTACTTGTAGTTGGCTTATTGTTGCACAGTGAGCATGTCTCTTCCATACTGCTTGATTTCAATAAAAATACCTCAATAGGTCGATGTTCAGTCCCATATTCAACTGACTCCCCACTTATGTCATGAATACGGACTACCTCCCGGCATTGGCGGCAATTCCTTCTCTGCCACCACGAGTCCGCTGTTGTGCGGCGGGGCTCCTCCGCGGCTGGGTTCGCCGCAAATAATCCAAATGAAAGGTTACCCTGAAGGAAGAGCCATCTCAGGTAGGCTACTTTTCCATCAATTTATTCTTGGCAGCAATCAAGTTCAACTGGAGCCGGACACCCAGCACTTCAACGCCAGACGAGTTTTGGGTTAAAAGTTCCCTTCATCATTGGGGCGCTGATAACAGTGAGACTGACTTTGTTAACCTTTTTAAAGTCCTTCATTTAGCCTCAGTAGGCGTGGCTCGCATGGCCTCATGGTACTTGTAGTTGGCTTATTGTTGCTCAGTTAGCATGTCTCTTCCATACTGCTTGATTTAAAAAAAAATACCTCAATAGGTCGATGTTCAGTCCCATATTCAACTGACTGCCCACTTATGTCATGAATACGGACTACCTCCCGGTATTGGCGGCAATTCCTTCTCTGCCACCACGGGTCCGCTGAGGTGTGGCGGGGCTCCTCCACTGCTGGGTTTGCCGAAACATATCCAAACGAAAGGTTACCCTGAAGGAAGAGCCATCTCAGGTAGGTTACTTTTCCATCAATTTATTCATGGCAGCAATCAAGTTCAACTGGAGCCGGACACCCAGCAATTCAACGCCAGACGCGTTTCGGGTAAAAAGTTCCTTTCATCATTGGCGCGCTGATAACAGTGAGACTGACTTTGTTAACCTTTTTAAAGTCCTTCATTTAGCCTCGGTAGGCGTGGCTCGTATGGCCTCATGGTACTTGTAGTTGGCTTATTGTTGCTCAGTGAGCATGTCTCTTCCATACTGCTTGATTTCAATAAAAATACCTCAATAGGTCGATGTTCAGTCCCATATTCAACTGACTCCCCACTTATGTCATGAATACGGATGACCTCCCGGAATTGGCGGCAATTCCTTCTCTGCCACCACGGGTCCGCTGTTGTGCGGCGGGGCTCCTCCGTGGCTGGGTTCGCCACAACAAAACCAAACGAAAGGTTACCCTGAAGGAAGAGCCATCTCAGGTAGGCTACTTTTCCATCAATTTATTCATGGCAGCAATCAAGTTCAACTGGAGCCGGACACCCAGCACTTCAACGCCAGACGCGTTTCAGGTAAAAAGTTCCCTTCATCATTGGTGCGCTGATAACAGTGAGATTGACTTTGTTAACCTTTTTAAAGTCCTTCATTTAGCCTCAGTAGGCGTGGCTCGCATGGCCTCATGGTACTTGTAGTTGGCTTATTGTTGCTCAGTGAGCATGTCTCTTCCATACTGCTTGATTTCAATAAAAATACCTCAATAGGTCGATGTTCAGTCCCATATTCAACTGACTGCCCACTTATGTCATGAATACGGACTACCTCCCGGTATTGGCGGCAATTCCTTCTCTGCCACCACGGGTCTGCTGTTGTGCGGCGGGGCTCCTCCGCGGCTGGGTTCGCCGCAAATAATCCAAACGAAAGGTTACCCTGAAGGAAGAGCCATCTCAGGTAGGCTACTTTTCCATCAATTTATTCTTGGCATCAATCAAGTTGAACTGGAGCCGGACACCCAGCACTTCAACGCCAGACGAGTTTCGGGTAAAAGTTCCCTTCATCATTGGGGCACTGATAACAGTGAGACTGACTTTTTAACCTTTTTAAAGTACTTCATTTAGCCTCAGTAGGCGTGGCTCGCATGGCCTTATGGTACTTGTAGTTGGCTTATTGTTGCTCAGTGAGCATGTCTCTTCCATACTGCTTGATTTCAATAAAAATACCTCAATAGGTCGATGTTCAGTCCCATATTCAACTGACTGCCCACTTATAGGGGTGGGCGGAATTTGCGTAGTCGCGTTACGCAAAGTTCTGCGAAACGGTAAAAAATCCCCGCGAGCACGCAAAAGTTCTGCGAACACGCGGAATTGCTTGTTCTGCCCGTTCGCGATGCTTTTTTCCTGTTCGCGAACGCTGTTTGCGTGCTCGGGGGGAAATATCTCGCGAACACGCACTTTGAAAGCGCGAACAAGCCAAAAATTCCGTGAAGCCGCGGATCGCGGAATTTTGGCAATTCCGCGTTCTCCGCAGAACGCAAAATTACCCAAATTCCGCAAATTCCGCGAGCAGAACGGAATTTACCACCCAGGCCTACCACTTATGTCATGAATACGGACTACCTCCCGGTATTGGCGGCAATTCCTTCTCTGCCACCACGGGTCCGCTGTTGTGCGGCAGGGCTCTTCCGCGGCTGGGTTCGCCGCAACAAATCCAAACGAAAGGTTACCCTGAAGGAAGAGCCATCTCAGGTAGGCTACTTTTCCATCAATTTATTCATGGCTGCAATCAAGTTCAACTGGAGCCGACACCCAGCACTTCAACACCAGATGCGTTTCAGTTAAAAGTTCCCTTCATCATTGGCGCGCTGATAACAGTGAGACTGACTTTGTTAACCTTTTTAAAGTCCTTCATTTAGCCTCAGTAGGCGTGGCTCGCATGGCCTCATGGTACTTGTAGTTGGCTTATTGTTGCTCAGTGAGCATGTCTCTTTCATACTGCTTGATTTCAATAAAAATGCCTCAATAGGTCGATGTTCAGTCCCATATTCAACTGACTGCCCACTTATGTCATGAATACGGACTACCTCCCGGTATTGGCGGCAACTCCTTCTCTGCCACCACGGATCCGCTGTTGTGCGGGGGCTCCTCCGCAGCTGGGTTCGCCGCAACAAATCCAAATGAAAGGTTACCCTGAAGGAAGAGCAATCTCAGGTAGGTTACTTTTCCATCAATTTATTCATGGCAGCAATCAAGTTCAACTGGAGCCGGACACCCAGCAATTCAACGCCAGACGCGTTTCGGTTAAAAAGTTCCCTTCATCATTGGCGCGCTGATAACAGTGAGACTGACTTTGTTAACCTTTTTAAAGTCCTACATTTAGCCTCAGTAGGCGTGGCGCGCATGGCCTCATGGTACTTGTAGTTGGCTTATTGTTGCTCAGTGAGCATGTCTCTTCCATACTGCTTGATTTCAATAAAAATACCTCAATAGGTCGATGTTCAGTCCCATATTCAACTGACTCCCCACTTATGTCATGAATACGGACTACCTCCCGGTATTGGCGGCAATTCCTCCTCTGCCACCACGGGTCCGCTGTTGTGCGGCGGGGCTCCTCCACGGCTGGGTTCGCCGCAAATAATGTAAATGAAAGGTTACCCTGAAGGAAGAGCCATCTCAGGTAGGCTACTTTTCCATCAATTTATTCTTGGCAGCAATCAAGTTCAACTGGAGCCGGACACCCAGCACTACAACGCCAGACGAGTTTTGGGTAAAAGTTCCCTTCATCATTGGGGCGGTGATAACAGTGAGACTGACTTTGTTAACCTTTTTAAAGTCCTACATTTAGCCTCAGTAGGCGTGGCTCGCATGGCCTCATGGTACTTGTAGTTGGCTTATTGTTGCTCAGTGAGCATGTCTCTTCCATACTGCTTGATTTCAATAAAAATACCTCAATAGGTCGATGTTCAGTCCCATATTCAACTGACTGCCCACTTATGTCATGAATACAGACTACCTCCCGGTATTGGCGGCAATTCCTTCTCTGCCACCACGAGTCCGCTGTTGTGCGGCAGGGCTCCTCCGCGGCTGGGTTCGCCGCAACATATTCAAACGAAAGGTTACCCTGAAGGAAGAGCCATCTCAGGTAGGCTACTTTTCCATCAATTTATTCATGGCAGCAATCAAGTCCAACTGGAGCCGGACACCCAGCACTTCAACGCCAGACGCGTTTCAGGTAAAAGTTCCCTTCATCATTGGTGCGCTGATAACAGTGAGACTGACTTTGTTAACCTTTTTAAAGTCCTTCATTTAGCCTCAGTAGGCGTGGCTCGCATGGCCTCATGGTACTTGTAGTTGGCTTATTGTAGCTCAGTGAGCATGTCTCTTTCATACTGCTTGATGTCAATAAAAATACCTCAACAGGTCGATTTTCAGTCCCATAATCAACTGACTGCCCACTTATGTCATGAATACGGACTACCTCCCGGTATTGGCGGCAATTTATTCTCTGCCACCACGGGTCCGCTGTTGTGCGGGGGCTCCTCTGCAGCTGGGTTTGCCGCAACAAATCCAAACGAAAGGTTGCCCTGAAGGAAGAGCAATATCAGGTAGGTTACTTTTCCATCAATTTATTCATGGCAGCAATCAAGTTCAACTGGAGCCGGACACCCAGCACTTCAACGCCAGACGCGTTTCGGGTAAAAAGTTCCTTTCATCATTGGCGCGCTGATAACAGTGAGACTGACTTTGTTAACCTTTTTAAAGTCCTTCATTTAGCCTCAGTAGGCGTGGCTCGCATGGCCTCATGGTACTTGTAGTTGGCTTATTGTTGCTCAGTGAGCATGTCTCTTTCATACTGCTTGATTTCAATAAAAATACCTCAATAGGTCGATGTTCAGTCCCATATTCAACTGACTGCCCACTTATGTCATGAATACGGACTACCTCCCGGTATTGGCGGCAATTCCTTCTCTGCCACCACGGGTCCGCTGTTGTGCGGGGGGCTCCTCCGCAGCTGGGTTCGCCGCAACAAATCCAAACGAAAGGTTACCCTGAAGGAAGAGCAATCTCAGGAAGGTTACTTTTCCATCAATTTATTCATGGCAGCAATCAAGTTCAACTGGAGCCGGACACCCAGCAATTCAACGCCAGACGCGTTTCGGGTAAAAAAGTTCCCTTCATCATTGGCGCGCTGATAACAGTGAGACTGACTTTGTTAACCTTTTTAAAGTCCTTCATTTAGCCTCGGTAGGCGTGGCTCGTATGTCCTCATGGTACTTGTAGTTGGCTTATTGTTGCACAGTGAGCATGTCTCTTCCATACTGCTTGATTTCAATAAAAATACCTCAATAGGTCGATGTTCAGTCCCATATTCAACTGACTCCCCACTTATGTCATGAATACGGACTACCTCCCGGCATTGGCGGCAATTCCTTCTCTGCCACCACGAGTCCGCTGTTGTGCGGCGGGGCTCCTCCGCGGCTGGGTTCGCCGCAAATAATCCAAATGAAAGGTTACCCTGAAGGAAGAGCCATCTCAGGTAGGCTACTTTTCCATCAATTTATTCTTGGCAGCAATCAAGTTCAACTGGAGCCGGACACCCAGCACTTCAACGCCAGACGAGTTTTGGGTTAAAAGTTCCCTTCATCATTGGGGCGCTGATAACAGTGAGACTGACTTTGTTAACCTTTTTAAAGTCCTTCATTTAGCCTCAGTAGGCGTGGCTCGCATGGCCTCATGGTACTTGTAGTTGGCTTATTGTTGCTCAGTTAGCATGTCTCTTCCATACTGCTTGATTTAAAAAAAAATACCTCAATAGGTCGATGTTCAGTCCCATATTCAACTGACTGCCCACTTATGTCATGAATACGGACTACCTCCCGGTATTGGCGGCAATTCCTTCTCTGCCACCACGGGTCCGCTGAGGTGTGGCGGGGCTCCTCCACTGCTGGGTTTGCCGAAACATATCCAAACGAAAGGTTACCCTGAAGGAAGAGCCATCTCAGGTAGGTTACTTTTCCATCAATTTATTCATGGCAGCAATCAAGTTCAACTGGAGCCGGACACCCAGCAATTCAACGCCAGACGCGTTTCGGGTAAAAGTTCCTTTCATCATTGGCGCGCTGATAACAGTGAGACTGACTTTGTTAACCTTTTTAAAGTCCTTCATTTAGCCTCGGTAGGCGTGGCTCGTATGGCCTCATGGTACTTGTAGTTGGCTTATTGTTGCTCAGTGAGCATGTCTCTTCCATACTGCTTGATTTCAATAAAAATACCTCAATAGGTCGATGTTCAGTCCCATATTCAACTGACTCCCCACTTATGTCATGAATACGGATGACCTCCCGGAATTGGCGGCAATTCCTTCTCTGCCACCACGGGTCCGCTGTTGTGCGGCGGGGCTCCTCCGTGGCTGGGTTCGCCACAACAAAACCAAACGAAAGGTTACCCTGAAGGAAGAGCCATCTCAGGTAGGCTACTTTTCCATCAATTTATTCATGGCAGCAATCAAGTTCAACTGGAGCCGGACACCCAGCACTTCAACGCCAGACGCGTTTCAGGTAAAAGTTCCCTTCATCATTGGTGCGCTGATAACAGTGAGATTGACTTTGTTAACCTTTTTAAAGTCCTTCATTTAGCCTCAGTAGGCGTGGCTCGCATGGCCTCATGGTACTTGTAGTTGGCTTATTGTTGCTCAGTGAGCATGTCTCTTCCATACTGCTTGATTTCAATAAAAATACCTCAATAGGTCGATGTTCAGTCCCATATTCAACTGACTGCCCACTTATGTCATGAATACGGACTACCTCCCGGTATTGGCGGCAATTCCTTCTCTGCCACCACGGGTCTGCTGTTGTGCGGCGGGGCTCCTCCGCGGCTGGGTTCGCCGCAAATAATCCAAACGAAAGGTTACCCTGAAGGAAGAGCCATCTCAGGTAGGCTACTTTTCCATCAATTTATTCTTGGCATCAATCAAGTTGAACTGGAGCCGGACACCCAGCACTTCAACGCCAGACGAGTTTCGGGTAAAAGTTCCCTTCATCATTGGGGCACTGATAACAGTGAGACTGACTTTTTAACCTTTTTAAAGTACTTCATTTAGCCTCAGTAGGCGTGGCTCGCATGGCCTTATGGTACTTGTAGTTGGCTTATTGTTGCTCAGTGAGCATGTCTCTTCCATACTGCTTGATTTCAATAAAAATACCTCAATAGGTCGATGTTCAGTCCCATATTCAACTGACTGCCCACTTATAGGGGTGGGCGGAATTTGCGTAGTCGCGTTACGCAAAGTTCTGCGAAACGGTAAAAAATCCCCGCGAGCACGCAAAAGTTCTGCGAACACGCGGAATTGCTTGTTCTGCCCGTTCGCGATGCTTTTTCCTGTTCGCGAACGCTGTTTGCGTGCTCGGGGAAATATCTCGCGAACACGCACTTTGAAAGCGCGAACAAGCCAAAAATTCCGTGAAGCCGCGGATCGCGGAATTTTTGGCAATTCCGCGTTCTCCGCAGAACGCAAAATTACCCAAATTCCGCAAATTCCGCGAGCAGAACGGAATTTACCACCCAGGCCTACCACTTATGTCATGAATACGGACTACCTCCCGGTATTGGCGGCAATTCCTTCTCTGCCACCACGGGTCCGCTGTTGTGCGGCAGGGCTCTTCCGCGGCTGGGTTCGCCGCAACAAATCCAAACGAAAGGTTACCCTGAAGGAAGAGCCATCTCAGGTAGGCTACTTTTCCATCAATTTATTCATGGCTGCAATCAAGTTCAACTGGAGCCGACACCCAGCACTTCAACACCAGATGCGTTTCAGTTAAAAAGTTCCCTTCATCATTGGCGCGCTGATAACAGTGAGACTGACTTTGTTAACCTTTTTAAAGTCCTTCATTTAGCCTCAGTAGGCGTGGCTCGCATGGCCTCATGGTACTTGTAGTTGGCTTATTGTTGCTCAGTGAGCATGTCTCTTTCATACTGCTTGATTTCAATAAAAATGCCTCAATAGGTCGATGTTCAGTCCCATATTCAACTGACTGCCCACTTATGTCATGAATACGGACTACCTCCCGGTATTGGCGGCAACTCCTTCTCTGCCACCACGGATCCGCTGTTGTGCGGGGGCTCCTCCGCAGCTGGGTTCGCCGCAACAAATCCAAATGAAAGGTTACCCTGAAGGAAGAGCAATCTCAGGTAGGTTACTTTTCCATCAATTTATTCATGGCAGCAATCAAGTTCAACTGGAGCCGGACACCCAGCAATTCAACGCCAGACGCGTTTCGGTTAAAAAGTTCCCTTCATCATTGGCGCGCTGATAACAGTGAGACTGACTTTGTTAACCTTTTTAAAGTCCTACATTTAGCCTCAGTAGGCGTGGCGCGCATGGCCTCATGGTACTTGTAGTTGGCTTATTGTTGCTCAGTGAGCATGTCTCTTCCATACTGCTTGATTTCAATAAAAATACCTCAATAGGTCGATGTTCAGTCCCATATTCAACTGACTCCCCACTTATGTCATGAATACGGACTACCTCCCGGTATTGGCGGCAATTCCTCCTCTGCCACCACGGGTCCGCTGTTGTGCGGCGGGGCTCCTCCACGGCTGGGTTCGCCGCAAATAATGTAAATGAAAGGTTACCCTGAAGGAAGAGCCATCTCAGGTAGGCTACTTTTCCATCAATTTATTCTTGGCAGCAATCAAGTTCAACTGGAGCCGGACACCCAGCACTACAACGCCAGACGAGTTTTGGGTAAAAAGTTCCCTTCATCATTGGGGCGGTGATAACAGTGAGACTGACTTTGTTAACCTTTTTAAAGTCCTACATTTAGCCTCAGTAGGCGTGGCTCGCATGGCCTCATGGTACTTGTAGTTGGCTTATTGTTGCTCAGTGAGCATGTCTCTTCCATACTGCTTGATTTCAATAAAAATACCTCAATAGGTCGATGTTCAGTCCCATATTCAACTGACTGCCCACTTATGTCATGAATACAGACTACCTCCCGGTATTGGCGGCAATTCCTTCTCTGCCACCACGGGTCCGCTGTTGTGCGGCAGGGCTCCTCCGCGGCTGGGTTCGCCGCAACATATTCAAACGAAAGGTTACCCTGAAGGAAGAGCCATCTCAGGTAGGCTACTTTTCCATCAATTTATTCATGGCAGCAATCAAGTCCAACTGGAGCCGGACACCCAGCACTTCAACGCCAGACGCGTTTCAGGTAAAAAGTTCCCTTCATCATTGGTGCGCTGATAACAGTGAGACTGACTTTGTTAACCTTTTAAAGTCCTTCATTTAGCCTCAGTAGGCGTGGCTCGCATGGCCTCATGGTACTTGTAGTTGGCTTATTGTAGCTCAGTGAGCATGTCTCTTTCATACTGCTTGATGTCAATAAAAATACCTCAACAGGTCGATTTTCAGTCCCATAATCAACTGACTGCCCACTTATGTCATGAATACGGACTACCTCCCGGTATTGGCGGCAATTTATTCTCTGCCACCACGGGTCCGCTGTTGTGCGGGGGCTCCTCTGCAGCTGGGTTTGCCGCAACAAATCCAAACGAAAGGTTGCCCTGAAGGAAGAGCAATATCAGGTAGGTTACTTTTCCATCAATTTATTCATGGCAGCAATCAAGTTCAACTGGAGCCGGACACCCAGCACTTCAACGCCAGATGCGTTTCGGGTAAAATGTTCCCTTCATCATTGGCGCGCTGATAACAGTGATACTGACTTTGTTAACCTTTTTAAAGTCCTTCATTTAGCCTCAGTAGGCGTGGCTCGCATGGCCTCAGTCCCATGATCAAGGCTCTGTGCGAGCAGAAACGTTGGGAGTGTGGGTCCCCTGCGCTGGTGGGGTTCCATGAAATAAACAAGTTTCTAACGGCACGACTTGTGCCGGTGCACTTCTTTTGATGAGAAAGGAGAGTGGTTGAATGTATTCAGCATGCCTCGTCCTGATGTAGTGGCTGCTCTGTTAAGGTCGGGCTCTCCCGAGGCAAATCGGAGGTGGAGAAATATTGTGGGAGTCGGACCTGCTTGCCCCCGAAAAAGTTAAGTTTTTTCGTGTGAGGAGAGTAAGGGAAGCAGAGGAAGATTTCCTTCACTGCTGGTTGTTGCCGTTATTATGGAGTAAGTGGAACTTTTAAACGGAATGCGCATTTGGGCACACCTTATTTAGCATCAATGGGAACAACGTGCAACATATGAAAATGTATTCAGCGCATGGATATTTACAGCGCTACTCAGCGCATGGACATACATCATAGCGCTATTCTCCGTATTGCAAAGTGTTTGAACATTCTCATTGTGCTCTCTGTAGAAAGAATACGGCCTGCGTGATTTAAGAGACCACGTGGGACATTAAAAAAAACAGAGAATCAGTCCCGTGATCAAGGCTCTGTGCGAGCAGAAACGTTGGGAGTGTGGGTCCCTTGCGCTGGTGGGGTTCCATGAAATAAACAAGTTTCTAACGACTCGACTTGTGCCTGTGCACTTCTTTTGATGAGAAAGGAGAGTGGTTGGATATATATATATAAGAGGCCCCCCTGAAGGGTTGGAGGCTCCGTGTGCTTGGAGACTGTTTTTGGAATACAATTCAGGAGCATGACCCACTCGCAGTCACCAGCCCATTGGGGAGGTGCTAGTATAGCGAAATCTGGTGACTGTTGGAGGAAGGGAGTCGGAGGGGATGACATCCCACTCTGACCATTCTGGAATACGAGTATAATTTCGGAGAGGATCGGAAATGCAGGAATGTGCACAAGATCAGAGAGCGCATGGCCAGGAGAATATTGCGCCACAACTTAAATGCAGGTACAAAGAACATTTCCTTTAACATCGAGGAGTAAGAGGATTCATTGTAATTCCATACAATAATGCAGCAAGTACAAAGCATTATGGGACTTGTATTTTTTACTGTTGGTCATGTGACTTTCAACATAAAAAAGCGGACACAATGCACTTTTCACTTTAACCTTTTTTCTCACCTGTGATCAAGGGTGTGCCGAAACGCGTAAGGGAAATCAAAAGGTGTGCTGCTTAATACCTCTGAAATTAAAACTCTGCTTCCAGAAACGGGCCTCTGTACTTTCTTGTCTGGACGATGACGTTTGACAGGCTGCTCCATGCCTGTTGTTTAAAAGAGGCCGCCCTGAAGGGTTGGAGGCTCCGTGTGCTTGGAGACTGTTTTTGGAATACAATTCAGGAGCATGACCCACTCGCAGTCACCAGCCCATTGGGGAGGTGCTAGTATAGCGAAATCTGGTGACTGTTGGAGGAAGGGAGTCGGAGGGGATGACATCCCACTCTGACCATTCTGGAATACGAGTATAATTTCGGAGAGGATCGAAAATGCAGGAATGTGCACAAGATCAGAGAGCGCATGGCCAGGAGAATATTGCGCCACAACTTAAATGCAGGTACAAAGAACATTTCCTTTAACATCGAGGAGTAAGAGGATTCATTGTAATTCCATACAATAATGCAGCAAGTACAAAGCATTATGGGACTTGTATTTTTTACTGTTGGTCATGTGACTTTCAACATAAAAAAGCGGACACAATGCACTTTGCACTTTCAATCAATCAATCAATCAATCATGTCACTTATAAAGCGCACTACATACCCGCGAGGGTCTCAAGGCGCTGGGGGAAGAGGGGGGTGGTGCTGCTACTGATCGAAGAGCCAGGTCTTGAGGAGTCTTCTGAAGGCCAGTAGGTCTTGGGTCTGTCGGAGGTTGGTGGGGAGGGTGTTCCAGGTCTTGGCGGCGAGGTGGGAGAAGGATCTGCCGCCGGCGGTCGTTTTCCGGATGCGGGGGACTGTGGCGAGGGCGAGGCTGGTCGAGCGGAGCTGGCGGGTGGGGGTGTAGAAGCTGAGTCGTCTGTTGAGGTAGGCTGGTCCGGAGTTGTGGAGTGCTTTGTGTGCGTGGGTGAGGAGCTTGAAGGTTATCCTCTTGTTGACAGGGAGCCAGTGCAGGTCTCTCAGGTGGGGTGTGATGTGGCTGCGTCGGGGGATGTCGAGGATAAGACGTGCAGAGGCGTTCTGGATGCGTTGCAGCCGTCTCAGGAGCTTAGCCGTCGTTCCTGCGTAGAGGGCGTTTCCGTAGTCCAGCCTGCTGGTGACGAGGGCCTGGGTGACTGTTTTTCTTGTTTCGGTGGGGATCCACTTGAAGATCCTGCGGAGCATTCGGAGGATGTTGAAGCAGGATGAGGAAACGGCGTTGACCTGCTTAGTCATGGAGAGGGTGGGGTCGAGGATGACCCCTAGGTTGCGTACGTGGTCGGTGGGTGGCGGGGCTGTTCCCAGTGATGTTGGCCACCAGGAGTCGTCCCAGGCTGAAGGGTTGGAACCAAGGATGAGGACCTCCGTCTTGTCCGAGTTCAGCTTCAGGCGGCTGGTCCTCATCCATTCGGCGACGGCCTTCATTCCTTCGTGGAGGTGGGCTTTGGCGGTGTGAGGGTCTTTGGTGAGGGAGAGGATCAGCTGGGTGTCGACCTTTTTTCTCACCTGTGATCAAGGCTGTGCCGAAACGCGTAAGGGAAATCAAAAGGTGTGCTGCTTAATACCTCTGAAATTAAAACTCTGCTTCCAGAAACGGGCCTCTGTACTTTCTTGTCTGGACGATGACGTTTGACAGGCTGCTCCATGCCTGTTGTTTAAAAGAGGCCGCCCTGAAGGGTTGGAGGCTCCGTGTGCTTGGAGACTGTTTTTGGAATATATATATATATATATATATATATATATATATATATATATATATATATATATATATATATATATATATATATTTCCAAACAAATTGCCCTGAAGCATTGGGAACGCACTCGACATCGCTCTGCCATCCGGCTTAGAAAAATGCAGCCTGCCTTCCTGCTCCATATTATATTTCAGCTGCCAACGCGTTTCAAGGTTAAACAACCCCTTCTTCTTGGGCAAAAACAAACGGCATTTGAAACTCGCAATCATCATTTCCGGTTGTTTATTCAATTTGTATGTCTGCCCCCAGTGGGTGTGTGCTTAGTGCAAGTCTCTTAAAGTGCACGATGGGACACTGAGTCCTGATGCGAGAAACAATATTCTTTCAGTAAGTTCAAATGTTCCATTTGTCATTATTCACTTTTAAATTATTTCCTTAGTAGGTAATGGCTCATTCTGGCAGGCTCAATCCGCATATAGAACGATGTGCTGATCCAGAAATGAAAGTTCAAAACGGCAGCCTTGCATAGCCAGTTGCATACTTGTCTCCCAACTAGCAATGGTGCAGCTCCCCAGGATTCTCCATTCCTGATTAATGAGAGCCCGCCCTGCAGAGTTGGCGGCCCCCGGCAAAGTGGAGGAAATTTTGTGAATTTTATGGAGGGGGCATGACTCGCTCTCCGACCACTGCAGTTGAAATTGGATTGCCATGACTATTTGAGTGGCTGGAGTGAAAGGGAACTAAGGAGGTCTTACCTCTTTTCAGCAGTCTCCGTGCTTCAATTCAAAGCAGCAATTATATCGTGGGAGCGAGGAGCACTGTGCTGTTACAAAAACTTTCCTGTAATGCATCGCATAAAAGAGCAAAAGTATACTGGACTTTGACAGAAATGAAAAGCTACTAATGCTATTAAAGGTACGATGTCAAGCCAGGCTGGGAAATCTGCATATAAATGGATTCTGGGAACTGTGGTTGAAATTGAGGCCACATGACCACTGGGATTTTAGAATTCAACTCACCTGTGAACAAGGCGCTGCGCGCACGAAACTAGTAAGGTATTTAAGAGTTGTTTGCTGCCACGTTTCTGAGACACAATAAAGATGTCAGCCTTGAAATGACGCCGAAGCTGTGGGCTCTTCTCTTTTGTCGTGTTTATCAAACAGGATTCTCCATTCCTGATTAATGAGAGCCCGCCCTGCAGAGTTGGCGGCCCCCGGCAAAGTGGAGGAAATTTTGTGAATTTTATGGAGGGGGCATGACTCGCTCTCCGACCACTGCAGTTGAAATTGGATTGCCGTGACTATTTGAGTGGCTGGAGTGAAAGGGAACTAAGGAGGTCTTACCTCTTTTCAGCAGTCTCCGTGCTTCAATTCAAAGCAGCAATTATATCGTGGCAGCGAGGAGCACTGTGCTGTTACAAAAACGTTCCTGTAATGCATCGCATAAAAAGAGCAAAAGTATACTGGACTTTGACAGAAATGAAAAGCTACTAATGCTATTAAAGGTACGATGTCAAGCCAGGCTGGGAAATCTGCATAAAAATGCATTCTGGGAACTGTGGTTGAAATTGAGGCCACATGACCACTGGGATTTTAGAATTCAACTCACCTGTGAACAAGGCGCTGCGCGCCGAAACTAGTAAGGTATTTAAGAGTTGTTTGCTGCCACGTTTCTGAGACACAATAAAGATGTCAGCCTTGAAATGACGCCGAAGCTGTGGGCTCTTCTCTTTTGTCGTGTTTATCAAACAGGATTCTCCATTCCTGATTAATGAGAGCCCGCCCTGCAGAGTTGGCGGCCCCCGGCAAAGTGGAGGAAATTTTGTGAATTTTATGGAGGGGGCATGACTCGCTCTCCGACCACTGCAGTTGAAATTGGATTGCCGTGACTATTTGAGTGGCTGGAGTGAAAGGGAACTAAGGAGGTCTTACCTCTTTTCAGCAGTCTCCGTGCTTCAATTCAAAGCAGCAATTATATCGTGGCAGCGAGGAGCACTGTGCTGTTACAAAAACTTTCCTGTAATGCATCGCATAAAAGAGCAAAAGTATACTGGACTTTGACAGAAATGAAAAGCTACTAATGCTATTAAAGGTACGATGTCAAGCCAGGCTGGGAAATCTGCATAAAAATGCATTCTGGGAACTGTGGTTGAAATTGAGGCCACATGACCACTGGGATTTTAGAATTCAACTCACCTGTGAACAAGGCGCTGCGCGCCGAAACTAGTAAGGTATTTAAGAGTTGTTTGCTGCCACGTTTCTGAGACACAATAAAGATGTCAGCCTTGAAATGACGCCGAAGCTGTGGGCTCTTCTCTTTTGTCGTGTTTATCAAACAGGATTCTCCATTCCTGATTAATGAGAGCCCGCCCTGCAGAGTTGGCGGCCCCGGCAAAGTGGAGGAAATTTTGTGAATTTTATGGAGGGGGCATGACTCGCTCTCCGACCACTGCAGTTGAAATTGGATTGCCGTGACTATTTGAGTGGCTGGAGTGAAAGGGAACTAAGGAGGTCTTACCTCTTTTCAGCAGTCTCCGTGCTTCAATTCAAAGCAGCAATTATATAGTGGCAGCGAGGAGCACTGTGCTGTTACAAAAACTTTCCTGTAATGCATCGCATAAAAAGAGCAAAAGTATACTGGACTTTGACAGAAATGAAAAGCTACTAATGCTATTAAAGGTACGATGTCAAGCCAGGCTGGGAAATCTGCATAAAAATGCATTCTGGGAACTGTGGTTGAAATTGAGGCCACATGACCACTGGGATTTTAGAATTCAACTCACCTGTGAACAAGGCGCTGCGCGCCGAAACTAGTAAGGTATTTAAGAGTTGTTTGCTGCCACGTTTCTGAGACACAATAAAGATGTCAGCCTTGAAATGACGCCGAAGCTGTGGGCTCTTCTCTTTTGTCGTGTTTATCAAACAGGATTCTCCATTCCTGATTAATGAGAGCCCGCCCTGCAGAGTTGGCGGCCCCGGCAAAGTGGAGGAAATTTTGTGAATTTTATGGAGGGGCATGACTCGCTCTCCGACCACTGCAGTTGAAATTGGATTGCCGTGACTATTTGAGTGGCTGGAGTGAAAGGGAACTAAGGAGGTCTTACCTCTTTTCAGCAGTCTCCGTGCTTCAATTCAAAGCAGCAATTATATCGTGGCAGCGAGGAGCACTGTGCTGTTACAAAAACTTTCCTGTAATGCATCGCATAAAAAGAGCAAAAGTATACTGGACTTTGACAGAAATGAAAAGCTACTAATGCTATTAAAGGTACGATGTCAAGCCAGGCTGGGAAATCTGCATAAAAATGCATTCTGGGAACTGTGGTTGAAATTGAGGCCACATGACCACTGGGATTTTAGAATTCAACTCACCTGTGAACAAGGCGCTGCGCGCCGAAACTAGTAAGGTATTTAAGAGTTGTTTGCTGCCACGTTTCTGAGACACAATAAAGATGTCAGCCTTGAAATGACGCCGAAGCTGTGGGCTCTTCTCTTTTGTCGTGTTTATCAAACAGGATTCTCCATTCCTGATTAATGAGAGCCCGCCCTGCAGAGTTGGCGGCCCCCGGCAAAGTGGAGGAAATTTTGTGAATATATATATATATATATATATATGTATATATATATATATATGTATGTATATATATATATATATATTCACTGAAAAAACCATAGGTTTCAGGGGCGTTATAGTTAGTTGGACATTTCACTCGTACAAAACCCTTGAAATTCCCCCGTTATAGTTAGTTCAGCTAACTATAACTCACGCCCCTGCAATGCACTGCTGATGACGTCACATATTACATCACTCATGACATGGTCAGTGACATCACTGATGACATCGCTGATGACATCTCAAATGACATCACTGATTTCAGTGAATTTCTAAGGTTTTTTAAATGCTAATTTCTAACTATAACGTGCCTGAAACCTATGGTTTTTTCAGTGAATTTCTAAGGTTTTTTAAATGCTTATTTCTAACTATAACGTGCCTGAAACCTATGGTTTTTTAAGTGAATTTCAAAGGTTTTTAAATGCTAGTCTCTAACTATGCCTACAGAGGTAGGACATGTGAAGAAAGAAGAAAAAACGCACAGAAAGAAGCAAATGAAATGCAGAAAGAAGCAACAGAAGTCCACAAAGACGAAGAAAAGTGCAGGAAGAAGCAAGACATGTGCAGAAAGAACCAACAGAGGAGCAGAAAGAGGCCTTGTTGCAAAATCATCCTGTGCCCACAACTTTTTCAGACGGGTACTGGTGGTAACTGACTCTGACTAACCAGGCCTAGAGCCAGTGCTATGCTAAAAGACACTTAGAATACAGTGAAAACACCTACATACATTAGGGAACACTATGCGTTGGGGTACCCCTGTGATTAGCATGACCTCCTCTGTAAGGCCCTAATACATAATAGGGCAGGGGGATTAAAACTACCTCTTAAAACGCATACTGGAGGAACCTGGTGGGCTAGTTAGCCCCCAGGGACCCTCAGTATTCAAGGGGAATTAATTCCCCAACTTACAACGTGCCAGGGGGCGCGTTTGCACAGTGGTGAAGGGAGGGTGCGGGGCCTGAGGTGACATGTGTGCAAACACGCCCTGTGGCGCGTTTTAAGTATGGGAATTAATTCCTCTTCAATCCTGAGGGTCCCTGGGGTCCAACTAGCCCACTACGTACCTTCAGTAAGCGCCACAGGGCTGCGTTGCAGAGAGGTGGCCCAGGCCATGCCCCTTTTAACACCACTCTACAACGCTGTCCCTTGTGGGACCCCCTGAGCAGGCCTAGGGGGTCAGGGTGTTTCTACCCTGCCCCCTTTTCTTTTTTTTCGCGTTTTTTATTCTGATTTCTTGTGACTCGGTTCTACCGAGTCACAAGATGGCTGCCAACACTTCCTGGTTTGGAGTGTTGACAGCCAATTAGAATAAAGCTCGTGGTCGGGAGGGTCCGCGGATCCTCCGTGCCTCTAAATATTGAAACATTTATTTTTGATTTTCTCAGAAACTACTGAACGGATTTACACCATTTTGAAAAAGGTCGCTTTCTGAACCAAGCACTATCTTTTTGCCAAATTTGGGGTAAATCCGTTCAGTAGTTTTAGCTGTAACTGTGTCTAAAGTTTCCTATGGGAAATTGATTTTTTGACCTCTATTTTTTTAATTTCTCAGGAACTACTGAACGGATTTACACCATTTAACAAAAAGGCACTTTCTGAACCAAGCACTACCTTTTTGCCAAATTTGGTGTAATTCCGTTCAGCAGTTCAGGCTGTAGCCGTAGCTAAAATTTCCTATGGGAATTAACATTGAGAAAACACGTATTGGGACCCCCCTTTATTCTCGGCCCCCGCTTGCCGAATCACCCTGAACCTTTCAAAACAGGAGCTGACCGGAGCGCACCACTAGTTTTGAAAATTTCGCGATGATTCGTCCTCCGGCGCCAAAGTTATTGGGAAAACAAAAAACGCTTTTCCTATGGAAACTAGGTCCTAACTATAACTATCTACTGGCGACCGCCAGTAGATAATATGTATGTATATATATATATATATATATATATATATATATATTAAGGGTGAGTGGAGTTTGCGGAGTTGCACTACGCGGAATTCCGCAGAGTTGCATAAAAACTCAGCTCTGGCCTAAATTCGGCTCTCAGTGCCTCTCACATGCCTTAATCAGTTTCACAGTGACTTCTTCCAGCCGTCACATGTCTGCTGCACTCACACACATATATACCTGAACACTCCTCGGGGCTCTCTTCAGTGTGACCGCTCGCCAGCATGATCTCTGTGCCTTGGGCTGAGTGGCTTCTTCTGATTAGGGGTGGCAAGTGCAACTAGACGCTACCCTATCAAAGAGGTAGTGTGTTAAGTCCTCCTCCGCATCTTGATCTGTCCCAGCATGCCGTGTGATGCTACGGCGCTCTCGCTGAAATGTCTCTGGCATGCAGACTTCTCCAGCAGAGGCTGAAATCGAAACGGAGGCACTTCCAATCCCGTGCAAAAGATGCCTGGGGGCAGCGGTGGCTTGTGACACTCCTGGGAGAGCTGGTAAGGTGGTGTCCTGGCATCAAAAGACTATTTGCTTTGATTTGGCGATATTTGTGTCGGGCATTCTACTAAAATGGCCATCGGGCTTTGAGTTGCGTGAGAAAAAAAAGACTGGTGATGAATGTGCAAAGCGTACAGAAATGATGTCTCTAAATTTTTATTTTGAATAGAAATACTTTATAACACAAAAACATTTAAATTGAAATTCTGCCATCTATGGGTTGAGCTAGAAAAACAAAAAATAAACATCCAATTATAGCTTGAAATGTTTCAACATTGGTCAACTCTTGTGATGGCAAGTTCTCCGTAGTGGAAGGGACAGTCCTGGAGGTAAACACTGCAGTTGCTAGACAGAGTTCACGGAGCTGGCAGAATGCAGACAGAAAGTGATTGCTCACATGTAAAATTGGCTGAATTCATCATAGGGCTGTTCTGGACACAGGAAAAGCGTGGGAGGTAGGTAGGTGTGCTGTTTAACTCCTTAGACGCCAAGTGTTCTTTCGTATGTGTGTTTTCAAGGTTCCGTTTGTGTTTTGATTTGTTCAAATTTTTGCAGAGAACCGTTGACTGTGGAGGTCCCACATTGAGCTATTTATTGTATTTCAGTCTAGAATTACTACCCCTTAAAGCTACAGAGCGGCAGTAGGATAGCATGTCGGTGCTTTATAAATAAAGTAATGTACCCAGGGTTTGTGGGTTTCTGCTTCCTTGTTGACCATATGTACTTTAAGATGTGTTTTTGTGTTAATAAAATGTCATATATATATATATATATATTAGGTAGTTATAGTTAGGACCTTGTATCTATTCAAAAAGCATTTTTTCTTTTGCCAATATCTTTGGCGCCGTTTGACGGATTTAAAGGGGCAGTGGCCTCGGACCACATCTCTCGAATCCAGCTGTGTGGGCCCTACTGGAGGTACCTGGTGGGCTAGTTGGCCCCCAGGGACCCTCAAGAGGCAAGGAGACTACATCCCCCAAACAAGAGGGTGCCAGGAGGCGCGTTTGCAGAGTGGTGGACAAAGGGGGCATGGCCTGTGTCCACATATCAGCAATCCCACTATCTGGGGCATACTGGAGTTATCAGGTAGGCTTGTTGGCCCCTAAGGACCCCCAGCAGCGAAGTGGACTTTAATCCCCATCTAAGAGCGTGCCAGGGAGCAGGTTTGCAGAGTGGTGGGGAAAGGGGGCGTGGCCTGCTATGAGAACTTAGCAATGCTGCTGTGTGGGACTTACTGGAGGTAATAGGAGGGGTAGTTGGCCCCCAAGGTTGTCCTTGGGGGCCAACTACCCCTTCTGTTACCTCCACTAAGTCCCACACAGTGGGATTGCTAAGAGGTCTTCTGAGGCCACCCCCCTCCCCTTTCTCCACCACTCTGCAAACGCGCCTCCTGGCACAGTACTGGTTGGGGGATGAAGTCCACTTTACTCCTGAGGGACTTTGGGGGCCAAGAATTCCTCCTGGTACCTCCTGTAAGTCCTACGCAGCAGAATTCTTGAGCGCTGGTTGGAGGCCAGCCCCCTTTCTCCACCACTCTGCAGACGTGACTACCAGTTAAAGAAGCATGTATAATTTAATAGGTCTCGCATTTGCGAGAGTTAGAGCTATTGGCGTTGTAAATGTAAAAGTTTTTTACTAATGTTTTTTGGAGTGGAGTGGATGTACTTTGTGTGTAGTGGAATTATGTGGTATGTTGTGCAGTGAAATTATGTGGCTAGAAAGTATGTGGTATTTAGTGTATAGAAATTATGTAGAATGGGATTATGTGTTATGGAGAGCAATTATGTGGAATGGTATTCTGTGTTGTGGAGTGGTAACCTCAGGTTTAGTCTTCCTCGTTTCCATTGAAGCTAAACTAAGAACTCAATGAGGCAAAAAAAAGAAGGAATCACTGAGGAGCACTTCTGGACCTAGTCAGAGGTATGAGCAGGGCCATTGGAATTATGCGACTGTTTGGCTGCACCAACGTTCGCAAAATTATACATTTTCCGCATTAGCCACATAATCCATCATCTGTGTAGAAGAGTAGGATCTGCCTCTTATGGTTACCCCCACTTTTTGCTGATGTCTCACTGTTTTTTGACTTTAGTCTGGCTTGGGCCCTGCTATCCAGGACCCCAGCCTAGCTGCTTCCTCTCTAAATTGATTCCATGTACCTTAAGTACAATTCAGATTGGATTCTGGGGTGCCCTTATAAGTCCCTAGTATATGGTATAATATGTACCCATGGCATAGGTACCCCAGAGGTCTACCAGGGGCTGAAGCATGTATTGTGCCACCCCTGGAAGGCCATCCAAAATGACACCACAGGACTGCTACTGCAGCCTGAGTGAGGTGGTGCATGCACCCCTTGCAGAGATATAGGTTCACTATATCTCACCTATCACTGCACATAGAAACCTATCAGTCACCCCTATGGCAGGCCTTATCAATCCTGGAGGCAGGGTGCTTGGTTATATGTGAGAGGGTGCCCATGCATGAGCAGAGCCCCTCTGCAGCCCTCGGAATCTCCTCTCCGGGGTTGTCTGTGGTGCAGCCTGACCATATACTCTTAAGTGCATTATATCCTCGAGGCAAATGCTAACTTTGGGATGGCTGCACGGAAACATGTCGTGTTTGGTGTCAAACACCTTGGAATCATACCCCCACACCAGTAACTGGTGTGGGAGTATGATCCCACCCTTCTAGAGGGAAAGACATGACAGCACCGGTATACCCGGTACCAGCTAAACAGAGCCCTGGCATCACAAAATGGATGCTGCAGCCACAGACACGAGTCTGGCCTCCTGCTGCTGACCGAAACACCGGCAGGGGAGGCCTGGACAATAGGTTTCCTGTCTCCCACCTCCCAGACAGGCCTTAGTGGATTGGAGCTGGGTGGGTGCTCTCCAAGAGTGCTTTGAAGTCCTGCACTGGGGGCACATTTGGTGTCCTCGTGCATACCCCAGTTCAAACCGGTTGCAGGGGCTGCCAGCCCCTGCTCTGGCATGAAACTGGACAAAGGAAATGGGTGTAGCCACCCCTCTTTCCAAACCCTCCCCTAGGTTGGTCCCCAGAGTTAGTCCAACCCCTTTCTTAGGTATAAGTGAGGAACCCCTGGCAACAGGACTTTAGATATCCCTGGACGAAACTCTGCAACTGAATCCTGGAACTTTGACGCTCTACTCAAGACTAGAGAACTGAAGAAATCTCCCTTGGGGTCAAGGAGTGACTCCCCTGCTTGGCAGGCACCAACAAAGCATTTGCCGGTCTGCATCTCCGAAGCTCCCGCCGGACTCCGAAGTACTTGCAGCCCAGGAAGAGGATTTCCAGACTTCTCAGAGGCCGACCCGAGTCTCCAGCAAAGCTGAGACCCGCAGCCCTCACGAGTGATGTGGAACCGGAACTCCTGGACACCGTGCACATTTGCTAGTGTATCAACTTCTTGACAACTCTTGAAGTCCTGCTTTGGGTTACTTGTAGCCCAGGCCCGAGCACAATTTGCACCGAAGATTGTGAGCCTACACTCCACGAGTGTTCCGTGGGCCCGCTTCTTGCATTTCCGCTTGAGGCTCCTTTGCGATCCCTGGTCCGTCAACTGGTGGGTCCCTGTGAAGGCAACTCTGATTTTCTTTGGGCGTTTCTGGTTGCTCAAGACGTGCCCTAACTCCCCACTGAGTGGTGAGTCCCTCAGACCTTGCTGGTCTGCACCGAAGCATCTTTCTCTTTTCTGCGTGGGTTGCTGTTGCCAAGGCTTGGTGTGTTCAATATGGACACCAATGCTGCAGCACTCGACATCCTTTGTGGGGCAGCTCGAATATAGCTCCTAGTTGTTGTCGACGGCTCCTGGTCCTCGTGGCTGAAGAGTCAAGCTTCACCTCATTCACCTGAAGCACCCGACATCGGTGGGCATTCGACTATCGTGCCCCTGGTCACTGGCAAGTGACCCAGACTCTGTCCCCTCTGCTTTCAGGTTCTTCTCATCTTCGATCCAGGCTTGGATCTCTTCGGACACTTCGCATCTTCCCAGCAGCAGCACTTCTCTGCAGACTGCCATTGAAAACGACGACGCAACCCAACACCATTTGACACCTATGCACCCGGCTTCCCTGGGTGAGGTAACTCGAGTACTCCAGTGCTCCCGTGGGTGTTGACACTAGAACTGTCTAAGTCCAAGAGGATTTGGTCCTAGTCCATTTCTAAGTGTCCTTAAACTCTAAAACTCTTACCGCGACTTTCCCATAGACTTTAACGGAGCTCGCGGCTGTGTTCACACCCTGCACACAGCCCCCGTGGGTCCCCTGTGTCACTACCTTGGGTGGTTCCTTGGGGTCCCAGCGATTCTACATGCTCTAGGCCTTGTGTCTACTTAAGTCGTGGTTCTTATACCACTTTCTTAATATATGGTTTGGTACGCCCCTAGGGCTAATCGTATATTGTGCTATTTTACTGTGCTATTTGACTTGTAACTTGTGTACTTTCACCTCTAGCCTCATAAAGAGACTATTGGGTAGTGTTTAGTAATAAATACATATATTTTATATATATACCTGGTGTGTTTCTCCTTTCATTTGGTCATTCATGAGATTATAACTGGTAAAACAATAGCTTAACACTCCTTCAAGACTTAGCCTGAAGGCTGCTCTCCATAGCTACCACTAGGATAGCTTTCACTAAAGGTTGTCTTTAAACCTATCATTAATAAAGGTCCATTGGACTGGTGCAAGATGCCCACTATAACTAGTGAGCAACATGCATATACCAGGCTAACTTCTCACAATCTGCTGCATAGTTTCTAGCTCAAACGGCTCAAACATTACCAAAACATTACCAAAAATGCAGCGACAAGTGTTACAGCGTGGTGGAAGGTCCTTTGTAAACCTAGAATGGTCACCTGTTACTTATTGTTAAATGTGGGTGTTAAATTGGTACCAATGGTGTGCAAGCCACTCTTGCTTCTTTCTGCGCCTCTCTTGCCTCTTTCTGCATTTCTGTTGCTTCTTTCTGCACCTTTCTTTCTTTTTCTGTATATCTCTTGCCTCTTTCTGCACATCTCTTCTACTTTCTGCTCCTCTTTTGCCTCTTTCTGTACCTCTGTTCCCTCTTTCTGCACCTCACTTGCTTCTTTGTGCACCCCTCTTGCCTCTTTCTGCACCTCTCTTTCCTCTTTCTGCACCCCTCTTCCCTCTTTCTGCATACCTCCTGCCTCTTTCTGCACCTCTGTTCCTTCTTTCTGCACTTCTTTTGTTTCTTTCTGCACCTCTCTTGCTTCTTTCTGTACCCCTCTTGCCTCTTTCTCCACACCTCTTCCCCCTTTGTGCATGTCTGCTGCTTCCTTCTGCACTTCTCTTGCCTCTTTCTCCACCCCTTTCTCTCTTTCTGCATCTCTGTTGCTTCTTTCTGCACTTATCTTGCGTATTTCTGTACCTCTCTTGCTTCTTTCTGCACCCCTTGTGCCTCTTTCTGCACCGCTCTTCCCTCTTGCTGCACCTCTGTTGCTTCTTTCTGCACCTCTCTTGTCTCTTTCTCCACCCCTCTTCCCTCTTTCTGCACCTCTGTTCCTTCTTTCTGCACTTCTTTTGTTTCTTTCTGCACCTCTCTTGCTTCTTTGTGCACCCCTTGTGCCTCTTTCTGCACCCCTCGTCCCTATTTTTGCACCCCCTTGCCTCTTTCTGCACCTCTGTTGCATCTTTCTGCACTACTCTTGCTTCTTTCTGCACCACTCGTGCTTCTTTATGCACCCCTCTTCCGTCTTTCTGCACCCCTCTTGCCTCTTTCTGCAGCCCTGTTCCTTCTTTCTGCTCTTCTTTTGTTTCTTTCTGCACCTCTCTTGCTTCTTTCTGCACCCCTCTCGCCCCCCTTTTTGCATCTCTGTTGCTTCTTTCTGCACTTCTCTTGCCTCTTTTTCCACCCCTCATCCCTCTTTCTGCACCTCTGTTGCTTCTTTCTGCACTTCTCTTGCTTCTTTCTGCACCTCTGTCCCTTTTTTCTGCACCCCTCGTGCCTCTTTCACACCCCTCTTCCCTCTTTCTGCACCCCTCTTGCCTCTTTCTGCACCTCTGTTCCTTCATTCTGCACATCTTTTGTTTTTCTCTGCACCTCTCTTGTTTATTTCTGTATCCCGTTTGCCTCTTTCTCCACCCCATTTTCCCTCTTTCTGCATCTCCGCCGAGCAGCTCACCGCCTCCCTCAGCCAGAACACACCCACCGACACAACGGACCCAAACGAAGCAGCCAGCAACCTCGCCAAGTGGCTGACCGCCTGCGCCGACGACCTCGCACCACTAAAAACCCTCCCAGCAGACCCGGAAGCAAGAAAACCCCTTGGTTCACCAACGAACTCAAGGAATCCAAGAAGAACTGCCGCACTCTCGAGAAAACCTGGCGACTCGACCAGACCACAGACAACAGGACCGCCCTCAAGCACGCCACCCGCAAACACCACCAGCTGATCCGTGCCACCAAGAAGTCGGCACTCAAAGAACGACTGGACAACAACGCCCATGACAGCAAGGAACTTTTCAGCATCGTCAAAGAGTTCTCCAACCCCAGCGCCGGAAACAACGACATCACCCCCTCGCAAGACCTCTGCAACTCACTCTCCGCGTTCTTCCACCGCAAGATCACCGACATACACAACAGCTTCGACGCACAAACAACGCACCCTACCGCCGAACCAATGCCCGCCACCACCACCCTCTGCAACTGGACCCCGATCAACACCGAAGACACCACCCGCACAATGAACTCCATCCACTCCGGATCACCAACCGACCCCTGCCCACACCACGTCTTCAACAAAGCCGACGCCACCATCGCACCCCATCTCCGGGACATCATCAACTCCTCCTTCCACACCGCCACCTTCCCGGAGAGCTGGAAGCACGCCGAGCTTACCGCCCTCCTGAAGAAACCAACAACGGACCCCACCGACCTCAAGAACTACCGCCCCATCTCGCTCCTTCCGTTTCCGGCCAAAGTCATCGAGAAGACCGTCAACAGACAGCTTGCCGCCTTCCTCGAGACGAATGGATCCCTCGACCCCTCGCAGTCCGGGTTTCGGGCCAACCACAGCACCGAGACCGCCCTTATCGCAGCCACCGACGACATCAGAACCCTAACCGACAACGGGGAAACAGCTGCCCTCATCCTCCTGGACCTCTCCGCGGCGTTCGACACCGTCTGCCACCGCACCCTAGTGAAGCGCCTCAGCAACATCGGAATCCGAGAGAAAGCACTGGAATGGATCATCTCGTTCCTCGCCGGAAGAACCCAGAGAGTCCGCCTCTCCCCGTTCAGATCCGAAGCCACCGAAGTCATCTGCGGCGTTCCACAAGGATCCTCACTCAGCCCGACCCTCTTCAACGTCTACATGAGCCCCCTCGCAGCCATCGCACGCCGACACAACCTCAACATCATCTCCTACGCCGACGACACCCAGCTGATCCTCTCCCTCACCAACGACCCCACCACCGCCAGAGCCAACCTGCACGACGGGATGAGAGACGTCGCCGACTGGATGAGGAACAGCCGCCTTAAACTGAACTCAGACAAGACGGAAGTCCTCATCCTGGGCTCATCACCCTCCGCCTGGGACGACTCCTGGTGGCCCCCGGCCCTGGGCACCGCACCCAAGCCAACGGACCACGCACGCAACCTGGGCTTCATCCTGGACTCCTCCCTATCGATGACCAGACAAGTCAACGCCGTCTCATCTTCGTGCTTCAACACCCTGCGCATGCTCCGCAAGATCTTCAGATGGATCCCCACTGAAACCAGGAAGACCGTCACCCAGGCACTCGTCACCAGCCGACTGGACTATGGGAACACCCTCTACGCCGGAACCACAGCCAAACTTCAAAAGAGACTCCAGCGCATCCAGAACGCCTCCGCACGACTCATCCTGGACATCCCCCGACACAGCCACATCACCGTACACCTGAAAGACCTGCACTGGCTCCCCGTCAGCAAGAGAATCACGTTCAGACTCCTCACCCACGCACACAAGGCCCTCCACGACCTGGGCCCAAAGTACCTCAACGACCGCATGTCCTTCTACACGCCCACACGCCAGCTACGATCAACCAGCCACGCCCTCGCCACCGTAGCCACGCATCCGCAGAACCACCGCCGGAGGAAGATCCTTCTCCTACCTGGCGGCCAAGACCTGGAACTCCCTCCCCACTCACCTTCGGCGAACCCAGGACCATCTCGCCTTCAGGAAGCAGCTCAAGACCTGGCTGTTCGAGCAGTAACTTACCCCCTCCCCCAGCGCCTTGAGACCCTCCCGGGTGAGTAGCGCGCTCTATAAATGCCGTGATTGATTGATTGATCTCTGTCACTTTTTTATTAATTTCTCTTGCTTCTTTCTGCATTTTTCTTGCTTCTTTCTGCATCTCTCTTGCTTCTTTCTGCACCCCTCGTGCCTCTTTCTGCACCCCTCATCCCTCTTTCTGCAGTCCTCTTGCCTCTTTCTGCACCTCTGTTGCTTCTTTCTGCACTTCTTTTGTTTCTTTCTGCACCCCTCTTGCCTCTTTCTGCACCTCTGTTCCTTCTTTCTGCACTTCTTTTGTTTGTTTCTACACCTCTCGCTTCTTTCTGCACCCCTTTTGCCTCTTTCTGCTCCCCTCTTGCCGCTTTCTGCACCTCTGTTCCTTCTTTCTGTACTTCCTTTGTTTCTTTCTGCAACTTTCTTGCTTCTTTCTGCACCCCTCTTGCCTCTTTCTCCATCCTTCGTCCCTCTTTCTGCACCTCTGTTGTTTCTTTCTGCACCCCTCGTGCCTCTTTCTGCACCACTTTTCCCTCTTTCTGTACCTTTCTTGCCTCTCTCTGCACCTCTGTTCCTTCTTTCTGCACTTCTTGTTTCTTTCTACAGCTCTCTTGCTTCTTTCTACACCGCCTTGCCTCTTTACCTATCCCTCTTCCCTTTTTCTTCACCCCTGTTGCCTCTTTCTGCACCCCAGTTGCCTCTTTCTGCACCTCTGTTCCTTTTTTCTGCACATCTTTTGTTTCTTTCTGCACATCTCTTGCTTCTTTCTGTATCCCGTTTGCCTCTTTCTCCACCCCATTTTCCCTCTTTCTGCATCTCTGTCACTTTTTTATTAATTTCTCTTGCTTCTTTCTGCATTTTTCTTGCTTCTTTCTGCATCTCTCTTGCTTCTTTCTGCACCCCTCGTGCCTCTTTCTGCACCCCTCATCCCTCTTTCTGCAGTCCTCTTGCCTCTTTCTGCACCTCTGTTGCTTCTTTCTGCACTTCTTTTGTTTCTTTCTGCACCCCTCTTGCCTCTTTCTGCACCTCTGTTCCTTCTTTCTGCACTTCTTTTGTTTGTTTCTACACCTCTCGCTTCTTTCTGCACCCCTTTTGCCTCTTTCTGCTCCCCTCTTGCCGCTTTCTGCACCTCTGTTCCTTCTTTCTGCACTTCCTTTGTTTCTTTCTGCAACTTTCTTGCTTCTTTCTGCACCCCTGTTGCCTCTTTCTCCATCCTTCGTCCCTCTTTCTGCACCTCTGTTGTTTCTTTCTGCACCCCTCGTGCCTCTTTCTGCACCACTTTTCCCTCTTTCTGTACCTTTCTTGCCTCTCTCTGCACCTCTGTTCCTTCTTTCTGCACTTCTTGTTTCTTTCTACAGCTCTCTTGCTTCTTTCTACACCGCCTTGCCTCTTTACCTATCCCTCTTCCCTTTTTCTTCACCCCTGTTGCCTCTTTCTGCACCCCTGTTGCCTCTTTCTGCACCTCTGTTCCTTTTTTCTGCACTTCTTTTGTTTCTTTCTGCACATCTCTTGCTTCTTTCTGCACCCCTCGTGCCTCTTTCTGCACCCCTCTTGCTTCTTTTTAGGCCTCTGTTCCTTCTTTCTGCACTTCTTTTGTTTCTTTTTGTACCCTTCTTGCCTTTTTTGCATCCCTCTTGCCTCTTTCTGCAGTTCTCTTGTCATTTTCTGCAACTCATTTGCCTCTTTCTGCACCTCACTTGCCTCTTTCTGCAATTCTCTTGCTTCTTTCTACACCTCTGTTGCTTCTTTCAGCAGTTCTCTTGCCTCTTTCTGCACTTCTCTTGCTTGTTTCTGTACCTCTCTTGCGCCTTTCTGCACCCCTCTTGCCTCCTTCTGCACCTCTCTTGCCTTTTTCTGCACCTCTCTTGCTTCTTTCTGTACCTCTGTTGCTTCTTTATGCACCCCTCTTGCCTCTTTCTGCAACCCTCTTCCCTCTTTCTGCACCTCTCTTGCCTCAGTCTGCCTACTTGTTCCCTCTTTCTGTACCCCTTTTGCCTGTTTCTGCAACTCTCTTGCCTCTTTCTGCAGTTCTCTTGCCTCCTTCTGCACCTCACCTGCCTCTTTATGCAACCCTCTTGCCTCTTTCTGCAGTTCTCTTGCCTCCTTCTGCACCTCTCTTGCCTCTTTCAACACTTCTCTTGCCTGTTTCTGCACCTCTCTTGCCTCTTTCTGCACCTCTCTTGTCTATTGCTGCACCTCACTTGCTTCTTTCTGCATCCCTTTTGACTGTTTCTGCACCCCTCTTCCCTCTTTGTGCAACTCTCTTGCCTCTTTCTACACCTCTCTTCTCTCTTTCTGCATCACTCTTGCCTCTTTCTGTACCTCTGTTGCTTCTTTCTGCACCTCTCTTGTCTCTTTCTGCACCCTTCGTGCCTCTTTCAGCACCTCTGTTGCTTCTTTCTGCAGTTCTCTTCCTTCTTTCTGCACCCCTCCTGCCTCTTTCTGCACTCCTCTTGCCTCTTTGTGCACCTTTCCTAACCCTTACTTCACTACTCTTGCCTTTTTTTGCACCTCTGTTGGTTCTTTCTGCACCTCTTTTGCTTTGTTCTGCACTTCACTTGCCTCTTTCTGTACCCCTCTTGCCTCTTTCCGCACCTCTGTTGGTTCTTTCTGCACTGCTCTTGCTTCTTTCTGCACCTCTGTTCCAAATTGCTGCACCCCTCTTCCCTCTTTCTGCACCTCCCTTGCCTCAGTCTGCCGACCTATTCCCTCTTTCTGCACCCCTTTTGCCTGTTTCTGCACTCCTCTTGCCTCTTTGTGCACCTTTCCTAACCCTTACTGCACTACTCTTACCTTTTTTTGAACCTCTGTTGGTTCTTTCTGCAACTCTTTTGCTTTGTTCCTCACTTCACTTGCCTCTTTCTGTACCCCTCTTGCCTCTTTCCGCACCTCTGTTGGTTCTTTCTGCACTCCTCTTGCTTCTTTCTGAACCTCTGTTCCAAATTGCTGCACCCCTCTTCCCTCTTTCTGCACCTCCCTTGCCTCAGTCTGCCGACCTATTCCTTCTTTCTGCACCCCTTTTGCCTGTTTCTGCAACTCTCTTGCCTCGTTCTACACTTCTCTTGCCTCCTTCTGCACCTCACTTGCCTCTTTTTGCACCTCTGTTGGTTCTTTTGCACTGCTCTTGCTTTTTTCTGTACCTCTCTTGCAAATTTCTGCACCCCTCTTGCCTCTTTCTGCACCCCTCTTACCTGTTTCTGCACCTCTCTTGACTCTGTCTGCACCCCTTTTCCCTCTTTCTGTACCTCTTTTGCCTGTTTCTGCAACTCTCTTGCCTCTTTCTGCCGTTCTCTTACCTCCTTCTGCACCTCTGTTGCTTCTTTCTGCACTTCTCTTACCTCTTTCTGCACCCCTGTTGCTTCATTCTGCACTTCCTGTGCTTCTTTCTGCACCTGTCTTGCTTCTTTCTGCACCCCTGTTGTCTCTTTCTGCACTCGTCGTCCCTCTTTCTGCACTTTTCTTGCTTCTTTCTACACCTCTGTTGCTTCTTTCAGCAATTCTCTTGCCTCTTTCTGCACTTCTCTTGCCTGTTTCTGCACCTCTCTTGCCTCTTTCTGCATCTCTCTTGCCTCTTTCTGCACCTCACTTGCTTCTCTCTGCACCCCTCTTGCCTCTTTCTGCACCCCTCTTCCCTCTTTGTGCAAGTATCTTGCCTCTTTCTACACCTCTCTTCCCTCTTTCTGCACCACTTTTTCCTCTTTCTGTACCTCTGTTGCTTCTTTCTGCACTTCTCTTGCCTCTTTCTGCACCCTTCATGCCTCTTTCAGCACCTCTGTTGCTTCTTTCTGCACTTCTCTTCCTTCTGCACCCCTCGTGCCTTTTTCTGCACCCTTCTTCCCTTTTCCTGCACGTCTCTTGGTTCTTTCTGTACTGCTTTTGCCTCTTTCTGCACCCCTCTTGCCTCTTTCTATACTTCTGTTGCTTCTTACTGCACTGCTCTTGCTTCTTTCTGCACCTCTCATGCAAATTTCTGCACCCCTCTTGCCTCTTTCTGCACCCCTCTTGCCTCCTTATGTACCTCTTTTGGTTCTTTCTGCACTGCTCTTGCTTCTTCCTGCACCTCTTTTGCCTGTTTCCGCAACTCTCTTGCCTCTTTCTGCACTTCTCTTGCCTCCTTCTGCACCTCTGTTGCTTCTTTCTTGCACTTCTCTTCCTCTTTCTGCAGCCCTCTTGCCTCTTTCTGCACCTCTGTTGCTTCTTTCTGCACTTCTGTTGCTTCTTTCTGCACTTCTGTTGCTTCTTTCTACAACCCTCTTGCCTCTTTCTGCACTCTTCTTCCCTCTTTTTTCACCTCTCTTCCCTCTTTCTGTACCTCTCTTGCCTCTTTCTGCACCCCTGTTCCCTCTTTCTGCACATCTCTTGCCTGTTTCTGCAACTCTCTTGCCTCTTTCTACAGTTCTCTTGTCTCTTTCTGCACCTCTTTTGCTTCTTTCTGCACTTCTCTTGCCTCTTTCTGCACCCCTCTTTCCTCTTTCTGCACCTCTCTTGGTAGTTTCTGTACTGCTCTTGTTTCTTTCTGCACCTGTCTTGCAAATTTCTGCACCCCTCTTGCCTCTTTCTGTACGCCTCTTCCCTCTTTCTGCACCTCTCTTGCCTCTGTCTGCACCCCTCTTGCCTCTTTCTGCACCTCTGTTCCTTCTTTCTGCACTTCTCTTGCTTATTTCTGCACCTCTCTTGCAAATTTCTGCACCCCTCGTGCCTCTGTGTGCACCCCTGTTCCCTCTTTGTGCACCTCTTTTGCTTGTTTCTGCAACTCTCTTGCCTCTTTCTACAGTTCTCTTGTCTCTTTCTGCCCCTCTGCTGCCTCTTTCTAAACTTCTCTTGCCACTTTCTGCACCTCTGTTGCTTCTTCCTGCACTTCTATTGCCTCTTTCTGCACCTCTCTTGCTTCTTTATGCACCTCTCTTGCCTCTTTCTGCACACACAGGGCTACTTTTAAGCTGAGTGAAGGCTCAGCAGTGCACACATGCAAGTGCAGAAAAGGGCTGCTGGCCTCTAAACTGCCATGCCCTATTATATGCTAGGGACTTAGAAGTAGTTTTAACCCCCCTGCCCTATTATGTACTAGGGCCTTACAGGGGAGTTCATGCCAATCACAGGGGTACCCCAACCCATAGAGTACCCTAGTGTATGTAGGTGTTTTCACTGTATTCTAAGTGTCTTTCAGCATATCACTGGCTCCAGGCCTGGTCAGGCAGAGCCCAGGGTCAGTCAGAGTCAGTTACCACCAGTACCAGTCAGCAAAACGTTGGGGGGTGCCCAGGGCACAGGATGACTTTGCAACAAGGCCTCCATCTGCAACTCTGTTGGTTCTTTCTGCATATCTCTTGCTTCTTTCTTTACCTTTCTTCCTCTTTCTGGACTTCTTTTGCATCTTTCTGCATTTCTCCTGCTTCTTTCTGCGCCTTTCTTCCTCTTTCTGCACATGTCCTACCTCTGTAGGCATAGTTAGAAATTAGCATTTAAAGAACCTTAGAAATTCACTGAAAAAATCCATAGGTTTCAGGGACATTATAGTTAGAAATTAGCATTTAAAAAACCTTTGAAATTCACTGAAAGAAACATAGGCTTCAGGGACGTTATAGTTAGAAATTAGCATTTAAAAACCTTTGAAATTCACTGAAAAAACCATAGGTTTCAGGGACGTTATAGTTAGTTGGACATTTCACTCGTACAAAACCAGAGAAATTCGGCCGTTATAATTAGTTAAGCTAACTATAACTCGCGCCCCCGCAATGCACTACTGATGACGTCACATATTACATCATTCATCATTCATCATTCATGACATGGTCAGTGACATCACATTAAATGCAAATTTTTAACTATAATGTCCCTGAAACATATGGTTTTTTCAGTGAATATATATATATATATATCCATGCATTGTTTCCCACCTGGAGCCGCCGAATGCTTGGTGGGTGCAACCGAGCGGGAGTGGAACCTGCTTATGTTTCACAACAACTACCAAGAAATCGGTGCACTCAAGGGGTGTATCAAAAGCTTTATTTTTCGCAGACGCGTTTCAGCGATTGCCTTCCTCAGGGCGGTTAAAGCCGCATGTGCGGGAACACAGTTAGAGTCCATTTAAACCAATTTGTGGCGTGTTTGGTGATTCCATGACCAATAGGAGTACTCCTTTTCCTCAAGGGGCTAATAGTGGAGCGCCGCCATCCTCAATACAATTAATCATATTACGGGTTTCAATGCCCCTTTGTAATAAATATTTAGTGTCTTTTCCTGATGCCAAACGCTCTCGCCCACGTTAGTCCTGCCCAGGCCTGGGCGTAGTTCGCAGAGTTTTGCTACGCGGAACTCCGCAAAGTTACAAAAAAACTCTGCGAAGTTCCACGAGTGGCGGAGTGCAGTGCGAACTGCAGTTTGTGCTGGTATTCCTGCCACTCGGGTAGAAATTCTACCCGAGTGGCTGCTCGCGCTCGTGAACTTACCTTTCAGGATCGCGAGCGGTGAAAAAACTCTGCTGCACATCGTGAAGCGAAGTTTTCTGCACTCCGCGAGCTCCGCAGAGTGCAGAAAACTCCGCAAACCCTGCGAACGGAGTGAAGTTCACTGCCCAGGCCTAGTCCTGCCACCAATCTAACCATGTCTGCAACACCTCTCGTCTGCCACCGGATGTAGAACAAAGTCTTACTGTGGGTGACCGTCGTGTGGCTAGGCATCCCTGGCTTTGTATAAGCCACGACAATCGTTGATCGACAGAGCCTGTCGGCGCCAGTTCTGGCAGCCCAAATTGAATCCATGCATTGTTTCCCACCTGGAGCCGCCGAACGCACAGCGGGTGCAACCGAGCGAGGGTGGAACCCACTTATGTTTCACAACAACTACCAAGAAATCGGTGCACTCACTGGGTGTACCAAAAGCTTTATTTTCCGCAGACGCGTTTCAGCGATTGCCTTCTTCAGTGCGGTTAAAGCCATATATGCGGGAACACAGTTAGAGTCCATTTAAACCAATTTGTAGCATGATTGGTGATTCCATGACCAATAGGAGTACTCCATTTCCTCCGGGGCTAATAGTGGAGCGCCGCCATCCTCAATGCAATTAATCATATTATGGGTTTCAATGCCCCTTTATAATAAATATTTAGTGTCTTTTCCTGATGCCAAACGCTCTCGCCCACGTTAGTCCAGCCACCAATCTAACCGTGTCTGCAACACCTCTCGCCTGCCACCGGATGTAGAACAAAGGCTTACTGTGGGTGTCCGTCATGTGGCTGGGCATCCCTGGCTTTGTATAAGCCACGACCTATATATATATATATATATATATATATATATATATATATATATATATATATATATATATATATATATATATATATATATTATCTACTGGCGGTCGCCAGTAGATAGTTATAGTTAGGACCTATTTTCCATAGGAAATCCGCAACATTCTATTTGAAATAACTCTTGCGTCGGTTGACGAATCTTCGCGACATTTTCAAACTTTATGGCCCGCTCCGGTCCGCTCCTACCCTGAAAGTTTCAGGGTGATTCGTCAAGCGGGGGCCGAGAAAAAAGGGGGGTCCCAAAACGTGTTTTCCCCATTCATTTTCCCATAGGAAACTTTAGCCACGGCTACAGCCCGAACTGCTGAACGGAATTACACAAAATTTGGCAAAGAGGTAGTTCTTAGTTCAGAAAGAACCCTTTTTGTTAAGTGGTGTAAATCCGTTCAGTAGTTGCAGAGAAATTAAAAAAATAAGAGTCAAAAAATCAATTTCCCATAGGAAACTTTATGCAAGGCTACAGCCCGAACTGCTGAACGGAATTACACAAAATTTGGCAAAGAGGTAGTTCTTGGTTCAGAAAGAACCCTTTTGTTAAATGGTGTAAATCCGTTCAGTAGTTGCTGAGAAAATCAAAAGTAAAAACACATATATATCTGGGCGGAGCCTAACCACACATGTCATCGTGAGATCTGATTGGCTGTCAGCACTTCATCCTGGAATTGCTGGCAGCCATCTTGGGACCAATATAAATGATAGTACCCCATTGAAATGCACTGTAGTGAATCGAAGATTTTGAGGGTTACCAAAAGGAGAACTATAAAGGGTGATAACAGACTTTAGTTACATTAGAATTCATTTGTTGATGGTACCATGCTAATTTCAGGAATTGTGGTGTGTTCTAAGGTGATTTTACCCTGTGAAAAACCTTCTGCTGGGATATCATGAATCATGTTTGAGAGAGAACTATTTTCACATGCTTGTCCCATACAGTTTTGGAAGGTGCTCCAGAAGCTAAAATGAGAGCATATTTTCTGTAAATTCACATTATCATTCTCAGTCATGTGAGAATGAAGTCTGACATTCTCAGTAAAACATGTACATCCAACAATGGCAGAGACTGTCAGTTGATTCCTTTGTGTTCTACTGCAGCTTCCCAGAGTGTTCTAAAGAACAACTAGAGTGCTAACAGCCTTACTTATGACAAAAGTATAGCACACCTGAAGCCATCTTGATTGGAATAAACTGGTAACACTTAAAACATTTAATTTAAAAAGGAACAAAATGATGGGGTTCATTTTGTCATAGAAATTATTGTTAGTGCTGTAGAAAGAAAAATTAGGACATGTTTCAAGTGTGATCTCAAATATCTTCCTGTTATATTTCAACAGGAGCAGCCTGTCAGTTGATGCCTTTGTGTTCTACTGCAGCTTCCCAGAGTGTTCTAAAGAACAACTAGAGTGCTAACAGCCTTACTTATGACAAAAGTATGGCACACCTGAAGCCATCTTGATTGGAATAAACTGGTAACACTTAAAACATTTAATTTAAAAGGAACAAAATGAGGGGGTTCATTTTGCCATAGAAATTATGGTTAGTGCTGCAAAAAGAAAATTTAGGGCATGTTTTAAGTGAGATCTCAAATCCTCTTCTATTTCATTAGAGAATTCTGACATGCAGACTGAAACAATCACTTTCAATACCAGCAGTAGACTTCCAGTTAACTCCTTGGTGAGCAGTAGCTTTACTACAGTGATCTAATGAACAACTAGAGTGCTAACATTCTGAATTTATGGCAAATGTGTGACACATCTGAATGCCTTCTTGATGGAATCAAAGTAAAAAACTGAAAGCATTTCCTACTGAGGAGACAGTAGTAAATGAGGAAATTAGGAAACTTCATAACAAATAAGTCTCCCAAGATGGCCACCAGAGAAAAAAGAGCCCAAATGTAGCACAAATATCACCCAGAGGTAGCCCACGTATAGCCCAATGACAGAAGTGTGCAAAACACTTTTTATTTTTTGTTTTTTTGCAGTTTTATATAGTGCAGACTGGTCAGGTATTGGAGTGCTTTACATGAGCATTGGTTACATCACACAAGGACAAATTCATGTTGGTTGACCCCTACACTACCCAAACACCACTGCACTACCCTAAACCCTAAAACACTACCCCCAGCACGACCCCCTTCACTACCCAAACACAACTGCACTACCCTAAACTCAAAAACACTACCCCCAGCACGACCCCCTACACTACCCAAACACCACTGCACTACCCTAAACCCTAAATCTACCCCCTACACTACACAAATACCACTGCACTACCCTAAACCCTTAAACACTAGAACCCAGCACGACCCCCTACAGTACACAAACACCACTGCACTACACTAAACCCTAAAACACTACCCCCTACACTACACAAACACCATTGCACTACCCTAAACCCTAAAACACTACCCCCAGCATGACCCCCTACACTACACAAACACCACTGCACTACCCTAAACCTAAAACACTACCCCAGCACGACCCCTACACTACCCAAACACCACTGCACTACCCTAAACCTAAAACACTACCCCAGCACGACTCCCTACACTACTCAAACACCACTGGACTACCCTAAACCCTAAAACACTACCCCCAGCATGACTCCCTACACTACCTAAACACCACTGCACTAAACCCTAAATCTACCCCCAGCATGACCTCCCACACTACACAAACACCACTGCACTACCCTAAACCCTAAAACACTACCCCCAGCACGATCCCCTACACTACCCAAACACCACTGCACTACCCTAAACCCTAAAACACTAACCCCAGCATGACCCCCTACACTACCCAAACACCACTGCACTACCCTATACCCTAAAACATGACCCCGTACACTACACAAACACAACTGCACTACCCTAAACCCTAAAACACTACCCACAGGATGACCCCCTACACTACACAAACACCACTGCACTACGCTAAAACACTACCCCCTACACAACACAACCCCCAGCATGACCCCCTACACTACACAAACACCACTGCACTACCCTAAACCCCCCTACACTATACAAACACCACTGCATTACTCTAAACCCTAAATCGACCCCCAGCACGACCCCCTACACTACCCAAACACCACTGCCATACCCTAAACCCTAAAACACTACCCCCAGCATGAACCCCTACACTACCCAAACACCACTGCACTACCCTAAACCTTAAAACACTACCCCCAGCACTACCCCCTACACTACACAAACACCACTGCCCTAAACCCTAAAACACTACCCCAGCACTACCCCCTACACTACCCAAACACCACTGCACTAACATAAACCCTAAAACACTACCCCCAGCACAACCCCCTACACTACACAAACACCACTGCACTACCCTAAACCCTAAATCTACCCCAGCACAACCCCCTACACTATCCAAACACCACTGCACTACCCTAAACCATAAAACACTACCCCCAGCATGACCCCTACACTACACAAACACCACTGCACTACCCTAAACCCTAAAACACTACCACCAGCATGACCCCCTACACTACCCATACACCACTGCACTACCCTAAAGCCTAAAACACTACCCCCAGCACGACCCCTACACTACTGCACTACCCTAAACCCTAAAACACTACCCCCAGCACGACCCCTACACTACCCAAACACCACTGCACTACCCTAAACCCTAAAACACGACCCCCTACACCACCCAAACACCACTGCACTACCCTAAACCCTAGAAAAGAAACCCCAGCCCATGCCCAATCCCCTTACCTCTCACTCCTCGTGGTTCCTCTCTCCTCGTGGTTCCTGCTTCATGTCGTCTCTGAGGGGCGGTGCACGTCGTTGTGAGGAAACGGAACAGCCTCTGTTTCCTTACAACGACATGGATCGTCTACATGTTTTTTAGAACGCATGGTCATTTAACATACATACCTTTACAACAAAATTCGTTGTAAAGGCATGCGTGGTAAATGACCATGCGTTCTAAAAAAATGCGTAGTAATGACTTCGTGATGTACAACGCATGCGTGGTAATGCATGCGTTGTAATGGTATCGCAAAGTAAAAAGTCGTTGTAACGGCTGTTTACCGATCGAAGCTGGCCCCTGTTCTTCAGGGAGACGTTTATTTGATTAATTAGGAGGAAGGAATGTGTTTTTTTACCGAAAAGTGCATTCCCGGCTGTTGTATTGTGAAAGTGTCCGCGTGGCCTGGTTTCACTTCCGGTGAGAGAGTGGAAGAGTCTGTTTGGATCTAAAGGAGTTCTGTTGTTGGACAGGGCCGGTGCGACATGTCATCAGAAAACATAGCTAATGGAAAGCGTCCTCCCTGAAGTGTGGAGCAGTGCCATGAGAGGTCAACGAGTGTGCGTCCCACCGCAGTATGACCGTACCGCGTGACCCATGTGCCACCTCCAGGGTACGGGAGGCAGAAGCGGCATCGCAGGTCCTCTTGAAGCCCGTTGTAGCACTAATTCTACATTTTGGTACTAGGGCATTTTAACTTTGTTGTTCCTGCCAGATACAAAGAGAAGATCCTGTGTTATTCAGTGCCCTCGTTACCTTTTTTGTGGGCTGTGCTGCTTGTCACTTCGCTGCCCCGCCGGTGCACACGACTGGGCACCCCACCTCGTGTGCCATCTGCAGGGCCTCTGCCCTCGGATCTCTGGTTTCGGTTTCTGGAGTGGCAACAAACAGTTGCTCCCAAAGGACTAGCCTGAACACTTAGGTGAATATCCCCTGCACCAGCATTCCACGGAAATTCTTTCCTAGCTCTCCCACGTCAACGAGGACGTCATAATAGCACGGCTCCGCTCGCGACACCGTATGACGTCATCGGAGCCATAAGAGAACCTCGTCGGCGTGATGACGTCAGTTCCACCATTTTTTCCGTGCCACCGAGGCAAACGGGGGACCGAGACATTTTCACATGTATACATAGTATAATAAATATATATATATTCACTGAAAAAAACATAGGTTTCAGGCACGTTATAGTTAGAAATTAGCATTTAAAAAACCTTAGAAATTCACTGAAAAAACCATAGGTTTCAGGCACATTATAGTTAGAAATTAGCATTTAAAAAACCTTAGAAATTCACTGAAAAAACCATAGGTTTCAGGGGCGTTATAGTTAGTTGGACATTTCACTCGTACAAAACCATAGAAATTCCCCCGTTATAGTTAGTTCAGCTAACTATAACTCGCGCGCACCGTAATGCACTGCTGATGACGTCACATATTACATCACTCATGACATGGTCAGTGACATCACTCATGACATCACTGATGACATCTCAAATGACATCACTGATGACATCACTGATGACATCATCCAGTGAATGTATGTTTTTCTGAAAATTAAATATGTTTTATATATGTATATCTCAAGGTCGATGGAAGAATAAATGGGTATATAAGTGTCTAAATGGATGATTTTGTTTTGTAAAATTGATTGTATAACTGACTAAGTGTATCTTAGTGAATACATGGGTTAGTGAGTAATGTTTAAATATGAAAATATCTGTATCAGTCTCTCACTTTGTGTATAAGTGGCTGCATGGGTTGGTGAGTAGCTACATGAGTGTCTATATGGGTTATTAGTTGGTTTTGAGTATCAGTATGAGTGTCTGAGTGTCTGTATGGTTCGGTGGGGGTATTACTTAGTGCATAGATGCATGAATGAGTGACTCACTGTTTGTATGTGTTGAAGACAGCATGTGTGCAGGACTGTATAGGTGGATGAGTATGTGTATGGGTGTGTTAGTGAGTGAATGACTGTCTCAATAGTGTCTTTATGAGTAACTACATATGTTTTAAACTAGTATTTGTGAGTATTGGTGTATATAAGTGAGTATATGTGAGAGTGAGAGATTGGAAGAGTTCCTGTACAAATAAGTAGGTGTTTCTATAAGTGATTGTTTAAGAGTAAGTATGTGTAAGTTTCTGTAGAAGTAAGTGTGGTAGTGTGTGTATAACTGTATATGCAAGTAAATGGATGTTTGATACTTTGTTTGCATGTGTGACTATGTGTGTGAGTAACTCTATGGATGAGTGGCGGTGTGTAACAGGATGTATAGGTGTATGAGTACATATGATGAGAGTACATGTATGAGTGACTGTATAGGGACTGTTGGTGAATGAGTGGATGTGTGTGTAGATTTTGGAATTACTGAATAGGTGTGTTGTAACTGGTATTGGTATGTCCATTGTTTTGAAAATGTTAGTTTGTATTTTTGAGTGTGTGTATCAAAGGTTATATTAGGGTGAGAGGAGGTCTGCCACTCTATCACAAGTATGATGTCATCAGTGATGTCATCAGTGATGTCATTTGAGATGTCATCAGTGATGTCATGAGTGATGTCACCGACCATGTCATGAGTGATGTAATATGTGACGTCATCAGCAGTGCATTGCGGGCGAGCGAGTTATAGTTAGCTGAACTAACTATAACGGGGGAATTTCTATGGTTTTGTACGAGTGAAATGTCCAACTAACTATAACGCCCCTGAAACCTATGGTTTTTTCAGTGAATATATATATATATATATATATATACAGATTTTTTTTAAAATTGAGTTTTATATAGAGCTAGCTAGACCCAAAGGTATCAGAGCGATTTACATGTTATGTTATTAAAGGAGTATAAAATAATACAGCATTAAGGTAGTGAAAACAGTCATATACGTCTATAACACTACAGCCTTAAGGCAGTAGAGTTAGTAAATAGATAAGAGATTGAGTGAGTCAGGTGGCCACATCGAGGGTCCCTTTGATAGAGGTTCGATCTTTGTGAAGCATATCTCAGTTTGAGAGTGTGTTGAAGTAGTTGTTAAGCAGTACAGATTTGAGATCTCGTTTGAAGCAAGAGAAGGAGTGGGTTGCAGTGGAGGTCCTTAGGTAGTGAGTTCAAAAACCTAGGCCTATTTCCTGAGAAAGTGCATGCCTGTGAAGATTTATTCTTCATCTTTAGAGGTATGAGAAGAAGCGAGTTGGATTTTCTCAGTGCATGGCCTCTTCCTTTTCCCGATAGCTTGCCATCTAGGTTTTTTGGCTTTGTTCATGATACATGCTGTCTTGAAGTTGCATCTTCCTTCAATGGAAAGCCATTTGTGACTCTTGAGGGCAGGTGAGATGTGATCAAACCGTTTTTTTCCTGTGAGAAGTCTGGCAGTCAGATTGAGAATTGCTTTTAGGGACGCAGTGTGGCTTTTTAGAGTTCCTGTGATGATGGCGTTGCTGTGGTCAAGTTTCGATAGGACTAGTAATTGCACTATCATCTTAAAATCATCAGGGGGAATAAAGGGTTTGATTTCCTTGAAAAGTTTAAGTGTGACGAGCACTCCTTTGAATTAGCTGTTGATATGTTCTTTCATTTGCATATAATTGTCCAGGGTGATACCCAAGGACAGCTAGAAAGTGAAACAGAACTGTTTAGTGCATCCAAATTCTTGAGCCATTTGTAGATTGGCAGAGATTTATTTTTTGGGGAGAGGAGTAGTAGTTCAGTCTTGTTGGAGTTCAGTTTTAGGTGATTGTTGTTCAGCTATGTTTGTATCTTTTTAGTGTGGCATTTGGATGACAAATGTCTCTTGGTGATGTTATTTTGTACAAGAGTTGAGTGTCATCAGCATATAGGTGATCTGTGACCCCTGCTTGGTTCAGGATAATTGCGAGGGGTTCCATGAAGACATTTAATAGGGCTGTAGAGAGGATTGAACCTTGAGGTACACCTTGTGGAACTGGAGCAGGCTTCGAGAGACAACTGTTGATTTATATTTGTTGAGATCTATGTTGTATATAGGATGTGAACCATTTCAGGACTGTGCCATTAATACCAGTATGTTTCTTTAGTGTCTCAAGTAGAGCTTGATGATTTGCTGTATCAAAAGCCGCCGATAAGTTGATTAGGATTGGTAGGCTGGAGTCACCGTCAACTAAGGATCTGTGAATATCATCTGATATATTGAGCAAGGCAGTTTCTGTTCTATAGCCTTTTCTGAATCCTGATTGAAATGTATCATGGAGGTTGAATTTATCTATGTGTTAGTTGAGTTGAAATTGGGCACACTTCTCAATAGTTTTAGCTAGGAAAGAAAGGTTGGTGAAAGGTCTGAGGTTATTGAGGTAGTTTGAGTCAGCCCCTGTTTTTTGAGAATGGGTGTGACTTTGCCTAGTTGGAGAAAGTCCAGTACACAGCCTAACGAGAGAGAGGCGTTGATGATTTTGGTCCAAAATAGATTGATGTGGTTGAGGTTTTGTACTAGGTTGGAAGGGAGGGGGTCAGTAGTGTTGAATGTGGGCTTCAAGGTCGTGATTATTTTGAAGGCTACTCCTTCTGTCATAGGTTTGAAATCTGTCCTAATAGCATTTTTTCAGTTGTTAGAGATCATTGCTGTTTTTGATATTTTTAGGGGCACTCCGGACATTCATTGAATCTTGGGGGTGAGTTTTCATGATGGTTTGTGTGTCAGATTGCAGGCGGGCTGGGAAGTCGGCCTTGTGTCATGGATAAAAGATTGTTTAATTTTTGCTACTTTGTCAGTGAAAAAGTTGGCTATTTTTTCACAGCGTTCATTGGTGGTTATTGCTTTGTGTTGGGAGGTAAGGGTAGTTTGTTGTTTCATTACCTTGAAGAGCTCCCTCAGTCTGTTCTATGCATGGGCAAGTTGAGTGCAAAAGAAAGTGGCTTTTCACCTAAAGATGTGTTTCTTGTAGGAGAGTTGTTCTGCTCTGAGGAGTAAAAGGTGTGCCGGAGAGGAGTTCTGTTTCCATAACCTTTTGGTCAGTCTTAGTTCTCTCCTCTGTTTGTTAAGGTCTGCATCAAACCAGGATCTAGCATGGATTTTTCTAGATCTCTTTAGTTTGAGCGGGGCCACTTGGTCGAGAACCTCTGTCATCGCTGAGCTATAGAGGGCGGTGAGGTCATCTATGGAGTGAGGTAGAGGTTGGGAATGTATTTGGGTGCTGATCCTGGATTCCAGCTCCGTTAGTTGGATTTGTTTGATGGTCCTTGCCCAGTGCCTGGGTTTGTTGAATGGGGCTGGGTGGGATCTGGGGTAAGCCTAGATATTGAACAGTATTATACGGTGGTCCGACCAGTCAATGGGCATGATGGATCTGAGGGAGACAAGCGCACTTCTGGTGATACTCAAATCTAGAGTAGAGCCATTGTTGTTGGTCTGTTCATTGCAGATTTGCTTCAGGTCATAGATCTCCAGAAGGTTTATTATGTTATGGATTGTGGCATCTTCTGTGGCATTCCAGTGGAGGTTAAAATCACCTAAGAACACATCATTGGTGTCAGCTAGGAGGAACCATGTTATTAGGTCAGTTAGGTTCAAGTCGTGCAGGTCGTCAGCATTAAAATCCAGCCTCTGGGGAATGCAGGTCACCGAGTCTTGAGTCATGCTATGGTAATGCTGTAGAGTATGTTAAAGGCCCGTGGTGGGAGAGGGTTTCTGCATCGGGTGCACCGGCAGCAATGGGTGCCTCACTTCACAATGCGGAGGTGGCCAGCAGCTGATCTGCATACCTTAAGCCATTATCATCACCAATCAAGATATAGATCCCAGGCAATGGGGCAACGGGGCAGTGTCTCGTATCAAAAGGTCCAGGGCGGTCCTGCGCAATGAAACAGCAGCAGAAATCTGGTGTCTCAATTCACACTGTGACCATAGTAAGAGTTAGCAGCTGACCTGAGAACCCAGCAGCCGGCAATAGTAATAGTTAAAGTTACAGGTCTTGGGCAGTGGGACCTGAGTAGCATTGGTGCCTTAATTTACACTGCAACACATCGAGTCGCCGGTCCGACAGTCTGATAGTCAGCATTGCCAGCCAATGTGCATCCCAAGCATTGGGTTTGCTCACCTGATTTATGCGGACATTGGCAGCCTCAGTGTCACTGGGGACATGAACTGTGGGCACTGGTGCCCAGGTATGAGTCTGTAGACTGCCGTTGGTAGCAATCGGGTGCAGTCCGCGCCCTATCCTCATTAGGCCGAGTCAACACCTGGTCTTTCAGAGGAGCGGCATGATAGGCAGCGCTGTTTAACTCCAGTATGTTTGCACCCACATTTACAGTATTCTCACCATAGCTTATGTTGTTGTCACGCGAGATCTCAGAATCGCTCTATGTTCCTTCCACACTTTGATAAAAATGGAGGTGGTTTTCTTGGCTAAGTTGAGGGGGGGGGTCTCTGACTGGGCTAACCTGGGGATTTGCCAGCGATTTTATCCCCTTAGCCTGGAGCTTCCTAGGAGAGCTTCGTTCGTCGGCGGCCATCTTCAGATCCACAATTGATTAAAAGGATTTAGATTTTAATTTTTTTAAACATTATATATAACTAGGGTGATCAGAATTTTAAAGCCAAAAACCGGGACATTTCACAAAGATAGAAGAAGGACTACAATTTTACTTCAAGCAAGCGCACATAATGACAGCGCTCCTCAGCAGCGAATGGGGGGTTTGAGGGGCAGCCGAGCATAGGGAGGTCTGCCCCCTGGGCAGATTGGGAGGGGCGGGGCGGGGCGGGCCAGGTGGCCAGACATTTTGTATAACTTTGGGCTGCATAGGTTGTAGCTCAATAATAGCCCAAGTATAAGGGACAGCCGGTGGCGACCCCAGCCACCATTTTAGGTTTGGTGACCTGGTGGCTGGGAGCGGTTTGTAGCATAGAATTTGTTTTTCTTAGGCAGGATAGTGTTAGTGAGGGTATTTTAGTATCTTACTGGGTGCTCAAAGCGATTTGGCTTCTGAGTGAGGCAGGGAGGCTGGATTTATTGGTGCTGGAGGCCGCAGGCTCATCGCACCCAACTTGGCGGGCATCGACAGGAGTGGCCGCCACGGATGCGGCATGCACATCCCCAAAAAAGGCAAAGGCCTATGCGGTAAGTGAAAGGGGCCGCTCGTATGCCAGAAGAGTGCCCCTAGAGCATCAATGCAGTCAGAGCACTGAGCGGCAAATGAAAGTCTGGGAAGAGTTGCGGGGGTGGGGCCATGTGGTGCCGCAGGGGAGGCGAGGCCAGGGGCAGCAGCAAGACCACGAAGCGTGTAGAGTCAGCGCCGGGGCCCGAGACAAGCCAGCCTGGGGCCTACGGCGCTGTGAAGAAGGGAGCGAAGGCTCCAATTGATGCAGCAAAGGCAGGGGGAGGTGGGCAGGGTTTTGGGAGCATGTTTCAGCGCGGTGCCGGGAATAAGGCACACGCTGATACACAGCCGGAGTTTGGGAGCGAGGAGATGGGGGCAGAGGCTTATTTTGCAGCAGGTAAGGAGGGGTGAGTCGGTTATGGCACCCCCAGTAGAGGAAGCTTGGGGGGAATATGTAGGGGTCCCTGGGGGCAGAAGGAATTTCTCATGGGTGGGGAGGATGGCCAGGGAAAGCAAGGGGGGGTTTCAAGCTCTTAGGCTCAGGTGAGGGGAGGAGGAGGACATTCCTGGGGAATTGGAGCCCGCTTGGGGCACCCAAGCTTGGGAGGGTTTAGATATATTCACAAATGCAAAAACAACAGTTGATGGACAGAATGGACAGAATGCAGAACAATGTCATACATTCACCCCAGTACAGAGATCTGGGCCTAAATCCATCGTTTTTTTGCTCACCATGCCATTCCAGTTTGGACCCAGCCATATGCAAATCAGTCTTGACCCTGTGCCTCATGGGAACAGTCCAGCCCGAACTGCCAAGCCAGGTTTCCCTGGACTGGAAACAAGCATCCTAGGACCGGTTTCGGGGTTTCACCCCTCTTCAGCCAGGATAGCTTGATTCCAGTGGCATGGAGAGCACGGGACCCACGTCTGGGCATACCCATACCACTCGGGGTGACAAATGCAAAAACAACAGTTGATGGACAAAATGCAGAACAATGTCATACATTCACCCCAGTACAGAGATCTGGGCCTAAATCCATCGTTCTTTTGCTCACCATGCCATTCCAGTTTGGACCCAGCCATATGCAAATCAGTCTTGACCCTGTGCCTCATGGGAACAGTCCAACCCGAACTGCCAAGCCAGGTCCTCGCTGGACTGGAAACAAGCATCCTAGGACCGGTTTCGGGGTTTCACCCCTCTTCAGCCAGGATAGCTTGATTCCAGTGGCATGGAGAGCACGGGATCCAGATCTGGGCATACCCGTCCCACTCGGGGTGACAAATGCAAAAACAACAGTTGATGGACAGAATGCAGAACAATGTCATACATTCACCCCAGTACAGAGATCTGGGCCTAAATCCATCGTTTTTTTGCTCACCATGCCATTCCAGTTTGGACCCAGCCATATGCAAATCAGTCTTGACCCTGTGCCTCATGGGAACAGTCCAGCCCAAACTGCCAAGCCAGGTCCTCCCTGAACTGGAAACAAGCAACCTATGGCCATGTCTGAACTGGGGTGGTGGAGTGAGCTAAAGAATGATGATGGATTAAACCCAGATCAGTTGACTGGGGGTGAGTGCTTGCAATGTTCAACACTCCGTCCCTCATCCCCTTTGGTTTTGCTAAGTTCGCCCTAAGTTGGCAGGGTATGCCCAGACGTGGGTCCCTTGCTCACTTTGCCACTGGATTCAAGATAGCCTGGCTGATGAGGGTTATGAACCCGAAACTGGTCCCAGGATGCTTGTTTCCGGTCCAGGGAAGACATGGCTTGGCAGTTCGGGCTGGACTGTTCCCATGAGGCACAGGGTCAGACTGATTTGCATATGGCCATGTCTGAACTGGGGTGGTGGAGTGAGCTAAAGAATGATGATGGATTAAACCCAGATCAGTTGACTGGGGGTGAGTGCTTGCAATGTTCAACACTCCGTCCATCATCCCCTTTGGTTTTGCTTAGATATATTCACATCATGGAATGGGGAGGTGAGGGGTTTAGATAGGGTGGGTCAAATAGACGCATATATGGCACGGGGAGGGTCGCTGCAAGAAGAGAAGGGGACCAGCGGCCAGGAGAGGGGTGGCTGGGGGGGACAGGGGCTGAGTTTAAGTCAGGTTTGGGGGCAATGGGGGGACACGTGCGGGGCCTGGTGCGGGGCCCATCTTCGGCTTGTGTCGTGGCCATTTTGGAATGGAGTGGGGATGAAGAGGGAGGAGACAGTGACAAGGAGGTGACAATGGGTTTTTAAGTAGGAGGGGGATGGGCCGATGGTGGCTCGCATCAGGGCAAGAAAAGGAGTTTAGACCAGGTAGGGGGTTTGCAGGGTACCAGCACACCAGACCAGATGTTTGTTTTTCAGGTTGAGGAGCAGCGCAGGAGACTCAGCAGAGCTGGGAGCGGCTTGCTGGCACCAAGGCGAAGGGTGGGTGGAGCCCAGAATGGCGTGCCGTACTGGCGGGTGGAACCCAACTTGGCCAGCATATGTAGGCCCAAAACAACTTTGCTGGCCCCAACACCTGGCGGACCTCGATGGACCGTGGGGACAAAGGAGAACAGTAACAAGCAAATGGCCGGGGGACTACCGGCGGGTGCAGTCAGCCCCACCAGAAGCAGGGAGATGGGGGTCCAGTAGGGACAGGAGGGTAGAAGCACGAAAGAATGGGACCATGAGCTAGGTCAGGAGGAGCTAGATTATGTTGAGGAAAGCCTTGAAGAAGGCGAGTTACGAGTGGAGGATGACTGGGAGGGGGCGGCAAAGTAACGTGTCATCTAGTATGTTTCAGATCCCAGCACACAGGGCACGGTAGGCGTCGGGCCGCGGTGAGGCCAGCAAGGACATCTACAAGCATGGGGCCACTGGTGAGGTGGACTGCAACTGCATGTGCACCCTCCTTGGAGCCAGGTAAGGCCATGGATTTAAAGGAGAAGCCCGTAACGGTTTCGGTTGGCATAGAGGGGGACAAGAGGGAGGGGGGGTAGGTTAAGGTAAAAGAAGTATGTGACAGATGTAGGAGTAGGTATAGACGAGGTAGGGAGCGCGGGGGTGGCAAAATTGAAGGTGGCAAAAACACAGGTAAAACAGCCGTGGAAGGTGAGTCAACCGAGGTTAAGAAAGAAAAGCCAGAGAGCAAAGAGTTGAAGATTAAAAAACTCCCTTCCATGGGGGTGACAAAACCCCCGGGGGCACACTTGGTGCTAACAACAAAAGAGTGCATTTGGAAAGGAGAATATGTGGAAATGCTCAAGCTGCTGCATAGAGAGGTGAGGTCGAAAGAAGGGTCAAAAGAAGAGGTATTCGAATTGGCCAAGCGGCCGAGGGTTCCATTGACTATAGAGAATTGGACAGCTGCACTTCTGATATACGCAAGCGTTTATTGTGAAAAATATCCGGAGCGTTGTGCAGTGCTATTTAAATACATGGATGTTATACGGAAAGCTCAAATTACAGGGGATACGCTTGGGCTCAATACGATGAGGAATTTAGAGCACGCATGGCATGGGACCCCAAAGCTAAATGAGGGGAGTTGGACACAGATTTGTGGCAACACACCATGGGGGCAGCGAAAGGGGGAAAGACAATTTTTAGAGCTAGTGGTGTCCCAATCGTCTACCGGCCCTTTCAGGGGAGACCCACCCAGGGAGAGGTAGGAGACACAGGAAGGGGTCAGCTGGGGGCAGGAGGGGCTTGCTGGGATTTTAACAAGGGTTTGTGCACACAAGAGTTCTATATATTCCGCCACGAATGCTCAGAGTGCAGGAGTCGCCATGCGCTGGTCAACTGCTTTAGGGCAGTGGCTGGTTACCATCAGGGAAGCCAACAATGGCAACAGGCAGGAGCTAATGCAGGGGGTTACCAACAACAGTTTGCAGGTACAAGGGGAGCCAGGGGTCTCCAAGGGTCTGGGCCAAATGGCTTGTACTCCGGTTAGACTGGAGAAAGTAGATACAGGGCTATGATGATAGGGGGGTGGCACAGGTTTTGAGGGACGGCTTCAGATGGGTTGCACGGGTCCTAGACACAGGAGATGGGTGGAGAACTTGCAGTCATCCACAGAACACAAACAGATAGTGCAAGAGAAATTGGACAAACAAGTAAGGGAGGGGAGAATGGCGGGGCCGTTCAAGGACTGGCCCATAGATGAGTTGATCGTTTCCCCCATCGGGGTGGTTCCGAAGAAGGAGCCAGGGCAATTCAGGCTGATCCAGCACTTATCATGGCCAGAGGGGAGTTCAGTCAATGATTTTATCGGCGAAAGTGAGGCCACAGTGTCATGTTCATCGGTCGACGTGGCCACCTATGCAAAATACGACATAAAATCAGTTTTCCGTTTGCTTCTGTCCATCCAGATGACTGGGATCTTCTGGGTATCCATTTCGACTGAAAATGGTACGTGGACAAAGCATTGCCGATGGGATGCTCTATGTCATGTGCATTATATGAGTGTTTCAGTAAATTCTTACAGTGGCTGTTTTCACGGCGCACAGGGCACCAGTTGGTGACGCATCATCTGGACGATTTTTTCTTTGTGGGCTCCCCTGGCTCCGTGGAATGCCAAGAAGCACTGGAAATTTTCCAAGAGCTGATGGGGGAGCTTGGGGTGCCTTTGGCACCGGAAAAGACAATGGACCCCAGCACGGCACTGTCTTTTTTAGGAATTAAGATTGACTCTGGGGCAATGCGGGCGCGCTTGCCAGAGGATAAGAAAAAGACAATGCTCGACCTGCTAAGGGACATGTTAGCATGTGACAAAGTGAAGGTTAAGGAGATACAGGTCCTGTTGAGTCATCTCAACTTCACGTGCAGAGTAGTGAGGGCAGGGTGGGCTTTCTGTAGGAGATTGGGGCGGGCACTGTCGGGACAACATTTACCTCACCATCACGTGCGGCTCTCCGCCGATGTGAAGAAGGATTTGAGGATGTGGAAAGTGTTTTTGCAGTCCTTCAACAGGACTCTGCTTGCAAGAGAGGAAGACTTAATTTGGGACAAACAAATATTTTCGGATGCAACAGGCAGCACAGGTTTTGGCTTGTTCTGGCAGGGGAGGTGGTGCACAGAACAATGGCCGTTGCACTGGAGGGACGGGGGCAGGAGCATAGAGTTTCTAGAGTTCTTTCCTTTGGTGGTAGCAGTGACACTGTGGGGGGAACAACTGGCACACAAGAAGGTTCTTTTCCGGGTGGATAACATGGCGGTAGTAGAGATAGTGAATCACCAGTCGGCAAGGGATGAGCAGGTTTTGAAGTTGTTGAGAGTCTTTGTTCTGGGCTGTTTGCGACACAACATAGCTTTCAGGGCATTATATGTCCCGGGTGTGGCCAATGACATAGCAGATGCCTTGTCTCATTCACAGTGGGGGAGATTCTGTGGGCTAGCCAAGGACTAGGCCTGGGCGGTAAATTCCGTTCCACTCGCAGAATTTGCGGAATTTGGGTAATTTAATGAACGCCTGTTTAAAGTTGTTTGGAAAGGCAAAGGGGGCATGGAAAGAGCTGGTCCCTTGTTTAAAAGGTTTGATGGTGGGCGGTAAGTGCCCTGACATACTAGTGTTACACTTAGGGGAGAATGACCTGTGTAAAGAAAAGGGTGTTGTCTTGATGCGGAGCATGAAAAGAGATTTGGCATTGATTAAGGAACAGTGGGCAAGTTGTTTTGTCTTAAGGACTGAGGGGCATATCTACAAGGGCTTTATCTCCGTTTTTCTGGCTTTAAAAGCCAGAAAAGCGGAGATAAAACTATCGCCCTATCAACAAGAGGGTGCTAACATGCATAATCGCATGTTAGCACTCCTTTCTCGACGCCCCCTTTGCATCTCTAATGAGATGCAAAGTGGGCGTCACTAGCGTACCCGGATGGACTGCCTTGCAGATATCGCTGATGTTCACATCGCGATATTTACAAGGCAGCCCATAGGATTTTAGCAGACGTTAGATTTTGTCGAAAACGGCCGTTTTCGCCAAAATCTAACGTCTGCTAAAATCCTGACTTGCCTATGTTAGACATAGGGGGTGGATTATGCTGATACGACCACAGGGTCGTACCAGCGATGTTCCCTGCAAAACGGCGATAACCTTGCTATCTCTGGAATTTTTATCACCCTGGGGAAACGCGTTGTTAATAACGCGCTACCAGGGCGATAAATACCAGAGATAGCCTGCGTTAGGGAATTCGTCGCTCAGCACGGCCAGCGATAATTATCGCTGGCCTTGATAATATGCCCCTGAGTTTGTACCTTGTAGAGTGTGGCGGGGAGCAGTCAACCCAGATGCAGTGGACAGGACCAGATGGAAATTGAATACCGAAATGGAACGTTTTTGTAGAGGTTTGGAGTTTGGCAGGATTTGCCATACAGAAGTTCGTTTTGATGCGGTTGAATTTTTTAGGGGAGATGGTGTACACCTTTCAAGGATGGGAATGGATCTATATCTTCTGGAGGTCAGGGAGGTTTTGGCCAGGACGTTAAATGTGGAGAGGCATACGGGCGGAAGGCTATTGGTGTGAACCAAAAAGGGTTAGTTGTAACCCTGCACCCCTTTTTTCTGGGTTGCGGGGTTTGAAAAGTTGGCCAGGGTTGACAGAAGTTTTTGGTTAGCGTTGGAAGTTGGGAACATGGGCAGGGAAAGGGTAGGCAGGTAGTTTAAGGTTCAGTTGTAGACGTTTTGTTAGTTACAGTTTCAGAAAGGCAGGTGTAGGGTGTTGGTTTAATAGAAGTGCATATTTTTAACTGCAATATATTGTAATGTTGTTAATATGTTAATGGCAGTGTGGGGGCATGTTTGAGGGGATCGTAGGTGCGGGGCGGGGACTGGGTCAGGGGTCAGATATCGGATGTATAGCGAGGTTTTAGTTTTGTAAGGCAGTTGCCAGATATGGTATTGTACTGTGCACCTGTTTCAATAAAGCGGCCTTTTTCACACACAAATTGTTCTCAGTCTTGTCTGCACCCCTCTCTCCCAATGGGTGTTTGGGGGCAGCCGAGCGTAGGAAGGTCTGCCCCCCGGGCAGATTGGGAGGGGTGGGCAGGCCAAGTGGCCGGCCATTTTGTATAACTGTGGGCTGCATAGGTTGTAGCCCAATAATAGCCCAAGTATAAGGGACAGCCGGTGGCGCCACCATTTTTGGTTTGGTGACCTGGTGGCTGGGAGCGGTTTGTAGCATAGAAAAATATTTACCCCCCCCGTTCCAAAGGGTTAATTGGATTGTATGGAGTGTCTCTGGGTGCAATGTTTTTTGTACGGCTAGCTTTAATTGGGACAGGTGGGCAAAGGTTTTGTTAAGTGTATTGTCGCTTGGAACAGGTGTGTGGCGGGGTTTGAAAAGTTGTCCAGGGTTGGCAGAAGTTTTTGGTTAGCGTTGGAAGTTGGGAAAATGGGCAGAGAAAGGGTAGGCAGGTAGTTTAAGGTTCAGTTGTAGACGTTTTGTTAGTTACAGTTTCAGAAAGGCAGGTATAGGATGTTGGTTTAATAGAAGTGCATAATTTTAACTGCAATACATTGTAATGTTGTTAATATGTTAATGGCAGGGTGGGGGCATGTTTGAGGGGATCGTAGGGGCGGGGGCAGGGTCAGGGTCAGGGGTCAGATATCAGATGTATAGTGAGGTTTCAGTTTTGTAAGGCAGTTGCCAGGTATGGTATTGTAATGTGCACCTGTTTCAATAAAGCAGCCTTTTTCATACACAAATTGGTCTCAGTCTGGTCTGCCCCCCTCTCTCCCAATTACAGAACAGGCAGTAAGAACATACATAAAATGCAATTTTTAAACCCAGTAGCTTGCCTGTTAATTAAATTGCTTTCTTGAAACAACTGCTAACTATCCCTGCTGTGTAAAACATAGAAAAGCACCTCCTGCCATTTTCAGTCGACCCTCTTCAAAAACCGGGACATGAACTAAATTTCTTGAAATCTGCCGGGACAGCTAGTGAAAAACTGGGACCGTCCTGGCAAATCCGGGACGCCTGGTAACCCTATATATATAACAAGTATAATAGTATTTTAAATATATTATTTGACAGTGTATATTCTTCCCTTGTTTTGGACGGTATTCCCGTCCACGATAGTCTTGACACAATATATTAGTCTTCCCTATTTTACGTATAGGAGCGCGATATTAAGGTAAATTATATATGTGACACAATAGTTATGACAGCGTCAGGAACTACAACCTCCAAAATAGGAAGTAAATAACGGTTTATCCCGCAGACTGATGGGAGCGAAGATAAAATGGTACACTAGTACCAATAAAAGATCACATATCTCTAAGCAGCATTACAGCAGGGGTGAGCCAACTAATACTACTGGTGTGAACCCCTCTGCTTTTACAATGATTGCTTGTTTGACTTACCTATATAGCTCGTCATTTGTACCAGATTACATATCAATAATACATTTTAACTTCAAAGATTGATATTATCAGCCTGCGCAGAAAAATTATGTCATTGTACTTTCAGGTATGTGTTAAACTGAAGATCGGTCTGGATAGATGGTTTCTGATTATGCACCAACCTTCTTTAAGACAACTGCAAAACGGAAAAATGATCAAGGCACAGCTGACAAAAAGAACACGAATTAACATTGTGCTTTTCCGCGGTAAAATGTTATGAGTTTTAATGGCAGATATTATACAAAGAAATATGCTAACACGAAACCATATGCGATCGTGCCAAAGGTGTGGCCTTTTTCATTTTCAAGCGTGTATATGGACATAAATAGCAATTTTATAATTGATCTGCCAGGATATTCAATCAATCAATCAATCATGTCACTTATAAAGCGCACTACATACCCGCGAGGGTCTCAAGGCGCTGGGGGAAGAGGGGGGTGGTGCTGCTACTGATCGAAGAGCCAGGTCTTGAGGAGTCTTCTGAAGGCCAGTAGGTCTTGGGTCTGTCGGAGGTTGGTGGGGAGGGTGTTCCAGGTCTTGGCGGCGAGGTGGGAGAAGGATCTGCCGCCGGCGGTCGTTTCCCGGATGCGGGGGACTGTGGCGAGGGCGAGGCTGGTCGAGCGGAGCTGGCGGGTGGGGGTGTAGAAGCTGAGTCGTCTGTTGAGGTAGGCTGGTCCGGAGTTGTGGAGTGCTTTGTGTGCGTGGGTGAGGAGCTTGAAGGTTATCCTCTTGTTGACAGGGAGCCAGTGCAGGTCTCTCAGGTGGGGTGTGATGTGGCTGCGTCGGGGGATGTCGAGGATAAGACGTGCAGAGGCGTTCTGGATGCATTGCAGCCGTCTCAGGAGCTTAGCCGTCGTTCCTGCGTAGAGGGCGTTTCCGTAGTCCAGCCTGCTGGTGACGAGGGCCTGGGTGACTGTTTTTCTTGTTTCGGTGGGGATCCACTTGAAGATCCTGCGGAGCATTCGGAGGATGTTGAAGTAGGATGAGGAAACGGCGTTGACCTGCTTAGTCATGAAGAGGGTGGGGTCGAGGATGACCCCTAGGTTGCGTACGTGGTCGGTGGGTGGCGGGGCTGTTCCCAGTGATGTTGGCCACCAGGAGTCATCCCAGGCTGAAGGGTTGGAACCAAGGATGAGGACCTCCGTCTTGTCCGAGTTCAGCTTCAGGCGGCTGGTCCTCATCCATTCGGCGACGGCCTTCATTCCTTCGTGGAGGTGGGCTTTGGCGGTGTGAGGGTCTTTGGTGAGGGAGAGGATCAGCTGGGTGTCGTCGGCATAGGAGATGATGTTGAGGTTCTGCTGTCGGGCGACGTGGGCGAGGGGTGCCATGTAGATGTTGAACAGCGTTGGGCTGAGGGAGGAGCCTTGGGGTACGCCGCAGATGATCTTGGTGGCCTTGGATCGGAAGGGGGCGAGGCGGACGCTTTGTGTTCTGCCGGAAAGGAAGGATGTGGTCCAGTCCAGGGCCTTCTCTTGGATCCCGGCGTCGTGAAGGCGTGTTCGTAGTGTGTGGTGGCAGACCGTGTCGAAGGCGGCTGATAGGTCCAGGAGGATGAGGGCTGCTGTTTCTCCGTTGTCTAGCAGGGTCCTGATGTCATCGGTGGCGGCGATGAGGGCGGTTTCGGTGCTGTGGTTGCTGCGGAAGCCGGACTGGGAAGGGTCCAGGATGTTGTTCTCCTCGAGGTAGCGGGTCAGTTGTTTGTTGACGATTTTCTCGGTGACCTTCGCGGGGAACGGGAGCAGAGAGATGGGTCGGAAGTTCTTGAGGTCCTTGGGGTCTGCCTTGGGTTTCTTGAGTAAGGCGGTGATCTCGGCGTTAGTGTTTGAGAAAATACCATATAATGGCTGAAAAAGTGTGCGCCTATTCTTAGTTCTGAGACTAATACTAATATTTGAAGTAGCAGCGATGGTAAATGAGATATTAAATGGTATAAAAATGCACACACACATTGATATAATTGGCTTTATCTTTTTTTTTTTTTTTTAAATTAGGGGTTGATTTATATGGCCTTACTGTTACCAATTTCTCTAAGCATGAGTTAGAGTTAGCTTCCTGATTCTCGTGCAATGTTTATTAAAATGTTACGGTTTAAACACGTTTAGCGTTGAAATAGCTGTGGATGCAAATGGAGAGTGAACAGTTCTTCAGAGGATGAGTTTTTTTATTACTGCCCTTGCAAATGTTGGCAGTTTAATTATTTTCAGAATATTTAAATCGGCATTTTGGAGAATTAAATCGATGCAGAAGAGCAATATTCTATTCTAGACGAAAATTTAAAATGTGCACACGTTTACACATGAAGTAGTTAACAAAAACAAAAAGTGCACGTACATTACGTAATACAAATTTACAATAGTTGGCAATTGGCGAATTACAGTGATGACAGTGATCAATAAAATGCTTACAAGACAGCACCCACTGTAGGAAGTATTGAAAATGCTTAAAGACCTGTGTTTTCATAAGTGGAAGTGGTCTTTCATAAATAGAAATCTGTGTGCATGTGTGGATGTGTATGAGAGAGCATCGACAAATGGTAAAGTTAGTCCTTAGATGGAATCATTGATTGATGAGTGAGTGCATGTATGGATGAGCAATGGAGAATATCCTGGATGGATGAATCCGTAATTTCCTTGGTGGATGAATGTATAAGATGAAATGTAAATAGGATGAATGGAGGGATTAACAGTACCTGTTCTTGGGGAGTGGTTTGACATTAACAGTAACTCGAAGGGGCTCTTAATCCTACACCGATTAAATCTTTTTTTCCATCCAGAATTCTATTTGCTTGTAATTGGTGTTGGTATGTAACTTCTATTGCATGTGACTTGGTGGCCACAATAAGGCAAAGAGAGCCAAAAAGATGCTAGCGACAGGAAACTGTGAGCTTTCTGGATTGTAGGGTTCTAGAGCATTTAGAGTTACTTGGCCATAATTGTGACAACTGGGGTCTTTCACGTCTGTTATTTAGCGTCCTTCTATTGCAGACCGCCAAACAGAGGGCCAAGTGCCCACAGGGCTGAAACTGGGAGGTGTTGTAGGCTATAAACACAAAGCTCAGCATTGCAATATATAACATTCAATAAATCAGCGTTCAGTCAGTGTTCGTTCTTTTCAAAAGTATAATATTCTAATACACACAACATTAAATCATACATCATATAATTTATAGGGTGCATAAAAAAATGCTGATAACGAGAACATGGGGGATGGTAAAACCAATGGAAAACCCGCCTAAAGGGTCTCATATATCTAGAGTGCATGCACACGAATGCAATTCCACATAAGTCAATTAAACCTTTAAATGCAGACAAGAATACCGATGCATTGCTCTATTAAGAGACCCATCTATTTGCAAAGATAAGGTGGGAAGAAAGACCAATTGCAAAGGGGAAAAGTAGTGCCACCATTATACATTCATCTGTTTCTCATTATAGAAAGAAGACTGCAAGGATATTAAAAAACACAATATTTCTGAGATCTTGAGGTACTTTTACTGGTTTATGTGCCAGCAGACCCTAACCGCCAAAACCACAATAACTCAAAAGAAGCCATTAGCAAATTATTGGGTAAGCAGTTATAAAAGGTCAGGCAGTAGACCTGACCTTTTTAACTGCTTGCCCAATAATTTGCTTTGACACATCGTATGCCTCATACATTCAGCATTTAAATATGAGTACTTTAAGATCAATGAACGTTTCAAGATTTTACCACAATGATGAACATATTTTGCCTTTCCCTGTAAAAAAAAATCACGCTTGCTAGCTTTGACACACTCTTTTGATAATCAATTTTATTTAGTTTTAGTGACAGGAAAAATACAGCACTAGTCAATTCATCTCAAGCATGATACATTGATTTTCAGTCGCGGTTAGCTGTATACAATACACACTGTGGTCTGCACCAATCTGAAATATCTCACACAATAAGAAAATCCCACTACACTCCCTGACCCAACTGTTTACCCCACCCGACCATGCTTGACTGGACACCATCTGGCTTAATACAGTGGCTTCTCTTGTGCCGCGCACCAGTATATGCCCTTGCCCCATTTGACTACACTAGGTGGGGGAGGGTTTTTCCATGCAGCGGCGATGTCCCATTTGGCCACCATGATGGCTGTACCCAAGAAGAGCTTGTCCGCCCGGGACCCGTCTAAGCCGTCCATAACTCCCAGGAGCAAGTTCAAGGGACTACTTGGCACCTCCCAGCCCAGAACGTCAGTTAGCTCGGATATCAGTGTCTCCCAATATGGGGTGAGATGAGGACATACCCATACCATGTGAAAGAAGTCTGCCGGTTCTGACCCACAGCGCGTGCAGGACGGGGTGGCCAGTAGACCCGCCTGGTTGAGGCGACTTGGGGTGAGATATGCACAGTGGAGATAGTACAGTTGGACCATATGGAGCCTGGCTGAAATTGTGATGATTTTAGGAGCCATCAGGGCATCTCGCCAGTCCTCGTTCTCCAACAGGCCCAACCATGCCTCTCATCGGTGTCTAAGAGAGTCAAGTGTGATTGGACTGTTGTTGGTCAGTGACCAGTAGATCCTCGATACCCCACCCTTCCCCAAATTACCCATCATGATTTGGGCCTCCAAGGGACTGAATTCTGGAAGTGAAGTGACTGCTGGGATGTGCGAGGTGAGAGCGTGGCAAAGCTGCAGGTACTTGTAAAATTGGGACGGATGGAGGGAGTAGATGGTCTGCAGGTCCTGGAAAGAGCGTATATGGTCCCCCTTTCATATGTCCCCCAGCTGTGTTATACCAATGAGATCCCATTTCTTGAAGCCTTCCAATGCCCCCACCTCCCTGAGCCTAGCGCCATGCCAGAGGGGTGTCTGCTGCATGAGTTTGGTGTCCCAACATGTGTGGCGCAAGGCGGAGCACCAGGCCAGTAAGACCGCCTGAGTCACACTTTGTAGTGTAGTAGGTATCTGGCCCCGTATAGCATTGCCTGGATCCGGAACAGCCCCAGCCCCTCCAACTCAACCCCATGGGCCAGGTCAGACCATCCACCGTTGAACCAGTCGTGCAGGACTAATAGACGAGTTGCCAGGTAGTACTGGTAGAGGTTGGTCATACCCAGTCCTCCATCAAAATGCGGTATTTGGCAGAGGGCTAGGGCCATTCGGGGTCTTGAGTTTCATCAAAGGAACATTGTGGCAAGACTGGCAGATATTTGAACCAACTTCGCGGGAGATGGAACTGGATGATATAGAGGAAGAGAGAAGAATCATCATTGTCACATCCCATTTCTCAGCCAAATGCTATTAGTTCATCGATCAGTCACCCCCACGCCCTTGCTTCGTCCAATCTGCCTATGCCCCATCTTGCCTCTATTAAAAGGATCCTCTCTTCCGCGCTTGCCCATTTTTCAAACTCCCTCTTCCATGTTCCCACCCTCAGCCCTCCAGTTGACTTCCAGTTCCTGGTGATTTCCCGTTTGGCCAAGACAAATGCAAGGTCTTGGAATTTCCCTGTCATTTTTGTCTTGGCTGTGTGTGGGAACCAAACTAGTAAACAGTGGCCTGGGGTATGTGGGATCTATTTTTCTGTGATAGCTTCTACTATGTGGATTACCTTCTCCAAGAATGCGCTCAGTGTGGGGCAGTCCCAGAACATATGTAGTACGTGCGCTTCCCTTTTCCCACACCTGGGGCAGGCTGCTTTTTCCACTTGAAAATATCTTCTGATTCGTGCCGGAGTGAGATATGCCCTGTGTAGGACGTAGTAGTTTATTAATTTGACCCGCGCATTCCTAGTCACCTTCGGCATCCTCTCTACTATAGTCTCCCAGACTACCTCCGGGATCGGATTTCCCAAGTCCTCCTCCCATTGCAATCATAGTCGCTCCAGTGGTTTCTGAATGTCGCGGCATATTGCTCTGTATAAACAGGAGACCGTTATCTGCTGATAGAGCGACATATCGGATGCAGACCAGCACCAGGGGTTCCACAGACCCTGCCCCCAGTGCTTCCTCATTCCCAATGTGAGGGCTCTGTGCAGTATGAAGTGGCCTCAAGCAGTTCATACTCCACCTGAACTTCTTCAAAGGAGAGCAACTCAGACTCCCGCGAGAGATATCCTACCATCCTCACTCCTGCATCCTCCCAAGCCTCTAGGCCTGTCCAGTCCCCCCCATGCGAAAGGTGTCAGAGCAATGCTATGGGCAGGTCAGGAGAGTAGGGGGTTCTACAATCAACACGTTGTAGATATCTAGTCCAGCATCTAAATATCACCTTAGTTTCAGTTGTGTCTCCCATAGTCCTCCATTGTACACGCATCAGTATCTTCGCTAGCACCAAAGTTGCTGGTGAAATTGGTGTTATGCCCTATCTGGGTTCCTCCTAGCTGCCAGCCACTGAATCAACCAGTTAAGTTGTGCTGCAAGGTAATACGTTTTGAGGTCCGGGACTGCAAACCCGCCAGTCGCTGTGGAATGCTGCATTGTGGTCAGCGCCACCCTTCTGCAGCCCGTTCCCCATATAAACGATGTGATCAGCGAGTCCAGGTCCCTAAACATCGTGCGTGGGATCCATACTGGTAGGGCCCCAAAGAAGTACAGTAAACGACGCAGGGCCACCATCTTAAGGAGGGCAACTCTACCTGCCACCGACAGCGGCAGGGACTTCCAAAAGTCCATGGAGGAACGGAGAGAGAGTATCGCTCTGCCCCGTTGCCCTCCAGGAGCTCAGTGGATCCATGATATACTTTCACTCCTAGATACGCCAAGCAGCTGGGTTCCCACTGCATATTGTCCAACACAGTTGGTGGAGGTCTATTAGGGGTCATGGGGAACAATCTCGATTTCTGGCAGTTGACCTTTAGGCCAGAGAGGCTGCCAAAGTGCTCCAGCATGGTCTGAGCCCCTTTCAAATTCTCTGCTGTGTCGCAAAGGAATATCAGGAGGTCATCAGCGTACAGGGCTATATGATGTTGTGTCTCTTTCACCACCAGCCCCCTGTAGTCCCGTCCGGTTCTCACTCGGCAGGCCAGCGGCTCCATGGCCAGGGCAAACAGCACCAGAGATGGGGGGCACCCCTATCGCGTGCCCCGCCCCACCGCCTGACTCTGGGAGACGACCCTTCCTGTGCGCAATCTTGCTGTCGCGTTTGCATATAGTAATTGCACTCATGCTGAGAAGCCACCTTCTAGTCCCAGCGCATTCAGCACCTTGTAGCGGAAGGGCCATTCCAGGCTATCAAAGGCCTTCTCAATGTCCACTGCGAACACCGCCGCTGTGGTTCTACCATAGTCCTCTATATCCATAATGGCTGGGAGCCGTCATATGTTAATTGCTGTGTTTGGCCCTGGGATAAATCCGACCTGATCCGGATGGGCCAGCTTTGGCATATGTGGTAACAGTCGGGTCGCCAAGATCTTGCTTAATATTTTGTAATCCACGTTCAGCATGGAAAGTGGCTTATAAGCCGTGCGATCGTGCGCCGGCTTTCTGGGTTTCAGAACCTGGACAATGACTGCCTCCTTGGTGCTTTCCGGTAACGTCCCTACTTTCCGAGCCGCAGAATACAGTGAGACCAGTCTAGGGGGCAGTTCCCCCACGTACATCGCATAAAACTCTGCCGGCAGGCCATCAGTGCCAGGGGTCTTGTTATGCGCCATATGCTTGATGGACACCCGTATTTCCTGCAGGGCAATGTCTGACCCCAGTGCTTCTGTCTCTTCCGGCTCTAGGCGTGACAACTGCAGCCCTTCCAAGTATCCTCGGGCTGCAGTCCTATCACAAGTTACTGAACCTCAGTATAGCCCGGCATAATTAATATTGTGCAAAAATGTAATTGATCTTCTCTTGCGTGTAGTGTCTTTTGCCCTCGCTATCATCCATCTCCACTACAGGGGAGCCATTGCCGATAGGAGTAGCTAACCATGCCAAGTGGGACCCAGATTTATCCCTCTCTGCATGCATACGGTCCAGGTATTTGTTTATAATTGAAGCACCTAAGTCTTTTAGTCAGTCGCGCTACTTCCTCCCTAGCTTCTTGTACTCCCTGTTGCAACTCTGGGTTCCCTGGCTGCCTCCGTTCTAGCTCTCTAAGGGTGTTTTCAGCCTCCCCAACCTCTAGGAGGAGCGTGCGTCTGATCCCGGTATTTTCCACTATGCATTGGCCCCGCAGGACCACCTTAAAGGCGTCCCACTCCGGCATTGGGGAGGAGGCTGCCCCTGCATTATCGCTGAAGTATTGAGTGATCTTCTCCCGAATCCCTTCTCTAAACACTGATCCTCTAGTGCATCAGGGCAGAGTCTCCAGGTAGGAATTGCGGGCCTGGAATTTGTCCACTGCAGGCCAAGCATGACTGGGTTATGATCCGATATTGTTTGGGATAGATACTTAGTCGTGCGCACTAATCGTTGTATATCTGCAGTGCATAAACAGGTGTCTAACTGCACATGGAGGTGGTGCTTGCCCGAGAAGTAGGAATAGTCACAGTCGTAGGGATGCAGCGTTCTCCAGGAATCTAGTAGCCCCCAGTGGTGCTGCCAGTCCCAAAATGCTCGTACAGCGCGCGTTGTCAGAGAGTTTCGCAGTGGGGGATCGGGATCTGTCCAGGTGCACGTCAGCTACACTGTTAAAGTCACCACAGATTGTTTGCACAGCACCTAGAACTTTGGTACTGGTGAACCGGTGAAGCAGAGCAGCCTGGGGGGACTGCAACTCCCGATAGTCAACGCAGCTTGGTTGACGACATCTCCGCGCCAGGAGGCGCTTTTAAAAACCCGCCGGTTATCCCGCAGCCCGGGCCGCGCAAGGGCGGGCCCATCAGCGACCTCAAGAGGCAGGGCAGGGCCACCCCCTGGTTGTTCACAAAGGGGTCCTGAGAAACCACCACTGACATAGTTGTGTATCAGCTGGAGTGTGGGCTGTGAGGTGGACTCTAAAACCAGCCAAGTAAAGCCGTCATCTGGAATCTGGCAAAGTCAACAGCAGACTGCAGGTACCTCCATCTATTTTTACTTCCGTGATCTTCCTAGCTCCCCCGCACTAACTAATTGCTAAATAGTTGGGACTTGATGATGCCTATACTATACTGGGGTGAAGAGCTTGATTAATACCCTACTATTCTCCTGAAGGCAGAAAAATTACAGCTCTGGGCTCGAATATATATTTTGGTGGACAAACAACCAGAGTAGTGCCTTCTTGTGTTAGTGTTCAGCCTTGGTTTAATATAAATAGATTAATCCTACTTTCTTCTTCGTCACAAGGACTGGCTTGTTGGAAGCCTGAACAAAACTAATGGAATAGACCACATTTATTGTGGTATCTGAACATTTATAATTGCAATAGATTGTCTACGAATTATATGATCGGCATATGGTTTGAAAAAAAGATTTCTTCTGTCCTGTACATATATTGGTGATCGTAATCGGGGTTACTAAAAACTAAATATGGGGAAAAGGACATTAAAATCTGATCAAGGAAAGTCCACCTACCTGGACCGGGTACAGACACATACACAGACCTCACTATTAAAGTTTATTACAGGAGCTATGGGCGCAATAGAAAAACAGATTACTAACGTTGAAGAGTCTCTTTTAGTATGTGGGGAACAGAACCCGACGTCCTTAGCTACAGCACATTGTCTAGACAGTGGTATGGTTAGACAGACTGAGATAGAAGCAAACGGGTGTATCCAGAATATATCCGATACCATTAACACCTCTAGATCGGACTCGCCACTCCCGGCTAGACGGACAAAAAAGCTCTGCATGTGTACAACAACTAATGCACAAAATAAAGAGATTACAAGTAGTAAAAGGTCTAAGCCTCAATGCAAAAATGCTAAAAAAGTAATAATAGATGCCCCTGCCCAGTCTAAGAAGGCCAGTGATCTAAACAATGGGAAACTGGAAACATTGTGTGTAGCTGTTAAATCCCTTGAGTTATTTATGAAAAACAGCATAGAGAGTATTACTACTCGATTAACTGAGATCGAAGCTAAATGTGCGATCTGTCTGGATAAATTGAACTCTCGAGTAACAAATGAGCCCTCGAGGAACAAGATGGCTAATAGTAATGCAAATGAACTACATCTAGAGAGGCAATTAAATAACGCATGTACATATAGCCCACAATGTTCTAACCTGCGGGACCAAACAAGCAAATCAGAGAAAGCAGGGACCCATACAGATATACCTCAACCACTGTATAATAATCCAATTCTTGTAGTTGCTCCGCCGCTGCACCCAACCGAATTTTTGGATCTCCCACCTGCTGCCACCCCTTATGTTATAATTCTAACAAATGTCCCGCCTTTAAATTATAAGACCACCGAATCGTGGACTTCGCTTAAAAATAAGTCCCTAAACTGGTTGGGGGTGAGATCGGGGCTAACTGAACATCTATTCTCTGTCCTTTAAAACGCTGAAACTTGTGGAGACCGTATTAAATAGAACTAGGCCAACTAGTACTTAGACTCGATATCTGCACTCCCCCTTGGTTATTTCTACCAACCAGGTATACGCGAGTCCATTCAACGGCCTACTCCACTAAGCATTCAAATACCTCCCATTTATCAGCCATATAGCGTTCCGATATCTAATAGATTTCAGGGCCTTGAAAATTTTGAGGATATAGATTGACCAACAGCAACGGGTCAAGAGGGAAAGGAGCAAAGCCAATTAGAGATAAATGTATCTAACTATTCAGGAGGTGGGAGGCAGGGAGATCCACCGCACTCGCCGGATAAACATATTGGATGACTATTTTGGAACGTGGCAGGGCTTAAAAATAAAATCAACAATCATGAATGGGTAGATTTTGTAAGGAGGTATGATTTTATATGTTTGCAGGAGACCTGGTTGACAGAACCTGTACATATAAATGGTTTTAGAACATTTTTCGTCCCTGCTGTTCCGGTGAGTCATGGCAGACCCAAAGGTGGTTTATGTATCTTTGTCTCGAATAGTCTGCCACCCCTTAAATCAGTTACAGGGCAAATCAACCCATATTATCAGGTGATTATGTGTGAAGGGTCAAGGTTGGCCAGGATGGCTGTGGTGAATTTGCATAATAATTTACAAAATGGAGAGATACAAGTAGTAAAAGGTCTAAGCCTCAATGCAAAAATGCTAAAAAAGTAATAATAGATGCCCCTGCCCAGTCTAAGAAGGCCAGTGATCTAAACAATGGGTAACTGGAAACATTGGGTGTAGCTGTTAAATCCCTTGAGTTATTTATGAAAAACAGCATAGAGAGTATTACTACTCGATTAACTGAGATCGAAGCTAAATGTGCGATCTGTCTGGATAAATTGAACTCTCGAGTAACAAATGAGCCCTCGACGAACAAGATGGCTAATAGTAATGCAAATGAACTACATCTAGAGAGGCAATTAAATAACGCATGTACATATAGCCCACAATGTTCTAACCTGCGGGACCAAACAAGCAAATCAGGGAAAGCAGGGACCCATACAGATATACCGCAACCACTGTATAATAATCCAATTCTTGTAGTTGCTCAGCCGCTGCACCCAACCGAGTTTTTGGATCTCCCACCTGCTGCCACCCCTTATGTTATAATTCTAACAAATGTCCCGCCTTTAAATTATAAGACCACCGAATCGTGGACTTCGCTTAAAAGTAAGTCCCTAAACTGGTTGGGGGGTGAGATCGGGGCTAACTGAACATCTATTCTCTGTCCTTTAAAATGCTGAAACTTGTGGAGACCGTATTAAATAGAACTAGGCCAACTAGTACTTAGACTCGATATCTGCACTCCCCCTTGGTTATTTCTACCAACCAGGTATACGCGAGTCCATTCAACGGCCTACTCCGCTAAGCATTAAAATACCTCCCATTTATCAGCCATATAGCGTTCCGATATCTAATAGATTTCAGGGCCTTGAAAATTTAGAGGATATATTTCAAACTCTGTTTTATTGAAATTTTTCTCAGAGAGTGCGACCATAGCATTACATAGGCAACATTAGTCGTAAATACATTCCACCCAGATAAACGGAACGCTCATGCAGGTTACATTTTCCCCACAAGGTCCGCGGCGAATGCACTTTAATATATAACACAGCTTCGTCTTAACATGTTGCTTTCATAACCATGTTTCTGAATACAATCTACCCTCCCCAAAAATTAACCTAAAAGGAATCTTAATTGTACCTAAAAAAAGAAACAAACAGAACTGTGATGTCATGGTGCGGATTAGAGAAATGTGAGCGCGAGGAGTGGGTTATCTGGGCCTCTACTCGGGTGCTCAACGCCCTCTTCAGAAAGCCCGTCCATATGGAACAATTAGATAAGGAACAAATGAAGGGCCCTAAGCCTTGGACTGCAAGCCGTCAAGGGAGCCCCTCCGACACGTAGCTGACCAGCGGAGACCAGATGTGATCAAAACCTTTCCTAGTGTCTTCAATTATATCAGTCATGCGCTCCAAAGCCAAAGCCCTCCACAGTCTCGCATGCCATTGAGTTAGGGAAGGGGCCTCTTGTTTTTTCCAAGCCGCAGCAACTGCCATTTTGGCTGCCCCCAAACAAAGCCACATCACTGATTTGTCACCCTGTGTCTGCCGCTTCAACGCTGGATCCCGGACCCCCAACAGAACTTGTTCCATGGAGGTGGGAATAGGATATCCTAAGATAAGCTTGATTTGGGACAGAATTTCTTTCCAGAAAGGTTTAATGGCAGGACAGTCCCACCATATATGTCTGAAATCGCCTAACATCCCACACCCCCTCCAACACCTGTCCGACGAACTAGGAAAAATCGTGTGAAGTTTCTGAGGGTACAAGTACCAATCGTACATGATTTTGTAGTGTGCTTCTCTGAGATACATTGAGCGGTTGAATTTCACTATATCCCTGCCCAGATGTTCCCAATGCTTATCCTCCAATGGAGTATCTACGAGAGCGACCCAAAAGCGTTTAAAACGTGGCGCCATTCTGGGACTCGTCGCTTGTATGAGAGCGTACAGATAGGAGATACATCCCTTGGAAGAGGACCCCGATTGAGCAAACCTCTCGATAGGGAGCAACTCCCTGGTGGCGGCCAGCCGCACCAGGGGCCGCTGCACCCAGTGTTTCAGCTGCAAGTAGTGGTATTATTCTTTGTCATTCAATGCAAATTGCTTCTTGCACTCTTGAAAAGAGATGAGTTCTCCTCTTTCAAACAAGTGAGAGATCATGAGGCAACCGCCCTCCCTCCAAGCCTCGAAGGGACCTTCTTGTAGTGCGGGGAAATGCAGCATTGAAATGTATAGGCGTATGAGGGAGGGAAAGGTCGTAAGGTGCAGTCTGTTAGTGAGGGTATCCCAGACTTTTAGTGTGGTGGACGTAGGCGTGCTTATGTAGGCATTGAGAGGTCTGTCTTGCTTTGGCTTCCATAGAAGATCCCAAATAGTACGCCCTGTTATCTGCCTGTCAATATGCAGCCAATGCTTCTCCGAAGCCCGCAGCAACCATTCCGTAATTACCCGCATTTGCGCCGCTCGATAATAGGACTGAAAGTCCGGTAGTGCCAGACCACCTTCTTTACGCGGTCTAGTAAGCAAATTATAGGGAAGCCGTGCCCTTTTCCCTTGCCAAATAAATGTGGTCAGCATATGCCACAGCTCCTAAATAGGCCTCCCTCCACTGGGATAGGCAAACCCTGAAAAAGATAGAGTAAGCGAGGGAGAACATTCATCTTAATGGCATTAATCCTGCCCAACCAGCTGATGTAAGCCCCTCTCCATTTTCCCAGATCCGTCTTTAGTTGTCTCAGAAGGGGGGGGGAAGTTAGCTTTGTATAGATCCCGTATTCGAGGGGTAAGCTTAACACCCAAGTAAGTGATCTCCTTGATGGTGCAGCGGAATGGTGACACCTCTTCCACCCCTCGCCAATCATCTTTAGGTATTGTTAGATTTAGTAGGAAGGATTTGGACCGGTTGATCTTGAATCCCGCCACCCTTTCAAACGCCTCTAGCTCTGCATGGATGGCCGGAAGAGAGACAAGAGGGTCCGACACTGGAAGAAGCACGTCATCGGCGAATAGCGATATCTTGTGGTCGTCCGTGCCAAAACGTATACCATGGATCTCTTGGTTTCCTCTGATCCTATGTGCCAGGGGTTCTATGCTCAAGGCAAAAGGAGGGGGACAAGGGGCAGCCTTGTCTCGTCCCGCGAGCCAGGCGAAAAGGGGAAGAAGCAACTCCGTTGACAAGGACCCGAGAGCTGGGGGAATGATAGTTAGCGTGAATCATCCCTATAAAAGTTTCGTTAAAGCCAAAGCGCTGAAGCACTTTAAATAAGAAGGGCCATTCCATGCGATCAAAGGCTTTCTCCGCATCAAGCGAGAGAAGCGCTGTTGGGATGTTTTTTTTGCGGGCCTTTTCAATGATATGGATGATGCGCCGCAAGTTATCATGGGTTTGACACCCCTTAATAAATCCGGACTGGTCTGGATCTATGAGACCAGGGAGGATGGATTCGAGACGAGTGGCCAGGATTTTAGAGTACATTTTTGCATCTAGGTGTAGAAGAGCCATCAGGCGGTAAGAAGAGCAAGCGGAGGGATCCTTACCAGGTTTAGGAAGCACTGCCACAATTGCTTCGCCCATGGAAGGAGTGACTTGTTGCGTAGAGGTGATGATGTTAAATAGTATTGTTAGGAAGGGAACGAGCTCCGGCGCAAAAGTACGATAGAAGTGGGCTGAGAAGCCATCCGGCCCTGGAGCCTTCTGGAGTTTAAGGGAGTTAATTGCCTTCTGTACCTCTTCAGCGGTTATGGGTTTCGCTAACTCTTCATTAGAGCAAGCCCCGACCTGAGGGAGGTCTATGGGGCTCAAGTACCCCGATGGGTCATGCGTCCCTGGAAGTTCTGAGGTGTAAAGAGTCCTATAAAAATTCTCAAAGGCCCATGCTTTCCCCTCCTCTGACCTGTGCTCTACACCCTTCTCATCCACTATTAGTTTGATATACTCTCTTTCCTGCTTGGCCCGGAGTTGGCGCGCCAACAAGGATCCCACTTTATTCCCGCCCTCATAACCCCTAGATTGTAGGCGTAGGATGGATTTCTCCGCCCTGTTGGTGTAGATGGCCTGCAGTTTCCCTTTTAGAGCCGTGACCTTCCGTAGTGCCGGAGCCGAGGGGCTATCCTTGTGGGCCTGCTCAGCAGCTGTTAATTCTCGTTCTAATTGAATGCGCTCTGCACATTGTTGAGAGCGTAAAGTAGTGGCCAGTTCGATGCACTTGCCTCGGACAACTGCCTTAAGAGCGTCCCAGGTAGTTGCATGAGAAGTAGCCTCAGGGTCGTTCAGCTCTAGAAATTCTTTAATGGCCCTTCTGAGGTCATCACGTAGAAGTCTATCCCTGCACAGAAAATTGGGGAAATACCATCGAGCATGTTTTGGACGCGGGTTTGGCCAGGTGATTGTCAACTCCAGAGCGGCGTGGTCCGATAGGCAGATCGGATGGAACTGAGTTTGCAGTACGGATGGGAGCAAGAACTGGCTCATGAAAATGTGATCGATACGGGAATATGTTCTATGTGAGTGAGAGAAGAACGAGTAGTCTCGCGTCGTGGGGTTGGCATCCCTCCATACATCTACCAACCCCATGCGCTGAAGCTGTGAATTCAGCGCCTTTCCAAACACCCCTCCTGGAGCCCTGTGTGAGTGTGTCGTAGCCATACCCAGATCCCAGACTAGATTGAAATCCCCCAAGAGTAATATGTCCCCCTGGGCAAAGTTCTCCAGAGACATAAGGAAGGAGAGGATGAAATCTTGTTGACCTGTGTTGGGAGTGTACAGAACTGCGAACGTGCATTGGCGGCCTCTAAGGTCCCCCCGAACCATAAGGAACCTCCCGCTTTTGTCTGTTTTAGTGTCCTGGACGTAAAAGGGGACCCCTGCGTGAAACAACAATGCCACCCCGTTTTGTTTCGAGGAGTGTGAAGATCGAAATATGAGGGGATAAGCTCTATGGCGTAGCCGGGACTCGTCTGACTTTTTGAGGTGCGTCTCCTGCAGAGCTGCTATTTGGACATTGTGATCATGCAGGTACTTCCAGAAGCGTTGACGCTTGTTAGGGGAATTCAATCCCCGAGCGTTCCATGTAAGCACTCTAACCGCCATATGTACCTAGAAGGGGATGATGCCCTTTCGGCGTAGGATTTCTCTGAAAAAGCCCCAATTGACCCCCCTTCCCCCGCCCTCGCCCACAAACCATAGAAAAAGAAAGGAACCATGACATCTAACTGAAAAAACCCAAACAAATACTTAACATGAGTGCGTAGAGTCTCCCTCCTAGAGGGAAACCCCTGTACCAGAATACACTCGAGGAACATGACCATTACCATTCCCCCAGCCCTTATCATAGCAAAGATCAAGGCATATGTTGCATTAAGAAAGAAAAAGAGAACCCCCTTTCCCCAACAGAAGAACAAGTAACGCTGGATTTCAAACCCTTGCAGCGGATGGGTTTATCAAAATACCCCAAATGCAACTCAAACGGTTAGCTGTGTACCAGACCTCGGCCGTCATCACCCTTCACCATGAGCCCCCCCCACCACAGTGTGGATAATACTGTCCCCCCGACCTGCTACTGCCGATACAGTGTTCTCTCATGGTGTCCATGTCAAGCGCTGGGATCAGAGCATCACGTAGCGCCTGGGCACCCCGGCCCCAACCAGGTACTGAAGATGCAAGTCCTCTGCCCCATCCAGCTCTCCAAATCTTCGGCAGGAGGATCCCTTTGGGTGGGAAGGAGGGGAAAGGGGTGTACCCCCACAGCTTTGCAGCGAGTTCAGGCAGAAAGACAACCGGGCGGTTGCATTTCTAACGATGCCTCAGTCTGGTGATTTCTTGTTTCTCCTGCCCATTTGACGCCATTGCCCCCATTGCGTCGATCAGGTTGACCCCTCCCGTTCGGGTCCGGTAAGGAAGAGGAGAGTTCCACACCTAGCAGATCGGCTGCCTCCGAAAGTTCCACAAAGTGGTGCTGTTTGTTATTCCATTGGAAAGAGATCCCAAAGGGGTATGTCCATCTGTACCTAACTTTCTTCTCCCGCAGATGTTCGGTGATTGGGCGGAACTGTTGGCGTCTCATGAGAGTGGCCTGCGCTACATCTTGATAAAGCGAGCATGTGGCATTTTGGAAGGTGAGCGTGTCGGTGACCCTTGCCCTCTGCAAGACCATCTCCTTGACCTTGAAAGAACTGAACTTTGCCAGGCCATCTCTTGGGCGTCGACCTTCCCCGGCAGGCGCGGGCCAACTCTATGCACTCTCTCCAACTGGACTTCAGGGCCGTCTTCTCCTAGGGCTGAGGAGAAGAGTCCCACCATGAATGCTTCCAGATCCGGGCCTTCGCAATCCTCCACCAGGCCTCGGACTCTTATGTTGTCGCGGCGAGAGCGATTTTCCAAATCTTCGCACTTAAGTAGTGAATCACGGAGTTGGCCACGCAAGTCAGCGGTTCCTTCTTCTAGGATCTTAATCTTGTCGGACACCTCCCGTTGTTGCACCTCAAGATCGAGGGTACGCGTGCCCACTGAGTCAACATCTGTTTGAACAGCCACCAGTTTCTCTCGTACCTCAGCACGGAAAGTTTCGAAGGAGGCCTCCATCTCAGCCTTGATATCCGCTCGTAGCTCTGATTGCAGCTCCTGTTTGAACTCGCGAAGAGAGGACATGAGGTCGTCTCGGGTCAGCGCCATATTCGCCGGTCTTGACGTCGCCTCGTCCTCTACCGCCCCCGCTCCGCCCGACGTGAAGTAGTTGGAGACCTTATTATTGGGGGTCTTTTTGGGTGGCATATGTGGACCCTCCACTCGGTCAGCTCTCGGTCGCCTCTTCAAATGCGTGGAACCAGTGCGCCTCTGTTATCTTCATGTGGGGACCCCTTCGCTTACCCTGCCATCTCAAATGTGTGGGACCTGAGCGCCCTTGATATCCGCCAGTGGGGCCCCCGTCGCTCACTCCTCCACTCCCGGGACCACACTGCTCTTCTCTTCCAGACGCCCAGCCAGTTCAGGCTCATCCGCCCCACCCGGCAGCCAGCGAGAGACAACCAGCTCAATGATGGTGCCAATCAGCCTCCGCCTTGGCACACTCCCGTGATTCTCCCTACGGGGCAGGTATCTTCCCCTTTCAGGCACCACGTGGGGGCTACAAGCCTGTAAATGGAGATTCCTTGGCAGCCATGTTGGGGTCAGGCACCGCTCTGCTGTGCTTCCTCAGTGCGGGACTCCAGCCCTCCAGCACCCTGCCGATAAGCTCCTCACCCCTGCGCTTGACCCATTATTGCTTAAGCCCTAAAAGGAGAGAGGCATGCTGCTCTTCCGCAAACACCCTCAGGGCCCCTGCAACAACAGAGGGGGTCGACGACTCACTCAGCGTGTAGCAGGGCCGCTTTCACCTGCTTCAGCAATGCTCGTCAGTGAGGTGATCTCGGGCCGGAGGGGCACTTCATCCCTATTCTGAGGGATCTTCACAGGCAGGGCCAGCTGATCTGGGCGCTCGTATGTCCTTCGCCGCATCTGCCCGCCATTATGACGAGCGCTGTGTCTGAGTCGGGTCGGTCCCGCGTACAGCCGCTGCCTGCCTTCGGGGACAGCAGGGGGGCCGATATACTCGGTCGCGCCCCCCCCGCGAGTGCCGGTGACAAGAACCTCCGGGGCAAATCCGCGGCAAGGAGATGTGGGGAATCAGCAACCCCGCGCTCTCGGTCCCAGCGCCCGGGCGCCTGCCATTTTCTCTCCGGCGCCGCTGCGCCGCCTTCTCTGCTCCGGGTCTCCTCTGCGCTCACACCGGGACCTCAAACGCACCGAAGCAACCCCCCGTGGTCAGCGCCACCTCAGCATCGCGGATCCGTGATTGCGAAGCCGGTAAGGTGCCTTGATGCCACCAATTCAGCAGGGCCTGGGAAGGAGCCGATCGGAATCACGTCCGATCGGCCATGTTGTTTGGCCACGCCCCCGATTTAGAGGATATAGATTGACCAACAGCAACGGGTCAAGAGGGAATGAGCAAAGCCAATTAGAGATAAATGTATCTAACTATTCAGGAGGTGGGAGGCAGGCAGATCCACCGCACTCGCCGGATAAACATATTGGATTACTATTTTGGAACGTGGCAGGGCTTAAAAATAAAATCAACAATCATGAATGGGTAGATTTTGTAAGGAGGTATGATTTTATATGTTTGCAGGAGACCTGGTTGACAGAACCTGTACATATAAATGGTTTTAGAAAATTTTTCGTCCCTGCTGTTCCGGTGAGTCATGGCAGACCCAAAGGTGGTTTATGTATCTTTGTCTTGAATCGTCTGCCACCCCTTAAATCAGTTACAGGGCAAATCAACCCATATTATCAGGTGATTATGTGTGAAGGGTCAAGTTTGGCCAGGATGGCTGTGGTGAATTTGCATAATAATTTACAAAATGGAGAGATAGTGCCCCATTTAAACAACTTACATGAGTGCCTAGACAAACTGGCCAACACTAAAAAAAAGAGCTATCGATTGTGTGGGGAGGTGATTTTAACACTCAATTGTGCCGCGCTCAGGATGAGAAAATATGCGTCATGAACAGTTTAGACGGTGCATGTAAAACTCATTTCCCACGCAATAGTTTTGGTGAGAAGTTAAATAAATTGATTTATATGCTAGATTTTTCCTTCTGTAATGAATTGTCAGTACCATATGCACCCTTTAAATGTACTTTTAATGGATGTAGCAACCCTAGCACTATTGATTATGTTTAAGTTCGAATAATTTGATTCGTGAAGTCTTCCATTTTAAAACCCACTTCATTCCACTAAGCGACCATTATCCTCAATCTGCCCAAATAACAAAGTCAATATTAATCAAATATAATAAAGTCTCTGCATTGGCTCCCCGTGGTGACTTAGAGCTAGCCACTATTAATGGTTTTTCATTGCGATGGAGCAAGATTATTCCAGAGGACTTCCTTGGAAAATTAATTAAAGAAGCAAGGATAGATTTTGAGATATGCCTGGATGATAGTGCACAGCCGATAGATATCATTAACTCTTTCTTAGTCATAAGCAAATTGGTGAAAGAGAACTTGCAGTCGACAACAAAAACGAGAAAGATTAGAAATGTTTGGTTCGACACACACTGTAAAAAGTCAAACAAAAAACTTAAAGAAGACTTCATAGAAATCCAAGGAACACAAATGAGGTTAAGCAGTATAGATATGCCTACAGACAGGCTTTGCAAAATCAAAAAATAAGGCTAAGGGATGAGGCCTGGGATGCTCTGTGCGAAGCAAGTAGGTTAAACGACACTAACACATTCTGGAGGTTAGTAAACTCTGCCCCACTGAGCGAAGAATCTGGTCCTGGCATTCTGGTTGCAATCCCTGAGGATGATTGGATCAAGCATTTTTCTGCTATTTATGCCGCACAGTCCCTACCTGATCCCATTACCACTAATGATGGCAATACGGACACCGACCAGCCACGAATTATCGTCCCATTTTCCCAAGATGAGGTGATTGAGGCGATAACTTCAAGTAAAGGGTGCAAAGCACCTGGCCCTGATGCCATCCCGGTGGATATGTATAAAGCTAACATCCCATTGTGGGTGCCCATTTTAACAATCGTTTTAAAAGCCTGCTGCATGACAGCATTTCTCCCAACATGGGGGGATTCTATAATAGTTCCCATTTATAAAAAAGGAGATCGACACAACCCTGCCTGCTACAGACCGATCTCGCTGCTCGGCTCTCTAGTCAAAATAGTCGGTAGAATAATTTTAAATAGACTGCAAGAGTGGGCTGTTAGTAAGGGTGTGTTGACCGATTTACAATATGGGTTTCGTACTGGGGTGGGGACAATTGAAGAGAGCCTTAACTTGTCCATCCTCATAGGGAAATACACAAAAATAAAAGGCGGTAAGCTGTATTTGGGATTTGTCGATTTTTCTTCCGCCTTTGATTGTGTTAACCATTCTAAACTCTGGGCGTTTATGGGCGAGATGGGTGTGGATTTACAGATAATTTCCTTTTTAAGGGACCTATACTCAGGAGCCAAGGCTAGGATTGGATACGGAATTCACGGCGAATGCACTCAGTCGTTCAGCATAGGAAGGGGGGTAAGGCAGTGCTGTGTCCTGGCACCTTTCCTGTTTTCACTCTACATCTACAACATGGACACTGCCTTGGTACTGCAATCAAAAGATCTGGCACAGGTGGGACACCGCCCTGTGCCTGCCCTCCTCTATGCTGACGACGCCGTACTGATGGCGCGCACCCCAATCTCAATGCAGCGGGTACTTAACGACTTTGTAAAATACATGCAGGATCTCGACCTACATGCAAATCAGGCCAAGACTTTTATAATGCAGTGCGGGAGGAAAGCAGGCAGCTCCCGAGCAATGAGAATTAAGGACACTACTATTTAATACACAAATACTTTCTCATATCTTGGTGTGTTGTTCGACAAAGGAGGTTCTTGAAATCAAGCAATTAAAACCAAGGTCGTTACTTTTTAGAAGTGCCTGCATGGCCTTACGCCAATTTGCCTTGAGATTGGGTTCTAGCCCCCCTAAGGAAATGCTCATTATTTATAAGGCAAGGTGTGTTAGCAGAGCAATATACAGGGCAGGTATATAGGGACATGTGAATTGCACGCCGATACAAGTAGTGGAAAATGAATTTTTAAGATATATACTCGCTACCCCCAAATCCGCATCAACCTTTGTCTGTCACGCAGAGTTGGGATTATCGTTTCTGACAGATTTAATTAAGACTCAACCAATCCTGTTGTGACATAAAGTATGGACATTTGAGTATACTGTTTTAAACCAACTTGTTATTAAGGACTGCTTAAACTCTACTCACTATGCAAAAATTCCCTGGTTAAGGTATGTAGAGAGCTTTTGTAAGGACCTGGGCGATCCTGAATATTTTAATAACCCAGAAAGTCTAGGGAAACTGAACAGAAAAGATTTAAAAGCTGATTGCTTAGCACATTTGGAGAATAATAGGATGTCGGAAGAACTTTTAAAATCTTCTGTTCTAAACAACCAACTAATTTTAACCAGTTATGATATTCAATTATATCTCAGGCTGGTCCCACATCATAAGCATAGATATGTTTTAACACGTTTCAGGATGGACATTTTTCATCGCATGGTTACGTTTCCTGAGGTAAACGATTGGTCCCCCAACCTACCTAATTGCCCATGCGATAATGCTTCCACCACAGTCAACAATGCATGTTGTTCCTTTTTGCAAATTTTATAAAAATTGGAGGAAGCCTTATATATTAAGTTGTCTAAAGCATTTTGGGCCAGATGTATCAAGCAAAATTGCGTTCGCAAACGCCGAAATTCGCAGAATTTCTGCGTTCTCGAACGCAATTTTGCTTAGTGGTATGTATTAAGGCAAAACTGCCTTGCAAAATAAGGAATCGCAAAATTTGCGATTCCCTATTTTGCGATTGCATTTAAGGAATCGCAAATTGCGATTCCTTAAATCCAATGTAAGAAGCACCAAAAAAGTGCAATTTGGCCTTAAGGAATTGCAAATTACCACCAACTTCAAGTTGGTGGTAATATGCGATTTCTTTGAAAAATGCACTTATAGCATTTTTCAAAGTGCCATGTGGCGCACATACATGCCCTTAGGGCATGTATGTGCGCCACATGTGCACACATACATATTTCAGGGGTGCAACAGGGTGTCAAAAGAACACCCTGGCACCCTTGAAATTGCATTCTCAATTTGCGATTCTCTAATTGCGATTCTCTAATTGCGAATCGCAATTTGCAATTCGCAATTAAGGAATATTAAGGAATCACAATTATTATTGCGATTTCTACATACATAGCATTTTGCGATTCCTTAATAGCAATTCGCTAAAATTCGCTATTAAGGAATCGCAAATGCAATCCTTGATACATCTGCCCCTTAGATTTTTACTAATATCATCCGGCTTATCTTTTTCTGCAGTCCTTACCGACAATTGACATTTGTGTAAGAATGTCATCCTTTTTATGGAGTGTTTTTTATGCTAGGAAGTCTGTTTTGTCAATTTTATGACATGCTATTTATGGATGATCTATATGAATTTTAGCAAACAGGTGTTGGTATGGGTGAGCCTATCAGGATCGTATGGCGGGCCTAGTTTTTTAAGGTTTTTACCTTCCTGTAGGCTGCCACATGAGGATGTACCAAGAAATTTTTAATGAATGTAAAATACTTCCTTTACAGTATTGTTAACTATGTATGGAAAGGATTGTCACACAATTGAGGATTGATCTATGCGTATCTGTCATAGTGTTTTTGATAGCGTCCTATTTTATATTGTTATATTTGCTGTATTGTGCTTTTATGGTCTAACATTTTTTGACCGAATAAAGATGATGAATACATTGTTAAAGTCTCCCGCCGTATCGTAAGGCTAGTCAAATACGGGGCCATACGGTGGGTGAAGTGGGTGAAGAAGGCAGGTTATTTAGTGTTAGGGATGTAGACACTTACTATATTTAGTTTGCGTCCTTCTAACCGTCCTCGTACCACCACATATCGGCCCGCTGGGTCTACTAGGGAGTCAATCAACTGAAATGGGACCCCTGCTTGTCTTCATATCAGGGTCCCTCATGCGTAAGCGGAGTACATGGTATAGAAAGCCTGACCTCTCCAACGACTCTGCAGCGCTAGTCCCTCTTTCTGCTTGAGGTGAATTTCCTGCAGAAGGGCTATTTTCACTCTTCTTCTCCTAAGATAGGACAATACTTTATACCTCTTTGCCATGGTGTGCATTCCCCTTATGTTCCATGTCATGCATTTATATGTCTGTGTGCCTGCCATCTGGTGTCTCAATAAAGGGTGTGCGCCAGCTCCCCTCTCCAGACCCCCCTGTTCGGTTAATAGTAGACTCCCCGCTATTCTGAAACAAATATAATAAGCGGTGCAACTCAAAATCCGCCAACATTTGTATCAACGAACAAGATCCCCAACTCCCATTCCCCGGGATAAGTAGGTGGTCACCTCCCATCCAAACTAGTACGTTGATTCTGCCAGCGGCTCGCTGACCGTTCAGTCGGACGGGATGGCCCAATGCCCCCCCAGCCCTTGGGGCCGCCAGCCAGCTCAGAGGAAACAAGCAATCCAATCGGGTCTGCCCCCTTAGTAATCACAGTACCTCTGCTCCATGGCATCTAATTCTGAATGTCTGTCGGTCCCCGCTTTCTTTTACCACTCCCAGTGGTCTCCTAGATGACGCCATCTGCTGTTTGTGGTGTCACCTTCGGAAGTTTGGTACACAAAGACTCGGATATACTTAATCCCTGCTTGGAGTTTGACTCTAGCATCGTTCCGCTACTCTCCAAAAGTGTTTTCTTCGTTACCTTTCTGCTTACTTATTAGTGCCACCACCTTCATCGCGCTGTGTCTCTCCATTTGCACCTCTTCTTGTGTGGGAACTAGCATATCTCTCTTGGCTATTCTGCTATGGGATCTGCCACTGCGCTTTCATAGTCTCCTTATCCCCCGAGGCGGGGCTTCGCCGCGGCAGCGCTCCAGCCAGTCCCAGGCCCCTTGCGAAGCATGGAAGAGCTCCATCCCCTCCGGTGTGGACACTCGCAGCCTGGCAGGATAGAGCATTGTGTACTTGTAGTCGAGCAGGCGGAGTTTCTGTTTCATACTCTGGAACGATCCTTACTGTTTCTGCACCTCTCTGGGAAAGTCTGGGAAGATTAGCACCACCACATTATCCACATGGAGATCTCCCTTTCGTCGTGTTTGCACCAGTATATGGTCTCTATCTCGGTAGTGTAGAAGCCTCGCCACCACCGCCCGGGGGGGGCTCCAGGCAAGGGTGGTCTTGCCGGTACTCTGTGGGCTCTTTCGAGTGCATAGAACGTCAACAATCCTTCTGGTGCCACCTCTGTGCGCAGCCATTTTTTGAGAAAGTTCACCATATTGGTGACTACCACCTTTTCAGGGAGTCTCACTACGCTAATGTTGTTCCTGCGGGACCTGTTTTCGGCATCTTCTGTCCACAGTTCTAGTGTACGTTCTTTAGTTTCTAGCATAGTGAGCTGGTTTTTAAATGTTGAGATCACCAGGGAAGTTTCCAACAGCTGGCGTTCATTTGCTGAGACTCGTTCCGCCAGTCGCTTAGGGTTATCTCTGAGAATGCCTAAATCCATGCCTGTGGAATCTATCTTCGTCTCCAGCCACTCGCTGGAGGGAGTTATTGCATGCAGAATGTCCTGCAGTGTTGGGTCCTGTGGGCGCTCAGCCTGGGAGAGAGGGTTCTCACTCCCCTCCTGTGAATTTTCAGTTGGAGATCCATCTTTTTTGCGCTTTTTTGTCACCTTCCCCATTGCTCGCAGTAGGACAGTACCGCCGTCTGCGTCACTGCCGCGCACCTTTCCTCTCTTCTCCCTGTCCCGGTGGCTCTTGTCCCTTAAGGGATCTCCCCTTCCTTTCTCAGGGACCTCCTAGTGATGGGTGTCAGGTTTCCCCATGCCTCTCAAAGTTGCTACCCCACATGGGGGGGTCTTCCGTCCAGTACTGCAATCAGGGTTTGCAGTAGTGGGTCTGGGTCTGGATTCAAGTAAGTCAGGCTATGGCACTCATGGTCCAATGCTCCTCCAACACTCTAATAACATGCAGGGTAGTTCGGAGTCTATGGCAATGCATTATGGGGGTTCGTCCTCGCTTCTCAGTAGCCAGGCCTCTCTGGGCCTTCACTTTACTTCTGGTATCCAGACATCCCTCACTCCTGTTCTGCAAGGGGATCACCATTGAGCCTCTGTCCTCCAACTGGCACACCTCTCCTTTGTCAGATCCTGCCCTCCCCTTATGATACCTACTTGCTGCTGCTCTGTTTATCTGAAGTGCACTGTCCGCTGTGCTTGCTTTACTTTTGTTTGTCCCCCCTCCAAGGGATTCTCTTCTAGGCGGGCCTTGCTATTAGGGTGGATGGTGGCAGGGCTCTCCTCTACTGTTGAAAGCCTGGTCCCGGCATAGGCCCACATCCAAGCCACTCTGTGTGAGGCTGCTACCCCCTGCTGTGTAGTGGGTATGTCCCTGCGCAGCCAGGCTGTCCGCAGAGCAGTACTGTCTAGGCCCCGCTCCCCTGTCGCCTCTATGCTGCGTTGTGGTTCCAGATCTCCGCGGCTGGTGGCCGCGCTACCCTCGCCATGCAGGTCTATCTTATCAGCCAAGAGGGTCGCGGCTACCAAGACAACCAACCCCGCACTTTGAGTGCTCCGCTCTACTCTCTTTTCCGCCCGCTCGTCACCTTCTGGGATCAGGCGGGTGCTTTCTGCCGCCTCTCATTTCTGGTGCTTCCACCTCCTTCCGCGCAGAGTGTCATTCACAGACATATTGCCAGCTCCCCTCAGTCGTGTGCTTGCTAAACTGGTCACCACTCATGGTCTGGTACAGACAGGGTCACTTCTCCTCTCTGGGCACTTGCCGGCCTCGCCGGTCTCAGGGGGTTGCCCGCGGCTCATCTCTCACTCCATTCCACAGGTCGTCGCCATCTTGGGAAACCCACGAGGCGGCGGTTGAGCTCCGCTTGTTACCTTCCGTCACCTCCTGCTCAGGTGTGTTGCAGTCTCCGATAAGGCCCTCTGCTCTGGGCTCATTTGGGAGCACCCCTAGGATCGGATTTTTATCTGAGGGGGGTCAGGATGGAGCTTGATGGCGGTTGGCCGGTCAGAGCTCTTGAGCAACGCTGCTCACTCCATGGGCATCAGGCCACGCCCCCTTGTGTCATCATTTTTATTAATGCAGTTCTCCCAACTATGGAGAGAGGTAGTGACTGCCAGATATTTAAAATGTTCTTGGCTTTAGCGAGTGTCGACACATAATAGACTTGAAAAAGTTGCGAAAAATCATGCGACACAAAATTGCCCAAATATTGGATTGGGGCAGACCTAGCAACCTGTATTCGCTAGACGGATGGCAGGACCTGATCGGGGGGTTGAACAATAAAATTTCTGACTTCGCATGATTAATCTCTTAGTCCCCTAAATCTGAAAGGGATCAGATTTTTTCAAAGGTTCTGGTAATATTTTGAGCATCTGCCACCAAATACAAATGCAAGGTCTCGAAGTCAAAAGGAGAACTTTAGACCAAACAAAATGCACATCTTGGGAATAGTTTATTGCATCCAAATATCATCATGTATTCTGGCTGTTTGACACATACATCATAGAGAAATATCAAAGGAAAGACCCTGTTGTTTCCTTCCCCACCAAGCAAGGAAGGCCAGTTCCCAGCAGGATACCAATGTTACAAAGTCTGTGTATATCTAAAACTCGGACGTCCTGCAAAAAGTAAGTAGTAAATGTTCTCTTTTATCAGCTTGTAAAGGTGTGCTTTTAATCTATGGCTTTTGGAGCATACGTTTTTGTGTTTGGGTGATTCAGCAAGGAATCTGTCAACAGGGTGTCCGCACACCCCATAATTAAGGACTGTGAGATGAATGAGAGACAAGGGAGTTAGTAGGATTACATTCCATTATACTTGGATGGCGGTAGTGGGGTTTTGGAAAGGGGCATTCAATGACTTACTCATTACACTTCATTCACTTCTACGATTACACTGCTATGACATCGCTTTGCAGCAATATTGACATGAAATCAAATTAAGGGTTTATTTAGATTAGAGGGGCTAATTTAGATTAGAGGAGGCAATCTACAGAAAATGTTGAAGTTCACAAGGGCAGTAGCACACACCAATTAGTTTAAAGGGTTGGTAAATATGCCAGCTAGAAACCTAGCCTGGATAGGAACACTTATGCAAAAGCATGCGCCCACTCATTATGAGCAATAGTCAATAGAATGAAGGAATTACCCTATTTTCCAAATCGTTGATGCATTTTTTCCTAAATCTCTTGCCACTATCAACCGCTCAAATCATCTGTTTGAGGCTGCAGTGTATTATGCGTCTTGTTTGTTGTAAGGTAGTAACAGAAAATTGTCTGATTAGGGCAAGAGGTGGTAAGAGACTGTCACGTGGGCGATGGGGACATTGTCGTCTTCACTAAGTTAGCATGAGCTCTGCAGCCATTACGCAGCTTTGCACATGTTACTACATGGCTTTCTTTTTGCAAAGACTTTGTTCTTACCTTTCACATGAGAACTGTCTGCTGTGGGCACTCTCTGCAAGTTCCTGGTATTTGGTCTGAACATTGTGAGCAAGGTCGATAAACAATGCCCCTTGTTATTCTGTTCTGGTCAGGCCCTAGCATCTAGGCAAAACATACCAATGCAGTTGTTGTTTGAAACTCGTACTTTGGTATTATGGGAATACATGCATAGGGAGCACACACTTGGAGAGGGACCATTCCAGTGAGAGGAGCGAGACAGCACCTATGATGTAGAACTACCATCAATAGTCTGAGGTATGAGGTCTGCAGTAAAAACCCAGAGATCTTCTAACCTATAATCATTCTGCTTCTTAGCAAGGGGAGGGAGGTTAGGCTCCATTGTCTTTTTATGATGATATCTCCGTTTATGATTTATGGACTAGCTGCTATGCTGACTGTATTTGTATTATGCATTTTCCTGCTTGTTGTGGCACGTATACTGCATGTTAAGACACGTTAGTTAAAATAAATATTTTAAACTGTTTTCGTGTCACTGTCAGATCTTATTGTGGACAGGTACAAGAGTGCGAGCGAAAGGGTGTGTCTTGCAACCACGAGTCCTGAGAGATTCGGGAGTGTTGTGTTCTGGGGTGTCTAATCACTTGTTTCTCTGTGAGTGAGTAGGAGAGCAAGTGAGACACTATAGCTAGTTGGTCCTGGGCTCATGGGTTCTAAGGTGGTAGGATGACTCAGTCCCTATGAACCAAGGTCCTATAATCCTACGCATAGTTCTGTTCTTGGGCAGAGTCCCTGCAACATGGTGCTGCCAACGTTTGGTCTGGTACTTATTCACAAGACCCCTGAGTAGCTCTTGTGCTTGTCCACAATACCCTCTCACCGGTTTCCGGAGACGTCCGTGGTGGGGGGCTTAGCCTCCTATATTTGTATATTTATAGGTTTTTCAAGCTTGAATTTTAAATGGTTTTTCTTGACCCGGAGTTGCGCTACCGTTTTCATTGTTTCTTTCTCCCATTGCTAATATGGCACAACCGGTCACTATTGCGGCGCATAACCGCACGGCGGTTACAGCTTTCTTAACTCAACACGGAGTCCCCAATGCAGTGGCGAACAATATTTTTGTTGTCGAAGCGGACGCTGCTTTTTGCTTTGAGGTTTTTTATTCTTGGGTTGCGTTTCCCGCGGTTGATGGGAATGATAATTTGTTTCATGAAAATACGAGAGCTACTCCAGCTTATCGTCCTTATGCATTACTTGAAGTTCCGTTGACGGCCTGGGAGCATACCATTTGGTTTAATTGCTCCCTTCCTCACCCTGTTACTGCTGTTCGTATGGGCCCCTTGTCTATTGATGGGGCCACTTGCCCTGTTTTGGCTGGTTTTCCACCACATCTGAATTATCTTAATCTTACATATGCAGAGCTACTTCAGCTACATACACAGTTGATTCAGATACACAGAAGTGTCATACAGTTTATGTCCTGTGCCCTTCATGTGGCTGTGGCTGTGGCTGGAGCTGCTCCTCCACCACCTGGACACGGCGGTGGTCTTGTCATTAGTCCTGTCATGATTAACTCAGTGATGGGCAAACATCCTCAGAATCGTGATGACTTGCCATTTTGGCTTTCACGGAAATTTGAGCAACTTAAAATGTTTTTCCATATATTACTCCTGTTGAACAGCACAGGATCCTTACAATGAGTTTACCGAGTGGTCTGATTCCCTCTTTAGCTGACTGCACCACCTGGAGGACTATTTGCTACAGTGTATACTTTGTGCTTTGGTACCCCCTCCATGAGCGTTCTACCGAGAGTTCTAAAGAAGGTTAAAGATGAACAGGGGGCTGGTCCAGCCCTGGATTCGGGGATGAAGTTAGTGGGCATGTTGCCTATTGTCTCTGATATGATTCTGACCAACATTAAAGGGGAAGCGGTCTGCTTGCAAGTATGCCAACGCCTAGCGGCGGTGGTGGAAGTTGATCGGCAGCGGCAGTTGCAGATTATTATTGCGGATGTGTATACATCATTGGGACGCAATAGTTTGGGGATACGACCATTTGCACAGGATTAGAATAGGCCCCCTCAAGAAAAGGAGGGTCATCCAGTCTTTCCTAAAAAGGCTTGGAATAAGATTCAGCGGCAGCAACAACAGAAGCCTAGTTCACCTGCTGGTTCGCCACCACCTGACACTTCTGAACGTAGATATGATTTGCGTGACCGCTCTAAAATTAAGACACCTGAGAGGTTTCAGGTTCCTGATACTCATTCTCCTCGTTCCTTTCAGGAATCATCGGATCAACAATTCGGCGGACAAAGATCCTGGGTCTTTTATGCCCGGTTTACCTCTGAGTTAGCATGTAGACTCAAAAAGAGGCGGTACAAGTGTGCACATGAATAGCTAGTTACATATAAGGATACATAAGAATCGCTTACTCAACAGAGTGGGAGGGCTTACAATATTGCTGCCATTAGTTAAAATAGCCTGACAGTTACTCTAAGAGCGGGTGCATTCTAGCAGCTAGGCCTTTCTGAGCATGTGCAGTGCCCTGGCTCAGTACTGAAGGAGTTAATTATAGTTCCTGACTCAAGTGAAATACAAGAGCAGGCAACAGTGAAGAGGGAGAAAGCACATGGCTAACTAAAATGGCTGCCAAAAACAAAATGGCTTCAGCTGATGCTAACAACCATTGCAGCTAGTTTTCCACAGATGGACGTTTTAGCATTAGCTGAAGACATCCGCTATGAATTAATAGAAGCATGGAAGTTATCCTGCACATTTATCCTATCCATTGCTAGGTGGGCATTTACATTTTTAACATTGTTTATCTGGTGAGATACAAATAGAAATACATGGGGAACAGAGCATTGGGTCATAATGAACACACAGATAGCAGGAGAAAATGATGGCTATTATTACAAACAGAACTATCAATTTTTCCAACCCCAAGCAGAAAGTAAATCCCAAAACCATCCAGTCCAATTATATGTTTCAGGGCTCCGATGTATTTCAGTGACCATCTAATTCAGCTTCAGAATAGCCAACAACACATATTAATATAATATCTTAAATAAAAAACATTTTTTAATAGACCTTTCCAGTGTTCTTTTTATGAGGGCTAGAGTACCAATTGATATGCTCAGGAGGAGGGCAGAGTAGTATTTATCAACTGTTCAAAAAAACGTTTCTCTTGCAGAATAAACATTGCTAATGCAAATATTAAGGCAAATACAAGGATCATTACAAAAACAATTTTCGCTTCAGGGAACCAGGAAGACCAAACGGGGCCATAGGAATTAGGACGAGGAGCCGCAAAGAGCTGCTCCTCCTCAAAAATGGGACGACCAAAGGGATACATTGCTAAAAAGTACTTAAAAGAATAGAAGCCGCTGTACAACCAGCCAGAGGGGAGTCTTCTCCTTGTGTCAGTCTGAGCCTCACAGGCAGGCTCCTATCAAAGTTCTTTTCCAACGGTGGAGCTGCACAACTTGCAACTCAAGAAAACAATCACAGCCCAGTTTTAAGGGAAAAGGTTTCTTCTTTCAGGATAGGGCAATCACCCTCCGGGGCAAATGCCGTCAACGATCCTGTCCAGTGTCTCAGGCAGTGCACCAGTATTCTTCACTTTAATCTAACAGGCACCAAAGGCACAGCACCTGTACCCTGAACTCAAGTCCTTCCCTAACTCCTGTGTTGCTCCGCTGGCGCACTGCTCTTTTGTCGGGGCCAAAGATTGTACCCAGTATGCCCAGGCACCTCCTGATCAACAAACAGAGGTGCAGACTTGCATTCACTTGGGGACCAGGACTCAGAGGCCTGAAGCAACCCTTGTTTCAAAGGGGGTCACCTCAAGCAAAAGCCTCCTTGCCGTCCTTGTCGGTCTGTGACTCTCTCAGCTGGGCATCAAAAACTGGATCCACACAAAGAATTCTCCTTCCTGATTTGTGACCTCGTCTTTCGCCCAAGACAGTGGCAGGGGTACACACTTCACGTCCCAGTGCTTCCGGCCTTCTACCTTCACTGAGGTCCTAGTTGCCAGCAATGCCTGTGCTGGTTCCCTTCACCTTGGCTTCAAGCTGGACTGGCGCTGACTCCCCAGGCTGGATCTGATGTCCGGGCCCTTTTGGCAATGGTTGTAGGGCAGCAGACATCTATTGATGGACAGAACAAAAAATCTTTAGACAAGGCATACAAATAATCTATCAAGCAGAGAGGATAGTCTATTTTCCAAATACCTTCTTTTCTTTTAGCTTGGGGCGCCCCATACATTAGCAAGGCACCCAAGAACCACTTCATCTATCTGAGAGTAAAAAACACCCTGGACCCATTAGCGAGTATAAAAGGAACTTTTTGGTGAACTGACAAGAGTAAAACATTACACTATGTGAAGCAGCCAAGGAAGTCTATGTTTATTTACTAAATTCTGAGTCCACGCAGACAAGATGTGACCCGCAGCACCAGTTTGACTTAAAAGTCAAAAAGGAGGAACCACCTCAGTATCAAGCCCCATTTCAGAAGATAAAAGGTGCTGCTTTGACTGCAAAGTATGCCTCAGACGGTGAGAACCCTGCTCCTAGACAGGAGTTCGGCGGTAACCCTCCTCGACAGCGCAGCGGAGGTTGCCATAGTGCGGTAGACACTCGGCCAGCGTCTGGAGGAGAAAGCAACTGACACTTTTATTACAGTGGAAACAGCTGACACTCGTGTTGCCCCCCCTGATAGGCTTTATGAAATACGCCTCCAAATTGAAGGTGATATTAAACATGCTATTAAGGCAGTCTTTTGGGACCCCCTTACTTCTTCTTCTGATATTTTATTGGCGGAGGTTGATTGGCGTCCCCCATTTGTTCTTGCTTCTTCTAAAGGGGAGGATGTTATTCTCTCGAGTTTTTTGCAATATGTCCTTGAAGAAACTAAACTTGTTTATTCTTCGGAGTGGGCGTTAGTCCTTGCTCCCGCATTATATCGAAATCAGGCGGGTTGGGACAGAGATTCACCCAAGCATGTAGTTCCTTTGCGTTCTACACCGCAATCCTAACCCTAGTACCCAATTAAACGTGATGCTAAAGGGTCCGTTGGTGAAATTCTTACCCAATTGGAATATCAGGGTGTTATTGAACCCTGTGTTTCGTCGATAAATAATCCTCTTTTCGCGATATTGAAACCGGACGGTTCATATCGTATAGTTTTGGATTACAGACATTTGAATAGTTATGTTCGTACCTTTGCGGTACAGAACACCCATGGCTCTGTACTGGTGGACAACATTGTTTGAAAGAAATATAAAACTACTTTAGATATTTCCAATGGATTTTTCAGTCACATTTTGGCTCTTTAAAGCCATGACTTGACCGCATCCAGCGTGTTAGGCAATCAGAAAAAATCAGAAAAAATATGCGAGATTGCCTATGGCATATAAGAATAGCCCAGGTGTGTTTGTGGCATGCATTGTGTCAATTTTACATGAGGTTGACACTGATGACTTCTCGTATGTCGATGATATATACTTGACGGATGATTAATTACATCAGCATCTCCTGCGTGTGGACTGCATTATCACACATTTTGCAAACTTAGGTTACAAATTCAATTTTGCTGAGTCTCACATCGCCTTCTTGGCTGTACTTTTTCTTGGTTACGAACTGAATAATGAAGGTAGGGAGTTGGCCCCCCACTTTCTGGAGAATTGTGCTTAATTGCAACCTCCATCTACACTTAAAAAATTGCAATCTTTGCTGGGTTTTTTTAAATTTCGGGAGGACATACATTCCTGATTATGCCCAGCGTATCAAACCACTTTACGCATTGATACAACCCTCTTTTTCGTCTTCCAGCTGGCTTAAGGAACACACCATGATTCTTTGGTCTTTGCACTCTAATCTGCTTGCGACCAACTTCTTGTTAACACAAGACAATTCTACTAATTTGGTCATAAGGATTGTACCAGGGGGTTAGGTTTTACTTACTTGCCTTTCAATGAAGGGGACACAGTCACCATAGTTTACAAATCGCATTTGTATACTCCAGCAGAATTGCGTTTTTCTTCTACTGAAATAATTTTGGCCGCGATTCGGATGGTGATTCTAAAGGAATGCTCTCTGGTGCAAGGAAAACAGATTTTCATGGTCTAGCCAGTGCCTGCTTTAGAAGCTGTCGCAAAGGCGAGTGTTCCAAATTCTAAGGCTTTACATCCCCGTTGGATTCAATGTGCTAGTTCATTGACATCACCTGATGTCAATTTTATCTTTGACCCTTCTTTGCAGACGCAGGAGTTTTTACAATATGAACATGTTCATCCTCCTCCATTGTCTTTGCTTCCTCTTGATGAGTACATATGTATTATTTACACCCACAGTTCTGCTCAACCAGCCGTTGGTTCTAAGCATGCTTATTCAGCTGCCTGCACAATTGTGGCAGGCACGATTGTTAATGGTGATTTTAAATCCTCCTTGATGCACACACAATCCCTTGGTGACTGTACGGCTCAATTAGCTGAGTTACGTGCTTTGGTTTTGGCTCTAGAATTCGCTGATCCTGAAGTCCCCTCCCTTATAGTGTGCGATTCCTTTTACTGTGTACAATCCTTCAATGACAACTTGTTCTTCTGGTCACAGAATGATTATAATGATTCTAAAGGTAGCACAATCAAGCATAAAGCACTTTGGGTCCGAGTGGCCGCTCTTAAGGAATGTATGCTGCACACACATGTTATTCATACATTAGGACATCAGCGTGTGGGAGCAAATGCTGTTGGTAATTCTATGGCTGAAGTGGCAGCCAAATCTGCAGGAGCCATATGTTCAGTAGCAGCAGTCACTAGGTCTCTGACTAAAATTGATGATATTCTTGCGGATATAGCTGCGACAAGGGAGGGAACGAAGTTTTCCCAAGGTTTCCCTTCATGTTATTCAAACCGTAATGGGTGTCCCTTCAGAAGAACGTAAAGCGTTTCTTTAGCAAAGGGAAAAGAGGGAAATAAGGGAGTTTTTTTGAGTTACACATATCACTTGTCTTCTGATCAAGTCCCATTTGCAACAATTCCGTCATTTGGGGATCGGCTGATACCCAACGGGGACCGCAGACTTTCTTTAATCATTGCCACACATGAGGGCGTGGCATCTGCCCATGTCGGAGTGACTGCGACAATTTCGCTTTTACAGCAACTTTTCTGGTGGCGTGGTTTATATCAGCAAGCCCGTCAATATGTTCTTTCTTGTGACATTTGTCAACAGATTAAGCCTTCTACTGTTGCACGTCCACCACATACTCAACTTTACATTTCAAATCAGCCATTTGGCTGTATTTATCTTGATCACTGCGCTCCTTTGACGTCTGACACTGCTTTTAAACATATCTAGGTTGCAGTGGATTTGTGCACAAGATTACTTTGGGATTGGCCGCAACGCAGTGCTGACGCTCGAACTGTTATAAAAGATGTGCGTGTCTTTGTCAGGACATTTGCCTGTGGCACCTTCCATTCTGACCAAGGTACGGCGTTTGCCTCTAAGGCTTACCTGGATGCGATGAAGTCTTTGGGGGTGCAAGTTCAATTATCGTCTCCATATCAGCCTGAGGGCAATTCTGTTGTGGAGCGGATGAACCGTGACTTAAAGCAATCTTTACCAGCTAGAGTATTAGGTACAGGCAGGGGCTGGCTGACTCATCTTTATGGAGTCCAACGTGCACTTAATAATCTCCCTAGAAGATCTCTGGGTGGACCCCATACGAATTGTTCTTTGGCATTAAAATGTTTGTGCCAGACCTTGATGGTCTTGACATTGTGGCGGCTGCTGCAACGTTTGACCTAGATAACCATTGTGCTATGTTACAGGATCTACAAAAGACTCGTGACACTCTGGCAAAAGATCATTTACCCTCGTCCACAGAGGCAGCGGTGCTGATTCCTGTTACTGGCTAGCTTCCTAAAGTTGGAGATCTGGTCTGAGAGAAAGTGGAGAACAAAAAAGAATTTGGTACTTCATACCATGCCCCGGTCCCAGTCCTTGGATTGAAGGGTACTCGTACTGTGATTTTACTTCCGCTGCCTGGTTGCAAGGAGAATCGATTTATTTCCATTAAACATGTCAAGTTACACCATATGGCCAATGCTGAATGCCTAAAAGCATTTCCCGTTGGGATGTTTCGCTGCGTCCAATGACTTCTGTCTCCTCGACAACTCCACAACAACAGGAAAGGGGGGATGGAGACTTCAATTGATTTGTTGCCTGTTTTACCGTCAAGTTCAACAGCTGTGGCAAATAAATATGTCTCTCCACCAGTCGAGCTTATAGGTGACATTCCTGATACTGAAATCCATTCATCTTCCAATGAAGATCAGCCCCCATTATTTCATCTGGGTTCTAGTGGTTATTATATGGACAGAGATACAATTTCATCGGATTCATCCTCATCATCTTCCACTGAGGCAGGGCCCCCAACTCGAGTTTGCATTTTCATCTCCTGGTTTAAAAGAACTTACCTGGTTCACCCTTGGACATACATCTGGCTGGTGCTCACTATGGTGTTCCTCTTCATGTGGATTGGTTTTGTGACAGTCTTCTTCCTACTAATAAATGGCCATTACTTACCTCAATGCTCTGCTGTCCACCTGATAGACAGAGTATTGGCCCCACACACTTCGTCTCATAAAAAAAAAAGGGATCAAGCCCTGGTAAATATTTCAGCGTTTCCAGTTGTTGATGGTATAGTTTGGGATAAAGTACCATTCGAAGTCTATGGTCCAACTGAAACCATCCAGATTCCATATGTGTTTCGTGTTTCTTTAGGTGATGTCATCATGCTATGAATACATTCTGACGACTGGAATGTTAACGCAGTTCACTCACTGTTTTCAAACTTAAAATACTATACTGCATTTGAGACTGAAAATCTATATTTAAATTCTGCAAACTATGCTGATTTATTCTGTTTTCAAAATTATGGTCTTCATTTTTTACATAAATCCAACACTGCAAGACCTCCTTTTAATTATACACAATGGGAGCATTGTCCGACACCATTCCAGGGGAGTTCCCAGACACAGAAAAATAGATTTGTATATTTTTCCGGTTATAAACTTTCTGACCCACAATCATATTATTATAAATTTAATTCACCCACACGCACAAAAATTCATGCTGACCCATACTAAATTGGTATATTCTTCAACTTTCACAACCGACTTATCCCTAAGAGGTTATGGTTATTGGAAGGACATTATTGATTTAAAATCAATATGGGGTACCAAAGATTGGCAGGTGCAGGGTACTGAATCATTACATCATGCATGTTTAATACCATCACAGCTGATATTTTTAAATCGGACTGTTCAACAGACTACGGGGGATATGTACAAGGAAGTGGCGGAGCGCAGCATTAGCCTCCTTGGCTTAACTCTGTGCTCTGCCACTTCTGAAACTCAAGGCTGCACCATATTAACAAGAATGTGGTGCAGCCTTGCGTTACCCCTGTGATGGCGCTACGTTTAGCAACTTAGCGCCAACGCAGGCACCCTTGCACCATAATGCGATGGTGTCTGCGTGCAGGGGAGGATTGTTTATGTGTAGGAAGGTGTCCCTTCCCTCACATAAGCAATCCTTAAATGCCATTCTGTCACTGTCATATGTGCTGCTTCATGCAGCACACATGAAATTCACAAAATGGCATTTTTTCCAAAGGATTGTTTATGTACAGGAAGGGACACTTTCCTGTACATAAACAATCCATGGCATTTTGCTTTTTCCAGGTGTGCTGCACAAGGCAGCACACATGGTAAAAGCAAAAACGAGTTGAAATAATGCATTTCTCCTTGTTTCGCCAACTTAAGACCAGGTTTTACCAGGTCTTAATTTTAGCGCTGCCTCCTATGTACGCCACCCTTGTACATAAGGGGCAGCGTCAAAATGAATGCGTGTTGTGGTGGAAGGCCCACCGCAAAATCGCAACACCCACTGCCCACCCTTCTCACGCTAACTATAGTGTGAAAGGGGCCTAATTTACAAGGCAGCGTTAAGCCACGTTAAGTGGCTTAACACTGCCTTGTAAATAGGGCACAGCCCCTATCGCCACCACAGCGTCAATATAAGTGACGTTGTGGTGGCGATAGGAGCTTGTACATATGCACGTACATGTTTTCGTTTGGCCACTGCAAAAAATTTAAATACTCCCTCAATTCCGTCTGTGGCTGCCTACGACAGTTGGCAGACACATACTAACTACACTATTGATGAATTGACCGAAATGTTTCAAAATGGTACTCTTAACTCCGCCAATAGTGATCCATTGGGTTGGTTCATGTGGCCAATTAATACCAATGCTTGTCAATTATGCTTTTCCAATTCCTCCAGTGGGTTTTTGCTCAGTAGACCTTACCCTCGTTTTGCTCATTCTCATAAAGTTACTACATATTCCATAGGTAAATTGTGTCAGCAATGGTTAGAACATTCCACACTGTCATCTGTTAAACAACACCTTTCACTCTTGTCGAGTGACATTGATCTGGCTGATTTCCTTTTTGGTCTGAAATCCCTTCACACTAAACGTTTTGTATAGGCTGCAGATAATGTCCCGGATGGAAGCTGCAGTACGCCAACGGCAAATTGATCAAGATAATTTGAAAAAGGTTCTTGAATTAGTTGATAACAGTATTAACACTTTGTCTTCTCGTATTTACACTTTGGATAATATTATTTCATCTGTTATTGACATAGTACATAATGATGTATCTGTAGTGTATCATGGTCAAAATCAGTTGCGCACTGTTATGCAATTTGGTTGGACATTGCAGACGTTGAAAAGTGGGAAAGTGCCATGGGATTATTTGAATGCTTCTGCCCTGTTCTTACCATTTATTTTTGACTGATAAACAGAAACTTATGTCAATGAAAGACGCTACATACACTATGTTACACATTGAGAAAATAGAACAGTTACCATTCTCGATAGCGGAGACTGATTCTTCTGTATGGTTAATACACGTTGTTATCTCATTGCCCATCTCACTGTTTCAGTTCACACCATGTATGAAACATTACCCGATAGGTAGATATGAGCCCCTTGGGGGTAGTTTTATTTATGAATTAAGGTCATTACTCTTTACATTTTGGTGTCAACGAGCAGATAAGGAAGTCTTCCTAACAGGGGAGGACTGTGATTCTACCGTAGGACACTCTTTAGTCTGTAAACAAGTTGAACTTCACGGAGCTTGTAACATTTCGGCCCCTAATTTGGCTTGTTGTTTGAAAGGGTTCGCTGGTCCCTGCCATTATTCCCACACTCACTCTGCTTTCAAACGGGAGTTATCTTATCCTGAATAACTACAACTGCTGCGGCTAATGGGCAGGCATCCTGTATATAGTAACTGTTTCACAACGTGTTACATGTTGCAGCAATGTTCTTTTTCCACCCCCACATGGGATTGTAGATAGTTCGCTGTGACCTTCCATTCTAACTTTGAAAACAGATTTCAATAAGCTAAGCAGACTCAGAGCGCTATTGTTTCAACAAGAAGTCGCTCCCACCTTCGAATTGCAGGTGGCTGGAACAGCCAGCGAAATTCATTCATTGCTGAATACAAATCTCACACTGCATTTTGGAGAATTAATTCACCAAATATTTAATGCGTCTGATACCGAGGGCCTAGTCCACTTTTTTAAACTTGTGGGATCCGGCCTTGTCACTTCGTTTCAGACTATTTTTGGAGTTATCCCAGCCTTTATTCATTCTATTTTTTCCAGAGCCTTCAGAGGGTTTCCCTTGCTGCTCCTTCTGGTTTGCGGTGTGCTTGTACTTCTTCTACTACTCTGTAATGGCTTCCCGACCTGTGGTCCTGCCAAGCCAAGACCAATTGCAGCTGTACCATGAACGGATGCAGCAACTTTTTGGTTTAATGCCATTAGCAGCATTTAGAATCTGCTACAGGCTGACCTTCCGCTATGCCTACTTCACCTGCGTGCAACCTGTGTTCTACTGCCGCCGGTGCCCCTTTGATTGAGCCCTGGATGTCTGCCTCTCCAATACATTACATGCTGCCCTGGATTATGAACTGTTGAAGGGTCCGTTGGTGGTCCATGACCAGGACTGTTCCGGGGGCGGGCTCTTTGTGTATGAATCTACACTTGGAGCTTCAGCAGACTTTAGTACCTGTGCCTCGCCTCTTGCATCAGAGTTTCATCGAATATCACGCAGGTTGCCCGGAAATGCTCTTGGCGGCATATGGATATGAGGAGCATGTCTGCTCGTTCGACTTGCTTAATTGTATGGCGTTTCTCTTTACAATGGAAGGTACTGACGGCCTATTGGAGCTAATGGCATTCCACTGTGCACGTGATCTTTTTGAATTCGAGGGGCCTTTGTAAATGACTTCTGGGAAACATCGCAAAGGCATAATATTCTCTGAATAAATATGAAAAAAAAAATCTCTTTCCTTTGCGCACTATATATCGGGACTTTGAATTTTTTCGACAATTTGGCCTTTCACCAACCGCTTTGGCTCTGCTTACCTCTACGTTCTGTTTGCCTAGGAGCTCCTGACCTAGCCAAGGGGAGGGTGTCAAGTGGCTGATGGGGACATTGTCGTCTTCACTAAGGTAGCATGAGCTCTGCAGCCATTACGCAGCTTTGCACACGTTACTACATGACTTTCTTTTTTAAAAGACTTTGTTTCTACCTTTCACATGAGAACTGTCTGCTCTGGGCATTCTCTGCAAGTTCTTGGTGTTTGGTCTGAACATTGTGAGCAAGGTCGATAAACAATGCCCCTTGTTATTCTGTTCTGGTCAGGCCCTAGCACCTAGACAAAACATACCAATGCAGCTTTTGTTTGAAACTCGTACTTTGGTTTTATGGGGGTACATGCATAGGGATCACACACTTGGAGAGGGACCTTTCCAGGGAGAAGAGCGAGACAGCACCTATGATGTAGAACTACCATTTATAGTCTGAGGTATGGATCTGCAGAAAAAACCCAGAGATCTTCTAACCTATAATAATACCGCTTCTTAGCAAGGGGAGGGAGGTTAGGCTCCATTGCCCTTTTATGATGACATCTCCCTTTATGATTTATGGAATAGCTGCCATGCTGACTGTATTTGTATTATGCATTTTCCTGCTTGTTGTGGCACGTATACTGCATGTTAGGACACGTTAGTTAAAATAAATATTTTAAACTGTTTTCATGTCTCTGTCAGATCTTATTGTGGACAGGTACAAGAGTGCGAGCGAAAGGGTGTGTCTTGCAACCGCGAGTCCTGAGAGATTCGGGAGTGTTGTGTTCTGGGGTGTCTAATCACTTGTTACTCTGTGAGTGAGTAGGAGAGCAAGTGAGACACTATAGCTAGTTGGTCCTGGGCTCATGGGCTCTAAGGTAGTAGGATGACTCAGTCCCTACGCACCAAGGTCCCATAATCCTACACATAGTTCTGTTCTTGGGCAGAATCCCTCCAACAAGACATGTTGCAGAACTCTTTGTTAGTGGGCAGTCATTCAGGAGATTTACCTTAGCCATACGCTCCGTTAGGCAGTAATAATTCCATCTGACAATTCGCCACCAACAAATATTCTTCTAACAGAGGAATTACCATTTCTTTCATGATTTGGAATGTTTTACATTATCACCCGAATCAAATTATTGCCCTGCAATTTCACCATATCTGTACATGCACCAAATACTTACACTGAGATCCCCATTTACTCCTGGGTGGAGGTATCAGTTCCACCCAGGCCTTAATGCTGCAGCAGCCCCACCATCTCTCCCACCAAGGCCATTAGTTGCCCTTCATTACAGGGTGCCCTTCATTACAGGGTGGCAGGGCTTTGGCTGAAGGATGGAGAGGTGGTGGCGGACATCAGCATGGTGGTGCAAACACAACTTTGCTCATGTCACTGTTTACCTGGACACCCTGCAGAATTCCTGGGAAGAATGGCACCTCAAGGTAACCCACAGGCCATATAAAACAGTGGTATTCGCTTGCTGGAACCGCTCAGGTTCACAGAATCAATAAAGGAAATCCATTGGGGCCCCGGAGGAAGAAAAGCACACTGGTAACACCAACAGTTAAATTTCCTGGGGTGCAGGCACACCCAAGGGTTGGTAATCTTTGGAATTACTAGTGTATACAGTTGTGCAGGAGTGACTTGAGCAATCCCTCTCCTCAGGGATGAGGGGTCCTCCTACGTTTCCTCTAAGGCTACTGCACACGTGCCTCCTCTAGGAAGGATGCTGGAGGAGAAAGGAAATGGTACTTATCATGCCACTTCACATCCCACCTTCATCCTTGCACCCTGCCAAAGCATATCAGAGTCAGATGGCAAATGCCACCTCTCAATCCTGACATTGAGGGCGGTGGTAGGCCAGAGGCACGGAAAACATTGTCTGCTCTTCACAAGCCCCACCTCTACTCCGCCACTGATATTGATGGCCATGTGGCTAGTGGCAGAATCGTGGCACAAGGAAGAAAATCTTTCCTCTGCCAATGTCAAAATAGGGACCTCAGAACTATCGGTCTAGTTCGACGGTTCTAGCGGATAGATGAGTCTTGCTCATGCAAAATCATGATCTTCGAAAGGATGGCCGCTAAGCAATATTGTTCTCAGATTGAAGAGGCACTGAAGAAGTGCAGACATGCAAGGGCGGTAAGCTACATATGTTCTAGTACATTACAGTCCTTTTTTTCATAATGCATGTGCCTATGTTTCCAATCAGTGTAGTTTACATCCACATATGGCGAATCATCATCATTATATGTTCATCTGGCTATTCTTGCTTTGCTCTTGTGATTAGTTTAATATGAGTTGAATACATTCTGTACTTTTATTATCTTCAAACTCTTTCATCATAGACCGAAAATGATAAATTTCAAAAATTGAGAGAAGGAAGGAAAATGTTGCTGCCAATAATGTAAATATGTTTTTGTTCCAGAGAATCCCATTCATCTCTCAGTGATGCCTTGCAGCACTGAAAAACATTATATTCATTCTCCATTCACAGGATTAGCACTTTCTCTATTATTGCCTCTGGCATTTTGATTCACGGCGAGGCAAGTTAAAATCCAGCTTTTGAACATCATTCCACAAAAAATAATACAACATTAAAAAACTACATTTATTCATCATGCTCCATGGCATTTTGAATGCATCGATATTTTTGTTAAACTTTGAATTGGTGCATTTTGACTGTCTTTTTTTATGCTATCTGTTCTGATGTTAAAATGTGATTCACAGTTCCTTCAGATGCAAGCGGCTGCTGTATTTGTTGTAATGCAAAGATTGTCCAACATGACACAGTAACATCCAAAGAAAAAGATTTAGAGGTATATTTACGACCCCCTTTGTGTCTTTCTTGCACCACGCAATGTGGTGCAAGAGTGACACAACTTAAAAATGTGATTTATGAAGCCACTCAAGGCCTCATTGGGTGGTCCTGAGTGGCTTCGTAAATCTCGAGTACTGCAATGCAGCACAAATCGCTGCTTTGCATTACTCTGTGCTGGTGAGGCATTTCCATGAGTGTTTCGTGGGTGTTCCCATGTAACATCCATGGATTTTGACACATTCCCAAAACCCTACGCCTCCCCAGGTGAGGAGTAACAAGGAGAAATATCTTTATTTCTCCTTTTCTTCTTTTTATGTGTGCTGCATTCTGCTGCACACATAGAAAGAGGAAACCAATCAAGGATTTGTAAAGTGCGGCAAATCACCCCTGAGGGCCTCGTGGAGCTGCAGTGCTTGCTGCTTTGTGGTGATCTTGTTCATTCGAACACCCAGGTCTTGAGTCCTTTCCTGAATTGCTGGAGTGATGAGACAGTCATGAGGTGCAGGGGAATGTCAATCCATGATACTGCGCAAGGAGATGCAATGTATCGGCGCCGCAGATGACCAGGAGCGGCTCTGGCAGCGAGGGAATTCCGGAGGCACTTCATGACGCTCCACGGGGGTCCGGAGGCGGTGAGTGAGGGGGAAGCCCGGATTCCCAGCGGTCCCTGTGGGAGGCCAGGGGAGCGGAGAGAGTCCCAGAGCTCGGCAGATCAATGCTCTACAGGTCAGGGAACCGCGCCTGACCTTGAAATGGCAGCCAGGATTCTGGATTCACCAGAGAGGGGAAAGCAGGCATCTTGTGGGGTGGATATATGTCATGAACTTGCAGAGAGGCCTCAGGGAGTAAGGAGGTGCAGGCCCTGGGGCCAGACAGAATTAAGGATACGGAAGCTTGAGCTTTGAAACGTGCCTGACCCTAAGATGGCAGCCATCCTCTAAATCCTTTCCAAAAGAGTGGAGGAGGGGAATATCCCCAGCTGAAGCCAACTGATCCTCATGGGACTCCAGGACAGGTGCCTTTCTATTGTACTTTGATGATGCACCCTGGGCGGATACCAAAACTGTTTTTACTTACCGCGGAGCCCGAACAACTTTGGCCGATGCCCGGTGGAGCTGTCCTATGCAGCTATAGAGGAGTCTGGCTCTGGCTCACCCCCTCGGCCGTCACCTACACAGCCGGACATCTGACACTGTTTTCCTCATCGCCCCGTTGTGTTTCCTTCTTCCCCCACATTGCTTGTTTTTATTTTCTCCTATGTCTTTACTGGAATCCTGTAATTGATGTAATTATGTAACCTGTAACGCTCTGATCCTCATGTAAAGCGCTCCGATACCTCCGGGTCAAGCCAGCGCTATATAAAACTTCGCAAATAAATAAATAAAATAAATCAGGGCTTTGGCAACCAGGAGAGAGAAGGACCACCCTCCATTGTTGCATCGGCGGATCCAGGGGGTGTCTGCGAGGAAGACGGAGGCAGATCGTAGGTGTCAGGTCAGTTGATGGAAGGTCATGCGTTTGTTGATGTATGCTGTCCTTCATTGTACAGGGCTTTGTATGGATGGGTCAACATCTTGAACTGCATCTCCTATGAATTTGGAGTCAGTGTACCTTCTTGAGGTCGGGGTGATATAGGTCCATTTGGGAAGGTCAGGATGAGTCATGCAGCTGAGTTTTGTATTGTCTGTAGTCTGTTCAGGAGGCGTGTGTTGGTTCCTAGATGAATTCCCATAGTCCAGACTGCTGGAGATGAGGGTCTGCTTGACGGTCCTTCTGGTGTTGACTGGGAGCCACCTGTAGTTTTTGCGGAGCATTCGTAGGGTGTGGAAGCAGGTGGATGAGACTGCATTTGCCTGTTTCTTCATAGATAGCTTGCTGTCCAAGATGATGCCGAGGTTGTGGGAGTGGTCTGGTGGGGGCAGGGGGATGGGAGGAGCTCAGCAGGCCACCATGTGTCGTTCCATGGAGAGGTGTTGGTCCCAAAGATGAGGACTTCTGTCTTGTCTGTGCTGAGTTTGAGACAGTCGTCCTTCATTCAGTCGGTGAAGTTCATCATACATCTGTGACTGTGATGGTGGAGGGGTCTTCTGACAGCGAGAGGATGAGTTGGGTGTTGTCAGCATAGTAGATGTTGAGGCGAGGGATCTGACGGTGATGGCCAGGGGGGCCATGTATGTGTTGAAGAGGGTGGGGCTGAGGTACGATCCTTGGGGGATGCCTCAGATGATCTTTTTGGAATCCAATGTGAATGATGGGAGATTGATTCTCTGGGTTCTTCAGGTGAGGTATGATGTGATCCATTTGAGGGTGTCTACCTAGATTCCAATGTGGTGGAGTCTGTTGATCAGGATGTGATGGGAGTTGGTGTCAAAGGCAGCTGACAGATCCAGGAGGATGAGAGCTGCATGTTTCCGCGGTCTAGGAGGGCCCTGATGTCGTAGGTGGCTGTGATCCGGTCTGTCTTGGTGCTGTTGTTGGCTCAGAATCTGGATTGAGAGGGGTCCAGGAGGTTGTGTTCCAGGTGTTCAGTGACTTGCTGGTTGATTGCCTTCTTGAGAACTTTCGCTGGAAAGGGGAGCAAAGACATGGGCCAGTAGTTCTTCTGTTCTGTTGAGTAGGTGGATGGTTTCTTCAAGAGGGGCCTTACTTCAGCATGTTCCCAGCCCTCAGGGAAGGAAGCTGAGGTGATGGAAGTGTTTAGGACTTTCTTGAGTTTTTCGCCAATCATCTTGCTCCTGAGGATGAAGACGTGGTGGAGACTGGGGTCAGTGGGTGCTCCTGGGTCTCACGAGAACACCTCAGGGAATTGTTTTTGTACAGGTATGTGCCCCTTCCTGCACAAAACCAATCCTACCTGCAACAGTGGCACTCTTGCACCATGGTGCAAGGGTGCCTGCATTGGCGCTAGGCAGCCAAAAGGGCGCCAACACAGGGAAAAAGGCAGGAATGCGCTATATTGACTTAAATATGGTGCATTCTTGCCCTTTCCGTGTCACACAGTGCAGCGCAGCAAGGTGACTTGCTGCACTGTACTTCGTGTCTTGGCCATAAATGTGGCCCTTAGCCCATAGTCCTAGAACCTCAGATTAGCATCTACCATGATCCACTACCTTTCATCTGCATTCCTGCATGTGAGCTTCAGTCACAAAAATGTGCATCCAGAGTTGAATCACATATTATTGACTGACACGCTTGCATATCCTTGGTGACAATTAAAGCAGCCCTTGGTGAAAACTCCTTCTACCACCGTTTTATCAAAGCAGATTTGTGTAGGTCTTAACGTGTGACCAAAATGCTTGTGTATATTTGTTGTGTTGCATTTTGTTGTGGCTGTGATGTGTTATGCTGTTTTCTGTAACTTTGTTTTGTGTGTTGCATTTTTGCTTTGTCTTGTTGTGTTGCACTTTGATTTGTGTTTTACATGCAGTTTTGACTGTTTGTTGTTTTGTGCTTTGTTACTGCTACTTGTTTCACAAGGAGTTCCCATCTAGACACAGTTGGAAGTGGAATGCTTTACTGTCCTTGTAAATTCCATCAGGTTGCCTGGCTTGCCTAATACTCCATTGACACAAATGAGTGCCTGCATAGGGGTGTAATTGAGCTCTGCTCTTTTTTTATTGGTTGATGTGTTCATACCTCACTTTTCTGTTTTATTGTTATTTTTATTACATTTTATCATTTCACAGTAGGTGCTGTGAACTAAGGAGCGCGGCGCCAGCACGATAAGCTGATAGATTCTGTTTGTATCTAGTTGCCCCTCACTGTTCTTCCCTTCATTGCAGGTTTGTGTTGTGGTCACCTAGCAACTCGCTTTGGCCACGTCCACCTTTTCAGAACTGGAAGCCATTTAAACACTAATGGAGCACCAAAACCTTGTCTTTGACAAGCCCATCTGCAGCCATCAAGACACGGTCCAAGCCTTGTGCTAGCCACGCTGACTAACCCAGATTCCACAGGCAGCTCATCACAAGTAAAGAACTACACTATGAATGCCGCTGCACCCAATTTAGCAATAGTTAGCCAGCCAGGTTTCAAAACTTTCCACTTACCCTATCTAGGAAGGCAGGGTGGTGGCCTTGCAATTGTCTATAAGGAATCCTTTGCAATTTTTCCTCTGTCTGTAATTGCCTTCCCTTACTCAGAACCTCTCGTATTTCCCTCTTCTCACTTCTCTCTCACCTTCTACCTCAATTGCAGGCCTTCTGTGCTGCCGGCCCCAACTTTGTTAACATTCTTGTTGACTTTTTAGATACTTTAGTGATTAGCCATAACTCTTTCTTAGCTTCAAAATATGAGCCAATGCCACAAAAAAAAACGATTCCACTAATTAAATTCACTCCCAATCAGTACTCAATCTCACACAACTTGCCTCAGGTCCCAATTACATAGGTGACCACTGTATTGATCTAATTTTTGTTTCACCAAATTTAGCCAGCAGTTGGTGCCCTATTCCACAGGCGTTCATAGACCATTTCCTGGATCTGTCCATCTTCAACTAGTCATGTGCTTGAAACAGCTCTATCAGTTCCTACAAACAGCCAGGCCCAAAACATTCTCAGTCCAAAGTTAGGGTCCGATTCATTTGTTGGTGGCAAGCATAGTCAGTCACAATTGGCTACGTAATGGTCCACCCGCTAAATTTAAATGCTGTCAGACCTTTGGTTTAATCGTACCAGAGACTATTCCATCTCCGCTGTAGTTAAAACCCTCTGACAGCCCTGCAGAGTAAGGGCTGTCAGAAGGAGCCCTCAAATTCTGCCTCTGACCGCACTGCGGAATAAGGGCTGTCAGAGGCAGTCCTCTAATTCTGCTAACCAAATTTAAATGGGCGGTGTTAAAGGTAGGTTTTTACAGCCCGTCGCCACCAGGAAAATCCTGCTCTAAGATTGAAAACATCGTGGCCATGTCATACCTAAGCCAGCAAGCAAACGTCAAAAATAAAAAACCTGTCTTTGCTTGCTTTGTGGATGATCCAGCTGCTTTCAATGGGGTGCCTCGACACAAGCTTTGGGCCAAACTGCATAACTGGCAAATTCCAGTAGGTCTTCTTAATGCCATCATTTCGCTGTATAGCAATACTTGGATTAAAGTAAAACTAGCAGATAACACGGTAACAAACACGTGCTTCACAAATCGTGGTTTAAAGTAGGGATGCGTACTCGCCCCTACATTGTTTAATTTATACACTGCCGATTTGGGAAAGTCGCTCCACAGCGCCAATCTTGCAATCCCCAAAATTGGAGCAAACAAACTTCAAATACTACAATACGCTGATGATTTAGTGGTGATGGACCACACGAAAATTGGATTGCAAAGAGGTTTAAACGCCCTCAATAACTACAATGAGAGAAATGAATTAATAATAAATGCTCAAAAGACTAAAGTAGTTATTTTCGGTCATTGCTCAAAAAAAGCACTACTTAAATGGCACGTGGGCAAAGAGATCATCTCGGCTGTGAAATCTTATAACTACCTGGGGGGCTGGCTAAGCGAAACGGGTAAAGCAACGTTACATCTGCATAAAATGAAAGCCAATGCGCAGTCGACAATCTACGCCCTGTGCAAACTACATGAGATAATGCAAAGCCCAACGATAGTCCCCATCAGAAAAGTACTACAAGCCAAAATCAGGGCAATTGCGGGGTACGCACAGCAGGCATTCCCAGGCAAAATGGATTATATGTTAGAAAAATCACAATGCCAGGCATACAAACACATTTTTAAGTTGCCAAAATATACCCGCAATAGCCTGATTCGCTTGGAGTGTGGACTGAAGCAACAAAAAAAAAATGTTTGGCAATACAGGCGACATATTATTATCAAGTGCTCACGGCCCCTGCAGGAAGCTTAAAGAGCATGCTGAAGTCGATCTATGGGAGGGTGACTAACCCATTGCAACGTTATACGGAGGAAGCAGTGGAAAAACTGAGTTTAGCAATACAAAATTGGGACCAAGAAGAGATAAACTATTTGGCCATTAAAAACGCAATTAACAAACAATGTTATCAACTGTCACGCAAAGATGACTTAGCAGATTACGAAATGGGAGGAGGCCAACCTGGGCTGATTACAGCATACGTAGAGCATAAACTCCAGCCCTACCTCAGTCAAGCATTGGGGAGAGAGGCACTAAAAAATATCTTGTGGGCCAGACTAGTGCCACTCCCAATTAAAGATTTAAATCCCGGGTGGAAGTCCCTTGAAACTAAAATCAAATGTAGAATCTGCAACTTTAAATCAGAATCTTTGCTACATTTGATCTGTTGTTGTCCCGGCATGCTACAGCCCCGTCAGAAGCTTTTACAACATATATGGCTACGCAATGGAGCTCGGACAGTGAAAGAAGCGGCTTTGGTTCTATTCTCTTGCACCCTACCTTCAGACTTGTCCAGATTTGGGAGATATATGGCCGAACTGCGTCTCAGACTTACTGAAGTAGATGGTCCCGGTAACACAGAAGGTCCTTTGTTTGACATAAGTTAGCTCCTAGTAATCAGTCTTGCCGCCTTTTCCAAATACTCACCTCAGTAAGACGCATTATGATTGTTATAATGTCGTATTGGTAACCTCTCTCCTCTTAAATGCAAATAGCATATTACTCTCTTTTTATTGTACGGGATCAGATAAGCCCCAAGTTGATCCCTTTTTGTAGGAACCATTTGTACGATTTTTCAAAGAATTGGATTTGTGTTTTTTAACAAAAAATGTTTATGTATGTAAGTTATATTGCACAGGGTTTTAAGTAACTGTGCAATAAAATAAAAATTCATTCATTCATTCATTCCTGGCGGTAAAGATCAGTGAAAACTGCTAAATGCTCCCCTTGACAAGGGATAGGACTCCCATGGTGAGGTGAGCATTTTCTTTTCTATTTTCAAAAATAAAACACTAATCAGGATTTCCTTTTAAAATAAAATTGAAAACCATTTGGTGCCGGCCTCCCTCATATTGACAGAGGCGTGCACTAAACTTCAAAAAGCATGCCATCGGTCCCTGGCAGTGGTTTAAGAAATGACTGCCTGCTTGGCAGTCATTTCTAAATCTGTACGACGGTACGTTCAATAGGGTGACGGAGTAATTTACTCCGTCGCCCTGGTGAAGAAATGGGCTGTTCGCCAGATTATAAATCTGGTCCTTAATTTGGTAGCATTTCAGAGCTCCCTAGCCAATTTGGAATTCCCCTGCTTAATTTATCCATTGACACTGATGCTGCTAAGCTCAGTCAATGGATTCCTGAAGCTCTCAACAACACCATCCCAATTTCTGCTACACCTGCTCATTGTCTTTGTCCCTCTCCTCACTGGTACAACACCACCCAGTGAGGGGCCAAGGACATCTACAAAAAAATGGAATGTATATGGAGATTAGATTACTCCACAAACAGTCATAATGATTTTCGGTCTGCACAGCATTCTTACATGAAACTTGTGCTGTCCACTAAAGCCTAATTCTACATAGACAAAAATCCCAAGGTAAGCAACAGGAGTATAAAAATCTTCATTATTGTGTATTCACTATCTTCTCCCTTCTGTATTGCTTCCAAACTCGAACCTCCAACAGCACCATCTCATAATATTTTGAACTTTTTGCAGACAAAATCAAACGGGTATGTAATTCCTTCCCAGCTGGTCATCTCAACCCTACAGTCATGCCTCAAACTCTTATTGATCCCCTTTCCCTCTGGACAGCCTTCCTATGTCACTTCCTGTCATACACTACAGGACCCAGCTAGTCCTGTATTGGGTCCTGCTCCCCTTCTCTCACAGAATTTGTTTTCACCTCTTGTTCTGACTTTCACAACCTATTGTTGGTTGTGTTCTTCCGATCCCTGTCCTCCAACCAAATGGAACTCTGGTCCACTTCTGCTCACTAATACACTACTCTGCTGTGCATTAAAGCAATCCTTACCACCTAACCACCTTGGCCCCTTCCTCTTGAAAAAAGCCTTAGCGATATCTTGTCTAAAAAAGTATTTGGCAGACCTAGCAATTCTAAACAATGACCAATCCATATCCCTACCTCTTCTTTGTGTTAATCTACTTGAGGAAGGTATAAATAAAAAAAGTTTTATTCCGCTAATCCTTCCTTTGGGTTCTGCCCTTTCAACAATATAGAAATCAGGTTTGGACAGGCTACGGGGAGTTTCAAGGGGACAGCAGGATGGGGACCAGTTTCACTGCTGTGGAGGCAATTTTGCTGTGTATTTTTATGAAGATAAAGCACCCCAATATAAAGCCAAAAGGATTATGGATGGCTGGGACTGTATATGCGCACTGCTGAAGAGTCACACAATGTGGAGGCATCAAAATGTTTTAGTCCAACTGTAGAGTTTGCGGTAGTTTTGTTGCTTTATAGGGGGTCCTCCATCTTCATGAAAAAACACAGTCCTGAAGATGGTCTCACAGATGTGCAATGACCGAGGCCGAAATTTCGACACATAACCCAACTTTCTCTTTAGTTATTGTTGAACATCTATTCAGAGCCTAGTATTTCTTTCGAAACAGGCTCTAGCTGTATATTTAGGAAGTGGGCTTAAAATACATTGACATAAGGTATACACACTTTGAAATGTACATGCAATGCTCACTGTCAATGTATTATGAGATTTATATTCTGAACCCCTGTAATCTTATGTTCGAATTTCTGTTTTCTTCTATATAAATTTGACGTAAATATATACACCTGCTTTTTGAGATTCATTTCCTTTGTGTAAAATATTGTATAACCTTCAATTAAGTTGTGATGTCATGTTAAGACATCTTGAAAGATTAACACATTTACTTGTAACTTTGTTTTTTGAACAAATCCCTTGTTGCCATCCTTACCTACCTTACCACAGTTATCTAAGCCCACAAGGGAATATTGGCTTGCCCTTTTGTGTTAAATAACTTTCTAAAAGTGGCATTTTGATAATGGCAATTTAAAATCAGACTTTGCCATAAGATAGAATTTTAAATTGGGATTTCAAAGACACCAAACATGAACTGGTTATCTCGTCCCATTTTAAAATTACACTTCTAAAATGTAATAAGGCAGCTCCAATGTTAACCCATGGAAGAGGTAAGCCTAGAAGCAGGGAAAAACGAATTTAAGAGTTTTTCACTACCAGGACCAGGTGCGTTTCCTACTTTTTAAATACATTGAACCCTGCCCTCTGGGCTGTCCAGGGCCTACCCTCGGGATGACTTATATGTATTAAAAAGGAAGGTTTGGGCCTGGCAAAAGGTTTATTTTGCCAGGTCAAAATGGCACTTTAAAACTGCACACACAGGCTCTGCAATGGCAGGCCTAAGACATGTATAAAGGGCTACTTAAGTGGGTGGCACAATCAGTGCTGCAAGCCCACTAGTAGCGGTTTAATTTACAGACCCTACGCACATGTTATGCTAGGGACTTGTGAGCAAATTAAATATGGCATTTGGCTATAAGTCAATTCTAATATGTTTGAAGGAGAGAGCACAGCACTTTAGAATTGCTTAGCAGTGTTAAATTGCGCAGGGGGATGTATGACGTATTCATGCATGCTTTTACAACGTATGCCTTTTCAATGCGGGCATTACAACGAATGCGTCATTACCATGCCTTCCATTACAATGCAAGTCGTTACAACGACTTGCCTTAGGTAACGCTGGACTTTGGAGTAGTATATTTTACTATTCCAACTCTAGTCTGTGCAACAGTAGGAAAGGTGTTGGGTTTAAAATCCAACAATGCGTTCCCAAAAGCAAGTCGTTGTAACGACTTGCGTTGTAATGAAACTCGTGGTAACGACGCGTTCGTTGTAGTTCCTGCATTGTAATGGCACTGCATAGTTCTGTCTGCGTTGTAAACGCCGTTTCCCGCGCAGGGTCTTACGACCAATAAAAACGAATTCAGCGAAAATAGGAGGCGTAAAGGCAAAAAGTTTGGGAGTGACTCTGCAGAAAGAACAAAGGCCAACAGTCTCTGATATATATTGCCCCTCAATTTAATCACATATTGGTTTTTACACAAAACAATGTCTTTCCAGCAAATTAAAAAGGATGGCAAAAATTATATACACATTTTTTCCACTCTTGATGACATCACATGATGTGGCATCAAAAGAACTTTGTCACTGACAATGGGCAATTTTATTCTTTTTAACAGTTAATTGAACCTCGATGGAAACTAAGAGCTGCATCTGCTTTTAAACAGTGATTGATATCAGATGTAACACCAGCGCAATAGCTTTCACTTAACCCCTTCGCTGCTAGGCCTCCCCCCCCGTGCTAAGCCTTTTTTGGCAATTTGGGGTAGTTTGCGCTTAGGCCCCTGTAACTTTTTGACCACATAAGGTATCCACTCCACATTTGCGTCCTTTTCTTCCAATACCATGGGGATTTTAAAGGTACCCAGGGTTTGTTGATTCCAATGGAGGGGACCCAGAAATTAGCAACAATACAGCTAAATGTTTTTTTGCGGAAAAATGGGAAAAAAGGGCTGCAGATGAAAGCGTCTGGTTTTTTCCCTGCAAATAGTATCAACAAAGGGTTTCTGATGCTGAAATCACCATCTTCCCAGCTTTCAGGGACTGACAGACTTTTGTCAGAAAACCACATTTTTTTACACAGTTTTGGCATTTTACTGCGACATAGCCTATTTTTGCTATTTTTTGTGCTTTCAACCTCCTTCCAGTTATTGGTAAAAATGGGTATAAAAGCAATGATGGATCCTGGAAAGCTATACATTTCTGAAAAGTAGACACAATTATAAATTCAGAAAGGGGTCATTTGGGTACATCCTTCATGGTTTTCTTATAGAAACTAACAGTTGAAATTAGGAAAACATTGAAAATGAGTTAAAAAAACAGCCATTTGTGCCAACGTTTTCACCTGTACCTTCTTCTAAGTATGACAGACTTTTGAAAGCAATATAACATTGCATCCGCAGGACCCTTCTGGTTGTGGGGATATATAGGACTTGTAGGTTCACCAAGAACCCGAGGAACCCAGAGCCAATAACTGAGCAGCGTCTTGCAATGGTTTTTTATTGTGTACCGGGTATATAGCAATTCATTTGGGAAAATATAAACAGGGAAAAATCGGTATGAAAGAAAGACACCTATGTATTTCTGAAATGGAAACAAAATATAGAGTTTAGAAACAGTAGCTATTTGCACATCTCCGAAATTGTGGGTACCCATATCAGCATGTGAATTATAGGACATTTTTCAAATTGACTTCTCTTTTACACATTGTCTTACATTTGGAAAGCAGAAATGCATTGAAAGTCAATAGGGAATAACAGTTGCTCTACAATTCTGTGTTCCCCTAAATCTCCCGATAAAAATGGTACCTCACTTGTGTGGGTAGGTGTAGTGCCCCCAACAGGAAACGGCCCAAAATGCACGTGGACACACATAACATTTTCACAGTGAAAACTGACCCTTTTTTTGCAAAGTGCCTAGCTGTAGATTTTGAACCCTAGCGCTGCTGGCACCTAGGAAAACCTAGCAAACCTATATATTTTTGAAAACTAGACACCTAGGGAAATCCAGATTGGGGTGACTTGCCTGGCTCTCACCAGATTCTGTTACTTAGAATCCCTTGCAAATCTCAAACTTTGTCAAAAAAACACATTTTCCTCACATTTCTGTGGTGGAAAATTCTGGAATCTGCGTGGATCCACAAAATTCCACCCACCCTGCATTTCCCAAAGTCTTCCGAGAAAAATGGTACCTCACCTGTGTGGTTAGGGCTAGTGCCCGCACAGGAAACGGCCCAAAACGCAACGTGGACACACCACATTTTCACAGTGAATACTGACCCTTTTTTTGCAAAGTGCCTTGCTGTAGATTTTGAACCCTAGCTCTGCCGGCACCAAGGGAGACCTAGCAAACATATACATTTTTGAAAACTAGACACCCAGGGGAATCCAGGATGGGGTGACTTGTCTGGCTCTCACCAGGTTCTGTTACCCAGAATCCCTTGCAAACCTCAAACTTTGTAGAAAAAAAAAAAACATTTTCCTCACATTTCTGTGGTGGAAAGTTCTGGAACCTGCGTGGATCCACAAAATTCCACCCACCCCGCATTCCCCAAAGTCTTCCAAGAAAAATGGTACCTCACTTGTGTGGTTAGGCCTAGTGCCCCCGACAGGAAACGGCCCAAAACACAACGTGGACACACCACATTTTCACAGTGAAAACTGACCCTTTTTTTGCAAAGTGCCTAGCTGTAGTTTTTGAACCCTAGCTCTGCCGGCACCTAGGAAAACCTAGCAAACCTATACATTTTTGAAAACTAGACACCCAGGGGTATACAGGATGGGGTAACTTGTCTGGCTCTCACCAGATTGTGTTACCCAGAATCCCTTGCAAACCTCAAACTTTGTAAAAAAAAAACCACATTTTCCTCACATTTCTGTGATGGAAAGTTCTGGAATCTGCGTGGATCCACAAATTTCCTACCACCAAGCGTTTCCCCAGGTCTCCTGATAAAAATGGTACTTCAGTCGCGTGGGTGGGTAAAGTACCTGCGACAGGCAAGGGCCCAAAACATATTGAGGAGACATCAAAACTATCTATCACAAAACAACCTGGTTTTGTAATGGGGCTCACCTGGGTTTTTGGCCCCGGGCTCGGCGGCCATCTTGGAAAACCTACCAAACCCACACATTTCAGAAAACTAGACACCCAGGGGAGTCCAGCGAGGTATGGCTTGCATGGACCCCCCAACATTTTCCTACCCAGAGTCCCCTACAAACCTCAAATTTAGCTGAAAAAATCAAATTTTATGAAATTTCTGTGTGGGAAAGTTGTGGGATCACTGGGCTGACACAAATTTCCTACCAACCAGCGTTCCTCCAGGTGTCTCGATAAAAATGGTACCTCACTCGTGTGGGTGGGTCAAGTACCCATGACAGGCAGGGGCCCAAAACGTATTGCGGAGACATCAAAATTACCTATCACAAAACAACCTGCTTTTGCAAGAGGGGTCACTTGAGTTTTTGGTCCTGGGCTTGGCGGCCATCTAGGGAAACCTACCAAACCCACACATTTCTGGAAACTAGAGACCCGAGGGAGTCCAGGAAGGTATGGCTTGGTTGGATCCCCCAACGTTTCCCTACCCAGAATCCCCTGCAAGCCTAAACTTTTGCTGAAATAAAATCAAATTTTTCTCAAATTTCTGTGTGGGAAAGTTGTGGGATTACTGGACTGACACAAATTTCCTACCACCCAGCATTCCCCCAGGTCTCCCAATAAAAATAGTACCTCACTCGTGTGGGGGGTCAAGTACCCGCGACAGGCAAGGGCCCAAAACGTATTGTGGAGACTTGAAAATTACCTATCATAAAACGATCTGCTTTTGCAAGGGGGGTCACATGAGTTTTTGGTCCTGGGGTTGGCAGCCATCTAGGAAACCTATCAAACCCACACATTTATGAAAACTAGACACCAGGGACAGTCCAGCGAGGTATAGCTTGCATGGACCCCCCAACGTTTTCCTAACCAGAATCCCCTGCAAACCTCACATTTAGCTGAAAAAATCAAATTTTTCTCAAATTTCTGTGTGGGAAAGTTCTCGAATCTGCATGGATCCACAAATTTCCTATCACTCAGCGTTCCCCCAGATCTCCAATAAAAATGATACCTCACTCCCGTGGGTGGGTCATGTACCCACGACAGGCAAGGGCCCAAAACGTATTGAGAAGACATCAAAATTACCTATCACAAAACAACCTGGTTTTGCAAGGGGGGGCACCTGGGTTTTTGGCCCCTGGCTCGCGGCCCTCTAGGGAAACCTACCAAACCCACACATTTCTGAAAACTAGACACCCTGTGGAGTCCAGTGAGGTATGGCTTGCGTGGATCCCCCAACGTTTTGCTACACAGCAACACCCATTGCCCTCCCGTTTCACGCTAAGCATAGTGTGAAAGGGGACGTTATTTACAAGGCAGCGTTCAGCCACATTACGTGGCTTAACGATGCCTTGTAAATAAGGCGAAGACCCTATCGCCACAGGAACATCGTAAAAAGTGACGTTCCTGTGGCGATAGGGGCTTGTTAATATGCCCCTTAGTACCTCTGAAACTATGTAACATATTTACAAGCCCCTGCTGCCACCACAACATCACTTTCAGTGACGTTGTGATGGCGATAGGGGCCTCGCCTTAATTACAAGGCAGAGTTAAGCCAATTAACGTGCTTAACTCTGCCTTGTAAATAAGGCACCCTTTCACGCTGTATTTAGCGTGAAAGGGGAGGGCAATGGGTGTTGTGGTGGGGGTGCAGCACACATAGAAACAGCAAGTTGCCTATGATTGTTTATGTGCAGGAAGGTCCACCTTCCTGTACATAAACAATCATTTGTAAAAAATGCCGTTTTGCAACTTCTATGTGTGCTGCATTAAGCAGCACACATAGAAGTTACAAAACGACATTTAAAGATTGTTTATGTGCAGGAAGGGGGTCCTTCCTGCACATAAACAATCTTCCCCTCAACACAGGCACCCTTGCACTATGGTGTAAGGGTGCCTGCGTTGGCGCTAGGCAGCTAAAGCTAGCGCCAGCGCAGGTGGAAACGCAGGGCTGCACCATATTCGAGCAAATATGGTGCAGCCCTGCGTTTCTAAAGTGACGAAGCGTGTCGTTAGCCTTCTTGGCTTAACGACACGCTTCGCATCTTTATTGTAGATATGCCCCAATGTGTGGTAATATGACTGGAGTTGTCTGACACTTGCATATTATAAGAGCATCAAAACGCTTATTTTTTCAATCGTAAATAAAACCCCTCCAGAAAAAAAAAAAGAGAAAACTCATCATTCAACAAATTGCTTAGAAATAAAAAACACACCTGACTGTAAATAAACTGAGACCGCCTCACAAATTAGGGAAACCCCACGTTCTGGGCCTCTAAAAAAGGCACATTTTCATTTAAATAAAAAAAAAGAACACTTGCTGGTAATAATGTTTCCAGAAGTCTTTTAAAGAGAAATGCCAGGGAATCGTTATTCTTTCAGTTGGAACTGGTGCACTCACAAACATGTTATTCTCTTGGCGCTGAATGCAGCATAATTGTTTCTTGCGAGCACGTTGCGCAGGAACATTACACACCTGCCGTCCCTTTTGTGATCAGTAGGGAAAGTGCACATAATGTTATGGGGGAAACACGCTGAGCAAAAAGGTATAGTAATTATGCAGAATTTGGACCTTTGTCAAGACACCCACCCCCACCCAATTCACGTGGCTCACTCACACTTGCAAAAGCAAGTGGGTTTATTTACAATCTGAATGAATTGGTAACTCCACAAAGTACACACAGTGTGAATCCCTTTCATAATTTTAGATTGTATGCATATTTTTTTTTATATTTTTATGTTTTTATCTATAACGCAGAAATCATGCATAAAGATGGTAAAGTAGTTTATGCACCTACATTAAAGAATGAGTCTTTCTTTCCTTCTTTCTTTCTTCCTTTTCCGTCTTTCTTTCTTTCTTTCTTTCTTTCTTTCTTTCTTCCTTTCTTTCTTTCTTTCTTCCTTTTCCGTCTTTCTTTCTTTCTTTCGTTCTTTCTTTCTCTCTTTCTTTTTCTTCCTTTTCAGTCTTTCTTTCTTTCTCATCCATCCATTTAAAATGTTCAATAAAGAACTAAAGATTGTTATAGTTCGAAAGACTTAAAGAGGAACACATTTGAAGAGAAGCTGACTTCAAATGAAATCAAAACAAAGCATTTTTCCTTCAGAAAGTTGATGGATTTGTGCTGCCTTCTGTAACAGTGTTTTTATACCACAGACGCAGCAGCAGAAGTTCCCTGATCTTTTCCAGCCAGCACAGCTGGCAATGTCAGTAATTTAGTAGTTACAAGACTCGTTTCGCTTCAAATGTGTCATACACTTGTACCCCCACCCCTGGCTGTAACATCTTAAGCACTGAAATCATTTCTGCTGCTGATCACCGAGAGATCGCAATTGCATGTGGGAGCCGAGTACTGCGGATTATATCTGAGAGCGAGGCACACAATAAGCCCCGAAGGCTGTTTTCTAAAACTTGACAATTACATGAGTGACATCAGTCGGTGCCTCTTTAGAGGGTGACTAACGATTCCCAGTCTCGCTGCAGACATTAAAATACAATTACATTCTGTTAGCCCAGCTCACGCGCCTGCTAAATTACAGAGCAGGAGGCACAATCTCCCTCTCGAAGTCACGTTTTGCTGCAGCAGATTTTGCTCAAATGCCTGAGAAATGTATGCTTTTTCCGTGTTTGGCATGAGGGCTGAAATGAGTTCGCTCCTGCATTTCTCAGCCGTCAACCTGTTCTAAGATTTGTGATCCTGCATTTACAATTATTTTAGCTCTTCTACACCCTAATGAATTTTTAATTCTGAAGTTTACTCATTAAATACCTTTACTATCCATCACTGTGCAAATGATTATAAAGATGGTGCCTTTTGCTGTTATCAATCTTTATCAGTGGTCTTTCGAGATTGATGCTCTTTTATTCTTGTGGCTGACTTTGATGATATCTTCTATTAATCTTGCTCATTCTCAAGTTATTTACTACTTTTACCATTTTCTCACACTGAACGTCCTGCCGTGCTTGTGATTGAGTTTTAATACTCTTGATGAAAAAAAGTGAGGCTGCGATAGGAAGATTTAATTTATACTGAAAAGAAATACAAAAGCTAAACATCGCGGAGGAAAATGTATCTTTAGGGAAACTGATACTGCTTGTTTTAATGCAGGTGGAATGACCTCGGAAATCTATCTGCACACTGATTATGTTGAGGTGTCAGAAATTATAAAAAATAAATATGAAATTGCTGATGGATGGGGGTGTTGATCAAACTGAAATTCTAGTGGCAAATCAATCATTCAACATGAGATTGAGAACAATTACTATCTCCTGTTCCACGCTGTGGAAAAGGCTGGATGAAAGGGATACTCAAGAACCAGCTCATGAACACATACTTCGGAAGAATTCAGATTTGTGCCAATATGACATAAATGGACCAACCCCGTCCATGCAAACACACAACACCATGAGCATCTTTGACACATTTAACACCCATAAGATCCAAAATTGAGGCATACATGGTTTTGTTAACATCATATGATTTTATGTAATGGCTCGCCATCAAAGGAGTGGTGAATTAACCCTACATTATTCTGTTTTGCTGCCTGGCATTTTGTACATTGAAACATTCATAAATTGTTTGCCTCTTCCTTATTTGGGGTGGAATTGTGGTTCAAAGTTCCATTGGCCGTCTCGCAAATTAGCACTGCATTTGTGTATTGTTTGCAAATAGAACCTGACCATGTGACATATGTATCAATCCGACACAGAACAAAGAAGCTGTTAGCAAGAATTCTAGGAAACCATACTACATCAATATTCACGAGGAACCATTCATTTGGTGAATCATAGTGAATGGCACAGAAATGGCAAAATTCAGAGTGACCATCAGGGTAAGAATACAGCAGCTTTTGGGTCAGATGTGTGCTCACATCAATGCCCAGGGGACTCAATCGCACAACTTCCTGTGTGATTACTGGCTGACAAGGAAGAATAGTAACCACTAAATGCTGGTGACCACAGGAACCGTTGCAAGTCATTGCCACATATCATTTTTGGTCAAAATATAAAATTGAACACATCTGTGCTGCCTACTTTGCCATTTGCATATATAAAGAGTCTATTGTGTAGTTAATTGAAACCATTACAATTTTAGCATAAAATCATCAAGTGTAACAACATTCCTATGTACATGTTGAATTGTGAAAAGTTGCGAGTTCATTCAGGGGTATATTCACAAGAACGTGTGATAACTACCGCAAGAGTAGCGTAACGCAACTTTCAATATCGCAGCCTAGCGCGGGAAAATAACCCATGTCAACGTGGAATTCACAACAAGGCGGTAGCATGCGATAGTCACCAGATAACGCGTCAAATGTCATCGTGAAAATCAATGCCACGCCGAAAAAATGCGAAACGCGAACGCAAAAAAACATGCGATGAGGCCAATCGCGGTACAGAAATCAGCGAACACCAGCCACAGGCCTGCAAATCCCACGCGCCCGGCGGGAAAAAGCACCATAAAAGAAAGGAAAAAAAAAGCCCAAAAACAATTCAAACTACGTAGCAACATGGATGCACCCGGACTGAGTGCAGAGGACAAGCCGAACACCACAAGCCCCATGGAGGACCAGCCAGGAACAAGGACAAGAGGAAGAGGAAGACCGGGTTCAGTCCACAGGAAGACCGGATCATCGTCACGGAGGTGACCGAACACCATCAACAACTGTTCGGCACCTCCACTGGCAACCCAAACCGAAAAATGGCAGGCCATCGTTACCAACGTCAATGCAGTCGGAGTGTCGAGGAGGTCACCGGAGGAGGTCAAGAGGCGCTGGCATGATCTGAAAAGGCAGACCAAACATAAGCTCGCCGCCAACAGGGAAGCAGCAACGGCGACTGGAGGTGGGAGTCCTGCGGCACAGGAGGAGCTGGATGAGCTGGAGCAAATGGTGGCCACAGTCAGCAGTGAGGAGACGGTGGCAGGATTGGGGGGCCTGGACACAGCATGATACTACCTGACCCAACAGCAACAGGGTGAGTAACGACTAGGGACGGGGGGAGATGGGCACAATGGCACACATGCACAATTACGTGTAGCACACAGCACACCCACAATGACCGTGGAACATGTCCCTGATTGCCTTGGCACACTGCCGCACACATAGAAACGCCAAGTAGGCCCCCATCCACAATGTGCACAGAGGGCCCCCCCTATCACCAATATCACAACCGACCCATGCACATATGCTGAATCCAGCAAAGCAGCGGCTCTGTGACCCACACTGACTATGCAAGTAACACTGCATGTCCGATAGCATGGCAGCAGCCAAAAAAAAATGACATGGCCCACGAATCGACATGGAGGTAGCCCAGTGCGGATCACATCCGTAAAGGAGCAGGTCACACTCCGACATGTCCACGTGCACCCACAACCCATGCCGTACAATACACGCAGCAGACGAACAATGCATCAGGCCACAAAATCTGTCCGAGAGCACATATGACCCAAGTCAAAAGCAAATCAGGCCCCGAAAAGCACACAATTCAAAGGCACCCGCCTCAAAGGGAGAAGGCTACATGAAATCAGAGCTGCAGGGGCAACTCCCCCACAATGCAGCACACACACAAAGCAATCACAGGAGATCCGCAATGACGGCAATGTGGTACAATGTGCAACACCAGTACCACAGGAGAGAGCTCACAACAGGTTCTGCTTGTGCTTAGTAACTGTCCACTCACATCTGGCATTGCCTGACACTGTGTGATGATAATGAACGGGTACTACCACACATCCGTCATGTATCCGGAAAACACACTGACTGCCATCAAATAGCCAGCTCCCCCAAAACAGTCACAATGTACATTGGCATGTAGTCTGAATGTAAACATCTGCAAATCAACAACATACATGTGAAACTCTGTTAACCTGCATCTCCCCTTAACATTTCAGAGGGACAATCAACACTTACTGCAGAGCAGACCACAAACCCCATCATTGATGATGTAGAGGACAACCTGCACATATGTCAAGATACCCTCCAACGGATACTGGACAGCCTCTGCACCCCACCCCCAGGAGCAGGGCAGGCCAGCTGCCTCGAGGTGACCCCACCACCTGCACAGACCACACAGCAGGAAACACACACCACCACAGCTGTCTCCCAGGACCCCCTGACCAATACATGGAGTACATACAATGTGTGTGGTCTTCCCAGGTGGAGTTGGCTGAACAGCTGCGGGTGGGTTTCGAGATCATGGCAGCCAAACTCGATGCCATACGTGGGTGTCAGAGTCCCATCAGGGACCACGTACAGTCCCTATCGGACACCCCTGGTACGCACCATGCTCCGCCACAGACCTTGGCTGACCTCGCTGGTGCCATGAATCGTACACAAGAACTGTGTGGGCAGACAGGCACCAGCCATGACAGCACAGAGTTGGCACAGATGCGGAGGTCAATGGAGACCATGGAGCAGATGCAGGCTGGAAGGATGTCTGCCACGGATGGACACCAACGAGTAGTAGCTGGGAACTTCAATGCCCTGCAGTACTTCATCTTGCCATTGCTGCCACTGAGCCGTCCCCAGATGACTGCAGCGGGAACATCGACACACACAGCTCCGACCCCTGATGTGTCCGTGGCACCCAGTGATGCAGCCATCACCCTGCCACACACACCGGACACACCGGACACAGAACCCGTATCAAGGGAGTAAGTAGGGGATGGGAACTACTGTGTGAGGAAGGAGGCAGAAGCATCCATCACCGCCGTATGGCCTGTCCCTGCCTGGTTATGACCTATGCATCATGGCCTGGGAAACACCTCCTACTGACACCCGGAACACTCTGCGACATTCACCCGGACCCCGACACGGACTGCCATTTCTTCACCGCTGGCCAATTACACAGCTATCCTGCTGCGGACTGCACTCTCCCTCTTCCCAATCACTGTGCAATCCCCAAAGGACTCTGGTTGGCCCACCACTGGGCTTCCATGTGATGTGGGCTTGGATGGCCATGTACAGCTCCAGCTCCGTCAATCACCTGAATGTGAATAAAACATTTTAAATCACACAGATGTGTCATCACTATGTTCACTCACGTATGGAAGTATGGCTGGATGTGGGGACGATGATTGCACATGAAGGTATACCCTGGTAACTGACATCTATGCGCATGTGTATCCCTGAGACACATGGCCAATTGGATGACTGTGAAGGTGAGTACTAGCTGTGTCCCCATTGCACATCAACAACAATCACACAACCCCCCAACGTAGGCACACGTCCATGTGTTGAATAGGGTTGTGTGTAGGACTGACCCAAACGAAAACAGGCCAGGAGTGGTGTCCTACACCACATGTGACAACAGAACTTCACGTAGCATACCTACTCACACACATCTGTGTGGATACATTCTGTAGTGAGATATGACATTGCTCCACATGATCAGTGGTTTGACACCATACTCACATTGCTGACGTCACGTAAGTGCACATGTCGTTCAGCACATATCCAAAAACAATGTCTGGCTCACAGAGGTGGAGCTTGCCAAAGGGACACACCCACATTGCACATGCGTTAGTCAGTTCCTCCCTGTGTAGGGACGATGCTCATTGTGGCACACGAGTGGACAATCTAAACAATACACCTCACAGTTAGACACCAGTGGAGTGGCATAGACTTTATTGGCATGTGCATGTCAGTATGGACTAGGCAACAGCCACAGCAGGCAGGGACATGCTTAAGACACTTACACGCAGCATGGGTACATGTCGAGGTTCAGAAAATGTCGGGGCTAAAATGGACAACATTCATCACGGATGGCAATGCCCACAGCCCACCTTGCCTTGCTGGATGAGTCATGTGTTGTTTGGCGTCTGCCCATTGCCCCGTGTGAGGGGGCACGACTCACTGCACATGGGATCTGCATAGTGCTCTGCCTCCGAAGTGCGCCGATTGTCTGCTCTGCTGACAGTGATCAGGTGTGAGGGTCCGACAGGTTCACATGTCGTGCTACATTGCCATGTGTGTGCTCTCACCCAGCAGTGTGTCCGAATTGGCAACGTTGCCAAACGATGCTGTGTTGCTCCGACCATGGACCTGCGTCACCTTGCACAGGTGTGTGTACACACGCGCTGTTCCACGCACATGCATCCAGAGCCCGAACGAAGGCAGACGTGTCCTCTGTTGTAGTGGGATATGTGAGCAATCCCCACGATGCAACAAGTTTTTGGGCCATGTGCTGTGGGTGGCAATCGGATGTGGCTGCAGGAACGTAGTTACTCGTCCATGAATGCCCGTGCAGCTTCATGTGCAATGTGTTCCAATAGTACGTCGTTGTCGTGTTCAAGGAACACCAGGGTGAGCCAATCCATTAGGTGGTCCGGGCAGGTGTGCTCAGCCCACGCCTTCTCACCGATCCGCAACACAGCCCAATAGGGGAGCGCCTCAATGTGGTCACTGCACACGAGAAATTGTGCAATCTCCCATGCACAACTACCAATACATACGCAGTATGTCAAGGCATCCCATGCACGGCTGTCTCGGTTACACTCCTGTTCGTGATCCAACAGGAGGCGCAGACACAAGTCATAGTCCAATTCATCAACAGTTGTGTTGGATAGGCAGACATCCATGGGACACTCGAAGGTGCATGTTCGGCAGTGGAACCAGGGCTGGACGCAGGTGACGTGGGCAATGCGGAAGCTGAGCCTGTAACTGATCTGCAGCACTGCCAGTGGCAGTGCGCCCAGTAAATGCAGCATACGTGCACAGTACTGTTCCACGTGACTGGGGTTGTGCATGTGCCCGGAATGGCCTGCCTTTGCGTTGGTGCGTCTCGTGAACCGGCACTCTTCTGAACTGCGGCAGTTGTGTGGAGGATATGCCACTGCACTGAGCAATGATTCGAATGTGTTTGCAACGTTGTGGGTTATAGGTTGCTGTTTCCGTGAGTGTCAAGGGCATCCCATGCGGGGGTACCACAGGCAGGGGCTTCTGTGTGTGGGCTGTGGATATGTCGGATGGTTCATTTGCGGAATGCGTGGTGTGGGAGTCGTCCCCATCTGCCATTGCATCTCTATCAGGGTGTTCCAGGCGCGTTCTGGACCAAGGTCAGAGGTGCAGGTGTCCTCCCGCCTTCTGCATTGGCACAATGGTGCTTACATCCCTGATGTTTGTCTGACTACTACTTGCGTTTTCGGAATGTGATGTGGCTTTGGCGCTGAGATTGGGACACAGCCTTGGGCTCATGGTGTACGGAAGGCGATGCACACACACATGTTGGCATGTGGAGCCAGGTGCCCGAGCAGCCTTGCGCTGCTTGTGCTATCTCACTCCATCTCTCTCCCTCGCTCTCTCCCTCTCTTTCCTTTGTTGGGTGCATGACACACCTTCTTCTCTTGGATTTGGTCTTCCAGGCTGTGTGCTATGGATTTTCCAGTGAGGAGCCGCTAGGACTCATCCTAAGGGTTGTTTCTGCTTTTGTTTGTATGGTTTTTTTGTGTTGGTGATTACATTGCTGTATGACTGATTCTCCATTTTCTGGCCAAGCATGTATGTTTATTTTCCTGCTTGTGTGACATCAGGCAAAGTGTTTGTTTTGGGATTCGTGGTGTTGGTGTGCAGTTTCTTAGTCCGGGGTTGGGGGTGGTCCCGGGGGAGGGGTATTGCGGGCCTGGGTGTGGTGTCGGTGGGTGTTGTGGCCCTCTTGGGTGTCTGTGCTGCATGTTCAGTTGCTCGTGGGCATCTGTTGTCCTTCATGTGTGGCTCTGGGATGTGCTCCCTTTTGTGGTGCAGGCTGTGGTCGGACTTTACACCAGGTCAGGACAGGTGTAGATTTCCTGGTGCTAACGCAGCTTATCGCCGGTTTTGTGTTTTTATCGCCGATGTGGCTGGTCGTTGTGAATGTTGAGGTGTGATGTTGTCGCGCCTTTTGGCACGGGAACGCCCACTCTGCATCTCATTAGCGATAGTTGACGGGTCCTCTGTGGCGATGTTTTTTGCGGCTGCTGTCGCGGGTAAACTGGTGCTGTGGGCTGTTTACACCAGCTTGTGAATGGGGAGGTATATTTATCACGACTTTGGCTGCGATAAAGTGCCGTTAATTCGGCGATAACTCCTTGTGAATATGCCCCTCAATCTTCTTGAAATGAGGCGGTAAACATAGTGCATCTAAAACCAAGTCAACACATTTATGTCCAAAATGTGGAAATGTCCGCTGACTACTTCACAGGGATTGTAAGGAAGCTCTAAGCGATTATTTTTGTCTGCCAATAGGCTAGTACAGATGTTTCCCTTACCATTATTAAATAGGTCCCTGCTAATAAGTAATTTCAATTCTTAGCACAAGTCTATAAAAGTTGGCAATATACTTCTGAAACAGGAGAAAAAAAATGAGCTATGTGCAAGTTGGTGCCAGTTGACAATTGTCCTCCATTACAATTTTATATACATCTGCACTCTGCCCTTTGTAGCTGCCACATGATTGGAGTTCGTGTGCAAAAATGCAAATCAATGTAGCAAACATATAATAAATAGCGCAATCTTAAACAGTTGGGGATAGAAGCACTATTTGTTTGATATTTGTAACAGTTTGCTGACTTGTTGCAAGAACTTGGCTGCCCTACATGAGAGCTGTAGCGACTGGCTGTTTAGTAATGCCATTACGGCAGGTCGACATGGTCGGATCCGTAGAGAACGGAAAGCTGGAAGTAGAAAATGCTATCTCCAGTTATTAACAGCTGGACAGATACACAGGAAGTGTAAAAGTGACTCTTCCGCCTGTTCACAAAGTCGGCACAGACTGGTTGGCCATGTTCGTTTTCATGTAGGAACCTGATCTTTTGAGCAAAAAGCTCCCAGTTGAATCAAAAGTAGAGAGTACTGTGTAGTTGGAGATATCTGTTGAACCAGATACGGCTGGAGCGACCGGACCCCGTACGAAGATAAAACCATCCATCCATGTTTTTCTTTGCCAGGGCTACTTTGTCCAATAGCCAGGCTTTGTGCTTGGCAGCGTTGTTTGCTTATTTTTTTAATGCAGGGAAGCTATAATTTGTGCCCCATGCTTCGTGTAAGTTGAGAGTGGTTAACGCTTGGTCAAGTGCGGTTGGCCAGTCTTTCTTTCCTTTTGGCTGGTTCTTCAGTTCCGTCCAGCAGAGACCTAGCAAGGATTCTTCTTGGGCTGCTCTCATCTTCCAACACAATTTTAGTATTGCTGCTAGCCTTTCCGGGAGTTGGTTAAGTAACCCAAATTCCAAATGAACTTGTGCCTGCGATATAAATTGCTGAATCCGGAAAATTTGTTTGAAAAGACCGGACTGTTGGAGATTCAAAAAGTTGGCATCTTGGCCCTTAAATAGTTCGGAGACATAAGTAAGAGTTGGAAGAAACTTAGCGGCAATTACTTTTAGAAGATGGGAGTTGGATGGGCACATTAATTTCAGTCTTAGAGTGTTTAGTGCAAAACGTAATTTATTTCCCTGTGCTCGTTTTTTGATTAGATGTTCTTTGAGTGTAAATCTGGAGGCTACAACCACTCCTGTGTATTTGTAAGAGCCACTCGGCTCTATGCTGTTCCCTGCTGCATACCACTTATGTTTTTTGCTGTGGGGCCCAGTATTTGCAGGGAAACAGATGACCTTTGTTTTGTTGTAATTTAGAGATAGTCCGAGCTCCTCTGTGTATTTCAACAGCTTCATAATCAGGCGCTGTAGGCCAACCGGGGTGTGGCTGCATAGGACAATGTCATTGGCGTATTGCAGACTTCTGATTTGGCGGTGTGCTAGCTTTGGAGGGCCTCTTTGGACTTCTGTCAGCCTTTTATCTAGATCTGCTGTAAATATGTTAAATAAGCTGGGAGCTAGCACACACCCTTGTTTTAGGCCTCTGTGCGTTTGTATCCTTGCTGACGTTCTATCTCCATTTCCTAGCTTTACCTGGACCCAGGTGGCTGAGTACAAATTGATTATGGCCCTTAGTAGCAGTGGCGGGATGCCCCATTTTCCCATCTTTTGCCATAGGAGTTCTCTAGGGACCATGTCAAACGCCGCTTTCAAGTCAACGAAACATGTATACAGTTTGATGGACTTTCGCTGTGCTTTTTCGACAAGGAGGTTCAAGGCCAAAAGATTACACATTGTGCTTGTGCCTGGTCTGAAGCCTGTTTGCAAAATTGGAAGGATCTTGCTGGAAGTGACCCATTCTTCGAGGTCGACAAGAAGATCCGACGCATACACTTTGGCTTCTACATCAATGAGCGCAATCAATCTGTAATTTGCCGGGTCTGATCTACTGCTAGCTTTGAATATCGGGTGCAGTACACTACCTCTCCATGATGCTGGTATACTGTTTGATTGAAAAGCTTGATTGAACAGCGGCGTGAAGAAATTAGCCCAGAAACGTTGATCTGACTTGAATAGCTTGTTTGGCAAGCCGTTTGGGCCCGGGGCTCCACTAGATCTAAGTTTGTTTAGGGCTATCTCAACATGATTAGTTCGAATCCAATTACCTTCGGACACATATTCTGAAAGCTCACTTTTCAGTTGGTACTGGGCATGATGATGTTCGTCCATAGCTGCATGTTTGTCAGTATGGCTCAGATGGGCTACCCAATCGGCCTCAAGGATATTTGCGTTGTGATGCCGGAAGGAACAATGTGCTATGCTGTTTCTTTCTGCCCAGAACTTCTTGTTGTTATTTGATTTACTTGTCTGCAGCAGCTTGAGCCAGATATTTGTTTGCTGTAGTTTATTTGCTGTCCATACTTCCTGTTTGTATTGCCGCCTTAGCTGATTAATTTGGTGATTCACGTTTTCGCCTGTCGTTAGTGTGTTACCACGAAGTCTTCTTATGTCCCTGTGGAGAGTCCTTTTTTCCCTGCTAACGAGCTGACAAACTCAGTATTTCTTTCCTGGTACTGTTTTCAGGTTGCTTGTTATGTGAAGAGAATTTGGAAATGAGGATCGTTATCATGTTTTCCCAGTTTTGCCATGACCCTTGCCCGTTTGATGCTTGTTTGCTTGACATCAACTTTTTAATGTAATTCATTGATACAGAAGCGTTTTTGCCCTTCCACGCTAACCTTTTTAGGTTATAGGGGCTTGGGACTTCCAGCAGGTCGTTAGTTTCAGCGGCTCTCTGGGGATAAATGCGAAAATCAATTGCCTGGAGACTATGGTCGCTCTCTAGTTGATGGATGATTTGATAGCTGGAAGTCTTTTGAAGTAACTCCGTGTCCACTATTGTATAGTCTAGAACGGAGTTAGCATGCCTCGATATTCTGGTTGGTGCAGCTGGTTGATCTTGTGGTAAACGACCATTTAGGGTTAGCATCCCTATTTTGGCTAATAATTAGGCACACAGTTTGCCATATCGATCATATTTGCGATGATTTGTGATTGCTGAAGGAATGTTTTTCCTGTTAAGTTTGTTTTGTTGTTTTCCTTGAAATGGGCCTGATAGTAATAAGAACATGTTAAAATCACCTGACAGCAGGATGCCTGCTTGCGGGTAAGTGAATTGCAACGATTTGAGTAAGGCTATTAGGGACTGGATTTTCTCTGATTTTTCCTTTGATCCCGGATGGATGTACACATTACATATTACTAATGCATCTTTGTCATGTGTGCACAACGATTCAGTAAGAGGATCTTGCGGTAAGGAAATTTTAATGCATTGGATCCAGGTTTGGCCTAACTCGATCAATTCTGATTTCCACCGTATATCGGTGACAAGGTAGATTGATTAACCAGGAGACGCTCTGCCTGATGTTTTTCCCTTGATGGCGTATTGATGGTATTATTTAAAGCCAGTGATCAGTGTAGGTGCCATGGCCCAGGTCTCCTGGAATAATAAGATGTCAAATTTTTGAAGTAAAGTTAAAAGGTCGGCCTCCTCTATCTTACTACAAATGCCGTTAATGTTCCAAGAGCACAGTTTTAAATCGGTTACTCATGCCTCACTATTTGTGGTCGCAGTGCCCCAAGCTGTTGGAATACAAACTTGTCTGTTTTGACTAGCTGCTCCAGATGCAGCGTAATGGGTGATGCGTAGGTTGAACAGGCTCTCCAGGGAACTGTCTGTAGGCCCTGCGGCCCCCCGGAGTACTCCACTGACAGTTGACGTTCTGGCTTTTACTGTGGGACATAACGGGCCTGGGTACCATTCTGGTTCGATTGTTTTAATTTCAATTCCCCATTTTGCAAAGAGTTCTCTGTGGCACCAGACTTCCATTGTGATTGTTGGATCACTCCAGGTTACAACTGTGATTTCTCTCCCTTCTGCACTTGTGTCTGGTTTGAATGTTACGCTGTCAATATGATTAGTGTTAAGATATTTTAATGTTTCAGTAGAGCTTGCAAGCTTTAATATTGCACTACGGTTAAGTATGTCGTGGCGTCCTCTTGAATTATAGTGAGGAATCAGTTCTAGTGTTAATAGACCTTCAGGTGATATATGTCCTTTGTTGCTTGAATGCATATCGGCACTGTGAAGATATGGGCAGGCAGAATTTCCACTAAATTTATGTTCTTCTGTTGAGGATTTCATTTCAATTGGATTTTGAGTCAAGGTTGTTTTTATCCGCTCTATTGTTATTATCTGGCTTTCAGCTTGCTCACTGGGTGTGGAGCACGGAGCTGTTTGATTTGATGGGGAATGGGACATTTTTGCTGGTGGCCGCGTTTCATCCAAACCTTTTATGTTGTGTGGATTTGATTGTTTTGTAAAATATTGGGATATAATTGGCTGTTCTAACCGGGGATTATGTGGTGAGATTCCATGTTCTTTTTGATCTGAGATGGTAAGAGATGGTAGAGAGTTGGCGTTGTGGCCGCTAATCTTGGACGTTGTTGTAACTAAAGGTATTGTGGACTTTCCAAAGTGATCTATTTGTGGTTTGAGATCATTGGTTCATAAGGACTCACGAAATATGCTTAAAGAGTTATAATGACAATCTTTTGTTTTCTCCACAGCCACTTTGAGCATTTCAGGCTTAAAAAGGGCAAACATCTTTCACACATCAACCTCTTCTCTGCAAACTGTATCTGTAACCTTTGAGATTTACCCTTGCTGGCAGTTGATGGTATTAGACCTTGTAATCTTCTACCTAGTTGGTGTGACCATGATCTTCAAGCTTTTGGTTATCCCTGTTGAGGCCGGTCCATGTTGGCGAGAGGGAGGATGGTCTTGTGAGTTTCGACCAAAACTGTGTCAACAATGATAGTGTGGTGGTGTCCCATCTTGGGGTGATGTTGAGTTGGAGTCATAGGTTCAGAAAAATGTAATATTGGTGCTGTGTAGAGTTTAACACCTGCTTAATGTAAATACATTTAGTGAATGGTTTGTATCTCCTCAAGTACTGGATCAAATTAATTAGAAGTGTAGGGTTAATGCAAGATTTCTGTGGGGCGGTTCATCCTCATTGCCTTGAGAGCTCTCGAAGGTCAGATATCACCCTCAGCAGAAGTCCATGTCTCCCTTCTTCCCTCAACAAGGACTTGTTGATCCTGGTATTTTTTGTAATATTGGTCTGGAAGACACTGCTCTCATGTTATTGGTCCTTATGTTGCTGTTTCTGGTGCCAGTAGCCCTCCTGGTGCTGCTGATTGTGCTCATGCTTATGGATTTTGGAGGATGAGGCTACAAGTATTGCCCACTTTAATTTTTCTCCCAAATCCTTGGTGTTATTCGTTAGTACTGCCAGGTTTCTACTGTAGTGCAACAGGGTTGAGTTTGGATGTATTTTATGATGATAGAGCCTTCATTGCACATGATGGTACATCTAAAAGATACCTGAAGAGAATAAGGTAATCATGATTTCTACCACAGGAGTAGCTGCCTGTCATTCTTTAGTTTTTCCACTGGCTGATGGGTTGGGCCCATGATGTTCTTCATTACGTTTTTGCAATCTTTAGGAAGTATGACCTATTAATTGTCCTGCGCATTTCCTGCCTTCACTACTACAGACATGGTACAACAATTATCTTACACGCAAACAAGAGATTGAATCTTAGCTATGTGTATGTTTGACAAAAAACAAACAGAACTTTACCATTTTCTCCAATCAAATAAGGCAGCTTTTTAAACTCTTTCTACTGTTTCTAGAGTGATGCAGAGTGTGAAGTGATTCTTAAAGTTCTTCATTTACATGGGAGTATCTGCACCCCTTGCAAAGCTTTACAGTGTTGCACTTTACCCAGAGTCTTGCAATGTCCTATGCAGTATTACAATGAATACCACTGCTCTATATGGGCCAGCTACACCCTAGAGATCTGTGAAAACAACAAACAGTCCCACATAACTTAATCAATGTAATTTTACCCTCAGAGGTATACTGTCTCTATAGGGCATTAGAACAAGAAAAGACAATGCAGCAAAGCCCTGCAGGGCCATGCCCTTACATGCACGGAGTTTAGCAAAGAATGCACTGCCAACAAAGGTCTTCAAAACCAAGCAAAGTGTCAGATGAGTCTAGTGCACCAGCCATGTTTGGAAGTGGTCCATGCTCTGTGTCCGACGTGAACAATGATGAGCCACCTATATAATAGGATTTAAAACAAAATGGAAGACAACACTCTTAGAATGAATGAGGCTGCAGGAATCATTGCTCAGGCACGTGTCATGATAAGTGATTCACAGACAACCTAGAAGCAGTATTAGAATGAAGAAATAGAAAGAGCTGTCCTGTACAGCAGCAACCTGGTTGGTTGTCTTGGTTTACATAACCTACAGCCTTACTATAGCTGTAAATTCATACAAAGACTGAGCTACATCAGTACCACAGCAGGAGTTGATATATATCAAAAACATTTCAGGCACCCACGTAGGACATTAGACTTCTCTCTCTCAATCCAGATCATAAGTAGAAAAAGTCAACAAAATAAACCCTACAACATTTTGGTGTAGATCCAGTATCTTGAGAACAGGATATTGATGGGACACTAATGTAGCAGACAAAATATTGAGGGACAAAATATTGAATGGTAAGTATGTATAGATTTTGTAAACCTAACTCAACATATATTGATCTTGATGAGATATATATCTTCAAGGTACATAGGTGTGGAGCAAAGAATATTAAATCTACACTTCCCTATATGCATTTACCTTTCATTATTTTGCCCCTCAATGTTTTAGTTACAATATTAGTGTGCCACAATTTTCTTCTACTCATTATTCCAATGTACAGTCCAAAATAGTATGTAGAGCCACTTTTAGTTCATTCACAAACTATGCAAGAGCTGGAACTGATGACCAAGTTCCATGTCATAGCCCCAGTTAGAGATACCATAGATTTTAGTCCATATATAGTCAGCAGCTGGAGATGGACATGAGGGAGAACATTTGCTGAAATACATTTCACAATTCATAAGTGTTGGAAATGGCCATTTCTGCAGGGTCACCCCTAAACCTTTTGCCTTTTTTCCGTCCATTTCTTGCTGGATTTGTTTTGTTGGCTATAGGATTCTGTGCAGTTTACCACTGCTACCCAGTGCTAAAGTGCTTGTGCTCTCTCCTTAAAAATGGTAGAATTGGCTTATACCCAATTGGCATATTTAATTTACTTATAAGTCTCTAATAAAGCAGCACTACATGTGTCCAGGTCCTGTAAATTAAATGCTACTTGTGGGCCTGCAGTATTGATTGTGCCACCCATGTAAATAGCCTGTTAAACATGTCCTAAGACTACCATTGCAGAGCTTGTGTGGGCAGTTTACCCTGCCATATCAACCTGGCAAAATAAACTTTTTGCCAGGCTCAAACCTTACTTTTTAAAGCATATAAGTCACCCCTATGGTAGGCCCTGGACAGCCAGAGGGCAGGATGCAATGTGTTTAAAAAGTACGAAATGTACTTTTAAGTTTTACATGTCCTGGTAATGAAAAACTCTTAAATTTGTTTTTCAGTACTGCAAGGCCTATCTCTCCCACAGGATAACATTTGGATTACTATATTATATTACATTTTATAAGTGTAACTCCCAAATGGGAAGATATAACTGTCTCATGTTTGGTGTCTTTGGAATCCTAATTTAAAATCCTTACTTATGGTGAAGTCAGAGTTTAAATTAAAATTCTGAAAATGCCATTTTCTTGCCTTAGCCATTTGGATCCTGCAGCCTGTCTTTGATCACAAAGGTGGAGAGGTGTGGTGCAGCGGCCAGGGCAGCTGACTTCGGAGCACAGTGTTCACGGTTCGATCCCCGGCTCCGGCGGCAGCTCAGCTCAGCACCATGTGACTCTGGGCAATAGCTCACTTAATTTCCACTACGGCCCCCAGCGCCTTGAGACCCGTAAGGGTGAGTAGCTGCGCTATATAAAAACGGACTTACATGTCCGGGTGTAGCTGGCAGTTGGACTTTGTGTATTCCACCTAGACAGCCCAATCTCCCTAATGGGAGATTAGGTGTGACTTGATTAGCCATGCTGTCATGATGGGAGGGCGGAGCTAGGCACATCATTACTCACAACTGAATAAGCTCTGTCTTGCCACATAAAAATGGCTGAATATCACCCTGTAGTGAGTCTGCAGTTAGGGCAGGAAGGGAGGACATCTATGCACTTCAAAACCATCTTTTTGAAGTCTCACCAACTTCAAAGGCACCAGTGAGTGTAAGTACTTGGCTTCAGACACCACTACTTCAGTAAATGTCTGGACCTGTGGTTACTCTGCCAGGAAGACGTACTGCTGTGCTTCTGAAAGGAGTGCTACTCTGCTGGACTGCTACTCTGGTGGACTCCTGCTTTGCTGTGCTGTCCCACTGCCCTCTTGCCGGGGGGAGAAGGACTGGACCTGCATCTCTTTTACCCAGAACCTAGAATGATTCCAAGGGCTAGTTGGCTGGCCTCCTGATCTGAAGGCTTAGGGACATAACAGGCTTCCTAAAACCATGCATCTGCACCTATTCTCTGCCATCTGTGAGTCTACCCTGCCAAGTGGTTCCACCCCAGTTCTGGACCCTTGGAAGCAAGTCTAGGTGCTTACCAACAGAACTGATGCATCTTCTCTGCTGAGTGGCGCATCCTTGAGCTGAACCAATGCATCTCCTCGACTGAGCGACGCATCCTCGAGCAGAACCAATGCATCAAAGCTGCTACATGCATTAGACCCGGCACAGAAGGTCCGCTTCACCTTATAGCTCTCGGAACCAGTGCAGCCCTGAAGGCGTGGCGGATCTCTGGCCCAGGTTCTCACATCCGTCATCAATGGCGGCTTGATGACAACAATGGCCTCCGCATCGCAGCCTTGCAGCTCTTGGGAACCAACGCATCCCTTAGAATGCACAACACTTCTTTACCTTGGATCTACGTGACACTCCATGACCAGTATTTAAGACACTTTGTTCAGTGGGCCAAACCTGGTCCCTGTGGCCAGCCGCACTCCATGACAGTTGGCCTGAATTTGTGACTTTGTCCCAGTCTAGTGTGACCAGACATCCCTTGTTGGCGCTTTGTGCTTTATGTTGCTATTTCACTCTTAAACTTTAAAAGTCAATATCTCCGGTTTCACTCATTGGATTTTTGTCGTTTTGGTCTTGTTTTATTTATGAACAGGTCCTCCTTTGCTCTAAACCTGGTGTGGGATCTTTTTGTGTTTTGTTTTCACAGTTTTTTTATGTTTGGAGTGTTGCACAAATACAAAGCTACCAGAAGGTGAGCACAGGTTAGTTTAGGGTTTGCCCGCCTCCTATCCTGACTAGAACTATTGTTAGAAACCCAATTTCTAACAATGAGGTACAGTTGGGTAGTACCATTTTGCTAATTAAGTAAAAGATAAGTAAAAGATTTGACATCTCACACAAGCAATTTAAGGACTTCCAAATTATACATTATTTACAGCCCTTTTTGGGGTCAATGGGGATAGTGGGGGTGCTACTAAACCCCTTTCAGTAGCAGCAAATTTCTAGGATCATCTTATAGTAAATGGATTATTTGGCTCATGCCACCACTCTCCACAGCTGCTTGCTGTAACCATAGATAATGACATGATCATGTGCAACACAGGCCTTTTAAGAGGATTGGTCCTGGTAAATAAAGCACTAGACTTGCTTGGCCTTGTTCATCCCCACGCATGTCAGACTCGTCAACCTTTACTTCAAAGTGATGGCTTCAGTGTATTAGGCAGCTGTGCCTCTTTGGTGCATACTGACAGAAGCAGACAAAGAAGAGCAGAGATGGACAGGGGGTTACTGCAGCACTCAACTCTTGCTCACTTTCTTATACACATTCTGTTATACTTTTACTCTCATGCCTGCTCCTTTATCTATTTAAACTTTGGAAAGTTTTAAGTATCAGAGCCTGTCCTACAGATAAACTAAGAATAGAATTCGATGGCAGATCAACCTAAGTTGGTGATGTCTTGGAAGCTGCTTTGGTAAAACAAAAAGTGAAAGACAATAAATGCAATACAAAGTTGTAATTTCATTGTAATTTAGTGTGCACATAAACCTGTGAAATCAATTTTAATTGTTAGTGCATTTCCATAGTAAACATCCATTACCATATTGCATGGAGATTTGTGCAGGTTCCTAAATCTGAGGCTGATCCACAAGATCCCTTTCCTTCGATGTTCTCGTAGTCAAATGGCAAACCATTTGACTACAAGAAACATCAGATGAAAAGGAGCTTGTGGATTTGTATTCATGAAAGCAGGGAACATGAACGCATTATATAGAAAGAATCTTCAGTGGAAATGAAATATTGTTAAGCTCATCACATTGGAATAAGAAGGTGGTGTTTGAACCCTGAGGAATCAGTGGCACGTCGCAAAACACGTGTTGGCTCCAAATCAAATACTAAAATAAGTTTCTCTTGTGCTACTCTTGACAACAGTAACTCTGAATTGAATATTGGGACAACCATTGTGCAAGTGTGTATGATTTACAAATTCTTGTTGAATGGCTTTGGAAGGGAGGTTCTTAATAAATAGAGACTGGAAGGGAACTCATGAGGAACTGTGGTCCAATTTATAAAATTGAAATCATTACATAGCAGTTAAAGGAACAGACAACAAGCACAATAAACAGCTTTATGTGGTGATCTAGACAGGAAATTGGATGAACTATTACTAAAACTGATTTGATTGGGAATATTGGACTTCTGTGATTGTGTGAATGTCAGGGGAGAAGGAACACCAGAGCTGTATAGTCACTGAAACTCGATAGGGTCCAGGGGTCCGCTGTATGACAGCTCTCAGATGGGAGTAAATCGGTCAGCTATGGTATACAGGTATAGGTAGCTTCTCCCCCGTTGTGTCAAACATTCCTTGTTGGACTGCATCCGTTTTGTGCCCTGAAAAGGTGACGGCTAGGGTTCTAGCCTTTCACCGAAACGCGCGTCGGCCTTGAGCTTGACGGAAACTACACAGGGGCCGATTCCGATCTCGGTCGGAGGCGCACCCAATACCATTCGGTCGGGAAAAAAGCCATGCGAAAGCCTGTTTCCCGACCGATCCGTACAGTACACCGAACGAGCAAGTACGATGCGCACAACAGCAAAAAATCCGGCCGAGCCGTACTCACCCAAACCAGGTCCTGTTCTCCGACCGAGGCGAATCCGGAAACGCCGAATCGAGTCGCACGGAAGGAAAAATGCAGCCCCGTCCGGCCGGACAAGTACGATGCGCTTTCCGTACGCGCCGAACCCGTCGCTACGCACGGCACGTCAAAGCATCCGGGAGAGGCGCACATAATCTCCGATTCGCGCCACAACACGATCCACGGCTACGAGGCGAACACGCCAGCGACGAGGACGAGGCGAAGCGACGAGGACGACGCGAAGCAACGAGAAGGACGAACGACACGAACCAACCATGAATCCATTCGTCCCGATCATACCAATATTCTACATTTACTACCGGAACAGGCACGGACGCGTACGGCGCAGAAGGTAAGCCAGACACCAACCACAAAACACATACAACACGTACACGACACATCACACACACACACGGGGATGCTGAATATACTTACACCAGCAACAGCAGCACCATAGGGGCGGGATGCCCATCACCAATGCCACATATGCACACAGGGGCCTGAATGCGCACCACCACCCCTACCCAGGGGTGGCATGATGCCTACCACCCTCACCCAGGGGTGGCATGATGCCCACCACCACAACCACACTCACCCAGGGGGGCAGGATGCCTACCACTACTACCACCCTCACCCAGGGGGCAGGATGCCTACCACTACTACCACCCTCACCCAGGGGGCAGGATGCCTACCACTACTACCACCCTTAGCCAGGGGGCAGGATGCCCACCACTACTACCACCCTCACCCAGGGGGGCAGGATGCCTACCACTACTACCACCCTCACCCAGGGGGGCAGGATGCCTACCACTACTACCACCCTTACACAGGGGGGCAGGATGCCTACCACTACTACCACCCTTACACAGGGGGGCAGGATGCCTACCACTACTACCACCCTCACCCAGGGGGGCAGGATGCCTACCACTACTACCACCCTTAGCCAGGGGGGCAGGATGCCCACCACTACTACCACCCTCACCCAGGGGGGCTGGATGCCTACCACCACCCTTAGCCAGGGGGCAGGATGCCTACCACTACTACCACCCTCACCCAGGGGGCAGGATGCCTACCACTACTACCACCCTTAGCCAGGGGGCAGGATGCTTACCACTACTACCACCCTCACCCAGGGGGGCTGAATGCCTACCACCACCCTTAGCCAGGGGGCAGGATGCCTACCACCACCCTTAGCCAGGGGGCAGGATGCCTACCACTACTACCACCATCACCCAGGGGGGCAGGATGCCTACCACTACTACCACCCTTACCCAGGGGGGCAGGATGCCTACCACTACTACCACCCTTAGCCAGGGGGCAGGATGCCTACCACTACTACCACCCTCACCCAGGGGGGCAGGATGCCCACCACTACTACCACCCTTAGCCGGGGGGCAGGATGCCTACCACTACTACCACCCTTAGCCAGGGGGCTGGATGCCTACCACCACCCTTAGCCAGGGGGCAGGATGCCTACCACTACTACCACCCTCACCCAGGGGGGCAGGATGCCCACCACTACTACCACCCTTAGCCAGGGGGCAGGATGCCTACCACTACTACCACCCTTAGCCAGGGGGGCAGGATGCCCACCACTACTACCACCCTCACCCAGGGGGCTGGATGCCTACCACCACCCTTAGCCAGGGGGCAGGATGCCTACCACTACTACCACCCTCACCCAGGGGGGCAGGATGCCCACCACTACTACCACCCTTAGCCAGGGGGGCAGGATGCCTACCACTACTACCACCCTTAGCCAGGGGGGGCAGGATGCCCACCACTACTACCACCCTCACCCAGGGGGGGCAGGATGCCTACCACCACCCTTAGCCAGGGGGGCAGGATGCCTACCACCACCCTTAGCCAGGGGGTAGGATGCCTACCACTACTACCACCATCACCCAGGGGGCAGGATGCCTACCACTACTACCACCCTTACCCAGGGGGGCAGGATGCCTACCACTACTACCACCCTTAGCCAGGGGGCAGGATGCCTACCACTACTACCACCCTCACCCAGGGGGGCAGGATGCCCACCACTACTACCACCCTTAGCCAGGGGGCAGGATGCCTACCACTACTACCACCCTCACCCAGGGGGCAGGATTCCCACCACTACTACCACCCTCACCCAGGGGGCAGGATGCCCACCACTACTACCACCCTCACCCAGGGGGGGCAGGATGCCTACCACTACTACCACCATCACCCAGGGGGGGCAGGATGCCTACCACTACTACCACCCTTACCCAGGGGGGGCAGGATGCCTACCACTACTACCACCTTACCCAGGGGGGGCAGGATGCCCACCACTACTACCACCCTTAGCCAGGGCGGGCAGGATGAATACCACTACTACCACCCTTAGCCAGGGGGGGCAGGATGCCCACCACTACTACCACCCTCACCCAGGGGGGGCTGCATGCCTACCATCACCCTTAGCCAGGGGGGCAGGATGCCTACCACTACTACCACCCTCACCCAGGGGGGGCAGGATGCCCACCACTACTACCACCCTTAGCCAGGGGGGGCAGGATGCCCACCACTACTACCACCCTTAGCCAGGGGGGCAGGATGCCTACCACTACTACCACCCTTAGCCAGGGGGGCAGGATGCCCACCACTACTACCACCCTCACCCAGGGGGGCTGGATGCCTACCACCACCCTTAGCCAGGGGGCAGGATGCCTACCACCACCCTTAGCCAGGGGGCAGGATGCCTACCACTACTACCACCATCACCCAGGGGGGCAGGATGCCTACCACTACTACCACCCTTACCCAGGGGGCAGGATGCCTACCACTACTACCACCCTTAGCCAGGGGGCAGGATGCCTACCACTACTACCACCCTCACCCAGGGGGCAGGATGCCCACCACTACTACCACCCTTAGCCAGGGGGCAGGATGCCTACCACTACTACCACCCTCACCAAGGGGGGCAGGATGCCCACCACTACTACCACCCTTAGCCAGGGGGCAGGATGCCCACCACTACTACCACCCTTAGCCAGGGGGGCAGGATGCCTACCACTACTACCACCCTTAGCCAGGGGGCAGGATGCCCACCACTACTACCACCCTCACCCAGGGGGCTGGATGCCTACCACCACCCTTAGCCAGGGGGCAGGATGCCTACCACCACCCTTAGCCAGGGGGCAGGATGCCTACCACTACTACCACCATCACCCAGGGGGGCAGGGTGCCTACCACGACTACCACCCTTACCCAGGGGGGGCAGGATGCCTACCACTACTACCACCCTTAGCCAGGGGGGCAGAATGCCTACCACTACTACCACCCTCACCCAGGGGGGCAGGATGCCCACCACTACAACCACCCTTAGCCAGGGGGCAGGATGCCTACCACTACTACCACCCTTAGCCAGGGGGCTGGATGCCTACCACCACCCTTAGCCAGGGGGCAGGATGCCTACCACTACTACCACCCTCACCCAGGGGGGCAGGATGCCCACCACTACTACCACCCTCACCCAGGGGGGCAGGATGCCTACCACTACTACCACCATCCCCCAGGGGGGGCAGGATGCCTACCACTACTACCACCCTTACCCAGGGGGGGCAGGATGCCTACCACTACTACCACCCTTACCCAGGGGGGGCAGGATGCCCACCACTACTACCACCCTTAGCCAGGGGGGGGCAGGATGCCTACCACTACTACCACCCTTAGCCAGGGGGGGCAGGATGCCCACCACTACTACCACCCTCACCCAGGGGGGGCTGGATGCCTACCACCACCCTTAGACAGGGGGGCAGGATGCCTACCACTACTACCACCCTCACCCAGGGGGGGCAGGATGCCCACCACTACTACCACCCTTAGCCAGGGGGGCAGGATGCCCACCACTACTACCACCCTTAGCCAGGGGGCAGGATGCCTACCACTACTACCACCCTTAGCCAGGGGGGCAGGATGCCCACCACTACTACCACCCTCACCCAGGGGGGCTGGATGCCTACCACCACCCTTAGCCAGGGGGCAGGATGCCTACCACCACCCTTAGCCAGGGGGCAGGATGCCTACCACTACTACCACCATCACCCAGGGGGCAGGATGCCTACCACTACTACCACCCTTACCCAGGGGGGCAGGATGCCTACCACTACTACCACCCTTAGCCAGGGGGCAGGATGCCTACCACTACTACCACCCTCACCCAGGGGGGCAGGATGCCCACCACTACTACCACCCTTAGCCAGGGGGGCAGGATGCCTACCACTACTACCACCCTTAGCCAGGGGGGCTGGATGCCTACCACCACCCTTAGCCAGGGGGCAGGATGCCTACCACTACTACCACCCTCACCCAGGGGGGCAGGATGCCCACCACTACTACCACCCTCACCCAGGGGGGGCAGGATGCCTACCACTACTACCACCATCACCCAGGGGGGGGCAGGATGCCTACCATTACTACCACCCTTACCCAGGGGGCAGGATGCCTACCACTACTACCACCCTTACACAGGGGGCAGGATGCCTACCACTACTACCACCCTCACCCAGGGGGGCAGGATGCCTACCACTACTACCGCCCTTAGCCAGGGGGGCAGGATGCCTACCACCACCCTTAGCCAGGGGGCAGGATGCCTACCACCACCCTTAGCCAGGGGGCAGGATGCCTACCACTACTACCACCATCACCCAGGGGGGCAGGATGCCTACCACTACTACCACCCTTACCCAGGGGGGCAGGATGCCTACCACTACTACCACCCTTAGCCAGGGGGCAGGATGCCTACCACTACTACCACCCTCACCCAGGGGGGCAGGATGCCCACCACTACTACCACCCTTAGCCAGGGGGGCAGGATGCCTACCACTACTACCACCCTTAGCCAGGGGGGCTGGATGCCTACCACCACCCTTAGCCAGGGGGCAGGATGCCTACCACTACTACCACCCTCACCCAGGGGGGCAGGATGCCTACCACTACTACCACCCTTAGCCAGGGGGAAGGATGCCTACCACTACTACCACCCTTACACAGGGGGCAGGATGCCTACCACTACTACCACCCTCACCCAGGGGTGGCAGGATGCCTACCACTACTACCACCCTTAGCCAGGGGGCAGGATGCCTACCACTACTACCACCCTTACACAGGGGGGCAGGATGCCTACCACTACTACCACCCTCACCCAGGGGGGCAGGATGCCTACCACTACTACCACCCTTAGCCAGGGGGCAGGATGGCTACCACTACTACCACCCTTACACAGGGGGGCAGAATGCCTACCACTACTACCACCCTCACCCAGGGGGGCAGGATGCCTACCACTACTACCACCCTCACCCAGGGGGGCAGGATGCCTACCACTACTACCACCCTTAGCCAGGGGGCAGGATGCCCACCACTACTACCACCCTCACCCAGGGGGGCTGGATGCCTACCACCACCCTTAGCCAGGGGGCAGGATGCCTACCACTACTACCACCCCCACTCATAGGATGGACAATGCATGACACAACCAGCACACCACAACCTAGGGAATGCAAGAAGAAGACATCCCCCAACACCATGACAAGCGTGTGTAGACTGTGTCAAATGCCTACAACACCGAACATGACTTTGAACATACAATGTGACCCCCTAGCACATGTGCCACACATATATGTGTGTGGCACCCACAATGCAAGCAGGCCATGACCATTGTGGCAATGGGGTCCAAACCCCCATCATCACAGTGACCAAAATGTAAGTGTGGGGTCCATAGCTGAAGCACATTTTGAACATTGTGGCAATGGGGTCCAAACCCCTATCATCACAGTGACCAAAATGTAAGTGTGGGGTCCATAGCAGAAGCACATTTTGAACATTGTGGCAATGGGGTCCAAACCCCCATCATCACAGTGACCAAAATGTAAGTGTGGGGTCCATAGCTGAAGCACATTTTGAACATTGTGGCAATGGGGTCCAAACCCCCATCATCACAGTGACCAAAATGTAAGTGTGGGGTCCATAGCAGAAGCACATTTTGAACATTGTGGCAATGGGGTCCAAACCCCCATCATCACAGTGACCAAAAGGTAAGTGTGGGGTCCATAGCTGAAGCACATTTTGAACATTGTGGCAATGGGGTCCAAACCCCATCATCACAGTGACCAAAATGTAAGTTTGGGGTCCATAGCAGAAGCACATTTTGAACATTGTGGCAATGGGGTCCAAACCCCCATCATCACAGTGACCAAAATGTAAGTGTGGGGTCCATAGCAGAAGCACATTTTGAACATTGTGGCAATGGGGTCCAAACCCCCATCATCACAGTGACCAAAATGTAAGTGTGGGGTCCATAGCTGAAGCACATTTTGAACATTGTGGCAATGGGGTCCAAACCCCCATCATCACAGTGACCAAAAGGTAAGTGTGGGGTCCATAGCTGAAGCACATTTTGAACATTGTGGCAATGGGGTCCAAACCCCCATCATCACAGTGACCAAAATGTAAGTGTGGGGTCCATAGCAGAAGCACATTTTGAACATTGTGGCAATGGGGTCCAAACCCCCATCATCACAGTGACCAAAATGTAAGTGTGGGGTCCATAGCAGAAGCACATTTTGAACATTGTGGCAATGGGGTCCAAACCCCCATCATCACAGTGACCAAAATGTAAGTGTGGGGTCCATAGCTGAAGCACATTTTGAACATTGTGGCAATGGGGTCCAAACCCCCATCATCACAGTGACCAAAATGTAAGTGTGGGGTCCATAGCAGAAGCACATTTTGAACATTGTGGCAATGGGGTCCAAACCCCCATCATCACAGTGACCAAAAGGTAAGTGTGGGGTCCATAGCTGAAGCACATTTTGAACATTGTGGCAATGGGGTCCAAACCCCCATCATCACAGTGACCAAAATGTAAGTGTGGGGTCCATAGCAGAAGCACATTTTGAACATTGTGGCAATGGGGTCCAAACCCCCATCATCACAGTGACCAAAATGTAAGTGTGGGGTCCATAGCAGAAGCACATTTTGAACATTGTGGCAATGGGGTCCAAACCCCCATCATCACAGTGACCAAAATGTAAGTGTGGGGTCCATAGCTGAAGCACATTTTGAACATTGTGGCAATGGGGTCCAAACCCCCATCACCACAGTGACCAAAATGTAAGTGTGGGGTCCATAGCTGAAGCACATTTTGAACATTGTGGCAATGGGGTCCAAACCCCCATCACCACAGTGACCAAAATGTAAGTGTGGGGTCCATAGCTGAAGCACATTTTGAACATTGTGGCAATGGGGTCCAAACCCCCATCATCACAGTGACCAAAAGGCAAGTGTTGACAAAGTAAGAGGTGCAACTGCCAAACTGCATGGATGATTCCTGGTCACAGAACAACAAACACATCAGTGGCAAAGTAGTGTATGTGTCCCATTGCAACATAAATTGGGGAGCCAAATCCTGCAGTGCAAATAAGACATAACTTTGGCCATGTGCAGACAAACAACACCCATGGGGGCTGACACCGTCAACAATCATCAATGACACAATGACAGAAGTGACCATCCGAATGCAGACCCACATATTTGCACCAATGGGCACACACATGCAGATACCCTGTGGAGACTGTAGATGTGAGGCGAACAGATACCATACCATGGCAGCAATGGGACACACAATCAACAATTAGCAACAAATGAGGGCTCCCGTCCCATCAGCCTGGTCATGGAAGTGCCAATGGAATCATCAGCACAGATCCAACACACTTGTATAGCAATGTTGCACTGACAACACAGATGAGTCCTTCCCCATTGATGCCCAAACCTGCATGTTCACTGGAGATGGCCACACGGTCAGGGAAGTAGACGAATAGAACAATGGCAGGCACAACAGATGTGCAGGGGTGGAAGCCACAGATGTGAAGTTGCCAATCTAAGTAGGAAATCTCATTGCCAAATACTGAACACATGACACCCTCAGATGCTGCTATGGATGACATGGATACACCACAGGATAGGACACATAACCCCTGGACCACATGGGTTCCTGCACAGTAACACTTCATTATCATGAGACCAAATATCACCATCACTGCAGCAATGGCATTGTTAGCATCATCAACATCATGTACATCAGAAGCAAAAGCACTAGAGAACAGAAAGTTGCTTTATTCAGCATATGTGGCATTAAAAGTAGAAGTCTGGTAGAACATAAACAAAGGCCAATGGCCAGTCCATCAACAAAGTCACAAGTGGGTGACAGTGGCAGATGCCACCCTACACATGCCTGCACAAAACCAGGGACAATCCACTAGGAGGGGCAACCGGGGGGGTAGGCCAGGCACCGCAGGGACAGGATCAGGGCTCACCAGGAGGAAGCAGGGAAGGGGTGGTGGGTGCTGGAGAGCCACTGACAACTGCAGTGGAGGTGTCTGACATGGTGTGTGCCGGCACAACTGGGGGGCATGGCTCAGATGTTGTGGGTGCCGGCACGACTGCAGTGGACCCTGCAGATGGAGTGGACAGGTCCGCCACTGCAGTGCCCAAGTCAGACAGGGTGGTAGTGGACTCCACTGCAGTGCCTACCACCAGGGGAGGAGAATGGGGAACAGGCAAGGTGGGCTGGACAGAGGGGAGGACACCCTCACCACATCAGTGGCACAGACAAGCGCAGCGGGGGTGTGGTGCCGGGAGAGCAAGTGGCAGGGGAGAAGGCCGGAGCCTCTTGGGGATGGTATATCTGTGGGTGGGGGAACCTGGGGCAGGGTGTGGCGGGGGCACCTGTGGAGTGGGGGCCTGAGGGATGGAGGAAGGTGACCTGGTGCTTGAGCTGCAGGGCGGCGGCGGGGTCTTGCTCTTACCACTCCGGGGGACTTGCGGGTGGGGGCCTCAGTCTGTCTGCGCCTGGGGAGGGTATCCGGGGGCGAGGGGCACTCTGCTCCGTGTGGGGGGCTTCCTCTTCCCCCTGGATGCTGGGGCAGCTGGATCGGAGGGGAAGAGGCCGAGGTCACTGAGGAAGAGGCGCTGGGTCTTTGGGGTTGCAGGTGAGGCAAGGGAGGGTGCGTTGGAGGGAGAGGCAACTGAGGACTGCGCAGTGCCCGTGGATGCGTGTGTGTGTACCAGGGCCCCATCCCCTGTGAGTCTGGTTTCAGTCCCCTGACTGTGCGTGCGTGTGCGTTTAGTTTGTGGCGTGTGTGTCTGTGTGCTGGATGTGTGTGTGCTGGTGTGTGCCTGTGCCGGTGTGTGTGTGCTTGGGACGGGCAAGGTGCTGGGGAGTGTGGATGGAGCAGAGGCAGGAGGGGTGAGGGACTGTCTGAGGAGGGACACTGCTGCCATCAGGGAGGAGTCCATGGACCTGTTGCCCCTCTGTAGGTCAGAAATGCCCGATGAGATGCCCTCCATGAACGACACCAGCTGAGTCAACAGTGCGGTGTGCGCATGGAGGACACTCAGCATGGCTGTCTGCCCTACATGGAGCTGGCGAAGGAGGTACACAGACTCCTCACTCAGGGCAGCAGGGGACACAGGGGCAGGGGGTGCGGTGCCTGGGCCAAAGGAGACACGCTCCCGAACATGGGAGCCTCCACGGACCTGGGGAATGGGAGCCGATGGGAGGGCGGTGGTGGTGCTGGTGGTGGCGGGGACAGCAACACTAGCTGGGGTGTGGTGGCTGCTGACACCCGCCTCCACAAGGGAGTCATCCTCCGAGTTGCTCTGGTCCTCAGCTGAGGTGGATGGTGCTGAGGATTCCTCGGTGTGGCTCCCCTCGCCCTCCGTGCCACTGGGTCCCTCCGACCACTCCTCGGCTGCTGACCCAGTCTGGCTCTCTGGCTCCTCCTGGTCCATGGAGCTGTCCCCTTCCGTGGCCATGGATGTATCTGCAAACAATGGGGAAACAGACAGACATCAGTCACCTGCACCAAACGCACACACCACTGTGAGCACAGCACATCACAGAGCAAGCCCTGGCATCATTAGTTGTACATTGCTAAAAGTGCCCTAACTGAACAGGAGAAGCCAATTGTCAGTCTGATGCCAAGCATGGCACTCACATCCCACATGGCCTTGCACCCATCTGTCTGGTGTCTGTTGGATTGCAACACCCCAGTGTGGACACATGCACCAAGTACACAGTAGTTGGACAGTGCAGAGGACACGGTGTGGACACATCACAGCTCTTGCCACTGAGTCAGTACAGGTTTCCGGATGAAAGGGATGCCCAGAGTCAAATAGGAAATGCATGTGATGCATACTAGCGACAGACACCATGATGCACCCATGTCCTGATAGCCAGCGCCACTATGGTGTGCATGTAGCACATGTCACTCCCCTGCAGGACCACAAATAAGTTGACACATGCCATGGCAGAGGCATGACTGTTAAGTCATACATCACTGTCTCAGTGATGTATGACTTGGCAGCCAGACAACAACACTATGCACTGTGTCACAATAGTAGGTCATGGGGAATGCAAGTCCTGGAGCTGCACAAGTGCACATGTACATCCCCCACACAACACATCATCTCAACCCTCATCTGTCCAGGTCACACCTATTGGACATATGGGAGACCTGTGACACTACCCTCTGAACCTGAGCCCCTCACAATTTGCTGTGAATGGGGAACAGCTGCCTGAACATCACATTCGCATACCCCAGTCTGCACGGGCAGCTGATCAAACACCTATGTGACACACAAGTATCGTCTCCTATGGTCACATCTCCAGGGGCATGCTGAGCCCCTACCAAGAAACACCACAGCAGTCCTGGCAACTAATCCACAGCACACTGACACAGAGGCAGACACCGGAGGGGTCAAATCACTGTGCACAATGTGTCAGCTGATACACGGGAGTGGGAGTACAGAGTGCATTGCATGGCCTGGAGTAGGCATGACTGTCCTGCTCCACATGAATGAGGGATGTGCCCTGGACAGTGGATAGCTGGCTATGTATGTGTGACACACGTAATCTGCACACTCCTGGGGCACAAACATTGTTCCCATCCGCTGCATGGGCGTGTGCCACATACCCCAGGCACATGTGGTGGCTCAGCTCAGCAAGTGGACCACATATCAAAGCAACACGCAGATCACATGTCCAAACCCAGGCGTTGTGTGAACAATGGACCCACCCATGATGCCCACAACAGAGTCAGGAAACAGATGCTGTCCCCCACCTTTAGTGAAGCAAACTGCAAGGACACAGTCCCAAGTGACACAATTCCCTGACTGTAAGGGCCACACCTGGGTATCAGATGAGCAGTGGGCAGTGCACAATAGAGGGACATGGCTCCTGGACAACATGACTGCTGCACTGTGGCAGTTGAACCAGGCCAGAGGAGGGCACAAAGCATGTAATACAGAGTTCACAGTGCAGTCTTTGACTCACCCCCTCCTTGCTGCTGTCTGGCCTTCAGCTGCCCATCCAGGTCTGGAAAGACCACCGCCAGGATCTGGAGCATGTGGGGGTCAGGGTCCGTGTTCCGCCCCTCCTGCGAGGAGGCGACAGCTTCAGCTGGACCCGTGCAATCCTCCGGGTCCAGCCCCGAAGGTCCTGCCACCTCTTCTGGCAGTTGCGGATCCGGCGCTTGTAGACCCCCACGGACCGGACAGCCCGGACGATGTCCTTCCAGATTTCCTGCTTCCAATGGGCATTAACCTGTGAGGATGACAAAGTGAAAAGGCCATTACCACACATGCAACATATCCGTGCATGACACAGTCGTATATACATGTCTCAAACACAGGGGCACATGATGTACACAGGCAGTGCAAAGCTGACCATGGACAGTTTGCCAGACATCACTACATGGTATCATTGCATGGGAAGTAAAACCATGTTCAAATGCACTGTCACTGCACCATACCTGTCCAGTGCAAGTCACTACACACTATGGGGGGTGACAACTACTCAGTGAGCCTGCTAGCCAGTGGCGTGCAGACTCTCAGCCTTGCTAGTCAGACAAAATGCACATTCAGAAAGGCAGTGCACAGAACACTCACCTGCTCCCCTGGTGTCCCATACAGCTTGCTGTACTGTGGAAGTAGGCTGTCCAGCAGGGCCTGGTTCTCTTCAAGGCTGAAGGCTGGGGCTCTCTCCACAGTACGTGCCATTGCAGGGTCCAGAGGGGCAGAGACAGCAGCAGTGCAGTGGCAGATGTCGTCTTGGAGCATGTAGTGCAGGCAAGTGGGCTCTCAGGGGAACAGCCAGCAATATATATGTCCTGGAGAGGCAGATACTGTCCCTTGTGTCCAAAGTGATAGGTCCAAGTCGTTTGCATCTTCTGAATCTGGCCAATCCATGGAATAGCAGCACCAAAACACGCCCACAGCATCCTTCAAATCTTCAACTTCATGACATACATGATTTTGCAACATTGTTGTGGGTGACCAACTGATTTTCCAGCAACCGACTCGTTCGAAATTCGAAAACGCGTCCGTTGCCAGGCAAGCCCATTGTCAATGGGTGCGCACCGATCGGTCCATTGCGGTACAACGCGCACAGGGGTACAACGCGTACCCGCACACATTGAAAGCAATGGGCCGGCCGGAGGCACCGATCGGTCCATTGCTGTTCAACGCGCACAGGGGTACAACGCGTACCCGCACACATTGAAAGCAATGGGCCGGCCGGAGGCACCGATCGGTCCATTGCTGTTCAACGCATCACTGTACATGTGACTGGCATATGTCAGCATGCCTGTCTCAGATGGACATATGCCAGCCACAGATAGCTCCCAGGGAGTGAGGGGCACACCTACATCACGACAGCCTGTCCAAACCTTATCATAAGGCATGTAAGGCTGCATTTCCTATTGTGTGTATGTTGGTGTACATGTTGTCCTGTGGGTGTCACCTGTGGGCAGCCACCCCCAGGCTGTGCACGTGTTCATGGGGACAGGATCATGGGTGTAACGTGTACGTGACCACTGTGATGTGCAACTGTTCATATCTGTGCATGTGCCATGGTCACATTTCACAGTGATGTATGTGTATGTCATGTCACATACCCCGTGAGTCCCATGTGGGACGGTATGTTTGAGCCAGGGTGTCCCAGTGGCACAATAGTGATGGTCCTCCACAGTCTTTGTGCATGTAGTGTTTACAATGTCTCTGATTTCATGTGCACAATGGGAGACAGTCTCCACATCCACGTTGTGTGTGCATGGACTCTGATGTTGTGCGTGTGTGTCACAGACGTCCATGTCTGTCCTGCCGTGGCAAGTGGGGCCACTACCTGTGGGGTTCATGGTTGTTTTGCTGTGGTGTATACATGATACTCCATGTAATGCCAGTGTCCATGTGGCATTACAGGGTCCCTGGGAATGTACCTGTCGTTGAGCTGTGGTGCCTGGGGCACATCTGTCCTCACATGTCACTGTGGGGGTTATTGTGACACAGCAGCAGGAGATGGGAACTGTGACACGGCCTCATGATATCCAATGGGCCAACCTGGGACAAATTGATGCCACCTGTAGGACCGTGTTGACAGATGTTGGCCATGTATGTACCATACATGTCCTTCCGGTACTGCACACTTCATGTAGTTGTGCCTCATAATGATGTATGTTGGGATCTTGAGTGTGTTCAATGCCGCATATGTGGGGTGACTGACAATCTTGCTTACTTCTCCTCTGCACTGCAGGGCTCCTGCTGTCCATCGGCCATTCCCAGACCTGGCAACGATGGTGGAACGGGACAGCATCCGACGGTACCGCTTCACCAGGCAGCTGATTGAGGATTTGGCAGTGCAGTTGTCCCCACATTTGCAGCCTGGCCGGCCGTATCCTACAGCGCTGACCCCCAAGGTGAAGGTGATGGCAGCCCTACACTTCTTTGCCACTGGTACCTTCCAACATACTGTGGCGACTGCTGGTGGGATGTCACAGACCATGTTCAGCCGTGTGCTCCGCGATGTTTTGGCGGCAATGTTGCTCTTCCTGAACCGGTACATCTATTTCCCTAGACTGCGACGACTCACTGACGTGAAGAGTGACTTTTATGCCCTGGGGAGGATGCCGCATGTCATTGGCTCCATTGATGGGACACATGTGGCTTTGGTACCACCACAGGCCCAGGAGCAGGCCTACAGGAACCGCAAGCACTACCACTCGGTCAATGCACTGGTGGTGTGTCTTGCAGACATGACCATCACACACGTGTGTGCCCGTTTCCCTGGTTAAGCACACGATGCCTTTGTGATGAGGAGTAGTCGCATCCCCAGGATGATGGCACAGATGCAGAACCAGCGTGCCTGGCTTGTCGGTGTGTACTGACTTTGTGCCATTGTGTGTGATCTGATCTGTAGTATTCCGCCCACTTTTCCAAGTCAGCTAATGTGCACTTGTCTGTCCATAGGTGACTCGGGATACCCCAACATGCCGTGGTTGCTGACACCCCTCAGGAACCCTGTGACACCTGCCCAGATGCGCTACAATGAGGCACATGGTCGGACCAGGAGAGTGATTGAGCGGACCTTTGGTCTCCTGAAGAGCCGCTTCCGCTGCCTGGACAAGACCGGAGGGTCCCTCCCATATGCCCCTGCGAAAGTGTGCAAGATTATCATCGTCTGCTGCATGCTCCACAACCTGGCAGTGCGGAAGGAGTTGCCTCTCATCCAGGATGACAATGACCAACATCCGCCACCTGTGGAGGATCCTGGCCTGGACCATGATGCCAGTGACGATGATGATGATGATGGTGATGGTGATGTCCGCACACAGCTCATCACCAACTTCTTTAGCTGAATGTGAGTATCCTGAGGTGTCATGTCAATGATGTGAGTTGGCATGATGTGTGGGTGGTGCTCTGGTGCTGTTGGAGTGTGTCCATGGGCTACTTGACTGGATGTGTGTTGCGATGTGTGGTGACAGGTGGGCTGTACTCCCCAACAGTGTTGACATGCTAACTTGGTTCTGGGTGGGTATCTTGTAACATGTATTGTGCATGAGTTTTGCTGTTCTGTCCTGTACTCCATTGCTTTTGACTGTGTGTCATTTCTGTCCTTCACAGGGTACTTTCAGATTCGTTTGGTCAACTGTGTCCACCGACGACGTGATTGCACATCCAGGCTGGTAGCTGTTGTGTCCCTACAGGTGATGTGCGCCACACCCATGGACTTCCTTCCGTCTACAGTTGTTGACTGTGTGCCCGCTGCCAGGTGGGGTTACCTTGCATCTGTAGTGGTTACGGCATGTTGCAACTGTGTAATAAACCTGTGCTTCACTTTGTGATGTGCGTTGTCTGTGGTCACACATTTGACTGCCATTTGCTTACTGCACCTGTGGGCTACTTGACTACAACTGGGAATGGGTGTGGTGTCTGTGCATTGCACCGTCTTCCCTGGCAACATCAGTGTAGGCAATGAGTCAGATGGCCTAGGTGTGTATGTGTCGTGTAGCCCTGGTGGTGTGTCTCCCTCATGTGTGTCACGTTGCCTGTACTCACATGCCTGTGTTGTCCTTGCTGTTGCTGTTCGCATACACAGTGTAATTTTGCAGTTCATCATCCCCATAACAGCACCCACGTTGGAATCACGACAGAGGCAAGTATGGTGTATTAGTGTGTTTATTGTGATACATTTGTGTTAATAGTGCATAGGATGGGTTGTGCAGTACATGAATCTTGCAATCCCAAGTTCCTAGGTGAATTGAAAGTCCGGGTAGACAGGATCCCCAGTATCGGGGCCACAGTTGTCTGACACATTGGTCCAACTTGTACTCCCCATGCAATGTGTGGGAGTAGTGTTGCCGTCAACAGGGTGAACAGTCTGTGCACAAAGGCGAACATCCAGAACAGGTTCAGGCTTCCTGGGAGTTGCGCTTGGCCATCGGCCTCTCACTTTTCCCTCCTCGGACGACCCCTCTTCTTGGGGGGCCCTCAAGTGCAGGCTGCTGCGGTGCAGGGGACTCTCCGCCAGAGTCCTCCTCCCTCCCTGTGGCAGTTGCAGTTTGTTCGGCACCAGATGTTGTTGGCACACAGGGAGGTGTGGACTGGTTGCTGTTCATCTGGCGGAGGCATTGTAAAATGTCCCTGTGCACCGCCGTCATCTCATGCAGTGCATCCCACTTGGACTCCACGCGGGACATGTGTGAGTCCACACGGGACATGTGTGACTCCACGTGGGACATGTGGGAGTCCAAGCGGGCATGATGGGCAGCCTGTTGCTGTTTAATGTCTCTGAGGAGCCCCACTACCTGGCTGAGCTCTCCGGTGCTGGACTGGTACGCATCAGCTATGCGTACCAGTTGTGGGTCGTCATGCACACCAGCAACGTCTGCAAGCAGCGACCTCTGTCTCCCACCCCTCCCACCACCCCTGCTGACATGTGCAGTGTGTGCAGTGGCACGCACAGATAACCCTGGTCCACCTTGGGGGTTGGTGGTGGTGGTGGTGTCCATGGCCCCAGGTTGGTCCAGTGTCACTGTGCTGGTGTTGCTCCTTATTCTGTCCATGTCGGCAGGGATGGTATTCGTGGTGACAGTCGTTGTAGGGGTGGGTGCAGGGGGTGCAGCTGGTGGTCCTGCTGGTGCTGCAGCTGGTGGTCCTGCTGGTGCTGCATGTTGACTTGCACCGGATGTGCCAGGTTGTTCTTCATCGTCCGAGGAGGACAGAGGCTGTACGACGCCAGTGAGCTCGGCATCCTCTTGAGCCTGGGACTGGGACTCCTCAGCGTCTGCTGCTGTGTCCCCATCATCACCTGTTTTTGGGAGACACAAACAATGTATGTCATGTTTCTGCAGGCATCAATGGTTGACACACATGACAGTTGTGACTGTGCCTCTGGGTGCGGGCCTGTACATTGCATTGTCCTAAGTCGTCACAGTCAGGGGTTGATATTGGTGTGGCACATTGTCCTGCATTATTTGGGCATTTCTATGTATTTTCTGGGGTGTGAACATGGTCTGCATTGGTTGTGTTTGGTTGACAGCCGGCCCTCCTTCCCACCCACCCAGCCAGTAAGTTATCCCACCATGGAACGTGCTTGCGTTGCAGGGAGTGTAAGTTGTCTCTCAGGATGTCAGTCAGTGGTGTCCTGCTGTTTGTTGGTGCACAGTTGGCAGCAGGGCCTTGTGCTCCCCACAGCAGTAGCCAGTGTCAGCCATCTTGTGAGTCCTTCTCCACTCCCTGTGATGTGAGCATGGTTCAGGGTGGTGTTGATGGGCCAGTTGTGAGGCTGAGGAATGTCTGTGACTACGACTCCCATCATGCTATTGCCTCCACCCCCTTCCCAGCATGCCCATGCTTCCTTCCTTTGACTCTGCTTCCCTGTGGGGTGGGCTGGCTGTGCTGACAGGATGGCTGGGAGTGTTGTCCTGGCAGTTGTTTGGCTAAGAGTCCCAAGAGTGTCCCTGTGCTTTACACAACATAACCCAGGGTGGTGGTGCTTTGTGGGATCTTGTGTTAGGATGGGGGCATTGCATTCTACCAGGTGGGTTCTGTGGAGTTTGTGTTGGGGTGTGTGTGAGGGGAGGTGCTTGTGACTATGGTCAGTGCTGCAAGTCCCCCTTCCCACCCAGCTAGCCAGATATCCCACCATGGAACGTGCTTGCATTGCAGGGAGTGGAAGTTGCCTCTCAGGATGTCAGTCAGTGGTGTCCTGCTGTTTGTTGGTGCACAGTTGCCAGCAGGGCCTTGTGCTCCCCACAGCAGTAGCCAGTGTCAGCCATCTTGTGAGTCCTTCTCCACTCCCTGTGATGTGAGCATGGTCAGGGTGGTGTTGATGGGACAGTTGTGGGGGTGACCAATATCAGTGACTACGACTCCCATCATGCTATTGCCTCCACCCCCTTCCCAGCATGCCCATGCTTCCTTCCTTTGAATCTGCTTCCCTGTGGGGTGGGCTGGCTGTGCTGACAGGATGGCTGGGAGTGTTGTCCTGGCAGTTGTTTGGCTAAGAGTCCCAAGAGTGTCCCTGTGCTTTACACAACATAACCCAGGGTGGTGGTTCTTTGTGGGATCTTGTGTTAGGATGGGGGGCATTGCATTCTACCAGGTGGGTACTGTGGAGTTTGTGTTGGGGTGTGTGTGAGGGAGGTGCTTGTGACTATGGTTAGTGCTGCAAGTCCTCCTTCCCACCCAGCCAGCCAGCCAGTTATCCCACCATGGAACGTGCTTGCATTGCAGGGAGTGTAAGTTGTCTCTCAGGATGTCAGTCAGTGGTGTCCTGCTGTTTGTTGGTGCACATTTGCCAGCAGGGCCTTGTGCTCCCCACAGCAGTAGCCAGTGTCAGCCATCTTGTGAGTCCTTCTCCACTCCCTGTGATGTGAGCATGGTTCAGGGTGGTGTTGATGGGACAGTTGTGGGGGTGAGCTATGTCTGTGACTACGACTCCCATCATGCCATTGCCTCCACCCCACTTCCCAGCATTCCCATACTTACTTGCTTTTGTGTGGAGTTCAGTGTGTGTGGGTGTGAGAGCAATGGCAAGATGGCTGACAGTGGTGTCCTGCTGTTGGTTGGTGTGTAGTACCCAGCATGCCCTTGTGCTCCCCACGACACAGCAACAGTGTCAGACATCTTTGATGGGCCTTTCCACTCTCTGTGGGATGTGCATGCGTGAGTGTGAGCTTGCTGGGCCATGTGGTGGGGGATGTAGAGCTGTGACTACGACTCCCATCATGCTATTGCCTCCTCCCCCTTCCCAGCATGCCCATGCTTCCTTCCTTCTGACTCTGCTTCCCTGTGGGGTGGGCTGGCTGTGCTGACAGGATGGCTGGGAGTGTTGTCCTGGCAGTTGTTTGGCTAAGAGTCCCAAGAGTGTCCCTGTGCTTCACACAACATAACCCAGGGTGGTGGTGCTTTGTGGGATCTTGTGTTAGGATGGGGGCATTGCATTCTACCAGGTGGGTTCTGTGGAGTTTGTGTTGGGGTGTGTGTGAGGGGAGGTGCTTGTGACTATGGTCAGTGCTGCAAGTCCCCCTTCCCACCCAGCTAGCCAGATATCCCACCATGGAACGTGCTTGCATTGCAGGGAGTGGAAGTTGTCTCTCAGGATGTCAGTCAGTGGTGTCCTGCTGTTTGTTGGTGCACAGTTGCCAGCAGGGCCTTGTGCTCCCCACAGCAGTAGCCAGTGTCAGCCATCTTGTGAGTCCTTCTCCACTCCCTGTGATGTGCGCATGGTTCATGGTGGTGTTGATGGGACAGTTGTGGGGGGGCAATATGTGTGACTGCGACTCCCATGATGCTATTGGCTACACTGACTTGGCCAGCATACACAGAATTCCTTCCTTTGAGTGGTCTTCACTGTGTGTTGGTGTTGTTGTGGTGGCTACATGTGTGGATGTGTTTGTTAGTTCTATTTGTGCCACTGCCTAGCTGTAGTTGTGGTTGTGTTTGTACATGTGTTGGCACAGTTGGATGTGACTTTTTTGATGGCATGTGTTGTGTTTATCTGACTGACATACACATTTTGGGATGAATCTGTTCTAGTTGCTGTGTAATTGCTATGAGTGCATGGTTTGACTCTCCCCTTGACAGTGATGTGTGTGTTTTGTGGCAGTATATTGTGTACATTTGTTGTGTACTCACCAGGCTCTGGGATGTCCTCTAGTCCATATACGCTCACTGGCGGAAGGATGGCCCGCACCTTCTCCTCCCAGGGCCTGAGGTATATTGGCTTGGCAGGAGGGCCACTGCCGGTGTATTGGCTGTTGATGTAGTCTTTCTTCAGCATGTCCCATACCCTCCTGCGCACGTCATACCACCTGTTCTGGATGTCCGTCTTTGTGCGCCGACATGGTGATTGGGCGTTCACCCTGTTGATGATCCTCTCCCACATCTTGGTTTTCTGCGACATGGGGGTCTGTTGGACCAGTGTGCCAAACAGCTGTGGCTCCACCCTGAGGATCTTGTCTACCATGACTTCCAATTCACTATCTAGGAACTTGGGATTCTTCTTGAGGGGCATGGTGATGGGTGGTGATGGTGGGTGATGTGTGTGTTGGTGTGCAGGTGAGGGTGTGTGAGTGTGTGTTTTGCTGGTGTATGTGAGGTAGGTATTTGTTGGTGTGCTGATGGTGTGTGGCTTGTGTGAGGGATGAGCTGTGGGTGTGTGGTTGCTTTCTCTTGGGTGCTGGCAGTGGAATGGCATTTGCAAAGGCTCATGGTAGTGATTTGTGTCCTTTATATAGGTGGAGTTGTGGGTGTGTCTTTGTTCTCTGTCCCCACCCCCCCCAGTATTTATTGGCTTGGTAATTGCTTGTTTGGCTTTTTTTGGGTGATTTTTCCTTTGTGCTGTTTGTGTATGTTGGAAACGTTCTTGTGACCGAGTCGGACCCTGCATTGGTCTCGTACGGTGTTCTCCGTTTCGTTCACGCTGTGTTTGTGCAGTTTTCTATGCTGCGTACGCGTCGGTCGCGGTGTATTGTGTTGCTTCGGCTCGGTTTTGTATGCGTGTCGGTCGTACGGCTTGTCCTCCGTCCGACTCGCTCGTGGTTTTCGCGCCTTGCATCGTACTTTGCGGTTTGGAGTTAGCGTGTACGTTTCGGTCGGATTTGTTCCGGGTGCGTGTCGGTCGGTTGGATTCGCGTGTTTTTCCGGCCGGATTGCTGTTTTCCGTGCGGCTCGGTCGGTCGACTTGGTTTCGGTACGTGTCGGTCGGATTTTTCGCGCCTTGCATCGTACTTGGCGTGTCGTGCGCCACGGGTACGTGTCGGTCGGTATTTTTTCCGGATCCGAGTCGGTCGGTGCTTTTTCCGGCCCGAATCGGAATCGACCCCACAGTGTTATAAATGAAACAACACTTCAAAATTTGTCTCCTTAACTTGAAACCTACCACTATATGTATATGATCCGTGCAGCTATATAGAGATTTTGGTTTACTAGTTATCCTTCAACTCTCCCCAATGTTACACTGAGTTACCTGATCCCAGACCTGGGTTCCAGCCAAATAATTTCGACACCCCTTGGTGTCTCCCTCCCCAAAACTTTTTTTTTTCCCCCCATATTCTGTCTTCCGTCGCTCTTGTTCTGCGACCTTTTTAATTGTATGATTGCGATAGAGCGTTAATAGCATGAATGGACTTTTGGTGTGCCTGATGGTTTAGATTGTGCTTGGATGAAAGTTGTTTTAAAGTTCCTGTGGTTTATCTTTTCCGACGGGGGAAGGTGTGTTTATTCATTGTAATTATATATCTGTGTACACCTTTTGATCATTGCTTTGGTTTGAATATCTATAAATGTCTCTAGGTACTGTTCATATGTACTCCATATTCAAAAGAAAACAGAGTCCTATCCTTTTGCTATTAGACCCTACATATAAAAAAGATTTCTTGGCTCTAATAAAGTATTGTTTTCTGCCCATTGTTTACCCATTCTCGTCTGTATGCACTAAAATGTTTCATTGACCATGTTACATGTCGTGTTATCTTGTTTTCCCCAGCAGAGGGACCCATCCCAGATAATATAGAGACGCTGTGAGCTCACATTTATTATAGGCAGGTGACACTGTGCTCCTTCCTCCCGGAAGGTTGTTGCTGTTTGGAACATCAGAAACACCATCTCGAGAATGAAAGTCGAAAACAGAAGTCTATATAGTGTGAAAACACTGACAACATTGCAAAGTGCATATAGAGAGGTGGTGAAAGAAAAAATATATAGAACAGTGGGCATGGGCCAGAAAAAACTGTTGATAACTGACCCAAAATAACAAATAAACATTTGGTGTGCTGGGAACTACAATGGATCCAATAGGATACGTATAAGGTCAAGTGACCCGGACACCTGGTCAAAAACCGCCCTAATTATACCCACAGGGTATCCTCGTCTAGCAGGGCCAGTGAGAAAAATAAAATGAAATACCAAGAGAATAAAGAAGCGTAGGGAAGGGGAACTAAAGATCTTCATACTTAGATGTCGATCAGGCCTGGGCATAGTTCGCAGAGTTTTGCTACGCTGAACTCCGCGAAGTTACAAAAAAACACTGCAGAGTTCCGCAATTGGCGGAGTGCAGTTGGAACTGCCGTTTGCGCTGGTCTTCCTGTTGCTCAGGTAGAAATTCTACACGAGCGGCAGCTCGCGCTTGCGAACTTACCGTCGTTCGCTGCACTATGCGAAGCGGAGTTTTCTGCACTCCACGAGCTCCACGGAGTGCGGAGTGCAGAAAACTCCATAAGCTCCGCAGACAGAGTGGAGTTCACCACCCAGGTCTAGTGTTGATTACGATCCCATTCAGAAGGGCTCAGAATCGGATTCGGGTTTGCCGAATCCGACACAGAGCCCTTGTTTTCGACCGAATCGTACCCAGTTTCGAACGACCGATTATGATGCCCGGAAACCGTTACAGCTGACCGAATCAGTTCTGAAGGGCGTTCATATAGGTTTTCGAGTGAGCGATTACGATGACAAATTTGGACAGCCGTTCCGATTCGGTTTGCCCAGAATGAAATGGCTGTCACAATCTGTCTTTGGGGGCCTGTAGCAGGCCCCCCTTCACCTGGGGCCTTCCGAATGGGGCCCGTGGGGGTACCCATGGGACCCCCTTTCAGACCATGCACAGTGTGGCAGGCACCATGGGGTGCCTGCCACAGGGTGCACGATTTTCCCCAGCTACCCCTTTCTTCAATGGGAGCCTGTGTTCTCGTTCAGAACACAGGCTCCCATTGAAGTCAATGGTAGTCTGACCGAATCGTATCCGGATGCATCCAAATCTCTCTGTCGGATTCCCCCGATCTGAGTAGTCTGGAAAGCATTCCGGAACTGATTCAGTCAGAATGCTTTCAGGACAAGATCGTAATTGACCCCTTAGAATTTACCAAATCATGTCTGAAATGTCCAACTGCACTGTGCAGATAGTTGAAGAATAGGGTAAGGGTCTCGTACACAAAGATAAAGTTGCTGTATCCTGGAGTACCCCTTCCTTTCCTCCTGTAAAAACACACATAATGTCAAATAATTGTCAAAATGTTAGTACAGAAGTGCACACTTGTCGGAATTAAAAACAATTATTTACATTTGATAAAAATGAAATTCAAACAGATGAAAATGGGAGAGAACAGCACACTGTAATCTGATTACACAGGATGGAGGTGAATGTTCATCTCTTCATCCTGATTCAATCCATTTGGGTAAAAGGTGTTTAATTCAATGATCAGTTGCAATTCCCTCTTTCGCATTTCTAGGACTAGATCTCCGCCTCTATTAGATACCTGAACCTGTTCTATGATGTAGTAAGATAGAAGGTTTCTATCACCATAGTGATTGTTTAGAAAGCGTCTGGCCACTGGGTATTTGGATCTATATGTTCAATAGCTCTCAGATGTTCTAATACTCTCTTCTTTGCTGCAAAGATAGTACTTCCAATATATCTGAGGCCCCAAGGGCATACTAGAACATATATCACGTGGTTTGTACTACATGTTAAGAATTGTCATATTTGTCGTGTATTGCCATTATGTGTTGCATAGACTACAATTGTTTTACTTCCTTTGCAAGATTTACAGCGGCCACGCAGGAAGAAACCCTTAAGGTTGTGTTCATGTAGGGTGTTGGCGGAGGTAATGTCACTTTTCACTAAGATGTGGCCCTGCAGTAAGTGACACAAGGGAAGTTGGCCATCTTTTTACCTATAATGGAGTCATTGGTGAGAATCGGCCAATGTTTGGATAGAATGCGTTTAACCTTCCTAGAGCTATTGTTGAAGGTAAGTATTAGTCTGGTAGTGGAATCATCACTGATTTGTGTGGTGTTGCCAAAAAGGAGTTGATTTCTCTGTGTTAAATTGACTCTTTGGGTGGCTTTTTTCAAAAACCACTCTGGATAACCTCTTTCACGGAATCGCTCCAGCATGATCTCTTTTTCCATGGAGAGAGATTCCTCAGTACTACAATTTCTTCTGGCACGAAGTAACTCCCCTTAGGGGATGCTCCATTTGAGGTTATCGAGGTGGCCACTCAAGGCATGAATATATTTATGTGTGTATGTTTATGTGAATATATATTTTTATATAGTATAACATGTTACTTACATTTATGTATTTTACATTATAGTTATGTTATATATTAAAATATTTACTATTTACTATTTTAACCTATATATTTCTATTACAAATCAATATTTTCTCTTTTTTAATGATATTAGTGTGAAGCAATATTTTTTTCCTGATAGTTTTCTACTTACCTATACATGTATAGGAAAATGATCTTTTTCTGATCGATATTTGTGACACAATATTTATGTATCACAATATTTCTGTTCTCGATATTATGTCAGTGAACCAAGCTGGATAGTACTGATTTTAAATGTAATTTTCTGCAAAAGTAGAAACTGGTTGATGAAATGTTTAAGCATATTTGCACAAAAGCGAGCGGTAATTAAAGAGGTGTTAGCTGCACAAAAATATGTTAACACAACATACTTTGAATTGTTTGAGTTAATTGTTTTGCACTTACGTATAAGCAGCGATGATTTTAACAATTTCATTGGTTACAATTGATTTTTATTGTCATCTTTTTATTAATTTAACAATAGATTTCTTTACTTACTTACTATGGCCTGCTGTTTATGTTGATTCTTTGGTTTTCAATGTATTGAGAAGGAGCTGTAACCTAGTACTACGTTGTTATTTGATGCAGCCACAGCCTAAGTAACTATATCCTGGACAGGCAAACAGGTGCCAACCTCTTCTAAAAGGATTTGAATGTGTGAACACCAGGTGCTGTGCAAGCCAGGCCTCAGTCTGCACTTCCTCAAAAAGTGGAGGGCTGCCACTCCTCAGCAGTCCGGAGTGATGTATGTTACAGGAGATTGGGTTTTGTCACAGAGCAGATAAATGGTGTAGCAGCAAAAGGAACATGGTCTAATCAGTGCAGAGTGAGTGCTGAGACACCAGTGCAAAGTAAGTGATGTCACAGCAGTACAGAGTGAGTGTACAAAGGCACTGTAGAGCAGAGGTTTTCAAACAGTTTTGCTCTGAGCCCACCTAAGTAAAACATTTAGAAATTGGACTTTCATCCAAAGTCTATGGCAAGAATTAGAGGAGCAAGAGAAACAGAGCTAAGCGCAGGGGGTTGGGCTTTTGAGATCATTTCAGGAAAACCTTTTCAGTAGCACATAATCCACACTAAATATGAGACTTATAAAAGAGCAAATATATTGAATAAAAACTGAAATTGACAAAAGAAACTACTCCTCACAATTGGGATGTTGTGAGCCTATCACTTTCCTGGGCCCCAATGCAACTGCATCTGCTACACTAATGATAGCTACAGGCATGAATAAAAAAGAAGGCTGTCTCCTCTGTTTCTTTCACTCCATCCCCACCATTCCTGGCCATCACTCCAATCTAGAAACAGACTCTCTGCCACGTTCCGAAAAAAATGAGCTCCGACACGTTGCCCTCTCCTTGCATTATGAGTATCATCAACTCTAGTGCTAGAAAGGAAAATTATCATCCATTCCTATTTTGCAAAGTAAGAGAGTCAAAATTGTGATGCAGTGGGTCTCTAACACCCCTAATCTCCAGTGACACTGCACCTGCTTCACTAATGATAACTACTGCCTTGAAAAGTGTGAGCCTCCTCTACCTTTTGTCAAAAATAAATCTAAATCTAAAATCCGTATTTGTAAAGCGCGAACTACTCACCCTTACGGGTCTCAAGGCGCTGGGGGCCGTCGTGGAAATTAAGTTAGCTATTGCCCAGAGTCACATGGTGCTGAGCTGAGCTGCCGCCGGAGCCGGGGATCGAACCGTGAACCCTGTGCTCCGAAGTCAGCTGCCCTGGCCGCTGCACCACACCTCTCCACAATAAGGCTACCATATTGGTTCCTCCCCCTCTCTGCCATCTTTTGGGGCCGAGCTATGGTGTATACTCTGCTTCAATTTTCCCATCCCTTGTGACATTGTTCCAAGTCCCAAAGCAATTCTGGCAGAGCAAGAGTGCGCTGGACCATAAGACAAGCAGGGAAGGATCGTAATACAGCCTTAATTAGGGTTTCCTTGGCCCCTAACACCGCTGGGCAAATAATGACTCACATTTTCACAGTGTTTTTTGTTACAGGGTGGGACCTCAGAGCACAATAAATACAAAAACCACTATTCCCCAATGCCCCAATCAGGATTCAATTCTGTGGCTCTGACCACACATACAGACATTTGCAGTGATCATATTAACCAATTGAGGTTAAGTAAAATACTGCATTTCTCATTGTTCAGTTTACCTTGCATTGACTTTGTATTTATATTTCTGCATTTGTTTATGTGCAGTTTCATGAAACTAGCAGACACAGAATATTTCGTTCTTTTTACCTATATCTTTGACCTTGGCACGGATCACATTTTGTAACCTGTTTTAAGCACTTTAACCTCTGCATGTAAATGAAGCCAGTTTGGAAACACAAGTCTCACTTTCAGGCATTCTTCATTTACAAGTACTTGTTGAGGCATCTGTGCCTTGCTGGGAATAATGTTATGGACAACAAAGGGGGTGAGCTCCCCAAGGTTGGAAGATCTCTGGCAAAAACGTTTAGTTCAACAACAAGCTAGGGGTAACATTGGAAGGCAGGTGTCTGCAGCTTGAGGAGGCCTGAGAGACCGCAGGAGCAAGTAGGTGATTCTTGCACAGACCACTGGCTGTAAGTGAGTCCTACCAAAGGCACTGGATTTAAGCATCCACCTGTTAGAGGATGGACAGAGCTCTGGTTCCTGACACTGACAGCAGTCAGTGGCCTGTGTTCGTTGTTTGCCTTTTGGGTAGAACTGGTCCTTATTTGGGGACAGCAGTCTGACATAGGGGGCAGAATGTGCCACATTACCCTGCTGGCCACAGTGGTACTGCTCACCTGGTGAGATGCATCTGTGTGGGTTCCATGAAGTCAAAATGATATCAAGAACAAAAATATTGCCATCCTATATTTAACTAAAACTGCCACAACTATTGATTATAAAAATATCGCCTTCAAAAATATCTAAATTTAGCAAAATGCAACACACAAATATTGAAACACAAAATATTGTCTACTCTTTCAATATATACAGAGTATCAAACATATCAAAACACACAATAGGGACAACAATATTGAGTAAAAAAGGAAAAATATTTTAAATTATAATTCTTTTCAGTAAGATAAATCTTAAAAAAATCAATATATAAAGTACACAAAAAAGTAATAATACATTAAAGCAAACACCCTTATTCCTATATAAATGAATGCATTTTAAAAAAATCAAGCATTGGAAGAAAAATAATATTATAACACATATATCAAATAATTAAAATAAATGTAACACTTATAATATATTAATAATGCAACACTCCAACAAATACACATATTTAAAATTAAACCATATACGCTAATTAGCATCCACCAAAAAAGCAAATAACTGAAAAGAAATTCAAACTACACACAAATCTAGCCAATGAAACTTATCATAAAACAAACTAGCCAATACAAATATAAACCTAATGAATTGTATAGTACAAAAAGATCACAAAACCTCACCATTTGTTACAGGAAAACATAACAACTAAAAAAAAAAAACTTTGTCATTGCATGAAGAAAAGCCAGAAGGAAGGCATCCACAAAATATATAGCCCCCATCACAAGTAAGTTTAAAAATAATTTAACTACAATGTAACCTAACATAATTTTAAAACACAAATTTATAAATCAATTACTAACTCTCTATTTTAGTTTCTAAATTAATCCTTAGAAGCTAAAGAACACTTCAGCAAAAATGAAGTACTGCACACCGTAGCCTCGAACTTCACTCTCATAAACCTGGATAAAGCACTTTCAAAGTAAGTAAAATAAAATCAGGTATAAAAATAAAACAACCCTTATAACTTAAACATAAACCTAAAAACCCAGCACTCTCCAAAACTAAGCTAACCTGCATTTTTAACATACAACTAAAACAAATCTTTTTGCACCACCTGAAATGGAGAGCCCACGTGAAAAGGAAAGTCCACATGGCCCAATCTTAATGACATTACAGACAAACAGAAAAAAAACAAGTGCAACTTAAAGCAACAGCCCATATGTAAGCATAAAATGTAAAATGGTTTAAAGCATGTTTAAATTATATTAAATTATATTAGGAACCATAATAAAAGCTTTAACAAAACTATTCATTTATTCAATCATACTGCTTTCGGACAGAATGGCATAAAGATCAACATATATCACATCACAGAAAGACAAACAATTTCTTTAGCACATAGGATACATATACAGCCAGAAAAGCACCAGCACCAAGAACATGAATTGGAAATGTACTAAATATTATGTAAATGCTTCTTATGTAAAGGCTGAATCAATGACATAGTAACGATCCATATAATATCAAAACACAATACTATCAGAAATAAAAATGTGATCACAAAAATATCAACTTCCTATACTTAACTAGTAAAACCACAAATATCGAGAATAAAAATATCATTGTCAAAAATGTCAATTTGCAACTGTTTTGAAAACAAAAATATCTGTTACAAAAATATTGTTACCTTTAAATAAAAATATATGTCAAAAATATCAGTACACACAATACTGATAACAATATGATTGCCCCCAAAAATTTAATATTCACTAATAAATATTAAACAAAATACTTTTAACATAAAACAATTACTTAAAGTAAAACCCTAAAAAAATAAGCATAAGCTAAAACCATTTAAACTACAACCTAATTATTAATAAATATAGTTATATATATATATATATATATATATATATATATATATATATATATATATATATATATATATATATATATATATAAATTTGCTCACCTCAAATGTCTGCTTTTCTATCAAAGTCTTTAAGCTTAGGATTAGCACAGTGCCATCCACGCCGAAATAGAAAGGGACAAAGTCTTTTGCCATTTCTACAGCAAAGTCTTTAAGCATAGGATTAGCACAGTGCTATCCATGCCAAGCTGTAAAATGACCAAAGGCTTTTACCATTCCAGGCACAGTATTGCAGATTTGGATTGGTAAAATACCATCCAAGCCAATGTGAAATGTATAAAAGCAAACCCTGACACGTGTTTCGCTCTCATTAGAGCTCTTCAGAGAGGTATAGCTTTATCCAGACACACAGGAGCACCCATTATAAGGCAAAACAATACCCTTTCAGGCATAGAGTGACGCATAAATTATGCAAAAAAGAAGCAGAGAACCTGGGGTAGTTCTCAAGTTTGAGTGGAAAGCAGCTCCTGTATAGAGCACTCTCAACACCAGTGACACTCCAAATTTGCTCACCTCAAATGTCTGCTTTTCTACCAAAGTCATTAAGAATAGGATTGGCACAGTGCCATCCACGCAAAGATAGAAAGGGACAAAGGGGTACATGCAACAAGAAATGCTTTTGCGAGTCCTTAATTGCGATTATTAAGGAATCGCAATTAGGGACTCTCAAAAGCCTATGCATGTAGAAATCGCTATTAAAATAGCGATTTCTAAACATTCCTTAATTGCGACTCGCAAATTGCGAGTCGCAATTAAGGTATGGCTTCCCATTCATTCCTATGGGCCTACAGGCCCATAGGAATGAATGGGAAATTGCATGCGTAATTTGCGAGTACCAATATGTACTCGCAAATTGCGCATGCAATTTCAAGGGTGCAAAGGTGTCAAAAGGACACCCTGTTGCAACCCTGAAATTGTGATGTGCACCCATGTTGCGCACACACATGCCCCAAGGGCATGTGTGTGTGTAACCTGAAACTTTGAAAAATGCATTTTATTGCATTTTTCAAAGTTTTAGTAAATTACAGACCAGTTTGATTTCACTGTAATTTGCGGTCCCAAATAGCAAAATCGCTATTTTAAAGTACCTCTTGGATTGCATATAAGGAATCACAAATTACGATTCCTTAAATGCAATCGCAATTGAGGAACTCGCAAAAAAATGTGAATTCTTAAATTGCGCTTGCCAAACACTTTCATGCATCGCTAAAGGCCAATTTGCGTGCGCAAACGGGCGATTTTTGCGAAGCGCACCGTTTGCGCTCGCAAAAACCGTTGATGCATGTGCCTATAAGTCTTTTGCCATTTCTACAGCAAAGTCTTTAAGCATAGGGTTAGCACAGTGCTATCCATGCTGAGCTGTAAAATGACCAAAGCCTTTTACCATTCCAGGCACAGTATTACAGCTTTGGATTGGTAAAATCCCATCCAAGCCAACCTCAAATGAATAAAAGCAACCCCCGACATGTGTCTCGGTCTCATTAGAGCTCTTCAGAGAGGTATAGCTTTGTCCAGACACAAGGGAGCACCCAGTATAAGTCAAAACAATACCCTTTCAGGCATAGAGTGACACATAAATTATGCAAAAAAGAAGCAGAGAACTCTGAGTAGTTCTAAAGTTTAGGTGGAAGGCAGCTCCTGTACAGAGTACTCTCAACACCAGTGACACTCCAAATTTGCTCACCTCAAATGCCTGCTTTCTATCAAAGTCTTTAAGCATAGGATTAGCGCAGTGCCATCCATGCTGACATAGAAAGGGACAAAGTATTTTGCCATTTCTACAGCAAAGTCTTTAAGCATAGGATTAGCACAGTGCTATGCATGCTGAGCTGTAAAATGACCAAAGCATTTTACCATTCCAGGCACAGTATTACAGCTTTGGATTGGTAAAATACCATCCACGCCAACCTGAAATGAATAAAAGCAACCCCTGACATGTGTTTCACACTCATTAGAGCCCTTCACAGAGGTATAGCTTTGTCCAGACACAAGGGAACTCGGCATGGATAGCACTGTGCTAATCCTATTCTGAAAGACTTTGATGTAGTCAACAGGCACCAGGCACCACCTGGTGGCCCAGAAGCCTCGAGTTGGTCCTCCTGGCCCACCATCAGAACTCACACCCTGGGAAGAGAAGGTGCACACCACCCTGCATTCTGAGGACTTGACAGGAAAACCTGGGGGGAATGGAGACTGGTAAGTAAGTGTATTAAGATCTCGCCAGTCAGCTGTTTTGCAGGGCTATTGCTTTATAGACCACCAGACTGCCCTCATACTCTTACACCAGAACTGTGCAATACCATTGCCCAGCTGTCCCTGCATTATCCTAACTTTATCGTCTTAGAAGATTTTAACTTACATGTCGACGATCCGTGCTGTACCCAGGCAACTCATTTAATCTCTACTCTTTCCAGCATCAATCTTACTCAGTATGTTACTTCCTCCACCCACAGTGGAGGACATACTTTGGAACTAATCTTTTCTTACATCCAAAATGTAGAAGTGGTGGACCCCCTGTGTTTATGTGGACTGACCATTTCCTTGTTCCTTTCTCTCTTGACGTAAAGTCCAAGCAGTTGCCTAGCAGTAATCAAAGTGAGTTACTGAGAAACTGTAAAAAGATAAATATAGAGACATTGGGGTCAACCTTACAAGCTATGAAGCCACAGCTGTCGGAGGATCCCGATAGAGATTCCTCCTGCTTCAACTCGTGGATCACAGCCACCCTAGATACAGTGGCACCACTTAGGTCAGTCACCACCACGAGAACCTTACCGCCCGGCCCCTGGTTCTCAGGTGAACTAAAAATGGAAGAGAGTAGATGTAAAAGATTAGAGCGCTGCTGGAGGAAAGACTATAACTCCGCTGCAAAGGACACCTATAAGGAGGCTCTGAAGGAACTATACAAGTCTATGCGGAGGGCAAGGAGAGATTACTTGACCCACCGCATAGAGAGTTCAGGAAACTCGGCTAAAGAAATATTTAAGATTGTCAGGTCTTTCACCAACTTGGCTGCATCGGAAGGTTTCATTTATTCTCCCCCTCCCTCTGCGCAAGCCTGTCAGACTTCTTTGAGGAAAAAATTCAAAAACTCTATTCCTCATTCCCAGCTAGGGCAAAGGAGGTGACTATACGGCATCCTTGTACTGATAACACCTCAAGCTCCTTCACAATGTTTTGTCCTAATACAACAGAGGAATCTCTAGCCGAACTGCAGAGATGCAAGTCAGGTTCTCCTTGAGATCCGTGCCCCCCTCAGATCTTTAGATCCTGGGACATCTTGTTAAACCCAGTGTTGAACCAGATTTGGAATTCTTCACTGAAAGAGGGCATCTTTCCAGCTTCTTGGAAGCAGGCTTTCTTACTTCCTTTATTGAAGAATCCTAACGCTGATCCAGTGGTGCTAAGTAATTTTTGACCAATCTCACTTCTATCTGCACCAGCAAAGATGCTGGAGAAGATGGCTCAGCAACAGCTAGCGGACTTCATCGAGGCTATCGGCCTCTTACATGATACTCAATCGGGCTTCCGTACTGGATACAGTACAGAGATAGCACTGATTGAAGTGGCAGAGTCAGTGAGGATGACTGTCGATAGTGGTGCATCCGCTATGCTAGTACTGTAAGTAAGTGTGGGCAACAAACTCCGCTCCGACGGCGGAGTTCACGAAGTTTCTATCACTCCGCGCTCCGCGTGGAACGCGATGTCCAGCAAAAACTCTGTCAACCCGGCAGAGCGGAGTTTCCTGGCATTCTCGCCGCTTAGCCCCTTCTTACATTTAACAAGGGCTGACCGCACATCGCTGCCATACTGTGCATCTTCCATAGGCATCCAGAGGAATACAATACTGAAAACAACACATGTTATTTTCGGCAATGGGCATTTGTTTAGCCATTAGTTGTACAGTGTATTGCAGTGAGCTGCCTCCACCTATTGGTGAGGATTGAGATTGATACTAATGAAAGCCGTGTAGATGAAAATTAGTAACTTCAAGTTAGTTGAGAAGTATTTGTTTGCCCCCGTCTACTGGACCTGTGTTAAAGAAAGCAGGAGCTGCTGTGCAGGCTGCAGTGCCTACAAAAATGCTCCTGGTCATGAGGAATTGACTGAGAGGAATCGAGCTTGAAGGGGTAAATTTGGGGCCGATGGTGTGCAGTAGATGATGAATGGGACGGGGCTTGTTCCTCAGACAATAGATGGTGTGGAGCGGGGCCCTCCTGTGTGTAGGGAGAACCGTGAGGGGCTCGGTGCTGCACACTGTCCCTGGTGCAGAGTCCTGCCATGCTCCGGCTGTTCAGGTCTGGCTATCTATCAGCAGGCTATGCCGGAAGAGAACGGAGCAGGCAGCTTTGGTTGCAGACTGCCTTCCTGCTGGTCTTAGGACTGTAAAGGAATGGGGCAGCATCTATTTTTGGCTCCACCTCTCAACACTTCCAGTCCAAAGCAACACTGGTCTTTAACATGTATTCGTTGTCTTCTTTTCTCCTTGTCCCCCATCCTTCCTTGGTCTGTCACCCTCTGGTCTCTCCTCCCCCTCCTCCTTCTCTCGGCTCTGTGCCTACCTTTACTATCTCCCATATCCCCTTTATTCCTCCTGCAACTCGCCGGGTGACCCTCTACAGTACCTACCCATTAATGGCGGCTTCCTTAGAGGACCTGGTCTCCGCAGCAGATCGCCGGCTCATCCACAAACTGAGTGCGCTCCAAATGCGACACCCCCTACCTGGCGGAGGTCTGCATCTCCCTCAACCTGAGGACAGGAAGAAAGTGAACTGCCCCATTGGGATAATGCAAACCAACAGCCTCCCTTTGCCACCCACCCGTATGAAGAATAGACCGACCCTCATTCCCTGCTCCTCCCCTTCCTGCTCTTCTGTTTGACCCCTTTGTTCCATTCACCACCATCCGCTCCATGCCAAACACTCTCCCCCCTCCCATTCTCACATTCCTCCTCTGACTCTGACTCTCTCCTCTTAAGGATACACTGTGCCAAGATTCACCCCATCCAATCTTCTGCTCTTGCATGCCAAAATCAAAACATGACCGTGAGTCCGTGACGAGGCACATAGATCTGAAGTTCTCCTAGTATAACTCTGTTTTCTGATTTGTAAAGCACATATGTATTACTGTACAATTATACATAGCATACTAAGAGAGGTACATGCGTAAATCTTACCCAGAAGTCTTTGCAAAGCATTTCAATAAACCTGGACAGGAGTCTTGGGTTGGCAACATGGCTGAGCAATATTACGCCCGCTCGCGGAACTATGCGGAGTTTGGCGGAGTTTTTCAGTAACTCCGCAGAATTCCACGGAGTGAAACTCCGCGAGTTCTGCCCACCCTTAATTGTAAGACCTATCGGCAGCATTCAACACGGTCTCACACTCAACCTTGCTGGAAAGACTTTATAAGGCCGGCATTCGAGGAGTGGCTTTCGTCTGGATCCAATCGTATCTTGAGGATCGCTCACAACAGATGTTCTTATGCCCATTTCATTCTACCCAAAGACCTTTAGAGTGAGGAGTGCGTCAGGGCTCTGCCTTGAGTCTGTTGCTTTTTGGCACCTTCGTCAGCATTCATTGTAGCTGGTGGGATGAAGACGGTCTCCTACACTGACGATACCCATTTGGTATTCTCTTTTAAAGAACACTCCACTGAAACCTCCCTTAATTTCAAGGAATGTCTGGCAAACATCTGAAGCTGGATGAATAACAACTGCTTGAAATTAAAGGCAGATAAGACGGAGGTGTTGCTGTTTGGTCAGCTACCACCTCCGGTAGCATGCCTCTGGTGGCCCACAGAGATGGAACCTCCGACGATTCCAACAGAGTCAGCCAAACATCTTGGCATTAATTGGGAAATGGACTTATCCTTTACTGCCCAAGCAAGTCAGATCTCGTCAACACGCTTTAGGAGGTTGCATTGTATTAGGAAATTTCTCCATCTGCTCTCAAAGGAGAGCTGCAGGATAATAGTACATGTGTTAGTGACGTCCCAGCTGCACTATGCCAACAGATTGTATTTGGGGCTACCTTCTTACCTGATACATAGATTACAGATGGTTCAAAACGCAGCAGCTAAGCTGATTCACCGGGCCCTTTTCTGGCAGCATATATCCCCCCATCTGAGACACTTACATTGGCTCCCAATAGCTAGGAGGATTGAATTCAAGGCTTTGATCTTTGCTTTCCGAGCAAAGAATAATAGAGGCCCAGACTACCTTAAGCGTCGGCTCCCGCCATATCAACAGGAACGGACGCTTAGATCTTATCACCAGAGTCTGCTCTGCCTCCCGCGATATGCTGGGCTCATCAAGGGGGTAGATCCTTCTCGGTAAGGACCACAAGATTGTGGAACTCTTTACCAGCATGCTTGATTCGGAACTCGTGTTCAGGAAGGCCTTAAAAACGTGGATTTTAAGCAGGGATAAAATCAGTCGCCTGTGAGGCTGCTGTTGTAGTCTGCGTAGTGCTGGGAAACCTCTGTTTGAGGTAGCTGTGTGCTTTAGAAATGTTTATTATTATTATTATTATTATTATTATTATAAGTAACACCACATCAACTGTCACAACATATCAATGTTCTGTTTGCTCACATCTCAGCTCTTGCTTTGGTGTTTCTCATCTACTTTTCCTATATGCAGTAGCCAAAGTATCAGAGATATGTTATTGGCAGTTACAATTAGTGGCCCTGCACATAAGACCACGTGTATCAAACTCTATGACAGCCCACATGTGGTAATGCTGTTTGTAAGTGCATTACCATCAAATCATCATCCCAAGACCCATAATATGTGCAAAAGTCTAATAGTATGGCCCAGCACAACTTCATTTTGCAACTCAATATATGTAACACAAACCAGTTTTGCTAGTGTTGGCAAGTCGAAATTGAAATAACTACAACCACCATGAGGCCCTGTACCTCTAACTCTGAACAAGAGGCACCAGTGTTGTTTGTCTGTACTCACTTGCCACCCATGCGACTACTGAGGTTCTCAACCCACATGCAGTGAGCTATTTGTCAACTGTGGGGTATGAGAGATTGAAATGACTACAACAACCATGAGGCCCTGTACCTCTAACTCTGAACAAGAGGCACCAGTGTTGTTTGTTCGTACTCATTTGTCAGCCATGTGACTAATGAGGTTCACCACACATGCAGTTAGCCATTGTAGGACTTGGCCTTTTTGGTTAAAGTTCCCTAAACTTTTTGCTTTCCCCCTAGACCGTTTTCCTGACCTAGAGATGCCAATTTAGATGCTTTGGGTACTTTGCCACTGCTGATCAGTGTCAAAGTACAGGAATTCCCTGTGTAAAATGTATGGTGATTGGTTGGCCATGATTGGTATGTTTGCCTTACTAGTAAAAGTCCCTAGTGATGTGCACTGTGTGTGCAAGGGCTAGTAATGCAAGGGCGCGCAGAGAAGGGAACTCAGGCCTTCAGTGTAGGGCCTGCGCACAGAATGCTAAATTAGCATGTTGTCCTGACAAGTGCAACCACTTGTCAGGCCTGACTTTCCCTTTTACATGCACATGGGGCACCCCTGTGGTAGGTCTCAGGTAACCCCTGGGCAGGGTGCAGTGTAGGTAAATGGCAGAACATAAACTGAGGTGTGTTGTGTTCTGGCAGTGAAAAACTCTCCATTTCGTGTTTCACTGCTGAAAGGCCATTCTGCCCATAGGACAGAATGGGGGAGGTTAGGTGTTGTATTTGTTAGCCTAGTTTCCTGTCAGTTTATAATGGAGAGGTGAAGTTTGGTATGTGTGAACTCACAGTGTCATCATGCATCTTTCTGTAAAGGTGGTTTTGTCACTGTGTGTTTATAAACCCCTCTTTTTTTGAAGTGGCTGAGTTTTGTACTCTGAGCATTTCTGTGTGTCTCTGAAATGTGGATTGTCTGTCTGGAATTGAAAGGTGAGAGGAGCTGGGAGAGGTCTTGACCCAGGGAGGGGTTGAGATGGCACCAGGCTGCCCTGCATCTGGAGAGTAGGGGGAGAAGAAGCCCAGGAGGTGAAAAGGCCTGGGCTAGTGCTATAAACCAATTGACCCATCTCCTGCTGAGTGATTAAGGATCCAGACCCCCAGTATCAAAGGGGACACTGGGAGGGAGACACCCAGAACTGATTTAGGGAGGGGTCAGGGACCCCTGAGCACATACAAACTTCAAAGACAGTAAGGGGTAAAACTATGAGAGCTGAAACCCCTGAAAGTTGGAATGAAACAGATATGGATTGAGACTGAAAAGGCTTGGACCCATTCTGTGGTCAAGAGGAACCTCTGCTAAAGAAGGAACAACTGAAGAGACTGTGGTGGATAGACCAATCCTTGCTTCGTGATCTGGGGCTGGCCTGCAGTTTGCTGTTCTAACTAAGGAAGAGTCTGTTGGAACTGTGCTTGGAGGCGCTGGGTCACCCTACTTGAAGAAGACTATGCTTTGTGCTGTGTCTTGAAACCCCAAGGGCCCGAGGTGAGCTGGCTCCCTGTTTGGAAATACAGGATCATAAAAGTTTCCAGAGAAGTCCCAAGCAACGCGGTGTGCGCGTGCTTTGTGCCGCTTGAGACCCTCAGAAGTTGTGCCGTGTGATCGTGGGCACGCAGGAGTAAGCTAAGTCTAAGACGCGCAGAGTGCGTGTCGTGGTGCAGGCCAAGGCGTTGGTGAGGAGCGTCTGGTCATGGAGTGCACAGGGAGACGAGGCGAGGCTCGGACGCGCAACTGTGTGTGTCGTGGTGCAGCCCGGGTGCTAGTGAAGAGCGCCTGGGCCTCGTGTGCACCAAAGGAAGCAGCGAGACTCGGACGCGCCGTGTGCATGTCGTGGTGCAGTCAGGGTGTTGATGAGGAGCGCCTGGACATCGTGTGCACCAGCGGAAGAAGTGAGTCTTGGACGCGCTGGGTGCGTGTCGTGGTGCAGCCCGGGTGTTGATGAGGAGCGTCTGGGCCTCGTAGGCACCAAAAGAAGAAGTGAGTCTCCGATGTGCAAGGGTGCGTGTCGTGGTGCAGCCAGGGCGTGAGGAAGAGCGCCTGGACATCGTGTGCACCGGGAGAAGAGGTGAGACTCGGACGCGCAGGAGTGCATGTCGTGGTGCAGCCAGGGCGTGAGGAAGAGCGCCTGGACATCGTGTGCACTGGGAGAAGAGGCAAGGCTCGAACGCGCAGGGTGGGTGTTGAGGTGAAAACGGAGCGTTGGTGAAGAGCGCCGGTTCATCGTGAGGACCAGAGAAGAGGCAAGTCTCGGACGTGCGGTGTGCGTGTCGAAGTACAACCTGAGGTGCTGGTGAGGAGTGCCAGGTTAGGTTGTGCACCAAACTGAAGTAAAGTCTCCACAATGCTGAGGGCGCGTCTCGGTGTGGACCGAGCCCGCCGGAGTGAGGGCTAAGTCATCGGGGCCCTCGGAGTCCATCAGTGGCGGCCCGGACCGGCAGCCACGGAAGAGCTGAGCCGCCGGCCCGAGTCCACCAAAACCCATGACGGAGTTCTGGATCAAGGCCCAAGTCGCTGACGTTGGGGAGGAGAGTGGGATCGCGCCCCCCCCAGGTAACATGGATCAACACCTGGGGCAGGGTGCGGGCCCGGAGGGACACTCTTTCGGCCTCCCGCTCAGTCAGTTGCACGAGCCGTTGCTTCGGCTCGGATCCCGGCCCGTGCTGACCCAGGACGGGGCAGTACTGGGGCCGGAGTGGGAAGCAGTACTTTGTGTGTCATCATTTGATCCATAACGGGGGCACTGTTACTGGAGCACGTAAAACTGTCGTATTACACAATTGCATTATTGCTGCTAATGAACTATCGAACTGTCGTATGACGCCTGACCTCATTTGTGCCTAACGAACTTTATGCTTGGTGCGCTACCCACTGCGTTATTTCTCCCATGCATATTATTTGATTGTAACGTAGCGCATTGTATGATTTCGTCAGTGCACAGTATCTGAGTATAACGTGGCGCAGTGTATTATTTCTTTATTGCACCAGACAAGATTGTAGCGTGACGCATTGCTTTGTTTCTTCTTGTACAGGGCATGCTGGTGGTGATACACATTGCATTATTCCTTCAATTGCAAAGTACATGACTGTGGTGCTACGTATGGCATTATTTCTCTGTTGCACAATATAAGAGAATATCGTTACGCATTGCAGTATTGTTTCCTTATGCAACGTGTGTGTTTGTAGCAATACGACTGCTCTAACCTATTGGGGAACGGTTAGAGAAGAGCTTAACTGTTGGTTAGACGCGGTGGTTGGGATTAGAACCTACCAACCCACCGGAAAGAATACTACCCGTTCTTATATGTTGATTTTGTATCGTGTGGTCGTATCGTATAATTTCTTATATAAAGAATATTCTCTTTTTATCAATACTCGTGTGGAGTCTATTTGTGATGGCATCATGGGGTTATTGTGAGCGTGGTTGCACATACTGAACACTCGTGCCTTGGCGATAAGCCTGGCTGCTCGTGCCAAGCTACTAAAGGGGTGAGCAGGGCTATCTCAGACGGTGTCCTTACTTAGCCTAACGTTGAAGCGAGGGGTCGAGGGCACCCGCCTACAGCATTTGGTGGTGGCGGTAAGCGACAGGGACCTCCACTTCCAACATTTGGCGGCAGAGCGGTGGGATTCAATCCTAATAGAAAGTAAACGCGTATGTGCAAAACCACTCACAGTAATTGGTGTTCATCATAAACTGATTGTAGACCGTGATACAACAACATATTGTTTTTTGATTTGGTGGTTAATCCACACATCATGTCTCAGGGGGAGAGCCAGGTAGCCGGTGAGGCTGAGATTGCAGAATTGGAATTTGACATTGAGGCACTGTTTACCTACAAGGTTGATCAGTTGAGGAAATTCTGCAGGGCTTTGGGATGTCCCATGAAGAGTAGCGCCAAGAAGGAGGCGCTGCAGGTGGCTTTGAGGGCCTGGAAGCCAAAGAGGCTCAGGAGACAGGTGATGGTGAGGTGGATGAGGATGACCCAGGGTATGGATTTGGTCCACAGGATTTGCCAGTGGAGGGACCAGCCGGAGGGGCTGGTAGTAGCCATTCAGGGAGGAGTTTTTCACCAGAGGAGTTGGAGGAAAACCAAAGGGTCAGGCTGCATGAGTTGGAGGTGTTAAAGCTTAAAACTCAAGCAGAGGAGAGCAGGAATGCTCTCGCGTTGGAAGAGAAACGGCTTCTCTTCGCTCATGAGTTAAGCATGAGGGAACTGGACATTAACGGTAGACAAGCAGAGTCCAGTGTGATTGGTGGCAGCGCACAGCCAGTGCCAAGTTTGGATGAGTACAAGAGTGCACTGGAGGATTGGGTAGTGGTCAGCATGGTAAATGATTTGGAGGGGTTATCAGATTTGGCCCCAGTGGAGCCTAGGCTCAGAAATTATTTTCCAGGATTGCGCCACCCTGGGTTAGGTTGTGGGTTCCTTGATTCCCGGGAGCCTGCACGAGAACCGGACCCCTGGAAATGGGTCCAGGGGCCTGAAGGGGACCCAGAGAGGGAAGGAGGGCCAGGTGGCGTGAGGAGATCCCAGAGTAGGGAGGAGGGGTTGCTGGCTAGCCCCTTGTCTCCAAAGGGGGGGAGGCAGAGTGAGCAGCACCCCCAGGGATCAGCAGCACCACCCAGGAAACTGGGGGGGCCATAGGAGAGCCCCCGGGTGGAGGCCTCGTGCCTGGGTGCCAGCAGTGTGGGGAAGAACACCTAACGTCAGGAGGGCGTGGGGAGTCTGTAGCCAGAGCTACTGCTGTTCTGAAGTTTGTGGGTGCCATTCCTAAGTGGCAGGCTCAGAAAACTAAATGGAAGATTAAGAAAGTGTTGTGTTCCCCGGTGGGGACACTGAGGAGACATGGTCCAGTCAGTAGGGCTGGGTCCCCTAGGAGTGACCAAGGTAGACCCACTCTTAATCTAGAGGGCAGGATAATTGGAGGTAGTATCCTGCCCGATGGGTCTCCCCAGGGTACCACACCAGAGAGGGGTTGGCATGGGTCCAGCACCCCTGGAGGGGGGGATCCATGGAACAGCATTGTTGGCTCAGGGGGTGGTGATCAATAAGTCCCCCTGGGGGTAGGAAGGCGAGGAACAGGAGAGTGTCCCTGTGGTAGAGGGCCTGCGTCCTGGTTCTATCGCCCGAAGCCGGGAAGTCCATCAAAGTAATGATTGGTCTCCCCTGGCTTTTAGATGGGAGGGGGTTGTGTAGGACTTGGCCTTTTTGGTTAAAGTTCCCTAAACTTTTTGCTTTCCCCCTAGACCGTTTTCCTGACCTAGATATGCCAATTTAGATGCTTTGGGTACTTTGCAACTGCTGTTCAGTGTCAAAGTACAGGAGTTCCCTGTGTAAAATGTATGGTGATTGGTTGGCCATGATTGGTATGTTTGCCTTACTAGTAAAAGTCCATAGTGATGTGCACTGTGTGTGCAAGGGCTAGTAATGCAAGGGCGCGCAGAGAAGGGAACTCAGGACTTCAGTGTAGGGCCTGCACGCAGAATGCTAAGTTAGCATGTTGTCCTGACGAGTGCAACCACTTGTCAGGCCTGACTTTCCCTTTTACATACACATGGGGCACCCCTGTGGTAGGTCTCAGGTAACCCCTGGGCAGGGTGCAGTGTAGGTAAATGGCAGAACATAAACTGAGGTGTGTGTTGTGTTCTCGCAGTGAAAAACTCTCCATTTCGTTTTTCACTGCTGAAAGGCCATTCTGCCCATAGGACAGAATGGGGGAGGTTAGGTGTTGTACTTGTTAGCCTAGTTTCCTGTCAGTTTATAATGGAGAGGTGAAGTTTGGTATGTGTGAACTCACAGTGTCATAATGCATCTTTCTGTAAAGGTGGTTTTGCCACTCTGTGTTTATAAACCACTCTTTTAGAAGTGGCTGAGTTTTGTACTCTGAGCATTTCTGTGTGTCTCTGAAATGTGGATTGTCTGTCTGGAATTGAAAGGTGAGAGGAGCTGGGAGAGGTCTTGACCCAGGGAGGGGTTGAGATGGCACCAGGCTGCCCTGCATCTGTAGAGTAGGGGGAGGAGAAGCCCAGGAGGTGAAAAGGCATGGGCTGGTGCTATAAACCAATTGACCCATCTCCTGCTGAGTGATTAAGGATCCAGACCCCCAGTATCAAAGGGAGAGAGGTGACACTGGGAGGGAGACACCCAGAACTGATTTAGGGAGGGGTCAGGGACCCCTGAGCACATACAAACTTCAAAGACAGTAAGGGGTATAACTATGAGAGCTGAAACCCCTGAACGTTGGAATGAAACAGATATGGATTGAGACTGAAAAGGCTTGGACCCATTCTGTGGTCAAGAGGAACCTCTGCTAAAGAAGGAACAACTGAAGAGACTGAGGTGGATAGACCAATCATTGCTTCGTGATCTGGAGCTGGTCTGCAGTTTGCTGTTCTAACTAAGGAAGAGGCTGTTGGGACTGTGCTTGGAGGCGGTAGGTCCCCCTGCTTGAAGAAGACTGTGCTTTGTGCTGTGTCTTGTAACCCCAAGGGCCCGAGTTGAGCTGGCTCCCTGTTTGGAAATTCAGGATCATAAAAGTTTCCGGAGAAGTCGCAAGCAACGTGGTGTGCGCGTGCTTTGTGCCGCTTGAGACCCTCAGTAGTTGTGCTGTGTGGTCGTGGGCACGCAGGAGTAAGCTAAGTCTAAGACACGCAGAGTGCGTGTCGTGGTGCAGGCCAAGGCGTTGGTGAGGAGCGTCTGGTCGTGGAGTGCACAGGGAGACAAGGCGAGACTCGGACGTGCAAGTGTGCGTGTCATGGTGCAGATCGGGTGCTAGTAAAGAGCGCCTGGGCCTCGTGTGCACCAAAGGAAGCAGCAAGACTCGGACGCGCAGTGTGCGTTTTGTGGTGCAGTCAGGGGGTTGGTGAGGAGCGCCTGGACATCGTGTGCACCAGCGGAAGAAGTGAGTCTCGGACGCACTGGGTGCGTGTCGTGGTGCAGCAAAGGTGTTGGTGAGGAGCGCCTGGGCGTCGTAGGCACCAAAAGAAGAAGTGAGTCTCCGACGTGCAAGGGTGCATGTCTTGGGGCAGGCAGGGCATGAGGAAGAGCGCTTGGACATCGTGTGCACCGGGAGAAGAGGTGAGACTCGGACGCGCAGGAGTGCGTGTCGTGGTGCAGCCAGCGCGTGAGGAAGAGCGCCTGGACAGCGTGTGCACCGGGAGAAGAGGCGAGGCTCGAACGCGCAGGGTGCAAGCGGAGCGCTGGTGAAGAGCACCGGATCGTCGTGAGCACCAGAGAAGATGCAAGTCTCGGACTCGCGGTGTGCGTGTCGAAGTACAACCTGAGGTGCTGGTGAGGAGTGCCGGGTTAGGTTGTGCACCAAACTGAAGTAAAGTCTCCACAGTGCTGAGGGCGGGTCTCGGTGTGGACCGAGTCCACCGGAGTGAGGGCCAAGTCATCGGGGCCCTCGGAGTCCATCAGTAGCGGCCCGGACCGCCAGCCATGGAAGAGCTGAGCCGCCGGCCCGAGTCCGCCAAAACCCATGATGGAGTTCTGAATCAAGGCCCAAGTTGCTGACGTCGGGGAGGAGAGTGGGATCGCGCCCCCCCAGGTAACGTGGATCAACACTAGGGTGGGGTGCGGGCCCGGAGGGACACTCTCTCGGCCTTCCGCTCAGTCAGCTGCGTGAGCCGTTGCTTCGGCTCGGATCCAGGCCCATACTGACCCAGGACAGGGCAGTACTGGGGCCGGAGTGGGAAGCAGTACTTTGTGTGTCATCATTTGATCCATAACAGGGGCACTGTTACTGGAGCACGTAAAACTGTCGTATTACACAATTGCATTATTGCTGCTAACGAACTATCAAACTGTCGTATGATGCCTGACCTCATTTGTGCCTAACGAACTTTATGCTTGGTGCGCTACGCACTGCGTTATTTCTCCCATGCATATTATTTGATTGTAACGTAGCGCATTGTATGATTTCTTCAGTGCACAGTATCTGAGTATAACGTGGCGCAGTGTATTATTTCTTTACTGCACTGCGCAAGATTGTAGCGTGACGCATTGCTATGTTTCTTCCTGGTACAGGGCATGCTGGTGGTGATACGCATTGCATTATTCCTTCAATTGCAAAGTACATGACTGTGGCGCTACGTATGGCATTATTTCTCTGTTGCACAGTATAAGAGAATATCGTTACGCATTGCAGTATTGTTTTCTTATGCAACGTGTGTGTTTCTAGCAATACGACTGGTCTAACCTATTGGGAAATGGTTAGAGAAGAGCTTAACTGTTGGTTAGACGCAGTGGTTGGGATTAGAACCTACCAACCCACCGGAGAGAATACTACCCGTTCTTATATGTTGATTTTGTATCGTGTGGTCGTATCATATAATTTCTTATATAAAGATTATAATCTTTTTATCAATACTCGTGTGGAGTCTATTTGTGATGAAATCATGGGGTTATTGTGAGCGTGGTTGCACATACTGAACACTCGTGCCTTGGAGATAAGCCTGGCTGCTCGTGCCAAGCTACTAAGGGGGTGCGCAGGGCTATCTCAGACGGTGTCCTTACTTAGCCTAACGTTGAAGCGAGGGGTCGAGGGCGCCCGCCTACAGCATTTGGTGGTGGTGGAAAGCGGCAGGGACCTCCACTTCCAACAGCCATTGGTCAAGTGTGGGGTATGAGAGATTGAAATGACTACAACTACCATGAGGTGCTGTACCTCTAACTCTGAACAAGATGCACCATTGTTTTCCATACTCACTTGTCAGCCATGTCCCCACTGATCACCCGGTCATTTGGACTGAGCACTTTGCACACAATGCTCTGCTCAGGTACATGTCTGCCTACTCAGCCTGAACTTCCCTTGGTCTCCATAACTAAAAAGAATGAGGCCATGAGTGACACCATATCAAGTGTGTCCCTGAAATATCAGAAACGCATGAAGGTAAATCCAGCTGAATTGAAATGTCTGGTGAACCATTGACACTACACAGCACACATGATTACCAGTGCTAAATCAACTACTAAGTTGGGTGCATGCCTGTATTGTGCGCACCTAGTGTACTAATACACATGTAACTTCTACATTGTGTTGAGTTCAAGTAAATGGGAGATGGCATGTCCAACCCTCATGTCAACATGAAGCATATCAGTACAGCTAATTATTATGCCAATACCACTTCATGTAATGGATGTCTCCCAATGTCCTACAAACGAGCCAAACACAAAGGGATAGATCACTGTTAACCTCCAACCCTTTTGTCCCTCCCAGGCCTGACCTCACTCTGTGCCAAATGATGTTGATGTACGTACCACACTTACAACAATAATAATCTACTCTATGTCTGAACAGGTCGATCGGGTACAGCATCTGGCCAGAGTCAGGACACCCCCAGACTCCACCTCTGCCCCTGGATCAAGCCTCCAGTGATACAGAATCTCCTGGACCCATGGACTTGAAGGACCAACCTGGCACATCTGGTCAGCCTGGGCGGACGGCAACAGTGAGTCTCATTCTGTTCACAACCACACCACGCAGCGCAGTTGAAAATTCTCTGCTGATCTCTGCCCCAACAACCGGTTGACCTAGCATGGGCAGCAACATCTCCTGCACCCCAGTCCCACTTCCAGAGGTAAGGATCAATAATACTCTCACTGAGGATGGAGGTGTCATTGGGCCAGGCTGCACCCTTCTACTGGCTGGTGCAGCCTGGCCCGATGACACAGGCCCGTGGGGGCAGAATTGGTGGGAGGGTAACTCTTTGCACCCAAAGTGAGGCCATTGGTGCCGCTGGTGTCCGGGCCAACATCTCCCAAGTCATGGGAGCCTACGAGGACTCCCAAGGAGTCAGGTCCTCGAGGAACTCATGGAGATGAAGCAGAGTTCCATGGACCAGAGGCTGGACACCCACAATGACAGCATGGACCAGCTCACAGGGGTGCTGAGGGACAATTACACCACATTATGCAGGGCTATTCCCCTGCCACATACCTCTTCCTTTGGTCCATCTACATCCGGCCCTTCTTCATCTGTGGCAACCACAGGAAGGTAGGGCCTGTCAGAGGAAGACTACTCAGACACTCCTGACCCTGCAGCAGCAGATCCACCTTCACTAATACCCCATTGTGGGCCGGAATGTCCACCAAAAAATCCAGGAGGCACATGATGTCCTCCTTTGTGTGCATCACATTCACTTTGTTGACTGCTCCTGTACACTTTTCCATTTCTGATGGGGGGAGTATGTTGAACTTTGGACTTCAGACACTGTGGTCCCTACAAAAATGGTTTCAAACACCAACACAGACTACTATACTTCTGTGTTGTCACTATTTGTCTGTTTATTGTTTTGTTTTCTTTTTCCACATTGTGCACTGCAATAAATTCACTTGTCACAAAATCATTAGCTCGTGTAGTATCATTCACATCTAGCAAGTAATGAAGTTATCCCCTTGTGAATTGTCAAATGTAAGTAAAAGTTACTTGTGTAAGGAATGTCAACAATATGTAACTGAGTATCACAACCATGCCACTCCAACACAGACATACATGTGTAAAGTCTTGTGACATCTTTATTCCATAGTTCCAACCTTAGGCTGGCATAATGTTAAAAGCAGAGCTAAATAATACATCACTGAAATGATCTGTCAGTGACCACAAATGTCATGTGCAGACCTCAACAACATGGTCAGAGGAGATACATTTGACAATGGCAAATAGAATTGGCAAATGACAATTGGCTCATGGAATCAGCTGGAGCTATATCGACAACCTCACAGAAGGATTCCCACATCATTGAATACAAGAAACCAAAACATGCCAGTAGAACAGTTTCTGAGCACAGGTTCATTCCTATCCTATCCAGAGTTGCTGCATCTGGTGGTAGGTCACAAACGTATGTCTGTGGTATACCACATGTATTGTGGCATACAATGATGAGACATATCAACAGCTACAGCAAGTTCATACACATTGAGGACTTATCCAATGCGAAGGGAGACTAGCGTGATTTGGCCCAACAACAACATTGTGTTGGAGAACATGATGGCACACATATTGCAATAGGATCTCCACACGACAGGGAACAAGTTCAATGGAGTCTAAGCAACTTCCATCCTATCGCAGTGCATGCTGGCTTGGTACCGGAGTTGCACACCCAAAGTCTGTGCCAGACATTCACCGGAACAATCCATGTACACTTTGTACTTAAAAACAGCAGTATATACCTGCTGATGTCACAACTCTGAAATGTCCCAATGAAGATGACAAGGTGAAGGCACCTACAATAGTCGGATACAAGGGGAGATTAGCTAGGAAGCCATACATCTGACACCAATCACAGTCAACGTCTGTAGTGCACAGTACATGAGTAAATGTCACCTACACAAAGTAACATCAACAACGTGTGCATGTGTTAAGACCTTCCTCCAAGAAAACAGCCTTGCACAGAGTTTGGCACAGCTGTACATACCTAACATGTATCCATGAACGTCCTCCTCACAGCATCACAACAACAGTCACTGTAACAGTCAAAGTCATGACAACTCACTGCATACTTACACTCATGAGAAGAAGTTGTTGATGAGCTCTTGATGCATGTCAACTCCCTCCTCTTCACCACTATCATCATCATTTGGCATTTCAGGATCCTCACCCAGTGGCTCCTGCTGGTCTCCACCCTCTGCGATGAGAGGGATGTTCCATTGCAGTGCCAGGTTGTGGAGCATGCAGCAGGCTACAGTGATCTGAAACACCTTCCCGGGTGAGTAGCGGAGGGCTCCGACTGTCCTGTCCAGACATCTGAATCTGGCCTTCAGGAGCCCAAAAGCCCGCTCCATTGCCCGCCGTGTTCTTCCATGGACCTCATCGAAGCAGACTCCCTCTGGTGTTGTTGGGTTCCTCAGCGGTGTCAACAACCATGGGTAATTGGGATATGCTGAGTCTCCTAGATGGAAGACACACAAATGCGCAATAATGAGTCACACACTTTCAGAAGATGCGACCTGACATCACACACACAAAGACATCTCTTTCTTCCATTGTTTGAAGGTCCAGAAATGGCTGTTATACTGGAGGCTGTTGTCTCCTCCTTTAGCCAGAGTACCTATGTGTGGAGTGTACCGATATATGGATATGAGTCACAGTGTCCACACTAAAATTTACTAAGACACACCCAAAATTCATGTGACCACACATACCAGCATATGTGAGCAGTACACAGCAATTCACATGGTGATTGCATAAATTACAGTTGCATACATTTCAACATTTAAGAGGAGGAAAGTCGAAGAGATGCCGTACAATGATCTGGAAGACAGATTTAACCACTGTTGTAGGAGAAGCAATTCCAAGGGGAAGACAGCCTAAGGTAAGACATTGATTGTCGTGAGAAATACAGAAGTAACCCATATGAATCTGATCGCTTGCCATTACTGTCATTTCCATCTAACATCCCCAATCTGGACTCCGCATGTGTCTCTAACAGCCCTGTACACATCATACAAACTTACATTGTATGATGGACACTGTCATGTTGTGGAGTCAGCATTATGCACATTACTCCTGCACTGCCGTTGTGCAGTGCATCCCGGTAATCGTGTGTTCATGCACAGTAATGCACTACAATGACGTTTGAGAATTGTTATAGGCAGATGAATGGTGTCATACATCATGTGACATGTTCCAACATATTTGTAATGGTGGAGACGCACTTAGCAGATCAGTTGTTTATGTTGTTTAAAGCCCAAACATGGCGGATGCCTGACCTCAGTAATGGGACATGCACAATCGCCCAATGCCAGAGAAAGTCAACCATCCGGTAGGTGGCTTCACCAACAGCAGTCACAGACATAGGCTAATGTTGGATAATGTGACCGTCGTGGTCCAATGGCTGTGTCCGTCTAGACAGAAGACCGCATATGTGGCGTATGTGTACGTTGTGATTTGAAAAACAACTCTCTTGCGTCCAGACTATATGTAGGAGAGTAGGATCTGCTTCACATGGGTACCCCCACTTTTTGCTGATGCTTCACTGTTTTTCGACTTTAGTCTGGCTGGGGCCCTGCTAATCAGAACCCCAGCCTAGCTGCTTCCTCTCTAAAATGGTTTCCATGTGCCTTAGGCACATCTCTGATTGGAATCTGGTGTGCCCTTATAAGTCCCTAGTATATGGTATACTATGTACCCAGGGCATAGGTACCTCAGAGGCCTACCAGGGGCTGCAGCATGTATTGTGCCACCCCTGGAAGGCCATCCAAAATGACACCACAGGTCTGCTACTGCAGCCTGGGTAAGGTGGTGCATGCACCCCTTACTGTGATATAGGCTACCTATATCACTACATACATACACACATATACGTTTAAGAAGCTTTATTGAAGCAAGTAACATCAATGGTACAATATATGGCGATACATATGTAGAGGGATGGCAAGAGATAATGATTACAATATACAAGAAGAGGAAACGAAAGCAGAGAATGTCTGCCGTTACTCTAGAAAATATTCCAAAAGAGTAAAGTAATATTAAAATTTTGTACCATTAACACAAGATAGCGTTTTTGATTTTATGTATTTAGGGGAAGGAGGAAGAAAAGGAAAAAGAGAAAGAGAAAAGAAGGAAAAGTATAGTAAGGGGAAGAAAAGGAAAAGAGGATAGAATAGCGTTCATAACTGGTAACATAGAGCAATTGAAACAGTAAATATATCAGTTTCTTAAAAACAGATTAAAAAACCATAAAATGATTAAGGAGAATATCATGAAAGGGGAAGGGAATAATATGTTCATGGAGGTTGATATACAAAGGAGCTGTCTCTGCTACGTTGCGCAGAAGAGGATAAATAGTTGGTAAGTGGGGTCCAAAAAGCCTCCCTTCGAATGAGCTGTTGTGAAGTAGTAACAGCTGCTCTATCCAATCTGTGGTGATAGCAAAGGAGGTTCCACCATGCAGAGAATGAAACTTTAGTGGCATCCTTCCAATTGGAGGTTATCACCTGAAAAGCAATGGCTATTAACATGTCTACAAAAATACCTAACTTGCGAGAACCAAACCATTTTGCAGAGTTGCTGCCCAGAAATATAGAGTAAACATCAAACGGAAATTGAGTAGAACAAATACAGGAAATTGATTCACAAACCTTAGTCCAAAAGGTGGCAATACTAGGGCAGAGAAAAAATGAATGCATTAAAGAACCATGGGGATTGTGACATGTCCAACAGCTTGAAGAAGTATCTGGGCAGTATTTAGAAAGGGAGAGTGGAGTTAAAAACAGTCTTTGGTAAAAGTAATAGAGCGTTTGAGTGGTACTTGCTGTACAAGAGGTGTGGTGTATGCGTGTCCAAATGGAGTCCCATGTGTGCGTGGAAAGGGTACGTTGTAAGTCAGTTTCCCATAAGGTCTCCACCTTGCTCTTAACCCGATTGGAAGAAGAAAAATGAAGGTATTTGTAAATATGAGAAGCCCGAATGGAGGAAGAAATAGATAAGGGTTCTAACTGGGTGTCTGAAGAGGAGGGAGAGGGATCCGAGAGGAAAGAGAGCCGTTGCAAAAGAAGCATTCTTAAAGACTCATATATTATTAATGATGAGGTAGGAAGATCAAACTTAGACTGAACCTCTCTTAGAGAAAGAGGAAAAGAGTCTTGTACTAGGTGTTTCACCAAAAGGATTCCCCTGAGCGCCCAACTCTTCCAAAAAATGGTGCGGTTAGACAACTTAATGAGTTTATTATGCCATAGAGGTGAGTCTAAAAAATGTGTAACTGGCTGTAAGCTTTACACTTAACTGGATGAAAGGTTGAAATAAATTTTGAAACAGTCGGATAGTTAAAAGAGCGAGGAGGATGGGTAAAGCTTGTTATCATAGAGAAAGGGAAAGGGGAAATCAGGGACTCCTCCAATCTGCGCCAGACAGACATAGAGTGTCCTTCCGTAGAGGATAAAGAGGATAACACCTGTCGGAGTAAAAAGGATGAGTGATATTGCCGAAAATTGGGAAATAGCACTCCACCCCGGTCCTTAGGTGCCGATAATCTGGCAATTGAGATGCGTGCCTTTCGACCGTTCCAAAGGAATTTACTAAGAACACTGTTAAGGGTCTTAAAAAACCTCAGAGGAAGTTTTACTGGTAACATGGACAAATAAAAGTTGATGACAGGTAGCATCATCCTTTTGATTGTGTCCAGTCGGCCCCACCAAGACAGGAAAAGGGGGGACCATTTATTTACCATGTTATTAACCTTAAAAAGAACCTCTTCCATATTTATCTGAATTGTTTGTGCTATAGAAGAGGAATACTTAATTCCCAGACATGTAACCTTGTCGGTGCTCCATTTAAAATCAGTACCTTCAAACATATTTCTTAAGCAATATTTATTTAAAGGAAGCACCTCGGATTTAGAAAAGTTTAACTTGTATCCGGAGAGTGCGGAATAAGAAGTGAGAAGATCTGTAAAAGCTGATAAAGAGATAGAAGGATCAGAGACATATAACATAATATCATCTGCATACGCAGTGAATTTGATTTCAAGTCCCTTATGTTTAAAACCTCGAAAAAGGGAGAGCATCTCAGGGAATGCAAGAAGGGCTCGAGTGATAGAATGAAAAGTAAAGGAGAGAGAGGACATCCCTGACGAGTGCCCCGGTGTAAAGGAAAGTAAGGAGATTGAAAACCGTTGACAAAAACTGAAGTGGTGGGGGAAGAATATAGTAATTTAATAAGAGAGAGAATAGGAGGGCCGAAACCATGCCATTTGAGGGCACGCATCATGTAAAGCCAATGGACACGATCAAAAGCCTTCTCGGCATCGAGAGCCACTGCCGCAATAGGAGTGGAACTCTTGGAAGCAAGATGAATGAGGTTAAGGAAAGTTCTAGAATTATCGGCTATACTCCTTCCCTTAACAAACCCCGTCTGCTCCGGACCAATCAATTCTGGGATTACCTGATTTATACGAAGAGCTAATACCTTGGCGAAGATTTTACAATCAAGATTAATCAATGATATGGGACGATAATTCGCACATAAGGAGGGATCCTTCTCTTTTGGGGATTAAACAAATCATAGCTTCAAGGAAAGAGCCTCTGGCATCATTTAATGATGCAAAATGTTGAAAAAGGGATAAGAGGTGAGGTAAGAGGCTAAGGGAGAAGCAGGAATAGAATTCAGCAGTCAAGCCATCTGGGCCTGGGGCCTTATCTTTCAGTAACAATGATAGAGCAGATTTGATCTCTGAGAGAGATATGTCCCTATCCAAAGCGGAACAGTCCGGGAGAGGATGGGGACGAGGGGGCAAAGAATCGAAAAAGGAGTCCAACTCCACGTCCGTAGGGGAAGATTCAGGAGTATATAAGGTTTTGTAGAAATCTGTAAAGCAATGTAATATCTCTTCATCTTTAAAACAAGGAGCATCACGCTGATCCATAATCTTTACTATTCTGGATTTCTGAGACCTAATTTTTAAAAAATTGGCCAAGAGTCTACCTGCTCGATTGCGGCCCCCATAGAATTTGGAGTTGATTTTTAAGAGCGTCCCAGAGGCTTCCTCCGTAGACTTTCTATTAAATTCGAACTTTGCATGAATCAGGGCCTTGAGAGCATCCGAACTGTTGGAAGAGAAGTATGCATGTTCCAATGTCTTAATAGAAGAGAGCATATCAGCAGATTCCTTACTCAGTTTTTTCCGTTTGTTGGCTACATACTCTATAATGAAGCCTCTGGCTGTTGCCTTGAATGCGTCCCAAACAGTATGAAAGGACAATTCGGGGCTAGTATTGAGAAGAAAAATTCAGAGACAAATTCCTTGAAATGTACAAGAAAGGAGGAGTCCCTGAGAAGATAATTGTTGAAGCGCCAACGACAAGGCTTAGAGGATGGAGAAGGGATGTCAAAATTAATCAGGACAGGAGCATGATCGGAAATAAGGATAGAACCAATCTCTGCATGTGTTAGATTGGAAAGGAGAAGCGGACTCAAGAAGATGTAATCAATTCTAGAGGTGGAATTGTGGGAGGAAGAGTAAAAGGTATATTCTAAGCTATCCGGGTTATAAATTCTCCAAGCATCTACCAGACCCCGCGACCGTATAACTCTGGAGAAAGTCTTTTGCATTTTATTGGGTATATATTTGGAAGAGGATTTTCTATCTAAGAAAGGATCCATGATCTGATTACAGTCCCCACCCACAATGAGGTTTGAGTCTGGGCATGAGTGGAAAGTATGGGACATGGATTGCCAGAATGATGGGTCAGTGCCTGTGGGGCCATAAATATTGAGTAGAGAAATGTGAGACTCATTGATAATGGTATGAAGGAGGAGCCATCGTCCCTCCCCGTCCCTCTCCTCCGTTTCCACAGTAAGGGATAGGGACTTATGAAAAAGTATCACCACGCCATTTTTCCTGCCATCGGAAGGTGAACAATATACCTGACCCACCCAATGCTTTTTAAGGGAGTTAACTTCAGTATCGTTAAGGTGCGTCTCCTGCAGCATAGCAATTTTACAATTTAACCTGGAAAGGTGGGCAATAACCCTCTGTTTTTTGACAGGATTACGTAATCCCTTTACATTCCATGAAATAATCCGGATGTTGTCAGTCATTATGGGAGATAGGGAAAATGATACATACTAATAAACAGTATTACATTATTATCACTGTATAACAACATGCAAAACGCATAATTTGCTAAAATTAATATGTAAAAATAGGAAAAACAGAGGAACATAATAAACAAGATAAACCATGTTGAGCAACATATTGGGCCAAGGAAACATTCTAACAGCTTCAATTGAAGTTTGGAGTTTATAGAGGACCATGGTAAAGTCATAGGATCAATAGTAAAAAATGATGAATGATAGATATTAGAAGGAGGAAAGAAAAATAGGTAATGAATAGAGAACCAAGTAGAAGCGAGAAGAATAAGGATAAGAAAAAATACTTGAACGCGATAAGCAAGGAGACATATAGGAGCTGGACTCAGTAGAGATGAAGGGGGAAGAAAACAGCAAAAGGGAGAAATAGGGGAATGGGAAGAAAGGGAAGACAGATGGTAAAAAGAGAAATGTTGACAGGAAGCCAAGGGGCTTCAGTCAAAAAGGCCAGGGTAAGAATCCAGAATAACAGAAGTAACATGGGGAGGCGGGGAGCCGCGGAAAGAGGACAGATGGCCAAAACAGCGAGGACATCCGGAGACGGCCGAGGTCATTCGTTGAAAGGTAAGGAGCAAAACAGAAGAAAAAAAAACCAACAACCGAAGAGGAGAGCAAACAACCAAACCCAGATCACAATCAATAACATTAAACAAGGCTCCAGAAAGCCACAGCAACAGAAAAGTATATATAGACATTAACACTTACCATACAGAGGGGTACTGTGGGCTGTGACATTGGGGTGGCAGGGCGGGGAGGAGGAAGGTCACTGAGGGGTAGGTCTGTACGTGAGGGCAGACATCTATGAGGAAAGGACGGAAGAGGCAAAACATGAAAATATTAATTAAGAGGACGAACATGCAGTAACAATCAACCATAAAGAAGAGAAAACATCCTGCAACAATGAGCATGTGACCAACACTACTAGAAGATTCATATATCAAACTTTCAAAAGTCAAACAACTGAAGTGAGCTCAGAACTTGTGGATAAATCAAGATCCTCCATGGTCCATCGCATCCCCTTTATGACGAGTAATGAATTGCTTAAGATCTTCAGGGCGATCGAAAGAATAGGACCTCTCTTTGTAAGTAACCTTGAAGAAGCAGGGATGCACTAGTCCATATCTTGCATCCATGGACCGTAGAGCTGGACGGAGAGATAAAAATTCCTTTCGACGGGCGGCGGTGGCACTTGCGACATCTTGAGAAAAGAAGATTTTATGACCCGACCATAGCATCTGCTTTCTTTGTTTTGCTGCTGAGAGGACCAGTAACAGGTCAGTATATTCTAGAAATAAAACTATTATTCCTCTAGGACGAGAGACAGAAGTTGAGGAGGACAGGTCCCTGGTCTTGGAGCCAATGCGATGGGCACGTTGCAGATTGGAGGTGAGTACCATCCTTGAGGCCAACGATTTTGGGGATGTTATTTTTTAAAAAGGCGAGCATATCTGACCCTTCTTCATCCTCAGGAATGCCATAAATTCGGAGATTATTGCGTCTATTGCGATTTTCTAAATCCTCAGTTTGCATCTTGAGGAGAGCAATCTCTTTAGACATGGCAGCGACCTGAGGGATCACATCCTGCGTGTCACTGATCCTCTGTTCCATAGCTGACACTCTCGAATCCAGGTTTGACCATTTCTCATCGAGCTTCTGAAGGGTGGCAATGGTCTCTATCACGAAGGGTTTAATCATCCTTATCTCCTCCATAAGATCCTCTAAAGTGATGGGCAATGGGGACTTGGTGGGAGAATTGGGCTCCTTCTTATGTCGTTTGGGGGGAGCAACAGGATTAGAATCCTTGCGAAGAGAGGACATACTTGGTGGAGTAGGTTTTTGCCCAGCGCAAACAGGGGGATCCATAAAGATGAGGAAGCCAGATGTATAGGGTGCCCAAAAGGCAAGACACAAGTATAGTCAAGTTAAGGCACTGAAAAAGAACAGCAAGGAGCAGCAATGAAGAGTATTCGTCAGTCCAGAACTCACACACCCAGAGCCGGAGGAGAAAATACAGCAGTGCCCTATTTGCAAAAAGTATACTGTTGCCTCTTAGCGCAAGGTTCAATCCAATATGAAATTCAATGTGCGACTTCCACTAGGGATACAGCCAAAATCATGTTTTCCTTAATCGTTGCAAAATGCTTAACAGACCCTTCCTCAGTTGATCAAACATATGAGCCAGGAGTCTTAAAGCCACTTGCCACATACCGCTTCAGAGTACCTCAAGGAGCGAGTAGTCCTGCGCATTTAGCGAACATGCCATTTCACTGTCTAGAGGAGCCAGAAGGAAGAGCGTTTGGAATTCGCCACCAGGCTCCTCGGCGGTAATAAACTCCAACTCAGCGTCGTCAGGGCTCTTCACATGGATAGAGAGCGTCCCGCCGAAAACAAAATGGCGGGTGCCTCTGAAAGCCGTTGAGGGGAAAGCGGCACGGGGGAAACAGGCACGATACAGGAGCGGAAAATGGCTAAAAAAGGCGTCTACCTGTACCCCCGCGCTCGCCCACACGATGCTTCAGTTCATGTCCCCCGACTCGCCGAAAAAACAGCTCCGGTGACAGGAAAGGTGCCGCTCGACCAGCGGAGCCTCAAGCGGAAGCGGCCATCTTGTGGCAGCTCAAGCCACGCCCCCCCTACATACACACATATAAACCTATAAGTCACTCCTATGGCAGGCCTTATCAATCCTGAAGGCAGAGTGCTTGGTTCCTATGTGAGAGGGTGCCCCTGCATGAGCAGAGCCCCTATGCAGTGTTCGGAGACCCTTCTCTGATGCTGTTTGTAGTGCAGCCTGACCATATACTCTTAAGCGCATTATAACCTCGCGTTAAATGCTAACTTTGGGATGGCTGCACGGAAACATGTCGTGTTTGGTGTCAAACATCTTGGAATACTACCCCCTGCCAGTTCTGGCAGCGGGGGTAGCATTCCACCCTTCTAGAGGGAGAGACATGTACACACCGGCCTGCCCGGTAACTTCTTTCCAAGCCCTGGCATCACAAAATGGATGCCGCTGCCACAGACACGAGTCTCGCCTCCTGCTGCTGACCGAAACTCCGGCAGGGGAGGCCTGGACAATAGGTTTCCTGTCCCAGGGAGGTGTAACCACCTCCCCAGACAGGATAGTGTGTATTGGGGCTGGGCGGGAGCACTCTCTGGTGCTTTGAAGTCCTGCACTGGGGGCACATTTGGTGTCCCTGTGCATACCCCAGTTCAAACCGGCTCAGGGGCTTCCAGCCCCTGCTCTGGCGTAAAACTGGACAAAGGGAAAGGGTGTAACCACCCCTCTGCCCTGACCCTCCCATAGGTGGGTCCCCAGAGTATGTCCAACCCCTAACTTGGTATAAGTATGGGACCCCAGTCCTTAGGACTTTAGATTTACCTGGACGAAACTCTGACACAGAATCCTGGACCTTCGATGCTCTACTTCAAGATTAGAGGACTGAAGAATCTCCCTTGGGGTCAAGGAGTGACTCCCCTGCTTGGCAGGCACCAAAGAAGCAATTGTCCGGTCTGCATCGCTGAAGCTCCCGCCAGATGCCGAAGTCTTTGCATCACCAGAGGTGGATTTCCAGACTTCGCCGAGGCTGCCCTGTGTCCCCAGAAAAGCTGAGCCCCGTAGCTGTCATGGGTAACGTGGAACCGTGACCCCTGGACACCGATTGCATTTGCAAGTGTATCCTCTTCTGGGTCTCCCACGAAGTTGTGCTTTGGGCTCCGAGTAGCCCCAGCCTCCAGCACCGACTGCACTGAAGATCACTGGCCTCCACTCCACGAGTGTCCCGTGAGCCAGCTCTAAGTGCGTCCACTTGAGGCTCCTTCGCGGTCGCTAGTCCGTTGGCTAGTAGGCCCTTCCGAAGGCCATTCTTCTTCTGCTTGGGCTCCCTGATTGCTCCAGGCGTGCCCTGACTTACCTTTGCTGGGTGAGTCCCTCAGACCTTGCTGGTCTGCACCATCGTCCTTCTTCTATTTCCACAAGACTTGCCGTTGCCAAGGCTTGTTGGGTTTAATCCGGTCGCCGACACCCCTGCAATCGACAAACGTTGTGGGACAGCTCGAATCCAGCTCCTGGTCGTCGTCGACACCTCCTGGACCTCGTGGCTGAAGAGTCAAGATGACCATCAACCTACCTGAAGCACTCGACATCGGTGGGCATCTGCTCATCGCCTTCCTGGTCACTGGCTAGTGACCCAGACTCTGTCCCCTCTGCTTTCAGGTTCTTCAGATCTTCGATACACCTTTGGATCCACCCGAACACTTTCGACTTGGCCGCCAGCCGCACTTTGCAGCAGATCGCCATTGAAAACGACGACGAAACCCGACCCCGAAAGACACCTATGCACCCAGCTTCCCTGGGTGAGGTAACTCGAGTACTCCGGTGCTCCCGTGGGTATAGACTCTAGAACAACCCAGTTCTAAAGGGGTTTGCTCCAAGTCCTCCTCTAAGTGTCCCTTTTCTTTGAAATTCCAACCGTGACTTTCCCCATAGAAGTCAACGGCGATTCGCGGCTGTGTTCTCACACTGCACGTGTCCCCCGTGGGTCCCCTGTGTCACTACCTTGGGTGGTTCCTTGTGGTCCAAGCACTTCTACAGGCTCTAGGCCTTGTGTCTAGCTCAGTCGTGGTTCTTATACCACTTTATTGGTATATGGTTTGGTACGCCCCTAGGGCTCAAACGTGTATTTGTGCTATTACTGTAGATAACTAACTTATAACTTATGTACTTGAACTCTAGCCTCATAAAGAGACTAGAGGGGTGTGTTTAGCAATAAATACATATATTTTGAATATATACCTGGTGTGGTCCTCTTTCATTTGGTCACTCAAGAGATTATAGACTGGTAAAACAAGCTGCTTTACATTCCTTCAAGACTTAGCCTGAAGGCTGCTCTCCATAGCTACCACTAGGATAGCTTTCAATAAAGGTTGTCTTTAACCTATCTCCAATAAGGGGTTGTTTGGACTGGTGCAAGGTGCCCACTATAATTAGTGGACAGCATATGCCAGGCCAACTTCTCACATTGGTGTGCAGCGTGTGGGATTCCAGCTTGCTATTGTTTTACCAGATAATCTCAATTGAATTGATCAACTGAAAACCACTAAGGGTACCTAAGGTACATATAAATCAAGCTTAGTATACAGTAAGTTCTACTGAACTTAGAGTTGTGTGTTAAAGGGATAGCACACCCTTTCTACAGTAGGTAGTGCATACACCACACCTCACTAGTAATGTCTTCAAAGCCAGGACCCAGTGAGTCCTTGCCAGAAGCCAGTGGGCTTCTTCCTCCAAGTATGATAAACTCCCATTCTTGGAATTGAGAGCATTATGCAATACTAGGAAGCTGAAGGCAGGCAAAAGTGCCAGCACCCAACACCTCAGAGAGGTGCTACTAGCTGATGATCTCAGCAGGCCCCTAGGGTCTGAAGGGGTAGGCAGAGAGGGTGGGGCAGAAAATGAAGAAGGGGTCAGGGGTGAAGAAACCCAGGCCCCCCTCTGAAACTGGCCAGGAAGGTGACAATGACCTTGACCTGGAAAACCCAGCTATTCCTGTGGATGAAGCGGAGGATCAGGATGACCTCACCTTTGTCCCCCAGGAAGAGTTGAGAGTGTGCCAAGAAGGGATAGATCTCCTTCTCAGGAGTCTAACCACTCTGACACCTCAATAGGGACCTCTGTCTCTTCTCATAGGAGAGAATCCTCTCATGACAGGAGAAAGAGACTGATTCAGTATGAGCAAGCCCAGCTTGAGCTCAGAAAACAGCAGTTGGCTATAGACAGGGAGTCCCTAGATCTCTACAAAGAGAGAAAAGATGGGACTAGAGTCCCATGGTGGCACCAATGGTGGCAGCAATTTCCCCAGAGATAGGGAAAGGTCTTATGACCATAGAAACCTTTGCAAGATTGTCCCTCCCTACCAGAGTGGGGATGACATCCACAAATGGATAACTGCACTGGAGAGGGCCTGTAAAGTACAGAGGGTCCCTCAGGAGCAGTGGGCAGCAATCTTGTGGATCTCCTTTGCAGCCAAAGGTAGAGATAAGCTCCTCACTGTTAGAGAGGAGGATGCTGATAAATACACAGTCTTAAAGAGTGCTCTGATTGATGGGTTTGGCCTAACCACTGAACAATACAGGTTAAAGTTCAGAGATACCCAAAAAGCACAGACTCAAGACTGGGTGGACTTTGTTGACTGTTCTGCCAAGACTCTGGAAGGTTGGTTATTGGGCAGTAAGGTATGTGACTTCACAGGATTGTACAATCTTATCATGAGGGAGCAGAGTCTTAATAATTGTCAAAATCAGCTGTTGCATCAGCACCTGGTGGATTCTGATCTGACCTCTCCCCAAGAATTGGGAAAGAAGGCAGACAAATGGGTCAGAACCAGGGTGAGGCAGAAGGTACAGAACCAAGGTGGTGACCCTAAGAAGCAAGATTCTAAAAACTCTGATAAGGGTGGGGAGAAGGGTAAAGACCAAAAGTCTTCACAAGGCCCCCAAAAATCTTCTTCAGGTGGGGATTCACAGTCTAACAAGGGAAAAGGCCAAAAGAAACCATGGTGCAAGGTCTGTAAGCAAAAGACCCACTGGACCAGTGATTGCACCAAGTCCAAAGACTCTACTCCAGCCCCCACCAATGCCCCTAAGGCACCTGCTCCCCCTAGTGCAGTTACAGTTGGTGGTGGGACTACACAGGCCAAGGGTTTAGTAGGGTTGACCCTGGGTAAAGAGATGAGCTCTGACCTAGTCAGAGAACTCACTCAGGCTGTCCTAGTCTGTGATGGAGGCATGGATGTGACCTCCTCTGTGAGTCCCAGTAATCTGGGCAAGTACAGACAACAGCCATTGATAAATGGAAAAGAGGCTTTGGCATTTAGGGACACAGGGGCAAGTGTCACCATGGTGACACAAGACCTTGTGGATCCTGGGCAGATTATACTTGGTGAAATGTACCAAGTGACCAATGCTAGCAATGTCAGAACAGACCATACTCTGGCAGTTGTTAACTTCTCCTGGGGAGGGGTAACTGGCTTTAAGAAGGTTGTGGTAAGTGCAGACCTACCAGTTGAATGCTTGCTTGGCAATGATCTAGAAACTTCAGCTTGGGCAGAAGTGGAGCTCAGGACCCATGCAGAAATGCTGGGCATCCCTGCAGATGTGTTTGCTGTGACCAGGTCACAAGCCAAAATGTCTAACACTGAACAGGCCTTGGATTCTGGAATAATGGACCAAGTGCCCTCCAAGAAGAGGAGTAGTAGGGTAAAGGCAGTGCCTTCCCCTTGGCTCAGAAGGAAGATCAGTCCCTTGAGGGGGATGATCTCAGTCCTGAGGAAGGAACTGTCCCAGAGGAGCTTGAACCTGACCAGGTTGAGTTCTTGGGGACAGGGGCCCTTCCAGGGCAGATCTGAGCCAGGAGCAGCAGAGCTGCCCCTCTCTTGAACCCCTCAGACAGCAAGCTGCTGCTGAGGCTGCTGGGAAAGCTAGTGGTCCCCATACAGTGTATTGGGATGATGGACTCTTGTACTCAGAGTGTAGAGACCCCAAGCCTGGTGCCACCAGGAGGTTGGTTATACCTCTGAAGTTCAGGGGCTTCCTATTGACCCTAGCCCATGACATTCCCTTAGCAGGTCACCTGGGCCAGAACAAGACTTGGGACAGAATTGTCCCTCACTTTCACTGGCCCCACATGTCTGAAGACATCAAGGAGTTTTGTCGCTCCTGTGTAACCTGCCAGGCCAGTGGCAAGGCAGGTGGCACTACAAAGGCCCCCTGATACCACTAACTGTGGTGGGGGTTCCCTTTGAGAGGGTGGGGATTGACATTGTTGGTCCCATGGATCCCCAAACAGCATCTGGGCACAGGTTTATCCTGGTGGTAGTGGATCATGCCACCAGGTACCCAGAGGCTATTCCCCTTAGGACCACTACAGCACCTGTGGTGGCAAGAGCCCTCCTGGGAATTTTCTCAAGAGTGGGCTTCCCTAAGGAGGTTGTATCAGACAGGGGTGCTAACTTTATGTCTGGATACTTGAAAGCAATGTGGAAGGAGTGTGGAGTGACTTACAAGTTCACCACACCCTATCACCCACAATGCAATGGTTTGGTTGAGAGATTCACCAAAACCTTGAAGGGTATGATTAAAGGGCTCCCAGAAAAGCTTAGGCGAAGATGGGACATACTCTTGCCCTGCCTTTTATTTGCATACAGGGAGGTGCCTCAAAAGGGGGTTGGCTACAGCCCTTTTGAACTTTTGTTTGGTCACCCTGTCAGGGGTCCATTGTGCTTGGTGAAGGAAGGATGGGAGTTACCTCTCAAGCCCCCAAAGCAAGACATAGTGGACTATGTATTTGGTCTCCGCTCCAGGATGGCTGAGTACATGAAAAGGCAACTAAAAACCTTGAGGCTAGCCAGGAACTTCAAAAAGCCTGGCATGACCAAAGGCTGTGCTGACTGTTTACCAGCCAGTACAGAAGGTGTGGGTGTTGGAGCCAGTGGCCCCAGCAGCTCTCCAAGACAAATGGAGTGGACCCCATACCATTGTTGAACAGAAGGGTGAGGTTACCTATTTAGTAGACCTAGGAACACCCAGGAGTCCCCCAGGGTTCTCCATGTCAACAGGTTAAAACCATATGTGGACAGGGCAGACATGGGCTTGCTCATGACTACTGATGAGGGACAGGAGGAAGAGAGTGACCCACTCCCTGACCTGCTCTCACAGAACCCTGATGATGGGTCAGTGGATGGTGTAGCCTTGGCAGGCAGCCTCACTGCCCAGCAGCAAACTGATTGCAGACAGGTGCTCAATCAGTTCAGGCACATATTCTCACTGACACCCAGTCAGACCACCTGGTGCACTCATGAAGTGGACACTGGGGACAGTCTGCCTATTAAACATAAGATTTATAGGCAACCTGACCATGTCAGGGACTGTATCAGGACAGAAGTCCAGAAGATGTTGGATTTGGGAGTTATTGAACCCTCAGATAGCCCTTGGGCTAGTCCAGTGGTCCTTGTGCCAAAACCTCACACCAATGGTGTGAAAGAGAGATGAGGTTTTGTGTGGACTACAGGGGTCTCAATGCAGTCACTAGGACTGATGCCCATCCAATACCTAGGGCAGATGAGCTAATAGACACTTTGGCCTCAGCCAAGTATCTAAGCACATTTGACCTGACAGCTGGCTACTGGCAGATCAGACTAGCTGATGATGCAAAGCCAAAGACAGCATTCTCAACCCCTAGTGGGCATTATCAATTTGTGGTGATGCCCTTTGGTCTGAAGAATGCACCTGCCACTTTTCAGAGGTTGGTGAATACAGTCCTTACAGGTCTGGAAGCCTATAGTGCAGCATATCTAGATGATATTGCTGTCTTTAGCTCCACCTGGGAGGATCACCTGGTCCACCTCAGAAATGTTTTGCAGGCCCTGCAGAAAGCAGGCCTGACTATCAAGGCCACCAAGTGCCAGAGAGGGCAGAGTCAGGTTGTGTACCTGGGCCACCTTGTGGGTGGAGGCCAGGTTCAACCACTGCAGAGCAAGATCCAGACCATCATGGACTGGACTGCTCCAACTACCCAGACTCAGGTGAGAGCCTTTTTAGGCCTGACTGGGTACTATAGGAGATTTGTCAAGGAGTATGGATCAATAGTGACACCCCTGAATGACTTAACTTGCAAGAAAATGCCCAAAAGGTTCAGTGGACAGTTAGCTGTCAAAAGGCATTTGATGACCTAAAGCAGGCCATGTGCACTGCTCCCATTCTACAGAGTCCTGATTACTCCTAGAAGTTCATTGTCCAAACAGATGCATCTGAATTGGGTGTAGGGGCTGTACTGTCACAATTGAATGATGAAGGTCAGGATCAGCCAGTAGCTTTTATTAGCAGAAGGCTGACCCCTAGAGAGAAACGTTGGTCAGCCATTGAGAGGGAGGTCTTTGCTGTGGTCTGGTCTCTGAAGAAGTTGAGGCCATACTTGTTTGGTACTCACTTCCTTGTTCAAACAGACCATAAGCCCCTCTTATGGCTAAAACAAATGAAGGGTGAAAACCCCAAACTGCTTAGGTGGTCCATTTCCTACAGGGGATGGACTTCACAGTGGAACATAGACCTGGGAGTAACCATGCCAATGCAGATGGACTCTCTAGGTACTTCCACTTAGAACATGAAGACTTAACTGGGCAAGGTTAGTTTAATGTCCCTACGTTTGGGGGGTTGTGTAGGAGAGTAGGATCTGCTTCACATGGGTACCCCCACTTTTGCTGATGCTTCACTGTTTTTCGACTTTAGTCTGGCTGGGGCCCTGCTAATCAGAACCCCAGCCTAGCTGCTTCCTCTCTAAAATGGTTTCCATGTGCCTTAGGCACATCTCTGATTGGAATCTGGAGTGCCCTTATAAGTCCCTAGTATATGGTATACTATGTACCCAGGGTATAGGTACCTCAGAAGCCTACCAGGGGCTGCAGCATGTATTGTGCCACCCCTGGAAGGTCATCCAAAATGACACCACAGGTCTGCTACTGCAGCCTGGGTAAGGTGGTGCATGCACCCCTTACTGTGATATCACACATACACCTATATCACTACATACATACACACATATAAACCTATAAGTCACTCCTATGGCAGGCCTTATCAATCCTGAAGGCAGAGTGCTTGGTTCCTATGTGAGAGGGTGCCCCTGCATGAGCAGAGCCCCTATGCAGCGTTCGGAGACCCTTCTCTGATGCTGTTTGTAGTGCAGCCTGACCATATACTCTTAAGCGCATTATAACCTCGCGTTAAATGCTAACTTTGGGATGGCTGCACGGAAACATGTCGTGTTTGGTGTCAAACATCTTGGAATACTACCCCCCGCCAGTTCTGGTGGCGGGGTAGCATTCCACCCTTCTAGAGGGAGAGACATGTACACACCGGCCTGCCCGGTAACTTCTTTCCAAGCCCTGGCATCACAAAATGGATGTCGCTGCCACAGACACGAGTCTGGCCTCCTGCTTCTGACCGAAACTCCGGCAGGGGAGGCCTGGACAATAGGTTTCCTGTCCCAGGGAGGTGTAACCACCTCCCCAGACAGGATAGTGTGTATTGGGGCTGGGCGGAGCACTCTCTGGTGCTTTGAAGTCCTGCACTGGGGGCACATTTGGTGTCCCTGTGCATACCCCAGTTCAAACCGGCTCAGGGGCTTCCAGCCCCTGCTCTGGCGCGAAACTGGACAAAGGGAAAGGGGTGTAACCACCCTCTGCCCTGACCCTCCCATAGGTGGGTCCCCAGAGTATGTCCAACCCCTAACTTGGTATAAGTATGGGACCCCAGTCCTTAGGACTTTAGATTTACCTGGACGAAACTCTGACACAGAATCCTGGACCTTCGACGCTCTACTTCAAGATTAGAGGACTGAAGAATCTCCCTTGGGGTCAAGGAGTGACTCCCCTGCTTGGCAGGCACCAAAGAAGCAATTGTCCGGTCTGCATCGCTGAAGCTCCCGTCAGACGCCGAAGTCTTTGCATCACCAGAGGTGGATTTCCAGACTTCCCCGAGGCTGCCCTGAGTCTCCAGCAAAGCTAAGGCCCGTAGCTGTCGTGGGTAACGTGGAACCGTGACCCCTGGACACCGATCACATTTGCAAGTGCATCCTCTTCTGGGTCTTCCACGAAGTTGTGCTTTGGGCTCCGAGTAGCCCCATCCTCCAGCACCGACTGCACCGAAGATTACTGGCCTCCACTCCACGAGTGTCCCGTGAGCCAGCTCTAAGTGCGTCCACTTGAGGCTCCTTCACGGTCACTAGTCTGTTGGCTAGTAGGCCCTCCCAAAGGCCAATCTTCTTCTGCTTGGGCTCCCTGGTTGCTCCAGGCGTGCCCTGACGTACCATTGCTGGGTGAGTCCCTCAGCCCTTGCTGGTCTGCACCATCGTCCTTCTTCTATTTCCACAAGACTTGCCGTTGCCAAGGCTTGTTGGGTCTAATCCGGTCGCCAATACCCCTGCAATCGACAGACCTTGTGGGACAGCTTGAATCCAGCTCCTAGTCATCGTCGACGCCTCCTGGACCTCTTGGCTGAAGAGTCAAGACGACCATCAACCTAACTGAAGCACTCGACATCGGTGGGCATCTGCTCATCGCCTTCCTGGTCACTGGCTAGTGACCCAGACTCTGTCCCCTCTGCTTTCAGGTTCTTCAGATCTTCGATCCACCTTTGGATCCACCCGAACACTTTCGACTTGGCCGCCAGCCGCACTTTGCAGCAGATCGCCATTGAAAACGACGACGAAACCCGACCCGAAAGACACCTATGCACCCGGCTCCCTGGGTGAGGTAACTCGAGTACTCCGGTGCTCCCGTGGGTATAGACTCTAGAACAACCCAGTTCTAAAGGGTTTGCTCCAAGTCCTCCTCTAAGTGTCCCTTTTCTTTGAAATTCCAACCGCGACTTTCCCCATAGAAGTCAACGGCGATTCGCGGCTGTGTTCTCACACTGCACGCGTCCCCCGTGGGTCCCCTGTGTCACTACCTTGGGTGGTTCCTTGTGGTCCAAGCACTTCTACAGGCTCTAGGCCTTGTGTCTAGCTCAGTCGTGGTTCTTATACCACTTTATTGGTATATGGTTTGGTACGCCCTAGGGCTCAAACGTGTATTTGTGCTATTACTGTAGATAACTAACTTATAACTTATGTACTTGAACTCTAGCCTCATAAAGAGACTAGAGGGGTATGTTTAGCAATAAATACATATATTTTGAATATATACCTGGTGTGGTCCTCTTTCATTTGGTCACTCAAGAGATTATAGACTGGTAAAACAAGCTGCTTTACATTCCTTCAAGACTTAGCCTGAATGCTGCTCTCCATAGCTACCACTACGATAGCTTTCAATAAAGGTTGTCTTTAACCTATCTCCAATAAGGGGTTGTTTGGACTGGTGCAAGGTGCCCACTATAATTAGTGGACAGCATATGCCAGGCCAACTTCTCACACTATAGACAATGCTGCTTACACCACATCCTCAATGGTAGCTGCTGCTTGATTTCTCAGGGAGCAGTCTTGACACATTGTACAGGGAGTAGGGCCCCTGCCTTCACTCCAGAGGAGCTGGAGACCCTGGTGAATGAGGTTCTTCCACTGTATCACCAGCTCTATGGCTCACCAGAGGAACAGGTGAGTACTGCTAATACAGTCTGTAGTCTGCAACAATTATCCTATCGAATGCCATAGGCCACAATGTGCCTCTGAGTCCCAGAATGACATCAAAGTCATGTATGTCAGATAATATGGCCCCTACATAGGATAACCATGTCATGGTTCATGTGGCACTGTACTTTGTGGAATTCACATCACCATAGTGATGGGTAATCAGTCCTATATCTTACACCAGTTGAATGCACATATCTATGCATGTATACATGTTATGTTGCCTATGATGAATTTTCTATTCAATTTACAGTAGATGCGCAAAGAAAGGTATAGGCTTTACACCATAAGTTTTGTATGTTTCCTGTAAGTAGCAGATGAGGATGATGTGAGATATGTGTACAGTCCCACATATCATTGAGCACACATGAAGCCTCATCAAACTGCTGTCTGGGAGATAGCATCACCTCACAGCCCCTTCAATCAATCAATTAATCAGGGGCTTTTATAGCACCGCTACTCACCTGTGAGGGCCTCAAGGCATTGAGGGAGGGCTGCTGGTCCTTCTGGGTATACGATCATTCGAAGAACTAGGTCTTGAGGTACTTCTTGAATTGGGTCAGCAACGCAGCTTACCTGAGGTGGAGGGCAGGGTGTTCCAGGTCTTGTCGGGGAGGTTGGAGAAGGAAATTCCTATAGTTCTGGTCTTGTGGATCCTGGGGACGGAGGCTAGGGCGAGTTGGGCGGAACGGAGTTATCTGGCGGCTACGTGGAATGCGAGGCAGTGGTTCAGGTATGCTGGTCCTTCGTCATGGAGAGCTTTGTAGGCATGTGTGAGGAGCTTGAAGGGGATGATCTTGTTGACTGGGAGCCATTGGAGTTGTCGGAGGTATTGGTTGATGTGGATGTGGCGGGGGATGTCAAGGACCTGGCTGCGGTGCTTTGGATGTTCTGTAGTTTTGTGAGCTGTTTCTGGGTGATGCCGTCATAGAGTGCGTTGCCGTAGTCGAGTCTGCTGGTGATGAGTGCGTGTGTGACCATCTTTCTGGAATCTGTGGGGATCCATCTGAATGTCTTTTGGAGCAGGCGGAGCGTGTGGAAGCAGGCTGAGGAAACTGCGTTGAATTGGCGGTTCATTGTGAACGATGAGTCCGGTATGATGCCGAGGTTGCATGCATGATCTGTCAGGGTGGGAGGGGATTCCAGAGTGGCTGGCCACCAAGAGTCATCCAAGGCTGAAGGGGTGGGTCCCAGGATGAATACTTCAGTCTTGTTCGAGTTGAGCTTGAGACAGCTATCTTTCATCCAGGTAGCAACATCCTTCATTCCGCTGTGGAAGTTTGTTCTGGTGGTTTTGGGTTCGTTGGTAAGGGAGATGATCAGCTGAGTGTCATCGGTGTACAAGACGATGTTGAGTCCGTGGATTCTGACGATGGCTGCGAGGGGGCCATGTAGATGTTGTAGAGGGCGGGGCTCAGGGAGGAACCCTGGAGCACTCCGCAGTTGAGTTCTGTAGGCTCTTAGACGAACGGGGTAGTCTGACTCGCTGAGTCCGGCTGGTGAGAAAGGACTGGATCCAGTCCAGTGCCTTGTCGCAGATGCCGGCGTCATGGAGTCTGGTGATTAGGTTTCGGTGGGAGACGGTGTCGAAGGCGTCTGATAGGTCCAGAAGGATGTGGGCTGCAGTCTCGACCAAGTTGAAGAGGGAACAGATGTTGTCGGTGGCGGACTCTGTGTTGTGTTTGTTTTGGAAGCCGGATTGGGAGGTATCCAGGATGTGGTTTACTTCTAGAAATGTGGAGAGTTGGGCATTGATGGCCCCCTAGTTGACCTTGGCTGGGAATTGGAGGAGGGAGATGTGTCTGAAGTTCTTGAGGTCAGTTGGGTCTGAGGACGGCTTCTTCAGCAGGGGTTTGATCTTGGCTTGTTTCCAGTCATCTGGGAAGGTAGTGGTTGTAATGGAGCACATGATGGTGCAGCAAAGCTGGGGGGCGATGGCAGCAGCTGCTCTGTGGCAGATGTGGTGTGGGCAAGGATCTGATGGGGCTCCTGAGTGGATGCTCTTCATGGTCTTGAGCGTGTCCTCTGTTGTGAGCGGGGTCCAGCAGAGCACGGTCTACTGGGGTGCGGCGTGGTTGTGTGTGGAGGTGGTGGGTGAAGTGGCTGGGTCAAGGGTGTCGAAGCTGTCATAGATCTGCCTGATCTTATGGTGGAAGAAGGTGCTGAGTTTGTTGCAGAGGTCTTGGGAGGGAGGGACATCTATGGTGTCACTGTTGGGCCTGTCAAACTCCTTGACGATGGTGAAGAGTTCTTTGCTGTTGTGTGCATTGGCGCTGATTCTGTCTTGGAGGGTCATTTTCTTTGTGGTTTTCAGGAGGAGGTGGTGTGCATTTACAGCAGATTTGAAGGTAATGAGGGTTTCTGGGGTTTTGTTGTTTCTCCATCTCTTCTCGAGTCATCTGCAGGTGCATCTGGATTCATGAAGTGCGGGAGTGAACCAGATGGCTTTCCTGGAGTGTTGCTTGCCTGGTCTTTTCCTGAGAGGTGCCAGGATGTCGGTGCGGTTGGAGATCCATGGGTGGAGGTTGCGTGCTGCGGTGTTAGCATCCGTTAGCGTTGGTGGAGTGGTTGTGCTGAGGGAGTCGATGAGAAGCTCTTCGGTAGCTTTGATCCAGCTGCGACGGGGGCGGTGAGGGCAGTGGTGTATGGTGGGTGTGGCAAAGGCAAGATGTATGCAGTGGTTGTCGATCCAGGAGAATTCTGTGGTGTGGCTGTAGCTGATGTTCCCGCTGGAGGAGAAGATTGGGTCGAGCGTGTGTCTGACTGTGTGGGTCGGTGCTGTGACTAGCTGCTTGAGTACGATGTTGGGGACTGTGGGAAAATGTGGGAGCGGGAAAGGACACAGGAGGGGGCGGGTCCACGGGGATCACAGCGGCAGGGGCAGTAGGGGCGGCAGGGCCTATGAGGGTAAAAGCAGGAGGAAGAGGAAAAGGAAAAAGAAAAGCCAAATGGCAGAATGAAAGAGAAAACAGAAAGACTGACAGAAAAAGCAAACAGAAGGGCAGTCAAGCAGCAGAGCAGTGACGCTCTACCACTGGACCACCAGGAATGAGGCGCAGGGAGGAGTCTGCGGGTGGAGGAGGGCCTCAAACTACTGACCTCCAGGTCAGCAGCAAAGTCCACTACAGGACAGAGTGAGCCACATGTTCATGTCGTGTATAGAATGGCCACAAGATATACTAGTTATGGAAAATGTGGGCATGTGATGGTCATGTGGGAACAGTATGCTCAGGCTGCAGAGAGCAATCCCTGACAATGATTTGTGCCCAGTATGATCCATGGCCCAGGCTGGAGCTGAGTTAATGTGGCTATGGAAGTGACACACTGAGTACTCTCCCTGTGGATCTGCTGATCCTCAGATGTGGGCTAAATTAGTGTAACAAGACCATGTGTTGGCCTAAATGCACCTAGTACTACTACATTTGGTGTGGTTCATGATGAGACCCCAGACTCGAGACTACTGTCCATGGACCCATATTGAAACTATGTGTAATTGCCTTAGGACAGGCCCCTTATTCTCAAATATCTGGGATTTTACTGTCACATGAGTGATGCTAGCATTGTACAGGAACATTGCTTATGGGAAACATGTACACTGCACATAGTTGGTTACATCTGCAATGCAATTCAGAAGTGCATCACCAGCTGTGCAACAATGACCAATCAGGCAGTATGTGCAATAGTATGTTGATGTCGTCCCATATACACTGCCACATGATGGCATACAATGTGTCCCGTGATGCCAGGACTACCCACACAAACACATTCAGATGTAGGATGATGTCCAATTGAGTAAATCACATGTTCACTGATCCTCAGAGTGGGAGCTCTCATTGACACACATGCCAGCCCTTTCATTGTGACCCAAATTTTGGAATGTAGTCAATGCAATGGTAGCAGTGATGTCTTGGACTGTATGAATTAAGTCATTTGTCCAAACTGTTCAGGTGTCTGTCCAGTGATGCACTAGTACTGTACCCTTCAGGAGGATACATTGCTATGCTGTGTTACATGGTAACTCATTTCAGAGCACATGTGGTGTGGCCCAGGGCTACGTGATGTCAATGGGAGGGCCTTGTCAGAATAGGCATGCTCAAGATTGAGGGTAGCCCTCAGATGACTTAAACAGTGCGTAGTAATATTTATGTAGTGTGTGGACTATTGGTTGATGGTTATGCTAGCTGTCTACAACCTCTGTGTCACACTAGCAGATCACCTATATCTTGTATGTCTACTCAGTCTCTTCATCTATTGCATGCTTACAGGTCAACGTCCACCAGAAGGTGTCCATGTGGAAAGCCATCACCTAGAAGGTGCGGATCCTAGGGTTTGCTCGTTGGCGCAGTGTTAACTGCAGGAAATGGTGGGAGGACCTGAGACACTCAAATCGTAAGATTTCGAACGTCCAGATGGGGCTGTCCTCCCAAGGCAGAAGGGGCACGCACTGAACCCTGACCACCCTAATGGCCCGCAAACTGGTGATAGCATACCTGGAGCTTGATGGGCAGTTGAGAGCCCAATAGCAGATAGGAGGGGGTGACTATTGGCCCGAGTAAAACATTCTGTATGACCATTTATCATTTGTTACAGGCAGCTATTTCCTCATCAACCTTGAAGATGACTCATGTCCAACAACAATGGGAGAGTTGTTGCATGTGTAGGTCTGGTAGTAGGTGCATGGTGATAACCGTAGACTATTGTCCATGTGACCAGGAACTAAGCAGGGTCCATTCAAATGTCAGTTTCCAGAGCTGAACAGCCACATGGCTGCCTAATGTCACAGGTAACCTACATTATCTTTAGATGTAATGAGTGACAGTGGTCCCAAACAGTCCACTTGTCATTCTTGTGTCTGGATTGATGCTCCCTGACTACTGTGTCTCATGTGATGGTGGACCACTTACTTGTGGCATGGCATACAATGCACTCTGGATGCAGACACTGAGCACAACCTCCCCTTGGTATGCGGTGAATGTACAATACCAGGAGGTGTGTAGGAAAGTGCCCCTTCTTTGCATGGTTATCCCCCATTTTTGCCTAACATCTGATGCAACCCAACTTGATGTGCCCTGGGGCCCTGCCAATCAGGTTCCAAGGGCCTGTGATCTTTCCCAAAACTGTACATTTGTATCCACAATTGGCAAATGCATGGCCACAGGCAAGCCCCTTGTAAAAGGTACCATGTGTATCAAGGGCACTGCAACCAAGGAAGGCCTCTGAGGGCTGCAGCACCCAGTGTGCCACCCTTAGAGTCCCTGCACCTTAACCTACACACTCTTCCACAGCAGGCTGCGTGTTTTGGTGCAGAGAAAGGTAAAGAGTCGACATGGCACACACCCCTGTGTGCCATGCCTGCAATCCACTGCCTAAGGCCTAGGTAAGTCACTCCTCTAGCAGGGTGCACTAGTCCTAAGGTGAGGGTACAGGGGCATGAGCCCTGTACCCCTACAGTGTCTAAGTCCATTCATAGACATTGTAGGTGTAGTAAAGCCATAAAGAGTATATGGTCTGGGAGTTGGTCACTACGAACTCCACAGCTCCATAATGGCTTTACTAAAAACTGGCAAGTTTGGTGGCAACCTTCTCAGCACATTAAACCCACACTTATACCAGTGTGGAATTTAATGTAAAATACACTCAGAGGGCATCTTAGAGATGCCCCTGAAAACTGACCAGCCCTGGTGTGGTTCCTGAATGGCTGCCTGCCATTGCCACCACCAGCCAGGTTTCTGGACCCCTGGGTAGAGGGCCTCCACTTCTGGGTCCAGAAACAAAGCCCAACCTGGGTAGAGGTGTCATGTCTCCTCCCCCAGGATGGGTTGCGCCCATGAAAGGGGAAGCTTCAAAGGCCTGCTGCCATTGAATGCTGTCCCTGCCTGTTGCTGCCCCCTGCAACTGGCTTCCACTGGGTCTGACCCCCATTTGGGTGGGAGAATCGGCTGGAAATCCAAGTTAGAAAGACAGGTGTGCTCACCGTTGCCAACCCCACCCCTCAGATCAGGGAAGCGAGGTGAAGCACATATCTCAGTCCCCCCATCTTTAAGATGAGAGGACTCAGCCAATTAGAAAGAGGCTCATGCTCCCTCCCACTGGAGGGTGGCATAATAGGGGGTGTACTCACCCCAAGAAAGGGACCCATTGGTTCCAACCTACACACCCCTGCAGCACCCCTTAATTTAGTATGTAGGGACGAACCCAAACCTTGCCTCCTCAGATTTGAGGTGGAAAGAAGAAGGACCAAAGAGCAGTGCTGACCCAGGAAGAACCCGAGGACACCAACTGATTTGGCCCCAGCCCTACTGGCCTGTCGCAAACCACAACCTGTCTACAGCGAAGAAACTGATGTGTCCCACAACAGCATACCCCAAGAGCCCGGAGAACCTACCCTGCACTCAATTAACAGATTCTGTCTCCTGTGAGTACTGGATTTGCTCAAACCAAAGACTAACCATCAGAGTCTGGACTTCGCAATTCTGCACCACTCTGCATCCGACCGCCCGGCCCGAGGTCGAGTGACCCAATACTCCAAAGAGGTCCCCCTGGCAATCCTAAGTTGGGATCCTGTGACCCCTGACCTCCCACAAGCTTTGAAATTAAACCTACAGCCTTTACTTGAAGAGTCTCCCCGACCGCCACCGAAGGCAGTAAGACGACTGCTCCCTTGACCAAAGCGGTCCAGGAAGTCTGAATGTGTCTGTCCGACTGACGCAGACCGTGACCGATCACAGCCAAAGGAAACCGACACCTACGACACCTCAGCCCTCGACGCCTTCCCGGCCTTGGGTGGCCCAACCGGCAGTGTCAAAGCATACTCCCAGAGCCCCAGTCACCTTCCCAGTCATTGGTCAACTCCAAGAAGTCCTCCCAACCGAGCTTGCAGCTTTTCGAAACCAACAGTCTCCACTGAGAAACCCAGGGACCACGACGGCTGCTTTACCTCCTGCACCCAGCCTCCTCGGTGCCACTGGCGGTGCAGTTCTTGTGTCGGTCGTGGGCCACTGCAGTACCGACTACAATCTTAGGAGCTTTGCTTCCACAATCAAGTGGCCTGCTTGCCAGCAGACCCCACCCAAAGGCCCCCTTAGACCGTGGCTAACGTTAGGCCCCTGCACTCTGCATCCCGACGCCCCAGTGCCACTGGTGGTGTAACTAGAGTGTCCACTTGGACCTTGGGGAACTTTGGTCCTAACCACCAAAACCTCAACCTCGTAAGTCCAATACTTACCTCTGAGTTCGATAACCCTTTTTCCTCCCACAGGGACTCATAGTACAAGATTTTGGGACTAGAAAGTGTTCTATGTAGAATTGCTAATGTATGGGGAAACGTGAGCACTATTGTAACGCAACCGAAAGTAATCAAGAGTATTTACTGCATAATGCCAAGTATTCTGAAAAGTGATACCAATCTGTAACTATTACAATTACAAGAACAACTGCATTTCCTTGAATAGTAGTGCATTTGAAAGTATTTATTACCTACCTGTATTAAGTCCTGCTTGGTTCTATAAATAAATCATAAGTATATTTTTTATACTTACCTAATTGGTCTGGATTCTGTCTCTGTGTATGTGACATCAGCCTTGATTGAGTGAACACAATAAATGCTTAACACACCCTCCTGATAAGCCTAACTGCTTAACCACACTACCACAAATAGACCTGTTAGTTATTATCTAATTTAGCCTCTGCTATACCTCTGGGGATCTACTGGACTCTGTGCACACTATACCTCACTTTGATATATGGTATATGCACAGCCAGCTTCCTACAAGGTGTCTACCACCACTGGTACCATCTGTATCTGGCATGTGTACCTTTACGTGTTGTACTGTCATATTTACAAGTGTTCCATACATAATCTGAGGGTCCACAAGCTTTTCATTCTGATTCCATCATATTTGTATGTGTTGGCCAATGTGTATATGACAATAGTATTCGGGGATAGGTATACAGCATAGGTGTACACACATACGGGTGTGTGTGGACATGGGTGAGTGAGTCACACATACCCAATGACATTGATGGATGTCATTAGCCAGGTCACATTGTTGAGGCAATGACACATTTGGTTGGAAGACTTTCAGTACTATCTGTCAATGTTAGTTTGCATGCCATTGAGAAGGGTGTATTCAGTTAGGTGCATTTGTGAAGGGCCATTCACTGACTGGTGACATGCATCAGGGAGTGGCATCCTGACATGTTGGGGTCATATGTGTGTGTTAGACCTGGCACCATTAGCGTGGGTCTCCCTTCTATTTTTTGCTGTTGCCTCTTATGTTTTTGCTGGTTTTAGATGCTTTTGGGCACTGTGCCACTGCTGTTCAGTGCCACAGTGCAAGTCCTCCCTATGGTAAATTGATGTATGGATTAGTGACTCCATGATTGGCTTGTTTGGCTTACTGTCAGACCCTAGTACAGTGCACTGCGTGTGCCCAGGGCTTGTAAATCAAATGTTGCTGGTGGGCTTACAGCACTGGTTGTGCCACCCACCGGAGCAGCTTGTAAGTGTGTCTCAGGCCTGCCATTGCAGAGCCTGTGGGCAGTCTGGTACTGCCATGTTGACTGGGCAAGTGTACCCACTTGCCAGTCCCTAAACCTTCCCTTTTATACATATTAGTCACCCCTAAGGTAGGCCCAAGGGCAGGGTGCATTGTAGGTAAAAGGTAGGACATGCCCTGGTGTGTGTGGCATGTCCTAATAGTGAATTACAGCCATTTTCGTTTTTCACTATTGCAAGGCTACCTGTTCCCCATAGGCCAGAATGGGCAGTTAGATTATTACATCTTATAATCCTAACTGACTCAGGGAACCAGGTAGAAATTCGAGTTTAGTACGCCTGAACTCAGAATGATAAAATACATCTTTTAGTGAAGTTGGTTTTAACATTCTGTGTTTGAAAATACCACTTTTAGAAAGTAGGTATTTTCTTGCCTAACTATCCAAGCCTGCCTCTGCTAGGTTGTGTATTCCTTGTCTGGAGTTTGAGTGACAGGGGCTGGGGGCTTCCAGGAGACAGGGTGAGTCAGCACAGGGCTGAATAGAGAGATCTGCATGCAGATAGGAGGGAGGAGTTGCACCTGGGACCTGAATAGGGCTGTGCCTTTCCTCCACAATGCTGGCTCCACCTCCTGTGGTGTGTCTGATGTCCCTGGCCTACACTGTGAAAGGAAAGAAGGAGTCTTGTCAACAAAGTGCTCCAGGACTGACCAGAACTGGTTTTGGACTAGGCATAGGCCTCTCTGCCTTCAGAGAACAAAGAGAAAAGTAGTATAAATATTGGGACCCAGACCCAAGAACTTTAGATCACTTCTGGAAATCAAGACGAACCTTTGCTGAGGAGAAGAACCAGGAAGCTGAAGGAGGAGACTACCCCTGTGCTGTGTGTTTGGGGGTTGGCCCCCAGTGGTTGCTTCATTGCCAAAGAAAGGAGAAAAGGACTGAGTGTGCTTTCTATCAACTTGAAGAAGAATCTCCAAGGGCTTGAACTAGAGCTTGCCTCCTGCCTGAAGTCTCAGGGATACAAGACTTCACCAACCAGCTCCCCACTGAATTCCCTTGCTGGGAATTGAAGTGCCTGCTGCTGTGCTGGGCCTTCTGAGAGACTGCGTGTCGCTGGGAGCTGGAAGCGCGACGCAACAACGAGAAGCGTGTCGCCGCTGCAGCCGCTGTCATCGCGTCGCAGGGCCTGTCGCGGCTCCCAAGATCATCGAGTCGCCGCACGGCCGTCGGGCGTGCACGCATCGCACCAACGTTGTCGCATCGCTGCCAAGACGCCATTTTTATCGCATCGCACCGGAGAAGAGTATCGCATCGAGGTGCCATCTGTCGCATCGCACCGGAGAGCAGTAAGAAACCGACGCATCAACTCCCCACACAGTAAGGAAGCAAGCATCAACTCCCTGCGCAGCAGTAAGGAACCGACGCATCCACTCCCTGAGTGTACGGAACCGACGCATCACCTTCCCTGCGACCCTTTTGTTTTCTTTGCGTTACGCATTCAAGGTACATTGAGAGTAAAGTGTCGCATCTACAACTTTAGAGAACTGAACTATTTTATAACCTTTTCAAGTCTATTTTTGAGTACAGTATTGTGGATTTTTGACGTTTGGTCTTGTGTTAAGTCTATATAACAATACTATTTTTATAATACAACCTGTGTGGTGTCCATCTGTAGTGTTGTCACTGTATTACTGTATGTGTTCACAAATGCTTTACACACTGCCTCTGAGATAAGCCTGCCTGCTCGTGCCAAGCTACCAATGGGGTGAGCAGGGGTTATTTTAGGAGTGTAGCCCCTCACCCTGACTAGACGCAAGGGTCCCTATTTGTCACAGGTACCTACCTATGCCAACTAGAGACCCCCAAATCTAACAGTGTGTGTCAGCACTCAGTACTACATTGGCATTTACATTTGCAAGAAAATGTAGGTACTATGAGGTCCCGTCCCTTTTGGACACAAGTAAAACCTCTTCATGGACTGAATAGTTCCTAAGGCTCATGTCATTTCAGTGTTCTAATGGCATTGACATTTGCAATGTGAAAAAGGTGTGCTCACATGAACCAATCTTGACTAGGGATGTTCCTAGGCAGACTCATGTACAATGGTTCTTTGTGCTGAAATCACACACCACTTGGAGCCACATTGTCTCCATTTTACTCTTCTGTACTACATGTGACACCTAGCTAAGCTACTCATGTACAGTTTACAAATGTGTTGTCTGGCAGTTGATAGATGTGAAAGTGTAACTTGGGAAGTGTAAACAGTGGGGAATGGGTACTTTTATGTCACCTTATTCTTGATAGTCACATATTGCTGCAACTTAGCTGTAGGAGGTGCCCAGCAGTTCTACATGTTGTGGGTTAGGGACACTTGACCATTTGCTGATTGCAAGGCCTTGTGTGGACAGGGAGTAATACATTCCATGTGGACATCCCATTTCATGACATCAGGTAACTATGGTATGCTACAAGGGCCTAGGTTGACAGGGTGATTATATCTCCTTCTACACACATGAGGGTGGATTTGGGGACAATGTCACACATGCAGTTGAAGCAGACTATGGTTATGACACAATTATGTGTGATTGGGCACAGGTCATGTAGCATTCATGCATGTGCTCATGCTAATAATATAACCAATGTAGTCATCCTTGTACATGTTGTGATCTGTGCAATTGTATATAATGTGTTGTATTAGGATCTGTTTGCCCAGTGCATTCACACAATTGCAATGAACCTATTTCTTCTATTATTTCAGCATCAACCCAGGGCAACAGAGGAAGCAGGGCGGAGACCATTGGGGAAGCAGCTGGTCAGAGTGGTTCCTGTCATGGCAGTGACATAGAGGGTACAAGTGGCCTGAGGGTGATGGGACTGCCATGGAGGAGCCAGATGACACATCGTCTTTATCAGAGTCAAGCTCCAGTGGACACTCCCTGGTGGTGGTAGACCCCCCTGGACCTGGACAACATCCATGTCCGTCATCCCCATTCCAGCTCCACCCTCCCTGCTGCTCCCCAACCAGCTAGCCTGGCCTGCTCCCCTAAGAAGGGAGGAGTCTCTTTTTCACCAGGCACCTCACCCCCTGCCCTGAGTGGGGAGGCAATTGATATCCTGAGACAGATCTTCATGTGTCAGATTGCAGTGCTGAATGCCATCCAGGTGCAGAGCCCCCAGCTCACGCAGATGGTGTCATACCTGGAAGGCATTCACGCTGACGTGTCTATCTTACTAAGAACTTTTGAGGCTCTGGCTTCCACACTCACAGCAGCCTTCCACCAATTCCGGCTTTCCACTCTACCTCCTGCCTCTTCCCCATCAACAATCCCTATTTCCATACCTACCCAAAGCACATGCACACATCAGCACGCATCCACCTCAACATCTACATGCAACACACGAAAACAGAAACATCTAAAAAAAGAAAGGCACACAACCACTCACTAGGCACTCGACCCCCTTAGCACCGCATCCAGTGGCATACACCCAGACACCAAACCCACTGCACCACATACATCTACTACACACATACAACCAGACATCACACCAGCTGACACATCCACCACACACATACAGCCAGACACCATACCAGCAGACACAGCCACTACACACATACAGCCAGATACCACAGAGCCACCAGCGATATCCACTAGCCACTAGCGACATCACACACCCAGCACCACACCCACACCACCAGCCACAGACACATCACACATTGACAAGTAACAGAAACATTCATCAACAAAACACACATCAGACACACAGAGACATGCACACACGTCAACACTTCACACTCCACATACCTCTACCTCCAACACCCAATGCCTTGTCTTATCTACTCCCCAGTCTCCCAAAGTACTTACCCTGTTTGCCCTTGACCTCTTCCCTGCCACAGCTGCCCCTTTAAAAAGACAAAATATATTTTTCCCACCCCTGCCCTTCCCTTCCACTTCAGAGTACACCCCAATAACAGCAAGCCCCCTAAACCACTCACTACCATAAGCAAAACACAAGACCATAAAAAAGAAAAAACACCAATATAGAAGTCGACCCACCCCCTCCCAAAACCCAAAGGACATCTTCCCCACCCCAATTCAGATCTTCTAAGGCAAAACAACTAAAAAGCCTGCTCCCTCCCTCCCTATATCCATCACTGCTCTTCATGCACACAAAATGCCACGTATGTTAAAACCCATCCCTACCAATCCCGAGACCAGCCCTCCCACAGACGAACCAAACCCTCCTCATCCCGAATCCAGTCTTTCCAATCCTGAGCCCAGGTCTCCCGATCCCAAACCCAGCCCACCCAAATAACACTATTTAAGTACCTGGCCTGTCCACTACATGCACCTTCCTGGGGAGGTTTCACTGGCAGTGTACTGGAATGCAAGTTTGGTGGCACAGCAGTGCACTGTCACACAGAGAAATATTTGGACTGGCCATTGTCCTTACTTTTTTGGAGACCAATTTGTTCTGTGGAATAAACAACTTGGATGGTTTACAACACCTTTGTCCTGCTATTACTACTGATACTAACTGTTGTCATTGGATAATTTGGTATGTGTGACTAAAGTTGTGTTTGTTTTACCTTGATGGCTGATTCATTTGCAGTGGTAATCATTGTGAGACCTTGTGATAAGTGATGGAGTAACAGAGGACAAGGCTCAATGTTCAATGGATGTATATGTGGGATGAGTTCGAATTGGGGCAGACATTTCATTGGGTGGTATCTGCTATGCTAAGTATTGCAGCTTGCCTTGACCAATGTCCATGACTTTTGACTTGCAGTACCACCTGAGATGTAGGGTGGATATGAGTCTAATGAGTGCAAAGTAGGATTTATTTCTCCACACATGGGGGTGGTGTATTGCCATACCTAATTGGTACTTTGGATGCACATGTAACCATTTTCATGTGTGTTCTTTCCACATATTTTTAATAGATGTTTGACAACTGCTGTTGCTGCTGTGTTTTATTAAGGATTTGCACTTACACATTAGCCACATGCGCATACCACTTTGTGACAATGGTTGTCCCTGATATACCTCATGCCACAGGTCCTGTGCACATGGAGACTTTGAGGCAGGTGCAATATGGACTGTGGCCTTGTCCAGTATCCTTTGAGGAGTCCCCCCGGTCTGGGTAACCCAAATCTGTAGGGAGTCTTTACATTGTGGCCTGTAAATGTTTGATACTGTGGTGTTTGGTAATCCCATTTATATGACTTTCCCTTTTCATGTGGGTGATGTGTTAAGGCCCATTAAAGTGCTTTAGCAGTGAAGGTGTGTTTTATTTTCTTGATACATCCATACTGATGTATGTTCAATGTCACAACAGGACATAGCTCATTAGCAATGTGAGGGTGTCACAGAGGATGACTGCTATATTATTCATGAGGAGGTGCTGTTTTGTGGCCATGTTTTTTGCACACATCGGTACACAAGCTTCTGAGATGTGCACACATGTTGAGTTTGTGCCTGTACATTGTCAGTGACCTGGACATAGAGGGCATCATGCAGATGTGATGGGAACATACACTCTGTGATTTCGCGTACAGGGGCCCACAAAATATGTTTGGACCAGGGACACAACACCCCTAGCATTATCCATGGTCTTGTGGCTCTGGGGGGTGTATGTAGTAGCACAAGCCCATGATTGATGTATTCTGTAGAACTTGATGGCTAGGAGTGCTTTTAGTCAGGTGATGTGTAGTGTCTGTAAATTTTAAGCTGGAATGTTTTCCCTGCCCACACTGACACGCGCACACATGCTCTGTGTCTTCTATGTTGTGGTGGACTTGAACAGCGTTGTGAATTTTGTGTTTCATAGCATTTTTTGGGTTCTCCACAAGAGGGCTTGAAGTGGATGACTGTACTGGGGGGCCTCTCACAGGGCGTGGCTGATGTAAATGAGAGCGTGGCTTCCAAGCACTGAAGCTGTACGGTCAATGATTGGCATAGTGTCCCGCACAAATGATATATTCCTACTTCTGTCATTGCACAATATCCAGGTATCCAATACAACGAGTTACATTGCACCTACAAGTAGCCATGACTATTGGATATGCCACAGGTTGTTAGTTGCATTAGATATTGGAGCAATAAAGTGGCTTCATTGCATAGGATTATGACAATGCTTCAGTTCTGACCTGACAACACTGTGAATGAACTACTACGAGTTTCTTTGCAGTTACATCTGCGACAGAGGAAGGTGACCCGTCTCTGCATCTGCTTTTTCGACCTGCTGGTGCAAAGCACCAGCAGACCCAGGACTACTACAAGCCCTGCTTGTAGGAAAGTGGCTCTGTATATACTGTACCCAAGTAAGGTTCAGGGTGTACAGAGTCCACAGTCCCCCAGAGGGTTGACAGAGGCTAAAGTTAGATATAACCTTACTCTCCAAAGTGGTAGCTTGGTCGAGCAGTAAGGCAGTATCAGAGGACAGTGTAAAGCATTTGTTGTACACACTCAGTCAGCAAATGAAGCCACACACTCAAGAACTGAACTCTAGGCCAATGGTTTGTATATAAAAATATATGCTTGTTTTATTTTAGAACCAACAATAGGGTCAAAATATACTTTCTCAGTATGAGATGCTTTGGTTATTCACCTTACAGATAGGCAATAGACTTTTTAGATAGTGGTAATCACAGTTGGTGCAAGAGGCAACACAGGGTCAAATTCAATGCAACATTGAGCTCAATGGAAAATTATGCTTAATTACAATTGATTACTTTACAGAGCACTTTTCAACCACAGGACTGGATCCTGGATTCAGTCCTGGGACACTTCCTGTAAACAGGTAAGAAAAAGCGTTTTGGTTATTGTAGTGATTTTTGAAGAATATTACTATATTTCAAAAGCTGACACTTAGAAACTTTTCTGGATAAAATTACCAATGTTATCCTATGAAAGGAAATACAGTGTGCAAGCAAAGTATGTTTACGTTACTTTTGTAATCCAGTGCTGGACTCCTAGGTTCAGCACTGGGACCTTTACTTAAAACAGGTAAGTAATTACGTTTTTGTAGTTTGTTCGATTTTTAAAGAATATTTGTAAAATACAGAAATCGACACTTAGAAGAAATTTCACAGAAAACCAGTCAATGGATCCCTATGAAGGAAAAGTGAGTTAACGGTAAGTAACGTTGCGATTACTTTTAGGGCCAGTGTTGGGCACTCGGGTCCAGCACTGAGGCCCCTCCTAATACTAGGTGAGTATTTTCGTTTTCGTGACTCGGTTGATTTTTGGTGAATATTCTAAAGTTTCAGAACTCCACACTTAGAAGAAATTTCGCAGAAAATCAGTCAATGGAACCCTATGGAAGAAAAGTGAGTTATCGGATTTCGGGTAAGTACTTGACTGGCAGGGTTAAGGTTCTGGGTAAGACTCAGGGGTCCCCCAGGATCAGGTAAGTACAGTTTTACACCCTCAGCGGCACAGGGGCGGCCGGGTGCAGAGTGAGAAGGCCCAATGTTATCCTATGGCAGGCGGGGGCCCCGGGTTGGTGGCTGCTGGCAAGCAGGCCACGCGACTGTGGGAGCTGGGCTCCTGGTCACTTGCTCAGGGCAAGTAGGGAAGTAGGTTAGGATAGAGGTTGCACTTCCAGGGGCACTCGGGCGGCTGGGTGCAGGGTGCTTTGAGCCGTCGGGCGCTCAATGTTAAACAATAGAGGTCGTGAAAGGTGAAGAAAGGCTGCAGGCTCGGGACGGTGATTCTTCAGGGACGACCAACACTTCAGGAGGTAAGTTGGGGTCTTGGAGGATAGGTAGACACCCAGGAGTTGGGCACAGGGGGCCGTGGGGCGCCGGGTGCAGGGGTGTCTTTGAGGTCGGGAAATCTTACCCCCTGCTGGTCGCGGTTGGAGGGGTCCCTTGTCCTGAGGCTGCAGGCGTCGTCTGGGTCGTCGAGGAGGGTCCTTGGCCACTGGATTCCAGGTCAGAATCGCCGGGGGTCGTCCTCGAGGTCTTTGGTCACTCAGGCACAGGCTGGACTCGGCGGGTGCAGAGTGTGCAGGTTTCGCGGCCCGTGCCAGGGCCGGGTCTTTGGTAGGTTTTCTTTGAGCAGTACCACTGCTCGTGGGAGTCCCTGGGTCGAAGGCTGTAGCACAGAAGTCAGGTCCTCCGGGGTTTGTGAGGTTGCTGAGGCCGGGATTCCGCAGGAGCAGGTTCAGAGGTCGACAGGCCGGTAGGGCTGGGGCCAAGTCAGTTGTTGTCGCCTCCTTTTAGCAGCTGCACGGCTGGTCTTCTTGCTTCGTCTTCTCTTCTTGTTTTCGGATTTGGGAACTGCGGAAGGAAGGTTCAGGGAGCCCCTAAATACTAAATTTAGGGGTGGTTACAGGTAGGTAAGGGCAGGGACCAATGGGTCCCTTCCCTGGGGTGGGTACACCCCTATTCTGTTCCTCTCCAGTGGGAGGGGACAGGAGCCTGTCCCTGGTTGGCCAGGTCCCCCATCCTCAAGATGGCGGGGACTCGAGCTTGTGCTTCACCTCGCCTCCCCACCTTAGGGGTGGAGTTGGCAGAGGTGGGCACAACCCATTTCCTGCTTCTGGTTTTCCCGCCGGTTCTCCCGCCAGGAGTGGGGTAGAACCAGTGGGGACCAGTTTGCTGGAAGCAGCAAATGGTCTGGGGAAACTCCAAAGGCGGCAGGCCTTTGAAGCTCCCCTGCCCATCCTGGGGAGGAGGCTTTGGCACCTCGTCCCGGGATGTGCATTGTTTCAGGCCCCTGAGAGCAGAGGCTCTCGACCCAGGGGTCCAGAAACATGTCTGGTGGTGGCAGCCTGGGCAGCCACTCAGTCCGGACACTGGAGGTCGGGTTGGTTTCAGGGGCATCTCTAAGATGCCCTCTGGAGTGCGTTTACATTAAATCCCACACTGGCATCAGTGGGGGTTTAACGTGCTGAGAAGTTTGATACCAAACTTCTTAGTCTTCAGTGGGGCCATTATGGTGCTGTGGAGTTCGTAATGACAGACTCCCAGCACCATATACTCTTAATGGCAGCACTGCACTTACAATGCCCAAGAATGGACTTGGGCACTGTAGGGGCACAGGGCTCATGCCTCTATGCCCTCACCACTGGCATAGTGCACCCAGCTAGAGGGGTGGCTGACCTAGGCCAGGGCAGTGAGCTTGTAGGCATGGCACACAGGGATGTGAGCCATGTCGACTCTTCACTTTTGTTCTGCACCAAGACACGCAGCCTGCAAAGGCAGTGTGTGTGTGTAAGGTGCAGGGTCCCTAAGGGTGGCACAACAAGTGCTGCAGCCCTTAGGGGCCTTCCCTGGTCACAGTGCCCTGGGTACCCATGGTACCATTTACCAGGGGCTGACCTGTGGCCAGGGATGTCAATTGGGTGTAGGTATCAATGCAATTTTAGGGAAGGAACACAGGCCCTGGGTACCTGGTTGGCAGGAGCCCAGGGCACACTCAGTCAAAGTACATCAGCCATTCAGCAAAAAGTGGGGGCATACCATGTAAGAAAGATGGCACTTTCTCACACAACTCCCCCAAACGAAAGATGATGAGACTAACCTTGCCCTATGGAGTCTTCATTGTCTAAGTGGAAGAACCTGGAAAGGCCATCTGCATTGGCATGGGCAGTGCCAGGTCTGTGTTCCACTTCAAAGTCCATTCCCTGTAGGGAGATGGACCACCTCAACAGTTTTGGGTTTTCTCCTTTCATTTGCATTAGCCACCTGAGAGGTCTGTGGTCAGTTTGAACTAGGAAGTGAGTTCCAAACAGGTAGGGCCTCAGCTTCTTCAGGGACCAGACCACAGCAAAGGCCTCCCTCTCAATGGCACTCCAACGCTGCTCCCTGGGGAGAAGCCTTCTGCTTATAAAAGCAACAGGTTGGTCTTGGCCTTCATCATTGGTCTGGGATAGGACCGCTCCTATCCCTAGCTCAGAGGCATCAGTCTGCACAATGAACTGCTTGGCATAATCTGGTGCTTTTAGAATTGGTGCTGAGCACATTGCTTCTTTCAGAGTGTCAAAAGCCTTTTGGCAACAAACTGTCCAGTTTACTTTCTTTGGCATCTTCTTGGAGGTGAGTTCTGTGAGGGAGTCACAATGGACCCATATCCCTTCACAAACCTCCCTGTAGTACCCAGTCAAGCCAAGGAATGCCCTGACTTGGGTCTGAGTTGTTGGAGCTACCCAGTCCAGGATAGCCTGGATCTTGGGCTGTAAGGGTTGTACCTGGCCTCCACCAACCAGGTGGCCCAAGTACACCACAGTGCCCTGCCCTATCTGGCATTTGGATGCCTTGATAGTTAGGCCTGCAGTTTGCAGGGCCTTTAAAACCTTCCCAAGGTGGACCAGGTGATCCTGCCAGGTGGAACTGAAGACAGCAATATCATCAAGATAAGCTGCACTAAAGGACTCCAACCCAGCAAGGACTTGATTCACCAACCTCTGGAAGGTGGCAGGGGCATTCTTTAAACCAAAGGGCATAACAGTGAACTGAAAATGCCCATCAGGTGTGGAGAATGCTGTTTTCTGTTTGGCTCCTGGGGCCATGCCAATCTGCCAGTACCCTGCAGTTAAGTCAAAGGTACTCAGGTATTTGGCTGCACCCAATCTGTCTATCAGTTCATCAGCTCTTGGGATAGGGTGTGCATCTGTCTTGGTGACAGAGTTGAGACCCCTATAGTCCACACAAAACCTCATCTCTCTCTTTTCACCCTTTTGATGAGGTTTGGGGACCAGAACCACTGGGCTAGCCCAGGGGCTCTCAGAGGGCTCAATAACCCCTAGCTCCAGCATCTTGCTGACTTCAGCTCTGATGCTTTCCTTAACTTGGTCTGACTGACGATAGATCTTGTTTTTGACAGGTGCACTGTCACCAGTGTCCACATCATGGGTACACCAGTTTGTCAGACCAGGGGTCAAGGAAAGAGCCCAGCATACTGCTGCAAGACTTGCTTGCAGTCAGTCTGCTGTTGGGCAGTGAGGGTGTCTGAAAAGACAACTCCATCTACTGACCCATCTTTTGGGCTGTGGGAGAGGAGATCAGGGAGAGGTTCACTCTCAGCTTCCTGTTCCTCATCTGTCACCATCAGCATGGTGATGTCAGCCCTGTCATTGTAGAGTTTTAGGCGGTTCACATGGATAACCCTTTGGGTGTCCTGCTGGTGCCCAGGTCAACCAGGTAGGTGACCTCACTCTTTTTCTCTAGGATAGGTAAGGGCCACTCCATCTGTCCTGGAGGGCCCTTGGTGCCACTGGCTCCAAAACCCATACCTGTTGCCCAGGTTGGAATTCAACCAGTGCAGCTTTTTGGTCATACCAGTGCTTCTGAAGCTCCTGGCTGGCCTCAAGGTTCTTGGATGCCTTTTCCATGTACTCAGCCATTCTGGACCTTAGGCTAAGCACATAGTCCACTATATCTTGTTTGGGTTCTTGGAGAGGTCTCTCCCAGCCCTCCTTTACAAGACAGAGTGGTCCCCTCACAGGATGGCCAAACAGAAGTTCAAAGGGTGAGAAACCTACCCCCTTCTGTGGCACTTCTCTGTAAGCGAAAAGCAGGCATGGTAGTAGGACATCCCATCTCCTTTTGAGTTTTTCAGGGAGCCCCATGATCATGCCTTTCAATGTCTTGTTGAACCTCTCAACAAGGCCATTGGTTTGTGGGTGGTAGGGTGTAGTAAACTTGTACTGCACCCCACACTCCTTCCACATGTGGGTCAGGTAAGCAGACATGAAGTTGGAACCTCTGTCTGAAACCACCTCCTTAGGAAACCCTACCCTGGTGAAGACACCAATGAGGGCTTTGGCTACTGCAGGAGCTGTAGTAGTCCTAAGGGGAATAGCCTCAGGATACCTAGTGGCATGATCCACTACCACCAGTATGAATTTGTTCCCTGAGGCTGTGGGAGGTTCCAGTGGACCCACTATGTCCACACCTACCCTTTCAAAGGGAACCCCCACCACAGGTAGTGGTATCAGGGGGCCTTTGGATGGCCACCTGTCTTGCCACTGGCTTGACAGGTAACACAGGAGCTGACAAACTCCTTCACCTTTGGGCATCTGGGGCCAGTAAAAGTGGCTAACTAGCCTTTCCCAAGTTTTGGTTTGGCCCAGATGTCCAGCTAGGGGATGTCATGAGCCAAAGTTAGGAGGAACTCCCGGTACTTCTGGGGCACTACCACTCTCCTGGTGGTTCCAGGGTTGGGGTCTTTTGCCTCAGTGTACAGTAATCCCTCTTCCCAATAGACTCTGTGGGTACCACTGACATCTCCCTTGGCTTCTGAAACAGCTTGCTGCCTCAGGCTTTCAAGAGTGGACAGTCTTGCTGTCCCTGGCACAGCTCTTCCCTAGAGGGTCCCCCTGGGCCCAAGAGTTCAACCTGGTAAGGGTCAAGCTCTAGGGGCTCAGTTCCCTCTGGGGTTTCAGTGTTCTCTCCCTGAGGAGAGGGGTCCTGCTCTTGTGACTGTGTAGAAGCTGGTCCGCCAGTCTTCTTTCCTTTTCTCTTGGTAGGCTGGGCCATCATTTCAGGCTCCAACACTATTTCTTCACCCTGCCTTTTGCTCTGTGCTCTTGTTTTTACACACACCAATTCAGGGATGCCCAGCATGGCTGCATGGGCCTTTAGCTCCACCTCTGCCCAGGCTGAGGTTTCCAGATCATTTCCTAGCAGACATGCAGCTGGTAACTTCGGGAGACCACTACCTGCTTCAGGCCAGTAACCCCCCCAGCCTAATGTCACCATGGCCATGGGATGACTAGTGGTGACACTGTCAGCATTGGTGACTGGGTAAGTTTTCCCAATCAAGTATTGCTCAGGGAAACCAGTGTGTCCCTCACCATAGTGACACTGGCACCTGTATCCCTCAGAGCCTCTACTCTAGTTCCATTCACCCAGGGGTATTGCAAATACTTCTTTAAGTTGGGTGGCCACACAGCTACAGTGGCAAATTCCACTTCCCCTAGGGAGACCAGACTTGCCTCAGTGGGTTCCCAGATTTGCTCAGGGTACACTTCTGATCCCATCTGTAAACTTGCTGCCCCAGGAGTAGCTGTACTGGGTGCCTTAGGGGCTTTGTTGTGGGGGCAAGTTTTGTCTACAGTGAGGTGTCCTGACTTCTTACAGTTATTACACCAGGCCTTCAAGGGATCAAAGTTCTTCCCCCTATAGGGTTGAGGCACATAGGGAGTAGTTTGGGACCCACCCCCTGAACAGGTTTTTGGGGCCCTTTGGAAGACTCAGACTTTTTATCTTGGGGATTCTCACCACCTTTCCCCTGGGGGTTTGGTGACCACCTTCTTTGGTCACCCCCAGTGGTTGTCCTTGTCACCCTAGTCTTGACCCAGTGGTCTGCCTTCTTTCCCAATTCTTGGGGAGAAATTAGACCTAGGTCTACCAAATGCTGATGCAACTTTTCATTTGTGCAATTACTTAGTATGTGTTCCTTCATAAACAAATTGTAAAGTCCAGAAAAATCATGCACATTATGTCCAGCTAACCAGCCATCCAGTGTCTTTACTGAGTAGTCCACGAAGTCAATCCAGGACTGGGTCTGGGTTTTGTGAGCCCCCTGAATCTAATTCTATACTCCTCAGTAGTGAGCCCAAATCCCTCAATCAGAGTACTCTTCATGAGGTCATAGGACCCTGCATCTGGCCCAGAGAGGGTCAGAAGCCTGTCTCTGCAGTTACCAGAGAACAGTTCCCACAGGAGTGCCCCCACAGAGGTTTCTTTACTCTTCTTATTTCACAAGCCCTCTCAAAGGCTGTGAACCATTTGGTGATGTCATCACCTTCCTCAAACTTAGGGACAATCCCTTTGGGGATTTTAGGTTCAGAAGTTTCCTCCCTATCCTTATTTTTAGTATTGCTGCCACCATTGATGGGTGCTAAACCCATCTCCTGTCTTTCCTTCTCTAGAGCCAGGAGTCTGGTCTCTAGGTCCAGTCGTTTGGCCAACCTGGCTAACAAGTTGTCCTCCTCACTGAGGGTATCCTCAGTGTCCTCTCTGGGACCAGGACCACCTAGGTGGCCCCTAGGTCCCCAGAGGTCTATTCTTGGAGTTAAGGGTGCAGGGACCCTATCTTCCCTAGGAAGTGATGGAGGTGGGTTACCATCCCCATCCTCCTCATTCCTTTCCTCCTCTGTTGGGTCATCACCATGCTCAGAGGGGTGGGCTTTAGCATACTCAGCCAGGAGCTCCTGGAGCCCTTTGTTTGGCTGGATGCTGGCCCATTGGTATATCTTTAAGTTTGCATAAGGACCTTATCTCTTTGAAAGACAAATGAAGATAAGGGGTGAGGTCGAGCTCCTCAACCAGTTCCTGTATGTCATTATTATCTTCACTAGTAGCTGGGTTCTTGTCTTGAGACATTTTTTTTAAAAAATTCTAACCCCTCTAACCTTGGCTATAGTGACTTTTTATTTTCTAAGATGCTACAGGGACTTAAGCAAGGCCCTAACAAGACTTTTAGTAATTTGGTAAAAAAAAAAATGCCAATTAAAAAATCAGAATTCTAAAGGCAATTTAAGAGTTCTGTCGTGTGATCAGATGGTAACCAAGTAGTCCAACAAATGCAAGTTTGTATCCCACCGCTGATCCACCAATGTAGGAAAGTGGCTCTGTATATACTGTACCCAAGTAAGGTTCAGGGTGTACAGAGTCCACAGTCCCCCAGAGGGTTGACAGAGGCTAAAGTTAGATATAACCTTACTCTCCAAAGTGGTAGCTTGGTCGAGCAGTAAGGCAGTATCAGAGGACAGTGTAAAGCATTTGTTGTACACACTCAGTCAGCAAATGAAGCCACACACTCAAGAACTGAACTCTAGGCCAATGGTTTGTATATAAAAAATATATGCTTGTTTTATTTTAGAACCAACAATAGGGTCAAAATATACTTTCTCAGTATGAGATGCTTTGGTTATTCACCTTACAGATAGGCAATAGACTTTAGATAGTGGTAATCACAGTTGGTGCAAGAGGCAACACAGGGTCAAATTCAATGCAACATTGAGCTCAATGGAAAATTATGCTTAATTACAATTGATTACTTTACAGAGCACTTTTTCTAACCACAGGACTGGATCCTGGATTCAGTCCTGGGACACTTCCTGTAAACAGGTAAGAAAAAGCGTTTTGGTTATTGTAGTGATTTTTGAAGAATATTACTATATTTCAAAAGCTGACACTTAGAAACTTTTCTGGATAAAATTACCAATGTTATCCTATGAAAGGAAATACAGTGTGCAAGCAAAGTATGTTTACGTTATTTTTGTAATCCAGTGCTGGACTCCTAGGTTCAGCACTGGGACCTTTACTTAAAACAGGTAAGTAATTACGTTTTTGTAGTTTGTTCGATTTTTAAAGAATATTTGTAAAATACAGAAATCGACACTTAGAAGAAATTTCACAGAAAACCAGTCAATGGATCCCTATGAAGGAAAAGTGAGTTAACGGTAAGTAACGTTGCGATTACTTTTTAGGGCCAGTGTTGGGCACTCGGGTCCAGCACTGAGGCCCCTCCTAATACTAGGTGAGTATTTTCGCTTTCGTGACTCGGCTGATTTTTGGTGAATATTCTAAAGTTTCAGAACTCCACACTTAGAAGAAATTTCGCAGAAAATCAGTCAATGGAACCCCATGGAAGAAAAGTGAGTTATCGGATTTCGGGTAAGTACTTGACTGGCAGGGTTAAGGTTCTGGGTAAGACTCAGGGGTCCCCCAGGATCAGGTAAGCACAGTTTTACACCCTCAGCGGCACAGGGGCGGCCGGGTGCAGAGTGAGAAGGCCCAATGTTATCCTATGGCAGGCGGGGGGCTCCCGGGTTGGTGGCTGCTGGCAAGCAGGCCACGCGACTGTGGGAGCTGGGCTCCTGGTCACTTGCTCAGGGCAAGTAGGGAAGTAGGTTAGGATAGAGGTTGCACTTCCAGGGGCACTCGGGCGGCTGGGTGCAGGGTGCTTTGAGCCGTCGGGCGCTCAATGTTAAACAATAGAGGTCGTGGAAAGGTGAAGAAAGGCTGCAGGCTCTGGGACGGTGATTCTTCAGGGACGACCAACACTTCAGGAGGTAAGTTGGGGTCTTGGAGGATAGGTAGACACCCAGGAGTTGGGCACAGGGGCCGTGGGGCGCCGGGTGCAGGGGTGTCTTTGAGGTCGGGAAATCTTACCCCTGCTGGTCGCGGTTGGAGGGGTCCCTTGTCCTGAGGCTGCAGGCGTCGTCTGGGCCGCCGAGGAGGGTCCTGGCCACTGGATTCCAGGTCAGAATCGCCGGGGGTCGTCCTCGAGGTCTTTGGTCACTCAGGCACAGGCTGGACTCGGCGGGTGCAGAGTGTGCAGGCTCACGCGCTCCGTGCCAGGGCCGGGTCTTTGGTAGGTTTTCTTTGAGCAGTACCACTGCTCGTGGGAGTCCCTGGGTCGAAGGCTGTAGCACAGAAGTCAGGTCCTCCGGGGTTTGTGAGGTTGCTGAGGCCGGGATTCCGCAGGAGCAGGTTCAGAGGTCGACAGGCCGGTAGGGCTGGGGCCAAGTCAGTTGTTGTCGCCTCCTTTTTAGCAGCTGCACGGCTGGTCTTCTTGCTTCGTCTTCTCTTCTTGTTTTCGGATTTGGGAACTGCGGAAGGAAGGTTCAGGGAGCCCCTAAATACTAAATTTAGGGGTGGTTACAGGTAGGTAAGGGCAGGGACCAATGGGTCCCTTCCCTGGGGTGGGTACACCCCCTATTCTGTTCCTCTCCAGTGGGAGGGGGACAGGAGCCTGTCCCTGGTTGGCCAGGTCCCCCATCCTCAAGATGGCGGGGACTCGAAGCTAGTGCTTCACCTCGCCTCCCCCACCTTAGGGGTGGAGTTGGCAGAGGTGGGCACAACCCATTTCCTGCTTCTGAGTTTTCCCGCCGGCTCTCCCGCCAGGAGTGGGGGTAGAACCAGTGGGGACCAGTTTGCTGGAAGCAGCAAATGGTCTGGGAAACTCCAAAGGCGGCAGGCCTTGAAGCTCCCCCTGCCCATCCTGGGGGAGGAGGCTTTGGCACCCGTCCCGGGATGTGCATTGTTTCAGGCCCCTGAGAGCAGAGGCTCTCGACCCAGGGGTCCAGAAACATGTCTGGTGGTGGCAGCCTGGGCAGCCACTCAGTCCGGACACTGGAGGTCGGGTTGGTTTCAGGGGCATCTCTAAGATGCCCTCTGAGTGCGTTTTACATTAAATCCCACACTGGCATCAGTGGGGTTTATCAGTGCTGAGAAGTTTGATACCAAACTTCTTAGTCTTCAGTGGGCCATTATGGTGCTGTGGAGTTCGTAATGACAGACTCCCAGCACCATATACTCTTAATGGCAGCACTGCACTTACAATGCCCAAGAATGGACTTGGGCACTGTAGGGCACAGGGCTCATGCCTCTATGCCCTCACCACTGGCATAGTGCACCCAGCTAGAGGGGTGGCTGACCTAGGCCAGGGCAGTGGCTTGTAGGCATGGCACACAGGGATGTGAGCCATGTCGACTCTTCACTTTGTTCTGCACCAAGACACGCAGCCTGCAAAGGCAGTGTGTGTGTGTAAGGGCAGGGTCCCTAAGGGTGGCACAACAAGTGCTGCAGCCCTTAGGGGCCTTCCCTGGTCACAGTGCCCTGGGTACCCATGGTACCATTTACCAGGGGCTGACCTGTGGCCAGGGATGTCAATTGGGTGTAGGTATCAATGCAATTTTAGGGAAGGAACACAGGCCCTGGGTACCTGGTTGGCAGGAGCCCAGGGCACACTCAGTCAAAGTACATCAGCCATTCAGCAAAAGTGGGGCATACCATGTAAGAAAGATGGCACTTTCTCACACTGCTGCACTACTCGCTCTTTCCACTGCCCCTTCAGGCCCCCTCATTTCCTACTTTTCATGAAATATGTGTTGGCAAGATACCTGAGCGTGATTAATTGGAAACATGTTGTTCACACACGCCCACTCATACTGACCAAGCTATGCCCCTACTTTTCCATGGCAGTGCAACGATTTGCTGAGGACTCCATTTACAAGGGTAGGTGTGAGACTTACCGGCAGTTGCGTCCATGATGGTGTCGATTTGGGGCGTCATCGAGCAAGTAGAGCAGTAGCAGGGCGCGTGCGATATGCTCCATGTCAGCACAGGACGTGAGGAGGTGTGCATAGGTCAGTTTCGGCCTTCTATCCCTCCCTTTCTGCCAACTCAGATGAGGTGGTTGGACCGCCATTGTTGGCTCGTCGGAAAGGCGCATCGTAAATAGGCAGGCGGTGTGTAAGGCGGTCCACTCTCCGACTTGGTCCATTGGTCCTTTCCGACACCACTGCTGTCGAAAATTTCTGGCAGAGTCAGAGGGACCACGGCTGTCGAAATTCTATGTATACAAATGTATCATATTCCAGTGGTCGGAGCGACCGCTTCCAACGATTGTGCGGCGGAACGACAGCGTCTGAAAGGACAGTGGAAGCCAGTCCAACCGGCATCGTAATGAGGCCCAAAATCCTCAAAAGCTCTGACAATTTCCTAAGCAACATACCAAGCCTTTTATTTTTTAACAATAAATATAATATTGAATTACATCAGTAAAAAAAAAAAAAAGTCCAATTATAATAAAGACTGACATAATAAAGCTGTATATAAAGTATATAAAGTATTTAAAATAAAATGTTATTATCACTGAAAAAGTAAGTAAAAAAACAACTCAATTAATTACATAAATTAATTGTAGCACATAATCCAAACAATGCCAAAAAACAATCACAAAATATTTGCAAAAACATTATAAAATGACATTTCCCTCCCAAAAGAAAATTAAATAAAGAAAACTTAAGGTTCTGGAGCTACAGATCTTTCTCTATATCGACATAATGAAAAATAATTATCCACCAAAAATGGGAAAATATTATCCAACCATTAAAAAATAAAATGCAAAAATGCAACAAATCCAATACATATTACTGCAAGCAATTCAAACTATATAAAAACAACAAAAAAAGTAATAAGGGGCCCATTACGATAACCGGCGGTAAAAATTCCGCCATCTATTATAGCCTGAAAAAACCGCCCGCCTGCACCATGGGAATACCGACCGAGCAATTATGATGTCGTGAAGCAACCTCCGCCCGCGCCGGCAAAAACACAGAAAATTCCGCCCGTCCATGTCAGAGTAGAAGATTATCCGTCCGCCACGGACGCAATCCCGTCCGACAACCCAAATCCACCCGCTCTGACGACCGAGACACCGGCCGTTAAATTATGATCTCCCCGACATGAGCGCGGTAAATCCACATATTTCCTGCCCACCACGGTTAACAACAGTGATGAATAACTGACACGGCGGAAGGCCTGGCGGCCACGTCCGTGCACGCAAATCATTGGCGGACCAAAGAAATACACACAACATGGCCAACAAGTCCACACAGCAAACTACGCCAAAATACCCAAACACAGAACACATCCCAAAGACACATCCCCCCTGGCAAAACAAAAAACTACAAATCCGAGGACACCAGGCACAACACACCTGAAAACGACAGCCCATCATGACACACCCACATAGGTGAGTACAAAAGCAGCCCCTTCACAGACCACAATCCCTTGCACTACTACAAAGCGAAGACGACAGCAGAGAACCCAGAGAGCCACAAAGGAAAGCAGCACATCACACGCACGCACACATCACACTCATCACCAACAACACCACCACCATCACCACTGAAACACCGGCACCACTAACCCCCTGCACATCACACACCACACACCACACACCCACCACACCAGCACCACAAATACCAAACCACACACCATGGCAACCCAAAGAATGCCTAAGTACACTGCCACTGAGTTGACGGTCCTGGTCGACGAGATCATCAAGGTGCACCCACAAATCTATGGGAACCAGGTCCAACAGACACCAGTAGCCACCAGAAACAGAATGTGGAGCAGGATCGTAGACCAGGTGAATGCAGTTGGGAACGTGCCACGCAACCGGGGTGAAATTGCAAAGAGGTGGCACGACCTGAAAAGCGTGGTCAGGAAGAAGGAGGCCAAGAATCGTGAGCTGGCTGACAGGACTGGCGGCGGAAATCCCGCGCCATTCAAGACCTTCAAGGCGTGGGAGGGGAAGGTGCGAGGCATTCTACATCCGGAGAGTCTCACCGGAATACCAGGGGGAGTGGAGGCTGGTAAGTACAAACAAATGTATACCAGCACACCGCTATGTACTGTCATGCACTACCAGAATGCCATAGCTCCGAGGGACAAACACCCCCATGTCCAGTACACAATCCACAAGACATCTCTCACACATGCAACAGACACTCCCACACACTCAGCCCAAAGGTACCAACAAACAAAACCATGGGGGCATGTGTACAGTCAGCCAGCACCACAACTCCCACCAGGTCCCCTTGTACCCCAGATGCGCCGGAAGGAGCACTCCCCACACCCACACACATGTGTCAGCCATAGCTGCACTAACCAACAAGTAACAGGTAAGTAGCCTTACCACAAAGTCCGTGTATCGGAGGGGGGACTGCAGAAGTACAACCCCCACCAGGCCCCTAGTCCTACAGCGCAGCAAGATGGAGCACTCCCCACACCCATGTGTCAGCCATTGCAGTGCACACCTTCACCCGACAGGTAGATATGTTTCCCTACATGGAGGGGTGTCTGTGGGTGGTAAGCCATCACCACAACTCACAACACGGCCCCCACTCCCACAGACCAGCAAGATGGAGCCCCCCTCCCTCTCATAACCATGTGGTAGCCATTGCATTGCTCCCTCCAAACCAACAAGTAGGTAGACTACTGTACAGGGCGGGGTGTCTGTAGGCATGAGGACTGTACTACGACTAACATTTGGGACATGTCACGTAGCAGAGGAACAGGTAGCACTGCTCCCTGTCATAATCATGTGACTAATGTGCACACGGACATGAATTACAGAGTCATAGCCCACATGAGCCATCTCAAATACAGTAACACGTAAGGAGTCACGTCTGCATGCACAAGTCTCACTGGAGTACTGACCCACATGGCGTGCACTGTGCCAGTCATCACACACATCAGCAACACCATCGAAGTCTTGTCCATGTAGTCGTGTCTGCTTGTTCCGTCGACATTGTACAACATCACCCATGTAAGTCTATCTTGTCTCAATGTAACAGAGTGGAACCCCAGTAATGTCACATACACCACTGGACCCATGAACCACACAGCTACACAATGCACATTCAAAATCTCATCCATCTCATCTTTCAGCCCCAGTGTCATGAAAGGTATATCATCTAAACAGTTGTCCCATATACAGTAGTTCAGCAAAGATTCCTGCCGATGACCAAAAATGTGTCTGCAGTGTCTGAAGCGCACGTCACACTGTGATTTACAACATACCTAATATAGTCAACACCCCAAGAGCACTGCATTGCTGCACATGGCTGAGGGTAGCACGCACACCAAGGAATTGTCCCATCTGCAATACGTTGTGTGGCACACAACCATTACTCACTCACTACAATGCTTGCAGTGTAATGTCCCTAAATGACAACAGTGAGCAGATATGCTGGGTATGTCAGACATACACACACCTTTGTCTCTGTAGTGTCGTGTGGCCAAAACACATGTCCCCTTCTGCACCCATATGTCACAGTATGTACCACAAAACCATTTTTCATCTCAAAAGCGTTGATGGAGCTGTACTCCTTTTCCCATCTGCGTTTCTAAGCGGTTCATTTGAACCCCAAAACCATATTTCATCTCAAAAGCGTTCATGGGGCTGTACCCCTTTTGCCATCAGCGTTTCTAAGCGTTTCATTTGAACCCCAAAAACATATTTCATCTCAAAAGCATACATGGGGCTGTACCCCGTTTCCACCAAAGCCACAAAATGTAGGGGTACTGCAACACACACCGATTGGCATTCCAAATCCGTCCCATGCCACATGCACCCATCACACTATTCCATTGCCTTGATCACGCACACACATTGTAGAGCCATACACACGCATCTGGGAAATCAGTGCACAAGTGTGCACAAACTGTGAATGTCAGACATCTAACACAAACCTTGCAAGGTGCAACACAATAACCTTTCGTCTCCGCCCCACAGGTGATGAACAGCATGATGCTGGAGAGGGAGACAGCAGCCATCACAGCCAGTCCACAAGCCCTCCACCCGGACTCACGGATGTGGAAGACCTGGACACCTCTTCGGACGAGGACTCCCGACCAGGCACATCTGGTGTGGCAGGGCGCAACCGCTCCCCAGGACCCCTCCTACCCACCAACCCATCTCCCAGGGCTGGTGACCAGTCCCAGGCCCCTGCTGCCACGGTCATTGCGGCCACCACCACCGCCGCAACCACCACCACCACCACCACCAGGGCCTCCCTGACCACTCACCCTGCGCAAGGGGTGGTACGCACGTCGACATCGACCCTGGGAGCCAGAACGAGGCCCCGGGTGACCAATGTGGCGAGTGGGCAGGTCGGTGGCAGCAGTTCAGGTGGGAGGAGCAGGGTCAGGCCAACGCCATCAGAGCCTGGGAGCCAAGCCCTGCCGCAAATCGCCAGAGTCCTTGGGGCCTATGAAGAGGCCCAGGGACAATGGGCCCGGTCAGCTGCCGATACGCGGGAAGTCCTTGGGGTGTTGAGGTCCATGGACGCCCATATGGGCCAATTCGTGACCCGTATGGGCCAACTTGTCGACCTCATGGGCCAGCTAGTGGTGGTGGTGAGGGCCCAATCAAGGCCAACCACACCACCTCCGCCACCACCTGCTGGGGCGCAGGGTCGTGCAACATCCAGTTCCCCTGCGTCCACAGCGAGTGGGCAATCCTCAGCCACCACCAGCAGCCCACAAACACAACCCCCCTCTCAAACGTGGAAGGGGTCGTCCGAAGAGGAAACAGGTGTCCAGAGATGACTTCGCACGCTCCAAACGCCAGTGAGTCAGCCAGCCACGGTGGCCATCTACTGCATTCACTTGGACTACTATCCTACCCCACACTGCCATGTGAATGGCATGTGTCTGTCGGACTGTGGACCCAGAACAACATGGGTACACCTTGACCATCACGCGGACATGACCGTCAACTCATTGTTTCAGCATGCACCACTTTTGTGATCACCTTGCCCACAATCACATGTCACCGCTTGAAATAAATACACCTGGATCACATTCTGTTTTATCTGCTCTGTGTTTAATCAAGGATGTGCAACCGTCACCATGATCAGAAATGCATCTGGAGTGTGGTATGTCGATAGGCCAGGAGAGGCTGTAGGGACCTAGGGGTGAAAAACAGAACAAGAGTCCATTGAATGTGTGTGTCACACACTCATCACACAGTACTTGTCATCAAGTTTAAGCAATGTACACACATCTCACAGAGCAACAGGGCACAATGCAACAGCCACTGTCAGTGGCATACTACCCTGGACATGGACCATTGCCACACAGCACTCAGTGAACAATAGGCCGCCGTGACAATGCACACATACACCTACACAACTACAGCAACATCAGCCGTCGTACATGGTCACTCACCGTCAAGTGAAGTAGCGGGCGATGAGCTGCTGACGCTCATTCACTGCTTCCTCCTCTCCACTGTCCTCGTCACTGGACACGGCTTGGTCTGCAGGCGGGGGCCCTGGCTGATCACCGTCATCCACTATCAGGGGGATCTGCCTGCGAATCGCGAGATTGTGCAGCATGCAGCATGCCACAACTATCTGGCACACCTTCTGTGGGGAGTATGCCAGTGCACCCCCGGTGCGGTCCAGGCATCTGAATCTGGACTTCAGGAGTCCAAAAGTCCGCTCCACCACACGTCTAGTCCTCCCATGTGCCTCATTGTATCTGACATCAGCTGGTGTCCTAGGATTACGTAGTGGGCTCAGCAGCCAAGGCCCGTTAGGATATGCAGAGTCACCTGGGTGTGAGAAACACAGAGAATCGTCGCAATTCCAACAGGATACAAGACAGCATGTCACACCCAGCACGCTACACGAGTATGCATACTCACCAACAATCCATGCACGGTCCGGTTGAAGATTGGTCATCATTCGTGGGAGGATGCTGTGGCGCATGATGTGCGAGTCATGGGCGGATCCGGGAAACTTCGCACACACGTGTGTGATAATCATGTCCGCCAGGCACACCACTTGCACATTCAGGGAGTGGAAATGTTTCCGGTTCCTATAGATGTGCTCCATGGCCTGTGGTGCAACAAGGCCAACATGGGTGCAATCAATTGCACCAACAACGTGGGGGATGCGTCCAAGGGCATAGAAAGCACCCTTCACTGCCGCCAAATCACGAGCCCTGGGGAATCGGATGTACCGGTTCCTGTAGAGCATCATAGCTGACAGGACATCCCGTAGCACCATGCTGAACATGGGCTGGGACATCCCACCTCCACTGCCCACCGTGTGTTGGAAAGATCCGGTTGCGAAAAAATGCAGTGCAGCCATCACCTTAGCCGTGGGGCTGAATGCTGTAGGATACACCCTGCGAGGACGAAGGTGGGGTTCCAACATTGCACATAGGTGATGCAGGGTGGGTCGGTCCAGACGGAATTTCCGTATAACCTCCACATCCTCCATGTCTGCCAGCAATTGGTAGGGGCGATGTATGTTTGGTCTCCTCCTAGGACAGATGGAAGTGGACACATGTCAATGCAACACACCACATGGCATTTTCACATACACAAAACTAAAATTACTGACAAAGCAATAGAATCACAGAACAGCTGACAAGTAGGGACAGCACAGCTACAATACTCTTACACAGGTCCCCTTACCAATAGCAATGACCACTGACACTAACCATTGCTATGAGCATGCACATGGGGATTTAGGCCATAATAGCTTGAAAGGCATGATGATGATTTCAGACTGCATATGTGGGAAGCGGCAACACCACGGCAATATACCTAGCTGCTGTGCCTGACACAGCTTCCGAGGCTGGGTGAGTATGGCACACACCAACAACACAATGTACACAGGCTGAGCGGCCCAAACAAGTGGGTCCTGTTGCACAACGGGATATGAGACAGTCAATGATGTCCCTAGTTCACCCAATGTACAGCACTGTACGTATCACACCTCCAACACACATTGACAGGTGTACACATTGACAACTCCATGACAACACAGCTGTGTGAATGCAAATACACATCACAAGTGACACGTAACGTTGCACGTGCCAAGTGGGAGATGTACATTGAGAAATATGGCATGTGTGTGCATTTGCACATCCCATGCTCCCATGCTAATGTGTACATGATGATGTGCCAACAGACATGTGGAGGCTGAGCACTGTCCGTCAATGCCTATGCACACAGCATGAAGTGGCCCTGTCTAGTGTGGACATGCTCCCACACACAAATCATGGCCACACCTGCAAATGCATGGCGCACATTAAACTGTGGATTCCACATGGCACCAGCGGACTGTACCCGCCATGGACCAGGCCCTTGAGGCCAACTCTAATGGCCCTCGCGGTTGCATCCTGCGTGTTCGACTATAGAGGTAAGCGTACCGGGACAGCTCGGAGCAGGCCATTGGGTGCATTTGAAGTAGGCAGACATGGTACACCAATTGCAGCAGCTTGGACCCACTGAAACAGCCCCAGGGGGCTATATGAGTGTGGGAGGGAGACCGGCATTACCACAGCTTCCAGGGACTGCTGCCTGGCATCCCTCAACAACACCTGCTGCTGCTGCCACCTGTCCACCTTCATGTCGACGACTCTGAAGATATGTCCAGGTCCACTCACCAGCGAGGAGCTGGAGATCCTGGATTCCGAGCTCCACGCACACTGCCCAAGGCTATTTCTTGCAAAAGTTGTGTGTGTAAGACAACTACAGTGTGTGTGGGAGTGCATGTGGGGGACACACATGTCGTTGATCCGCAGCACTATGAGTCAGAGCCTGTGGGGTTCCAACATGCACTGCTTACCATGCTTACTACAGGTGGAAGGGGTATGTAGGCTCTCTGGCGCTTTCCCATGCATGTCCCTCCCGAGTGGTGGTACATGGCATTTTCATGTCAGACATCCAGTGACGCAGCCACTTGGCAATGCAGGACTCAGGGCAGTTATTGCTTGTGTGAATGGCTGGCTGGGTCCCTGCTGGCCTTCTCAGTCTCAGCAGACCTGGGCTGCACATTGACCGCCCAATCCTAGAAGGAAATAACACTGACTGTACAGTGGGTTACATGTGTCTTTTGTTCACAACTCTCCGGAAATGCGCAAACTCAGCCCTGTCGATTGAACACTCCAGGCCTTGTGATAGGGATGTGTGTGAGAGATAGTGGCACTGAATGTGACCTCCATTGCGGGGTGAGCCATTCACAGGGCGAGTACGTTGAGGGCTGCGCAGTGTTGGACACAGTGAGTCCACCCACAAAGATGTGTTGCCTTGTCATCTATGTGTTGGTCTACCTGACAATGGACAGTAGATGTGGGCAGACTACACATTGCTCAATGTGCTGGCATCCTGCATGTGAATGGGATGGACAGGTACTGTGTACACACTCCCACCAGCATGCATTCACGTGTGGTGTACACATGCTGTCATGCCATGTCCGATTACTTCTTGGCTCTGTTACACATCTCTGAGTATTTTGGATGGGTCAGCATCATGCCACTGTGATTGGTGGATGTGGATGATGATGAGAGGTGTATGAGTGATATTTCAACCCTCTTGTGTACCATCCCTGCAGTTGGAAGTCCTCCAGCCCAAGGCCTTGTGATGAGCCATTGCATCCAAGTTGATGCCTCTGTGTATGTGTAACCGACAGTGCAGCCAATTCCACAAAGGGTGTGACGTCATCTGCCGGATGAGCGACTACGTGGCGGAGACGAATCGGGGGATGCCCCCTCGTATTGTCAGGTTAGCACGGCGCTGCATTTCACCACTAATGGTCTGCATCTTGACAGTCACACAGCCTGTGCCGGATGCACGTTTGTAGGGGCATCAGCAGCAAGCAAGTGTACAGTATTGTGGGATGGTGTCTTTTGCTGTGAGAGGCAGCATGTGTCCACAGCCTACCCATAATCTGGGTAATGTGATGTCTGTTGTGTGATGCAGTGGGTTGTAAGTGTACTCTGTGCTGGGTGCATCTGACATGCATATGCGATTCCTGAGGGTCAAGATGTAATTTGAGCACTCTGCATTGTCAATGCATTCAGAGTCGTAGCCCTCAGGAACAACCTGTAGTAGGCTGGAGTGGCAATTCACATGTATGTTTGAGGCACTGTGCCTACTCTGATTTCGTTCGGACATATGTGTGCGATGCCTCACCTCATATACCTGGTACTTACACATCCGGCACACTGTGCAACAGTAGTTGTGCTCGTGCGAACGACAGGTGGATGGCATGGGCTCATGACCATTGTGGACTGTCATGTTGCAGTCTGTGTGAGTGGTGTCCCATTCTGCTCCATGCAGGTATGTCCTTGGCCTAATTACGTAGTGGTCATCCTTGCCACCATCAGGACAGTGGGTGTGCACACAGCGATTTGTGGCTATGGTCGCAGGGTGACACAGGCCGGGTGTTGTGCTATGTGCACAACACATGTGCCACTTATTTGCGGCTTCATTTACTGTACGCCAGCCATTACGTGTTGATTGTGGTGGCTGAACACAATTGCACAGGTATCGTGCAACATGTGGATTTGAGAATGTTCTGTGCTGCTTCCCTTGCACATGTCTATTTAATTGATGCCAAATGAGTGAGGCCACCTCGCTCTCTCTCATGTAGCATCTCCCGTGGGTGCTGAGGGACAGGGGACGGTCAACAGTGGTGAGGCATCGGATGAAGCAGCTGCACAGGAGCTGAGTGAGACAGATGTGACCAGCGCCTCGGAGGGGCCAGACGTGTGCTGGATGAATCACAGGCCGAGACGCCAATTTCTGCGTCATCTGAGGACAGAGGTGATGCATCCATGTGTGCTAGCACAGGGGACGTGGACTCTGGCTCCTCTTCAGCCACGCGGAGGCCAATGCCCGCCCTCCCATCTACTTCCACTGGTGCAACACGTGTCGGCACAAGGATGAAGGATAGAGTGTCCTTCACACCAGGCACAGCTGCCCCTGCACATGTGACCCCTGCTTCCCTCAGTGCTGGGTCTGTTGAGCTTGTGCGGCATCTCTGCGTGGGGCAGACAGCTCCCCTCAATGACTTCATTGCCCATGACATCACCTTGCCGCAGGTGACATAGTTCATGGAGGGCCTACATGTACGCGTGGGTGGGCTACACCAGACTGTCCAATGGTTGTCCTCCCCAGTCAAGGTGGGCCTTCAACTGGGCCAATCTCAGGCTGACATTCCTGACCCTTTCTCCACCCCCTGGAAAGTGGCACATCTGACAACAGCAGGGCACGAGTCCTAAGAAAGAGAAGTGGGGGGACGCTGACGTCACGACAGGAAGTGACATCACGAAAGGTGGCTTGCACCGTCAGACTCATTGCCTCCCCTCGCCCACCCCTTAGATGCGATTGCATCAGAGAAGCCAGCGCGTGCACCAGCAGCTCCGATCTCGCCCCAGAGAGGCCAAAGAGTGAATGTGTGGCTCCATTTGCTCCAGTTATCGAGCTCGCGGTAAAATAAGTGGGGGACGCCGTCCACCCGCGTGGTACCCCGACTCGAGCCCTGGTGTGCAGGCAAAGTGTCCTATTGGCTTTGCGATATGTGTGAGTTGCATGACACTCGTTGGCGGGGGATGGCTCGGAGGCCCGTCACCCTGAGGCCCATGTCTCACTCCATGGGTCCCTTGTCAATGGCAGCGGATGTAATGACTATGCGCGCCGGGGTGGGTCTACCTTTCGTCTGGGATTGTGTTTGCGGCCTGGCCCGCTAGGGCAGCTACAGCCTCTGTGTGTTGCATGTGGTGTATCCGGACTCCGGAGGCTGTCATGCATTGTCACTGTTGTCCAGGGCTCGAGTCGGGGTACCACGCGGGTGGACGGCGTCCCCCCACTTATTTTCCCGCGAGCTCGATTACTGGAGCAAATGGAGCCACACATTCACTCTTTGGCCTCTCTGGGGCGAGATCGGAGCTGCTGGTGCACGCGCTGGCTTCTCTGTTGCAATCGCATCTAAGGGGTGGGCGAAGGGAGGCAATGAGTCTGATGGTGCAAGCCACCTTTCGTGACGTCACTTCCTGTCGTGACGTCTGCGTCCCCCCACTTCTTATTTAGGACTTGTGCCATGCTGCACACTGAGAATGTGTTGCCTGCGAGATGTGACCAGGAGAAGGGCGCCATGACCTCCCACCCACCAAGCTCCACTGCCATCCCGTGCCCTGGGTAGCCTGTGCAGGTGGACAATGTAGGGGGTACACCTGGAGTACAGGGGATGTAAGTGCCTTGGCAAGGGCCTGGCAGACGCACAGCAGTATCCAGCATGTCCCCAGAGGGAGGGCTAACGTCTACACCTGATGCAGCATTGATCGTGTGCCCGCCTGTTGTGCCCACACGAGTTCACATTCATCCCCAGACAGGTAGGCTTTCCAAATACCCAACACAGTGGAAATCTACCCCTCCGGAATCCTCCCCACACAGTCTGTTTCAACACTGCATGAGTGCACCTACCCGTGCCACCCACCCACCTGGGCCAAGCAGCCCTCCCGCTTCACATGCCACATGTGTGTCTTCCACAGTTGTGCTTCTCTCTCAGGGGCGGACCTCCAACTGTCCCGTAGCACACAGACAGCACCGAGTCGGACTGGCATCCTGTTTGAATGGTAGGCACCCTCACACAACTACCTGTGACACAGTGGTGGCTGTAATGGCTATTGTGACTGCCATGGCAGTGTTGCTGGCCATGGCAGGGTACACTCACACACATTGCATACGCAGCTTTTCGTGTCACTACTCTGCACATCGGACTGGCCACTGTCCCTGGTGTTGATCAATATTGCCGCCTGTCTATGTAATCTGTGACTGGATGCTGTTGTTCCTGTAGTCGGTTGTGTCTGTGTAGTTGCTGATTGCAGTTGTTGCTGTGTGTGCATAGTTAAGTGAGGCACATGCCGTGTATGGTACCTCAACAATTGCAATGTCTGGTCTCACATTCCAATGTGTTTTACACGTGGCAGGGACTTCACTTCTTTCAGACTCTGCTACTTGTGTGTGTGATGAAGAAGTATTTTTGTGACACGGATTGTCTGCATGTATTTGGTGGTATTTCTGGGAAAATGTATACGTGTCATGTTTGCGTGCAAGCAAAGCACAGGGTGTGAGTCTAGCCACAGGATGACAGGTAGCATGTGCAGAGTATGCGGGTATGTGTGAGCTTACTTTCTGTGTGGCCAGCAGTGTAGGTGTATGTTAATCTTGTGATGAACATTGAGCCTGGGCACATGGCTTACTTTCAATGTGTGCATTTGGGAGGTGTAGGTGTGTGTGGTGTGAAGGGTGTGACTTTGGGGTAGTGTTGGTGTGTGTGTGTGCGCTCTGGCAATGTCGACTACACACATGTGTTACCCAGGCCCATGGTGGGTGTTTGTATCCGTGTTCAGGTCTGTGAATGTGATCACATGTGTGTATTGTATGTTGCACAGTGTGCAGTGTGTGGGTGTGTCCTTGCAGTTCAGGATGACTCCTACTTGATATGTTTTGGACATTGTGTGTCTGCAGGGTGTGTGACTGTCAAGATTGTGCCTTGTTTAATTGAGCATGTATGTGAATTTCTGCAGTTCGTACTCACTGTGCAGACCTGCCCACCCACACTGATATCGTGTGTGTGTTTTGTCATGCATTGCTGTAGCATGCTTCTTGCGTGGCTCCTACTTTTGCTTGATGAGTGTGATGTCAGACTGTGAAGGTAATTATACACATATGTAGGACTGGGCTTTGTAGTGACCAGGCCGTCAGTGTTAATGTGATGATCTGTTGGGCCACGTCAGAGTCTGACAAGCCAAGGCCCACGACCTGTAGTATTTCACTAGGTCCACTGTGGCGGCAAATCATATGCATTGACATCCAATGACACTAGACTACATGGTCATCTCACGACTCTCGTGTACTTCACACACTCTCATCCTCTCTCATTCGTACTTGTCTTCGATAAATAATTCTACAGAGTCACATATTTGCTTCAAGGCATGTATTTGGACTTACTTCCTCTGTGATGCAGTATAGTGGACACTACTGGCAGCAAAATGCATGTGGAGGATATACTTAGCATGATTACACATACAAAAGGGGGTACAGGTAGATGTGATTAGTTGTTGACTGTGGAATAAAGGCTTCAGAGTTACAACTGCCTTGCCCTTGCTATGCTAAAGTACATTTGCTCATTACTGAAGAGCTCTAGACTTTGACACAGACAGTATTCATTTTGCCTACCAGACAGCTTGACATCATAGGCACAGTACATCTCAGTTCCATGGTACAGGATTACTACAATAGTGACTCCGACACACCTGCGTCAGAGGTGACATCAGAGCATGAGCCTACATGCATGCAGCAGCGTCTCACAAGTTGTTGCAATGTGGTGGCTACTGAACATGACACAATAACTAGGGCCATGTTGTAGGGGGTTGCATTTGTTGTCCATGCAAAAGTCCTGGCACGGAAGTACAGACAAAGGTGAGGTGACAGTTCTCACGTAATACAGCAGACAGATAAGTGTGCACTGACAGGTGCATGTGTTCAGGTGCGCAGAATACATATTATAGCATAGTTGTTCGTGCAGTATTGGCCATGTGGTTACTGTACACAAGTCCCATACCTCTGCCTCCCCCTGTTCATGCAGAGACACGGGATATGGTGAGGAACAGAGTGCATGTCCCGAAAATGTCAGATGTCATGGCAGTGGAGTTGATGGTAAGGTGTTAGTTGCAGATTGTATGGTATAGTTGTTGTACAGCTAACTGCCCACTCCGTGCGAAAGCCAAGCATAGGTACGGTGTTGAACATCAATGTTCAATTGGGGGTATTGAGTCGGGGACCCATGAATTGACAAGTTGTCATGTATGCGATACCTTCCAGCAGGGCATCCATCCCATTGATGGTAAACATGGATGACATCCAATGAAGCGGATGGTGGGTGGCAACGTGTTCGTCGTAAGTTGTCCCTTGTAGAAGCCTGATGGGACATGTTGGATGACATTCGATGAAACTGTGATCCAGAAGACGTTGTGTGGAGGCACACTGGTCCCATTGCAGTGTGTCCCCGATTGCAGCCACATACGCCATGCCCCCATACACTGAACAGATCCTGTCGTGGGCGTCCAGGGGTGCAAACAAGTGTACCAAGTCCGCCTTTGGACATGCCGGGTTGGAGAGACATAAATCCACAGGACAGTGGAACGGACACCTCCGACAGTAGAAGACGGGGATGACGCAGCTGAACATTGCAATGCGGTAAGTTACTCGGTAACTTACATTCAGCATAGCCAGATTTGAACAGCCCACTATGTGTAGCAAGCTGTCACTGTACAGCTTGATCTGTCCGGCGTAGTTGAGAAGCACTGGTGCAACAGCCATTTTGCTACAGGGTGATGTGATGGCGTGCTCCGGCTGCCTGAGCAGTCAGCAGAGTGCAACCTCCGACGATGCTGGGAATTCAGGAATGGATGTACGGCGGCAGGACTTGGGGTATAGCTTGGGCGGAGGACACAGGCCCTCATCCCACATGCTTCAATGAATGGTCAAGGCCAGTGGTGTCTGACTCTTTCCAGATTACTTGCATTTGGCCCACATGGAGGAGTGGTATAATTGTATTTTGTAGTATTATCTTTCTTTCATGTTAGGCGCTATCTGCCAGTGGAAGTTTTACTCTGCATGGCTATGTTTGGCTTCTTGTTGGTACAATGGCTCCATTCTCCTGCATAATTTGTTGCAATGTGATTTCAGAGTAGGAATGGAAGGCCATTCAGTGCTATCTGCTCTCCCGTGTGTGGGCGGGACACTCCGTTGCCGCTGTACATTGAGGCTTCTGTGTGGGTGTAGTGATTGGGAACACCTGTTCTCAGGCAGCAGGGTTTTTCTATTTTGTACATTGCATGGCTTGATATTGCGAGCAGGATGGTATAGGTATTTTTGGATGAGACTGGCGTGCCTTTTGCGGACAATGTCCATATTCTGCGCTGTTATGTAGCAGCCGCCGTGTGCTTCTCCATGTTTTGCACACAAGGGTGTGTCCTATTTTGCCATCACATTACTCCCCTGTTCGGGACACTTGTGTGACATCCAGTTGACAACTGTGAGTTGTCGGTTGGGGACATGACTGATGCAGGAAGGCCACGTGACATGTGCCTTCAGGGTGGGGCTGGTGTGTGGGGTGTGTAGTTGTGACCCTGTGGTGTTTGTGTGCAGCCCATGCGTGGCGCTGTCGTTGGCCTCTGCGTTGTGCGCATGTGTACCTGCGTCATCGCCGCTGCGCTGCGGTGCCGTGACGGGGACGTCACTTCCTGGTCCCGGGTAGTGGGTGCCCAGGATGTTGCGAGTTATTTTTTTTTTACAGGTGGGACATGTGTGGGTACAGTGGTGGATGTGTCCTGTACACACAGGGGTGTCTGGGGGGCCATGTGCAGTTTTTCCGCCCTTGCATTGTGTGCAGTGTTTGCGTGCCCTTGTTGTGTGTCTGCCTACCTGCGTCGTCGTGGCGCGTTCACTCCTAGGTGGTGCATCATGTACAGCATGGGGATGGCCTGGAGTGCAGGATTCATTTCGGGGTGGGCCGCCTTTTTGGTCTCCGTACTCAACAGTCGGGTTTCCGCCTTGGTATCTCGTGCGGTGTCTCTTTGCCGGTGAGGCTGTTTGGTTGTGGCATCGTAATTTGTACGCCGGGCGGTACGTCATTTCGTCGGACGGTGTGTCTCCATTGGCTCGCGCCGCTACGTGAACGGGCGCACTTTGATGGCGGGCGGCGTCGCAGGCTTACGGGCGGTGTTTGGCTGACTTTTCACATCCTAATTTTGCGGGCGTGTGGGCCGTTGCTGGCGGACGGTAACTAGCGGTTTTTGCCTCCGACAGCACGGCGGTGGTGCTTCCGCCCGACATCGTAATGGACCCCTAAGTGTTTTAAAAAATGTAAAGCTCCAGGAAAATTGAAAAAAACGAAATCAAATTAAAAAGCAATGGTTTATGATGAACCAAAAATGATTTCCTTAAAAAACCATAAACTCCCAATGCCTATGTTCGTGGACCATAACCTGCAAAGTAAATAAAACACACACCCGCAAAACACATTACACTCCCAAACATACATATACATACAGTTAATCATTAAAATTTAATAAACATAACTCCATTTAACATACATACCAATACATTACTAAAATTGTGTACTAAAATGCAAAATGACAAACTAGTGAAAAACACTAACAATAATACATCTAAATACACAAAAAAACAACAATCAACACTGTAACTACATTCTAGACCTCCCCCCACCGAGAGAAACAGTCATCGTAATCCCTACGGCTGGGCCTGAGAAGGCACCACCCCTATTGTAGGGATTATGGTCCCACCCCAGTTGAAAAAGCAGCGGACGGTCCCTTCGACCGATGCTTCTGACCGCTGGGTCATAATCCGGCAGTTGGACCGCTTCTATGGATGTCTGTGGCTCAACCACCGATGGCCTGTCGGTGGCAGGCCACCAACATCAGGATGAGACCCTATGTGCATAAAACAAATTAAAAATGTTCAAAAAATGGAAAACAAAAGATGAAAAACGTACAACATACAATACTATGTAAATATAATTTACATGCTTTTTTATTAATAAAAATATAAAAATAAATGTTTTATTTACTCTCCTATATAAAAAATAATTGTTTTTCAGATAAAAATATGTATCGTTCAAAATGTCATAATATACAAAAAATAAACTTTGAAAACAGAAATAAAATGAAAAATTTGTGACTTGTCTTTATTATACAAAACAATGTATTTAACTACAAACATGCAACTGTTTTTGTATTGCTAATGAACAACAATACCAATGAAAATATTTCTGCTACATACAAAAAAAGTCAAAATATAAACATAAAATTAAATAATCCAACAGAAATCATTTGTAAAAATTGTTAAGCACTAATTAAATATTATAGGGGTTATATATACTATTCCCACTCCAATCTTCACCAATTTGTCGAAGGTGTACACTAAAGGGATGACATTTGCTTTTCCTGTTCCAATCTAAACCGATTTACAGAATGTGTGGACACTAAAGGGGTGACATTTACTATTCCCACTCCAATCATATTGGAGGGAGGTGTTGGACACTAAGGGACTGATTAGGATGACGGTGAAACCGCCACCGACAGCCTGTAGGTGGCGGTCTCACCGCCATCTGAACCATTTTTACCGCCCGCCACATTAGGATGGCGGGCGTAGGGGTGGCGGTCAGAAAGACCAACCACCACACATCCAACGGGCTCCTTGAGCCCACCGGTGCGGTGGAGGGGGTTGTAGTCCCTACCATGGTGGCAGTGCCTGCCAGGCACCGCCGTAGGGATTACAATGTCCCTTTCTGCTGGCCTTCTCATGGCGGTTAACCCGCCATGAAAAGGCTGGCGGAAAGGGACTTTGGGAGCACATATCAGACCCCTCTTTCTGCCTGGACCTCCGATGTGGGCACTGGGGGGCACCTATGGTGCCCCCCTACTTGTCCCTGCACCATGTGGCAGGCACTGCATGGTGCCTGCCACGTAGTGCAGGGATATGCAAAGTGACCCCTTTTTGTATTGCGGTGTGTGCTGCAGCCAGCAGCACCCGCCACAATACAGAAGATAGGCATTGCGACAGCAGTGGTGGCAGTCGCATCATAATGCCTCTTATGGGACTGCCGACAGCCTGTCGGGCGGTCCCGATTTCTGATAGGGTGGTGGGCGGACTTAAGTATGCCCGCCATCGTAATCAGCCCCTTGAACTGTGACATTCACTATCCCCACTCCAATCTAAACCAATTTGGGAAGGTGTTGAACACTAAAGGGGTGAAGTTTGCTATTCCCACTCCAATCTAAACTTTCTCATTCAAAATTTTTACTTCAGCATTATCCAATAGGCCATAAAAGCACAGTTATCTTAAGATGCAATACTATACAACATAAAAGCAATTTGAAAAAAATTAGAGTATACATTTAAAGCACAAAATATTTAGCAATCAAAACGAAGTCAGAATTAATAAGACAGTCTTTTCCTAGAACGTATTGCTTTACAGATATAAGAAGGAACATTAGAAAGTATGGAACGGGACTCAAAATTGCACAACAAATGCGTAGCAACTTTGTGGTCCCTGATATCATGTTCAATAAAAATGGGTTTTAAAAAGTGCTTTCTCAAGTCCAGATAAAATTGACAAAAAAGCATAAAGTCAGAGTGCTCTGTTTTGAAGTGCCTGCACACGGGCACGGAATGGACCTTATATCCCACTGATTAATAGGGGAAAGAAAACCAGGTTGTGTACGATGTTCAACCGCAATCTAGTCAAGACAAAACGGTGTTGCATATTTGTCACCCAGGCCAAATAAGAGTGAAAGTCCACATAAGATATATGTGCATCTACAGTTTGTTTCACCTCATCGGTGGAAGCTCATTTTCTTGCCCTAGCGTCAAACAAAACGACCTTCATCACCGATTTCTCAAGCATTAGGATCCTCGCTGGGTCCTATAGTCCAGAAAAACCAAACACCGACCTCAGATTGTCATTAATAAATGACAACCACAGGATATTGAGAGCATAATCTAGCATTAGCCAATCCTGCATTATTGCATTTGTAAATGCAGTTTTGGGTTTGGCCCATATTGAAGACCACAAAGAAATGGGTTTAAATGTCAAAATATCTTCTAGATGGCTCAGTCTTACTTCCCTGTGAGTAATGGTGGACAATGCCCATGAGGCATACACAGCAGATGCCTTAAGAAGGCGTTTTCCTCAATCTGTAAAGGTTTGCTAGGCGTGTGGCCCCATATGCCCCCGCCATAAGTACCAGCGGACAACCCATGAGCCATTTCCCAAAAAAAGTATGCCTAAGTAGAAAAAGGATTTAACCTTAGCTATTGGTATGACCTCTAGATAGAACGATCTTAAATTCCTTGGGGTTTTCCCACAAATAATTGTAAATGTCTTGGTTTTATTCATCTTTAGTTTCATAGAGTCCAGAAACCCTGAAAAGGAATCCATTAGACTGTGCAACCTGACAGCGGTCCTTGACACTACAACCGCAGCATCTGCATGGAGAAGCAGAGGTATTGAACAACCAGCGACCATTGGTGTGTCAGCCTGAAGGGACCGTAGACAATCATCGACCCCATTTATAAAGAAAGAGAATAATAAAGGATTCAACGCGCACACCTGTCATATACCACGTCTAATTTTAAAGGTAGGAGAAAGTCCAATCTAAAACAATTTGGGCAGGGTGAAATTTACTATTCCACTCCAATCTATACTAATTTGGGAAAGGTGTTGGACACTAAAGAGGGGACATTTATTACTCCCACTCCAATCTTTACCAATTTGAGGAAGGTGTTGGACACTAAAGGGGTGAAATTTGCAGTTCCCACCCCAATCTAAATCAATTTGGGGAAGGTGTTAGACACTAAAAGGAGTGAAATTTACAATTATCACTCCAATATAAACCAATTTGGGGAAGTCATTGGAGACTAAAGTGGTGACATTTCCGATTCCTACTTCAACCTATACCAATTTGAAGAAGATGCTGGACACTAAAGGGGTCAAATTTACTATTCCAACTCCAATCCAACCATATTGGAGAAAGGTGTTGGACACTAAAAAGGCAACATTTAATAATCACACTCTAATCTAAGAATGTTTGAAAAAGGTGTTGGATGCTAAAGAAGTGAAATTTACAATACCCACCTCAATATAATTGTTTTTACACAAAGTAATACAAATTAAGCAATTTAAAACAGCAAACAATACTCCATAATCAATCATGCACATTTAAAAAATATATTATTAAATATCATTTTCTCTGAAATCAAACTAACCAAAGTTACAAATCAACATATCCCAACTAAATTATTAAAATTGTTTTTAAAAAAATCTGCTTTTATTAATATTAATAATTAAAATATTTATTGAATTCTTTTTCAAATTTTCAAAAATCATAAACCATAAAATAATAACTAAACTATGATTTCAAAATTAACAATCATCAAATCAAAAATAATTGTAAAAATGCTATAGTTCTGTAAATTTTAAATATATTTTTTAAATGAAATTACAATTTCAAAAACAATTACACATTTCTACAATTTAAAAAATAATAATAATACAAGTTTAAAGTTTAGATTAAACATTCTAGATATTATTTTTCTGAAAAGTCTTATAATATATTTTTTTAGCATATGTTCTAAAACATTAATTAATATCTTAATTAAAAAAATTGCAAAATGTTAAAAGAAAAAAATCTAATTTATACAGTTTCAGTTTCAAATTATTAAAAATATTTTCATTGAAAAATATACGTATCTTGAAAGTCCCTTACGCTGTGCCCTAAAAAACCAATATTCCACTGCTAAAACATGTATTAAACAATAATTTATTTTTTTGAATGTAACTAAATATCCAAATAAAAAAAAAATCCTAACAAAAAATGTCCCTTTTTGATAAGCGCTAGTATTAAAAAAATAAACAGATACAAAAAAAGAAAATACAATAAATTACATAATAATTGACACAATCAATATTACATATGATTTTTCTACATCAATATGTTTTACAACAATATTAAAATCAACACTAAAAATGATATTTTAACCTTTGAAATTCCTGTTGATGATATTTTTGATGTCCCGATATTCTTGAAATTATATTTTTATATCACAATATTTTTTTCCTGATATAATTAACGTCAGAGATCACAAACACTCCCCAATCAAAACAGAAATAGAAGTGAGGCATGTACTTCAAGATGTAACAGAGGCAAGCACTTGTTGCAAAAAGCCCACTGCTAAAATTTTAAAAGGCATACTCCATAAAGTAATTGAGACTATTACAGGTCAACTACCAGCAATTTCTACTTTAAACTGTTAGTACCACATGCTAAAATGCCACAGGCCAAACCCCTGCTGATCTTGGATGATACCAAAACACACAGATTCAAGAACAACTAACCACCAAACATAATAATGAATCCTTCCTCCTGCATAACAATCAAAATATTGACAGAAAAATAATCATATTTGCATCTGAAAACAACTTACTAAGATTAAGGCAATGTGAATCATTGATGATGGGCCAAACCTTTAAAATGTGCCCTCCGCCATTCAGGTGGAAGATGTAGCTCTTCTACATGGGGAAGATCACCACACTAACGTACCACTCATTTATACACTGCTGCCTAAGAAGTGCAACTTACTATGAACTTTTTAATGCACACCAAAGTAAAAACTAATAGCTACACTCCACACAAACCTGTATTACACTTTGTAAAGACAATGATACAAACAGCGCTTAGGGCCTTATTATGAGTTAGGCGGTCTTCTTGTCGGCCCACCACTGCTGCGCTGACAGCCCGCCCACTGCATTACAATTGTAATCCATGGTGGGTGGGCAGTGCTGCATCGGTCTTGCGGCAGTGGCTGTATAAGGCTCATAGGTGAGTCTTAACAGCAGATGCTGCAGTGGCAGTGCATACAGCATGTTCCAGCACGGTGTGGCATGCATGCCACACTGTGCAGGCACAGAGGTGTAATTCCAGGGAGGCACAAAATGTGCCCCCTGCATGCACCCACAGGCCCTAGATCGGCAGGGGCCCTGTTAGGGCCCCCTTAGTTGCCTCTACCTCACCCTTTTCGTGAAAGGCTCACCGCCTTGAAGGGGGTGGTGGACAGGCAACTCGTATTATGCATGGCGGTGCAGCAGTGGCACCGTCAGCATATTGCTAACCCCTTCCGCTACGTGACCACCGCAGGATCCTGGATCCCCGGTGGACGCAGCAGTCCTGTGGCGGTCTGACTACTGCGGGCGGATCTGAAGTGGTGGTGGTGGTTGGACCACCATCGTGAGTACGGGGGTCCTGTGGACCACCATATTTGTAATAAGGCCCTTAGTCTATATCTACACACAGCCCATAAAAGGCTGCTATTACCACTTCAATCAAACCATTGGGAAACATCTGCAAAATCTGCAGGTGGAATGTGGAACAAGCAGACATTTTGCTCTTGAAATTAGAAAGTTAATAGCCCTACCATATGTGTCTGCAACATATTTAACTAACCACTACCACATGCTATTAGAATCACCATTTTACCAAACAATGCACTACTTGGAACACACTTGGGCCCACATTTACTAAGGGCATCCATTCTGCTTGCGTCATGCAAGGTGATGGAAGGTAAACAAAAGCCCTGAAGTGAGATTTAATACGCCACTTTGAATAACTGCATGGCATAGTAAATCTGGAGTAACGCAAGGCAGCTCAAGTTGCTGACTTGCATTATTGTGCTCTGGGAAGGCGTTCAAAGTGTGGAGCGTGGGTGTTCCCGTGCATCCACTCATAGTTTTTGGTTCATTCACAGATTTACTAACAATACTACCCCAGGAATGCGTCAAAATTATACATCTTCCCAGTTGAGGCATTAACAAGGAGAAATATGTTTATTTCTCCTCTATTATCCTGAATTCTGCAGCACACCATGGAAGAGGGAAAAGCCTCAGAGGATTGTTTGTGTGCAGGAAAGTGTCCCTTCCTGCACAAAAACAATTCTGCCTGCAGCGCAGGAACCCTTGCACCATGGCACAAGGGTGTCTGCATTAGAGCTTGGCAGCCACTAGTGTGCCAGCGCAGACAGCGAGCAGCGATGTGCCATATCTTAGTAGGTATTGTGCACTCCGGCCCTCTCTATTTGATACAGCGCAGCAAGTTGCCTTGCTGTGTTGCACTGTGTCAAATGTTCGTAAATCTGCCTCTTGGTTTGCCAGACTGCACCAATCTGAACACAGACACCAACCCAAATTCTAAATACCATGGTGGAATGTCTATGACAGCACAATGCCACGACAAGCCAAAACCAACAACGCAGTGGAAAGATAGCACAATGTCTTTCATGCTGCACAAGAAAGAATCCTACCAACACTATTCCAATTCATTGAAGCCCTCGAAAAAGAACAAAACTACAAAAACAAAGGATAGAACAGTCATGTACCTATAAAAGCTAAACACACCAGGAAAATGTACAAAATGCTACAATTTGTAAATAACAAAGGAGTAGGCTACCTAGAAATAACAGTTAGATCACTATTATAAATCACCTCCCAATAAACTCCCAACTAAAATACAACAAAACCAACACCAGTATAACAAAAACAACTTTAAATACATTTTTGCATAATTATTGTTATAAATCAATCTATAGTAAAAATGTATTATTAAATTGGAAATAGGACTAATAAATACACATCTTTAGTTTTGATATTTAATATAAAATAATCTTAGGAAAACCAAAAAAATCAACATAAAAATATTCAAAGTAACTCACAAATTAAAACACATAAAATACAACAATTTAACTGCAATAAAAGCAAAATACATATCGAAATCAAAATATAACATTTCCCACCCAAAACAAATATAATGCAATTTCAGATGCATAGTTGGTGTTCTTGATCCACCTTCACTTCTTAAAAATTAAATCCACCAAAAAAATATGAAAATACAAACTAAGGGGCACATTACGATGACAAAGTCCGCCCGCCACCGTAGCGGTGAATGGGACCGTCCGCCATAGGAGCGGCGGTCCCGCCGCGAGTATTAGGATGCCACCGCCACTGTGGCAGTGGCATCCCCTATTCCCAACATTGTGGCGGGCGGTGTTCACAGCACCGCCCGCCACAATGCTGGGAATTCACATTGTGCATTGGCATGCACAAGGTGACAGGCACCGCGCGGTGCCTGCCACCTTGTCCATGCCAGTGCAGAGGGGTTACCATAGGTACCCCCATGTACACCCCCTAACACTCTAGGGGCCCGCAACGGGCCCCCAACAGCTTGAAGACCGTATGCATTTCCATGGTGGCATTGCCGCCATGGAAAGGCTGCTCTCCGCAACCATCCTAATATGGATGGCGGTGTCTTGCAGACACCACCACCATATTAGTGCCCTTTTCCGCCCGGTCACCTGTGTGACCGGCGGAAAACCGGCGGACGGTCTTTCCGTCCGCCGGGCTCCCCCCCGCCATCGTAATGTGGCGGGGAGGAAATGGCATGCGGGCGGAGGGGAATGGCGGGCGGATCGCCACCGCCATCCGGGCGGTGGCGATCCGCCCGTCATCGTAATGACCCCCTTAGAACCCCCCAAATAAATGCAAAATGGAATCTCGAAATTAATTCCAGCAAGGTAATCCATGGGGATTGGAACCAATTAAAAAAGAAACATTCAAAGTAAGGAAAACTCCAGGATATCTGAAAAATCTAAGGGTATAAAAAATAATGTTAGTTTAAATCAGAACAAATTAAGTTCCTGTTTTAAAAAAAAACACATGTTAAAAATAGTAGCAAACCTTTAACTCTGAATTCCAAACCAGTTAAAAAACACAGCATACCCACCCTCACAATACATATATCCCAAATACAATACAGCTAAACCATTTCAAATCTACAAACATAGTAGAAAACATGATGATATCGACAATAAGATACTGCTACTAAGAAAGTATACTTACTCCTACCGCACCACAGTACATAACAATGACACACATATCTTACCAAATAAAACATACTACATAACACACACAAACTATGCCTACCCACTAAAGAAGTCAGATTTACTATTTCCAGTCCAATTAAACGATTTAGGAGAAAGTGTTGAACACTGAAAGGGTCAAATATACTATTTCTTTTTCAATCATTCCCACTCCTCTCTAAACCATTTTGGGGAAGTTGTTGGACACTAAAGTGGTCAGAGTTTTAATTCCCACTCCCGTCTAAACCATTTTAGGGAAGGTCTTGGGCAATAAAGAGGTCAGATTTACTATTCCCACTCCAATCTAAACTATTTTGGGGAAGCTATTGGATGCTAAAGGGGTCAGATACTGCTCACACTCCAATCTAAACAATTTTGAGGAAGATGCTGGAATATAAAGGGATCACATTTACTATTCCCACTCTAATCTAATTCATTTTGGGGACGGTGTTGGGCACTAAAATAATCAAATTTAGTTTTCCAAGTCCAATCTAAACCATTTTGAGGTGGGTGTTGGACACTAAAAGAATCAAGTTCAGTATTCCCGCTGAAATCTAAAATACTTTTCGGAAGGTATTAGACACTAAGGGCCTCATTACGATGTAGGTCGGAAAGCATTCTGGCCGACTCCTTGTCGGAATGGTTTCTGACCGACTCGGGTTTGGGGAGTCCAACCGACTGATTACGATGTTTCCGAACACCGTTCGGTCGGACTCCCATTGACTTCAATGGGAGCCTGTATTCCGACCGACAACACAGGCTCCCATTGAAGAAAGGGGTGGTTGCAAAAAACCTTGCGCCCTGTGGTGGGCACCCAATGGTGCCTGCCACACTGTACATGGTTGTACAGAGGGGATCCATGGGTACCCCCATGGGCCCCAACTGGAGGCCTCAGGTTGAAGGGGGGCCTGCTACGGGCCCCCAAAATCAGTTTCCGACAGCCGTTCCATGTCGGGCAAACCAATTCGGAAAGGCTGTCCGAATCCGACATCATAATACGTTGGTCGGAAAAGAGGTTCATGGAGCTGTACGATTCGGCTCCAACCGACTCAGAGTCTCCGAATGCTGGTCAGCACCGAGTTGGACAGACCGAACGATTACCTTCCATCGTAATTGGTCAGTCGGAAATGTTGTCAAGTGGGTCGGAAACATGGGCTCCGACTCGGGTTATGAAAATCCGAATGTTGTTCGGAGCCTTTCTGACGGACATCGTAATGAGGCCCTAAAGGGGTGAGACTTATCATTCCTACTCCAATCTAAACAATTTTGTGGAAGGACACTAAAGGTATCATATTTAATATCACATAACACAATACATCATATTTACAAAATCATTAAAAAAAAAAAATCGTTAAAAGTTAATTACAATAAATATTTTTAATTTAGGTAAAGCCTCAATAAAATAAAACATACCAAAATATATTCACAAAATTTGGAAAGTAAAAACAAATTACATAATAAATTATTTAAAAAATGTAATTAAATTTAGTAATAATATAAATATTATAAAAAGAATGAAGTAATAACTTAAAATTGAGTCAAATTTTGGAAATAAAGAACAAATATATGTTTTAAAGAAGATAAATAGATAAAAAAATAATAACATCTAATTAGAAATTAAGACAATATATACATACAATAACTACACATATACACAAAATGAAAATATATTTCAAATATCATAAAACATTAATTTATTTATATCCATTTATTTTGTAATTTATTGAAAATTATTTTTAAAGATTTAACAATAATCAGGCACAACACATCCTCAATTTCAAAACTGAAAATTTCTAAACACAAATTAACAAATACAATCTTTACAATTACAATCCAACACATTAAATAAAATATGAACATAAAAATAAATACTTCAAAACTCTACCCCCTATTTCGCTTATAAACATCTTTTTAATAAAAACCTTATTAATGATGGAAGCTCTCATAAACAGAAGCAAACAAGATGATTAATCAAGCCACTTGTCATGGGTAATGGTTGCAAATCCTTTTGTACAAATACTCTGCATCAGCTAGCCAAGCTTGGCATGGCTCCTCACCACTAGATTTACATGAAATATGGGATAAAGGTTGTGGTCTGGAAATGAGAGAGTAGCATTATTTGGATGTCTATAAATACAAAAAGACCTCAGCATCAATGAGGTAGCAAGATTTTGCAGGCAACCACCAGAGTAAAAAAAATTCACTATGGCACTTTCTGATCCAAGATGCCACAGCAAAGGCTCTCAGGGCAGCTGTGGAAGCCCCAGAACTGAACCTGCATATCAATTTCTCAAGTAGTTGAAATGACTCATCGGTTAGGAATCAAATGTAAAACTACAATCACAGTTCATACAAGCATTCACTGCCATACCCCCAAACACATAATATTGTTTACCCACAGTGACACCATGATGTATTACCATATGCTTGCTTTTACATTCAACATGAAAGCCTAAACATGAGAGAAGGAAACAATATATGGGATAAAGTACCTTCTGACGTACACTAAGAATATTGCTAGTCACGGAAGAGTTCAATGAACATATATAAGAACAAAGCTGAAGGCCGAGTTCCTTTATAAGGTTATTCACCTTGTATGTCAGGGGTTAGTTTATTACTTATAATATATGGTCACACCATCAACTCTCTCACAAACCAATTCAATCAGTGATGCCAAGCTCTTTGGTACATAGCCCTTTCATATGAAAGAGAGTGTATGTTTGCAAACATGAAGAATAAAAATAGAGTCCCTAGTGCATTATTAAACACAACAAAAAAGCTTTTAGGTATTTGTTGCAAATAGTTATTAGAATCAGTTTAATACAATTGAATTTGTTTTAAAAAGTTCCTATATTTATCTAAGGAGTGCAAAAAATACATATGTTGCCATAAATATCTCCTTTCTGGCTCTTCACCACTAGATTTACATGAAATATGGGATAAAGGTTGTGGTCTGGAAATGAGAGAGTAGCATTATTTGGATGTCTATAAATACAAAAAGACCTCAGCATCAATGAGGTAGCAAGATTGTGCAGGCAACTACCAGAGTAAATAAAATTCACTATGGCACTTTCTGATCCAAGATGCCACAGCAAAGGCTCTCAGGGCAGCTGTGGAAGCCCCAGAACTGAACCTGCATATTCATTTCTCAAGTAGTTGAAATGACTCATCGGTTAGGAATCAAATGTAAAACTACAATCACAGTTCATACAAGCATTCACCGCCATACCCCTAAACACATAATATTGTTTACCCACAGTGACACCATGATGTATTACCAGATGCTTGCTTTTACATTCAACATGAAAGCCTAAACATGAGAGAAGGAAACAATATATGGGATAAAGTACCCTCTGACATACATTAAGAATATTGCTAGTCACAGAAGAGTTCCATGAACATATATAAGAACAAAGCTGAAGGCCGAGTTCCTATATAAGGTTATTCACCTTGTATGGCAGGGGATAGTTTATTACTTATAATATATGGCCACACCATAAACTCTCTCACAAACCAATTCAATCAGTGATGCCAAGCTCTTTGGTTCATAGCCCTTTCATATGAAAGAGAGTGCATGTTTGCAAACATGAAGAATAAAAATAGAGTCTCTAGTGCATTATTAAACACACCAAAAAAGCTTTTAGGTATTTGTTGCAAATAGTTATTAGAATCAGTTTAATACAAGTGAATTTAAAAAAATAAGTTCCTATAGTCATCTAAGGAGTGCAAAAAATACACATGTTGCCATAAATAACTCCTTTCTGCTTATTAATGTACAGCTATATACAGACGATAAGTACGAAAAGCAAGGTTTTTGTTTTTCTTTCTTTAAACAGCTGCATCAAATATGCTCTGTGACCTAACCTGCCTTTCCCCTCAGTTGCTTGTAGCAAGCATTGTGATGTCAGAATTCAACTGTAATATATTTTATTACAGTTGAGTGGCTATGTCAATACAATCATCAATTATAAAGAAAGTAGAGACAGGTTTGTTTTTTATACAGGGATTACATAATTCCATGTTTTATAGGGAGGATTACAAAATACTAAATGACATACCCCTCAACATACGAGCAGATATGCATCATGTTTCACACATTGGAAGATATTGCCTACGAAGCTAGCACGTGTTACCCTCATTTTCCAAGGAAAGGGAAGCATAGCTTATTCCACTGTCATTGTGGTTTTCAATAGCAAAACATTTATTTACATACTGCAGAGAATTCAAACTCAAGCTGAAGATATTATTGTGCAAGCGCTGCATGTGTTCTACATTTGTGGAATGTACTTTGGCATGCACATGAAGTGTTAGAGGCAGGGCTAAAAAAAATGATCCATCTTTAATGCATACAACATTTATTGTTGACAAATAAATTAAGGAACGTTTGTAATGGTAATCATCCAGTGTGCTAAAAGTGCTGATAAAAATATCCTTTACAACTTTTAAGGCATGTCAGCAAGAGTTGTGAAAAGACAGATCATTTTAATAGGTCAACATGCATAGATGGATTTGAGAGACATGGCATGCTTCATACTCCAGACCACAGAAGCATGCACACTTCCCATTCCTCAGTTTGACACAGTGCCTGACAACCAGTGCCAGGAAATCAAGACACTCTCTTGTGAAAACCAAAAACAGAAAAGAAAGAGTCACAGAGTAGGCACAGACTAAACAGCACAGGCAATGTCAATGATATAACCGCTAACACAGTAAATTATGTCTTAACCTTATCATACTATCTGTCCCCATAGGAGAGTAATGGAGGTGGATCCTCATGTATATCCTCCCATATATAGATAAACACTACAAAACTACTTGAGGATGATGAAGTGAAACTATCCTATTGCGGTTTTGACCTGTTAAAGGAGAGGGCCATCAAAAGGTTTTTGAGAGGTCACATCACCTTTAACACATAAAGACATGCTTCATCATTTGACGACCTCACACACTGGGGTAGGAGCAATGCCACCCTTTTAGGCTCAACCTAGGGAAACTATTTTTAACCCTGGGAGTTCCTATAAATCTATTTTCAGGACAATTTCAAGGGTCCTGTTTTTTTGGCAAGAAGAAATATATAAAATATACCTAGAGGTATACTCAAAGATTTTCTTTATTGGAGAGTACCTCTGGTATGATTAAAAAAAAATAAAAGTTAGTCATAAGGTGAAATACAATGAATCACTAGATCTGAAAAAATCCTATAATTCCCAACATGTTTCGACCCCCTTTGTCAGCCTATCAAGGTCACGGGTCTTCTTCAGGGTAGGAATTACAACCTATGGTGTCCAGTCAAACCATAGAGATAAGGTAAACAATAAAACCCTACCAGTCCGTCAATCGGATAGGAGAACCTAAAGAAAAAGATACATAAGGGACAAAGGTAAGTATGTGTGACCCACTCCTTTTCCTCTAACCCATATCGGTATTAGAAGTATATGTTTTCTCAAAACATCCTAGTGCACCGTGTTATCCTAAACAAAGGGTAAGAAATAAATTAAACAGCAATATCACTTAAACAGCAATATTAACACTCATCACAGGGTAGGCTGTCAACATCTGACTATTCACAGTGCCATTAGCGATAGGAACTGGAATAACCATATCGTCCCATCACCAACAGTAGCATTCTTTCTTTAAAAATAACATAAGGAAAATCGAACCAATGACACATATAGTGCTGATGTGCATGCATATGTGGATTGTCACTTACCCTAGTCATACTAAACTACAGGCTTCGTGGCAATGTGTGGAGGATGTCTCCTTCATAGTCACACACTGATAATACAAAATTGTTTGCAAACAAAGAGAAACAAAACTCAGATATCACCAATGACGATGTAGCATTCTTTTTGAATAGTGTGTCGGAAGCAAAACTGCTCAGAAAGCTTCAACACATCAATCATAAAATATGTGGTATCCCTTATACATCATTAGTGCTTGCGTGATCCTATTATGCATCATGGTTGTAATAACTTATGAACTTACACTCACTCATGAGTATGTGCCATACATACTCACATGCTTATAAGTATCATACATGTATCTTGCCAGGATGTTATCAGGATATATGTTTCATGGTTATAATGGAACAAGCACTAGCACTCACCCATGATTTAGTGCCATACATGCTCACATGCCTATAAGGAGTATGTATTTTTATGTAATACGAAGCGCAGGCTGAAATTGCAGTACGACTCGTGTGTCACACCCGTAAACAGATACTTCATCTGAGGCAAAAGGAGGGTTGACAGATTTCATTGACTTAATAATGCGCCGTAATGTAATGCAAGTTTTTACCCTGTTGCATGCCAGTAATCGTGTTACACAAAGAAAGAAAGACACTGGGGAATGCTAGTTAGAGCCCCCAGGAGGGGCTAATGACGGTGTGGACCCACCAGTATCCAGGTGCCGCCAGCCATAATGAGTATGTGCCAATGCGAGTAGCTCAGTAACTGAAAGACACCTAAGTGGGTACACACCTGTAAATTGATACTTTATCTGAGGCGGGGGCTAGAATTGACAGTTTTTTTAAAAGAAACGTAATAGTGTGCCATAATGTAATGCAAGTGTTAACACCATTGCATGCCAGCAATCAATCAATCAATCAATCAATCAATCAACCAAGGTTCTTATAAAGTGCAACTAATCACCCGCTTGGCTTTCAAGGAGCTAGGGGGGTTCTGCAGCTTTAGTCGAAGAGCCAGGTCTTGAGGTCCTTCCTGAATTGAGCCAGTGATGTTGATTGCCTGAGATGTAGAGGTAGAGAGTTCCAGGTCTTCACAATGAGGTAGGAGAAGTATGTTCCTCCAGCCAAGGTTTTCGGATCCTTGAGATACTGAGTCAAGAGTCAAAATATCTTTATTCGGTTTCATATTGATAAAACTATAAAAGAGCAATATATAAAATACAGAATAAAAAGTTGTGTAATACAGTATGTACAATTACAGGAGCAGATCAGGTATAGCAGCTTAACAATTGATTTTATGTCTACATATTACTACTAGTATCCCAAGTGCCTAGGACAAATAAACACACCTACTAAAAAAGAATACATAAAAACCCCTTTAGGTGAATAAGGCTGTTGGCCAGAGAAATGTGTGAAGCCAAGGATAGTGAAAAAGACGCAGTGGGTTAATCACAACTCGCCCTAAGCCTAATGGCAGATTTAAAAAACTTAACACATAAAAGACGGTATTACCCGTCAACATCTGAAGGAATATAAAAGCGGCCCGAACTTGTCTAAAATTGGCCTGTTTCAGGATGGGGATTAAAAAGGATTTCCTGGATGTGTTGTAAAATGGGCAGAACATTGTAAAATGAACCATATCTTGGGGAGATGAACCATTGCAGCCGCCGGACGAAAGGGGTTGCCCTCTATTTGTTCCCCTGGGATAAGCGAGAAGTAAATAAAAGAGATCCAGCCGAAACCTAGTTAAAAGGAATCGATCATAGGAGTTCGCAAAACCCAGTAAGTACGGCTCTGCCATCACTGTTGTCCTCAACATGACAAAACGGCGTACGCTAGGCTTCACAAGCTCCCTCTCCTCCCTTAACATGGTCTTGCGTGCGGTAAACGCCGTCTTCAGGAGGGCTAGATCTTCCTTTTGCGTTCCTTTGGGGATGGAAAAAAGATCTCCTGTTCCTAGGCTCATCAGGCTCTTTTCTATATATTTAAGCCACGGTACCTTGGATACGTGTTCCATGGCCAGGCAATCTTTAAGGATTGCCTTATTTAACGAGTCCCCCTCTTTAGCCCATGTTTTAAACCAAAGGGAGACTGGACGGAAGGCTATCAAATCTGTAATGTAAGGCATTCCTAACTCCTCATGAACAATAAATGAGGGGGTACCCTGAGGGACAGATAGCAGTCGTCTCATGAATTTGTTTTCTGCTATTTGAATGTCCTTTATTTCGACATACCCCCAAATTTTGCTGCCATAGAGAGCCTTTGACATACATTTAGCCCTATAAAGCTCCATAAGAGCCCCCAGTGGTCTTTTCCCCAATCTTGTGGCAAAATTAAAAATTGCTGCTGACTCCCTATTAAGGTCGTTTCTCTTGCGTAAAAGTTGTGGCACCCATTTCATGTTATCATCCAGGAGTACCCCCAGGTAGGAGAACGTGGACGTCTTAGGGATTGGGGTAAGCCCTACCTTGAAGGTGTATGATCTGCTGGGTCGCATCCCCACCTGCATAATATATGATTTCGAATTATTAATCTTCAAGTCCAGGTCTCCCATAAACTGTGCGAATGTGGATAAAGGGTTTGCAGGCCTCTCTCAGTCCTTGCCATCAAGCCGGCATCGTCTTCGTATAATAGGACTGGGAGACCTTGCTGTCCTGCCTCAGGGTAGTCTGCCTTGGTCTCCAGAAGGATTTTCTCTAAGATTTTCTCTAAGATTAAAAAGAAGCGGGGCCAAGATGCAACCTTGTCGGACACCACCCCTGACTGGGAACGAGCGTGATATCTTCAGGTCAGCCGAGTAGTGCACGACCGCCCTGGTGTCTCGATTAAGGTCGTATAGAAAGGAGACTATCTCTTTGTCCACCCCTAGGGAGGAGAGGATCTGCCATAATTTGCCTCTGTTCACGCAATCAAATGCGGATGACAAATCCATAAAGGCTAAAAAGATGGTACCCCGGCGGGCAACTGTGTATTTGTTTGTTATCAGGAATAGGTTCAAACATTGATCAATGGTAGAGCGACCAGGGCGAAAGCCAAATTGGGCCTCTGACAAAACATTATTGTCAGTAGCCCAGGTCGATAACCTACCCAACAATATCCTACCTACCACTTTTACCACAGAGTCTAACAGGGAGATGGTCCTATAGCAAGTAGTACTGTCCCTATCCCCCTTTTTAAAGACTGGCACTATAATAGAGGTCGACGAAGAATCAGGGGTACCATACCTAGCGACTGCATTAATTACAGAGGCAAGCACTGTGACCCATAGCGCCACATCCGAAAAATAAAGGTCAGGAGGGATCCCGTAGGGGCCCGTGGCCTTATTACGTGTCATGCCAATAATACCTCGCCTTACTTCATCCTCCGTTACTACTAGCGTTGTGGGTATACCACAACATTTGGGTAAAGGCGACAGGTCCGGAGCTCCCTTAAACATGCCCTCAAAGTGACTAACCCAATCAACCTCTGTAATATGTGACAGAAGGACATTGGCGACCTCTACTCCTAAAAAGGGGCTGTTAATGATGCTCCAAAACTTGGCACTGCACTTATAGGTTGTTGCTTCCATGAGTTTACCCCAGGCTTCCTCCTTTAAAGCCTCCCTGTGCTTACTGAGGGCTAGTTTATACTGTTTTCTTCTCATTTTAACTAGCACATTGTCACTGGGGGAAACATGGAGGGCTGATTTAAGCCTCCTAGCAGCAAGCGAGCATGCTGGATTAAACCATCTGGGTGCCCTTTCCCTCACAGTTCCGTGTGGAGGGACCGTTAGTAGCTTAACAAGAGATCCGGAGATAGATTAGAAGGCATGGATGATGACTCATCTGCCTTGGCCTCCGCGTTCTGGCAGATCTGAAACTCCCTCTGACATGACTCTTAAAGGGACTTGCACAGAGAGACTGGAGAGATCTGCCCCCATTTCAGCCGTCTCCCGCCGTCCGTAGCCCGTAAAACCCCTCCTCTAGTACTCTGTCTTTTTAAATCAAATATAGGCCATTGAGCTTTAATACACAGGGGATTATGGTCGCTAAATTTACTGGCTATTATTGTAAAATCAGATATCAGGTAATAAAGGGGAGTAGAGATTAAAATATAATCAATAATGGAAAGTTCACCTCCAGACCCCTTGAAGGTGGGGATTAAATACCTCTTGGTAGGGGTAATTTTTTCCATGGTTTGTTGCAAATCCCAGTCACAGACTAGGGTGTTTCGCTTCTCCCCCTGTCTACTATCTTTGAAGTGTACACCAGCCTCACATGAGCAAGAGGCACCCAGACCCAACCGCCTTAAGTCCCCACAGCCATGAATGTTAAAATTCCCTAACAAAACAATGTTACCGGTTTTACATGGCAAGGCCGTACAATTCATCAAAAAGGAACATAATCGTGTAACATTACACACCTCTGGAAAGGATGATGTAAAATTATAAAAATTTAAAAGCAGTAGTCTATGCGACCCAGAAGAAAATGTTAATGCTTGCAGATACGGGTTATCCAAGTTTAATACCACTGTACCACCTCTTAACCTGAGCGAAACATAAACTGCTAGAACCCCTTTTGGTCGACCAGCCCTTGAGGGGGCTGCAGTAATCTTAAAAAGTTTGTAGCCCTCTAAAAAGTAGGTATTGTCAATGGTCCAGGTCTCCTGCAAGCAGATAATGTCGTAGTTTTTAATGAAACACAGCCAAGCAGGGTCCGTAAACTTACTAGCCAAACCGGCTATATGCCATGAAATGATGTTACAGGAGTTATTATCTAATAGAGGGCTGCTAAAAGTCTCATGAGCAGGCTGGTCCTTGGGATCAAGATGTAAAGACGGCATGGAATTCCTGAGAACTGGACCATCTAGTCAATCACAAGTGTCAAGTTGTCCCAATGGCGCAAAAGAGTTAAAATGAGGGATTGCTGGTGATACTTGATGCCAATCAAATGGAGTTGTGGTCACTGGTTTTCTAGGCTGCAATGCCACAGGTGGAGTTGGATAAAAATAGCCTAGGGGCAACGCTCTAATGGAGGAGGTCGGGCCCGTTCTATTACAGTGGCTAGCTGCATGGAGAATCCTTCCTGTAAAGTGGAGTCGATTAAAATTAATAATTATGCAGCCACCACCTGTACTCTTTTTGAACCTCCTATCCAGGCGACCCTCCGTACCATGATGATGTGCTTCTCCACTCTGATGCCCAAAGGAGTGTTATTGTTGAGCCAATAAAGGACCTTATTCTTCATTTGATGGTAGTCCTCGGTAACACCCGGCTTTAGGACTGGCACATTTCCTAAAACCACAACATACGGAGTTGCTTCCGGGGGTAGATGAATAAAATTTGGACCCTGGGTCAATGTGTCCTGAGCTCTGGAAGCAGGAGTTGAGACTTCCCCATCTGCCACCCTTGTGTAAGTGGCCAGCTCCCTTCGGTGGCAGGAATCTGACCTGGATAGGACCTGAGGACATGCACTCGCCTGCGGTCCACCTGTAGAAGGTAGATGTTGACTATCGCAGGTAAAGGGGCCAGACAAAGGGATGATAGACCCAAAGTGTGTAGGTCGTGCCTTTTGAGCCTTGCTTCTAACTGATGTAACAGGTGCCGGGGCTGCAGCTACATCAGCTACGTCACTGGAGCTGATGGTTAGATGACAATAAATTGAGACAGGTTTAAAAGTTCCCTCTCAATAAAGGATAACCTTTCCTTTAGTGGTTCCAATTTAGAGTCCAATTGAACAGAAAGGGAAGCCATACATGCTTCTAGCATGGCCGCCAGATCATCTTTTGAGGCTGGGACTAGACCCAGGGTGCTGGATGTTGGAGTATCCACTTTGGGACGTTTTGCCCTAGCCCCTGGGGTGAAGTATTTACGTTTAGCCCCGGGAGCGGCGCCACCAAGATTCCATCCCTCCTGTACAACTGCTCGGGAGATTTGGTTTTGGGCTAGTGCCCCACTTCCTGAAATGGGCCCCAAGGTTAACTGGTCACTGTCAGGCTGTGTCTCAGTGGCGATGAGGGGTGCGGAGATAGCTACCAGCTCGGCTCCCACCAGGGAGCACTGTGAACCACTTGTGTGAGCATTGTCTAATAAATGTGGTTGATTCGCCGGGGACCGAGAGACCGGGGACCAAGAGAGTCAGCGGGCCACCACTTTAATTTCTTTATCAAGAACCCCCACAGCTCTCTGTAAAAAACAGTCCATAGTGTTGATGACTGGAGCAGCATGGATCACTGCGGTTGTCTTGCGCTTCCCCATTGCTCCCAAATCAATACCTGTGTGTTATATTCCATATAGGTACCCTATATAGGCGCAGGTAACAACACAACCTTTCACCTACATCCGTCCCTACATTACATACATAACGGTTCTTAGGCACTGACCTTTTACCTAGATATGACACTGCATCCAGAACGCGGGTTTTTCCCTGGTTCGATTCTCATACATTATGCATGAGGCTTCTTGGAAGCACTGCAGGACTAACAGTAGGATTACCATCTCCTGTATAATATCTCTGTATAGAGTTCAGGCCTGACGTCATCCTTTAGGCCGACACAGTAACACAGCAAGGTAGGACCCCTGGGGAGACCTATGGGTATATATACAACACATCTTGCTTAGAAAGGTAGAGGAAACCGTGACTTCCCAGCTGACACACTGACCAGAGATGCTGAGGTTCCTGCATGCAGACGCTCCAGCTAGCAGTGGTCTAACATCCCTCATGGGGTGTCCAACTCGAGACCAGGACGGGGTCCCATATTCTCTCATTCTCAGGTAATGGGGTGGACTAGATCCTAGAGGGATTTTTGGCATAACACCTACATAGATGCTAGGTACATTTAGGTACATCTAGTTAGGGAGACATCGTAGGAGTACGCACTTTTATCATGTGTTTTATGTACTTGTATATATTCATGATTTCTGCAAGATGGTAGAACTATACCATCCCTTTACTTTCATAGTATTGCTAATCATATATCTCTGCTACTGTCTAATGGTTGTTGCAGCTCATCTATTATACACTGGAATAACGACTGTTCAATACATACTTATTGAAACGCCCAGCCTGTTTATTCTGTGTATCTCTCTGAGACAAACTAAGTGAGCACGAGTGACTGAGCGAAAGGTAGTATATTGTTTCCATGATTCTGAGGGATCAGGGTTGTCATGTTCTGAGGTTGCCAGAAACTATTCTCTCCCCGATAAGAGGAGACTCTAGTGGCACTGTGAGCTAGCTAATACAGACAGGCTAACATATCCGGTGGGGGTGCACGGAATCCGTCCGCTACCAATCCCATTGTTTATGTTATCCGAACGCGCATATGCTGTATAGGTAATATAGGAACTACACGACATGGTGCTGCCAACGTTGGTTGGGTACTTTTTTAACAGTAGAATCTGAGTAGTTCAGTTGTGCTATTCTCAGAGACCCCTATTCACAAAACACCAGAGACGTCTGGAGTGGGTGGGCACAAACTCCGCCACAGCTGAGTAGGCAAAAAATCCTATTTATTGGCTGTTGGTTAATCAAGCTTGAAGGACACAGTGTTCCTAAATTGTGCAAAAACACCTTATCTTAGTTACCTTGAAAAACTTCTTCTGTACAAAATGACTGAGGACAGAAATAACAAAGAATTAGACCCATTGCAACAAAATCTGCCCCTCACAGACGAGGACGATGCAGACGCAACACAAATTGCACCAAACTTTAGAAATACAGTCACCCTGAAACTACTAGCACATGGTTTATCAGCTAGGGGTGGCATAGTGGTTTTCGTGATTGAGGCACACGAATCAAACAAAACAGAGGTATTTTATTCGTGGGTTACATTCCCAGCAGCAAATGCAAGAACAAAAACATTTCACTCCTACACGGAAGGAGATGCACCAGCGGAATATTATCCGTTTGAGGATCTAGAGGTTCCGCACACATACCAGGAATATTTATACTGGTTTGAAGGCACCCTACCCCACATAAGAAGAAGAGTAAGACTCGGCCCGCTCCGAAGAGAAGGGGCAACATGGCCAATATTAGCGGCCTACACTCCACATCCTGACATTGACACAATGCCACCAGGAGACTTACTCATACAACATAAAGATTTAATTAAAATCTATAGGAACTTGACGCAATTTGTCATGAGGACACTCACAGTCCAGCCAGCAATAGTTGCAACAAATGGAACTCAATTTCAGGGTACAGCAACTAAAATTACACCACAAACATTACACGCAGTGATGAGTAAAATGCCCACAAAACGTGAACAAATACCATTCTGGGTAGCTCCGAAAATAACGCAGCTAGAGGCAGTATTCCCGAATACTACCCCGTATGAAAAACACAGAATGCTAACAATCTGCTTGCCCATGGGGATAACACCACAATAAGAGGATTGTACCACTTGGGGTACAGTCTTTGCTGCCATTTATACCAGAACACATGGTATCCCATCATTAGCAGTAGTACCTGATGTATTGAGACAGATACAAAATGAGCACGGAGCAGAACCTGCCCTAAACTTAGGGATGAAGTTACTAGGTAACTATGCCCAGGTATCAGCCATAATACAAGTGAGAAGCAGCTTCAGTGGCCATCCGATAACGCCTGAGGGAGTTTGATCCTTTAGAACAGGAACACGAACTACCCAAAATAATTGAAACTGCATATGCAGAATTAGGCACAGACAGTTTGGGTCTGAAAACATTAAAACCACAACTGATGGGCAGTCCTGAAAAGGACACTTCCAAGCAGACACCTGCTTCCACTAAGAAGAAGTGGGACAATAAAAAACAAACTTTAAAGGAAATAGATCTCAATTCTGAGGTAGATCTCCTCCACAGGAGCCCTCCGAAAAGAGGTACAACCTTAGGAATAGGGATAACATTAGGAAACTTGACAGGTATCAGGATACTGATACACGTTCCTCTCGTTCCTATCAGGGTTCATCGAAAATCTCCGAGAGGGAAGGATGGTCAGACAGACAAGAAGAGCGTACAAAGTCCAGAGACAAGCAGCACGCTCAGGATTACACTTTTAAAAAAGAAGAGAAGCAAAAGCCACAGTTCAAAAAGAAGAAAGTTGCAGGTCTAAAGATCAGACATCCCCAGAATTCTGAGAACTCGACTACTGAACAGGGAATGGGCTCTGACGATGCTAGACAGTGCGGCAGAAGTAACAATAGCTCGCCAGAACATGAAGGAATTTCTGGTGACAGCGGACTTGAATGATTATATCATGTTAGAAACACCAGATACTAGGGTAAGCATCCCACATAAAGTATATGAAATAACGCTCCAAATGGAGGGGTACAAATGTAGAGCAGTGAGAGTTCTCTTTTGGGAGAACCTGACGATTGGCTATGATATTTTATTAGCTGAACAAGATTGGCCGCCAGTATTCGTCATGGATTGCCCTAAAGGAGAAACGGTAATTCTTCCGGCCTTCTCAGACCATATTCCCAGGTACTTGAAACACACATATGCGCAGGAATGGGCGGTAGCCCAGGTTCCGGCATTATACAAAAACCATGTTGGATAGGATGAGGATTCAACCCACCACATAATTCCTATAAAGAATACTCCAACTGCACAGAGGCAGTATCGAATAAAGCAAGAAGCTAAAAAACAGGTTAGGGAGATCTTAGATCAACTTGAATACCAAAGGGTGATTGAAACTTGCACCTCCCCAATGAACAATCCTTTGTTTCCTGTCATGAAACCTGACAATTCATATCGTCTAGTTTTAGATTACAGACATTTAAACACTTGCACTAAGACATTTGCAGTCCAAAATGCACACAGTGCCGCATTAATGAATAACATTGTACTGAAAAAAATATAAAACAACACTTGATATCTCAAATGGATTTTTCTGCCAAAATATAGCGCCTGAAAGCAGGTATCTAACAGCCTTCTCAGTGCTAGGGTCCCAGCAGCAATTTTGTTGACTCCCCCAAGGGTATAAGAACAGCCCGTGGTTGTTTTCGGCCAGAGTAACTGAGTTACTTCAAAATTTCGATGAAGAGGAATTGTCCTATGTGGATTATATTTATCTAACGGACGATGACCTAGAGGAACACTTGAACAGAGTGAATACCATCATTTTGGGATTTTGCATCTGAGGGCTACAAATTCAACTTTAAAAAATCAAAAATTGCCCACCTCAGTGTCCTGTTTCTAGGATATGAGCTTTCAAGTGAAGGAAAAAGCCTGGCAGTGAATCTTTTTAGAAAAATGCGCGCTGCTCCAACCTCCAAAATCATTAAAAAATTTACAATCAATCCTGGGATTCCAAAATTTTGGTAGAACATACATTTTGGATTATGCAGAAAGAGTAAAAACCTTTCTACGATTTATTAAAACCTGATTTTTCAGTAAAACAATGGACACAGGAACATGCAGATACACTTTGTTCCTTACAAGCTGACATGATAGCTTCCAAACACTTACAGACACGCATAAACGTACACAACCTGGTGATCCGTATAGTTGCGGGTCAATCTGGGTACACCTATCTAACATATAATGAAGGTGAAACAGTACCAATTGCATATAAATCACATTTGTACACAAATGCTGAGATGCTCTTCACATCTACAGAAAGATTCTAACAGCAGTACAGACTGCGTAGTGAGAGAAAAGAGCACTGGCTCAGGGGAAACGAATAATAGCAGTGACTCCAGTTCCAGCCTTAGAGGCTGCGACGAAGGCGAGCGTTCCTAATGCTAAAGCTTTACATCCGAGATGGATACAATGGGCTAATTCTCTTACTGCAACAGATGTAGAATACAGGTACGACCCAAATTTAAAGACACAAGCATTCCTGCAATATGAACAAGAATATCCTCTACCAAACTAAATAATGCCTCTAGATCAGTATGAATATATAATTTACACTGACGGATCTGCTCAACCGGCCATAGGAAGTAAGCAACAGTATAGCGCAGCATGTGCAATCATTAAAAGTCGCATGCAGGATGGAAAGTTCCAGCTGAGTTGCACAAAGACGCAGTCCCTAGGAGACTGCACGGCACAGTTGGCAGTTAAAAGCGCTGATACTGGCACTAGTGAATACGGATCAGGAATTCCCCACACTAATTGTGTGCAATTCCTTTTACTGTGTGCAGTCACACAATGAATATTTGCAATACTGGGTTCAAAATGGGTTCAAAGATGCAAAAGGTGGCACAATTAAGCATAAATTGCTATGGTAACAGGTAGTGGAGTTGAAAACCGAACTACCGAGGGCTCACGTGATACATACACTGAGTCATCAGCGTGATGGCGTTCACGTTGAAGGAAATTCATTGGCTGATGAAGCCACAAAGGGGGCTGTACGCACGGCTTCCGTGGCTGCAATCACTCGTTCTAAAACGAGAATAAACAGTGAGATTATGGTAGCTATTAATGCAAACAGCGGAGCAGTACCAAAAAGGTTTTCACTCAAGTACTCCTACAAGTTAGATGCCAATAATATTCCATTTGCTCAGATTCCTGGAGTGGGGATAGAGTAATTCCAAACATGGATCGTAGGTAAGGTTTAATTCTAGCAGCACACAAAGGGATAGGTTCTGCCCATGCAGGAGTTACGGCGACTGTTTCTTTGTTGAAACAACGCTATTGCTGGACTGGATTAACAAAGCAGACTAAGGACTATGTCTTGAAATGCGACATCTGTCAGAAGATGAAAGGTTCCACCGTAACACGTCCAGCGCAGACACCGCTGTTAATATCTGACAAACCACTAGCGTGTGTTTATTTGGACCACTGCAGCCCCTTACAAAGAGATGGGGCTTACAAGTATATCATGGCTGCAGTGGATTCCTGTTCGAGATTCCTATGGGTGTGGCCCCAGCGCTGTTATAAAAGATTTGCGAGTCTTTATAGGGACATGCGCAATTGGCACATTACATTCTGACCAGGGCCCTGCGTTTAGCTCTAGGGCTTACAAGGAGGCCATGCGAGGATTGGGTGTAGCATTGCGGTACTCTTCTCCGTACATCCCGATGGAAATTCGGTAGTGGAGAGAAAAAACCGAGACTTAAAGCAATCTTTAACAGCTAGAGTATTAGGCACGGGTGAAAGTTGGGTAAAACATCTGTATGGAGTTCAGCGTGCACTTAATAACATGCCAAGAAGTTCTCTAGGGGGTGTCACTCCATATGAGGTCCTATTTGGGACAAGAATGTGGGTACCTGATCTTGATTGTGAAGGCAGAGTGGCGGATGAAAAACCTTTTGACATCCATGATCGTTTGGCTGTTTTACAGGATCAAAATGAATTCAGGACACAACAAAGTAATGTCCACCTGAAGCAGACCACCACTGGGGAAGTCAAATCAGTCACAGCAAGACCTGTCTGGATCCCAAACGTCAGGGATCTGGTCAGAGAGAAAATAGCGGACAATAAAAAATTTGGGCCATCATACAGAAAGCCTGTATCGGTCCTAGCAATTGAAGGAACAAGAACTGTACTTCTGCTGCCTCTTGCCGGAAAAAAGGAGAAAAGATTTGTCTCAATTAACCTAATCAAACCACACTATGTGGCCGATACTAAGCAGTAGGACACGTGGACTCCAACGTAGCAGACGCCCTCCTCTCGCTACAATCCAAGAAGTTCAAACGGAAAGACTCATCACGTTCCAAGAGCCTCCAACACGGAATGAAGGACTAAGCAACAATGCTATGGAACTCGTTCCTCTTGAACCTGAAGTTCAACTGCAAAATCAAACTCAAAACGAAAAACAACTCGCTATTCAACCAAATACAGATGTCTACATCAATATGCCTCGACAAGAGCAAAGTACGATTTCTACAAATCCTGATGCAATACCAACAATTGATCGAACTGCTTCTGGCTACTTCATAAACTTTGATAAGTTTTCTTCGGATCCAAGCGAACCTGAAACGATGCCAGCCAAAAAAGCACACAAACAGCAAATAAAAGACTTTATGAACTTTCTTAAAAAGACTTAGCTGGTGTCACCCTGGGTAGAACTATGGATAATCACCGGGATACTTTTCTTTCTTTTCTGGGTAGGCTTGGTAATAGTTTTTAGTATGCTTATTAATGGGAAATACATTCGACAAAGCTCTGCAGCCCAAAAGGTGAACTTACTTTTAAAACCACACCAATCATCTCATCGAGAACAAAGAGACTTGTCATTAGTGAACATTACAGCAGTTCCTATACCTGATGGTATAGGTTGGGACAAGGTTGATTTCGATATATTTGGTCCGACTGAAATTTTAAGAATTCCTCATTTATTTAAAATATCATTGAGTGATATCATTACCTCCAGTACATTTTCCAATGATTGGGATTTTGAAACTGTTAATAACATGTTATCTGATTTGGAAAAATCTGCAGCGTTTTCTAATAGTGAAACATTGGAAAGCTCATCAGATTTCGAGAGTATATATTGTTATCAACATTATGGTCATCATTTTCTGCATACATCTGCAAATGCTAGAAATGTGTTCACATACCACCAGTGGGAACATTGTCCAACACCGCCGAAAGGCAGTTCAAAAACATTTACACAGAAATTTCCATATTTTTCAGGGTTTAATATGTCTGACCCAGCCTCATACTATTATAAGGTTGCACCAACATCAGCACAGATAAATATGTTGACAAACACCAAACAGATTTACTCTGCTTCCTTTATTGCCCAGTTGTCCGAACAAGGTTTCGACATGTGGAAAGACACCATAGACCTAAAATCAGTCTGGGGTACTAGGGAATGGCAGGTACAGGGAACAGAAGCTTTGTTTAGAGCATGCCTCATCCCTCAACAAATCATGTTTTTGAACGAGACAGTGCAACAGACGTCTTGCCTTGGACTAGCCAAGAACAAAGACTTGAACACATCTCGGTTGCCAACTCCATCACACACTGAGGGCAACATAACATCACAGGAAGAAATTACACTAGATGACATCATACAATACAACAGATTAGACCCCGATTGGAGAAAATGGTGGATTTGGCCCACAGACACTAATAGTTGTCAGGCAAGATTCATGGGTAAAACCGAAGGGTTTAGTATCCATAGGCCAGATGCACGATATGTACAGAGACAACATCCAGAGGTAGTGACATCCTACAGTGTTGGGAAGTTGTGCCTTGATTGGCTAAAAACCTCAACACTCACACAGGTGAAACAACACTTATCTTTACTGTCACAGGATGTGGATCTTAGGGATTTTCTAATGGGTCCCAGGAAGCCACGTCAGAAACGTTTCTAATATGCTGTCTACAATGAAATTTGGAAAATATCCCAACAAGAGGCCGCAGAGAGACTACGGGAAATAGACCGTTTAAATCTAGAAAAATCTCTAGCAGTGGTAGACAATGGGTTAACTATATTGACCTCCAGGATATATTCTTTAGGCAACATTGTATCTTCTGCGATAGACATACTAGAACAAGATTTGGCCATATTACAACATGGGCAATCACAGTTACGTTCTATTATGTTGTTAAGCTGGACGCTGCAATCTTTGCTTGCAGGCTACGTGCCTTGGCGTTTTATCAACAGCACATCTCTGTTTTCTGAATACAATCTAACAGATAAACAGATAGAAATGGCACAAAGGGGAGCAAAATATACAATGCTGCGAATCGAAAAACTGGATAGATTAGCATTTACAGTTTCAGAATCGCCGTCTACAGAATGGCTAATCCATGGCCACATAACTCTACCGGTCACTACTTTTCAGTTTCAATATTGCCTTGAACAAAAGTATGCAGGCAGATATGAAGAAATGGGTAAGGAATACATCAAGGAATCTTGGGAATTACCATACAGATTTCGATGCCAGAGTGGGGATCATGAAGTGTTTCTAAGCGGTACAAACTGTGAGAACGCTTTAGGTGGATCACTCATATGCCAGGATATTATGTTGCACGGGGCTTGTAATGGTTCTGTAGCAAACCTGTCCTGTCATTTGAAGGGTGCCCCAGCTGCAGTGATTACTCCAGCATTCAGGCTACTTTCAAATGGGAGTTACTTGATGCTGAACAGTCAAGGCTGCTGTGGCATGCTCCCGGGCATTGCATATCTAGTAACCGTGAGCTCCAGGGTTACTTGTTGTATGCAAGTATTGTTTCCACTGACACATACAGTCAGGGAGGTGCCGTTATGGCCTTCACTGAATGTTTCCTTAATACGGTTTGATACTCTAAGCAGCATGAAAGCCATGCTTCTACAGAAGTCTGTGCCCTTAACCTCCGCTCAAGAGACTTTTGATCTTCAACTTGCAAGGTCTTCAGCAGAGATACAGGTGCTCATTCATACTAACTGCCCTTTCCATTTCGCAGAAATGGTGAATCGTATCTTTAACATGTCTGATATGACAGGCATTGTCCACCTATTTAAGACCGTAGTTATGCCAAACTTCATACACTCAGTATTCGAAAGCATCTTTGGAGGACTTCCGCTGATCCTGTTTCAAATAGCAGGTATCCTGATTGTTTTCTATTTGCTACGCAATGGACGTCCCAGTCACCAAGGCGATGGAAAGAACACTCCTGGAGCGTAAATACCGTGACCGCATGGTACAACTTCTAGGCATGCCTCACCTAAGAGAACTAAGTGAATCCTGGATCTTGTCATTTCGACCGGTCTGGAGAGACTGCATCTTACCTGTCCTCCGATGCCTGTTTTGCAGAGAAGAATGCGTGTTAGACTTTTGTTTGACACTACCATCATGTGCGCCGGACGTGAATGCTTTACTGGACCCGATAACGGCCCATGTTCTGCAGTGTCCTCAGCGTATTCCAATGTTGATGGCGCCATTCCTTGAGCCACCACGGTAGTAACTGCACCTGTTGGTCTGAACACCGGCTCCTCCTCTGACACTCAGGCTTTGGACGGCACACAGGCTGCCCCAGCACCGGCTGCGGACAGCGTGGAACATCTGTGCTCAATTGATGTGCTCTGCGAGGTGCTACAGGGGCCATCTACTGCGGAAACAAGCAACGAAAATGTTGCGTCTACCAGCCAGGACACATAAACATTTAAACTCATTTGGCTCGTCCTGTGCTGGGAAAATTTCGCCCTTTTTTAAACAAGCTCAAATTTGGAACTATGGAACTAAATTGACATTCCTTTCATTTTTTGAGCATACATGGCTATATAATGCTTATAGTGATCCAGACTATATCAACGGACATTTTAGAGCTAGGGCTTGCAAACTTTTTTCAAATAGTTTTTTAAGTTTTTTGAATTTTTTAGAAGTTTTTAAACATTTTTATCTCAAAAGATGTTTTATTAAACTTTGTGCGTACCACTATCTAGTAATGTTAGTAGTAGGCCTGGCCGGTAAATTCCGTTCCGCTCGCGGAATTTGCGGAATTTGGGTAATTTTGCGTTCCGCGGAGAACGCGGAATTGCCAAAAATTCCGCGATCCACTGCTTCGCGGAATTTTTGGCTTGTTCGCGCTTTCAAAATGCGTGTTCGCGAGATATTTCTCCCCGACCACGCAAACATTGTTCGCGAAAATAAAAAAGCATCGCGAACGGGCGGAACAAGCAATTCCGCGTGTTCGCTGAACTTTTGCGTGCTCGCCGAGATTTTTTACCGTTTCGCGGCGCTTTGCATAGCGCGACTACGCAAATTCCGCCCACCCCTAGTTAGTAGTATAGTAATAGGTTACAGATGTTGTCCATTCGGAAGAGGAGTGGGTGTTATATTCCATATAGGTACCCTATATAGGCGCAGGTAACATCGCAAACTTTCACCTACATCCGTCCCTACATTACATACATAACGGTTCTTAAGCACTGACCTTTTACCTAGATATGACACTGCATCCAGAACGCGGGTTTTTCCCTGGTTCGATTCTCATACATTATGCATGAGGCTTATTGGAAGCACAGCAGGACTAACAGTAGGATTACCATCTCCTGTATAATATCTCTGTATAGAGTTCAGGCCCGACGTCATCCTTTAGGCCGACACAGTAAACACATCAAGGTAGGACCCCTGGGGAGACCTATGGGTATATATACAACACATCTTGTTTAGGAAAATAGAGGAAACCGTGACTTCCCGGCTGACACACTGACCAGAGACGCTGAGGTTCCTGCATGCAGACGCTCCAGCTAGCAGCGGTCTAACATCCCTCGCGGGGTGTCCAACTCGAGACCAGGATGGGGTCCCATATTCTCTCATTCTCAGGTAATGGGGTGGACTAGATCCTAGAGGGATTCTTGGCATAACACCTACATAGATGCTAGGTACATTTAGGTACATCTAGTTAGGGAGACATCGTAGGAGTACGCACTTTTATCATGTGTTTTATGTACTTGTATATATTCATGATTTCTGCAAGATGGTAGAACTATACCATCCTTTTACTTTCATAGTATTGCTAATCATATATCTCTGCTACTGTCTAATGGTTGTTGCAGCTCATCTATTATACACTGGAATAACAACTGTTCAATAAATACTTATTGAAACGCCCAGCCTGTTTATTCTGTGTATCTCTCTGAGACAAACTAAGTGAACACGAGTGACTAAGCGAAAGGTAGTATATTGTTTCCATGATTCTGAGGGATCAGGGTTGTCATGTTCTGAGGTTGCCAGAAACTATTCTCTCCCCGATAAGAGGAGACTCTAGTGGCACTGTGAGCTAGCTAATACAGACAGGCTAACGTATCCGGCGGGGGTGCACGGAATCCGTCCTCCACCAATCCCACAGTATATGTTATCCGAACGCGCAGATCCTGTATAGCTAATATAGGAACTACACGACATGTGTAAGTGTAAATACAAAGCTTTCCAGGGTTTCAAGCCTCTGCCTATTTCAGTCCTTTTCCTTCAAGGGTTAAGTAACAGGTAGGAATAACAATGCCAAATATAAGTTGATTTAATGCCCCTGTAGGGCTTACCTTGTTACGCTGAGGGTTTTATCGATCCTGGCCTGGATGAGTCCTGCCTGTAAGACCCCTGGAACTTGAAATGTCTGCCCTCTGTGTCTCTATACAGCGTCCCGATGTTGCTGCAGGTTGAACGAGCCCCCGGATGGAGAGCCAAGAGAGAGGGCCCGGCCTGACCTCCTCCGGGCTCTGACGGGTGCAGGAGGGCGCACACCTGGCCTGGGCTTTGCCCGGGCACGCCCGCATGTGTCCCTCGCCGCAGGAGCCCGAGACTGCTCTTATGCACCTCCGGCGCTGTAAGGGTCACGTGGGCGCCTCCTGGCATGTTGGGTGTTGGGGGATGCAGTCCCCTTGTCAATGGCAAAGTGCTGGTGCTGTGCGGGCGTTTATGAGCTACCACGCTGCGGGAGCCCGAGACTGCTCTTATGCGCCTCCGGCGCTGTAAGGGTCACGTGGGCGCCTCCTGGCGCGTTGGGTGTTGGGGGATGCAGATAGTGCTCAGGGACAGTTGGGGGAGCAGAGGTGTCTGGTGGGTGTGTAGAAGGACAGGCGATGTTTGAGGTATGCAGGCCCGGTGTTGTGGAGGGCTTTGTAGGCGTGTGTGATGAGCTTGAAGGTAATACTTTTCTTGATCAGGAGCCAGTGAAGGTCTCTCAGGTGACCAAAGATGTGGCTGCAGTGGGAGATGTCCAGGATAAGTCTAGTGGAGGTGTTCTGGATGCTCTGCAATTTCTTTTGAAGTTTTTGTGTGGTGCCGGCGTCGAGTGCGTTGCTATAGTCAAGCTTGCTTCTAATGAGCGCCTGGGTGACCGTTCTCCTGCACTCGATGGGGATCAACTTGAAGATTTTATGAAGCAGGCAGAGTGTGTGGAAGCAGGAGGATGAGATGGCATTGATTCGGCAGTTCATTGAGAGTGAGGAGTCGAGGATGATGCTCAGGTTGAGTGCATGTTCGGTGGGTGTGGGGGGGTTCCGAGCACTGCGGGCCACCAGGAGTTGTCCCAGGCAGAAGGAGAGGAGCCAAGGAAGAGGACTTCATTTTGTCGGAGTTGAGTTTGAGGCAGCTGTCCTCCTTCCAGACGGCTACTGCCTTCATCCTGTTGTGGAAGTTGCTCTTGGCGGCTGAAGGCTGATTGGTGACAGAGAGAATCATCTGCATGTCGTTGGCATAGGAGACAATGTTGAATCTGTGGTTTCTGATGATGGCTTAAAGCGGGCCATGTAGATGTTGAAGAGGGTGGGACTCCGTAGCTGATCTCTGTAGGTTCTGAGGAGAACAGTGGGAGCCTGACTCTCTGGGTTCGGCCAGTGGGGAAGGAGAGGATCCACTCTAAGGCTTTGCAGTAGATACCGGCATCATGGAGATTTGTGCAGAGGGTGTGGTGGGAAACGGTGTCGAAGGCGGCAGAGAGGTCCAGAAGAGTGAATGCTGCAGTTTTCCTCTATCGAGGAGAGTAATTATGTCGTCTGCTGCGGCGGAGAGTGTAGTCTTGGTGCTGTGGTTGCTTCTGAAGCCTGATTGGCAGGAGTCCAGGTTGTGGTTTGTTTTAAATAATTTGGTGAGTTGGGTATTGATGGCCTTCTCGATGACTTTGGCTGGGAAGGGGAGCAGAGAGATGGGTCTGTAATTCTTGAGGTCCTTCGGGTCGGTGGAGTGTTTTTTCAGCAGGGGGTTGATCTCTGTATGTTTCCAGTCTTCAGAGAATGTAGTTGACTCAATGGAGAAGTTGATGGTGTGGTGAAGTTCTGGGGCAATGGTGGCACTGGCTTGGTTGAAAATGTGGTGGAGGCAGGGGTTCAAGTGTGCTCCAGAATGGATGCTTTTCATGATCCTTAGGGTGTCTTCTAAGTTGAGGGTGGTACAGTTGAGCAGGGTCTGCTGGAATCTGGAGCATTTAGGTGAGGTGAATGCAGGTGGGGTGAGTGTGTACAGGGCTGTGAAGCTGTTGTATATATTTATGATCTTGCACTGGAAGAAGGTGGAGAGGTTGTCACAGAGGTCTTGGGAGGATGGGATGTCTGAGGTATTAGTGCTGGGTTTGGCAAATTCTTTGATCAGAGTGAATAGTTCTTTGCTATTGTGAGCATTGGCATTGATACGTTCCTACATGGCAGTTTGTTGTGGTTCTGATGAGGTTGTGGTGTTTGGTGACAGCAGTTTTGAAGGCTGCATGGTCTGCTAAGGTCTTGCTGCTCCTCCATCTTTTCTCAAGCTGTCTGCAGGTGAGCTTGGACTCTTGGAGGGCATGGGAGGACTAGCTGGCTTTCTTGGAGGGTTGCTTGCTGGAGGGTTCCCTGTGGGGGCCAGTTTGTTGGCACAGTCGGAAATCCATAGGTGGAGGTTGCGTGCTGAGGAGTTGGAGTCCTTGGAGGTCGGTGGTGGGGTTTTGCGGTGGGAGGTGGTGAGTTGGTCTTCGAGAACTTGTTCCAGCTTCTGCACCAGTAGCGGTGGGTGTGGGCGTGGTGGTGTTTGGTGGGTTTGGTGAAGGAGAAGTGGATGCAGCCGTGGTCGGTCTAATGTAATTCAGAGGTGTGGTTAACGGAGATGGTGTTGCTTGCGGAGAAGATGGGGTCGAGCGTGTGTCCTGCTGAGTGGGTTCCGGAGGTGACCAAGTCCGAGGGCGGTGCAGTCCTCCAGTAGCGATGAGGTGATGTGGTTGCTGAGGTGATCCAGGTGGAATTTGAGGTCGAGAGGAGGATGTAGTCCATTGAGGTAAGAGCGTGGTGTGTGATGAAGTCGGCTATGGATTCACTGAAGGGGGGATGGGATCCGGGAGGTCTGTGGAGGAGGGTGCCACAGAGAGTGGTGTTCGGTTGGTCTGGACCTGGAAGTGCAGTTGCTCCATGTCAGGCGAGTGTTCGTCGGAACTAGTTGTGAGGCGGAGGGTGTTTTCATGTACAATTGAGATGCCTCCTCCCAGTCAGTTGTTGAAATCCTTGTGGATGAATTTGTAGCTGTCGGGGATGGTGGTGGAGATGTCCAGGGCTGTGGTGGGGTTCATCCAGGTTTCTGTGAAGGAGTCATCGGGGAGATGGAGTCAAGCAGGTCCCAGATTTCCACAGCTTGTTTGTTGAGGGAGCGTGTGTTGAGTAGGATGCAGCTGAGGTGTTTGGGTCTGGTTCTTGTGGGCTGTGCGGTTGGTGGGTTTGGTGTGCGGAGGCAGGAGAAGGTGCAGTTGTGGCAGGTGAGCGAGCCTTGGGAGTCCTCCAGCAACGCAAGGTAGTGGGCGGTGGCTCATCCAGTGTTGAAGGCTTGTAGGATGCTAGCATTGTAGTGGCGAAAGGTGTGGGGAGCAGGGTCCCCAAACCTGGGCGTAATAGTGATGCCCCAGGAGGTGTATGTAATATGACAGCCCTACCAATACCCAGGTGCCGCCAGTCATTATGAGTATGTGCCGATGCGAAAAGCTTGGTACCTGCTAGGCACCTACATGGGTCTTGGAGCAGAGGAAACATGCTCCACTTACATAAGAAGGATGGCGTAACAATGACACCTAGTCGAGCCCCCTCTGCTGCCATATTGTGGGAGGTGACTCTGCTAATGGACTGTTTAAGTAACTCCAATGTTTTAAAGGGCCCATTCGACCTGACGCGTTTCTCTTGCCACTGTTCCCCGAAGGACTATAATGCAGATGGGAGTTGTAGTCCAAAAGAAACATGATTGGAACATGCCGATCTCCGTAGCACTGTTGGAGCTAGACAACGGAGCTAGGGGAGAATGATCTAAGTAGTGTGTGAAACCAAACAAATACACACAATGTGGGGCGTGATCTAGGTTAAAATATATATCATATTCACTCAAATTGCAGTATAACATGAGTTCTAATTCTGCAACTTTCTGCAAGGGCAAGTTGTCTATAAATAAGAAAAAAAGCCACTTATCATCAGCCCTATTTGTGTTGGATAATGCAGTAGAATTCTCACAACTCAATTCAGTTTACGGCTTGGGGAACATATCAGCTTTTTCTTGGAGGGCATACCCAGTTTGTGGGTTCTACCTTTTCTGTTGAAAAGCATATGATACCCCTACTAAAGTACACTAATGAGGTTATTATCATCCAAAGTATGAATTAGCTAGCTGTTGAAAACATGGAAAAAGAAAGTAGCACCCAGTGAAAACACATCACTAGAGATGGGCGACAAACTCCGCTCAACCGGCAGAGTTGGCGGAGTTTTGCCACTCTGCACTCCACTTTGGAGCACAGAGTTTGGCAAACTCCGCTGACCGATGGTGAAGCTGAGTTTACTGCCACATGTTTGCTGCTCATCCCCATTATGAGCAATGCTGATGTAGCCCAATGCTGTGTGCGGCAAGCTAAGGGAAAAGGTATGGTTCGTGTCTGTGCTACTCTTGCAGCAGCTTCACTGACATGCTGTGACACCAAGAGCCACCCGGTCTTTACCGCGTGTTGAGCGCATCACCTGAGCACCTATGGCCTCCTCCCTCCCATTGGTTCTATGCAATCTCTGCTCCCCGGCAAAGATGACGCAGCGGTGACCCGGGTAGTGCCCCCGTCAAAAGCCGCTCAGCCACTTGCCCAGAGTAGGGCTGCAGTAAGTCTAAGGGTACCATGCCAGCAGGACCCCAAGCCACGCTGAAGTCCAGCAATACACTGAGGCAGGAAACAAGCCCCAAGTGAGGGTGCGTCAGCCCTGACCCAAGCTGCACAGCATGCTCAACCGCCCCAACAACCTCCTATACAGTACACTATCTCAACCTGCAGTGGCCACAGAAAATAACTTGGGTCTACTAAGGTTATGTGTGCTTAGTCTTTCATGTCACTGGAGTCGTGATAGGGATACTACATAAGGCGCAGTACACAGCGGTGCGTGAAGACTTGGGGGTGAGTAGTCATTATACTTTTGTGACTTGTAGCTGTTACCATTGTCGTTGTCTGTAGAGTGGTGGAGTGACCTGTCATTGCGCCTGACAGCTTCATGAGCATGCAAAATGGCCACATGCTGCTGTGGTCGACTGAAATCAAAATGAGATGTTCTGCTGAGTGCTGACCCTTCCCAGGGGCTCCCCATTGAGCTCAAGAGGTGGCCCAGCAATACTCCGCCTGTGTGCGGAACTCTGCGGAATTTGGTGGAGCTTTTCGGTAGCAGAATTCTGGAAACTCAGCGAGCTCCGCCCAAGCCTACATATCACTAGTGTTTCAGGCATTATAAAAACCTACACCACAGTGTGACCAGCCAGTCACTGCTTTCCATAAGGTATTAGTTCCATTTTATATATTCTCTTAGATGGAACTGCATAATGGCACTATGGCTAAAGTTGTGTCCATTGTACTTCATCATTCAGGGCCCTATTCGAAGTGCAAAATTGATAAATCCACCTCTGTTCTACTACAAACAGTTTTTTTATTGTTGACGTCCTTTGATTTGATTTGTTCATTGATTGTCCACTTGAAATTGTTTTCAGAGTTATTGTTCTCCGCAAAGTGTCTCATCAATCTTGCTGTCATTTTTCTACACCTAAAAGTGCTCCTGTGTTCAATAATCAGCAATTTAGGCTTCCTTATTGTCATACCCACGTATGTTTTGACACAGGTACATTTGAGAAGATATACATTTATTGAGTTACAATTTACAAAACCCTTTTACACCCAGGGGGTCCTGAGGCCCAGGTACAGTTGTTTAGTTCTTTTTGTGAATGCATACATGCTGCAGTGTCCACAAGGGACATGGCCAGTTAGAGCCGGTAGGTTCTACAATGTTGGTAAATTACTCTCTACCATCTGTGGTTTAGGACGGGTGTGAACCAGCTCAACCTTGATTGATCTTCCCAGTCTGAACAAAAAAATAGGTATTTTTTAGACTCTAGTGCACCTGATGTCAAAATATTCCAATGTTTCTTTATGTTTTTTTGAACTACGTTGAGTGTAGGCCAAAGGTAGTTACACAAATCAAACAATCTGGTGTAGTTCTTGAAAACGTTTCAAGTGGGACTTACCTCAGGGTATTTGATGCTTTCTTGCAAGCACAGGTGATCACCTGTTTAGGGTTGTTCTTCTCGCCCAACTTATCTGTGAGACATTGAGTGTGTTTATGGAAATCCTTCTTACTGGTGTAATTTCTCCTCAGTCTGAGGAATTGTCCTACGGGGAGATTGTCCAGTAGTGATTTGGGTTGGTTGCTGTTGTATTGTAGTAAGTTATTTTTGTCTATGGGCTTATAATACACCTCACTCCTCAAAGTATTGTCATGTGGACTGATCATGAGGTCCGAAAAAGGAATCTCTTTGTTACTCACTGAAATTGTAAACCTCAGGAACTCATTGGTGCCGTTAATCCAGGACTCAAACCGGTTTGCAGAATATACTGTGCCTGTCCAGGTAACAAATATATCATCAATATATTTTTTACATAATTTAATATGGTCAAGGAATGGATTGTCATCACTGTAAATATGTTCCTCCTCAAAGGCATGAACATACAGACAGGTCACGCTGTGGGCAAATGTACTGCCCATTGAAGTACCATGTGTCTGCAGGTAGAACTCATCTTCGAACCTAAAGTCATTTCTTGTATGGGCTGTGTGTGCGTAATCCATCATGAATTCATGTGGGGTTGTAGAAGTCCACTCTACCTTTTGCAGCAGGTGGTCAAACACTCTTAGTGACTCCACATATGGGATACTCGTATAGAATGCTTCGACATTTAGCGTCATAAGTAGTTGGTCCTCTGTATTGAACTGGATGTGGCTCAAAACCATGAGCAAGTCTTTAGTGTCCTGAATAAAGGATGGCATTCTTTCACTAAAAGTCACAGGAAATGGTCCACAAATTTTGACAGGAGTTCTAATGCTGAACCTATGCCTGCCACAATAGGGCAGCCTGGTGGAGGTTTTTTGCCTTTATGTATTTTTGGCAAAATACAGAAGTATTACACAGTTGGTGTTGCCTCTACCAAGAAATCGGCTTTTTGTTTGGTGATCCAATCTTCTTCTTCAACTTGCTTCACCATGAATGTTATAGCCTCCACTATATCTTGTGTGGGATCTTTTGTCAGTTTCTTATAGTTACTATCATCACTGAGCAGTTTTCGACATTCTTGTCTGTACATATCCTTGGGAAGGAATACCACTGCACCTCCCTTGCTTGCTGGCTTAATTATTCTTTCAGCCTCCTTTGCCAGGTCAGCCAGTGCTAGTATCTCTGCTCAAGACGTATTGTGAAAATATCCGGAATGTGTGTTGCTTAAAGAGTCAGTCTCTCTTGTAACAGCTTTTTCAAAGGCTTGTACCTCGATGGGGAAGATATTAAAGGGGAGGACTGAAAGTGAACTTTCTACGAAGTCTCTCTGTCATCTACTGGTTTCTCTAGAAAAAAGGTTTTTAGCAGTATGATGCAGAAAAACACAGCCATCTCTTTTCTCAAGCTGAAGGTATCATGACTTTGAGTTGGGACAAATCCACAACCTTTGTCAAGGACCTTCAATTGTTATTCAGTCAGATTTATCTTGCTCAGGTTAACCGCTACATTCTGTCCCTGCTTGTCTATGGTTTTGGGGATTGGTCCCTCTGATCCCTTTGTTCCTCTTGGGAGTTGCTCTGTACTCTGTGGTCATTTCTTCTCCCACTGCCCCTTCCTCCACCTTTGGCTAAAAAAGGCATGACTGGTTGGAACCAAGGAGGATTCCCAAAAGGGTTCTGTAGTTTGGGCCTTGGAAGGGGTTCCAGCCCATCATTGGTTGATAGAATTGTGGTGGACTGAAGTACTGCTTCCAATGATTCCCCCTATTGGATTTCCCTTTTTTTTGTTTGCGGTAGTCTGAGTCACTCTGTTCTGATTCAGATGTCGAGGACCTTGTGGAGAAGCTGTCTGAGAAATTCCTCCTACTGCTTTTGAAATAGAGTTTTAAGTAATGGTATACAGCTTCCATTGAGAGTTTTTTTAAATCCTTCTGGAATTTCTGTATTTTTTGTGTTGTGAGATTCATTGATCACCTTGTTGGTCTTGTCCAGTTTTTTTATTTAATACTGTAATAGAGATCTGTGCTTTCAATGTTGTTTCACTTCCCTTGATTATTACCAACAGTTCATCAGAGAGTTTTTTTTGCAGTTTGTATAATGAGCACCAACCAATCTCTGGTGCATTCCCATGCCACCAGAGACCAGTTCTTTCTAAACTCTGCATCTTAACGTAAAATATGCAGCTCATTTGAAACAATTAATCCTCTTGGGAATGCATTTCCCCGTAGATATTCCATCATGAGGGCGCCATGCAGTATGGTCTTGATATGTGTTTGTTTTAGTTCAGTCAAAGCATCCCAATCGTTAGTACCAATGAATGTTTGCCTGATAGCAGTATAGTTTAGGAGTGGTGGTGCTGCTAAGTTAAAGGAAATAACTTCACCATCGAAGGCCAAGCCTTCTGCCATAATTGTATGTTTTAACTAGGGTACACTGCCCGTAGTATATAGACCACATGTGTCAGGGTACCTCTCAGAGCTGAGACGCTCCACACACTATCTGTCGGTGTAGGAGAGTAATGGAGGTGGATCCTAAAGAATATCTTCCCTTATTTAAACACCACAAAACTACTTGAGGATGGTGAAGTGAAACTATCCTATTGCGGGTTTGACTTGCTAAAGCAGAGGGTCATCAAAAGATTCACACTGGGGTAGGAGCAATGCCACCCCAGCATACTCAACTGAGAGAAACTATTTTTAACACTGAGAGTTCTTATATAACGATTTTCAGGACAATTTCTTGGGTCCTGTTTTTTTGGCAAGACGAAATATATAAAATATACCTAGAGGTATACTCAAAGATTTTCTTTATTGGCAAGTACCTCCGGTATGATTAAAAAACATTAAAAGTTGGTCATAAGGTGAAATATAATGAATAACTAGACCTGAAAATATCCTATAATTACCAACATGTTTCAACCCCTTTATCAGCCTATCAAGGTCACATGTCTTCTTATGGGTAAAAAAATTACAAGCTATGGTGTCCAGTCTAACCATGCAGATAAGGTAAAGAATAAAACCCTACTAGTCCCTAAATCGGATAGGAGAACCTAAAAGAAAAAGGTACATATGGGACAAAGGAAAATATGTGTGGCCCATGCCTTGATACGTTGAGACAACCTCTCAAAAATATTTTGTTGACCGTCTGCTTTAACAAGTCAAAACCCCAATAGGACAGTTTGACTTCATCATCATCAAGTCGTTTTGTGATGTTTAGACCTTATCATACACCCACACCAAAGGGAATGCCTTTCAGCCAAAGCTGGGACTCAAACTGAGTCATGCATACTATGTAAGCCTGCAAGATGCCTATAAAATAATGAATGTTTATGTTCCAAAACCACATCCACCCTCCTGTCACTTAAAGAAGCATTATCTGGTGCACTACAAAAGCCCACTTTAACAAAGAAAACTGATTGTTCTCACAAACGTTCAACCACATCAAACCAAGTACCAGAAATAAAAAGACTGCCCCAAGGAGGTTTGCACTCTAATGCCAACATTGTTTACACCTGAAAAAAAGCAATTTTATATAACTATTAAAACCCCTCACACCAGACCTGCGTATGATACACCAAACTAAGTGCGTCAAGGGTCAAAGGGCACTCTGCACACATGAATCGCACAGTCTCCTATTGCTTTGTGGCCCTGCAGATGTCTTTACACTTCACGCTCTCATCCCAGAAGTGTGTACTTGCTCTCCCTCTGGTCCTCTTCATTCTAATTCTGCAAGGAGGTGAGGCAGCAATAGACAATGGCCCTTGGAGCCCCATATGCCATGGGATGGAACTTGGTATCATTATCAGCAGTGACTACCTGATGCAAATCATCAGGGATGATTTGGTCTGGGGAAACCAGCTTGGCCATGACCATGGTTGCACTGGCACCTGTATCCCTCAGACCATTGACCTCAGTCCCATTGATCTTTGGCCAATGCATATACTTCTCAAAACTTGGAGGTCAAGTGGCCAGTGGGTACATTTATTTTCATCACACCCACTGATACTAGGGTGACCTAAGTATATCCCTTGGAGTCCCCAGGGAAAACTTCCATCCCATCCCTAAACTGGCAATGCCCTGGGTTTGCCCACCAGTTGGGGGAGTTTTAGTGCACACAGAATCTCTTGTTTGTGTCCTAGCTGAGGGTAGTGAAACCACACTCCAGCCTTCAAGAGCTCAACTTTCTTTCACTGGTACTCTCTCCCCTTGGATTGGGATTCGTCACAGGTCTCCCTATTTGGGCATTCTTTTGGAGCCCCTTTGAGAACTCTTTATTTATATTTTTGTTACCCACATATTCCCCTGAAGAAGGGCCTGACCCCATTTCTTAGGATCACATCTATGGGATGTCGTAGGTAACCCCAGTGATTACCCACTCATCTGCTTACAGACCCAGCTTTCAGGTGCTAGATAACTTTCAGTCTAGTAGATGCTAGCATAACCTCTCAGTGGGATAGTTGGCAAGAATGTGTTCTTTCACCACCAAATTATAGAGCCGCCAATATATGTGTGTACTTTAGTACCCATTATCCTGTCATCCAGTGCCCTCATTGAAGTCCACTCATGTCTGTTGTGAACCCTTGTGTGTGTTCCTAAACTTCTGTCTGTACTCTTGAGTAAGACCAAACAACTAGACAAGTGCTGTCTTCATGTGCGGGTAGGACTTTGCCACCTCATCCTCTAGGTCAGAAGTCTATTTCTATCCACCACTGGTACTAGCTCCCACAGCAAGAACCCCCAGTGCTATATACCCACTTTTCTCATCCTAGGAGCCCTCTCATAGGATATCATCAGCCAATTATCAATGTCAGCCCCTTCAAAAACTGTAGGCATAACACAGTAGCAACCTTGAGCCATGGCGCCCCCCTGCAGGTACCTCAGTCACATTTTTGCTGCCACCACTCTTGCAGGACTGGAAGCCCAGCATGACCCTCTTCTCCTCGAGGGCCAGTCTCTTTTCCTCTAGGGCCAATCTCCATTCCTCCAAAGCAAGGAGGCTCATCTGGGCTTGGAGGCCTCCATATCCCTCTCTAAAGTACAGCTCCTTTCACTTTCAAATATTGAAGGGATCATGGCACAAGTGGAGAGGGTCAGTGTGTTGTCGTCCCCCCATCCTCCACCTGGATGACCCTTCTGTCATCGATCCCCTGCCCAATGTCTGGGGTAATTTCATCTTCCAGGAGTGCTTGGGCTCTTTGAGCTTCCTCCTAAGGCCCTTAGAGCCTTCTCTAGATCCTCCTTCTTGGCAAAAGAACCCAAATTAATATTCCTGTCCTTACACGGTCCCCTCAGTTCATTGATCTTGAGTGCAGACAGAGTGGCCAAATCGATCTCCATGTCTCCTGTCTCCTTGACTGATGACAACACTGATGACATCATGCAGTAAATGTAACAGATTGCAATATGTTTTTTATACTTGAGGTTATTCACCAAGCTAAACCTAGACCACATTTTCTATCATCTTTGTAGTGCTAATAGGCTAACCTTTTACAACATGCAGGACATGAGCCATGTCTGTGGAATCACCCACGTTTTGTAGATATTATAGTATTTGTTTACTGCTGTTTAGGTATGTAAGAAATGTAATATCTCTACAGACATTAATGTAGTTAACAATTTATATAACAATAAACGTACATGTTTCAAATTACTAACAAGTGAAAGTTACCTTTGTTAAAAGCCCTGGCAATGGCTCTGTAGACATTATTGCGATCAGCAATTTACCTTGAATACCTTTCAAAAGAGTGTTTGATCATTATTTTCCTTAAAAGATCTACCTGTTAAATGCCTCATCTGACACAGAATTATAAGCCAATGGTTTTATATCTATGCATTAGTCAAAACTAAGCCATGCACAACCAGGTCCTCTGCACAACTATCCGTAGTTTGTGAAAATACCTTTCACCTATTCCTGAATTGAGCAGAATGATGTACACCATCCGAACAACGTCTACAATCATACTGCAACCTGAACCATTTTTGTGAGTTACCCATACATTATAATACAATGCATAATGTATCATAATTTCCACTGATCATTTGACTATTTGCTACGTTAAAATCTCCAGTTTAAATACAAATTGTTGATAGTGATTCAATGCCTTATCAAGGGCAGTGAGCACTATATAAATACAATTTAAACATGATAACTCTTTAACATTTACATTTGCACAGATGTCTGTAGGTGAATAATGTACTGTGTGCATGTGCTTTTGTTTTTCTCATATATTTTGGCAAGTTGCGCTCAGTTTCTACCATGTTTAACCCCTCCGGCTATGGCAGTGCTGTGCCGAGGGCGTAACCATTATGTCCTCGCAGCCATACACAGGAAAAGTGCTGCCGCTCCCTTCGTGGGCCGCCACTTTCAACCCCCCCACCAGGGAAGGCAGTGGAAGTGCTTCTGCTGACACCACACAGGTGAGGTATCAATTTTATTTTGAAACACTGGCTGGTAGGAAATTTGTGCTGGTGCAGTGATCACACAGAAATGTGAGGAAATGTGATTTTATAGCTAAATTTGAGGTTTGCAGTGGATTGTTGGTAAGGGAACATTGGGGGATCCATGCAAGCTACACCTCCCTGGACTCCCCTGGGTGTCTAGTTTTTAGAAATGCCTGGGTTTGGTAGGTTTTCCTAGGTGACGACTTAGCTAGGGCCCAAAATCCACAGTTAGGGGCATTGCAAAAAATGGGTCAGTTTTCAGTGGAAAAATGTGATGTGTCCATGTTGCGTTTTGGACAGTTTCCTTTCACTGGGACTAGGCCACCCACACAAGTGAAGTCCCATTTTTATTATGAGACTTAGATAAATGTTGGGTGGGTGGAAGTTTGTGGCTCCCCACAGATTCCAGAACTTTATATCTCAGAAATGTGAGGAAAATGTGTTTTTAGACAAATTTTGAGGTTTGCAAGGAATTCTGGGTAACAGAACCTGGTGATAGCCACACAAGTTTCCCTATTGTAGATTTCTCCGGTTGCCTAGTTTTAAAAAATGTACAGGTTTGCTAGGTGACCCTAGATGCCGACTGAGCTAGGGCCTAAAATCCACAGCTAGGCACATTGCAAAAAAAGGGTCAGTTTTCTGTGGAAAAATGTGATGTGTCCACGTAATGTTTTGGACCGTTTCTTGTCATGGACACTAGGCCTACCACACAAGTTAGGTACCATTTTTATTGGGAGACTTGGAAAAATGTGAGGTGTCCATGTTGCATTTTGGGCCGTTTCCTGTCACAAGCACTAGGCCTAACCACACCAGTGAGGGACCATTTTCATTGGGAGACTTAGGGAAATGCTGGGTAGGTGGAATTTTGTGGGTCCTCACAGATTCTAGAACTTTCCGTCACAGAAATGTGAGGAAAATGTGTTTTTTTTTTTACAAAGTTTGAATTTTGCAAGGGATTCTGGGTAACAGAACCTGGTGAGAGCCACACAAGACACCCCATCCTGGATTTCCCTGGGTGTCTAGTTTTAAAAAAATGAATAGGCTTGCTACGTTTCCCTTGGTGCCGGCTGAGCTGGGGCCCAAAATCTACAGCTGGGAACATTGCAAAAAAGGGTCTGTTTTCAGGGGAGAAATGTGATGTGTTCACATTGTGTTTTGGGCCGTTTCCTGTCACTGGCACTTGCCCTACCCACAGAATTGAGGTACCATTTTAATCGGGAGACTTGGGAGAATTCTGTGTGGAAAGAAATTTGTAGCTCTCTTTAGATTCTAGAGCTTTCCGTCACATAAGTGTGAGGAAAATGGTTTCTTTAGACACAATTTGAGGTTTGTAAGGGATTCTGGGTAACAGAACCTGGCGAGAGTCTCACAGGTCACACCATCCTGGATTTCCCTGGGTGTCTACTGTTAAAAAATGTACAGGTTTGATAGGGTTCTTGTGAGAAGGTGGTTCTGACCATCTGTGCCGCCCGGAGTTTTTGCTTTTTGATAACCTCATTTTTTATCTTTTACTGTAGGAGAGCCTCATAACTTGGGACTCACCCACAGTAAACTCATGGTAAATTGGACTGGATGTGTTTTCCGCCGGTGTCCGCCTTGTGAGATAAGGCAGCTGTGATGCAGCCAGGGTAAAGGGCACAGGGCTGGTTACATGTGGATACGTGTGCACACGTGTGTGCTCCCATGTAAGGCCCTGATTCACAGAACTAACTTACGTCAAAAACATAAATGTAAACGTAAACGTAAAGTTAGTACTTTTTAGGTATTCACAGAATGCACTTACTCATTTTGGTATTCACAGAATGAACTTACTCATTTCGGTATTCACAGAAGTTAGGAGTCCTAAAGTTAGGACTACTAACTACTGTGAATACTAAATGAGTAAGTTCATTCTGTGAATACCAAATGAGTAAGTGTATTCTGTGAATACCTAAAAGTACTAACTTTATGTTTACGTTTACGTTTACGTTTTGACGTAAGTTAGTTCTGTGAATCAGGCCCAGAATGAACTTACTCATTTCGGTATTCACAGAAGTTAGTAGTCCTAACTTTAGGACTCCTAATTTCTGTGAATACCGAAATGAGTAAGTTCATTCTGTGAATACCAAAATGAGTAAGTGTATTCTGTGAATACCTAAAACGTACTAACTTTACGTTTACGTTTACGTTTACGTTTACGTTTTTGACGTAAGTTAGTTCTGTGAATCAGGCCCTAAGAGCTGGGCAGGGCAGATACCTGTCATGTGCAGCCCAGGAGCTGGATACAGATAGAATGGTGTAGAAGAGACTATGCAGAGTTGGGTGGTGACATGGAATAGGCCTTATAAGGTAAGGGTACACATGTAAGGGACAGACAGTGGGCTATACTGTTTCACTGTAGGAACACTCTATTATACTCCTATGGAAAAGGAGAACACACAGGGTAGTTTCAGTTCCCTTGGGCCTACAAACACCAGACAGGAAACAAAAGTACACTTTAAGTTTTGTGAAAAGAACCATTCTGTTATGTGCAAAAGCATATCTATATCGCTTATGGGTCATCAAGAAATGTCATATTCCTCTGATTCAGCTCAGAGTCCAGGCCTTGTGTGACCCTGCCAGGCTGGATTAATTACCTACCTCCCCAAGCTGCAGCATCAGAGGCCTAGCCCTTCACTGCAAGCATTCCCCATGGCGGAGGTCTTCTCTCCAGGAGGGAGAGATGGGGTGAAGCTGCGGGGCATTCATCACAGCTGTCACCTCGTGCCAGGCACCAGGCCTGTTCCATGCCCGGGCCATGATCTCAGCGAGTGGGGGAAGTTAGCTTTTCATAGACCATGTGGCATGGGACAACTGGACGACACCATATTGAAGTAACCCAGAGGCCTGTGCAGGAAGGAGGGATCATGGGCAGAGAGGTGAAGTGACACTGCAGGATAGGGCAGAGGTGCATTCCTGCCAGCACCTTCTGCCCCTCCTTAAAATGTTTTGCACAGGAAGAGGAGCTCTGTCTGGGATGGGTTCTTGTTGAGAAAGACTGGTACTGGAGGCTGGCGCCAAGGGCAATTGGAAGGAGGAACCCCATGACTGCTCGCAGGACTGTGGACTGTGCCTCTGAGGGAGCCAAGGACCACTGAGGAAAATCACGGGTTTCTGCACAAGGAAAGAATCCCAGAAGAGACCAGGTCAAAGGCTGGTGCAGGGAGCCAGTGAAACCTGCTCCCTGCTGAGTACATCCTCTGAGAGGCCAGGAGGCAGAAATAGACTGCTCCCAGTGGGTAGGGCTGGCCACCAGGAGTGAAATCAGCCTGACGGGGTCCAAGATATGCCCCCAGAAGGTAGGTGACCTTTGACCTCTGGTGGGTTCGACGGCGAAGCATGTGGGGCTCCGTCACCAGTCTCCAATGTGCCCCCGGGATGGGTCAGGTCCAGGGGGCTGTCCCCAGAAGAAGGCAGAGCCGGGGAGTGCCGTTGCGCTCCCCGTATAGTGGCCCTAAAGAGGTTGAAGCTGGGGAGCGCTGTTGTGCTTCCTGTGAAGGAGCACCGAAGAGAAGTTGTGAAGATTCCAGTCAGGGAGTACCGTTGCACTCCCCATGATGTTTCCTGGGGGGCCAGGATCCCAACCCTGGGCACCAGAGAGGTGGAGGAAGCCAAGCAGCTCCATGCGCCCTCTGACCCAACTGCCCGGAGCGCGTCTGCCGCCAGAGTGGGCAGATTTGAAGAGGGGGGGTTGGCTCCCTCTGCAGCACGTGAGTGTGCTGGATGCCCGAGGAGCCGGCAAGAGCAGCCGAGGATGGGCTCCCCGAGCTGCGCTCCGATGGCCTACCTGCATGAGGGGTACCTATGTGGGACTGAGCCCCCCCCCCCCAAGAATAAGTCTCTAGTGATTTTGAGAAGATAACCCCTCAAGGGTTCTGCCATGTTTTCAAGCATGCCTGATGCTGGAACATTCGTTCTTCAGCAGTGGAAGATCCTTTCTTCTAAGGACAAGGATTATGGTTGCATGGATTGTGGCTACAGATAGCCCATTGAGAGTTTTTGACACACTCTGCAGGGGGTGGAACGTGGTAAATGCACAGGTGTGTAGTTATAAAATGATACATATGCCATAGGCTTTACAATGTAATGCCTCAATGCCGCCCATATGCTTCTCATGTTTCTAAGGTGATTTCTCTATGTGGCAAGCACCCTTTAGAGGTGTTGGAATTATAATAGCACAGCATTGTCATGTTCCCTGTGGTGCCCTCTAGGGGTTTTGATTGAATTGCGTTGTTCATGTTACCAGTTATGATAAGTACACCTCACTCCCAGTCATGCTTAGACATGTTTTCTTGCTACTGCTTTAGTTGAATATCAAGGCTGTCACCCACTGTGATTAAAGTTTGCATACTTTATTGTCAGTATGAGGTGCTCTCGGTCAGGGTTGTATATAACTACAGCAGGTTTTTCCATTATGAAATGCTGTTTGAAATAATGTGGTGGGCAGCCACTTGCTTGGTGCCAGTGGTAAGGGTTCTCATTCCCAGTTATGTTCAACTTGTGTCATTTGGGGACAAGATAATGTTTGTACATGTGAGTGGTGGTACCAGACCCCCTTCCTGTGGGAGGGGTGTGAACGTTTACTCAATGTCATCAAGAAGTATTTCCATCAGCTTATCTATATTTGTAAATTGGTGCATGGTATTGAGTAGTGTGTGTGTAATAAATGTACTTTTCTTTTTTCTAAAGAAAAGCACAGACAGGACAGTCATTTATTGAGTGTTATTATTGTGTATCTGTGAATGGTGATTGCCCACACCACCTCCCTTGAGTAGGCCTAGGACTGCTCTGCAACGCTACCCTCTGAGAGTCAAGTGCTACAATGGGGTCTTTGGTTCCCAGTGAAGGACAAACTCAGACCCATTACTTGTACAGGCCACACAAGTAATGCCTCATTTTCCAACATTTCCCTAGGGGCCCAAAATCCACAGCTAGGCACATTGCAAAAAAAGGGTCAGTTTTGAGTGGAAAAATGTGATGTGTTCACGTTGTGTTTTAGGCTGTTTTCTGTCGTGGGCACTTACCCTACCCACACAAGTGAAGTACTATTTTTATTGGGAGCCATGGGGGGATGCTGGGTGGGTGGAAGTTTGTGACTCCCCGCAGATTCCAGAACTTTCCTTCACAGAAATGTAAGGAAAATGTTTTTTTAGACAAATTTTGAGGTTTGCAAGGGATTTAGGGTAACAGAACCTGGTGGGATCCACACAAGTCACCCCATCCTGAATTTGTCTGGGTGTCTAGTTTTTAATAATGTACAGGTTTACTAGGTTTTCCTAGGTGCCGAGTGAGCTAGGGCCAAAAATCCACAGGTAGGTACATTGCAAAACAAATGTCAGTTTTCAGTGGAAAAAGTTAGTGTTTTCACACTGTGTTTTGGGCTGTTTCCTGTCGCAGGCACTTGGCCTACCCACAAAAGTGAGGTGCCATTTTTTATCGGGCGACTTAGGGGAATATAGAATAGTAAAACAGTGTTATTTCCAATTTTCTTTCTATATATTTCTCCTTCCAAATTTAAGACAGTGTGTAAATAAGAACTCATTTTGAAAAATGCCCTCTAATTCACATGCTAGTATGGGTACCCACAAATCCAGAGATGTGCAAATAACCACTGCTTCTAAACTCCATATCTAGTTCCCATTTTGGAAATACATAGGTTTCCTTGATACCTATTTTTCACTCTTTATATTTTACCAATTGAATTGCTGTATACCCGGTACACAATGAAAAACCTTTGTACGGTGCAGCTCAGTTATTGGCTCTGGGTGCCTCGGTTACTTAGTGAACCTACCAGCCCTATATATCTCCGCAACCAGACGTGTCCAGTGGACATAATGGTATATTGCATTTGAAAATCTGCCGATGTTGGAAAAAGTTACAGGGGAAAATACAGGCACAAATTACTGTTTTTTTTATTTAAATTCAATTTCAATATTTTTTTATTTCAACTGTTTGGTCTTCTGACAAAAGTCTGCCTGTTCCTGTAATCTGGGAAGATTGTGACTTTAGCACTGCAAACCCTTAATTGATACCATTTGCATGGAAGAAAACATGCGATTTCTTCTACAGCACTTTTTTCCCATTTGTCCCATAAAACCCAAAGCTTTGCTGTATTTTGGCTAATTTCTCAGTCCTCTGCAGGAAATTCCACAAGCTCTGGGTACCTTTACAATCCGTAGTATATTTGAAAAAATGGACACGAATTTGGCGTGGATACCTTATGTGGACAAAAGTTTTTGGGGCATAAGTGCAAACTACCCCAAATAGCCAAAAAAGGCTTAGCCCACGGGGTGGGAAGGCACGGCAGCGAAAGGGTTAAATGAAGTACTGCATCCTCTTAAAAGTTTATTCGTAGTTAATTTGTGCAGCATATAATTTTGACCATAGTGAATCATGCTTGTCTTCAGTACTACACTATTTGTATTTCACACATACACACTTCGGTCTATACCATATATGTTTGTGGGCCCTTTACTGCCACTCTGTTTTCTAAATGACCTAGCATTTTACAGAGTAATTTGATGAGCAGTAGCTTGGTTGATGTCATTTGAGATGTTGTCAGTGATGCCATCAATTATGCAATTGAACATGCCATGAGTAATGTAATATATGAGGTCATAAACAGTGTCTGGGAGGGTTAGCTCACTGAACTATAAATGGCAAACTTCAGTACTTTTTCAGTTTTTAAACTTTGTCTGACTTTGTAACCTAACACCTAAATATAATTTCACTTTATCCTTTTTTTTCTTTTCAGTAAATATATGTGTGTGTATATAGATGTGTGTTTGTGTGTGATAGCTAGACAGACAGACAGACAGGCTGACTAGCCGACAGGCAGACAGACAGACAGACAGACAGACAGATAGACAGATAGACAGATAGATAGATAGATAGATAGATAGATAGATAGATAGATAGATAGATAGATAGATAGATAGATAGATAGATAGATAGATAGATAGATAGATAGATAGATAGATAGATAGATAGAAGAAACAAATAGATATTTTTCGGCAGAATTATATGTTAAATATCAAAAAATTGTAACTTAATGGACAAATCTACAGTGTATATGAATCTACAAAAGAGCCTCATTACAGAAGCCTGAACACTAAAACATGCACATTAACTGACATGTTCTCCATACACAAGAAGCTCACCCTCTTTTTAATTCAAATCCAGCCTAATTACAAAATTGCAGTCCTCTCATAAACCAGTCACATTGGAAGTGGGATTTTGGAAGGCAGGTATAGTGTACAGCAGGCAGTCTGAGTCATGAGAAGATATGATTGATTCTTTCTTCATGCTGCAGGCATTGGTTGCATTCTGACCACCAGCAGGAGGAGTAAAGATTAGAGAGTGAAGTAGAGAGTAAATATTAGAAGCAGTCCCTACCACCACAAAATGTACACGTGGCAGTCTCCCTACTACCTGACACCTGCACATTCCAATTTGGTTGCTGGAATGGCAGGGAGACACCCTTGACACTGAACCCTAGCTCCAATGCCAACATGCCTCAGTTGAAAAACTAATACGGTTTTCTTCCAACTTCAAATGTTCTGACTCCACCATGTCCTCTTCTCAGTTGGCCTCTAATTTACTTTAGTTCACTTCCCTAACCTTTGCGAAAGAGCCTCTAAAATTTGACAACAAATTAAACTTTACTTTTAATAATTGTATGAACGCTCCATTGAAAACAAATCTTATTTGCGGTGGGGATGCTGATGTGAATAGGATGCGCCACTTAACGATGCCAATTAATTTATATATTTGAGTCCAAATATTTTTTCACAACTTCAAGGTGCACACACACATTAGGAAACACAGGATGAAGAAACCAATGGTACAAAAAAGGAGACAAACAAATACATAACCAATATTCATATGCTATTCATAGCCTAAGGGGGCACCTTTCTCATCATATCTACGATAAGTCGTCTAAGCATGCCCTTGACTACAGAGTTTTGTCTGTTTCAGAAAATGGCAGAGGTGTTTAAAGTGAACTGTAAAGTAAGTGGAACAAACGAAAAGGAACTGCAAAATATGGTGCTAATGAAATCTCTGGAGGAAGGAAATACGACACGAACAGCTGGATTTCCTAGAGTACAGCTCTTGTAAAACTGAAATGAGGTCTATATCTGTTACTGTGACTGAGAGCCCCATAAAATGTTCTTTCACACGCCCGGCTGGCGGAGATGTATTTACTACACGGTTTCATAGGTAATTATATCCAGCGTGGCACTGATCGAGCTGTTAATAAAGTGTGAAGTTGCCTTAGAGGCATGTGCGCAGTAATACAAAACGAGTTCACGTCTAAATTGCAAAAGTCTCCATTTCCCAATTCCCCAGGTGTGATTGGGGCCTTTAGTGAAAAGCAAACTCTTATTCTTCTGTAAAAAATATGGGGCATATTTACGTTCCCTGGCGCATCCCTGCATATCAGCAGGGATGCGCCAGGGAAAATGCGTCACGCAAGTTTACCCTTGCGCCACGTCCGATGCGCCGCATTTACAATGCGGCGCATCGTGGCGCAGGATAAGCAGATGCGTGACGCATCTGCCGGCGGAAGGTTGGCGCAGTGCTGAAGTTGTGTCGCAAGCGCGACGCAACTCCAGCACTGTTCCAACCTTTTCTATCCCTAACATGGTGCGTCAATCCTTACGCCTGCTTGAAGCAGGCGTAAGGATTTGACGCACCAGCGTCGGAAAAGTGACTGCGTGAAATCTTGTAGATTTCACTGCATCACTTTTCCGAGGCGTTCCTGCGCCGGAACGCCCCCCCCTGCGCCGGTACGCCCACATGAAACCTGATGCAGGTTTCATGTGGTGCAGGGGTTTACTACGTGACGCATCTCCCTAGATGTGTCACGTTGTAAATATAGCGCAACGCGGCACATGGTTTGCGTCGCCGCTGCGTCACATGCGTGACGCAACGGCGGCACAAAAGTGGCGCAAGGGGCTTGTAAATATGCACCTATGTGTTTACATTTTTGTCACAGTTCATTCAGATTCCATTTTTGGCAGATCAGTTTTGCTCGTCTTATTTCCATCACCTTGCATTCAGGAAGAGCAGTCACAGGAAGATCGATACTTGAAGACAGACATGTGATCTGTCATATTTTTTTTTTTAAACTAAACAATAGTAATTCATAGATTGGAAACAGACAGGCAAATAAGGAATGCGTTTCTTTAGAACATCACATTTCCCTCAAACTGGGCGACTGACCAAGACTGATCTTCTTGTAAATTAATCGAATCTCAGATGGCTGAACTGTTCCATCTATGAAAAATTCGTATTTTTTAGTAAGAATGTATAAGGAACATAGGGGCATATTATCAAGAAATGGCGTTAAAATTATCGCCGCTTTAGTGGCAGAAAACTGCAGCTAAAGCGGCGATAATGGGCTTGATAATATGCCCTTGAGAATTCCAATAGAAGCCCATGTTCTGGTGTCAACATGGGCTTCTATTGGAATTCTCAAGGGCATATTATCAAGCCCATTATCGCCGCTTTAGCGGCAGTTTTCTGCCGCTAAAGCGGGGATAATTTTAACGCCATTCTTGATAATATGCCCCTCTGGGGCATATTAGCAAGACCGGCGATAAAATTATCGCCGTTGTAGCTGCAGGAAACTGCCGCTAAAACGGCGATAATGGGCTTGCTAATATGCGTTATAGAATTCCAATAGAAGCCCAGGTTAGATGTCCTGCACATCTAACCTGGGCTTCTATTGAATTCTATAACGCATATTAGCAAGCCCATTATCGCCGCTTTAGCGGCAGTTTCCTGCCGCTAAAACGGCGATAATTTTATCGCTGGTCTTGCTAATATGCCCCTCTAGTTATAATAATTTAAGTACAAAATGACAAAGTTTCAACGTGTGGCATTCAACTCAAAACATAGCGATAGAACGAAACGTTGTAATTTTTTCTCACAAAAAAATACGTTATTAAAATGTCAAAGGAAGCTTTTGCCATTATGCCAATATATGCATAAAAGCGGGATTATGAAGATAATGCAGAAGCATCATAAGGGGCGTAACTGGATCCAAACGTTGAGGGAAGGGATCTACCATTTTAAAAGGTCGGGGGCAGATATATCTTCAAAGCATGAATTGCAATTACAAGAGGGTGCTCACTGAACTCCTTTTATTGTTAAATGTTGCATGCAAATATTCATCGGGACAGTATACCTGGCAGGATGTGGAATTTTGTGCTCCATTATCTAGGACAATCAGGGCAAATGGTATCTTCTAAAAACACAGTGGCGTAGTTGAACATAGACTTAGGGGCCGATTCCGATCTCGGTCGGAGGCGCACCCAATAGCATTCGGTCGGGAAAAAAGCCATGCGAAAGCCTGTTTCCCGACCGATCAGTACAGCACACCGAACGAGTAAGTACGATGCGCACAACAGCAAAGAATCCGGCCGAGCCGTACTCACCCAAACCAGGTCCTGTTCCCCGACCGAGGCGAATCCGGAAACGCCGAATCGAGTCGCACAGAAGGAAAAATGCAGCTCCGTCCGGCCGAACGAGTACGATGCGCTTTCTGTACGCGCCGAACCCGTGGCTACGCACGGCACGTCAAAGCATCCGGGAGAGGCGCACATAAGCTCTGATTCGCGCCACAACACGATCCACGGCTCCGAGACGAACACGCCAGCGACGAGGACGAGGCGAAGCGACGAGGACGACGCGAAGCAACGAGAAGGACGAAAGACACGAACCAACCATGAATCCCTTCGTCCCTATCATACCAATATTCTACATTTACTACCGGAACAGGCACAGACGCGTACGGCGCAGAAGGTAAGCCAGACACCAACCACAAAACACATACAACACGTACACGACACATCACACACACACAGAGGGATGCAGAATATACTTACACCAGCAACAGCAGCACCATAGGGGCGGGATGCCCATCACCAATGCCACATATGCACACAGGGGCCTGAATGCGCACCACCACACCTACCCAGGGGGGGCAGGATGCCTACCACAACTACCACCCTTAGCCAGGGGGGGCTGGATGCCTACCACTACTACCACCCTCACCCAGGGGGGGCTGGATGCCTACCAGTACTACCACCCTCACCCAGGGGGGGCTGGATGCCTACCACTACTACCACCCTCACCCAGGGGGGGCTGGATGCCTACCACCACTACCACCCTCACCCAGGGGGGCTGGATGCCTACCACCACCCTTAGCCAGGGGGCTGGATGCCTACCACTACTACCACCCTCACCCAGGGGGGCTGGATGCCTACCACTACTACCACCCTCACCCAGGGGGCTGGATGCCTACCACCACTACCACCCTCACCCAGGGGGCTGGATGCCTACCACTACTACCACCCTCACCCAGGGGGGCTGGATGCCTACCACTACTACCACCCTCACCCAGGGGGGCTGGATGCCTACCACCACTACCACCCTCACCCAGGGGGGCTGGATGCCTACCACTACTACCACCCTCACCCAGGGGGGCTGGATGCCTACCACTACTACCACCCTCACCCAGGGGGGCTGGATGCCTACCACCACTACCACCCTCACCCAGGGGGGCTGGATGCCTACCACTACTACCACCCTCACCCAGGGGGGCTGGATGCCTACCACCACCCTTAGCCAGGGGGGCTGGATGCCTACCACTACTACCACCCTTACCCAGGGGTGGCTGGATGCCTACCACTACTACCACCCTCACCCAGGGGGCTGGATGCCTACCACCACCCTTAGCCAGGGGGGCTGGATGCCTACCACTACTACCACCCTCACCCAGGGGGCTGGATGCCTACCACCACCCTTAGCCAGGGGGGCTGGATGCCTACCACTACTACCACCCAGACCCAGGGGGGCTGGATGCCTACCACCACCCTTAGCCAGGGGGCTGGATGCCTACCACTACTACCACCCTTAGCCAGGGGGCTGGATGCCTACCACTACTACCACCCTCACCCAGGGGGGCTGGATGCCTACCACCACCCTTAGCCAGGGGGGCTGGATGCCTACCACTACTACCACCCTCACCCAGGGGGGCTGGATGCCTACCACCACCACCCTTAGCCAGGGGGCTGGATGCCTACCACTACTACCACCCTTAGCCAGGGGGGCTGGATGCCTACCACTACTACCACCCTCACCCAGGGGGGCTGGATGCCTACCACCACCACCCTTAGCCAGGGGGGCTGGATGCCTACCACTACTACCACCCTTAGCCAGGGGGGCTGGATGCCTACCACTACTACCACCCTTAGCCAGGGGGGCTGGATGCCTACCACTACTACCACCCTCACCCAGGGGGGCTGGATGCCTACCACCACCCTTAGCCAGGGGGCTGGATGCCTACCACTACTACCACCCTTACCCAGGGGTGGCTGGATGCCTACCACTACTACCACCCTCACCCAGGGGGCTGGATGCCCTACCACCACCCTTAGCCAGGGGGGCTGGATGCCTACCACTACTACCACCCTCACCCAGGGGGCTGGATGCCTACCACTACTACCACCCTCACCCAGGGGGGGCTGGATGCCTACCACCACCCTTAGCCAGGGGGGCTGGATGCCTACCACTACTACCACCCTCACCCAGGGGGCCTGGATGCCTACCACCACCCCTTAGCCAGGGGGGCTGGATGCCTACCACTACTACCACCCTTAGCCAGGGGGCTGGATGCCTACCACTACTACCACCCTCACCCAGGGGGGCTGGATGCCTACCACTACCACCTTCAGCCAGGGGGCTGGATGCCTACCACTACTACCACCCTCACCCAGGGGGGCTGGATGCCTACCACCACCCTTAGCCAGGGGGGCTGGATGCCTACCACTACTACCACCCTTAGCCAGGGGGGCTGGATGCCTACCACTACTACCACCCTCACCCAGGGGGCTGGATGCCTACCACTACTACCACCCTCACCCAGGGGGGCTGGATGCCTACCACTACTACCACCCTCACCCAGGGGGGCTGGATGCCTACCACTACTACCACCCTTAGCCAGGGGGGCTGGATGCCTACCACTACTACCACCCCCACTCATAGGATGGACAATGCATGACACAACCAGCACACCACAACCTTGGGAATGCAAGAAGAAGACATCCCCCAACACCATGACAAGCGTGTGTAGACTGTGTCAAATGCCTACAACACCGAACATGACTTTGAACATACAATGTGACCCCCTAGCACATGTGCCACACATATATGTGTGTGGTACCCACAATGCAAGCAGGCCATGACCATTGTGGCAATGGGGTCCAAACCCCCATCATCACAGTGACCAAAAGGTAAGTGTGGGGTCCATAGCTGAAGCACATGTTGAACATTGTGGCAATGGGGTCCAACCCCCCATCATCACAGTGACCAAAATGTATGTGTGGGGTCCATAGCTGAAGCACATTTTGAACATTGTGGCAATGGGGTCTAAACCCCCATCATCACAGTGACCAAAAGGTAAGTGTGGGGTCCATAGCTGAAGCACATTTTGAACATTGTGGCAATGGGGTCCAAACCCCCATCATCACAGTGACCAAAATGTAAGTGTGGGGTCCATAGCTGAAGCACACTTTGAACATTGTGGCAATGGGGTCCAAACCCCCATCATCACAGTGACCAAAATGTAAGTGTGGGGTCCATAGCTGAAGCACATTTCGAACATTGTGGCAAACCCCCATCATCACAGTGACCAAAAGGTAAGTGTTGACAAAGAAAGAGGTGCAACTGCCAAACTGCATGGATGATTCCTGGTCACAGAACAACAAACACATCAGTGGCAAAGTAGTGTATGTGTCCCATTGCAACATAAATTGGGGGAGCCAAATACTGCAGTGCAAATAAGACATACCTTTGGCCATGTGCAGACAAACAACACCCATGGGGGCTGACACCGTCAACAATCATCAATGACACAATGACAGAAGTGACCATCAGAATGCAGACCCACATATTTGCACCAATGGGCACACACATGCAGATACCCTGTGGAGACTGCAGATGTGAGGTGAACAGATACCATACCATGGCAGCAATGGGACACACAAACCATGATCATTGTGCTGACCGATGACCTAGGAGTCCCAGGGACAGCAGGGGAAACCCACCAAACTACATACAGCCAATGGCACACCCAAGATATGCCAATGCAGTGGTGCAGATGCACAAACACAAACAGGCAGACCCACACTGCACATCATACACAACAGGTGAGGGGGGGTGCCAGTGTCCCCAGGCAACCACACAACACATGAGGAGACCTGAATACCAATCATACAGATGTGCATACAGTGCCACACAAAGGTAACTCATGGATCCAAATCCCTATGTGGGCAAGCAGGCATTGTCAGATGAGAGGGAGCACAAATCACACATGTCACACAGGCACGTAGGGACAGCAACTGACACAGCAAGACACAGACACACCACAGCACCACCCTCAGGGCCCCCACAATGTGGTGACCCTGGGCTGCATTACAATCCCACTGTGATGACAAAGCTAAATGTGGTTCACACTGTGAACCACAGTCATGTGTCCTGAGCAACTAACTACCATCACACCTACACAAGCACAAATCAAACAGCATGGCCAGTAAGCCAAGGCCAACATGGAGGCAGGGGCCTAGCCGGGCAACAACTCTCATCTGCACACACTCAACACCACACCCCTCGACCTCCAACAATGTGCAGCAGTGAAGCACACATGCACTGGTGACATTGCACATGCACCCATGACTATTCCAGGGTGGTGGGTGGAAACCAAGGTGCAGAAACACATCACACATGGACACTCAACAAGACTCCTGAATGTCTGACACACTGCACACTACGCTGTACATGGACATGACGGCAATACCACACCAACCAATGGGATCCCAGCCACAGTCACACACCAATGAAGAAGCCAAGGTCACCCACAAAGAACACACATAGACAACAACCAACATTGCAGCCCGGACCCTGAGGAGTGCCAGCAGTCACACACACAACGTGTCACAATCACTGAAAGATAACACAAACTGGAAATCACATGACAGGGGCAAACAACAAGTGCCAAGGGGAAACCTGACTGTGACCCATCTGCGTCTAGCACACAAACTCAGCCCTGACAGCAAACACACCTATGGGTGACACCCTGATGACCAGTAATGTGCCATGCACCCACATCACAGAGAACCCAGGGCGAAGACTTTGGGGGAACACAGGTCAACTCAGCTAGCATCACAAACAGGTACAACACTAGGGATCACAGCATGCACAGCTAAACGGAAGTGAACACACAGACATGCACATACAACACACACCTTGGGCGCAGGCAATGTCACAGGAGTACACACTGCCATGAGGGGACTCCACTCCTGTGTGAGGAAAGCTGTGCCATATGTTGCCTCAGTAGGGCCCCATCATGTCAGCTGAGCTCTTGGTCACACAATCAAAAATTAGCACCAAATGAGGGCTCCCGTAACATCAGCCTGGTCATGGAAGTGCCAACGGAATCATCAGCACAGATCCAACACACTTGTATAGCAATGTTGCACTGACAACACAGATGAGTCCTTCCCCATTGATGCCCAAACCTGCATGTCCAGTGGAGATGGCCACACGGTCAGGGAAGTAGACTAATTGAACAATGGCAGGCACAACAGATGTGCAGGGCTGGAAGCCACAGATGTGAATTAGGCAATCTAAGTAGGAAATCCCATTGCCAAATACTGAACACATGACACCCTCAGATGCTGCTATGGATGACATGGATACACCACAGGATAGGACACATTCCCCCTGGACCACATGGGTTCCTGCACAGTAACACTTCATTATCATGAGACCAAATATCACCATCACTGCAGCAAGGGCATGGTTAGCATCATCAACATCATGTACATCAGAAGCAAAAGCACTAGAGAACAGAAAGTTGCTTTATTCAGCATATGTGGCATTAAAAGTAGAAGTCCAGTAGAAAATAAACAAAGGCCAATGGCCAGTCCATCAACAAAGTCACAAGTGGGTGACAGTGGCAGATGCCACCCTACACATGCCTGCACAAAACCAGGGACAATCCACTAGGAGGGGCAACCGGGGGGTAGGCCAGGCACCGCAGGGACAGGATCAGGGCTCACCAGGAGGAAGCAGGGAAGGGGTGGTGGGTGCTGGAGAGCCACTGACAACTGCAGTGGAGGTGTCTGACATGGTGTGTGCTGGCACAACTGGGGGGCATGGCTCAGATGTTGTGGGTGCCGGCACGACTGCAGTGGACCCTGCAGATGGAGTGGACAGGTCCGCCACTGCAGTGCCCAAGTCAGACAGGGTGGTAGTGGACTCCACTGCAGTGCCTACCACCAGGGGAGGAGAATGGGGAACAGGCAAGGTGGGCTGGACAGAGGGGAGGACACCCTCACCACATCAGTGGCACAGACAAGCGCAGCGGGGGTGGGGTGCCGGGAGAGCAAGTGGCAGGGGGAGAAGGCCGGAGCCTCTTGGGGATGGTATATCTGTGGGTGGGGGAACCTGGGGCAGGGTGTGGTGGGGGCACCTGTGGAGTGGGGGCCTGAGGGATGGAGGAAGGAGACCTGGTGCTTGAGCTGCAGGGCGGCGGCGGGGTCTTGCTCTTACCACTCCGGGGGACTTGCGGGTGGGGGCCTCAGTCTGTCTGTGCCTGGGGGAGGGTGTCCGGGGGCGAGGGGCACTCTGCTCCGTGTGGGGGGCTTCCTCTTCCCCCTGGATGCTGGAGCAGCTGGATCGGAGGGGAAGAGGCCGAGGTCACTGAGGAAGAGGCGCTGGGTCTTTGGGGTTGCAGGTGAGGCAAGGGAGGGTGTTTTGGAGGGAGAGGCAACTGAGGACTGCGCAGTGCCCGTGGATGCGTGTGTGTGTACCAGGGCCCCATCCCCTGTGAGTCTGGTTTCAGTCCCCAGACTGTGCGTGCGTGTGCGTTTGGTTTGTGGCGTGTGTGTCTGTGTGCTGGACGTGTGTGTGCTGGTGTGTGCCTGTGCCGGTGTGTGTGTGCTTGGGACGGGTAAGGTGCTGGGGAGTGTGGATGGAGCAGAGGCAGGAGGGTGAGGGACTGTCTGAGGAGGGACACTGCTGCCGTCAGGGAGGAGTCCATGGACCTATTGCCCCTCTGTAGGTCAGACATGCCCGATGAGATGCCCTCCATGAACGACACCAGCTGAGTCAACAGAGCGGTGTGCGCATGGAGGACACTCAGCATGGCTGTCTGCCCTACATGGAGCTGGCGAAGGAGGTACACAGACTCCTCACTCAGGGCAGCAGGGGACACAGGGGCAGGGGGTGCGGTGCCTGGCCCAAAGGAGACACGCTCCCGAACATGGGAGCCTCCACGGACCTGGGGAATGGGAGCCGATGGGAGGGCGGTGGTGGTGCTGGTGGTGGCGGGGACAGCAACACTAGCTGGGATGTGGTGGCTGCTGACACCCGCCTCCATAAGGGAGTCATCCTCCGAGTTGCTCTGGTCCTCAGCTGAGGTGGATGGTGCTGAGGACTCCTCGGTGTGGCTCCCCTCGCCCTCCGTGCCACTGGGTCCCTCCGACCACTCCTCGGCTGCTGACCCAGTCTGGCTCTCTTGCTCCTCCTGGTCCGTGGAGCTGTCCCCTTCCGTGGCCGTGGATGTATCTGCAAACAATGGGGAAACAGACAGACATCAGTCACCTGCACCAAACGCACACACCACTGTGAGCACAGCACATTACAGAGAAAGCCCTGGCATCATTAGTTGTACATTGCTAAAAGTGCCCTAACTGAACAGGAGAAGCCAATTGTCAGTCTGATGCCAAGCATGGCACTCACATCCCACATGGCCTTGCACCCATCTGTCTGGTGTCTGTTGGATTGCAACACCCCAGTGTGGACACATGCACCAAGTACACAGTAGTTGGACAGTGCAGAGGACACGGTGTGGCATGTGGACATGCACACATCACAGCTCTTGCCACTGAGTCAGTACAGGTTTCCGGATGAAAGGGATGCCCAGAGTCAAATAGGAAATGCATGTGATGCATACCAGCGACAGACACCATGATGCACCCATGTCCTGATAGCCATCGCCACAATGGTGTGCATGTAGCACATGTCACTCCCCTGCAGGACCACCAATAAGTTGACACATGCCATGGCAGAGGCATGACTGCTAAGTCATACATCACTGTCTCAGTGATGTATGACTTGGCAGCCAGACAACAACACTATGCACTGTGTCACAATAGTAGGTCATGGGGAATGCAAGTCCTGGAGCTGCACAAGTGCACATGTACATCCCCCACACAACACATCATCTTAACCCTCATCTGTCCAGGTCATACCTATTGGACATATGGGAGACCTGTGACACTACCCTCTGAACCTGAGCCCCTCACAATCTGCTGTGAATGGGGAACAGCTGCCTGAACTTCACATTTGCATACCCCAGTCTGCACGGGCAGCTGATCAAACACCTATGTGACACACAAGTATCGTCTCCTATGGTCACATCTCCAGGGGCATGCTGAGCCCCTACCAAGAAACACCCCAGCAGTCCTGGCAAGTAATCCACAGCACACTGACACAGAGGCAGACACCTGAGGGGTCAAATCACTGCGCACAATGTGTCAGCTGATACACGGGAGTGGGAGTACAGAGTGCATTGCATGGCCTGGAGTAGGCATGACTGTCCTGCTCCACATGAATGAGGGATGAGCCCTGGACAGTGGATAGCTGGCTATGTATGTGTGACACACGTAATCTGCACACTCCTGGGGCCCAAACATTGTTCCCACCCACTGCATGGGCGTGTGCCACATACCCCAGGCACATGTGGTGGCTCAGCTCAGCAAGTGGACCGCATATCAAAGCAACACGCAGATTACATGTCCGAACACAGGCGTTGTGTGAACAATGGACCCACCCATGATGCCCACAACAGAGTTAGTGAAACAGATGCTGTCCCCCACCTTTAGTGAAGCAAACTGCAAGGACACAGTCCCAAGTGACACAATTCCCTGAATGTAAGGGCCACACCTGGGTATCAGATGAGCAGTGGGCAGTGCACAATAGAGGGACATGGCTCCTGGACAACATGACTGCTGCACTGTGGCAGTTGAACCAGGCCAGAGGAGGGCACAAAGCATGTAATACAGAGTTCACAGTGCAGTCTTTGACTCACCCTCCTTGCTGCTGTCTGGCCTTCAGCTGCCCATCCAGGTCTGGAAACACCACCGCCAGGATCTGGAGCATGTGGGGGTCAGGGTCCGTGTTCCGCCCCTCCTGCGAGGAGGCGACAGCTTCAGCTGGACCCGTGCAATCCTCCGGGTCCAGCCCCGAAGGTCCTGCCACCTCTTCTGGCAGTTGCGGATCCGGCGCTTGTAGACCCCCACAGACCGGACGGCCCGGACGATGTCCTTCCAGATCTCCTGCTTCCGATGGGCATTAACCTGTCAGGATGACAAAGTGAAAAGGCCATTACTACACATGCAACATATCCGTGCATGACACAGTTGCATATACATGTCTCAATCACAGGGGCACATGATGTACACAGGCAGTGCAAAGCTGCCCATGGACAGTTTGCCAGACGTCACTACATGGTATCATTGCATGGGAAGTAAAACCTTGTTCAAATGCACTGCCACTGCAACATACCTGTCCAGTGCATGTCACTACACACTATGGGGAGTGACAACTACTCAGTGAGCCTGCTAGCCAGTGGCGTGCAGACTTTCAGCCTTGCTAGTCAGACAATATGCACATTCAGAAAGGCAGTGCACAGAACACTCACCTGCTCCCCTGGTGTCCCATACAGCTTGCTGTACTGTGGAAGTAGGCTGTCCAGCAGGGCCTGGTTCTCTTCAAGGCTGAAGGCTGGGGCTCTCTCCACAGTACGTGCCATTGCAGGGTCCAGAGGGGCAGAGACAGCAGCAGTGCAGTGGCAGATGTCGTCCTGGAGCATGTAGTGCAGGCAAGTGAGCTCTCAGGGGAACAGCCAGCAATATATATGTGCTGGAGAGGCAGATACTGTCCCTTGTGTCCAAAGTGATAGGTCCAAGTCGTTTGCATCTTCTGAATCTGGCCAATCCATGGAATAGCAGCACCAATACACGCCCACAGCATCCTTCAAATCTTCAACTTCATGACATACATGATTTTGCAACATTGTTGTGGGTGACCAACTGATTTTCCAGCAACCGACTTGTTCGAAATTCGAAAACGCATCCGTTGCCAGGCTAAGCCTATTGTCAATGGGTGCGCACCGATCGGTCCATTGCTGATACAACGCGTACAGGGGTACAACGCGTACCCGCACACATTGAATGCAATGGGCCGGCCGGGGGCACCGATTGGTCCATTGCAGTACAACGCGTACAGGGGTACAACGCGTACCCGCACACATTGAATGCAATGGGCCGGCCGGGGCACCGATCGGTCCATTGCAGTACAACGCGTACAGGGGTACAACGCATACCCGCACACATTGAATGCAATGGGCCGGCCGGGGCACCGATCGGTCCATTGCTGATCAACGCGTACAGGGGTACAACGCGTACCTGCACACATTGAATGCAATGGGCCGGCCGGGGGCACCGATCGGTCCATTGCAGTACAACGCGTACAGGGGTACAACACGTACCACGACACATTGAATGCAATGGGCCGGCCGGGGCACCGATCGGTCCATTGCTGATCAACGCTGCATAGGGTACAACGCGTATCTGCACACATTGAATGCAATGGGCGGCCGGGGCACCGATCGGTCCATTGCGGTACAACGCGTACAGGGGTACAACGCGCACCCGCACACATTGAATGCAATGGGCCGGCCGGGGCACCGATCGGTCCATTGCGGTACAACGCGTACAGGGGTACAACGCGTACCTGCACACATTGAATGCAATGGGCCGGCCGGGGCACCGATCGGTCCATTGCTGATCAACGCGCACAGGGGTACAACGCTGCACCACGACACATTGAATGCAATGGGCCGGCCGGGGCACCGATCGGTCCATTGCGTACAACGCTGCATCAGGGGTACAACGCTGCACCTGCACACATTGAATGCAATGGGCCGGCCGGGGCACCGATCGGTCCATTGCGGTACTAACGCGCACAGGGTACAACGCCGTACCTGCACACATTGAATGCAATGGGCCGGCCGGGGCACCGATCGGTCCATTGCGTGTACAACGCTGCATAGGGGTACAACGCGTACCTGCACACATTGAATGCAATGGGCCGGCCGGGGGCACCGATCGGTCCATTGCTGATCAACACGTACAGGGGTACAACGCTGTACCACGCACACATTGAATGCAATGGGCCGGCCGGGGCACCGATCGGTCCATTGCTGTTCAACGCATCCCTGTACAAGTGACTGGCATATGTCACCATGCCTGTCTCAGATGGACATATGCCAGCCACAGATAGCTCCCAGGGAGTGAGGGGCACACCTACAACACGACAGCCTGTCCAAACTGTATAATAAGGCATGTAAGGCTGCATTTCCTATTGTGTGTATGTTAGTGTACATGTTGTCCTGTGGGTGCCACCTGGGGGCAGCCACCCCCAGGCTGTGCACGTGTTTATGGGGACAGGATCCTGGGTGTTACGTGTACATGACCACTGTGATGTGCAACTGTTCATATCTGTGCATGTGCCATGGTCACATTTCACGGTGGTGTATGTGCATGTCATGTCACATACCCCGTGAGTCCCATGTGGGACGGTATGTTTGAGCCATGGTGTCCCAGTGGCACAATAGTGATGGTCCTCCACAGTCTGTGTGCATGTAGTGTTTACAATGTCTCTGATTTCATGTGCACAATGGGAGACAGTCTCCACATCCAGGTTGTGTGTGCATGGACTTTGATGTTGTGCATGTGTGTGTCACAGATGTCCATGTCTGTCCTGCAGTGGCAAGTGGGACCACTACCTGTGGGGGTCATGGTTGTTGTGCTGTGGTGTATACATGATACTCCATGTAATGCCAGTGTCCATGTGGCAATACAGGGTCCCTGGGAATGTACCTGTCGTTGAGCTGTGATGCCTGGGGCACATCTGTCCTCACATGTCACTGTGGGGGTGATTGTGACACGGCAGCAGGAGATGGGAACTGTGACACGGCCTCATGATATCCAATGGGCCAACCTGGGACTTATTGATGCCACTTGTTGAACCGTGATGACAGATGTTGGCCATGTATGTACCATACATGTCCTTACGGAACTGCACACTTCATGTAGTTGTGCCTCATAATGATGTATGTTGGGATATTGAGTGTGTTCAATGCCGCATATGTGGGGTGACTGACAATCTTGCTTTCTTCTCCTCTGCACTGCAGGGCTCCTGCTGTCCATCGACCATTCCCAGACCTGGCAACGATGGTGGAACGGGACAGCATCCGACGGTACCGCTTCACCAGGCAGCTGATTGAGGATTTGGCAGTGCAGTTGTCCCCACATTTGCAGCCTGGCCGGCCGTATCCTACAGCGCTGACCCCCAAGGTGAAGGTGATGGCAGCCCTACACTTCTTTGCCACCGGTACCTTCCAACATACTGTGGCGACTGCTGGTGGGATGTCACAGACCATGTTGAGCCGTGTGCTCTGCGATGTTTTGGCGGCAATGTTGCTATTCCTGAACCGGTACATCTATTTCCCTAGACTGCAACGACTCACTGACGTGAAGAGTGACTTCTATGCCCTGGGGAGGATGCCGCATGTCATTGGCTCCATTGATGGGACACATGTGGCTTTGGTACCACCACAGGCCCAGGAGCAGGCCTACAGGAACCGCAAGCACTACCACTCGGTCAATGCACTGGTGGTGTGTCTTGCAGATATGACCATCACACACGTGTGTGCCCGTTTCCCTGGTTCAGCACACAATGCCTTTGTGATGAGGAGTAGTCGCATCCCCAGGATGATGGCACAGATGCAGAACCAGCGTGCCTGGCTTGTCGGTGTGTACTGACTTTGTGCCATTGTGTGTGATCTGATCCCTAGTATTCCGCCCACTTTTCCAAGTCAGCTAATGTGCAATTGTCTGTCCGTAGGTGACTCGGGATACCCCAACATGCCGTGGTTGCTGACACCCCTCAGGAACCCTGTGACACCAGCCCAGATGCGCTACAATGAGGCACATGGTCGGACCAGGAGAGTGATTGAGCGGACATTTGGTCTCCTGAAGAGCCGCTTCCGCTGCCTGGACAAGACCGGAGGGTCCCTCCCATATGCCCCTGCGAAAGTGTGCAAGATTATCATCATCTGCTGCATGCTCCACAACCTGGCAGTGCGGAAGGAGTTGCCTCTCATCCAGGATGACAATGACCAACATCCGACACCTGTGGAGGATCCTGGCCTGGACCACAATGCCAGTGTTGATGATGATGATGATGAGGGTGATGTCCGCACACAGCTAATCACCAACTTCTTTAGCTGAATGTGAGTATCCTGAGGTGTCATGTCAATGATGTGAGTTGGCATGATATGTGTAGGTGGTGCTCTGGTGCTGTTGGAGTGTGTCCATGGGCTACTTGACTGGATGTGTGTAGCGATGTGTGCTTACAGGTGGTCTGTACTCCCCAACAGTGTTGACATGCTAACTTGGTTCTGGGTGGGTATCTTGTAACATGTATTGTGCATGAGTTTTGCTGTTCTGTCCTGTTCTCCATTGCTTTTGACTGTGTGTCATTTCTGTCCTTCACAGGGTACTTTCAGATTCGTTTGGTCAACTGTGTCCACCGACGACGTGATTGTACTTTCAGGGTGGTAGCTGTTGTGTCCCTACAGGTGATGTGCGCCACACCCATGGACTTCCTTCCTTCTACAGTTGTTGACTGTGTGCCCGCTGCCAGGTGGGATTACCTTGCATCTGTAGTGGTTACGACATGTTGCAACTGTGTAATAAACCTGTGCTTCACTTTGTGATGTGCGTTGTCTGTGGTCACACATTTGACTGCCATTTGCTCACTGCACCTGTGGGCTACTTGACTACAACTGGGAATAGGTGTGGTGTCTGTGCATTGCACCGTCTTCCCTGGCAACATCAGTGTAGGCAATGAGTCAGATGGCCTAGGTGTGTATGTGTTGTGTAGCCCTGGTGGTGTGTCTCCCTAATATGTGTCACGTTGCCTTTACTCACATGCCTGTGTTGTACTTGCTGTTGCAGTTCGCATACACAGTGTAATTTTGCAGTTCATCATCCCCATAACAGCACCCACGTTGGAATCACAACAGAGGCAAGTATGGTGTATTAGTGTGTTTATTGTGATACATTTGTGTGAATAGTGCATAGGATGGGTAGTGCTGTACATATATCTTGCAATCAGAAATTCCTAGGTGAATTGAAAGTCCTGGTAGACAGAATCCCCAGTATCGGGGCCACAGTTGTCTGAGACATTGGTCCAACTTGTACTCCCCATGCAATGTGTGGGAGTTGTGTTGCCGTCAACAGGGTGAACAGTCTGTGCACAAAGGTGAACATCCAGAACAGGTTCAGGCTTCCTGGGAGTTGCGCTTGGCCATCGGTCTCTCACTTGCCCCTCCTCGGACGACCCCTCTTCTTTGGGGGGCCCTCAAGTACAGGCTGCTGCGGTGCAGGGGACTCTCCGCCAGAGTCATCCTCCCTCCCTGTGGCAGTTGCAGTTTGTTCAGCACCAGATGTTATTGGCACACAGGGAGGTGTGGACTGGTTGCTGTTCATCTGGCGGAGGCATTGTAAAATGTCCCTGTGCACCGCCGTCATCTCATGCAGTGCGTCCCACTTGGACTCCACGCGGGACATGTGTGAGTCCACGCGGGACATGTGTGCGTCCAAGCGGGCATGATGGGCAGCCTGCTGCTGTTTCATGTCTCTGAGGAGCCCCACTACCTGGCTGAGATCTCCGGTGCTGGACTGGTACGCATCAGCTATGCGTACCAGTTGTGGGTCATCATGCACACCAACAACCTCTGCAAGCAGCGACCTCTGTCTCCCACCCCTCCCACCACCCCTGCCGACATGTGCAGTGCGTGCAGTGGCACGCACAGATGACCCTGGTCCACCTTGGGGGTTGGTGGTGGTGGTGGTGTCCATGGCCCCACGTTGGTCCAGGGTCCCTGTGCTGGTGTTGCTCCTTGTTCTGTCCATGTCGGCGGGGATGGTATTTGTGGTGACAGTCGTTGGAGGGGTGGGTGCAGGGGGTGCAGCTGGTGGTCCTGCTGGTGCTGCAGCTGGTGGTCCTGCTGGTGCTGCAGCTGGTGGTCCTGCTGGTGCTGCATGTAGACTTGCACCGGATGTGCCAGGTTGGTCTTCTTCGTCCGAGGAGGGCAGAGGCTGTACGACACCAGTGAGCTCCGCATCCTCTTGAGCCTGGGACTGGGACTCCTCAGCGTCTGCTGCTGTGTCCCCATCATCACCTGTTTTTGGGAGACACACACAATGTATGTTATGTTTCTGCAGGCATCAATGGTTGACACACCTGACAGTTGTGACTGTGCCTCTGGGTGCGGGCCTGTACATTGCATTGTCCTAAGTCGTCACAGTCAGGGGTTGATATTGGTGTGGCACATTGTCCTGCATTATTTGGGCATTACTATGTATTTGTTGGGGTGTGAACATGGTCTGCATTGGTTGTATCTGGTTGACAGCCGGCCCTCCTTCCCACCCAGCCAGTCAGTTATCCCACCATGGACTGTGCTTGCATTGCAGGGAGTGGAAGTTGTCTCTCAGGATGTCAGTCAGTGGTGTCCTGCTGTTTGTTGGTGCACAGTTGCCAGCAGGGCCTTGTGCTCCCACAGCAGTAGCCAGTGTCAGCCATCTTGTGAGTCCTTCTCCACTCCCTGTGATGTGAGCATGGTTCAGGGTGGTGTTGATGGGACAGTTGTGGGGGTGAGCTATGTCTGTGACTGTGACTCCCATCATGCTATTGCCTCCACCCCACTCCCCGGCATTCCCATACTTACTTGCTTTTGTGGGGAGTTCAGTGTGTGTGGGTGTGAGGGCAATGGCAAGATGGCTGACAGTGGTGTCCTGCTGTTGGTTGGTGTGCAGTTCCCAGCATGCCCTTGTGCTCCCCACAGCAGTAGCCAGTGTCAGCCATCTTGTGTGTCCTTCTCCACTCCCTGTGATGTGAGCATGGTTCAGGGTGGTGTTGATGGGCCAGTTGTGAGGCTGAGCAATATCTGTGCCTACTACTCCCATCATGCTATTGCCTCCACCCCCTTCCCAGCATGCCCATGCTTCCTTCCTTTTGACTCTGCTTCCCTGTGGGGTGGGCTGCCTGTGCTGACAGGATGGCTGGGAGTGTTGTCCTGGCAGTTGTTTGGCTAAAAGTCCCAAGAGTGTCCCTGTGCTTCACACAACATAACCCAGGGTGGTGGTTCTTTGTGGGATCTTGAGTTAGGATGTGAGGCATTGCATTCTCCCAGGTGGGTTCTGTGGAGTTTGTGTTGAGGGGGTGTGTGAGGGGAGGTGCTTGTCACTATGGTCAGTGCTGCAAGTCCTCCTTCCCACCCAGCCAGCCAGATATCCCACCATGGAACGTGCTTCCATTGCAGGGAGTGGAAGTTGTCTCTCAGGATGTCAGTCAGTGGTGTCCTGCTGTTTGTTGGTGCACAGTTGCCAGCAGGGCCTTGTGCTCCCCACAGCAGTAGCCAGTGTCAGCCATCTTGTGAGTCCTTCTCCACTCCCTGTGATGTGAGCATGGTTCAGGGTGGTGTTGATGGGACAGTTGTGGGGGTGAGCTATGTCTGTGACTGTGACTCCCATCATGCTATTGCCTCCACCCCACTTCCCAGCATTCCCATACTTACTTGCTTTTGTGGGGAGTTCAGTGTGTGTGGGTGTGAGAGCAATGGCAAGATGGCTGACAGTGGTGTCCTGCTGTTGGTTGGTGTGCAGTTCCCAGCATGCCCTTGTGCTCCCCACGACACAGCAACAGTGTCAGACTTCTCTGATGGGCCTTTCCACTCTCTGTGGGATGTGCATGCGTGAGTGTGAGCTTGCTGGGCCATGTGGTGGGGGATGTAGAGCTGTGACTACAACTCCCATCATGCTATTGCCTCCACCCCCCTTCCCAGCATGCCCATCCTTCCTTCCTTTTGACTCTGCTTCCCTGTGGGGTGGGCTGCCTGTGCTGACAGGATGGCTGGGAGTGTTGTCCTGGCAGTTGTTTGGCTAAAAGTCCCAAGAGTGTCCCTGTGCTTCACACAACATAACCCAGGGTGGTGGTTCTTTGTGGGATCTTGAGTTAGGATGTGAGGCATTGCATTCTCCCAGGTGGGTTCTGTGGAGTTTGTGTTGAGGGGGTGTGTGAGGGGAGGTGCTTGTGACTATGGTCAGTGGTGCGAGTCCTCCTTCCCACCCAGCCAGCCAGATATCCCACCATGGAACGTGCTTCCATTGCAGGGAGTGGAAGTTGTCTCTCAGGATGTCAGTCAGTGGTGTCCTGCTGTTGGTTGTTGCACAGTTGCCAGCAGGGCCTTGTGCTCCCCACAGCAGTAGCCAGTGTCAGCCATCTTGTGAGTCCTTTTCCACTCCCTGTAATGTGCGCATGGTTCATGGTGGTGTTGATGGGACAGTTGTGGGGGGCAATATGTGTGACTACGACTCCCATGATGCTATTGGCTACACTGACTTGCCCAGCATACACAGAATTCCTTCCTTTCAGTGGTCTTCACTGTGTGTTGGTGTTGTAGTGGTGGCTACATGTCTGGATGTGTTTGTTAGTTCTATTTGTGCCACTGCCTAGCTGTAGTTGTAGTTGTGTTTGTACATGTGATGACACGGTTAAATGTAACTTTGAGATGGCATGTGTTGTGTTTATCTGACTGACATACACATTTTGGGATGATTCTGTTCTGGTTGCTGTGTAATTGCTATGAGTGCATGGTTTGACTCTCCCTTGACAGTGATGTGTGTGTGTATTGTGGCAGAATATTGTGTACATTTGTTGTGTACTCACCAGGCTCTGGGATGTTCTCTAGTCCATATACGCTCACTGGCGGAAGGATGGCCCGCACCTTCTCCTCCCAGGGCCTGAGGTATACTGGCTTGGCAGGAGGGCCACTGCCGGTGTATTGGCTCAGGAGGTAGTCTTTCTTGAGCAGGTCCCGTACCCTCCTGCGCACGTCATACCACCTGTTCTGGATGTCGGTCTTTGTGCGCAGACATGGTGATTGTGCGTTCACCCTGTTGATGATCCTCTCCCACATCTTGGTTTTCTGGGAGATGGGGGTCTGTTGGACCAGTGTGCCAAACAGCTGTGGCTCTACCCTGAGGATCTCGTCTACCATGACTTCCAATTCACAATCTAGGAACTTGTGATTCTTCTTGGGGGCATGGTGATGGATGGTGATGGTGAGTGATGTGTGTGTTGGTGTGCAGGTGAGGGTGTGTGAGTGTGTGTTTTGCTGGGTGTATGTGAGGTAGGTATTTGTTGGTGTGCTGATGGTGTGTGGCTTGTGTGAGGGATGAGCTGTGGGTGTGTGGTTGCTGTCTGTTGGGTGCTGGCAGTAGAATGGCATTTGCAAAGGATCATGGTTGGGATTTGTGTCCTTTATATGGGTGGAGTTGTGGGTGTGTCTTTGTTTTCTGTCCCCACCCCCCACAGTATTTATTGGCTTTGTAATTGCTTGTTTGGCCTTTTTTTGTGTAATTTTTCCTTTGGACTGTCTGTGCATGTTGGAAACGTTCTTGTGACCGAGTCGGACCCTGCATTTGTCTCGTACGGTGTTCTCCGCTTCGCTCACGCTGTGTTTGTGCAGTTTTCTATGCTGCGTACGCGTCGGTCGCGGTGTTTTGTGTTACTTCGCCTCGGTTTTGTATGCGTGTCGGTCGTACGGCTTGTCCTCCGTACGACTCGGTCGTGGTTTTCGCGCTTTGCATCGTACTTAGCGGTTTGGAGTTCGCGTGTACGTTTCGGTTGGATTTGTTCCGGGTGCGTGTCGGTCGGTTCAATTCGCGTGTTTTTCCGGCCGGATTGCTGTTTTCCGTGCGGCTCGGTCGCTCGGCTTGGGTTCGGTACGTGTCGGTCGGATTTTGCATGCCTTGCATCGTACTTGGCGTGTCGGGCGCCACAGGTACGTGTCGGTCGGAATAAATTCCGGCTCCGAGTCGGTCGGTGCTTTTTCCGGCCCGAATCGGAATTGACCCCTATGTGTCACCAAAACAGCAAAAAAACTTCAATCATTAGAACTAGAGTTATGCATTTTTAAAGTAGAATATAGTGGCTAAAAGATCAAAGTGACAACCATGCACGCTTAATTGCTCTAGACTGGGACAAAGTCGAAAGTTATGGCTGACCGTGATGGAGTGCGGATTGGATACACAAAGGAGATTGAGCCCTCCATTCTCCACTTCACTTCGGACTTCGCAGACATTTTGGAAGAGAATGTCTGAGAAGGTAAAGTTCAGCAAGAAGGAGATGTTTTTGTTTGGGAGTTCTTGGACAAAGTCGTGGTGAAGAATCCTACGTTCGGCTTTGTCTCTTTTTTGGAAGCCAAACAACTACAATGGGACGAAGCTGCAGGTTGTAGCTGACGAGGACTCCACAAGGCAAAATATCCCTTCTGCGAGGAGTGCTGAACAGAATTTGCTGCTGCAGAGAAGAATGTAGTCGGAGCTGCTGCAAATTTAGGCCACTGGCTCCATCACACAGTTTCTGACCAAGCTGAAACGCAACAAGAGTGGCCATCTGGTCATGCCAGAATTTGATAAACTCCAGGCTGGCTTCCAGGTTCTCAGTAGCCTCTTTCCAGAATCACTTTTTCTGAGTCCTGAGAACCAACATGTAGCTGGCTACACCCTTGAAGGGTTTCTTTAGAGCTTGCTCCCACTCCTCCTTCACAAGGCTGATATACCCTCTGAAAGAGAGGCCGTACAGGAGCCCAAAGGAATTGAACCTAACTGCCTTCTGTGGCACTTCTATGAATGCAAGAGAAAGTCCAATTTCCACCTCAATGGCTCTGACCAGCCCATAGTCATGCCTTTGAGGGTCTTGTTAAATCTCTCAACAAGCCTGTTGGTCTTGGGATGAATGTGTGTGAAAAACATGTAAGTTACCCCACACTCGTCCCACATGAATGTCATGTTGGCTGACATGAAGTTGGTGTCTCTGTTGGACACACTTCTTTGGGGAACCACACCCAGGTGAAAATCCCAATCAGGGCTTTAGACACTGCAAGTGCAGTCACCATCCTTAGACCCAGTATGATGTCCCTGTAGAACTGGAGGACCACCAACACACGGTTTGCACCAGGCTCATACTATAGCTATTGAAATGAAATACAATAAACAACTGATTTAAATAGAAATACAAATTCCATTAAAATAATTTAAATGTGTGGAGATATTCTCTAAGGGCCAGATGTACGACCCTTTTTTGCAGCCGCAAACGGGAGATCCTCCCGTTTGCGGCTGCAAAAAAGGGTAATAGCATGTACAAATGCTATTTTGCAAGTCACTGACTCGCAAAATAGCATTTGCGACTCTCGCTTTTAGGAAGGGGCTTCCCTTCCTAATAGCGAGTCAACATGCTATGTACTAATGTTTTGCGGCCGCATTTGCATTCAAGTAGGTGGTAAACCACTCGCAAAGGGGAAGGGGTACCCAGGGGACCCCTTCCCCTTTGTGAGTATGTGGGAAAATATTTTTTAGAGCAGTCGGTGGTCCCAGAGACCACTGCCTGCCCTTAAAAAAATGAAGCTGAAAAGTTTCATTTTACTTTTTTAAATGCATCCCGTTTTCCTTTAAGGAAAACGGGCTGCATTTAAAAAAAACAACTGCTTTATTAAAAAAGCAGTCACAGACATGGTGGTCTGCTGACCCCAGCAGGCCATCATCCCTGTGAATGCTAGCCATTCCTAAAGGGGTCCCAAATTGTGCCTGCCTCATTAATATTCATGAGGCATGCATTTTGCCACCCCATTAGGAATCGCAAACAGTGTCTGAGACACTGTTGTGCATTCCAATTAGCGAGTCGCAAATTACGAGTCGCAAATGCGACGCAATTTGCGACTCGCTGATTGGCGGATCGTACATCTGGCACCCTTTACTTAAAAATGCCTAATGTTGAAATTTTTTGTATGTCAAATAAAGTGTTAGCATGGCACTTAACTTTACTTTTTGTCTACGGTTCAAACTATATGCATCTGAATTGACAGCAGGCATCACGACTACCACTTATCAAATATTTCATTTTATTGAGAAGTTGTCATATCACTAATACAATTTCACCAAACCAAAAGTGAAGACAGAAACAGTGCATCTCAAATAAGCATGAGGCTCGACATTTGGAATAAACCTACAATAAACAGAAAGTAGGTCCTATTTGACAAACAAAAAATACATATTCAGACTTTCCTCTTCAACTTCATTACCCACACCAAACTGCTTCATATAGGACCCATTCTGATCTTACACACACTAAAACTGCCAATTAATTTATGTAAAAATAGAGCAAACTATTGAATATGTTATGGAACTGTTTCCCAAATATGCAAAATTAAAGATGGCTCAATTAAATAGTTGTTTTTTTATGGATGCTGCTCCTATTATTTTTTATAGCTCCAATTTTGATTGATGGAGTGATTCAGATTCCCTCTAACTTGACTAGATATTCTAGTATTTTTACATCAGGAAAGTTACATCAACATTTAAATACATCTTCCTGTTAGCCACTGAAAAATCTCAACTGCATACTAAAGAATACAACAGTACAAGAGGCAACAGTTTTTTATCTCGTGAAAATGGCTGAATGGCTTTACATGGATTACACATTATGGTGTGCAGATGATCCTTATGGGTACTACACGTAAGTAGTGTGTGCATTTTTTAAGTTGTAAGGCATTTAATGTTAGGGCTTCATTTATGAGAGTATTGCGTCACATTTGCACCATTCAGCGTGGTACTTGCATGAGCAAACCTCAAGTGAGATTTTTAAAAACACGTAGAGTCACTTTGCATGGCTCTGAGTTGCTCACAAAATCTGGAGTAACGTAACTCAGCGCAAACCACTGCGTTGCCTTACTCTGTCCTGGGTAGGCGTTCCATGGGCATTGCGTGGTTGTTCCTATGCATCGCCCATGGATTTTGACACATTCCCAGATTTACAAGAACCTATAAACCTGGGAATGTGGCAAAAACTTTTGCCTTCCCATGGGTAGGCATATGGAGGAGAAATATCTTTATTTCTCCTTGTTTCTTCCTCATTCTATATGTGTTGCATTCTGCAGCACACATGGAAAAAGGAATATGCCTCCCAGTACTGTTTTTGTGCCGGAAGGTACCCCTTCCAGAAAAAAAAACAATCCTGCATGCAACATAGGCACCCTTGCACAATGGTGCAAGGGTGCCTGCGGTTAACAGACATAATATCGAGTTGGAAATATCGAGTAGCAGTAATATCGAGTCCAAAATCTCAGACTACAAAAATATCGACAGTCAGAATATTGTTGTCTATAATATCAAGTTGAAGGTAAGTAATATCGTTTTTCAAAATATCGATGTAATTAATATCGTTGTTAAAAATATCGTTGTTAAAAATATCGTTGTTTGATTTAGTGTTATGTATTTTAATGTGTATTTTACATGTATGTGTTCTATTTTTTTGTATAAGTATTGCATTTGTTTTTTAATATATGTGTTAAATTTTTAGAAGTTATCAATTTTTTTAAAATAAATTTTGCGTTTTAGTTCCGTAGCGGGTTGTGGGTTTATAGGGGAATAGAGTGGGAAGTAATTTAATTATAATTAATTAATAAATAAATTTGATTAATTAATATTTATGTATTTAACATTTTATATTGTTAATTGTGGTAACTGATTATTCTTAATTAGTTATTAATTGGTTGTTAATTATTAATAATTATTTGGTAAATATCTTAATTGTGTTCTTTTTTTAGGAGGGGGTTGTGGGTTTATACGGGAATAGGGTGGGAAATAATTTAATTATAATTAATTAATTTATATTTTTAATTAGTTGATATTTATGTATTTAAAATGTAATACTGTTAATTGTGATGAAATATTTTATTGTTAATTATATATTAATTGGTTATTAATAATTATTAATTATGTTATTTGTGTCATTTTTTAAGAGTGGGTTGTGGGTTGATAGCGAAGTAGGCTGGGAAGTAATTTAATTTTAATATATTTTTTAAATTTTTATTATAATATTTATTTTAAGTTGTTTTATAGTGTTAATAGTGAGAATTAATTCATTATTGATTGTTTTTAAATTGCTTGTTATTTTTAATTAATTAATTATTTATTTATTTATTAATTGTGTTAATAGTGTTATGTTTTACAATATTGGTGGTGTCATTTATAGGGAATATGGTAGGAGGTAATTTTTTTAAATTAATTAATTGTTTGTCAATTAATTTTAATTATTTTGCTTGAGTGGGAATAGTAAATTATTCCCCTATGCAATCCAACACTTTCCCTACTGTTGCACTTGCTGGAGTGGGAATAGTAATTTTATCCCCTCCGCTATCCAACACTTTCCCTACTGTTGTACGTGCTGGAGTGGAAATAGTAAATGATTCCCCTCTGCTATCCAACACTTTCCCTACTGTTGCACTCGCTGGAGTGGGAATAGTAATTTTATCCACTCCACTATCCAACACTTTCCATACTGTTGCACTCTCTGGAGTGGGAATAGTAACTTTTACCCTTATGCTATCCAACACTTTCCCTACTGTTGCACTCCCTGGAGTGGGAATAGTAATTTTATCCCCTCCGCTATCCAACATTTTCCCTACTGTTGCTGTTAATGTAGTGTCAAAAGTAATTTTAAAAGATTAAAAATATTTTAATAATTTAAATAATTATATATATATTTTATTTTTATTTTTATTTTACTTGTATATCTATATATGTATTTATATTTTTTAATATGTTTCTAACATTTTATAATTTATTATAATAATTATTTATTAATATTCTTAAGAAAATGTATATATTATATTTTATATATGTATGTTTAATTATTTTTAACATTATATTTATTATTTATAATTTTACACATTTTCTAATAATTCTAACTATGTTTTTTTATTATATGTATTATTTACTTTATTTTACATTATTTTTTAAACATTTTTAAAAAACGATATTTTTAACAACGATATTTTTAACAACGATATTTTTTTCTTCTATATTTTTGTTCTTACCATTATGTAGATAGGACTTCGATACTCTGGACAGCGATATTTTTGTCCCGATATTTTTGTACCTCAACATTTTTATTGTTGATTTTCTGTCAGTGATCCGGTGCCTGCATGGGCGCTAGGCTACCATAGGGACACCAACACAAGGTAAAGGACAGGAATGTGCCATATTGCCTTAAATAAGGCACATTCCTGCCCTTTCCCTGTCATGCAGTGCAGCGCAGCAAGGTGACTTGCTGCGCAGCACTGCATTACTTTCTTATAAATGAGGCCCTTAGTGATATCTGTTGTTGCTGTATTTTCGTGATCTTTTGTGGTATTTCGTGATATTTTGCAGAAGCACCTTGGTACATAGTGATGGCAAGGCTTTATGAGATTGGTTAAGGGCTGCCTTTACAAATGTTAAAGGCAGCCATGCTGGTTTTAGGCATACTTTAGCTGTGTTCTGAGCTTTGCCATTAGCTATAGGGAAGTATTAAGTTTGATATTTTTGCCTACCTATTGCAACTTTGTTAAAGTGGTAATAGGTACGAAAAATATTTTAAAGTTTCTATGTATTTTTAAAACATTTATGGACTACCTCAGTACTGCCTTGGGAGTACTACGGTACTCAAAATAAATTAAAAAAATAAGTATGTTAAAAATTTAAAATACACTGCACTGTCCCTATATTTTACAAATATAGTGTACTACAGTGTATTTTCAATTTTAACTATTTTTAAATCTTCACAAAAAAGTCTACGAATTACCGCGGCATTACCTACAAATTACTGTACTACATAACTTTTTTTTTAAATGTGTAGTTCTCCCCAAACTGCTTTACAAATATATGGAACATTATAGATTATTTACTCTACCTATTAACACTTTAATAAAGTGATAATAGGTACAACAATAAAGCCTCCTGCTTACCTATATCTAAGTCCCTAACTCAGAATGCAGTGAAATGTAGAATGCAGCCAAAATAACTGCATTTTACATTTGGTAAACACAGCCATTAGCCAATCACATACTGGCTGATCATGCGCACGTGCCGCGGTATACCATGAACTCAGCATTATATACCAGGGAGCAATATATAACTCCGTATTTTAAAACTGCAAAATAACATCTCCATCAGCTCACAGACTGTCATGCCACATCTATTTCAATTACCACACTCCACTCTGTGCCACTCCGCTCTACGCCACTCTATATCACTCCATTCTATGCTCTTACACTCTACACCACTTCACTCTACACCACTCCTCTCCGCTCTACGCCACTCCACGCTACACCACCACACTGTACACTACTAGACTCTATGCCACTCCATTTTATTACACTCCAGTGTGCACCAGTCCACTACATGCCGGTCCACTCTACAATACTCTACTGCAAGTTATTCCACTGTACGCGACTCCACTCTACGATTTTATGCTAATCCACTCTATGCCACTCCACTGTATGCCACTTCTATGTACACCACTTCACTGTATGATATTCCACTGTATGCCACTCTACTGTACACCACTCCACTCTATGACAATCCAGTGTATGCTATTATACTGTACATCACTTCATTCTATGCCACTCTAATCTATTCCAATCCACTTTACCATACTCTACTTAACGCTGTTCCACTGTACAACACTCCACTCTATGCCACACTGCTCTACGGTATTCCACTATATGAATCTACACTCTTTGTCATTGTCACTACACTGTATGCCAGTGGCATTCAGTTTTATTCCACTCAGCACCAATCCACTATACACTACTCCACTGTATGCCACTCCACCCTACGCCACTCCACTCTACGTCACTGCACTCTGCACTATTCCACTGTACACCACTCCACTGTACAACACTCCAGTCTACGCTATTTCTCTGTATGCCACTCCACTTTACACCACTCCTCTATACGCTATTTCACTCTATTTCACCACTCCACTATGCACTAGTTCACTCTATGCCACTCTGCTGTATACCAATCTGCTATATGCTATGCCACTCTATGCCACTACAATCTACGCCTCTGCACTGTACAACACTCCACTGTACTCTATTTCATTGTATGCTGCTCATCTGTATGACACTCCAGTCTATGCCATTCCACCGTACACCACTACACTGTAAATCAATCCAAAAATAGAATTTTTCTTTAGTTTACATTTGATTTGTAGATCAAGAATAAATAAAGTGGTATTAATTTAAAGGTGGTGTGTAAATTCGATACCTAGAGACTTCAATATCCTGGATAGGAAAGGACTCCTGTAACAACTCTGAGACCTGGTAATTAAGAGTTGAGATAGCTTCACCGAGGATTATGGTGAACACATGTCTCACGATCCATCAGTGAAACTGATGCAGCCATTCCACTGAAGGAAGATTCAGTTGTGTTGTGCAGAGCGTGTTGCCATTTTATGAACTATTCCAGGTCTACTGCAACTGTTATGGTAATGTGCATACATGCAGATTTGGAATGTTAACTGTGAGTAGAGTAGCATTGCTGTGAGGATTTTCTATAAGAGAGGCACATGTTTGGTAAAAAGTGGGACAGGCAAGAACAGAGTTAAAATGCTCACTCCGAGTACAATAGACGAAAGAGGATACTCAGCTTCATTCTGAATGAGAGAACTGTTCAGAATAGTAGCATTTAGCTTTAAAGGTGTCAAATGATGAGAGAAATAACTCATGTATTACATCTTTCTGAGCTAAATTTGAACAATGACCGCAGAAAGTATATTGTGTGCCATGGTATCAGTGTATATATATTGAGCAATTGCTTCCGTTTGAGCTCCAACCTTTCAATGGAGAGAGAACCACGACTATAAACAGAAACTGCAAAGGGGCTTATTATCATTTGGGGTGATCAAGACAATAACAGTCGAAATGCCTCAGCATTATTTGCTGAGCAGTGGATGAGAATCATCAATAAAGGTTTGTAAAAATCAAACCCCTGGGAGTACAGCGGTTCTTTTTTGTGTGTAAGACTCCATTTATTTGGGCTAAAATAAATTCTTTGTTCAAATTGTCCACCATTACGATTTTCGGCCAAGCCTAGCCTTGCTCACATACGCACCAAAATTCAAACACCTCTTTAAAGAGTGCACACGTGATTGTAGGGTGAGAACGACCATTGACAAAAGACTATACACTTACAAAGTACCTATGTTAGGCAAAAGGCAGCTGATAATTTCATCATTTCGGGGTATAGATTATAACTGCTCCATATGTAAATACAGAAAAAGCATACATATTATCAAAACATTCTAAAAGATAATTGTTGATGTATGAACATTAATATATAGCAACTATAAAGTACAAAACGATCCAAAGTTCAATTGTTCTATAATAATTGGACCTCTTTACCATGCAGTGTGCACACGCTGATGTAACAAAATAACATTGATAGCAACTCAAGTGTTGATAGTAAATAAATCAGCAATAGTGTACTAGCCAAAATACATGCAAATCTCCTTATTTGTACTGCATGTATCGTTCTAGTGCACAAAATTGCGCCCAAAGTGGGAAGTGCGCTGAATTCATGAACGAAGGATTATTTATTTAGACCGTTGCTGCCAATTTTAATATCTTGATCAAATAATATACATAGAAAATTGAATCCGATTGGCATTGCAACATTCAATAATATGTAAATGACTCTATTTACTAAACAGTTTATTAATATCTCCCCAACTTGATGTATCTATGAATTGTCATCTTCTGTTTACCTTACCCCTAATTATGAATATATACAAGTGTAGGAAATGTAAAAAATAAAGTGTTATCTAGCTGCCGGTATTATCTGAATGTAAAGTATATTACTCTTTACAAGCATCACATATAAACATTTGATGCTATAAAAATTATGCAAATCCTCACTGACATTCAAGCCATTAGGAGACTTAGGGGTCGATTCCGATCTCGGCCGGAAGCGCACCTAACAGTATTCGTCCGGAAAAAAAACCAGCCGAATGCGTGTTTCCCGACCGATTTGAACACTCGTCCGAACAAACAAGTACGATGCGCATAACAGCCCAGATTCCGAGCGAGCCGTACTTACCCATTTCAGCTCCTGTTCCCCGCCCGAGCCGGATCCGTAAACGCCGATTCGAGTCGCATGGAAGCAAATACACAGCACCTTCTGGCCGGATGAGTACGATGAGCCTTCCGTACGCGCCGAACCCGTTGCTATGTCCGGCACGTTTGAGCATCCGGGCGAGCCGTACATAAGCTCCGTTTCGCGCCAAAAGACGATCCACGGCTACGAGACGAACAAGCCTGCGACGAGTATGAGTCGAAGACACGAGAAACCCGAACGAGACGACCCAAACATGAATGCGCAGGTCCTACCAATACTCTACATCTATTACCGGGACCGGCACGGACGCGTACGGCGCAAACGGTAAGTCAAACACCAACAACACAAACAAACGACACGTACCCGAAATATGTCACACACACATAGGGATGCACAAATGACGTACACTAGCAACAGCAGAACCATAGGGGCGGGATGGCCATCACCAATGCCATACACACCCATAGGGGGATGGATGCCTACCACTAACACCACCCCAACTCATGGGGGCCTGGATGCCTGTCACTACTACCATCCCCACTCATAGGGGGATGGATGCCTGCCACTAATACCATCCCCACTCATAGGGGGATGGATACCTACCACTACCACCACCCCTACTCATGGGGGCCTGGATGCCTGCCACTACTACCATCCCCACTCATATGGGGATGGATGCCTACCACTACCACCACCCCTACTCAGGGGGCCTGGATGCCTACCACTACCACCACCCCTACTCAGGGGCCTGGATGCCTGTCACTACTACCATCCTCACTCATAGGGGGATGGATGCCTACCACTAACACCACCCCTACTCATGGGGGGCTAGATGCCTGCCACTACCACCACCCCAACTCATGGGGGGCTAGATGCCTGTCACTACTACCATCCCCACTCATAGGGGGAGGGATGCCTACCACTACCACCACCCCTACTCAGGGGGGCCTGGATGCCTGTCACTACTACCATCCCCACTCATAGGGGGATGGATGCCTACCACCAATACCACCCCTACTAATGGGGGGCTGGATGCCTGCCACTACCACCACCCCTACTCAGGGGGGCCTGGATGCCTGCCACCACCACCACCCCTACTCAGGGGGCCTGGATGCCTACCACCACCACCACCCCTACTAATGGGGGCTGGATGCCTGCCACTACCACCCCCTACTAATGGGGGCTGGATGCCTGCCACTACCACCACCCCTACTCAGGGGGTGCTGGATGCCTGCCACTACCACCACCCCTACTCAGGGGGGCCTGGATGCCTACCACCACCACCACCCCTACTAATGGGGGGCTGGATGCCTGCCACTACCACCACCCCTACTAATGGGGGGCTGGATGCCTGCCACTACCACCACCCCTACTCAGGGGGCCTGGATGCCTGTCACTACTACCATCCCCACTCATAGGGGGATGGATGCCTACCACTACCACCACCCCTACTCAGGGGGTCCTTGATGCCTACTACTACCACCACCCCTACTCATGGGGGCCTGGATGCCTGTCACTACTACCATCCCCACTCATAGGGGATGGATGCCTACCACTACCACCACTCCTACTCCGGGGGGCCTGGATGCCTACCACTACCACCACCCCTACTCAGGAGGGCCTGGATGCCTGTCACTACTACCATCCCCACTCATAGGGGGATGGATGCCTACCACTACCACCACCCCTACTCAGGGGGGCCTGGATGCCTACCACTACCACCACCCCTACTAATGGGGGGCTGGATGCCTGCCACTACCACCACCCCTACTCAGGGGGGCCTGGATGCCTACCACCACCACCACCCCTACTAATGGGGGGCTGGATGCCTGCCACTACCACCCCCCCTACTAATGGGGGGCTGGATGCCTGCCACTACCACCACCCCTACTCAGGGGGTGCTGGATGCCTGCCACTACCACCACCCCTACTCAGGGGGGCCTGGATGCCTACCACCACCACCACCCCTACTAATGGGGGGCTGGATGCCTGCCACTACCACCACCCCTACTAATGGGGGGCTGGATGCCTGCCACTACCACCACCCCTACTCAGGGGGGCCTGGATGCCTGTCACTACTACCATCCCCACTCATAGGGGGATGGATGCCTACCACTACCACCACCCCTACTCAGGGGGTCCTTGATGCCTACTACTACCACCACCCCTACTCATGGGGGCCTGGATGCCTGTCACTACTACCATCCCCACTCATAGGGGGATGGATGCCTACCACTACCACCACTCCTACTCCGGGGGGCCTGGATGCCTACCACTACCACCACCCCTACTCAGGAGGGCCTGGATGCCTGTCACTACTACCATCCCCACTCATAGGGGGATGGATGCCTACCACTACCACCACCCCTACTCAGGGGGCCTGGATGCCTACCACTACCACCACCCCTACTAATGGGGGCTGGATGCCTGCCACTACCACCACTCCTACTCAGGGGGCCTGGATGCCTGTCACTACTACCATCCCCACTCATAGGGGGATGGATGCCTACCACTACCACCACCCCTACTCAGGGGGGCCTGGATGCCTGCCACTACCACCACCCCTACTAATGGGGGCCTGGATGCCTGCCACTACCACCACCCCTACTAATGGGGGGCTGGATGCCTGTCACTACTACCATCCCCACTCATAGGGGGATGGATGCCTACCACTACCACCACCCCTACTCAGGGGGCCCTGGATGCCTACCACTAACACCACCCCCACTCATAGGGGGATGGATGCCTACCAGCCACACAACCCCCACTCATAGGACGGGTAATGCATGACACAACCAGCATACTCCAACATAAGGAATGTATGAAAATTACATCCCCCCCAACACCATGACAAGCGTGTGTAGTCTGTGTCAAATGCCTACAACACTGAACATGACATTGAACATACAATGTGACCCCCTATCACATGTGTCACACATAAATGTGTGTGGCCTCCACAATGCAAGCCGACCATGACCACTGTGGCAATGGGGCCTAAAGCCCCATCATCAAAGTGACCAAAAGGTAAGTGTGGGTTCCATAGCTGAAGCACATTTTGAACATTGTGGCAATGGGGCCTAAACCCCCATCATCACAGTGACCAAAAGGTAAGTGTGGGTTCCATAGCTGAAGCACATTTTGAACATTGTGGCAATGGGGCCTAAAGCCCCATCATCACAGTGACCAAAAGGTAAGTGTGGGTTCCATAGCTGAAGCACATTTTGAACATTGTGGCAATGGGGCCTAAAGCCCCATCATCACAGTGACCAAAATGTAAGTGTGGGGTCCATAGCTGAAGCACATTTTGAACATTGTGGCAATGGGGCCTAAACCCCCATCATCACAGTGACCAAAATGTAAGTGTGGGTTCCATATCTGAAGCACATTTTGAACATTGTGGCAATGGGGTCTAAAGCCCCATCATCACAGTGACCAAAATGTAAGTGTAGTCATGGTAAAAGCTGCTAATGCCAAACTGCATGGATTATTCCTGGTCACACAACAACAAACACATCAGTGGCATAGTAGTGCTTGTGTCCCATAGCAACAGAGATTGGGTGAGGCAAACAGTGCAGTGCAAATGAAACATCGCTTTGGCCATGTGCAGACAAACGTCACCCATGGGGGCTCACATTGTCAACATTCACAAATAACACAATGACAGAAGTGACCATCACAATGCAGATCCACATATCTGCACCAATGGACACACAAATGTAGATATCCTGTGGAGACTGTAGATGTCAGGTGAACAAATACCATACCATGGCAGCAATGGGACATACAAACCATGATCATTGTGCTGAATGATGACCTAGGAGTCCCAGGGACAGCAGGGGAAAGCCACCAAACAACATACAGCCAATGGCACACTAAAGATATGCCAATGCAGTGGTGCAAATGCACAAACACAAACAGGCAGACTCACACTGCATATCAAACACTACAGGTGAGGGGGGTGGTGTGCCAGTGTCCCCAGGCAAACACACAACACACGAGGAGGCCTGAATCCCCATTACACAGATGTCAACACAGTGCCACACAAGAGTAACTCATGGATCGGATTCCCTTATGTGGGCAATCAGGCATTGTTAGATGAGGGAGCCCAAATTACAAATGTCACACAAGCTTGTAGGAACAGCAACTAACACAGCAAGAGACAGACCCACCACAGCACTACCCCCAGGGACCCCACATTGTGGTGACACTGGCCTGCATGATAATCCCACTGTGATGACAAAGGTAGATGTCGTACACACTGTGAACCACAGTCATGTGTCCTGAGCAACTAACTACCATCACACCTACACAAGCACAAATAAAACAGCACGGCCTGTCAGCCAAGGCCAACATGGAGGTAGGGGTCTAGCCGTGCAACAACTCTCATTTGCACACACTCAACACCACACACCTTGATCTCCACCAATGTGCAGCAGTGAAGCTCACATGGACTGGTGACATTGCACATGCACCCATGACAATCCCAGGGATGGTGGGGGAACTAAGGCGGAGATACCCATCACACATGGCCAGTCAACAAGACTTGTGAATGTCTCACACACTGCACAGTACGCTGTACATGGGCATGACGTCAAATCCACACCAACCAATGGGATCCCGGACACAGTCACACACCAATGAAGATGGCAAGCTCACCCACAAACAACACACATAGACAACTTCCAAAATTGCAGCTCTGACCCTGAGGAGTGGCAGCAGTCACACACACAACGTGTCACAATCACTGGAAGCTAACGCAAACTGTAAATTACATGACTTGAGTAACCAACAAGTGCCAAGGGGAATCCTGACTGTGTCTCATCTGCGTTTGCCCACAAACTCAGCCCTGACAGCAAACACACCTATGGATGACACCCTGATCACCAGTAATGTGCCATGCACCCACATCACAGAGCACCCAGGGAGAAGATCTGGGGGAACATTGCTCAACTCAGCAAGCATCACAAACAGGAACATCACTAGGGCCCCCAGCCTGCGTAGCAAAATGGAAGTGAACACACACAGACATGCTCACACAACACACACCTTGGGCTCAGGCAATGTCACGGAATTACACACTGCCATGAGGGGACTCCACTCCTGTGTAAAAAAGCTGTGCCATACGTTGTCTCTGCAGGGCGCTATCATGTCAGCAGAACACTTGGTCACTCAGTCAACAATTAGCACAAAATGAAGGCTCACGTCACATCAGCCTGGTCATGGCATTGTCACCCAAATCATCTGCATTGATCAAATACACATGTATAGCAAGTTGCACTGATACCACAGATGAGTCCTTCCCCATTGATGTCCAAACATGCATGTCCAGTGGAGATGGTCACACGGTCAGGGAAATAGACCAATTGAACAATGGCAAGCACATTTGATGTGCAGGGGTGTAAGCCACAGATGTGATATTGAAAAAACAGGTAGGGAATCCCATTTGCAAACATGGAAAACATGACACCCTCATATTGCTACAAAGGATGACATGGCTACACACCAGGATAGGACACATTCCCCCTGGACCACATGGGGTCCTGCACAGTAACACTTCATTTACCTGACATCAAAAATCAACATCACTGCAGCAAGGGCATGGTTAGCATCATCAACATCATGTACATCTGAAGCAAAACCACTAGAGAACTGAAAGTAGCTTTAATCAGCATATGTTATATTGAAAATTAAAGTCCAGAAAAACACAAAGGCCAATGTCCAGTCCATGAATCAAGTCCAAACAGGGTGACAGTGGCAGATGTCACCCTCTGCTTGCCTGCACTGATATGGAGCAGGGACATTCCCCTCGGAGGGGTATACGGGGGAAGGCCAGGCACCGCAGGGACAGGATCAGGGCTCAAGAGAAGGAGGCAGGGAAGGGGTGGCTGGTGCTGGAGAGTCACTGACAACTGCAGTGGAGGTGTCTGACATGGTGTGTGCCGGCACAACTGGGGGGCATGAGTCGGATGGTGTGGGTGCCGGCACAACTCCAGTGGGATGGCCAGATGGAGAGGACAGGTTCCCCACTGCAGTGCCCAAGTCAGACGGGGTGGTAGTGGACTCCACTGCAGTGCCCATCTCCAGGGGAGTAGAATGGGGTTCAGGTAAGGTGGGCAGGACAGAGGGGAGGACACGGTCTCCACACCAGTGGCACTAACATGTGCAGCGGGGGGTGTGGTGCTGGAAGAGCAAGTGGGAGGTGGAGAAGGCCGGATCATTTTGGGGATGGTGTATCTGTGGGTGGGGGAACCTGGGGCAGGGTGTGGTGGGGGAACCTGTGTTGTGGGGGCCTGAGGGATGGAGGAAGGAGACTGTGTGCTTGACTTGCAGGGCGGTGGCGGGGTCTTGCTCTTCCGGGACCGGGAGGACTTGCGGGTGGGGGCCCCCGTCTGTCTGCACCTGGGGGAGGGTGTCTGGGGGCGAGGGGCACTCCCCTCTGTGTGGGTGGACTTCCTCTTCCCCCTGTATGCTGGATCAGCGGGATCGGAGGGGAAGAGGCCGAGGACACAGAGGAAGAGCTTCTGTGTAGGTGGGGTTGCAGGTGATGGAAGGGAAGGGGTCTTGGAGGGAGAGGATTTGGAGGACTGCGGAGTGACTGTGGATGCCTGTGTTTGTGTCTGTTCCCCATCCCCTGTGGGTGTGGTATCAGTCCCCTGAGGATGCTTGTGTGCACGTCTTGCCTTTGTTTTGGGTGTTTCTGTGCTGCTGTGTCTGTGTGTTTGGGTGATCGTGCAGGTGTGCATGTGCTTGGGACAGGTAGGGTGCCAGGAAGTGTGGATGGGGCAGAGGTAGGAGGGGTGAGGGACTGTTGGAGGAGGGACACTGCTGCCGTCAGGGAGGAGTCCATGGACTTATTGCTCCTCTGTAGGGCAGACATACCCGTCAAGATGCCCTCCATGAACGACACCAGCTGTGTCAACAGAGTGGTGTGTGCATGGAGGACACTCAGCATTGCTGTCTGCCCTACATGGAGCTGCCGAAGTAGGTACACAGACTCCTCACTCAGGGCAGCAGGGGACACATGGGCAGGGGGTGCGGTGCCTGGCACGAAGGAGACACGCTCCCGAACACGGGAGCCTCCACGGACCTCTGGAATGGGAGCCAATGGGAGGGCGGTGGTGGGGATGGTGGCGGGGTCAGACAGACTAGCTGGGGTGTGGTGGCTGCTGACACCCGCCTCCACAAGGGAGTCATCCTCTGAGCTGCTGTGGTCCTCAGCTGAGGTGGATGGTGCTGAGGACTCCTCTGTGTGGCTCCCCTCGCCCTCCGTGCCACTGGGTCCCTCCGACCACTCGTCGGCTGTTGACTCAGTCTGGCTCTGCAGCTCCTCCTGGTCCGTGGAGCTGTCCCCTCCTGTGGCCGTGGATGTATCTGCAAACAATTAGGGAAACAGACAAACATCAGTCACCTGCACTGACCGCACACACCACAGTAAGTACAGCACATTACAGAGCAAGCCCTGGCATCCTTAGTTGAACATTGCCAAAAGTCCTCACACAGATTAGGACAAGCCAATTGTCAGTCTGATGGTCAACCATGGAACTCACACCCCTCCTGCCCTTGTACCCATCGGTCTGGTGCCTGTCTGATGGTAATACCCCAGTGTGGACACATGCACCACCTACACAGTTGTTGGACATTGCAGAGAACACGGTGAAGTATGTGAACATGCACACATCACATCTCTTGCCACTGAGTCAGTACAGGTGTCCGGATAAAGGGATGGCCAGAGTCTAATTAGAAATGCATGTGATGCATACCAGCACCAGACACCATGATGCACCCATGTCCGGATAGTCAATGCCACAATGGGGTGCATGTTGCACATGTCACTCCCCTGCAGGATCACTCTTAGGAAGTTAAATGTCATGGCACAGGCTTGCCTGCAAAGTCATACATCACTGTCTCCAGTCACATGGGCATGGCAGCCAGCCAACAACAGTCTGCACTGTGTCACAATCCTAGGATATGGGGAATGCAGGTTATATAGCTGACAAGTGCACATGTCCATACCCCACAAACCACATCATCTGAACTCTTATTTGTCCACGTCATACCAATTGGACATATGGGAGACATGAAACACAACTCTCTGAACCTGAGCACCTCACAGTCTGCTGTGAATGAAAAACAGCTGCCTGAAATTCACAGTCGCATACACCTGTGTGCACAGTCAAGTGATCAAACACCTATAAGTCACAGAAGTATCGTCTCTCATGGTCACATCTCAGATGGCATGCTGAGCCCTAACCGATTAACATCCCAGTAGTCCTGACAACGAAGCCACAGCACAGTGACACAGAGGCAGACACCCGAGGGAACATTTCACTGATCACAACATGTCAGCTGATACACGGGAGTGGGAGTACAGAGTGTATTGTATGCCCTGGAGTATTCATGACTGTCCTGCTCCACCTGAAGGAGGGATGAGCCCTGGACAGTAGGCAGGTGGCTAAGCATGTGTGACACACTTGATATACATACTCCTGAGGCCCAAACATTGTTCCCACCCGCAGCATGGGGGTGTGCCAAATACCCCAGGGACATGTGGTGATTCAGATCAGCAAGTGGACCACATATCAAAGTTACACCCAGATTACATGTCAGGACTTAGGCATTGTGTGAGCAATTGACCCACCCATGAAGCACACCACAAAGTCACGGGAACAAATGCTGTCCCCCACCTTGAGCGAAGCAAAATGCAAGGACACAGTACCCAAGTGACACAATTTCCTGACTGTAAGGACCACACCTGCGTATCAGATGAGGAGTGGGCATGTCACAATTGAGAGACATGGGTCCTGGACCACAAGACTGATGTACTGTGGAAGTTTAACAAGGCCAGAGGAGGGCACATAGCATGTCAGACAAAGTTCACAGTGCAGTCATGGACTCACCCCCTCCTTGCTGCTGTCTCTCCTTCAGCTGCCCATCCAGGTCAGGGAAGACCACCGCCAGGATCCGGAGCATGTGGGGGGTCAGGGTCCGGTGTCCGCCCCTCCTGCGAGGAGGCGACAGCTTCAGCTGGACCCTTGCGATCCTCCGGGTCCAGCCACGAAGGTCCTGCCACCTCTTCTGGCAGTTGCGGATCCGGCGCTTGTAGACCCCCACGGATCTTACTGCCCGGGCGATGGTCAGCCAGATTTCCTGCTTATGGTGGGCATCAACCTGTGAGGATGACAAAGTGAAAAGCCCATTACTACACATGCAACATATCCGTGCATCACACAGTTGGATATACATGTCTCAATCACAGGGGCATATGATGTACACAGGCAGTGCAACGATGGCTATGAACAGTTTACCAGCAGTTACTACATGGTATCATTGCATGGGAAGTAAACCTTGTTGGAATGCACTGTTACTGCACTGTACCTGTTCAGTGCATGTGACTACACACTTTGGGGGGGGGGGAGAACTACTCAGTGAGCATGCTAGCCAGTGGTGTGCACACTGTAAGTCTTGCTAGTCACACAACATGCACAATTAGTAAGGCAGTGGACAGCACACTCACCTGCTCCCCTGGTGTCCCATACAGCTTGCTGTACTGTGGAAGGAGGCTGTCCAGCAGGGCCTGGTTCTCCTCAAGGCTGAAGGCTGGGGCTCTCTCCACAGTACGTGCCATTGCCGTAGCCAGAGGATGCAGAGACAGCAGCAGTGTTGGTGGCAGATGTCGTCCTGGAGCATGTAGTGCAGGCAAGTGAGCCCTCAAGGGAACAGCCAGCATTATATGTGTGCTGCAGAGGCAGATACTGTCCCATGTGTCCAAAGTGATAGGTCCAAGTCGTTTGCATCTTCTGAATCTGGCCAATCCATGGAATTGCACCACTAATACACGCCCACAGCATCCTTCAAAAGTTAAACTTCATGACACCCATGAATTTGCAACGTTGTTGTGGCTGGCCAACTGAATTCACTGCATCAGACTCATTGAGGCTTCGAAAACGCGTCCGTTGCCATGCCAGGCCCCAGCCAATGTGTGCGCACCGATCGGTCCATTGCTGTGCAACGCGTATTCCGGGATACAATGCGTACCCCCTCACTACCGATGCAATGGGCCGTGCGGGCACACCAATCGGTCCATTGCTGTACAACGCGTACCCGCTCACAACAGATGCAATGGGCCGTGCGGGCACACCGATCGGTCCATTGCTGTACAACGCGTACCTGCTCAGAAAAGATGCAATGGGCAGTGCGGGCACACCGATCGGTCCATTGCTGTACAACACGTATTCCGGAATACAACGCGTACCCGCTCACTACCGATGCAATGGGCCGTGCGGGCACACCAATCGGTCCATTGCTGTACAACGCGTATTCCGGGATACAACGCGTACCCGCTCACTACCGATGCAATGGGCCGTGCGGGCACACCGATCGGTCCATTGCTGTACACCGCGTATTCCGGGATACAACGCGTACCCGCTCACTACCGATGCAATGGGCCGTGCGGGCACACCGATCGGTCCATTGCTGTACAACGCGTCCCTGTACAGGTCACTCGCATATGTCACCATGCTTGTCACTGGTGAACGTATGCCAGCCACATATACTTGCCAGGGACTCAGGGGCACACCTACAACACCGCACCCAGTCCACACTGTATCCTAAGGCATGTAGGGCTGCATTACCTTTTCTGTGTATGGGGTAAACATGTGGTTTTTGGGGTGGCACTTGGAGGCAGCCACACCCAGGCTGTGCGCGTGTTCATGGGGACAGGGTCCTTTGTGTGTTGTGCACATGACCACTGTGATGTGCAACTGTTCATTCCGGAGCATGTGGCATGGTCACATTTCCAGCTTGTGTATGTGTATGACATGTCACATACCCCGAGGGTCCCATGTGGGAATGCATGTACATCACAGGGTGACCCATTGCCACAATAGTGATGGCCCTCCACAGTCTGTGTGCATGTTGTGTTTCCGATGTCTCTGATTCCATGTGCACAATGGGAGACAGTCTCCACATCAACATTGTTTGTGCATGGACTTTGATGTTGTGCGTGTGTGTGTCACTGATGTCCATGTCTGTCCTGCGGAGGCAACAGGGGCCACTACCTGTGGGAGTCATGTTTGTTTTTCTGACGTGTACATGATACGCCATGTCATGCCAGTGTCCATGTGGCAAGACAGGGTCACTGGGAATCTACCTGTCAATGAGCTGTGATGCCTGTGGCGCATCTGTCCAGACATGTCACTGTGGTGTGTGTGTGGAACGTGACAGCAGTAAATGGGTACTGTGACACAGCCTAATGGTTTCCCATAGCACAACCTGGAACCTGTTGTCAACACATGTTGTACTGAGATGTTAGATGATGGCCATGTAGGTGCCAGATATGTCCGAACAGAACGCACACACATCAAGTACTTGTGTCTCATGATGATGTATCATGTGAAATTGAGTATGGTGAATGGCACATATGTGGGGTGACTGACAATCTTTCTTTCTTCACCTATGCACTGCAGGGCTCCAGCTGTCCATAGACCATTCCCTGACCTGGCAACGATGGTGGAACGTGACAGCATCCGACGGTACCGCTTCACCAGGCAGCTGATTGAGGATTTGGCAGTGCGCTTGGCACCACATTTGCAACCTGGCCGGCCGTACCCTACAGCGCTGACCCCCAAGGTGAAGGTGATGGCAGCCCTACACTTCTTTGCCACTGGTACCTTTCAACACACTGTGGCGACTGCTGGTGGGATGTCACAGACTATGTTCAGCCGTGTGCTACGCGATGTTTTGGAGGCAATGTTGAGATGCCTGAACCAGTACATCTATTTCCCTACACGTCAACAACTCACTGACGTCAAGAGTGACTTCTATGCCCTGGGGAGGATGCCACATGTCATTGGCTCCATTGATGGGACACATGTGGCTTTGGTACCACCACAGGCACATGAGCAGGCATACCGGAACCGGAAACATTACCATTCGATCAATGCTCTGGTGGTATGTCTTGCAGATATGAGCATCACACATGTGTGTGACTCCGGATACCCCAACATGCCATGGTTACTGACACCCCTCAGGAACCCTGTGACACCAGCCCAGATGCACTACAATGAGGCACATGGTCAGACCAGGAGAGTGATCGAGCGGACATTTGGTCTCCTGAAGAGCCGCTTCTGCTGCCTGGACAAGACAGGAGGGGCCCTCCCATATGCCCCAGCAAAGGTGTGCAAGATTGTCATCGTCTGCTGCATGCTACACAACCTGGCAGTGCGGAAGGAGTTGCCTCTCATCCTGGATGACGATGACCAACGTCCACCACCTGTGGAGGATCCTGGCCTGGGCCACGATGCCAGTGATGATGATGATGGTGATGTCCGCACAGAGCTCATCACCAACTTCTTCAGCTGAATGTGAGTATCCAGAGAGTTGTCATGTAAATGATGTGAGTTTGCATGATATGTGTGGGTGGTGCTCTGGTGCTGTTTGAGTGTGGCCATGTGCTACTTGACTGGATGCGTGCAGCGATGTGTCCTTACAGGTAGTCTGTACTCCCCAACAGTGTTGACATGCTAACTTGGTTTTGTGTAGTTATCTTGTGACATGTATTGGGCATGAGTATTGCAGTTCTGTCCTGTTCTTCAGTGGTTTTGACTGTGTGTCATGTCTGTCCTTCACAGGGTGCTTACAGATTTGTTTGGTCAACTTGGATCCCCCGACACCATGATTCAGCTTTCAGGGTGGCAGCAGTCGTTTCCCTACAGGTGATGTGCCACACACCCCTGGACTTTATATCTTCTGCACTTTTTGACTGTGTGGCCACTGCCACGTGGGATTACCTTGCATTTGTAGTGGAAACAACATGTTGCAAATGTGTAATAAACCTGTGCTTCACTTTGGGATGTGCGTTGTCTGTGGTCACACATCTGACTGACATTCGCTTACTGCACCTGTGGGCTAGTTAACACAGACTCTGAATAGGTGTGGTGTCTGTGCATTCCACAGTATTTCCTGGCAACATCAGTGTAGGCGATGAGTCCGATGGCCATGGTGTCTCTGTGTTGTGTAGCCCTAGTGGTGTGTCTCCCTCATATGTGTCATGTCACCATGACTCACATGACGGTGTTGTACTTGCTGTAGCAGTTAGCATACACAATGTCATTTAGCTGATCATCATCCCCATGACAGTAACCACATTGGAATCACAACAGAGGCAAGTATGGTGTATTAGTGATTTTATTTACATACATGTGTGAGTATAGTGCACAGGATGGTGGGTGCTGTACATTGGGATTGTGATCCAAAGTTCCCAGATGAGTTGCAAGTCTTGGTAGCAGAAATGTCCTGAGTGAAGTCCACAGTCATCTGATACATTAGTCCAACTTGAACTCCCCATGTCATGTGGGAGAGTTGTGTTGCATTCAACAGGGTGAACAGTTTGCACACAAAGGAGAATTTCCAGAACAGGTGTTGGCTTCCTGGGGGATGTACATGGCCATCGACCTCTCAGTTTTCCTTCCTCGGACGACCCCTCTTCTTTGGGGGGGACCCTCACGTGCAGGCTGCTGCGGTGCAGGGGACTCTCCGCCAGAGTCCTCCTCCCTCCCTGTGGCAGTTGCAGTTGTTGCAGCACCAGATGTTGTGGGCACACAGGGAGGTGTGGCCAAGTTGGTGCTAATCTGGCGGAGGCATGTCAATATGTCCCTATGCAACGCTGTCAGTTCTTCCAATGTGTCCCACTTGGACTCCATGCCAGACATGTGTGTCTCCACACGGGACATGTGTGTCTCCACACGGGACATGTGGGAGTCCAAGTGGGCATGATGGGCAGCCTGCTGCTGTTGAATGTCCTTGAGGATCCCCACTACCTGGCTGACCTCTCCGGTGCTATTCTGGTACGCCTCAGCAATGCGTGCCAGTTGTGGGTCATCATGCAGTCCAGACCCCTCTGCAAACAGCGACCTATGTCTACCACCCCTCCCACCACCCCTGGCGACACGTGCGGGACCTGCGGTGGCACGTACAGGTGACCCTAGGCCCCCTTGGGGGTTGTTACTGGGCTCGTTGTCCGTAGCTCGACGTTGGGCCAGGGTCCCGTGCTGTCATTGGTGGTCCTTGGTCTGTCCGTGTCGGCGGGGGTGGTCCGTGTGTTGGCAGTTGTTGGAGCAGTGGGTGCAGGGGGTGCAGATGTTGGTCCTGCTGGTGCTGCATGATGACTCACGCTTGAGGGGCCAGGTAGGTCTTCGCCATCCAAGGAGGGCAGAGGCTGTTCCACACCAGTGGGCTCAGTGTCCCCCGGAGCCTGGGAGTGGGACTCCTCCTCGCCTGCTGCTGTGTCCCCATCAGCACCTGTTTTTGGAAGAGACACACAATGTATGTTATATTTCTACAGGCATCAATGGTTCACACACCTGACAGTTGTGACTGTACCTCTGGATGCGGGCCTGTACATTGGAGTGTCCTAAGTTGTCACAGTAAGAGGTTGATATTGGTGTAGCACATTGTCCTGCAAACCTGAGGCATTTCAATGTGAATGTTGAGGTGTGTGCATGGCCAGCATTGGTTGTATTTGGTGGAAATCCGGCCCTCCTTCTCCACCTAGCCCAGTTATCCCACCATGAAGCATGCCACCCTTGCAGTGGGTTCAGGTTGACTCTCAGGATGTCATTCAGTGGTGTCCTGCTGTTGGTTGGTGCACAGGTCCCAGCAGGGCCTGGTACTCCACACAACAGAGCACCATTGTCAGACATCTTTGATATGGCTTTTCACTCCCTGTGAGGTGTGCATGCTTAAGTGCTAGCTTGCTGGGCTATGTGGGTGGGGGATGTTGAGCTGTGACTGCCACTCCCATCATGCTATTGCCTACACCCCCCTTCCCAGCATGCCCATACTTTCTTCCTTTTGACTCTGCTTCCCTGTGGGGTAGTGTGCCTGTGCTGACAGGATGGCTGACAGTCTTGTCCTGGCGGTTGTTTGGCTACAAGTCCCAAGAGTGTCCCTGTGCTTCACACAGCATAACCCAGGGTGGTGGTTCTTTGTGGGATCTTCAATTAGAGTGTGGGGCATTGCATTCTCCCAGGTGGGTTATGTGGAGTTAGTGTTGAGGGTGTGTGAGGAGAGCTGCTTGTAACTATGGTCAGTGCTGTCAGTCCTCCTTCCCACCCAGCCAGATATCCCACCATGGAACGTGCTTCCATTGCAGGGAGTGCAAGTTGGCTTTCAGGATGTCAGGCAGTGGTGTCCTGCTGTTGGTTGTTGCACAGTTCCCAGCAGGGCCTTGTGCTCCCCACAGCAGTACCCAGTGTCTGCCATCTTGTCAGTCCTTTTCCACTCCCTGTGATGTGAGCATGGTTCAGAGTGGTGTTGATGGGCCAATTGTGAGGGTGACCAATATCTGTGACTACCACTCCCATCATGCTATTTCCTACACCCACCTTCCCAGCATGCCCATACTTCCTTCTTTTTGAGTGGACTTCACTGTGTGTGAGTGTGACAGCAATGGCAAGATGGCTGACAATGTGGTCCTGTTGTTTGTTGGTGCCCAGTTCCCAGCAGGGCCTTGTGCTCCCCACAGCTGAGGCCAGTGTCAGACATCTTTGAAGTGGCTTTTCACTCCCTGTGAGGTGTGCATGGTTCAGTGTGAGGTTGCTGGGCCATGTGGGTGGGGATGTTGAGCTGTGACTACCACTCCCATCATGCTATTGCCTACACCCCCTTCCCAGCATGCCCATACTTCCTTCCTTTTGACTCTGCTTCCCTGTGGGGTAGTGTGCCTGTGCTGACAGGATGGCTGACAGTGTTGTCCTGGTGTTTGTTTGGCTACAAGTCCCAAGAGTGTCCCTGTGCTTCACACAGCATAACCCAGGGTGGTGGTTCTTTGTGGGATCTTCATTTAGAGTGTGAGGCATTGCATTCTCCCAGGTGGGTTATGTGGAGTTAGTGTTGAGGGTGTGTGTGAGGAGAGCTGCTTGTAACTATGGTCAGTGCTGTCAGTCCTCCTTCCCACCCAGCCAGATATCCCACCATGGAACGTGCTTCCATTGCAGGGAGTGCAAGTTGGCTTTCACGATGTCAGTCAGTGGTGTCCTGCTGTTGGTTGTTGCACAGTTCCCAGCAGGGCCTTGTGCTCCTCACAGCAGTACCCAGTGTCAGCCATCTTGTCAGTCCTTTTCCACTCCCTGTGAAGTGAGCATGGTTCAGGGTGGTGTTGATGGGCCAATTGTGAGGCTGACCATTATCTGTGACTACAACTCCCATCATGCTATTGGCTACACTGACTTCACCAGCATACACAGAATTCCTTCCTTTCAGTGAGCTTCCCTGTGAGGTGGTGTTCTAGTGGTGGCAAAATATCAGACAGTGTTTGTTGGTTATATTTGTGCCACTGCCTTGCTCTATTTGTTGTTAGGTTTGTACATGTCATGACACAGTTACATGTCACTATGAGATGGCAGGTATTGTGTTTGTCTGACTGGCATTCACATCTTGGGATGATTATCTTTTGGTTGCTGTGGATTTGCTAAGGGTGCATGGTTTGACTATCCCCTTGACAGTGATGTGTGTGTATTGTCACACCATATTGTGTATATTTGTTGTGTACTCACCAGGATCTGGGATGTTTGTTAGTCCATATACGCTCACTGGTGGTAGGATGGCCCGCACCTTCTCCTCCTAGGGCCTGAGGTATAGTGGTTTGGCAGGAGGGCCACTGCCGGTGTGCTGGCTCAGGATGTAATCCTTCTTCAGTAGGTCCCTGACCCTCCTGCGCACATCATACCACCTGTTCTGGATGTCTTCCTTTGTGCGCAAACATGGTGATTGTGAGTTGACCCTGTCGACGATTCTCTCCCACATCTTGGTTTTCTGCGCCATGGGGGTCTGTTGGACCAATGTGCCAAACAACTGTGGCTCTACCCTCAGGATCTCGTCTACCAGGACTTCCAATTCACTATCTAGGAACTTATGATTCTTCTTTGGGGGCATGGTGATGGGTGGTGGTGGTGATTGATGTGTGTGTGTGTGCAAGTGAGGGTGGGTGAGTGTAGGTTTTGCTGGGTGTGTGTGAGGGTGCTATTTGTTGAGGTGCTAATGGTGTGTGGCTTGTGTGTTGGATGAGCTGTGAGTGTGTCTGTGGTTGCTGTCTGATGGTGTTCTGTGCTGGCAGGTCAGTGGAATTTGCAAAGGATCATGGTAGGGATTTGTGGCCTTTATATAGGTGGAGTTGGGGGTGTGTCCTTGTTCCATTTTTTTTTCCCCTGTATTTATTGAGTTTGTCATTGCTTGTTTGGCCCTCTTTTTTTTTATTTTTTCCTTTGTGATTTTTGTGCATGTAGGAGACGTTCTTCTGACCGAGTAGGACGCTGCAGTTGTCTCGTGCGCGCTTCTCCGAGTCGTTCCCGCTGTGTTTCAGCTAGGTTTCGTGTGCAGCGTACGCGTCGGTCGCGGAGTATTGTGTTGGTTCGGCTGGCTTTTGTATGCGTGTCGGTCGTACGGCTTGAGCTCCGTGCGAATCGGTCTGGTTTTGCACGCATTGCATCGTACTGCGCGGGTCGGAGTTCGCGGGTACGTTTCGTTCGGGTTCATTCCTGGTGCGTGTCGGTCGGTTCGATTCACGTGGTTTCACGGCCGGATAGCTTGTTTCCGTCCGGGTCGGTCGTTCGGCTTGAGTTCCGTACGAGTCGGTCGTGATTCACATGCATTTCATCGTACTACCCGGGTTGGGCAGCGCCGGTACATGTCGGTCGGACTTAATTCCCGTACCGAGTCGGTCGGTACGTTTTCCGGCCCGAATCGGAATCGGCCCCTTAGTATCAAGATTAAGAATGTACTGTGTCTCCAACTATCTGAGCAGCACTTCTCTATTTCCTCCCCGCCTAAGTTTCGGTACAGCATCAATAACGAAGTATGTCAGACAGTTGAGGTTATTATTATGATACTGTTTGAAATGTTGAGCCACAGTATAGAAATTGCTCTGAGGTGTTGTAATATTCTGACATGCACCTCAATTTGGTACTGCCCACATACCGCAATTTGTAGGTGCATTCTAAGACATACACCGCAAAGTCAGTTTTGCATGTGCAGGGTGATTTAGACAGGTCTATCACAAAAGGCAGTTATTGGAGAGTATTGGTCACATAGCAACATGCTTTACACGAGCTACACTTGTGAAAGCCTGTCCCAGCTGAAAGCCAATTCGTAGTCTGAGTGACTTCAGGGCTACTGCTAACCAATGCATTGCTCATGCTAGGAGCCCTTCTGAATGTTATCGTGGGTTTTTTGGGAAGTTGAGGTCCTATAATGGGATCAGTCAAAATGATGGGCCACTGCTTTCTGAGAATTAATCTAATTTGTTGTTCCTCCTTATTGAATGATAACATTTATCTAATTTTCTGATTGTTAGGATTACATTCTGCAGTTTTGGTAGTCAGACCATCCCTAAATAGAATAGATTCCCTACTATTACGATTAACACTTGAGATAGCTTTGTCAAGGGTTTTAACTGCATACCGACAGGCCAAAAATCTCTGTTTGGCCTCCTGTTGGCACTTAATTAAGTCATGTTGCTGGCTGCAGTTTCATCGCAGCCTCAGCATTTTGCCATAGGGGATCCTACCCTTGAGATGTCTGGGGTGAAAACTGTTGGCATGTAGTATTGAGTTGCCAGCTGTTTATTTCCTGGAGCTTGGTCTCAATTTTGTTGTTCACTATATAGACCTGTACATCCAAGAAATCAATCCTGTTTATTTATGTGTGCTGTGAATTTCAGGTTTAGTGAATTAACATTGATCCTTTCCACAAATTTTACTGCACTATCTAATGATCCATTCCATATGACAGATACTTCATCTATATAGCGTAGCCAATAGATGAGGTGCCCATCCCAGTCAACAGCATGCTCCCCCATGAGCACATGCTCCTCTCACCAGCCCATGTGGAGAAATGTATCACGGGGTGAGAAACAGGCACCCATGGCAACTCCTCTAAGTTGATGGAAAATCTCATTGTTAAAGTGGAAATATTTGTTTTCCAAGCACCGTCTAATCATACATAATAGCATTTCTCTGTGTTTGTATAGTCTGAGTGGTCTGCTTCTAAAATAGTATTTGACTGCTCTTAGCCCATCTTTATGCCTGATGCTAGTGTAAAGTGATGTTATGTCCAGTGTTATCACAAATATTCATTGTTCCATGGCATATCATAGATTCTTTTGAGAAAATCACTGGTATCTTTAATGAAAAACAGCAGGTTGGGAACATGTTCTTGTAAAAGAAATCAACATATTGTGATGTTGTGATGTTTTTTCAAACATACTGTGCTGATATTATTGGTCTTCCAGGTGTTGGGGGTGATTTTTTAATGTATTTTTGGAATAAAGTAAAGGATTGGCATTGTTGGATGATCATTCGCAGAAACGGTAATTCCTCTGTTGTTAATAGTCCCTCACTTTTCCATGTTGTAAGATCTCTTTGAAATTTGTTGACTACCTCTCATATGTGAAGTATGTTGCTCCTTTTGTAACATCGTTCATCATTTAGATGGTTGTAGGCCTCTATTAGATATTCCAATCTTGGATAAAGAACAATGATTCTACCTTTATCTGAATTGCGGATCATAACTTACTTTTTATTTTGCAATTTTTAAATTAAAGTCTGTTACGTCCTATCATGTTCAGTGTATTTTCTTGGTGCTCTCTTTGTTTTGTACTTTAGTTTCTTGATTTCCTCAGTTATTTTGTCAATGAAAATATCAATAGCATCACTTGGCATAATAGGCATGAATGTTGATTTTGGTTTAAAGGGAGTCTTACTTAAGCCAAAAAGATCAAGGGCGTGCTCTTGTATCAATTGTTGAGTAGATAGCCTATTCTCAGCACCTGTGCCTTCACTTTGCAATTCTTGTAAGTCCCGTATCAGCTGGATATCTGTTTTCTGCAAGCTGTTTGTCTCATCATTGCATGCCAGGGTTTTCCTTGATGTTGTTGTTAATGAGGTTTTAGGTTTTTGTATATGGTATTTCATTAATTTTAGTTTTCGTATGTATTTATACACATCAATTCGGGTTTGACTATAATTAAAGGCACTTTTCGGACAATATGATAGTCCTAATGCTAAAAGTTGGATTTCAGCATCACTCAACTCCACATCCGATAGATTGGCCACTGTTTTCTTATTCTCTTCTATATGCATTTCCATCTGGCTCCTTGTTGCTTTTTCATTTTTTGTTGTTGTAGTATTTATTTTTCTTTTAAGTAAAATGTTTTATTTATGTATTTTGTTAACATTTGTTTCTGTGGGTGTTATATTAATTTACTGCCTCCATTATTCTATGGGAGTTTGTGGCAGTACCTGTGAGTGAACATGTGCCATGCTGAACTTACTCCAGTGCTGGGCTGGATTACATTTACTTCTGTTTGGAACCATTTTGGATGTAGTGCATTTAGAAGTGTAGTTTGTGAATAGCAATGGGCTATTTTGTGAGTGAGTGTTAATGCTTGTCTGCCCCTCTTTACGCCCCTGCTTATCCCTCCCTAAAGCCCAACCATTAAGGAGCAATTGTTCAGCATTTTCCAGCTTCTCACCCGTTTCTCCCACATTTACTCTTAAAACACATATTTACATTTGTAGAAATTGCTTCACATGTAGCAGAGATTCCCTAGACAAAAGATAGGAGTGGGGGATATGGAGATTTCAACAGGTAGGTTTGTGAAGAGCATTTTGTAAATTGTGAGCTGGACCTGCCACTGGTAAGGGTGAGCTGGGGACCATGTCCAAGATGGCAACCTGCAGAGGTGTGCAAGGAGCTGTCTTCATTACGTTTATGCAAACAACAGTGTCACACCTACTTAGTTCCACTGATTAAATTTAAACCACTTTTCATCTTTTCTATATGCCAGAAGTGCTGTTTTTACAAAGTTATCAAGCTGCTTCCCTCCCCTCCCGTGCCCCTCTGCTAGCATGAACCATCAGCACCACCCCCTCCCCCATGGGCCCTAACATCTTGGCACCAGCCTGGTGGAGCTGCTGTGGGCGGTTCAGGTAAGTTTTGGAGGGTATTGAAATATATGTGTTCAGAGGCCTGTTATTGCTTTGATGTAATCAGCCATGGACTGACCAGTGAACACAAAAGGGGTACTCTGCTGCTTCATCTTATTTACTGAAGTACACAAAAAAGTGATGGATAGAATCCTTGAATTCATCTCTGCCAGAGTAAGTACTCTGTCTATATTCTGGTCCATCATTATTATGCTCACCATGCCACCACAGTTCGAACACAGCCATAGCCAAATCAGTCTTGACCCTTGCTCCAATAGGAATAACCCAGCCTGAAATGCTAGCCCAGGGTCTGCCTGAACTGGTACTCGAGTAACCAAGACCAGTTTTATCCTGATTGGAGCTCTTCAGTTGGGTTCTGCATGGTTTCAGGGGCAAAGTGAGCACTGGGCCCATATGTGGGCATTCCCATCGCACATAGGGCAGCGCACTGAAGTATTCAGAAAAAAGTGATGGATAGAATGCTTGAATTATATCTTAGCCACTGTTAGTTACTCAGGACGAATCCCAGTCCATCTTTATTTGGCACACCGTGCCACCTCAGTTTGGGCCCAGCCATTTACAAATCAGTCTTGACCCCGCTTCAATAGGGTCAGTACTGATTTAAATAAGGGGGACCTTTATCTAGAGTGGCATGGAGAGTGAAAAAAAATTGACTTCAATGTTACCTGAGCAATTACCAGTGGCTGAGACTAACTCAATCTTTCCATCCATTATATTGTTGTTCCTGCAGTTATGTTATGTTAGTTTAACTTATAGTGCATATGAATCACCCCGGAAGGGGCATCTCGGAGTAGACAGCTAATGAACAGAGTAACAGACAAATCAAGGCTGAAATAATGCAGTTTTTGCAAGTTTCCTAAATTTAGAATAAACTTCTCATTAGCGTATGTAAAGTGGAGCCAAGAAAGAAAAATATCTTCCCCCAGAACGAGATTTGGAAATACATGGAACTGAAAGCAAGGCTTTGTCACCGGATATCAAAGCTCTACAAGGAAAAGGGTGGATGAGCTTAGCTGAAAGATAGCTTCGGGCCTTGCCCTGTAAGGGCTTGTAAGTCAGGCAGCAGACCTTAAAGATGATTATTTTGCGAATCCTTAACCAGTGACACAAGCACAGCAGAGGGGCAGAGGCTGTCCTAGTTGGAAGATTATAAATGAGACGTGCTGCAGTTTTTTAAACTACTTGAAATTTGCTTAAGGCCGATTCATTTATAGAAGCCAAATGAGTGTTGCAATAGTCCGAGGGCTGATGACCAGTGCCTGGACTAAAGTTCTCCTTTCGGAGTGAGGAAGGAGAGGAACAATTCTCTGTAACAGCCGTAACACGTGAAACATGACCCAGTAGTGACAGCAACCTGCTCCTCCATGTTAAGTGCCTGGTCAAATTGGACAACCAAATTCTTTACAGCCAGTTTGGAAGTAGGAGCTAGACCAAGTTCAGAAGGCCACCATTCAGATGTCCAAAGCTGCTGGGACTTACCAAACAGCATGGTTTCCGTTTTATTGGTCAACTCATGCTACACCCTATTGACGAGCCCAATTAGGACAACACATGTCTGGGGTTGCTTGTGGTCCCATCCGGAGGGAGCCTCACCTGGCAGTATGGAAAAGACTGTTCCCATAAGGGGCAGGGTGTGCACTGATTTGCAAAAGGTAGGCCTCCATTTAGAATGGCATGGTAGGTGAAAAACGATGGTGGCGAAGTGAGCTAAAGAACGATGATGGATTCAACCCAGATCTGTTACTGGGGTGTGTCTGAAAACTTTCAGCGCTCCGTCTATCATCTCCTTGTATTTGATTTGTTCACCCTAAGTTGGCAGGGTATGCCCTGATGTGAGTCACTTGCTCACTTTGCCACTAGATTCAAGCTAGCCTGGCTGTGTTACCCCAAAACCGGTCCCAGGATGCTTGTTTCCAGTCCAAGGAAAACCTGACTTGGCAGTTCGGGCTGGACTGTTCACATGAGGCACAGGGTCAAAACTAATTTGCATATAGCTGAGTCTGAACTGGGGTGGCAAAGTGAGCTAAAGAACGATGATGGAATACACCCAGATCTGTGACTGGGGGTGAGTGTCTGAAAAGTTTCAGTGCTCCGTCCATCATCTCCCTGTGTTTGCTTTGTTTGCCCTAAGTTGGCAGGGTATGCCCACACGTGGGTCCCTTGCTCACTTGCCACTGGATTCAAGCTCGCCTGGCTGACGAGGGGTGTTACCCCAAACCCGGTCCCAAGAGGCTTGTTTCCGGTCCAGGGAAGACCTGGCTTAGCAGTTCGGGCTGGACTGTTCCCATGAGGCACAGGGCAAAGACTGATTTGCATATAGCTGGGTCTGAACTGGGGTGGCGAAGTGAACTAAAGAGCGATGATGGATTTAACCCAGATCTGTGACTGGGAGTGAGTGTCTGAAAAGTTTCAGCGCTCCGTCCATCATCTCCTTGTGTTTGCTTTGTTCACCCTAAGTTGGCAGGGTATGCCCAGACATGGGTCCCTTGCTCACTTTGCCACTGTATTAAAGCTAGCTTAGCTGATGAGGGGTGTTATCCCAAACCTGGTCCCAGGAGGCTTCTTTCCTGTCCAGGGAAGACCTGGCTTAGCAGTTCAGGCTGTTCCCATTAGGCACAGTGTCAAGACTGATTTGCATATAGCTGGGTCTGAACTGGGGTAGTGAAGTGAGCTAAAGAACAATGATGGATTCAACCCAGATCTGTGACTGGGGGTAAGTGTCTGAAAAGTTTTAGTGCTCTGTCCATCATCTCCTTGTGTTTGATTTGTTCTCCCTAATTTGGTAGGGTATGCCCAGATGTGGGTCCCTTGCTCACTTTGCCATTGGATTTAAGCTAGCCTGGCTGATGAGGGGTCTTTTCCCAAACCCGGTCCCAGGAGGCTTGTTTCCGGTTCAGGGAAGACCTGGCTTAGCAGTTCGGGCTGGACTGTTCCCATGAGGTACAGGGTCAAGACTAATTTGCATATAGCTGAGTCTTAACTGGGGTGGCGAAGTGAGCTATAGAACGATGATGGATTCAACTCAGATCTGTGACTGGGGGTGAGTGTCTGAAAAGTTTCAGTGCTCCGTCCATCATCTCCTTGTGTTTTCTTTGTTCACCATATTTTGGCAGGGTATGCATAGATGTGGGTCCCTTGCTCACTTTGCCACTGCATTAAAGCTAGCCTGGCTGATGAGGGGTATTACCCTGAAACCAGTCCCAGGATGCTTGTTTCCGGTCTAGGGAAGACCTGGCTTGGCATTTTGGGCTGGAGTGTTCCAATGAGGCACAGGGTCAAGACTGATTTGCATATAGCTGAGTCTGAACTGGGGTGGCGAAGTGAGCTAAAGAACGATGATGGATTCAACCCAGATCTGTGATTGAGGGTGAGTGTCTGAAAAGTTTCAGCTCTCCGTCCATCATCTCCTTGTGAAATACGATGGACTGGAATGACACCCAAGCAACTGCCAGTGGGTAGGATTAATTCATGTATTCTATCCTTCACCTTGTTGTTGCTGCAGATAACTCTCTAAGTTTGACAGGTAGGTCCAGATGTGGGTCCCATGGTCACTGTGTCATAGGACCCCAACTACATCCTTCTGACAAGCCTCAAGTAGGGTGAAAGTTGTCTGGGGTTGTTTGTGGTCACTTCTGTATGAAGCCTTGGTTGGCAGTTCAGGACAGACTGTTCACATGAGAAGCAGGGTCTGTACTGATTTGCATAAGACAGACCTTAGTATAGAGTGGCATAGTAGGTGAAAAAAGATGGACTGGAATGTGTCATGAATGACTGTCAGTGGCTTAGATTTATTCAAGCATTCTGTCCATCACATTTATTTTTACTTGACTTTATTCACCGTCAGAAGCAAGGATGCCAACTTTTATAATGGCCAGGATGCTATTAAAGCAAATGGTGGTTCTGACTGCTGTGGTACTATTTTACATACTTTCTTTCCACTTTACCTGACATTAGAAGTGACAGTGTATAGAGGCTTTTTAGAACTTGGCAAACAGAGCTTCAGCTGTCTGTTATAGACTTATTTTTTCCAACACATAATATAAACTTAGAGTTGGCTTTGGATCACATACTTGCTCATAATTGAAGAGTTTCTGTATCTAAGTTGCCTACTCTTGATTAAATTGCTTTCCTCCATAATCATGTTTGTCCTGCCTAGGAGCATTTAATTTGCACAGTGTTCTGATTAGATTCTCCCACTGTTGTTTGTTTTCTGCAAGGCTCATTGTAGTTTTCCTATGTTGGCCTAGCCGTGCACTTGTAGGCCTCATTCTCTTTTGCACACGCTACTATATAAATATGCTTGCTTTGTTCCCAGATTGGACTTTCAAGCGGAGCCTGCATATGTTTTCGCATTCTGTTCTTTTCCTAGGATTTAGTCTGAACACCACAGACAAGGTCAAACAACAAAGTCCCTTGGTATTCTTTCTGGCCAGGCACTAGCCCTTAGACATAACACAAAAATGTATCTGCTGTGTATGTGCACAGATGTCTTGTCATATAGATGAGCATAGGAGCCAAAAACAACACATGGAACGAGAGTTCTGAGACAAAAATACTGCATTTGCTGAGATGTAGAATGTCCATCTGTATATGCTAAGGTACGGGGCCGCCACTAATTCCAGAGATCTTTGATATATAATTATTTAGCTTCGGCAGCTGGGGAGGCTTAGGATACTCTGTCCTATAACATGACAGGGCTTTTCATAGTATACGGTTTATTACCCATGCTAACAGTGGTTTTAGTATACATTTGTTGTCTAATTGTGACACGTATACTGCATTTCAGAGCACAATAGTTTAATAAATATTCTGAACATCCTTTTTGTCTCCTGGTTATCTTGTTGTGAACAAGTACGATTGAGAGAGTGAAAGGGTGTGTCCTGTTACTGCGATCTCTGAGAGGGTCGAGAGTGTTGTGTTTTGGGGTGCCAATTCACTTGTTCATATGGTAAGGTTAGGAGGGCAATTGAGGCACTATAGCTAGTCGGACTCAGATTTAGTGATACTGAGGTAGTATGGTGACTCTGTCCCTACATACTGATGTTCTATCGTTCCAAGCACAGTTCTGTTCCAGAGCAGAATCCCTGCAACATTACTGCATACTTGAGGAGACACCTGTTCAGCACTCCACAGCAGAACATGTTTAAATATTTCTCCCCCTGCTTTTTCCTTTGCCTCTCTACATACGCTCTTTTCACTCCACCATTTAGTGATGCTCCCCACCTCACTTCCCGTCAGGTTCCCAATCCCTCGCCTTATGGTAAATGCAATTTTGCTACACCAAATTACACAGGTTACACCACCCCTAGTCCTTACAAGTGTAAGTGTTTTGACTGTCTCCAGTCAGCACAAAAGAGGGGAGATCCAAGTACTCCACCAGTGGGCCTACACCTGGAATTGCTAGTGCAGTTCTGAGAATGTTGCATGTTTAGCTGTAAAAGAAAGGAGAGGTGACCCTAGGGTCCCATAACCCACTATTTGTGATAACACTAAAATGTACAGGCAGTGGCTTTCCATCAATGGACAGAGAGTAGAGGGTCTGAGAGACACAGAAGCCAGTAATTCACGTAATTTGCTGTGACGTAATGAACTGAAATCAAAGCTATAGTACGCAGAATAGGCTAGGTGCATAACCCAGCATTTGGTGCTATTTGGCAACGAAAATGGACCAAAGGATGCATTTTGTGCTAAGAAAATAGCACTAACTTCAACAGAAACACAAACAGCAGCATCCAGCAGCCACTTGCACTCTGTTCCTCTTCTCTTGCAGTAGGCATTTTTGTCCCTTATAACTCAAAATTATGCAAGGTGGGATTATACTCATAATTTTTCTTAATTTCGCATCACAAATGTGAAAAATACTCCCATTACCCTAGCTTAATTCAAATTAAATTTCACCCAGTCCAAGTCATCAAGGTACCTGCCAGGTGTCATCTGATGTCTGCAGAGTAGATTAGTGTGAATGTAGTTGACCACGTAGTGACAGGTGAGCAACGGTGTTCTACAGTGGGGGTGGGGTCTATGACTTTCTGAATGTAGCTGTGAGCCAGCTATGCCTGTAGTCTGTCTGCTGGAGCAAACTATCTTGAGAGTGGTTAGAGCTCAGGTCAAATGTTGAGATGGCGGGATTTCCTAAGTGGCTGCATATGACCACATGTTGCATGAAATCCCATCAGGGGAGTCAGATGGACTTTGAGTCTAAACCTGTGGGGATTCCCAAGAAAAAGAGAGGGGTTAGAGGACATGGGAAACCATCCTTGAAGATTCCCACAGACAGGCAGGAGTCCAATCCTCAGGAAAAGGATCCAGTACATACAGGGGATGATGTGTCTGTCCTGGGAGACTTGCCCAATTTGGCCAGGTGGTAAGCTGCAGAAGAACCATCCCGGACAGAGTTCTGCAAGGTGCTAAGGGTATGCCCCTCTCTCAAGGGTCCTAGGCAAAATGGGGAGGCCTAGAAAAATGGGGAAACTCTTGTGAGCACCACATTTATTGGGAGAATGTTCTCATTTATAGTGAGCCTAAGGTCCCGAGCAACAGTAAAACCCTAAGCAATAGTGGTACCCCAGAGATATAAGTCCTTTTTACTGGAGATGAGTCAAAATATTCTCTTGGCAGGACATTTGGGGCAGGCCAAAACTTTTGACCACCTGGTCATCCACTTTTCATGGACCCAGGTAAGGACCAAGTCATATGCGCACTGCAGATCCTGTGTGACTTTACCAGTGACATGTCATGTGAGAAGTACAAGGTTCTCTTCTGGAATTTTCTTGTGATGGAAACACTCTTTGAGAGGGTAAGTGTGGATTTGTTGGGCTACTAGATTGCAAGACAGCCCTAGGCAACTGGTTTATCAAGTCTTGGTGGCCCATGCCACCCGTGACCCTGAGGCCAAACCTCTAAGGATAGTGTCTGCACCTATGGAGACCAGGGCAATGATGGGGATCTTTTCCCACATGAGGATCCCCAAGGAGGAAATGTCTGATAGGGGCATCAACTTCATGTCAGCGTACATGAAGGCCATATGGGATGTGTATGGAATAAACTATAATTTCTTCTCACCATACCATGCACAAACCAATGGCTTGTTAAGAGGTTCAACAAAACTCTGAAGGGAATGATATGGGCCTGTCTGAGCCCCAGTTACATAAGCAGGTTGTGCTGTTACCATGCCTGCTGTTTGCCTATGGTGAGGCATCACAGAAAGGAGTGGGCTTAAGCCCCTTTGAGTTACTATTTGGGCAACCTCTCTTTTTGTGAAAGGGGTTTAAGGGAAAGCTGTCAGGAACCCCCATAAAGTGTTTATTACATGTTATCCCTCAGAGACAAGATTTGGCACAATATGAAAGAGGACCCTAAATTCAGAGGCAACCCAGGTAATAATCAAGCAGTGGTATGACCACAAGGCTACTCTGGTTGAACACCAACCTGGCCAGAAAGCGTGGGTGATGAATCCCATTGAATGTTGTTCCCTTCAGGACCGGTGGACAGGGCAATATGTGATCAAAAAAGAAGAGTCAAATCACCTACTGGGTGGGCCTTCAGAAACCCAAGATCCCCTTACCGGTCCTATTTGTCAACAGGTTAAAAAACACTTTGAGAGATCCGAGCTCCTCATGGTGAAAAATAGTAGTGAGGATGACGAGGGTGAACCTATCCTAGACCTCTGTCATACAAGGAGCAAGATGGTTTAGTGGAGGAAGTTGCCCTCTCTCCCAAATTGACACAGGACTAGTGGAGGGAATAGCACCAGTTGTTGGGACAATTCAACTCTCTATTTTCATTGACCCCAGGGCTCACCAATTGATGTACCCATGATATTGATATTGTACCCGGAGACAGCATGCCAGTAAAAAAATAAAACTATAGGCTGTCTGACAAAGTTAGAGCCAACACTAAACATTTGGTGCCCAAGATGTTGGAATTGAGGGTGATTGAGCCCTCCTGTAGTACTTGGTTCATTCCAGGAGTCTCAGTACCAAAGGATGTTCCATTGGTCCCCACCACAGAACTGCAGTTTATGTGTAGACTACAGGCAACTCAATATAGACACCAAGAATCATGCACATCGCATACCCAGAGCTGATGAGCTCATTGATCATTTGGAGGCTGGCACGTTCCTTGCAGCAAGCAGGCCTGACAATCAAGGCCAGTAAGTGTCAGATAGAGCAGGGCACTGTTATGTACTTTGGTCACCAAGTTGGTGGATGACATATACAACCTCTTCAGCCCGTCATTCAACCCATCCTGGCCTGGGAGCCCCCCAAAACACAAATCCAGGTAGGAGTATAACTGGGTCTTATTGGGTATTAGAGGTTTGTGAAGGATATAGAACCATAGTTGCACCCCTAACAGTGCTCAGCATGCTGGCGATAAATTATCTGGCTTGCCCTGTGCAAGTGTCTCTTCTGAGCATGTTTTCAGTGCTGCTGGTGCCATTCTGACAGTGAGAAGGACCAGTCTCTCTCCCCAAAACGTGGAGAGGTTAACCATGATCAAAATGAAAAAGCCCTTTACACCATACCTGAAGTAGCACAGCAGGAAGATGATGATGATGGCGATTTTGGTCATAGAAGTAGTGTTAGATGACCTACTTCTGGGTGAACCACCAGAGTTTGAGGACAAGCTCTACTTCCCTGACAACTAGACTCTTTCAATTTCCAGTTATATTCTTTCTTTCTTTGACACCCCCCCAAAAAAAGGATATAGCTAAGGAACATTATTTACTTTATTATTTATTTGTGTGTGTGACTGTCTTTCTGGTTCACAAATCCATCCCCACCGTCTTACTCTTTTTATTGCCGGAACAGAGTTGCAACTGTGTGCAGTCAATGAAGAAGTAAAGTCCACTCCTGACTCGCCCAAAAGCCATTTCTCCCAAGCCAGACATTGGATAGAGAATTCAAACAAATGTGTGCCTGCCTCCAACTGTGGGCCCTGACTATCTATCTATCTATCCTTTCCTAACCTAGAGGTACTGCCCCGGATAACACTCAGGTAAATGATGGCATGCATTGCACGATGAGTGATTCTTGTTTGTTGTGAATGTCTATTCTACAGAGTGACACAAGTCAATCTTTCCCTTCTTGTAGTTCAATAACAAAATTATACTACTACAGGCCAAGTCAGGAGTGGACAAGTCTGGAGGACTCACTTAGGAGTCAGACACTGTTGGGACGGACTCGGAGTTGGACACCATGACCACCAGACTCGGAGTCAGATCAGGAGGATCAGAGATGATTGATGGAATAACTCAGGGCGTGCCACTAGAAGAAGATGGGATTTTTTCACATTCACTGAAACCAACCGATTTGGATGATTGATGATGACTGTGAAGTGGCATAAAGGTAAACAACAACAGAGACCAGACCTACATGTCTGTGTAGTGGTGGTGGGCGGTGAGTGTGGTGTGACTGACAGCGGTGCATTGATTTTTTTTTACTTAATTTGGAAAATGCTAAGTTGCTGTGCGTATACTATGTATGTGTGCTCAGTGCTGTCTGGCTCAAATCTGAAGCTAAGTGGAGTTTGGGTGGGGTGGCCTGTTGTTGGAGGTAACTGCCGTAAACAGAGTCTGATTTAGCCATGCTGCCTCTGAAAGTCTTCTTGTTGCACTCCTCCTCCTTATACAGTTTAACTTTTTGTTTTCTCCTTGATTTTTAAATATCCTTTTTGTTTTTCTATCGACAGGCCCTGTACTCTGCACCATACTGGAAAAACAACTCACACTTACCATACCAAACAGCATCTGCCAGGCACCCAAGATTCATGGGCAGACAGTCCAATAGGAATGCGGAGATGCAACTCCCAATTTATACAGTATCTTTTTTTTTCTCTTCAATCATTAGAACATAAATATAATGTATGTAACTTGGGACTCTCTGGGGGCAGACAGACAATTGCATGATTAATATACTTCCCTGTACTTGTCCAGTACCACTCATCATCATGCATGCATTTCCTTTTCCTCCCATAACAGATTTATGATGGTCGGCTGCCAAGATGATTGTTGTCCATGTGTAGTGTTTGTCTTTGTCAAACTTTTCCCTCAATCCCCCTTCCCAACCATTCATCAAACCCCTAACCCTCTTCCCCCAGGCTGTGTGATTTATTGAGGTGTGACTTAACAATTTTTACACCATTAATTGATCACACACTTGGTGGGGCGGATGTGGTGAAAGCAACACAACAACTCAGTGCAGTATGAGGAGGATCTTATTCCTAACTAAGCTCATATAGCCCACACTGGCAGTACATATTATACAATATCCAAACCAGCCAGCACAGTGTATGATATTTTTTTAAAGAGGAACATCTCTCATTGCCAGCATCATCGTTCAGGCACTGTATTAATTTGCGTCTAAGCTGGTTAAGCTTGTCCACTTCATACAGTTCGTAGTCGCTCAGCATTGTTCTGATTATTTCAATTTTTCATTGCTTATCATACTCTCTTCTTGTGTCTGAGACTGAGTCTGTTCTAGTAGTCTAGTCTCTGGTGACTGTCATCAAACTTGCATATAATAATAACGGCATTAACCTAGTTTTTTTTATTACAGTTTGTTAACTTCCCGTTTGATGAATAGTCCCCACTCTCCGAGTCCTTATCCTACAATTCTAGTTCGCCTAGGAGGGAGTAGAACATCGCTTCAGTTCAAATGAGTTTGCCTTCAATATCAAAAGAAACGCTAGCAATGCATGCTGCTACTACTAGAACCACCATGATGGCACCTTGGGAAACCATGGAGCCCTCGCTTCATCTAATCAGGTAAGAGAAGTGAACTGTGGTTGATTGATCATTGTTGAACGGCAATCATTCTATACAATGGTAATTCACCCCCCCACCCCTCTGAGTCCTTAGGGGTTAATATTATATAGTAGTAGCAGACTAGACTGCAGAGACTAGGAGGAGAGAGTAGTAGGACAAGGGAGGGTACTGCATCACTATTTTGTTTACACTATCAGCAGACTTTTAAAACTGGCTGCGGCAAAGGTAGCACTGAGAAGTAAAACAAACACCACATTTTTTTAAATCATTCATAATCATAAAATGTAAAAGTATGAAAAGTTTATTATTCCCTGAACAAAATACAAAACCCACAACTGGCCCACCCCTCTCCCTAACCCCAACCAATGTCCAAGTAGTGTCCAAGAAATGCCCATAAATAAAGAAAAACCCAACAATCCCCCAACTCCCACCCACTCATCCAAAAACAGATTAAAAAAGGGGCTGAAGAGAGCACTAACGGCGGGTTAGGAGCTTATGGAGGTGCCAGTCCACCCGTTCCTGCCTGGCTTCAATATCTGCCAGCCTTCTCATGATGCAGCACTCATAATGGCGGAAATAAGGGGAGCAGCAGTGCTGGTGGAATGATGGTGGTGGCGGCGGTCACCCATTGGACTGCGGTGACGGTGGGGTGGTGGGGTGGTTGTTGGGGCCTGGCTGAGGCCCAGGGCATCTGCAGCAGCTTCTGCCTCATCCTCCTCGGCCACCAGCCGCTGGTACTCGGCCCTGATGGCCTCCATTTTCAACCCCCGGGCTGCAATCTCCTGACTGGTCAGTGGAGCAGCAGGAGCAGCTACATATCAAGAAAGAAAAAAGTCAAATTGTAAACAATGCTCTTAGCAAAACACAGAAAATTATGTCATGGGTATGGAGGGAGGTGATTGATGATGGGTGCGTAGGAAGGATACATAATGTTGCACTTGAAAACTACTGTGAGTCCAGGGAGGAGTCTGAAATACCACCTCCTCAACCATTTGACTAAAAAAAACCTCGAAAAAACATTCCAGGCAAGTAAAGGTGAGACAAACACCACTACAGAGGAGCACCATAGTTCCTTATTCTCCTTCCCAAGGATTTTTACTTTCAACAATGCATTGTTCTTCGAGTATTTTATTTTTTATTCTTCACACTTGGCTTTGCTACTCACCACCATTTAAGTTTTTTTACATTCTCTCAATTCACTCTTCACCATTGAAACTACCCGTCCATCCATATAGCCATTCATCCAAAGTTCCAAACATGGCTCTCTGTCTCACTCTAGTCTCATGATCTCAAGTACAAACCTTTCAGCAACATACATTTGTCTTTTGACATTTACCCACCCATGTGTCCTTAAGTTTAGTTAAATCAAAAGAAACCACCACAGGATTCTAAGCAACCACCCAGGCAGGCATCTTTTCACACATACACTTTTACCCACCCAAACAAGCTTCGTCCCTACCCACATACCAACCTTTCATCCATCCTTCACTCACCCATGCATCTTAGCTATCAGCCACCTATAGGACTATTTATGCATCCGGCGCTTTCTTTCTTCCACCCACGTATCCTTCGCTTTCAGTCATATATAATACATTTCATCCAACCTTTCCCCTTCCATCCTTCCCTTTTCCAACAACCCATAGTTCAAGGTCTTGTTCATGAAACATTTTCTGCTGAGTTGAAGATAGGAGCGGCCATTAGTTACTCAGCTCAACTTCAACTCCTGCTGTTATGTTCACCTGTTGTTCACAAGTCAACAAGACAGCACCTTTACAGTGAGCTGATAATTATAATTAATTGTCAATAATAAGCAAGCAATATGACTTACCACCGCCCGCCACTGCCGCTGGCTCACCCCCTTCTGCTGCCGCATCTGCAGACTGGCTGGCACCATCTGTGCTGGCCTCAGCACTGGTAGTTGGTGCGGCTAGAAAAAAAAGATTACACATTTCTTAGATGCCAGATACACCTCCCCCTATTAATTGTTTTATAGCAAAATTAAAAAAAAAAACACACATCATTCACTACAATTTGGATACATTACAGACAGTATTTTCTATAAAAAAATATCAGGATGGGCATTTTAGTTTTTAAAAAGCCTGAAGTCAAGGCAAGAGACAAGCTGTTAAGGAGTGGCTGGAGCTATTGATTGATGAATCTGAAGTTTAGAGAAAAAAGTAGTATATGGCCTTGGTTGGCTAATGCAATGGGGCTGTCCTCCTCGTACATCCTCCCACACATGGTGCACAGTCATCAGTTCACCAACTGCTGCTAATATAATACTAGGCCTAGCTAATAAGAAGACACAACTTTAGGGTGTCCAACGTGACCATTGCCACTCTCTTGTTTTAGTGATTTTAAGCCTTCTCATCTATTATATGTGTAGAATACCTTACTTGGGCAATGGGCATGCAATCTGCATGGCAGAGGAGTAGTAGTACTTTGTGACCAATGGGTTCTCTGAGTCTTGGAGTATCACCACTAGGCAGTCCACAAAAGAGTAGAGGGAAAGCTGACTAAAAAAGCAGAAGAAAGGAAGCTACAGAGTTGACAGACTAGAGACAATTTGACGTAAAGTAGAGAAACTTGAAATATAGAAAATAAGTAAATAGGATAATGCAGGGATAACAAGAAATTAGAAATGGATACATCGAAGAGGATTTGGAAAAATAATATATAAACGGATAGACATCACATTATTCAAAAAGGAGCATAAAAATTAATGTTAACACCAGGAGGACTTACTCGGGCCAGCAGAGCCATTGGCCGAGGAACTCTGGGAGGCACCCCCAGCTCCAGCTCCCGGACCCTCACCCGCCTCAGCCCTCTTCTTGCCCCTGGATGCTGATGTAAAACATAAAGACAAAAAGATTAGTGGTTTAATAAATAATATCTATCCAAAATATATTTGACAGGCAAAGGCAATCGCAATAACATTGAACATTTCTAAATCAGGTCAACTAATAGTAGTATATCACAGACCGTCCTAGCCTATTCAAAATTTACAAAACCTACCTACCTAGTCAACTCCTATTCCAAATTTAGTAAACTGAAATTTGAAATTACTAATAATAAATTGCAACAAATCCTGATATTTCATGTTTGCTTCTTCTCAAATCTCATTCGCAGTCTCTCAGTCTCAAGTCAACCCCCTTTGATGGGCCAGTGCACTAATCACTAAGGGCCTTATTATAATGATTACAATGATGTCGGGGGGACGCCATTGCAGTTCTGGAACCGCTCGGCCTTAGGTTGGCGCCACCGTCACGACGACTGCACTAGTCTACTACAAATTAATGCGATCACCCATAGGCCATTGGGCGGTCACAAATCTCCATTTGTCAATGGAAGCTTGTGTGGCAGGCAAAAAAGGCCTGCAGCACAAGCTTCCATTGAAAAATGGATGTTGTTGTTCACAAACATACCTGCACCGTCCGTGTGGCATTGGCATGCGCCATGCGGTTACGACATTACAAATAACTAATTTCAGAACGTCTTACATAATCATCACTAATCACATCAGCCCAAGCGAGTGGCAACAAGTACGATTCAATAACTAGGTTAGGTGGGTAGAGCCAAGTAAGCTAAGCACCTGTCTAGAATAACAGATTATTACATAATATTTGAAAACTTAACTTCCCTGCATGTAAGCAGCATGCTTGCCATTATTTGAGAAAAAAATAAAATTTTAGCTAGATTATAGAACACAGGTAATAATAAAAATTAAACATTTTAATAATTACTCACCTAGTCCCGCAATCTCAACTCCTCGCAGGTCCAGCAGGCCCTGCTCTCGGTCCAGGATGTCAGACCAGTAGTGCGCCAACTGCTGATGGGTGCGCCGGACCCCAGAGCAGCGGTAAACTGCCCGGGGCACCCTCGCCCAGTGCTGCTGGCGCTCCCACATCCCGTACCCGGACCCAGGTCTGCCACCTGCTGCCAAGGTGGCGGGGAGGTGGTGCTGGATATAAAAAACCAGCGCTGCCACCTCCAACGCGTAAAACAGGGCACGAGGCTGCACCCCTGCCTGGCGCTGCCTTCCGCAAGGAAAGTGGCCACGCCTTGGTGCGCCCTTGTCTGCCATGGGGCTGGGGGGAGAAGAGAGAAAAAAAAAGAAACAGGGAAAAAGAAGGAAGGACTGGGTGGTAATAAGGAAGTAGGAAAGCTAAAAAATAAAGTAGAAAACTCACCAAAAACACACAGTAAAGTAGAAAAAAACCACAAATACCCACTTTGAAAGACAAAGGGTAAGATAATAAATAAAAAACATGGGAATTTTTTTTTAAAAGCCACGGATTACAGAGATTAAGGAAGGATGAAAAAGTAGGCCCCAGCACCACAAACAGTGTAAGAAACAAGATGGCCGCGCCCATGTGCGACCGCGTGGTGCTCTTTGCGTGATATTTCCACCTGAACACACACTCCACGTTGATGTATGGCAGAAAACGTCACGCGAACGGGCGGGACAAGTAACTCCGCGCGCTCGCAGAACTACACGTAGCGCAGCGGAGTGCTTTTGCATCTTCGCGGAGATTTGTGTAGCGCCGCATTGCGAATTCCGCCCAGGCTTATTGTAAATACGGTGCATTCCTGTACTTAGAAAATGATGCAGCTCGGAGCAGCAAAATTGCTTGTGCCCCGTGCTGTGCCATTTTCTTGTAATCATGCTCCATAGTGGCACTCTCCAAAAACATAGTGAAAACTTTCAAGAGAAATGAGTCACCAGCAGAATACTTCTTTCTAAAACAAGGGACACGTTGCGTTAGTCACCATCTCTTGCCTTTATTGTTTATTCCATCATCCGAACCTCTTCTCTGTGCCTTTAAAAAGAATTTAAATTTTAAAGGAGCAGAAGCTTGGAAAAAACATTTACAGATTGTCTGCTTATACAGGTTACACTAAATTATTTATGTCCAGATGTATACCCCATAATTTTAAAAAGTATTGCTGACTGCCCAGCAGTTTCAGGTTACACACTCAAATGAAATCTCATAAATATAATATTTGTATTTCTTTAATATAATTTCTCTTAGAAGCAATGCCAAACATTTAAGAGACAGAAATTACGGAGTTAGCCTAAAAAATACAAGTAAACAATGTCCTGCACGCCATCCTTCTTCCTGGTTTCAAACTAGCGATGCCAAAAGACGAGATCCAGTTTCTTGGTTCAAAGACATGCCAAAGTAATCAAACCCCAGAGCAGTTCCACATGGGTCAAAATAGAACACAGAGACTGCAACTATTTATGTATTTAACTAGTTCTTGCTCACTCCAAGGAGCACCGCGTTACTATAGACAGCAGGACAAGGCCAATTATTAACAGCAGAGAAGTGACTTATTCGCCTCTCTGAAGATAGGTGACGTAAAGGAAGAGGTAGTGGTTTCCAGAAGAGGCAGTGGTTTCCATAGTTTGAGTACTAAGAAGTAGAGTGTACAGTCCTGTCTTGAATTTTTTTTCCTTTAGGCTCTTAAAACAGAAAATGTGATCAGCTATGCTAGTGTTTTATAATGCACTTTTGGAAACTGATTTTTCCTGGCAAACTAAAAGATACTTCTTGATTCACGAGTAACCAATAAACCTTTGTAAGAAGTTGGGATATTAGTTGCGAGCGGTGGATGCCCCCCTCCCGGGCAACAACCAAAATCCTTGTCAGGGTGAACCACAAAAGTCACTAGATTAACTGTGTTTAGAGAAGATGTGTGGTTGCAATCAGGTTCGAGTCTCGGGTGTCGGCACAACATCCTTGTGATTCTGGGCAAATCAGTTACCCAGTGACCCAGGACACTGGCAGAAGGCACAAATCGGTAGGGCAAGAAAATGCCAACTTTCAAAATTGTCATGTTCAGAATTGTGACTAATAATCTAACTCTGTGTGCTCCCAATTCCACGTCATTACTTATTAGATGTAATATAGTAACCCATCATTAGCCAATCAGAGAGATAGGCTTTACAACAGTGACAAACGATTTTAGGCATTTTCTTAACTGTTAAGACATGTAAAACTTAAGTACACATGTCCTACTTTTAAAATGCAATGCACCTTGCACTATCAGCCTTTGAGGGCCTACCATACGGGTGACTTATGTGAATTAAAAAGGAAGGCTTAGGCCTGGTAGAAGGTTTATTTTGCCAGGTCAATATGACAGTTTAAAACTGTATTCCAAGCTACAGTGGCAAGCCTGAGAAGTGTTTTGAAAGGGAACGTTAATGTAAGGCACAATAAGTGCTGCAGGCCTACTAGAAGCATTTAAATTACAGTAATAAACTCCTTCATTCAATGTAACTCAGCTACCAAGGGCTTAAGAAATAGACATCATAAAATAAAATAAAGGAGGGTTTTGGAATTCCGGCCAAAGGAAGTTTTAAAAAAGGAGTGGCAATGGTAGGTTTGATAGCACAATGCGCCTATAATATTTGTGGACACTTGACAGAGTGTCTTACTGCTTCTTATTCACTTAAATGTCTCCACTAAGGCCCCCTCAGCGCCATTTGAACCTTGTAACAAAACACTGCAATTGAATAAGTAATAACTTGTAATTTACTGGGTACGTGCTAACTTTTGCAGCTTCACATAGACCAGTAAAACTATACAATAATAATAGCCAACATAATGGCATCCAATCTATCAGCCTCAGAAGGCTGAATGGCTGGGATAGTCATTGTGAGATTCAAAGAGGATGATGGCCAGTAACACAGAATCCATTAGCAGGTCCCCCAACCTTCTGATCTATCCTACTGGCATGCCAATAATTTTTTACTATAAAACGTACTTAATATTTTAAGTCGTTAATTACCCCTTATTCCTAAAAGTAAAAGCATTAATGTATTCTATAAATCATTTTGCCTTCTGAAGAAATATGAGCGTAGTGTGGGCAAATATATATTATTACGTCAAGTATATCTGCATGTGCAGTTGCTGGTGCTCTGAAACATTGCTTTAAAGTTACCATGCCACTTTGAAGAAGCCTTTTTTATAATGTTCATGCTGTCTCATCTGCAACAAGCCATGGTCAATGACATAAATATATCTGGAGAAAAAAGAGTTTCCTCCTCTGTTACCCAGCATAGCTGTGATTCCAGAGCAGAAGCTGATGACGTGTGCAGGATGTGTCATTACAGGTGACCCAGGGGTGTTGGGGGTGGAGAGGCACAGTAGCGTTAGCTGAGGGTGTATTGGGTCTGCAGAACACATTTAGAACAGCATACCTGAACCACCGCCTCTCATTCCACATACCCACCAGACACCTCTACAACACCCAACTGCCTCTCTCCTCCGTCCCACAGATCCACAAGACCAGGACTGGAGGAAGCTCTTTTTCCTACCCCACTGCAAAGACCTGGAACACCCTGCCTCTCCACCTCAGACAATCCCCGCTGCTGGCCCAATTCAGGAAAGATCCCACGACCTGGCTCTGCGACTGAACCATAGTGCCCTGACGGATCAGCAGCACCTCCCTCAGTGCCTTGAGATCCTCACGGGTGAGTAGCTGTGCTTTGCAAACACTGATTGATTGATTGATATTGCCCTGCCGTGTTTCCCGGGGGGCGGTAATATTTGTTAATGTATTTTTGGTAGGGTGTAAAACCTCAAGATTCTGGGTTTCCCCGTAATAAGGAATTCTGCCTCGTAATTAGTGATCCAATTTTGGGCTTGCGCCTCCTCCACCATAGATTTAATCCATTAGTCTCTAAGTGGGGTCTATTTCTAGAACTTCATAACTCCCTCTATCTGCTAAGAGGCAAAGACACATAGAGCCCCATTACGATGGCAGGCGGACTTTGTCCGCCCGCCACCGTAACGGAAAACGGGACCGACCACCAGAGGTGCGGCGGTCCCGCCAGGCCAATTAGGATGCGCCCGCCACACTGGCGGGCGCATCCTCGACTTTAACATTGCGGCGGGCGGTGCTGTAAGCAGCACCCGCCGCAATGTTAAAGTCCATGTTGTGCATTGCCATGCACAACATTACAGGCACCGCACGGTGCCTGCCCCCTTGTGCATGGCAATGAAGGGGGTACCATAGGTACCCCCCAGTGCAGCCACCCACCCCACCCCCCCCCGAGGGCCCGCAATGGGCCCCCAAAGTAATTTCCCGCATGCCTTTCCATGGCGGAGTCTCCGCCATGGAAAGGCATTCCCACCGCAGGCATCATAATAAGGATGGCGGTGCCTGCAGGCACCGCCACCATATTATGGGCTTTTTCCGCCCGGCCGGCAATCGTAACGATTGCCAACCGGCGGACGGTCTTTCCGTCCGCCGCGGTACCCCTCGCCATACTAATATGGCGGGGGTAAAACAGGAACAGATGGCGATCCACCCGCCATCCTAATAGGCCCCATAGTGTTATACATGGCTTTGTCCATGACCACTGATCCAGCGCGAGGTCAATACCTGATCAGGGATCAATACTGAATTCATACAATTACAGTGGCCCATACACATTCACCCAGAATCCCTGATGCGCTGGAGTCAATTTGTTTATGTTCAATACTTTTCCTTTCTGTGAACCATGTATAACATCATCAGAATGCCTACTAGTTTAATTAATCAACTTTCCTTCTACTTGGTCGATGGACTAATTAGTTGAATAGTTGATGATAATGATTTTACTATCTAACTAACCCTTTAGTCAGCTAAAATAATCACAGACACTCGGTAAAGTTTTGAAGCTTTATCTCAATAATAATGCAAATGCTCATTGCATACAGTCACAAATGCAAATAATGAAACTCACAAAGGGAGAGATAAACATCAACAACATCAAATGAATACAAACTCATCTCTTAAACAATGACATTATGCATGAAGGAGTGGATAGATTAAGAGACAAAGTTTCAGCAAATTATATGCGAAAACAGACACCTAACGGAGGGGATAGATGAAGAGACAATAGTTTCATCTAAAATAATACGTTCAATGTATCTATAACGGAGTGGCTAGGTGGAGAGACAAAAGTTTCAGAGACAAAATACATTTGCAAACAATTTGCATGTATGAGTCAGAGACAATACAAACCTAACGGTCTGTGGGAAACCCACCCCCTCAGCCCAGGAGATGATGGGATTTCCCCGAAATAGAATCAGGGAACAAAGATTTCAGGTCTCAAGTAGGACAGGGATAGAATACAGCTAGGCCTCTCTGCAACCCGACGATCAGCAACGCATTCACCCGTCTTCTCTTCCTCCCCGCAAGTCTAAACCACTCCCCTAAAGGCACCCCAATTATACCCTAAAACCTACATGTCCGTCCCACATAGATTGAAACATTACTGAAAACTAAGCAGATGATTGGTGGGCTTTGCGGGTGGCTCTGTCACACCATGATGACTTCACATACAATTTGGTCATTTTATTGTTCAGCATCCTTTCTCACAGTTTGTCTCTTACCACGTGCTCACGTTTTCTTTCATAAGATACATTTGAATACTACAATTCATAAAATAGACAACGTCCGCAGAATAAGACTCTGGTCCCACGGTCGACTCCATCACTTGGCAGACGAACGTCATATTGGCCTTCAACTCGGGGATTCTTTCTGCTGAGCACAGCGTGTTTGCCTTGCCTCTGTTAGTTCAAATTCGCTCTTCATTTCACCCCTCCCACTCTGGAGAACTTAAGACAAGATGGAGTTGCATCCAGCACACTATAGTGAATGGGAAACTAACATTTATTAATTATATGACAATGGAGTTTTCACTGTGTACCCCCTCCCTTGCACTATTCCTTATTAGAGTTATCTAGCATAAGCTTTAAGCACAAAGCAGCATTATTCATTGTTTGAAAGCAAAATGCAGCATGCAACTACAAAATGCACATGCGGCCTAGTCATGCATTTATTTTTCGTTTTTCTCCAAAGCGTACTGCAAATACGTTTTAATTCTTTCCTATATTATTTCATATTAGTGCATACACGCGCAAAGCTATTTCTCTCGTGTTTGTGTCAGGTGCACGTTAGTTCATTTAGTACTTACTATTAGTACGTATTATGGGGGTATTAATTCGAGCAGGTTTCTTTTTCGAACCCCTGTTCCATCACCCCTATCGCTTCCCCTTTGTTGGCCAGTTTAATAACTAGCTCGGTGTTGTTCATCACGGTTTCAGGGTTTAAAGAGCCCAAGCCTCATTTTCATTGAGGTTGTGGATGGTCTTGTTGGTGCTGCACTTGATCTCATCGATCACTCTGAGTACTGCCTGTTCAAATGCCAAACTTCACATGGGAGTGACTGTGATGGGGGTAGGAAGGTAGATTTTCTCGTCAGCCCTGTGTTCTGATCTCCTTCTATGGAGATGCCCTGATCTCCAAAGAAGGCCTGTAACTTGATCCGTCTGAAAAACTGTGCCAATTCAATACTTAAGGTAAACAGGTCACTTGTAGGGGTGGGAACAAATCCCAAACCCTTTGATAGGATCCCCATTTGGTTGTGCCCAAGTTTAGTACAATAGTGAATCGCTGTTCGTAAATGGAGTGGGTTTCTTCACTTTGCTTCCCGTGACCATCTAGGCCGGTTGTTTATCCTCCCATTGCACACTGGGTGCCTGCTTAGAATGGTCTATGTGGACCACTTGATCCACCCTCATCACTACTGCTCCTATCATCCCCAGAACTGAAGGTCCAATTAAGAGGAGTAGGTCTGAATCTTGGCTGGCGTCTCTTTAATAGGGGAGTCTGTGGTTTCTCATAATGCTGATCAGTTGTGTATGAGAACACTTTCTGGCTGAATTATTGCACATCTTTCCTTAGTTTTATACGTTTCGACTGGGTAAGGTACTCCCTATAATGTAATTGGTCTGTTTTGATTTCATCCTATTATTTTTAATATTGGGATGTGTACAAAGAGATGAAAGATTATTCTCACTGTTTTGGATTTCAATAAGCAGTAGATCTGCTATCTTCTTTTGCTGTGTTCATAACCAGTACCATCCAATCCCTTGTACACTTCCAGGCTATGAAAGACCAATTCTTTGTAAATTCCTTATTGTTCGAAAATATGCAGGGCACATTAGTGACAATCAAACCTCTAGGGAATGTGTTGTTCCTCAGATACTCAGTCAAAAATGCCCCATGCAATGAAATAATTATCTATTCTTTCTTCATGGTAGTCAATTTTTCCCAATCATCTGTCCCTATCAAAGTCTGAGTGACTATAGTCTCTGACAGGAGTGATGGGGCTCTAATAATCTCTGCCACTGCAGCGTCATCAAATGATAATTCATTGCCTCCCTCCTTCATGACTACAGGGTGAGGTATTCACACGTTTTGGCATTACTATAGGGGTCAATGGAAATCACTCTCTTGGATTGCCCCAATGTCAGACACTATCAATTTGTAAAATCCCCCCCAACTATGTTCCTGCTGCCAGCGGCTGTACTATAATAATAATAGTACTCAAACACAAAGTTCGTTTTAGACACTTTTCCAGCACAAAACAAGTTTTGTGACTCAATGTCAATAACAAAATAAATATTTTGCGCTGGTTTGCAACACTTTTGTGACTCAAATACAGCACAAAATCTTTGAAAATCTGTCCCCCAGTGACGTTTTAAAAATACTCTATCTGTATGTCTGCTCTCCACCCTCCTTTCTATCTCGTTCTAACGGCTCCTCTTCAAATTTGCCGCAGACAACCCATAGGCAGAAATCTCTGCTCCTGATTAAGGGAGGCATAAAAAGCAGCAATAGGTGCTCCAGAAATGCAGCCCTAGCAGGGCGGGTGCCTTTGCTGCAGGTAGTGATACCGGGAGGTTGGCTTTGATCTCCTGGTGCTTCCTGTAAAGACAGCCTTTCTGCAGATATCACCCCATCCAACCAAGAGGGTTTGTTGCCCCCGCATGGTAGGGTCACTATGACCATCTGTGCCTCTTTGCAAGGGTTGTTCTTTTTCACTGTTGCAGAGGACAGCGAGAAGAAAATGGGATCTTCAGATTATCATTAAAGTGATATATTCAGTAACTTCAATAAGTTACAGTATTATTCAGACTTCCAAAAGTAGTTTATATGACATGTTGTAACTTTTTGGGTCTAATATCTATGCAGCCTTTTTAAGTCGAGCCCTGAGCAAGCACGCAAGCGCTGCTCTGGGGTTGATCAGTGGTAGTTCAGTACGGGAAAGAAGCCCTGCCCACTACCACGCCTATATTTTTCATTGGCTTGTGTGTTTGTCCTTCATAAATGCTGTCTTCTGATTCATTATGAGGCTTGTTAGTCCCTCCTTATGACGGCCATGTCGTCATCTTTACCCTTCCATGGCTGCTGGCCCCTTTACTTCGAGTGTTACACCGTAGGGTACATGTTATTTAGACTGTGAGCACTATCTTTTTCGATGCCTTCTCACCCCCTCCCCCTCCCACAATCCCGTTGTCTGTGCATCCCCCCCTCCCGTTGTCCGTACCCCCCGCCCCTCTCCCGAAGTCTGTGATGCAATGCAATAAGTCTTGCGTAAATGCGAGTCCTATTGCATTGTAAATGCTTGTTTTTTGTCTTTCACCAATATTGTGGGTGCACCTGTTTCAGCGCCTCGAGCAGCCACCAGAGGCCAGCAGGCACCACGCTTTGCCTCCTCCCAGTGCCTGTTCGGGTTCCCAGGCCTTGTTGACACTGCGAGCCGTGAACCCACACAATATACCTCGGTTGTGCAGCGCAGGCACTGCTGGGGTTTGTGTTACTGTTTACTCTCGCGGGCACCAGTACTTGACATGCTGTCAGCGGGTAAATACTCGCACAAAACTGTCTCTTGTTTCCTCTGAATGGAGTCTGTCTTTCCGGTCAGAGAAACGTGGATGCAGGGCTTATCTCACGCCCATCTCAGGGTGGTACGCTAGCCGCTGTTGGGAAACAGGAAACGGAAGTACCCTGCCCTCTGAAGACAACACATTACCTAAGGGGCACCAGTATTACCTCCAACTCAGCCTTTCATCCTCTGGTGTTGATAAAATTAGTACTACGGCAATGCTATTTGATTGTTTCTGGGAGCTATTTGTAATGTTCTTGTCTGAGCTCCACCAGAGCACCTTGTTCGACTAGAGGGCATGTTCTAGGGTTGCATCTGCTCCCGCAGCCCAGGCACCTCATTAAGCACTGCACCGTTCTACTTCACACCCCTGGAACAGGCCATTTCCACAAAATGTTGTCGCTTAAACGCTTTACTCATTAACAAAGGTAAATAATAGCGCGCTCGGCTCCGGGCTGGACATCTAGGCGCTGACAGCACTACAATGAGGCTGGGGCTGGAGCCGCCGCGTCACCTGGAGAAGCTCATTGGTTTGTTGAATTCAACGGCGGAGAAGGCAGCACCCAAACATATCATCGCGGGTTACTCCGACTCGGGCCAGTGTGGACATCTGGTAATCGGGTGGATGGCGGCGCGCGTAACCGAGAGCCCTACAGGGCCATAGGAATGGCAGACTGTGCATTGTGCATGCGCAGTGTCACCACATCCCTGGAATAGTGGGGGACAGCACCAGGTTTCACTTCTGGCAGAGACTCTGGAGCTGACCCGAGTTCTAGGTCCACCTCAAGCAAAGCACCCCAGTTGTGTCCCAGTGTACCACCACAGGGGGTAGCGCCTGCACACCTGGGAAGCTGCAGTGGGTGCTACAAAATGTCTCCCTTCGCTGACAATAGAAACCCTCTTCAGTCCACGGGGTGCCCTGGCTGGGATCAGTTTCAGATCTGGCACACCACAATTGGAACCTCAAAACTGGCAGCTACACGCACCAGTCGGCCAAGGATACAGTACAATCCTTAGTGTCATCCACAATTGTTGAGTGGTAAAAGAAGATTATAAAGTCTTTTTGACTTTTTCAAACTTGGAGTCTTGTTCTGTATGTGGTTTGTATGATTGCTGAGTATGCCTCAACCGTGAACGCACCCTAATAACAGTCATTCATATAGCACAGAATACTTACTCAATCTTGGGATACTTTTAAAATGTGGTTCTTGATAGCAGAGGCGCAACTAAAGCCAAACTTTTTGGGGGCTGATAAAAATTTCGGGGGGGGGCTACTTCTTCCAGCCATAGGCAGTGTGGAGATGCAGGGGCTCTAAGAAGGGGCGAAAAAACAACAAAGCCTCGTTAACAAGTGAATAGTCTTTTAAAGACCTGTGAAGTACTTGGGTGCGCTGCAATAAGATGGACACCAGACCAGCCAGCCTACAGCAGCTCAAAAACTGTCTGTGTGTGTCCGGGAAGCTGTCTCAGCCCGGGCTGACACACAGGAGGGGGGGGTGGGGGGAAGGGGGAGGGCTGGAGCCCTTTGAGCTCTATGGGCTTGCTATACTGCACCAGGACCCAAGACGAAGGGTGGCAGAGCGCTTTACAGAGAAAAGGCCTGGAATAATAGGGAGACAAGCACAGAATATTTACTAAAAATAGAAAATGTAGGTCCCAAAAGACAGTGTTATGTTTGTAGTGCAGGATTCTAGAAGGCCAAATGCACTGGACAGATAATGAAAGGCCTTTTAGCTCTTAGAGATCCCTTTCAAACGCAGAGACTGATGTATCCGGCTTGATATGTCATTTCAGATCCTTGGACCATTTCCACAGTATTATTCTTTCAGGGTGGAAGACACTTTGACTTTGGGGGTGTCTAGTTTGAGCAAAGACTGACTTCTTAAAGTTCTGGCTCTAATTCTTTAACCAAGCATTCAGTTTTGTTGTAAATGAATTTCCCTCTTATGCACGGAGCGACTGTCTATGGATAGCCAACCTGGGGAAGAAAGAATCCGTGTGATGGGCTGAGATCTTTTTATATTTGAGACCGTTTAGGGTGCTGAATGGAGGACTTTGTTTGAGAAGTATGAGGTTAGTTCATTCGTTTGGATTCTGCAATTGGAGTGGTTCGTCCTCTGTAGTTTGTTGCTGAATAATCTTAAAAAGTTATTGAGGGCTTTTCGAAACATGTGTTAGTTTTGCTCTTCGGAAGGAGGAGTTTGCACGGTATAGGATCTTTTATTAAAAAAATCTGTTTAACTTGATTTTGAGGACGTAGAGATTTGTTCATTCCTTTCGTGTCCTCTTAGCAGGGTCTAAGTTGTGCATGATAACCAAAACCCCCTTGTGAACTCGCTCTATTAGTTTGTCTTGAGCTCTGCTGGTAGTTTGAACATGTGGGTCAGGGAGTGTAGGGCTATTTGTTTCTATGTTTTTGAGGACTGTAGAGTTTACCACTCTTGTTTAGCATGTTGGGGTACAGATTTGGAAAAGGATGAGGTGATGAGCTGACTGCTCCACTAGAAGGGTGTGTGCAACTTGAAGTATGTCTTCTTAGCAAACACCAGGCCCTGGGTGGCACCCTTTTTAGGTCAAGCCTAGAGTCAGTGCGCATTCGCTGCTCTGCGAGGCATGCTGTATTGGAGTATGCATTTGAAGCCCCGCCAACTCCGCCCATATTTTTCATTGGCTTGCGTCATTGCCCTTCGTAAATGCTGGCTTCTGATTCGTAAATAGGCTTGTTAGTCCCTCCTTAGTACCGCATTGTCTTCATTTGTAACCTCCCATGGCGACTGGCCCTTTTGCTTGGCTTGTTACACGGTGTGCGTTATAAGTAGGTGAGCACTATTTAGTTTATTGCTGACTAACGGGGACAATAGCAGCTGCTTTTTGTTGTATTTGCAGCGCGCCCACACAGGACAATGGTGGCAGCTTTCGTATTGAGCGCCATGCCGCTCTAACTTTAAAATTGCCTGCCCCCTACCTCCACAGTACAATGGCGACACCTTCAGGGACACCGCACTCTCTTTTACCTTTATTTATTTATAATAAACTTGCATACTGAGCGTGGCGCCCACTTTAGGGACACCGCGCTCAGTTTCATTTTTAAAAAAACGAAAAAAAAAAACTTTACTAGTGAGTATGGTGCCCGCTTCAGGGACACCGCGCTCTGCAATACAATAGGTCTCGCTTTTGGCGAAGTTTGACCTATTGGTATTGTAAATGACAATGCCTTTTAATATTATGAAAGGCATTGCCATTTACAATGCCAGTAGCTCAAAATCTCGTAATTGCGAGACCTATTGCATTGTAAATGCTTGTTTGTGAAAGTTATTCTTTTTTACTGCAAAGCACAAGCCTTTACCTTATGCCTGGCCACTCTGCCGCAGGCATTTTCGAGCTCGTTAAAACATTGTGGGGGGATTCAATTTGTAAAAATGCTTTAGAAGTCTGAGCTTTTGTGACTGCTCTGCAGTTGATGAGTGTCTTCACACATCATATGCTAAAGTAGCTTTTGAGTGCGACTTCTTTTCCGAAAACAGAATTTGTTCCCCATGTATTTGCTTCATTTTTTGTAGTTTTATACTACGCAATCTTGGACTAAGGGCATAGAAGCGCTATACATAAGCACCAGTTACATTATGCAAGGTAATATTCATACACATATACATATTTTATTTTTTATTTTGGCACAAGAAGATTTAATGATTCTCCCCGAATCGCAGGAGTAAGCAGACACAGGAGCTGAAACCGGGGTACTCAGTCCCAAAGTTAGCAGCTCTGGGCCTACCACCACATCTTTCTTGGGAGTTGCCAAATATTTTACCTGCTTGAGCACGGTGATCCCAAGAGGGATCTGTGTATAGCACTCTGACTGCGTTCACAGACAGAGAGCAAGGACAGAAGGTGGGCTGGGATCCCACCCAAGCACGCAGACGGATTTATAAAAGTGCTGCAAGGGGCTCAAAAATAAGCCTCTCAGCATTTACAGCCAAACTGTAGAGTTTTGTCTATAGCACCTGGCTGATGTTTTCTTATCTGTAGCTACTGCATACCTGTCAACGTACTGACTTACAATTTGGGATCATCTGAAATCCCATTCCACTAAGGTGAATAGAGAAAAAAATTCTTTATTGGAGGTGTCCAAGATTTTTAAAAGTGGGTAACCCAATTAAAGTCGATGGAGGTATTTCGGGGCATATTATCAAGGGCTGGCGATATAATTATCGCCGCTTTAGCGTCCGTTTTCGGGCGAAAAGCGGCGATAATTATATCGCAATATCATCAAGGACACGCTAGCGCGTGTTTCCTTGATGTAGAGCCCGTTTTTTCACAGCCTCGCCTTGCATCGCTAATGAGATGCAAAGAAGGCGTGGCTGTGAAAACAACACAAGTTACTATCGCGAAGGCAACTTCGCGATATTAACAGGGAGGTGCAGCGATAAAAGAAATCGCGCTACCTCAGCTTTAACTCAGGAATTTAACGTCTGTTAAATTCCTGACTTAAGCATACTTTACATGGGAGATGGATTCTGCCAGATACGACCACAGGGTCGTATCAGCAAGGTTATCGCCGTTTTCCATGGAACATCGCTGGAAAACCAGCGATGTTCCATGGAAAACAGCTACTCGCAGGAATAATTATCGCCATTGCGCTATGCGTTGTTAATACAGCGCTAGCATGGCGATAATTATCTGCGGTAGCCGGCGATAACTATTCTCACGCTGTGAACGGCCAGCGATAATTATCGCTGGCCGTTGATAATATGCCCCTTCATTTGTTAGGTGGATGACCACTAAAAAGAGGGTTAAATCGACCAAATGTGGGTAATTGACAGATATGCTAAGTGTCCAGCATCTCGCTAAAAGTTATGCCCATTATGACTTTATTGGTGATAGAAAATTGGGCACAGGTATAGCTTTTTGACTTACTTAAAGTCCAGGAATTTGTCACAGACAGAGTGACTGGGTGATTGTTATCAATGATGTCATCAATGATGTCATTTGAGATGTAATGAAGGTTCGCAACAGTAATGCCATTTAACATTTCATGAGTAATGTATATACATATATCTGTATGTGTATATATATTCACTGAAAAAACTAAACTTAAAGAGATGTTATAGTTAGATGAAAACGTATCATTTTAAATTAACAAAACCACTGAAATTCACCAGTTTTAGCTACTCAAGTAACTATTACTTGTGCCCTAAGGTAACTATAAATTGCGCCCGAGCCAGGCATAGTTTTGCCATCAATGATATCATTGCAAATATTGTAGTGATATTATCAATGATGTCATAGAACATGTCATGAGTTATTAAGATTGGTTAATAAAATGTTTAATAATAAAGATTCATTAAAAATATGTCTATCACTCTTTCTTATTAGTTAGTTTTTATTATTACATTTCTGTGGGTGAAATATGGCAAAATAAATAGTTAGAGACATATTATTATTTAAAAAAATAAAGCAAACATGTCTCTGAGACTTTCTTTTGAAAAGTTTCGGCCCAGAAAATGCAGTCATACAAAATAACCACGAGAGGGCCTTGCACTCCAGCTGAAGAGCATAGAGCTTTAAATATATGGTAAGTTCTGTTTGATTAACTTAAACGACTATCAAAAGGAGAACAGTCATACATTTAACGTCCTAGAAGACTTACTGTTTTTGTTCCTAATGATGCCAGGGGCTGCAGAACTTCATGCTAAAAGGAACAAAAAATGTAAATAGCCCTTACAGGGCATTATTAGTTCTTCCTTATTAGGAGCAGTGAATAATAAATGAGCGGCCCGGCCTCTTATTCCTTATTTACTGCTATTCACTTTTATGTTTTTTTTTCTGGGAGTCCCAGTCCTACCTGGGGCACTCAGTGCTTTTTTTTTAGTGGGGTGAGGTCTGGTGCCCACCTGGGGTACCCCACTACAATATGTTTTCAGGCCGCCAGCTGCAAGTCATACGGGAGACAGTATTGCCCCCAACCCGTGGGAGCAGTTGTCTTCTGCTCTGAGATCATGGGCAGGAAAATATTTTGTACTGCCGCTGCATAGGAGCCTATCACACATTCCCTGCCTACACTCTTGGGCAAGGTAATTGACAGTGTCCTGGAGGTGTGCTCCCCTAGACACCATCCCCGACCCTGCCCCTGTGGCAGGGTCCTCAGGCCATTCAATAGCTCTGAAAGGCAGGCTCCCAGGGGCAGCTCCTCCGTTGGTGAAAAATAAAATGGTAATTCATTGTTTTTAATTTTTCATTGTCCCGTCCTGAACCAAGCCTTCAGGACGGGCCAGGGTGGAGTGGTGGGCAGAGGGCTGTCTTTCCACTGTTTAAAGTGCCCTTGTCTCTTTGGCCGGCTGTCTTGGGACAGCCAGCCAGACATGCGCACGTTAAGTGCAGGCCTCCGGTGCGCTGTGGAGCGCTGGGTGAGGCTGCTCCCTCCAGTCAGGGTGCTCCTATCATGCTGCATGTGAGCAGCAACAGGATTTGGCAAGGGAGTTTGCTTGTGCTTGCAGCCCCGCACTTGAGAAAGAAGAGGACTGGAGTGCAGGACGTGTAAGGTTTCATTTTTTAAATTTTATTTGGCCGCACGCTCCCCCCCTCCTCCCCATAGATTCCATCCGCCTTCTGCTGAGTTGTGGCCCCGAGGGATGGAGTCCCTGGGGCCCAAAAACCCTCACCACAACTAAACTACACACATCCCTGAACCCTAAAAGCCCTTTCTACCCCTGCTCTCCACATATTGCTGAATTGTAAAACCCCTCACTACCACTAAACTCCACCCATTCCTCAACCCTAAACATCCCTTTCTATGCCTAAACCCCAAACATCCCTGACTCCTTAAAGTCCTTCACCACATGCAAACTCCACCCATCCCAGAGCCTTAAAAAACATTGCTGCCCTTAAACATCATCCATCCTTGACCCCCAAAAATCCCTCACTACTCCTTAATTCTACTCATCCCTGAAACCTAAAAACCCTTTTCTACATCTAAACCCCACCCATCCCTCAATACTTAAAAGCCCTCACCACCCTAGACTCCACCCAGGTCTGACCCCTCAAAACTCTTTACAACCCTTAACTGAACCTAAATAACTCTCACCTCTTTTCTTAACATTTTTCTTAGGATTCAGACTGAGTCCAGAGTCCTAAGATGGTTGCTGTCATATCTTGTTGATGTGGTTGCAGCCAACAGCTATCAGCATGAGATCTGTCAGCTCTGCGGACCCTCTGTGGTGTGATATATACAAAGATGTTTAGCCATAATTACTCAATAACTACTAAATGGATTACACTATATCACAAAAAAAAATCTCTCTGGTCCAAGATCTTTATTTCTGCCAAATTTGTTGTAAATCTGTTCACCATTTGGGCTGTGGCTGTGTCTCAATTTGCTTTGAAAAAATAAATGGGGAAAATACGTTTTAGAACTTCCCCTTTTTCTCTGTCCGCTTGATGGCTCACCCTGAAACTTTGCAGTAAGGAGCTGAGGTGATTTAATTTTTTTGTTTGGAAAGTTTCATGAAGATTCAGCTAACAGCACCAAAGTATATCTGGATCTGTGGATTTTTCCAGGAAGAAGGACTTCACAGCTGTGAAGTCTGCCCTGCTGACCTACCTGCTGACCAAGGACTGCCTTTCTGCACCAGGGTTCTTCTGCTGCTTTGAGCTGCCCTGCTGAATCCAGCCTGCCTGTGTGGACCCTGAACTGCAAGAAATCTTCAAGGGTCAGTCGACTGGCCCTCTGTTGAAGCCACAGGGACATAACAGGCTTCTTTGACGTTGATGCATCTGCACGCATCTACAGACAGCGAGACGCAGCCAACCATTGACTCCAGCCTTGCTTGATGCATCTCGTCCTTGATGCTGATGCATCCCAGCCCAAGTCCTCACAAGCACTGGTGGCTTCTGACATGCCAATGCAGCCCTACACTGACACCGGCCCAGCAAGAAGCATCATGTCCACTGAGTTGACGCATCACAGTGCAAGTCTCAGTAAGCCCTACCAGCTCCCTCGACAACAACAACAAAAAACTTGAATCACTGCTCATTGTCGATGGTCATCGACTCTGCTGCTCCCCGACACATCTCTTGCAAATGAACACAGACAAGTTGGAAGTACTGATGTTTGGCAACAGCAGCAATACATGGAACAACTCCTGGGGGCCATCAGACCTAAGACTAGTGGTGGGCGGAGATCATGGAGTTGCACTATGTGGAATTCCATGGAGTTGCATAAAAACTCAGTGGAATTTCCCGAAGTTACGCGTGTGGACAGAGTTGCTCCACTCGCACACCTAAACGCCTGCCAAGTTTCACTGAAGACTGCGTAAGCGTGTTGTAAAGTTGCAGACAAGCAGATACTGCAGGCGCCCTATAGAAGCTGGCATTGTGACTCTCTAAGACTAGTCTCTTAACTCTGCACACATTCTCAAGCCTTGCAAACCAAAAATACACAAATGCAACTCTAATTCTATGCACTTGGTAATTACATAATGTGTTTTTCGACTATTACTTTTGAAGCATGGTAATGGTATTATCTTTAATTGGAGCCCAAACAATCTGCACACCACTAAACGAAGGTCTTTACATTTATACAACAACAGCAATTATTTGCCAGTGTCTTGTAACTGCGCACCTTTCTCCGAGACAGCGGAGCCCCAGCAGGCCGGTAATGCCACGAAATTAAAACCGCTGTTGTGGAACGCTTATGTGTTAGCTGAAAGATATTGGCATCAACATAAAGCAGTCCACACATGAAAAAAGACTTGAGATAACTAACATGAGGCTATTACCTTCAAATGTGGGTGGTTCTTTACATATGTCTTACAAGAGCGCTGCACTTTTTAAGCCCACTATTGCATATTTGCAGTGTTACACAACACTCGCGACCCCAACACTCTAGGAAAGTACTGTACACAAAAACCTAAAAACATCTTTCTCCCTCATGAACTCCTGGCCGTGTGACATCACGGCATACACATACACATTTAAAAATACTTCTTCACTTTGGGGTCACGCTGGACAATTTTCCGTGGGTCAGTTGGTTGTCTGCAAAGTTGCAGGTGCAGCACAAACAACAATTGTTTGAATTAAACACTTAACACCATCCCTGGCAGGCAATGGATACAAGTGAGGCTTTGAGCTGAAGGGAGGCCTTCTCCAGTAATTCACACATGCCCTCACAATTCGCTTTCTTCTTCCCAAATCTCCCCTCATGCCTCATCAATCAGTACTCGGCAGGAAAAAAAAATATCTGGCTGTTGCCTTCTGAGGTGGTAAACCTGGGCTAATAAATGCCTGTGGAAAGCAGGGTGAGAATATAGCTTTTATGATGCCCCCTTTGTCTGCGCAAATGTTCCAGTCAATTTGCACCCTTTCCCTGCCCTCTGCTTACATTGGCTAATAGAGGGCTCTTACTGCCCAAACCTGCTGCGTGCCTCCCTTGATCTGATGGCCGGGGTGTTAATCACAGGAACTTGTCATCTCACTGAGCAAGGTCACACACACAGTCAAGCATTCCTGTCTTCCCCTCTCATGTTATTGACGATGTAACAAGTAAATGCTCCTGGCCCCACCTTAGTTAACACTTTTCTCAATTCCCAGTTAGGTGACCTGCAATTATTTCATGCTTGTGGCTTTCCTTCCACCTTACCTCCCTGACTGGAGGAAACCTCTTCTTGCATTCAAGTGACAGGCTCTGCAGATCACTCTGTGAGTGCTCCAGCAGCTCCTTGATGGCCTCAGGACTGCTTGACAACCTTTTCACTGCCCGGTGCTTGCCCTCTCCAGTATTGACCCACACAAAGCCCACCTGGTCTGGCTAGTAGTACAGCACAGTTTTGTCCTCCATTCTAAATACTCCCAGTGAAGGAAAGTGTTATTATACTCAGACTGCCAAGTACTCTACCTGAGGGCTAGCTGCTCTTCAGGGTTGACACTGGGCACAGCTGTGTAGCTCCTCCCACTCCTGCAGAGTGCCTTCTGTCAGCCCCGCCTCGCCCCCTCCAACAATCCCGATCTCCTTGAACACGTCATGGGCACTTTCGTGAAGACACAGATGGGAGCGGGACCAAATTTTCACTAAGGATAATGAAGAGGGACTTTGCATTCAATGGCAGGAGACGGCTACGACTGACAGGGAAATTACATGTGCTGGTAAAAATACAGTGTAGGCAGAGTTTTTGCCAAACTCCGCCCTCCAATTGGAGTGCAGAGTGACAAAAACTCAGTGAACTCCACCGGCGGGGTGGAGGTTACTTTCCACCCTTACCTAGGACCCGCACCCACTCCCTCCAACCATAACAGAAACCTCAAACTCATCATTGACAGCAAGCTCACCTTGAAATCACAGATCAACGCGGACTGCTCTGCCTGCTTCCTCACTCTGCGCATGCTATGTAAGATCTTCAAGTGGCTACTCCTATACATGAGACGCACCATGACACAAGCCCTCATCACCAGCCGAATGGACTATGGCAATGCCCTCTATGTAGGAATTGCCGCACACCTTTGACAGCGACTTCAGACCATTCAGACCGCCGCTGCCAGACTCATCCTTGGCCTTCCCCGATGAACCCACATCACACCCCACTTCAGGAAAGTCCACTGCTTCCCCATACAGAAAAGGTGCCAATTCAAGCTGCTGAACAACATACACAAGGCTCTATACAACCAAGGACCGCCTACATTAACCACTGCCTGAACCAATTATCGAGAAGACTACCCTCTGCCTCCCTTTCACTTGCCCATACTCTCTGCATTTACCAAAACAGAAGTGCAGGAAGCTGCTTCTCCCACATTGCAGAAAAGTCCTGGAACAGCCTCCCCACACCTCTCCAGACCATCACCTCACTTCTGGAATTCAGAATGGTCCTCAAGACCTGGCTGTTCGAATAAGCCTCCGGGCCTGCCTATTGGGTAATAGCCACACTTTATAAACCCTGATTTATTGATTGATTATTGACCTTGCATCACAGCTCCTCGTAGATGGATCCTTGAAGCTGGCCAGTGCCTCTCAAAACAAAAACTTTGCATCTGGACGTACAGGCTACAAAGTGATTTTTTCAGCAGACTGAACTTACTCCTGTCTGGCCCTCGCTCCAAGGTGGTAGGCCTGACTTGTGACTCGGACCCAGTCTACTGCCACCAGATCACTGTGGGTGGCTCTTTTTGCTTCTTAGTGCTTTATTTCCACAAAACCTTTAAAATTACATAACTTCAGTTCTACTTATTGGATTTTTGTTGTTTTGGTGTCTATTACATTTTACTCTATGTTTCTAAATTGGTGTGGGGTTTTTCTTGTGTTGTGTTTCCACTTTATTACTATTTGAAGTGCTGCATAACTGTTTACGCATTTCCTCTAAGTTAAGCCTGACTGCTTTTGTACCAAGCTACTAAAGGTTCGAGCACAGGTTAATATAGGGTTTGCTTGTGTTTCAGAACAGTGATCAGTGATGTCATCAATGATGTCATAGAACATGTCATGAGTGGTGTAATATGTGAGGTCATAAGCAGTGCATGGCAGGGGTTCAAGTTATAGTTCCCTCTGCTAGCTATAACTGGTGAATTTCTGTGTTTTTCTTAGTTAAAATATTAATGTTGTCACTGACATATTCACCTAACTATAACGTTACTTTAACCAGTTTTTTTCAGTGAATTTCTATTTTTTTAAGTGATATCTTATTACAATACCATACGTAAACCAAACCACTGTCACTCACAGACTTTGGCCATGCACTGGGGGATTTGGCCACAGGGCCTTATGTTTTTAAATGGGAAGGGGGCCACGTGTCCCCCCTCCCTAAGCCTTATTAGGCCCTGTGGACCCCATCCTACAGGTCCTTTTATTTTTTAAAGGAATGGGGATCCATGTGCCCCCTTCCCTGAGCCTGATCAGGCCCTGAGGACCCCATCCCTGAGGCCATATTATTTTTGTAAGGGTAGGGGGCTGCACAACCCCTCTCCCATAGTCTTTAAAAGGCCCTAGGGACCCCATCCTCGAGGGCCGTTTTTTTAAAGGGGAAGGGCCTGGTGGCCCCTTTCACCAAGTCCTATTAGGCCCTTGGGACCCCATCCACCAAGGCAATTTATTTTAATTAACATGGAGGAGGTGCCACGTGGCACACCTCCCTGAGCCTTATTCGGCCCTGGAGACCTGTTCCTGTGTGGTCCCTGGGGCTAGCTCAGATGCTATACCCAGGACGCTCACCCTTGGGACATAGCAGATTCACTGTCCAAAGCAGCATGGTCAGGGAAACCTGTGTCAGCTCTCGCTTGGCGGGAGCATTTTTAAATCTCCTGCCAAGCAGGACGAAACACAAAGTCTGATCCCAGTGGGTGGGAGCTTCAGAAATGCTCCCGCCTGCTGGGAGCAGGCTTAGATCTGTTTCACTGTCCACAGATCTAAATATTACCCCCGCCCGCAGGGAGCAGCATTAGTAGCTGCTCCCTGAGGGCAGGAGCACTGTGGCCCAAGCTGGATGTGGGGAGCCTCCTGGGGCTGTGGGGGCCCCCAGTGGCCCTCAACAACATTATGGTGGGTGCCCTGGGTGGGCACCAATGTGCCCACCATTTATTGGGGATAGGGGCTGCTCCTTTCTCCTACTGAAAAGTGCGTGGGGCCCCAGGGGATGGGGCCCCTGGGCCAAAATCAGCCCAGGGAGGGGGCCTGCATGCCTCCCTCCCCATAAAAGTTATACCAGGCCACAGAGAGTGTGGTCCCCGGGGCAAACATAGGTCCAGGCAGGGGGACCAGGCATGCCCCCTCCCCTTTATTTAAAAGCTTGGTCCTAGGGGATAGGGTCCCCCGTGCCTAAAGAGGTTTGAGGAGGGGGCCCACTCACCTTTATATAAATAAATGGCCCTGGGGATTGGGTCCCCAGGACTGATAATGGATCGGAGTGGGGGTTCACACAGGCCCCCTCCCCTTTAATTAAAAAAAACCCACCACAGGTGGATAGAGTCTCCAGGGCCAGGTCTTACTGCCAAGCCCCTGCTGCGCACAGCCAAAGACTATGCTGTAAGGGGGTGCTGGCTACAGTGCCCAGCCACATGCCAGGCCCTGCAGCCAACCCCCCACGCGTGCAGCCGAAGGACATTTGTAGCTGTGAGTTGCTTTTACGCATGGTAATTACTTTATGTTAAAAGAAAACTAGAAACTCACTGAAAAAACAAAGGTTAAAGTATCACTGTAGTTAGGCATTTTTAAAAAACCTTAGAAATTCACTGAAAAGGTATAGTAACTACAGTAATGTTATAGTTAGGTGAATATATCAGTGATAATATTAACATTTTGAACTATAACTCTCACTCCACCATGCACTGCTTATGACCTCACATATGACATCACTCATGACATGTTCTATGACATCATTTACGGCATTACTGATGACATCTCAAATGACAGTGCTGATATCTGCATCAACATTCACTGCTGAAGGGGAGTTTTGATCTCTGCTTCAATGGATATCTCATGGGATTGCTTTCCCTGCTACCAGGGGCGTAACACAGGCCCCCGCAGCCCCTGCGGTGCAGGGGGCCCCCCTCAGCACAGTACTCAGGCCTGAGAGCTCCGTATTGAATCCGGAGCAGGGGCCCCTCCGTGTACCTTGCAGGGGGGCCCCCTCAACTTTCGTTACTCCACTGCCTGCTACTACCAGATTTCAGCATGCTGACGGGGGGAGCTGGAGCTGACAGTAACCGCTGGGGACCAAATGCCCCATAATCCACTCTGGCATCATCACCTGGACACCATAAATGCTACTTAATCATCTCAGAGCCCCACAGCCCTGGACGCATTCGCTTTGCGCATGAGCGGGCCGATTTACATCCATCAGAGCTCGGAGGAAGCTGGGCTGTGTCAACCCTCCTTGCCTTGGCATCTCAACAATCTGCTCCTAACTATGGGTAAGAGGAAGCATTCGCCAGCGGCCACAAAGGGGAAGTCCTGTGGTAAGATTCATTCCTCAATTTTTAATCATATTACTGGCGCAATGGTGGCACTAAATAAGGAGATTTTCACTGTTGAAGAAAAAATGAATTCCTGCCATTTCGAATTGACTGGAGCGCATGGGGCATTCCCGCAGGATATTCCTTCAGGCTGCACCATTGTTACCCATACTCGCAGCTGTGATCATGCTGGAATTAACCAGGCTTCAAGTGATTTAACCAACAAAGGCATAAGTTGGTTGTGCTATCCAATCTCACTACAGATGGCAGTAAGACTCAGATGCCACCCAAAGGTAACAATCAGATGACTGCCTTATATAGCATGCCCCCTGTGCCATTACCAACCCAATGCAGTAATTCAGAGGTAGTGCCTACATTTGACGATGCTCCCGGTTTTCTTGATCTTTGCTCGGAATCCATGCCTTATATCATAATACTAGCTAATGTACCACCCCTCACACCTACAACTGTAGAGTACTGGTAGTCTCTAAGAAATGATGCCCTGAACTGGTTGGGTACCAGAACAGGGTTAAGCAGGAAACTTTTTAATAACATCAAGATGGTGAGAAGAGTGGGCTGGGTTGGCAGGAGTACAAACAAATTCCCAGGAGAATGTGTGGTATTAAGTCTAAGGTCACCAACCCTAGTGAAGGCAATCCTACAACGAATGTGTGAACCTATGGAGGTTTTACCTCCTGGGTTCTTCTATCTCCCTGTGCTCTTCTCTAGCTGCCCCAGTGTCACTTCAAAATTTCCTGCTGCGCAATGTCAGGACACCTGTTTTCCTGTTTCTGTCCATGATCGCTTCTCCCCTTTAGAGGGGGTTCATTGACTCATTTTAAACTCTAGCCATGCATTTCCGGCGGTAGGTGTATACTGCTGTTTGGAGGCCCGGCTTGACTGTAATCCTATTCTCCATACTACATTTAGCACATCCTTGTCCACTCAAGAGGATTTGGATTCAATAGACAACTCTGGTATTAGCATACTTTTTTGGAACGTGGCAGGTCTAAGCAGTAAAATTGGTAATCCAGATTGGTTGACCTTAGTATCCAATTTTCATATTTTATGTGTGCAAGAGCCTTGGGCAATTAAACTAATCCACATAAATGGCTATAAAACATTTCATCATGCCACAGTGCCATCTAGTGCTGTCACAGCGAAAGGTGGCCTATGTGTTTACATTTCCAATTACCTGTTGTTCTCCAGTATTACTACTTGGTCCATGTGAGAAGTTGGCCTGGCATATGCTGTCCACTAATTATAGTGGGCACCTTGCACCAGTCCAAACAACCCCTTATTGGAGATAGGTTAAAGACAACCTTTATTGAAAGCTATCCTAGTGGTAGCTATGGAGAGCAGCCTTCAGGCTAAGTCTTGAAGGAATGTAAAGCAGCTTGTTTACCAGTCTATAATCTCTTGAGTGACCAAATGAAAGAGGACCACACTAGGTATATATTCAAAATATATGTATTTATTGCTAAACACACCCCTCTAGTCTCTTTATGAGGCTAGAGTTCGAAGTACATAAGTTATAAGTTAGTTATCTACAGTAATAGCACAAATACACGTTTGAGCCCTAGGGGCGTACCAAACCATATACCAATAAAGTGGTATAAGAACCACAACTGAGCTAGACACAGGGCCTAGAGCCTGTAGAAGTGCTTGGACCACAAGGAACCACCCAAGGTAGTGACACAGGGGACCCACGGGGACGCGTGCAGTGTATGAACACAGCCGCGAATCGCCGTTGACTTCTATGGGGAAAGTCGCGGTTGGAATTTAAAAGAAAAGGGACACTTAGAGGAGGACTTGGAGCAAACCCTTTGAGAACTAGGCTGTTCTAGTGTCAATACCCACGGGAGCACCGGAGTACTCGAGTTACCTCACCCAGGGGAGCCCGGTGCATAGGTGTCTTTCGGGGTCGGGTTTCGTCGTCGCTTTCAATGGCGATCTGCTGCAAAGTGCTGCTGGCGGCCAAGTCGAAAGTGTTCGGGTGGATCCAAAGGTGGATCGAAGATTTGAAGAACCTGAAAGCAGAGGGGACAGAGTCTGGGTCACTAGCCAGTGACCAGGAAGGCGATGAGCAGATGCCCACCGATGTCGAGTGCTTCAGGTAGGTTGACGGTTGTCTTGACTCTTCAGCCACGAGGTCCAGGAGGCGTCAACGATGACCAGGAGCTGGATTCGAACTGTCCTATGATGTCTGTCGATTGCAGGGGTATCGGCGACCGGATTGGACCCAACAAGCCTTGGCAACGGCAAGTTTCGTGGAAATGGAAGAAGGACGATGTTGCGGACCAGCAAGGTTTGTGGGACTCACCCAGCGAGAGTAAGTCAGGGCACGCCTGGAGCAACCAGAGAGCCCAAGCAGAAGAAGATTGGCCTTCGGGAAGGCCTACTAGCCAATGGGCTAGCGACCGCGAAGGAGCTTCGAGTCGATGCACGTGGAGCTGGCTCACAGAACACTCGTGGAGTGGAGGCCAGTGATCTTCGGTGCAGTTGGTGCTGGAGGCTGGGGCTACTCAGAGCCCAAAGCACAACTTCGTGGGAGACCCAGAAGAGGATGCACTTGCAAATGCGATCGGTGTCCAGGGGTCACGGTTCCACGTTACCCACGACAGCTACGGGCCTCAGCTTTGCTGGGGACTCAGGGCAGCCTCGGCGAAGTCTGGAAATCCACCTCTGGTGATGCAAAGACTTCGGCGTCCGGCGGGAGCTTCAGCGATGCAGACCGGACAATTGCTTCTTTGGTGCCTGCCAAGCAGGGGAGTCACTCCTTGACCCCAAGGGAGATTCTTCAGTCCTCTAATCTTGAAGTAGAGCATCGAAGGTCCAGGATTCTGGGTCAGAGTTTAGTCCAGGTTAATCTAAAGTCCTAAGGACTGGGGTCCCATACTTATACTAAGGTAGGGGGTTGGACATACTCTGTGGACCCACCTATGGGAGGGTCAGGGCAGAGGGGTGGTTACACCCCTTTCCCTTTGTCCAGTTTCGCGCCAGAGCAGGGGCTGGAAGCCCCTGAGCCGGTTTGAACTGGGGTATGCACAGGGACACCAAATGTGCCCCCAGTGCAGGACTTCAAAGCACCAGAGAGTGCTCCCGCCCAGCCCCAATACACACTATCCTGTCTGGGGAGGTGGTTACACCTCCCTGGGACAGGAAACCTATTGTCCAGGCCTCCCTGCCGGAGTTTCGGTCAGCAGCAGGAGGCCAGACTCGTGTCTGTGGCAGCGGCATCCATTTTGTGATGCCAGGGCTCTGGAAAGTCAGTACCGGGTATACCGGTGTGTACATGTCTCTCCCTCTAGAAGGGTGGAATGCTACCCCCGCCGCCAGAACTGGGGGGGGTAGTATTCCAAGATGTTTGACACCAAACACAACATGTTTCCGTGCAGCCATCCCAAAGTTAGCATTTAACGCGTGTTTATAATGCGCTTAAGAGTATATGGTCGGGCTGCACTACAAACAGCATCAGAGAAGGGTCTCCGAACGCTGCAGAGGGCCCAGCTCATGCAGGGGCACCCTCTTACATAGGAACCACGCACTCTGCCTCCAGGATTGATAAGGCCTGCCATAGGAGTGACTTATAGGTTTATATGTGTGTATGTATGTAGTGATATAGGTAGCCTATATCACAGTAAGGGGTGCATGCACCACCTTACCCAGGCTGCAGTAGCAGACCTGTGGTGTCATTTTGGATGGCCTTCCAGGGGTGGCACAATACATGCTGCAGCCCCTGGTAGGCCTCTGAGGTACCTATGCCCTGGGTACATAGTATACCATATACTAGGGACTTATAAGGGCACTCCAGATTCCAATCAGAGATGTGCCTAAGGCACATGGAAACCATTTTAGAGAGGAATCAGCTAGGCTGGGGTTCTGATTAGCAGGGCCCCAGCCAGACTAAGGTCGAAAAACAGTGAAGCATCAGCAAAAAGTGGGGGTACCCATGTGAAGCAGATCCTACTCTCCTACAGTCCACTACTAACATCTTTAAATTATTTGAGTTGAACCAACTATATAAAACTAATCGGGTTATGATTAATTTGTATATTAATTTCTCCAAGGAGATTCTGCCTGTTTTAACCAGTTAGATTATGACCTTAGGTCCTTGTGTCATAGTGGGACGAAGGAACTCCTAGTGATATGGGGTGATGACTTTGATATTCGTTTGTGTATGTGACTGATGTGCAAAGTAATGATCAAACACATTTTAGCCACAGTGGTGGAGCAGTGTTGCCCCACTGCTTTCAAGCAGTCCGAGAAGTAGAACCATAAAATGATAACAGTTATTATCATTTTATGTTTGTGCTGCTTTACGGGCGGGTGGGTGGGCCGGACTGCTCTGCTCTCGGAGCAGGGCAGGCGAGGAGTGGTTTGCCTACTAGTAAGTGCGCAATGACTGTTTGGTCGGCCCTCTCGAGCCACCCAAACCAGTCATGCACGCTTTTCTTGGTCTCTATGTAGGCTGTGTTACAGCCTGCATGGAGAACAAGCCAGGCCCCCATTCCTTGGTTGAGCATCAAACCAGGATGCTGAAAACCAATCACAACGCAGCGTTGTGATTGGTCAGTGGGGCTTGATTCCTGTTCCTTGAGTTCCACGAGGAGAGCAGGAGCAGAGACACAGGACCCGGCGCAAAGCTAAGCTTTTTTTTTTTACATGCGCGAAGCACGACCCCCTGTACGATTAATCTGCAAGCCATGCCAGCCGCCACTGCCTTTGCAAACAAATTATGTACTCCTGTGGCTTCTTTAATTCAACTTTTTATGGCAGGGGCACTATTGTGGCAATTGACTACATTTGCTCACTAATTTTACCACACACTCAATATACCCCAGTGATCACTACCCAGAGCGCTTCTGCTTGAATTTTAAGGTAAAGCTAACACACACACTAAGGGACATGGTATGAATAGAAAATGTTGAAGTTGCTTCAAATAATGGCCTTTCCCTACGCTGGTCCAATGTTAATCCAATACATTTTTTTATAAACTGTTTATGAAACACAGGGAAGACTTTGATATATGTCTGCCTGAGGAAATCAGTCCCAAGACTGCTGTGAATGCCTTTGTTAATATCTTTAGGTGGATGAAGATCTTTTTGCTGGAGGGAAACTGTTGGGTAAAATAACTTAAGTAGGGGTGGTTTGACTCTCAATGTTCCAAAGCACTTAAGAACATTAAAGCTGCTCTTCATAAAGTTCCTAGGTGTGTTAATGAAGTGCAGTCACTCAGGCAAGAATATAGATCAGCTTTAAAGGACAGAAAGGACACCCTAAGGGCTGAAACCTGGGAGGCATTAATCAAAGCCAGTACACATGGAAATTGTACTGATTTTTGGTGTATTATAAATTCCCCTCTCTTGATGGATGATGGAGCCCACGGATGGAGAGAGCCATACTGAAGCAGATTAGGCAACACATTTTGCTAAAATCTATTCCAACTCTGGCTTGATAGCTCCCTTGCAGGTGTCTTCTTTGTCGCACCATTCAATCTGAGGCTCATCCTAGATGAGCTGAATAGGGCTCTCATGCTAGTAAGAGCGGCAAGACCCCTGTCACAAATGTCATCCTGGTAGGTCTTTATAAGGAAAGCATTCCTTTATGAGATCCTATCTTAACTGCTGTCCTGGAAGCATAGGGAAGTGAAGGGCTCTTGAGCACATGGTTGGAATTCCTAATCGTTCTAATATATTAGAAAAGAAGACAGCGAGAACCCAGCCTGTTACCACCCAATCTCCTTGCTTGATTCCCTTGTTAAGGTTGTAGGCAGGAGCATTCTGGGAAGGTTAGAGGATTGGGCAGGAAGCAAAGATATTCTATCGAAATATTCAATTTGGTTTCCGCAAAGGTCTAGGAATGAGTGAACAGTGTTTAAATTTTAATTTACTAATTGAAAACTATACACTGGGCAGGCAAGGCAATCTGTTCTTGGCTTTGGGGACTTGTCAAGTGCATTTGACTACGTTAGCCATGCCAAATTGTGGTTCATCTTAGAGGAGCTAGGTGTAGAAACTTTCACAATTCTGTTCCTACGGGATTTGTATTCAGGAAGTACAGCCAGAGTGTGGTACGGCTTGAAGGGAGACTGTAGGCACTGTTAGAAATGGAGATGGGTATGAGACAGGGATGTGTCCTTGCTCCCTTTATATTTACCCAATATATGAACAACTTTAGACCATTTTTGGCTAGAGGGTTCAAGGACCTCCCTCAGATTGCCCAGCATCAGCTTCCAGCACTCCTCTACGCGGACAATGCCTTGCTTAGGGCTTATACCCCTATAGGTATGCAATGCCTTTTGATCTCCTTTACTCCTGTACATGCAGGAGCTGGGTTTAGTCACCAATTTGGACAAGACATTTGGTTATGAAGTGCAGGAAGGGCATAGTGAGTGGCCAGGTTTTATTTACTAACCATATCAAGTTAAATTGCACTTCATCTTTTTCATATCTGGAGGTCATGTTTTCACAAAGTGGGTCATAGAAGGTGGCAATTAATACTATGAAATATTTTTTTAAATCAGCTGCTGCCTTGACCAATTTTGCACTAAAACTCGGCAATAAACTGATCAATGAAAAGCTTAAAATATACAAGGCCAAAGGTGTCACAACAGCACTTTATGGGGCTGAGCTCTGGGGCTTACATTAATTCTCTCCAGATGGTATAGAGTTATTTGTTTCAGACATGTATTGTCAGTTCCCCAGAGCTGTTTGTCCCAAATTTGCCATTCAAAATTGGGGAGGCTTTTTTTAGCTGACATCTCACGTGCCAACCTCAATCTATTATGACACAAAGTTTGGACTAGTGATGACATAATTCAAAACCGCAAAGTGATTGAGGACTGTCTCAAAGTGCCTGCATTTCTCCGTACATATTAATAATAATGGGTTAGCGCTGTGTCCCTCAGAACATGGGCATGAAACAAAAATACTACAAATGGTTCTGTCGGATAGAACAACCTGCTATAATTGATAGACAAAAAGTTAGAAACACACGGCCACGTTCTTAAGATTTTTGGCGAATATTGAACCAGCCATGAATTATGACATAAACAACTACCTTTAAACTGAGATTCCAATCTGGATGAAGGAATATTCCAATCATTTAAATTGTCTTGTCAAGTCCCCATGCACTTAGAGATTCGCCTCCAACACATTTACCCTTACTTTTAAGAGTCCAACCTGGACGGCGGACTCTCCATTTCATGATGATTCCCGCTGATAAAGGCCCATCATTGGGACACTACAGTACCTGGCTGTCCCTCATCATCTCACTGTCCTGAAGAAGACCCGCTGTGATGTTTGTCCAATAAGGCACTTTCATGGGTCGAAACGTCGACTCTCCACACCAATCTATGTCCTACAGTTTCGTCACCCCAAAATATAAATAAGATTTGTGCCTGGGGGGTTGAGAATACATGGAAAACAATTTATTTAGGACAGATGTTAATTGAGTCACTCATTTTACTTTGTTATGATTGCAATTTGTTGAAATACTCATGTGTCAGCCATACAGATAAACAAAAATAAGAGTTCAACTGTTTAAATCATTCAATAACTTCTTTAGGCGTGTTTCTTTCTTTTTGCATATCAATTATAGCATGCTAAGAAATTGTTCTATCCAACAGAACCATTTGTAGTACTTTTTCATTTGTCCATAAACAGATCTGCAGTGACCTGAGGCATCCACAATTATTCGAATGTTCCAGGACATTGCGGGCTGTGTTAAGGAAAGAGCTATACAGGATGTGTCTCGCATTGTTCGAGGAAGCCAGGATGTTGATTGAATTGATTAAACCAAGTGTTCATAATACTCAACATAAGTTTGTACTGACTTGCTTTAGGTTGGATACCCTCCACAGCTTAGTAACATTTCTTACTCTGAATGATTGGTCAAAACTTTTACCCAATTGTCCATGTGATAGCACTTCTGCATAAAGCACCTTGCACATTTAATTATTATTTTATTTTTTTAAGGCTTTAAGGAACTGTTATATTAAACCTTTTTTATGCAATCTGGATTCTAAGTAGGCCTGGGCAGAGTTTGCGTAATTCAGCAACTCAGCATTCCTCAAAGAATATGGAGTTACTGATAAACTCCGCACCCCACAATTGAGCAGAGTTTTTTTTAGTTGGTGTGCTCGAAATTTCGTTTTGCGCACTCATGTAACTTGCCGGGCACCCGCGAGTGCCCACAAGATTTTTTAGCCAGTTGCGAGTGCCACAAGATTTGCAAGCCGCCCACGAGCACCCGTGAAATTTTGCAGCTGCAAACATGGCTTTAGGACACCCCAGCGACTTCCAGCAGTTGTTTTGTGACGTTCGTGATCGCGAGTCAGCGCGATCGACCGCGGCTGCAACCTGGGGAAGATTCTCTCCTCAAGAAGTATTTAAATCTTCCCTAAATTTATATTTATGGAATAAAAAACCTTCTCAAATGGATGGTTCACGTTGGTTTTGTGTGTGAAGAGTCCTTTTTTTAAAACTTTTTGTTTCCAACAAGAAGGAAGTGCCGCAGAATCTCCAACTTCCTGTTCCTGTCCAACAGACTCCCCCCAGTGCTTTGTCCATCTCCTGGTCACTTTTAATTTGGATTTGGAGCTGGAAGGATCACTCTCTGTGTCTGCTGCATACATACCATTGTATTTAAGGACTTTGTAATAGAGATTTCACAAGTTAGTTAAAAAACTGTTGTATAAGGGTTTTGTTTGTTTGATTGAGGGCGTGCACCAGGATTTATTTCTATTTTTATTCGATTTTCAAAATTTATTGTGGGGGCGGTGGCCTGCGGTTTCAGAAGGGGCCTAGTTATTTTTTGCATGTAATTTTTCTTCTTTGGTAAAGGAAACATATTGCACAGTTTAGTACATTTTCTCTATGTTTTTTTAATAAATTAAGCAATATTCTTTTAATTCACTATGTGGCCTAGTCTGCCAATGGCTCTTCCAGCCAATAGGCCCAGTACTATACATCGGTAAATGAAACAACTGTTTCGGTGGTGTCTGTTAAATTGAAACATCATTTAGGCCATGGATGCCATTGGATTAAAATACAACATGTGTTTTTTGTGGTATTTCGCATTTTATTTCCTGCTAACAGTGTATAGGTGGGGTAATACCTCAGGAGGATGTGTGTTGTAAAACCTTTTAGCCATATTAATTTTAGGATTTGGCACTGCTGAATTAATGCTGTGTTCTCTGTTTTGCCATGTCTTCTTTGTCTGGCCAGTGTGTGAGTGTGTTTGACAGAGGCTACCATTTGTCTTTGTTCCCCATGCCATGTGGCCAAGGGCTATTTTTTATAGTCAGTGTCCATAGGCCTGCATGTATTTTCTGTTTTCCAGCCATCCTGCTTGTTGTTGTGACCATGTGGCTGGTGGCCATTTTGTGTAGACAGCCAGTGTGCTTTTGCCATAGGCCTGCATGTGTTTTTTGTTTGTGGCCATGCATTCTTGTTGGTTGTTGTTGTTGTGACCATGTTGTTTGCAGCCATTTTGTTTCTTATGCTTGACATCTAGTAGTTCAATGCTCATAGTAATGCACTGTATGAACAGAGTTTTATTTATATTATTACATGCTATTTTGTATTTTCCATCTCAACCTCTCCTTGCATCTCAAATTCCAGTTAGCTCCAAATTCAATTTAATGGTAGTAAGTAGTAGTCCTCTTTCCCTAGACCATCAGCAACTGAATTATATTTGTAAAATGTTTCTTTCTGATATTTCTTTTCACAAATATTATTATAATTTAATTTTAATTTGTTTTATATATTTTTTAATTTCTACTGCTTACTTTTTTCAATGTTTTTTAATTTTGTAGAAATATTGTTTCAATGTACAAAAAATACCTTTTTTGAAACTTTTTTTTCCTAATTTTATTTTCCCCATTTTCCTAACATCCGGCATCAACCCCATGTGCTACTGGTGCCTCACAGCAGCACAACAAGCATTCATTTTCTAAGGATTATTTCATTGTCAGCTTTCTTTTGTCACCTCTACCACCCGAGAGCCACATCCCATTCCAAACTTGATGCACATAAAGGAAACAGTTACGTCTGTGTATTGTTGTTGCTCTTTCTTATCCATCCTGAGTGTACATAGAAGTTTATGTTGGTGTGGTTTTAAGAATGGATATTGGATACAATGTATTGTTAATTATTTAAAAATTAAGTTACCACACTAAATGATACTACTAATTCAACTGCAACAATGGCACGTTTCACTGATGTTCTTCTTGCTTGTTTGCTTTTAGGTGCACAAGAGACAACATCTCCCACAGTACTGCCAGACAGAAGGCCTGTGCATGACGACTGACAGCTTCAAGATGGCCCCAAAGAAAAGTACTGCCAAGAAAGTGGCCAGTGGGGAGGAGAAGAAGCCGATTTCCACAATTGGCATGCCGGACAGGAACTTTGTGTGCCTGCCGCACCGGCCTCCGGGGAGCAAGCTGGAAGCAGCACCCCCGCATCAACAGATCCAACCCAACCTAGGCCCAATCCCATGTCTGGCACAGAGGCAGCCAGTCTAATAATGGTAATGCCGACGAGCAGTGACGTTGAAATGGGCTTATCTGTTTTGCAAAGTAGTACACAATCGTTGCAGGAAACTCAAAGAAGTGGACAACAAGAGCCGCATCCAGCAATTGTAGTTCCTCCCGAAGTAGGAGCAGTTCAGGAGAATGAGCTTCATGCTAGGAAGTAGAAGAAGCCACTCTTTCAGAAGATCCACTGGCTTCCAGATCTCCAGCAAGAAAAAGGCGGGGTACACCACCATCTTTTTCTCCAAGCCCCCCTTCTGATGATCAAGGCTCCACTTGGATCCGCCTCAGCCTGAGAGTGAGACATGCCAGGAGAGGCTAGGGAAAAGGAAGGTTCCTGAAAGCCTTAAAATTTTGGGGGTAGAAGAGGAGGATGATGACGAGCCAGTTATCATGGATCTTAGCCCAGCCCCAGTGAAGACTGATGTTACCCAGTCTCAACCGGCTCTTTGGGGATGTGGCACAGATACCATCACCACCAGATGCCATATTTGCAAGGCCCCGGCAGTGACCTATATCCACAACCACCTCAGTAGAAGTAGGCACTGCAGAGAGGCAAACATCAAAACGCCCACCTCCCGCAAGTTCATCCGACATTGGGAGTGGCACCAGCATCAGAAAGTGGAGCTCCCCAGTTTGGGACTTCTTTACGGTCAGCAAGAACATTTCCATATGCTCCATTTTCAGAGCACGTGATAGTCGGGGTACGCTTGGTAAAAACTATGGTTCTGGAAGCCAAACAACCCATTTAAGAAAACACCACAGAATCCGGAGGGAGGAACACCTTAGCTGCCAAAAAACTGCAAGTGGTGTTGGTGATGGGGGTGAAAGGCTGAGCAGGGAATCCGATCCGATCACAGTGGAAGGTGAAGAGGAAGACATTTTCACTACGCACACCAGCCCTGTCCCCAGCAGTGCAGTAGTATTGCCCACATCAGCAACATCGCAATGGCACAAGGCTCAGTTCGAGACACCAAGGCAAGAGCATAGACTGACTGCCCCGCTGAGATGCACATTGAGCCTACCAGAGTCTGCTCTCAAGAAGTCACCTCCATCTGTGGCACCAGAAAAGAAAACAATCCAGGCTACTATTCCAGGAATGTTTAGGCAAGAGGGTCTTTACGTATGCAACCACCAACGCATGTTTGTATAACGCAAAGTTGGCTAAAATGTTAGTGCTGGACCTCCTCCCTTTTTCTTTTGTGGAAGGGGTGGGTTTTCAGGAATTCTGCCCGAAATGGAAGGTTCCAAACCAGTCCTATTTTGCCTGAGTTGCCCTTCCAGCACTCCATCACGATGTGCTGGAATTGGTCATACAAGCTTTGCAGCAGAGCACAGTTCACACTATCCACCTGACGATAGACATGTGAACCAGTTGCCAAGCCACTGATTACATGTGCATCACTGCACACAATCTCTTTTGTGGGGGTTAGAGAAATTATATCTGCAGGTGTTGACAGTGCTGAGATTTTTAATGGCGCTCAGATGCATGCAACAGTAGCCATGTTCGCCATGAAGAAATCCCATACTGTTGCAAACATCTTGGAAGACTTTAACAACAAAATCTTTGAATGGCTGCGACCAAGAGGGCTTAACATCGGATTTGTTGCCACGGACAATGGCAGTAATATAGTTAAGGCCATGACAGATGGTGGCTATTTCAGGGTCCTGTGTTTGGTGCACTGCATCAAAATCATTGTACAGGACTTACTAAAAAAAGAAGACTGAGTCAGCAACTCACTGTCCACCTGCAGAAGAATCTGCACTCTTTCAGTCATTCTTTTAAAGCCCAGAAACAGCTGAGGGTCTTCAGGGTGATGAAAGAAGGGCAATTAAGGCACTCATACATGAGGTGCCAACATGGTGGAACTCAACTTATTTCATCTGAAAATGTCTGTTTGAGCAGTACAGACCGTACAATGAATATGTCATGCAAAGAGGGGATGCAACTGTGAAAGGCATGATCATTGAGATGGACCAATGGGGCCTAGTCAAATGCCTGACAGAGATGCAGCTTCCTTTTGGGATTTTCACACTGGAAGTCAGCAAGGAGGACAATACCATGAGCCAAGCTATCCCTTTGTTGCGTATGCTCCAGAAACAGGTAACAGAGGTGTCTGAAATGTAGGCAGGTGTGGACAAAAAAGATGTACATGAGTTGGTGGAGAGTTTAATCCCTCACTTATCTGTTAATACAAGGGTGCAAAGAGACATTGTGTCATCCAAACATTACATGTGGGCCACATTTCTTGATCCATGGTACAAACAGTTACTGGCCACTTTCATTCCTTTTTCAGCCAGGGATGTTTCAAAATACAAGACATAGATTGCTGAACAAGCCAGTGACCTAGAAAAAGAACGGCTAGGAATTAGAGGCCCACTCCTCCAGGGAAGAAGTTCTGTGGTGCAGCCTTCAACTTCAGAGCCTGAGTGCAGTGCTGTTGGCTCACAGCAGCCAAAACCAACAACAAAAACACCAGCAACAGGAATAGGAGCATCAGCCCAAAAATCTGCATTTGTTTGGTTTCTAAAGGCAGGGCTTAAGTCCAGTGCAGAGGCCAAGGCAAAATCAGTCAAGCAAGGTGGAACACCAATGACTTTTGAGAGGATGGTCCAGGCCTATCTCGATGACCCAACAGAGATCTATCTTTATCAAAACCCATTAGTATATTGGTATGGGAAGAGGCGCCAATGGCCAGTGCTCAACAGGCTGACATTAAAGTATCTGGCTTGCCCAGTAGCCAGTGTGTCCGGTGGTCTGTGCAGCTAGAAAAAACATTACACATTTTAGATGCCAGCTACGCCTCCCTCTATTTTCTTTAAGTAAAATACAGTCACAAAACATCACTACAGTTTGGTTACAGTATCTTAATCTTCTATCAAAAATTCAAAACATCATGTTTGGCATTTTGTTGGTTGGCAATGTTTGAAAAGCCAGGTAGTCAAGCCAAACAAAACTTTTTGTAATGGAGAGGTGGAGCTATGATGAATCTGAGTTATTGAAGCGCAATCAAGGGGTGCAATAATTGGTCAATGAAGGACATATGGTCTTAGTTGGCAAATGCAATGGGGCCGTCCTTCTCATACTTCCAGCCATGCTACACGGTCATTAACTACTGCTATACTATAATAATAATAATACATACACACTCTCCCATTTTACTCTTTGAGCATGAACAAGAAAAAAGAACGCCTTCTCAACAAACATGCGTAGAATACCTTAATTGGGCATGCAATCTTCACAGTAGAGTACTTGACCTAAAATGTGTTCTCTGTGTCTTACAGTACCACCAGTCTATAAGAGGAGAGGGGAAGCTTACTGACAAAACAGAAGAAAAAGGAAGCTACAGACAGACTAGTACAGATAGTTTGAAATCAAGAACAGAAACTTGAAATATAGAAAATAAGTATATAGGATAATGCTGGGATAAGAACAATTTAGGAAACAGATAGATTGAAGAGGAATTGGAAAAAGATTCGGACACAGGCACATTAAAAAGAAAAAAAATAATTCTAAATGTGAAGCGGTAAAAGATAGGGAAATAATAATAATATTACTGGAGGTCTTACTGGGGGCAGCAGAGCCATCAGTACTTGGGGAGGCACCTCCTACTCCCTCAACTGCCAGCGCCTCAGTGGTGGTGGTGTCCCTTGTGCCCCTGGATGCTGATGTAAGAAATAAACAAAATAAAATAAAAAAGAGATAAGTGGTACAGTTAATCTCACCAAAAATATTTTGACAGGGAGAGGCAAACGCAGTAACATTTGATGTAACTTTTCTTAATCAGATCTCCTCTCCTATTAGTATAGTGGACCTATTCCTCAATATCCTAACCCTATTCCAAATTTCCCAAACAACATTTTGGAACTACTAATAAATTGCAACAAATGGTCTTTACTTCTCATCTCATTCTCAATCACTCACCCTTTGACGGGTGAACTCGGCCTGCATTTTTTTTCAATGTATAGATGCATGCATAATTACTAGTTACTACACATCACTGGAAAATCGCTTGGGGTCAGAACTGTACGAGCTACAAAAAATAAAGGCACAGAGAAGTGAGAGAATGCACTAGCTCAATAGCAACCACTATCTTACTGAAAGGAGGAGTCTCTGCATGACTTCTTAAATGAACAGCCCAAGCAAGTGCCACCGACTCCAAGTAGGATTTGGTAGCCCTGCTGAGCACCTGTCTATTAGATGATGATGATCACATAATATTTGTAACATAAACTTAACTTTCCAAAATGTGAGCAGCATGCTTGCTATTTGGGAAACAAATATTAGTGTAGATAGAACATGACAAATAAATAATTATTACTCACTGAGCCCCACAGCCTCCACACCCAGCAGGTCGAGAAGGTCCTGGTTCATATCCAGGATGTCGGCCTACTGGATCCTAAGCTGATGTTGGGTGCGCCAGACAGCGGCACACAGCCCGGCGTACCCTCTACCAACAATGCCTTTTCTCCCGGTGGACGTACCCATTGCCAGTCCTGCCACCTGCTGCCAGGGGGAGAGGAGGTGGCGCTGCACATAAAAAATGAGTGCAGCCAACTCCACCTCCATGGAGCGGGGGCTTCACCCCTTCACGGCACGGCCGACCGCAAGGTAGGCGGCATTGGCTAGTGGTGCTAGTTTGGGGGCCTGGTGCTGCCGCTCCCCTGCTCTGCCATGGTGCTGGATGAGAGGAAGAGAAGAGTATAGACAGAAAAGAAGAAAGAAAGGTAGGAAGGAAGGAAGGAAGGAAGGAAACGAGAAAGTAAAACCAAAAGTACAAAAATCATGGAAAAAACAAAAAAATTACAAAAAACGTAAAATAGACAAAACACAGAGACATACAGAAAGATAATAAATAAAAATGAGGGAAGATAAATTAGAAAGGGGTAGGATTAAACAGATTAAGGAAAGATTCAAAAGTAGACCCCAGCACCATTACAGAGCAAAAAACAAGATGGCCACGTCCATGCGAACTGCATGGTGCCGTACCCGCATGATTCCCAGCGCAAGAACGCACTTTGTGTTGCTTATATCACACGAACAGGCATTGCAACTAACTCTGCCCATTCGTGGAACTCCGCGTAGTGCTAGGGAGTTTTTTTGCCAGTCACAGAGTTCCGCATGGTGCGCCTATGTGAACTGCGCCCAGGCCTAATTCTAAGCAATGTCGTCCTGCTTTTTTGTATCTGCAAATGTTACCCTCTTTCCTGATTTGCTATTCGGTTGCAGCATGTTTGTACAAAGTCATGCAACTTAGGAAAATAATGGTTTTATAGATGAAATGAGGCTAGTTTATGAGACCTGGTAACTTGCTGTAAAATATTTGTGTAACGCTTCGTATTTTAGGGGTAAAACTATTTTTATAGATTGATTTTATGATGGTCAAGATTCTGTATACTGTTGTTTTATGTTGTTTATTTGACTTGACTGACATCATTGATGACATCACTGATGACACCCTCTAATGAGGGTGCTAGTTGTTTTTTTTAGTTTCCATATTCATGGGTAAGTACCCTATCACTTGCCTAATTTTGTACAGCATGGGTCTAGCTAATGGGTGTAAGTGTTTACAAAACACATCAGCTCCTAATGCACCGTAGGTCTGTAAAGGTACTGAACATGGTGCAAATCTTTGTATACAAGAGTAACTCTGTGTGCAGGTGGCAGTTGATGACAAGTATTCATTATGCTCCATACAAGTTTTTTGGTACTGCAGAAAAAGTGTTCAACAGGAGTAAGATTCTGTGTAGTAGATACTAACTTTTGTAAGCAGCTTTGAGTCATTAGACAGACTCATGTCAGCATGACAATGTATTCATAATTTAGAAGACTATATGCACCAGGTACTAACCTATACACATGTGCTTGTGCTACTTGAAAAAATGGTCAGTCTGTAAACTTTTTCATGACAGTATGATGGGTGCGGGTAGTAGGATGTTTAGCACCTTCAGATAGTGGTTATTTTTAGCAAATAGTGTTTTTTTTTACAGCTATTGCATAGAGTGTACTTAGGAAACACTTTTTAATTCTCTGTGGTATGTTTCTTATGAAAGTTTCATTGTTTGCAAACAGTGTGGTATAAATTGAACACTTTCCAAAGAGTAAGCACTGTTTACAGTACCTAATGCTCTTCTGATATCAACTTAATCTCTTCAATGAGTTTTAGGTGTTTGGTAAAGATAAAAGCTGTCCGTAGTAGGTGATTTAGTTAGGAACTGGCATTCTCTATTTTTAGAAACTTGGCTTTCTCTGAATAGTTGTATTCAGACTAAACACTGTACTCAATGAGGGTTTCCTATATTATTATTATTATTATTATTATTATTATTATTATTATTATGCATGATTTGTGAAGCACATGACTACCTAAATAATGGTTTTCCAGCTCATGCCTCCTCACTGAACTTTCACAGTTGCAATTAAAGCGGTGGAAACATCCAGGTTTTAAGTTGCTTACGAAAGGTTGTGAGCAATTTACAGGCTCACAGAGAGTGTGGCAGGCTCTCAGAGAGTGTGGCAGGTCATTCCAAAACTTAGGGCCCAGATACGCAAAAGCATGGCCTCCGTGGAGAGAGATGTTATATTTAGGAACAACTGCCAGATCCTGATGGTTTGAGCGGAGCACGCATTTTGGAATGTATCCAGACACCAGAGGTCTCAGATACATGGGCCCTTTGTTAGTGAGGCACTTGTGCATATAACATAAGGCCTTAAATTGGATGAGCTGTTCAATGGGCAGCCAGTGCAGAGTTTGTAGGAAACTGGCTGAGGATGTGAACCAGGGTGGGTGAAGAAGTAGGCAAGCTGCCACATTTTGTACAGTCTGGAGTCATTTACGCGAATATTTTGCAGCACCCAGATACAGAACATTGCCCTTGTCCAGTCTGGAAATCACCAGATCATGGACCAACGTTCTTTGAACAAAAACCGGAGGCATGCCAGAATTTTCATTCACCGTTTAGGGATACCAGAGTAGGTGGCATCCACTTTGTTTGTCTGGTGACTCCTGGACAGCTTATCTTCTAGCCATACTCCCAGATTTTTTACCACCTGATCTGGGGACAGGGTTGTACCCATAGTTGATGGCCATAGATGAGGACCCCAAAGGTGGGGATGGTTGCCCACTAGTAGAACCTCTGTCTTGTCCCCCACAAAGTTTCAGCGAGGTGTTATTCATCCAGACTGAAACATGGGCAAGACAGGTGTTGAGGGCTTCTGCATTCCGGTTATCCTTGGTAGATTAGGATACCTCAATTTGGGAATCCTCAGTGTACGATAACAATGTAAGGCCATGAGATTCCATGATCTCGGCAAGAGGTCTTGCATATAGATTGAAAAGGATTGGACTAAGGGTAGAACCTTGCGGAACCCCTGAGGCCAGAAGGTATTGTTTAGACCTATGTTGATGTGTATACACCTGAAAGGTGCGATTGTGCAAGAAGGATTTTAGCCAGGACAAGGCAGAACCCTGCACTCCCATTCCTTGTAGTCTGAGAAGCAGAGTGGAATGGTTCACTGTACTGAATGCGGCACTGAGATCATGAAGGATCACTGCCACAGTACTGCCTGAATCTAACTGACTTTATAGCTGTGGTTGATCATTACTGTGAACTATGTTAGGTGTAACATGTATGGTATAGGGTCAATCTTGCACATAATGCATGCTTACTGTACCTAAGGGAGTTGTGTCTATGATGGCAGTAATGATGGCTGATACTCTTCTGAGCTATTTAGTACTTACTGTCAGGCCTTTAATGCCATAGTAATTGATAGACCAATATGTGGTGAAACGAAACTTGGATGATGTCATCAATGTTGTCATTTAAGGTGTCATCAGTGACATCATAAATGATGTCATAGAACATGTCAAGAGTGATGTCTTATGTGAGGTCATAAGCAGTTCATGGCGGGGATGCAAGTTATAGTTAGTGTTGCTAACTATAATTAGTGGATTTCTATGTGTTTATTTTTAGTATTTTTAGTTCAAAACGTTAATGATCTCACTGACATAGTCACCTAACTATAATGTTACTTAAACCTGAGATTTTTTCAGAAAATATATATATATACTACCAGAAATTAACATAAAATGGTATTAAGGTTAGACACCAACTAGGGGAATTACCCCAACCAGAAATGGCAGTGAAAAATATCAATGGTTCAGTGAAGAAGGCTCACTTTGAAGAGAGAAGAGAAGAAATTGACGACCTATGTGAAAGAAAAACCCTGTGTGCCAAACTAAGGCGTAATCTGTAGTATTTGCCAGTTGTGGTTATGAGCTGATCCTGAAAAAAACGGGGTTAAACCAGGATCCCAGAAATACCGTCCACAATGTTCGGAGGTGAGAACTGGTCCATACCCAATTCTGAAGTTTGCTGTGAAGTTCGCCTCCAGGACCCACCAAATATGTGTGAAGGGTCAAAATCAGACAAGGTAAAGTCACTGACGGACACAGGACCACATCAAAGTACAGAAATCTAAACTAAAGTATGCAGAAAGAAGCACACCAGAGACACATGTTGTTGACAATCAAAGCAAATGGATGGTCTAGTCCAATCCTGCAAGAAGGCATCTGTATCAGAAGTATTTCATTCTGGTCTCCAAAAAAAAAGATTGGGACCTGACGGTTGGTCTAAGAGGTCCAGATATCAGCAGTAAAAACAAAGATATAGTTAGACTAATCAGATATGTGTAATGCACGAAGCACAATTGGTCAAGATGCTACCTGTTCCAAATCTTGTGAAGTTACTGGAAACGGCAAACGGCATAGTACTTGCTCTTGTAGTGTTTAAGAAGCATCTTAGCACTTAACAATGGCCGTCACTGAATGATTTCCTTTTTCAAAAGGCTTTCTAATTTTCTCAGGTCTTCTGTAGGTGATGGACTGCTAATCAGTGTCTCTGAAACCATTATCACTCCAGCAGATGATTCCACATCTGATCAATCTCTTTTGTGGCTTTTCTGTAGTGATGAGGCTGTTGACAGGTGGTACCAGCTGTATGACCTAGTAGCTTTGCAGTGCTGTTTTCCACAGCATCTATGATGCAACCTGGCAAGTTCTGTGTTCTGTACCAGATGTGGGAATCAGTGAACCTGACCACTTAACCAGTGGAAGCTGTCCCTCACAGCTAGAATCTACGAATGCTTACTGATTATCTTTGTCAGTTGGTCAGATTTCAATGCTTCAAAACCGTAATCCTAGTTGCATTTCAAGTAATACATTTTATTGACATCTGTCATTTCTGTCTGGTTTGTAGCCCAAAATGAGTTATAGTGTTTACACCACAAACTGCAAAGCCCTATGTCAATTGCAGTGTCACTTTAGGATATTGTAGATTGTTTCTCTGCAATCATAGCATGTCAGTTTGTACAGCACATGTTTTTGGTTGCAAAAATGTCTTCTTTAACCTGGAGTGTAAATCTTTCGACATTTTTTTTTTTATATGTGTGGGGAAATTTAGAGCTTGAGGATTAAGGACATAGGGCCATATGTAGGTGGGCTAATACCGGTCGGTAACGGCTGAAAATCGGTAAATTTCCCGTTACCGACCGGTATTTAGCCCTTTGCGATGTAGGAGGCCGGATTTAAGGAGTCGGTAATTTACCGATTCGTTATTTTAAGGAATCGGTAAATTACCGATTCCTTAAATCCTATGTAGGGAGCACTCAAGTGAGTGCATTTTTGGTTTAAGGATTCGTTATTTACCACCTACTACAAGTTGGTGGTAAATACCGAATACCTTTTAAAAAGCAATTTTGTGCTTTTTTAAAAGTGCCATGTGGATGTGCGCCACATGTGCACACATGCACGATTCAGGTGTGCAACAGGGTGTCAATTTGACACCCTGCCACCCTTGAATATGCTCCCCCTATTACCGATTCAGTATTTACCGAATCATAGTGAATGGCTTCCCATTCATTCCTATGGGCCTCCAGGCCCATAGGAATGAATGGGAAGGTATTCCTTATTACCGATTCGGTAAATACCGAATCGGTAATAACGAATATTACCGAATCGGTAAAATTTACCGAATGTTTACCTACATTCTATTTACCGATTCTGAAATACCGAATCGGTAAAATTCGGTATTTAGGAATCGGTAAATAGAAATTACCTACATATGGCCCATAGTCCTCAAAATAACAGATGTACTGCATCTGAGATACTGGTGGTTGCCTCACCCAATTTACAGGGATGGGAACTCCTTTTTTAGGTTTCGCCTGCACAGAGCTTGTGCTGTGCTTGTGAAATCTATTGCTTTTAATATAAACTTAATAGGGGCTTACATCCCGCCTCCTCTCTTACATGACTTTTTATTGGTTCCTGTGCTTGTTACTTACTTTCCCTCTATTTCTATTGGCTGTAGCATATTTTCCTGAATTTACCAATGCTTGTTCCACGTCTACTTCTCTTATCAGTTTCCCGTGCCCGAAATACTGTTAACATCCACGTTGGTGGAACACTTTTTCATAAAGTTTTGCTTCTTTCTAATTTTTTGTCTTGCAGCAGATTTATGTAGAGCAATGGGAGAGATTAAGTAATTTGCCCAGAATCACAGGATGTGGCGCCTCCGAGACTCAAACCGGGATCCCCAGTTCTTGAGTCAGCACCTCTGGCCGCTGCACCACATCCTCGCCACTCCTGTTTAGCTTGTTCTTGTTGTCATGACTCTGGCTCCCTTAAACAAATCAAGTAACAGCATCTATACGGGTGGGGCTTAGGGGTGTATTTACAATAATTGCCGCTAAGCAAAGTTAGCATTGCTTAGCGGCAATTTTCTTACCGCCGTGTTTCGCCGAAAACTATTGCCATGGTAGCGATGTATTTACAATACATCACTAAATGGCGATAGGATCTGCTCGTGGCAGCGATTGTTGCTGCAAACACTAACGTAACAGCAATAAAAATCTTGCAGCTAAAGTGAGAAAAGTGACGGCCGGCCAGTTAGCGGCCCAAAAACTCATGTCATGTCACTCTTTTCACGTTTAGCGTGAAAAATAAACCGCAAAAAGCCCGCGAAATACAAAAACCTGGAAGCCATATGGAGCAGGCTGGATCCAGTTCAGCAGGAGATAACAACCCCCCTAACCCCTCAACAGCCAGGATGACCTGCCAGAGCCCCAGGGGAAGAGGAAGAAAATAAGATTCAGTCAGGAGGAAAATAAGATCCTGATTGCAGAGGTGACGGAGAATCAACACCAGCTCTTCGTCAGCTCCAGGGTCATTGGGGACCAAAAATGCCATTTGGTAGTCCATTGCTACCAAGGTGAACGCAGTAGCAGAAGTCAAGAGGACAGTGACCGACTGCAAGAAGCACTGGCATGATGCCAAGCGCAAGACTAAGGAGACACTGGCCAGCATTCGGCAGGCAGCAATGCAGACCGGAGGTGGGAGTCCAGCGCCACAGGAGAAGCTAGATGCCTTAGAGGAAAAGGTGTACGCAGTCATCTGTGAGGAGTCGGTGGTTGAAGTCGAGGTGCAGGATAGTGCTGAATATGACCAGCTACATCAGCAACAGGGTAAGTAACAAGCAGGGACATGGGGGTTGGAGTGTGGGCTGAGAAATGTTACTTGGGGGTACAGATCCATGTCACATGAGCTGTTGAATACATATAAAGACACATAATGGTGGTATAAGTGACTTGTAATCCAGAACACATATATATATATATATATATATATATATATATATATATATATATATATATATATAATATATATATATATACATACTTGTTAACTCGCGCTGCCGCAGGAAGGTACCGCACGCTAGGTTTCTTTTTGGCAAGTTTTTAATACGACTGACGTGTTTCGACCTTCCCGGTCTTCGTCTGAGTCACAGTCCACACACGGACGTGCTCTACTTTTGTAAAACAACAGGGGTAAGTAAATCAAAATTAATTGTCAAAATTAGATTAATGTGGCAACATTCCCCAATATATTTAAGGGCGCGCCATAATTCTTTATACAACCATTGAGTGCATACTGAATGTCAAAAACAAATCATTACTCATCAGTCATAATACTGGCCAGTGCCAAGGCAAAACCATTGATAGCCCTATTCTGATAAGACAAAGAGGTAAAAGATATATACAGTATTATATTCATCTGATATATTTTAGAGATAGCAGTTCTGTGTCACATCGCCCAGTGGCGGATCCACTCCGTGATACATGTTGTATTCCGCATTGTCATAATCTCACTATGAGTTTTTCAACTTAAAATATGAGTTAGTGCAGAAAAAAAGAAAAAATGAACAACTGTCTAGCAAAAAATAAAGCAAACCCTTTCCCTGTGCTCATTTCATTCCTACCATTATGCACAGTATTTAAAGAGCCAGCAAGTCTTCATTCAGACACGAGGTGTCTCCAAAAGGGGTTCTTCCCACCGTTGACTACCCTAGGTGAACATGGAGCTCCTCATCGTGGTTGAGGTCACCAGGGTATTTGCTTCCCAAACGGATGATGTAATCTGACTCCATACTTCTCTCCTTTCTCTATCTCCCCCTCTTGCGTGACCAGGAATCCTGTCAATACCAAAAAATTACATTTTAGAGGATATATTGGCAACAGTCCCATGTATTTGTTCACAGTGTCTAGCCAGAGAGTATGTCACATCCTTATTCCTAACAGCACGGAGATGTTCAAGAATTTTCTTTTTCACAGGGAAAATAGTGATGCCCACATACCTGAGACCACACATGCACACCAAGACATACACCACATAATCGCTATTGCAATTCATGAATTTATGTATCTTGGATGTCCTGCCTGTGGGGAGCGAGTATGATTTAATATTGGTACTGTTCGCACATGCTTTGCACCTCCCACATTAGAAGAAACCTGGGAGTTCCCTCAACCATAATTCTGTTTGATTTAGGCCTTTGTTCAAATGGCTGTGAACCAGGATGTCTTTCAGGGAGCTGCACTTGCGGTATGTGACATGCCGGCTCGGATTTACCAGTCTGCCGATAATCACATCAGACCTGACTAGGTGCCAGTGCTTTCTCACTATACTATGAATAGCCTTAGACTCATAGTTAAAGGTAGTGATCAGTCTTACTTCCTGTTTCTTGCTCTCTTTGGGTTTTGGTGTAAGAAGGCTATTCCTGTCCATACTGGAAACTTTATCAATTGCTGTTCTGATGGTTCCTCTGGCATAGCCCCTAGCTCTAAACCGGCTCCCTGTGGTGTTTTCCTCTGCCACATAAGCTCCCCTTGTGCTACAATTCCTTTTCGCTCTTATAAGTTCCCCGTAGGGGATGCTTCGTTTCAGATTGTCTGTATGATAACTCTGGGCATGCAAAATGCTGTTGCCCGCAGGTTCTTTTCTATACAGTTTTGGGGTAATTGCCTCACCATTGACCTCAATTTGTACATCCAAAAACTCAATGGTATCTCTGTGAGTCTTACTCATGAATCTTAAGTTCAAATCATTATTAGCTATACTCGCCAGGAAATCATCCAATGATTCCTGTGGACCGTCCCAGATGAGAAATATATCATCTGTGTAACGGGTCCACAGGATCAGATGTGCAAGCCACTTTTCATTCCTCTCATTCCAAATGTGCTCAGCCTCCCACCACCCGATGAACATACAGGCGTAGCTTGGAGCAAAGCAACTCCCCATCGCAGTCCCAGTAACTTGTTTATACCATTGGTCTTCAAATAGGAAAAATTATTTTCCAAGCAGAACTGCAACATTTCAATTAAGATCATGGAATGCTCATACATGGCTAAAGGTCTATCCCTGAAAAAGTACTTGCAGGCTTCAAGGCCCAGTTCATATTCAATACAGGTATACAGTGCAACCACATCCACCGTGGCAAGTATGTATGAGTCCTTCCACAGGATACCTTGAACTTTGCAAATGAAATCCATGCTATCCCTACAGTATGAAGGGAGATTGACAACATAAGGGCATAGGGAGTGATCAAGGTAAATGGATGAATTCTCAAGCAGACTGTTGTTGGCAGATATGATGGGTCTCCCAGGTGGGTCTGTGGGGCGCTTATGAACTTTGGGTAACATATAGAACACTGAGGTGACAGGATTTTTTACCGTGAGGAACTCCAGCTCATTGGTACTGAGCATTTCTTTTTGGTGCCATTCGCTCAGGAGACTGTGGTATCTGGCAATTTTTTTGTTATACTGGGCAAAGTTAGATCTCAAGTAGTTCCCAGAGAACTCTAGTTGACTCCTAGCCTCTGTCCTGTAATTACCAAGATCCCACAACACGACATTACCACATTTATTGGAGGGTTTGATCACAAACGTTTCTGATATTCTGAGTGATTCAAGGCCTTTTCTTTGCCCCTCCGTTAAATTATGAGCAAATGATTTTTGCCACGTTTCCATATTTCCATGAGGTTACGTAGAATCACCTCATGAAAGGTGTCAATGTTATCATGTAAGGTCACTGGGTTAAACCTGGATCTAGGTTTAAAATCATTTCTACTTCTTCGATCTGTCATTATACCCATGTTAACAATTGACCACTCATGTGTCTTCTAACTCTGGTCTACATTAACAAGCAAAGGGGCATATGAACTAGAGAAGAGGCAGAGCATTGCATTAGCCTCCTTCGCTTAACACATGCTCTGCCAATTCTGAAACACAGGGCTGCAGCATATTGACAACAATATGATGCAGCCTGCAGCCCTGCATTTCACCCTGCGCTGATGCAAAAGTTAGCAGCCTACCACCAATGCAGGCACCCTTGCATCTCAGTGCAAGGGTGTCTGCATTGAGGGGAAGATTGTTTATGTGCAGGAAGGTCTACCTTCCTGCACATAAACAATCATTGGTCTCTTGCTGTTTCTATGTGTGCTGCACAACGCAGCACACATGAAAACAGCAAAAACGAGAAGAAATAATGCATTTCTCCTCGTTTCGCATGTTTAAGACCAGGTTTTATCTAGTTTTAATTTTTGCGCAGACCCCTATTTACGCTGCCCTTGTAAATAGGGGGAGCGTCAAAATCAATTGGTGTTGCTGCCCACAGCAACACCCATTGCCCTCCCCTTTCACGCTAAGTACAGCGTGAAAGGGTGCCCTAACACTGCCTTGTAAATAAGGCACAGCCCCTATCACCACAGGAACGTCACTAAAAGTGATATTCCTGTGGTGATAGGAGCATTCAAATATGCCCCCAAGTTTTCCCTGGCCTCAATTTTGCCATTGACTCCCATTAACGCTGCCCTTGTAATTTGAATTCATCGTAAAAAAAATAAACGGTCATTGAAGTGGGATGTCCACTGCAAAACCCATTGCTATCCCCTTCCATGCTAAGTACAGTGTGAAAGTGTGACTCATATACAAGGCAGTGTTAATCTACGTTCAGTAGATTAGTGCTGCATTGTAAATAAGACTAAGCACATATTCCCACAGGAAAGTCAATCAAAGTGACGTACCTGTGGCATTATGGGATTGTAAATATTCCTCAGAGTCACTGAGCATCACAGAGTCACTTGGATCAACGCAGCCCTATGCCAGTTTTGAAACGCAGCACTGCACTGTATGTACAACAATATGGCTGAGTCCGGTGATCAATGTAGTTGTCTAGTGCAAAAGCAGGCACTCATTCACAATGGTGAAACATTGTCTGCGTTAGGGCTATTAAGCTACATTAAATGCATGTGCATGCCGAAATTCCATGCCTCAACATAATGTAGTAATTAAGTCTGAGCCCCACTTCACATAAGTAGCTGAGCGCCAGGGTCAATCAAAGAAGACTCATGCTGCATTACATTACAGGTTTGTACATATGACCACAGGTACATTATGAAAGTGTGCCTCCTCTATAAGGTATGTCCAATACACATCAAGTGGGTCAACACTGCCATGTAAATCTCCCCTTTTTTAACTCATCTATAAAGATGTTATTTTGTTTATGGTTTTATGTAAATAGTATGTGATGTATAGTTGTTTAAATATTGTATATAAATGTTAAATTAGGTGTTTGTTTTGAAGATAGAAGTTTTGTTAGCAGTTATGTGTTGTGAAACTGTTATACGTTAAGTATAATATTAATGTGATTTTTGTATATAGTTGTCCTGTCTTTAAGGTTACTTTCTTTGTACATAATATGTACATATATATTGTCTGAATGGGATTGTGTATATTGATGTTGGTGATGTCCTTTTATATATATATATATTTATGTACATATATATGTTTGTCAAATTTACAGCCCTGAAGAAGTCCATCACTGGACGAAACGCGTCGGCTGTGGTTTTTATATCAAGAATATTTTGAAAAATAAAAGAAGAAAATATATGGAAAATATTATGGACACGGACTTGATGCTTTGTGATGTGTCTATTGTTTCTTGTTACTAAGTGGTGCACCTTTGCGTTTTAGTCAATGTGCTGTTTACCTTTGAGCAAAAGGGATATGCATTTAAAAGTACAGTGTAAGGCATCAGCATTGTAGGAATGTGTTCCATAAAATCATAACATGCCTGTTCTGTTTGCTATGCTCCCAGAACCACACATTCCCTGTCACGTGCATGGTAACCGAAGTATGAGAATGGGCCTCATTCACAATGTAGCAATAATGCATGTCATTTGGCTACACGTTGCCTTGACATTATTCATCAAAATGCAGTCATTCACATTAAAGTATCTTCTTGTGTTGTTCAGTTATCAGTATGTCATTGTCATCATAGTCCTGCTTTTGGATGTGCAAGACACATTGACATGCAAGGAAACTGGCCCTTAGGTAAAGTCAACAGTGGCAGTGAACCAATGCATAGCTATTGATGTCTGTAAACATCCTTCCAGTAACAAATGCATCCAATGACCCTGTGCACAACAGCAGGTATCATCCATGTGCCCATCCCTGTGAGGTACAAAAAAGGTCTGCAGCGCAACAATGCACCGATCTCAGAAGCCTGCCTCAAAGTCCTTTGTCCTCTTGCTTGCATTATATTTAAGCCTGGGTGGAGTTTGCGGAGTTCCGCTACGCAGAACTCCGTGAAGTGCAAAAAATCTCTGCAGCGCTACGCGGAGCTCCGCGAACAGCAGGGTGCGTTAGATAAATGCAGTTCGCTGTGATTTTCAGTGCCAGGTACTTGTCCGCACTGTGCAATCATCGCGAACGGCACCATGCACAGCACAAGTGGGCGGTGCTTCCTTTCTGCCGCTCGAGTAGATTTTTACTCGAGATGCAGCTTTCTCAACGCGAATGGACGGTTTCTCAACGCGAGTGGTCGCAAGCATACGCGACCACTCACAATGAGAAATCTGACCGCCTGCGTTGAGAAATGTCGCCGGGAGGTTGTTTTCCGCGCTCGCCAACTTGATGTTGATGATCGCGAATGAGGATAAATCTTGCCGGGAGGTGGATTTTCCTCACTCGTGCCATCAACTTTATGTTGACGAACGCTGGCGAGGAAAGAAATTCCGCGAAGCAGAGTTTTTCGGAACGCCACAAGCTTCGTGTAACGCGGAGTGCGGAAAACTTAGAAAACTCTGAGCGGAGCGGAGTTCACCACCCAGACTTAATTATATTACCATTGCCACTGCTCTAAAGTGCAAGGGTGTCTGGATGAAGGGAATGATTGTCAACAAACAAGAAGGTGTTCCTCCCTGCACATCAACATCCATTAATGGGATTGACCTGCGTCAATGTGAGTTGCCCACCTTCAAACACATAGATACTTCTTAGAATATGGGAAATCAAGCACATCTACTTGTCATCTCATTGTGTACATCACTGTATCCCTGATCTCAAGTGCATGATTGTCCTCCTCATATCACACTACAAAATCGGTGGCAGTGCCAACATCAATGCGGGTGCAGTCTAATCTCCACCTCAAAACTTAGTGACTAACCCATACACAAACGTGTACAGAGTAAGAGTAACGTATCCACAATGCAGTGTTAAGACACATGAAGTAAATACATTCTACATTGTCAAAATGGTGAATCAACCAGCACCACAGGAAGTTTTGAAGAGATGATGTAACAGGTGCAGCAGGGGCCTAGAAATATGCCCCTAACTGTTGGCATACAGGGAAACTGTCCAAAAGTATGATCAACCTAAATGTTACATAAGTGATGTTGTAAAATGATTTACAAAGCAGCTTGTAATAGGTGTAGCATGTAAGAATAGAGAATGGAAAGTGTCATGCACTCTGATTGTCAAATTCTTAAATGCTTGACCAAAGTGGACATACACATACAACAGTATCTGCCCTTTGCATTGGAGAGGAAGCAACATCACCTCCTGGTCAGCAGCCTGTCCCACTCTTCAATGATGAAGATGAAGAAGAGCTCTCAACCAGGACACCCTCCAAGAGCTGCTCCAATCCATAGGCAGCCCATCTCCAGAAGCAGGGCCATCCAGCAGCGTTGTGGCCTCTCCACCTGCCGCGCAAACCATCCAGCAGGCACCACCTACCACCACAGCTGTCAACCTGGACTCTGAGGACTCACTGTTACATTTTCAACATAGTGCAGTAGGAATCGAGCGTGAGATGGCTGATCAGGTGCGGTGGGGTTGGATAGCCTGGCAGCCAAACTGGATGGGATTCGTGGGTGCCTCAGTCCCATTAGGGACCACCTAGATGCCATCAGAGGCACCCACAGTCTGCTCCATACCCTCCAGAATTCCATGGGTGACATTGCTGGTGTCCTCACTAAGAGACAACAACAATTGTCATGTCAAAGTGGCAACAGCGATGTTGCCAAACAGTTGGAAGAAATGTGCAAGATCATGAAGAACATGGAGATGAAGCAGGATTCACACTTGGCTGCTATGGCTGTCTACCACTGAGATGTTGCTGGAATCTTGCAAGCCCTGCAGCTCATCATCACTGCAGTGATGCCTCGTCTGTTGGCACGAATGAATGCTGCTGCACCTTCAGCATCCACCTCTTCCCCCTTGATGTGTCTCTGCCTCCAAGTGCTGCCGCCAATCCACCATCACCCTCACGAGAGGCACATGACACAAAAAAGGGGGGTCCCAAAACACGTTTTCTCCATGTTAATTTCCATAGGAAATTTTGGAACAGGCTATACCCCGAACTGTTGAACGGAATTACACCAAATTTGGCAAAAAAGTAGCTCTTGGTTCAGAAAGCAACCTTTTTTTTTAAATGGTGTAAATCCGTTCAGTAGTTCCTGAGAAATTCAAAAATAAAAAAATTATATATCTGGCTGCCACGGTGTATCCGCGAACCCTTCCGATCGCAAGCTTGTCTCTGATTGGCTGCCAACACTTCAAACCAAGAAGTGTTGGCAGCCATCTTGTGACTCGGTAAAACCGAGTCAAAAGAAAACAGTAAAAAAAGATTAAAAAAAAAAGAAAAGGGGGCAGGGTAGAAACACCCTGACCCCCTAAGCATGGTCAGGGGGTCCGCCCCAACAAAGCATTTTTTTAAATTTTTGGCCGGGATTCGCGTAAGTTGCGCAAATTCCACCCAAAAAAAAAAAACAATAAGCCCCCGGGTGGGCCAGGTCCCGGGGGCAATATGGTAACTATATGCGGGGTCTGTGCGGGCCCCTGCACACCGGGGTCTGTGCGGGCCCCCGCATACCGGGACCCGTCACCTCCCCAGGGCCCCCCCACAAAGCGTGGGGGGGCTCCTGCCCCCCACGCTGTCCCAGGGACCACCACCTCCCCGGGGCATTGCAAATAATGGTTGGGGGGCCTCGCGGGCCCCCCAAGCCCCGGGGACCGCCACCTCCCCAGGGCTTTTTTTTAATAAAAAGTATGGGGGGGCTCCTGCCCCCCATGCTGCCCTGGGGACCACCACCTCCCCGGGGCATTGCAAATAATGGTTGGGGGGGCTTCGCGGTCCCCCAAAGCCCCGGTGACCGCCACCTCCCCGGGGCTTCAATGATTAAATGCGGGGGACCTCACGCCCCCCGCAGCCCCGGGAACCGCCACCTCCCTGGGGCACTAATTATTGAAATACGGGGGTCTGTTGCAGACCCCCGGCCCCAGGGACCACCACCTCCCTGGGGCTACATACATGTTGGGAGGGGGCCGCACGGCCCCACTCCTGGAGCCCTCCTTGGCCCTGGGGACCGCCACCCCCCAGGGCCGGCTCCAGCAATGTCCCGGGGTGCCCACCCCCGGGACATTGCCGTTTGCAATAGCTTCATGGAAGCGAGAAAAGAAAACCTGCTCTGGCTTCCATGAAGCAAAGCAGATTGCTTTTGGACAAGGGGAGCTGCATTTCAGCAGCTCCCCTTGTCCAAAGGCAATGCCAGCTGCCGCATGAGGCGGGGAGCCGGCAGCGACCGCGGGGGCATTGGGGCTCCCCGCGGTCCAAAATGTTAAGGCCCTGAGGGATGGGGTCCCCGGGGCCAATAGTGGCCCAGGGGAGGGGGGCCCTGCAGCCCCCCTCCCGTATAAATCATTTTTTTAAAAATCAAAAAGAGGCAAAGCCCCGGGGGATGAGGTCCCTGAGGCCATAATTGTCCTCAGGAGGGGGCCACGTGGCCCCTCTCCAAAATTAAAAAAAAATAAGTAAAGGCTGGCCATGCCCCGGGGGATGGGGTCCTCAGGGCCAAAAGTGGCCCAGGGAAGGGTGCCACGAGGCCCCACTTCCGTAAAGATTTTTTTAACATTTTTTAAAAAGAGGCACAGCCCTGGGGGATGGGGTCCCCGGGTCTGAAAAAGCCTTGGGGGGGCCCGCGTGGCCCCCCTCCTTTGAATGCACATTTTTTGTTTATTAAAAACAAGTGGCCATGCCCTGGGGAATATGGTCCCCCGGGGGCCGGAATCCACCTCGGGAGGGGGGACGCGCAGCCCCATTCCCTGTTATTTAAAAAACAAATGGCATAGGCCCTGGGGGATAGGGTCCCCAGGGCCCAAAAAGTATTAAGGGAAGGGGGGTCACACAGCTCCCCTTCCAGAAAGAAGAGAAAAAAGAGAAGCCGGCATCTCGCCGGAGACCCCGCCCCCTCCCTGCACCACTATGCAAACGTGCCTTCTGTTGCGTTCTGGGTTAGGGGATTAAGTACCCTTGAATCCTAAGGGTCCCTAGGGCCAACTATCCCACCAGGTACCTCCAGTAAGCCCCACACAGTGGGATTGCTGAGAGGTGGTCCGAGGCCTCGCCTCTTTTTACACCACTCTGCAAACGCGCCTCTTGGCGCATTGCTGGTGGGGCGATGAGGTCCTTTTGTGTCCTGAGGACCTCAGGACTAAAGTGGACTTCATCCCCCGAGCAGCAGTGCGCCAGTTGGCACATTTGCAGAGTGGTGGAAAAAGGGTGCGTGGCCTCGGACCACTCTCAGCAATCCAGCTGTGTGGGGCTTACTAAAGATAACAGGAGGGCTAGTTGGCCCCCAGGGACCCTCAGGAGACAAGGGGACTTCATCCCCCAAGCAAGAGCGTGCCAGGAGGTGCGTTTGCATAGTGGTGGAGAAAGGAGGCTTGACCTGTTTCCACCTCTCAGCAACCCCACTATCTGGGGCATACTGGAGATATCAGGTAGGCTAGTTGGCCCCTAAGGACCCCCAGCAGCGAAGGGGACTTTAATCTCCATCCAAGAGCACGCCAGAGAGCGTGTTTGCAGAGTGGTGAGCAAAGGGGGCGTGGCCTCCTATGAGAACTTACCAATACTGCTGTGTGGGACTTACTGGGCCTAATAGGAGGGGTAGTTGGCCCCCAAGGGCAACCTTGGGGGCCAACTACTCCTCCTGTTACCTCCAGTAAGTCCCACACAGTGGGATTGTTAAGAGGTTTTCGGAGGCCATGCTCACCTTTCTCCACCAGTATGCAAATGTGCCTCCTGGCACAGTAGTGGTTGGGGGATGAAGTCCACTTTTCTCCTGAGGGACTTTGGGGGTGAAGTAGCCCTCCTGGTACCTCCTGTAAGTCCTACGCAGCAGAATTCCTGAGCGCTGGTCGGAGGCCCAGCCCCCTCTCTCCACCACTCTGCAAATGCGACTACTATAGGTCTCGTATTTGCGAGATTTAGAGCTATTGCCGTTGTAAATGTAATAGTTTTTTACTAATTTCTTTTGAGTGGAGTGGATGTACGTTGTGTGTAGTGAAATTATGTGGTATGTTGTGCAGTGAAATTATGTGCATAGAAATTATGTGGTATTTAGTGTATAGGAATTATGAAGAGTGGGATTATGTGTTATGGAGACTAATTATGTGGTATGGTAGTCTGTGTTGTGGAGTGGTAACCTCAGGTTTAGTCTTCCTCGTTTCTATAGAAGCTAAAGTATAAACTCAATGAGACAATAAAAGAAGGAACCACTGAGGAGCACTTCTGGACCTAGTCAGAGGTATGAGCAGGGCCACTGGAATTATGCAACTGTTTGGCTGCACCGACTTTCGCACAATTATACATTTTCAGCATTTGCCATATAATCCATCATCTGCTGCATAATCTGCAGATTTGAACAAAAAAAACCTTGTTTCTAGCTCAAATGGCTCAAACATTACCAAAAATGCAGCGACAAGTGTTACAGCATAGTGGAAGGCCCATTGCAAACATAGAATGGTCACCTGTTACTTATTGCTAAATGTGGGTGTTAAATTGGTACTAATGGTGTGCAAACCACTCTTGCTTCTTTCTGCACCTCTCCTGCCTCTTTCGGCATTTCTCATGCTTCATTCTGCACCTTTCTTCCTTTTTCTGCACTTCTCTTGCCTCTTTCTGCACATCTATTCTGCTTTCTGCACCTCCCTACTTTCTGCACCTCTCTTGCTTCTTACTGGACCTCGCTAGCTTTTTTTTCTTGCACCTCTCTTGCCTCTTTCTGCACCTCTCTTGCTTGTTTCTGCACTTTTTTTGCCTCTTTCTGCACTCTCTTCCCTCTTTTTGCACCTCTCATGCCTCTTTCTGCACCTCGCTTGCTTCTTTCTGCACTTCTCTTGCTTCTTTCTGCACCTCTCTTAATTATTTTTGCACCCCTCTTCCCTCTTTCTGCACCCCTCTTCTCTATTTCTGCACCTCTGTTTCCTGTTTCTGCACCCCTCTTGCCTGTTTCTGCACCTCACTTGCCTGTTTCTGCACCGCTCTTCCCTCTTTCTGCACTTCTCTTGCCTCTTTCTGCACCCCTCTTGCCTCTTTCTGCACCTCTATTGGTTCTTTCTGCACTGCACTTCCTTCTTTCTGCACCTCTCTTGCAACTTTATGCACCCCTCTTGCCTCGTTCTACACCCCTTTTCCCTCTTTCTGCACCTCTCTTACCTCTGTCTGCACCCTTGTTGTCTATTTCTGCATATCTTTTGCTTCTTTCTGCACTTCTCTTGCCTCTTTCTGCACGCCTCTTGCCTCTTTCTGCACATCTGTTCCTTCATTCTGCACTTCTCTTGCTTCATTCTGCACCTCTCTTTCTTCTTCCTGTACTTCTATTACCTCTTTCTGCACCTCTGTTGCTTATTTCTGCAATTCTCTTGCCTCTTTCTGCACCCCTCTTGCCTCTTTCTGCACCCCTCTTGCCTCTTTCTGCACCTCTGTTGGTTCTTTCTGAACTGCTCTTGCTTTTGTCTGCACCTCTCTTGCAAATTTCTGCACCCCTCTTGCCTCTTTCTGCACCCCTCATCCCTCTGTCTGCACCTCTCTTGCCTCTGTCTGCACCCATGTTCCCTCTTTCTTCACCTCATTTGCATGTTTCTGCAACTCTCCTGCCTCTTTCTGCACTTTTCTTTCCTCTTTCTGCACCTCTGTTGCTTCCTTCTGCACCTCTTTCCTCTTTCTGCACCCCTCTTGCCTCTTTCTGCACCTCTGTTGCTTCTTTCTGCACTTCTCTTGCTTCTTTCTGCACCTCTCTTGCCTCTTTCTGCACCCTTCTTTCCTCTTTCTGCACCTCTCTTGTCTCTTTCTGCACCCCTCTTGCCTTTCTGCACTCTTGCTTCTTTTTGCACTTCTCTTGCCTCTTTATGCACCATTCTTGCCTCTTTCTGCATCTGTTAGTTCTTTCTACACTGCTCTTGCTTCATTTTGCACCTCTTTTGCCTGTTTCTGCAACTCTCTTGGCTCTTTCTACACCTCTCTTGCCTGTTTCTGCAACTCTCTTGCCTCCTTCTGCCATTCTGTTACCTCCTTCTGCACCTCTGTTGCTTCTTTCTGCACCTCTCTTGCCTCTTTCTGCACCCCTCTTGTCTGTTTCTGAACCTCTGTCGGTTCTTTCTGCACTGCTCTTGCTTGTTTCTGCACCTCTCTTGTGACTTTCTGTAGCCCTCTTGCCTCTTTCTGCACCCCCCTTGCCTCCTTCTGCACCTCTGTTGTTTCTTTCTCCACTGCTCTTCTTTTTGCACCTCTTGCAAATTTCTGTACCCCTCTTGCCTCTTTCTGCACCCCTCTTCCGTCTTTCTGCACCTCTCTTGCCTCGGTCTGCACCCTGTCCCCTCTTTCTGCACTGCTCTTGCTTCTTTCTGCACCTCTCTTGTGACTTTCTGTAACCCTCTTGCTTCTTTCTGCAACCCCCTTGCCTCCTTCTGCACATGTGTTGTTTCTTTCTGTACTGCTCTTGCTTCTTTTTGCACCTCTCTTGAAATTTCTGTACCCCTCTTGCTTCTTTCTGCACCCCTCTTGCCTCCTGCTACACCTCTGTTGGTTCTTTCTGCACTGCTCTTGCTTCTTGTTGCACCTCTCTTGAAAGTTTCTGCACCCCTCTTGCCTCTTTCTGCACCCCTCTTACGTCTTTCTGCACCTCTCTTGCCTCTGTCTGTACTTTTGTTACCTCTTTCTGCACCTCTGTTGCTTATTTCTGCAATTCTCCTGCCTCTTTCTGCACCTCTCTTGTCTCTTTCTGCACCCCTTGCCTCTTTATGCACCTCTGTTAGTTCTTTCTGCACTGCTCTTGTTTTTGTCCACACCTCTTGCAAATTTCTGCACCCTCTTGCATCTTTCTGCACCCCTCTTCCCTCTGTCTGCACCTCTCTTGCCTCTGTATGCACCCCTGTTCCCTCTTTCTTTCTGTACCTCTTTGCCTGTTTCTGCAACTCTCTTGCCTCTTTCTGCACTTTTCTTGCCTCTTTCTGCACCTCTGTTGCTTCCTTCTGCACCTCTCTTCCCTCTTTCTGCACCCCTCTTGCCTCTTTCTGCACCTCCATTGCTTCTTTTTGCACTTCTCTTGCCTCTTTCTGCACCCCTCTTGCCTCTTTCTGCACCTCTGTTGGTTCTTTCTGCACTGCTCTTGCTTCTTTCTTCACCTCTTTTGCCTGTTTCTGCAATTCTCTTGGCTCTTTCTGCACCTCTCTTGCCTCTTTCTGCACCCATGTTCCCTTTTTCTGCACCTCTCTTGCCTGTTTCTGCAACTCTCTTGCCTCTTTCTGCAGTTCTGTTGCCTCCTTCTGCACCTCTGTTGGTTCTTTCTGCACTGCTCTTGCTTCTTTCTGCAAATGTCTTGTAAATTTCTGCACCCCTCTTGCCTCATTCTACACCCCCCTTGCCTCCTTCTGCACCTCTGTTGTTTCTTTCTGCACTGCTCTTGCTTCTTTTTGCACCTCTCTTGCAAATTTCTGTACCCCTCTTGCCTCTTTCTGCACCCCTCGTCCGTCTTTCTGCACCTCTCTTGCCTCTGTCTGCACCCTGTCCCCTCTTTCGGCACCTCTTTTGCCTATTTCTGCAACTTTCCTGCCTCTTTCTGCACCTCTCTTGCCTCTTTCTGTACCTCTGTTGCTTCTTTCTGCACTTCTCATGCCTCTTTCTGCACCCCTCTTGCCTCTTTCTGCACCTCTGTTGCTTCTTTCTGCACTTCTCTTGCCTCTTTCTGCATCCCTCTTGCCTCTTTCTGCATCTCTGTTGCTTGTTTCTGCACTTCTCTTGCTTCTTTCTGCACCTCTCTTGCTTCTTTCTGCACCCCTCTTCCCTTTTTCTGCACCCTTCTTCCCTCTTTGTGCACCTCTCTTGCCTCTTTCTGCACCTCTGTTGCCTCTTTCTTCATCCCTCTTGCCTCTTTCTGCACTCCTTTTGCCTATTTCTGCAACTCTCTTGCTTCTTTCAGCACCCCTCTTGCCTCTTTCTGCACCTCTGTTGCTTATTTCTGCACTTCTCTTGCTTTTTTCTCAGCCTTTCTTCCTCTTTCAGGACTTCTGTTGCCTCTTTCTGCATTTTTCTTGCTTCTTTTTGCACTTATCTTCCTCTTTCTGCACCTCTCTTCCCTCTTTCTGCACTTCTCTTTCTTCTTTCTGCGCCTTTCTTTCTCTTTCTGTACATGTCCTACCTATGTAGGCATAGTTAGAAATGAGCATTGAAAAACCTTAGAAACACGCTGAAAAAAACACAGGTTTCAGGGACGTTATAGTTAGGGATTAGCTTTAAAAAACCTTAGAAATTCAATGAAAAAACCAGAGGTTTCAGTGACGTTATAGTTAGGGATTAGCATTTAAAAAACCTTAGAAATTCACTGAAAACACCACAGGTTTCAGGGACGTATTAGTTAGGGATTAGCATTTAAAAAAACACCTAGAAATTCACTGAACAAAACCACAGGTTTCAGGGACGTTATAGTTAGGCTGACATTTCACTCGCATAAAACCAGAGAAATGCAGTTGTTATACTTAGCTGAGCTAACTATAACTCATGCCCCCACAGTGCACTGCTGATGACGTCACATATTACATCACTCATGACATGGTCAGTGACATCACTGATGACATCACAGATGACATCTCAAATGACATCACTGATGACATCATCCACTTAATCTCTGATGCACCTCGCAACACCCTAATATAACCTTTTATACTGCCACTTTAAAATACAGACTACCAATCTCAATGCCATAGACACACCAATACTAGTTAGTACATACCCACTTACTGATTCATAGGTCTACACACACATCCACTCATTAACCCATACAGTTACTCATTTATGCAATCACTCATCTATACAGCCACTGATATATGCGATCATATACCCATACATACACTCACATACCGCCACTCACCCATAGAGTTACTCACACACCTACTCAGTCATGCAAAGAATCAGTCACATTGCCACTTACTCACCTACACAGTTATACACACACCACCTCACTTCTTCATACAGATACTAACACATAGTTACTCTCTTATACAATCATTCACACAATCAATCAATCAATCACGGCATTTATAGAGCGCGCTACTCACCCGGGAGGGTCTCAAGGCGCTGGGGGAGGGGGTAAGTTACTGCTCGAACAGCCAGGTCTTGAGCTGCTTCCTGAAGGAGAGATGGTCCTGGGTTCGCCGAAGGTGAGTGGGGAGGGAGTTCCAGGTCTTGGCTGCCAGGTAGGAGAAGGATCTTCCTCCGGCGGTGGTTCTGCGGATGCGTGGTACGGTGGCGAGGGCGTGGCTGGTTGATCGTAGCTGGCGTGTGGGCGTGTAGAAGGTCATGCGGTCGTTGAGGTACTTTGGGCCCAGGTCGTGGAGGGCCTTGTGTGCGTGGGTGAGGAGTCTGAACGTGATTCTCTTGCTGACGGGGAGCCAGTGCAGGTCTTTCAGGTGCACGGTGATGTGGCTGTGTCGGGGGATGTCCAGGATGAGTCGTGCGGAGGCGTTCTGGATGCGCTGGAGTCTCTTTTGAAGTTTGGCTGTGGTTCCGGCGTAGAGGGTGTTCCCATAGTCCAGTCGGCTGGTGACGAGTGCCTGGCTTACGGTCTTCCTGGTTTCAGTGGGGATCCATCTGAAGATCTTGCGGAGCATGCGCAGGGTGTTGAAGCATGAAGATGAGACGGCGTTGACTTGTCTGGTCATCGACAGGGAGGAGTCCAGGATGAAGCCCAGGTTGCGTGCGTGGTCCGTTGGCTTGGGCGCGGTGCCCAGGGCCGGGGGCCACCAGGAGTCGTCCCAGGCGGAGGGTGATGAGCCCAGGATGAGGACTTCCGTCTTGTCTGAGTTCAGTTTAAGGCGGCTGTTCCTCATCCAGTCGGCGACGTCTCTCATCCCGTCGTGTAGGTTGGCTCTGGCGGTGGTGGGGTCGTTGGTGAGGGAGAGGATCAGCTGGGTGTCGTCGGCATAGGAGATGATGTTGAGGTTGTGTCGGCGTGCGATGGCTGCGAGGGGGCTCATGTAGACGTTGAAGAGGGTTGGGCTGAGTGAGGATCCTTGTGGAACGCCGCAGATGACTTCGGTGGCTTCGGATCTGAACGGGGGAGGCGGACTCTCTGGGTTCTTCCGGCGAGGAACGAGATGATCCATTCCAGTGCTTTCTCTCGGATTCCGATGTTGCTGAGGCGCTTCACTAGGGTGCGGTGGCAGACGGTGTCGAACGCCGCAGAGAGGTCCAAGAGGATGAGGGCAGCTGTTTCCCCGTTGTCGGTTAGGGTTCTGATGTCGTCGGTGGCTGCGATAAGGGCGGTCTCGGTGCTGTGGTTGGCCCGAAACCCGGACTGCGAGGGGTCGAGGGATCCATTCGTCTCGAGGAAGGCGGCAAGCTGTCTGTTGACGGTCTTCTCGATGACTTTGGCCGGAAACGGAAGGAGCGAGATGGGACGGTAGTTCTTGAGGTCGGTGGGGTCCGCCGTTGGTTTCTTCAGGAGGGCGGTAAGCTCGGCGTGCTTCCAGCTCTCCGGGAAGGTGGCGGTGTGGAAGGAGGAGTTGATGATGTCCCGAAGATGGGGTGCGATGGTGGCGTCGGCTTTGTTGAAGACGTGGTGTGGGCAGGGGTCGGTTGGTGATCCGGAGTGGATGGAGTTCATCGTGCGGGTGGTGTCTTCGGTGCTGATCGGGGTCCAGTTGCAGAGGGTGGTGGTGGCGGGCGTTGGTTCGGCGGTAGGGTGCGTTGTTTGTGCGTCGAAGCTGTTGTGTATGTCGGTGATCTTGCGGTGGAAGAACGCGGAGAGTGAGTTGCAGAGGTCTTGCGAGGGGGTGATGTCGTTGTTTCCGGCGCTGGGGTTGGAGAACTCTTTGACGATGCTGAAAAGTTCCTTGCTGTCATGGGCGTTGTTGTCCAGTCGTTCTTTGAGTGCCGACTTCTTGGTGGCACGGATCAGCTGGTGGTGTTTGCGGGTGGCGTGCTTGAGGGCGGTCCTGTTGTCTGTGGTCTGGTCGAGTCGCCAGGTTTTCTCGAGAGTGCGGCAGTTCTTCTTGGATTCCTTGAGTTCGTTGGTGAACCAAGGGGTTTTCTTGCTTCCGGGTCTGCTGGGAGGGTTTTTTAGTGGTGCGAGGTCGTCGGCGCAGGCGGTCAGCCACTTGGCGAGGTTGCTGGCTGCTTCGTTTGGGTCCGTTGTGTTGGTGGGTGTGTTCTGGCTGAGGGAGGCGGTGAGCTGCTCGGCGGTGATCTTGCTCCAGCTCCGGCGGGGAGCCTGTTGCGGGTGGTGGTGGGTCGCAGTCTTTCTGAAGCTGAAGTGGACACAGCTGTGGTCGGTCCAGTGGAGTCCGGTGGCGTGGCTGAAGGAGATGTGCTTGCTGGACGAGAAGACGGGGTCAAGCGTGTGGCCGGCGTAGTGGGTGGGCGTGTTCACCAGTTGCTTGAGTCCCAGGTTGGCACACACTTGTCCATACATCCACTCTCACAATCGGTCACTTTCACATATAGTCACTTATATACTCCAACACTCACATATACTGCCTTTCACGTATGTAGTTGCTCATACATATACCACTGAGACATCCACTCACTCGCCAACACAGCCATACGCACACACTCACCTATACAGCCTCTCGCAGATGCACTCATGAACCCATACAGCCCCTCACACATGCACTAATCACCCCAAACACTCACTGAAACACCTATTCACACATCTTTGCAGGGAGTCACACACCCCAACCCACACACACACACTCAAACACCCATACAGGTACTCAGACAACCAATCATTAACCCATATACACACTCATGCAGCTACTAAGCACCCATGCTGCCACTTACACACCAACTGACAGACTGATGCAGACATTCACACAGATTAGTCATTTTCCCATGCATTCACTAAGACACGTTTAATCACTCACTTATACAGTCAGTCACACACCTACTAAATCATCCATTCAAACACTCCTACACCCACTCATTCTTCAATACACCTTGGCATATATACATAACAAACTATTTAGAAACACTCCGTCACTGGATTATGTCATCAGTGTTGTCATCAGTGACGTCATTTAAGATGTCATCAGTGATGTAACTGACCATGTCATGAATGATGTAATATGTGACGTCATCATCAGTGCATTGCGGGGGCGAGAGATATAGTTAGCTCAGCTAACTATAACGGCTGAATTTCTCTGGTTTTGCACGAGTAAAATGTCAGCCTAACTATAACGTCCCTGAAACCTGTGGTTTTTTCAGTGACTATATATATTTATATGTATAAATATATAATATATATATATATATATCACCTACTGGCGGTCGCTAGTAGGTAGTTATAGTTAGGACCTTGTTTCTATTCAATAATCGTTTTTTCTTTTGCCGATATCTTTGGCGCCGTTTGACGAATCTTCGTGAAATTTTCAAAACTTATGGGGCGCTCCGGTCAGCTCCTGTCTTAGAAGTTTCGGGGTGATTTGTCAAGCGGGGGCCGAGCAAAAAGGGGGGTCCCAAAATGTGTTTTCTCCATGTTAATTTCCATAGGAAACTTTTGTCGCGGCTACAGCTCGAACTGCTGAACGGAATTACACCAAATTTGGCAGAAAGGTAGCTCTTGGTCCAGAGTGCACTCTTTGTTTTAAATGGTGTAAATCTGTTCAGTAGTTTTTTAACTATTAAAGGAAAAAGACATTTATATATCTGGGCAGAGCCTAACCACACATCTCATCGTGAGATCTGATTGGCTGTCAGCACTTCATCCAAGAAGTGTTGGCAGCCATCTTGGGACCAATATACATGATAGCACCCCATTAAAATGCTTTGTAGTGAATGGAAGGTTTTGAGGGTCACCAAAAGGAGAACGTATAAAGGGTGATAAAAGGCTTTAGTTACATTATAAATCATTTGTTGATGATACCATACTAGTTTTAGGAATTGTGGTGTGCTCTAAGGTGATTTTACCCAGTGAAAAAGCCTTCTGCTGGGATATCATGAATCATGTTTGAGAGAAAACTATTTTCTCATGCTTTTCCCATAGAGGTTTGGAAGGTGCTCCAGAAGCTGAAAAGAGAGCATATTTTCAGTAAATTCACATTATCTTTCTCAGTCATGTGAGAATTAAGTCTGACATTCTCAGTAAAACATGTACATCCAACAAGTGCAGAGACTGTCAGTTGATTCTATGTCAGGACCGGAGGCTCCGATTAAGCTTCTCATTTCTTCTCTGTTTATTCACAGCAGCCAATAAAGGAATAGTAATAAACACTACATTACCCATGAACACCTCAATGTCACATGACCCCTATATAAACCCTGACTAAGGTGACAGTGTCCTCTTTCTGTGCTGCTCCACAGCCAATTAAGTGCTTTCCCATTATACTGCAATTGTTTGTGATTATCACTGACTTCGGTTTATGGGTTGTTATTTCATTATAGCATTGCGATTGAGAGCTTATAGCTGCTGATATTGTCATTCTAACATTGCGATTGTGATATTTCATTCTTGCATTGCGATTGAGAACTTATAGCTGTTACTGGTTTTTCCTTTCATTGTTGTAGCTTCAGGCTAACATTACTTGATATTTGCTACAGTGATTGTATGGTCCGATTCCCAAGTCGCTTGGAGGGTTTCCGTTGTTCTGTCTGTCGCCGAGTCATACCGAGCACGTGTGTTGGGAGTGCTATGCCTCCCTTACAGGGTGTATTGCGCCCGTGTTGAATTTTAGTGGAGTGGGAGGAAAGGGAGCGAGGACGTGCATCAGACTGACGCGCAGTCCTCTTTCAGTGGAGACGAGCGGCCTGCATCGCGCATTGGCGGTGGCCATCTTGCCCGATTCGAGCTAATCCTTCGGGCTTTAACAAACGTGGGAGCAGCGTTTTTACTGCTCTTAATCCCACTTTGCTCGCTCCTGGCTCCCGGTGACGCCCGACATTAACGGTGTGTGTGGGGCTGTACAATAACGCATAGTCTCTGCCTAGAGTGGTTTTGGCAAGCCCTCCCTCCACATTTATAATTGATTTGCTATTACTATTAATACTGTACATTGGCTTGACTGGGGTTGCTCCACTCCCCCTGAACTTTCATAATCTTATACTGTTTGTAAGCCTCGTCTGTGTCATTTAACCCCTCGTGTGGGAGACAGGCAGTCCTCCTGTGGGATACATTACCACACTACTGTGTGCCATCATGTCTGAGTACTATTATGAGGAGGAATACTTTGATGAGGAACCCTCCGGGTCCATGGAGCAGGACCTCGTTGAGGCACTGGATGCAGGAGTGCAGCACTCTGTGAATAGGGCCCTACTGAGAGCCATAGAGACCCTGAAGCATCATTTGTGCGGTTATGCCCAGCAGTAAGGCTGGCTCCCCACCTCTGGCAGTCGTCCCAAAGCCAGTGGGAAAGGGGTCAGGAACCCCCACGTGGCGGACTTCGCAATACTGGCCAAGGCTATGGCTAACGATCATGACTAAGTCACCCCCACTAAGGAGGCAACTGTCACTGAAATACCTCAGGATGACGATGAAGACACCTCCTCTGGCCATAGATCCGACCAGGAGGAGGCTCCTAGACCCTCCAAGAGATCAAAGAAGGAGCGACACGTTGAGACCCTTCCCAACCTAAGCTCCTGACTTTCAAGCCAGCGGAGATAGTGCATTCCAATTCCACTGCCGGGCTTCCGCCCCAAGAAGTGGCCGACTACGTCCAATCCCACTTAAGGCAGTCTTTTGACAAAGACGTAAGGGCACGGCTAAGGTCAGAGTGCCCACAGCCTGATCTGCCAGGTAAAGTGGCAGAGACACTGGAGGTAGATCCTTCTATGCTCACGTACCTGAAGAAATATTCCAAGGACCCTAAAAAGGGCATAGACCGGGCATGGAGATCATGCCAGGACAAACATTTGGACATGACAGGCCCCTTGACGAAGATACTGGAGTTGGGCTTTAGGGCCAAAGAATCCGTGTTGGCAATAGATCCTGAGGAATTGATTGAATGGGCGCAGAGGGCCGTATGTCAACTAGGTAATGCAAACTGTGCAATGTCAAGCGAGAGGCGGCGCTCAATATTACTAAAGCTGGACCCCAAATTAGCGGAACCCTCCTCTTCAGAATTGGGGCCCTTAGCCCAGGGCCAGCCCTTCCTTAAGGAGCTTACTAAGTTTGTTGCCACCTTCAGTGGGTTGGACAAAGCTCAGTGATCACTCAAATGGGCTTTTTGCCCGGTTTTCGGCAGGGCCGGACGATACCAAGGGCGGTCGTTCGGCCGAGGTTAAAACCAAGGCGCCCCGCGTGGCCAATACCACCAACGGCGAGGGGGCTACCAAGACTCCAAGTACAACAGCAATTCCTCCTTCTACCCGACCCGGCATGCCAAAAACAGATTCCAGAAAGGCACTTATGGAGGAAGTTAGGGCGGTCAACAGGATGCCAGAAATTCAGGTGAGACTGATCCCATGTACGGACGTGATGTTGGAGGGCAGGATACAGTTTTTTCTGCACACTTGGCGCACAATCTCACAAGATGCATGGATCCTAGAGACAGAGAAATTCAGCCATGTGCTAACTATAACTCACGCCCCCGCAATGCACTGCTGATGACATCACATATTACATCACTCATGACATGGTCAATGACATCACTGATGACATCTCAAATGGCATCACTGATGACATCATCCAGTGACTGTGAGTGTTTCTAAAAGTTTAAGAATGTGATATATATGATGATTCAGTCAGTGTGCGACTGAATGTATAAGTGAGTGATTATACGTGTCTGAGTGAATGTATGGGTGAGTGACTAATCTGTGTGAATGTCTGTATCAGTCTGTCAGTTGGTGTGTAAGTGGCTGCATGGGTTGGTGAATAGGTACATGAGTGTCTATATGGGTTATTGATTGGTTGTCTGAATACCTGTATGGGTGCCTGAGTGTCTGTGTGTTGTGTGACTACCTGCATGGATGTGTGAGTGGGTGATTCACTGTGTGTATGGGTTCATGAGTGCATCTGCGAGGGGCTGTATGGGTGAGTGAGTGTGCATATCGCTGTGTTTGGGAATGAATGGATGTCTCAGTGGTATATGTGTAAGTAACTGCATACGTGAATGGCAGTATATGTGAGTGTTGGAGTATATAAGTGACTGATTGTGAGAGTGGATGTATGGATGAGTGTGTGCTTGTGTCAGTGATTGTATAAGAGAGTAAGTATGTGCTAGTATCTGTATAAATAAGTGAGGTGGTGTGTGTATAACTGTATAGATGAGTAAATGGCATTGTGATTGACTCTTTGGGTGACTGACTAGGTGTGTGAGTAACTCTATAGGTGAGTGGCAGTGTGTGAGTTTCTGTATGGGTATATGAGTGCATATAATAGTGGCTGTATTGATGAGTGACTGCATGTATGAGTGACTATGGGTGAGTGAGTGGATGTGTGTGTAGACCATAGAATCAGTGAGAGGGTATGTACTAACTGGTATTGGTGTGTCTATGGTTTCGAGAATGGTAGTCTGTATTTTAGAGTGGGTGTATGAAAGGTTATATTAGGGTGTGAGTAGGTGCATCAGAGATTAAGTGGATGATGTCATCAGTGATGTCATTTGAGATGTCATTTGAGATGTCATCAGTCATGTCATCAGTGATGTCACTGACCATGTCATGAGTGATGTAATATGTGACGTCATCAGCAGTGCATTGCGGGCATGAGTTATAGTTAGCTCAGCTAACTATAACGGCTGAATTTCTCTGGTTTTGTACGAGTGAAATGTCAGACTAACTATAACGTCCCTGAAACCAGAGTTTTTTTCAGGGGATATATATATATATATATATATATATATACATAGGCCCCACGAGGGTTGAAACGCGTAATGGCGGTGGTGCAGGGGTTTGAATAAATTACGTTGCACTGCATCTGGGTTCGCTTCGTCTTTGCTGATTGATCTAGCGCGGAAAAGACGTTTCTTGTTTCATATATATATATATATATATATATATATATATATATATATATATATATATATATATATATATTATCTACTGGCGGTCGCCAGTAGATAGTTATAGTTAGGACCTATTTTCAATAGGAAATCCGCGACATTCTATTTGAAATAACTCTTGCGTCGGTTGACGAATCTTCGCGAAATTTTCAAACTTTATGGCCCACTCCGGTCCGCTCCTACCCTGAAAGTCTCAGGGTGATTCGTCAAGCGGGGGCCGAGAAAAAGGGGGTCCCAAAACGTGTTTTCCCCATTCATTTTCCCATAGGAAACTTTAGACACGGCTACAGCCCGAACTGCTGAACGGAATTACACCAAATTTGGCAAAGAGGTAGTTCTTGGTTCAGAAAGAACCCTTTTGTTAAATGGTGTAAATCCGTTCAGTAGTTGCGGAGAAATTAAAAAAATAAGAGTCAAAAAATCAATTTCCCATAGGAAACTTTAGACACGGCTACAGCCTGAACTGCTGAACGGAATTACACCAAATTTGGCAAAGAGGTAGTTCTTGGTTCAGAAAGAACCCTTTTTATTAAATGGTGTAAATCCGTTCAGTAGTTGCTGAGAAAATCAAAAGTAAAAGTACATATATATCTATGGGCACGGAGGATTCGCGCACCCTGAGCGCACCGTCCCGTTCACGAGCTGCATGCTAATTGGCTGTCAGCTGGCTGTCAACATTCCGATTCAGGAAATGTTGGCAGCCATTTTGTCCCTCGGTAGAACCGAGGGACAGAAACAAGTGCGCAAAGCGCACAAAGGGGGCAGGGTAGAAACACCCTGACCCCCTAGGTCTGCTCAGGGGGTCCCACAAGGACAGGATGCGCTCAGGGTGCGCGGATCCTGCCGGAAAATTTTTTTTGCCCCCGGGTGGCCCAAGTCCCGGGGGCATGGTGGGGGGGTTAAATTTATGTATGGGGGGCCTCAAAGGGCCCCCCAAGCCCCGGGGACCGCCAGCTTTCTTTTTAAAATGGTGCGGGAGGGATCTGAGCCCTCCCACAGCCCCGGGGACCGCCACCTCCCTGGGGCTTTTTTATTTTTATTTTTTTTAAACCTGTGTGGGGGGGCTCCAGCCCCCACACGCCCCGGGGACCACCACCTCCCCGGGGCACTAAGACAATTGAAAATGGGGGTCCGTTTTGGACCCCCAAGCCCCGGGGACCACCACCTCCCCGGGGCTTTCAAAATGTAGGGAGGGGGCCGCGCGGCCCCCCTCCTGGAGCCCTTGATGGCCCTGGGGACCGCCACCCCCAGGGCCGGCTCCTGCAGTGTCCCGGGGTGCCTACCCCGGGACACTGCTGTTTGCTATGACAGGACGGGAGCCTCGCGGCTCCGTCCTGTCATAGCAAACTTGGTTTGCATTTTGAAAGAGAGAGCAGGAAACCTGCTCTCTCTTTCAAAATGCAAACCAATTGTTTTTCCACACGGGGAGCAGCATGTTAGCTGCTCCCCATGTGGAAAAGCAATGCCGGCTCCCATAGGACACGGGAGCCGGCGGGACTGTGGGGGTTTGGGGACCCCCACAGTCCCCAACCAGAGGCCAGGCCCCGGGGGATGGGGTCCCCGGGGCCTTAAATGGCCTGAGGAGGGGGGCCACGCAGCCCCCCTCCATATTTTTTATTTAAAAAAGAGGGCATGCCCCGGGCGATGGGGTCCCCGGGGCCAATAGAGGCCCAGGGAAGGGGGCCACGCGGCCCCCTTCCCGTTTTAAAAATTAAAAAAATTAAAAAAATGCTCAGACCCCGGGGATGGGGTCCCCGGGGCCAAAAGTGGCCGAGGGAAGGGGGGCCATGCAGCCCCCGTCCCATACATTTTTTTTTTTTTTAAACGGCATCGTGCCGGAGGCCCCGCCCCCCTCCCTGCAGTACTCTGCAAACGCGCCCCCTGGCGCGTTTTAAGAAGGGGAAGTAATTCCCTTTGAATACTGGGGGTCCCTGCGGGCCAACTAGCCCACCAGGAACCTCCAGTATGCGCCAGGGGCTGCCTTGCAGAGAGGTGTACAGAGGCCACGCCCCTTTTACGCCTCTCTGCAACGCAGCTCTGTGGCGCTTAATGGAGGTAGCTGGTGGGCTAGTTGCACCCCAGGGACCCTCAGGATTCAAGGGAGTTAATCCCCCGACTTAAAACGTGCCACGGGCGCGCTTGCACAGTGGTGAAGGGAGGCGGGGCCTGAGGTGACATGTGTGCAAACAGGCCCCGTGGCGTGTTTTAAGATGGGGAATTAAATCCCCTTCAATCCTGAGGGTCTCTGGGGGCCAACTAGCCCAACAGGTACATCCAGAAAGCGCCACAGAGCTGCGTTGCAGAGAGGTGTAAAAAGGGTGTGGCCTCTCTACACGTCTCTGCAACGCAGCCCCTGGCGCATACTGGAGGTTCCTGGTGGGCTAGTTGGCCCCTAGGGACCCTCATGATTCAAGGGGACTTAATCCCCCAACTTAAAACGCGCCACGGGCGCGTTTGCACAGATGTCACCTCAGGCCCCGCCCCTCCCTTCACCACTGTGCAAATATTCCTCTAAAATCTGCCGAACTACGAATTCTGATTTACTCACCTGTTATCAGGAGAGACCTCAGTGCTGCATCTTTCAGCCCAGTACAAATCCTGAAAAGTAATTTTAACCGTACTTACCAGTAACTTGAATTTCCTTCCATAGGATATCATTGCCTGCTTTTTGCTGAAAAAGTTTCTAAGTGTTGATTTTTGAAACATACAAATATTCCTCTAAAATCAGCCGAAATACGAATTCCGATTTACTCACCTGTTATCAGGAGAGACCTCAGTGCTGTATCTTTCAGCCCAGTACTGGTCCTGAAAAGTAATTTTAACCGTACTTACCAGTAACTTGAACTTCCTTCCATAGGCTAACATTGACTGGTTTCACTTGGAAATTCTTCTAAGTGTTGATTTTTGAAACATACAAATATTCCTCTAAAATCAGCCGAAATACGAATTCCGATTTACTCACCTGTTATCAGGAGAGACCTCAGTGCTGTATCTTTCAGCCCAGTACTGGTCCTGAAAAGTAATTTTAACCGTACTTACCAGTAACTTGAATTTCCTTCCATAGGCTAACATTGACTGGTTTCACTTGGAAATTCTTCTAAGTGTTGATTTTTGAAACATACAAATATTCCTCTAAAATCAGCCGAAATACGAATTCCGATTTACTCACCTGTTATCAGGAGAGACCTCAGTGCTGTATCTTTCAGCCCAATACTGGTCCTGAAAAGTAATTTTAACCGTACTTACCAGTAACTTGAATTTCCTTCCATAGGCTAACATTGACTGGTTACACTTGGAAATTCTTCTAAGTGTGGAGTTTTGGAACTTTATAATATTCCTCTAAAATCAGCCGAACTACGAATTCCGATTTACTCACCTGTTATCAGGAGAGAACCCAGTGCTGCATCTTTTAGCCCAGCACTGACCCTGAAAAGTAATTTTAACCGTACTTACCAGTAACTTGTATTTCCTTCCATAGGAATCCATTGTCTGGTTTTCAGCAGAAAAGTTTCAAAGTGTCGATTTTCACAAACTACAAATATTCCTTAAAAATCGCCTGTATGACTTAAACGCATTCTTTCAACTGTTTACAGGAGATGCACCAGTGCTGGATCCAGGATCCACCACTGAGTGAGAAAAAGTCACGATAACACTACTTACCTGCTAAGTGAATTTCCTCCCATAGGATAACATTGGTGATTCTATGTGAAAAAGTTTCTAAGTGTCAACTTTTAAAATACAATAATATTCCTTAAAAATCACTACTGTAACCAAAACGCTTTTACTCAACTGTTTACAGGAGATGTCCCAGGACTGAATCTAGGATCCAGTCCTGTGGTTAGAAAATTAATCCATAAAGTAACTAATTGCATTTAGCTAGAAATTCACATTGAGCTCAATGTTGCATTGTGTTTGAAATTGTGTTGCCCATTGCAACAACTGTAACTACTGTACTTAAAAGTCTATTGCCTATTTGCAAAGTATTTAAAGTAAATTAATTCATTCTGAGAAACTATATTTTGTAATGTAATGTATAATGTAATTACAATGTAATTTAAAAAATAAAATATCTAAAAATAAATAGTTTAAAAAAATGTAGTAAATCAGTATGAAAAAAATAAAAATAACAATTAATATATTTAAAAATTGGCATTTACAAAACCTTTGTTATTCACTGAAAAAAACCATAGGTTTCAGACATGTTATAGTTAGGAATTAGCATTTAAGAAACCTTTGAAATTCACTGAAAAAACCATAGGTTTCAGACATGTTATAGTTAGAAATTAGCATTTAAAAAACCTTTGAAATTCACTGAAAAAACCATAGGTTTCAGGCACGTTATAGTTAGAAATTAGCATTTAAAAAACCTTACAAATTCACTGAAAAAACCATAGGTTTTAGGGACAGTTATAGTTACTTGGACATTGCACTCGTACAAAACCCGTGAAATTCCCCCGTTATAGTTAGTTCAGCTAACTATAACTCGCGCCCCGCAATGCACTGCTGATGACGTCACATATTACATCACTCATGACATGGTCAGTGACATCACTGATGACATCACTGATGACATCTCAAATGACATCACTGATGACATCATCCATGTGATAATTTCATGCATCTTCTCACACCCTAATATAACTTTTGATACACCCACTCTAAATTACAGACTGCCATTCTCAAAACCATAGACACTCCAATACCAATAACTACATACCAACTCACTGATTCTTAGGTCTACACACACATCCACTCACTCACCCGTACAGTCACTCATACTTACAGTCACTCAGTACAGGACTATCATATGCACTCATACACCTATATAAACACTGACACACCGCCACTCATCCATAGAGGTACTCACACACCTAGTCAGTCATGCAAAAAATTAATCACACACCCATTTACTCACCTATAGAGTTATACACACACCAGCTCAATAACTCATACAAATACTAGCACATTCATACGCTCTTATACAATAACTGATACAAGCACACACGCATCCATACAGCCACTCTCACAATCACACACTCTCACGTATAGCCTTTTAAATACTCTAACACACATATATACTTCCTTTTACATATGTAGTTACTCGCACATGTACCACTGAGATATACATTCACTCACTAACACACCCATACACACACTCACCCACCCCAGCAGTCCATCACAGACGCACTCTTCAAATCATGCACCCAGTGAATCACCCACTCACACATCTATGTACAGTCGCACACACCCCACCCACACAAACACTCAGGCACCCATACAGATACTCAGACAACCAATCAATAACTCATATAGACACTCATGTAGCTATTCACAAACCCATGCAGCCACTTACACAGCAACAGACAGACGGATACAGACATTCACCCAGTTTAGTCACTAACCCATGCATTCAGTAAGATACGTTTAATCACTCACTTATACAGTTAGTCACGCACCTACTAAATCATCCATTCAGACACTTATACACCCACTCACTCTTCAATACGCCTTTCCCTATATATATTAAACATATTTAAACTTTACAAAAACACACAGTCACTGGATGATGTCATCAGTGATGTCATCAGTGATGTCATTTGAGATGTCATCAGTGATGTCATCAGTGATGTCACTGACCATGTCATGAGTGATGTAATATGTGACGTCATCAGCAGTGCATTGCAGGGGCGCGAGTTATAGTTAGCTGAACTAACTATAACGGGGGAATTTCACGGGTTTTGTACGAGTGCAATGTCCAAGTAACTATAACTGTCCCTAAAACCTATGGTTTTTTCAGTGAATATATATATATATATATATATATATATATATATTATAACAAGTAAAAAAGACATCAACCCCCCACCCAAAGGAAAAGGAAACTTCCCCATAACACTATATAAATTGCATTAAATATGTAAAACCTTACCTATACCTAACACTAACTTATAACTACTCTAAAACTACATCTAAGAACATCTGAAATCATACAGTAAGTAAAGGAAAAATATGCAAAGAAGAATAGGGGGACTGTATAAGGAGCACCCTTGATGTCCTGGAGGTGAGTGTTCATCCCCGAAATGTCACTTTCAACTTGAGCCAATCTAGCATTAAGACCTAAAAGACATCTATGGTCCCTGTTAGTGTACCCAACGACCTGTGTCCGTGGTGCAGCCGGCAGTGATGCAGTGCCTTGGGGGTCAAGTTGTGAGGGGGCACCTGGTTGTGGGTCTGAGGCTGGTGTAGCAGGATGGACCGGTGGTCTTTGTCTGAGAGCAGCAACTTGGTGATGACGTTTGGAACCACGTCTGACACCTGAAGGGCCCGGCATTGCTTCTGTGTCCCTCTGATGAGTTGAAGATGCAGGCAGGGCAGCTCGCCTTTCTCCACTTTTTTTGCAAATTCTGGCAGTGATTTTCACCGTCTGGCTGCCCTCTCCTCATTGTACCTCCTTGCCATGTCATTGTATCTCTTGGCCACCCGGTGGATATGTAGGTACCGTTCCTTCCTAAGTTGGAACTCTCAATCCTCCTCAATCGACATGTTGTCTGAAAAATAATACGTATGACAATATGTAAGATCCAAGAGAAATGACAACTTTCACCATGTAATTCAGAAACACAAGTGCATGAAAACATGAACTCTACACTCTCATCAAATGTTTGGTACTTCCAACATGACCTGAACAATGCAATGTGAATGAAAGGACTAATTACAACCTGAAAGTGATACGGACATGTCAATGTATGGCATGGGAATAGCAAGGGCAGAGTAGAGTCTCAACATTTGCAGATTAGCAGAGCTCAATGATGGTGCGGACACAGACTCCAACTGAGTCTACCAGGGGAATGACCTCAAGGAGACAGCTTGACAGGCCATAACATTCCAACAAAGACATAGGGTGCACATGTTGAAATAGTGGCAGACCACTAAGCACAACAGTGGCACTCATGTATAACAGTATAACAAATCAATGTACATCAATTCACCAACACGTTGGATGAGTCTACACAGCTACACATCCATGAGTCATGCTGTATACATCAACTAGAGACATCTCAACAAATGTAGCTCACAAATCTGCTTATTGTGAGACAATGGGGCATATTTACCAGGAAGTGTCGGACTGCGTTGTTAGCCAGCTTGGCATCATTCCATGCTTTGCCACTGCGCAAACACAGAGCTGCACAGTAATTAGATCATAGTGTGGCAGCACTGCATTTCCCCTTGTGCGGGCGTAAAAGACATCAGTCTACCACCAACATCGGCACCCTTGCACAATTGTGCAAGGGTGTCTGCATTGACTCAAAATTTGTTTCTGTGCAGTAAGGCTCACTTTCCTTCACATGAACAATCAATGGGCTTTTGCTGTTTCCATATGTGCCGCACAACGCAGCACACATAGGAATAGCAGAGAGGATGAGAAAATAAACCGCCCTCATAATTGCACATGTTTGCATAACTTTTTGCCAGGATCTTACACATTACGCACTCCACCATATTCATGCTGACCCCTGACCTTTGGCCAGGATACTGCTCACCCAGGTGCACAGCTCCACCTGGAGTGCCTCTTGTCTCCTGCACCCTGCTGACCCCGGTTTGAGGCCTGCGCCCGCTCTGCCTCACATCTCAGCCTGCTTCTCCTCCTCTTGTCCTCTGTATTTATTTGCTTTGTTGTTCACTGTTTTTTGCCCTACTCCTGTGCCCTTGTTGTGTGCCCCCCCACCTGTTTTCGCCGCCTGTTCTTCCTGCCTTTTTTCCCCACCGCTGCTGCAACCGCTGCACCTACCCCTGCCCTTCCCGCCTCCCAGCTGCATCTCCTTCCCTCCTCCCCTATTTAATGGCGGCCGCGTGCAGCGGGCTCGCCACTGGTGTGCTGCTGTGCGCGCCAAAGGCAAGCCCGTCTGCACCCGTCCACGACCCGACCGCTCCCCGCTCCAGGGACCCTGGATCTCTGACCATCCACCGCTACGACTCAGCAGCCTTCCTCTCACTCAACCCCAGAAGGAGCAACAACTGCCAGCTGTCCACGCCAAACACCACCCAGGGCCAATTCTCCTGCCGCCAGTGCCGCCTGACCTTCACCACCCTCTGCACCCTCATGGGCACCGCCCCCATGTTGGACGCCAGCACCACCGAAGCCATGAAATGCATCCTCCTCAACGTGCGTTACCTGCACAGACACGCCATATAGATCTGGAACCTCCTCTAGACCCTTTCGCCAGATGTCGCCTTCTTCACAGAAACCTGGATGAACGTCTCCTCTGCCCCCGAAATCGCCACTGCCAACCCGGACGGATACAAGATCCAGAGGAGGGACTGCCCCAACCGCCCAGGAGGAGGACTCACCATTGCACACAAGAGCTCCCTCCGACTCCATGAATGGATCCTTCTCCACCACCAAACACCTCCACTTCCAGATCCAGACCAGCCCTAGAACCACACTTCGCAGCACTCTCGCCTACAGACCCCCTGGACAGGGCGCTTCATTCACCACCACCATCGCTGACCTCATCGCACCCCACGCCATCGCCTCAATGGACTACGTACTCATCGGAGAGCTGAACTTCCTCCTCGACAACCCCAGCGACCCCAACTCCACCGCCCACCTGGACAATCTCACCAACATCGGACTGAAACAGCTCGTCACCACTCCTACCCACAAGGCAGGACACATCCTTGACCCCATCTTCGCAGGTGGGAACAACATCCGCTTCAGCCACACCTGGCAACCCCCATGGACAGACCACCACTGCGTACACTTCCTTGTCAACAAACCCATGCCGCCCAAACCTGCACCCCGCCCTCCATGAAGAAACTGGAGCAAAGTCACTGATGAGCAGCTCAACTCCACCCTTAACCGCAATGCCCCCACCACTTCGACCGACGCCAACCTCGCAGCCAAAGAACTCCACAGATGGATATTCAACAGCGCAAACGATATTGCACCCCTACATAACCCCGACAGACAGAGCCCCAGGAAGGGCACCTTGTTCACCGCCGACCTCCAAGAATCCAGACGTACCTGCAGATGTCTCGAGAAAAACTGGAGAAACAGCAAAATGGCAGATGATCGCACCACCTACAAAAACGCCATGACGGAATTCCACCAACGCATCAGATCCACCAAAAGGACCTCCAACCAGAACAAGATCCTCGCCAACTCCAGCAACTCCAAGGAACTCTTCAGCTTCATCCAGGAATTCACCAAGCCTCCCAGCGAAACCACAGACATCACCCCTTCCCAGGACCTCTGCAACAAGCTCGGCTCCTACTTCCACCTGAAAATCAAGGTCCTCTACGACAACTTTAATGACCAGACACCTGACTATGAAACCACTTTCTACTCCAGCAACGCCAGCCAGCCCACCATCTCCTCCTGGACCCCAGTCACCACTGAAGACACCACATTGACCATGAAAGGCATCCACTCAGGAGCCCCCAGAGTTCCCTGCCCCCCGTACATCTTCCACAGAGCCGCCATTGCTCCAAAACTATGATACACCATCAAAGCCACCTTCGAAACCGGCATTTTTCCAGATGACTGGAAATGCGCAGAAGTCATACCCCTGCTCAAGAAGCCCTCAGCAGATCCCACGGACCTCAAGAACTTCCGACCCATCTCCCTCCTCCCCTTCGCGGCCAAAGTCACAGAGAAGACCATCAATTCCCAACTAACAAAATTCATCGAAGAAAAACCCAACCTCGACCCCTCCCATTCCGGATGGATTAGGAGGGGTGATCCGCACCCTCCTCGACCAAGGACACACCGCGGCCCTGATCCTACTTCACCTCTCTGCAGCCTTCAACACCGTCTCCCACCATACACTCACCACTAGACTCCACGACGCCAGCATACAGGGAACCAACCTTGACTGGCTCCGCTCCTTCCTACCCGGAAGAACACAAAGAATCAGACTGCCACCCTTCCTCACCAAACCTATGGAAATCAACTGCGGAGTACCCCAAGGATCGTCGCTCAGCCTCACGCTCTTCAACATCTACATGGCCCCCCTTGCCGCCATTGTCAGACAGCACGGACACGACACCCAGCTCATCCTCTCCCTCACCAAGGACCCCAGCACCACCAAACTCAACTTCCAGGAAGGAATGAAGGACGTCGCATCCTGGATGAGCAGCAGCTGCCTGAAGATCAACTCGGAGAAGACAGAGGTCCTCGTCCTCGGACCCTCCCCCTCTGCATGGGACAACACCTGGTGGCCCACTGCCTTCGGCAGCCCTCCCACCCCCACAGGCCACCCCGAAACCTCGGCATCGTGCTCGACTCCTCCCTCTCCATTACCCGACAGGTCAATGCCGTCGCCTCCAGCTCCTTCAACACCCTCTGCATCTGCCGAAAGACCTTCAAATGGATCCCCCCTGAATCAAGGAAGACCGTCACCCACGCACTCATAACCAGCAGACTAGACTACGGAAACGCCCTCTACGCCGGGATCAACAAATCTCGACTCCACAAACTCCAGACCATACAGAACACCGCAGCCATACTCGTCCTCGACATCCCTCAACACGAACACATCACCCAACACCTGCGGAACCTCCACTGGCTCCCCGTTGAGAAGAGAGTAACATTCAAGATACTCACCCACACCTACAAATGACTCCACAACACTGGGCCCCAATATCTCAACAATGAAATCTCCTTCCACGTACCCAAGAGGAACCTCTGATCCGCCGACCTCGCCCTCACTGAACCCCTGTGCATCCGCAGAGCACAAACGGGCGGAAGAACCTTCTCCTACATCGCAGCCAAGACCTGGACCAAGCTCCCGATCAACATCAGACGCGCCCCCACTGTGCACATCTTCTGGAAGACCCTCAAGACCTGCTCTTCGACTGACTGGAGCTGCGCCCCCCCCCAGCACCTTGAGACCCTCACGAGTGAGTAGCGCGCTTAAAACCCCGATTGATTGATTGATTTATTGATTGATTGATGCTGGGCTTGTAGATAGGGGCCAGACTACCTACAATTTGGCTTTGCAGGGTGACATTGCCAACACTTGCACCCAAAATATGGTGTGAAAGGGGGGTCTAAAGGACAAATGGGTGTTAATCCGAGATAAGTGGCTTAATGCTGCCTTGCGACTAAGGCTACCACAATGTTGTTCCAAGTAATGTTGCAGAGACAATGGTGTCCATGTAATATGCACCAACATGTCAAAGATATACTAGATTTGAAGCAAGACAGTGACTATTGTCATGAATCGAATGTGGGCACCTAACTATATCTTACAGTGATATAGACTCATCCAAAGAAGGTGTGACTCTGGGTCATGCCACTCATCCTAATTTCTCACGTACACCAGCTCTCATCTTGTGTATGAGACTGACTCTGTGGACTAATACCTGTCACTGACAACTGGTGCTCCAATGAACTGATCATCAGTGACAGCTATCTCAGTCCAGGGTGTACATGAATTCCATGTCTGCTCATACCCATCACCAACATCACTCACATGTTTCCTCTTCTGTACATACACTGTGGAATCCACCTGCGTCGGCTGGACTGACATACCCCTTTTTAAGTTCTGGCCGCAGTGAAAGTGTTAGTGTAACTTTACAAGTTTCAATGACTAAATTGGTTGGTACAGACTGACAAAATAATATGTCATGTAGCTGTAGCCATGCAACGTGAGCCTAAGCTACCACATACACATGATGCAATACCAGAAAGGCAACTACACTTAGTGAATTGGACATAAAGGCACACCTGATATCATGATATTACGCAAATTGCTGGCCCATTGTGTGACAGTTGCATACAGCATTTATCTTGCCATGAGCACCCACAGCCACAGCATCCAAAGAAAAAAAGAAACTTTGGGACACACTGGAAACCATAGGATCAAACATCTGATGAAATATATTTAAGATGGGCACCCTTTGAAATGGATGTTGTAGTGTATTGACATACCAAAATCTTTGCAAATTGGCTCTGACATGTTGCTAATGCATGTTAGCAAAAAGGGTGTCATGATAACGTGCAAACACTAATTTGCATACACAACAGTGTCCATTTGCTATGGCTAGCACAAAAGCAGGTCCCCTTGCACATTTGTAGCAGAGCGCCTACTTTTTTGGGATGCTTTAAAAATTGCTCAATGACAGGACGAAACCCAGTAATAAGCAGGATATTTGCTAATACGGTGCAGTGATTAATTGAACAAACTGGGGATGTGCAACGTTACGTCAAGAAAGTAAATGCTGTGCTCCATCACAACCTCATAAATATGTGCATACATCTTAATTTACTGCTGCCTCATCACACTAGGGTTGAGGTCCATGTAATACACACCCAGACAGTGTTCAACTATATACAGGAGCATTTCCAGTAAATCTTCACATCTCACAAAAATCAACATATATGAGGAAGGCACTCACCAGTGGCATGTGGGTCCATGAAGGCATCAACGTCCCCCTGAGTTATCAATGGTCTCCCAGCTGTGAGACATGTAAAAAACATGAATTTGTATTAGACCTGACTTTTCACATGTGTCATGTTCATTATCGAATTCATCTACATTCAATTGGATGGCCTGTAACAGTTCTGTCACTGTTCATGTTGCATACATGAAGGGATCTGCTTTGCCTGTCTGACACACAACACATGACTATTGCAGCCCTGTGGACTACAAGACAATCCTGCAGGTATACGTGATCATTTTGCACACACAACTTGAGTGACACATTCACAAGGCACCGTTTCCAGCCACAATGTAATTTTCAAGACGTTGGGTAGTCAATATGTGCTTAGCATATTTCACAAGGGTGTGTTCACACAATTGATGTGGTCTGATCCCGCATTGTGTATAAGGCAGACTTACACAGAGAACATTGTGGCAAGTCTTCCAATGGGAATGGGTTTTGCGATGGACATTACACAACAAAACCCATGTCATATTGCAATGGAGCAGATTTAAAAATGTGGCATATATGTGGTCCTGTGCCCACATGGGGAACTGTTAACAAATGCTTATAGCCTTGCACAACGGGGATAGACGAATTAGTCCCTCGGGTTGTGTGTTTTGCCATGTGTGCTGCATTGTGCAGCTCACATAGGCACTTCATGCACATTGCGAGTCCTCACATACACATCTCCTTATCCACTATCTTTGTATGCTACACTGCTCAGCACACATTGAAACGTGATATAGCACTTCATGATTTTTTATGTGCAGTAGGGAGCACATTCATGCATATGGTCAATCATTCACATCAACACAAGCACACTTGCACAATGATGCATGTGTGATTGCGTTGGAGCTATGTTATGTTATGTTAAAAGGTTTCTAAAGCGCTCGAATACCCATAGGTGTCTTGGCGCTATTTGAATGGCAGTAAGGTGATGGTAATTAGGTGCTGAGAAATGACTAAGCACCTAACCATTGAAAAGCCAGGTTTTTATTAGCTTCCTGAAGCCCAGCAATGTTGGAGCTGCCTTGATGTTTATAGGTAGACTGTTCCACAGGGCAGCTAGGCAGCTTTGCTTTCGTAAAAAATGGATGACATCATCCTGTAGCATTTATTACATTGTGTCACTAAGTACAGTTGTTGACAGAGAAAACACATTGTGAATTAATGAAACTTTTGTCATGTACTTACCACCTTGCCTGCCAACGATGATTCCCAGGTGATCCAAGAGGTCTCCCTCATGTCCCACACAATCCTGCCATCTGTGTTTCCATTGGTAGACAGTCCTGTCCACCACGAAGATCCGCATCATGTGGTTCCGTATGTGCTTCCACCTCACCTTCCGGACCAGGACATCATAGCCCTGCAGGACCCATCCCCCACTCTCCACCATCCGTGGTAAGAAAAACTTAACAAGCCAGAGGAACTCGCCCAATGCCCCCTCTGACATCCTGCCCTCCCTACCCATACTCAACATCTCCCCAAAAACCTTAGGAAACACATAGCCTTTGGACTGACACCCAAGAAGATAATCAACAAGGCGCAAAAAACACATAAAGACTAAGGGGCTCATTATGATGGCGGGCGGACATCAGTCCGCCTGCCATCATAGCGGTGCTGGGACCGCCCGCCAGATGTGCGGCGGTCCCACCAGCCCAATTAGGATGCGCATCCTGGCCTTTTAACATTGCGGACGGTGCTGCTGGCTGCAGCATGGTTTGCAATGCCAAAATGGCACGATGTGCATTTCCCTGCACAACGTGGCAGGCACAGCGTGGTGCCTGCTACCTTGTGCATGGAATGGTACCCCCCCCAGTGCACAACTGGCTCCCCCACCACAGAAGGGGCCTGTAACGGGCCCCCAAAAGCCAGCCTCCGCCATGGAAAGGCTGGCTGACGCTAGCATTTTGATCGGGCGGGCGGTGCCTCCTAGGCACCGCCAACATTTCCCCGGTCTCTACCGCTCCGCCAGGCAATTGCAATGATTGCCTGTGGCGGAAGCATGGCGGGCGCTCTTTGCGCCCGCCACGCTTGCCGAACAGTTCTAATCCTAATGCGGCGGGGGAATGGGAGCCAGATGGCGGAGGGACCGCCACCGCCAGCCCGGCAGTGGCAGTCCCTCTGCCATCGTAATGAGCCCCTAAGACACAGGACTTAACAGAGACACTAAGGACAGTACACTAGACACAAAACCACTCTCTTCCACAACAACACCAGCACACAACTCCAAACACCTCCACTACTCTCCACAGACACTAACAGTGTGGGTAAAAGAGAAAGTGAAAGTGTACTGTACCCCTCCATGACACAGGATGCAGACTGACATGACTTCCTGGGGGTTTGCAGCATGTTTTTGGACTCAGTGAGAAAATTTACCCGTTAAGGGCTAAGTGGGAATTTTCATTGTTGTAACGTATTTTGCGAGTGTTTTCAATGGCGGTTATGAAAAAAATTATCACTTACGTGATAACGCTGTAAATTCTTTTTTTAACGCTAAGTGCTAGTTGATCATCAGATATACCATATTTCATGATATTGCATGACTAATAACACCATGTGGCTATGGGATGTGATCTGTGTTGTGTAGGTGACTCAACCTACCCATAAGGTGCCCTTACTACCACAACCACAGCACTGGCCGAATCACAGTAACCCGGTCCTGATGATAACCTGAAATTGAACTGGTTGAAACGCCGTAGATAAGGCTGAGTGAATCTGTCAGCGCCTTGTGTACACACAGCGCTGACAGATTCACTCAGCCTTCTCCTACAGACTAATGCTGGATCCTTGATTCTTGGCTTCACACGTTCAACGTCCAACAAGCTGCGGTCCGGATTGAATCCGCTTCTGTCTCCTGGTTTCCTGCTCAATCAGACTCAAGATTGGAGAAATAATTTACTGGTTTGGATCACCGGTCTTTTGACTGGATGCGTACCCATTACCCCAACGATTCTGACGCGACCCCTCGTGGATACTTCAAAACTACCCTCCTAAGTCTGACTCAACCTTACTACAAGGTGCCCTTACTACTGCAACCACAGCACTGGCCGAATCACAGTAACCTAGTCCTGATGATGACCTGAAATTGAACAGGTCAAAACGCTGTATACTATTCAGCGTATCGCTAGGCGTTTTTGTGGTTCCTAAAACAGTTTTAACTTTGTACAAATGTCTAATTGACTTTCTCTGCAACCATCATTTATACTGTATCTTGTGCCATTTTTTGCCGTTTTCGCACTTATTCATGTGTAACTCGCGCCTTTCACCCTCCCACGAGCACGGATGCTGATATAACTACCTTGACCTTATAAACCTTCCGACCTCATGGTCCTTTTTAATACTTTTGTGGTCTCCCTAATTTTTGTGTGCTTGACATTAACTTGTTATACATTGTACTTGCCTTACCTAATGATCACCATTCCAGGATACTTGGCATATTTTAGTCTGCTAGTCTGCTGTCATGGTTTTGGGTTTTTTCACGCAAAGTGTGCATCTCTATCACTACATTTTATGTTATTATGTTTCCATGCATTCTTTATCAGATAGCGATATGTCCATCTGTTATTCTTTTATTGATTGCATCTAATATGTCTCTATACCTCTCGTTGTGTAATTTTTCTTGATTGTCATTCGTTTATTGATTGCATCTTATGTATCACATATTATTTGTTCACAAGCATCCTTCATCAGATAGTGATATGTCCATTTATTATTCGCTAGATTGTCATTCTTATAATTAGTGCATCTTATTTGTTTAGTGATGCATTTGCGAGTGTGAAATATTCTTTGAGCAGCAGCATTGTGTTCTTGTTCCCTGTAAAGAAGGGAGATTTGTTATACCTGCTGCTCAGCCAGTGTGAGTGTGATGTGGAATGTTGGTGCATGGTAATGCATGGAATGTTGGAAGTCTGTGAGAGTCAGTTGGAGTATGGGCTGAGCAGCAGGAAGGCTGCTCCTGGTGGTGTTCTTCATCATAGCTACTCAATAAACCATTTTACCTAATCTACACCTGGACTACTGGACATCATTTAATTATTACAGTCTGGTTATTAGTGTCTCTATAATGGGTCGAAGACCACTATTGCCATATTCTTTTCATGTTGTAGTCAGGCAGTGTGATAGTGGAGTTTTTGGTTTTTAGAAACGCTCTGTGTTCTTAGTCTTTTGTTTCATCATGCAGTCATTGCATGTACCACATACTATGCCTTCTGTGTTACATGTGCCTGCTCATCATCGATATGTGTCAGTAGAATGTGTAAGTGTAATTTATATTTGAGCACACTGGATGTGTACGTTATAAGGCCATAATTATCTATGTGCAAAGTTAAATTAAGATCAAAATAAATATTGAAAAATGATTAGTGAGTTGAACTGAGAGCAAGAGTTGACTCCGTCGGCTGAGCAGAGAGTCCCTTTCCCCCTGGGGTTCCAGCTTACATCTTATAATTCTTCAACCCACCTTGATGAGTACCTGTAATGTGGACATCAATGCAAGAATCACAAGAGTCCTACCTTAGCACTACAACTCAAGAACTTGCATAGTTAAGGCAATATAATTGAAAAACACAAAGTCAAATGGTTGCATAGTTGCACATATTCCCATGCCATGCGAGGACTTTAATCCCTACAGTGTGTCTTTCTAAGTTTAGACTTCAAAGGCTTATCCCGTACAAATAAACTATTAATGAAATTGTTATGCATAGTACCCCAAATATCCTGGAGTGATGTGTGCAATTTTTTTGCATTTGCATCCATGTTAGAGACACTGACAATTATTGGTATGGTACCAGAAAATCGTAATCAAAATATTGCCTGCAAGAAATATTATGTCATAAATGTTGCTAAAAAATATCATCTGTGGCAGTTAGTTAAATATCATCATCATTAAACTTTATTTCGCATTTCAAAGATAAAATGCATAAAAGTACATTTGACAAAATTAATTTCGTACATATGAGACATTAGAAATGATTGCAACACAATCCAAAGTAGCAGGTAAATCAGTTAAAATTATAAATAATAGAGCCATAGTTTAAAATGGGCCATATAAAACATGATATATCACAGTTCCATTTAAGAGCATAGCGGCAAAACCATTTCCAATTAAAATCACACACATATTTGATATTTTATTTTATGTTCTATGTTCAGCGCGTGTTCTAAACACGGACAGTCATTTTAAAGCGGCCATCGTGCTCATCCCCTTATTCGGTTGTTACAATATTTGTGACACCTCGCGTTCTTATAACATACAAATGGGGTATCTAGGTGTTGAATAACCAATAATGCCTCCTTAAAATAACGCAAGTTACATTTTCGCACCAATGACGCAATAAACTTCTTCCCTTCTGTGACATAAAAAAGACAAAAGAATAGTATGTGCAAAGTAGTTTGTTTCAACTTTCCATCACAGGGGCAGAGGGAGAGATGTCTTAATGAATATACATTTAGAGGATAAGCCAGCATAAGCGGTATATAGTTCAGGCGAAATCTCGTCAGAATAAAACGATGTCGGGTAGTCTCTACAAAAGAGAGGTATGATAAAGAGCCATATTGCACTTCCGGTAAGGCTTGGTATGGCAGTACTGTACTTTTCCCTTTGTGGCTCTCCCATCTGTCCCTTTTACATTTCTCCATTCAAATTTCTTTCAGCTTACTTTTAGGAAAGCTTTCGCACAATATTGGAGTAACATACAAATCCACCAGACCCAGCGAGATGAAGGATTCTCTAACATATGATATCCATGGAATTTTCAGAGCATAGTCTAACTTCATCACATCTTTTAAAATCATTTGGTTTAAAGGTCCCGTTTGGCGTTTCCAAATTGATAACCATAATACAAGCGGAGCCATTTTAATAGTATCACAAATAAAAGGGAAATCTAATTCTTTGTGTGATATAAAAGTTGAGCATGCTTCAGGGACAGACAGTAGTCTTTTCACAAATTTGTCTTCCATCCTTTGTAATCCCCCACATCTGCTGACCCCCAGATTGCTGCCCCATATGTACCTATTGATTTAGCTTTCGCAAGATACACTTTAGCCATTTCTTGAATGGGTTTGGCTCCCAATTTTTTAGAAAATCTAAAAATTCCCGCTATACTCCTACTTAGATGATTTGTTGTATTTGGAATCATCTCTTTCCATCTTAATTTAGAGTCAAAAAGGACGCCAAGATAGCTAAAATGATTTACCTGTTCAATCTTATTCCCATCTAAATAAAAACTGGGCAGCTTCTTTGGGGTTCCACCTGAGGTCATTATAAAAGATTTCTTTTTATTAACCTTCAGGTCTAAATCAGCCATAAAGACTGTATATTGTTCTATGAGTATTTGAAGGGCAAATGAGGTACGAGCCTATAAAACAGTGTCATCCACATATAATAAGATCAGAAGGGTAGTTTCCTGTAATTTTGGGACATCTTTGATATTTTCCATCAGGTCCTCCTTCAAATTGTTCATATAAAGAGCAAATAGAAAAGGGGCCAGTACACAGCCCTGTCTAACTCCTTTCTGTATCCTAAAGGATCTGTGACACTCCCCTTCAATCCCATATCGAAATGTAGCTGTTGCATCTGTATAAATTTGTCTTATAAAATCAATTATCGATTTCTCTACTCCTATAGCCTCCATGATGGAGCACAGTTTGCTATGTGCAACGCAATCAAAAGCGGCAGACAGGTCCATAAATGCCATGTAAAGATGGCCTCTGTTTGCAACTGTGTATGTTGCCGCTATTAGGCTCAAGTTCAGACATTGGTCGAGGGTTCCCCTCCCCTTCCTGAAACCATACTGAACTCCAGCCAAAAGTTTCTTTTAGTCTACCCAGTTCTCAAGCCTGTTTAGTAGAACCCGCCCCATAAGTTTTGCCGTGCTGTCTATCAGTGATATAGGGAGATAACTAGCCGGGTTGGACAGTTCGCCTTTTTTAAAAACAGGCATTATTTGTGAATGTTTCCAGGAAGGTAGCGGCCTTTTTTGGCTATTGAATTAAAAACAGTTGTCAGTGGGGGGGCACCATAATTCTCTATTCGCAACAAAAACATCCACCGGGATCCTGTCTGGCCCTGCTGTTTTCACATATGGGGACTGAGAGAGATCAAGTTCAATTTCTTCTAAATTAAACGACATAAAATGTATCTCCTTAAAAGGGCAGACTGGCTCAATTTGAGAGAGATATTTATTCTTTTGGAATATAGCATGGAAATGGGTTACCCAGTTATCTTCACTTATGTGCACATCAAGGGTTGGTCCCTCATTTTCCAGCCATAAGGGGAAATTAATCACAGACCAAAAGGCTCTGCTATCATTTTGGAGTGAAGCTTGCTTTAAATTATCCCATGTCTCCGCCTTTAGTTACTTCTGCCTATTTGCTCTAACCATTTTATAATTTGCTCTTAAGGTTCGGATTACCCCTTTTTCTCTTGGTTGAGTTTTTAGAGCTTTGCGTAGGTTTTCTGAAGCTTCAGGGCAGGTTTTATCAAACCAATGATATTCGCGAACCATATGGGTAGGCCTTGGGCGGGTTAATTGTAGTTTTAATTCTACTAGGATCTTTTTAAATGCTTCAATAACCTCTATGTCATTTGTCATGGGATCTAAGCAAATTGGTGTTTATGATCTCAGGGGCCGATTCACAGAACTAATCTCAGATAAAATCCTAATCTTACTACTTTTGGTATTCACAGAAGGCACTTAGTAGTAGTAAAGTTAGGACTCCTAACTTTACTACTACTAAACTGAGACAAAATCCTAACTTTACGACTTTCGGTATTCACAAAAGGCATTTAGTAGTAGTAAAGTAGTAATAAAGTTAGGAGTCCTAACAGAAAGGGGAGACCTTTCTGCTGCATTTGGGACCATCGGTGAGGCGGAACCACAACCCCCAGAGTGCTCCGAGGCCGGCGCGCCGGCAATGTCGTTGTTTCTACGCACCAGGAGGCGCATTCAAGGCCCGGAGGCCTCCCACAGCGCGGGAGACCTTTCTGCTGCATTTGGGACCGTCGGTGAGGAGGAACCACAACCCCCAGAGTGCTCCGCGGCTGGTGCGCCACCAACGTTGGTGTTTCTACGTGCCAGGAGGCGCATTCAAGGCCTGGGGGCCTCCCGTGGTGCGGGAGACCTTTCTGCTGCATTTGGGACCATCGGTGAGGGGGATCCACAACCCCCAGAGTGCTCCGCAGCCGGCGCACCGCCAACGTCATTGTTTTTACGTGCCAGGAGGTGCATTTAACGCCCAGGGGCCTCCTGCAGCGCGGGAGACCTTTATGCTGCATTTGGGACTATCGGTGAGGGGGAACCACAACCCCCAGAGTGCTCCGCGGCTAGCGCGCCGCCAACGTCGTTGTTTTACGCGCCAGGAGGCGCATTTAAGGCCCGGTGGCCTTCCGCGGCGTGGGAGACCTCTCTGCTGCATTTGGGACCATAGGTGAGGGGGAACCACAACCCCCAGAGCGCTCCGCAGCCAGTGCGCCACCAACATCTTTGTTTCTACACGCCAGGAGATTCATTTAAGGCTCGGGGGCCTCCCACAGTGCGGGAGACATTTCTGCTGCATTTGGGACCATCAGTGAGGGGGAACCACAACCCCCAGAGTGCTCCGCGGCTGGCACGCTGCCAACATTGTTGTTTCTACGTGCAAGGAGGTGCATTTAAGGCCCGGGGGCCTCCCTCAGCGCGGCACGCGTGCATGCGTGCCTTTGTCTGCACCTGTCAGAGCCCGGAGGAGGCTGGGCTTGGCCCCCCCTGACATTTACTGCAAACTTCCTTTTGAACTGATGTTCTCAGTAACGAAAGGTACTGTGCCCCTGGCAGCAACTATTGTATTTACATTTGTAGGCCTTTCACCACTTGTGCACTTTACTCTGTTTTTATTCAGTGTTCCCTTTTTCACTTTTAGAATTGGCCGTAGCAGGGATGGGAAAGCGCAACATCATAGAGGGAGGATTAAGGGAAATTCCCATTAAAAAAGCAAAAAAGGTAAAAAGAAGCAAAAGTTATTAAGTCCAACAGCAGGCGGGGGGTACTTGATCGTATTGATAACCTCCAGGCAGAACGTGAGGTTCTTCTTGACCCCCCCAGCTCTGCTTCCCCACCCAAATCTACCCATGTGCAATCCTCTTTAAGTCTTACACCTTCATGTTGCATACCAGCTATGTTTAAAAAAGCTGCAGACAGAAACAAAGTACTTAACAAATCCACTTTGCCTCACATCAGGCTTGACTGTGGGGACGGAAACGTGTCACCACCCATTGTGGATCTGTCTTATTTTTCCTGCCACAATAGTTTTTCACCACTGCTAGAGCATGTAGATCTAGAGGACTCGCCTGATACCCCAACTAGTGCAGTGCAACCAAAGAGGCTACCGAGTGACACATTTCCAAATGCGGATGCTATAGCATCCAATAGGTTAGCTATGAATTCCAATAGGGCAGCCGCTAAGCGTATAGCCAGTCCACCTAGCAACTTATTAACCCAGGCCAATGAAGCCCCTACTCAAAGATCGCTAGCACTTCAAATAACGGACATAGCCCAGGAAATCACAGCACTTAAAACAGCTGTAGGTAACCTCACAGCCTCCCTGAGTAAGGTACACACCAATATTCAGAGTATTCAGAGCCAATTGCGGGCACAAGCATCAACACAGAAACATATCCAGGGGGGCACAAGCAGCACAAGGGAGTTGCAAGGGGATTACACCAGTTATAATCCAGGAAGGCTAAGCAGTGAACACATAGCCCGGACCCCTACCACTGCTCCGTCCACTAGCAGTAATTCTAGCCACCGGAGAGGGGCAGGCCAACCTACACCAGGCAGCACGCAACCTGGTAACCTAAGTAACACTGAAATACCTTGGACAGGGCGTGTACGCCACCCAATAAATAACTCACAAGCGCCATCTAACATATATATGAGCACAGACACAAGAAAGACAATCTACTTAGTCAACGTCCCAAAGAATCAATCTATGTTACAAATAGAGGATGAGTGCTCCTTGATTAACAAATGCACCCATTGGATACGGAGAGTGAGAGGATGCCGGTCCATCATAAGGGAAGATATTTTTGGGGCCAAAAGGCAAGCCAGTCTGGGGGGCCTGTGGACGCTCACGATGTGATAGCACTTAAACTCACACACCGTGACCTGGTGGAAAACTTGGTGGCCTTTGACTTACGCACCCAACATTTCGCTAAAACCAAAATACGCTTTAAGTATAATTGTCCAGAACCGCCAGCAGAAATAAATCGACCACCTTATGTAGCCCTCCAAAATAATGGGTCCCCACTGAATGAGATCGATTGAAGGTCTACCTCGCCCCCAGCAGCCCCTAGCTCTCAGGCCACTGTCCCAGTACGCGCAACAATATATCCTCAGTTGCATCATGTTGAAAACTCTCCTGTAGAGAAAACCCGAGTTGATAATCTGACAGATTGCACCTCAGAGACCGCTGCCCCTACTGGTGGGCTTTTACCTCTTTACCGTTATCCAATCGATCATCACAAAGTTTAGTGATAGTATCATGTAAATTGCCGGACTGCGGTACACCGGAGTGTCCCCCGACTGGAACTCCTTTGTTGAGGAATGCGACATATGTATCTTTCAAGAAACATGGTCGGTTGAACCGCATTATCATTTGGACTATCTAAATTATTTTAAACCAGCCATTCAAGGCAACAAGGGTCGCCCCTCGGGGGGGCTCACAATCTGGGTTCGGCAGGACATTGGCCTCACCATACAAGTACTCCAGACGGAGAGCAATGACATTCTTGCTGTCCGCCTGGGGTGCTGTACATATGGCGATATTGATATTTATAATATCCACGCTAGAGGGCATAGCGGGGGACTAAGGTCGGAAACAATCTCTGGCTTAGATGAGCTCCTACACAACATCTCCTGGTCTACCTCAGTAGTTATAGGGGAAGACTTTAATACTACCTTTGAGCCCTTCAATAATGGGGAACCTGACCCAGCGGGGGAGGAGGATGAGCAATGGGTCATCCCTTGCCTAGAAATACCCCCAATCAAAAAATGGACAGAGGCAGCACTACAGATAAAGGCCCTAAGCCTTGAACATGGCCTAAGGGCAGTTAATGGAAGAAAAATATCTGACAAGCAAGGGGCACACACGTTTAGCAATGGCCATCATACAAGCCGGATTGATTACATGTTAATCAGTCTAAAAATTTGGCGCATCCTACATGATATGGTCGTGATGGACAGAACCGAGAGTGACCATAACCCACTTTGTACCACGCTTACATTTAAGGATCTACAAGAGCAATCACAAACTCCAAACTTACTTCTGACAGGTGAATTGGCACTGTCTAACGATATGCAACACCTTAAATGGCCAATGGTAATTGAACGACCTGAAATATTATCAACCATCAACTCTGACTTGGAACACACCTTAACCCATATGTCGTCCTCTCACCGTGACTCGCGCCCACCAAAAGAAATAATACTTTTACACAACACTCTATTCGATAGAATATGTTTACACTTCCAAATCCCTCACCGGTGTAAGGCAAAGGGACTTCAGCAACACCCAAACTGGTACAATAACGAGTGCAAACAACTGCGCAGAGTTCTGGGGGGGGGATAAGATCAGGAGACCAACCTACAGTCCAATACACAAGGAAGCTTTATAAGAAGCTTGTCAGCAAAAAAGTCCTGGGACGAGAAAAGATGGCAGGACCTAAAATAAGCATGTTATGAGAGGAATATGCAATGTTTTTGGAGCCTGGTAAAACGGGGTGCGGGTGGACCAGGGCAATCTCCCCAAAATCATGTGTACCCTGAAACGTGGGTAAAGTTTTTCTCAGATCAATATGCAGATAATGATAATAAGGATTATGATCCTTCCTGGGTTCATTTTAATTCATCTGACACTGTTTTTAACTTAGTCGATGTAACAATTGCACTGAGCACTGTTACCAGTGGGAGAGCCCCAGGCATTGACAAAGTGCCCGCTGACATCTTTCTGTAGGACAAGCCAAATGGAGTCAGTACATAATGCTTTTAGCAAACGCCATCGCCCATGGAGCCCCAATACCGGATACCTGTCGAGGGCGGAGATCATCCCGATTTATAAAAAGGAGATAAATCTTTACCCGGGAACTACAGGCCAATAAGCCTCATAGACTCAATCCAGAAAGTCGTAGCTCGACTCGTTCTAGCAAAAATTCAAACGTGGATTGATAATAATGACATCCTGAGCCCCCTCCAGGCAGGCTTCCGGGCTCACTTAAGTACTATTGACCAGGTCTTCCGGTTCATTTTAATCTACTGGCGGACAGTGACACTTGGAAAAGACAGCATTTATGCAGCCTTTGTTGATCCTAAGTCTGCCTTCAACTTAGTTTCACGGCCCAAATTGTGGAGGGTATTGCAGGAGCTTGGGCTGCCCCTTGATCTACTTTCTGTAATCGTTCGTCTCCACTAAAATATTTTTGCCCAAATCCGTTGGGGGGCTCAGGGAAATGAGACTGACAGGTTCCCAGTTGAGATGGGGGTTCGACAAGGCTGCGTCCTAGCACCCACAATATTTTCACTTTTTATTAATGGCATTGTCAGTTTTTTTGCTTCTTTTCCTACAGATGCCCCAGTCCTAGCAGGCAAAAAAATTCTGATATTAATGTTTGCGGATGACACGCTTATATTATCCAAAACACTGAGCAGGTTAAAGCGTGCGCTGCAGCATTTCGAAGAATTTTGCTCACTGCGTGGTCTAAAAATCAATACTGCAAAAACAAAGTTCATGACCTTTAATCAACATAGGTCATTTAAGGGTGGCATGGTAATGGAGGGGCGACACTTGGTGCAGGTTGATGCATTCTCTTATTTAGGCATCACCTTGCATAAAGGACTCAGCTGGAGGCCGCATATCGATACCATGGCCTTAAAGCATAGGCAATTGGCCGGCGTCATGATTAAGGATTCAAAACTTCACTGACCAAGCCACTTACCCTGGTGCTACAGATTTATAGCTCTAAGATACTGAGCTCAGTCTTGTACGGTGCTGAGTTATGGGGTTTTGAGAAATTGCATCCTCTTGTAGTATCTGAGAACAAGTTCCTACGAGGGATTACAAGCCTACCCCAAAGTACTCCCTTGCTCCCCCTGCGCTATGATTTAGGCAGAAAAGCTATAGCTGACCTAGCAAGACTACGCCCTATCCTCTATTGTTGCAGAATCTGGTGTACACCAGAACTGGCCATTTTCGCAGAAGGTCTTAAAGACATAATGGAAGCTGACCACTTCCATAAAATTAGCTGGTTGCGTGATATTAGAAGTTCCCTAACCAGCATGGGATTGCCATTATTGTGGGAAGACCCTAGCAGTACTGAGTTCCCATCAAAAAACCTAATCAAGCAAAGGTATTGGGAACTGATTGTGCAAGAAGCTAACAGAACAAGTGATGCCGCTACACTGACAGGAAAGTTTTCACAAATAAAATCAAGTGCATGTGTTGAGGACTACTGGGACGTAATCTCTAAACCGCTAGATCGCAAACTGTATTTCCAGTTTAGAGCAGGTTGCTTACCCTTGAAGTCTTTTACAGCTAAGTGGACTGCCGCTGTCGATGATAAATGCCCAAACTGCATCGACTCGGAAGAAACATACGCACATGTGCTGTTTGTATATCCCGCGTATGTTGCACCTCGCAAAGCTTGGCTTGCACCGATTTGCAGGAACATGGGCACTCACCTGTCGAGTGTAGCTATGAGAATATTGTGTACTGATCCATCTGCATTGTATGCAGTATCAATGGCAAATTTTTTAAGTTGGATGTGGATAATCAGATCTAAGGGGTCGATTACGATGGCAGATGGAAAAGCACTCCGACCGCCGTGGTTGCGGAAAAAAACAGTCCGCATGTACCGCGGCAAAACCGGCGGTCACATTACGATGCAATGCTTGAAAAATCCGATCGCAGTGGTCGGATTCCACAGAACTCTGCCGGCAACGTCCGGAAAAACAGAAAATCCGACCGCGGCGGAAGGTAATGCTGTGGAAAAAAACAAAAACGCCGATCGACCAGCGGAATGACCGCAAGTGAAATTATGACAAGATGGCAGAGCCAGCGGAACGATCAGTTGTTTCCGACCGCCGCGGTCGCGCGAAAAGATAAATGGCAGAGCTGGTGGAAGGATCATTGCGTTCAGACCGCTGCGGTTGCGCAGAAAGAGGAATGGCGGTCAAAAGCAATCACACTACAAGTCTACCAAGTGTGGCTGATTGTTTTACGCTGCCTTCAAAAACATTTGACACACCCCAATGACACATCCCCATGGCAAAAAGAAAAATACAAATCCCAGGTCAACCCAGAAAACACACCTGACATGAATACTCCATTTGGACACACCCACATAGCTGAGTATAGAACCAACCCCTTCCCTGCCCAGCATCCTTTGCACAACTCCAGAAGTGAAGGGCCAAACACCACAGCAGAAAGGAGAGGCAAATCATCACACATCACAACATCACAACCACTCACACCAACAACACTAACACACCTCACACATCTCCACCACCACCTTCCCACCTGCACTTGTCACCCATTTGCACATCACACACCATGGCACAGAAAAAAATGCCAAAATTCACAGACAATGAGTTGTCAGTCATGGTAGATGAGATAATCAGAGTAGAGCCACATTTGTTTGGAAGCATGGTCTAACAGACACCAGTAGTTAGAAAAAATCAAATGTGGGAAAGGATAGTCAACAAAGTCAATGCAGTAGAGACCACCCTGCACACTGCGTGACCTCAAGAGCTGGGTGAAAGAGCGTGCCAACAAGAACCATGAGCTGGCTCAGAGGACTGGCGGTGGCCCTCCCATTCCACCACTAACATTCACCAAATGGGAGGAGAAGGTGCTGGCCATACTGCATCCAGAGAGTCTCACAGGAATACCCGGGGGAGTGGAGGCTGGTAAGTTCCAACAAATGTCTCCCATTACACTGCTATGTACTGTCTTGCACATCTAGAAAGCTATACTTCCTAGACCTAAATGCACTTACGTACAACACACTCTTCCCAACACATGTCTCACATAACTAACATTTCCTTCCTCTGAATCACCTCAAAGGTAGCTAGCAATATTTCCATGGGGGCATGTGTACAGGCAGGCAGCACTACAACTCCCACAAGGCACCCTTCTCCCACAGCTGAGCAAGATGGAGCACTCCCCCCACCCAGAACCATGTGGAAGACATTTCATTGTTCTCATCAAACTTACAGGTAGGTAGCCATCTTAACAGGGAGGGTGGTTTGTGGATAGGCAGCCAGCACTACAACTCCCACCAGGCACCCTTGTCTCACCCCTGAGCAAGATGGAGCACTCCCCCCACCCAGAACCATGTGGCAGCCATTTCATTGTTCTCATCAAACGTACAGGTAGCTAGCCTTCTCATGCTCTATTTTCTCACCCCTGAGCAGGATGGGATACTCCCCCCACCCAGAACCATGTGGCAGCCATTTCATTGTTCTCATCAAACTTACAGGTAGGTAGCCATCTTAACAGGGATGGTGGTTTGTGGATAGGTAGCCAGCACTACAACTCCCACCAGGCACCCTTGTCTCACCCCTGAGCAAGATGGAGCACTCTCCCCACCCAGAACCATGTGGCAGCCATTTCATTGTTCTCATCAAAAGTACAGGTAGCTAGCCTTCTCATGCTCTTTTGTCTCACCCCTGAGCAGGATGGAACACTCCCCCCACCCAGAACCATGTGGCAGCCATTTCATTGTTCTTATCAAACTTACAGGTAGGTAGCCATCTTAACAGGGAGGGTGGTTTGTGGAGAGGAAGCCAGCACTACAACTCCCACCAGGCACCCTTGTCCCACAGCTGAGCAAGATGGAGCACTCCCCCCACCCAGAACCATGTGGCAGCCATTTCATTGTTCTCATCAAACTTACAGGTAGGTAGCCACCTTAACAGGGAGGGTGGTTTGTGGAGAGGAAGCCAGCACTACAACTCCCACCAGGCACCCTTCTCCCACAGCTGAGCAAGATGGAGCACTACCCCCACCCAGAACCATGCGGCAGCCATTTCATTGTTCTCATCAAACTTATAGGTAGGCAGCCATCTTAACAGGGAGGGTGGTTTGTGGAGAGGAAGCCAGCACTACAACTCCCACCAGGCACCCTTGTCCCATAGCTGAGCAAGATGGAGCACTCCCCCCATCCAGAACCATGTGGCAGACATTTTACTGCTCTCATCAAATTTGCAGGTAGGTAGCCTTCTCATGCTTGAGACAAAATGGCTGCCCGGTGAGGAGCTCCAGCCGGGAGCTCCCGGTCTGTGTTTGCCGCGCCGGACCTTTAACCCCTTAATAACCCCTTTTTACGCTTTCTCCTCCTGTACCTGGACAGTGGACACGGAGAAGACTTAGCCGATGCCCGGTGGAGCTGCTTGGACCGGCTATTGGAGAGTCTGCCCTGGGTTTCCCCCGAGGCCGTCTCCTACCCAGCCAGACATTGGGGCATGGATTCCCGCACCGCTGATGCCTCTCGTTCCGACCCTTCTGCCGCACTCAGAGCTTACCGTCCACCTGTTGCCTATCCAGCCTCGGCGCAGCTCTGGCTCTTCCAGATGGCTCCGGATGGTGTTGGACTGCTCTAAGGCATGTTCTCCCCTCTTCCCGGGACAGCGAGACGTCTTTGGTGATGCCCAGTGGAGCCGCCTGGTTCGGCTATTGGGGAGTCTGGCCTGGGTTCTCCCGCGACTGTCTCCTACCCAGCTGGACATCAGAGAAAGACACTCCTCGTCCCGCTGCCGCTGCTGTTCTCTCCTTCTGCCCACTGCCTTGGACCAACTCACCGATGTTGAAAGTGGGGCCAGCCTTGGTGCAGCTTTGCATCTACCGGCTGCCTGCCTGTCCTCACCGCCGCCTCGCTGCCTCCCCATGCTGGCTATCTTCCTGGATTTGCCCCGCCTCATCACCGACTCCGGATCCCGAGTGAACTTTTCTCAGGTATGGGTGCGTAAAAAGCCACGACCGGCTGATTGTCTTCAACGTTACCCCAGTGGACCCGAGCCTACATGCCTCCTCTCCCTTCCTCCCTGACTTTGTTTTTGAACTTCGTACCCCCCCTGACTTCTTCTGGCACTTTAATTCACGCTCCCTGGGTCACTTTCATGGACTTCATGACTTTTTTCTTCTGCCCTGCCCGCCATTTTGCTGCTGTTCTCTGCTGCTTTTCTCCGGATTCAGACCTGCCATCTTGTCGATTCCCTCGTCCTTTACCCTTTTCCCTCGTTCCCCCCTTGACGACCCTCAAACGTTTCTTCCTTTTTCTGATTTGCCTTTTCTCCATCCCCTCGTATTTCCCACCCTCTTTCATTACACTACTTTTATCCCCCTCTACCCTCTCTCCCCCCTTTTGTTTTTCCCACCCCCCCTATTAATTTCCGTGCAATTGTCTTTTACGTTACTGCTCATTGACTGTACTCTTGGCGTTTCCTTATGTTCTCATTATGTAACTTATTTAATCTTGTAACTCGCAAACTCGCTTTGTTGTAACCTAATGTAAAGCGCTCTGATACCTACGGGTCTAGCCAGCGCTATATAAAACTCATAAAAAATTTTAAAAAATAAAACAAAATGCTCTCTTGTCTCACCCCTGAGCAGGATGGAGCACTCCCCACACTCAGAACCATGTGGCAGCCATTTCCCTCCACTGTGTCACCTAACAGGTAGGTAGTCAGTGCATGCACCCTGTCATCCTTCTCAAAATGCATGGAGCCATATGACCACAAGATCCCTCACATGTAAGCCAACTCTGTATAGATCTAAATGTTACATCCAGTGTGCAGACAGCTAAGCGTATGTAACTGTCACAGAAATTACACTTGGACTCACACCAAGTCACATGTGAAGCAAATTCAGGGCCCAATCATGCACAGCACAGAATGCTATGTGTAAGTGCCATGGTATCAGAGCATAAGGCCCCATATGAACACTAAACATGCACAGTCAATCTGTCAAACAAACAAAAGTACATGATATGAAAGAACATTTAAAATATTCAAATGTCTAGTTTTTTCATAGCTGAAACAGATTCTATGAAGAGTAAACAAAAATCACGCATTAACAAAAGTTGATGTCCACCAAATTGGTAGATGATGACATGTCCTTGTAAACACACTATCTGTACGTGTCACATGGTTGCAATTTACATGTCACACTAATGACAAGTAATGTATGTACCTCAACATCATGTCATGATGCTGATAATCTTTCACCAATACCAAGTGATTGCAATGTAAATTGTTTGGCGTATCAAATGTAACATCCAAAAGTCTGACACCAAGCTTGTGGAGTGCACTTAACTGTAAATATAACCTCTGTTCAACAGGAGATCCACAAGCAACTGCTGCTGAAAATACCAACAACCAGCAGAGCCAGTCTCCCCCCCTGGAACGTGAACTCTCTGATGCAGATTCTCTACGTTTCTCGGATGAGGAGCAACAACCTGGCCCCTCAGGACTGCCAGGGTGCACTCCGTCTCAGGGCCTTAAATTCCCCACCACCACACCAGCGACAACCACAGCGCTGACCCCTGCCTCAACGACCTGTGCAGCAGCCACCTCCACCATCACCACTGCTGCCTGCAACACTCTCCCTACCTCAGTGGTTGCCAACACCACCACACAATCCAAGGATGTCAGAGAGAGTGTGTGGGTGCATCGACTCCAACGCCACAGGTCTGTGTCAGTAGGGCAGGTGGGAGGGCAACTGGGGGACAACCACAAGAGGACACTGAGACAGAAGCCCTGGCCACTGTTGCAAGAGTCCTTGGTGCATACCAACAGAACCAGGGACAGATGGGCCAGGTTGTTGAGGAAGTGCGTGAGCTCCGCCTGCTGCTGAGGTCCATGGAAACACGTATGGGCCAACTTGTGGATCTCATGGGCCAGCTTGTGGGTGTTCTGAGGGACAGACATATGGCTCAAATGATGGCTCAACCCCCCTCCAGTGGCCAGCCTGCTGATACTCCCACCACCTCAGCTGCGGCCACAAAGAGGGGTGAGCTGCAAGACAATGACTCCTCAGATACCGCTGAGCCTGCAGCAGAGGCCCCTCCTGCCAAACGCAAGAGGGGACGTCCGAGAAACACTACTGGAGGATCACGTAGCAAAGCACCAACCAAAGCCAAGTCGCTGAGCCAGCCATGATGGCACTTGTGTTGCCATGGACATTGACTTTGTTGATTATGGTATCCCACATTGACTTGTTGATGGCAGGAGTTTGTTGGACTGTGTTATTACATAAATGTGGTGACTACTCTGTTTGTCTCATGTACCATCACTGACAACTCATACACTCACTTTGCACAAATTTCCTAACAACCACTTTAATTTTAACAAAACCTAATTGAAAATAAACACTCTTTACACACCTATGCCTTTGTGTCAGTTCCATGTTTATCACATTATGTACAATGTAAACTCAGATTCCAATGCACCACAAGCTCTGATTGTGACGTGGCATTGATAGGGTGAAAGAACCTAGAAAGACACAAGAGAATGACATTTAGTTGTCAGGTGATGCCATTACTGCAAAAACACACCACTAGTCAACACCGTACAAAACCCATCACACATAACAATGACCAACACCATCAACATAGACATGAGGAACGTGGAAAACAATACACTGTGCCACACACATTAGCCATTACCAGTGAGCCAACAACAGCCAGCAGCCAAAAACCTCATCTATGCCTTGCCACTACCATCAAAGCCAACAGACAATGTCACTGTTGTACAATGTTACTTACACTCAAGGGAAGTAGTTGTCGATGAGCTGTTGACGCAGGTCAACAACTTCCTCTTCTCCACTATCATCGTCACTGGGCAAGTGTGGATTTGCAGCGGGGGCATCTGCTGCTCATCATCGTCCAGGAGCAGGGGGATCTATTTGCGCAAGGCCAGGTTGTGGAGCATGCAGCATGCAACTATGATCTGACACACCTTTTGGGGAGAGTAGAGTAGTGCACCACCGCTCTTGTCCAGACACCGAAATCTAGACTTCAGAAACCCAAAAGCACGCTCCACTACACGACGTGTCCTCCCATGTGCATCATTGTAGCGGACTTCCCCCGGGGTCCTTGGATTCCTCAGTGGGCTCAGCAACCAAGGCAGGTTGGGATACGCAGAGTCACCTAGGTGTGAGATACACAGACCAATCTTGTAATATAAACAGTTGATGAGAAGAGCATGTCACACATACAGCACACTACTTGACTCAGCGTACTCAAAGACAAGCCACGCACGCTCCGGATGCAGACTTTCCATCGATTGTAGGATGATGCTGTTACGCAGTATGTAGGAGTCATGTGCAGAACCTGGAAATTTGGCACATACATGGGAGATAATCATATCCGCTTGGCATACCACTTGCACAATAATGGAATGGTAATGCTTCCTGTTATGGTATATGTGCTCATGTGCCTGTGGTGGAACTAGGCCAACATGTGTGCAGTCAATGGCTCCAACAACATTAGGTATGTGCCCAAGGTCATAAAAATCACCCTTCTCATCTGACAATTCATGTCTCCTTGGAAAGTGGATGTAGCGGTCCTTGTAGATCAACATTGCGGACAGGACATCATGCAGCACCATGCTGAACATAGCTTGAGACATCCCACTGGCGATGGCCACTGTGTACTGAAACGAACCAGTGGCAAAGAAATGCATTGCGGCCATCACCTTAACTGTTGGTGTCAGAGCTGTCGGATAGGTTCTGTGAGGCCTCAGATGGGGCTCCAACTGAGCACATAGCTCTTGAAGGGTAAGGCGATTCAGACGGAATTTCCTTATGATGTCCTCATCCTCCATGTTCGCCAGCACTGGGAAAGGCTGATGCACATTTGGTCGTCTCCTAAATATAATGAAAGAGGACACATGTAAATTCGATTCACAGATGAGATGTGGCAAACATATTACATAATGATTAACACAGCACCGACATTGACAGGACTGGAACAACAGCTTAATGCACAAGTCACATGCACAGACACCTTGCTCTCATGTAGTCATACATGTGGTCAGTATGTACATACTAACTACTTCCAAATCAGATTCAGACTATGTGAATGGTAAATGGTACACTCCTACATCTTGTGTCACCAGCCCTGGGTGTAGCTGACACATCACATGCGGCAAACAGCAACACTGCTGACTTTTACATAGCTGCTGTACCTGCAACACCTTCTTGCTTTAGTCTCACTAAGCACAACATTTTTACACAATGAGCACAGTGTGTGCAAGCTGGTCAACTATCAAGATAAATACAGCACTGTACACAGTGATATAGGCACATTATGTGGTCAGTCCATCATTACTGTGGGTTGAGTAGCCATTTTACAAATTGACATGTTCACAAATATGAGACTCCATTACACATCAAATCTGTGTACATGCACACAAATATCATTTGTGACATGTGAGGAAGTACATACCAATGCATGTGTACTGACATGACATGTGTGGGCATCATTGAGTAAAATGTCACACTCTCATTTCACTTTACAACCAGGTGCAACAATATAGTGTAAATGTATAGCGATCAGTGATGAAAATTGCCAAGTGGCAATGCAATAGCACAATATGTCCATAGGTGCGGTAGGCGTGCACCGCCACCGTGGTCACGGTCATTCGACACAATTGAAAGATGCAGGATTGCGGTAGAGACCACCTGGCCCCCGCGGTGTGACACCGCCTATGCCAATGCCATTGCAGCCAATAGCAGCCACCAGCGTGGTAGTGCAATACAGTTTTGTATCTTGCGGTAGGCGTGCAACGCCACTGCGGTCATGGTCATTGGACACAATTGAAAGATGCAGGATTGCGGTAGAGACCACCTGGCCCGCTCTGTGACATCGCCTATGCCAATGCCATTGCAGCAAATGGCAGCCGCCATCGCGGTAGTGCAATACCATTTTGAAACTCGCGGTAGGCGTGCACCACCACTGCGGTCACGGTCATTGCATACCATTGAAAGATGCAGGATTGCGGTAGAGACCACCTGGCCCCTGCGGTGTGACACCGCCTATACCAATGCCATTGCAGCAAATGGCAGCCTCCAGCGCGTTAGTGCAATACAGTTTTGAAACTCACGGTAGGCATGCACCGCCATTGCGGTCACGGTCATTGGACACAATTGAAAGATGCAGGATTGCGGTAGAGACCACCTGGCCCCCGCGGTGTGACACCGCCTACACCAATGCCATTACAGCCAATGGCAGCCAGCCGTCAGTGCGGTAGTGCAATACAGTTTTGAAACTCGCAGTAGGCATGCACAGCCACCGCGGTCACGGTCATTAGATACAATTGAAAGATGAAACCAGGCAGACCAATTGCATCAGCAGAGTACCACTGAAACAACCCTAGGGGCCTATAAATGTCTGTGAGAGAGCCACACATGTCACTTGCATTCTGACACTGCTGCCTGCCATTCATCACCACCAACTGCTGCTGTGCCTGTACTCTGGACCCAGTGATGGCACGAACAGAGACCATCAGGGCCCGTCCCTTCACCACAGAGGAGCTGGAGGTCCTGGTGGATGAGGTACTTGCACAGTATGGGAGGCTATATGGTGCCCCAGAGGTACTGATAAGTGTTAGACCTGGCATCATTGGCGCGGGTCTCCCTTCCTCTTTTCGCTTCTTACCTTTTATGTTGGCTGGATTTAGATGCTCTGGGCGCTGTGCCGCTGCCAATCAGTGACACAGCACGAATGCTCCCTTTGTAAAGATAACTGTATGAATTGGGATAATCAGAATTGGCTCGTTTGGTTTACCTGTCAGTCCCTTGTATCAGTGCACTGTGTGTGCCCAGGGCTGGTAGACCAAATACTGCTGACGGGCCGGCAGCGCTGATTTGCGCTACCCACCGAAGCAGCTTTTAAAGTATGTCCGTGTAGCATGTTCTAATAGCGAGTTACCCTCCATTTCACTGTTTACTATTGTAAGGCTATCCGTTCTCATAGGCCAGAATGGGCAGGCTGAGTATTACATGCCCTAATCCTACCTTCCCCTAGGAACCTAATAGGATCATCGAATTTGATATGTTTAAGCTCAGGACATTGAGATACATCTTTTAGTAAGGATTATTTGCGTAGCCCGTGTTCGAAAATACCTCTGCTAGAAACGAGGTATTTTCTGGCCTCAGCTTTCCTGTAGGCTTTGCTAGCGTGTGTATTGGCCATCTTTTTTTGGAGCAGCAGGGCCAGCTGGGTCAGCCCTGGCTGGAGAGAGAGAGATCGGCATTTAGAGTATGGAGAGGGGTGACTCTCTGATCTGAGCAGGGCCGTGCCTGGCAAGGTGAATGATGGCTCCACCTCCCACTGGGCGTCTGATAGCAGACCCCCAGATTCTCAAAGGGCAGGATGTCGCCTCGTAAACCAAGTGCTCCCCGACCCCACCGAACTGGTTCTGGCTGGATGCAATGATTTGTGACTGCAGAGAACAAAGACTTTTTAGGTATAAAACGCTGCGCTGAAACCTGTGTCAAGGGTGTTCCTTCTGGATGTCAAGACGAAACTCTGTCCGAGTGAACAGAGGAAAGGACTTTGAAACTTTCACCAAGCTTGCCGAAGAAACTACCCGAGGTCCTGAATTGAGAGCGCCTCCTGCTGAAGTCTCAGGGATATTAGACTTCACCCCGTCATCTGTCTGAATGCCTGTGCTAGGGATTCTACTTGCAGGTGAGGCCTCGGTCGAGTAATCCGGAACCTCTAGTTCTACTGTGAGGAACGCGGACTGGCAACCCTTGTTAACTCTGTGTGTGGGCCGCCGCAGCTAAGAGAGAGCTGCAGCCGCTGAGTGCCCGCCTTAATTTGAATCTCCAGAACCTTTGCTGAGTCTGTGTGGGCCGCCGCAGCTATGAGAGAGCTGCCGCCGCTGAGCGCCCGCCTTAATTTGAACCTTCAGAACCTTTGCTGAATCAGTGTGGGCCGCCGCAGCTAAGAGAGAGCTGCAGCCGCTGAGGGCCCGCTGTTGTGCCAGCCTGGTCGAGATTATCGTGATTTATCCTGTGGGCAGCCGCAGCTAAGAGAGAGCTGCTGCCGCTGAGTGCCCGCACCTTTGCCAACCTGGCCTCATCGTGATTTGTCCTGTGGGCCGCCGCAGCTAAGAGAAAGCTGCTACTGCTGAGTGCCCGCACCTTTGCCAAACTCCGCATCATTGTGATTTGTCCTGTGGGCCGCCGCAGCTAAGAGAGAGCTGCTGCCGCTGAGTGCCCACACCTTTGCCAACTTTGCATCATTGTGATTTGTCCTGTGAGCCGCCGCAGCTAAGAGAGAGCTGCTGCCGCTGAGTGCTCGCACCTTTGCCAACTTTGCATCATTGTGATTTGTCCTGTGGGCCGCCGCAGCTAAGAGAGCTGCTGCCGCCGAGTGCTCGCACCTTTGCCAACTTTGCATCATTGTGATTTGTCCTGTAGGCCACCGCAGCTAAGAGAGCTGCTGCCGCCGAGTGCTCGCACCTTTGCCAACTTTGCATCATTGTGATTTGTCCTGTAGGCCGCCGCAGCTAAGAGAGAGCTGCTGCTGCTGAGTGCTCGCACCTTTGCCAACTTTGCATCATTGTGATTTGTCCTGTGGGCCGCTGCAGCTAAGAGAGAGCTGCTGCCGCTGAGTGCCCGCACCTTTGCTAACTTTGCATCATCGTGAATCGTCCTGTGGGCCGCCGCAGCTAGGAGAGAGCTGCTGCCGCTGTGAGCCCACCACGGAGCTGAACGACGAGAGTCATCGCCACCACCAGCCCGGGCCGCCGCAGCCGCGTGCTGCTGCCGCTGAGGGCCCGCCTGTCCCCGAGTGCCCGAATCATTGTGAGTGCATGTTACGGACCACTGCAGTCGAGAACTGTGGTCGCTGGGAGTCCGCCTGTCACCGTCTCCGCTTCTTCGAGAAGCTACGTGCTGTGTCCCCGTCCAATGGCAGGTATCTGGTGCGCAACAGGTCGCGTAGACCCAGGCCTTGAACTCAGTCAGTGCCACGTTCTGGTGAACAAGTTATTGCCTTTTTAAGCCCTTACTGATTTACGTGCATTGTGATTGGTTAAAACGCTTTTGAGAGTCTCGTACTAAACCTTAGATAAAGATATTATTTTTCTATACCTACTTGAGTTGTGTCCTTTTGTGGTGTCGTTACTACCTTATTGTGCATGGTCATAAATGCTTCACACACTGCCTCTGAGATAGGCCTAACTGCTCTTGCTACGTTACCACAGGGTTGAGCAGGGGTTATCAAAGGGGGTAGCCCACTTGCCCTGACTTAGGAAGGAGGGTCCCTATTTGGACATTGGCGCCAGCCATGGCCAACTAGAGACCCCCATTTCTAACATTGGCGGGCAGCAGTGGGATCAGGACTTGCATTTATGGTCCACGTACAATAACTGGTAGACACCACTAGTGAGTACAGACCAAAGCGCAGACACGCGCAGATTTTTTTTTTTTCCTCGACGAATTTTTATTTTCGTTTGTTGTTTTAGTATTGAATTGTTGATCGCAGCCATGAGTACTGCTAATATGGGAAGGCCGACATCCAATGCTTCGGAGGATCTCGCCTTTGAGGAGGAAAGATTAGATACCTATACTGCCAAACAGCTGGTTTCATTTTGTAGGCAATTCGCAGTCCCCGTGACAGGTCTCTCTAGGAAGGAGGAGTACCACAAGGCGCTGAAGACCTGGTGGGAAGCGAGAGAGTCCGCTGGGGATGAGGAAGAGAATGTTGGAGGGCAGCAGGATGATGCAGTAGAAGGGGGAGATAGAACAACCTCCAATGCAGGTACTAGTGTATCCCAAAGGAGCCTGGCCCCAGAAGAGCTGGAGGACAGGGAGAGAGATAGGAGGCATAGTTTGGAGATGGCTAAATTGGAAGGTCAGAAGGACCTTGAGAGTAAGAAGTTAGACATTGAGAAGAATCGATTGTCAATTGAACTTGAGAAAATGAGAATGGAGCATGAGAGAATGTTGAGGGAGATAGAGATCAGGGCGAGGAGTGTCCCGGTCTCCCCCTCTGGTGGCAGCATACCTTTAGTAACTCCTGAGAGTAGAGTTTATATTCCTAAGGATGTCATTAAAGATTTTCACAAGAGTGAGGATATTGGGCAATGGTTTGCCGCATATGAGATAACAATGGTGTCCGACCGGGTCCCTGAGCAGGATTGGGGAGCGGGATTGTGGGGGCGCTTTGTGAGTGATGGTCGGGATACCCTGTTGGACCTGCCTGAGGAGAGCAGGATGGTGTATGCCCATATGAAAGAAGCTTTGATGACCCATTATGGTTTGACCCCAGAGATGTACAGGCAGAGGTTTAGGACCTGTAAGAAGTTAGAGGGTACCACGTGGGTTGAATATGTGTCTTTTTTCTGCAGAGCAATGGATCGCTGGGTAAAGGGTAGCAAAGTGGAAACTTTCGAGCAATTGTATGAATTGTTTGCGTGGGAGCATTTTTCTAGTAACTGTTTTCCAGAGCTACGCCAGCACCTGATTGATAGCAAGCTGACTAACCCTTGCTGAGGAGGCGGACCGCTGGGTGAACACCCGGGTCCGCAAAGGTTTTGTGGGAGACTTCGCCAGAGGTGGGCAGGGTCCCCAGCAGAGAAGTGGGGGGACAAGGGTAAGCCGAGGGAGTTCCAGAGAGGGCCCCAAAGTAATTCCCAAGGGAACCAAGCAGTGGTGTCCCAGCCTCCCCCTGAGAAGAAACCAGTGTCCCCGACAGGTAGGCCTGTTCAGAGGGGGCCACTCACTTGTTTCAAGTGTGGTCAAGTGGGCCACCGGTATTATGATCCCCAGTGTCCCCAGAGGGACCTCAATGCATCCCCTCATGCACCACCCTGTGCACCATCCTGCCAGATTGCCAGTGTAGCCCTGGGGGGGAGGAGGTAGAGGTCCAAGGTGGGTAGGATCCTGTAGAGTTAACCCTTGTCTCTCTAGGAGACTCTGAGAAGGTCCCTAACCCCACACTGCCGAATAACACTCAGAAGTACCGGCAGTGGGTGACCATCAATGGCCATAGGGTGGAGGCTCTCAGGGACACCGGAGCTAGTGTGACTGCTGTCAGCTCCCGGTTGGTGTCCAAAGAGCAGGTTGTCCCCCATGCATTCTGCCCCGTAGTGTCAGCAGACAACTCAGAGAGCCAGTGTGAAGTGGCTCAGGTTCGCTTCGAGTGGGGGGGGTCTCAGGAACTCTTCAAGTGGCTGTGAGGCCCGCCATGCCTGTAGACTGTCTGTTGGGCAATGATCTAGAGAACTCCCCGTGGGCTACGGTGGAGAGAAAGTCTCATTTGGAAATGTTGGGTCTGCCTGAGTGGGCGTGTGTGACCACTCGGTCCATGACAGCTCAGAAGGATGTTCAGGAGGGTCTGGAGCCTGAAAGTATGGCTCAGGCCCCTACCTTAAAGAGAAGGGGTAAGGGGCATGGGAAACCAGCCCCCGTGGTTCCCACGGTCCCGGAGGGAGCAGACCTTGAGGGGGATGCCCTGGAACCTACAGGGGAGCAAGTGGCTGAACTGGGGAACCTACCGGAGCTGATCCAGTGGCAGCAGGAAGGGGTGCCCTCCAGGGAGGAATTTTGCGAGCAACAGAGGACCTGCCCTTCTCTTGAGGGGGTGCGGCGACAGGCCGGCGCCCAGGCAGCAGGTGATCAGACAGCATCACATTGGATCTATTGGGAGAATGACCTCCTTTACAGCGAGCCTAAGGTTGCTGAGCCTGGGTCAGCCTGTGTGCTGGTGGTACCCCTGCGCTTCAGGACCTTCCTACTGGGGTTGGCTCATGATGTGCCACTGGCCGGACATCTGGGGCAGACCAAGACCTTTGAGAGGCTGGTCACCAACTTCTATTGGCCCCAGATGCGCAGGAGCTCAGATGCTCACTGCAGGGCGTGTGAGACTTGCCAGGCAAGTGAGAAGAGTGGGGGGAAGATTAAAGCCAGACTACAGCCCTTTCCCGTTGTGAGCACCCCATTCGAGAGAGTGGGCATTGATATTGTGGGGCCTCTGGATCCCAAGACAGCCATGGGCAACAGGTTCATCCTGGTCTTGGTGGACCATGCCACCCGGTACCCTGAGGCCATCCCGCTCAGGACAGTGATGGGGATTTTCTCCCGTGTGGGATTCCCCAGAGAGGTGGTGTCCGATAGGGGAACTAACTTCATCTCCAAGTACATGAGGTCTCTGTGGGAGGAGTGTGGGGTAACATAAGTTCACCACTCCTTACCACCCCCAGGGTAATGGGCTGGTTGAGAGATTCAACCGGACCCTCAAGGGCATGATTATGGGCCTAGGTGAGCCCATGAGGCGTAAGTGGGACGTTCTCTTGCCATGCCTGTTGTTTGCTTACCGTGAGGTGCCACAGAAGTCCTTAGGGTTCAGTCCCTTTGAGCTGCTCTATGGTCACCCGGTAAGAGGGCCTCTGGGTCTGGTCAAGGAAGGCTGGGAGCAGTCCCCCAGGAAACCTCCCCAGGATGTGTTTAGTTACATGCTGGCCTTCAGGAACCAGACTCGGTGCTTCAGGAAACTTGCGGAGGCAAACCTGGAAGCCAGCCAGGAAGAGATGAAATGCTCGCACGATCAGAATGCCACTCTGATCGAGTTTCAGCCTGGACAGAAGGTTTGGTCATGGCCCCGGTGGAGCCCTGTGCACTCCAGGATAAATGGACCGGCCCATTTGAGGTGGTGGAGCGCAAGAGTCCTGTTACCTACGTGGTGGACTTGCAGTCTCCCAGGAACCCCTTGCGGGTCCTGCATGTTAACCGCCTGAAGCCCCACTTTGAGAGGTCTGAAGTGGACATGCTTCTGGCCACAGATGCTGCGATGGAGGAGGAGAGCGAGCCCCTTCCTGACCTCCTGTGTGCAGGGGAGCGAGATGGGTCAGTGGAGGGTGTGGTCCTCTCCACCACACTGACCCCGGAGCAGCAGGGTGATTGTCGCCAACTGTTGGGTCAATTCAGTGATCTGTTCTCCCTAGTACCTAGTGTCACTGATTGGTGTGTCCATGATGTGGACACCGGGGACAGTCCTCCCATTAAGCACAAGGCTTACTGAGTGACTGACTGGGTAAGGGCCTACATTAAGGATGAGGTTACCAAAATGTTTGCCCTTGGGGTGATTGAGTCCTCTAGCAGCCTGTGGTCCAGTCCAGTGGTCCTGGTACCAAAAGCTGCAGCGCCTGGTACCACCCCAGAACTTTGGTTCTGCGTGGACTATCGGGGCCTCAATTCAGTCACGAAGACTGACGCGCACCCCATCCCCAGAGCTGATGAGCTCATAGATCGGTTAGGGGCTGCAAAATACCTCAGCACATTTGATTTGACGTCTGGATATTGGCAGATTGCCCTGACCGAGGGAGCAAAGGAGAGGTCAGCCTTCTCAACACCCGATGGGCACTACCAGTCCCGGGTGATGCCCTTTGGAATGAAGAATGCCCCTGCCACCTTTCAAAGGCTGGTCAACAGGGTGTTGGTTGGGTTGGAAGACTTCAGTGCCGCCTACCTGGATGACATTGCGGTGTTTAGCTCCTCTTGGGAGGACCACCTGCGCCACCTCTGGGAGGTATTGATGGCACTGCGGAAGGCAGGCCTCACAATCAAAGCCAGTAAGTGCCAGATTGGGCAGGGTTCTGTTGTGTATTGAAACTATCCTGGCGTGGGAACCCCCCAAGACTCAGACGCAGGTGAGAGCCTTCTTAGGACTCACGGGGTACTACAGGAGGTTTGTCAAGGGATATGGCAACATTGTTGCGCCCTTGACTGAGCTGACTTCTAAGAAGCAGCCAAAGAAGGTAAACTGGACTGACACCTGTCAGAACGCTTTTGACGCCCTGAAGACTGCCATGTGCACAGCACCCGTGCTTCAGGCGCCCGACGTTTCAAAGGAATTTGTTGTCCAGACAGACGCCTCAGAGCATGGTATAGGGGCTGTTCTGTCACAGATCAATGAGGAGGGACTAGACCAACCGGTAGCCTTCCTAAGCAGGAGGTTACTTCCCCGGGAACAGAGGTGGAGTGCAATTGAGCGTGAGGCATTTGCTGTGGTCTGGGCGCTGAAGAAGCTGAGACCATATCTGTTTGGGACTCACTTCCGGGTTCAGACAGACCACAGGCCCCTTAGATGGTTGATGCATATGAGGGGTGAGAATCCCAAGTTGTTGAGGTGTTCCATTTCCCTACAGGGTATGGATTTCACGGTGGAACACCGCCATGGTACAGAACACGCCAATGCTGACGGTCGGTCCAGGTTTTTCAGCCTTAGTGATGAGAACTCCCAAGGGAATGGTTAGTTCTCCCCACATTTCAGCTGGAGGGGACGCGTGTTAGACCTGGCATCCTTGGCGCGGGTCTCCCTTCCTCTTTTCGCTTCTTACCTTTTATGTTGGCTGGATTTAGATGCTCTGGGCGCTGTGCCGCTGCCAATCAGTGACACAGCGCGAATGCTCCCTGTGTAAAGATAACTGTATGAATTGGGATAATCATAATTGGCTCGTTTGGTTTACCTGTCAGTCCCTAGTATCAGTGCACTGTGTGTGCCCAGGGCTGGTAGACCAAATACTGCTGGCGGGCCGGCAGCGCTGATTTGCGCTACCCACCGAAGCAGCTTTTAAAGTATGTCCGTGTAGCATGTTCTAATAGCGAGTTACCCTCCATTTCACCGTTTACTATTGTGAGGCTATCCGTTCTCATAGGCCAGAATGGGCAGGCTGAGTATTACATGCCCTAATCCTACCTGCCCCTAGGAACCTAATAGGAACGTCGAATTTGATATGTTTAAGCTCAGGACATTGAGATACATCTTTTAGTAAGGATTATTTGCGTAGCCCTTGTTTGAAAATACCTCTGCTAGAAACGAGGTATTTTCTGGCCTCAGCTTTCCTGTAGGCTTTGCTAGCGTGTGTATTGGCCGTCTGGTTTTGGAGCAGCAGGGCCAGCTGGGTCAGTCCTGGCTGGAGAGAGAGATCGGCATTTAGAGTATGGAGAGGGGTGACTCTTTGATCTGAGCAGGGCCGTGCCTGGCAAGGTGAATGATGGCTCCACCTCCCACTGGGCGTCTGATAGCAGACCCCAGATTCTCAAAGGGCAGGATGTCGCCTCGTAAACCAAGTGCTCCCTGACCCCACCGAACTGGTTCTGGCTAGATGCAGTGATTTGTGACTGCAGAGAACAAAGACTTTTTAGGTATAAAACGCTTCGCTGAAACCTGTGTCAAGGGTGTTCCTTCTGGATGTCAAGACGAAACTCTGTCTGAGTGAACAGAGGAAAGGACTTTGAATCTTTCACCAAGCTTGCCGAAGAAACTACCCTAGGACCTGAATTGAGAGCGCCTCCTGCTGAAGTCTCAGGGACATTAGACTTCACCCCGTCAGCCGTCTGAATTCCTGTGGTAGGGATTCTACTTGCAGGTGAGGCCTCCGTCGAGTAATCCGGAACCTCTAGTTCTACTGTGAGGAACGCAGACTGGCAACCCTTGTTAACTCTTGTTGTGTTTACTATTGTTCTTGGTCTCGCGACCTGCCTCGCGCTGTCCCCTTGCCACGCGCCCTTGCCCAGAGTTCTATGACGTTCCCTCGTTCTATTGTGGAACCTTGGGCAAGGGTGACGGTTGGAGGGCAGTTGGAGGAAATCTGTCATTCTCACCGGACGCCATTTGGTGTCAGGGCATTATCTACAATAAAGACTGCTTAACTCACCTCTACTCGTTCCTGTGGTCTTTACAAATTTGGCGACGAGTGCCCTGACACCACGACGGACCTGCGTGTGTGTTTCCTGCACACCTCTGTCTACACTAGAGTGGTCACCATTCTTCTGGCGTCATTTTCTGCTGTGCCTGCGTCCTGCTGTTCCGGGGCTCATTCACTCCAGTTCCACAGCTGCTGTGCCTTCTTCGTGTTGTCGAGGATAGCGTGATGAGCAGTGGTGCCCTTCACTTCACGGTGAGATCTACGCTGATAGCGACTGCTTTGCTTGCTTTGCGCAGTCTCGCATCTACCTGTGAGGAGCCTTTGCTTTAATTTAAGACGCTCTTTTCGCTGGTAGCACATCGGCACCTTAAGCGAACCTCTGCGCATTGACAGTCATCCTTCCGCCCACGCTGCTCCCTTGCGTAGGGCCGCGCGCTAGTGTTGCTCAGGGGTGGTTACCTCAGATCTGGGTGAGGCATTAACGCGACGCTTGCACTTCTCCTCAGACGGTACCGTGAGGCTCCTCTGCGCACTTCATTACGTCACTGGAACGCAGGTTGCGGCCATTTTGAATTGGGCAACTAGTTCCACTTGCGGCAGCCATTTTAATCAATTTCAACTGTGATGCACACACCTTCTTCATGGAACACAGTGCGTTTCAGTTATAGCGGCGATTTGGAAAACTAACCTACAGTGATGCGCACACTTCATTCTGCATTATATAGTGCGTTTCAAGTACAACAGCGATTTTAATTCTACAGTGATACGCACACTTTCTTTCAAGTTACCCCCCGTTCCACTTAACAAGCACTACGTCCAGGATACTTCAGTGATGCACACACTACTTCGTGCATCTTTCATTATGAAATTCTAATATACAGTTGTTACCTCTATTGTCTCTGTGAAACCGGTTCTAGTTCCTTCTCCACTTCACACCTTTCCTATACCTGATTATTTCTTCTACCTTATTCAACTCCTTCTATACTCTTCCTGTGTTATCCTTTTTTTTTTTCTTCTCACTTTTCTTCTCGCCCTTCCCGTTCTCTCCATGGCGTCAGGCAACGTTTGGAACCTCTCACCTCCTCAACCTTTTATCCCTGCGCCTGGTGATTCATCCCTCAGATGGGAAGACTGGCGCGAATACTTTGAAAATTACATCTCCACTTTTGATGAGGAGGGTGAAGTGCTAACTTCTGAAAGGAAAAAGAAAATCCTACTACACTGTTTAGGTGCAAAAACTATGAAAATTTACAACAGCATAAATAAAAAACCCAGACCTGCAAGTCAAGACGACGTTTACGCAAATGCCCTAGAAGATCTTACTAATTATTTTAAACCCACCGTTTGTGTATCAGTCCACAGGTACAAATTCTTCCATCGCAAACAGAGTTCAGAAGAGTCCATTGAAGACTTTGTCTCTGCACTTAAGAACTTAGCATTATCCTGTAGATTTGGTGAATTGCATGACGAATTTATTCGCGACCAGATAGTTATGCGAGCCGCCAATCGTGAAATCCAAGAAAGGTTGTGGGCTAAGGGCGAGGCTCCTCTCCAAGAAGTCATTGACATTGTCAAAAGGGCAGAACTTACCGGTAGATGTGCCAAGGCTGTCCTTTCGGACGACAAGCATAAACCAGAAGGAGAAGAGCAACCTATTGTAGCTAGGGTAAAAAGCTTTAAACACACAGCGCAAAAATACATCCATGAGCCTAGCCAAAGGAAAGATTCGTCCCCGAGAGCCATGTTGACTGGAAACAGGAAATGCTTTAGATGCGGAAGCAGATTTCACTTAGCCAACGACAAAGCATGCCCGGCCCTCAAGCAGAAGTGCACTAAATGCGGAGTTATTGGCCATTTTGTTACACAGTGTCAAAGCAAACAAAGAAGGAACTCTAATGTAAAAATGGTTGTACCTGAGGAATACAATGAATTGGATTCGTCCGAAGACGAAGACATGAATCTCTTTGTACTACTTGTCAATGACGAAGTCCTTAATGTAAAAGGAAAGAGTAAAAAACCTATATGTGAACTAAATATTGGTGGGGTGGACATTTCTATCGTAGCAGATTCAGGGTCCCCCTATACCATTATAAACAAGAGTGTCTGGGAAGAAAAGTTCGTGCCGGTGTTGGGCCGTAATCTCACTAGCCCCGACATCTCTCCCAAAACGTTTACTGGGGAACCTATTGATGTCTTGGGATACAGGGAACTACCATTCTTGTTCAAAGACCGAGACACTGTAAGCAAGTTATATGTATCTGCCATCGGTCCTTCAGTACTAGGGTGGATGGACCAAGGGAAACTTGGTATAATCCTTGATCCTAACAGCCCGGACCCTGTACTTTCTTTGCAATCCGAGGATGAGTATAAGAAAGTTATCCCAAAAAATTATCCCCGTCTATTTTCTGAAAAAATAGGGAAATTGAAGGGATTCCATCATAAAATTGAACTCAAAAAGATGTGGTTCCTTGCATACATAAATCCAGAAATATCCCTTTCTCCATCAGAGAAGAGGTCAAGTCTGAACTCATTATACTACAAAAGTCTGGTATCATTGAACCTGTGGAGTCAGCGGAATGGGTCGCACCCTTGGTTTGCGCCAAAAATCCAACGGCAAACTCCGTTTGTGTGTGGACCTCCGCGACCTCAACAAAAACATTCTTATTGACCAGTACCCCTTGCCAAGAATCAGCGAGATGTTGTCTCACACTAATGGCAATAAATGGTTTTCTACTGTTGACCTGACCTCAGCATACCATCAAGTTGCACTACACCCAGACTGCAGAAGCCTCACTACTTTTGTAACACCCTTCGGGTGTTTTAGATTTAAAAGGGTTCCATTTGGACTGGCCTCTGCTGCGGCCATGTTTCAAAGACTTATGCACATACTATTTAAAGATGAACCCAACCTTTTGATCTTTCAAGACGACATTATGGTCATGGGAGTCAACAGGGCGGAGCATGATGCTAATCTAAAAGGGTACTACAGACTTTGGAGAATTATGGTCTCACCGCGGACATTCGTAAATGCAAATTCGCTGAGACCAGTGTCACCTACTTGGGACATGAGATTTTTGGGGAAGGCATCAAACCCAAAAAGAGTTGTTATCAGCTATAAGAGATGCTCCCTCCCCCAAAAACAGAGATGAAGTCAAGGCTTTTTGGGATTATCGGAATTTTATGCAAAATTTGTGCAAGACTTCTCCTCAAAAACCTTCTCACTTAGACAACTTGTCAAACAAGGGTGCAAATTCGTGTGGTCTGATCAATGTGAAAATGCATTTACAAACATTAAAAACGACATTTGCAATGCCCCACCTTTGCAAGGATTTAACCCCTCCTTACACAGTATAGTCACTACGGATGCCAGTGGTAGGGGTTTAGGCGCAGTTTTGAGCCAGATCGACGAGTTAGGCAATGAACAGACTATCGCATTTGCCTCACGCTCCATCACACCTACAGAGGAGAGATACTCCGTCATAGAGCGTGAAGCTTTGGCATGTGCATGGGGTTTAGAGCACTTTAGACAGTACATATGGGGATTTCACATTACCCTAAGAAGCGATCACAAACCCCTGGTCAAAGTCCTGACCACTAAAGGTTTACAAAGCGCCTCTCCCCGCCTAGCACGCATATCAGTCAAGATGATGGACTACAATTACAATGTACAATATGTTCCTGGGTTCAAGAATGTTGTTGCAGACTGTTTAAGTCGCTTACCCTTACCTTGTATTAGTGATTCCACTGTTGACATTGACTCATTCTGTGTAGCTAATATACTAGGGGAGGTACCTTGCATTCCACAACATGATTGGTTGTCGGCCCAAGGAACTGATACCATTTTGTGCCAGGTAGAGCAGTACATCACGGAGGGGTGGCCTATTAAAAGAGACTTACCCCACCATTTACGCACATTCTGGGAATTAAGACACGAATTGTCGTCTGAAGGTGGTCTTATCTTAAGAAATGGCAAAGTTATACCCCCTACATCACTTAGAAGCAAACTACTTGACATTTGCCACGAAGGGCATCTTGGTATTGGAAAAACAAAAAGTAGAGTTAAAAATTCATACTGGTGGCCAAGATTGGACCTAGAAATAGAGAGGAGAGTGAGAAACTGCCCCGCTTGTGAAAACTCAGACAAGTCCCAACGCACTCTCAAGCCACCACTTCAACCCCTTTCCAATCCCTGTATGCCATGGACCAGATTAGGAATAGACGTTTGTGGTCCAATTTGGGAAAAGGGCGAACAAGTTTTCCTTATTGTTCTAGTGGACCATTTCTCCAAATGGCCCGAAGTAGAAATTGTACACAGTGCTGATGCCAAAGCTATCATCAAGTTCTTGAAAAACTTGTTCTTGAGAGAAGGGCTACCCAAATGTGTTGTAACCGACAACGGTCCCCAATTTATTTCTGACATTTTTAAAAATTTGTCAATGACAATGGCATTTCTCACAAAACCACTTCTCTGTACCACCCAGCAGGTAATGGTGCAGTTGAGAGGTTTAATCGTGTTGTGAAAGGAATTGTACAGTTAGCTAATCACAACGACCTTTCATGGAGGAAGGAACTAACACACAACTTATGGGCTTTCCGTGTCACACCCTGTGAGTCCACCGGTTCAAGCCCATTTGTGTTATTGAGAGGCAGAACACCTATCACCAAAGACACTGTTGGGTGGTTAACTCCTAAGAAGGTAGACTGGTCCATAGAAGCTGTGAATAGCAAAATTTCACGCACTCAAACAACTAGTAAGGATTATTACGACACCAAACACGCCTGCAAACCTGTCAACATTCATGTAGGTGAGTGGGTTAGAGTTAAAAGTAGTGGCTTTGTTAAGAAAGGACACAGCCGTTATTCCCAACCCCTTATGGTAAAGAAGATCTTCTGTAATTCTGCACTCTTAAGTGACGGAAAGGTATGGCACTTTTCATCCTTATCATTGTGCAGAGGGGATGGGACCACTGTTCTGCAACACCCTAGACAAGAGCGTAGGAGTACCCACGTCTCCTCTAGATACGATTGGATCTTTGATGATGACACCGGTCCGGTTCTCAATCCTGGGGGTGTGAGGTTAGAGTGAGGGCTCCCTTGAGCGATATGGGTGTGGGCACTAGTGAAAGCTCCAACCTTGCAGAGAGTGACACCAGACTCAGTGACCCCACGAGTGATGACCTCACTATCGACACACCTCAGGCTGGAATTTCTGACATTACACAAGGTTATTCACATTCCCCTGGTTCCCAGGTTGGTGGGACCATGGTCAAGGAACCAGTTACTAGCAGACACGGTAGAGAAATAATTCCACCCAAAAAGTTACAAGATTTTGTATGTGATTGAATTTCCTCCCTTGTTTCTCCATTCTCCTTCCCCCCCCTTCCCCTCCTTTGCATCTTTGTATTTGCTGTAAATGAGGAGATGTGTTGTGTTTACTATTGTTCTTGGTCTCGCGACCTGCCTCGCGCTGTCCCCTTGCCACGCGCCCTTGCCCAGAGTTCTATGACGTTCCCTCGTTCTATTGTGGAACCTTGGGCAAGGGTGACGGTTGGAGGGCAGTTGGAGGAAATCTGTCATTCTCACCGGACGCCATTTGGTGTCAGGGCATTATCTACAATAAAGACTGCTTAACTCACTTCTACTCGTTCCTGTGGTCTTTACAACTCTGTGTGTGGGCCGCCGCAGCTAAGAGAGAGCTGCCGCCGCTGAGCACCCACCTTAATTTGAATCTCCGGAACCTTCGCTGAGTCCGTGTTGGCCGCCGCAGCTAAGAGAGAGCTGCCGCCGCTGAGTGCCCGCCTTACTTTGAATCTCCGGAACCTTCGCTGAATCTGTGTGGGCCGCCGCAGCTAAGAGAGAGCTGCCGCCGCTGAGCGCCTGCCTTAATTCGAACCTTCGGAACCTTCGCTGAATCAGTGAGGGCCCACCGTTGTGCCAGCCTGGTCGAGATCATCGTGATTTGTCCTGTGGGCAGCCGCAGCTAAGAGAGAGCTGCTGCCGCTGAGTGCCCGCACCTTTGCCAACCTGGCCTCATCGTGATTTGTCCTGTGGGCCGCCGCAGCTAAGAGAGAGCTGCTGCTGCTGAGTGCCCGCACCTTTGCCAAACTCCGCATCATTGTGATTTGTCCTGTGGGCCACCGCAGCTAAGAGAGAGCTGCTGCCGCCGAGTGCTCGCACCTTTGCCAACTTTGCATCATTGTGATTTGTCCTGTGAGCCGCCGCAGCTAAGAGAGAGCTGCTGCCGCTAAGTGCTCGCACCTTTGCCAACTTTGCATCATTGTGATTTGTCCTGTGGGCCGCCGCAGCTAAGAGAGAGCTGCTGCCGCCGAGTGCTCACACCTTTGCCAACTTTGCATCATTGTGATTTGTCCTGTGGGCCGCCGCAGCTAAGAGAGAGCTGCTGCCGCCGAGTGCTCGCACCTTTGCCAACTTTGCCTCATCGTGATTTGTCCTGTGGGCCACCGCAGCTAAGAGAGAGCTGTTGCCACTGAGTGCTCGCACCTTTGCCAACTTTGCCTCATCGTGATTTGTCCTGTGAGCCGCCGCAGCTAAGAGAGAGCTGCTGCCGCTGAGTGCTCTCACCTTTGCCAACCTGGCCTCATCGTGATTTGTCCTGTGGGCCGCCGCAGCTAAGAGAGAGCTGCTGCTGCTGAGTGCCCGCACCTTTGCCAAACTCCGCATCATTGTGATTTGTCCTGTGGGCCGCCGCAGCTAAGAGAGAGCTGCTGCCGCCGAGTGCTCGCACCTTTGCCAACTTTGCATCATTGTGATTTGTCCTGTGAGCCGCCGCAGCTAAGAGAGAGCTGCTGCCGCTAAGTGCTCGCACCTTTGCCAACTTTGCATCATTGTGATTTGTCCTGTGGGCCGCCGCAGCTAAGAGAGAGCTGCTGCCGCCGAGTGCTCACACCTTTGCCAACTTTGCATCATTGTGATTTGTCCTGTGGGCCGCCGCAGCTAAGAGAGAGCTGCTGCCGCCGAGTGCTCGCACCTTTGCCAACTTTGCCTCATCATGATTTGTCCTGTTGGCCACCGCAGCTAAGAGAGAGCTGCTGCCGCTGAGTGCTCGCACCTTTGCCAACTTTGCCTCATCATGATTTGTCCTGTGAGCCGCCGCAGCTAAGAGAGAGCTGCTGCCGCTGAGTGCTCTCACCTTTGCCAACTTTGCATCATTGTGATTTGTCCTGTGGGTTGCCGCAGCTAAGAGAGAGCTGCTGCCGCTGAGTGCCCGTACCTTTGCTAACTTTGCATCATCGTAAATCGTCCTGTGGGCCGCCGCAGCTAGGAGAGAGCTGCTGCCGCTGTGAGCCCACCACGGAGCTGCACGACGAGAGTCATCCCCACCACCAGCCCGGGCCGCCGCAGCCGCGTGCTGCTGCCGCTGAGGGCCCGCCTGTCCCCGAGTGCCCGAATCATTGTGAGTGCACGTTGCGGACCACTGCAGTCGAGAACTGTGGTCGCTGGGAGTCCGCCTGTCACCATCTCCGCTTCTTCGAGAAGCTACGTGCTGTGTCCCCGTCCAACAGCAGGTATCTGGTGCGCAACGGGTCGCGTAGACCCAGGCCTTGAACTCAGTCAGTGCCACGTTCTGGTGAACAACTTATTGCCTTTTTAATTCCCTACTGATTTACGTGCATTGTGATTGGTTAAAACGCTTTTGAGAGTCTCGTACTAAACCTTAGATAAAGATATTATTTTTCTATACCTATTTGAGTTGTGTCCTTTTGTGGTGTTGTTACTACCTTATTGTGCATGGTCATAAATGCTTCACACACTGCCTCTGAGATAGGCCTAACTGCTCTTGCTACGTTACCACAGGGTTGAGCAGGGGTTACCAAAGGGGGTAGCCCACTTGCCCTGACTTAGGAAGAAGGGTTCCTATTTGGACATTGGCGCCAGCCATGGCCAACTAGAGACCCCCATTTCTAACAATAAGTGTCTGAGTAAAAGTTTGCGAGTGCTCAGAATGCTCACAAGATGTTACTGTACAGTAGTATGTGCCTGTGAGTGCAAGCCAATGTTCATGCATCAATATTTTGCCAACAGCATGGTCCATACATGACCTAGTGCTTACTGCACTTGAGGATGTGGGGAGGATGGCAACATAGACACATGTGCAGCTCTTTTTAAGCCAAAAAAACACATGTTGTTCTGAGACTGGGTAATGTAAATGTGTGAGACACTGCCTAGCATGCTTAATGCATGTCAATGGGGTGTGTAGCCTTATTTCCACAGATCCCTGACTACATTTAAGGATGGGAATGACATACTGTGGTTTGGCAGTTATACAGTTACACTGCTGGTTTGAGACACTCTAACTCTGAACACACATTCCCTGTGCTATGTGATGTCATAGTCCATTAAGTGTTCATATGCTCATTTGTGACATTTCAAATGTAGATTGGCCAGAGGATACTGAACAATGTGTGTACAGCTTTCAAATTGACCCTATGGAGATGTGCCCATTCTGCACAGGAGTACAATGCCTGAGTCTATCACTCTTGGTGGTAATTCACTTATGACATATCAGCTAAATGTGAGGTGGACATGTCATTCTTCTATTGATTCCATGATGTGTTGAGTCTCACATGTGTATGCACGTTTTCTCCATTCACATTGTATCTGCATGTAATTTCTGTGATGGACCACGTTTATCCTCAGTGTAAGGCCCTCTGGCCTGCACAGTAACTGCCCAATGTCAGGCCTGGGCGTGGTTCGCGTAGTTTTGCTACGCGAAACTCCGCGAAGTTCAGCGAGTGGCGGAGTGCAGTGCGAACTGCAGTTTGTGCTGGTATTCCTGCCGCTCGGGTAGAAATTCTACCCAAGCGGCAGCTCGCGCTCGCAAACTTACCGTTCGCGATCGCAAACTTACCATTCGCGATCGCGAGCGGGGAAAAAACTCTGCTGCACATCGCTAAGCGGAGTTTTCTGCACTCCACGGAGCTCGCAGAGTGCAGAAAACTCAGCGAACGGAGCGAAGTTCACCGCCCAGGCCTACCCAATGTTACAAGGACCCATCACTAAAAGGACTGAGTAAAACATATGTGTTGTCCACCACCCAATGAGCTATCATAGGCCTGAGGATTACACAAGACAGGACTCCACCTTGTGAGAAGAGTGTGAGAATGTAAGATCAGGGACCTAAATGTGACCACCATGACACATGTAGCTATGTAATGGTCAAGGACATTAAGGGGTGTGTAGTGTAGGACACAGTGAGTCTGACCACTACACATCATTTCCAGTGTATTGTATGTCATGTTCACTCACATAGTGCATCACAGCTGAGGGCCATTTTTACATTGGTTTCTGTGCTGGCACTCTGCATGTGTATGAGATGGGCATGTAGTGTGTCCATCATCATAGAAGTATACATTGCTATGATATGGGTTGATCCAAGTGTACTATGTGACATGCGGTATGGGCTCTGCTCTCCATTGATGTATTAGTGTGCTATGTATTTTCATGCTCCTGTACTGTCACACAGTGGTACACAACACAGTGTCACAAAAACTTCCTCTTCTTGTCTCCCATGCCTGCAGCTCAAGGTCCATCAGCGTAAGGCCATATGGAGGGCCATTGCCCGCAAGTTGCGGTCTCTGGGTGTCTCAAACCGACTTCATATACACTGCCACAAGAGGTGGGATGACATCTGCCGCCTGAGCAAAAACGTCGCTGAGATGACGCTGGGGGTGGTCCCTCAAAGTGGCAGGTTGGCGCGCAGGAGCATGACACCTCTAATGGCCCGCATCTTGGCAGTGACACAGCCAGAGCTGGATGGACGCTTAAGGGCCCATCAGCAGCAAGTTGGGGGTGAGTATTGTGCAAAGTGTGACTTTGCGTATGAGTCACTGCATGAATCCCAGCCCTGAGCAAGTGTGGACCTCTGTGATGTCTCTAGTGTGATGCAATGGCTTCTAAGTGGCCTCAGTGTTGGGTGCAGCGGTTCTGCATTTGTACTTCATTTTGTTTCTCATGTGTTAAAACCCATGAACCTTGTCATATAAAATCATCTTGCCATGTTTTCATCTCACATTGTATGAATGTTGTCTGAACTGAGACCTTCCTACACAGGATAATACATTGTGTGAAGTGTGTAGCCCAGTACACTTGTCAGGCTTGTGTGAGCTGTGTGGCTAGCTCAATAGTGTGCTCATGTGATGATGTGTTAGTGGCTAGAGACATGCACAGATGTGGACTCAGGGAGCAGTGAGTTGGTAAAGGTCTCACCTGTCCCATGGGTCTTTTTTCACAATGATAGAGATGACAGCACCATTGCAAAATATATTAGCCTAGTATCAGCAGCATGGCATAACATGATGTAATGTCCTGCCATAGTGACAGCAAGTGCACACAGGTGCTGATGGGGTAGATGGTGATGATTGCAGTGATGCATTGGCTGATTTGCATTTGCCATTTGTGCACATGGCAACTTGACTGCGATGGTTAGACTCAGTGATTTAAATGCAATGTAGCTGAACCTGGCTATTGTGAAATTGTTTTGCCACTATGGCTTAACATGGTTGGATGTGATCAGTGGGTATGGCAAATTGTGATGTGACTGAGGTGTTGTACAGTATTTTGAAAGATGATAATGAACAAAGGTTACTCAGAGTGTCAGTCCTCAGTATGTGTGCATTGTGGAGGGGTGTCCATGTGCATCAGTGCATGGTGAAGTTGTGGCTAGTGCTTTTAATCAGTGTGTGACTTTTTGGCACATTGAGGTGTCCTCATTGTCATCAGTAAGCACAACGTAGGGATGTCATATGCCATACCCTAGGTATTGTCACACATTAGCTGTCCTAATGGAGTCCACCAACTTCATCATCAACAGAAGACACAATCCTGCCTTGGATCAATGAGGGCCTGTCAGGCACTTGTGGAGATGTTGGTATGTGACATGTCACAACCTATGAAGGCCTTGCATTAATTTCCCATTCTCATGCTATTGTGCATTGTGTTTGTGACTACATTGTTACATGGGGCTCATTAGCACTTCATTAACAAATAAGATGTGGCCTTGTGACATATGCTGCAGTGTGAGTGTCAGAGACATCAACTGGCAGTGAACAGCAGTGAGCATCATGTTAGTGTGCATTTTGAGATGTGTGCTGTGCACAACAAATACATTGTAACATCTACACAGCTGACACCAATGGACAACTGTAGTTGTGCTTCAAAGCCCAACATGGTGGATTTCAGGAGGTGATCGCCCTTGCAAAAGACAATATGTGACTTTGTATCTGTGGTGTTCCATGAAATTTACTCCATATGTGACTGAGACAACATGTTTTGATGTATAGCTGTCTTACCTACAGGCACGTAGGTGTGCCTACAGACAGTTGTATGTGTGGTTACAGGGAGGCCCAGGCCCAGCTATTTGGCTGTGTCAATGCAACATGGAGCATGACTATCAACTATGCATGTTTCCATGCATCAGCTGATGATTGCATAAATGTGGCATATGCTGAAAGTACATGGAGTAGTTCAACATGGGAGTTTCATTAGCAGGTTTGGAGTTTTGATTGCATATGATGTTTGTGAGTATGGCACTATACTGAACCTATGTCTCTGTCAGCATCTACCGAGGGCAAGGAAGGACGGGGGCCCGACAGCATTGGGGAAGCTACTGGCACGACTGGGACACAGGAGTTCAGTGACACTGAAGGGACCAGCCCCTCAGAGTCGGACAGGAGTGCCCTGGAGGATTCCCGGCCGGACACACCAACCTCCACATCTTCCCAGTCCAGTGGTGACTCCTCGATGTTGGGGGGCACCGGAAGTTCAAGATCTGCATCTTCTTCCGCCACACCTCGTCCAGTGCCCACCCTTCCGGATGCTTCCTCAAGTGCTGTCCATGCCCGCAGCCCTAAGAAGGGTAGAGTCTCCTTCCCCCCAGGCACCGCTGCCCCTGCCCCTGTCTCCCCTGCTGCCCTCAGTGTGGAGGCCGTAGACATTTTGCGCCAGCTGTGTGTGGGTCAGACTGCTCTCCTGAATGCCCTCCAGGATCATGGCAGCAAGTTGTCACAGGTTGTTGCGTTCATGGAGGGCATTCATTCGGACGTGGGTGGCCTACACCAAACTGTCCAGTCATTGTCCTCCACAGTGACGGCAGCCATTCATCAGTCCCAAGCTCCCAGTCCAGTATACTGAGGTGTGTGTTAGGTCCTGACAGTGAAAAACACTCCATTTCATTTTTCACTGGTGAAAGGCCATCCTGCCCATAGGACAGAATGGGGGAGGCTGGGTATTGTGTTTGTTAGCCTAGTTTCACATAAGTTTAAAATGGAGAGGTGAAGTTTAGTATGTATGAACTCACAGTGTCATAACACATCTTTCTATGAAAGTGGTTTTGTCACTGTGTGTTCAGAAACCACTCTTTTAGAAAGTGGCTGAGTTTTGTGCTTTATGCATTTCTGTGTGTCTCTGCTGAATGTGGATTGACTGTCTGGATCTGAGAGGGGAGGGGGTGAGATGGCACTAGGCTGACCTGCATCTGGAGAGTATGCGAGGAGAAACCCCGGGAGGTGAAGAGGCCTGCGTTGCGGCTATAAAACAATTGACCCACCTCCTGCTGAGTGATTAAGGATCCAGACCCCCAGTATCAAAGGGAGAAAGGTGACACTGGGAGGGAGACACCCAGAACTGATTTAGGCAGGGGTCAGGGACCCCTGAGCACAACGAACTTCAAAGACATTTAGGGGTATAACTAGGAGAGCTGAAACCCCTGAACGTTGGAATAGAAATGGATTGAGACTGAAAAGGCTTGGGCCCATTTCGTGGTCAAGAGGAACCTCTGCTAAGGAAGTAACAACTGAAGAGACTGCTGGGAAGGACCGACCATTGCTTCGTGATCTGGGGCTGGTCTGCAGTTTGCTGTTTTAACCAAGGAAGAGGCTGTTGGGACTGTGATTTGTGCGCTGGGTCCCCCTGCTTGAAAAAGACTGCTTTGTGCTGTGTCTTGTTACCCCAAGGGCCCGTGGTGAGCTGGCTCCCTGTTTGGAAACACTGGAACATAAAAGTTTCCGGAGAAGTTTCAAGCAACGCGGTGGGTGCGTGTTGTGGCAGCTTGAGACCCTTGGAAGGTGTGACCTGTGATCTTGGACACACAAAGGAGAAGTGAGACTCGGACGCGCTGGGTGTGTGTCGTGGTGCACAGGAGGCGTTGGTGAAGAGCGCCTGGTCAACGTGTGCATCGGAAGTGAAGTGAGTCTCTGACACGCTGAGTGCGTGTCGTGGTGCACCGCAGGCGTTGGTGAAGAGCGCCTGGTCAGCGTGTGCATCGGAGGTAACGTGAGACTCGGACGCGCAGGGTGCGTGTCGTAGTGCACCGCCGGCGCTGGTGAAGAGGGCCGGGTCAGCGGGTGCATCGGAGGTGAAGGGGGTCTAAGACGCGCAGGGTGCTTGTCATGGTGCACAGGAGGCATTGGCGAGAAGCGCCTGGTCAACGTGTGCATCGGACGTGGAGTGAGACTCGGACGCGCAGGGTGCGTGTCGGGGTGCACCGGAGGCGCTGGTGAAGAGCGCCTGGTCATTTAGTGCACCGGAGAAGAAGTGAGGCTCGGACACGGTGAGCGTGTCGAGGTGCGGCCAAAGCCGTTGGTGAAGAGCGCCTGGATATCGGGGCACCGGAGTTGGAGTAAGTCTCAGTGAAGCAGTGACTTGCTCACTTTGCCACTGGATTCAAGCTAGCCTGGCTGATGAGGGCTGTTAGCCCGAAACCGGTCCCAGGATGCTTGATTCCGGTCCAGGGAAGACATGGCTTGGCAGTTCGGTCTGGACTGTTCCCATGAGGCACAGGGTCAAGACTGATTTGCATATAGCTATGTCTGAACTGGGGTGGCAAAGTGAGCTAAAGAATGATGATGGATTCAACCCAGATCTGTGACTGGGGGTGAGTGTTTGAAAAGTTTCAGCACTCCGTCCATCATCTCCTTGTGTTTGCTTTGTTTGCCCTAAGTTGGCAGGGTATGCCCAGACGTGGGTCCCTTGCTCACTTTGCCACTGGATTCAAGCTAGCCTGGCTTATGAGGGCTGTTAGCCCGAAACCGGTCCCAGGATGCTTGATTCCGGTTCAGGGAAGACATGGATTGGCAGTTCGGTCTGGACTGTTCCCATGAGGCACAGGGTCAAGACTGATTTGCATATAGCTATGTCTGAACTGGGGTGGCAAAGTGAGCTAAAGAATGATAATGGATTCAACCCAGATCTGTGACTGGGGGTGAGTGTTTGAAAAGTTTCAGCACTCCGTCCATCATCACCTTGTGTTTGCTTTGTTCGCCCTAAGTTGGCAGGGTATGCCCAGATGTGGGTCCCTTGCTCACTTTGCCACTGGATTCAAGCTAGCCTGGCTGATGAGGGCTGCTAGCCCAAAACCGGTCCCAGGATGCTTGATTCCGGTCCAGGGAAGACATGGCTTGGCAGTTCAGTCTGGACTGTTCCCATGAGGCACAGGGTCAAGACTGATTTGCATATAGCTATGTCTGAACTGGAGTGGCAAAGTGAGCTAAAGAATGATGATGGATTCAACCCAGATCTGTGACTGGGGGTGAGTGTTTGAAAAGTTTCAGCACTCCGTCCATCATCTCCTTCGTGCTTTGGTTCAACCTGGGACTGTGGAGGTGATCGGCTGATCATCGTGTGCACCGGAAGAAAGTGAGTCTCTGCAGAGCGGTGTGCGTGTCTTGGTGTCAACTGAGACCGCAGGAAGGAGTGCCTGGTGAACGTGCACTCGGAGTCGACGTGAAGTCCCATCAGCATTGTGTGTGTGGCTTTGTGCCAGAGGAGACCCGGAGGGTGCTGTGGTGAACGTGCACCCGGAGTAATGTAATCTTAGGGGCGTGGGGTACGTGTGCCCTGCGCCCACCTGAGACCTAACAGTCGCGGCCCGGACCGGCAGCCCCGGAGGAGCTGAGCTGCCAGGGCAAGCCGCTGAGGCCCATTGAGAAAGTTCTGCACGGAAGGCCTAGTTCGCTGAAGGAGGAGAGGAGAGTGGGGTCGCGCCCCCAGGTAACGTGGATCACTGCCTGTGCGGGATGTGGGCTCAGAGGGACACTCTCTCGGCCTCTCAGTCCTTCTGGCGACGTGAGCCTTTGCTTCGGCTCAGATTGGGGCCCGTACTGACCAAAGGAGTGGCAGTACTGGGGCCAGAGTGAGAAGCTGTACTTTATGTCATCGTGGATACGTGTGGGGGGCAACTGTTATCGAAGAGGCTGACTGTCGTAATACACATTGCCAATATTGCTGCTAACGAACTGCCGGACTGTCTTATGACGCCTGACATTATTTCTGCATAACGAAGTACACGATTGTAGCGCTACGCATTGCATTATTTCTCCCTTGCAAAGTACAGGATTGTAGCTACGCATTGCATTATTCCTTCATTGCAAAGTACTTGATTGTAGCGGCGCGCATTGCCTTATTTCTTCATTGTATAGTACATGATTGGGGTGTGACGCATGGCATTATTCCTTCATTGCGCAGTACATGATTGTAGCGGTACGCATTGCACTATTTCTCCCATTGCAAGGTAGCGGGGTGTATCGTTTCGCACTGTATAATTTCCCCTTTGCCCAGCACAGGATTGTATCATTACGCAGCGCACTATTGTTTATCCATTGCAACGTGTGTGATTCTAGCATTGCGACCAGCATAGCATTTTGAAAGCGGTGGTTGGGATTTGAACCTACCAGCCAGCCGGAACGAATATTACCCTTTATTATATGTTGGCTTTTGTATCGTGTGGTCTGATCGTATATCTTTCTATATAAAGTTCATACTCGTTTTATCAAACTCGTGTGGAGTCCATTTGTGGTGTCACCAGTGCGTTGCGGTGGGTGTGGTTGCACATGCTGTACACTCGTGCCTTGGAGATAGGCCTGGCTGCTCGTGCCAAGCTACTAAGGGAGTGAGCAGGGCTATCTCAAACAGTGTCCTTACTTGGCCTAACGTTGAGTTGGGAGTCCCGGGTCACGCATTTGTGACAGTGGGGCGTGACTGGGGCTCCGGCTTCCAACATTTGGCGGCAGAGCGGTGGGATACGATCCTAACGTAATTGAAACACGTGTGTGCAAAACCACTCACAGTAATTGGTGTACATCATAAATTGATCGCAGACCACGACGCAACAACATATTGTTTTGAATTGTTGGTTCTATTGTTGAGTAACCTTTAAACCACACATCATGTCTCAGGAGGGGAGCCAGATAGCCGGTGGGCTGCGGCTGCAGAATTAGAGTTTGTCATTGAGGCACTGTTTACCTACAAGGTTGATCAGTTGAGGAAATTCTGCAGAGCTTTGGGATGTCCCATGAAGGGTAGCGCCAAGAAGGAGGAGCTGCAAGTGGCCTTGAGGGCCTGGTGGGAAGCCAAAGAGGCTCAGGAGACGGGTGATGTTGAGGTGGATGAGGATGACCCAGGGAATGGATTTGGTCCACAGGATTTTCCAGTGGAGGGACCAGCTGCAGGGGTTGGTAGTAGCCATTCAGGGAGGAGTTTTTCACCAGAGGAGCTGGAGGAAAACCAAAGGGTCAGGCTGCATGAGTTGGAGGTGTTAAAACTTAAAACTCAAGCAGAAGAGAGCAGGAACGCTCTCGCGTTGGAAGAGAAACGGATTCTCTTCGCTCATGAGTTAAGCATGAGGGAACTGGACATTAAGGGTAAACAAGCAGAGTCCAGTTTGAATGGTGGCAGCGCACCATCAGTGCCAGTAGGGAAGGTTTACATTCCCAAGGATTTAGTGCGAGATTACCAGAGGGGTGATGACATTTATGCGTGGTTCACGGCATATGAGATCGCACTAAGGATGAATGAGGTGCCTGAAAAGCATTCGGGGGCGGGCCTATGGAAACACTTTGAGGCTTCAGGGAGGGACGTTCTATCACCTTTAGAGAGGGCGGGATCCCTGACCTACGCCAACATGACGGAGGCTTTATACCTCTGGTATGGGCTCACTCCTGAAGAATACCAGCAGAAGTTCAGGACCTCCAAGAAACTAGAATCCCGTACTTGGGTAGAATGTGTGAATGAGTACACACGGGCACTGGATGGTTGGATGCTGGGCAGCAAGATCAATGATTTTAAGGGCTTATGCAATTTAATCAGTTGGGAGCACTTGAGTAGTCTGTGTGGTCCAGAGCTGCGCCAGCATCTATTGGATAGTAAGCTGACTGATCCCACTAAGCTTGCTGAGGAGGCAGACCGCTGGACTAGTACCCGGGTCCACAAGGGGATTGGGAATACCACTGCCAAGAGTATGCAGGGTCCCCCGCCGAAGGTGGGGGAGGACAAGGGTAACCACAAGGAGTCCCCTAAAGGGCCCCAAGGTAGTTCCCCCAAGAAAGGGTCCAAGTCCCCCAAGGCCAAGAGGGCCGGGGCCTCTAAGGGCAAGAAGGAGCCCAGTGGTCCTCCTACGAGTAACTTCTGTAAAGAAGTGGGTCATATTTCCCCTAAATGCCCCAAAATGTCAGCTGCACCCACTGGTGCTCCAACACCTGGGTTAGTGAGTGTAGCGTTGGGGAGGAATTGAATCCTTGGAATGGGGAGGAGAAAGCAGTTATGACCCTGGTCTCCTTAGGAGATCGAGAGATGGTCCAGGAAATCCCTCTGCCTGATAACACTAAAAAGTACAGGCAGTGAGTGACCATCAATGGACGGAGGGTGGAGGCTCTGAGGGACACCGGAGCCAGTTTGACATCTGTCAGGTGTCAGTGGGTGTCTGAAGAGCAAGTAATTCCCGATGTGCTCCACCCTGTAATGTCAGCAGACAATTCAGTGCGCCTCTGCAAGGTGGCGCTGGTACCCTTTGAATGGGGAGGGGTCTCAGGTTCCTTGAAGGTTGTTGTAAGTCCGTCCATGCCTGTAGACTGTCTGCTAGGGAATGACCTGAAGAGTTCCCCCTAGAAGGAGGTGGAGCGCCAGGCGCATTTGGAGATGTTGGGTCTACCTGAGCGGGCGTGTGTGACCACTCGGTCTATGGTAGCCAGTAAAGGTATTCAAGAGAACCTGGAGCCTGAAACAGTGGCCCAGGGCCTGCCAGTAAGAGAAGAGGCAGGGGGCATGGGAAACTGGCCCCCACAGTTTCCAAGGTCCAGGAGGAGGCACCCTTTGAGGGGGATGCCCTGGAGCCTACGAGGGAACAAGTGGCTGAACTGGGGGACCTACCCGGGCTGACCGAATGGCAGCAGGAGGGGGGGGCCCTCCAGGGAGGAATTCTGTGAGGAACAGAAGAAGTGCCCTTCTCTTGTAGGTTTGCGGCAGCAGGCAGCAAACCAGGCAGCAGGTGATCAGTCAGGATCACACTTGATTTACTGGGAGAACGATCTCCTGCATAGTGAGCCAAAGGTGGCTGAGCCTGGGTCAGCCCGGGCGCTGGTGGTACCCCAGCGTTTCAGAGCCTTCCTATTGGGGTTGGCTCATGATGTACCTTTGGCGGGGCATTTGGGGCAGGAAGACCTTTGAGCGGCTTGTCACCCACTTCTACTGGCCCCAGATGTGCAAGAGTTCTGATACTCATTGCAGGACCTGTCAGACTTGTCAAGCGAGCAGTAAGAGTGGAGGGAAGTGAAAGGCTCCCCTACAACCTTTCCCTGTAGTCAGCACACCCTTTGAGAGGGTGGGCATTGACATTGTGGGGCCTCTGGATCCCAAGACGGCCATGGACAACAGGTTCATCCTGGTCTTGGTGGACCATGCCACCCGGTACCCGGAAGCCAACCCTCTCCGGACGGTGACAGCCCCCGTGGTGAGCCGTGCACTGATGGGGATTTTCTCCCGTGTGGGGTTCCCCAGAGAGGTGGTGTCCGACAGGGGTACTAAACTCATATCAAGGTATATGAAATCTCTGTGGAAGGAGTGCGGTGTAACTTACAAGTTTACCACACCTTACCACCCCCAGGGTAATGGTCTGGTTGAGAGGTTTAACCGGACCTTGAAGGGCATGATTATGGGTCTGGAGGAACCCATGAGGCGTAAGTGGGACGTCCTCTTGCCATGCCTGCTGTTTGCATATAGAGAGGTGCCACAGAAGTCATTGGGGTTCAGTCCCTTTGAGCTCCTGTATGGGCACCCGGTCAGAGGACCCTTGAGTTTGGTGAAGGAGGGCTGAGAGAAGGCTCCTAGTAAACCCCCCCAGGATGTATACAGCTACATGCTGGCCTTCAGGAACCAAACTAGGCGTTTCAGGCAGCTCGCTCTGGTGAACCTGGAAGCCAGCCAGGAGGATATGAAACGGTGGTATGACCAGAATGCCACTCTGGTCGAGTTTCAACCTGGGCAGAAATTGTGGGTGATGGCGCCAGTGGAGCCTTGTGTGGTCCAGGACAACTGGACTGGGCCTTATGAGGTGGTGGAGCGCAGGAGCGAAGTGACCTACCTGGTGGACTTACGGTCTCCTAGGAATCCTTTGAGGGTTCTCCATGTGAACCGCCTCAAACCACACTTTGAGAGGTCTGAGGTGACATTGCTCTTGGCTACAGATGACGGGGCGGAAGAGGGAGTGAACCTCTTCCTGACCTCCTGTCAGCCAAGGAGAAGGATGGGTCAGTGGATGGGGTGTACCTCTCGCCTACCCTGACCCCGGAACAGCGGAGGGACTGTCACCAGGTATTGGGTCAGTTCGCCTCCCTGTTCTCCCTGACCCCACGAGTCACCCATTGGTGCGTCCATGATGTGGACACTGGAGACAGTCTGCCTGTAAAACAAAAATGTTACAGGTTAGCTGATAAGGTCAGGGCCAGCATCAAGGAGGAGGTTTCCAAGATGCTGGCGCTAGGGGTGATTGAGCCATCCAGCAGCCCCTGGGCCAGCCCAGTGGTCCTTGTGCTGAAAGCTGCTGCGCCGGGTGCCACTCCCGAACTTGAATGAATGAATGAATGAATATAAGCTTTATAAAGCACGAACTTAGCCCAGGGGCGTCAAGGCTTACCGTGGACTCAATGCGGTCACTAACACTGACGTGCACCCCATCCCCAGAGCTGATGAGCTCGTGGATCGGCTGGGAGCTGCCCAGTACCTCAGTACATTTGATTTGACATCTGGGTACTGGCAGATTGCCTTGTCCGAGGGGGCCAAGGAGAGGTCAGCGTTCTCAACGCCAGAGGGGCGTTACCAGTTCAGGGTTATGCCCTTTAGGTTGAAGAACGCCCCTGCCACCTTCCAGAGACTGGTTAACCAGGTGCTGAGTGGGCTGGAGGAATTCAGCGCCGCTTACCTGGACGACATTGCAGTGTTCAGCTCCAGTTGGGAGGAACATTTGCAACACCTCTGTGAAGTATTGAAGGCCTTGCAGAGGGCGGGCCTAACTATCAAGCAAGTAAGTGCCAGATAGGGCAGGGTTGCGTGGTGTACTTGGGACTCCTGGTGGGGAGCGGCCAGGTGGCGCCCCTACAGGCAACGTTTGATACCATCCTGGCGTGGGAACCCCCCAAGACCCAGACAGGAGTGAGGGCCTTTCTAGGACTCACTGGGTATTACAGACGGTTCGTGAAGGGGTATGGCACCCTCGTTGCCCCTTTGACAGAACAGACATCCAAGAAACAGCCCAAGAAGATGGTCTGGACTGATGCCTGCCAGACCGCCTTTGATGCCCTGAAAACTGCCATGTGCACCGCACCCGTGTTACGGGCGCCAGATTTCTCCAGAGAGTTTATAGTGCAGACAGATGCTTCAGAGCATAGGGTGGGAGCAGTACTCTCATAATTGAACAACGAGGGCTTGGACCAACCCATAGCTTTCCTTAGCAGAAGGCTACTTCCCAGGGAACAGTGGTGGAGTGCAATTGAAAGGGAGGCTTTTGCGGTGGTCTGGGCGCTGAAGAAGCTGAGGCCCTACTTGTTTGGGACCCACTTCTTGGTTCAGACCGACCACCGGCCCCTCAGATGGTTGATGCAGATGAGGGGTGAGAACCCAAAGCTGTTGAGGTGGTCCATCTCCCTACAGGGGATGGACTTCATGGTGGAACACCGTCCGGGGACAGAACACGCCAATGCTGATGGTCTGTCCAGATTTTTCTGCCTTAGTGATGAGAACTCCCATGAGGGTGGGTAGTTCCCCCCACTTTTCGGCTGGAGGGGACGCGTGTTAGACCTGGCATATCTTGGCATGATTACCCCTGACTTTTTGCCTCTACCTCCTGTGCTTTTAGATGCTTTGGGTACTTTGCCACTGCTGATCAGTGTCAAAGTACCAGGGTTCCCTGTGTAAAGAGTAATGGTAATTGGTTGGCCATGATTGGTATGTTTGCCTTACTAGTAAAATCCCTAGTGATGTGCACTGTGTGTGCCAGGGCTAGTAATGCAAAGGGGAGAGGAGAAGGGAACTCAGGCCTACAGTGTAGGGCCTGCGCGCAGTTTGCTAATTTAGCATGTCGTCCTGACAAGTGCAACCACTTGTCAGGCCTTTTTTTCCCTTTTGCGTACACCGTGGGCACTCTGTGGTAGGTCCCGGGTAACCCCTGGGCAGGGTGCAGTGTAAGTAAAAGGCAGGACATATACTGAGGTGTGTGTTAGGTCCTGACAGTGAAAAACACTCCATTTCGTTTTTCACTGGTGAAAGGCCATCCTGCCCATAGGACAGAATGGGGGAGGCTGGGTATTGTGTTTGTTAGCCTAGTTTCACATAAGTTTATAATGGAGAGGTGAAGTTTAGTATGTATGAACTCACAGTGTCATAACACATCTTTCTATGAAAGTGGTTTTGTCACTGTGTGTTCAGAAACCACTCTTTTAGAAAGTGGCTGAGTTTTGTGCTTTAAGCATTTCTGTGTGTCTCTGCTGAATGTGGATTGACTGTCTGGATCTGAGAGGGGAGGGAGTGAGATGGCACCAGGCTGACCTGCATCTGGAGAGTATGCGAGGAGAAACCCCGGGAGGTGAAGAGGCCTGGGTTGCGGCTATAAAACAATTGACCCATCTCCTGCTGAGTGATTAAGGATCCAGACCCCCAGTATCAAAGGGAGAAAGGTGACACTGGGAGGGAGACACCCAGAACTGATTTAGGCAGGGGTCAGGGACCCTGAGCACAACGAACTTCAAAGACATTTAGGGGTATAACTAGGAGAGCTGAAACCCCTGAACGTTGGAATAGAAATGGATTGAGACTGAAAAGGCTTGGACCCATTTTGTAGTCAAGAGGAACCTCTGCTAAGGTAGGAACAACTGAAGAGACTGCTGGGAAGGACCGACCCTTGCTTCGTGATCTGGGGCTGGTCTGCAGTTTGCTGTTTTAACCAAGGAAGAGGCTGTTGGGACTGTGCTTCGTGCCCTGGGTCCCCCTGCTTGAAAAAGACGGTGCTTTGGGCTGTGTCTTGTTACCCCAAGGGCCCGTGGTGAGCTGGCTCCCTGTTTGGAAACACTGGAACATAAAAGTTTCCGGAGAAGTTTCAAGCAATGCGGTGGGTGCGTGTTGTGGCAGCTTGAGACCCTTGGAAGGTGTGACCTGTGATCTTGGACACACGAAGGAGAAGTGAGACTCGGACGCGCTGGGCGCGTGTCATGGTGCACAGGAGGCGTTGGTGAAGAGCGCCTGGTCAATGTGTGCATCGGAGGTTAAGTGAATCTCGGACGCGCTGGGTGCGTGTCGTGGTGCACCGCAGGCATTGGTGAAGAGCGCCTGGTCAGCGTGTGCATCGGAGGTGACGTGAGACTTGGACGCGCAGGGTGCGTGTCGTAGTGCACCGCCGGCGCTGGTGAAGAGCGCCGGGTCAGCGGGTGCATCGGAGGTGAAGGGAGTCTCGGACGCGCAGGGTGTGTGTCGTGGTGCACAGGAGGTGTTGGCGAGGAACGCCAGGTCAACGTGTGCATCGGAAGTGGAGTGAGTCTCGGACGCGCAGGGTGCGTGTCGGGGTGCACCGGAGGCACTGGTGAAGAGCGCCTGGTCATCGAGTGCACCGGAGAAGAAGTGAGGCTCAGACACGGTGAGCGTGTCGAGGTGCAGCCGAAGGCGTTGGTGAAGAGCGCCTGGATATCGGGGCACCTGAGTTGGAGTAAGTCTCAGTAAAGCAGTGTGCGTGCTTTGGTGCAACCTGGGACTGTGGAGGTGATCGGCTGATCATCGTGTGCACCCGAAGAAAGTGAGTCTCTGCAGCATGGTGTGCGTGTCTTGGTGCCAACTGAGACCGCAGGAAGGAGTGCCTGGTGAACGTGCACTCAGAGTCGACCTGAAGTCCCATCAGCGTTGTGTGTGTGGCTTTGTGCCAGAGGAGACCCGGAGGGTGCTGTGGTGAACGTGCACCCGGAGTAACATAATCTTAGGGGCGTGGGGTACGTGTGCCCTGCGGCCGCCTGAGACCTTCCTAACAGTCGCGGCCCAGACCGGCAGCCAGGAGCTGAGCTGCCAGGCCGAGCCGCTGAGGCCCATTAAGAAAGTTCCGCACGGAAGGCCTAGTTCGCTGAAGGAGGAGAGGAGAGTGGGGTCGCGCCCCCAGGTAACGTGGATCACTACCTGGGCGGGGTGCGGGCTCGGAGGGACACTCTCTCGGCCTCTCAGTCCTTCTGGCGACGTGAGCCTTTGCTTCGGCTCAGATTGGGGCCCGTACTGACCAAAGGAGTGGCAGTACTGGGGCCAGAGTGAGAAGCTGTACTTTATGTCATCGTGGATACGTATCGGGGGCAACTGTTATCGAAGAGGCTGACTGTCGTAATACACATTGCCAATATTGCTGCTAACAAACTGCCGGACTGTCTTATGACGCCTGATATTATTTCTGCATAACGAAGTACACGATTGTAGCGCTACGCATTGCATTATTTCTCCCTTGCAAAGTACAGGATTGTAGCTACGCATTGCATTATTCCTTCATTGCAAAGTACATGATTGTGGCGGCGCGCATTGCCTTATTTCTTCATTGTAAAGTATGTGATTGGGGTGTGACGCATTGCATTATTCCTTCATTGTGCAGTACATGATTGTAGCGGTACGCATTGCACTATTTCTCCCATTGCAAGGTACCGGGGTGTATCGTTACGCACTGTATATTTTCCCCTTTGCCCAGCACAGGATTGTATCATTACGCAGCGCACTATTGTTTATCCATTGCAACGTGTGTGATTCTAGCATTGCGACCAGCATAGCATTTTGAAAGCGGTGGTTGGGATTTGAACCTACCAGCCAGCCGGAACGAATATTACCCTTTATTATATGTTGGCTTTTGTATCGTGTGGTCTGATCGTATATCTTTCTATGTAAAGTTTATACTCGTTTTTATCAAACTCGTGTGGAGTCCATTTGTGGTGTCACCAGTGGGTTGCTGTGGGTGTGGTTGCACATGCTGTACACTCGTGCCTTGGAGATATGCCTGACTGCTCGTGCCAAGCTACTAAGGGGGTGAGCAGGGCTATCTCAAACGTTGTCCTTACTTGGCCTAACGTTGAGTTGGGAGACCCGGGTCGTGCATTTGTGACAGTGTGGCGTGACTGGGACTCCGGCTTCCAACAATTTCTCTAAGAGCGGTGTAGAGTAGGTCATAGGAGCGAGAATTAGTGCAGAAAGAGACGCGTCTGGGGCTCGTGACGGTGTCATGGGTAAATACACATATATGGTTGACCATTATTGGCAAGACCTCAAAGGTGGCAAGAGGTCGAGTAGGTTGAAGTACCTGCTTTAACTGTCGTAACTGTAAGTACAGATGCTCCCCTTTGCTCCATCAATACCGTTATGTGTATGCCATAACTAATGCTAAGTTCCCTGCACAGATTACGACAGCATTACCTCAGCCAAACCGTATGGGACATTGCACCCACTTTTAATAGGTAAGCACTAGCTACGTTAATAACCTCCTGTCAGCACAGTGTGAACTGAGGTCTTGCCATCAATGGTCAACCATATTTGTGTATCTACCCATGACACCGCCACGAGCCCCAGACGGGTCTCTTTCACCACTAGTTCTCACTCCTATGACCTACTCTACACAGCTCCTAGAACAATGTACTATATTACTCGGTAGTGATTGTTTCATGATATCAGCTTTTTAACCAAATGTATCTATGTGTTTGTTTGTCTGCTTAAATGTTATTACGACATCTTTACGATATCAGCCCACAGCTGCCACCTGGTAACTGCATGACTGGGTGATAAGAGTAGTTGGCTGTATCGCAAGCTCGTGGTTGACCAATGGGGGACCTCAGCTCCACACAGAGGCAATACCCAATTATTGGGTTACGTCTGACTGAATGTTCTTTGTTTTTATTTTCTTGTTCTCTTATTGTTCTAGATTAAATCAATCTACAACCCCAAAGAGTGGCACTAACACACTACACTAGGCCAAAACACAACACTAGCACTCACCTAACTTTCTATCTTGGTCCTGAAGAAGCACATAGGATCTCCTCCTGAGACCACTACACTGCACGAATCATGTCAACCCTCTACATGTCCAGAATGGACATGACACTAGCCTAAGTTACTGAGGGCCATCATCACCCTCAAGCAGCACACAACCTTTTGGTTTTTATTGATGACAGAGGTTTTTTTTCTCATTAAACCCACTACTACCCCTCTCCAGCCATCTTTTAACACTGCACTGGACACTATTCCAACTCAGACCCGCACTCACCTTTACGGCTTAATCATTTAAAAGATCTCCTGAAAAGTGACCATTCGGGGGACCCGTAGGGCATTGCAGCGCCGGCCAGATGAGGAGCACCGCCCAAAGAGGAAGCATGACATCCTTCGGGGTGTGTGAGGGCATCAAGACAAGGACATACTGTCCCTGTCACTATCTTACGAGAACAGCACTTTCTCCCTCTTTTTCCACTCCTCCTTAGGAACTGTGATTTCCCCCCAGCAACGATTCAACTTTATAAAAGTGATTTGAAATCCAACTTTACCATACGTTAGGCTTTTCCATTACAATTCCAAAGACACCAAACATGAACGAGTTATCTTTATGCAATTGGAAGTAGCTGCTTCTTAAGTGTAATAAGGTAACTCCAATGTTATCCTATGTGGGAGGTAGGCCTTGCAGTAGTGAAAAATTAATTTAAGAGTTTTTCACTACCGGGACAGGTAAAACTTGAATAGACATGTCAAATATTCTAAAATACCTGGAACCCTGCCCTCTGGGCTGTCCATGGCGTACCCTAAGGGTGATTTATATGTATTAAAAGGGTTTGGGCTTGAAAAAAGGCCTAACTGCAACACAAAAAGATGTTGGAATAAATGCATAACATTGTCAAACATTCACCCCCAGTCACAGATTTGAGCCTAAATCCATCGTGTTTTTGCTTGTCACAACATTCCAGTTTGGACCCAGCCGTATGCAAATCAGTCTTGACACTGCTCTCCAAGGGAACAACCCAGCCCGAACTGCCAGGCTTGGTTGTCCCTGGACCAAAAAACAAGCATCCTGGGACCGGTTACAGGGTATCACCCCTCTTTAACCATGCTAACTTGAACTCAGAGGTGTAGTGAGCACGGGACCCGCTGATGCTCTCTCCAGGTTTTTCTACCTTAGTGAGGAGAACTCCCAAGGGGTCAGGTAGCTCGCCCCACTTGACAGCCTTAAGGTGGTCTTTCCCCAAATGTTTTACCTACCTCCTCCAATTTTCTGACCTTGTGTTTGCTGACTTTAGAATGCTGTGCACTTTACCACTGCTAACCAGTGTTAAAGTGCTTGTGCTCTCTTCCCTAAATATGGTAATATTGGGTCATCCCAATTTGCCATAATTAATTTAATTATATGACCCTAGTAAAGTGCACTATACATGCCCAGGGCCTGTAATTTAATTGCTACTAATGGGCCTGCAGTACCCATTGTGACACACTCTTATGTAGCCTTCTAATCATGGTTCAGGCCTGCCATTGCAGAGCCTGTATGCGCAGGTGCACTGCCATTCCAACCTGATAAGATGAACCTCTTGACAGGCCTAAACCTTCCTTTTTTATACATATAAGTCAACCCTAAGGTAGGCCCTGGGTAACCAAGAGGTCAGGGTGCAATGTATTTGAAAGGCAGTATATGTACTTTTTAACTTTACATGCTCTGGTAGTGAAAAAATCCCAAATTTATTTTCCACTACTGCAAGGCCTATCTATCCCATCCCAAATTAATTTTTCACAACTGCAAGGCCTATCCCTCCCATAGGATAACATTGGAATTACCTTTTTAGTAGTAATTCCCATTTGCGAAGAGATAGACTTTTCAAGTTTGGTGTCTCTGGACTCACAATTTAAAATCACAACTTATGGTGAAATTGGATTTTAAGTTGCAAGTCTGAAAATACAACTTTTAGGAAGATTTCATTGTCATACTTTAGTCATTCTGTGCTTGCTGTCTGTATCTGAATACACGTAGGGGGTGAATGACAGCTGGGCTTTGTGCATTCCTTCTAGACAGCTACACACAAAGGGAGCTTAGGTGTGACTGATGGTCCATCTACATCCTGATGGGCCTGGACATAGACTCACACTTACACCTGAATAGGCTATGTGTTGTACCCCCACAAAGGGCTGCATACTGCCTTTAGTGAGCCTGGACCAGGACAGGAATGTAGGACATCTGTGCCTTTCAAAGACCTTTCTTTGAAGTCTCCCCATTTCAAAGGCACAACTGGATATAAGTACAGGACATCTGACACCACCACTTGAGGACACTTCTGGACCTGTGAAGTATCTGCCAGGAAGAAGGACTGTCACTCTGCTGGACTGCTCCTTTGCTGTACTACTGCCTTGCTGTGCTGTGCTGCCCTCCTGCCTGCTGTTCCCTTGCCTGGGTGAGAAGGACTGGACCTGCATTACTTAAACCCAGAGTGACTCCAAGGGCTTGCTTGCCTCCTGATTGATGTCTTGGGGACATAAAAGACTTCCAACTACTTGCATCTGCATTTTAACTCTGCCATGTGTGAGTCTGCCCTGCCAGGTGTGCCACCCCAGTCCTGGATCCTTGCAAGTGAGACCTAAGGTGCTTCTTCAGCCAACCTACACATCTGCATCTGAACGGGTGCGTCTACATTGTTGCGTGGATCAGAACTGGTGCATCTTCTCCTTTGCATGGAGCAGACCCTGCACACTGCGGTCAGCCTGAAATTTTGACTTCGCCCCAATCAGCACGACCAGATATCGCAAATATGCGCTTCTTGCTTACAAGTGCTATTTTACAGTTTATCTTTTAATATTCATATCTCAAGCTCTTCTTATTTAATTTTTTTTATTGTGTTCTTGTGTCATTTATTAAACTTAGTTCTTTTTTTCCAAACTGCTGTGGAATCTTTTTGTGTGTTGTTTTCACTGTTTCCCTGTTTGAAGTGTTGCACAAATACTTTACATATTGCCTCTTAAGTTCAGCCTAACTGCTCTGTGCCAATCTACCAGCGGGTGAGCACAGGTTCACTTAGGGTGTGTTTGTGACTTTCCCAGACTAGAATTTTGGTTCCTGCTTGGACAGGGTACATACTTCTGCCAACCAGAAACCCAATGTCTAACAGTATCCATTGGTATACCCTTTTCAGAGATAATAAATCCCAAACATTATATTTCCTCCACATGAAAAATACATTTTTCCAACTTCGCAAACAGCTGATGTTCCCCCAGTTTCCAGGATTTTTTTTAAACAAATTTATTGAGATTTTCGACAGATTAGTACAATAAGCATCATCGTCACAAGTATTAGAAAAAATCAGTATATCATCAATATAAACCATGGCACAAATATCAATGTAATCGTGTAACACATCATGATAAAAAAAAAATGGAATGCCGCAGGAGCATTACAAAGACCAAAGGGCATCACCAAATATTCAAATAAACCAAATTTGGTACACTAGGCTGTTTTCCATTCATCTCCTTCTTTAACCCATACCATTCATCTCCTTCTTTAACCCATACCAGGACAGGTGGATGAAGCCAATTTCTAAGAGCGCATCCAGATATTTTCTTAGATGCAGAGTTTCTTTCTCCTTTACAGCATCAATCAGCCTACAAGGCAGCTGAGTCCCAGTATGATAATCAGTTCTTCAATCAAAGGGCCTGTGAGGGGGTGGCCCACTATTGTATTTGTTCATTGAAGACATCCAAAAAGCTCTGATGTTCTTCAGGAACCACTATTCTTGTACTACCTAAAGACTCTTGTATTTGTTCAGGTTTTAGAGGAGGGTTATCAAAACAATTCAGTTGATACTGTAAGGAAGAGAATGTGAGTGTACCTGACACCTAATCTATAGAAGAGTTGTGTTGATATAACCATGCCACTCTAGGATATCTTGAAATTGAGGAGCAGTTATGATATCAAACTCCTGATGTCTCTTCAAACATAGAGAGTCTCAACAGAATAATTTGTAAATTCACTGGACCAGACAGAATTTCTCTTCCATCTATAGTACGAGTAGTCTCCACATTAGTTCTAGATAAAATAGCAATAACCAACCCACCAAAAGTGGCATCCAGAAAATTGCCGGTAGCACATGAGTGAGGTAAGAGATCAATGGACACTCTATTATTTATTTCCCACTCTAAATAAACTGGGATGTGAAAATGTTTAATGAGAAGCTCGCCAAAAGTATTACCCCCCAAAAAAGAGACTGTTATATCAGAAGAATCAGGTAATTTGGTCTCTTCATCTACTGAGTTTATGCATTTCCCATACGTTTATTTGCAAAAAATGATACTCTAGCTCCTTCCTTGGGTTTGCTAGTGCAATCTTCCAAAAAATGACCTGCTTTTCCACAATATAGGCACAGTTTCTTGTCTATTCCCTTTTGCTGTTCTTCATTGGTAATTGGACTGCAAAGTCTTCCTCCTTGATCTGGTTCTGGTTTATCTACTGTTTTATATTCAATCTATTTTTATCTCTAGCTATATAGAGATTTGGCTCAGTTCTTCCTTTATCAGATTTCTTTCCCTTTGTTAGAAATGGGGGTCTCTAGTTGGCAGTGGTATGCACCCTGAACAAATAGGGACCCTTCCTTCTAGTCAGGGTAAGGGGAGTCGCAGCAGGATGGGCTGCGGCGACTCCTCATTTGCATGATGCATGGATTTGAAGATATGGAACCTAAACTAACCTGGCCTACAAAACCAGGATTTGAAGATGTGGCAAATGAACTACATCAGGCTCCAAAACCAGAATTTGAAGTCAGCAATGGAGGCTCTTGTAATCGTTTGTGCGAACTATGGCTCTTCTCTCTCCACTGGTCTTCCTAAAAGTATAGTGGGCCCTCTCAATGCAGTGTTCCATGCCCCAGTCAGATTCCTTATGACCACTAAAATTGTATCATCTTATCACAGCACTTGCGTACCTTAAATTTCTTCAAATCTAGACACGCTTCACAATGAGAATGGCATGCCTTAACTTTAAAACAATGAACCAATATAAAGCAAAATACCTAGCCAAGAAACTCTCCTTCTCAGGAGGCAATCACTTACTCTGGCAAAGTACGAAGATTGCTCTCTACACCTCAGTGCAAACGACACACTACACAGATCCTTCTCTGGCAACGCTCAAGAAATTGGAATGCCCTCACTTATCATATTAAAAGTACCCATCTTTCAAAGCGTCAGACTTTCTAGCTGGACCCAATGGTAAGAAATGGGGTTACTGGATGGGGTGAGTGAAACCCTACTCAAGCAGGAACCACAGTCCTTGTCAGGGTGACGCCACAAGCAACTCCAAATCAACCTGTGCTCAACCTTCTGGAAGCTTGAAAAGAGCAGCCAGGCTTAACTTTAAAGGCTTAGAGATGTGCCAGGACAGGTAGAAAAAGTCGTAGTCTTTGTGGAGATAATTCCATTCATTTATTGCTGTAATTTTAGTATGTCGCTTGACTCTTTTAGGTAACTGCAGAGTCTTCCAGAACAAAGAAAATTCTTAAATTCAAAAGAAACCATAATCATGTTACAGCCTTCACATGGGCCATATCAGCCTGGGGATTCCTCAGGGCTGCTCATTTGAGGGGGCAAACATTTATAAGCAATTGCCAAATGGTATAATATTTCTGGACAGGGGCAAATTAGCCATCAAAGAGTGAATAAAATGTAAATAAGACATAATTACAAAAATATAGAAATACGATAATGCAAAATTACACAAATATACACCATCAGAAATGGATCAATACATGAGTTAAATAAAGTGTCAAAGAAGGGTAAATGGAAAGAAGTGGGAGGGGGAAGGGGTTGGGGGGAACAGGGGTTGGGGGAAAGGTGAGGGGGGTTTGTGGAAGAAAGGGAGGGGAAAGGGAAGGAAAAAGGAAAAGGAAAAAGAAAACGCGGGGAGAGGGAAAGAAAGAAAGAACCATTAAAGATATCATCGTTGGACTGGTATTAAGACTTACCCAGACATTTTTTGTATAGATATAGGCATAAAATTATACATACGTTGTTGTCACATAGTGTTCAAGGCGGTAGGTAATGTTCCATATGTAGGTACAAAAAACATACATGGGTGCGAAAACATTAGCATTATCTCATGGTTTGTTGTACTGCTAGTACGTGGTAAATAGGTGCTCAATAGGGTTGACAGGCATTCACTCGGTGTAGTCTGGTGGTATTAGAGTGGAAATCAGTGTTGTTACATAACGGAATTATATATGTTTTTTTACTTATATTTCTACTGGTTTCATTCTTATTATTTGTAACCCTTATCCACCGTTTTGTCAAAGGGCCCCTTAATAATAGGGTATTCAGGAACGGTCGCATCACAGGGTGCTGGGTAGATATTAAAGCATGCTAGTCTCATCCACTTGTCTAATCTTAAATTATGTGACCCGTCACCTTTACTCTAGGATATTAAGCGCTTATCGTTGAGCGCACGAGTAGTAGTTACTCGTTTGTAGGTGTCAGGATATGTAAAAGCTTCCGCTTTTTTTGCTGTAATCAATTGAATCTGGTGACGGTAAAGAGACGGTAGAGAGGTTAACATTAAAGAGGCAATAAGAAAGTTTTCTTAAAAATCGAGACAAACGATTCAGTGAATATATCAAAATGGGCAAGAAAAGCTTCTGGTCTGCGTGAGCGTGCACACGCTAATAGAACTTACTTGTAGCAGTCATTCGAAAGAAAACGAAAATGTAATCTGTTGGCAAAGGCAGCCGCGATGCAGGCGGTTGTGATTTTATAACATCCAAAATGCCAGGGGGAGGCCCTCCTATAGACATGTGAACTCCTGTGATCTTGAGCGACCTCCCGATAACCTTTATGGTTCCGGGTCACGAGGCGTCATTATTTAAGAGTACGCCATCTTTAAATGTTAATGATATAGGAAAAAAGGTCTAGTTTAAAAGTCTGTGCCTTAACCGGCAACATGCAACTGCATGTCTTCAAGTAGAAACGTTCCTTACAATTTCGCGGTTGATGATGGTTATACCTGTGGTTATTTCCAAAAAGGAAACTATAATAACATTTTCCGTTAGTGGTTCTCAAGGTGAGCAACCATGTAAAACAACCTATTGGTGTATCATCTAGCAAGGTAATATGATATTCTAATTAGACAAAAATTCCCTGGTGATACAGACAATCTGGGGATTCGTTCCATGTTAGAAGAAAAATACCTTAACTCTATTAGTATGCACAAATGTAAGGACAGTCATTACCTTGTAATCGGGGGACAGATATTCATTCTAAGAGGATATATAATGTGGAGAGCTAAATCTAATGGATGTAGGTATGAGAAGTGTCAGGACAGGTAGAAGCTTTTGGGCGATAGGGGGTATGTATAATCTGATTTTTAGTGATAGTGTGCTTATTCATCCCCGAGCCAAACATGCATTTCTGCATCTTTATTCAGTCCATTATTAACAGTGTTGTATTGGAGAATGAGTTCACTCTCTCTTCTCCGCAGGTTAAGCTCCTGATTTCCCCCTCGTCTGGCCTTGTGTACAATTTCAATGCCATAGAAGGTGAAAGTTTTCTTGTGTGGGTGAGATTCATGGAAGTGATCAGATAGTGGGTGACCCGTTGTATACTTGTTAATGTTTCAGTAGTGTTCTTGAATCCATATTTGTAGCGGTCGAATTGTAATTCAAAAATATGGGTGGTTGTATGGGCAAAAGATCACATAAATCACAGATTTACAGCTACAGTCAATCCATTCCTTGATTTTGATCTTTGGACCCAAAGGGCCACATGTATCAAGCAATTTTGTATTTGCAAATAGGCCAATTCGCAGAATTGGCCCATTTGCAAATGCAAAAAAGGCTTTTCTGATGTATCAAACCCTAGTTTGCGATTCGGTAATCACAAAATGGGTTTGCGATTCAGTATTTGGAAGGGGCGTGTTTAGGGCCTCCCTTTCAAATACCAAATTGTAACGGTATGTATGAATTTTTTGTGACCGTGAATGTGGTCACAAAACATTTGCATTTTACCAACAACTTCAAGTTGGTGATAACCCATTCGCAAATGGGAAGGGGTCCCCCAGGGGCCCCTTCTTCTTTGGGAATGGTGGTGAAAACCTTTTTTGAGAGCAGGCAATGGTCCCACAGACCACCGCCTGTACTTAAAAATGAAAAGAAAGCTTTTCATGTTTCCGTTTTAAACGCAACATGTTTTCCTTTAGAAAAGAAGTGGGTTCGAAACGTGTCGAGCTTGCGTTGTTGTACCAGACAAACGTTTTGTAATAATTTAGCCTTTGTGCACTTTAAATATTTTGCCACTTTGCAAATTTATTGTAAATTCTGTTCTATAGTGCACTAGAAAGTTTGGTGTATAATTTTTTCCGTTGTTTGGTGGTCCCCTCTGGTTTTAAAATTTCAAATAAGTCTGTCGAACCAGGAAGGGTTTGGTGTGTATGGCTGGAATGCAGAGTGGGTTATAAATGGTTGTGAATGGAGGTTATTGAATGTGAGAAATAGATGATGAAGTGAGAGTATGGTGTCTGTAGATATATTCTGTATAGTATATTCATATAAAACTTTACCCTGAATTGCTAAAAAATCTTTATTTAGTCAAAGAAAAAAAGAAAAAAAGAAGAAAGAATTTTAAAATAAATTGAAGAGTTCAACGAAGAATTTACGTTGTCATAGATTTATTTCTATGGGCCTTCTAAAATAATCTTTAATTGTTTATCAGTATTGGCATGGTTGTTTGGTTTGGTTCTAAGGGCTCAGCCTTACTGATTTGAGCCAAGACCCATTGTTGTTTTCTTTCTTTGTTGGAGGGCAGCCTGGGTAGCCCACCCCGGGCTGCCCCCGCCGGCTCCCCGCACGGCCAGCACCCTCGCGTGCTGCCGCGGGAGCCGGCAGTGCAGAGTTGGTCTGCCCGCTCCGGCGGGCAGACACGGAAGCTCGCGCTGGCCTCGGTGGAGTGCGCTGGCACTCCCCCCTCCTTCCAGGACTTCGGGGCCTGGAGATGGGGTCCCGGGCCCCTCTGCTAACCTTCGTGGGGAACGCGACGGCGCTCCCCGTCCTTCACTTCTTCATCGGAGGGCCAGGGTGGGCTCCTGGCACCCCCTGGGGGAAATCTTCACGGGGAGCGCAACGGCGCTCCCCGGCTTTGCTTCGGGGCCTGGGGATGGGGTCCCGGGCCCCTCGAGACCTCTCTGCGGGGGGAGGCACGATGGCGCTCCCTGCCCCCGGCTCCTCTTCTTCTTCCTCTTCGGAGCCCGGGGATGGGGTCCCGGGCCCCTTAGGCACATTTTCGCGGGGGCGCGACGGCGCTCCCCCGCCTTTCTCCTCACACGGGGCCCGGAGTTGGGATCCCGGGCCCCTCCCTCGGCTCATCTTCATGGGGAGCGTGACGGCGTTTCCCGGCCTCATGTTCGGCGGGGACCAGGGTGGGCTCCTGGCACCCCGCAGGGGTACCTTCACGGGGTGCGCGACGGCGCACCCCGACTTTACTTCTCTTGGGGGCAGCCCCCGGGACCTGACCCACCCCGGGGGCCCATTAAAGACCGACGGCGGAGCCCCACACGCTTCGTCGTTGGTCTTCTTGGAGGTCAAAGGTCGCCTACCTTCTGGGGGGGCATATCTCAGCCCCCAGGGTACTGATCTGCGCCATTATCGACTACCTCTTGCTCCTGGTGGTGCTCCCCAGCCACTGGGAACACTCTCCCTCGCCCTCTGGGTCTCCCAGAGGGTGGATTCCGCAGGGGGCTGTCTTCACTGCCTCCCTGCGCCAGCCTTTTGCCTGGCTCTCCTCCTGGGCCTCTCTTCTCCCTGCGCAGAGGCCCCTGCTTCTGCGCACTGGTCCTGGTCTCTTCTCCTGGCGCTGTTCAGGATCCTGGGGGCAGTCAGGGGGTTTCTCCTTCCAACTGCCCATTGCGCCAGGCTCCAGCACCTTCTGCCTCAGCAGACCACACCCCAGAGAGAACTCCTCTTCCTGTGCAAGTTCTTTTAAGAAGTTGGGGAGGGGGCTGGCAGGAAGTCTCTGTTTGCCCTATCACACAGCGACACATCACTTCCCTGCCCCTGCTCCCTCCTTCCTGCCCAGGCCTCTGGGTTTGTTCAAGATGGCGTCATCCAGGGTCTCCTGCCACATGGTCTCTGAAAGCCCCTTCCCCCCCAGAGCTGCCTCCCCTTCGTGCAGCTTGGTGCCTGGCACCTAGTGACAGCTGCTGATGAATTAGCCTGCAGCTCCACCCAGCTTCTCTTCGTGGAGAGGAGGTCTTCGCTCTGGGAAGAAAGGTAATTAATCCAGGCCACTGAGGTCAGCCCCCAGTCAGGGCCTGGTTATGGCTGACTCAGAGAAATATGACAGTTCTGGATGACCCAAAACCAGTACAAATATGACTTTGGACTCTGCAGAATACTTCTTCTCACACCCGTTACAGTGGACTTTAGTGCTTGTCTGGAATCTGTAGGCCTTAGGAAAGGTAATCTAGCCCATGGGCTCCACATCCCCATAAGGGAATAATAAAGTGAAAAACACAGTAAAACACACTGACTTTCCCTGGCATGTTTCTTCCCAGTGTATAAAGCCTATTCCATGTCACCACCCCATTCTGCATAAGTCCTGCCACACCAGTCTATCTGCACCTGCTCCTTGGCTGCGCACGCTAGGAATCTCCCTTGCGCAGCCCCTACATGTGTGCACAAGCATGCACACATGTGTCTGCATGTAACCAGCCCGGTGTCCCTTACTCCAGCTGCTGCGCAGTGGCCTGGTCAAGCCAGGGGGACACCAGTAAAATCCCCATGCAGTCTCTTTCATGGTGAGTTCACTGTGGGTGAGTCCCAACTTATGAGGCTCCCCCACCGTAGAAGCTCAAAAATTAGGTGCTCAAAAAGCGAAAAATACGGGCGGCCCATAGTGTCAGAACCACCTTCTAACACACGCCGCGCCCAGCTGATTCCTACAGGGAAGAAGTAGCCACTCTACATGGGTACACTTCCCGTAGTCAGCGATAACTAGTTATAAGGGGTTCTGACCAGACCCCCCTTACTCACCAGTTATCCGCTCAGACCACCTACTCCTCCCATCCATGAAATCTCCACCCATGACAGGGATCCCAGACTACCCTAAGAACCCTCCGGGCTCTAGGTTAGATACTTCTAGGTCACTCATGGTCTACATGGACTCAGCCTAACTAGGCCCACCTTTGCCCTTGGGCATGCAACACTATGCCTACCACTTCTCTGGACAAGGGTACAGTGCCTCAGCACCGACGCGATCTTCTGGGATAGGTCTACATCCCATCCCCTGAGTCACTAGCTGGTCTCCCTTCCGGAGTTTGTTCCAACCAGTACCCTCTCTTCGTTTGGTCCTTGCACCCCATAAGTCCTGCCACACCAGTCTATCTGCACCTGCTCCTTGGCTGCGCACGCTAGGAATCTCCCCTGCGCAGCCCCTACACGTGTGCACACACATGTACACATGTGTCTGCATGTAACCAGCCCGGTGTCCCTTACTCCAGCTGCTGCGCAGTGGCCTGGTCAAGCCAGGGGGACACCAGTAAAATCCCCATGCAGTCTCTTTCATGGTGAGTTCACTGTGGGTGAGTCCCAACTTATGAGGCTCCCCCACCGTAAAAGCTCAACAATTAGGTGCTCAAAAAGCGAAAAATCCGAGCGGCCCATAGTGTCAGAACCACCTTCTAACATAGAGATAGGTCCTTTCAACAGTGAAAACCATCTTCATACATTTTTCACTGCCAGGACACATTAAACTTATGTACACATGTCCCACATTTTAAATACAATTCATCTTGCCCTATGAGCCTTTAGATCCTACCTTATTGGTGACTTATAAGTATTAAAAATGAATGTTTAGGTTTGTACAAAGGTTCTTTTTGCCATGTTGAAATGGCAGTATAAAACTGCACTACATGCTGCAGTGACAGGCCTGAGACATGTTCTGAAAGGCTACTTTAGGTGGTGGCACAATGATCACTGCAGGCCCACTTGTAGCAGTAAATTTACAAGTCCTAGGAACATGAAGTACCATATATGAGGGGCTTACAAGTAATTTAAATGTGCCACTGAGGTTTAGGCCAATGTTATTATCTTTTTTTAGTTGAAAAGGAATTTCATTTATATAATATAAAACATCTCAATAAATACAGAAATAGGAAATACAATCTTAACTGTATAATCTGTTAAGGTAATATGAGAAGGCAGGGGAAGAGAAAAAAGAGGGGAAGGGAGGAGGGAGGAAAATAACACTTATGAGATATTATTGTTAAACATAACCATTTATATAATTATTGATGACTACTGAATTGCATAATAAACGGAAGATGTGCGAAAAATACATAATATTAATGTAAAAAATACATGAATAAACGACTATAATGAAATCATTGAGATTTAGGCACTTCTTCAACTCTGGGATTATGGATTTGCGCTATATTTGCGGACATATCTAGAAAATGAGTAATAGGTGATCATAGGTACTCTCGTTTTGTAGCAAGGGAAATAGGGTAGACATACGCTCTATCTAGCCTGTGGTTATATCAAATCCCATACCACCAAGCTTGATAAGAGATATTGGCGGCGTTCTTCCATGCCCTAGTGATTTTTTGGAAAGCAACTGCAAGGAGTAGGTCTATAATATGAAAATTGTTTGAGTGTGATTCCCAATCAGAAGACACACTACCTAAAAATATATTAACAAAAGTGAAGGGTATTTGTGTATGAAAGATATTATTGATTTGTCCCCAAACTTGTTTCCAGAAATTATGAACATGGGGGCAAGAAAATAACATGTGTTGAAAGTCAGCTGGGGATGTATTACAGGACCAGCAAGAGGGAGAGAAAGTAGGATTTATTTTATGTTATGAAAGAGGAATCAGAAAAAGTCTGTTATAAATATAAAATAAAGTTTCGGTAGTATTAGCAGCCCTGGAAGTTTTCCAAATCTTGATCCAGACCTTATTCCAGGTAGGAATAGAGAGGGACAGTTGGGGATCAGTCTCCCATAAAAGTTCCACCTCTGTTTTAGCTTGAGTAATTGGAGAAGAGGATAAATGTTTATAAACTTGAGACGCAGATGGGGAAAGAGATAAGACAGAAAGGAGGCGAAGATGACAAGGAAGTACTGAGTACTAAGCTATTGTACGTTGACTGAATCAATGGAATTAAGGATGCATATTTAGACGCATATGAGGTAGGTAAAGAAAAACGTGCTTGAGCAGCTGGAAAAGTTATACATGCATCATCTTGGTAAAGTTGATGTACCCAGTGAAGCCCTTTAACATGCCAATCTTTCCAAAAAATAATTCTATTTTTGATTTTAAGATGTTTATTGTACCATATTGAAGATTGCAAAAGCGATCTTTAGGAGAAAGATGGTTAGTAAGTAAAGGTTGGAGAATTCTGCAGCTGTTGTTAAAAATGGGAAGAAAAAGAGACAAAGGATGATGAGTAAAGGATAAAAATTCTTGGAAGGAGAAAGGTTGAAGATTTTTTTTTCCAATAATAGTCCATAACGGTAATGTTGAATCTTCGTTGTCCTCTTGGAGTAGTAGAGAGGCTTGTTTAAGACAGAACGTGGTATGATAGGTTTGAAAATCTGGGAACTTGATACCGCCTAATTGTTTTGGTCTTTTAAGTTTGTGTAAAGACATACGAGGTTTCTTATTATTCCATAGAAATTTCGATAGAATAGAGTAAATTGTTTTAAAATGTGATTTAGGAATATTTATAGGAAGATTAGAGATATAAAAAAGTATTATAGGTACCAACATCATTTTGATCGTGTCGAGATGGCCCCACCAAGATAAAAACATGGGATTCCACCTGGACGTAGTATTTTTCAATAGTGTCTGTAGTTCCCTTAAATGTATTAACATGGATTCTTTAATGGAAGACTTGAACCATAAACCCAAGTACTTGATTTTATCCGAGCCCCAATGAAAACCCAAAGAAATGTAATCCACAGAAAAACAAACTTTGTTTAATGGGAGGATTTCACACTTGTCGCCATTTAGTTTATAACTAGACACAGAGGCAAAAGACTGTACTTCCGAAAAGAAAGGTGGCAGGGAAGTTTGTGAATGTGATAAAAAGAGCAAAATATTATCTGCATAAACAGAGTTTTAATTGATTGGAGCCATATTTAAAACCAGTAATCTGAGAATTTGAATGGATCTTAATTAAGAAGGGTTCGAGAGCTAGTATAAAAAGAAGAGGAGAAAGAGGACAACCCTACCGTACCCCACAATATAAAGGAAAGGAAGAGGAGATAAGACAATTAGCTAAAATGGATGAAACAGGAGAAGAGTACAGTAAGGAAATGGACAAAGTGGAAAAAATAAATGACCAACCGACTCTATCAAAAGCTTTCTCAGCATCCAAAGAGATGGCCGCTAAGGAATCTTTACACAATTTGGCTTTAGTAAGGACATTATAGAATAGTCTAGTGTTGTCTGAGAGATGTCTACCTTTAATAAAATCACATTGTTCTTGTCCAATTAATAGAGGTAAAAAAAATTCTAAGCGTAAAGCTAGAATTTTTGCGACAATTTTATAGTCCAAATTAGTTAAAGAAATGGGTCTGTAATTTTTACAGAGAGCATTATCTTTACCTTCCTTGGGAAGAAGGCATGTCAAAGCTTCTTGAAAAGAGCCACTGGACTTTTGGAAGAAATATAAAAGTGAAATAATTGATGTAATTTAGGAATAAGAGTTCGAGAAAAATAAGAATAGAATTCAATCGTGAAACCATCAGGTCCTGGAGCTTTACCACGTTTAATGGAACGAATAGCAGAAATTATATCTAGTTCTCGGATATCATCCTCTAACACTGAAAAATCTAGATCTGAAGAGGAAGGTGGATTAATAGAAGATAAGTATTGAAGTATATCATCCTGAGGTACCGAAGACTCAGGAGTGTAAAGAGTTTGAAAAAATGGAGTAAATTCTGATAGAATATCCTCATTCTTGTAAACTAAGTGACTGTTAGAAGAAAGGATAGAACTAATCTTGGTGCGTTCTTTTTAACTTTAAGATAATTGGCTAAAAGTTTCCCACTTTGTTTTGACCTCCATAATATTTGGCTGAGGATTTGAGCAAAAAGAGTTCGCGTTTTCAGTAGATATTTTGTTGAATTCGAATTTTGATCTGACTAGCTCATCCAAGCAGGTTTTAGAGTTTGTATGGAAAAAGGAATGTTCTAATTGTTTAATACGTGCCGTAAGTGATTGCAAAGTAAGTAAATAAGATTTCTTTCGTTGGGACACAAAGGAAGTAATAAAGTCTCTAGAGGCTGCTTTAAAGGCATCCCAGATAATCTGTGGAGACATGTGTGGAGTTTCATTTTCAAGAAAAAAAGTGGTGATAAAGGATTCAAATTGTTGGGCAAACTTGGAGTCTAAGAGGAGGGAGTTGTTGAATCTCCATCTGCGTGTACCCTGAATAGGAGGAAGAAGGTCTAAATCTAAGGTAACAGGGGCATGATCGGAAATTTATATAGAACCAATATCTGAATGAGAGATATGTTGTGTGAGCGCTTTCAAAGTGAATATATAATCTAAGCGAGATTGGGAAGACTGTACTGGAGAGAAGAAAGAGTATTCTCGAAGTGTAGGATTACATAATCGCCAAGCATCTTCTAGAGATCTTTGTTGAATAGTGGATGTGAATTGAGAGTGCATAGGAGAGAAAATGAATTTGGATTGAGAATTGCGGTCAATAATCGGGTCCATAACCAAATTACAATCCCCACCAACTAACAGGTAATCATCATGAAAAGACATCAATTTAGGTAATATTGTAGGCCAAAAAGCAATATCTGGGGCATTAGGTGCATACAGATTGAAAAGAGTCAAAGGGATATTATTCAATAACAGTGAAACAGAAACCCATCTACCCACATCATCAGTATCTTGAGAGAGAATTTGTAAGCCAAGATGTTTATGACATAAAATGGCTACACCATTATGAATACCTGTACCCGGAGAGGAAAAAACATGACCAACCCATTGTCGTTTAAGTTTAGGGATTTCTTTTTCTAACACATGAATTTCCTGTAATAAAGCTATATCACACTTTAAATTAGATAAATGAGAGAATACTCGTTGATGCTTTATAGGAGAACCCAAACCCTTAACATTCCATTAAACCACTTTTAAAGCCATTTACATTAATCGATGAGACATAAAGTTTATGTAACAATAATTAAAACAACTAAGACTTAACAATATGATATATGTAATAATGTTCAGCAAACAATTTGCAAAACCGAACCAGCAAAGATGAATAGTATAGAGCAGGAAATGAGTGGTTATGAAAAAGGAGAGAGTAAGAGAAAAGGGTATAATTATGGAAGGAGGAGAAAGTGTAAAGAGAGAAGAGGTAAAAGGAAAAATCATTAGCGAAGGAAGAAAGATGTCTGAAAAAAGACAGCTAGAGTGGAGAAAAGAAGAAGAAGCAAATACAACAAAAAACCAACATATACCATAGATTCCAATAACATAATAACCGACTACAAAAGACATGAACAAGATGAGGGTGGTGAAGCCACATGAAGAAAATGGCACAACTAACCAGGCAACTCAGGGCCGACCGGTGAGAGAGGACATCATCCAAGCAGACCAGGAATAACAAAAATATGTATGAGGGGAATACCGCACCTAATAAAAGAGAAAAACATAACAGATAACTATAACATAGGGAAATCCAAGAAACTTAACTAGACGGGAACAAAAAACAGCATAATCTAAACAACAGAGCACATTAGACCAAATAACAGCACAAGATTAAACAATAGCGTTTCTGGACACATCCATATCTTCTTCTCTGCATTGTTCCAAGAACCGCTGCAGTAAAGCAGGATCTTCATAATTCGTAGTTCTGTTTTTGCATGTCACTTTGAAAAGAAGGATGGAAGAGACCGAATCTGGCATTGAGAGAATGGAGTGTCGGTCTCAATTCTAGGAATTTCTTTCTTCAATCCGCTGTTTCTTTGGCATAGTCTTGTGCAAAGAAGAGATTAGAGCCTTGCCATGAAATACGGCCTTTGAGTTTAGCTGCTTGCAAGATCTTCAATAAATCTGTGTATTCCAGAAAGTATATAATAACTCCTCGAGGTTTGGCTGAAGAGGCTGCCGTTGTTGGAATACGGCCCAGACGATATGCTCTTTGAATGTTTAAAACAGGGGAGTTAGGTATACCAAGAACTTGTGGAAGGAAATATTTGAAGAATGAAATGGCGTCCGAACCTTCCAAGCCTTCTACCAGACCATAAAAGCGCAAGTTATTACGCCTGTTGCAGTTCTCCAAATTTTCCACTTGTTTTTTGAGTAGTGCAATTTCAGATTTCATTGAAGGAACTTGGTTAACCACAACCTGAACAGAGTCTACTTGATGTTCAATCTGCATGACCCTATTCTCCATCATAGACCACTTGTCGTCCAAAGCTTGGAGCCTTTTATTTGTTTCCTCCATGTAAGGCCGAAGAGCTCGTATCTCTTTAAGAAGCACATCCATAGTAATTGGTGGAGGAGACGCAGTAGGTGAAGGAGGATCCTTTTTGATGTGTTTTCCAGAGGATAATATATATGAAATGGTCAATTTAGGAGTAAGCCTGTTGGTGGGGAGTGGGTTATTAGATGAAGCTACCGATGTTTCCTTATTGGAAAGTGATGAATTACTTTCAGAGTTCTCCATATTCATTGAAAGAACAGAATAAGGATTATGGTCTGCCAAAGATGAAAATGGTAATGAAGAACCACTAACACGACGAGAAGATTTTGTTCTCCCCATAAAATGCTGAGTGAGAGTTGGAAACACTGAAAATAGCAAGACAGCGTGCAAAATATAATGTAAAAATGTAGTTTCTGGGTAGGAACACTAAGGCGATGTGTCGTAGCAGCCAAAAGAGAACCGTCATTGAAATAACAACAAGAAATTCCCCTGGAAGAAAGGGATTAAGATCAATAAACTAGACAATAATCTTAAATCAACTTAATTATGGTCCATTCCTGGGGGCGTGGCCAAGCAGCATGGCCGACAGGACGTGAGCTCCTTCGGCTCCCGACCGGCCAGCCCAACTAATGCTGCATTATCCTGTCTACCGCAGCCCACGCGTGTAGATTCTATGCGGCGGAGACCCCGATCGCAGCTGGTGCCCCTGGAGGGGAGTGGAGCCGGAGACCGGGCTGGGGGCGGCGCGGTGCGTTCCGAGCCCGCCGCGCTCGTGACCCGATTCTACGCGAGGCCGGGGCTGCGGCCTGCACCTACCGGATTTGCGCCGGACATCGCGGCGGAGGGCCCTGCGGGACGTTCCGCCCCGTAAACATACCATCGGCGGCCCGGACCGGCCTCTACCTGCCCTGGTGGCCCCGGCGCCTGTGGGGGGGGCCGGGCCCTGGCGCACTGTCCTTGGATAGATCCCAGCGAGGATCCTACCGGCGGCTGAGCCCCCTTGGAGGGGGAAGGAGATCGGGTGCCAGCCCGTACCCACGCGTCCCCTCATCGCGCTCTGGCCCTGTGCCCCCGTGCCGGCCCTGGGGAGCCGGGGGCCTGATGGCTGGTGGCGGCCACCCTGGGATATCGGGTGGTCGCTTAGCCTCCTGACGGGGGTGGAGCACCTGTGACTCCGTGAGGTGATACCTGCTGGTGGCCCCCCCCAGTGAATCGGTGAGCCGGCGATGAGGTGAGACGGTCCGACTTGTGGGCCCCCCTTCTTGTGGCAACTGGCTGGCCTGCCTTGCCAGTACTTTACGGCCCTGGCAGGCCTTATTTAACCTCTGCCTGGAGGCGACTGCTGTGTGAGGAGAGAGCCCTCCCTGCCCTGGGGCGGGGACCACCGGCTGGATCCCTGGGACATTGACCACGCGTGCCTCCCTGTGGTCCTGGCCTCGTGGTTGGCCCTCCGGGTCGGCCTGGTCCTGGTACGCTGGGAACTGCGATCCCCCACGCTGCCGGACGATCCGCCTGTGAGACGGGCGTGTGCGTGGTGACTGCGGCCTTCCGAGGTGAATCTAGGCCTGGGGACTGCAGCGTCTGCGGACCCCTGCAGGATCCTTAGCTGACTGCGACATGGGTAAGGACAAGGTGCCCCGTGCCTCTAACCCCAACACTATTACGCAGTATACTACACAACGCATCCCCACGCAGCGCATCACGCGCCAGTCGGGACTGGATGGAGACGGGGATGAGCCGTCTCGAGCTGAACTCTTGGAGGCGATACAGGGATCCCGCACTGCCCTAGAGAAACAAATAGAGACAGTCTCCATTGATGTGAACCTGTTGCGAGCTGATCTTCGTAAGGTGGCGGATAAGGTCTCAACGGCGGAGGGAGACATTGTTCAGCTTCGTGGGGATGTGGCCTCCCTGAAACAGCAGGTCTCTCAGCTCACCCAGACTGCCGGGGCGTTGGAGTGCCGAGCGGAGGAAGCGGAAGGTAGGGCCCGTCGAAGCAACATCAGGGTCCTAGGTATTCCAGAACGCGCGGAACAGGGAAATGCGGAGCGATTTCTAGAGAACTGGGTACGCACTAAATTATGCCCCATGGGCCTCTCTGATGTATTCGTGATAGAGCGAGCCCATCGGGCGCTGGTCCCGCCGCCGCCCCCGGGGGCGCCTCCTCGGGCACTCATTGCCAAAATTCTGAACTATCGAGATAGAGACTGTATTTTGAAAGCGGCAAGAGAATTGAAAGACCTCACCTTCGATAACGCTAAAGTCTCCATCTATCCGGACTACACCCGCCAAGTCCAAGAACAACGGAAATCTTTCCTGGGTATCAAACAGCGCCTACGGGAACTTCACCTCCAGTACATGTTACTGTATCCTGCGAAACTTAAGGTGATAGCCCTGGGCAGGGCTCATTTCTTTGATTCCCCGGAGGCGGTGTGGGAGTGGCTTGAGGTCAGAGGAGAGGCCCTCCCGCAGCATGAACAAAGAGGTTCCCGGAGCAACTGGGGGACCAGACCCCCGAGAAGCCGCAGGTCCAGGCGCAGGCATCGCTCAGCGGGAGATGCCCAAGAGGAGCACCGGCGGATCACGGTGGGAGACGATGGAACCCTGCGAGTGGACTCTTCGGATCCAGAGGGCTCTCCCTCACAGCCGGCGATGGTAACATCTGAAGGTAGACTGGTGCCAGAGACTCTCCCGTCGCCTAGTCATGAGGTCCCAGAGACTGTCATGGACCCACCTACATTATTAACAGACCCGGCTTAAAGATGGTACCCTACTCTTTCTTTCCTGTTTCCTCGCACATGAGGCTGGGGCGGCAGAGGGCCGGACATTGGGGGTCCAATGCTCATGGTATCGCAGAGCCCTTGGAGACGGGCCTGCGGTGCTAATGTCTCTGTCTGACCTCACTTTCTCTCTTTCCTCCTCACCTCTTTCCTTTACCCCTTTATTAGCCTGTTTCTTTTCTCTTCTCCCTTCCTGGGGGGCTTGGGTGGGAACGTTCAGCTGAGAATATGGCGGCTGAGCCTTGTGGGCGCTGCCACTTAATTTGGTCCTGTGGTTTTACATGCTAGTTGGGGCGGAGCAGTTATGACCGTAGGTTAAGCGGTGGCTGGCCTGCGTCGGGAGTCCGAATTGGGGGGGGGGTTTCTTATGTGGTTTTTTCTTTGCTTTGTGATTTTGGCCCCGGTTGGGCTATTGGGGCAGCTGTGCACGTCCTGGCGCCAGCGTGGGAAGGGCATTTCTGCGCGTGTTGTCAGTAAATTGCTCGGGGGAGGGGGTGGGTTCCTCTAGGTGGGAGTGTGGGGGTTCTTTTTTTAGGCATTGTATGTACAGATCCGGAGGCTCGGGGGTACAGGGCAGCACGGGGCGGAGAACACATGACGTATGGCCACCTTAACATCCAGGGATTTAAATTTTTAAGCTGGAATGTGAGGGGGCTGGGCACGTGCACTAAGAGATACAGAGTTTTATCCTTCCTCCGCAGACACCAGGTCTCGATAGCGTTCCTCCAGGAGACGCATCTCACCGATGAAGGGGCTCAGAAATTAGCGAAGAAATGGTGGGGTCAGGTTTTTCACTCCTCCTTCTCTTCCTACGCCAGGGGAGTCCTTGTTTGGGTGGCCCCGGGGACCCCGTTTGCCCTCCAGTATGTAGAAGCTGATATTCATGGGAGATATTTGCTCCTCAGAGCTAAGCTTGACGGGAGAGACATTGCAATCATGAATATCTATGCACCCAACACCGATGACCCAGACTTTTTTCAATCCCTGCAGGAGGTCCTGGTGTCCGAATTAGAGGTCCCGTTGATCTGGATGGGAGACTTTAACTGCGTTCTGGACTCCGAACTAGATAGGTCCCCACCCCGTACTGGAACAAAACCAAGGATGACGGTGAAACTCCGTGAGGTCATGGAAAATATTGGGGCACAGGATATATGGCGCCATGGGCACCCCACTCAGAAAGTCTACACTTGTTTCTCACCCACTCACAATACATACAGTCGCTTAGACCGGTTCTTAATCGCAAACCCGAGCATGGCTATGTCCCTCGAGGTGACTTATCACGCGCGATTCCTATCTGATCATTCCCCGGTCGCATGTGTGGTTGGTTGGGGCCGCCCGGTTAACCGTCCACGAGTCTGGAGGCTCCCGGCAGAGGTCCTTGAGGACCCTGTGGGGAAACACCATCTAGCAACCGCCATAACGGATTATATTGACCTCAATTGGAACGAGCCGGACCTGTCTCTAGCTACGAAATGGGACGCCCTGAAAGCTGTAGTGAGAGGGGCATGTATGAGCCTCACATGTGGGGTGCGGAAGCAGCTCCAACGCGAGCTCCAGGGAGAGGAACGTCGCCTCTTAGAGGTACAGACTTCCGCGACCCTAGACACAGGGGGGGTGGATGGGGAACATGGCATCCGGGAGCGCATCCACGACATTTGGGATAGACTCGACAAATATACACTCACGAATTATAGACAGCGCCTCCATAGAGAGGGGGACAAATCGAGCCGTCTCTTGGCATGGGTGCTGCGGCAGGAACACGCCCCGGCGGCGATTGTGGCTTTGAGGGAGCCCGCGGGCGGCCTTGTCCACTCGGAAGTGGGGCTGTTGCGAGTCCTACGATCACATCTGCAGGCAGTGTATGCTGCGGACCCTGCCATCACTGAGGCCGCTTATCTCCCTTATCTCCAGGACCTGACCCTACAATCTATCCCTGAACCGACACGGAAGGAACTTGATGTACCCCTAACGTTGGGGGAGGTACAGTCCGCTCTGCAGCACCTTCCACGTGCCAAGTCCCCGGGTAGCGATGGGTTCCCACCGGAATTTTATCAGGCATTCGCGGCTACTCTCCCCCGTCTCTTGCTGCAGGTCTATCTTGAAGCCTTCGAGAAAGGACAACTCCCACCCAGTATGTCACAGGGGGAAATCTGTATGATCCCGAAGCCAGGAGGGGATGTTCATGAGCCCTCATCGTACCGACCGATCACCATGATCAATACGGATGTCAAAATCTTATCCAAACTTTTAGCTACCCGTTTGGCACCCTATATGCCTCACTTGGTCCACGAGGACCAGTGTGGGTTCATACCAGGACGCAATACGGTCATGAATCTACGCCGGCTCAATCATGTCCTCCATGAGGTACGTGACTGGGAGGACCAGTTAGTCCTGGTCTCTATTGACCTCACCGAGGCGTTCGACACAGTAGATTGGGGATATCTCCTCGAGGTTCTCCATGCTGCGGGGTTGGGTCCCAACTTCTGTCGTTGGATTCGTATCCTCTATATGGCACCCCGCGCAAGGGTTAAACTTGCGGGCGCGCGCTCGGAGGATTGGCAACTGGGTCGGGGCACTCGTCAGGGGTGCCCCCTCTCGCCCTTGTTGTTCGCCCTGGCTATTGAACCTTTTGCGGTCCGGATCAGGGCCGAGATGGACAAATGGGGGATCAGGGTAGGCGACACGAGCCACGTTATCTCCCTTTATGCTGACGATGCCCTCTTTTACTTGGCTTCTCCCCGGGACGCGTTGCCGATATTACTGCACCAGTTGGACCGGTTTGGAGAGGTCTCAGGCCTGCGGCTTAACCGCGGCAAGTCCCTGGTCTTCCCGCTGGAGGGATTGACCTCGGTGCCCTCGGAAGAGCTACCGGACTTGGGACTGCGATGGGAACCGGCGGGCTTTCGTTACTTGGGGATCCAGGTGGCCCCGACCGACGCGCAGGCATTGACCCGGAATGTCAACCGTACCCTTGCTTCTTTGCGGCAATCGGTGACCTTTTGGAATACTCTCCCCCTGTCCTTAATGGGCAGGTTGGCCATCTCTAAGATGGTGATGCTCCCTAGGATACTCTACGTCCTTCAGAACTCTTTATGCCCATTGCCTTCGCGCGTCTTTAAAACTTTGGACACGTTACTTACGTCCCTCCTGTGGGCCGGCCGCCGCAGCAGGGTAGCTCTCAAGACTATCTCACGAAGTTATGAGGAGGGTGGGCTGGAAGCCCCACGCTTCGACCTATACTACTACGCGGCCCAATTACAGCCTGCGGCGCGGTGGCTCACAGATGGGGATAACTGGGAGAAACGCCTCTTCTCTGGCAGAGCAGATACCCCGGCATTACAGGAGGCGTTGATGCGGGGCAGGGGGTCAGGGGCAACTCTTCCCTACCTTGTACGGCACACTGCAGGTGTGTGGCAACGATTTGCGGAGAGGATCTTACGAAGGGCCCCCTTCCATAGGGAGCTTTCGATTTGGATATTGGCTCCCTTTATAGACATGGGACAATACATGTCCTTTCAATCTTGGAGGGAGGGGGGATGCGAGGTGCTGGCAGACCTCTTTCCCAGTGAGACTTTCCTTACTTTTGAACAGGCGGAGGAGAGCTTTGGCCTAGGCCAAGGACAGTTTCTACACTATCGCGGACTCCAAGATGTGGTGAAAACCACCTGGCCTCAGTACCCAGATATTCCTACCCCGACCCACACCCTTGATATTCTACTTACATGTGGTTCGGGTCGCAAATTGATCTCCCTTCTCTACGCGGCTATGAAGCAGGACTCCACCCCCCGGTCCCACCATCGCGGGCGGCCTGGGAGGCAGACCTTGGGGTCCACCTGGGCGAGAAACAATGGGCACACATAGGCTCCATCACACGTACAGTCTCCTGTAACGCCAGATTTAAATTGACGCACTTTAACTTTCTGCACCGCACCTACCTCACCCCGGTATCTCTGAGCCGTCTTCCAGGGGACAGGGAGACCGCTGCCCTAGATGTGTTGCGGAGAAAGCAGGTTTTTTACATATGGCATGGGATTGTCCCAGGGTTCAACAGTTCTGGGTAGCGGTGGTGAGCAAGATTATCACTGTGACAGGTATCCAGGTGGAAATTGCACCCTTGAGTTGCTTGCTGGCATCTGTCCGGAAACCTAAAAAAAAGAAACTTCCCTATAAGCTCCTGCAATTAATGCTGGTGCTTGCTAGGCGCAGGATAGCAATTACTTGGATGGGGCAGTTGAGCCCAGAGGTCCCTATCTGGCTGAAGGATGTTAGGGAGTGGTCTCTAGCGGAAGAAGCTCACATGAAACTCACTCGAAGGGATGTGAAGCTGGAGGACGACCTACTGGTCTGGCGCGAAATGTGCACTTCTGGGCTGGCGGAGGGAGGGCCCTCCTCTCCGGAAAGCACTGATGGTGGGGGGAGCGGGTCCGATGGCAATGAAACACCTAACTGAATTGAGGGGCCGGGGGTTGCCCTCGGTGTGCTGCGCATTGTGCACTGTACTTGTCCCAAGCTTTCCTTTTTTGCATTGTAGCCTGTTTCTCCACGAATATTGTCCCCCATTATGTCTTTTCTTCCCCGCAGGCTGCCTTCTGTACTTGTGTCACCAGTGCTATCAACGGTATATTACTGTACGTCATGTCAATGCCTATTTGTTGTTGTAGTTGTACTATATAAAAAATGACAAATAAAGTTTAAAAAAAAAAAAAAATTATGGTCCATTCCTGCTTGACATGAAGTCCTAATGAAATATAATGGCAAGCATCAAAATCCATGTGGGGAAAAGCACATCTTCTGCAGCAAATTGGTACTTTTCAAACAGTTAATTCTAGTTTCAGCTTTTCGTTAAAACGAATCAGAGATTTACTGTGGAAAAAGGTCCATCTTACATCATTTACAGCAGCTCTGTGAGCACTTAAGTCAATGCAAGACTGACTGATTGAAAAGTTTATTATTAAAAATATACTTTTCATGTTTCAATGTCCTCCATAGATTTATACATATTGCCCATTATTAGAAGGAATATTAGGCCCTAAAATATATTCAGGTGTTGAAAACAGGTCATAAACTCTCCCATTTCAGTCATTTACAAAATGCGGGCTGTTTCAGGAGAAAACAAAATGGCGGGCGCCAGTCCCTTGAGGGAAACGCTCCCGCCACAGCTGAAGTGCAAAGACGCTCACCAGCAATGCAGAAATAAGAAAAAGAGCTTTCAGGGTCTTTTATCTCACGGAGGATGCCACTTGGAAGCGGTAAAGCGGCGGAGATCTGCAGGAAAAGCCACCACTCCGGACGAGTCGCCACAGAGCTTCCCTAGCAAGCGGCAATCTTCTCTTGGCGTCAAGCCATGCCCCCCCAATGTTATCATCTTTGAAGGAGAGAGCAATAATCACTTTAGCATGGATTAGCAGTGATAAAGCTCACAGAGTCCTAAAACCTACAAAAGGGATCCATCCAGCAAAAGAAGGGAGTGAAGGCAAAACGTTTGGGGTGACCCTGTAGAGAGGGCCAGATCCAACAGTCACCAATAGTGTAAAGCAGACTTTAGAGCCATGAGTTCCTTCGCAGTAATAGTAAAGTTGGTCTGAACAGATGTCAATCACCATGAAAAGTAATTGTTCTGCATCTTTATGTTGTTGTGAAAGGTTTAACCCTATCACTACGGTGGGGGCACAAACTTATAAATAGGATGATTCTAGGGTATCAGCAGGTAACCACAACAGGGTGATGGTGAAATGTTTCTTAAAAGCTTGTTCGGCATCTCAGGATAAATTGAATATAACTGATTTTCATGGCAGTTTTGGGATTGGAAAAACGAACCTGAGAGAAGTTGTTATGAACACCCATAAAAGTTAGAGAAGCCTATGAATGTTTGATCTTCTTGCTGTGAGAAGAAAGTTGGCAATTTTCCTATAGTTTCCATCATTTTGGAGCCTGTGGTGAGCATCTTGTCCGAAATCATGAAAACCAACATGCTACCTTCAGAAGAACTGCTTCTGAAGGAGCTTGTCTTGATTCAGCAGCACATATGGTACACTGAAAGAGTTATAAAGTCTTAAATTTACATGATAATGACCTGGTCTGTGTAGGTGTGCAATAACTCATTGACAACATAGTAGAAGTAGCTGGGATATTGCACACAACTGAGGTAGTGCAAATTTCAGATTTCATTTAGTCCGCATCCACATATATTCCTTCATTGTATTAACATGCGACGTTAGAATGTGAACTGTAATAACGTGAATCGTGATGTATTTAGGACACTTCAATGTAAACATGGAAAAAGTTCGATTGCGAACAGATGTATTTGGCTGAAATCTTTAACGTGCAGAATTTGTGTGTACAGCTAACAATTAGTCATGTATTCAATGTGCTCATAGAACATGTTAATTTAGATGTATGCAGCACTATTAAGCGAATGTGTTTATTTCACATGCAAACTCGTGAAGTCTATGTTCCATCTTTCTTATGTTAGCTGGATTTTGTAGGCCTGAAATGCATTTTCCCTGGAAGCTCTCGCATTTGTAATATTGATTAAATTTTGTGTGCATTTCAAGTTTTGTTCTTTCTCACCCTTGTGTTGCAGGTGGAAGAAGCATCCATGTTGGTTAGAATAATGTCCTTGTTTTAGGAGCTAGGCAAGGAGAAAAGGGGATACATTGAACGTGGATATCCATAAGGAGAACTGTTGTACTTTCTCACCAGAGAAAAGCCTGGGAATCAAGGTCATCTCGCAACTGCCCGGGAGCATCGCTTTCCAGTGCAAAAGTACCTATGAGGACGTGGCCTGGCTGGATGGAGTAACCCGTTGAGGATCTCAGGAAGCCACCTATAATATTGGTACCTGGTAACTAGGGTAAGAGCCCCACTTCTTCTTTTCTGCCTTTGGAAGTAGAGCACCTTAGAGCGAGCTCTGTCTCAACAGCTTCATGCTGCTTGACCCAACTGAGGTGGAGAGACTTCTAAGGAAGACTGCACATGCTGATACCTTAACCGATGCTGCCCCGCGATATGCTTAACTAGGGATGTCACGTTAGTGTTTGCATAGGGACAGATTGATGCTTTATTCTGTGAAATCTTCAAGGAAATCTGGATCCCTGCGCTTTGATCTTTTGTATCCTGATCCTTGAATCAATCACCTTGTGCATGCTGCACCACCTTAAATTCATCCGTAGGTTTGGCTTTATATTAGTACCAATGTATTTCTACACCCTCATCTTGAGATGCTTGTATTTTCAGTTATTCCTGGCTTTATAATAAATCCAATAACTTTATTCAGTAGTCTGTGATTCTTAATGGCCCTAGTGAATTGAAACAGAATTGATAGATCCGCTAACGATTTTTCGCCCCCCCACGCTCTCTTGCTGAGAAAATGTACAATTGACTCAAGGTTCTAGAGCAGATCTAGAACAAGAGACCTGGCTCTTTCAGTTGGTAGCAGAGGATGGTTCTCATGTGAAGCAGATGGAGAATCCAGAAAATCTAGAAAAGAGACCTAGAACCCCAGAGCCCCGAAACAGAGCACAGAGCGACGGACTTTGGCGGAGACCGAAGGAGCTTGAGGTTTGGCAAGAACAACGGTGAACAGGGGAGTGAGTATCAATAGGGATGTGTCCTTTGAATAGATTGCGGGAATGAAGTGATTGTGGGATGTCTGGCAGAGTTGTGTGAGAATCGAGTGAATGTGGTTTCGGGCTGGGTGTGGTCCACGGATTGAGGTTTGAGTTTCAGGTCCCAAAGTGGCCTAAGACCCCAGGATAAATGGTGTAGAAGACACCGAGTTATTGTGATTGTTTGACTGCAGATTTGAGGAGTTGTTGTGAGACGTCCTCATCAGGTCCACCTAATACAGGGAACTTTGTATGAATGGGATGCATTGGAGTCGTGTGGTAAACCTTGTGTACAGAGGTGGAATATACTGATTCGGGTTGCTGTGTGTGTGTTAGAAACGGGGTAGCTTGGCGCGGAGCGGGTAGGCTAAACTCCGGAGGCGATGTGTAAAGCATCTGCGCAGCACACACTCACAGGCGACACACTAGGCACATTACAAAGAGACTCTACACAAGGATATGTAAAAATAACGTTTGTATTGTGTAAAACACATCAGAGAACAATAATCACAGGTATGTATACACTGTGCCAACCGGCACCAGGTAGCAATTTACAGGGGATTATGTACAAGGCAGCGCCAATCGGGTCGCTGCCAGAACCATTACCATTTACCACCAACAAATGCAAAACAGACAGTACTTACTGGCAAGAACAGGAACTGAGCATCATCATATTGGCATAAGGTATAAACACATCAGCATTAGACAGAAACCTAAAACATCACACAGCATTGGATTAGGCATCATCATCAATGTCAAAACATTAGGCGTAAACAGGTAAGCATAGAGGCATCATCATCCTAAATGCTTTATGCATACATAATGAGGCCTACCCCAAGCATCAGGCATAATATTAGGTAACTTTAGGCATAGGAACCCCTAATTCATCATATCAGCATAAGTCACATTGGGCATAAAATCAGCAATGTGAGCATTAGGCCTAAACACATTAGCCAGACATGCATCATGAGCATAAAGACACCATCATTAGGCATGAAAATACGTTATGCATAACATCAGCATCTCAGTGCACACATAGTAACACCTAAAATAACTGCTCAACGTTGCAGCTGCCCGCTTCTGTGGCGCAGCTGTGCAGCAAATGAAGGACTGGCACCCCTCCTAAGTGTAACTACATTATGCCACAATAAACAGTGTAAGCATTAGGGGGAAAAGCGTTAGGCATAAAGTACATCAGCAAGAGTGCATCGTACCTAACATCAGCAAGGCACCTCTGGCAGGGCTAACAGGGTGCATACCACCATAGCAAGACATTAGGCCTGCACATTACCATTCAGCATGATTATAGTGTCTCAGTGGAGGACATAAGGCAAACCCGTAGGTGCAAATACATTCCGCCCATACCATTAGACTTGCACCCCTGAGGACGCGGTAATACCCATATGGCAGGGACACCACCTGGCCTGTACAACAGTTCTGCCCCTCGTTGCAGCTGCCCGCCTGTGCGGCGCAGCTGGGATGAAGGTGAGCCCCACTCTGGGACTTCTGGAAAGAGTTGTGCCCACGACACAAAACAGCAAAGAAACGTTGCAGCGGGGCTCTCTAAATGAAATTACCCACAACGTTGCAGCGGCCCACAACTGCGGTGCCGCTGGATAGCAAAAGGGACACTGAATGACGGTCCATGCTGGAGCCCCTTGTTGGACTCCAAAACAAGGGTGGCCGCACGTTGCAGCTGCCCACTGCCAGACGGGGCAGCTGGAAAACCAGCGCGACCACTATGGTACTCTTAGAAGGACCACGGGGGTGGACACCGACAATGTGCCCCGTTGCAACCTCCACAACCAGTTCCCCAATGAGCCCCACTCACCACTCCTTGGGGGCTGGGCCGGTGAGGTCACAGCCGGCCTCGCTGGTGCTGCAGGGTCAGACAGTCAGCATGCGGGGCTCTCTCCAATCACGGGAGCCCCGCCGACGAACAGGCACGAACTCGCCTGACTCCCGCCGCTGCACGGCTCCTCTCTCCGGCGGCCGGCGAACTTGGCACACGCCCGGGGCTCTCCTCTGCTCACAGGGAGCCCCTACCTACGGAGCGAAGTCTCCGGCGTCCTCTCGGCGAAGTGCCAGCGCGGGGTAGGCTCCCACCTGGCTTCTTGGCAATCACGGGGCTCCCTCGGCACCACGGGAGCCCCCTTCCTTACTTCCGGCCGGCTTCCCTGATGATGCTCCTCGTTGCCGGGCAACTCCCGGCACCAATCCTAGCGCGGCTCCCCTCTGACGTCAGCGGGGGAGCCCGCGCGGTGCTCCCGGGCCGGCAGCGGTGATTTTTTTGTGATTGCTCTGTGCGGGGCCAATACGGGGTAGGCTCCCGTTTTCGATAAATGTAGAAGCGGGGTGGGCTCCTGCTTTCAAGCCAGCAGGCAGGGGGGAATCCCACAAGCCGGGATTCCCTGTAGCGCTTTGGCAGCACAGTGCTGCAGGATCCACGCTCCTTCCTGGCAGGTTTTAGATGTAGCGCTCCCGAGGCGCTAGATAGCAGGCAGGAATGTCCTTGGGGCTGGAGCCCAATTGTAGCGCCCACGAGGCGCGGGGAAATAGGCACAGGCAGGGGAAGGTCAGCAGGCAGTAGGGCAGCTCAGCCCAACAAAGTAGCAGTTCCTAAGAACAGTCAAACTTAGCAAGGTGGCAATCCTCCCAGCGCAGCAGCCTTACTCCAGCAGGGTCTTTTCCTGGGTCCAGCAGACGGCAGAGGGACACAGTTGGGCACAGGGGCCAGCACGCAGGGTCCCACGGCGGTTCCTCCTGGCAGTGTCCCCTCTAAGTCAGCACAAGCACATGGAGTCTCAGCTCCTCTATATATACACCCCTCACCCCACCTACTAGAAAGGGCCAGAAGCTTCTGGAAGGGTCTCTGGGGAAACCGGTCCCAACTGGTTTTGGGGGAGGTGTAGAGCACCCTGTCTGCCAGACTTCCCTCCTCCTTTCCTGAGCTGGGGTCTGGGAGACAGAAACACCCCAGGGGGCGGAGCCAGCCTTACACAAGGCAGGCACACAGCACACCGAAATGCCAAGGTTTAAAAGTGGCATTTCCACAATAGTGAAAATAAATCTGTGCACACCATTGCGCAGCATTTAATATTTTCATCTCACACATACCAAACATGGCATACATATTTTCTACCATGGGGAGATATCCCATAAGGGGGGGTTCCTAATGTAAGCCTATGGAAGGCAGAAAGCACACGCACTTTGCACTGCTAACCAGCGCTAAAGTGCCCAGAGTCCTGAAACCACCAACCTTATGTCAGGAGAAAGACTAGGGAGAAGGACAAAAAGTTTAGGGATGACCCTGCAAGCAGGGCCAAGTCCAACAGTGTGAATGTTCTTGAGTGACTGAATTCTATCTATCTTGTCGATGGCAGACAATTTCGGAGTTTAATATGATTGTATGAGTGAATGTGTATGGAGAAATTGTGAAGGAGGGTGCACCGCTGCAAGGAGTAAAGGTAATGTCAGAGTGTGCTCCGCTGCGATAGACTGGTTCGGGTATATCCATGCTGGGATTGGTCGGTAGTCATCAGGAATTTGTGATTAAGGAAACCCTGTCCGTCAAAAGGAAAACTTTAATCATGTGATGTTTAAGGGTATTGCGGTATTTGTTCAGGGGAAGTCAGTGGGCTGTTACTCAAGTGGGTGAAGAAGCACTGCCCAAGGATACACCAGCACATTATATGGTGACAAAAGTAGGACTGCATACTATAACTTGGCTCCAAAATTGGCAGAAGATCATTGAAAATGAAGGGGATTTGGCTTTTTAATGTTATAGCTCATTTCAATTGGAGGTGTTGCACTAGCTGAGAGGAGTGATGTTTGTGCTGCGGCCTTTGCCTGGACCAACACAGTTTGAGGCATTAGATGCATGGATGCGAACAGCATATTCGAAGAACAGGGAGAGATTCCAAGGAAAAATGAGGAAGGCAATGAGGGCATATCAGGAAGCATGATGGGAAGCACATCTTAAGAGATGGAGGGTAGACACCATTGAAGGAGAAAGGTTATATCAAATGTTGGTGAGAGGGGTAAATTCCCAGAACAGGAATGGAGTAGAAACTGGAAATGATGGAAGTGATGTGGACGACAGCTTGTTGGATAAGTTGTTATCGGAGCATCTTGCACCTTACAACCCACACTCAGAGGAAGGAAGATGTGAGTTGGTAAATATAGAGAATAGGGATAGAGTACCAACATCCTAGACAGGCTCTAGAACAGTGACAATGGGACGGATCTCAACAGGTGTAGGGGGGACAGGAATGGCTGCTTTGGGAAGTGAAGAGTTAAGTGGAATCAACGCTGCTTCATGGTTGCCAGAAACCCTTACAGTGCCGTTGTCTTTGTGTACAACCCAAGCTCAGTGTGAAGCCTGAGCCAGCGACAGCCAGGATTGGTGGAGGGAACCTATTTAGGAGGGAGTGGGACCATGAATGGCAATGATCCGTCCTTAGTGCCTGTGGAATCTAGTACCCCTTTACCAGCGACTGCAGATCCTTCAAAAAATACGCATTGGTTCTAGTACCAATAAATCTGTACCCTTGGCAAGCTCGATTTCAGATTTGAGGATGTGGGAAGCCCCAGTGGGGGGATCAGTAGGTGTGACATCAGGAGCATGCACAAGTCAGGGAGTCACTGGAAACCAACGTCTCCTAAACAGCACCAATTTGGAGAATTGGCTGAGAGACCATAGTAGCGCTAGGGAAGGACAGACAGCACATCGAGTCAGGGCACGATCAAGGTTGCAGTAAAGGCAAGGCTGTTGGATGTGGTGAGGTTGAAGGCTGAGGTGGATAAAGTAACTTGCCTTTGGAGAGGATAGAGACCTATGTTTCAGACAAATTATTGTTTGTAGCAAAGGATGTCACCCGCAAAGCGAGACGAGCACATGAGAAGTTGTCAGAATTGGCTCAGAAATATGATGAAGACCTGTCTCGAACAAAACTTTTGCAGGGGAAACATAGGTTGAATCACAGTGACCAGGAGCTTGAAGAGAAGAGAATAACAAGATTGAAAACTCACATTAGAGAACTGATAATAGGGATACGTTCTTGGAGCATGCTTGATAAGTGGGAAGAAAGGTGGGCAAAGAAGAAGGGTGTTAGGAGAGTAACCGGAGAAACGCCACCTCCAGGAGGGGGAACATCAGGAGTTGAGGCCTATCCATTGCGAGAAGTGCCTAGTGGAGGGTATGCGCATGTTCCTTGGAATAGGGGTGATCTAGCTGCATTCACAAATTATTTTCCTAGACTGAGGGAGAAGCCTGCTGAATGGTACAAGCAAGTTGATCGCTTTGTCAAGATCTCAAAGGTGTTGTGGATTGATCTGAATTCATTGTTTGAAATTGTGGTTCCTAGTAATTTGTGGTCTGCTTGTAAAATCGCCATTGGTTATCCCGATGAGGATCCAGAGAGGGATCCTGTAACACATGGACCTTCACCCTTGGTCATGAAAAGGTACGAGCAGCTGATCACATGGTTGCAGTACAAAATATCCCCGCAAGACATGGATTGGGTTCAGATAGATCGAATGACCCAGGAACCCAAAGAGTCAGTACATGCCTCTTACAAAAGGCTTTTGCAAGCCTTCAAGCAATACAGCGGGTTAGATGCACTCGACCCCAAAGCCATTGGACAATTTGTCCCCAAATTTGTGATGGGATTGAGACCAGAGATTAGTGTCATGATCCAGAAGCATTTGATCTGCTAACAAAACAAGTAAGTAGATGAAATGTTACGGTATGCCAGGTTTTGCAGGGATGAAGTGGATTCAAAGCATAGGAGGATAAAGGTCAAGTTAATGCTGATTCAGTTGCGGAACGCACAGAGGGTAGATTAGGCACAGGCAAATGGAGGAACAGTGGGTCAGAATCAGGGGAATGTCCAAGGAGGTGAAGTACTGGGTTTTATTGGACCTAGCGGTGCCAGGGAACACACCCAATGACCTCGAGTTCTTCCTGTCTCAGACTACAGAAACACAGAGTCTTCTTGGTGGCTTCAAAGATCAATTTATTGGCTGCAGCCAGCAACAGGTATCCTAGAAGTACAACAATGTGTATGTTCTCAGGAGACTGCTTTTCTCATGGAAACCAGCTATCTCTTTTATACAGAATATTATGCTTTAGGCAAACATTCCTTATTTTTACAGTGGGTCATTCACATATTTCTTACAACAAAAAAAAGACAGATTCATGATGACAAGCCCATTTTCAGTTTGTCCAGCCCACAACCAAATACCCAGTGAGGCCCAACACCTGCAACAGATATAATCTGGACCCCTAATAAAATCGGGCACCTCCTCCTCGTAAAGCAGGTCATAAAGAAAGAGCAGTGACAGGTGTGAATAAGATTTAGATATAGATGTGTGCAATGAAGGGTTTATGGCATGCTGCACCTGGGCCCCTAATCTCGATCGGCCACTGGGAACTAAAACTGGCCGAACAGGTTCTGGCTCTGGACAGTGGAGTCAGCTTGCCCAGGTCACTGAAAGTGTACGTGTCCCCTAAGGCGCGTTTTGGCTTTAGTCATTGCCTTATGTGAGGGCAACCACAAAATGGCTGCCGTACACAAAATGGAACCCGAGGGTTCACAAGGGAATCGTTAATATTAGAGTGATCCCGTCACTCGAATATGACGCAAATACTCAGATATAGCATACCTGTCATTACCGGTCTGCTGATACCAAAATCGTCATGTTACAATGATGTTAATGACACAGGTCCAGAATTTTCAGTACCACAGACCCTCCTTTTGCCCTTACATAGGCAATTTACTTACACTCATGCTAATCTGAGTCTAGGTCTATGTTCATGAATTCATTGAGATGTTGCTGTAGCATCATCCTATTACTTAGCTCGTCCCTTGATACAGGTTTCCTTACACATGATGTAACACATAGGCCGCATATGGCAGGAACACACTGTATGCACAGACAAAACAGGAAAAGGATGTCTAGAAGTATCCCAATGACCATCAGAACTTTCCATCCCCAGGTGGATAACAGTTCCCAGAACCATCCCATCAACGACCAGTCTCCTTCATCTATATGGATGGATTCAGAGATCCTATGTAGTTTGGAGATGGCCTGGTACACTGTTGGAGCGTTATCTGGAATGAAAATGCAACAACTGGATTGGATCACTCTACATACCCCACCACGGTCTGCAAGTATGATGTCTAACGCGACCCTGTTCTGCAGGGTCATAAGGCGGTCCGACTGGAGCTCAGCAGTCAAATTATTAAGGGCACCGACAGTTTCGACTATGGTGGATTCAACCACTCGCGTCAATTGCCTCACATTCCTGTTGTTAGCCATAGGTCCCCAGAACGGCAGAAAACCCCTAAAGAAGTCTCCCGCTTCTTGTCCTGCAGTGTCTTCCTTGCTGAAGACACCCCTAATTCTTCTTATCTTATGGTAATCTGCCGCAGCTGTGTAGGTGGGAGGCAACAGGAATGAAACGAAGCATGTGCCCAAGAAGTCAGGGGGCAACCACGTGTAGGCCCTATCATGGCAGATAAAGTAGGTACCCCTAGCTGCTAAGAACAAAGGGGAAGTCTGAGACGCAGAAATATACGTTTCAGTGCAGATACTCTTCCCTAACTGAGCTCTTGGATTCTTGCCATTACCTTGCAGACATAGATGACCCTGATGGGGTACAATCCAAATTGGAGCGGATCTTTTGCTTGCTGGTTCTCGCTCAGACTCGCTCCATATCCAGTCACGTTCCATCCAATATACGCTAGTGTCTCATCTTCCGGGATAGTTTCGTAGGAACTAGTTCCCCTTATCATGTCGACTATCCCCTTAACTAGAGCACTATTCTTTGGGTTGTCTTTGACGGAACGTAGGGGGTGGATTTCGCGAGCATAGATGAACATCGTTCGGTATGCCCACACAGAACCATTGTAGCTGAATGGCAGCACTAGGTAGGGAATACCTTTCTCAATAGTATGAGGCATAAGGCCACACACCCAACAGTTGGTTCTGTTCACTACTAGCTGGTGTTGGTGTAAGAGCTGAACAAAGGAGTTGTTCATAAACTCTAATCTTCTAACGGACTCGTGTTCAGGTAGAGGGTGAAAAGAATGTGAGGAGATAGTAGAGGAAGGCATGGGCTGTACAGTGGGTGCAGATGTCACTTGAAAAGAGAATATGATATACCCCACTAAAGACATCATTAGACTAAGTAAAATACAAAGACACATAATTAGAAAACATTTTCTGCTCATGGTTGCACATATTTTCCTCTTGAAACTTATTCTTTCAACAGGTCTCTCCATCTGAAAAGGCTCCATCCTCTAACGTGCTGTTCGCGGCGGTTGGTTTTCTTCACTTGAGAGTGTTTCTGAATGTCCCAGGGAACGCCCTAGAGCAAACCAGACTCGTAGACCTTGTGTCCGCAGGCTACACACTCAAGTCTTTTCACCACGACCCTACAGCTGAACCCGGATGGTGGTTCAAAAACAGGTTTTCGGATGGGAGGACCAAAATTTCATTTTATTTGTCCATGACTCTCGGTCGCAAGTTATAACGGCTTTTTCCAGGCAATGTCTGGTCGCAAAACAAAAGTTCAGGCTCAGTAGTGTCCAATCGAAGTGGTGATGGTATTGCTCTTTGGAGAAGATCGTCACTTTCTCGCTCAGAATTTGTCCCTGTGACGCGTGCGTCACTAAAAGGCAGAAAACGAGGCACTGTTTCAGTTTCCGAGTCAGCAATTCCCTCCTGGACCCACCGGTCATATGGTAGAGGCAAAGGGACCCTCTTACAGTGTACGCCGTGGATCCAGTTTTTCTTCCCTTGTACTCGCACTGCAGATCTTGTGGACAAAATCACCAAATAGGGGCCAATCCAGCGGGGCTGATCGTTCTTTGTCCGCTGAAAGTTCTTGATTAACACCCACGATCCGGGATTGATTGCATGCCCTGGATCTTTAGAAGCCTGAGGCAGTGTATTATGAACCTGTTGGTGTAAAACACGCAATTTAGCCGTCAAATCATGCAAGTAATCAAGCAGTACAGGGTGTTCAATCTCGCTGAATTTCGTTGGCCTCGGCACTCCCATATGTTAGCCGGGCGACCAAACACTATCTCATGAGGACTAAGTCCTACTCGGGAATGTACGGTCATCCTAGTTGACAACAGTGCTAATGGCAACGCATCAGGCCATTTAAGGCCAGAGCTTGCTTGTATCTTGGCCAGTTTTAGTTTAAGAGTGCCATTATAGCATTCAACTAATCCAGCTGATTGGGGATGATTTGCAGCGTGAAATTTCTGCCGGATTCCTAAACCTTCACACACTCGTTTCATCACTTGACCCACAAATTCACCCCCATTATCACTCCACACCATTCTCGGCAAACCAAACCTAGGGAAGAACTCTTTGAGAAGGGCTTTCGCTGTGGACAAGGCAGTATTATCTTTCAGAGGATATGCCTCTACCCATCTTGAAAAGGCACAAACAACAATGAGTACGTATTTCAAATTGTTGCACCTCTCCATGTGGATGAAATCTAGCTGCAAAACCTCGAACGGATACGTTGGAGGCGCAAAATGACCAGCTGGAGTTGGGGTTCCCTTACCAGGATTGTATTTCAAACAAACCATACAATTTTTGACCACATTCTCTGCACATTTGAGAATTCCAGCATTTTGCCACACTGGAGCCAATAACTTACAGATTCCTTTCACACTGATGTGGGCCATCCCATGTGCCATTGTAACCACTGCAAGCACATATGTATCGGGTAACAACCATCGCTGATGCTCCGACAATTCAACCCAACAACCATTTGCATCCAATTTACCCGTACTCTCTCTCCACGTACTTAATTCCTTCTCCGTAGCTTCAGCTTGGATGGACTTCACACTCTCTATCGTATCTTCACACATTCCAACGTCACCAATCCATCTTGCAGGGCCCGCAACATACATTCGACTCATCACATCTCTTGCTGTTTCTTTCGCAACTTCATCAGCAAACATATTACCGCGACCAACGTCGTCAGTGATCTTCTTATGTGCACTGCATTTCACAATCGCGACTTGCAATGGCAAAGTAAGTGACTCCAGGAGCTCATTCACCAATTGACCATGCTGTATTTTCGTACCGTGAGACGTGAGGAACCCACGTTCCTTCCACAGGCGTCCAAAACTATGGGCCACACCAAACGCATACTGGCTATCGGTATATATGGTCACTTTCATTCCTTTTGATAATACACACGCTCTCATAAGTGCAGTCAACTCTGCTGCTTGAGCTGAATTATGTGGGATACGTGCAGTTTCAACAATCGTATGTAAAGTCGTGACAGCATATGCCGCAGTCGTATCACCGTTCGGAAGCTTGAAGCATGACCCATCCACCCATAAGGTACCATCACATTTTACAAGAGGAGTGTCCCTAAGATCTACTCTCCCTTTCGTTTCTTCTTCTGTCCTAAGAAAGCAATCATGCTGTTCCGGAACATCTGTCTTTGTTATAATTGGCAACAATGTAGCTGGGTTCAGCGTGTTGCATTTTCTTATGTGCACATGGCTCGCTAAAAGTGTCAACTCGTAACCTGACAATCGAGCACTAGTTAAGTGCTGTGTCTTGGTCCTGTTTAACAAAATATCCACTGCATGTGGGACCATCACGACCAGCGTATTATTCATCACCAAACCAGCAGACTGTCGAATAGAAACAGCTGCTGCCGCTGTGGCTCTCAAACAACTCGGCAACGCTCTAGCTACCGGGTCCAAAATCGACGAGAAATATGCACATGGACGTTGCTTGTCCCCAAAAGACTGTGTTAACACTGATAATGCACATCCTTCTCTCTCATGGACATACAGCGTAAAGGGCTTGCTGTAGTCGGGGTACCCAACACAGGAGCCGAACACAATGCATCACGCAATTCGGAAAAACTTTTCTGACAATCTTCGGACCAAGGAAGGGGATTCGGCGTGTCTTTATAGGTCAATGCTACCAAAGGTTTAGCCATCAATGAAAAATTCGGTATCCATTGTCTGCAATAGGATGTAATACCTAAGAAAGCACGCACTTCTCTCTGTGTCATTGGCACACTTAATTTTGCAATTGCCTGAATTCTTTCTGGGGTCAATCTTCTTCCCTCTTTCGATAAGAGGTGACCTAAATAGGTCACTTCTTGTCGACAATACTGTAACTTGGAAAGAGACACTTTGTGGTGTAAATCAGACAAATGACGCAACAATGACAAAGTGGCTTCTTTACAAATCTCCTTAGTATCTGCAGCAACTAACAAATCATCGACGTACTGTAGAAGGGTAGCGCCATCAGGTAACACAAGAGTGTCAAGCTGAGACTTCAGAGCCTGACTATAGATAGAAGGACTTTCACAAAAACCTTGAGGAGCTCTCTGAAATCGGAAGCTTCGGCCTCCTAAACAGAATCCAAAAATATCCCTGCTCTCTACGGCAATAGGGATGCTGAAGAAAGCATTCTTCAAGTCAATCACCGAGAACCAAGTGGCTGAGGCTGGAATCATTGTCAGTAAAGCAGTGATATCGGGAACGACTGGAAACTGTGGCACAACTATCTTGTTTACCTCTCTAAGATCAATCACAAACCTGTAAACAGGTGGCTGAGAAGAGTCAGTACGCTTCAAGACAGGTAAAACAGGACTATTGCAAACATTACCTCTTGTCTCTTCAATTACATTTTTCTCAATCAAATCATAAATGATCGCTAGCAACGCTTTTTCACCTTCATTAGAGATCTTGTATTGGGGAATGCGCGGCATTTTAACATTGGCTTTCAACGTTACAACATATGGCGGTATTTCCAAAAGACCTACATCATTGGGACCAGTAGCCCAAAGAATATCAGGGAGAAACGACAATTCTGTTGGAAGTTTGTCCTTTGACAAATATATTGGTGAAACCACTGTCTTACCCAATGTGAGTTGTACTCCCGAAGGAGAACAATACAATGTCGCATACAATCTTTTCAGCAGATCCAATCCTAACAAGTTCTCACCACAACCTGTCGTTAGAATAAGTGGTGCTTCGATTTCACAAGGTCCAACAGAAAGAGACATAGGACTAGAAATCGGGTTCCTAACCGGGCGCCAGAAAAACCTACTGAAACATTAGTTTCGCCAGACAAAGGTGCGCCAGGGAATTTAGAGTGCATAATAGAACTCTTTGTAGCACCAGTATCCAACAGAAAAGGCTCTGACACACCTGATGTAATCACCTCAATATAAGGTCCACTCTGATCTACTGGAACTGAAACAACTCCCTCTCTTTGTCTATGGCTGTCCTAGCAATCATCACCTTCCATACTCTCACCTTCTGCATAGTAGTCATCAGCATAGTACTGAGTCGTCCTACCAGACGCGTTATTCTGCTGATCAAAACTATTCATTGAATTTTGAGGAGGAAATGGGCGCGCGTTCTGGGTGAAATTTCCGCGTCCTCTAGCTCTGGGTGCTTGTGGAACACCTCGACCTCTTGCGCCAGAAATACCATTCATACGCTGCAACAAAATAGGGCAATTATATTTAAAATGACCTTCTTCCTTACAATATGAACATTGGTTAGGGCCTATCAGAGCACGTTGTTGAGGATACTCAAACCTTTGCGAATTCCTCTGATACTGTTGAGGTTGCTGATAGTCACGCTGATTACTACGAGGCGGATACGCTTGTTGTAAAAGAACCTTTGTTTTTAACTCTTTAGTTTTCTTGTCTGCTCTATCTTTCTCATCTTTATCTCTATTTTCGTAGTATTGTGCAGTAGCCAATATCTGTGCTGAAGAGGAAACGGCCCAAGAACTCTCTGAATCTTTCAATTTTTTACACAATTCGGGAAGCAAATTATGCACAAACTTGTCAACAAACAACCTTTGACCACCTTCTGTACTCATATCCTGACCACTGTGGTCGATAAATGTCTCTTCAAACCTAGTGAAGAAGTCAGATACACTTTCCTCCTTCTTCTGCTTGCATGCAGACAATTTATCCCAATTTACACGCATTGCAGGCATCAAAGTCTTCATGTAAGTAACGATCCTACCAGGGAGGTCTGCTACTAAAGGCTCTGGTTTAGCACCGCCTACTTGTCTGTCATTTGCCGCATTGATATTAATCCATGTGTCCCCTAACTCCGGCGCATGATCCGTGTGACGGATCACTCTCCATAAAGGCTGTGGGACCACATTTCCAAACAACATGTCTATATCAGCTAAATTCATAACACAGGAGTCTGCAGTCTGTGATAATTCCTTATAATAACCTGCAGGGTTTTTACGGGGTCGGGTAGAGTCTGCTTAAGAGCCAGGACTTCAGTTTGCTTCCATGGAACATGTACCCACACACGTTGAAAATGAGGCTGAATAGGTGGAACAGCATTTAGGTCTCCTTCTTTCCAAACTGGGGGAACTTCTCTCATGGGATACTGTCTGACCTTCCTTTTAACAGAGGGTTCTGGCTCAAACAACAGTCGAGAAATACCCTCACTCCTAAATGATAATAATGTCGCAACTGCTTTCTCAATATCGGAACCCACAATCGTGCCTTTGGAAAACTCAAACCGTACACGACACAACTCAGGCGGATTGGCCTCCATATCACAATCTTTTAATCTTTCAAGAAGAACTTCGCACATTTTGTCAAAAACATATCTCTGTTTCGGTGCTTGCCATTGGTGGAAGACATCCATAACAGACTCTAACTCATATCTTGTAGGGTCAGTGACCCATTTATGCGCCAAATGATCCAATACTCCCTTCTCTCTAGAATCGGGCAATTGGCTACGCAATTGTTTATGCTCTAAAACGGGGGTCGTAGTCGGTGACCCAAAGAAAGGAGACAAAATACTAGTAACAGTGTTTGTCATTCTCTGTCGGACAGAAGGAGAAGTTGACAAATGAACAGGAGGAAAAACAGGAGGAGACAAAGCAAATGCAGAGGCAGTGTCAGAAGGGATAGTGTGGAGGGAAATAGATGCAGGGGCAAAGTCATAGGAAGTAAAGATGGAACAGGTAGTAAAGGTGGCAGCCCTTGAGGGGGCTGCGCCATAGTAGTAGGTGCCAACTGAAAAACAGCTGGTGGTTGTGGAAGAACCGGAGGTACAACAACTGGGGGTTGTACAACTAAAGGTTGCGGAGGTGCTGTAGCACTCTGCGCATAAGGAGGTGGTGAATTCAACAAATGAGACATTAAAGGATCCTTCTCAAGTTCCTTCACTGTATCTTGCTGAAGAGGTGGCAAAACTGGATAACATTTATCAATTGCCAATTTACGTTGCCTGTGCAGCTGTTCACTCGCTTGTTCCTCTTCATCATCCTTATACTGCATAGCAGCTTGCATTATTGAAATACCCTTTTCTCTTTTATTCTTCTTTACTAATTTAATTTCTTTCTGTTTGGCTTCTTTTCGCCATAGGCGGAAAGAGTCAAACATCGCCGGCCGGGCTTTCTTCTTAAAAAGTCTAACCTCTAAATTATCCAGAATTTCGGTGTCAAAACTACCATATTGGGGCCACTTTAGGACACCATCTTTCCTTGTGTACCTAACCCATACGTTATTATACGTGATAGGGCCCACTCCATGCTTCACGTAGAGCTCATAGGTTGGAGTTCCAATTGGAGGAACCGGACACGAGTCCTCCAATCGGGAATCCCTATTACAACCAAGACAAAACAAATTTCCAAGTCTGCTAAGACCAGGCATCTTCGCTCACTAGTCTAGCTTCAAACTTCAAAGGATTATCGAATACGACAGTCTCGTGAATACACGAGTCCTTCGGCTTTGGTACTTGCAAGTTCCAAATCAAAAGATCCTAACAAATCAAAGATCCCATGGGATACCCAAAACTAAGAACCAAGACTAAGGACTGGGAGACGCTCCACTTATACTTAACTGAGGTATCGATGACGTCACCAGAAGACTCGTCTATTGTCTCGCTCTACAAATCATAAAAGGGTCCAAGACAGGGCGATAGTCAGGGCAGCAGTCCTTCGTAGCCGTCGGGACGCGGGGAACCTCGCAGCAAAGACTTTCGGACCACGAACGACATACAGGGGTCGATGAAGTGGTTGGCCTTCCTCCAGAATTTTACACGAAGCTCCTCACGACCTCTGGCTTGGACCGGTACCACTGAAATCGCCCCACGTTGGGCGCCAATTGAAGTACTGGGTTTTATTGGACCCAGCGGTGCCAGGGAACACACCCAATGACCTCGAGTTCTTCCTGTCTCAGACTACAGAAACACAGAGTCTTCTTGGTGGCTTCAAAGATCAATTTATTGGCTGCAGCCAGCAACAGGTATCCTAGAAGTACAACAATGTGTATGTTCTCAGGAGACTGCTTTTCTCATGGAAACCAGCTATCTCTTTTATACAGAATATTATGCTTTAGGCAAACATTCCTTATTTTTACAGTGGGTCATTCACATATTTCTTACAACAAAAAAAGACAGATTCATGATGACAAGCCCATTTTCAGTTTGTCCAGCCCACAACCAAATACCCAGTGAGGCCCAACACCTGCAACAGATATAATCTGGACCCCTAATAAAATCGGGCACCTCCTCCTCGTAAAGCAGGTCATAAAGAAAGAGCAGTGACAGGTGTGAATAAGATTTAGATATAGATGTGTGCAATGAAGGGTTTATGGCATGCTGCACCTGGGCCCCTAATCTCGATCGGCCACTGGGAACTAAAACTGGCCGAACAGGTTCTGGCTCTGGACAGTGGAGTCAGCTTGCCCAGGTCACTGAAAGTGTACGTGTCCCCTAAGGCGCGTTTTGGCTTTAGTCATTGCCTTATGTGAGGGCAACCACAAAATGGCTGCCGTACACAAAATGGAACCCGAGGGTTCACAAGGGAATCGTTAATATTAGAGTGATCCCGTCACTCGAATATGACGCAAATACTCAGATATAGCATACCTGTCATTACCGGTCTGCTGATACCAAAATCGTCATGTTACAATGATGTTAATGACACAGGTCCAGAATTTTCAGTACCACAGAGGGGTTCAGAACCCTCCAAATACAGCTGGACCGGGAAGAGGGAAAGGTGTCCCTATAGATCCCAAAACAGGAATAGATATTGCCAAGCTGAAAAAGACAACTGTTTGCCATTTTTGCCACAAAATCGGGCATTGGAAGCGTGAGTGTCGATTTAAATCAGCGAGTCAGATGCAGGAGGGAGATTTAGTGCAAGTGCCAGATGTGGTAAGCACTGTGACAAGGCCAAGATCTTATAACGGGGGGAGTCTAAATCAATTAGTGCAAGTACCATAACCTACGAGAGTTCTGCAGAATAACCAAGCATACCACCAGATGCCCTTTATGGGCACATTAGACAGACTCGATCAGGACCCGTCCCAGTGATGGTGCCTGAGGGGGGAGGGAGACTGTACTCTTGGAGCAGTCTTAGAGGTAGACCAGAGTGGACCGTATGTGGAGGCAGATGTAGGCTGCCATCCCATTACATTCTTGATTGATAATCATGCTACCCGCTCTACTCTGAGATCTGCAGTAGTCCTAAACCTACCCCTCTCAGGAAAAATTGATCCAAGTCATAGGAGTTGCCAATAAGAAAATGACAAACTCTTTGTCAGAAGAGGTGCCAGTGAAAATAGGAACCTTTCAGGATCGACACCAATTTGAGGTGTGCGACTCAAGCCCAGTCTGTTTGCTAGGGTGTGATCTCTTGTAAATTAAACTGTATGTATTGTAGGCCAAAGGGAATTGAACTGCAGACCAATGATGATGACATCGCTTCCAAGTTAGCAAATCAGAATCACTGCATAGATATGTTTCCAGTACTGACAGTGGAAGGCATGCCACTGGATTTGCGAGATACTGTCTCTCCAGTGGTATGGGACTTCACAGGGGAAGAGATAGGACTGATTCGCGGAGTTGAGCCAGTTTGCATACAAATCAAGCTAAATGCAGAATTTCCAAGAACGCCTCAGTACAACCTGACCCTGGAAACAGTGGCAGGGATTACACCTGTGATTGATTCCATGATTATGCAGGGCATACTGAGGAAGGGCATAGGGAGTCCATGCAATTCTCCTATCATGGGATTGCAGAAGCCAAGCGGGAAATAATGCATAGTTCAGGATCTTAGGTAAATAAATGCCATTGTGTTTCCATGTTGTCCCCTGGTTCCGAATCCATCTGTGATCTTATTTCAGATCCCTTTCAAACATGTTTGGTTTACTGTGATTGATTTGTGCCAAGCATTCTTCTCCATCCCATTGCATAAGGAAAGCCAATTTTTATTTGCTTTCCAGCTGGAGAACCCTGTCTTAACGTGTTATTGTATCCCTCAAGGGTATACTGAAAGTCCATCTATCTTTAATCAAGTGTTAAAGAAGAACCTTGAGAGCTTGATTTTGCCCCAGAATTCAGTGCTGGTTCAGTACATCGATGACCTCCTAATTGCATCGGAGACTCAAGAGGCTTGCAGGGATGATACCATTGCCTTGCTGAATCACTTGGCTAAAAATGGACACAAGATTTTGCCAAATAAGCTTCAGTACTGTCTGACTGAAGTTCAGTACTTGGGTCACCGCATTGAGAAAGGCAAGAGAAAAGTGCCACCAGACCGAATGGAGGGGATCATGCAAATCAATCACCTACCACACAAAAGGAAGTCAAAATGTTCCTGGGAATGGTGGGCTCCTGCTGACAATGGATCCCAAACCTCTCCATGCAGGCGTAGCCCTTACAGATGCTAACCCACAAGAATGTGAGTGATCAGGTACCCTTGGATAACAATTGCTTCATTGCCTTCTTGGAGCTCCAGTTTAGGAATGCCTGATTACAATACAGCTTTTCGTTGTTCTGTTGTGAGCGGCAGGGTTGTGCTCTTTCTCTACTCACCCAGACACATGGGGGTGTCTGTAGACCAATGGCCTATTTTTCAGCTACATTAGATCCTGTAGCTTCAGTGTTGTCCGGATGTCTCAAATCCGTTGCTGCAACGGGTGTCAGCATTGAAAGGTGTAAAAGTATTGTGATGGCTCATCCAATTACTGTATACGTTCCACGCTCAGTTGAGCTTCTGATGATGAGAACCAAGACACCGCATTTGACGAGTAACAGGTTGACAAGGTACGAACAAATTTTGTTGGTGGCGGCGGCGGCAGAAAGTGTCACCTTAAAGCAATGTTCAGTGTTAAATCCTGCTACCTTCTGACCTGTTTCAAATGCCGATGGGGAAGAATGTGAAAACCATGACTGTCTGGATGTTACTCAACTTTGTACCAAACCAAGACCCAACATTGTCGATGAACCATTGTCTGATCCTGACCATGTCCTTTTTGTTGATGGTTCATGCCTAAGAGACAATGAAGGTTATCTAATAGCAGCATTTGCTGTATGTACCATTTCTGGAGTTGTGGAAGCTGCTTGTCTACAGGAGTAGACTCCGCACAAGTAGCTGAGATTATTGTCTCGACCCGTGCATGTCTTGTTTCTGAGCAGATCAGAGTCACCATCTATACCGAAAGCCAGTACGGTTTCGGCATAGTTCATGACTTTGGACAGCTATGGTCATAGAGAGGGTTCGTAATGTCATCAGGATCACCCATAAGAAATGGGGACTATGTAAGACAATTGTTGGAAGCACTGCAATTACCAAGGGAAGTGGCAGTTGTGAAGTGTGCAGCTCATGGGAAGGGGGAAGATTGTGTCATGGTGGGAAATCGATATGGCCACACAAGCATGCATCTTTGATGGGGAATATGCTGGTGACAGCATAGAGAAGACTGAACTCAGCATGATGCTAGCTGTTGCAGATACTTGGGATGAGGTCAAGCGTTTACAATGGGAAGCGACAGATCAGGAACAAGCCAGTTGGATCAAAGCAGGTTGTGAAAAGGGAGAAGGTACTGCAGATACTTGGGATGAGGTCAAACATTTACAATTGGAAGCAACAGATCAGGAACAAGCCAGTTGGATAAAAGCAGGTTGTGAAAAGGGAGCAGGTGATATTTGGGTTTCAACTGATGGTAGGACAGTGTTACCTGACTGCTTGTTGAGTCCTATTGTGAGGCAGATCCATGGATCAGCCCACATATGGAGAGATGCAATGGTGAGATTGTTCAACCCGAGATTCCATGTGAGTACTGACACAGTGTGTCATCGGTGTGTCACATGCAAAAAAAAGAATGCTGGAAAGATAACAGTGGTAAGCCTTGAGTCACATTCGGAGTTCGAGGGTCTTTTCAATCGAATACTATTGGACTTTGTTGAAATGCCTGTGTGTAATGGATTGAGATACATCTTGGTCGTTGTGTGCATCTTTTTACGATGGGTGGAAGCTTATCCAACTAGAAGGTGTAATAGCCTCACTGTAGCAAAGTTATGGTTGAGAGAGCTTATCCTGGGCTTCGGATTTCCAACTACATTGTAATCGTATAGAGGAACACATTTCCATGGTGAGATCATGAAGCTGCTGTGTACTGCCTTAAACGTTCAGAGACTGCATTGTAGTTACAGGCCAGGGGCATCAGGAATGGGGCTACCCATTGGAGCTGTGCAGCATCCTCCGTAAGTAGTTTTGGGGGGTAGGAGGGGCTGGCAGGGAGAAGGGTGGGCAGCGAGTGAGGAAACGACAGGACAGGAAAGAAAAATGTCGGAAAGGGTCAATATGTCATGAAGACCAGAAGAACTAAAAGGTCAAGTTAAGGAGCCAAAAGCTAAAAGTAATGCCAAAAGTAAAGCCAAATGCAACTAGCAAGTAAAGAAGACGAATAAAAATGCTGAACAGTGCCCAGATGCACTTGGGGAATAAGGGCACGAACAAGAACAAGTGGTTTCCTGACCTCCGGGAGCTGACTTGAACTGGCAGCTTTGTGGCTGCAAGCAATGCAGCAGACCCAGGGAGCTAGTCAGCGGCAGAAGAAGAAGCAGCACAAGGCCAGGGATCAAGTGCTACATGTATAGGAACCACCATAGGACAACATTGATTCCAGCAGTGTTATTGTGGTGTTTGAGAACACACAGGTAACAGCTGCCATAGTAGGGACTGTCTGAACTCCTGTCAACTACTTAGTCTGACTGAGTGGGGGATTATAATGGAGGCAAATGTTTGGTACATGTGTGTTGCAAACAAGGATGGAGTGTGGCCCAGCAGGGAATTTGACCCAGTAGTGCGTCATAGGTGCTTGCTATTTACATAGGACTGCCACTATGTCCCAAAGGCCAGACATTGCATAGCAAGGAGGGGAGAAGGGAAATGTGTTCTGCAAGGTAACCTGACCAATATAGAAGCACTGCTGCCTCTTACTGTGTCACACCTGTGTCACAGCTAAGAAGGGGTGACAGATAACAGCCTGTTGGGGGACTACACATCATTGTAACATCAAGGCCTGGGTGAACATGTAGCATGTGGCAGGAGGGAGCCTGTGGGAAATATGCCTCACTATGCCACATAGGCTGAAGTCTGAGGATGTGAAACAGGCTCTGTCAATGGATAGGAAGAACTACCATGTCCCCACAAATGGAAAAAGTAGGGATGTTTGCTAGCTGATGTGGATGGGCTCAGTTGTATGTCCAGCCTGGGTATGGCCATATACACACATCCAGATCCACTTCCAGGTGAGTAACTGTCTGAACCATAGTCCACAAATAAATGCTACCTCTGCAATCCATTGGTTACTGTCATGCATAGTGTTTTGGATGGAGACACGTGACAGAATGCTTGATCTGTGTCCCCACACTGTGTCAATAATGTGCGTACCTTGGTCAAAAAGCAGACTGACAGAGGAGGCACATATATGTCAAAGTCTGCGCCCTCTATCCAAAGGAGTGGTCACACGGTGCAGATAACCAGCTCAGGGAATGACGACATGGGCTGAATGTCAGTGCAGGTCAACTATCTAGTTGGAATGGGCCTTTTCCAGCAGACGTTTTCCACAGGGGTTGTGTAAACAATGTAGAGATACTGCCATCAGAAAGGCCAATATATGGAAAGTAGCCCTCAATACCTATGAGTAACGGAGATCACATGCATACATGTTGAATGGGAAGGAATTAATCTGAAATCCTGATTATAAACCAGGTAACTCATGCCAAAATCCTTTAGCAATCACCAGTAACATATCTCTATCTCTTTGCAGAGGATGCAGCCATACCACCAAATCCTGGACTCTATACGTATACCTTCTCCGGTCACAGGGAGGGTCACCAGCATCAGAGGGTCTCCAGATAAACCATCCACCATCCCACAAACACCACCGGCCAGCACTCAACCTCCCCTTGACTCTGAGGACACACAACTTGTTTTCCAACAGCGTGCTGTAGTACTCCAGTGTGAGCTGGTAGATGAGGTGCATGCGGGGATGGAGACCGTGGCAACCACCCTAAAGGCAGTCCATAGGTTCCTCAACTCCAATAAGGACAACGTGGAGGCTAAAGGAGGCACCCACCCTCCGCTCTGTGGCCTTGATCAGTCCTTGATTGACATCGCTGGCATCATGAGGCAGAGGCATGAGCAAGTGCCCTTCCAAAATGGTGCCAGCAAAGTTACCAAACAGCCTGAAGTCCATTTAGTGGAAGCAGGACACATACATTGCTACAATGCCTGCCTACTACTTCAATGTTGTTGCTGTTTTTAAAAACCAGCAGACCCTCATCAATGTTGTGCTGCCGTACATTTTGGCACGAGTCCACAGCCCCTGATGTGTGTGTGCATCTCCCACCTACGGCACCAACAACAGCCCCACAGAGGAAGAAGATGTGGATGACACCCGATTCCAGCATAAAAGTGGCCCATACCATTTCTCTTTGTCACATGCCCAGTTTCTCCTTTAACCTGTGCTTATGACTATGCCAATGTAATAACAAATGGTACTGTCCTCTACTTGCTTTTGCCACATGTTGAGCTTCACCATTGATGGACTATTGATGTGGTTGAACTTCCATAGTGGCACTGTGCTCCACCTCCTCACTGGAACACTCCTTTCCTCCACATGTATCATCACACGTTTCCCCCCTGGACTGTGTCTGGACATCCAATGGCTTACCTAATATATTGGGGTTGTTGTTGCAAGGACTGCCACTTGTTCCTTGGAACATGTGTAAATAAATATAGTCTTCTCTACCAGTGTGTGGAATGTCTGAATATGTGTCCAACAAGAACTTCTTTGTGTATGCACCAACACCATGTACATCAGTGACCATGTAAAGGGAAGACCGTTACATGCCCACATTAAAACATTGCTACAGTGAAAGAAAGCTATCACATCTGAATCTTTGGGGCATGCAAAGTAGTAAGTATGGACCCCAGGTCTCATTCATGTCCTGCAAATTTTACTAAACAGTCAATGGTAAGAACGATTGAATTTACTGTCTATGTGCTGGATACTTCTATGGATACTAACCTCAACACAGCGCAGACTCGGAAGTACGCGGACCTGGAGGAGGAGCAAGCAGGAAAGCAGCGGCTCGGTGGCAGTATCTGTGACTGGGCCGCGGGCCTGGCCCCAAAGTTAGTTTGAACATGGCTGGCTGGCCTGCTATTCATCCCAAGGTACCGGGGGTCAGAGCGGCAGAGCACAACAGAGCACAATGTGGAGTACGACGTCACCGCAGCTGCCGGTTAGCTTGCCGCACTGTGCCTGCCTGGAGCCTCCTGCCACCTGTCTGATGCTAATTAGCCTTCCAGCAGCCCACACTCCCTTGGCTGGTCTGGAGGAGTCTGGCTGCGACCCCCTGAGGGCTATGGACAGGTCTGCGGTTCGTGGACAGCCCGTGGGTGGGGGCAGCAAGGCTGAGCTGAGCGGGGAGAGAGAGAGACTGAGGAGAGAGAGGAGCAAAGAGAGGAGCAAGGAGCAGAGGCGGAGGTCACTACAATTAGAACATCACCAGAGCATGACAACCTGAGTACGGTCTATACTCTGAAAAAGAATACTCAGGAATCCAAAGACATTGGATATACGGAAGCTGAGCAGAAGTCAAACCCAGAGCAGTGCGGAGCGGAACGGCCAAGGAGGAAGGCGTCTGACGCCAAGGACCCAAGGGCTAAGGACCCGTGGGACCAGGTAGGGAACCAAGCGCAGCGGCGTACTCGCCGTCACAGAGCACGAGCCCGGACCTTCGGCAGAAGTGGCCCGGCCAGGCTGGGTGTGGCTTGCGGCGATCCCGAGTGCTCCCGCTTGGGTACCCCCTTCCTCACCTCACCTCCCTCAACTGCGAGAAGCGCCTTCTCGTCCCACCCAATTAATTTTTTGAAAAGCCCACCGACACTTCAGCTGGACACTCCACCTTCAGCTGAAAAAACACAGTTGTGAGGGACACTGTGGGATACTGTGGAACTGTATGAGTTCTCAGGCAGCCAAACGGATACTTGCTGAGGCTGGAGCAGGCAAATAGGTTTCTCGCTGATATAGCACAGATTTTCAGCCGCCCTTGGGGCCTTTGTGACTGCCGCTTCGCCACAACTTCAAGCCTGATTCTTCGCTCAGATGCGGATGCTTGACTGTGTAATTGAAGGCAAACTGACCCGGGGCAACAAGCCTCATAACTTTATTAACCAAAATTAACAAACATTAGTCCCGGGGCCCACAGCCATCATTTCCAGCCCTATTAGCAGTCTATCCACGGAGGCACAGTTGAGGTCAGGGAAAACCAGAGCGGCCATTCCCCCGAGGCCAGGGTCGAAGAAAGGGAAAAGACATGCCCTCTTGCTCAGCCCAGCAACGGTTCTGTACTAATTGCAACAGACCGTGTACCAAAAGACAGGGCCCCATCAAGTGGTCTAATCAACTCACCCCAGCCGAGAATCTATACAAAATGTAGCTTTCTCACTGATGCAGGCTCTGCAATCTACTCAAGAAATGCCACCCTTAAAGGTCTGCAGTCCCCTCTGCTTCCCTTACAAATCTAGTCGACCCATCAACTGCACAGTCCCAAGAGAAGGCTTGCTCAAGTGCTGAGGAGCTGACAAGCCTACTACCAATTAACAACCCAATGACAAGTATGCTCATCTCTTCAACTGGCCCAATGGCACCAGAGACTTGCAGAAATCACATCCCTCCTTACTCTTCTTGCCACAGCCAGCTGGGGACTCCAATTGCCACACTCAGCATAGCAAATAAAAATCAGCTCCCTTCCAGTCTTGGAAAGCTTCAAGGAACCCGAAGCCCGATCAATTTACAACAAGTACTAGTACACCAAGGTCAAAACAAGCCCCGGACATTCAACTGCTCAGGATTGGAATCAGAATCAGCACTGGAACACGCTACATCTCTGGCCATTGAGGGGGGGCCAGCACTTCATGCGTGCACAGCCTCAAAGGCAGTTAGCCCACTGGGACTCACACAAGAGGAACTCTGCCATAAAAGGAACACGCAGTCTAACCAACTAGAATGTGCTCCAGAAGGTACTTCAGAATGTGCCCCAGAGGTCAGCTCCATCCAGTTACAAAAGGAGAACAGCGCCATAGGTCCGACATGTATTGAGAGGAACTGCAGGTAGAACAAGGTCTTGAAAGCAGTCTCAGTCAACTATTGACATGCATGAACACTACTCCTGCAGCACCGCTGCGGCCTGCAGGCACAATTGCATCTCCCCAGTGTCACCACCTGCACAACCTTGGTCACCATCTCTCCCGCTTAGACCATTCGAAGAAACAGGAGGGTCTGCTAACCCGCTCTATCAAGAGAGGGGGAAGGCAACCCTCTCCTACTTGAACACACAAGAATGGGAGGACATGTTTGCTGCTTATTCTCCTAATCAGCAACAGAGAGCTACTATGGTCAAGGATCCTCAACTGCACTCCCAAAGCCCCACCCAAATGGCTGGGGAAGCAAACAAAGCCAAACTCAAGAGGTGGGAGAACCCTAAAGAGCAAGCCAGCAGCACTTGGGCCTCCCTCTTAAACACCATACAACTGGCCGTTGAAGTGCTCCAATATCGTCTGAAAAGATGGATATCCAGCTCTCACTTTTAAACACCTTGGCACTGTTCACCGCAGGCATTGATGAGAAACTGGGGGCCCTTAACGGCTTAATAAAGAGAGCCCAATCTGAGGCTCAACTCAATTGTGGTTGCAGCTATATAGTTGTCAAACTTTCCACTCTTCTCTCAATGCTAAACAACTTGCTAAGGGAGATGAGGACTGCAACAACTGGACCTGTAAACAAGCCCCCTAGCGGCACTCTTACAGCATCAGGGTTGCTCGATGGGCATCAGATAAATCCGAACAGCGGGAAGCTGCATCACCATAATCAGCAGAGAGGACCCGACAACAAGGAATCTGCTGGGTTGCCAGGAAGGCACAAAGATTCTACGACAGAGCCCCAAGAAGGAACGTATGCCTTGAAGCAAAACGCCAAACAGCGACGCCAACAGAGAAGGAAAGGGCGCAATCAGAAAACCACTGAGAATCCAACAACCTTTTATCCAATCTTCTCCCGACAACACACACAACCGGCCTCAAAGCCTGGCTCTGCCAACACTCACACCAAAGACCCTCTGCCGAATAATCAATCTGACCAAGGATGCCCCTCCCCCCCCACAAAATCCGGAACAGGAGCACATGATAAATAAAAATGAGAACGGAAATGGGAATACAGCTACATCTCAAATTAAGAAGGCTCCCCAGAGAAGTAGCCAACAGAAGTTGAAACGCTCAGATCTAAACGGAGGGCCGCCTACTTCTTTCATAATCTCAGAGCAACCCCGACAGCCCACAGCAATGGAGGGGTTTAGATCAGTGTCACTGGAAGCAGCCCCAAACAGACCAAAGTTACAAAAGTATATAAGCAAGGGGATCGGCAGAGGAATTCTCAAACAGCAAAATTGGGCCGACCTGGGCAGCAGCGCATAAATCGGGAAACCTGGTCTCACCGCCCGACTCCACTTTCAGAAGGCATCATGCAGACGAGACAGAGCACCAGGCAGTTCAGTCTGAACAGAACATACTGCATTCCCCTAAGCATTCCCCTAAACAGGCAAGCTCTGGGCCAACAATACTCGAGACAGAGCCAAGGAACACAACTTCAAGTTTGCAGAGCAAGAGTAGGGAAACCCAGTCAAAGGCAGTGACCCACAGGAGTTGCCAACCTGGAACTCTTGGGCCCGCCAATGACCATCAACAGAAAATACTTCTGCAGAGAGATATGCAGGAGGCCACGCACGACACACTCCTTTATCCCATGTTTATATCAAAAGGACACCAGGACACACTGAATAGGAGGAATATTCTAAGTCTGCTGCAAGCAATTCCAACTCTCACTGATCTGAGCTGAACTGACCTACTCTCAATAGAATTCTTTTGTCCCTAAACCCCCCGATGCCAGAGGCCACCAAGGCCACATGGAAGTCAATAACAGTCGCCCTGAAAGTTCTAGCTGAACAGTGCACCTTCAAAGCCTGGGGGATAGACACCGCACTGTATCTTATTCCAGCGTACCCATCACCTTTTCTGGCCCCCATTTTGAGGCCACCACTTACAAAACCACATGGGTGTCCGAATGAGGGGCTCTTGGTCAATCACCTCAAAGGGGGACCAACTCGATGACAGATAGACAAAACAGATCTTGGGCAGCACCTGCCCCACAGAGCAGATTTCCTAACTTTAGGTCAATCACTTGGACAATAACCACCTCTGTAGGAAGGCAAAGACGACCAACACAAAACAAATCTAGAGTTAGAGCAGAGGCAAACCCACTCCGCCTATGCTCGTGGAATATCAACGGCCTGTCAACAAAAATTATGGATCAGGACTTCCTGCAATACCTCAAACTTTTAGATGCAATTATGTTGCAGGAAACATGGCTCACTCTACTGCAGCACATCCAAAGTTACATGTGTTTTTCCACACCGGTCACAAAGAGCGGTAAATGTGGACACCACTCAGGAGGGTTGGCAACCTACATTTCCACAACAAGAGTTACCTCAGCGTTCCTTGTCGGCTCCCCTTCACCTGCCACCTCTGCAGTGAAGATCACTGTCTCTCTCCATGGAGGGCAAGATGGGGTGGTTTTAGTCAACACTTACGTCCACCCAAAACGGAAAACCAAAGATTCAGAAAAGCTGATAGCTAAAGTATCTAGCTACATAACTGAGATGGAAACCCCATATTTCATCTTGACTGGAGACTTAAATCAACACCTCCTTGGCACATCGGGGGTTGAAAAGACCTGCATTATCACTTCACTCTGCAACATCCCGCCACAATGTGCTCCGCTGATCGCAATCAAGAGCCGCAAGAAAAACCGTCTTTTAGAAACCTAGAATATCTAAACTTCAGGGCTCTCAATGACAGATTCTCTGAGGACTGTCCCCCGTTCCTTCACACTACTCTGCTTCATCATGCTCAATACTAGACCACACGTTTGTAAGTCTCTCACTGTTTCCCTTCAGTCATGGGTTCAGAATGGGGGACAAGGGGGACAGTGACCATCGACCACAAGAAATTCTAATGCTATCCTACGCAACCTCCTCCATCCATCAAGAATTAGCCTTGGTGCCTATTTTTACCTGAATCTTAAGGAGGATCAAATGTGCAGCATCAACTATGGAGTCTCTGTCAAAAATAGCAATCGATCTTTTTCAGTCAGAAGTGACATGCACAACTAACCGAATAACACACTGGGAATATTTTACCGCAAAGCTATTAAGCCTCTGGGGCACACCACCACCAAAACCATATTCTGGCAGGGCACTCGGCCAAAGAAACAGGATCTCAAAAGCACAAAGGAACCAACTGAAAATGCTCAAGAAATCAATAAATAGCACCCTAAGCTCTCTGAGAAGTCATCCAGGGGACCTCGGCGCCCGCATTCCCTTGTGAAACCGACTGAACTATTGAAAAAACTGAAATGGGAAATCAATAAAGAGCAAGAAGACGAAACCTGGGCAAAGCTTTTTCATGATGCAAACCACAACGATAGTGCCCGATTCTGGAAAAAGGTGAACACTATAATCCGCCCACACCACAAGGGAATCTCGTCACATATCTCAGAGGAAATATGGCTCAAATTTCTATCTGACCACTTCAACAAAGCCGGGGGCGCCTGTTTAATGGACTTAAACAGACAGATGCCAAGCGACCACTCAGGCGCAGGCTCCAAGGTGACGCTTGCGCCGAAAATGCTCGACCCAGTCAACACATCGGTGCGCGAGCCGGGCGACCCATCACCATCCGCAATCAAGAAGCAAATTGCAAAAGGGAGAAGAGAAGAGGCTCCGGGTCCGAATGGAATCCCATCTGCACTATTCAAACACAAACCAGCCGATTGGGCAAATATTCTGCAACCCCTATTTTTGGAAGTCAGGTCACAATGCAGAATACCCGATTTATGGAAAGGCTCGACGATCGTGCCGATTTATAAGAGCGACAACAAGGCTCAGCCTAGCAAATATCGCCTAGTGGCCCTGATCAATAATGAGGCAAAGTAGTTTGCGAGCACCATCTTAGAGGATCTCACAGCCTGGGCAGACGCCAATAAGATAATACCGCTAAACCAGACCGGCTTCTGCAAAACGTCTGGCACGACAACAAACATCCTTGCACTCTCTCTTCTTATTGATGCGACCGAAACAGCCAACCTGCAATTACATCTATGCTTCATTGGCTTTAGTGCTGCATTCGATAACGTCAAGTGGGGGAAACTCTGGGAGAAGCTAGCATGCTGGGGAATCCCTCAGGACATCTTGAATATCTTGTCACTCCTGCTACCAATACCTGGGTACAGGTGAAACTGGGAGGGGGAATCCACCTCTCTAGAAAAGTCCCTACAACCAAAGGCCTGAAGCAGGGTTGTGTGCTGGCACCTGCCCTGTTTAATCTTTATATGGCCGACCTTCCTCAAGCTCTCAACATCAGTAACGCACATGCACTAAGGCTAGGAGGCAAATCACTGACCAACCTTCTGTATGCTGATGATGTGGTGCTGCTTAGCCACAGATATGTTGGTCTTCAACATCTACTTGACGAAATGCAGAAATATGCCGTAGAGAATAACCTGAAAATAAACTTTAAGAAAACAAGGACTATGACGGTGAATAACAAAAGAAGACGGCAGAAGAGGTGGCACCTGGGAGGTATCCAAATTGAACCCATTACTGATTACAAATATCTAGGTGTAATCCTTGACAAAGGAGGGTCCTTCGCTCGCCAGAAAGAAGAAATCAGAAGGAGAGGCTTGGTCGTAACAATAACGCTGAAAAACCTGACATCAAAACTGATGGGGCCTTCGCTATGCCCTCTCCTGAAGGTAGCACCGGCTAAGCTACTCCCCATGATAACTTATGGCAGCGAAGAATTGCGGGGGAGAGTCGCTGAACAACTGGACAGCACCCTGGTTATGGCATATAGAACCATGATTAGCCTCTCGAACTACACTTCACCAGCTCAAAAAAGGCTGGAGTTTGGCTAATTGAAACAATCTTTGGCTAGGCATGGAGCTTATATCATCTGCTGGAATAAGATCAGATCCTCTGCCTCAAACACTCTAAACCAGCTTCTATGAAAAGAACTCCAGCACAGGAAAACTTCTCCTGGCAGACGCTACCTACACGAATCTTTTGAAATCACAAAGCTTACTGATCTCTGGAACACACAACTCCAACACAAAACCTTCAAAAAATTGGTCTGGAAGTCTGTAAAACAAATCTCACTGCTGGAGGACAAGGCTCTGTTTTCGGCTAGATCCCATGCCTGGATGACCCTGAATTCTTACAAAACACCTGCACCTCAAAAATATTTCAATCGGGGATACCCTAAATCTCTCAAAAATAAAGTTTCTAAAGCACCATCTGGGCATTCTTCTGTGTGCCAAGAACTTTCCACCATAGCAGAGGGTATCATCACAAAGCACTTGTAGTCTGTGTGACCAAGGCCCAGGAGACATTTTGCATCTAATTTGTACATGCACGGTGCTGCAGCAAGAGAGGATACAGCTGCTAAAGACCCACCTCAAGCAGATAGGAACCTGCACTAGGAGGCAAGCGGTACTTGCATGCTTTGATCTGGGGGCCATACAACTGAATTGCAGAGTGGCCAAATTCCTCACACTGGCGGAACAAAAAAAATGAATAATACCACAAGAGTGCACCAGCAACTTTAGCAATAGGCGGATAAAGAAGAACTCGACTCGCCAACCGGACGCTGTCTTTTTAAATGTAATTGCTATAACTCAAAAAAGAGCCCCCTATGATGGAAAAATTCCTACTTTGCCTTATATCCACTAGGAGCCTCCTCCTGACATATATAGACTTTTTGCACTTCGCCATGTGGCTGCCTGGCTCTACTGGCATATACAAATGGTGTACACTGTAGGCTACATTAATATCATTGCATCCACGTAGTACTGTATTGCACATTTTCAGGACTCTCGATTTTACTGTTATATATCAATGGTACATATTGAATGTTTTTATCAGTCATTTCTATACTAGCTATGTAAGCACTGCACTGCATTTTTATCATGTGTACCGATGACTTTTTATCTTGATAGTTTTATAACATTGCAATGGTTTTTAGTAACTATGCAAAATAAAAATAAACTTGAAACTTGAAACTATGGAAAGCAGACAGCAAATCCAAATGATGTCACCATAGAATGGTACAATGTAGAGTGTGTAAGTGGTTGGCATGAGTGTGTGAGCCAATACATCATTGAGTCTATGCAACGGTCCAAATCAATCATCCATAAGAGACCTGTAGCAACACGTACACATTCACCTACAGCTGCAGGGAAATAACTATATTGGGCAGTGTGTACATTTACCCCAAGAGTATGATCTACAGTATATGGTCAAATTTAGAGATACCTCAATTAACTTGATAGCACATGCCCCAGGATCCACTCCGAATGTGCCACAGCTAGTCACACATGTACCCAAACACTCACTGGATATAACACAACATGTGCCTGACCCATCACAAGCATGAATGACAACTGTCATGCTGCTTAAAAGTAACCATTCACGTAAGTGAATAAAACGTATTTTAATATAAGAACAAGAAAAAATTGACAGCTTGAACCAAATACACAAAACTAACTTTACCTATGGTAATTAGTCCTAATCTAATATATAACACTTAAACTAGCCTATCCTTAACTTACACTAATCTACGCATATAACACAAAAGACCAGTTAAACATTAACCCCCACACCCCTTAACACATTTAAGCACATGAGACAAACATATACTAGACCTATACATCACCTAGCTAAACATTTAAACCTAAACAATCACATATTTCTTCTTTTAAATGCTTCATATTTTATGTGTAAAACCTATAAAACATCGACCCCCACCCACTTAACAACCACCCATAAAAAACTCAACCTTAAAACACATAAGTAATGAAAGATGTAAAAATATCAAACCTACTACTAAATTAACCCTATATAAAACTATACTTACCTATTGTCTAACTACTAAAATATGTAAACAACAAGAAGGAACTAGGAAGGACCAGATTGGTTGATGGGGGCCTACAACCAGTCCAGGATGCGATCCACAGACTGCTGCAGGTTCCAGACCATGGGCATCAGTGTGGCCACGTGAGGTTCAAGTCCAGCCAGTTTTAACTTTACAAAGTCACTGTCCTTCTGAGACATGTGTTCCTTGTCTTCAGATTGTCCGCCACTGCCTTGTGGAGTCTGGGGTGTCACAGGTGTAGGTGCGGATGATGGTTCAGCAACTTAGGCATGCTCTCCTGCCTGTCCCATGTCCTGGGCCGCCAGGTTGTCCATTGTGGGCTGAGCCTGTCTCCCATGAGGAGGTGAGATCCAGGACCTGGTTTCCTTCTCCCAATCAAATCTCTGGGGCATCCTGCAGAAGCTCTTGGCAACATGCCTTAGGTGCTGGTACCTCCCCAGTTGGATGCGCTACTGGCTTTCCTGCTCCAGAGTCATGTTGTCTGTTGGAGAAGAAGGACATATGTATCAGACCTTGTGGTCATAGATGAAACATTCAGTAGTCACATGCATGATTACAATTTAGCTGCACAAGGGGTATCTACTGCCAAACAGTAGACATTTGGGGGGCAACCTAACAAACATTTACACATGTAGTTTGTTCACCACATTCATTCAGAATACCTGAGCAGCCTGGACTTGCCCTTGTGTGTACAGGAAATGGCAGTGTCTGTCATAAGAAACATGGGGCCCAGGCAATCTTGATTCCAAAAATTGGTGTCTGATTTGGTGTACTCAAAAGTCTAGACACAACAGCTATCTAGATACTCAATGGGGATTGTCATGCAGCATGGAAGAAGGTAACAGCTATGGGCACCCAGCTATGTGCCAAGCGTAAAGTAACATATGTACCTTAAAAGACATCCAGCAAACCTTCACTGTGAGGGCATTTACACAATAGCAAATATCTGGCACCCAATGTTAGCCATTTGCCAGATTGTACAAACATAGAAATGTATGTGACTAGCTACCTCTCAACCAATGGTGGTGTTGGACACCTTTCCAAGACTAACACATGTACAGACCTGGGACACAATAACCTAGTGCATGGTATGGATACCTCACCATTGCATCAATCTGAAATGTTCGGCTGTCATGCCACTTGGAGTCCATCCCTCTCATCCCATATTTGCAGCTATTTCATTTGCAACTTCCCAATAGCCTCATGCAGATTTCACATGAGCTCCGCTGGTACCCAATATCACATGTCTTCCACATACAGTACTCAGAGGGATGTGCAGGCACCCCTGATGCAGGCTGATATGAGCCAAATCACATGTTAAATATGGGCAAGTAAGCTCCCCCAATGAGGTTATTAGATGGAACAATGGATGTATACACTACTTGCATTATGTGGGTTAAGAGGTATTGTACACTTTTCTAGCAATCATGACAGATCCATGTGAACTATGGTACCTCACTCTTACATATGACACTCTGAGAATGTGTAGGATTTAGGAATTGGGGCGGTAAACCTGTTCAAATGTTCTGGCAAGTACATTTCATTCACAACTTGTCCAGGACACTGTCTTACTGGACAATGTTTGCTTCAGGTTACACATTCAAATCAAAGTGACATGAATCATTGTCCTGGCTTCTATCACTTAAACAGTACCAATATCGATGGGGTGAAGTAACATACAAAGCAGGCATGTGCATGGTAGTATATCCACACACACTGGAAGGCTATGTCATGATAATGAGATGTGCACAGTGCAGATGTCGACATTATTTATGCTGTATGCAAAGCAGAGTTTGTGTTGGTTTATTTGTCACACAGCTGATATACCTGTGCGCTGCTACGATCTGGACCTAGCCACACATACTAAGTCTGTGAAGCCCCAGGCCATCCCATGCTACATTTCTGTCATGTATGGCTGTGCAAATAGAACACGGAACAATACTTTGTTTGTGCAACATACATCAGACCCCCAGTCCACCAGTTGTAATTGGGCCATATGACGGTACATCTGCCATGAGCATCCACAACATCCAATTCACTACAAATTCACTGCATATTAAGAGGCAAGCATCAAATGTGCCTGCATGTAATACATTTTGATTGGATAACAATTTTTCATTGGAATTTTAGATGTGGCATTTTCCTAGAAAGTATGTCAATCCACATGTATGGTACATCTTTTCTACACATGGTGATGATAATCCTTGCACCTGTCTCTGCTCACATTTCCGGCAAAAATAACTACTACCCTTACAGTTCACCAAAGATATGAGTTGACACTCACTCGTAGAATTACGTTCCAGGAAGCTTCACACTTCTCTTTGTGTATAGGGCTCGGGTCTACCTATGAGACAAAAACAAAGGATCATTGACCTGCGAATGCAGAACATGTATACAATCAACACATGAAGCACAGTGCATTGCCTTCACACAAGCCTGCTATTGTCTTACAATGGGCTTTGTATCGTGATGCGCAGTTCCAAATCCTAAGTGATGACAATTGGCATTTCATCTTGCTTTCAAATCAGTTCATTGCAGCTTTATCACCTAGCCAAGTACGAGACCCAGCCTAGCTTGCTACATAGGTCAAGGTTGTCAGACTTTCAGGTATGTGTGGACAGTCCATTTGGATGTGGCACACTCAGCATTGTAAGCCAATGGTGCATTCTCAAGTCATTACATGTGCTCTCATGTACAACAGACATCATACAGTTCCCATGTTTCTTGGTCTTCTTCCGTTAGCTCATGACTTGTGACATATGCAATCTTAATGGTCTGTGGCAACTCTAGGCACATAATGGGACATATTAACACATTGTTAATGTATGTGTGAGGGGAGTTGGCATCAACACACCCAGTCCAAACTGTGTCTGGATCAATTGTGAGTTTACCCCCCTCCAACATACATGGAGAAGGGCCCACACAGTTCTGAGTCAGAGATGACTTTGTATGCCCACTGACATTACTCCCTGCACCGTGCCCCCAATTCCCAGCAGAACCACAATGCCTCACCTGCACTGTGTGCTCAAGAGTGACTATAGTGATACCCCTGTGAACATGCCATTGTGGCATGTTCCCTATTATGTAACGGAGTTCACTCATATCATGCCAAAGCAACCTATGTACACGTCTGGGCCTACCATATATCTGTCTAAGCACAGTATGCAGATACCACACAGCTATGGTTTTTTGGTATATTAAGACCTACCAACAGAGCCATCAACCTCCAGCCCCAGAAGATCCAGCAGATCTTTCTCCCGACTTACGACGTCTTGCCACCGATGCTTCAGCTGGTGGGCATTGTACTCTACACCAAAGATCTGCCCCATCTGGAGCCACACCTTTTCCCTTCTTTGACACCATTCTTATGTTGGCTAGCCTTTACTGACCTGCCCCCCACTCTGGGTAGATAGTGCATGAGCAGCCACATTAGGCCCCCAAACTCCTCTGACAGATTCCTGGCCCTGCCCCATGCCTAACATATACCCAAATTTTGTATCCCAACCTAAACAAAATAAAAACTTACAATCGTACTTCCCCCTACCCCTAAAACTATTTATCCCAAAATTGGCAGACACCCCACAATATAAGAACACTAAAGTTCACTATTTTTCATTCAGGACAAAATACACACTTTTGGGACAGAACTAGGACTGAACAGCCACAAAAAACATCACAATTCAGCACACAGTCTCTCTACAATCAACAAACACCTCCACCGGCCAGCACAGTGAAAGAGACTGTAAGTGAAACTGGAAGGAACTTCACACTTCCTTATTTGCTGCATGGCTGAGCCATTGCATCATTTCCTGTGTGGATGCGACACATTTTCAATGTCAGCATCATTTTGACTGCCTGTGCATTGTTTTTATTATGATGCATCATCCGGAAAAAAGTCAAATAACGATTTTGGGGTCGATTCCGATTCGGGCCGGAAATTTCTCCGACCGAGCCGGACCCGGAGAGATTTCCGACCGAATCGGACCCGTGCAGTCCGACCGAACGAGTACGATGCGTCCGTATGTTATCGGACTCGAGTCGGTCGGACTCCCATTGAAGTCAATGGGAGCCGGTCGTACAACGCGTACGCGGGCTCCCATTGACTCAACGGGTGCGAGTCGGACAAGGGCGCCCCCTACAGCGGGTACACGGCGAAGCGATTCGCGCCGTACACGCACAGGTAGGGGGACCCATGGGTCCCCCTGTGTGCGACTCGCGCGGCTACGCGTACTGGGGGGTCCGACACGGACCCCCAAAGTACGGCTCCGACAGCTCTTACGAGCCGGAGTGCGCGGCTCGGTCGGACTGCTCGCGGCGCGCATCGTACTTACCCGGCCGGGAAACGTCTCCATTGCGCGGTGCGAGTTGAGTCCGAGCGAGTCGGTCGGAGCGGTTCGAGCCGGGAGCGAGTCGGTCGGAGCGGTCGGGACGCCCGGACGAGTCGGTCGGCGATTTCGCATCGTACTCGCTCGGCCGGACCCGCGTACGGTTCGGTCGGGAAACAGGGCTCCGAATCGGATCCGGTAAAGCCGAATCCGATTCGGAGCCCTACCGGCCGAGATCGGAATCGGCCCCTTTGATTATACATATTGCCCTGTTTTCGACGCTTTGTGTAGAAGCGTGTTTTCTGCCCTATGCACTTGACACTGATGCAGCATGTTTTCTGCTACCGCGTCACTTAACCAATACATACGTGACGTTTGTTGATGATGGGTCACTTTTCCAAATCAAGTGTCATGTTTACTAAGGGTAAGCCACTTAACCAATACATGCGTAACATTTTTGGATGATGCATCAATTTTCCAAATGAAGCGTCAAGTAAGCCTGTGGAAAAGTCACCTTTCCTTCACATGAGTCACGTTTACTCTGCAAAAGTCACTTTTGGGACACAAAAGTCACATAAGCCATTGGAAAAGTCACCTTTATTCAATTGTATCACATTTGGTTCTAAGTTATAGTCACTCATGGCACATTGCTGGGGATATGTGCAAGGCACTAATTTGAGACATCCCATTACAATGAAGTATTCGTAGTTGAATAAGCAGTGACATTGATGTAAGTGAGAAGAAGGAGAACTATCAATACTCAAGCTCAACAACTCAGAGGGCAGGGTTAAATATATTTAAAAGGCAGGACATGTACTTTTAAGTTTTACATGTCCTGGTAGTGGAAAACTCTAAAAGTCGTTTTTCACTACTGCAAGGCCTATTTCTTCCAAAGGATAATTGTGGGATTATGTTATTCAGTTTTATAAGTGTAATTTCCATTTGGGAAGATATTCAATCCCCAAAGGCTGGTGTCTCTGGAATCCTAATTTAAAAACTTGACTTATTGTACAGTCATATTTTAAATTACAATTCAGAAAATTCAATTTTTAGAAAGTTGGTGTTTTCTTACTTTAGCCATTTGGTGCCTCTTGCCTGTCTCTGATCATGTCTGGAGTGGGTAACAGTTGGGCGTTGTGCATTTCTCATAGACAGCCACACACCATGGGCACATAGGTGTGATTTGATGGGCCATCCTTGGAGGATGGGAGGGAGTAGATGGATCCAGCCTCATTTACACCTGTCCCATCCCCACACAAAAGGCTGCATACTCCCCCATAGTGAGCCTGGAGCCAGGGAAGGAAGGGAGGACTTCTGTGCACTTCAAAGGCTCTCTTTTGAATCTCCCCTTCTTCATAGGCCCAACTGGGTATAAGTACTAGACCTCTGACACCACCACTTCAGTACACTTCTGGATCTGTGAAGACTCGTCCAGGAATGATGACTGCTGTGCTGCTGAAAAGACTGTCACTGCTGGACTTTGTTTTGCTGAACTCCTGCCTTGCTGTGCTGACCTGCTGCCAGCTGCCTTCTTGCATGGGTGAGTGAACTGGATCTGAATCACTTGAACCCAGACTGACTCCAAGGGCTAGCTTGCTGGCCTTCTGATCTGAAGTCTCAGGGACCTAAAAGACTGTCAACCACCTTGCTTTTGCACCTAGACTCTGCGGGCCCAATTCACAAAAGTAATCTGAGACAAAATCCTAACTTTACAACTTTCGGTATTCACAAAGGGCATTTAGGAGTAGTAAAGTTAGGAATCCTAACTTTACTACTCCTAAATGCCCTTTGTGAATACCAAAAGTCGTAAAGTTAGGATTTTGTCTCAGTTAAACTTAAGTTTTGGTCTTAAGTTTGACTTAAGATCAAAACTTAAGTTTAACTGGGACAAAATCCTAACTTTACGACTTTCGGTATTCTCAAAGGTCATTAAGTATAATTTAAGACCAAAACTTACTTTTAACTGAGACAAAATCCTAACTTTACTAATCCTTAATGCCCTTTGTGAATACCGAAAGTCGTAAAGTTAGGATCTTTCTCAGAATACTTTTGTGAATCAGGCCCTGCGAGTCTACCCTGCCAATTGGTACCACCCCAGTAGTGAACCCTTGGAAGTGTGCCTAAGGTGCTTCTCCAGCAGAACTGATGCCTTCTCTTTTGAGCGATGCATCCCAGAGCCCAACCAACACATCACCTCGGCTGAGCGGTGCATCTTTGAGCAGAACCGACGCATCACCGCTGTTGCGTGGATTAGACCCATTGTAAAAGACTTTTATCGCTGCTGCATCCGTCATCTGGGACCAATGCATTGCCTACAGAACTAACACTATGCAATGCTTCTCCTGGCGCGAACTCCTTGCATCTCTCTTTGATGACAGCATTGACGACGACACCTAACCTTCCCATGGCAACTACACTGCTCATTGGAACCGACGCATCATCTCCACTGCGTCTCTCATCCTCGACACCGGCCTTCACACTGCAATCCCCATCAACAGGATTCTAGACGCTGATGCACCAGGACATCGCACCGCAGCCTCATCACATTTGGGAACCAATGCATTGCCTCTGTTGCATGGTGCATCTTCGACAAGGATGCATGCAAGCACTCCACAGCCAGGATTGAAGTACTTTGGTTCAGTTGGCCTAACTGGTTCTCTGTAGCCGGCCCGCACTCCATCGTGGTCCACGTGAACGTTTGACTTTGTCCAGGTCCAGCACAACCAGATATCCCAAATAGCACTTTTTGCTTCTAGGTGCTATTTTTCACTATAAAATTAAAAATTCAACATTTCAAGTTCTACTTATTGGATGTTTGCCATTTTGGTCTTGTTATTTTTATTAAATAAAGAGCTCTATTTTTCTTCCCTGGTGTGGAATCGTTTTGGGTGGTGTTTACAATGTTTTACTGTTTGAAGTGTTGCAGAAATACTTTACAGATTAGCTCTAAAGTTAAGCCTGTCTTCTCTGTGTCAAGCAACTAGAAGGAGAGCACAGGTTAATTTAAGGTTTGTCTGCCTCTACCCTGACTAGGATTGTGGTTATTGCTTGTCTAGGGTTCATACCCCTGTCAACATCCAACCGAATATCTTACAGGCTCCCAATGAAGTCAGCCTGAAATACATTGTCAAACACATTATGCAGGTCCTCTCCGACCTGCCAGGCCAGTGGGAAAGCAGGGAAAAAGCTTAATGCTCCCCTGAGTCCCTTGCCTGTCATTGGAACTCCTTTTAAAGGAGTGGGCATCCACATTGTTGGTCGCTTGGACTCCAAGACAGATTTAGGCAACATGTTTATCCTGGTCTTGGTTGACCATGCCACATGGCGACTCTACATGTGGTGGCTACATCCCTCATGGGTATTTATTACTCGTGTGGAGTAGTAGTGTCTGACCAAGGCACTATCTTCATGTCAGCGTACATGAAGCCAATGTTGAGTGAGTGGAGTAACTTACAAGTTCTCCACACTCTATCACCCTCAAACAAATGGCCATTGTCGGACTTGACCTTTTCTGCATGGTTATCTCCAGACATTTTACATTCACCCTCCAGTTTTCTGAACCTGTTTTTGTTGGCTTTTAGGACTGCACTTTACCACTGCTAACCAGTGCTAAAGTGCTTCTGCTCTCTCCTTCAAACATTGTAAAATTGGCATACATAAATTACCACATTTAATATACTTGTAAATCCCTAGTAAAACGGAACTGCATGTTCCCAGGGACTATAAATGAAATGCTACTAGTGGACCTGCATATTCAGCACAAAAGGGCAACCCAATATTCCCTTGTGGGCTTGGGTAACTTTAATCAGGTAGGTAAGGATGCCAACAAGGAATTTACTTAAAAATATTTGAACTCAGACTCCAACTCTTCAGTACACACCTGGACCTGTGGAAGACTTAGGGGTCAATTACGATGTCGTTAGAAAAGCATTCCATCCAAATCGGTGCCGACCAAGCGATTTTGATGCATCCGAATGCCTCCGGATACAATTCGGTCGGACTCCCATTGGCTTCAATGGGAGCCTGTGTTCCGAACGAGAAATTTCTTTGAAAAAATGGGTTGTTGGGGAAAACCATGCAGCCTGTCACGGGCACCCCATGGTGCCTGCCACACTGTGCATGGTTGGAAAGGGGGGTTCCATGGGTATCCCCACTGGCCCGATTCGGAGGGCCCCGGGTGAATGGGGGCCTGCTCATGCCCCCAATTCAGATTCCAACAGGCGATACGTTTTGGAACAACCGATTTGGAAAGGCTGTCCTACTCTGACATCCTAATCGCTCGGCTGGAAACGCGCTCCGTAGACCGCTACGATTCGAATCCGACCATCTCGGTTACTCCCAATGGCGTTTGGAACCGAATTGGACAGTTCAAATGCTTCCCAACCATCGTAATCGCTCGTTGGGAAATGTGTCCGAGTCAATTGGAAAGGCGGGTCCGAATCGGATTCAGACAAATAGAATGCTATTCGGAGTCTTTCCTTACGACATCGTTATCGACCCCTTAGTAGGAGGACTGCTGTGCTGCTTTGCTGCAAGAAGGACTGCCACTCTGCTACACTGCTGTGCTGCCCTGCTGCCCTCCTGCCTGAGTGAGAGGACTGGGCCCTGCATCTTGAACCGAAGATAACCAGAGTGACTCCAAGGGCTAAATCACTGGCCTTCTGGCCAGAGCCTCAGAAACAGAAAAGTCTCCAACCACCTTGAATCCAGAATGTTGACTCTGTCCGCTGTGAGTACTAGCCCTAAGTGGTGCCATACCAGGACTGGACCCTTGAAAGCGGGCTTGAAGGTGCTCCACCAGCCCAGCTGTAGTCCTATGGGCAGAACCGATGAAGCGTACCACATTGAAACCACTGTAGTGCAATGCATCCTTTACGCCGGACCTCGCATCAAAGCCCGCAGTCTCCTTAGAACTACCACTGTGTGACTCAACCTCAATGAAGGCCTTCGCATAGCAAGCCCTTCATCAATGGCATCACCAGAGATAAAGCCAATCCCTGCATCACAGCCCCGCAGCTCCTCAGAAGCATCACTGTGCGATGCACCCTTGACATGGGATCTCAAAATGCGCGGCAAACCTTAATTTAAGGAATTTTGTTCAGTGGGCTTAACTTGGGCTCCTTTGGGCTCCTTATCCGGCCCGTGCTCTATTGTGGTCGGCATGCCCTTGTGACTCTGTCCCGGTCCAGCGAGACCAGATCACCACAGTTTCTAAGTACTATTTTCACTTAAATCTTTAAAATTGCATAATTCCAGATTTACTAATTGGATTTTTGCTGTTTTGGTCTATTAAAATTTACTTTATTGTTCTAAATTGGTGTGGGATTTTTCTGTGCTTTCATTTTATTACTATTTGAAGTGCTGCATAGATACTTAATGCATTACCTCTAAGTTATGCACTCCATTATGGACTTTGGGCATGATTACAAGTTCAGGGGTCTGTAAACCACCGTACCTGCAGTTGCAGTCTGACCACCATGAGCTCATCGGTTCGAACACCGTATTACAATATTGTCGGATTGCCTTTGCCAGGACTGCGGGCACACTGCCGACAGCTGCCATAGGGTGGTACCGAGGGGTTTCACTGCTGTCCATATTACGAGTTGGCTTTCCGATGAGCCAAACGTGGCGGTGGAACCGCCATTTTCAAATCAGTGGAAATGAAGGATTTGGGGTGCATACCTACCCCTTTCCTGTTTTGACCATCAGAGTTTGATGTGGATCCCTTCTCCAGATCCCCCTTCACAGCAGCATCTTCACCACGAGGAATAATACCCTGTTTGTGACGATATACAGGTAAGTCCTCTTTGTACCATATAAACATTGCCTGGACTGCCCAATATGGGACAGAATCTGGCAATGGGTAGGTGGTATTTTTCAACATGTATAATGCAAATGTATGCATTTGACACAAATGCAGCCAAAATGCTTACAGAGGCATTGATATATATGAAAAATCATTCACCACCACTGCAAGACCTCGGTAGCCAGACCGTGGGCACAGCAATCAATTAATATTATGGGGATCGGAAGACCGGAGTGCCGGCGGTCTCTCAGAGGCTGTGTCCATGACGGTCAGGCATTCAGACCGCCAAATTCATATTGTATTGTATTGTATTGTATATGACATTTATAAAGCGCAACAAACACCCTACGGGTACCCTGGCGCTAAAAGTACATGTATACAGACCAACGTCAAGCAAGAAAGGACAGAACCTAAAGAAAACATTGCTCAAAAGAAAGACAGGAACACTATCTGGGGAACAGCCACGTTTTGATCCTTTTCCTAAACAAAGACAGGGTACTGCATTGTCTGATTTCAGTTGGGAGTGTGTTCCAGAGCTTTGCAGCAGCAACACTAAAAGACCTTCCTCCCGATCTGACCTTATTGAACCTGGGTATCTTTGCCAAGTAAGCAGAAGAGGAACGAAGGGTCCGGGTAGGAGTATACCAGACCAATTTCTTCTGCAACGGTCTAGGACCGAGTCCATGTAATGCCCTAAACCCCATACAAAGGGATTTAAAATAGATTCTTTGCTGCACAGGGAGCCAATGTAGCTCCGATAGGCACATTGAAGCAGAAGAGCTTCGAGGTCTGGACAAGGCCAGTTTCGCAGCCGTGTTCTGGACACGCTGCAGTCTCTGTATCAAATACTTTGGGGACTCCAACAGCAGAGCATTGCAATAGTCAAGTCTACTTAGGATGGCGCCTTGAACAACCAAGGCTCTAGCCGAAATTGGGAGCAACGGAAGAATCTTTCTCAGAGCCCTAATGAGGCCAAAACAGCACCCCACCAACTTGTTCACTTGCGTCTCCAGAGATAGGTTGGCATTGAACATAACTCCCAAATTTCGCACCGTCTTAGATGGCGCCAAAGTAGTAGATGAGCCAAGGGGCCAGAAGTTGTGAGGAAGAGGCCGATGGACCTTCCCAACTGCGCAGTGAACAATTTCGGTTTTATCCGAATTGAATTGCAAAGAGTTGTTACATAGCCACTGCGCAGTGTCATGCATACATGCATGAAAATCCTCCAGGGCATTGGGCGACGTTTCATCAAGAGAAATAATAATCTGAGTATCATCAGCATAATTCACCAATTTTACATTATGAGCCCGAATGATATTAATCAGTGGGCTCAAGTAGATGTTAAATAAAATTGGGCTGATGGCGGATCCTTGTGGAACTCCATGACAGATATTAGTAAAGGCTGACTGGAAAGGGGGAAGGGCCACTGCCTGACACCTGCCAGATAAGTAGGATCAAAACCAGTCCAGGGCAGTGCCCACTACTCCCACCTCCTCTAAACGTGTTAGCAAAATGTCATGGTTGACCGTGTCGAAAGCGGCAGACAGGTCAAGCAAAATAAGTATTGCTGATTGTCCCCTGTCTGCCAACAGACGCAAATCATCCAGCACGGTCACCAAGGCTGACTCTGTTCCGTGTTCTGGACGGAAGCCGAATTGTACATCTGCCAGACAGTTGTTACGTTCTAGAAAAACTGACAGATATTTGCTAACCAAACGTTCAAGGATCTTCACTGGATAGGGGAGGAGAGAGATGGGCCGATAGTTACCCGGACAGGTTGGATCAAGAGTGGCCTTCTTCAAGAGTGGCATAACTACCACCTGTTTCCAGCCAGATGGTACAGCTCCACTAGATAATGATTGATTACATATCTGTCGGAGTCTGGGGAAAAGTTCTGAAGCAAATTCCTTCCAGATTTTATGAGGAAGGGGATCCAAAGGAGAGCCCGAAGAAACACCCATAGCAAGCCTATAAAATTCCTCATCCGAAAGGAACTCGAAATGGTCCAAGAAACTCTGTTTATCGGTCCCTTCACCAATCTGTGTTCCTGCACCAGGCACCCCTCCCGTATCGACAAACGGAATAGCTGCCCCTGGAGTCACAGCCTCTGTCCCCCCAGAGAGGTTCTTTTTGAGACCTGAGATGATCGTTCTAATTTTATCATTAAAAAAAGTAGCCAAACTGTCACCGAGATCTTGAGTAGGCTGAACCTCATTTTGTAAGCACTGAGGATTAGTAAAGTCATCAATGATTTTAAAGATACATTTAGACTTATTCAGTGATTTCAAGATAAGCTCTGCAAAATATTCCTGCTTCGCAGCAAAAATTTCTTTCTTATAGAGAGAAATAGCCGCTTTCCAGGCGATCTTATCCTCATTCACGTAGTACTTTCTCCACTTCCTTTCTGCCTGTTTGCATTTTAATTTCAGGGCTTTTAGTTTTTCGTTGAACCACCTAGCAGACGGTCTACCCCTGTTTTTACAATTTTTAAAAGGGGCGATTTCATTGACAAATGAGGAAATGAGATTGCGAAAGTCCGTATAATTCTCCTCCACTGACCTAAGCATATCCAAATCCCCATTAATAGAGAACGTAGGTGACTGTGACGCCTTTTCCATTAACCTCCTCCAATCCCTTCCCACGAAACTCCTGACATCCCTCAGAACAGGAGCTCCTCGACTGGGGATGACCGTCCGAAATTTAACCAAAATCCAATCTACGGGAAGCACCTCCATATGGTCAATGACCCCTTCCTCACTAAAAACAAGGTCAAGCAAGTGCCCTCCCATGTGTGTAGATCCGGTTACTCCCTGGAGCAAACCCAGACTTTCACAAGATTGGAGAAGAGTATTAAGTCCTGTATCTACGGTCCCATTTAGCCAGAGATTAAAATTCCCTGCAATCAGCAGTCTCGAATGAGTGACAGCCATATTATTAAAAACATCAATCAGCACCTGCAATTGGGATAGGTTGACCGCACCAGGGGGCCTATAGCATACTATACCATCTAATAAATGCCCCCTGGGGTCTTTTAAGGAGAACCCCAGCAGCTCGAAACCCTCTACAGCATCAATATCCAAGGGGACAAAATCCCATCCTTCTCTAAACATGAGACCCACCCCACCGCCTCTGCCTATGGTTCTGGGCTTGTGAAAAACTTATAACCTGGAAGACACGCCAATCCTGGTTCAAGAGCAGAATCAGGATAGGTCCAGGTCTCTATCATAAGTAACATGTCAAGGTGATGTATTTCAGTGAGCATTTGGATCTCTGTGACATGTTTAGGGAGAGATCTAACGTTAAGTAGCCCACAGACCAGTGCCTCTTTCCTAGGACAATCAAGCCTTGGGTTAGCCAGGTCCTCAGTTGGAGGCAGTTCTACCCTAATACCACCATTCTCACCTATCTCCCGCAATGTCCGGCTCGAATAACAGAGTCTTCCAGAATCACGCATAGCATGGCTGGCGCTGTGCGCGGATCGTGCGCGGACGGGCGCAGACGGGCTTGCCTGTGGCGCGCCACCGGCGCGCCACCGGCGCACGTCTGCTGCGCTCCCTCGATCTTGCCGGCATTAATATCCGGTATTGGTGTCAGCTCCACCCCTCACCCGCTCTGATTGGCTGCCCTGGGGGAGTGGCACTAGAAGATTTAAAATGAGGCTGGTAGCGCTGATAGCGCTGATCACGGCGAAATGAAGCGTTTTTTTAAAAGTTTTTCATAATCAGGCCTTTTACCCATCAGTGTGCTCTATTTTAACTGTCTCTCTGATTCATATGTATTTTTCTCAAAATTCATAGATGTTTATCTGACGGGCAGACATCTATGTGTTGGGCAAAACACGTTAGGATTATGGGGACTCACATTGGCTTTATAGCAGGGTTCACAAAGGTACTGACAGGATGGAGTACCCTGTTCAACAAACTCTCAGCCCACCCACTTCATTTAGAGACAGGCAAACCTTAAGTTTTCCACTGAGGAAGCCACCTTTGATCCTTCAATGATAAGGTTCCTCCTATAACCGACGGAGTAGGCGTTGTTGAAGGGTGGCCATTACACCACCTGCCCTATTTAGGTTGGATAGTGTGATATCCTTTTCATATGTCCTACTGGTGGTAAGAGACAGAAAACAAAAATAATGACCCCCAACATCCCTGAACAAAATTCCCAGGGTGTGGGAATCATTTTCTTTTTGTTTTTTTTTAAAACAAACACCCACTTTGGGAGTTTTGTCTATGAAAAACAAACAGTTGTAAATGTTTATTGGACAGACACAAAAGTCGGCGGTGGCAGTCCAGTAAACTTTTTGTACCTTTAAGGGAATCACCCTAATGGTGGTTCCTTCAGCATAAAGAGATGACCCTGGGTCAGCTATCATCTCTAAATTTAGTTTGTACCATGGTTGGCTTAGGCACTGCCATTTTATGTACAAATGTTTTTTAAGTTGACTTCATTTCTACACGTTGACTTTTGACACACATTTGCTTGCATGACTATGCATGATATGGTTCTTGGAAACCATATCCCTTACATTTCAACTTCATCAGAACATTATAACTACATCTTGCACACTTCGTACAAGAGATAAAGTTCACTGCGCATATATTGTTGTGTCTTGATCACCCGGTAGGTGACATAGCTATCAGATGAGGACATACAACAATAGATCTGTTTATTATATATATAGTAGCACTTGGTGTTTAAATCAGAGAAGCACTCTGCTGTCACTGCTAGTTCGCTGCTTGTCAGAATTCTAGCCTGTCTGTTCCTGTTTCCCTCTGCGAGGAGAGATGTCCAACTTGTGAGTAAGCTGGCCCCTGAAGACACTCACCCTCAGGTAATGGGGAGCCAGATCATCCAGTAGGGGATTTTGGCAGATCACCCTGCCCTAGGAAAATAGGATAGGGAGCACATAGTAGGAGTATACTATACACAGTGCTTATATGACAGCATATATACACTGCTTTAGCACAATGGTGGAGTTGTTTATCCTTTTCACTGTTCTCATGATGCTAATAACCCTCATCGGTTACTGTCTAATAATCGTTATAGCACATATTTAATAGAAGACTCACAATGTTTCAGTGAATATTAAAATGCTTCCATGTTGACTTCTTGTTTTTCACTTTGGGTATACATGACTGACTAAGTGAAAGGGGGTATTTAGACACATTATCCCCCCCAAAAAATATTGAGGAGCAGAAATATCAAGTTTCAAATATAGTGATGCAGAAATATTGTGGGCAAACATATTGTTGATAGAATATCGATTTTGAGGTATATTTGATGTTAAAAAATCTATGTTGTTAATACCAATGTTAAAAATATCGATGTTGTTAATATCATTTACAAAAACATTGTTGTTAATAATGTAGTTTTTAAAATTATTTTTGTCTATATTAGTATATCTTTTAATTGTATATGTTTTAAATTGCTTGCATAATTATTGTTAATGCTTTTTTATAGAGTTTGTAAATTGTAAGTTGTTTTTAAATTCAATGTAATAGTTCATTTTGTAGTTTTAGTGCTGAAGTGGGTTGTAGGGTTTATAGGGGTACAGGTTGCAAAGTAAATTAATTATAATTAATAATAAATTTTATGTATTTAATATTAAATATTTAATTGATAATTAATTATGTTAACATCTTTTAGACATGTTAAGTTTTAGGAGCGGCTCGTGGGGTTTGTTGGGGTACAGGGTGAGAAGTAATTTAATTATAATTATTTAATAATTACTTTTTAATTATTATTAAATATATAATTGGCAATTAATTATGCAAATTGTAGAATACATTTAATTTTAATTAAGATGTTTGGTTTGGGTTATAATTTTTGTAGGGATAAAGGGTGTGAAGGAAATTCATTATAATAATTTATGTTAATTAATAATAATGTTTTAATTGATAATTAATTATGTAAATGTGTAATTATTATAATTTTAAGATTTATTTTAGGTGTGTGATGTTTTCTTTGTAGAGGTTATGTTATGTGTTAGTTGTGTTATTCTTTTTAATTGTAAATAGCATTATATTTGTTGGACTGTGAATATTTTGGGCCTGATTGTGATGGGGGTGAGACCGCCACCAACAGGCTGTCAGTGGCGGTCTCACCGCCAACAGAACCATTTTCACTGCCCGCCACATTAGGATGGCGGGCGGAGGGGTGGGGGTCGGAAAGTCTGACCACCACGCATCCGACGGTCTCCTTGAGCCCGCCAGTGCAGCGCAGGGGCTTGTAGTTCCTACCATGGTGGTGGTACCTGCCAGGCACCACCGTACGGATTACAATGTCCCTTTCTGCCGGCCTTTTCATGGCAGTTAACCCGCCATGAAAAGGCTGGCGGAAAGGGCCTTTGGGGGCCCGTAGCAGGTCCTCCTTACCCCCAGATGCAAAAAGAATAACTGATGGACAGAATGGAGAGCAATGTCATACATTCACCCCAGTACAGAGATCTGGGCCTAAATCCATTGTTTTTTTGCTCCCCATGCCATTCCAGTTTGAACCCAGCCATATGCAAATCAGTCTTGACCCTGCGCCCAATGGGAACAGTCCAGCCCGAACTGCCAGGCCAGGTTCTTCCTCGAGTGGAAACAAGCAACGCTTTCTCTACTGTTGCACAGACTGGAGTAGGAATAGCAAATGTTACACCTCCTAAGTCCAACCCTTTCCCTACTGTTGCACAGACTGGAGTGGGAATACTAAATTTTACCCCTCTGCAATCCAACACTTTCCCTACTGTTGCACCAATGGGAGTGGTAACAGTAAATTTAACCCCTCCCCGTACCAAAATTGTCCCTACTTTTGCACAAACTGGAGTTTGAATAGTAAATTGTACCCCTCCAGATTCCAATCCAGGATGGGTTATATTTCTTGTGTATCTATTTATTCATCCTCTCTGTTTTCTTAATTGTTCAGCCCCCCTCGTGATGTTGTATTTTATCTTGCATCCCTGGTTACTGGACTATTTTCTTTATGTGTACATTTTTGTGTATTGTTGTTCCCACTTAGTATAGTTATTTTTAGTTTCCATTTAAAAGGGGGGATATGTTGTATCCTGCCTATGTATTAATGTTTCTCCTGTGTTACCTGGTTTCTAGCTGCTCAGCCAGTGTGAATATTCTGAGTGGAATGTTGGTGTGATGGAGATGATTGGAATGTTTGGGTGCCTGTGTGGTGAGGTGTGACAGTTGAAGATGGGCTGAGCAGCAGGCAGGCTGCTCCTGGTGGGGCTGCTTTACATGGACACCAACCTGTAACATATACTTAATAAAGAAACTACAAAGATACTCTGCGGCTATGTCTGGTACATCACAACAAATCCTTTCCCTACTCTTGTACTGACTGGAGTGGGAATGGCAAGTTTTACCCCTCCACGATCCAAAACTTTCCTTATTGTTGCAGTCACAAGAGTGGGAATAGTCATTTGTACCCCTCCTGAGTCCAACGCTTTCCCTACTCTTGAACAGACTGGAGAAGGAATAGTACATTGTACCCTTCCTGAGTCAAATGCTTTCCCTACTGTTGCAGAGATTGGAATGAAATAGTATATGTATTATTCATAACATTTTTAGTTTCGTATATATTGTTTAAATTTGTATTATCATGATGTTTCTATGTATTTAATTTTATATTATTTTTATTTAAAAATGTTTGTAATATGCAATATATTTTTATTAAAATTTTACCTCTCCGCAGTCCAAAACTTTCCCTACTATTGCACCGACTGGAGTGGGAATAGTAAATTGTTACCCCTCCTGAGTCCAACCCTTTCCCTACCGTTGTACTGACCGGAGTGGGAATAGTAACATTTTTTTTTTATAATTTGTTTAATGGCATTTTCACATACAATATCAATTTGCATATTTGCTCGACGCCAGTGTATGGCGTGTATTGTGGTTACAACTTTACAACAAACTTAACATTTAACACACAGGACAGCAAGTCATAGAGGATTACAAAGCAGCAGCAAAATTAATTTGTGTTACTAATGTGCTTTTGCCTATGGTATTACTTTACACTCTTACCATTCGACTACCTCAACACAAGCTTTATTTGTGCAGCACATTGCTCAGGACCCCTATGCACAGCAGTGTGGGTCTAGTTGCATGATGCTGCCGCTTCGGGGCTAGGCGCGCCAGTGTCCCTGGATTGATTTGTGGGGTATCCATTCTAATATCGGACCCAGATGTCTTTGGGCCTGGAGGCAGTGGGCATCAGTTCCCAATATGTGGAGAGCTGGGTTTGGCAGTAAGTGACATCCTGTAACTAAGTCTTAACCGACGGGGCGTTAGGTTTCCCCTAGTGCATAGCCACTCTCCTCTTTGCCAGAAGTAGTAGCAGGGCGTGTAGTGTCCGTGTACCTACTGGGGTCTCCTTCATGTACCCTAGTATGCCCACCAGCGGTGTGGGATCAGCTGGTGTCCCCAGGGCCTTCCCAATTATGCTGAATACGTCTACCCAGTATTCTGCAACTGGAGGGCAATTCCAGGCTAGGTGTAAGAATGTTGCTGACGCCGCCCTGCATCTCCAGCAACTAGCATCAGATCTTAGTCCCATGCCATGTAGTTGGGTAGGGGTTCTGTAGAATTTATGCAGGAATTTGAAATGGATATGTTATAACTTATAGTTAGGAGAGAGCATCCGTAATTCACCACAACAGAACTTTCATTACTCTTCAGAGATTGGAGGGTTTATTTCAGTGTTCCAATCATATAATGCTTTGGGTATCATCACAGGGAATGTTTTGCATAGTACTGTATAGTCGTGTAATGAGTCTGCGCTGTGGCGGGCCAGACACTATATTTTCAAGGGCGTGCCGGGGAATGTAGTGTGTACTTGTCGACATGCTGCCCGAACTCGATGGTATAGGAACATCTCTGAGAACGTAGGCGCTACCCCTTCTTGCTCTGTTGGAGGGGGGCGAAAGTTATTCTCAGGATATAAATCAGCAAATGTGTTCATTCCCGTCCCCCACACCGCGCCATGCTCCCCTTGTCCTCCAGTGGGGGAACATGTGGGTTGTGCGCCAGTGGCACAGAAGGCGCATACAGGACCTCTAGTTTGGCTCTTTTTCTCAGGCCCTCCCAGCTCCATCGTAATGTCTCTACTGTATCAATCTCATTTCAGGGCCATTTATATGGTTGATGTAGGCGAACTTGGAGTGGTGTGAGCACAGCTTTATCAGTCTCCACCGCGACATGAGGCTGAAATGGAACAGGGTGAACCCAGTACTGTAGGAATTAAGCCTGTGCACAGTGTGCATATAACGGAATGTCCGGCGCGCCCAGCCCGCCTTGTGATAAAGGAAGTGTCAGGAGCTTCCATGAGACACAGGCTTCTTTCCCCACCCATACCATAGATGTCAACAAGGACCTCAGTGTTTTGAAGAAGTCCTGTGTAAGTGGGAGTGGGATATTTAAAAATGTAGGCAGAACCACCATTTTAGCTATAGCGATTCGTCCTGCTAGGGACAATGGTAGTCTAGACCAAGTCTAGACTTTACCCTCCAGCCACGCCACCGCCTTGCCATAGTTCATGTCCCACAGTTCTTGTATATTGGAGCTCAGCCATATTCCCAAGTACCGCACTAGGCCATCGGCCCATTTCAGAGGGTACTCCAGTTGGCAAGGCACAGTGTCTGCCGTTAGCGGAAACAAGACTGACTTCGCCCAATTGATTTGTATACCAGACAGCCCACCGAATTACAAAATTTCCCACAGCACTGGGTTTAGATTGTCTGCAGGGTTATTGATATATAAGGTTATGTCATCTGTATAGAGCGATATGATGAGCCCTCTGGTAGTAAAACCCAGTCCCCTGGCTGCATGGTGTTGCCGAAGACTCGCAGCCAAAGGCTCCATAGCAATAGCAAAAAGCAGGGGAGATAGGGGACACCCCTGTCTTATGCCGCGGGTAATTGGCAGCTGCCGAGAGACCAAACCGTTTAGTCTAAGTCTGGCAGAGGGACATGTGTACAAAAATGTTATCTGATTAATGTAAATCGGACTAAATCCCAATCTTGCTAGTATTGTGAAAAGGTATTGCCACTCTAGCGTATCAAATGCCTTGGTGGCGTCTAAGAGTGCCGCCAAGGCCTGTGAGTGAGGGTCTAAATAATGCAGCACCTCAAAGAAGGTGTGCAGGTTGTGTGCAGTAGACCTGCCCGGAATGAAGCCGGACTGGTCAGGTCAAGCAATCAAGGGAGTAGGGGCTGCATTATATTTGCCAGTAATTTGGCGTAAATGTTTGTATCAGTATTTATCAATGAAAGGGGGCGATACAAGTCTCTCTCGTTAGGTGGTTTCCCTGGCTTGAGTAATAAATCGTAAATCCGGTATTTGTAAAGCGCGAACTACTCACCCCTACGGGTCTCAAGGCGCTGGGGGCCGTCGTGGAAATTAAGTGAGCTATTGCCCAGAGTCACTTAGTGCTGAGCTGCCGCTGGAGCCGGGGATCGAACCGCGATCCCTGTGCTCCGAAGTCAGCTGCCCTGGCCGCTGCACCACACCTCTCCACTAATGACAGTATGATTGCTTCTCTCATTGTGGGAGGTAGGATCTCGGTTTCCTGAGCCTCTCCATACAGTGTCAGGAGCCTACTCAGCAAACCCCAAAATACAAGACTGTATTCTCTACTGATGACGGTTAATAAACCAGAAACACGTGTCTAGAGATCAGCACTATCTGCGCCAACCTTGGCGAAACACTCGAAAATATCGGAGCGAACTACAAGAAACTGCATTTACCAGAATGCCAGGGGCGAACCTTGCCTGAGAGGTCAGCGGTATGCTCCCACATCCTGTTGTCTATTTAAAGTACTCCCGTGAGTCATTGAGCTGACGAGCTCGTGGATGAAGCACCTGCGCGCCAGTGAGAGGTACCGGACCTGATATAATGTTTGGCAGCCTACTCAGCAAACCCCAAAAAACAAGACCGTATTCTCTACTGATGACGGTTGATAAACCAGAAACACGTGTCTAGAGATCAGCACTATCTGCGCCAACCTTGGCGAAACACTCGAAAATATCGGAGCGAACTACAAGAAACTGCATTTACCAGAATGCCAGGGGCGAACCTTGCCTGAGAGGTCAGCGGTGTGCTCCCACATCCTGTTGTCTATTTAAAGTACTCTAGTGAGTCATTGAGCTGACGAGCTCGTGGATGAAGCACCTGCGCGCCAGTGAGAGGTACCGGACCTGATATAATGTTTGTCAGCCTACTCAGCAAACCCCAAAATACAAGACTGTATTCTCTACTGATGACGGTTAATAAACCAGAAACACGTGTCTAGAGATCAGCACTATCTGCACCAACCTTGGCGAAACACTCGAAAATATCGGAGCGAACTACAAGAAACTGCATTTACCAGAATGCCAGGGGCGAACCTTGCCTGAGAGGTCAGCGGTGTGCTCCCACATCCTGTTGTCTGTGCAGTAGACCTGCCCGGAATGAAGCCGGACTGGTCAGGTCAAGCAATCAAGGGGAGTAGGGGCTGCATTATATTTGCCAGTAATTTGGCATAAATGTTTGTATCAGTATTTATCAATGAAAGGGGGCGATACAAGTCTCTCTCGTTAGGTGGTTTCCCTGGCTTGAGTAATAAATCGTAAATCCGGTATTTGTAAAGCGCGAACTACTCACCCCTACGGGTCTCAAGGCGCTGGGGGCCGTCGTGGAAATTAAGTGAGCTATTGCCCAGAGTCACTTGGTGCTGAGCTGCCGCCGGAGCCGGGGATCAAACAGCGAGCCCTGTGCTCCGAAGTCAGCTGCCCTGGCCGCTGCACCACACCTCTCCACTAATGACAGTATGATTGCTTCTCTCATTGTGGGAGGTAGGATCTCGGTTTCCTGAGCCTCTCCATACAGTGTCAGGAGTTGGAGCGCTATCAAATCTGCGTAACATTTGTAAAATGCAGCTGTGAGTCCGTCTGAATCCAGGGCTTTGTCCGAGGGTAAGCTGTTTATTACTTGTTTGATGTCCTCTACAGTGTAAGGCTTATCTAAATAGGCCATGTGCCCTCTGCCCAGCCAAAGCAGCTCAATGGAGTCTAGGTAGGCCTGTATCTCAGCAGATATTGGGCACGAAGAGGAAGTATAAAGTGTGGTGTAGAATCTTGTGAATTGGTCTAATATTTCCTGAGATCCCCTGACCGCAACACGATTATCATCTAGGATTTCTGATATGAATGTGGCATTGCTGGGTGAGCGTAACATGTGAGCCAAGGTTCTGCTTGGTCTATCCCCCTCGCCGTACCGTCTGGCTTGGATAGATTTACCCAAAAATGTCACCTCCCTCAGTGCCTCCTCCTCATATTCTGAAATTTAGTTCCTTATTTCTCCCAGTAATTTTGTATCCTGGGAGCTCTAAAACTGTTGTTCCAGGGCACTGATATTGGATTCCAATTTTCTGAGGGCTTGCCTGATTGATTTCAGTACCCCTGCCTGTCTGGATATGCATTTCCCATGAATGACGGCCTTAAAGGCCTCCCACAGAGTAGCCTGAGATTGCACTGTGCCTGTGTTGGTAGAAAAATATTCTTCAATATCGCCTCTGATTTCTTCCCTGAAAACCGTATCCGTGAGGGCATATGGGGGAAGCCTCCAGGTATTTACTTTCGGGGGCCCCTCAGGTATGGACAGCTGCAGTAGGACAGGAGCGTGGTCCGACAGAGTCTGGGGTAAGTGTTTAACTTCTGTTGCCCAAGCCGCTATGTCAGACGACACTAACCAATAATCTAATCTTGACCAGGCATTGTGATGAGCTGTGATACATGTGCCTTCAGTCGTATCAGGGTGCCTATGTCACCAAATGTCTGACAAACATCCCTCGGCGATTATGGCATTAAGTGTTGTGTTAGATCTCGGGTGTAGCCTACGAGCCCCTCCTTTCCTATCCCTGTCGTCATCTACCAAAGCATTGAAGTCTCCGCCCCATATGATAGTGTCATGTCCCACCAAGTTAATTTTGGCCCACACTGTGTGGAAGAATTCAGGCGTGTCCACATTAGGGCCGTATATCGCTGCCAAAGTTATATTCACCGCACCCAGCCTGCCACCCAGAATCACAAAACTGCCCTCCGGGTCTACATGTGACACGGTTGTTGATCAATCTATACCTCGTCTAATTAATATGGACACCCCCCTAGCAAAGTTGGAGTAGATAGAAGAGTAGATCAAGACCCAGCGCTTATTGTTTAGCTTAACGTGTGAGGTGCTGTTCAAATGCGTTTCTTGCATGAAGCATATATGGACATTATGTCTGGCTAGTTTAGCGTGGACGAGTCTGGTCTTACGATAGTTGTTTAGCCCCCTGATGTTCCAGGTAAGGAGATTATAGGTCGTCATATCAGAGTTGCTTTAGCGTCAAGAGGTTTCAATGATGTGCTTTGTGTCTCTAGGTAGATACAATGAGGGTGCTTACCAGTATGACCTAACAGCGTATGGTATGGTGAACGTGATCTTAGGGTCAGGCACATGATTGACGTGATTCAGTTGCTACCTGCAAACATCTGATATAGTTTTTTACTGTCCTGTCTAGCAACATTAACAATCCCGCACCTCCCCCCACCCACACCAAACCCCCCAATTAGGTTGAGTGTAAAATCTCACCCCAGCTAACAAACTCAGTGAAATGCCCCAGCCGCTGGCACTCGGACCATTAGTGGGAGATCTCCCTGGGGGCATGACTACACTGGTGTACAGCCCTGCCGGGGTGGCCGCACAGATATGTGAGAGCAGAACCTGCAACACATCATAAATTGTGCTTTAGAGACAGTGACGGCTAACGACCGCGTGATCATTGTTCTTGAATAATGAAGTTGCTATCGGCTAAAACATAAAAGAGCACAAATACTATCAAACTGGTATATACTTAACGATACCTGGAGGTGCAGAGCACCGCAGTTCAATCATTGTCACTGAGTCCGGCATCAGAGAAGGTACCCAGGGTAGACTTGACTGCACGCTTCTGGCCCCCTATGTGCTTTGCAAATTTCATGGCCGATTTTGCATCCGTAAACGTAAAGTGGTGTACTGATCCCTCATGGGTTATCTTTAGTTTGGCCGGGTATAATAATGCATATGGTATTTCTGCTTGTCTCAGGATCTGTTTTATAGGCACAAATTCCCATCTGGCTGCCTGGATCGCTGGAGTAAAGTCCGGATACATGGAGATGTTGTTCCCTTTGTAGTTGATGCTTCCTCTTTCTCTGGCCAGGCGCAGGATAGTGTCCCGATCCCGATAGTTCAGTAGACGTGATAGGATTGGTCTCGGCGTGGCTCCGATCGGTGGCTTAGGTCCCAAGGCTCTATGGGCCCTCTTGACTCGACTATGAATATCGCGGATAGCTCTGGGCCAAACAGATCAGCAGCAATTGTTCAACGAATGTTTCCATCTTGGGAAATCGCTGTGGTTTCTGGAATGCCAGTTATGTGGAGATTGTTTCTGCGTGATCTGGCTTCCAAATCATCGTTCTTGGCCCTAATGATGTTGAGTAGTTTGTCCATGTGAAGCAACTGTTCTTGAGTTTCAATTTGAAATTTGTGCGCTTCAGTTGATCGATTGTCCAGCTGGTCCAATCGGTTTGCATGGGTCTCTACTTGTTTCATGACCTGGTCCATCTGCGAGGTGAGCAAGTCTAGTTTATTGTCTATGGTTTTTAGGCTGGTTTTCATATCGAGCAACAGGGAGTGGAGGTCATCACTGCTGCTCTCGGCTCCATCTTGTGTGTTCAGCTCTGGGTCAGTGTCCGCCTCTGCATCCATCTGGCGGGTAAGTCTTTTATTTTCAAAGGAGAGCTTTGTTTGTTTAGCATCATGTTTCCCCATAGCATATACAATGTCTGATTGGGATCGCTGACACAAAGAGGGAAGTCCACACGCTGTATAGTAATCTTTTGAGACCAACCATCTCCCCAAATGTTGCGGCTATTTCCTTCTCTGTGCACGCTACTGTACGTGACCCATTGTAGATCCAGGATTGCAATGCAGTTAAATCCACTTAAGGGGGTCGGATTACATTGCCCACAGAACACCCAGCCGTTATTTCAGGCCCGGCCTCCGATCTTCCGCCGAGTAATATATTAATGCAGTGTTTCTTTACCGGTCGACACAGACCAGCCCAACTCAAAACCCAGCCTGCAATTATTATGCGCCGTAGGGCCTATTTCGATCAGTCTTGGCCCCAACTTCAGCCTCGGGCCCCTCTAACACACCAAATCTCTTATGTGTGTGTTTTGCTTTGCCTAGCGTCCAAGCCTGCCGGGCCGTCCACTTCAATGCTTATATCCCAGCTGCACCACACCCCGCGGCCCTCCCCCAAGGCCTATTTTTGGGGACGCTAAGCCTATGGCGCCCACCTTTTCTTGCATCAGAATGCTACACGAGCACGGTTACTTAGCTTCGAAGAGGCTGCAGCGACGTCCCCTTCAGCGACGATCCCGGTCTCCGCTCCGGGCTTCTCAGCGCGTACAGGGCAACGGGAGCACGGGGCGGATATCACTACGTGCCTGCCAGCACCAGCCGCAGTGCAGGCCCCGGGACAGGCACCAGCCGCTCAACTAGGCACACATGGGTGCGCTGACGCGACTTCTCACAGTGGAAGAGGTTCGGCTTACAGCAGGCTCAGCTCGCCCCAGGCAGGCCCCAGTCGCGCTCTTATTACCACCTGTCTAACACAGCTGCTTCCACTGTCTACCGCTGAGATCCTCCTCCAACCTCAGGTAGGCCGCACACCCCGACCTGGCGGGGACGGAACCCAGCCGCAGTGTTTCAGCCCACCTCAAGGACAGGAAGAGACATGCAGGTCACTCGTCTTCTCCATGCAGGTTCGTGTGTGTGCCAGGCCTGCCCACTCCGACCCCGCAGCTGGGCCAGGAATGCCTCGCTGACTCATGAATCTTTCCGTCGGAATCCCCAGGCGCCACTCAGCTTTTTACACCACAGCCAGTTCATGCCTCCGCGGCGCTTATCTACCGCACTGAATCAGCAGGTTTCAAGCTCTTAAAACAATCGGATGGTGTAGGATTATTTTGTGGCCGGCAGAGCCCTCTCAATGAGCGGCCATCTTGCTGCTCTGCAAGCCACGCCCCCGTGGGAATAGTAAATTTAACTCCACCGCAATCCAGCACTTTCCCTGACACACAAAGTGGAGTGAGAATAATACATTTTTACCCCTCCTGAGTCCAACACTTTCCCCTAATGTTGCACCGACTGGAGTTGGAATAGTAAATTTTAAACCTCTGCAATCCAAAACGTTCCCTACTGTTGCACAGACTGGAGTGGGATTAGTAATTTGTACCCCTCCTGAGTCTGAGGCTTTCCCTCTTGTTGAACAGACTGGAGTGGGAATAATGAATTATACCCTTTATGAGTCCAAAACTTTCCCCACTGTGGCAGTGAATGCAGTGGGAATAGTAATTTGCATCCGTCCTGAGTCCAACTCTGTCCCTACTGTTGAACAGACTGTAGTGGGAATAGTAAGTTGTACCCTTTCTGAGTCCAATGCTTTCCCTACTGTTGCAGAGATTGGAGTGGAGTTAGCATATGTATTATTGCTAAAATGTTATAGGTATGTTATTTATGTTTGAATTTGTAGTATTACGATGTTTCTTTGTATTTAATATTATATTATTTTTATTTATTCATGTTTCTAATATGTAATATATTTTTAATAAAATGTATTTTCTTATATTGCTTACTTTTTCATGTGTAATTAAATAAAAAAAAGTTTGCATTTTTTGGCAGTTTATCTGTTACAGTTTAGTATATATATATATATATTCACTGAAAAAACCATAGGTTTTAGGGACAGTTATAGTTAGTTGGACATTGCACTCGTACAAAACCCGTGAAATTCCCTGTTATAGTTAGTTCAGCTAACTATAACTCGCGCCCCGCAATGCACTGCTGATGACGTCACATATTACATCACTCATGACATGGTCAGTGACATCACTGATGACATCACTGATGACATCTCAAATGACATCACTGATGACATCACTGATGACATCATCCAGTGACTGTGTGTTTCTGTAAAGTTTAAATATGTTTAATATATATAGGGAAAGGCGTATTGAAGAATGAGTGGGTGTATAAGTGCCTGAATGGATGATTTAGTACGTGAGTGACTGACTCTACAAGTGAGTGATTAAACGTATCTTACTGAATGCATGGGTTAGTGACTAAACTGTGTGAATGTCTGTATCCGTCTGTTTGTTGGTGTGTAAGTGGATGCATGGATTTGTGAATAGCTACATGCGTGTCTATATGGGTTATTGATTGGTTCTCTGAGTATCTGTATGGCTGCCTGAGTGTTTGTGTGGGTGGGGTGTGTGTGACTCTATACATAGATGTGTGAGTGGGTGATTCACTGGGTGCATGATTTCAAGAGTGCATCTGTGATGGACTGCTTGGGTGGGTGAGTGTGTGTATGGGTGTGTTAGTGAGTGAATGTATATCTCAGTGGTACATGTGCGAGTAACTACATATGTAAAAGGCAGTATATATGTGTGTTAGAGTATTTAAATGGCTATAAGTGAGAGTGTGTTATTGTGAGAGTGGCTGTATGGATGCGTGTGTGCTTGTATCAGTTATTGTATAAGAGCGTAAGAATGTGCTAGTATTTGTATGAGTAAGTGAGCTGGTGTGTGTATAACTGTATAGGTGAGTAAATGGGTGTGTGATTAATTTTTTGCATGACTGACTAGGTGTGTGAGTACCTCTATGGATGAGTGGCGGTGTGTGAGTGTTTATATAGGTGTATGAGTGCATATGATAGTCCTGTACTGAGTGACTTTAAGTATGAGTGACTGTACAGGTGAGTGAGTGGATGTGTGTGTAGACCTAAGAATCAGTGAGTGGGTATGTAGTTTTTGGTGTTGGAGTGTCTATGGTTTTGAGAATGGCAGTCTGTAATTTAGAGTGGGTGTATCAAAAGTTATATTAGGGTGTGAGAAGATGCATGGAATTATCACATGGATGATGTCATCAGTGATGTCATTTGAGATGTCATCAGTGATGTCATCAGTGATGTCACTGACCATGTCATGAGTGATGTAATATGTGACGTCATCAGCAGTGCATTGCGGGCGCGAGTTATAGTTAGCTGAACTAACTATAACAGGGGAATTTCACGGGTTTTGTACGAGTGCAATGTCCAACTAACTATAACTGTCCCTAAAACCTATGGTTTTTTCAGTGAATTTCAAAGGTTTTTTAAATGCTAATTTCTAACTATAACGTGTCTGAAACCTATGGTTTTTTCAGTGAATTTCAAAGGTTTTTAAATGCTAATTTCTAACTATAACGTGCCTGAAACCTATGGTTTTTTCAGTGAATTTCAAAGGTTTTTTAAATGCTAATTTCTAACTATAACGTGCCTGAACCCTATGGTTTTTTCAGTGAATTTCAAAGGTTTTTTAAATGCTAATTTCTAACCATAACGTGCCTGAAACCTATGATTTTTTAAGTGAATTTCAAAGGTTTTTTAAATGCTAGTTTCTAACTATGCCAACAGAAGTAGGACATGTGAAGAAAGAAGAAAAAACGCACAGAAAGAAGCAAAAGATGTGCAGAAAGAACCAACAGAGGAGCAGAAAGAGGCCTTGTTGCAAAATCATCCTGTGCCCACAACTTTTTCAGACGGGTACTGGTGGTAACTGACTCTGACTAACCAGAGCCAGTGCGCGTTTGCACAGTGGTGAAGGGAGGGGGGGCCTGAGGTGACATGTGTGCAAACGCGCCCCGTGGCGCGTTTTAAGTTGCGGGATTAAGTCCCCTTGAATCCTGAGGGTCCCTGGGACCCAACTAGTCCCCCAGGTACCTACAGTTAGGACCACAGAGCTGAGTTGCAGAGAGGCGTTCCGAGGCCACGCACTTTTTTCACCTCTCTGCAACGCAACTCTGTTGTGCTTACTGAAAGTACCTGGTGGGCTAGTTGGCCCCCAGGATTCAAAGGGAATTAACTCCCCAACTTAAAACGCACCACAGGGCGTGTTTGCGCACATGTCACCTGAGGCCCCGCCCCCTCCCTTCACCACTGTGCAAACGCGCTCGTGGCGCGTTTTAAATTGGGGGATTAGGTCACCTTGAATCCTGAGAGTCCCTGGGGCCCAACTAGCCCACCAGGTACTTCCAGTAAGCACCACAGGCCTGCGTTGCAACGCCTGTAACAAATTGTGCAGTTGTGTTTAGGTAGTGAAGAGGGTCGTGCAGGGGGTAGTGTTTTAGGGTTTAGGGTAGTGCAGTGGTGTTTGTGTAGTGTAGGGGGTCATGCTGGGGGTAGATTTAGGGTTTAGGGTAGTGCAGTGGTGTTTGGGTAGTGTAGGGAGTCGTGCTGGGGGAGTGTTTTAGGGTTTAGGGTAGTACAGTGGTGTTTGGGTAGTGTAGGGGGTCGTGCTGGGGTTAGTGTTTTAGGGTTTTAGGGTTTAGGGTAGTGCAGTGGTGTTTGGGTAGTGTAGGGGATACTGCTGGGGGTAGTGTTTTAGGGTTTAGGGTAGTGCAATGGTGTTTGGGTAGTGTAGGGGGTACTGCTGGGGGTAGTGTTTTAGGGTTTAGGGTAGTGCAGTGGTGTTTGGGTAGCGTAGGGGGTACTGCTGGGGGTAGTGTTTTATGGTTTAGGGTAGTGCAGTGGTGTTTGGGTAGTGTAGGGGTTCGTGCTGGGGGTAGTTTTTTAGGGTTTAGGGTAGTGCGGTGGTGTTTGTCTAGTGTAGGAGGTCGTGTTTTAGGGTTTAGGGTAGTGCAGTGGTCTTAGGGTAGTGTAGGGAGTCGTGCGGGGGTATTGTTTTAGAGTTTAGGGTAGTGCAGTGGTCTTTGGGTAGTGTAGGGGGTTGTGCGGGGGTAGTGTTTTAGGGATTAGGGTAGTGCATTGGTATTTGGGTAGTGTAGGGGTCATGCGGGGGTAGTGTTTTAGGGTTTAGGGCAGTGCAGTGGTGTTTAGGTAGTGTAGGGGGTCGTGCTGGGGGAGTGTTTTAGGGTTTAGGGCAGTGCAGTGGTGTTCGGGTAGTGTAGGGTGTCGTGCTGGGGGAGTGTTTTAGGGTTTAGGGCAGTGCAGTGGTGTTCGGGTAGTGTAGGGGGTCGTGCTGGGGGAGTATTTTAGGGTTTAGGGTAGTGCAGTGGTGTTCGGGTAGTGTAGGGGGTCATGCTGGGGGTAGTGTTCTAGGGTTTAGGGCAGTGCAGTGGTGTTCGGGCAGTGTAGGGGGTCGTGCTGGGGGTGGTGTTTTAGGGTTTAGGGCAGTGCAGTGGTGTTCGGGCAGTGTAGGGGGTCGTGCTGGGGGTGGTGTTTCAGGGTTTAGGGCAGTGCAGTGGTGTTCGGGCAGTGTAGGGGGTCGTGAAGGGGTGGTGTTTCAGGGTTTAGGGCAGTTCAGTGGTGTTCGGGCAGTGTAGGGGGTCGTGCTAGGGGTGGTGTTTCAGGGTTTAGGGCAGTGCAGTGGTGTTCGGGCAGTGTAGGGGGTCATGCTGGGGGTGGTGTTTCAGGGTTTGGGGCAGTGCAGTGGTGTTCGAGCAGTAAAGGGGGTCATGCTGGGGGTGGTGTTTCAGGGTTTAGGGCAGTGCAGTGGTGTTCGGGCAGTGTAGGGGGTGGTGCAGGGGTGGTGTTTCAGGGTTTAGGGCAGTGCAGTGGTGTTCGGGCAGTGTAGGGGGTGGTGCAGGGGGTGGTGTTTCAGGGTTTAGGGCAGTGCAGTGGTGTTCGGGCAGTGTAGGGGGTCATGCAGGGGTGGTGTTTCAGGGTTTAGGGCAGTGCAGTGGTGTTCGGGCAGTGTAGGGAGCGGTGCAGGGGGTGGTGTTTCAGGGTTTAGGGCAGTACAGTGGTGTTCGGGCATTGTAGGGGTGGTGCTGGGGCTGGTGTTTCAGGGTTTAGGGCAGTGCAGTGGTGTTTGGGCAGTGTAGGGGGTCGTGCTGGGGCTGGTGTTTTAGGGTTTAGGGCAGTGCAGTGGTGTTTGGGCAGTGTAGGGGGTCGTGCTGGGGCTGGTGTTTCATGGTTTAGGGCAGTGCAGTGGTGTTCGGGCAGTGTAGGGTGTTGTGCTGGGGCTGGTGTTTCAGGGTTTAGGGCAGTGCAGTGGTGTTCGGGCACTGTAGGCGGTCGTGCTGGGGCTGGTGTTTCAGGGTTTAGGGCAGTGCAGTGGTGTTCGGGCAGTGTAGGGGGTCGTGCTGGGGCTGGTGTTTCAGGGTTTAGGGCAGTGCAGTGGTGCTCGGGCAGTGTAGGGGGTCGTGCTGGGGGTGATGTTTCAGGGTTTAGGGTAGTGCAGTGGTGTTCGGGCAGTGTAGGGGTCGTGCAGGGGCTGGTGTTTCAAGGTTTAGGGCAGTGCAGTGGTGTTCGGGCAGTGTAGGGGGTCGTGCTGGGGCTGGTGTTTCATGGTTTTGGGCAGAGCAGTGGTGTTCGGGCAGTGTAGGGGGTCATGCTGGGGGTAGTGTTTCAGGGTTTAGGGCAGTGCAGTGGTGTTCGGGCAGTGTAGGGGGTCGTGCTGGGGGTGGTGTTTCAGGGTTTAGGTCAGTGGTGTTCGGGCAGTGTAGGGCGTCTTGCTGGGGGTGATGTTTCAGGGTTTAGGGCAGTGCAGTGGTGTTCGGGCAGTGTAGGGGGTCTTGCTGGGGGTAGTGTTTCAGGGTTTAGGGCAGTGCAGTGGTGTTCGGGCAGTGTAGGGGGTCATGCTGGGGGTGGTGTTTCAGGGTTTAGGGCAGTGCAGTGGTGTTCGGGCAGTGTAGGGGGTCGTGAAGGGGGTGGTGTTTCAGGGTTTAGGGCAGTGCAGTGGTGTTCGGGCAGTGTAGGGGGTCGTGCTAGGGGTGGTGTTTCAGGGTTTAGGGCAGTGCAGTGGTGTTCGGGCAGTGTAGGGGGTCATGCAGGGGCTGGTGTTTCAGGGTTTAGGGCAGTGCAGTGGTGTTCGGGCAGTGTAGGGGGTCGTGCTGGGGGTAGTGTTTTAGGGTTTAGGGTAGTGCAGTGGTGCTTGTGTAGTGTAGGGGGTCGTGCTGGGGGTAGTGTTTTAGGGTTTAGGGTAGTGCAGTGGTGTTTGTGTAGTGTAGGGGGTCATGTTTTAGGGTAGTGCAGTAGTGTTTCGGTAGTGTAGGGGGTCGTGCTGGGGGTAGTGTTTTAGGATTTAGGTTAGTGCAGTGGTGTTTGGGTAGTGTAGGGGGTGGTGCTGGGGGTAGTGTTTTAGGATTTAGGGTAGTGCAGTGGTGTTTGTGTAGTGTAGGGGGTCGTGCTGGGGGTAGTGTTTTAGGGTTTTGGGTAGTGCAGTGGTGCTTGTGTAGTGTAGGGGGTCATGCTGGGGGTAGTGTTCTAGGGTTTAGGGTAGTGCAGTGGTGTTTGGGCAGTGTAGGGGGTCATGCTGGGGGTGGTGTTTCAGGGTTTAGTTCAGTGCAGTGGTGTTCGGGCAGTGTAGGGGGTCGTGAAGGGGGTGGTGTTTCAGGGTTTAGGGCAGTGCAGTGGTGTTCGGGCAGTGTAGGGGGTCGTGCTAGGGGTGGTGTTTCAGGGTTTAGGGCAGTGCAGTGGTGTTCGGGCAGTGTAGGGGGTCATGCAGGGGCTGGTGTTTCAGGGTTTAGGGCAGTGCAGTGGTGTTCGGGCAGTGTAGGGGGTCGTGCTGGGGGTAGTGTTTTAGGGTTTAGGGTAGTGCAGTGGTGCTTGTGTAGTGTAGGGGGTCGTGCTGGGGGTAGTGTTTTAGGGTTTAGGGTAGTGCAGTGGTGTTTGTGTAGTGTAGGGGTCATGTTTTAGGGTAGTGCAGTAGTGTTTGGGTAGTGTAGGGGGTCGTGCTGGGGGTAGTGTTTTAGGATTTAGGTTAGTGCAGTGGTGTTTGGGTAGTGTAGGGGGTCGTGCTGGGAGTAGTGTTTTAGGGTTTAGGGTAGTGCAGTGGTGTTTGTGTAGTGTAGGGGGTTGTGCTGGGGGTAGTGTTTTAGGGTTTAGGGTAGTGCAGTGGTGCTTGTGTAGTGTAGGGGGTCGTGCTGGGGTAGTGTTTTAGGGTTTAGGGTAGTGCAGTGGTGTTTGTGTAGTGTAGGGGTCATGTTTTAGGGTAGTGCAGTGGTGTTTGGGTAGTGTAGGGGGTCGTGCTGGTGGTAGTGTTTTAAGATTTAGGTTAGTGCAGTGGTGTTTGGGTAGTGTAGGGGGTCGTGCTGGGGTAGTGTTTGAGGGTTTAGGATAGTGCAGTGGTGCTTGTGTAGTGTAGGGGGTTGTGCTGGGGGTAGTGTTTTAGGGTTTAAGGTAGTGCAGTGGTGTTTTTGTAGTGTAGGGGGTCATGTTTTAAGATGCAATGCTCCAATACCTGACCAGTCTGCACTACATAAAACTGCAAAAAAACTAAAAATAAAAAGTGTTTTGCACACTTTTGTCATTGGGCTATATGTGGGCTACATCTGGGTAATATTTGTGCTACATTTGGGCTCTTTTTTCACTGGTGGCCATCTTGGAAGACTTCTTTGTTATGAAGTTTCCTAATTTCTTCATTTACTGCAGTCTCCTCAGTAGGAAATGCTTTCAGTTTTTACTTTGATTCCATCAAGAAGGCATTCAGATGTGTCTCACATCTGCCATAAATTCAGAATGTTAGCACTCTAGTTGCTCATTAGATCACTGGAGTAAAGCTACTGCTCACCAGGGAGTTAACTGGTAGTCTGCTGCTGGTATTGAAAGTGATTGTTTCAGTCTGCATGTCAGAATTTTCTAATGAAATAGAAGAGGATTTGAGATCTCACTTAAAACATGCCCTAATTTTTCTTTCTGCAGCACTAACCATAATTTCTATTTCAAAAGAACCCCTCATTTTGTTCCTTTTTAAATTAAATCTTTTAAGTGTTACCGGTTTATTCCAATCAAGATGGCTTCAGGTGTGCCATACTTTTGTCATAAGTAAGGCTGTTAGCGCTCTAGTTGTTCTTTAGAACACTCTGGGAAGCTGCAGTAGAACACAAAGGCATCAACTGGCAGGCTGCTCCTGTTGAAATATAACAGGAAGATATTTGAGATCACACTTGAAATATGTCCTAATTTTTCTTTCTACAGCACTAACCATAATTTCTATGACAAAATGAACCCCATCATTTTGTTCCTTTTTAAATTAAATGTTTTAAGTGTTACCAGTTTATTCCAATCAAGATGGCTTCAGGTGTGCCATACGTTTGTCATAAGTAAGGCTGTTAGCACTCTAGTTGTTCTTTAGAACACTCTGGGAAGCTGCAGTAGAACACAAAGGCATCAACTGGCAGGCTGCTCCTGTTGAAATATAACAGGAAGATATTTGAGATCACACTTGAAACATGTCCTAATTTTTCTTTCTACAGCACTAACCATAATTTCTATGACAAAATGAACCCCATCATTTTGTTCCTTTTTAAATTAAATTGTTTAAGTGTTACCAGTTTATTCCAATCAAGATGGCTTCAGGTGTGCCATACTTTTGTCATAAGTAAGGCTGTTAGCACTCTAGTTGTTCTTTAGAACACTCTGGGAAGCTGCAGTAGAACACAAAGGAATCAACTGACAGTCTCTGCCCTTGTTGGATGTACATGTTTTACTGAGAATGTCAGACTTCATTCTCACATGAGTGAGAAAGATAATGTGAATTTACAGAAAATATGCTCTCATTTTAGCTTCTGGAGCACCTTCCAAACCTCCATGGGACAAGCATGAGAAAATAGTGTTCTCTCAAACATGATTCATGATATCCCAGCAGAAGGTTTTTCACATGGTAAAATCACCTTAGAATACACCACAATTCCTAAAATTAGTATGGTACCATCAACAAATAAATTCTAATGTAACTAAAGCCTGTTATCACCCTTTATAGTTCTCCTTTTGGTGACCCTCAAAATCTTCTATTCACTACAATGCATTTCAATGAGGTACTATCATTTATATTGGTCCCAAGATGGCTGCCAGCAATTCCAGGATGAAGTGCTGACAGCCAATCAGATCTCACAATGACATGTGTGGTTAGGCTCCGCCCAGATATATATGTGACTTTACTTTTGATTTTCTCAGGAACTACTGAACGGATTTACACTATTCAAGCAAAAGGCACGACACTGAACCAAGGGCTACCTTTTTGCCAAATTTGGTGTAATTCCGTTCAGCAGTTCGGGCTGTAGCTGCGACTAAAGGTTCCTATGGAAAAATGAATGGGGAAAACGCGTTTTGGGACCCCCCTTTTTCTCGGCCCCCGCTTGACGTATCACCCCGAGACTTTCAGGATAGGAGCGGACCGGAGCGCCCCAACAAGTTGGAAACTTTCGCGAAGATTCGTCAACCGGCGCCAACGTTATTTCAAATAGAATGTCGCGGATTTCCTATGGATAATAGGTTTTAACTATAACTATCTACTGGCGACCGCCAGTAGATAATATATGTATATATATATATATATATCAAAGCTCCAAGAGTACCCAACGTACAAGGAGCACGCAGACAGCAGCCACAGGCATCAAGCCTTTAATGGTATGCGCACATCCAGCACACCGATTCCATGAGCAGCTCGACCGCCGTTAATGCCTGATGCGTTTCTGGAGTATCTCAACTCCTCCTCAGAGGCTTCGGCAGTTCGAAAAAGCGTGGGACACCACCCCATCATTTAAATACTGAATAGTACGCCCTGGATGGGCTGCTCAGTCGCGTCTCAAAACTGAGTAGTCTGGGATTTGTAGTGTCCATAATAATTCCACAGATGGTTAGCGCTATTAACCATCAGCACCACCAGCAGTGCACCAGAAGCCGGGGCCTGGCAGCCTTGTTTTTTTTTTAATTATGCGGAGGGGGACCACGTAGCCCCCCTCCAAAGGCCAATTATGGACCCGGATACCCCATACTCCGGGGCCTGGCCAGCCTTTTCATTTTTGGGAGGGGGGCCGCATGGCCCCCTCCTCAGGCCAATTATGGCCCCGGGGACCCCATCCACCGGGGCCGGCCTGTCTGTTTTAAAAAAATAAAATAATGATTTTTATAAAGGGGAGGGGGGCCGCGTGGCCCCCCTCCCAGGCCACTTCTGGCCCCGGGAACCCCATCCCCCGGGGCCTGGCCTCTTCGTTGGGAACCGTGGGGGGAGCCCCAATGCCCCCATGGTCCCGTCAGCTCCCTGCCTCCTGCGGGAGCCGGCATTGCTTTTGGGCAAGGGGAGCTGCTGACATGCAGCTCCCCTTGCCCAAAAGTAATTCTGCTTTACTTCATTGAAGCGAGAGGAGGAGTTCCTGCTCTCGCTTCAATGAAGCAAAGCAGGAGTTTGCTATTCAAGCGGCAATGTCCCGGGGGTGGGCACCCCGGGACATTGCAGGAGCTGGCCCTGGGGGGTGGCGGTCCCCAGGGCGATCAAGGGCTCCAGAAGGGGGGGCCGTGCGGCCCCCCTCCCTATGAGTGCGAAGCCCCGGGGAGGTGGTGGTCCCCGGGGCTCGGGGGTCCGTAACGGACCCCCGCATTCGCATATTTAGTGCCCCGGGGAGGTGGCGGTCCCCGGGGCTCCGGGGGGCTGCGTGCCCCCGCAAATAATGAAAAAAGCCCCGGGGAGGTGGTGGTCCCCGGAGCTGCGGGGGCCCCCACGGGCCCCCGCTATACAATTTGGCATTGCCCCCGGGACATGGCCCACCCGGGGGCTTAAAAATAACAAAGCGCGGGAGCCTGCGCTTCGTTTTTTTTTATTTTCTCGGCCGGATTTGCAACCCCAGCGCGAATTCGGCCAAATTATTATTTATTTTTTTAATGCTTTTTTGGGCCCTGGGGGTCCTTCTGGGACCCCCTGAGCAGGCCTAGAGGGTCAGGGGGTTTCCACCCTGCCCCCTTGTCTTGTTTTTCAACCTCTTTTTCACTGTTTTCTTGTGACTCGGTTCTACCGAGTCACAAGATGGCTGCCAACACTTCCTGGTTTGGAGTGTTGGCAGCCAATCAGAATTGAGCTCGTGCTCGGGAGGGTTCGCGAACCCTCCTCGGTGCTCAGATATCGAAACTTTTTCTTTTTTAAATTTCTCAGGAACTACTGAACGGATTTACAGCATTTAAAAAAAAGGTCTCTTTCTGAATCAAGGGCTACCTTTTTGCCAAATTTGGTGTAATTACGTTCAGCAGTTCGGGCTGTAGCCTGTTCAATTTTTCCTATGGAAATTAACATGGGGAAAACGCGTTTTGGGACCTCTCTTTTTTCTCGGGCCCTGCTTGATGAATCACCCCTAAACTTTCAAGACAGGAGCTGACCTGAGCGGGCCATTAGTTTTTAAAATTTCGCGAAGATTCGTCAAACGACACCAAAGATATTGGCAAAAGAAAAAACGCTTTTTGAATAGAAACGAGATCCTAACTATAACTACCTACTGGCGACCGCCAGTAGGTAATATATATATATATAAAGTTTCCTATGGGAATTAACATGGAGAAAACACGTATATATATATTACCTACTGGCGGTCGCCAGTAGGTAGTTATAGTTAGGACCTAGTTTCCATAGGAAAAGCGTTTTTTGTTTTCCCAATAACTTTGGCGCCGGATGACGAATCATCGCAAAATTTTCAAAACTAGTGGGGCGGTCCGGTCAGCTCCTGTCTTGAAAGTTTTGGGGTGATTCGGCAAGCGGGGGCCGAGAAAAAAGGGGGGTTCCAAAACGTGTTTTCTCCATGTTAATTCCCATAGGAAACTTTAGACACAGCTACAGCCCGAACTGCTGAACGAAATTACACCAAATTTGGCAAAAAGGTAGTGCTTGGTTCAGAAAGCGCCCTTTTTTTTAAATGGTGTTCAGTAGTTCCTGAGAAATTAAAAAAATAAAAGTTTCGATATCTATGGCTGCGGTGGATCCGCGCACCCTCCCGATCACGAGCTTCATGCTAATTGGCTGTCAACACTCCAAACCAGGAAGTGTTGGCAGCCATCTTGTGCCTCGGTAACCGAGGCACAAGAAAACAGAAAAACTAAGGCGCAAAACAAGAAAAGGGGGCACGGTAGAAACACCCTGACCCCCTAGGCCTGCTCAGGGGGTCCCACAAGGACCCCCAGGGGCTAAGCATTTTTTTTTTTAAATCAGCCGACTCGCGCTGGGTGCGCGAATCCGGCCGTGAAAATAAAAAAAAAATGAAGCATGGGCTCCGCGCTCGTATAATTGAAGCCCCAGGGTGGGCCAGGTCCCGGGGGCAGTAAAAAAATGTGTGGGGGGCCCCAATCCCCCCCACACTGCCCCGGGGACCGCCACCCCCCTGGGCTTGTTTTTTTAGAGTTTGGGGGGCCTCTAAGGCCCCCCCAAGCCCCAGGGACCACCACCCCCGGGGCTTTCATCAATTATAATCGCTGGGGGCACACTGCCCCCCCCCGCAGCCCCAGGGACCGCCAGCCCCCTGGGATTCTTTAAAAAAAAATATATATACCTGTGTGGGGGGGCTCAAGCCCCCCCCACACGCCCCGGGGACCGCGACATCCCCGGGGCACTAATATTTAAATTTGGGGGTCCGTAACGGACCCCCGAGCCCCGGGGACCACCACCCCCCGGGGCTTTGCATTATGTGGGAGGGGGGCCGATGGAGTCAGTGATGGCCCTGGGGACTGCCACCCCCCAGGGCCGGCTCCTGCAGTGTCCCGGGGTGCCCACCCCCGGGACACTGCTGTTTGCAATGACAGGGCGGGAGCCGCGCGGCTCCCGCCCTGTCATTGCAAACCGTGATTTGGGTTTTGAAAGATAGAGCAGGAAACCTGCTCTCGCTTTCAAAAATCAAACCACATTGCTTTTCCACACGGGGAGCTGCATGTCAGAATCTCCCCGTGTGAAAAAGCAATGCCGGCTCCCGCAGGAGGCGGGGAGCCGGCAGGGACCGTGGGGGCATTGGGGCTCCCCCACGGTCCCCAAAGGAGAGGGCCAGCCCCGGGGATGGGGTCCCTGGGGCTAGAAGTGGCCCGGGAGGGGGCCATGCGGCCCCCTCCCTGTGTATATATTTTTTTTTAAAAAGGAGAGGCCAGGCCCCGGGGGATGGGGTCCCCGGGGCCATGCAGCCCCCTCACACAAAAAAAAGGATGGCCAGGCCCTGGGGGATGGGGTCCCCGGGGCCAGAAGTGGCCCGGGAGGGGGGCCACGTGGCCCCCCTCACCCCAAAAAAATAAAATAAATAAAGGCGGGCCCCGGGGGATGGGGTCCCCGGGGCCAATGGAGGCCTTAGGAGGGGGGGAGGCATGCAGCCCCCCCTTCCTATAAAAAAGAATATGTTTGGCCATGCCCCGGGGGATGGGGTCCCCGGGGCGGGAATCGGCCACGGGAGGGGGGCCCACGCGGCCCCCCTCCCAATTACATTTTTTTATAAAAAAAAAAAAGGGGGCCAGGCCCTGGGGGATGGGGTCCCCAGGGCACAAAAAAAGGCAAGAGAAGGGGGGCCACACAGCCCCCCTTCTTAAAAAAAAAAGAAGGCCACGTCCCTTTTTACACCTCTCTGCAACGCAGCTCTGTGGCGCTTACTGGAGGTACCTGGTTGGCTAGTTGGACCCCAGGGACCGTCAGGATTCAAGGGGACTTAATCTCCCAACTTAAAACGGCCACAGGGCGTGTTTGCACACATGTCACCTCAGGCCCCCCTCCCTTCACCACTGTGCAAACGCGCCCCGTAGCGCGTTTTAAGAGGTAGTTTTAATCCCCCTGCCCTATTATGTACTAGGGCCTTACAGAGGAGGTCATGCTAATCACAGGGGTACCCCAACGCATAGTGTTCCCTAGTGTATGTAGGTGTTTTCATTGTATTCTAAGTGTCTTTTAGCATAGCACTGGCTCTAGGCCTGATTAGTCAGAGTCAGTTACCACCAGTACCCGTCTGAAAAAGTTGTGGGCACAGGATGATTTTAGAACAAGGCCTATTTCTGCTCCTCTGTTGGTTCTTTCTGCACATGTCTTGCTTCTTCCTGCATTTCTTCGTATTTGTGGACTTCTGTTGCTTTTTTCTGCATTTCTTTTGCTTCTTTCTGTGCGTTTTTTCTTCTTTCTTCACATGTCCTACCTCTGTAGGCATAGTTAGAAACTAGCATTTGAAAAACCTTTGAAATTCACTGAAAAAACCATAGGTTTCAGGCACGTTATAGTTAGAAATTAGCATTTAAAAAACCTTAGAAATTCACTGAAAAAACCATAGGTTTTAGGGAAAGTTATAGTTAGTTGGACATTTCACTCGTACAAAACCATAGAAATTCCCCTGTTATAGTTAGTTCAGCTAACTATAACTTGCGCCCCTGCAATGCACTGCTGATGACGTCACATATTACATCACTCATGACATGGTCAGTGACATCACTGATGACATCACTGATGACATCACTGATGGCATCTCAAATGACATCACTGATGACATCATCCTGTGACTGTGTGTTTCTGTAAAGTTTAAATATGTTTAATATATATAGGGAAAGGCGTATTGAAGAATGAGTGGGTGTATAAGTGTCTGAATGGATGATTTAGTAGGTGTGTGAATGACTATAAGTGAGTGGTTAAACGTATCTTACTGAATGCATGGGTTAGTGACTAAACTGTGTGAATGTCTGTATCCGTCTGTTGGTGTGTAAGCGGCTGCATGGGTTTGCGAATAGCTACATGAGTGTCTATATGGGTTATTGATTGGTTGTCTGAGTATCTGTATGGGTGCCTGAGTGTTTGTGTGGGTGGGGTGTGTGTGACTGTGTGCATAGATGTGTGAGTGGGTGATTCACTGGGTGCATGGTTTCAAGAGTGCATCTGTAATGGACTGTATGGGTGGGTGAGTGTGTGTATAGGTGTGTTGGTGAGTGAATGTATATCTCAGTGGTACATGTGTGAGTAACTACATATGTGAAAGGCAGTATATATGTGTGTTGGAGTATATAAATGACTATAAGTGAGAGTGTGTGATTGTGAGAGTGGCTGTATGGATGAGTGTGTGCTTGTATCAGTGATTGTATTAGAGCGTAAGAATGTGCTAGTATTTGTATGAATAATTGAGCTGGTGTGTGTATAACTGTATAGGTGAGTAAATGGCAGTGTGATTCATTATTTGCATGACTGACTAGGTGTGTGAGTACCTCTATGGATGAGTGGCGGTGTGTGAGTGTTTATATAGGTGTATGAGTGCATATTATAGTCCTGTACTGAGTGACCATAAGTATGAGTGACTGTACGGGTGAGTGAGTGGATGTGTGTGTAAACCTAAGAATCAGTGAGTGGGTATGTAGTTATTGGTGATGGAGTGTCTATGGTTTTGAGAATGGCAGTCTGTAATTTAGAGTGGGTGTATCAAAGGTTATATTAGGGTTTGAGAAGATGCATCTAATTATCACATGGATGATGTCATCAGTGATGTCATCAGTGATGTCATTTGAGATGTCATCAGTGATGTCATCAGTGATGTCATTTGAGATGTCATCAGTGATGTCATCAGTGATGTCACTGACCATGTCATGAGTGATGTAATATGTGATGTCATCAGCAGTGCATTGCGGGGGCGCGAGTTATAGTTAGCTGAACTAACAATAACGGGGGAATTTCTATGGTTTTGTACGAGTGAAATGTCCAAGTAACTATAACTTTCCGAGTGCGGGTCACGTGGTCGGGGAACATGGCGGCTGGCTAACGCCAGTCGGGAGAACCCCTGTGCGAGGCGAGCCAGGAGTAAGGAGAGCCTGAAGAAATGAAAGCGGATCGATTTGTGGCGCATGGAATCGTGTCACGAATAGCTGCGTGAGCCTGGGAGCTTCGTGGTTTTCCCGTGAGGATATCGAGGGAAACGGTGCAGAGAGCGGAGAGTGGAGAGCGGAGAGCGGTGTAGGAGAGTAGGATCTGCTTCACATGGGTACCCCCACTTTTTGCTGATGCTTCACTGGTTTTCGACATTAGTCTGGCTGGGGCCCTGCTATTCAGAACCCCAGCCTAGCTGTTTCCTCTTTAAAAGGGTCTCCATGTGCCTTAGGCACATCACTGATTGGGATCTGGAGTGCCCTTGTAAGTCCCTAGTATATGGTATACTATGTACCAAGGGCATAGGTACCTCAGAGGCCTGCCAGGGGCTGCAGCATGTATTATGCCACCCCTGGTAGGCCATCCAAACTGACACCACAGATCTGCTACTGCAGCCTGGGTAAGGTGGTGCATGCACCCCTTACTGTGGTATAGGTTACCTATATCACTAAATGCATACACACATATAAACCTATAAGTCACTCCTAAGGCAGGCCTTATCAATCCTAAAGGCAGAGTGCATGGTTCCTATGTGAGAGGGTGCCCCTGCATGAGCAGGGCCCCTCTGCAGCGTTCGGAGACCATCTCTGATGCTGTTTGTAGTGCAGCCTGACCATATACTCTTAAACGCATTATATCCTCGCGGTAAAATGCCAACTATGGAATGGCTGCACCTAAACATGTCGTGTTTGGTGTCAAACATCTTGGAATACTACCCCCGCCAATCCTGGCGGCGGGGGTAGCATTCCACCCTTCTAGAGGGAAAGGCATGTTAACTCTGATGAGTCCGGTAACTTCTTTCCAGAGCCCTGGCATCACAAAATGGATGCTGCTGCCACAGACACGAGTCTGACCTCCTGCTGCTGGACGAAACTCCGGCAGGGGAGGCCTGGACAATAGGTTTCCTGTCCCAGGGAGGTGTGACCACCTCCCCAGACAGGACAATGTGTATTGGGGCTGGGCGGGAGCACTTTCGGGTGCTTTGAAGTCCTGCACTGGGGGCACATTTGGTGTCCCTGTGCATACCCCAGTTCAAACCGGATCAGGGGCTTGCAGCCCCTGCTTTGGCGCGAACTGGACAAAGCGAAAGGGGTGTAGCCACCCCTCTGCCCTGACCCACCCATAGGTGGGGCCACAGAGTAGTCCATCCCCTATTTTTAGAATAAAGGTAGGAACCCAGTCCTTAGGACTTTAGATTATACCTGGACGAAACTCTGACACTGAATCCTGGACCTTCGACCCTCTACGACAAGATTAGAGGACTGAAGAATCTCCCTTGGGGTCAAGGAGTGACTCCCCTGCTTGGCAGGCACCAAAGAAGCATCTGTCCGGTTCGCATCACTGAAGCTCCCGTCGGACGCCGAAGTCATCGCATCTCCAGAGGTGGATTCTCAGACTTCCCCGAGGCTACCCTGAGTCCCCAGCAAAGCTGAGGCCCGTGGCTATCGTGGGTGACTTGAGACCGTGACCCCTGGACACCGAGCACACTTGCAAGTGCACCATCTTCTGGGTCTCCCAAGAAGTCGTGCTTTGGGCTCCGAGTAGCCCTAGCCTCCAGCACCACCTGCACCGAAGATCACTGGCCCCCACTCCACGAGTGTCCTGTAAGCCAGCTCCACGTGCGGCGTCATGAGGCTCCTTCGCGGTCGCTAGCCCGTTGGCTAGTAGCCCTTGACGAAGGCCAATCTTTTCTTTACTTGGCATCCTGGTTGCTCCAGGCCTGCCCTCACTTACCCTCGCTGGGTGAGTTCCCCAGACCTTGCTGGTCTGCATCATCGACGATCTACATCTTACTTGAGACTTGCTGTTGCCAAGGCTTGTTGGGTCCAATCTGATCGCCGACACCTCTGCACTCGACAGACATCGAGCAACAGCCCGAATCCTGCTCCTGGTCGCCGACAACGCCTCCCGGACCTCGTGGCTGAAGAGTCAAGACGACCGTCAACGCGCCTGAAGCACTCGACATCGGTGGGCATCTGTCCATCGCCTTCCTGGTCACTGGCTAGTGACCCAGACTCTGTCCCCTCTGCTTTCAGGTTCACCAGAACTCCGATCCACTCTGGGATCCACCCGGACACTTTTCTCCTGGTCGCCAGCAGCACTTTGCAGCAGATCGCCATACGAAACGACGACGAAACCCGACCCCGAAAGGCACCTATGCACCCGGCTTCCCTGGGTGAGGTAACACGAGTACTCCGGTGCTCCCGTGGGTAGAGACTCTTCAAAGTCCTAGATCTCAAAGGGTTTTGTCCTAGTCCTCTTTTAAGTGTCCCTTTCCTCTATTTTCCCGATCCCGACTTTCTCCATAGAAGTTAACGGCGTATCGCGGTTGTGTATTTACACTGCACGCGTCTCCCGTGGGTCCCCTGTGTCACTACCTTGGGTGGTTCCTTGTGGTCCAAGCACTTCTAGAGGCTCTAGGCCTAGTGTCTAGTTCAGTCGTGGTTCGCATACCACTTTATTGGTATATGGTTTGGTACGCCCCTAGGGCCCAAACGTGTATTTGTGCTATTACTGTGATTTAAGATCTTATAACCTATGTACTTCGAACTCTAGCCTCATAAAGAGACTAGAGGGGTGTGTTTAGTAATAAATACATATATTTTGAATATATACCTGGTGTGGTGCTCTTTCATTTGGTCACTCAAGAGATTATAGACTGGTAAAACAAGCTGCTTTACATTCCTTCAAGACTTAGCCTGAAGGCTGCTCTCCACAGCTACCACTAGGATAGCTTTCAATAAGGTTGTCTTTAACCTACCTACCATAAGAGTCGATTTGGACTGGTGCAAGGTGCCCACTATAATTAGTGGACAGCATATGCCAGGCCAACTTCTCACAAGCGGCTCATTAATAGTTCCCTAACGGTTTGGATTGTCTTATAGACCGGCAGCACTTACTACAGTTAATACGGTAGGTCTCGCATGGGTTGCGATACCGATCGTCATACTCTCACCGCCGAGGGACGTGGCTCCCTCCCTTTGGGGAGTTGGAGTCGGGCGGCGGAGTGTTGGAGGAGATTTCGTGCTGCTGAAGTATTTTATGCTGGTAAGAGTATCATTTTTGAACCTGCCGGCAGAACAAATCTCGAGGTAAAAAAAACAGTGTGCTATAAGGATTTTAAATTTAGACTCGCCAAGTTTGATTTGCTAACAGATAAACTTTATCGGTGTATCTCTCCCCCGTTACGGGTCCTTACAACAGAGGCCAGTCTTGACTTATACACTGAAGGGGGAAGGAGTGGATGGAGAGTGAGTTTCTCCCCGAGTTATAACTTCTAGCATATACCAGTCTGTAAACCCAGGAGAAGAGGGTGCTAGGGCATCTATTGTTGATTACGTTTCCTCTGGCGAAAAATCCCCTCAAGGTGGGAATATCAAAACTAAAGAGGGCAGATCATTACCCGAAAGGAGTAGATATCAACTTCGATCGTTTCCTGGGAAAAAGTAGTGGAACCTCCTTTGGGGGTAACTCCTAAATCTCCTGTAAGAAAAAATTCAAAAAAGGGAAAATTAAAAAGTTTAGGACAAGAGAGGTGCGGTCGGTGTCCAAGCCACTTCCATCTCTTAGGTCATATTTTAAAATAATGGAGCAGGTAGCTGGTTCTCAACCAACCGTAGGGAAATCTCCGGGTGTATCGAAACCAATGGAGAAAAGGATACCCCTGTATTACAGAGTATTCCATTGAGGCTTGAGAATCGTTTTTCTTTGCTAGCCGAGGCTCAGGAAATCTCAGATGAGAGACCTCAGAATGAGATACGGCCTGAAGATGACCCAAATGGAGCTAACTTGAATGATGAAGTGAGTCTTGCAGCATCATATGTGCCACAGGATGAAGCTTCCTCAGGGGTCGTAGGGGTTGCAGGTGATCAATTGGTGAACTTGTTAAACAGCTTGCGGCAAGAAATATTAGCCAAATTTGAGACTTCAGAAAGCAACCAAAAGGTCATTCAAGATAGAGGGAGGTTCTTGAGCAGAAGATTGATGGATTGGCTAAACGTACGGAGAATCTGGAAGAAGAAGTGAAGGTTTTGGGAGAGGCCACAGCTACCAATCTTAGAGAGATTGACAGACTTAAACAAGAGAATAAGGCAATACAACAGGATATGGAAAGGCTTGAACTTCAGGTTAGGCGTAATAATATTCGCCTTTTGGGAATCAAGGAAAACGCAGAAGGGGCGGATATTAAAGGGTTTGTCGCTAGATTGCTGGGAGAGTTACTACCAGATAGAACGGATATTGATTGGGAAAAAGAGATCCAGAGAGTCCATAGAGACCCATACAGATTACAGATAGGGAGAAAAACCCTGAGGAAGATATTAGTCTATTTTCTTACTTTTTCCGTCAAGGAGCTTGTTTTAATTCGTGCATTAAAAGATCGGTCATTGTCAAATGGGGACTCCACTTATCTAATACGATCTGATATGGGTAAAAGAACAGCGGAGCGGCAGTGGCTTTTAGGCTCAAAAATGAATGAACTCCGATCGAGAGGTGCACAGGTACATATGAAGTATCCTCCTATGTTGAAGATCATGTGGCAGAATAAAATGTTCAACATCCGAGAACCAGAGGAAGTAGATGCCCTTCTAAAGCAGATGGGAGGGTCAGAATAAGGATTCGAGTTATATGACTCCAGGTCAGGGCATATGATGTGTAAATAATACTAAGTTGCTGAGGTCGTTAGTAATAAGGAATCATAATCTAATAAGGGAGCTTATTAGGTATAATTGATGATCGGTATTTCACGACTTTATGACACTATTACTTAAGTTTATGGTACAGGCGATTTGTAGAGTTCAGGGATGGTTTTTTTTTAATTTATTTTTTTACCTGGATTCGTCTTGTCAGCACGGGGGTATCTCGAAGGCGCTCGCCTTAAGAGATAGAAGGGGGTTCCCCAGGGGGTGGGAGGAGGGAGGCACGGGGTGTTGGGAGCATTTGGGAGAAAAAAGAAAAAATTAGTGTCCTCTATCTGCCATATAGTATATTTTACAATGTTTTTTTGATAAAATATTGTTTTTTCTTATTTTTCTTGTCTTTCCGCAATAAAATGAAGAGTACTGATTTTGTACTTGTCAGATTAAAAGAGAGAGGGTATTTTTTTAACCTTAGGAATGAGTAAATGTTTAGTGAATTTCACCTCATGGAATGTGAATGGGGTGAGATCTATGAGAAAATTGGCGCGTATAATGGAAATTCTTAAGAAATCTGAGGCTAATGTCATTCTTTTACAGGAGACACACTTGGAAAGAAGTGAGTGTTTGATTTTGTTTAAAAAATGGTCTTGGGTTCAGGAGGTTGTTTCTTCTAATCAAAGGGGTAGTACAAGGGGGTGGCTATAATTATTAAAGCAAATTGTGGTATTAAATTGGAAAGTTACGATACAGATTTGTCTGGGAGGTGGATACTTGCTAACATCAAGATTCAGGGTAGGGTGTTAGGGTGTGTTAGTTACTATGGCCCGAATCAAGATAACCCAGACGCTTTGATCAAACTAGAGGCCGCCCTTGTACCAATTAATAATCCAGTGATTATAGGAGGTGACTTTAATCTAGTTCAAAGATCTGATCTGGATAGAACATCTAAAGCAAAATATGTCACTCCCATACAATCAATGGCTATACTTAAAACTATGATGCAAGAATTAAATTTAGTTGATGTGTGGAGAAGTAAGATGGGAGATAAGAAGGGTTACACCTTCTTCAGTAAGAAATATGGTCATCACTCCCGTATTGATTATTTTTTAATTGATTAAATATTACTTGAGGGTGTGGAAAAGGTTAAACATCTCCCTGCCACTATTTCCGATCACTCTGCTGTATGTCTGTCCTTGAGATTTCAGGAAAAGAGATCTATAACAAGGTGGACCCTGGATCGGACAATCTTACTAGATGAGGCTGTCCAAGTTAAAATCCAAGAAGAGGTTGTTTCCTTTTTGAAATTAATGATGGGTCAGCTAAAATACAGGTAATTTGGGACTCCTTTAAGGCATTCTTGAGAGCTCTGGGTACTTCTATTATGATAGGAAAAAATTGTAAGTCTAGGCAGCAAGAGAAGGAGCTTCTGAAAAATATTCAAATTAAAGAATCAGAGTTGCAAAAAGCATCTTCAGAGTCCGCTCGCGAGGTGCCTCTTCTCACCAAGGAGTTGAAGAGCCTCCAGCAGGAATATCAGGATGCTTTAGATCAGATCTTGATAAATAGATGGAGGGTCAGTAAACTCCAGAATTTTTCATATGGTGAGAAGAGTGGTCGGCTTTTAGCCTGGAAAGCTAAAATTGATAAAGTTCGAAACCAAATAAGTAGTTTGAAGGAGAGTTCAACTGGTCATATAGTAGATTCTAGTATTAAAATAGGAGCTGAACTTCGTGGTTATATGGCAAAGTTATATAAAGAGGATATTAACCCAGGGTCGGAAAAGATTGTGAAATTTTTGGCTGAGGCTGAGCTCCCCTCCTTGAGTGAATATCAAAGAGAGATGTTAGCTTCTGAAATAGGTGAAGAAGAGATCCGGTTACAGATGAGAAAGATGGCAAGAGGGAAGGCAGCTGGGCCAGATGGCCTCCCGATAGAAATTTACTTATCTTTTGAGGATAGTATGATATCTGTTTTCAAAAAGCTTTGTAACACCATTTTGAGAGATGGAGAAGACCCCCGATATCTTGGACTGAGGCAACAATAGTTTTAATTTTAAAACCAAATAAAGATCCGTTGCTGGCAGAATCTTATCGACCTATATCCTTGTTGAACACGGACTATAAAGTGTTCACCGGGATACTGGCAGCCAGAGTCGCTAAGATTATTAAGAGCTTAATTCATAGGGATCAGAGGGGCTTTATCCCTGGAAGACAGCTCAATGAATTAACTTTCACAATGTTAGGGGTAGTGGATTTGGTAGAATCTTTTAATCTTCCAGTAACATTGGTTGCTGTCGACGCTGCTAAGGCGTTTGATCAAGTCCACTGGCAATATCTTTGGGAGACTTTAAGAGTTTTTGGATTCCCTAAGAACTTAATAAAAGCGGTTCAGTTATTATATAGTGCACCTAGTGCCAGAGTGTTAGTTAATGGGGAGTTAACAGATCGTCTTAATATTATGCGGGGAACAAGACAGGGATGCCCGCTGTCCCCCCTGTTGTTTAACATATACATTGAACCCTTTGCAGCTTTAATTAGACAAGATCCAGCTAATCTTCCATTCAGGTTCAAAAATTTAGAGGTTAAATTAGCCTTATATGCGGATGATCTTGTTTTATATACACTAAATCCTCGGGAGGCCATCCCTAGTTTGATGGCTAAAGCAGAACTATTTGGGAAGGTATCGGGGTACAGTGTCAATAAAGGTAAAACGGAAGTCATGGAGTGGAATCAATCGCCCCAGACTCTGGGGACAAAACATCAGATGCGGTATCTTGGCGTCATAGTCACCCAGAAATTACTTGATGTTCCTGCTGCAAATTGGAGGAAGATTAGTCAGGAAGTAGGGAAGTTATTGACTAGATGGGCAAATCTTCCTCTCAATTTGTATGGCAGGGTTAACTTGATTAAGATGATCGTACTTCCTAAGGTTACTTTCCTTTTTAACGCTATACCCCTTCCATTCAATAAAAATGAGGTAGCAAAATTACAGGGCAAGATTGGTAGTTTTCTTTGGGCTTCAAGAGGCGCCCGTATATCTTGGAAAAGGCTGAGGAGAAAGTTGGAGAAGGGGGACTTGCCTTACCAGATTTATGGGTAGATGCACATGTTTTTCATTTTAAGAATTTTCGAATGTTGTTAAATAAACCAGATGAATCTGCTTTAGGTATTTTGTATAGGGCAATGCTTAGTGATCTGGGGGATCAACCTGAGCAGTTTCTTTTTAAGTTCGGGGATCCAAAGTTCTTTAAAAAGTCAGATTGAAGATCTTGTTACAGGCAGTGAAGAATTGGGTTTACATGCGGGAAAAACTTGGAATACCCTATTATTCTGACTATGCACCTATTTGGGCTTCCCCAGGTACTCCAGCATGTTTAGATGATCTGCTTAGTCTACCATTGAAACAAGCGGGCTTTACATGCTGGGCTGATTTAAAATCAGGTACGGATTTGGCAACATGGGAAACTTTGACAGCATGTACCTGTGGGCAATTAACTAGATTCAAATTTTATCAACTTTCTTCCTGGTGGGCTAGACAGAATTGGGGGACCAGACGGATGATGCATGGTTAATTCAAGCAATGAAAGTGGGGAGTATTAATAAAGAAGTGGCTTTGTGGTATCGAATTTTGATTGAGGCAGAAGATGATATAGAGAAGGATATTCGAAAGCTGTGGAGTGAGGGTGTCGATGATATTAATTTGAAAGAGGCTTGGATGAATTCATTTGCATTACTTCATGAGACAGTTAAACCCGCGTTTCTTAAACGGAATCATCTTTTTACTTTGTATCGGGTATATTGGTCCCCTGCGAAACTAACAAAAATGTCTGGAACGCATTATGTCTGTCCGAGGTGTCAAGATCCAATAGCGGATGATTGTCATATGTTTTCAACGTGCCTGGAGATTACTAAATTTTGGATGGATCTCAGTGAATTTTTGTTGGATGTTACTGGTATTCAGTTGAAAGTAACTTCCTTACTTATATTTTTTGGAATAAACCAGGGCAGCAATGTTGTCTCAAATAAGAAAGTTGCAAGATTAATTTTTTATGTTATTCTTTTGGGAAGACGAGAGATTTGTAGGGCTTGGAAGTCGGCTGTTCCACCCCTGTTTTCCGAGTGTAAAAACAATATTATATACATAAGCCAACAAGATATGGCATGCGATCCTAAAAGTCGAGAGAGGACATGGGCTATGTTGGTCGATTGGTGTCAGAGGAATGTGGTTCAATGATTAAGCCAATAATTAGCTGTCGGCCTTGGTCCTCCACTTTCGCATGCTATGCTTAAGAGGGTTAGGAGTGGAAGCAGCTAGATTTCTTGTGTGGAAAGACTCTATTCCTGTCCTGTGCACAGTAAGGGAAAGTGAGTATAGCCAACAAGTAAATTGGCAGAATGAGGACCAAAAAAAAAAAAAAGTAACTATAACTTTCCCTAAAACCTATGGTTTTTTCAGTGAATATATATATATATATATATATATATATATATATATATATATATATATATATATATATATATATATATCCCAATGAGATTACCGCTTTTCACAATAACCATCCAGCACTCCAAGGGGTATTCATCACTCGGTTTTATTTTTCCAGTAACGACATCTACGCGTTTCGGCGGCTTCACGCTGCCTTGTTCACGATGTAAAAGCGCCATTTTTTTTCCATTAAAATAACTCTCATGACTAACAACATTAAGGAGGGACTAACCTCTTTAGGCACCATAGAGTTCATCACATCCTCAATACGGGCGCCATCTTAAAACATGTTTGATTAAAACATATTATATTCAATTTTTAAGTGTTCTGCTAGTGCATACACTTCGTTTACACTCATCGATCAAACACTATATTGATATTTATACGATATAGCAAAACTTTTGTGCTCAATCAAAACATCTGAATTTATATACTGCGCAGTAAAATTAATCACTTGCTTTCTATTACAGTACTTGATTGATCATGTACATTTCTACATGTCATCCGGCTGCCATACTTCATGTGTGCCATTTTTCCTTATTTTATGACAGACATTCCTCAAATTAAAGTGCTAGTGCTTAACTTTGACACTCACTTCATATTTTATATATATATATATATATATATATATTTATATTTTTTTTACAAAAAATTGTAAATTGAAATATTAATTATAATTATTATTTTAATAATAGTTTTAAATTATATATGTATACATAAACATACATAAATGGGAGTTTTTAAATAAGCATAACATTGATATATAATTTTACATTCTTTAAATATATTTATTTACATTATGTTAATGTTAATATATTCAATTGTTTAACTATGTTTATATATAAACAAAATTATATTTTTGTCTTCACTATTAGTGTATAATGATATATTTTCCTGATATTTTGGTTATTTACATTATAAGTATCATATAATGATAGTTTTGTGCGCTATATATTTGGACACAATATTTATGTCCCATGATATTTGTGGTTTCGATATTTTGTCAGTGAACCGTAAAAGGGTTCTAGATCTGTTACCCCAATTCCTTGGGGAGTCAGGGTTTTCATGTTTTGAGGTGGCACATTCCATTTATTAAACTCACACAGTGTACAGGACTCCAAGATGATAAAATGTGGGAGGAGTGTGGGGCATAACTAGTGTTTGGACGAGAACCCTCACTCACCCTAGGGTGACATGCTTTATCATAGGGTCCCCTCCACCCACTGGGATCACAAGGGGCTACGACTTTCCTGTGGGAAAGGAGCAGGGTTGTTCTATAGCACACAAATTACTAATACCTTCGTGGCAGAGTGAGGGGCAGGGTGCTAAAGGAAGAAGTGTTTTTAAAACTATCTAAATAGGAGCAAACAACTTTATTCCTATGCCCTAGAGGATAAAATCATAGTGAGACAGGGATATGGATGTTTACCCTGTGTTAGGTCAACATGTTTCTGCCGTATATGACTAAAACGTTCTGGGCATTCTTCAGAAAATCAAACATAAACATTATGTAAACAATGTGTATCATCAGTGTCTCCCACCACCACTACCAAAAAATGTAAGGCGCTCCCAGTGAGCATTTACCTATAACTTACCCAGATACTACGGATAAGGTCTAACTCAACCGTCAACAGAGTCGCTTCACACGTAGAGCTCTAAATGGGCATACACAAACAAAATGTCACAAAACTGTAGATATAAAGTGGGTATTATATTGTCACTTCATTATATACTAGAATGGTGTTTAAGATGAATATGATAGTATGTTAGGGACAAAAGACAGTGGTCACAGTCAGGTTGTCCAAATGTAACAGCCTTGATCCTCCTGTTCAGTACTAATTGTCATAATTCTCTAAGGTATATCTTATTTCGTACCAGTCTACTGGGCCTGAAGAGGCCCCATCATATTACAAGGGGTACCAACTCCAGACCATCGTCTCTCCCGTTCTATATGATGTTTATCAAACTAATTGGAACTATTAATTAGAACATTATTGGTAATAGGTAATCATATGTATATACGCAAAATGAGGCTATTAGTATCCAATGTCAGACCGAGACGATGTCTGATTCAGTCAAACATGACCAGCAACGAACGGTTGCCGTTTGATTAAGACATTACGCTAATGTCGTCATGTTAGTACATAAAGCTACAGTGACGGAACAACTAAGCCCAGCCGGTAGCGTATTAATCACGGCAAGTAGCGCCAACACACCCGGCAAGATAAAAACTCATATGCATACGGTGGAGAAGTGTGGCTCAATGGTTAGAGCGGCAGACCCTGATGCAGAGATCTGGCCCGGGACCAGGGTTCAATTCCCGCCTCGGCGGGTCTTGGGCTCAATTTCCTCGGACCTGATAATTCTCGCCTCGGGGCCTATTCTAATCATGGGTCCCACTCTGCAACTCTGGGCAATAGCTTGCTTAATCTCCACAACGGCCCCAACAGCGCTGGGATGCCTGGCTTCACCCTGGGGGTGCCCAGGAGTGGACATTTCACAGGGAAAAGCCAGGAAGGGTTCCACAGCGGTATGCGTACAGCGCCTGGACACCCCTTTGGGGGTATGGGTGCGCTTTACAAGTACAAATTTCATTTCATTTCATACAAATGCAACAAACCCACAAATGGGTGCCGCAGATATACGCAGGGGTACCTCATTTAACAGAATCAGTCATCTCAAAACACATAACTGCCCGTCCACTCACCTTACGTGTAGCATTTCATGCTCTGGAGGACACTGGCGGGAGTGTTAGTCTGAGGTGCAGGCGGGACTTGACGGGAAGGGTGCACAGGGAGTACCTGGGAAATGTAGTTGCAATCGGTGATTTACTGTGTAAGTCCTCACACAGCATGCGTCCGCATAGCGAAACACAGGTATAATCCGTTCCACTACGTTACAAAATACATTAGAAAATCAATGTTGTGTCAATACGCACAAATGAGGCTCCCATCACCCAAAGAAAGTCCAATAGAGAAACCAGAATGTGGCAGTAGTAATAAGGCTCATAACATTGGCGTTCAGCGTTTGCAATGCGTTTGTTTTGCGTTGCAGCGGGTCCTGCTGGCTGCAGTACATGCCGTAGTGCAAAAAGGGGACACTTAACATATCCCTACACTACCTGCCACATGGTGCAGTGATATGTAGGGGGGCAACATAGGTGCCCCCAAAACCCACAGCTGAGTGCCAGGGGATTGGTGGCTGCTACGGGCCCCCAATGTCCCTTTCTGCCTGCCTTTTCATGGCAGGTTAACCACCATGAAAAGGTGGGTGGAAAGGAACATTGTAATCCCTAAGGCAGTGCGTGGCAGGCACTGCCACCATTGTAGGAAATACAACCCCCTCCGCCGCACCGGCGGGCTCAAGGAGCCCGTCGGATGCATGGCGGTGGGTCTTCCCGACCACCAACTATCCGCCTGCCATTGTAATATGGGGGGCGGAGAACATGGTTACGATGACGTTGGGACTGTCACCGACGGCCCATCGGTGGTTGTCCCAACGCCATCGTAATCAGCCCCCTAATTATAATGAATTAATGATTATTTTTTATTTAATCATATTTATTTAATTAATATTTTATAGTGTTAATTGTGGTTTTCATTTTTTTCAGGAACATTTTATGTGTGGGTTGTGGGGTTTATAGGGGTAAAAGGTGGGATGTAATTTTTTTTCAAATTAATTATTAATTAGTTGTTAATTAATATTAATTAATTAATTAATTAATAGTTAATTATGGTAATTGTGTAATTTTGTTTAGGTGGGGTTGTGGGGTTTAAAGGGGTAAAGGGTGAGAAGTAATGTATTTTCAATAAATTAATAATTAGTTGTTAATTAATATTAATCAATTGATAATTAATTATGTTAATTGTTTAAGTACCTTTTTTGGGTGTGGGTTTTGGGTTTATGGGGTAAAGGGTGGGAAGTAAAATAATTTTGCTTGCTTTTTTAATTAGTTATTAAATACTATTAGCTATAAAATTGAGAAATAGTTTTAATTGTGTAATTTATTTTATTTAAGTTTAATTTTATATGCGGGTTGTGAAAATTATAGAGGTAAAGGGTGGGAAGTTAATTAATTTTATTGATTTTTAATTTGTTTTAAATTAGTAATATGTGTTTAATTGACAATTAATTATATTAATTGTGCAAATACATTCCTTTTTTTTAGATTTGAGAAGTGATTTGTGAGTTTTGTGGTGTTATAGTGTAGGAAGTAAAGAAACTAAATTTATGTAATAATTAATGTTTTTTATTAATAAATAACTTCTAAATAAAAATATTTATTTGTATGAAAATATTTTTTTTATTGTATTTAATATACTATTTGTAGGTATTTGAAATATGTAATTAACATTATAATATGTTTTTTTTTTTATTTTATTTTTGATATTAAATATATTTGTATTTGAATTTTCAACATATTTATATATTTTTTATGTTTTTAAAATTATTTTGAACTAACTGGAGTGGGAATAGTAAATTGTACCCCTCCGCTATCTTACACTTTCCCTACTGTTGCGCTCACTGGAGTAGGAATAGTAATTTCTACCCCTCAGCAATCCAACACTTTCCCCCCTGTTATACTGACTGGAGTGGGAATAGTACATTTTATCCCTCCGCTATCCAACACTTTCCCTACTGTTGCACTCACTGGAGTGGGAATAGTCATTTTTACCCCTCTGCAATCCAACACTTTCCCTACTGTTAGACTGACTGGAGTGGGATTAGTAATTTTACCCCTCCGCAATCCAACACTTTCCCTACTGTTAAACTGACTGGAGAAGGAAAAGTAAATGTTATCCCTCCGCTATCCAACACTTTCTCTACTGTTGCACTCACTGGAGTAGAAATAGCAATTTTTACCCCTCCTCAATCCAACACTTTCCCTACTGTTAGACTGGCTGGGGTGGGAATATTAAATTTTACCCCTCCGCAATCCAACACTTTCCCAGCTGTTGTACTGACTGGAGTGGGAATAGTAAATGTTATCCCTCTGCTATCCAACACTTTCCCTACTGTTGCACTTACTGGAGAAGGAATAGTAATTTTTACCCCTCTGCAATCCCACACTTTCCCTACTGTTAGACTGACTGGAGTGGGAATATTAAATTTTACCCCTCCTCAATTCAACACTTTCTCTACTGTTACACTCAGTGGAATGGGAATAGTACATTTTAAATGTTTTGTTTACTTGAAATTATAATATTTTTAATTATTAATATTTGAAATGTGAAAAAATATTTTTACTAAATTTAAAGATTTTTAAATATCTGTGACTGGGGGTGAGTGTCTGAAAAGTTTCAGCGCTCCGTCCATCATCTCCTTGTGTTTTCTTTTGTTCGCCCTAAGTTAGCAGAGTATACCCAGACATGGGTCCCTTGCTCACTTTGCCACTGGATTCAAGCCAGCCTGGCTGATGAGGGGTGTTACCCCGAAACCAGTCCCAGGATGCTTGTTTCCGGTCCATGGAAGACATGGCTTCGCAGTTTGGGCTGGACTGTTCCCATGAGGCACAGGGACAAGACTGATTTGCACATAGCTGTGTCTGAACTGCGGTGGCGAAGTGAGCTAAAGAACAATGATGGGTTCAACCCAGATCTGTGACTGGGGGTGAGTGTCTGAAAAATGTCAGCACTCCGTCCATCATCTCCTTGTTTTTGCTTTGTTCGCGCTAAGTTGGCAAGGTATGCCCAGACGTGAGTCCCTTGCTCACTTTGCCTCTGGGTTCAAGCTAGCCTGGCTGATGAGGGGTGTTACCTCGGAACAGGTCCCAGGATGCTTGTTTCTGGTCCAGGGAAGACATGGCTTGGCAGTTCAGGCTGGACTGTTCCCATGAGGCACAGGGTCAAGACTGATTTGCATATAGCTGTGTCTGAACTGGGGTAGCGAAGTGAGCTAAAGAACAATGATGGATTCAACCCAGACCTGTGACTGGGGGTGAGTGTCTGAAAAGTTTCAGCGCTCTGTCCATCATCTCCATGTGTGTGCTTTGTTTGCCCTAAGCTGGCAGGGTTCCCAGATGTGGGTCCCTTGCTCAATTTGCCGCTGGATTCAAGCTAGCCTAGCTGATGAGGGGTGTTACACCGAAACCTGTCCCAGGATGCTTATTTCTGGTCCAGGGAAGACATGGCTTTGCAGTTCGGGCTGGACTGTTCCCATAAGTCACGGGGTCAAGACTGATTTGCATATAGCTGTGTCTGAACTGGGGTGGTGAAGTGAGCTAAAGAACGATGATGGATTCAACCCAGATCAGTGACTGGGGGTGAGTGTCTGAAAAGTTTCAGCGCTCCGTCCATCATCTCCTTGTGTTTGCTTTTGTTCGCCCTAAGTTAGCAGGGTGTGCCCAGACGTGGGTCCCTTGCTCACTTTGCCACTGGATTCAAGCTAGCCTGGCTGATGAGGGGTGTTACCCTGAAACCGGTCCCAGGATGCCAGTTTCCGCTCCATGGAAGACATGGCTTGGCAGTTCAGGCTGGACTGTTCCCATGAGGCACAGGGTCAAGACTGATTTGCATATAGCTGTGTCTGAACTGGGGTAGCGAAGTGAGCTAAAGAACAATGATGGATTCAACCCAGACCTGTGACTGGGGGTGAGTGTCTGAAAAGTTTCAGCGCTCTGTCCATCATCTCCATGTGTGTGCTTTGTTTGCCCTAAGCTGGCAGGGTTCCCAGATGTGGGTCCCTTGCTCAATTTGCCGCTGGATTCAAGCTAGCCTAGCTGATGAGGGGTGTTACACCGAAACCTGTCCCAGGATGCTTATTTCTGGTCCAGGGAAGACATGGCTTTGCAGTTCGGGCTGGACTGTTCCCATAAGTCACGGGGTCAAGACTGATTTGCATATAGCTGTGTCTGAACTGGGGTGGTGAAGTGAGCTAAAGAACGATGATGGATTCAACCCAGATCAGTGACTGGGGGTGAGTGTCTGAAAAGTTTCAGCGCTCCGTCCATCATCTCCTTGTGTTTGCTTTTGTTCGCCCTAAGTTAGCAGGGTGTGCCCAGACGTGGGTCCCTTGCTCACTTTGCCACTGGATTCAAGCTAGCCTGGCTGATGAGGGGTGTTACCCTGAAACCGGTCCCAGGATGCCAGTTTCCGCTCCATGGAAGACATGGCTTGGCAGTTCGGGCTGGACTGTTCCCATGATGCACAGGGTCAAGACTGATTTGCATATAGCTGTGTCTGAACTGGGGTGACGAAGTGCGCTAAAGAGCGATGATGGATTCAACCCAGATCTGCGACTAGGGGTGAGTGTCTGAAAAGTTTCAGTGCTCCGTCCATCATCTCCTTGTGTTTGCATTGATATTTATTACACAATATTTTGGTAAGGGGATATTTAGGTGTCGATATTCTGTCAGTGAACCAAGTTTGAAATGTGCTAGCAATAATTGAGACCTTTTCTGGCAGAATCTTTTGTGATAATATATGAGAAGGGCCTCTCATGACGGGGTCAAGTGCCAGTACTTTTATACTAATTCTTATCAGAAATTGGAATTTTTGACATTTGCTTGGGAATGTCAAACATAGATCATGTGCATCAAGGTGCGCATCCCAGACATTAGATTACATTGTTAAAATGTATATCCAGATTTGAAATTCCTGTAACTCTTTTTACCCAATTTCTTTCTGGAGATCACACAGTAGGAGGCACCATGGCACAATTTTCTGGGAAAGATTTGGCTGGCTTTACTGGCCATGCAAACTTTGGGATGTTTCATAATTGCCCTTAAGAACTAACTGCAAATTATCTGCCTTTCTAGGTACACTTCTAAAAAATCGTGTTGTTAAATGTGCCATTCGGCCAAGTGTTTTCAAAGTTCTCTCCAGTGAGAATCCCAATTAAACACTACTGGGAGATGCTATACTTGATCCATGTATACTGGGAGCAGAATTTATTCTCCACCAGTATGAAAACTCACATGCCGCCATTGCCTCCAGCCACAACAATCAATGATTAGGAGCTACGAGATGCTCAAAGGTAAAGTGAATAAAATGCTGACTGTGTAAGATTTGTTAGCCAACATTTGGCTATAGCTCATTAATAAACTATATTAGCATTTGTCCGCTCAGCCAGTGCTTCCCTTTCAATTCTTTCTGTGACTGCCTAAAGAGTGTTACTCTCTGCTTGAATATTCTATCACTACTCCCACTTCTACTCTGCTGTGTTCGATACAATCGTAATCTGTCTGAGCGTGTCAAAGGAGGCTTCCATTTTGAAAATTTGGGATTGTTTTTGGGCATCCTGTTTAATACCTCCTTCCTGAGGGTAATTTTCTCAGCCTGTGACCATTTGCCATTGACAATGGTACAGAATGTACTGTTAGCAATATACCATGGGAAAAATCTTAGGGGCCGATTACGATGCGGTTCGGAAGGTTCCGACCATTGGTCGGAGCCTTCAGAACCGCATTGTAATGTGCCGGTGGAATTACTTTCCGACCGCCTCATTACAATGGAAGCGGTCAGAAAGGAATCTGACTGGTCATTCCAGCTGGCGTCCCATGGGCTCGGAGAGCCCGCCCACCATTCGGAATGCGTCAAGTAATCTCAAGGGCAGGTCTTTCCGCCCTTGAGATTACAATGACGGTTTCTGACATGGTTTCCATGCCGGCCTGTCCGACATGGAACCCATGTTGGAAAATGTCTTTGTAGGCCCCCAGCAGGGCCCCCTTGGGTGCATGACCTCCGGTTGGAGGCCATGTGCCCCCCTGTTGATCCCTGCACCTTGTGACAGGCATCCTGAGGTGCCTGCCACGGGGTGCAGGGATGAACTGCACCTCCCATTTTACAATGGGCGCATGCATTCCGGCTGGTTTATGGACAGAATATATGCTCCCTTTGTAAAATGTAGGAATGAAACTGAACAGTGTTCGGCGCATCCTAATGGGCCGGTCGGGATGGCCGCCTGGGTGTCGGTCGGTCCCCTGACCGATGCGGTGTCGGGCGGAAGTGATTCCCCCCGACGTCGTAATCAGGCCCCCAGTACGCAATTCTCAAACACCTATTACTACCTACAGATGTCTTAATTTTTACATTTGCTTTGATATTTGTCAAGAATTGCCTTTCCTGGTGTTGCATGCATTACATTGCATTGAACAACGAACACTTAGTGCTAGTTGTGATGCAAAGGCTTTCTGAGGCAGTGCCAGATAGTAATATTTCACCAGGCATCTGAGAATGAAGAATCTACTGGGAAGTTACTTAGCAGCAATCATCTGACAGTGTCATTCTAGAGGTTGCCAGCTGACAAAGAACATCACCCTAGACCATAGGCCCTTAAACTGGAGTGTGAGCCCCCTGGTGCACCTGAATTGGTCTCAGTTGAGGGGAATCATGCTAAAAACAGTGCTGTTTTTGTTGTGAAAAAAACAGAGCGACTGTGAGCCACTCTGCTCTGTAATGGGCCACCAGTAATATATTTTGTCACTCATGTCCTGCTTCTCAGTAGGTGTCAAAGGGGAAGGGGCTCCAAATAAAACACAAAGTCCCTCTGTCCAATTTCTGATAAGGGATAACACTATGGATAATTTCCCTAACATGTATTTGCCTGCTGCTACTGTCCTGTGTGCAGTATAGGAAGCGTCACTGTCAGTTTTCCTCTACTTTCTACACTGCACGCTGGACTGTTGCAGCAGGAGTAAGGGGAATGTTTTGATCCAGATAGCTCCAAACTGTACTTATCAATTCTAAGTTATCAGCCTCAATGTTCACGGTGGAATAAATCACCTGTTAGGTTCTCAAGACACTGGAGAGGTGGTTTGATCATTCAAACAACCAAATCTTGAGCTATTTCCTGATTTTCTGGAGCGAAGTTGTGGTCCTGAGGTGCCGGGGGAGGTTGTTCGATGCCTTGGCTGACAGGTGCGAGAAGGAGCGCCCTCCACTCTTGGTTCAGCGGATCTGTGTGATGTCTGCGAGGGAGAGGGAAGTGGATCGAAGGTGTCTGATCACTTGGTGGAAGGGCAGGCGTTTGTTGATGTATATTGGTCCTTCCTTGTGCAAGACCTTGTAAGCCTGGGTCAACATCTTGAACTTGCTTCTCTTCTAAATCGGGAGCTAGGGTTGTTTTTGAGATTGGGTGTGATGTGGGTAGATCTGGGGAGGTCCAGGATGAGTCTCGCCGCTGCATTTTGAATTGTCTGGAGTCTCTTCAGGTGGCGTGCAGTGATTCCTACGTAGAATGTGTTTCCATAGTCCAGTCTGCTGTGGATGAGGGCCTGGGTGACCATCCTCCTGGTGTTGACTGGGAGCTACCTGAAGATCTTGAGGAGGGATAACATTACCTGGACTACTAATGATTCACAGTCTGCTCCAGATGAGTTACAGTGTGGGTAAAGTGTTCTGGAGGCTGTCTCTTAAAAATGGTGGCCACCCCTCATTCCATGTAGTCTGACATATGGTCCTTGCAAATATTTTTAAAGCCAGGATGATTGCTTTCACACATAGCGAGATCCAATAATGCAGTTATTCTGTTTATGGTTTAATTCAGTTCCTGATTTGCCTGCTACGCCTCATCAGGGATTCGTTATTGATGTAGATGGCATGCTGCCCCTGGGTATTAGTGTTGCAGGGCTGGCTGTGCCACGTAGATCCATTGACAACCTAGATTCAATTTCCTTACTTTATGAAGATGAATTCAGAGACTAGCAAACTAAAAGGAAAACAACATTAATTTAAACTGTCTTCCCCAGTAGCATGCATTCATTATCTACAAATATTTGTAAGTACATTCTTGATTATGAAAAATACTGTTTGACTGTTGAGATCTCAGGAGCTCATGGGTTATTACTCTTTCATGGGTTCTGCAAAAATGCATTAAGTGTTAGTGGAATAACCCAGTTGCTCATGAGCCATAGCTGTAAGCTAAGACTTCCAATGTAAGCTTCTATTCCCCAAACTTAACATACTACTGTCTATAATCTCATGCACAACATGGTACCAAGACCAAATAGCTGGCTAAATGTTACCATCTTAGCAGCAAATCTCTATCCTCTCACCAATCTACATATCAAACATTTAATCACTCAATCAATAAATCAATCATTCAGGGAATTATTAAGCACACTACTCACCTGTGAGGGTCTCAAGGCGCTGGAGGAGGGGGGAAGCAGCTCCAGTCAGAGGTTCTTCCTGAGGATGTGCAGGGTGGGGGCGCGTCTGATGTTGATCGGCAGCTCGTTCCAGGTCTTGGCCGCGATGTAGGGGAAGGTTCTTCCACCTGTTCTTGCACTGCGCAGGGGTTCGGCAAGGACGAGGTCGGCGGATCGGAGGTTCCTCTTGGGTACGTGGAAGGAGATTCTGTTGTTGAGATATTGATGTCTGGTGTTGTGGAAACAGCAGTCATCTGTCACACACATCCATTCATACAGATTTTACACAGATCCATGCCTGGATCTAGCTAGCTATTTTATACTATATTTCATTACTATACTACACATTATTCTGTTTTCAATTTTTTGGGAACTATCAACAATGATGAATTTCTAAACATCATAGAACGCATCTAAAACCATAGTTCCAAAGCACTCAGTAAGAATGACAAAACTTGAATAAGAGGTCCTGAATCTGAAAGTGCTAAGCACGTTAGGAATGGATGAAATGAACTATGCAAGGGCATGTATTATTACATCAAAACACATCATTGCACTTAATCAAGAACGGTCATCTTGACAGTCTATCGTGGACTGTTAATTTTTCATACCTTTCGGCTAAAAGAATTAAACGTTCCTTCTGGAGGATGTGAGAATTCTTGCGCATAATCTCCATGTAACAATGTTTTGGGATGTTTATTAGAGTTTTACTTGTGGCTGTCCAATCAAATGCGTATATCTTTAACTTTCTCTGTTCAATTTTATCCATAGCATTCCCCCTATCCACTTTCATTCTCCTTCCTCTCAAACTATTTTTCAGCTGGAATTGGGTTGGGGTTTTCACGTGGAGTGGTAAATGTCTGCTCACCAGTGTACATGACTTCTGATCTACTGAAAAGCATATGTTATCTAATTACTCTCGACAATACACTGAAAGGATGAGGAGTTCAGAGCCTTTCTTTTGTATCTATAATGCAGTGAGAATTAGTAACGAGCCATCCATCTTTGTATACAGTATATATAGTGTAAGCAGAAGTGGAAAAAAGGTCTTCTCCCATTGGTGGGGCACGTGCTTTTTGAGTCAGGGACGCCCTTGAACTTTTATTCTCAACCACACATTCCCAAACATTTCATCAGCCTATTCCCACCATGGAAAAAAAAGATTCATCTTCCCTCAAGGGCAGTAGTAAATCCGTTTCCGGGTAGGAATGGCGTGAGCACTTCCCAAATGTGATGGTTTTTAATGATTTGTTTTAGCAAAAAGGGCTTTTTTATGAGAAAACAATTCTCAGTGAAGAGAAATTTAGCAAGTGTGGTTGCACGTTCTTTCATATTTTCGAAAGATTTCCATGTGAACCGCTGGGAAAACGGTGATAGTCGCAGATTCACAGGAGTACTCTTGGAAACTATTGGAATTTCAAAAGAAAACGTCGGGTAAAAGGTATGTGCCAACTATTGTTTTCACTTTGGCCCTATGAATAGTGGTTGGTATTTCAGTGCAAACTGATCGCAAGATTTGTATCGCAAGTTTTAATTTCCACTTCCTCAGATCACATTTCAAAAAGCCAATTGTGCATCAAGTCTAAATTAGGTTCTTAACTAACATAAATACACGTACAAATACACATTAGTGAGTCAAAAAATGTGAATTTGCATTCTTAACTGGATTTACCTACATTTAAAATTACACCATTGTGGCTTTATGTTAATGTTTGAATAAATGTAGTTTTTGGCCTTCAAGGCCACATTCAAGGAACAACTCCTTTGCAGGTAGTTTGCCACCCAAAAATTAATGATGGCAGATTTACACCTGTCAAGAGCCAGGACAAAACCCTTTTGAGGATTGGAAAGTGAAGTGATCACGCCTAGAATTTGGTCGATGGGGTTAGGCAAAGTGTTTCTCCACATTGGGGGTTTCTCCACATTGGAATCTATTTTCCTACTGGGAAAGACCAATGGCAGTTTCTTCTTTGAAAGTCAGTGATATGTCACATTATATTAACCTGCACTACTTGACCACTATAAAATCCAATCTGGCACTGACCCAGGACATATACTTGTCAGAACGTGAGTCAGCGAAAAGGTAACATGATTGCTTGGGCACCTTCGACTATAGTAGTTCCACGCTGAGCTCCCAGGGTACAACAGATGGGAAATATGGTGTGGTAAATTTCATTAGAAAATCTCTTCCATATAAGGTGTGTAAGAGATAGATAGACCGGAGGGGTGATACCTCTTTATTACACTAAAAACACTGTATACAATATTGTCACTGGCTACAAGATTGATGATCCGTCTATGCTCCTAAATCATGAAAACAATAATTTCGCTCTTTGATGTCATGGATTTTGACTGAATTTGATATAACCTGCACCATAGTGGGATGTGATTGAAACCTATGTACCACTTAGACCTACAGACCTCTGCTACACAAACACTCACACGACCTGCTCTTCCTGACCGAAGCCTGACTGACTCCCTCGTCAGGCCCTGATATCAATATCACCACATCAATCCTCCGTAGATACAAGATTGAAAGACAGGACCCGATAACCAGACCCAGGAACCGCTATCATTTTCTAAGAATCCATCCGTTAGAAATTAAGTTTTCGATTAAAGGGGGAGAGGAGTTGGCCTAACGGTAAGGGCAGTCGACCTCTAATCTGGGGAACCTGGTTCGAGTCTCGGCTAACACGTGCAACATCCTGTGATTCTGGGCAAATCACTTAGGGGCATATTATCAAGAAACTGCGTTAAAATTATCGCCAGTTTAGCGGCAGAAAACTGCCGCTAAAGCGGCGATAATGGGCTTGATAATATGCCCTGGAGAATTCAATAGAAGCCCATGTTCTGGTGTGAACATGGGCTTCTATTGGAATTCTCCAGGGCATATTATCAAGCCCATTATCGCCGCTTTAGCGGCAGTTTTCTGCCGCTAAACCGGCGATAATTTTAACGCCGTGCTTGATAATATGCCCCTAAATCTCTCAGTGCCTAACAAAAATGAATGTGTCCTCATGTAACGCAACTGGTGCTAGTGTAAAGTGCTCTGATACCATATACCTTCGGGTCAAGTTTGCGCTATATAAATCTCTGTAAAAAATGTTTTTTTTAAAAAGGGGGGAAAAGCCTTCTCAAGCAACAGCCACAATCCTAGTCACGGTGAACCACAAAGGTCACTAAAATAATATATGCTTAGCACATTGGTGGTTTGACACAAAACCAGTCAGGATTAATTTAGAGGCAATGTGTAAAGTATTTATACAGCACTTAAACAGTAATAAAGTGAAAATCACAACACAAGAAAAATCCCACGCCAACTTAAAAAAATAGAGTAAAATGTATTATATTATTTGACCCCAAAGCCACTAAAGTCCAATCAGTAGAACTGGAGTTATGAATGTAAAATCTTTTTACTAAAAACTTGTGCCTAAAAGATCAAAGAGCCAACATCGGCCATCTTGTCGTGCGAGACTGGGGCAAAGTCGAACGTTATGGCCGACCGCGATGGTGCGCGGAGTGAATTGGGCCCGGTTTAGGCTTACCTTCGGACTTAGAAGGAACTTTGAAGTAAAAATGTGTGAGAAGGGGAAGTTCAGAATGGCATGGTAGCTGGAAGTGTCAAAGAGGAGGCATTGTTATCAGGGAGCCGCTGGATAAAGTTGCAGTAATGATTTGTCCCTTTTTTGGAAGTCCAAAATCTCCAGCAGGACACAGCTGCATGCAGTAGCCGGTGGGTGTTCCTCGAGGCTGGATACATTTTCTATGAGAAGCCGCTGAACAAGATTTGATGTTGCAAAAAAGAACGAAACTGGAGCTTCTGTAAATTCTAGGCCAATTAGTGATGCACCTTGAGTGGATCGGCGAGCAGAAAAGAACTGTTCTCTTATCAGTTCTCAGAGCACCTTTTGGCTGAAATATTTCTGTTTTTTAGCTTTTTGGGCATCTTTAGTACCACTTTCAAGGGTCAAGGGCTGGGTGGGTACCACTTGGAAGGTAGGACTCACTTCATACTAGGTGCAGATGCATGTTTAGAGTTGCTGGTGCTTTTTGTGTTCCTGTAGCTCATAAAAATAGGCCAGCAAACTAGCCCTTGGAGGTGTCACTATTCCTGGGTTCAAGCAGCGAGGCAGTCCTCCAGCAACAGGGCAGTCCTCTGATTGTTCACGTCAGGTTTCAAGCAGCAGGGCATCCCTCTGAAATGCAGACTAGGCCTTCTGAGTGTCCGCCACCGGTACAGGGATGAACTGAAAAGAGTGGGTCTGAGAGTGCTATTTTTATACCTGGTGCCAGCTTTGAAATGGACCGAGATGGTTCTAGATTGTCCTTCCTCTCTGCACAGGCTCCAAGGAAGCTGTGGTGACAAAGGCAACTGTGAACTTTTTTGTGAGTGTGCTGGAGAGGCTCCTTTGAAATGTAATTGGGGCAGTGACTGCCAACAACTAGTCTCCCTTTGTCTCACTCTCTGGCAGGAACACACAATTAAGAACTGCCACTCTAATCACCGTCATGTGATCCAGGGCACAGGCAATAATCACCAAATGGTTAAGACGAGAAAAGTGTCACTTTCAGAATTGTGACTTAAAATCCGACATTATCATTAAAGAGATTTTTAAAGGACAATTATTTAGAAATCAAACATGACATTTCTGCCTGTTCCCATATGAAAGTTATTACTTATTAAATGTCATAAGGTAAAACCCATTGTTATCCTGTGAGAGAGGTAGGCCTCACAGTAGTAAATAAATGTTCAACTGACCAGAAGACTCCATGGCATACAAAACTCTGCAGCCAGCCACACGGCAACCTCCAAATCCCCATTCACATCACCCCACACCTCACAGAGCTCCACCGGCTCACAATTCACAAAGCAACACTCTTCAAACTCCTCACACACACATATAAAATCTGTCCAAATATTGGCCCTATGTACATCAACAACTGCATTCACCTTAAAAAGACTACCAGACACTCAGTGCGACTCCTCACACACATAGCATACATCCCGCACACACAGGACAGGGTCAGGATACCATCCCATGTGAGTTGTGTGCTATACAAATACACATATCATAACATGAAATAACACTGTAGTCCTGGCTATCTCAAATTCTTGAATACCTTTGAGAGGAAATTGGCCTGAATATCACTGTAGGTTTTGTTAACAAAGGGGAAAGTTATCTGAGCCAGGGGATTTATTTCTTGGTTGTGTTTTTGACCGCTGTTATTTGTTGTTAAGGACTTCCATCAGCTCAGGGTCCAGCTGAGGCAACAGAATGTTTGAGAGGCACTCAATTTAAGCTGGGGTATCACATTCTTGATGTAAATTTCTCAAATATTTCATCTTCATATAAATGTTTAGTTTCCCAGAATCATACATCTGCCTGCTGCCATTCTAGTCCGGAGTATTCATATTGTATATTACAGTAGTTAATCTACTTTATAGCTTTTTCATTATAATGTTTTCTGGTGTACAATAATTTATACTTTGCTCTCTATTCTTGTTTTCTTCTTGCACATGGAGCATAACTGCTTTTCTGTGTTTCTGATAGGATGACTTGTTGTATCCTTCCACTAATGACATCAGGGAATTATTTTTTTCTTCATGCTTTAGCAATCCATAGAAGCGCATGTCTTTCCATGATCCTTCCTTTGTATGATCCATCCACCTTACATCCCTACCCCAGTGCTTTGTGTTCCTTCTTCCAAGTAATTTCCGCACATCTGTTTCTCCTCTACCACTCCCCTGCTCCTCCTCTCTTTATTTTTCATTATCATTTTTTAATTCTAAAAATATTTTTGGAATTGCCTGTCATCTACATACTGCTACTGAGCAGATTGCTTCTTTCATTTAGATGTCTAGAGCATACTTGTTTTTAAATTCACAATCAAATATGGCCATATTTGAACAGTCTCTGAAATTAAACTATATATCATCACAGTACATAGGTATAGAGTTGAATAAATATATTGTCTAGGTACTTAGATGTCAGTCTTCCACTCTGATTGACCCTCTTGCTGAAGGTTGGGCCTTTTGGAGGGCAGGTGCTGTGGCCAGTCCTCTGCTTTGTGAAGCCAAAGGCAGTGTGAGTTGCTGTGATTAGCTATTTGTGGAAGGCTGCTTATCAGCCCTTCATTGCGCATGGCCACCTGTAGAGGATTGGGTGCATGCCAGAGGTCATGCTCTGTGGCTAAACCTCTGATGTGCACAGCAAAATACTGTGTGAGGTGGAGTGACTGGGTAAATGTGGAGGCAGAACTCAGAGCCTGGCCAGGTACCAGGCCCTACAATCAGTCCTCCACCTAGGTCTGAACGGTTGGGAACAGCTGCCCACTCTCCACTGTGAAGAGGAGGGGTTAGCTGCCAGGTGAGGATTGGGCACAAGAGACAAGGATCTAGGGGTCATATTTGACACTGACCTCTCCTTCCAACCTGAAGAATCAGCGGTATCAGGGGTGTGTTTCAACTTGATTAAATCCCTCAAAAGCTTTTTCCACTTTCTCCCCCTCACCACTAGGAAAACAGAAGCCTTTGCCCTCATCACATCAAGACTCAACTACTGCAACAGCCTATATGCCGGTTGCCGCAAACTGTTAATTTATGGACTTCAAATAGTCCGCCAGCTAAAGTGGTGCTACAGCTTCCTAATGGGAGTGCCACATTGCCTACCCTAAAAATGTCTCCACTGGTTGCCAATAGACAAGAGAATTCTACTGAAGACCGTGTTGCTAGTCTTCAGAGCATTCAAGTCCACTGGTCCGAAATATCTCACAGCCAGATTCTGTCATTATAAGACCCAGAGAACACTGAGATCCGCAAATGCAAATCTGCTGAGGCCTCTTCCTTTTAGACTAAAAACTCAAAGTGGAAAGTCCTTCACGGTGTTAGACACCAAAACCTGGAACCAACTGCCAACCTATCTCCGCTTCACTGACACAGATGAAATATTAAAAAAATCTTCAAAGACCTGTCTCTTCCTTGCCTCGGATTCACTTTGCCATGCCCTTATTTAAATCGATCCATCTGGTTTTGTTAAAGTTCACAGTGTCTCACAGCATAGCACCAGGATGCTCAATTATGAGTGACATTGCGCTTTGGAAATGCAACGTTCATTCATTCATTCATTCATTCATTCATTCATTCATTCATGCAATCATTCATGCATTCATTCATCTTGAAGAAGCTGTGTGCAGCAAAGAGGTAACCTGGCTCCGAAGGGGTGAGTGAAGAACCTGACCCCTTCACCCAATCCTCCACAGGTGGCCAACCATTCTGCTCTGTTTTTAAAATGATGTAATGGTTTCTGGATGTATGTGAATAGGAGTATCATGGACATTTTCATCATTGATGTGATGAGTGATGTCATCAATGATATTTGAGAAGTCATCAGTGATGTCATCAATGATGTCATTTAACATGTCATGAGTGATGTCATTTGTGAGGTGATAAGCATGACGGAGACACAAGTTATAGTTAGCTCAGGAAACTGTAAGTGGTGAATTTTAGTGTTATTTTGGTTTTTAAATATTATTTTTTGTGTTACTTTAACATCTAGTTGTAATATCGCTTTAAAATTTGGCTTTTTCAGTAACATTTTAGGGTTTTTTAAACCAAGCTAAAATCCTATTACCATACTTAACTAAAATGTCACTGTATCATTTGTTTTATTTCAGCAAACTTCTGGGGTCATTGATAATATTCAGCCAACACTGGCCAGGCCCTGTTGCCAGCTGAACTGTTGGTGGCCAATTCCCAGTGGCAGGCACAGTGGTGTTGGCCACATCCCTCAATGAACCATCAACTCACATTTCAATGATTTTTTTTTTGCGGGTATCACAATATTCCCATTGTGCCAGGAATCAAGCTTCTACCCTACAATACTGCAGTACCATGCAAGCGTCCCTTAGAGAATCTCGCACAGTACTAAGTTACCAAGGTTGTGAAACTTGAGTGGTAACACCCGTGGGAGTACTGTATTATCCCATGGAAGGACCCCACTATTTTTTTTTTTTAATTTAGCTCCCCACCTGGGGGAAGGGTCACACTGTGTCCCTCCCATAAGTGCAGGGTTTCAATTTGTCCCTACCCAGCTCCCTTATACCACTTTTTAAAGCAAATTCAGGACAATATTTTCAGAATTGCGACCTGTCAATGAGATTAATTATCACGCCTACATCGGGACTGGTCCCACTTTACTGAAGTAGTCGACAAAAAGAAAATGCTCCTTAGGCCAACTAGTAATCTAAGGGAGAAAAAACTCTCTATGTCAATCGGAAAGCCCTTTTTAAATATTTGGTACAGCGGGACTCCTGCTGGAGCAACTGCCCAGAAATACCTAACTTTTTAATCATTTCATTACCACCCTGAGAAACTCTATAAATGCAATTTTCTTGATAACTGCTGAAAGGGTTTACTCCAAATAATGCTAAGCACACTTTCAGTGTAAAGTTCTAACTTTCTGCCAAATTTGGCATAATTCCATTCAGCCTTTTTTTTTCGTACTGGAGAGCAAATTATCCAATGGGAATTAACATGGGAAATCAATCCTTTAGGACCTCCTCATTTTCTTGGCCCCCTCTTGACAGACCACCTTGGAACTTTCCAGGAAAGTGTTAAGGCGGATTAATTTTTGTAAAGTTTGGTACAGATTGCAATTACAGGTTTGTCGAAAGGTACTAATGTTATTAGCAAATCATGTGCATATATGCACTCAAAACATAACTGGGGCTCACCAATATTATGCAGCTCTGAATTTCAAGTGAAACCAGACTCAAAAGTATGTGGTATACCAGGGGTCTCCAACTGTTTGATTGCGAGCTACCGGTAGTTCGCCTACACCTAGTAAGTACCTCGCACCAGCATCTCGATTTTGTCACCTATGATTGGTTGTTGATGTTTTAAGGCCTTTTTCGGTCTCGCCTAGCGTTGCAGCGCAAATGCGCTGCATTCGCTCTGCGAGGCATGCAGTATACACTATAGCTGGGAAGCTTCGCTTAAGCTCCGCCCATTCTCCGCCCATGTTTTGGATTGGTTTAAATCCTAAATGCTGCTTTCTAATTGGTTTTGGCTTGTTAGTCCCTCCTCCTGACGGCCATGTTCTGATTTGTATTCTTCCCTGGCTATTGGCCCCTTTACTACAACACTATTTTCTGCCCTGTGTTCCCCCCCTCTCGCCCCCTCCCGCAGTCCACTTCTCGCCCCCCTTCCTCACCCCCCACTCCCGTTCGTGCCTTCTTCAACGCCCGCTCTCCCGTTTCCAATGCAATAGGTCTCGCGTAAATACGAGACCGATTGCATTAGAAATGCTTGTTTGTCGTGGGATTGGCTGGGTGATCGCACTCTTTTTTTGTCTTGCGCAACTCTGCCTGACGTAAACATGGCAGCGACACAGCTGCATTGTCTAAGTTAACTGCGCTGTAGTCGCTGTGGGGGTGTACTCAGCTTCAAGGCGCATGCGCAAGGCTGCAGCAGGAGTCGGTGTGCGCGAGGGGCGGGCAGCGCGTGCTGTTGCTTGTTTCATTCTACTTTGGCGCACGCCCAGATTTATGGCTTATCTCAGCCATGCCTCTCCACGGGGTCAGCAGATTCCCTCCCGCTCAGCGACATGCCTCGCTCCCGTTTTATTTGATTGCCTTGGCTGTGTGTTTGTAATTTTGTGCTTGTTGGCTTTCGGCGGCACACGCACGCAGCTCATATTTTCAACCACACGCGTTTTTGTTTTTTTCTTCAGAAACACACTGGTTACTTTGTTCGCGCTCCTCTGACGGCATAATCTTCTTCGCCCGTCACTTAATCTCTCCGTACTCCACACCACCTCCCCCTCACACAACAGTGCTTGCACGCCTCCAGCACCCCTCCAACGTCACTCTTGTGTCGGTGCTTCTACAGCTTATCTCAGTTCGGCAGAGTCGGCAGCTCTGGATGTTTTGCGTTTGCATATGAACGAGCAGCTGACGGCATTTCAATACCCCACACCCTTCATCCACCCAGGAAGGCTTTTCCGTGGTCACGTATTTTTTATTTTATTTATTCAAGCACAACACCTCTTTTGTGCATGGGGTTTCTTGCAGGCATCACGCTCCCTTCCCAACACCTGTGTGAACATGCCTGAGTCCACCGGAGTGAAGGAGGATGCACTGCTCATAATACATTGCCGTTCACCATAGGCTTTACATTGTTAAGATGGCCACAGCTTTGATCTGTAAATGCCTGTCGGAGCACACCCTGGGAGGCTCAAGCAGATCCTATTGCACGCCATAAGGTAACACTATATAAGTGTTTTGGGTGATTGTGCAAAGAGCGCCGAAGAGACATGGGTGCTTGTGCTCGGGAAATTGCATGAGGTGAAGTTATGTCCCACGCTGGAGGGTTGTGCTCCGCCCCTTCTGTACTCAGCAATGCCCCAGCTGCTACTTCTCTCCAGGGACAGATGAAACGGCTTTGGAGTAGAGGAGCAGGGGTGGAGAGGGTCCCGGGGATGAATACAAAAGCTTTCCAGCCAGCGCCTCCACAGGCAGATTCATGACAGCTGGAGCCATTGCAGGGGAGCACACTGTCATGTATACTGTAGACTCTGTGAAGGTGAGCATGGGGTCAGGATGCTAATGAAGGGATCTTCTCCTAGCAATCCTTTCACCACCTCCACAAGCAACACCTCTTATCCCTTTGTGTTGTTTGTTTTTACTCCTAAAACTTGTAAATTCCCCAAGAAACCAATGTTTCTACCATGATATTCCACAGTACAGTAGCTCTTATGGCAAGGCTTCTGAGTATTTCAGGCTGCTGTGGAGGGCACTTGATTTGCGAGTAAGCTACACTGTGTACTTACAAGGGAGTGGCTATTCCCAATGCTGCTTCCCTCTGCCTCAATTTGTGTGCACTTAATTGCCTTGGCATGCAAAGATTGTGTTTTGCTTCGTTAAAATACACTTTGCAGTTGCAAATGCACAGGATATTAGATTGGAAAATAGCACCTGTTATAGAGCCTGAAACACATAAATCAGTGCCTCTACGGCCATTAACAAGGTGCAATGTTATGTTTACAGTGAGGGCTATGTCTGTATTTTGTACATAATTGTATTGTTCCCTAGAGAAGGCCAAAGTTAGAACAGATAGACAGCAGCTATAAAAGTTGATAAATAAGGGGGGGGGGAAGGGACAGTGTATGCATAAAGCATAAGGCAACCAAAACCCTGCCCCGATTTGTTGCAGCGAAGCAAAACGTTTGTTTGCACTTTACATGGTATTGCGGCAGCACTTCCACAAGCAGGAGTCTTTCTAATTAGAAGGTCAAATATTGCTCTCCTTTGTGGCCCTAGTGCAGTCTGGTTCGAAGTCCATCTTTTTACAGCATCGTTAAGCTCTGTATCAACAGACAAAGGCTTGGAAACAATATATTCTGGTGTGCAGGCTGCAGTCGCCTTGAACTTTATTGTTGCAGCTTGTTTACTTGATTTTATTTGTATTTTTCCTTACTCCTTTTGTTAACCCGTTGCCAGAGCTGGTATACTGTAATCCCCTCTACCAATATGGCTACCAATCACACTTCCCTGCACTCTACCCTTCCCAGTACTCCTGCCCCTAGTTCTTGCTTTATCTCCCGCGCCTACTCCTTTCTTTATCTCGATGTACCATGGTCAACTGCATTTACATGCCGGTGTGCATTCGAAACCCGTTGCTATTCAAGGCACACATAGCCACAGCACGTCCTTCAGGCTCCTGCCATTCTCATGGCATCCAGCCCCATGTAGTTGGAGCTCTCAATTCAGATATGGCCTTAACAACCCTTCCCCTCAATTTTAGTGCATTATTATCTTATTAGCTTAACCAATCATTTGATATTTGGCATTTTTCAAACAGCTGTTTCTTGATTGGAGACACAATGGGGTATATTTACAAAGAAGTGGTGGAGCGTGTCGTTAGCCTCCTTGGCTTAACGACACGCTCCGCCACTTCTGAAACGGAGGGCTGCACCATATTTACAAGAATATGGTGCAGCCCTGCGTTTTCCCCTGCGCTGGCGCTTAGTTTAGCAGCCTAGCCCCAACGCAAGCACCAGAGGCGTAGCTAGAGCTTGTGGCGCCCGGGGCTATCCCTCAGATTGCCGCCCCTGGGGGGGGAGGGGTGCTGGGGAAAAAGGACGGCGAGCACTTGAAAGAGGTCCGAGAGACACGTAGTATCGCCGCTAATAGTTACCTCGATCATGCAAGTTACATGCACATACATGACACGGTCCAAGGCTACACAGTTGAATACACCGGTGACTGGCAGTACAAAAGAGAACACACAGACTGCATGATCTATCTGGGGACTCAGAAAAACCGCATGTGACATCCATCAGAGAGCTGCGTGAACAATTACCTGGTAATCCCCTCAGCACAATGCAAACATGCACATACATGACACTGTTCAGGGATCCATCATCTACAGCTGACATTAAATGACCGAGTGGCCTGGAACCTCACACTTAAATGTAAATACAACGGAGGGAAACAAAAGCACAGAGCTGGTTATCTCTTCACAGGTACTTAAGAGAGGCATGCTTTTGACTTTGTTAGGTCCCTTTATGTAAGTGCATGAACTGTACGTATCTCAGACGTGTTGGTCTGTCCCAGTATTTACACACAATTTAAATTGCACTATTTTACTTTCTTTTATAACGCTACACATCCCAATGCAGGGTGTCAGAGCGATTTACATAACATACAGATTGAAAATAAATCATGCAAGCGTGTAAATCAGTTTACAAGATGTGTTGCATGAGTCAGTGTGTGTTAAAAGTTGTAGCAGTCACATATCCTACATAGCTCACTGTGCTATATTAAAAGGCTTAGTATTTATGAACTGCAAGTAACAAAAGGATCTGTGTTCAAAGCAGTAACCTTACCTAGCTACATTAAAAAAAACAGTCATCTGCATATTACATGATGTGCTTTGCAGGCACATTAACCTTCTTTACTACTTTGAGTCAGATCTGGGACTACACAAAACTGAAATTTCTCCAAGAAATACTTTAACCTCCAGGGTTATCTCACCAATTATTATTCCCTGATAGTTACTGGGCACCTCTGCAGCAGATGTCTTAACCCTATAAAAATATTAGAAAATGCAGACTTTGTAACCAATTAAGCATAAAAGATCTACTAACATGCTTCTCCTTGTTGCCAATTTCTTTGTGGCAGGGTTTTAAAAAAAAATTAAAATTAGTTGAGGCCCAGATTTTGCATTGGGATTGCGCCACTTTTTTAGCACAACCCCAAAGCAAAATCTAATTTGTTAAATCTCATAATGGGCTTAAATGCACTCATGATATACCTAATAAAAACAAATGTGTGTGATCATAATAGCTGACTGGCGGGCATTAAATTACCAAACAAGCACACAAGAGGCCACGAGAGCCTGCTACAGAAAAGCAACAAATCAAGAAGATGTCAGGAGATTAATAAATAGGTCTTTCACAGTGATACTCGCACTACCTAAATCTGCGGGTCCAGAACAGCTCTGCCTGGTTTTGTGCGCATTCTTACTCGCACAAGAAACACATCGTCCTATAATACGATACGAGAGACAACTGGAGATGAGAAGAGAACAAAGAGAAAGCAATTAGAGGAGTGAAGGGGTACTAGGGACGAGAGGGTGTCTAGAAAACAACGAATGTGAGAAAAGAAAAGGTGGAAGCAAGAGGAAAACAGGAATGTGATAGAATGCAAGTTCTAGTTGCACTCAAGAGGTAAAACCAAAGGAGATGGAAGTGAAAGAAAGTGAGAGAAAGAGGATAAAAGTTGCATAGCGTGAGGAAATTGGAAGGAATAGAAATGAGAAAATTAGACTCGTAAGGATGCATTTGAGATATAGGCAAGAAGAGATTAAGAGTTGGACTTAATGTTCAATGGAGTAGAGCACTGTGAATCATGAAGGTGACGGTAGAAGATAGGTAGGCGAGCATCTGAGCTGTAACTGAGGGAAATTCTCTGAGAGAATGAAAGAGTGAGGTATAGGATACACCGGAATGGGAAACTGGTGCAAAGGGGAAGATTTTAAGGTGAAAGGAAACTCAAAAAGATAGATGTGAGGGAAAGAGTGGTGAATGTAAGATAAAAACAGAGTCAAAAGAGGCTTGGGATTATGTGAAAAGGAAAATGGAACACTAGGTAAGAGGTGCAGGTCAAAGAAAGACAATGAATTGTTGAGAGGAGAAACTGTATAGAAGTGAAAGAGGGTTGGGTTAGGGTACGATAGATGTGCATGGACAAGTCACAGATGATACACAGTAAGAAGCGTTCTACTGTACATTGTTGTTTTGAGTAGTTCCAAGTCAGTTGGTAAAGAGCAGCCTCAAAGTGCATAGCTGCCAAGCTTTCAGATTGCTATGTGTGATATTTTCATAATTTTATTGTAATTATGAGTCTGCCGCCGCAGACATTTGCAGCAGTTTTAAAGTCTTCTTAGAGTTTCTCATTGCTCAAATGGGTGTAATTACTGATATATATATATGTTTACCTCGTCTTCATTGCTTGAGTTTTGCTCGCAAAAAGTGTCACTCATAGTCGTGGAAATGTCACTCATAATTACAATTTAATTATGAAAATGTCAGACATAGCAATTTGAAACCTTGGCAGCTATGCTCATAGTCGTTGAAATGTCAATCATAATTACAGTGAAGTTATTAGAATATGTCACACACCTGAAACCTTGGCAACTATGCTGCCACTCTGCCTGCCACTCACTAAATATCCCCTCTGAAAACGTTTAGCCATTTGTAAAACTTTATTTCAATCAATATGACCATAAAAGCAGTTTACACAAAATTTGCACATCTCATCTGTGTTAAAAACAGGTAAAAAGGAATACAGACATCAAGTTAAATTGTATCTAAGTATACAGTATAGCCTACAAAGATCTAATTTTCAGTCAGTCCTGGTATCACGGTCTGCAATTGCCTATATATGCAGTACTTATGTTCAGTTTATAATAACAAGATGTTTTCTGCACTTAGTATGACCCTCAGATAAACTCAAAAACGATAATATCTACGTTTATATAAAGTGCTTAAATCGGTCAATGAGACAATTAGCAGCATAACTGGTTACATTAAAGTGCTGGTGCATAATATAATAGGGAATTTGCTGAACCTTAAATATAGATTAAAAAGTTTGTATAAAAACAGTTGACTTCAATCAAAAGGAATTAAAACCATTGTTATAGACCTTTTAACGCCAGTCCTACTTTTTGATAGTCTTTATCACCAGGTGATGTATATCTTAAGTTAGATACATTTTTTTAAATGCTGCTAAAAAGACATACAAATAAATTCCATCAGTTAAAAAGCGGAACAGAGTATACGCCAGTTTAGTCACCATCTTTGGGGGGCATTTTTAGAAAGACGTTTAGCTCTTACCTCCTCACTCAGCCTCCAGCAGCACTCCACAGTGGTGGCAGCCAGAGCCAGGGTCTCTATGGCAGGGGACCAGGGTTGGTTCACTTCTGCTGCAGACAGAAAATCGACCAGCACTGCCACTGCAAGCCCAGAATCGACTCCTCACGAGAGCGCGTAGTGGTGAAGCGCGTGACGCGTCACTGCTAAGTTCTCATCGCGAGGGCTGGCCAAAATGACGCCCAGGGCCGTGATTGGTAGCGCTCGCGCGCTACAAGATTGACGGCCCTGGGACGGACCAACAACAAGCAAGCACAAAAGCGAGACGTCGGGGCGGCAAATTCAAATTGGCAGCACTGCAGGCGCACAACAAGCAGGTCAGGTGCGCTTGGCCGCTTGCAATGCACTTTCAAACGTGGCCGCACGCGCGGCACTGGTGGCCCGTTGCGGCGGCCTTTATAATTTATTTGGGGACACTGACACTACTGTGACTGACAGTAGTGTCAGTGAGTGTCCCCACAATAGTGGCCGCCCCAAAATAGTGCTGCCTGGGGCGGACCGCCCCCCCCCCTAGCTACGCCACTGGCAAGCACCATAGTGCAAGGGTGTCTGCGTGCAGGGGAAGATTGTTTATGTACAGGAAGGTCTCCTTTCCTGCACATAAACAATCTTTAAATCTTTAAATAAATGAATTGGCGTTTTGTCACTTCTATGTGTGCTGCTTAATGCAGCACACGTGGAAGTTACTAAATGTCTTTGTTTTTAAAGATTCTTTATGTGCAGGAAGGGTCACCTTCCTGAACATAAACAATCCAAGGCATTTTGCTTTTTCTAAGTGTGCTGCTCAAGGCAGCACACATGGAAAAAGCAAAAACAAGGAGAAATAAAGCATTTCTCCTCGTTTCGTCAAGTTGAGACCAGGTTTTCCCTGGTCTCATTTTTGAGGCTGCCTTCTATTTACGCTCTCCTTGTTAATAGGGGGCTGCGTCAAAATCAATGGGTGTTGCCGTGGAACGCCCACCGCAACACCCACTGCCCACCCCTTTCATGCTAAGCATAGAGTGAAAGGGGACCTTATTTACAAGGCAGCGTTAAGCCATGTTAAGTGGCTTATCGCTGCCTTGTAAATAAGGCGAAGCCCCTATCGCCACGGGAATGTCGCAAAAAGTGAAGTTCCTGTGGCGATAGGGGCTTGTAAATATGCCCCAATGTTTTCCTTCCCTGCATCCCGGTGGAACAGCTACTGGCCCTTAGCTGCAGACAGTGTGCCCCATGGCTAAAAACTTATAAGGCCACAAAGGCGAAACCGATTGCATTGCAAATGCTTGTTTAAAATCCTGTGGCCTTCCCTCACCCAAACCAGCCGTTCAGATATGCCTAACCGAGCTTAGCTGGTTCAGGGTGGGCCAAAGAGCATAACGTTGTTCCTCATCTCCATGCCACCTGCCTTTTGCAGCCTGGCACTGCGCTTTTGTTCCTGCTTGATTTTGGTGTGCCGGAGCTGAGCAGGAAAGCCTGGGTGAATGCAGGTGTCACAAGCAGTATTGGACTGCTATCGGGACCCACGCCACCTGCCCTCTGCAGCCTGCCAACACGGGTTTGAGCAGCGCATGGAGAACATCGACCCCCAAGCCCTTTCTGGCCTGTTCTTAGTAGGGATACATACTCATTCCTGATCTGCTGTGTGGCTGCCTGGGTCCTGGTGAACACCTTCCTCCTCATGCACATGAGCATCTTCTCGAAGCGCTACACCAACAACACGAGCTGGAGGGTCTTGGATCGGCTGATAAGGCATGAGCACATACATACATGGGTTATAAACTTTGTGCACTGAGGAAGCCCCTCTGACAAACTGCTGCCCTCAGAACGGATGGAAGAGCCCACTGCCGTCAGTGCAATTGTCATCTGGATAGGGATCCCAGACCTGCAGCAAACAGTAGGGTGTCCATTACGATACCGGGCGGTAAAAAATCCGCCATCCACCATAGCGGTAAAAATATGAAATTAGGATCGCTCCGACATGAGCGCGGTAATTACATAAATACACCGCCCGCCATCGTAAACAACAGAGATGGAAATGGACACGGCGGAAGCCCTGGCGGCCACGTCCCTGCACAGAAACCATCCGCGGACCCAAACAAACACACATAACATGGCCAACAAGTCCACACAGCAAGCCACGCACAAACACAGTACACATCCCGAAAACACCCCCCCTGGACAAACAAATAAACTACTAATCCCAGAACACCAGCCACAACACACCTGAAAACAACAGACCATCATGACACACCCACATAGGTAAGCACAAAAGCAGCCCCTTCACAGACCACAATCCCTTGCAACACTACAAAGCCAAGAAGAGAGGAGAGAACACAGCGACACAGCAAGGACAGCAGCACACCACAGATACGCACCTATCACACCCACCAGCACCAGCACCACCAAACACCAGCACCACAAACGACCTGCACATCACACACCACACACACACACCGCACCAGCACCACAAACACCAAACCACACACCATGGCAGCACACAGAATGCCAAAGTTCACTTCAACTGAGCTGACGGTCATGGTCGACGAGATCATCAAGGTGCACCCACAAATCTTTGGCAACCAGGTCCAACAGACAACAGTAGCCACCAGAAATCGGATGTGGAGCAGGATCGTAGACCAGGTCAATGCAGTAGGGAACGTGCCACGCAACCGAGCCGAAATCACCAAGAGGTGGCACGATATGAAAAGGGAGGTCAAGAAGAAGGAGGCCAAGAATCGGCAGCTGGCTGACAGGACTGGCGGAGGTAATCCCGCGCTTTTCAAGACCTTCAAGGCGTGGGAGGAGAAGGTGCGAGGCATCATACATCCGGAGAGTCTCACCGGAATACCAGGGGAGTGGAGGCTGGTAAGTACAAACAAATGTATACCAGCACACCGCTATGTACTCACATGCACTACCACTATGCCATAGCTCCGAGGGACAAACACCCCCATGTCCAGTACACAATACACAAGACATCACTCACACATGCAACAGACACTACCACACACTCAGCCCAAACCGACCAACTAACAAAACCATGGAGGCATGTGTACAGTCAGCCAGCACCGCAACACCCACCAGGTCCCCTTGTACTCCAAAAGTGCCAGAAAGAGCACTCACCACACCCACACCCATGTGTCAGCCATAGCTGCAGTAACCGACAAGTAACAGATAAGTAGCCGGAACACAAAGTCAGTGGGTGGGAGGGGGGACAGCTGAAGTACAACACACACCAGGCCCCAGTCCGACAGCGCAGCAAGGTGGAGCACACCCCACACCCATGTGTCAGCCACTGCAGTGCACACCTTCAGCCGACAGGTAGATATCTCACCCTACATGGAGGGGTTTCTGTGGGTGGTAAGCCAGCACCACAACTCACAACACCGCCCCCACTCCCACAGACCAGCAACATGGAGCACCCCTCCCTCCCATAACCATGTGGCATCCATAGCATTGCGCACTCAAAAACAACCTGTAGGTGGAAAACTGTACAGGGCGGGGTGTCTGTAGGCATGAGGACTGTATTACGACTAACACATGGGACATGTCACGTAGCAGGGGAACACGCAGCACTGCTCCCTCTCAAAATCATGTCACCAATGTGCACACGGACATGTATTACAGAGTCATACCCCACATGACCCATCACAAACACAGCAACACCTAAGGAGCCACGTCTGCATGCACAAGTCCCACTGGAGCACAGACCCACACGGCGGGCACCGTGCCACTCATCACACACATCAGCAACACCATCGAAGTCTTGACCATGTAGTCCTTACTGCCTGTTACCCACACATCGTACAACAACGCCCATGTAAGTCCAACCTGCCTAGAAGTAACAGCGTGGGACCACAATAATGCACATACACACCACTGGACCCATGAAATACACAGGCACACAATGCACATTCAACATATCATCATTCTCATCTGTCAGCCCCTGTGTCATGAAAGGTATGTCATCCGAACAGCTGGCCCTCATACAGTAGTTATGCAAAGATACCTGCCCATGACAAATAATGTGCCTGCAGTGACTGAAGCGCACGTCACACTGTGATCAACAACATACATAATAGAGTCAACACCCCAAGATCACTGCATTGCTGCACATGGCCGAGGGTAGCACGCACACCAAGGAATTGGCCCATCTGCAATACGTTGTGTGGCACACAACCATCACTCACTCACTACAATGCTTGCAGTGTAATGTCCATAAATGATAACAGTGAGCAGATATGCTGGGGATGTCAGACATACACACACCTTTGTCTCTGCACTGTCATGTAGCCAAATCACATGTCCCGTTCTGCACCCATATGTCACAGTATGTACCCCAAAACCATATTTCACCTCAAAAGCGTTGAGGGGCTGTACCTCCTTTTCCCAACTGCGTTTCTAAGCGTTCCATTTGAACCCCAAAACCATATTTCACCTCAAAAGCGTTGAGGGGGCTGTACCCCTTTTCCCATCTGCGTTTCTAAGCATTCCATTTGAACCCCAAAACCATATTTCACCTCAAAAGCGTTGAGGGGCTGTACCCCATTTTCCCATCTGCGCTTCTAAGCTGCTCCATTTGAACCCCAAAACCATATTTCACCTCAACATCGTCGATGGGTCTGGAGCCCGCATACACCCGAACCACAAAATGTAGGAGTATAGTAACACACAGCCATCGGCATTGCTAATCCGTCCCATGCCACATGTTCACATCCCACAGTTCCATCGCCTTGCCCACGCATACACACATCGTACATCCACACACACGCCTCTGGGAAACCTGTGCACGACAGTGCACAAACTGTGAATGTCAGACAACCAATACATACTTTGCTAGGTGCAACACATTAACCTATCTCATTCTCCCCACAGGTGCCGAACTGCTGGACGCTGGAGAGGGAGACAGCAGCCAGCACAGCCAGTCCGCAAGCCCCCGACCCGGACTCACGGATGTAGAGGAGCTGGACACCTCCTCAGACGTGGACCACCCAGCAGGCCCATCTGGTGTGGCAGGGCACAACCGCTCCCCAGGGCCCCTCCTACCCACCAACCCATCGCCCAGGGCTGCTGACCAGTCACAGACCCCTGCTGCCACGGTCGGTGCGGCCACCACCACCGCCGCAACCACCACCACCGCCGCAACCACCACCACCGCCGCAACCACCACGACCACGTCATCCCTGGCCACAGCCCCAGCGCAAGGGGTGGCCCGGCCGTCGGGGTCCACCCTGGGAGCCAGAACGAGGACTGTGGTGAGCAATGTGGCTAGTGGGCAGGTCGGTGGCAGCAGTACTGGTAGGAGGAGCAGGGTCAGGCCAACGCCATCTGTGCCTGGGAGCCAAGGCCAGCCGCAAATAGACAGAGTCCTTGGGGCCTATGAAGAGGCCCAAGGAGAATGGGCCAGGTCGGCTAGCGACACGCGGGAGGTCCTTGGGGTGTTGAGGGCCATGAACGCCCATATGGGCCAAATGGTGGCCCTCATGGGCCAGCTGGTGGTGGTGTCAAGGGCACAAGCAAGGCCAGCAACACCACCTCCGCCACCACCTGCTGTGGCGCAGGGTCGTGCAGCATTGCGTTCCCCTGCGTCCACAGCGAGTGAGCACTTCTCAGCCACCACCAGCAGCCCACCAACACACCCCCCCCCTTCAAAACGTGGAAGGGCCGTCCGAAGAGGAAACAGGTGTCCAGAGAGGACTTCGCCCACACCAAACGCCAGTGAGTCAGCCAGCCACCTTGACCACCTACTGCATTAACTTGTAATACGATCCTACCCCACACTGCCATGTGAATGGCATGTGTCTGTTGGACTGTGGACATAGGACTAAATGGGTACACCTTGAGCATCACGCAGCCATGACCATCAACTCATAGTCACTGCACGCACCACTTTTGTCAACACCTTGCACACAATAACATGTCACAGCTGTAAATAAATACACCTTGATCACAATCTGCTGTTTGTGCCCTGTGTTTATTCAACGATGTGCAACCGCCACCATGAGCAGAAATGCATCTGCTGCGTGGTATGTCGATGGGACAGGAGAGGCTGTAGGGACCTAGGGGTGAAAAACAGAACAAGAGTACATTCAATGAGTGTGTCACACACTCATCACACAGTACTTGTCACCAACTACAAGCAATGTACACACATCTCACAGAGCAACAGGGCACAATGCAACAGCCACTGTCAGTGGCATACTAACCTGGACATGGACCATTGACACACAGCACTCAGTGAACAAAAGGCCTCCGTGACAGAGCACACATACACCTGCACAACTACAGCTACTTCAGCCGTCGTAAATGGACACTCACCGTCAAGTGAAGTAGCGGGCGATGAGCTGCTGACGCACATTCACAGCTTCCTCCTCTCCACTGTCCTCGTCACTGGACCCGTCCTGGTCTGCAGGCTGGGGCCCTGGATGATCACCGTCATCCACTATTAGGGGATCTGCTTGCGAATAGCCAGATTGTGCAGCATGCAGCAAGCCACTACTATCTGGCACACCTTCTGTGGGGAGAACGCCAGTGCGCCCCCGGTGCGGTCCAGGCATCTGAACCTGGACTTGAGGAGGACAAAGGTCCGCTCCACCACACGTCTGGTCCTCCCATGTGCCTCATTGTAGCGGTCATCAGCTGGGGTCCGAGGATTACGTAATGGGCTGAGCAGCCAAGGCCCATTCGGATAAGCAGAGTCCTCTGGGTGTGAGGAATACCGAGATTAGTTGCAATTCCAACTGTCCCCAAGACAGCATCGCACAACAGCCACGCTACACGAGTACACATACTCACCAACAATCTAAGCACGGTCCGGTTGCAGATTGGTCATCAGACGTGGTAGGATGCTGTTGCGCATGATGTGCGAGTCATTGGCCGATCCTGGGAACTTAGCACACACGTGTGAAATGACCATGTCCGCAAGGCACACCACTTGCACATTCAGGGAATGGGTGTGCTTCCAATTCCGATAAATGTGCTCCATGGCCTGTGGTGCTACAAGGCCAATATGGGTGCAATCGATTGCACCAACAACGTGGGGGATCCGTCCAAGGGCATAGAAATCACCCTTCACTGCCGCCAATTCACGTGCCCTGGGGAATCTGATGTACCTGTTCCTGTACAGCATCATAGCTGACAGTACATCACGAAGCACCATGCTGAACATGGGCTGGGCCATCCCACTTCCACTGCCCACTGTGTGTTGGAATGACCCAGTGGCGAAGAAATGCAGTGCAGACATCACCTTAGCCGTGGGGGTAAATGCAGTTGGATACACCCTGCGAGGACGGAGGTGGGGTTCCAACAAGGCACATAGGCGATGCAGGGTGGGTCGGTCCAGACGGAATTTCCGGACTACCTCCACATCCTCCATGTCTGACAGCAATTGGTAGGGGCGATGTATGTTTGGTATCCTCCTAGGAAAGATGGAAGTGGACACATGTGAAAGCAACACGCCACAGGGCATTTCCACATACACAAAACACAAATGACTGACCAAGCAATAGAATCACAGAACAGCTGACAAGTAGGGACAGCACAGCCACAATACACTTGCACAGGTCCCCTGCCAATTGCAATGGGCAGTGACACACACCATTGCTATGAGCATGCACATGGGGATTTAGGCCTTAATAACTTGTAAGGCATGCTTATGGTATCAGACTGCATATTTGGCAAGCGGCAATACCACGGCAACATAACTGGCTGCTGTGCATGACACTGCTTCCGAGGCTGGGTGAGTATGGCACACACCAACAACGCTATGGACACAGGCTGAGCGGCCAAAACAAGTGGGACCTGTAGCACGAGGGGATATGAGACCGTCATTGATGTCCCTACTGCACCCTATGTACAGCACTGTACGGATCACACCTCCAGAAACATTGACAGGTGTACACATTGACAGCTCCATGCCAACACGGCTGTGTGATTGCCAATACACATCACAAGTGACACGTAATGTTGCACGTGCCAGGTGGCAGATGTACATAGTGAAAGATGGCATGTGTGTGCATATGCATATCCCATGCTCCCATGCCAATGTGTACATGATGATATGCTAACAGACATGTGGAGGCTGGGCACTGCCCGTCACTGCCTATGCACACAGCATGTTGTGGCCCTGTCCATTGTGGACCTGCTCCCACACACAAATCATGGCCACACCTGCAGATGCATTGCGCACATTATACTGTGTGGTGCACATGGCATCAGCGGACTGTACCCGCCATGGGCCAGGCCCTTGCGGCCAACTCCAATGACCCTCGCGGTTGCACCCTGCGTGTTCCACTACGGAGGTAAGCGTCCCGAGCCAGCTGGGAGCAGGCCATCGTCTGCAATTGAAGCTGGCAGACATGGTACACAAATTGCAGCAGCTTGGACCCACTGAACCTGCCCCAGGGGGCTATATGAGTGTGGGAGTGTGACCGGCATTACCACAGCTACCTGGGATTGCAGCCTGGCATCCCTCAACAACACCTGCTGCTGCCACCTGTCCACCTTCATCTCGATGACGCTGAGGATATGTCCAGGTCCACTCACCAGCGAGGAGCTGGAGATCCTGGATTCCGAGCTCCACGCTCACTGCACATGGCTATTCCTTGCGAAAGTTGTGTGTGAGAGACAACTGCAGTGTGTGTGGGAGTGCATGTGGGGGACACACATGTCGTTGATCCGCAGCACTATGAGTCAGAGCCTGTGGGGTTCAAACATGCACTTCTCACCATGCTGACTGCAGGTGGCAGGGGTATGTGAGCTCTCGGGCGCTTTGACATGTCTGTCCCTCCCGAGTGGTGGTACACGGCAACTTCATGTCAGACATCCAGTGACACAGACAATTGGCAATGAAGGTCTCAGTGCACTTTTTGCTCGTGTGAATGTCAGGCTGGGGCCATGCTGCCCTTCTCAGTCCCAGCAGGCCTGGCCTGCACATTGACTGCACAATGCCAGTAGGTGACATCACAGACTGCCTAGTGGGTTACATGTGTCTCCTGTTCAGGACCCTCCGGATAAGCGCAGACTCAGCCCTGTCGATTGGACACACCATGCCTCATGATAGGGATGTGTGTGAGTTAGTGGCACTGAATGTGACCTACGTTGCGGGGTGGGGCATGCACAGGGCGAGTACGTTGATTGTTGCGCAGTGTTGGTCACAGTGGGTACACCCACACAGATGTGTTGTCTTGTGATCTTTTGCTGGGTCCGCCTGACAATGGACAGTAGATGTCGGCAGACTACACATTGCTCGATGTGCTGTCTATATGCATGTGCCTTCACACTAGGCACAGCTGCCCCTGCACATGTGACCCCTGCTGCCCTCAGTGCTGGGTCTGTTGAGCTGATGCGCCATCTGTGTGTGGGGCAGACAGCTCTCCTCACTTCCGTCATTGCCCATGACATCACTTTGCCGCAGGTGACATGTATCATGGAGGGCCCACATGTACGCGTGGGTGGACTACACAAGACTGTCCGATGGTTGTCACACCCAGTCAGTGCTACGAATGGGAAGGATGTGGTGCTGGTACTCATTTATATGTGTTGAGTGTGCGGGTCTAGGTGCGGGGCTACATGCAAGACATGGGAAGTTCATCGGCTTATCTACTAGTTGCAATACACACGAGACATGTCTTGTTATGACCACATCAGGGTCATTCCTTAAACTAACTGGAAGTCAGACAGTCATATGTTACCCTGTACTCATGGCCTCCCTCGCTCACCCAAATATGCGTTTGCACCTGAGAAGCCAGCGCATGCACAAGCAGCTCCAAGCTCGCCCCAGAGAGGCCAAGGAGTGTATGTGTGGGGCCAGTTGAACAAGTGGTCTGTCTCGCGGTATAATAAGTGGCGGGACGCCGTACACCTGCGTGGTGCCCCGAGTCGAGACCCAGGCAACATTGACAATGCATGACAGGCTCCGCAGTCCGGATACACCACCTGCAACACACAGAGGCTGTAGCTGCCCTAGTGGCCCAGGCCGCGTACAACTGGAGCTCATGGACCCACACATTCACTCTTTGGCCTCTCTGGGGCGAGCTTGGAGCTGCTTGTGCACGCGCTGGCTTCTCTGTTGCAATGGCATGTAACGTGTGTGGGAATATAGGCAATGAGTGAGATGGTGCGAGCCACCTTCCGTGACGTCACTCCTGCTCGTGATGTGTGCGTCACCCCACTACTTCCATTTGACTTGTGCCATACTACATATTGAGGATGTGTTGCCTGCGTGATGTGACTAGGAGGAGCGCACCATGCCCTCTCACCCACCATGCTCCACTGCCATCCTGTGCCCTGGATTGCCTGTGCAGGTGGACAATGTTGGGGATACACCTGGTCGACAGGGGATGTGAGTGCCTTGGCAAGGGCCTGGCGGACGCACAGCAGTATCCAGCATGTCCACAGAGGGTGGGCTGACGTCTACACCTGATGCAGCATTGATCGTGTGCCTGCCTGTTGTGCACACACGAGTTCACATTCATCCCCAGACAGGTGGTCTTTACAAATTCCCAGGAGAGCGGTGATGTACTGCTCCGGAATCCTCCCAACACAGCGTGTTTCAACATTGCATGTGCGCACCTACCCGTCACACCCACCCACCTGAGCCAAGCGTAACTCCCGCTTCACATGACACATGTGTGTCTTCCACAGTTGTGCTACTCATTAGCGTTGACTTCCAATGACAGTGGACTACATGGTCATCTCACGACTGCCGTGTACTTCACACACTCTCATCCTCTCTCATTCGTACTCGTGGAATGAATAAGCAGAGACACATATTTACTTCAAGCCAGGTATTAGGACTTATGTCCTCTGTGATGCAGTATAGTGGACACTACTGGCAGCGAAATGCATGTGGAGGATATACTCAGCATGATTACACATAGCATAGGGTGTAGGGGTACATGTGATTAGTTGTTGACTGTGGGATGTGGGCTTCAGAGTTACAACTGCTTAGCCGTTGCTGTGCTAATGTGCATTTGCTAATTACTGTGGGGCTGCTGACTTTGACACAGACAGTATACATTTTGCCTACCAGACCGCTTGACATCATGGGCACAGTACATCTCAGTTCCATGTTACAGGTTTGCTGCTGTAGTTACTCATACACACGTGCGTGAGGGGTGTCATCAGGGCATGGGCCTACGTGCATGCAACGGCGTTCCACTTGTTGTTGCAATGTGGTGGCTACTGGACATGACACAGTCACTAGGGTCATGTTGTAGGGGGATGCACTTGTTGTCCATGCAAAAGTCCTGGCACGGAAGTTCAGAGGGAGGTGAGGTAACAGCTCTCACATACTACAGCCGACCGATTACTGTCCACTGACCGGTGCATATGTTCATGGGCGCAGGATACATATTATGGCATAGTTGTACGTGCAGTGTTGTCCATGTGGTTGCCATTCACAAATCCCATGCCTCTGCCTCCCCCTGTTCATGCAGAGTTACTGGATGTGATGAGGGACAGAGTGCATGTCCCGAAATTATCCGATATCATGGCAGTGTTGTTAATGGTGTGGTGTTAGTTGCAGGTTGTATGGTATAGTTGTTGTACTGGTAACTGCTGAGTCCGTGCGGAGCCAAGCATACGTACGGTGTAGGACATCATTGTTCAATTGGGGGTATTGCGTCGGGGTCCGACTGAATTGACAGGTTGTCAGGTATGCGATACCTTCCAGCAGGGCTTCCATGGCATTGGTGGTATACATGGACGCCATCCAATGAAGCGGATGGTGGCTGTCAAGGTGTTGGTCGTAAGTTGTCCCTTGTAGGAGCCTGATGGGACATGTTGGGTGACATTCGATGAAACTGTGATCCAGAATACGTCGTGTGGAGGCACAGTGGTCCCATTGCAGTGTGGGTCCGATTGCAGCCACATACGCCATGCCCCCATAGGCTGAACAGATCCTGTCGTGGACGTCCAGGGGGTTGAACAGTTGTACCAGGTCCGCCATTGGACATGCCGGGTTGGAGAGACATAAATCCACAGGACAGTGGAAGTGACACCTCCGACAGTAGAAGACGGGGATGACGCAGCTGAACAATGCGATGCGGTAAGTTAGTCGGTAAGTTATGTTCAGCAGAGCCAGATTTTCACATCCCAATATCTGTATCAGGTTATGTTTGTACACCTTCATCTGTCCGGCGCAGTTGGGTAGGTGTGGTGCAAGTGCCATTTTGCTGCAGGGCGATGTGATGGCGTGCTCCGGCTGTCTGTGCAGTCTGCAGAGTGCAACCTCCGACGTTGCTGGGAATTCTGTAATGGTCGTAGGGAGGCAGCACTTGGGTTATAGTAGCTTGTGCGGAGGACACGGGCCCTCATCCCACATGCTTCTATGAATGGTCAAGGTCAGTGGTGTCTGACTCCTTCCAGATAACTTGCATGTGAACCACATGGGGGAGTGTTATTATTTCTTTTTTCCGTTCGAAATGTTCTTTCGTGTTATGCGCTATCTGCCCAGTGGACGGTTCCCTCTGCACGGTTCCTTCTCCTTCCTCGCGGCCAAAGCATGGAACGCCCTTCCGCTCCACCTCAGACAGACATTGCTCCCCATCTTCGCAAGAAACCTCAAAACCTGGCTCTTCGACAGACCCCCTCCTTGATGGATGGAACCTGCACTCACCCCCCCCCCCCCAGCGCCTTGAGACTCTTACGGGTGAGTAGTCGCGCTTTAACAAACCCCTGATTGATTGATTGATGCCTGTGTTGGGCTTTTTTTGGAGATAATGACTGTATTGTCCTGCTTGAATGGTTGAGCTGTGGTTTCGGTGTGGGTATGGAAGGCCATTCAGTGCTATCTCCTCTCCCATGTGTGGGCGGCACGCTGCGTTTCCGCTATACGTTGGGCCTTGTGTGTGGGTGTTATAATTGGAGCCACCTGTTGTCGGTCCCCGGGATCTTTGATGTTACGTATTGCATGTCTTGGTATTGGGTGCAGGGTGGTATCGGTGTTTCTGTGTGGTACTGGCGTACCTTTTGCCGACGGGGTCCATATTCTGCTGGGTGATATTTCCGCCGCTGTGTGCTTCGCCATGTTTTGCACATAGGGGTGTGTCCTAATTTGGCGTGACATCACTGACATGTTCGGGTCAGTTGTGTGACGTCAGGTTGGCAACAGTGAATTACCGGTTGGGGACATGACTGTGGCAGGTCTGTCACGTGACATGTGCGTTCAGGGTGGGGCTGGTGTGTGGTGTTTGTTGTGCCCTGTGTTGTTTGTGTGCGGCGCATACATGGCGCTGTCGTTGGGCTCTGCGTTGTGCGCATGTGTGGCTGCGTCTTCACCGCTGCGCTGCGGGGCCGTGACGGGGACGTTAGTTCCTGGTCCCAGGTAGTGTGTGCCCAGTTGTTACGAGTTGTTTCAATTTGCCCGGTGTGACATTTGTGAGTGCAGTGGTGGATGTGTCATGTACACGCAGGGGTGTCGGGGGGGGCCATGTACAGTTCTTCCGCCCTTGCACTGTGTGCGGTGTTTGCGTGCCCTTGTTGTGTGTCTGCCTACCTGCGTCTCTGCGGTGCGTTGACTCCTAGGTTCTGCATCAAGTAGAGCATGGGGAGGGCCTGCAGTGCTGGATTCATGCTCGGGGGGTCCGCCTCTTTGGTGTCCGTACTCAGCGATCGAGTTTCCGCCTTGGTTTCTCGTGCGGTGTCTCTTAGCCGTGGGAGCTGTTTGTTTGCGGCATCGTAATTTGTACACCGGGCAATACGTGATTTCGTCGGACGATGTGTGTACATTGGGCCGCGCCGCTACTTGAACGGGCGCACTTTGATGGCGGACGGCGTCGCTGGCTTACGGGCGGTGTTTGGCTGACTTTTCACATCCTAATTGGGCGGGCGTGTGGGCTGCGGCGGGCGGACGGTAACTGGTGGTTTTTACATCCGACAGCACGGCGGTGGTGCTACCGCCCGGCATCCTAATGGGCCCCTAAGTGAGCATGCCAGGTGGTGGGTGCATAAAAGGGGCCAGCCAGGAGTGAGCCTTGCGATGGGGGAGCCTGGCAGTGCGTGAGACTGGAGGTGAACTAACCAGTAAGTGAACGAGACCACTGATGAGTGCACCCAACAGTGCATAGGTCGGGCGATGAATGAGCCTGGAGTTGCGTGAGAATGGACGTGAACTATGCTACGAGGAGGTGCTCCGCACAGTAGGTGAGAGTGGCGGTTACTGAGTCTGTAAGTAAATGAGTCCACTGCTCAGTGAGGCTGGCAGTGCAGGTGCCTGGACATGAGTAATCCTCTGGGAGTGTGAGCACAGCGGTGAAGGGATGAGTGTGAAGGGTGACTGAGCCTTCTGGTCAGCAAATTCATTTTTGTAAGAGCCCATCGTTAAGTGAACCTGAGGCCTGGAGATATATGTGCATGAAAGAGAGTGAGTATGCTAGTGAGTGAGCAACACAATCAATGAGTCTGGTGCGCAATCAGCTGTGTGTGAGCTCAATGACATGTAAGTGTTGCAGGGAGTGTCTATAAGGGTGATTGAGCATGGTGGAAAGTGAATACAGCCAGCAGTGAGTGAACCTGTTGGTGAGCAAGTGCAATGAGTGAGCATGATGGCAAGGGAACCCAGTGAGGAGTGAGAATAGTCATGAGCACACAGTGTGACCCTAGCAGTGAGTGAGCCTGTCAGTAAGAGTAAAGTGGTGATTGACTAAAGCATTCAGTGAGCCTGTTGGTGAGTGGGTATGAGTGAATATGATTGATAATGAACCCAGTGGTGAGTGAGCATGGCAGTGAGTAAGCACACAATCATAATGTGAGGCTGTAAGTGAATGAACCTGTCTGTGAGTGAGTGCAACTGTGAATGATCCAGTCCTGAGCTGGGCTGCTAACGGGTGGGACCTGCAGTTAATGAAAGCCCAGTGGGCAGTGTTAGCTTTCTGTGTGAAAGCACTGCCTGCCACCAAATGCTGTTTTTCACTATGCTAAATGCATTTTGATGTTTTACTGAAAATATGCTGTTATTTTATTGAAAGATGGTATATGAATGCAATTCTAAATACCATTAAAGAGATTCATTCAGAACTGTTAGGTGGCGCTTGTAGGAGAGAGTGTCTGACCAGGACTCCCACAGACTGCGCAGCCACAGACCGCTCGGCAACGTGCCCTTCAAGGACCAGTGGGGTGTTGTTCTAACCATGCTAGTAATTGGTGGTGTCAGCCCTGTAGTTACTCCCTGCTTGTTTGGGAAGAAGCAATTCTCCAGAGCTTGCAGACATTTGGAATTGCATTGGGAGCGCTGTTGTGTGTTTGCTCTGGCCTGCTTTTTACAGAGCTTCAGTTTTTAGAGGCAGGATGAAAGTGGGGCTCTGGGTGATAGAAGGCAATAACTCCACTGCGGGCCAGGCAGAAGAGGAGGACTGGCAGAGGCCCCCCCTAATGAGATTCAGGATGCTGATGGCAAGAAATCAAAGTCACTTATCATATATGTGGCCTAGGTTGTTATTACTACACACACAGCTTTATAGTCGCACAGAAGAGATTTTGTACAGTGGACACTCTTAACTGATGCATTTCAAGGCGCTTTCATGTGTGATAATGATGAAAGAAGAGGCAATGTGTTGCAGTATTCATAGCTCTTACTAACTCAATGTGTGGCCCTAAAGCACTTACCTACGTGGTCAGCACGCTATGTGAGGAATGGTGTGTGTTTGGAAGTGTTTTCTTTGGTATGTGATCCTATGTGGGAAAAGTTTCCATGTCTTCCCCGATGAACACCAAGGTGTGGTTATCATGTTATTAACTAGAAGATCTTGAGGCGTTGTGGCAACATAATTCTAAAGTCATTCCTATCAGTGTTTCAAGAGAACTCTAAGGGGGATATTCTCAAGAACGTGTGATAATCATCGCAAAATTAGCTTAACGCAACTTTGCATATCGCAGTCCATCGCGGGAAAACAACGCAGGTTTAACGTAGCATTCTCAACCTGGCGGCACCATGCGATAGTCCCACGATAACGCATCAAATGACTGCGTAAAAAATAACGCAACGCCCAAAAAATGAGAAACACCAATGCAAATAAAGTTGCGATGAGGCCAACCTCGAAAAAAAAACAGCGATAACCAGCAACAGGCCTGCAATTCCCACGCGCCTGGTGGGAAAATGCATCATAAAAGCCGAACAAGAAAAACACACCATAAACAACATAAACTGCGCAGCAACATGGATGCACCCGGAACGAGTGCCCAGGTCAACTCGAACCCCACAAGCCCCACAGACCACCAGCAAGGAAACTCGGGGTTGGGGAAGGCCAAGGAGAAGAGGAAGAGGAAGACGGGGTACAGTCCGCATGACAACCGGATCGTCGTCACGGAGGTGACAGAGCACGAACAACAACTGTCCGTCACCACCACCATGTCATTGGCAACACAGACGGAAAAATGGCACTCCATCGTGAATGCAGTCGGAGTGCCGAGGAGGCCAAGATGCGCTGGCACGAAGTCAAAAGCCAAACCAAGCAGAAACCCGCTGCCACCCGGAAGGCAGCAACAGCAAATGGAGGTGGGAGTCCTGCGCCACAGGAGGAGCTGGAGCAAATGGTGGCCACAGTCATCAGTGTGGAGACGGTGCAAGGAGTCGGGAGTCCGGACACTGCTCGACATGACCTGACATAACATCAACAGGGGGAGTAACTAACAGGGACTGGGGGGACGGGCACAATGGCACACATGCACAATGACGTGTAGCACACCGCACACCCACAACGACCCTGGGTCATGTCCCTAATCCCCGTGGCACACTGCAGCACACATACAAACATCAAGTAGGCCTCCTTCCACCATGTGCCCCAAGGGGTCCCACCCCACACAACACCAATTGCACAACACACACATGCACCAGTGCGAAACACAGCAAAGATGCGTATGCGAGAGCCACACTGACAATGCAAGTGACACCACATGACGAGCAGCATGGCCGGAGTACAACCATTGTGACATTGTGCACGCCACGAGACTGAGGTGTCTGAGTGTGGACTACATCCGGAAGGAGCAGGTCACACACTAACACATCCACGTGCACAATCAACCACTGACGTCAACAATACATCTGCAGACAAACAATGCACAAGAGAACAAAAAACGTCCAAGAGCACAAATGACCCAAGTCGCCAACATCACAGCCCCTCAAAAGCACAAAAGCCAAAGGCACACCGCCTCCAAGGGATAAGGGGCAGCAAAATCACAGCTGCAGGTGCGATTCTCACACAATGCAGCACACACACATAGCAATCACAGCACATCCACATGGACGACAATGTGGGACACAGTGCAACACTTACACTGCAGAACGGAGGACACAACTGGGTCCGCCTGTGCGTAGAAAATAGCTAATCACATCTGACATAGCAGGAAACTGTGAGATGAAAATGTGCGTGTACAACATCACCTATGTCATGTAGTCCAAATGTCCACTATCACGCATCAAATAGTCCGCCCCTCCCAAACAGTCACAATGTACATTGTCATGCAGTCTGTATGTAGACTCGAACAATGTGTCAACATGCATGCCAACACAATGTCAACAAGCATCTCCCCTTCACATTGCAGAGGGACAAACAACACCTCCAGCAGAGCAGAGGAGACAACCCATCAGTGATGCCGAAGAGGACCTCCACACTTCTGACACCGACGCCCTACAACAGTCCATGGACATCTTAGGCAATAGAGCTCCAGGAGCAGGGCAGCACCGCTGCATCGAGGATACACCACCCCCTGCACGGACAACACAGCTGGACACACCCACCACCCCGGCTGGCTCCCAGCAGCCCACCTAAGCACACATCCCATTCCAAGGCCAGCTGTCAGACTGCCAGAAGGGGCTGGACGAACATGTGCGGGTGGGGTACTACCACATGGAAGACGAACTAGATCACATACGTGGGTGTCCAAGTCCCATCAGGGACCACCTACACACCCCAACAGAGACCCACACAGCGACAGAGACACATGCCCTTGCACATTTCCAGTGCTGAACCACACCCAGAGCCACGGGATTATCACCCACACCCCCTCGCCGGACTGGCGTACGCCGGCCAAGTTCACTCCTCTTACGTATTGAGTGGGGGATGACAAAGCTACATGTGCAATGTCACACCCTCTGCCTGCGGTGACATGGCTGCGTCCTCTGCACATGGCACAATGTAATGTTGTGGGGCCGGGGCCCTAATGCATACATCATGAGCACACGGACACACTCAGATAGTTCATTGAACTGGCCTCGGGCACGTGCGCTCGACACCTTTATTGGCGTGGTCACATGTACAGTGACGAATGTGCTGGATGTGTGTGGGGTGAGTGTAAGCCAGTCCTCAGGGAGTCGTTGGTGCTGGCAACAACTTGAACAGTGATCACAATTGAAGCAGAAACATAAAACACCAGCATAACAGAAACAACTGTGAAGCATCATGGTGGTAGTCGGAGAGAGTACAGTGTTCACCCAACATGCAAGCAGAATGCTCCTTGATTTGTGGTGCACTGAGTAAGTGGCACCTGAAGAGCTGAGCAGGGTATCAAGCTGATGATGGCACCCCCGACAGGTGTGAGCAACTCTGACAGTCTGGCAGTAAGACACTTCCAACTCTGGCACCTGTTGTTTGGAGTTGGTCCTGGCGGTGGTGGCGTGTGCATCCTGCGGTGATGCGACGTCCAGGCAGGACAGGACTCGATTTGATGTGTGAGCCCAGGTGGACCGCACTTGAGGACGGAGGCAGTGGACAGTGCAGGGCCACAGACACATGGCGTTGATGACCCCCAGACCATCGGACCAGAGGCCATCCGACATGCCCTCAGACTGGGGCCATGATTTGAGCTGCACAGAGTTAGTGGCCCCGGATGCACTGCGGCCGGCACAGGCACACCACCACGGGACGGTGACTTGCGGTGCAGTGAGATAGGGCCACGCGAGGTGAGCGGGTCCTCGTCGATGTCGAAGGTGAATGTCGCAGAGGTTTGCGGGGGACAGTGGAAGGTGTCCTCCAGGGCATGATGCAGAGGGCAGAAGCTGGCCGGAAGCGACAAATGGAGGAGTGGAATGCTACAGACTCGTTTTGGCCACATAGTCAGTATCACCGACACGATGATGAAGACAACCCCCAAGCCATAGACTCAGTCTCCAAAAAATCGCAAGAAGTAAGTGTCCATGGATGTCGGGGAACAGACTTAGTGGCACCGGAGCTGAATGGGGATGCAGTCTGCGATAAGGCCAGTCCAATGATATCAGGTCTGCCATAAATGATTAATGACTGAGTTCCCAATGTGTGACCTACTCGACCGCTGTGTGGTCCGGAGGTAGTGGGCAGCGCGGGCCAACCGCTGTTCAGGAAGCTCCTCCTGGAACACTAACACACGGCGTTGAAATGGCATGTGGTGATGACTCGTGGTTGACCGAGGCAGTAGCGACAGAGGTGAGCGGGTGTTTAGACAGCGACGATGCCGTGTCCTGCCTGGTACGGACTGGATTGGATTTGTGTGAGGCCTGCAGGCCCGCAGTGTAGTCCGAAGGCGTAGTCTTCAAGGGCCCACAGACACGTGTGGCTGGGATGCCATGCACATACTTTGTGTCACCACATCGAAGGGAGTATAGTGATATAAACTCTGCATTGTCGTGTGTACTCGGCCATTGAAAAATCAAAACTCAGTCCCAAATGTGTGACCTACTTGACCGCAGTGTAGGCCCGGGGCAGCGGTCAGTAGGGGCCCACAGCCACATGTCGTTGGCCCACGATACACAGAGTTAGTGACACCAGGGCAGTTGTCGGCAGTGTTCGAAGACCTCCGTAACGATGGTCCTTTTCTCCTCCGGACTGAACCGCGTCTTCCTCGTCTCCTTGCGTACAATGATATGGACTCTGCCATGCAGAAATCACGAGTCAGTTCCAGATGTATGACCTACTCGACCACAGTGTAGGCCGAAGGCGTAGTCATCAAGGGCCCACAGACACATGTGGTTGGGATGCTATGCACAGAGTTGGTGGCACCACATTGAAGGGAGTACAGTGATATAAATGCTGCTATAAAGTGTGTACTCTGCCATTGCATAATCAAGACTCAGTCCCAAATGTGTGACCTACTTGAGCGTAGTGTAGGCCGGAGGCAGCGGTAGAGTACGTCAAGGTGAAGGAGTAAAGCGGGCCTGTGTCGCGGAGGCCGTGATGGTGTGAGGAGGCTGCCAAGGTTGGGGGGCTCGGGCTTGGAGCTTGCGCAGGCACGTGGTGGGCCCTCTTTGACACACGCCGGTGTCGGCAGGTGAGCTGTGAGGCCTGGCTGCGCAGGGGCAGGCATGACGGGTTCAGGGTCCAGCAGCCCGTGGTGCAGCAGGCGCATAGGTTCGCAGGCCACAGCGCTCACGGCGGTGTCCTCGTGGCGGGGTACGAGGCGCTGCCCTGGCAGACACGTTTGGCATTCCGGAAGAGAACCACGCCCAGGGCTACGTGCTTTTTATTCACACCCCTACGCTGGCCTGGCATATGCCGAGCCAGCCCACTCCGCACACGCTTACAGGGGGGGACGTCACAAGCTACAATTCCGCGTTCTTCCCCACTGGCTGGGGTGACATGGCTGCGTCCACTGTCCACTACACTCCAAACATCAGCAGTGCATGTGGACATGGATATGTCTGTGGCCTGCATACTGCAGTCTGTCCAGAACATCTCCGCCACACTTGGCATTGTGTACATTCTCATTCATGGGTCACTTGCCTCCTTCGCACATGCCTGGTTCCCACCTCTCCCCACATTCCGCTATTGTGTGGCTGAGGTGCCATGCCGTTGATGGCTCATGTACATGGCTGAGCAAGGTTGCCACAGTAAGTTGTGCTGTCGTGTCTGGTGGGTGGGCATGTTGTTTGGCATGTTGTATGTGATTTTGTGACGTGCGCATTGCCAGTGTTGTGAGTTGCATGATTGTGGAGTTGAGGTGTGTGGTGTGTTCATTTGGTACTTACCTACAAGCAGTGCATTTCCATGGGTGCCATCCTGGAAACACTGGTTGATGAGGGACTGTCAGGAGATGATGGAATCATGCACACTGCCTGGGTAGTTGGCTACAACATTGGTGAAGGGTCCCCGCTGGTCCACTATTGCCTGCACATTGATGGGATGCGTGTGCTTTCTGTTGCGGTAATTGTGTGTTTTTTCGGCAGGGGGCACAAGTAGGACATGTGTGCAGTCGATTGCCCCCAACACGTGCGGGAATCCTGCTATGGTGTGTAGTCCTTGCTTGGTCTCCAGCTGATCCTGCACATTGTGGGTGACGTTTAGGTACTGGGGTACCTGGCTGATGATGGCATCCAGGACAGGTGTGGGGAACTTGGATGGGGCTGGCTGTGAGACTCCTCCGACTCTGGCGGATGTTGGTTGGGAGGTACGGGAGGCCAACAGGTGCAGCACAGCCAGCAGCTTTGTCTGCAGAGGGATGTTGGTTATCCGCTGTGTTGGTACCCTCAGCCTGTGAGCAATGATGTTCAGGATACGAAGGATGGTTGTCCTTTTGAGCCTGTCATGGGCATTGACATTGTCTGTTGTTAGGTGTGTGAGGCTGGTGCATTTCCTGGAGGTCCGCTGTCTTTGTCTGCGCTGCCTCTGTGGTGGTCGGGGGGAGTGCGTGGGGGGTCCGGAGGGGGTGGCGGTCCTGGGGGTGGTGGCGGTGGGTGTTGTTGCCCTCTCGGGGCTACGGGTTGCATGTTGCGTGGCTCCATGGCATCTGCTGTCCTTCATGTGTGGCTCTGGGCTGGGCTCCCTTTGATGGTGCAGGTTGTCATCCGACTTGTCATCTGTTTTGTGGCCTTATCGCCGATGTGGCTGGTTGTTGTGAATGTTGAGATGTGGTATTGTCACGGGTTTTTGCTCGGGAATGCCTACTCTGCATCTCATTAGCGATAGTTGCCGGGGTCCTCTGTGGCGATGTTTTTGGCGGATGCTTTCGCAAGTAAACTGGTGCGATCGGCTGTTAGCACCAGCTTGTGAATGGGGCGATAATTCTATCGCGACTTTGGCTGCGTTAAAGTGCTGTTAACTCGGCGGTAGCTCCTTTAGAATATGCCCCTAAGTATTTTGTCCAAACCACAGTATGTGCTCCGAGAAAATTTGGCTTAAAAGCCAATAAAGATGGGCATTGGGGTGGTCTCTCGAAAAAATGTGCGAGTTGCTTGGCCTTTAGTAGCTCACGATGATTTTCACTGATCAGAAGTAGCTCTTACTACAGAAAAGATCCAAGAACCCAAGGCATTTAATAAGGGGGTGGGGGGCCACGTGGCCACCCTTCCTTAGGTTTTAAGAGGGAGCCTTCAAACAGGAGCAAACACAAAGTCTGCTCCCTGTGGGCAGAAGGTTTAAAAAAGCTCCCGCCAGCTGTGATCAGACTTGTGACCTATTTCTCTTCCCGCACTGATGTGGGCAAGGAAATAGATCAGCCGACAGCTCCTTGTGGGAGCAATGCTAGCTCCTGCAGCAGTCGGTGAGGTGGCTGGGGCAGAGGGGGCCCTGATGCTCCTGCCGTGACCCAAAATGTGTGCATGGTGTATGCCTTGGGTGAACACTGGAGCTCCCACCGATTTCAAAATGAGGCGCTGGGGAAGGGGTCCCTGGGGCCAAAATAGACTCAAGGGGGGGCTGAACGTGAGGCCCCATCATCTCTGAATTTCAAAAAAAGGCCCTGGGGGATAGGGTCCCCAGGTCCTAATTAGGCTGTGGGAGGGGAGGCAATGAGGTCCCCCCTGCCCTTTATTACATATGGCTTTGGGGGTTGGGGTGCCAGAACATAATGAGGTTTGGGAAAGGGGTAGCCCCCTCCATGTTAAGAAAAATATGGCCGTGGAGGATGGGGTCCCCAGGGCCCAATGAATCTGGGGAAGAATGCCACAGGGATGGGCCCATGTGGCCTCTCTCCCCTTTAAAATACATAAAGCCCTGGGGGATAGGGTCTCTAGGGCCTAATGAGGCTCCAGGAGGGGCATCACATGGAACTCCCTCCCTTTTTAAAAAAGAAATTTGGACTCAGAGAATGGGAGCCCTGGAGCATTATATGGCTCAGGGAGGGGGACGTGCTGACCCCTCCTATTTTAAATAATTTTTGGTCAAAGGAGATTGGGTCCATAGGTCCAAATAACGCTTAGGGAGGGGAGCTGTGCAGTTCCCCTTTCATTTTTATTATATTTGACCATGGAGGGTGAGGTCCCTGGGGCTTATTCAGGCTCGGGGGAGCTGCATGCCCTCCTTCCCTGTAATTGGCCCAACAGAATGGGGTCTCCAGCAGCAATTAAAGGTCAGGGAGGGGGATGCATGCTCATTTTTTTTAATATATATGTTTTGGAGGGTATGGGGTCCCTGGAGCCCGAAGGCCCGAAGCCCAACCCTACACTGAGCACAGCGAAAGCTTTGTGTGGTGTGGGGTTGGCAACCTGCTGGTGGTTTGGCCACAGGAACTGGCAGTAGACCAAACCGTGTGATCAGCCTCCTGCTACGCATGGCCAAAGGCTGTGCGGAGCGTGGTGTTGGCTGTTAGTGGGGACTTGGAGGCAGGGCCTGGCTGCAACACAGGCCCTGTGGCTAACCCCACACTACGCAAGAGCAAAGGGCATCAACGACATGGGGTTGACTGCCTTCCTGTGGGTGCCTGCGGCCAGTCCCATGCTGCGTGCAATGAAAGATAAAGCCACATTGCCAACACTCTGCTGTGCACAGCTGAAGGCCATGTTCAGTGTGGGCTTGGCTATCTGTGCCAGGTGTGCCACAGGGCCTGGCCGCAGGCTTTACGTATGGTAATAAAATATTTCTTCACATTAAAAAAAACCTAGAAATTCACTGAAAAAACAAAGGTTAAAGTAACATCATAGTTAGATGTGATAAAAAGGTTTGTTTTTGTGTAAAAAAGCCTTAGAAATTCATTGAAAAAACAAAGGTCACCGTATTGTGATAGTTAGGTGAATATGTCATTGACATCATTAACATTTTGAGCTCAAAAGTTTTTAGAAATTTACGAGTTATAGTTAGCAGAGTTAACTCTAACTTGTGCACCTCATACACTGTTTATGACCCCACATATTACATCGCTCATGACATGTTCTATGACCTCGTTTATGACATCACTGATGACATCTCAAACAACATCATTAATGACATCACTGATCCATCATCCAATGAGTATGTTAGTTTGTTTTATAGTTTACATAGTGGCAAGTAACTACCATATTACTTTTTTACCTAATTGTGTACAGCCTGTGTCCTGCTCATGGGTGTAAGTGTTTGCAAAATGTATGTGCTCCTAATACATCAAAGGTGTATAGAGGCATTGAATACATTATAAATCATTGTTATTTTACAGTAAAAATATATATAAACACATTCAGCGATATGTTATGAGGTATCATGTCTGTCTTGATTAGTTCCAATATTTACTCCATGAAATGGATGTAAACAGATTACAAAACATGACTGACAAGTGTATCATCAGAGTGTAGCACTAGCTGGAAACATTGCCACATGATATACTTCTGCCAGACTAAGCCTTTTTAGAGTAAATTTGTTAGATATGAATACCATATTTTCTTTATTTTGTTTAGAAAGGCTATTTAAATATTTGGATGAATGAAAATCATACTTTTTTTCTTTTTAATATGTATAGGTTCTCTAACATATTCCATAAATTATATGGAACATGTGGAGAATGTGAAGTGTATTCTTTGCATATTTAGGGCAACTCAAATGCATCACTGTAAGAAGGTGATTCTGCCCATCTGATCACCCCGGAATTTTCACTTTTTGATCACCTTTTCATGTTACTTTTTACTGTGGGGGAGCCTTATAACCTGTGACTCACCCACGGTAAACTCATTGCAAAATGGACTGCATGTGTTTAGTGCTAGTGTCTGCCTTTTAAGATAAGCGCCCTTATCTTAAAAGGCGAACACAAGCAGTAAACACATGCAGCAAGGGTAAGAAATACTTGACTGGTTACATGTGAACAAGTGTGCACACATGTGTGCGTATGCGTAAGGGCTGCATGTGGGAGATTCCTGTCATGGCAGCCCAGGTACTGCGCACAGGTAACCTGGCACACAAGGGACTTTGCAGGGTTGGCTATTGACCTCAGATAGGCCTTATAATTTTGGTGTACACATTTAGGAAAAGTCAGTGTGGTTTACTGTTTTGTCTGTGGTGACACCTTGTTATAAATGTATGGAGAAGGCTGCCTAAGATTGCAGCTTTACTTCTCCTTGGCCAACAGACACCAGAGTTGTACCAATGTACAGTGTAACTTGTGTGAAAAGAACAATTCTGTTAAGTCCAAAGACATAGCTGTTCAGCTTATGGGTCATCCAGGAATATACTATTTCTCTGGCGCAGCTCAGGACCAGAGCCCAGGCCTTTTGCCACCCTGCTGAGCTGGGTAAATTACTTTCTCTCCAGCAGTAGGAATAAAGGCCTTGTCCCAGAAAGTGAGAAATTAACAGTATATAAGTCAGCTCCTGATGAGGAAGGGGTGCGGTGGATTGTTCTGCATCAATCAGCCAGGTGTCACTGTGTGCCAAAAAGAGGGCCTACTAAGCAAAGGAGGAAGCCCAGACCTTTCGAGCCAAACTAGGAGAGGGGCCCCTTCGAAGTTTTGCTGGGGAAGGACCTGGCAGTGATGTCAGTGAGGGGTGGAGCTGAGACCCCCAGAGCTGATGTGGCAAATAGCTCCTGGGTGATGCCATTTTGAAGGATTTCCAGCAGGCCAGAAGGGAGGTTGGGACAGGGTTGGTGAGTTGATATGACACATCAGGATAGGCCAGAGGTGCATCCCTGTTATAACCTTCCACCACCCCTTAAATGGTCCTGCGCAGGGGAGAGAGCTTTCTCAGATGTGGTTTTCTGATGGACTCTTGAACTGGAGGCATCCGCCATGAACAATTGGAAGGAAGAACCCCCTGACGGCCATCTGGACAAGACTCTGATTCCAATTGACCCCAGGACCAGTGGGCCACTCCCCAGGACCAGGGAAGCTCATCGCTTATACCCCCTGAGGACCAGTCAGGAGAAGGGAGCTCATCACTCTGGAGGCAAGAAGGCCTTAAGAAAGTGCTCCAAGTGTCTAGTGTTCGCCACCAGGAGCGTGTGGAGCTCAGCTGCAAGGCTGCTTTAGGCCCCCGGGTTGGGCCAGGGCCTGGGGGTTTCCCCCTAGAAGCTACATGGCAAGGGTGTGCCATCACATCCCCCAACAAATCAAAAGAAGTAGTCCAGGACTCCATCCCTGGGACCCTGGAAGCTGCGTGGCGAGGGAGTGCCATTGCACCCCACCTCAAATCAGGAGAAGGGGCCCAGCGAGAGAGTCCTGGGCCCCTTCTGTGGATTTGTGGGGGGTGGTGCATGTAGAGGGAGCACGGTTGCGCTCCCCTGCGAAGACAGGAGGAGTCTCAGGACCCCATCCCTTGACCCCGTTTGCAGAAAGGAGGTAGGGAGTCGTCCCTCTGCACTCTACCCACTCCTCAAACCCGTGTCTGGGGGAGCAGGAAGGCCAGACACCAACCACATGGGTGGTCGCAGGAACCTGGAGCAGCACACCAGAGTGCTAGCAGTTCAGAGAGCCATCAGGGACAGCAGGGGTAGGCTCCCCAAGTTGTCCTCCCATGAAAGAAGTTGTTCATGGGGTGCCTGGGTGAGACCGGGCAATGTGAGAAAAAGGAGCATGAGGCTGCTTTAAAAAAAGGAAAACAACAAAAAGAAAGCATGACATGGCTGTCCCGACACAGCGGGAGAGCCCCTAATTGAATATTCACTGCACTCAGAGGAGCACCGCATAAAGCCCAGTGGAGCTTGCCCGCATTGTAGTGAGAAAGCCACTTGTTTCTGACTTGTGGTGGACCCAGGAGGGCGAGGTCACCACCAAACAAGTGCTAATGTTCAGGGGGAGCTGCAGGAGCCTTCCCCCAAAAGGATTACCAGGGTCCCCACTCTAAGTTGGGTGTTACTCTGAACCCCCAGGTATTCCCAGGTGTTTTTAAGTTATGCCCAAGCTGGAGCAGCATGTGCTCTACAGCGGGGAGTGCTGCGCCCTCTAGAGGCAAAGTCTATGGCTTTAGTATCTGTGGCCTGAAGGTGATAAACATAAGCTGTGATCATTTCAGCCATCACGTCTTCCATCCAATCTGGGGCACCAACCGACCCCTGAACCACCACCTCTACAACCTCTCAACAAACCCATTCTGCACACAATTCACCAGCATCCTCAGCAACTCCATCTCCACATTGCCATTCCTGGACAGATGGAAGCATGCAGACCTCAGACCCCTCCTAAAGATAGCCTCCACTGATCCCAGCGATCAGTGGAAAATTATGGGCCAATCTCCCTGCAACCCTACCTGGCCAGAGTGCTCAAGAAAACCATCAACCAGCAGCTCACCAAATTCCTGGAACAAAACTACCTACTGGAGGCCTCACACTCAGGATTCCTTGCCAACCACAGCACCGAGACCGCGCTGAAGGCACCACAAACAACATCAGAACACAGGTGGAGAAACTGTGGCCCTGATCTTCCTCGACCTGTCCGTGGCGTTCGACACCACCACCCACAACACAACCATCAACAGACTCTACAACATAGACATACATCAAGATGCCCTCAAACGGATTGCCTTCTTCCTTACAGGACACACACAAAGCATCCAACTGCCTCCTTTCACCTCCGCACCCAAAGACATCATATGCGGTGTACCAAAAAGATCATCTCTCGGCCCCACCCTGTTTAACATCTACATGACCCCCCTCGCAGATGTCATCAAGGGGAAAGAGCCTTTACAACGGAAGCATTACAACGCATGCCATTACCCCACATGTCATTACAACGCGAAAGGCTTGTTGCAGGGGGTAGAAGGTGTTGGATTTAACTCCAACACCTTCCCTACTGCTGCCCACACTGGAGTTGGAATAGTAAATTATACTATTCCAACTTCCAGCGCACCCCCGACAGCAAGCCGGGGTAAAAGTATGCGTTGCAACGGCATGCGGGGTAATGGCAGGTGTTGTAACGTCCATACAACAGTCATCAAGTCTCAGTCTCACAGACTCAACATAATCTCCTATGCAGTCAACACTCAGCCGGTCCTCTCACTCAATGAAGACCACTCCAATGGCTAAACCAACTTCTGTGATGCCATGACCACCGTAGTCAAATGGATAAGAGACAACTGCCTCCAACTCAACTGCAACAAAACTGAAGTACTGATCTTCGGGAAGAACCTTTCTGCATGGGACCACAGCTGGTGGCCTGCAGAACTCGGACCTACACCCACACTGACCGACCATGCACGCAACCTCGACATCATCCTTGACAGCCAACTGACCATGAAATACCAAGTCAACACATTTGCCTCCTCCTTCTTCCACACACTCCACATGCTCCACAGAATCCCAAACAACACCAGAAAGACCATCACTCAGGCCCTCGTCACCAGTGGCCTAGGACCAGCCTATATCAACCATTTACTGAACTTCCACCAACCCTCTACATACTTCAGCTCCTCTTCACTCGCCCTCGCACACACACCCCATAACCATCGCAGCTGCAGCGGTGGCCACTTCTTCTCCTACATCGCAGCCAAGACCTTGAACGACCTTCCCCTCAAGCTCCGTACAGCCCCCTTAATAGCAGACTTCAGAAAGAGACACAATGCACAGCTCTTCGACGGAGACAGAGTGCCAAGATGCCCCTAGGGGCGACTGTGTTGTACTTTACAAATTCTGTTTAATTGATTGATTGATCATGTTGTGCAAACACCCTCTACTGGTGAAAAGATGTAATTACACATGTGTTGTGATTCGAAATGTGATGCTCTTTAGGGACTATGGTTAAATTGCAGTACTAAAATATGTTATGAGTATGTGCGGCAGACACCCTCTAGGGGGAAAGGAATAGAACTGCACAGAGCTATGTTTTAATTGCATTATTCATGCTGAAAGTTATACTGAGTATACAAATCACCCAGGCATGCATAAACATTTTCTCATGTGAATTTTTAAATGAAGTAATGACAGCTGGCACCTGCAGTGTCTTCTGAGTTAGAGATGACGGAAACCGTTTTGGTTCGTGATGGACTTCATAGAACAGTGGTGTAAGTGATCAGTGTGGGTGATAGAATTCATCATGTAGAATGTTCAGTTAATGTTTGCACACTGAGGAACAAAGACACGTAATTCCAAGCTTCTTGTGTGGTATGATCATTAGCAAGTACCCGGGCTGGGGATGATGCTACAACTGGCGATGAGATGGGGGATTAAGTAAACCCCGCAACCCAAAGAAACCAGAGTGATCTCCTGGAGAGTTTGCTGTGGTCCACATGTGCCTCAGTCGAAGCGGAAAACAGTGGTTGGCGTATGTAGACTCACAGAGCTACCCCAGCCAGTGCAAGACTTGTAAAAAAAAGTTAAGACCTAACGGAAAGTTTATTTGTAGTCACTTAGAAATTTGCTGGTAAAGTTGAGACAAATGGTACTGTAAAACACACAAGATGATGGACGGAATGTTGCACATTGGCAAACATTCACCCCCAGTCACAGATCTGGGTTTAATCCATCGTTATTTTGCTTCACCACGCCACCCCAGTTCAGACATAGCCATATGCAAATCAGTCTTGACCCTGTGCCTCATGGGAACAGTCCAGACCGAACTGCCAAGCCATGTCTTCCCTGGACCGGAATCAAGCATCCTAGGACCGGTTTCAGGCTATCAGCCTTCATCAGCCAGGATAGCTTGACTCCAGTGGCGTAGTGAGCACGGGACCCACGTCTGGGCATACCCTTCCCACTTAGGGCGAAATGCAAAACACACAAGATGATGGACGGAATGTTGCACATTGGCAAACATTCACCCCCAGTCACAGATCTGGGTTTAATCCATCGTTATTTTGCTTCACCACGCCACCCCAGTTCAGACATAGCCATATGCAAATCAGTCTTGACCCTGTGCCTCATGGGAACAGTCCAGACCGAACTGCCAAGCCATGTCTTCCCTGGACCGGAATCAAGCATCCTAGGACCGGTTTCAGGCTATCAGCCTTCATCAGCCAGGATAGCTTGACTCCAGTGGCGTAGTGAGCACGGGACCCACGTCTGGGCATACCCTTCCCACTTAGGGCGAAATGCAAAACACACAAGATGATGGACGGAATGTTGCACATTGGCAAACATTCACCCCCAGTCACAGATCTGGGTTTAATCCATCGTTATTTTGCTGCACCACGCCACCCCAGTTCAGACATAGCCATATGCAAATCAGTCTTGACCCTGTGCCTCATGGGAACAGTCCAGACCGAACTGCCAAGCCATGTCTTCCCTGGACCGGAATCAAGCATCCTAGGACCGGTTTCAGGCTATCAGCCTTCATCAGCCAGGATAGCTTGACTCCAGTGGCGTAGTGAGCACGGGACCCACGTCTGGGCATACCCTTCCCACTTAGGGCGAAATGCAAAACACACAAGATGATGGACGGAATGTTGCACATTGGCAAACATTCACCCCCAATCACAGATCCGGGTTTAATCCATCGTTATTTTGCTTCACCACGCCACCCCAGTTCAGACATAGCCATATGCAAATCAGTCTTGACCCTGTGCCTCATGGGAACAGTCCAGACCGAACTGCCAAGCCATGTCTTCCCTGGACCGGAATCAAGCATCCTAGGACCGGTTTCAGGCTATCAGCCTTCATCAGCCAGGATAGCTTGACTCCAGTGGCGTAGTGAGCACGGGACCGACGTCTGGGCATACCCTTCCCACTTAGGGCGAAATGCAAAACACACAAGATGATGGACGGAATGTTGCACATTGGCAAACATTCACCCCCAGTCACAGATCTGGGTTTAATCCATCGTTATTTTGCTTCACCACGCCACCCCAGTTCAGACATAGCCATATGCAAATCAGTCTTGACCCTGTGCCTCATGGGAACAGTCCAGACCGAACTGCCAAGCCATGTCTTCCCTGGACCGGAATCAAGCATCCTAGGACCGGTTTCAGGCTATCAGCCTTCATCAGCCAGGATAGCTTGACTCCAGTGGCGTAGTGAGCACGGGTCCCACGTCTGGGCATACCCTTCCCACTTAGGGCGAAATGCAAAACACACAAGATGATGGACGGAATGTTGCACATTGGCAAACATTCACCCCCAGTCACAGATCTGGGTTTAATCCATCGTTATTTTGCTTCACCACGCCACCCCAGTTCAGACATAGCCATATGCAAATCAGTCTTGACCCTGTGCCTCATGGGAACAGTCCAGACCGAACTGCCAAGCCATGTCTTCCCTGGACCGGAATCAAGCATCCTAGGACCGGTTTCAGGCTATCAGCCTTCATCAGCCAGGATAGCTTGACTCCAGTGGCGTAGTGAGCACGGGACCCACGTCTGGGCATACCCTTCCCACTTAGGGCGAAATGCAAAACACACAAGATGATGGACGGAATGTTGCACATTGGCAAACATTCACCCCCAGTCACAGATCTGGGTTTAATCCATCGTTATTTTGCTTCACCACGCCACCCCAGTTCAGACATAGCCATATGCAAATCAGTCTTGACCCTGTGCCTCATGGGAACAGTCCAGACCGAACTGCCAAGCCATGTCTTCCCTGGACCGGAATCAAGCATCCTAGGACCGGTTTCAGGCTATCAGCCTTCATCAGCCAGGATAGCTTGACTCCAGTGGCGTAGTGAGCACGGGACCCACGTCTGGGCATACCCTTCCCACTTAGGGCGAAATGCAAAACACACAAGATGATGGACGGAATGTTGCACATTGGCAAACATTCACCCCCAGTCACAGATCTGGGTTTAATCCATCGTTATTTTGCTTCACCACGCCACCCCAGTTCAGACATAGCCATATGCAAATCAGTCTTGACCCTGTGCCTCATGGGAACAGTCCAGAGGGAACTGCCAAGCCATGTCTTCCCTGGACCGGAATCAAGCATCCTAGGACCGGTTTCAGGCTATCAGCCTTCATCAGCCAGGATAGCTTGACTCCAGTGGCGTAGTGAGCACGGGACCCACGTCTGGGCATACCCTTCCAACTTAGGGCGAAATGCAAAACACACAAGATGATGGACGGAATGTTGCACATTGGCAAACATTCACCCCCAGTCACAGATCTGGGTTTAATCCATCGTTATTTTGCTTCACCACGCCACCCCAGTTCAGACATAGCCATATGCAAATCAGTCTTGACCCTGTGCCTCATGGGAACAGTCCAGACCGAACTGCCAAGCCATGTCTTCCCTGGACCGGAATCAAGCATCCTAGGACCGGTTTCAGGCTATCAGCCTTCATCAGCCAGGATAGCTTGACTCCAGTGGCGTAGTGAGCACGGGACCCACGTCTGGGCATACCCTTCCCACTTAGGGCGAAATGCAAAACACACAAGATGATGGACGGAATGTTGCACATTGGCAAACATTCACCCCCAGTCACAGATCTGGGTTTAATCCATCGTTATTTTGCTTCACCACGCCACCCCAGTTCAGACATAGCCATATGCAAATCAGTCTTGACCCTGTGCCTCATGGGAACAGTCCAGACCGAACTGCCAAGCCATGTCTTCCCTGGACCGGAATCAAGCATCCTAGGACCGGTTTCAGGCTATCAGCCTTCATCAGCCAGGATAGCTTGACTCCAGTGGCGTAGTGAGCACGGGACCCACGTCTGGGCATACCCTTCCCACTTAGGGCGAAATGCAAAACACACAAGATGATGGACGGAATGTTGCACATTGGCAAACATTCACCCCCAGTCACAGATCTGGGTTTAATCCATCGTTATTTTGCTGCACCACGCCACCCCAGTTCAGACATAGCCATATGCAAATCAGTCTTGACCCTGTGCCTCATGGGAACAGTCCAGACCGAACTGCCAAGCCATGTCTTCCCTGGACCGGAATCAAGCATCCTAGGACCGGTTTCAGGCTATCAGCCTTCATCAGCCAGGATAGCTTGACTCCAGTGGCGTAGTGAGCACGGGACCCACGTCTGGGCATACCCTTCCCACTTAGGGCGAAATGCAAAACACACAAGATGATGGACGGAATGTTGCACATTGGCAAACATTCACCCCCTATCACAGATCCGGGTTTAATCCATCGTTATTTTGCTTCACCACGCCACCCCAGTTCAGACATAGCCATATGCAAATCAGTCTTGACCCTGTGCCTCATGGGAACAGTCCAGACCGAACTGCCAAGCCATGTCTTCCCTGGACCGGAATCAAGCATCCTAGGACCGGTTTCAGGCTATCAGCCTTCATCAGCCAGGATAGCTTGACTCCAGTGGCGCAGTGAGCACGGGACCGACGTCTGGGCATACCCTTCCCACTTAGGGCGAAATGCAAAACACACAAGATGATGGACGGAATGTTGCACATTGGCAAACATTCACCCCCAGTCACAGATCTGGGTTTAATCCATCGTTATTTTGCTTCACCACGCCACCCCAGTTCAGACATAGCCATATGCAAATCAGTCTTGACCCTGTGCCTCATGGGAACAGTCCAGACCGAACTGCCAAGCCATGTCTTCCCTGGACCGGAATCAAGCATCCTAGGACCGGTTTCAGGCTATCAGCCTTCATCAGCCAGGATAGCTTGACTCCAGTGGCGTAGTGAGCACGGGACCCACGTCTGGGCATACCCTTCCCACTTAGGGCGAAATGCAAAACACACAAGATGATGGACGGAATGTTGCACATTGGCAAACATTCACCCTCAGTCACAGATCTGGGTTTAATCCATCGTTATTTTGCTTCACCACGCCACCCCAGTTCAGACATAGCCATATGCAAATCAGTCTTGACCCTGTGCCTCATGGGAACAGTCCAGACCGAACTGCCAAGCCATGTCTTCCCTGGACCGGAATCAAGCATCCTAGGACCGGTTTCAGGCTATCAGCCTTCATCAGCCAGGATAGCTTGACTCCAGTGGCGTAGTGAGCACGGGACCCACGTCTGGGCATACCCTTCCCACTTAGGGCGAAATGAGGCACAGGGTCAAGACATTCTGTCCATCAACTGTTGTTTTTGCATTTGTCACCCTGAGTGGGACGGGTATATCCAGACGTGGGTCCCGTGCTCTCCATGCCACTGGAATCAAGCTATCCTGGCTGAAGAGGGGTGAAACCCCGAAACCGGTCCTAGGATGCTTGTTTCCAGTCCAGGGAGGACCTGGCTTGGCAGTTCGGGCTGGACTGTTCCCATGAGGCACAGGGTCAAGACTGATTTGCATATGGCTGGGTCCAAACTGGAATGGCATGGTGAGCAAAAAGCAATGGATTTAGGCCCAGATCTCTGTACTGGGGTGAATGTATGACATTGTTCTGCATTCTGTCCATCAACTGTTGTTTTTGCATTTGTCACCCCGAGTGGGACGGGTATGCCCAGACGTGGGTCCCGTGCTCTCCATGCCACTAGAATCAAGCTATCCTGGCTGAAGAGGGGTGAAACCCCGAAACCAGTCCTAGGATGCTTGTTTCCAGTCCAGAAAGGACCTGGCTTGGCAGTTTGGGCTGGACTGTTCCCATGAGGCACAGGGTCAAGACTGATTTGCATATGGCTGGGTCCAAACTGGAATGGCATGGTGAGCAAAAAACGATGGATTTAGGCCCAGATCTCTGTACTGGGGTGAATGTATGACATTGTTCTGCATTCTGTCCATCAACTGTTGTTTTTGCATTTGTCACCCCGAGTGGGACGGGTATGCCCAGACGTGGGTCCCGTGCTCTCCATGCCACTGGAATCAAGCTATCCTGGCTGAAGAGGGTGAAACCCCGAAACCAGTCCTAGGATGCTTGTTTCCAGTCCAGGGAGGACCTGGCTTGGCAGTTCGGGCTGGACTGTTCCCATGAGGCACAGGGTCAAGACTGATTTGCATATGGCTGGGTCCAAACTGGAATGGCATGGTGAGCAAAAAACGATGGATTTAGGCCCAGATCTCTGTACTGGGGTGAATGTATGACATTGTTCTGTATTCTGTCCATCAACTGTTGTTTTTGCATTTGTCACCCGAGTGGGACGGGTATGCCCAGACGTGGGTCCCGTGCTCTCCATGCCACTGGAATCAAGCTATCCTGGCTGAAGAGGGGTGAAACCCCGAAACCGGTCCTAGGATGCTTGTTTCCAGTCCAGGGAGGACCTGGCTTGGCAGTTCGGGCTGGACTGTTCCCATGAGGCACAGGGTCAAGACTGATTTGCATATGGCTGGGTCCAAACTGGAATGGCATGGTGAGCAAAAAAACGATGGATTTAGGCCCAGATCTCTGTACTGGGGTGAATGTATGACATTGTTCTGCATTCTGTCCATCAACTGTTGTTTTTGCATTTGTCACCCCGAGTGGGACGGGTATGCCCAGACGTGGGTCCCGTGCTCTCCATGCCACTGGAATCAAGCTATCCTGGCTGAAGAGGGGTGAAACCCCGAAACCGGTACTAGGATGCTTGTTTCCAGTCCAGGGAGGAACTGGCTTGGCAGTTCGGGCTGGACTGTTCCCATGAGGCACAGGGTCAAGACTGATTTGCAAATGGCTGGGTCCAAACTGGAATGGCATGGTGAGCAAAAAACGATGGATTTAGGCCCAGATCTCTGTACTGGGGTGAATGTATGACATTGTTCTGCATTCTGTCCATCAACTGTTGTTTTTGCATTTGTCACCCCGAGTGGGACGGGTATGCCCAGACGTGGGTCCCATGCTCTCCATGCCACTGGAATCAAGCTATCCTGGCTGAAGAGGGTGAAACCCCGAAACCGGTCCTAGGATGCTTGTTTCCAGTCCAGGGAGGACCTGGCTTGGCAGTTTGGGCTGGACTGTTCCCATGAGGCACAGGGTCAAGACTGATTTGCGTATGGCTGGGTCCAAACTGGGATGGCATGGTGAGCAAAAAAACGATGGATTTAGGCCCAGATCTATGTACTGGGGTGAATGTATGACATTGCTCTGCATTCTGTCCATCAACTGTTGTTTTTGCATTTGTCACCCCGAGTGGGACGGGTATGCCCAGACGTGGGTCCCGTGCTCTCCATGCCACTGGAATCAAGCTATCCTGGCTGAAGAGGGGTGAAACCCCGAAACCGGTCCTAGAATGCTTGTTTCCAGTCCAGGGAGGACCTGGCTTGGCAGTTCGGGCTGGACTGTTCCCATGAGGCACAGGGTCAAGACTGATTTGCATATGGCTGGGTCCAAACTGGAATGGCATGGTGAGCAAAAAAACGATGGATTTAGGCCCAGATCTCTGTATTGGGGTGAATGTTTGACATTGTTCTGCATTCTGTCCATCAACTGTTGTTTTTGCATTTGTCACCCCGAGTGGGACGGGTATGCCCAGACGTGGGTCCCGTGCTCTCCATGCCACTGGAATCAAGCTATCCTGGCTGAAGAGGGGTGAAACCCGAAACCGGTCCTAGGATGCTTGTTTCCAGTCCAGGGAGGACCTGGCTTGGCAGTTCGGGCTGGACTGTTCCCATGAGGCACAGGGTCAAGACTGATTTGCATATGGCTGGGTCCAAACTGGAATGGCATGGTGAGCAAAAAACGATGGATTTAGGCCCAGATCTCTGTACTGGGGTGAATGTATGACATTGTTCTGCATTCTGTCCATCAACTGTTGTTTTTGCATTTGTCACCCGAGTGGGACGGGTATGCCCAGACGTGGGTCCCGTGCTCTCCATGCCACTGGAATCAAGCTATCCTGGCTGAAGAGGGGTGAAACCCCGAAACCGGTACTAGGATGCTTGTTTCCAGTCCAGGGAGGACCTGGCTTGGCAGTTCGGGCTGGACTGTTCCCATGAGGCACAGGGTCAAGACTGATTTGCATATGGCTGGGTCCAAACTGGAATGGCATGGTGAGCACAAAAACGATGGATTTAGGCCCAGATCTCTGTACTGGGGTGAATGTATGACATTGTTCTGCATTCTGTCCATCAACTGTTGTTTTTGCATTTGTCACCCCGAGTGGGACGGGTATGCCCAGACGTGGGTCCCGTGCTCTCCATGCCACTGGAATCAAGCTATCCTGGCTGAAGAGCGGTGAAACCCCGAAACCGGTCCTAGGATGCTTGTTTCCAGTCCAGGGAGGACCTGGCTTGGCATTTCGGGCTGGACTGTTCCCATGAGGCACAGGGTCAAGACTGATTTGCATATGGCTGGGTCCAAACTGGAATGGCATGGTGAGCAAAAAAACGATGGATTTAGGCCCAGATCTCTGTACTGGGGTGAATGTATGACATTGTTCTGCATTCTGTCCATCAACTGTTGTTTTTACAAATGGTACTGTGCCACAATGCGATACAGAGCCATAGTTCATACAGAACATCAATGCTAAAGACAGTGAAAACCAGTTACAGTGCTAAAAATAGAAACATTTCTGATGCAAAGAAACATGAAAGGCAGTAGAAATCAGACACTATACAAAGAGGTGAGAAGGGTGAAGAACCAGTGCAAAAAACAAAGCTGATACTCACTGCCAAAGAAGAAGAGAGAGACTCACAACCAGCGAGCGTGTGCAACGATCCAAATGTTAGCACGTGGCTAGTGCTTGACGAAGATGCCAGTCTAAGCGGGCACCAGACTCTCCCAGAGTGAGCTCTGCTCCAGACATTAGAAAGTTCCACAGGTTATGATGCCACCACATTCCTAAAACCATTGCTTCCCTTCGATACCTCCAAAAAGTAGAATATTGGTGATAAATGATTTGTCTGGATCAAAACTTACGATGATTTCATTGAAGTGCTGGAACAAGTAAATGACAAAAAGATCAATAAATATCTGAAGAATTTAGTGGGTGAAGGAGCAAAAGAAGCGATAAAGAAAATACCACCTGGTGGTGAAATGATGTACCATCAAATCAAAGAGGTTCTGAACACCAAGGGGCATATTTACAAGCACCTATCACCACAGGAATGTCTCTTATAGTGACGTTCCTTTGACGATATGTGCTTTGCCTTATTTACATGGCAGCGTTAAGCCACTTAATGTGGCTTAACGCTGCCTTGTAAATAAGGCACCCATTCACCCTGTACTTAGCATGAAGGGGGAGGGCAATGGGTGTTGCGGTGGACGTTCCACTGATTTCGATGCTGCCCCCTATTTACAAAGGCAGCGTAAATAGGAGGCAGTGCCAAAATTAAGACCAGGGAAAACCTGGTCTTAAACTAGTGAAACGAAGAGAAATGCCTTATTTCTCCTCATTTCTGCTGTTTTCATGTGTGCTGTGTTGTGCAGCACACATAGAAACAGCAAAAGACCATTGATTGTTTATGTGCAGGAAGGTGTCCCTTCCTGCACATAAATAATATTAAAAAAACATTACATTTTGTAACTATGTGTGCTGCACTAGCAGCACACATAGAAGTGACAAAACACCATTTAAAGATTGTTTATGTGCAGGAAGGTGTCCCTCACCATCGTGTAAGGGTGCCTGCATTGGCGCTAGGCTGCTAAATTTAGCGGATCACTGATAAAATATCGGCTACAAAAACCTCGTCCTACAAAAATATTGCAGTAAATATATCATAAACACAAATATCGACACCCTATACTTAAACTAGGATTTACTAAAACATTGATAAAAATATATCCTCAACAAAAATATATTTAACAAAAATATCAACAACATAAATATAGCTAACAAAAATATCGATAACATTTAAAATAAAACACATACACCAAAAATATCGATATCAACAATATCGACTACACAAATATTGAAAAATATATAAACAACATTGAAAAGAAGATTTAAAATAAAAAAACAATATTTAAAATTATAAAATTAAATTACATATCCCAATTACTTAAAATAAAATATAATAACATATATTAAAAATATTAAAATATTTAAATAAAATATTATTATAATTCTAATACAAATGCAAATATTTATTAACTATACAACATAAAATAAATTTCCAATAAACCGAAAATATATATATCAACTATAATTAAATTAAATTACATTTATTTACAAATATAGTTAAAAAACAACAACAAATAACATAAATACAAACATTAAAAAAACAATACATATATGTTAACCTAATTAAAAGGTAACTACTAAAAAATTTTTTTAAGTATCTTGACCAATAATTTTAAACTAAATTAAAACAAACCAATAGAAAACATTAACTAATTAAATAAACACTATAAAAAGAAGGAATTAATTAATGCAATTTTACCGTAAATCGGCCAAACAAGGAGGAAGAGCGTTACTTTACGAAATAGAGAACAGAGAAGAAAGAAGAACTACATAAACAACTATATCAAACTTTCTAATACGCAGGTAAGAACAAAACTTTACAGCAAATTATAAACACCACCTTTTCTAATTTATTTAAGTTAAAATAATTACATATTGTTCTTTAAATGTCACAGATAAAACTTCATAACAAATACACAGAGAAAATATAGAAGAAACATTTTAGTGCCCGCAATACTTAACTCAACATCATTAAAAATATAACAAACTAAATTTATAAATTAACCTACAAATAAACTAAATTAATTGTAATTTTTAAAATGTAATAAAAATACAAAACATAGCTAACAAATACTTTTCTTTTGACAGCTGCCTCAAAATTCAACTAAACATCAACAAAAACCACTACATCAACGAAAATTAGTAAGTATATAATTTGTATTACAAAATGTTTTTAAATAAAATATAATTAGCACATGCATCAATGTTATTACCAGTCACAAACACTCCAATTATCAAACAAATCTCATTTATAACAAATAAAAGTACTTTTAAAATACATCGACTGAAAAAGCAATAGCAAAATAAGTACTTTCAAAGTACTATTTGTTTCTAATTGATTACTATGAACCTCTACACCACGGGTAATCATAGTGTGGCCCAGCTGGCCTTCCTTGGCGGCCCGCGGACCTTGTCTTGCCATATGCCATTTCCTGTGAGTAAACAGAGAAGATGGCCGCAGGAACATACGTAGTGAATACGTATTCAATACATATTCACAACGTTTGCTCCTGCGCCATCTTCTCTGTTTACTGCTTGCCTCTGAATTACCTGCCTCTGTGACGTCACACACGGCACACGGCGGGAAGCACAGGCCCTTTAAAAGTCAGCTGTAAGCGCTTTTACAGCTGACTTTTAAAGGACCTTTTGGGAAGCTTCCTGTGTCCGTGGTGCCGACGAAGTCCTCTCGTCCTCTCCGCCGTAGCCTGTAATCGTCCCGGAGCATCTTCACTGCCTGAGGGCATCCTCTCCGCCGTAGTCTCTTCTCGCCCCGGAGCCTCTTCACTACCTGAGCGCGTCCTCTCCGCCGCAGCCTCTTCTCGTCCACCGCAGCCTCTCCTCGCCTGGGAGTCTCTTCACTGCCTGAGGACGTCCTCTCCGCCACAGCCCCTTCTCGCCCCGGAGCCTTTTCTCTGCCTGAGGACGTCCTCTCCTCTCTGCAGCAGCCTCTTCTCGGGACGCAGCTTGCACTTCAACTTGGCCCACAGCCCCTTCTTCGCCGCTTGGATTTGGCCAGCAGCAGCTCCATCACCACATCTGCCTCCATCTCCACGACCAGCGCAACACCAGCACCACCCGCAGGTTGATCTTCGCACCCCTAGAGGTAAGCACAGGATCCTATTTAAGGAGGCAATGTGATGGTCTCTCATCTGTTTCTCCATTTGTCTCTTCCTTACTTTCCCCATGTGTGACTCTTTCACCCTGCCCCTTTTCTCTGGCTCAAGACTCTCATCATCTCTCTTCCTCTTTCTTCCCACCTGTCTCACAATGTCCCCCACCTCCCTCTCTCTGGGTGTCTGCCATGTTTATCTCTCTCCATCTTTTTAATTAATTGTACAGTAACTGCATGGCACAAAATGTTTGCTCTGGCTGGTTAGCGATTCTGTCCAAAGGTTCTGAAGTTTTTGTTTTCCTCTTATTTCTGGTAGGGGCTGTGTCACATTTTAGTTGTTTGGGAAAAAGTGTATGCTCATAGAGTTTTTCAAAACAGATTGAATTCAGCTTAGTTGGAGAGTGGCAGGGTTATTCTTTTGCTCCTGTTTGCTGCTGCTTTTCTTCTCCCCGTAGTAATTTATTTTTAACAAATAGGACTTCTCTCTTTTCTTTGTGAAGTGAATTGTCCTTGATTGATGGGTGCATATCAGTTGATCCTGTTTTGAAGTAGCTTTGTGTGTGACCTTGAATGTTTTATGGATTAAAGTCGTGGCAGCTTTGCATTGCATTCTTGTTTTTACTTTCAGCTAGCTGGAGATATTTAAGAATGCAGCAAATTTGCACGAAGTAGGGGCATTGATTGATGGTTGATGATTGATCGGGTTCGGTAGAGTGCTGGTCTGAAAAAATTTGCCAGGGCTGCTTTTGTTTCCCAGTCTGGCCCTGTCCGCTTCTAGAGAGAGACCTACTGTGACAGCTTCTCTACATACATGGTACAAGTAGTGTCAATGCTAAATTGGTGTGTCCAGTTCTTAAGATCTGATATGAAGCAATGCTGCTTTTTGGCCTCCAGTTGTTCTAAAAGGGAATTTAGCAGAGCAAGCAGTAGTTTGGCAAAATAATTTCCACATGCATTAAGAAGAGATGTCAGCTGACATAGAGGGCAAAGTTGAGCTACAATGTTTTGTTAAAATTGTCAGATTAAGCAGCAGATGATGTATTATGTGTCAAATATGGCAGAGCCATAATTATGTGGAAAACATTTGCAAAGTAGGATATTTTCCCATTCATGTTTTAACTGCTCTTGTGGAAAAAGGGATGTGAAGTACTGATGACAGAAACTGCATGCCACGGAGACAAATGATTTGTGAATCCACTTTTAAGCGTATTTGGAAAATTTCTGTGATTGGAAACATATTCCACTTTGTGAATGTATTTTAATGTCAATAACTCATATTAAACCTTAAATAAACACGTGTATCCATTGGTTGAATTTAATAAGCTGTAACTGGGCAATGAAATGCCAAACAAATACTAAAAATTGGGATGTTTTGCTCTTTCTGGCCACACCTGACTCTGCCCACTGGCCCAATCTTCAGGTTATTCCCACCCTCTGATTCTCCGCCCACAGTTCCCCCAACTTTTTCCCCCCACTTTGACCACTGGATGGCTTACACCCAACACTAAACTAGGAGGTTGGGAGGGTACCCTCCCCTCCACCTCCTCCTACTCTACTAACCCCCACCTGAAACCTGGCCCCTCCCCTCGCCCATTACACTCTCTACAGGCCAGACCATTGTATCTGAGCCTTTCAGATTCCTATAGTTTGACAGCTGCTCCACACCAAATAGCGCTGTCCTGATTAGCTCCTTCCATATGTTTTTCTACTATGATAGCTGACTTTCCCTACATTTGTGCAGACTGGTCCGCTATTAGATCTGTTACAACTGTCACAGTTGTTCTAATTCCAATGTTTTCTGCAATTGCTGTATTTCCAATATGGACAGAGTGGCCAGATTTGATTTGGTTGAATTGGATTTACTTTGGTCTGATTTGAATCAAGATCACCGATTTGCCAGGCTACCGTTTTTTCTCCTGTTGTCTCCCAGTCTGAAACCACCTCAAACTCTGTACCCTTTTAATGTTATGATTACTTACCGGCAATCCCCATTACTCTTAGTCTATCTCGTCCTCGACACAGTCGTCACCAATGAGGTATATTCCACTGACAGGAAACAAAACAGGAAACGCTTTTAGGCTCCACCCACCCTCCTGCCAGGGGCTATAATTACATAGCCAACAGAAAGCACTTCCTGACATACCAAGGAACAAAGGCCTGAACAGGGAGGGTGGGTGGGAAGTATGACTGGGTCGAGGACGAGTAAGACTGAGAGTAATGGGGATTACCGGTAAGTAATCATAGCATTACCTCTACGTCCCTCATCCTCGACCCAGTCATCACTAATGAGGCATACCAAAGCAACCACACAGGAAGGCCTTTGGCACACCACACACAGAACACAGACCGAACACAAAAGTGTAGTGCAGCCAGTGAAAAATACTTTCATAAACACACAGAATCAGGTGAGGGGAACACGCCCCACAGCACGCAACACACCACAACAAAAATTGGTCCGGTCAGACAGAGCACAATTCAGACGATAATGCTTCACAAAAGTAGAATCAGAAGCCCAAGTCCCAGCCCGACAGATCTCATCAAGGGAAACCCCATGAAACGCAGTCCAGGAAGCAGAAACACCCCTAGTGGAACGGGCCTGAACCCCAGAAGGGCAAGGCAAACCAGAGCCCTGATAAGCCAGAGAAATAACAGCTTTGATCCAGCGACCCAGAGTAAGACGGGAAGCAGCCTTCCCCCGACCAGCCAGACCAAAGGTCACAAAGAGAGAGTCGGAAGAGCGAAACACCGCAGAGCGGTCAACATAAATAGACAACGCATGCTTCACATCAAGAGTGTGTAGCAACAGCTCAGCAGGAGAGGAAGGAGAAGGACAGAAAGAAGGGAGGATCAACTCCTGAGAGGAATCTTCAGAACAAACCCAGGATCCAAAGAAAGGACCACCGCGTCATCCAAGAAACGCAAAAAGGGAGGAGAATAACGCAAGGCAGTGAGCTCACCCAACCGCCGAGCAGAAGTAACAGCAACCAGAAAAGCCACCTTAAAGGAGAGGAATTTAAGGTCAACCGACTCCAAAGGCTCAAAGGGAGAGGACTGCAGAGCGCTCAGGACCAAAGAAAGATCCCAGGGAGGAACTGGAGAACGAGCAGAAGGAGAGGAGAGAGAGAAACTCCGGAACAAACGAGAAACCAACAACCCATCTGAAGACGGGAACGAAGCTGGATCCCGGAAAGCCCAAACAGCAGCCCACTGACCCTTCAGAGTAGTCAAGGCATAGTTCTTCTGAAACCCAGCCAGAAAAAACTGAAGGATAGAAGCGATAGGGCAAGAGGTAGGAGACAGGCCAAGCCCAGAACACCAGGAGGAGAAGGAAGCCCAATGTTTAGAGTAGGAGGACAAAGTGGACATCCTACGGGAGGCCTGCATCACCGTGATGAGGTGGTCAGGCAAACCTAGGACCCCAAGAGACAGCTGTTCAACCTCCAGACCGCCAGGGTGAAAGGGACCAGGAGGGAGGGAGAGGTGGACCTCAGGGGAGACGGGCAGCGAGGCAGAATCCAAGGAGGAACCACCGCCAGACTCAGCAACAACGGGAACCAGGACCTCCAAGGCCAATGAGGTAAGACAGCCACCACCTGGGCCCTCACCCGCCACACCTTCAGCAAGAAGGCTGGAATCAGAGGAAAAGGAGGGAAGGCATACAGCAGCCAAGGTGGCTATGGGAGAGACAACGCCTCCACCCACCAAGCCCCCAACTCCGGAGTCCAGGAACAAAAGAGGGGAAGCAGTGCATTGGTCTGGGAGGCAAGTCCAGTTTGGAAATCCCGAACCTCCGACAGAGCAGTTGGAAAATCCTGGGGAGAGGCACAGGGTCAGAGACGATGGAAACCTGCGACTCAAGGCATCCACCACCACATTGTCCACACCTCTGATATGCTGAGCAGAGAGGGCCAGAAGATGATGCTCCGCCCAACCAGCAATCGCACAGGCCAAAATGGCGTCTGTGACGGACATAATGACTCGGGACAACTCCGGACCCTCTCACCAGCCAGTCCCTCTACAGTAGCGGCGGGAGGCGTCCCCTATTCCCCGGCGGGCACTCCATTTGAGCCACCAGCAGCCCATAGCCCTGTCACACTACGGAAAACACTGCAGCATTGAGAACCACGGAAAGATGCAGATGCCCACCTGAGACTGGGGACCGGCCGAATGGAACACCAGGGGCAGAATCCCTTGCCTGACCCCATGTTGGCCCCCATGAGATCAATCTGACTCAACTTGCCTGACTATAACATGGCAGCCTATCCTCATTCCCTTTCCTATCCTGCCACCCTCGTCTTCTACACTCGCCCGTTTCTGGACTCAATGACCTCCGGTCACTCCCTGATCTTCACACTAAGCCGGCTGAGCACGAATCACATGGCCGATTCCCGGTGGAGCTGCTCCGACAGCTATAGGGGAGATTGGCTCTGGCACACCGCTATGGCCGTCACCTACCCAGCCGGACTTTGGACATTTGTCTCGTCAGTTTCTCCGCTGCTGTCTCCTTCCTGTGGTCTCCCAACTCTCCTTGGTCCTTTTTGGGTCTTGATTTTCTTGTTCGCTAGTAACTGATCTTCACACTAAGCCGGCTGAGCACGAATCACATGGCCGATTCCCGGTGGAGCTGCTCCGACAGCTATAGGGGAGATTGGCTCTGGCACACCGCTATGGCCATCACCTACCCAGCCGGACTTCGGACATATGTCTCGTCAGTTTCTCCGCTGCTGTCTCCTTCCTGTGGTCTCCCAACTCTCCTTGGTCTTTTGTTGGGTCTTGATTTTCTTGCTCGCTAGTAACTCCTGTCTTGACTACGTAATCATGCTGTAACTAATGTGAAAGATTTGTAACTTGTAACATGCTGTTTCCTTATGTAATCATGCTGTAACTAATGTGAAAGATTTGTAACTTGTAACATGCTGTTTCCTTATGTCAAGCGCTCTGATACCTCTGGGTCTAGCCAGCGCTATATAAAACTCAAATAAATAAAAATAAAATAAAAATAAAAAGAAGGAAGAATCCTTACGACGAGGTTGATGCCTGAAGGACAAGGAATGCTTACGTTCTTTGAACACCTTGTGAAGCTTCTCCTCAAGGATGTCCCCAAACAGTCGAGGCCCAGTAAATGGTAACCGCAAAGCAATGGACCGCTATGCGGCATCCGTATTCCAGCCCTTCAGCAACAAATTCAGACGAGCAGCAACAGACGAACCACAGGACAAGGCAGAAGCACGCACATAATCAAAGGCAATATCCAAGAGGAATTCTTCCTGATGCTCCATGGAATCCAGCAGGTCCGGACAACGACCACCCTCCTGCATGGTGCAAAACAAGGTCTTAAAGTCGGCCAACAAGGACTGAGCGACATATGCCCCATAGACACTGGAACGGATAGCAAGGTGGGAACCCGCATACGACTTCTTCAGAGCAGAATCAATTTTTTTATCCACCCCATCACAAAGGATATTATTGTCAGCCATAGAAGGACGACCCACCAAACTGGCCACAATAGAATCCACATGCACAGATTCAGGAAACATATCCTCCATGTCCTGCAAAGGATAGAGCTTGGACATAAAGCGAGCCATCATTATATGATCCGGGTTCTTCCACTCCTTCAACAGAACGTCCATCACAAAGGGATGGATAGGCAGAGACGTAGTAGCAGGCTTCCTAAATTGAGGCAAGACCGCATCCTGCGAAGTGCTGGCCACAACCTCATCCGGAAAACCCATGTTCCCCCTGACATGAGAGAGGATGTCCGGCAACAAGTCCTTGGAGATATATTTGCCCATCAAGTCCACTGCACTCAAGGAGGCACCGTCAGAGGAGTCTGAGCTAGAAATATCCAAATAGAGGTCAAGACCCCCACCAGAACAACCACCAGCAGACTTCCTGGAGGACTTCAAGTCCCACAAAGTCTCCAAAATCAGGCGCTTCAACCTGCAGTCATCCAACCGGGTCTGCTTCACAGGAGGGGCAGAATCCCCACTGTCAGCCTGGGAAGAGGAAAAGGAGGCAGGAGATACATGCCTGCGCTTCCTCAGGTGTTTGCCCATAATGAATCACCACCACACAGTAAGCAAAAAAATGGCAGAATACAGAAGGAACCGTGACCCCCCCGTTTATGTAAAAGCCCAAGACCCGGAAACAGCCACCGTAAGGCAGAACAGCTGAAACGAGGGAAAAACAGGTGGGGGGCGTGGCCAGCCGGAGCAACAAAAGCCGACCAATCACGGCCGCCGAAGGCCGAAAGCAGGAAGCAGGGACGAAGTCCCCAATGAAAGGCAGTGAGGAGTACCCGGAGCCCAACCCGGGCACCCCACAGCGAGACAACGGCGGCGCACCCGGAGGCCAACCTGGGCACCCACAAGTACATGCAAACACGGAGCACCCGGAGCCCAACCCGGGTGCTCACAAGGCAACCTAAAGCAACGGAGCACCCGGAGCCCAACCCGGGTGCTCACAAGACAGCCAAATGTAGCAACGGAGCACCCGGAGCCCAACCCGGGTGCTCAAAAACGAAGTGGAAAGTGCATGCAATGTTACCCGCGTGCACACCAGCCCACTCACCCAGAAGAGTGGAGCCAACGCTCACGGCACTGCCAATAGCCGGAGATGAGGCCCAAAACCACCGACCCAGCACAACAAGGGAGGAGGAGAAGACCACACGTGCACCAAACGGAGCCCAGTCCCGGCGCCAATCACCCCGCCGGGGGAGGGCACTGGAAGAAACAGACTCACCACGGACTCCAGGAGACCAGCGCAGCCCAGCAGCACGGGAAACGGAGAACCGAACGGCATCCAGGAAGCCAGGTGTCCCGACTCCAGCAGCTCCCACGAAGCTCCAGAAGCACCCCCAGAGCCCAGCAAAGGTAGAAACAACAGGACAAGCAAGTAGCAGGTAAGTGCCCAGCAGCTACCCCAGCGTTCCCCGTCATGTCCACCGACAGGAAACAAAACATGAAGTGCTTTCTGTTGGCTATGTAATTATAGCCCCTGGCAGGAGGGTGGGTGGAGCCTAAAAGTGTTTCCTGTTTTGTTTCCTGTCAGTGGAATATACCACATTAGTGATGACTGGGTCGAGGACGAGGGACGTAGAGGTAATGTGTGTATGCCGGGTCTGGTGGCTCAATGGACTAATGCATCCACTGCAGGGGCCTGTGTTCTACCTCATGGTCACAGGTTCAAATCCCGGCAGGTCCTGCCTTTCATCCATCTGAGGTTGATAAAATTAGTTGAGCTAGCAATAAACATCTGTTATTCAGCGCCAAGGTACCTACGGGTGTACATGTTTGTGTGTGCATGCCATTTATTTCAAATCCCTATTGAGTGACACATTTCCTGCATAAACCACTGGCTTTATTAAAGCCTCCTGTTTTTCATTTGCAGGTTTACCCATTACTTTGTATGTTTAAACAAAACATTACTTTGGTGTTGGTCCCTGATCTGGTGCGAGAAGCGGTGTCGGTCCATCGGTCGTGACGCAGTGTCGGTCCATCGGTCGTGACGCAGTGTAGGTCCATCGGTGGTGGGGCGTGTCGGTACATCGGTTGTGCGGCGGTGTTGGTCCATTGGTAGTCAGGTGGAAAATCAGATTCCTGGTCCTTGTTACTTATTGTATAGTAACAAACTAGCTGGAGAGCTCCGCAATGGCCTACAGTCCAGTTTCCAAGCCTTGCAAATGACCCAGATCGATACAGAGCGAACACAGGACCTTCCAGGCAGCATGGGAATAAGAGTACTTGTTTGTTGAATGCCCAAAAGAAAAAGCCACCTGTTTGCTTTGCAAAGAGAAAGTAAATGTTCTTTAGAGGTATAACCTAGAACAGCATTACAAAACGCGAAACTCTGGATACACTGCAAACTTCCCACTGGACTCAAACCTGCGTTCTGCGAAAGTTAAAGCAAGCTCTTCTTTCCTAGCAGAAGATCTTCCTTTGCCAGATGAAGAAATCTGAGGCTGTTACAGAAGCGTCTTTCAAAATATGCTACTTGCTTGCCAAACATAAGAAACCATTCACAGATGCAGAGCTGGTGAAGAAATGTTTCCTTTCAGCAGCCAAAATTTTATTTGACAACTACACCAATAAAGCCAGCATTTTAAAGGAAATTGGTGCATTGCAGCTATCAGATTCCACGTGTGCACGCAGAATAGAGGCAATGGGTCAAAACGTCCAGGAGCAGGTGATCAAAGCAGTCAGAGAGTCACCGTTCTTCAGCATTGCCATGGATGAGTCCACAGACATAGGCGATGTGGCCCAGTTATTAGTTTGGGTGAGGTATTAGGACAGATCGCTCCATCCAAAAGAAGAGCTCCTGTGCCTTCTACCACTGAAAGGGCACACAAGAGGAGAAGATATACTGGACAGCATGTGCAATCACTTTAAAACAAATCACATACCACTGAACACTCTTGTCAGCATAACAACAGATGGGGCTCCTGCCATGGTAAGTCATGACAGAGGCTTTGTATCTATGCTTAAAAAGAAGCTCATAGGACAGACTGTGATAGACTACCACTGCATTATTCACCAAGAAGTATTGTGTGCAAAATTAAAGCATGGAGAACTGAATAATGTCCTAAAAGTTGCAGTGAAAATTGTTAATTTTATCCGTGCCAAAGCTCTGAACCATAGACTTTTTAAAGCAATGCTGCAGGAATCTGAAGCGGAATATACAGACCTCTTGATGCACACTGACGTGCGTTTGCTAAGCAAAGGGAATGTTCTGGAGCGGTTCATCGCATTTCTTCCTGAAATTGAACTCTTTGTGAACAGTAGAGGTCACTCTTTCCCAGAACTAATGGATGTGAAATGGCCTATTATGCTCCATTTTCTTTCAGATCTTTTTACACATTTTAATGCTCTCAACTTGACCCTGCAAGGTAAACAACAGCTTGTGTGCTTCATGATGAATGGTATTTATGCTTTTGAGAGTACACTTGTGCTATTCAAAGAACAACTGGATGATAGTGACTTCACCCACTTCCCAAAACTGTTGGCTGTGATGCAGAGGTTTCCAGATGCACGAGAAATTCCGTCAAAGCTAGACCTTGGTGCATGTCTTGAAGACATTTCTGGGGAGATCAAATGCCGATTTTCTCAATTCAGAGCCCTCACCCCTCTGTACAGGCTGGTTGAAAACCCCTGGATGATGAGTGCACGAAATCTTGATGTTGTTGCACTTATTGGCATGGAAAGGGCTCAAGCAGAAATAGAGCTGATTGACATGCAGCACAATTCAGCCCTCGAAGCATCTTTTTTGGGGCAAGCACCAGAAGAATTCTGGAAAATTGTGCCTTCCGACAAGTTTCCTCTTCTTTTTACATTGGCCCAGAAGGTAATTTGTATGTTTGGGTCAACATATGTTTGCGAAAGTTCCTTTTCCACAATGGGACTGTTAAAGAGCAAACTCAGAAATAAGCTTACAGACATACATCTGGATCAGCTCTTAAGGCTTGCAGTTTCAGACTTGGTACCAGATTACAGAAAACTAATTGGTGACATAAAATGTAAAATAAGTTCGTAGTGTTTGTCTTTAACGTACCTATTTTTTGGACTCTGAAGCCTATGTTGCAATGGGCATGTGCTGAATATCCGGTTACTGCAAATTGCCATGCAATCCCTCTTAAGATTGCTATTGTCTGATAATAAAAAAATATTATAAAAATGTGCTCCTTTTAGTTACATCTGCTTTGGAAATACAGCATTGTCTAGTAATGTTTTGAAACGGTAGTGATTTATTTCCCCTCTAGCCCCGCCCCCACCGGTGCGGCCCTCGGCCACAAACCACACTGTAAATTTGGCCCCCGAGAGAAAGTTTGTGAGTACTCATGCTCTAGTCTACACCCATAGGAATTAATACAAAAAATTACACTCCCTTCAGCAAATCCTATATACATTAAAAATTGCAACTCTTCCTTAAACATGGGTATTAAAGATTTGCAATTCTTTAACTTCATGCATGTATTCATACAGGTTGTAAATATTCTAACAAACTAATATTATAATGTTTTTCTCTTTTACTTCACAGCTTACACTTCAATATAACTGCACCAAAAAAGGTTACAACAGACAACTGTGAAGAAAACTACAAAATCTTCATTAAAGAAAAAAATCAAACAAAGTAAGTATACAAAGGAACTAACAAATAGAACAAAATAATAAACAATACATTTAAAAAAACAATTTTAACTAATAAATTATTTTTTCTTCTCAGCTTCAGCAAACTGCACCAATAAAAAACATCCAGGAAATTAAAGTCATTAACTACAACTAGTAAGTATTAATTTAATTCCTACTAAAGACAAAACAATACAATTTAATTAAAATAATATATACATTTTTAATAACAAAAACATTTTGCTTTCAAACCAACAGATAATATAACAGTGAATAAACAACGACCATCAATACATACCATCAACAAAAGTAAAGCATCACTAATGTAAGTATAATGTATATAACATTAATTATACTAGCATGTTTATTATTTAACATTGCATAATTATTAAACATAAATATATATATATTCACAGATATACCCCAAAAATGACAGAAGGAGCAAAGTTAATTTCATCGCAAAAGGGGAAACTAATGCTTTGCTATATTGGTGACACTTATACCCAAGAAAACGTTATTTAAAATAAAACACACTGGAAATATAGCAAATATTATTCCAATGCCTGTTACGGGAAAGCCACTACAATAGTTACTAATGTTGTAAATGTTAGAGAACACAACCATCCCCCAAATGTAACTGAAGTTGAAGAAAGAGATGCCCTAGAGACAATAAGGGAAGCAAGCACAAGCTCCCAACAAACAAGCACTCAAATACTGAAAATGTTTTAACTCGAGTGCCAGAACATGTCACAGGACAACTAACTTCTATCCCCAATCTAAAAAGACTAATAGCAAACACTAAAAGCGCTACACCATCACCCACAAAGAGGACAAATTCCTTATTTATGACAACGAAAGTCATGACAAAAGAATTATAATGTTTGCCACGAATACAAATTTACAAAAACTTAAAAACTGAGCAATATGGATGATGGATGGTACCTTTAAAGTTTGCCCCAAACCATTCTATCAGCTGTAAACCATCCACGGAGAATATGAAGAGACAAATGTCCCCTTTATTTACGCATTACTGCCTAATATACAAAACACCACTTATGTGGAACTACTATCTACAAAAAAACAATTCACAGAAAACTACTGTCCCCAAAGAATCATAATAGACTTTGAACAGGCAATGATTCAATCCATATGGAGGCACCTACGGAAATTTACTTTAAGCATAGATTGTTCAACAAATAGCAACTTTGCTTATCAAATAAAAAAATTATTAGCCCTGGCCTATGTCCCAACTACTGAAGTAGCCAATCACTACAACTTACTTATATAAAGTCCTTTCTATCAAGCTAATGAATCTTTATTAAGTCCCTTCCAAGACTACTTCGAAGACACCTGGGTGGGAAGCTTACATAGGTCAGGGCACCGTAGACAACCTAAATTTCAGATCCCCTGGTGGAACGTATACGCCAGTACTGTGGCTCAAAAAAGCCAAAACAAACAACGCAGTGGAAGGATGGCATAATGCCTTCCAAGCCACAATAGGAAGGGGACAACTAACACCACATAAAGTAATTTGAAGCAATTAAAAAGGAACAGAGCTACCAAGAGCTCAGACTTGAGCAATCACTAACTAAAATAGGTCTTAAGCTAAGCAAACAAACTAAAACCATGTACGAATAACTGCAACATAAAACTAAGTTGTATCCAACTACACAAGGTCTAGAATACCTAGACATAATAGCAAAATCAATTCTTTAAACTAAACAAAACACTAAACATAATTTAAACATTCCAACTATAAAACATATACCCATCATAACTTTTCTTTTAATATTTATAATTATGTCATAAAATTTAAAATATAGCAAAAAATTATATGACATAATATAAGTATTAAATAAAAAATAAACAATGAAAAAGAGATACATTTCCTACCCATAGTAATTAAAAATAATACTCACAGTTATGCAGCAGTAGGAAATCATCCTTGAAAACGAAACAAAATAAAATTGAATCCAGTTCATACCAAAGCCCCCCCAAAAAATGCAAAAATACAATTGTAAAAATAAAATCCAACGCCGCAATCCTCTTAATAACCAAACCCTCAAAAACCCGAAAATAGTGTAGACAAAACGCTCCAACAACCCGGGAAAAAAAGGAAATGTCAAATAATTTGTTCTCAAACAATAAATAAAATTTTCCTTTTTTTTAAAAATGTGATCCGTTCAGAAAATCCAAATCCTGTAAATAAAAAGAAAACAACACCCACGCACAACACAAATACAAACCCACAACCATTACTATCAACATTAAAAACGCAATAATACATTTAATAAACACATAACTAACACTACATAACATTCTAATTATATCCAACACTACGTCCAACACATAAAACACTAAACTACCAAAACTACACCAAAAACCATCAAACAACACCCTAACAAAAATGAAACTTACCTGAACGGATGAAAAGCAGCTCCCAACCGTGAGGTTCCGTCTTCCAAAATGACCTAAAAACAAAACCGATAGAAAGAAAAGTGAGAAAAAAAAATTGTGGCATAACTGAAATGAAGAAAAGTCTTAGGGGCATATTCACAAGAATGTGTGATAACCACCGCAAGTGTAGCTTAACGCAACTCTGCACATCGCAGTCCATCGTGGTACCATGCGATAGTCACACGAGAACGCAACAAATGAACGCGTTAAAAGCAACGCGACGCCGCAAAAACGCGAAACCCCAATGCGAAAATAGTATCGATGACGCCAATCGCGATACAAAAATCTGCAAAAAACAGCCACAGGCCTGCAATTCCCATGCGTCATGCGAGAAAATGCACTATAAAAATAGAAAAAAAAACACAAACAAAAGACAAACAACAGCGAAGCACAATGGAGGCACCCGGAGCAAACACAGAGGACAACCAGACCACCACAAGCCCAACGGAGGACCAGCCTGGGACCTCGGGGTCAGGGAAGGGCAAGGAGAAGAAGAGTCAGAAGAAGCGGTTCAGTCGCAGGAAAACAGGATCCTGATCATGGAGGTGATAGAACACCATCCACTACTGTTCATCACCTCCACTGTGTCACTGGCAACTAAGAATGGAATATGGCAGTCCATCGTGGACAATGTTAATGCAGTCAGAGTGCTGAAGAGGACAATGGACGAGGTCAAGAGGCGCTGGAATGATGTGAAGTGCAAAACCAAGCAGAAACTCGCAAACAACCTGAAGGCAGCAATGCAGACTGGAGGTGGGAGCCCAGCGCCACAGGCAGAGCTGGACGAGATGGAGGAAATGGTCTCCACAGTCATCAGTGGGGAGACGGTGGCAGGAGTGGGGGGACCGGACACTGCTCAACATGACCGGACACAACAGCAACAGGGTGAGTAACCACCAGGGACTGGAGAGACGGGGGGAGATGGGCACAATGGCACACATGCACAATTAAGCAGACCACATCTGCGGAGAAACCATGCCCCAGACCCACAACTCCCAACAAGAGACCAGTGCACACAGGTATGCAACACCTCCCTCAGCACTTCATAAGCACAGAAGCCAGAGGCACACCGCATGGAAGGGATAAGGGCAGCGAAATCAGAGCTGCTGTGGCGAACGACCCAAAATGCGGCACACACACATCACATGCAGAGCACATCAACATTGACAACAACGTGGTACAAACTGCAACACGTCCACAACAGAACAGAGGACACAACTGGTGCCGCATGTGCGTAGTAACTGGACATTCACATTTGGCATTGCAGAGAAATGTGAGTTGACAATGTACAAGTACAAACACACATCCGTGATATAGTCGGAATGGCCACTGTCCCGCATCAAATAGGCAGCTCAACCCAAACAGTCACAATGTACACTGTCATGCAGTCTGTATGTGAACCTGTACAATGCGGCAACATACATGTGAACACGATGTTAAACTGCATCTCCCCTCCACATTGCAGGGGGAAATCCAACACCTCCTGCAGAGCAGTCCGAACCTCTCTTCTCTGATGACGAAGAGGACCACCACACCTTCAACTCCGACGCCCTCCAACAGCTCGTGGACAGCCTCCGCAGCCCACTTCCAGGAGCAGGGCAGCCCAGCTGCCACGAGAAGAACCCACCCCCTGCACAGTACACACAGCACCCACCACCACAGCTGCCTCCCAGGACCCCCACAACGAACACATGGCCTTCCAACGCTGTGTGTTGGGGTGCCAGGAGAAGCTGGCTGAACAGGTGCAGGTGGGCTTCGACCGCATGGCAGCCAAACTAGGCGCCATACGTGGGTGTCTAAGTCCCATCAGGGACCACTCACAGTCCCTAACGGACACCCACAGGCCGCTCCATGCTCTCCAACGAACCATGGCTGACATCGCTAGAGTCCTGACTCTGCGACAGGAACGACTGTCTAGTCCGAGTGCCTCCAGCGATCTCGCTCAGGAGGTGGGACACATGCGGAGGACCATGGAGAACATGGAGCAGACACAGGCGGAAAGAGCGTCTGCCACGGCTGCACACCAGCGAGACCTAGCTGGGTCCCTCCATGCCATAAAGACCATCTTCATGGCATTGCTGCCACAAGGCCTGGCGCTGATGCATGCTGCTGCTACCACCCCATCCACATCTCCGGCCCCTGATGTGTCAGTGCCACCCAGTGCGGCAGACATAACACCACCACCCACATGTGAGAGACAGGCAACAGCAGCGGACGAGGATGCGGATGAATCTGCCTTCATGGTCAGAAGGACGCAGTAGCATGCATCTCCGCCATGTGGCCTGTTTCTGCTTGGTTCTTCCCTCTGCATCATCACCTTCCACTCTCCCCCGATGCACTCTGCCACACTCACCTCGGACCTCGACATGTACTGCCATATTCTGTTTGATCACCAATGACACAGCTATCAGACTGTGGACTGAACTCCTCCTCTCCTGCTGTACCGGTCACTCCCTGAAGGACTCTGGCTGGCCCTACACGGGCCGATAATGTGGAGTGGGGTTGGCATGGCCCTGTACTGCTCCAGCTGCAACACTCCCTTGAATGTGCAATAAACATTCATATTCACACTGGTGTGTCATGTCTATCATCTTTCAAGTGTGGAAGTATGGATGAATGTAGGGTCAGTGATTCCCCCTTACGTCCATGTTGCACATGTTGTGGGACTTCTGTCACTGGGTGGCACATTTCCGTTACAGGCCGGGGGTTGCCGACACTACAACAGAGACACATCCATTAGTCACTTCCTTGTCCAGCCCAGGACGGAACCGCACCCAGAGCCCCGGGGTCATTGTTCACACCCTTACGCTGGACTGGCATATGCCAGGGCAGCCCACTCCGCTTACGCACACAGGGGGCGACGACAACGCTACATGTCCCAGGTCTTCACTGCAGGGATCTGCAGCTCACAGGTCTAGTTGTCAGCATGCCACAGCCACTCCCTCCTGGCTGGTGTACACCCACACCACACCCATCCAGCACAGGAGTCACAGGACATGTGACCCTGCCAATAAAAAGGGCCTGGCGCACGTGCTGGACGCCATTTCAACTCTCCAACTGGGTGTCTCCGTGTAGTTCCCATCTACGCATGAGGGCCTAGGGCCCTGCCACCTCACAGTGCCCAGTGCCGGGGGTGACACGATGGCGTCCGCACCACGGGACTCAATCATTAAGGGTCCATGGCTAGCGGGGCACAGACTTGGTGGCACCGGATACACTGCGGCAGGCACAGGCACCCCACCACGGGACGGTGTCTTGCAGTGCAGTGAGATAGGGGCACCTGAAATGCTGAGCGGGTGTGCAGCCTGCGATGATGCACCATCCTGGCAGTCTGGACAGGCATGGGTTTGTGTGAGACCTGCTGGCCTGCAGTGTGGGCCTGGGCAAGGGCAGGGCGGGCCTCCCACCACGTGGCATTGTGGTTCACAGAGTTAGTGGCACCTCAAGCGCTGGGCGGGTGTGTAGCCTGCGATGATGTCATGTCCACAGATGTGGTCTCTGCCATTGCGAAATCAAGACCCAGCAACATGTGTGTGACCTGGTGGCCCGCGGAGCGGGGCTGCATGATGTGGAGGGTGCCATGGTCGCAGGCACCTGGCTTGGAGATCCTTCCGGAACGTGGTGGGCCCTCTTGAAAACACGCCGATGGCGGAAGGTGAGCAGTGAGGCCTGGTTGCGCAGGGGCAGGCATTCAGTGCTGGGTGGCGGGAGGGGCTGGGGTGCAGCTGCCTGTGTGCGCAGGGGCGGGCAAGCGATGGTGGCGTGTGCAACTGTATGGGCTCTGACATCCATGTCTCTGGAAACTGTTTCAGAAGAGGGACCTGGGGACTGCTGTGAATCCCGGCACGTGGTTGGAGACACACCGTTGGCAGCAGGTGAGCAGTGGGGCATAGGTCCGCAGTGTCGGCACTCTCTCTCCCTCTCTCTCTCTCTCCCTCTCTCTCCCGCTCTCTCTCCCTCTCTCCCTCTCTCTCTCTCTCTCTCTCTCTCTCTCCCTCTCTCCCTCTCTCTCCCTCTCTCTCCCTCTCTCTTTCTCTCTTTCTCTCTTTCTCTCTTTCTCTCTCTCTCTCTCTCTCTCCCTCTCTCCCTCTCTCTTTTGCTCTCTCGCTATGATTTGATGGGCGCATGGCACTCCTTCTTATACCAATATCTGTTTTGCAAGCTGTGACTTACTGGATGTCGTGGGACGACCCGCCATGCCTCTTCTGATTTTCTGTTTTTGTTATGTTCTGTAATAAATGTGTTATTTGGATATTATGATATGGATGTATGATTTCCCTCTTTTCGGGCCACACATGTATGTTGAGTGTTGTGATTGTGCGACTTCAGGCGATTTGTTTGGTTCATGGTTTCGTGGAGTTGATGTGCAATATCTTTGTTCTAGGGGGGGTTTGCGGAGGGTGCCCGGGGTAGGGCCCCGGGGGGGTGGTGGGGTCCTGGGGGTGGTGGCGGTGGGTGTTGTTGGCCTATTGGGGCTCCGGGCTGCATGATGGGTTGCTCCAGGGCTTCTGTTGTTCTTCATGTGTGGCTATGGGCTGTGCTCCCTTGTCTGGTGCCGGTTGTCGTCCGACTTTACAACAGGTAGGAGCAGGTGTTAATTCCCTGCTGCTAACGCACCTTATCGCATGTTTTGTGGTCTTATCGCAGATCGGGCTGGTCGTTGAGAATGTTGTGGAGTGGTGTTGTCACGGATTTTTGCAAGGGAACGCCTACTCTGCATATCATTAGCGTTAGTTGCCGGGGTCATCTGTGGCGATGTTTTCTGCGACTGCTTTCGCAGGTAAACTGGTGTTATGGGCTGTTAGCACCAGCTTGGGAATGGGGCGATAGATTTATCACGGATTTGGCTGCGGTAAAGTGACGATAACTCGGCGATCTGTCCTTGAGAATATGCCCCTTACTCCCCATAGAAAACAATGAAAAATATAGAAAAAAGTATTAAAAATAATATATACAACTTTATGTATTGCAATTTTTTTCCTGTTTAAAATAAATTAAAATAAATATATAAAATATACATTAACTGTTATATGATTAAAAAACCGAAAATAGAATATTTAATGTATATTAAAATATATGTTTATTTCATGCAATATAAATGTACCAAAAATATAAAAATGTAATAAAAAATAAATATGCTCTACAAAAAAGTTCTGTTACAAATATTGCAAATTATTTAACATATTCAATATTATTTTATTAAAAATAATATTTAATATACCAAATATTAAAAGAGAACTTTTCAAAAAATGAAAAAACTTTACATTTTTTTAATGTTAACAAATGTATACAAATGTTTTCTTTTTTGTACCAAAAAATTAATAAACCATAAAATGAAACTGTTTATAATTAAAAAATGGAAAATACTTTCCTTTACCATCGCATGACTATGGGGCCGATTACGATGGCGGACGGAAAAGCACTCCGATCGCTGTGGTTGCGGAAAAAAAACGTCCGCATGTACAGCGGCAAAACCGGCTGTCACATTACGATGCAATGCTTGAAAAATCCGACCGCGGTGGTCGGATTCCACAAAACTCCACCGGCAACGTCTGAAAAACCAGAAAATCCGACCGCAGCGGACGGTAATGCTGCGGAAAGAACCAAAAACGCGATCGGCCAGCGGAATGACCGCAAGTGAAATTATGATAAGATGGCGGAGCCAGCGGAACGATCAGTTGTTTCTGACCGCCGCGGTCACGCGAAAAGATGAATGGCAGAGCTGGCGGAACGATCATTGCGTTCAGACAGCTGCGGTCGCGCGGAAAGAGGAATGGCGGTCGAAAGCAACAAGGCTACCAAATGTGGCTGATTGTTTTCCGCTGCCTTCAAAAATATTTGACACACCCCAATGACACATCCCCATGGCAAAAAAAAATACAGATCCCAGGTCAACCCAAAAAACACACCTGACATGAATACTCCATTTGGGCACACCCATATAGCTGAGTATAAAACCAACCCCTTCCCTGGCCAGCATCCTTTGCACAACTCCAGAAGTGAAGGGCCAAACACCACAGCAGAAAGGAGAGGCAAATCATCACACATTACACCATCACAACCACCTACACCAACAACACCAACACGCACCTCACACATCTTCACCACCACCTTCCCACCTGCATTTGTCACCCATTTGCACATCACACATCATGGCACAGAAAAAAATGCCAAAATTCACAGACAATGAGTTATCAGTCATGGTAGATGAGATAATCAGAGTAGAACCACATTTGTTTGGAAGCATGGTCCAACAGACACCAGTAGTCAGAAAAAATCAAATGTGGGAAAGGATAGTCATCAAAGTCAATGCTGTAGGGACCACCCTGCTCACTCTGCGTGACATCAAGAGGAGGTGGCATGACCTCAAGAGCAGGGTGAAAGAGCGTGCCAACAAGAACCATGAGCTGGCTCAGAGGACTGGCTGTGGCCCTCCCATTCCACCACTAACATTCACCGAATGGGAGGAGAAGGTGCTTGCCACACTGCATCCAGAGAGTCTCACAGGAATACCCGGGGGAGTGCAGGCTGGTACGTACCAACAAATGTCTCCCATTTCACTGCTATGTACTGTCTTGCACAATTAGAAAGCTACACTTCCTAGACCAAAATGCAGTTACGTACAACACACTCTTCCCAACACGTCTCACATATCTAACATTGCCTTCCTCTGAATCACCTCAAAGGTAGATAGCAATATTTCCATGGGGGCATGTGTACAGGCAGGCAGCACTACAACTCCCACCAGGCACCCTTGTCTCACAGCTGAGCAAGATGGAGCACTCCCCCCACCCAGAACCATGTGGCAGCCATTTAATTGATCCCCTCAAACTTACAGGTAGGTAGCCATCTTAACAGGGAGGGGGGTTTGTGGATAGGCAGTCAGCACTACAACTCCCACCAGGCACCCTTGTCCCACAGCTGAGCAAGATGGAGCACTCCCCACACCCAGAACCATGTTGCAGCCATTTCATTGATCCCCTCAAACATACAGGTAGGTAGCCATCTTAACAGGGACGGGGTTTGTGGATAGGCAGCCAGCACTACAACTCCCACCAGGCACCCTTGTCCCACAGCTGAGCAAGATGGAGCACTTTCCACACCCAGAAACATGTGGCAGCCATTTCATTGATCGCCTCAAACTTACAGGTAGGTAGCCATCTTAACAGGGAGGGGGGTTTGTGGATAGGCAGCCAGCACTACAACTCCCACCAGTCACCCTTGTCCCACAGCTGAGCAAGATGGAACACTCCCCCCACCCAGAACCATGTGGCAGGCATTTCCCTCCACTGTGTTACCTAACAGGGAGGTAGATATCCTTCTCAAAATGCATGGAGCCCTATGACCACAACATCCCTCACATGTCAGCCAACTCTGTATAGATCCAAATGTTACATCCAGTGTGCAGACAGCTAAGCACATGTAACTGTCACAGAAATTACACTTGGACTCACCGAGTCAAATGTGAAGCAAATTCAGGGCCCAATCATGCACAGCACAGAATGCTATGTGTAAGTGCCATGGTGTCAGAGCATGAAGGCCCATATGAACACTAAACATGCACGGCCAATCTGTCAAACAAACAAAAGTACATGATATGAAAGAACATTTAAAATATTCAAATGTCTAGTTTTTGCATAGCTGAAACAGATTCTATGAAAAGTAAACAAAAACCACGCATTAACAATAGTTGATGTGCACCAAATTGGTCAATGATGACATGTCCTTGTAAACACACTATCTGTACGTGTCACATGGTTGCAATTTACATGTCACCCTAATGACAAGTAATGTATGTACCTCAACATCATGTCATGATGCTGATAATCTTTCACCAATACCAAGTGATTGCAATGTAAACTGTTTGGCGTATCAAATGCAACATCCAAAAGTCTGACACCAAGCTTGTGGCATGCACTTAACTGACAATATAACCTCTGTTCAACAGGAGATCCACAAGCAACTGCTGCTGAAAACACCAACAACCAGCAGAGCCAGTCTCCCCCCCCCCCCGGTACGTGAACTCTCTGATGCAGATTCTCTACGTTTCTCGGATGAGGTGCAACAACCTGGCCCCTCAGGACTGCCAGGACGTACTCCCTCTCAGGGTCTCATTGTCCCCACCACCACTACACCAGCGACAACCACAGCGCTGACCCCTGCTACAACGACCTCTGCGGCAGCCACCTCCACCATCACCACTGCTGCCTGCAACACTGTCCTTGCCTCAGTGGTTACCAACACCACCACACAATCCGAGGATGCCAGAGAGACTGTGCGGGTGCATTGACTCCCAATGCCACAGGTCCGTGTCAGCAGGGCAGGTGGGAGGGCAACTGGGGGACAATCACAGTAGGACACTGAGACTGAAGCCCTGGCCACTGTTGCAAGAGTCCTTGGTGCATACCAACAGAACCAGGGACAGATGGGCCAGGTTGTTGAAGAAGTGTGTGAGCTCCGCCTGCTGCTGAGGTCCATGGACACACGTATGGGCCAACTTGTGGATCTCATGGGTCAGCTTGTGGGTGTTGTGAGGGACAGACATGTGGCCCAAATGATGGCTCAACCCCCCTCCAGTGGCCAGCCTGCTGATACTCCCACCACCTCAGCAGGGGTGAGCTGCAAGACAATGACTCCTCAAACACCACTGAGCCTGCAGCAGAGGCCCCCCCTGCCAAACGCAAGAGGGGACGTCCGAGAAACACCAAGGGAGGATCATGTGGCAAAGCACCAACCAAAGCCAAGTCGCTGAGCCAGCCATGATGGCACTTGTGTTGCCCTGGACATTGACTTTGTTGATTATCCTATCCCACAATGCCATGTTGATGGCAGGAGTTTGTTGGACTGTGTGATTACATCAATGTGCAATGTGGTGACTACTCTATTTGTCTCATTTACCATCACTGACAACTCATACACTCACTTTGCACAAATTTCCTAACAACCACTTTAATTTTAACAAAACCTAATTGAAAATAAACACTCTTTACATACCTATGCCTTTGTGTCAGTTACATGTTTATCACAGTATGTACAATGTCAACTCAGATTCCAATGTACCACAAGCTCTGATTGTGACGAGGCATTGATAGGGTGAAGGAACCTAGAAAGACACAAGAGAATGACATTTAGTTGTGAGGTGATGCCATTACAGCAAAAACACACCACTAGTCAACACCATACAAAACCCATCACACATAACAATGACCAACACCATCAACATAGACATGAGGTACGTGGAAAACAATACACTGTGCCACACACATCAGCCATTAGCAGTGAGCCAACAGCCAGCATCCAAAAACCTCATCTATGCCTTGCCACTACCATCAAAGCCAACAGACAATGTCACTGTTGTACAATGTTACTTACACTCAAGGGAAGTAGTTGTCGATGAGCTGTTGATGCAGGTCAACACCTTCCTCTTCTCCACTATCATCGTCACTGGGCATGTTTGGATTTGCAGCGGGGGGCATCTGCTGCTCATCATCGTCCAGGAGCAGGGCGATCTCTTTTTGCAAGGCCAGGTTGTGGAGCATGCAGCATGCAACTATGATCTGACACACCTTTTTGGGGAGAGTAGAGTAGTGCACCACCGCTCTTGTCCAGACACCGAAATCTAGACTTCAGAAGCCCAAAAGCACGCTCCACTACACAACGTGTCCTCCCATGTGCATCATTGTAGCAGACTTCCCCCGGGGTCTTTGGATTCCTCAGTGGGCTCAGCAATCAATGCTGGTTGGGATACTCAGAGTCACCTAGGTGTGAGATATACAGACCAATCTTGTAATATAAACAGTTGATGAGAAAAGCATGTCACACATACAGCACACTACTTGACTCAGCGTACTCACCGACAAGCCACGCATGCTCCGGAATCAGATTTTCCATCAATTGTGGGATGATGCTGTTACGCAGTATGTAGGAGTCATGTGCAGAACCAGGAAATTTGGCACATACATGGGAGATAATCATATCCGCTTGGCATACCACTTGCACATTAATGGAATGGTAATGCTTCCTGTTACGGTATATGTGCTCACGTGCCTGTGGTGGAACTAGGCCAACGTGTGTGCAGTCAATGGCTCCAACAACATTAGATATGTGTCCAAGGTCATAAAAATCACCCTTCCCATCTGCCAATTCATGTCTCCTTGGAAAGTGGATGTAGCGGTCCTTGTAGGTTGACATTGCGGACAGGACATCACGCAGCACCATGCTGAACATAGCTTGAGACATCCCACCGGCGATGGCCACCGTGTACTGAAACGAACCAGTGGCAAAGAAATGCAGGGCGGTCATCACCTTAACTGTTGGCGTCAAAGCTGTCGGATAGGTTCTGTGAGGCCTCAGATGGGGCTCCAACTGAGCACATAGCTCTTGAAGGGTAAGGCGATTCAGACGGAATTTCCTTATGATGTCCTCATCCTCCATGTTTGCCAGCACTGGGAAAGGCGGATGCACATTTGGTCATCTCCTACATATAATGAAAGAGGACACATGTAAATTCAATTCACAGATGAGATGTGGCAAACATCTTACATAATGACTAACACAGCACCGACATTGACAGGACTGTAACATCAGCTTAATGCACAAGTCACATGCACAGACACCTTGATCTCATGTAGTCGTACATGTGGTCAGTATGTACATACTAACTACTTCCAAATCAGATTCAGACTATGTGAATGGTAAATGGTACACTCCTACATCTTGTGTCACCAGCCCTGGGTGTAGCTGACACAGCACATGTGGCAAACAGCAACACTGCTGACTTCTACGTAGCTGCTGCACCTGCAACACCTTCTTGCTTTAGTCTCACTAAGCACAACATTTTTACACAATGAGCACAGTGTGTGTAAGCTGGTCAACTATCAAGATAAATACAGCACTGTACACAGTGATATAGGCATAATATGTGGTCAGTCCATCATTACTGTGAGTTAAGTAGCCATTTTACACATTGACATATTCACAAATATGAGACTCCTTTACACATCAAATCAGTGTACATGCAAACAAATATCATATTTGACATGTGACGAAGTGCCTGCCAATGCATGTACTCATGTGTACTGACATGACATGTGTGGGCATCATTGAGTTAAATGTCACACTCTCATTTCACTTTACAACCAGGTGCAACAATATAGTGTAAATGCATAGTGATCAGTGATGAAAATTGCCAAGTGGCAACGGAATAGCACAATGTGTCCATAGGTGCGGTAGCCGTGCTCCGCCACTGCGGTCACAGTCATTGGATACAATTGAAAGATGCCGGATTGCGGTAGAGACCAACTGGCCCCCGCGGTGTGACACCGCCTATGCCAATGCCATTGCAGCCAATGGGAGCCACCATCGCGGTACTGCAATACAGTTTTGAAACTCGCGGTTGGCGTGCACTGCCACTGCGGTCATGGTCATTGTATACAATTGAAAGATGCAGGAATGCGGTAGATACCACCTGGCCCCCGCAGTGTGACACCGCCTATGCCAATGCCATTGCAGCCAATGGGAGCCGCCATCGCGGTAGTGCAATACAGTTTTGAAACTCGCGGTAGGCGTGCACCGCCACTGCGGTCACGGTCATTGTATACAATTGAAAGATGCAGGATTGCGGTAGAGACCACCTGGCCCCCGCGGTGTGACACTGCCTATGCCAATGCCATTGCAGCCAATGGGAGCCGCCATCGCTGTAGTGCAATACAGTTTTGAAACTCGTGGTAGGCGTGCACCGTCACGGTCATTGGATACAATTGAAAGATGCAGGATTGCGGTAGAGACCACCTGGCCCCCGCGGTGTGACACCGCCTATGCCAATGCCATTGCAGCCAATGGGAGCCGCCATTGCGGTAGTGCAATACAGTTCTGAAACTCGCAGTAGGCATGCACCTCCACTGCGGTCACGGTCATTGGATACAATTGAAAGACGCCGGATTGCAGAAGACACCACCTGGCCCCCGCGGTGTGACACCGCCTATGCCAATGCCATTGCAGCCAATGGGAACCACCATCGCGGTAGGTCAATACATTTTTTAAACTTGCTGTAGGTGTGCACCGCCACTGCGGTCACGGTCATTGGATACAATTGTAAGATGCAAACCAGGCAGATCAATTGCATCAGCAGAGTACCACTGAAACAACCCTAGGGGCATATAAATGTCTGTGAGAGAGCCACACATGTCACTTGCATTCAGACACTGCTGCCTGCCATTCATCACCACCAACTGCTGCTGTACCTGCATTCTGGACCCAGTGATGGTTCGAACAGAGAACATCAGGGCCCGTCCCTTCACCACAGAGGAGCAGGAGGTCCTGGTGGACGAGGTCCTTGCACAGTATGGGAGGCTATATGGTGCTCCAGAGGTACTGGTAAGTGTCTGAGTAAAAGTTTGAGAGTGCTCAGAATGCTCACATGATGTTACTGTACAGTAGTATGTGCCTGTGAGTGCAAGCCAATGTTCATACATCAATATTTTGCCAACAGCATGGTCCATACATGACCTAGTACTTATTGCACTTGAGTATGTGGGGAGGATGGCAACATAGACACTTGTGCAGCTCTTTTTAAGCCAAAAAAAACACATGTTGTTCTGAGACTGGGTAATGTAAATGTGTGATACACTGCCTAGCATGCTGACTTCATGTCAATGGGGTGTGTAGCCTTATTTCCACAGATCCCTGACTACATTTAAGGATGGGAATGACATACTGTGGTTTGGGCAGTTATACAGTTACACTGCTGGTTTGAGACACTCGAACTCTGAACACAAGTTCCCTGTGCTATGTGATGTCATAGTCCATTAAGTGTTCATATGCTCATTTGTGACATTTCAAATGTAGATTGGCCAGAGGGTACTGAATAATATGTGTACAGATTTCAAATTGACCCTATGGAGATGTGTCCATTCTGCACAGGAGTACAATGCCTGAGTCTATCACTCTTGGTGGTAATTCACCTATGACACATCAGCTAAATGTGAGGTGGACATGTTATGTTATGTTATCCGCCATTTATAGCATGCACGGATACTCGGAAGTGTCCCGGCGCGAAAGCCAATTCAAAGGAGATAGGGAGGCGTAGACCACGGCTGGACAATTAATTAAAAAGCAAGGTCATCCTTGTATTGATTCCATGATGTGTTGAGTCTTGCATGTGTATTCACTGTTTCTCCATTCACATTGTACATGCATGTTATTTCTGTGATGGACCACGTTTATCCTCAGTGTAAGGCCCTCTGGCCTGCACAGTAACTGCCCAATGTTACAAGGACCCATCACTAAAAGGACTGAGTAAAACATATGTGTTGTCCACCACCCTATTTCTCAATGAGCTATCACAGGCCTGAGGATTTCACAAGACAGGACTCCACCTTGTGAGAAGAGTGTGAGAATGTAAGATCAGGGACCTTAAATGTGACCACCATGACACATGTAGCTATGCAATGGTCAAGGACATTAAGGAGTGTGTAGTGTAGGACACAGTGAGTCTGACCACTACACATCATTTCCAGTGTATTGTATGTCAAGCTCACTCACATATTGCATCACAGCTGAGGGCCATTTTTACATTGGTTTCTGTGCTGGCACTCTGCATGTGTATGAGATGGGCATGTAGTGTGTCCATCATCATAGATGTATACATTGCTATGATATGGGTTGATCCAAGTGTACTATGTGACATGCTGTATGGGCTCTGCTCTCCATTGATGTATTAGTGTGCTATGTATTTTCATGCTCCTGTACTGTCACACAGTGGTACACAACACAGTGTCACAAAAACTTCCTCTTCTTGTCTCCCATGCCTGCAGCTTAAGGTCCATCAGCGTAAGGCCATATGGAGGGCCATTGCCCGCAAGGTGCGGTCTCTGGGTGTCTCCAACCGATGTCATACACACTGCCACAAGAGGTGGGATGACATCTGCTGGCTGAGCAAAATGTCGCTGAGATGACGCTAGGGGTGGTCCCTCAAAGTGGCAGGTTGGCGCGCAGGAGCATGACACCACTAATGGCCCGCATCTTGGCAGTGACACAGCCAGAGCTGGATGGATGCTTGAGGGCCCATCAGCAGCAAGTTGGGGGTGAGTATTGTGCAAAGTGTGACTTAGCGTATGAGTGACTGCATGAATCCCATCCCTGAGCAAGTGCGGACCTCTGTGATGTCTCTAGTGTGATGCAATGGCTTCTAAGTGGCCTCAGTGTTGAGTGCAGCGGTTCTGCATTCGTACTACATTTGGTTTCTCATGTGTTAAAACCCATGAACCTTGTCATATAAAATCATCTTGCCATGTTTTCATCTCACATTGTATGAATTTGTCTGAACTGAGACCTTCCTACACAGGATAATTCATTGTGTGAAGTGTGTAGCCCAGTACACTTGTCAGGCTTGTGTGTGCTGTGTGGCTAGCTCAATAGTGTGCTCATGTGATGATGTGTCAATCAATCAATCAGGGAATTGTAAGCGCGCTACTCACCCGTGAGGGTCTCAAGGCGCTGAGGGGGGGTCCGCAGATCTGTATAGCCGAAGAGCCAGGTCTAGTGGCTAGAGACATGCACAGATGTGGACTCAGGGAGCAGTGAGTTGGTAAAGGTCACACCTGTCCCATGGGTCCTTTTTTTCACAATGATAGAGATGACAGCACCATTGCAAAATATATTAGCCTAATGTCAGCAGCATGGCATAACATGATGTAATTTCCTGCCATAGTGACAGCAAGTGCACACAGGTGCTGATCGGGTATATGGTGATGATTGCAGTGATGCATTGGCTGATTTGCATTTGCCATTTGTGCACATGGCAACTTGACTGGGATGGTTAGACTCTGTGATATAAATGCAATGTAGCTGAACCTGGCTATTGCGAAATTGTTTTGGCACTATGGCTTAGCATGGTTGGATGTGATCAGTGGGTATGGCAAATTGTGAATGTGACTGAGGTGTTGTACAGTAATTTGAAAGATGATAATGAACAAAGGTTACTCAGAGTGTCAGTCCTCAGTATGTGTGCATTGTGGAGGGGTGTCCATGTTCATCAGTGCATGGTGAAGTTGTGGCTAATGCTTTTAATCAGTGTGTGACTTTTTGGCACATTGATGTGTCCTCAATGTCATCAGTCAGCACAATGTAGGGATGTCATATGCCAGACCCTAGGTATTGTCACACATTAGCTGCCCTAATGGAGTCCACCAACTTCCTCATCAACATAAGACACTATCCTGCCTTGGATCAATGAGGGCCTGTCAGGCACTTGTGGAGATGTTGGTGTGTGACATGTCACAACCTATGAAGGCCTTGCATTAAATTTCCATTCTCATGCTATTGTGCATTGTGTTTGTGACTACATTGTTACATGGGGCTCATTAGCACTTCATTAACAAATAAGATGTGGCCTTGTGACATATGCTGCAGTCTCAGTGTCAGAGACATCAACTAGCAGTGAACAGCAGTGAGCATCATGTTAGTGTGCATTTAGAGATGTGTGCTGTGCACAACAAATAAATTGTAACATCTACACAGCTGACACCAATGGACAACTGTAGTTGTGCTTCAAAGCCCAACATGGTGGAGTTCAGGAGGTGATCGCCCTTGCAAAAGGACATATTTGACTTTGTATCTGTGGTGTTCCATGAAATATACTCCATATGTGACTGAGACAACATGTTTTTATGTATAGCTATTGTAGTGTGGATTGTGGCCTCATTGTCGACATTGCTAAGTTAGCTTAGGCCTAGCTGCCATGATGCCTTCTTTGCGCACGTTACTCTGTGACTTTGTTTTTCCAGACTCTGCTTGTGCCCCTTCAGCATTAGAACTGTCTGCCTTTTTGCCTTTCACCTTTTCTCATGTTCTCTGTGGGTTTCGTCTGCACACAATGTACAAGTTTGAAAAACAACGTCCCTTGTTGTTGCTGTTCTGGTCAGCCCCTCGCACTTAGACATAACATGTAATACAGCTGCACTGGAGAAATTTGGGTGCTTTTATTATTGTGATCTCCCTGTTGGTGACACTTGGAGAAAAACCTTTCCAGGGAGAAGAGCTGTGCTTGTCTGATGATGTAAACCTTGCATCTAGATATCGAGGTATGGGGGTCCGCATGACAAAGCCCAGAGGTCTTCTACTTTTATAATAAACTAGTTACTAGCACGGGGAGGGTGGCAAGGCCTTATTGTCCTCTATCCACCGACTTAACAACATGCTGTCCCCGTTTGTACTCTATGGAATTGTAACAATGTTTACTATTTTGTCTTTATGCATTATGCTGCTAGTACTGGCACGTGTACTGTATCTTAGAGCACATTAGTTAAAATAAACATTTCAAACTATACTGTGTCTCTTACTACGCACGTTGTGGACAAGTATGAGTGAGTAATGAAAGAGTGTTCTTGCTCCCGCGATTCCTGAGAGAGTACAGGTTCTGGGATGTCTAATCATTGGTAGCTTCGCTGTAGTACGGAGAACGAATGAGACACTAAAGCTAGTCGGATTGGGATTGTGGGTACTAAGGTGCATGGATGGTACACCACTATACACCGAGGTCCTATTTTCCTGTGCATAGCTCTGTATATGTGCAGAATCCCCGCAACATGGCGCCACCAACGTGGTGGGCTTCTTATTTGCGAGACGCTTGAGTAGTGCTTGTCCACAATATCCTTCACTTCTGTTTCCGGAACCGTATGTGAGGGTGGTACCTCCTATATTGATGTTTTTATAGGTTCTTTCAAGCTTGAAGTTATTAAAAGGTGTTCTCTTTAATGTTAACCCTATATTGCGCTGCCGTGCACTAGGTTGTTCTTCATTCCCAGTCCTAATGGCTGTGAATGTAAATATCCCAGCACATAGCCGCGCTGTGCTCTGAGCTCATTTAACAGCTTATGGAGTGCCTGACGCGGGTGTCGCTCTCATTTTTGTGGTACAGGCTGATCCGGCTCACCACTTTGAGGTGTTTTACTCATGGGTCACTTTCCCGGCGGTGAATGGAGCTGACGATTTGTTTCATGTTTACGCTCCCACTGCCCTACCCAATGCTTATCGGCCTTATCAGGCTTTTGAAGTACCACTTATGGCATGGCAACACCGTATTTGGTTTAATGGCGTCCTCCCACATCCGGTCACCCCGATTTGTTTAGGTCCCCTATCTATAGATGGGGCCACTTGGCCTGTTTTGGCTGGGTATACCCCACATCCACGTCATTTAGCGGTTCCGGTTGATGAACTGCACGTGATGCATACATCGTTAATACGCGTGCACAGAGCTTTGGTACAATATGTTACAGGCAACGTCCAGGGAGTCCCTCCTGGAGTTGCGGCGCATCCAGCTGGACCGGGCGGTGTTACCATAAGTCCCGTCATGGTTAATTCGGTGATGGGCAAGCGCCCACAGAATAAGGATGATTTGCCTTATTGGCTTGCAGAAAAATTTGACCAGCTGGATGCAGTTTTTCCAAATACCTCTCCTGTGGAAAAACACAGGATTTTGACTATTAGTTTGCCTAAAGACTTGATTCCCGAGTTGACAGAATGCAACAACTGGGGCAAGATGTTCGCAGTAGTATATGCGAAGTGTTTCAGCACTCCATCCATGACAGTCCTCCCCGCCGTGATCAAGCGTGTTCAAGACGAACATGGCCCAGAAGCGGCTGTGGAACTGGGGATGAGACTAGTGGGAGTGTTCAATGTGGTGGCTGATCTAATTCTTGCGAATGTCAAGGGAGATGCCGTCAACTTTCAAGTTGCTAATGCTTTGGCTTTGGTCCCAGAACTGGACAAGCCACGCGAATTACCGAAAATTATTGCCCAGGCTTATAAAACCATTGGCCGCAATAGTTTGGGGTTTAAGCCTTTTGCTAAAACGCAAACTCAATCACAACCACAACCAAAAACTCAGTCTGATAAAGACAAGAAACCGTTCTTTTCTAAAAAGAACTGGAAGTTAAAGAAACAGGGAAAGCAACAATCAAAGCCAGGGTCGCGTGCAGCGTCCCCGGTTTCCGTGTCTTCTGAACGCACATATGATTTGCGCGACCGAGCGAGAATTAAATCTCCAGATAGATTTCAAGTCCCTGACCCGCGTTCTCCTCGTTCTCCACAGGCACCATCGACCTCCCAGACTGGTGGAGGAGATCGCCAGGATAGAGGCAGGGGTCGTGAGGCCCCCCAGGGACGAGACCAACCTTGATAGCCAGGCCGAGGGAAACCGGAAGAATTTCCACGTTCTCGCCCACAGTTTCAGAAGAAAAAAGTTGCAGCTTTAACAGCAAGATATGCCACAGACGGTGAGAACGAGACTCCTGAATTGGACGTGGGCAGTGACGCTGCTAGACAGCGCCGCAGAAGTTACCATAGTGCGGGAGGCGCTACGTCCTCATGTGGAGGCGACAGCAACTGATACTTTCATTACTGTCGAGACAGCTGACACCCGAGTGGCACCACCTGACAGACTATTTAATATTGTCATTCAAATTGAAGGTGACATTGAGCGTGTTATTAAAGGGATTTTTTGGGAAAATCTAACCTCTTCTTACGACATTCTGTTGGCGGAAGCAGATTGTCCGCCCCCATTCGTACTTGCTGCACCGCGCAGGGAGGAAGTGATCCTTCCGAGCTTTTCGCATCATGTCCCCAAGGATAAGGCGGAGGCGTTAGCAGCTGAATGGGCTGGGGCCCTGGCTCCGGCACTGTACCGTAGTCACGTGGGCTGGGATGAGGATTCTCCCCCCCATGATATACCCTTGCGGTCTCTGCCACAGCCCCAACCCCAATATCCCCTCAGGCGGGAAGCTAAGGGTCCCGTTTCAGACATTCTGACACAGTTAGAATATCAGGGAGTGATTGAAACATGCGGGTCACCAATGAATAATCCCCTTTTTGCGGTTTCTAAACCTGATGGGTCTTACCGCTTAGTTTTGGATTACCGGCATTTGAACTCCCATTGTCGGACCTTTGTGTTACAGAATACCCATAGTTCTGTGCTCATAGACAGTCTTGTTCGTAAAAAATATAAAATGACCCTTGACCTTTCCAATGGGTTTTACACTCACAATTTGTCCCCGGACTGCAGCCAATGGAGCGCTTTCACTTTCGGTGGAAAACAATTTAAGTTTCGGCGTTTACCCATGGGCTACATAATAGCCCGGGGGTCTTCGCAGCTCGTGTTGTCTCTTTGTTGGACAGCATAGACCCTGATGCGTATTCATACGTCGATGACATATATCTGACGGACGACGAATTATGGCCGCATCTTTCCCGTGTAGACCGCATTATTCTTGAGTTCGCGGTCTTAGGATACAAATTTAATTTTGCCAAATCTCACATCGCAGAATACACTGTGTTGTTTTTGGGCTATGAGCTCAACCATGAAGGTAGGGGCTTAGCTCCCCACTTCCTGGAGAAGTGCGCGCTTCTGCGCCCTCCAACGACCCTGAAAAAAGTTCAGTCTTTGCTGGGATTTTTAAACTTCGGGCGTTCTTACATTCCCGAATATGCCCTGCGTATCAAGCCTCTTTATGCCTTGATACAACCTACCTTTTCAAAGTCTTGTTGGCTTCCAGAACACTCGATTATACTGCAATCCTTGCAGTCTGATCTACATGAAACTAAGTTCTTGTTGACTCGTGATAACCACACGAACCTGGTGATTAGAATCGTGCCAGGGGCAGTGGGTTTCACCTAGTTGACTTTTAACGAGGGTGACACAGTACCTATTGCCTAAAAGTCGCATCTTTACACTTCAGCGGAGTTGCGCTTTTCAACTGTGGAGAAAGTTTTGACTGCGGTGCAAATGGCGATTCTTAAGGAACGCGCACTGGCGCAGGGAAAGCGCATTTTGGTGGTAACACCATATCCTGCCCTTGAGGCAGTGACGAAAGCAAGTGTACCAAACTCTAAGTCTTTGCACCCCCGTTGGATACAATGGGCTACCTCTCTGACGTCCCTGGATGTCACTTTTATCTTTGATTCCTCTCTTCAGACACAGGAGTTCTTGCAGTATGAATTTGTTCATCCTCCTCCTCTGTCTTTGCTGCCGTTTGAGGAGTACAAATGTATCATTTACACCGATGGTTCGGCGCAACCGGCCACGGGTTCTAAGCATGCTTATTCCGCCGCATGTGCTATTGTGGAAGGTACTATGGTAAACGGTGAGTTCAAATCGAGTGTGGTTCACACGCAGGCACTAGGAGACAGTACCGCACAATTGGCAGAACTACGGGGCATATTAGTATGGGCTTTATCGCCGCTTTAGCGGCACTTTTTGCCGCTAAAGCAGCGATTATTTTATCACCCTATCACCAAGCTGTCGCTAACAGGTGTTAGCGACAACTTCCAGGTGATAGCGACTGGTTTGGGTGCCGCTTTGCATGTCAGCGATATTTATCGCTAATGACATGCAAAGGAGGCGTTCCCAACCTAACAGCGACTGAAAGCAGTCGCTAACATACCTATCGACTATTAGCAAGGCCCGCGAAGCGATAGGAAAACGCGCGCTAACCACGATTAGCACTGGATTTTTACACCTGGTAGAAACCTGACTTACCCATTATAGTCTATGGGAGGTGGATTCTACGGTTAAGTCCCCACCTGCCTATTAGCGAGAATTTCCTTAGCGAATGGAATTTATCGCTGGGATTCGCCGCTATCGCTGGATGTTTTTTCGCATTGGAGATAAACGTTGCTAATAACGTGTTATCTCTGCAATAAAATCGAGCGATAGGCGGCGATAAAAAAAATCGCGCTAAGCGCGGTTTGCGATAATTATCGCAAGTTGTTGCTAATATGCCCCCACGTGATTTGGTGCTCGCACTTGAGTTTGCAAATCCAGATGTGACTACGCTTGTTGTATGCGATTCATACTACTGTGTTCAGTCTTTTAAGGACAACTAATTCTTTTGGTTTCAAAACGACTATAGAGATGCTAAAGGCAGCACAATTAAGCATAAAATGCTTTGGGTTCGAGTGGCAGATCTTAAAAAACGTCTGCCTCTCACACAGGTGATTCACACTCTTGGCCACCAGCGTGTGGGCGCACACGCGGTCGGTAACAGTTTGGCGGATGAAGCTGCCAAATCAGCAGTAGCCACATGCTCAGTAGCAGCAATTACAAGATCCATGACAAAAATAGATAATGAGATTTTGGCAGCTATTGCTGCAACAAAGAAAGGTACTAATTACCCACAGGGTTTCCCTTCCAAGTACTCTTATCACTTAAGTCCCGACCATGTTCCTTATGTGAGAATTCCAGACGTTGGTGATCGGCTGATTCCCAACGCGGACCGCAGAACCTCTTTGATAACAGCCGCCCACGAAGGCTTGGCTTCGGCCCATGCTGGCGTGTCTGCGACTGTTACTATCTTGCAGCAGCGTTACTGGTGGCGTGGTTTATATAAACAGACCCATACTTATGTCCTTTCCTGTGACATTTGTCAGAAAATTAAGCCCTCTACGGTTACCCGTCCACCGCAAACTCAGCTCTGCATTTCTAATAAACCTTTTGGGTGTGTGTAGCTTGATCACTGCGGTCCTTTTTCTTCTGACACTGCATGGAAAATCCTTCTTAGTTGCAGTTGATTCGTGCACACGTTTCATCTGGGTTTGGCCACAAGGAAGTGCTGACGCTCGAAATGTCATCAGGGATTTGCGTGTCTTTGTGGGAGTTTTTGCCTGTGGCACCTTCCATTCCGACCAAGGTCCAGCGTTCGCCTCTAAGGCGTACAAGGACGCAATGCGGTCTATGGGGGTGCTGTTGCAATTTTCGTCTCCATATAGGCCCGAGGGCAACTCAATTGTGGAGCGAATGAACCGTGACTTAAAGCAATCCTTGACAGCTAGAGTCTTAGGTACTGGCAGGAACTGGCTTGCCCACTTGTATGGCGTGCAACATGCACTTAATAATCTCCCTAGAAGATCTCTGGGTGGGCAGACCCCATACGAAATGCTCTTTGGCATACAGATGTTTGGGCCAGACCTTGATGGTCTAGACATGGCGACGAATGCCGCAATCTTTGACGTAGATAATCATTCTACTATGTTGCAGGACTTACAAGAGACCCGAGACAAACTTGCAAACGAACACTTGCCTTCAGCCACTGACGCTGCGTTGCAGATTCCGGTTGCCGGCTGGCTTCCGAAGATTGGAGATCTGGTCCGCGAGAAGGTGGAGAACAAAAAAGAATTTGGCCCCTCTTATCGTGCACCCATTCCAGTTCTTGGCTTGAAGGGTACTCGTACAGTAATTTTACCACCGCTTCCTGGTCGCAAAGAGAACAGATACATCTCAGTGGACAATGTCAAGCTACAACATCTGGCCGATCCTGAATAGTGTGACACCTGCGGTTTCATGTCCGGCACTTTCACGGAATACTGTTCGTGGCCTTCCCGCCTACACGGACACTGATGTTGCCATTGAGATGGTCGCTTTGCCAGAATGCCTGCTCAACTTCCCGGCTTCCTCCTGCAACGAGGAAACCGAGTATGCATACCCCGCAACCGAGTCGGTGGCTCATTTACCTACCACACCACTGAGCCCAACTCGTTTTTCCTTTGATTCGGCTTCCACCTCATCACTTATCCCGACCAACTTCAGTATTTTTGTATCCTGGTTCAGAGACAATTTTTTGGTCCCTCCCTGGACATACATCTGGTTGGTACTATTCCTGATTTTCCTGTTCATGTCCATTGGCTTTGTGAGAGTTTTTTTCTTGCTCATCAATGGTCACTATTTACCAGAACGCTCTGCGGTGAACTGTGTCACTGGAACTTTGGCTCCGCATTCTTCATCTCACATCATGAGGTGTGACCACACGTTGGTAAACATTTCCGCCTTTCCAGTTTCTGATGGCATCATATGGGATGCTGTGAATTTCCAGATCCATGGACCAACAGAAATTATTAATGTACCAAATGTCCTTCGTGTTTCCATGGGTGATGTGGTAAAAAGGAATATTCATTCTGACGATTGGGATGTGCATGCCGTTGAATCGTTATTTTCTGATTTGAAATATTATGCTGCTTTCAATGCTGAAGATTTGTACTTAAATTCTGCTAATTATGCCGATTTATATTGTTACCAGCATTGCGGTAACCATTTTCTGCATAAGCCAAGTACACTTTGAGGTACTTTTAATTATACCCAATGGGAACATTGCCCTACTCCTCTGCCAGGTAGCTCCCAAACACTAAAAAATAAGTTTCCTTACTTTACAGACTTTGATAGGTCCAACCCCGGGTCCTATTATTTTAAATTGAATATTTCTTCAAATCAAAAGGTCATGTTGACCCACACCAAATTGCTATATTCCAGTTCTTTTATGGACGCATTAGCTGTGGGTGGTTATGAGCACTGGACGGACACCATCGACTTGAAGTCTATTTGGGGCACTAAATCATGGCAGGTACGCGGTACGGAAGCTTTGCACCGTGCTTGCCTCATCCCCGCCCAAATTTTATTTTTAAATAGTACTATATATCAAACAACTTGTTGGGGTTTGGCTACTTTTAAACAATTGAATGCGCCCTCAATTCCCGCATTGTCTTCTATACCCAATGGGAGCTTGAGGTTCAATGTTTCCCTTGCAAATTTGCAAGCTTTGTTTCAGAATAATTCCTTTAATACTTCTGTGATTGATCAGTCAGCCTGGTTAGCTTGGCCCATAGCATCTAATGCCTGCCAACTACGTTTTCATGACTCCTCTCCTGGTTACAAACAGGATAGGCCAGATCCAAGGTTTTCTGACTCTCGTACTGTTACAACATATTCTGTTGGTAAATTATGTAAACAGTGGTTGCAGCACTCTTCATTAGATTCTGTAAAACAACATTTATCACTCCTATCAGGTAACATTGATCTGTCCGACTTTGTTCTAGGGCCACGAGGTCCGAGACCTAAATGATTTGTTTATGCGACTTACAATGAACTCTGGAAGCTTTCGCAAATTGAAGCTGCTTCCCGTTTACGGGAAATCGATCAGGCAAATCTAGAGAAAGTGCTCGCTGTTGTTGACAATAGTATAAATACCCTGTCTTCCCGCATTTACACATTGGAGAATATTGTTTCATCTGTTGTTGATATTGTACAGGATGATGTGTCTGTGTTATATCATGGTCAGAATCAGTTGCGTTCGGTGATGCAGTTTGCATGGACTTTGCAAACACTGAAAATGGGTAAAGTTCCATGGCATTTTTTAAACACGTCCGCCTTGTTCTTACCGTTTAATGTGACTAAAAAACAGCAATTCATGTCCATGAAAGATGCAACATACACTCTCTTACATATCGAAAAGATAGAGCCGTTACCATTCTCTATGGCGGAGACTGACTCTGCAGTGTGGCTAGTTCACAGGGTTATCGCTTTGCCTTTTTCTTTATTTGAATTCAGTTCATGCATGAAACATTATCCTGTTGGCCGTTTTCAGCCTTTAGGCAGTACCTTTTTGCATGAACTTTGGTCCCTACCTTTCACGTACACATGCCTTAGGGATGACAAGGAGGTCTTTCTCACAGGGGAGTCTTGCGATTCTACAGTGGGCCATTCCCTAATTTGTAAGAACATTAAATTGCACGGGGCTTGTAATGTTTCTGCTCCGAATCTTGCTTGTATTTTGAAGGGCATTCCAGCACCTGTTATATCACCTACTTTCACTGTGCTTGCAAATGGTAGCTATCTGCTTCTAAATAATCAAGACTGCTGTGGGATGCAGGCTGGCATCCCCTACATTGTGACAGTTTCACACCGCGTTGTATGCTGCAAAAATGTGCTTTTTCCACCCCCGCATGGGATGGTAGATAGTTCCATTTGGCCTTACATACCCACTTTCAATAAATTGAGCAGAATAAAGGCGCTATTATTAAACCAGGAGGTTATGCTCACTTCCGCACGGGAGACCTGTGTCCTCCAGGTGGCTAGTACCCACAGTGAGATACAGGCTCTTTTAAAGACAAACCTCCCCCAACATTTCGGTGAACTGATTCACCGTGTATTCAATGCTTCTAATACTGAAGGTTTTGTACACTTTTTTAAAGTTGTTGGCTCTGGCCTTTTAACCTCCTTTCAGACTATCTTTGGTGTAATTCCGGCTTTTATTCATTCTATTTTTTCCAGCGTCTTTGGCGGCTTCCCATTGATCCTAGCCTTAGCTGCTGGAATATTGCTTTTACTTTGTCTGTGGCGCAATGGCTGCACTTCCTGCGGCCCTACCCAACCAAGGGCGACTGCGGATGCTCCGTGGACGCATTATTGACAGCTTTGGCATCCTGCCACTTGCGACACTTAGCGTGTCTTATGGACTTTCTTTTCGCTTTGCGTATTTTACTTGCGTGCAAGCTGTGATGTCCTGTATACAATGTCCTTTTTCATGGTCCTTGGATATTTGCCTCTACAATACATCTCATTCGGACCCGGATTTCGACCAGTTGATGGGCCCCTTAGTGGCCCATGAACGGGAATGTTCCGGAGCTGGATTGATGGCGCGTGCGGCTGCACTTGGGGTCTTGGCGCAATGGGATATCTGGGCGGCTGCTCAGAGTCTCGTACAACGAAGTTATACTGAGTATCACGCAAGTTGTCCCGCAATGCTGATCACTGCTCCCTATTATGAGGAACATGAATGCAGTTTTCATTTGTTGAACTGGATGGCATCTCTTTTTTCGGACAACGCCAATGATGTCTTTTTGGAAGGTGTTGCAGTTTTCTGCGCATACACTCTGATGGATTAGGGACATTGACTTTCAACGAACTGCATTTCTGGATTTCTTTTCTTTCTTAGTATCCTACCTTTTGGCCCTATCTCGAAAAAAATGTGTCTCAAAAGTTTTTTTTCCATTTGATATCCTTCATGAGGACATTTCTCAAAAATAGACGTTTACATTCTGCTCCATCTATTTGAACTCTGTTTTCGTCCTATGTCTTGCCCAATGGACTGACCAGGGGAGGGTGTAGTGTGGATTGTGGCCTCATTGTCGACATTGCTAAGTTAGCTTAGGCCTAGCTGCCATGATGCCTTCTTTGCGCACGTTACTCTGTGACTTTGTTTTTCCAGACTCTGCTTGTGCCCATTCAGCATTAGAACTGTCTGCGTTTTTGCCTTTCACCTTTTCTCATGTTCTCTGTGGGTTTCGTCTGCACACAATGTACAAGGTCGAAAAACAATGTCCCTTGTTGTTGCTGTTCTGGTCAGCCCCTCGCACTTAGACATAACATGTAATACAGCTGCACTGGAGAAATTCGGGTGCTTTTAATATTGTGATCTCCCTGTTGGTGACACTTGGAAAAAAACCTTTCCAGGGAGAAGAGCTGTGCTTGTCTGATGATGTAAACCTTGCATCTAGATATTGAGGTATGGGGGTCCGCATGACAAAGCCCAGAGGTCTTCTATTTTTATAATAAACTAGTTACTAGCACGGGGAGGGTGGCAAGGCCTTATTGTCCTCTATCCACCGACTTAACAACATGCTGTCCCCGTTTGTACTCTATGGAATTGTAACAATGTTTACTATTTTGTCTTTATGCATTATGCTGCTAGTACTGGCACGTGTACTGAATCTTAGAGCACGCTAGTTAAAATAAACATTTCAAACTATACTGTGTCTCTTACTACGCACGTTGTGGACAAGTATGAGTGAGCACTGAAAGAGTGTTCTTGCTCCCGCGATTCCTGAGAGAGTCCGTGTTCTGGGATGTCTAATCATTGGTAGCTTCGCTGTAGTACGGAGAACGAATGAGACGCTAAAGCTAGTTGGATTGGGATTGTGGGTACTAAGGTGCATGGATGGTACACCACTATACACCGAGGTCCTATTTTCCTGTGCATAGCTCTGTATATGTGCAGAATCCCCGCAACACTATCTTACCTACAGGCACGTAGGTGTGCCTACAGACAATTGTATGTGTGGTTACAGGGAGGCACAGGCCCAGCTATTTGGCTGTGTCAACGCAACATGGAGCATGACTATCAACTATGCATGTTTCCATGCATCAGCTGATGATTGCATAAATGTGGCATATGCTGAAAGTACATGGAGTAGTTCAACATGGGAGTTTCATTTGCAGGATTGGAGTTTTGATTGCATATGATGTTTGTCAGTACTGAACCTATGTCTCTGTCTCTTGCAGCATCTACAGAGTGCAGGGAAGGACGGGGGCCCGACAGCGTTGGGGAAGCTACTGGCACGACTGGGACACAGGAGTTCAGTGACACTGAGGGGACCAGCGCCTCGGAGGGGGACAGGAGTGCCCTGGAGGATTCCTGGCCGGACACACCAACCTCCACATCTTCCCATTCCAGTGGTGACTCCTCGATGTTGGGGGGCACCGGAAGTTCCAGATCTGCATCTTCTTCCGCCATACCTCGTCCAGTGCCCACCCTCCCGGATGCTCCCCCAAGTGCTGTCCGTGCCCGCAGCCCTAAGAAGGGTAGAGTCTCCTTCCCCCCGGGCACCACTGCCCCTGCCCCTGTCTCCCCTGCTGCCCTCAGTGTGGAGGCCGTAGACATTTTGCACCAGCTGTGTGTGGGTCAGACTGCTCTCCTGAATGCCCTCCAGGATCATGGCAACAAGTTGTCACAAGTTGTTGCGTTCATGGAGGGCATTCATTCGGACGTGGGTGGCCTACACAGAACTGTCCAGTCTTTGTCCTCCACAGTGACGGCAGCCATTCAGCAGTCCCAAGCTCCCAGTCCAGCTCCTGTCCCTTTGGCAACCACCCTGCCAGTGGCCCCACCTGACCAGAGAACACACATGCCAGAGCCCTCAGGCACCCAGTCATCCACACGCAGCACACAACATCAGCACTCTAAGCGTACCAGACACCATACACCATCACCACAACACAAAACGAGCACACATGACCGCAAGACAAAAAGCCCATCACAGGACACTCAGGGACATAAGGCAAAAAAGCATGCATCCACATTACATTCCTCCAAATCATCACCATCCAAGGGCACTCCCATCCCCACACCTGATCCCAAAGACACACAAACACTTGCCCTGTCTGCAGTGAACCTGGTGCCTGCCACAACTAAGCCCAAACACATTCCAAAGGCAGTTTCACCCAAAACGTCGACTCCCCTGTGAAGCATGGACAAGAGAGCAAAGTGGGAGTGTACATCAACAACAGGGGATGCAGGGGAAAAGGCAAGCCCACCTCCAGCGTACCACCAGGTCCAACAAATCCCCACGGGAAGAGCCACCTGCACCTGCTACACCTTTGGGAAAGAGTGAGGCTGTTATGCCCACCTCACTTCTCACTCCGGCCAAGACACTTGTGGGATATCGGATCCCCAAACAGTTGAGACCCAGCCCTCAACATTCACCCTCAGTCACTGAGCCTCCACACAGCATGTCTCCACCTCCCCGTGCCACCACTCCACCCGGTCCAAGCAGCCCTCAGGCTCCCACATCCACGGATCCCTCTATCTCAGCCAGTTCTCTCCCTCCCAGGTCCAGTCCTCCAACTGGCCCCGACAATCAGCCCCCTCCCAGTTCAACTTCAAGCCAAAGTTGAAGCCAAGTCCCCCTCCCCACACCATTTCTCCCACAGCGGTGCCTGGACTACCCATTCGAAGCCCCTTACCTGTGGTGATTCCCATGGCAGTGGACTGTGTTACCTATTTGATGTGCAAGTTTTCATGCACACATGTGCGGACTAGAAGTTTGGACTGGCCAATGGCCTTGATGTTTTGCACTTTTGATCCCTATACAGAGTTTATGTAATAAAGACTGTTACTCATGTTGTGAGCTTTGTCGCTGCCCTTGCTAATGATGCAGTGCAATGTATGTGTATATGTTCATGTGACACATGCTCTGTGTGCCACATTCACATTGGCATATACTTGATTGAGGTTTCCAGAGGTTACAGGCACTTTTGTGCTTCTTGACTCAGAGATTCTTGAGGGGGCAATGATGGTTGTCTGGGTTGATCTACTCTTATCCTAATCATTCTATTGTCAGGTCTCCAATTTTTTACACATGTCATATTTGGATGCTGTACCACAACAGAAGAGAATTCTATCCACAGGATAACTTGCGTGGTGGTCAGGGTCCGTCATATCTGTGGGATCTATCTTGATGTGTGAACAGCAGTGTAGATGTGTAGTCATCTTGTGTAGGCCTGGCTTCATAGTCACATGGGTACATTTGAATGTGTGCACTTGAGTAGTCATACAGTGTGATTGGCCTGTCATTAGCAGAAGTGCTGAGGTGTATGTGCCCCTGAACATGACACCTTAACACACGTATGATCCAGGTAATGAGTGCCTGTTGGTTTACATTATCAGACATGTGCTTTAGATTGTGGGCGCATGTAGGAGTTGTTGGTTGAGCACTGTGCAGTGTGTCGGTATGACCTTGCAGTCCTGGGGTACACCTACTTGTTGTCGCTGTCAGTTGTGAGTATGCAGAGTGGTTCACTGCAATGTCTGCGTTGTGGTTTGTTGATCAGCCATGGCTCTTGTTTACGTTTGTTCTCACTGTGCTCATCTGCTCAGGCAAACTGACATTATAAGTGACTTTTCTTATACATTGCTGTCACTTGACACATTTTTTGGACACGTATGTGGTATTAAGAGTCATACCATCCCCAATGGGTGCTTTTGATGCCTACACATTGTGAGTTACTCCTCTATGTGTTTTTGCTCTGTACACTCCTCACCTGTCCAATACTGATGTACCCACCACTTCAGTCTAATGTCTTCCACCCCATGCCTTGCCAGTGTGTGACCCTCCCCACCACTTCATAGTGTGGGAGGATGATCTGTGTCAAGGACCAATGTTCCACTCAGGACAGTTTCACAATTTGTTATGTGCTATTTTCTTCTAATTGGTTGCAGTCATGGTTGATCATGTACAGTGCAAATGTTTTACCAGCACAGTCCTCTAGTCAGGTTCCATGCATCTGTGTTTTCCTGAGTTGTGCAGCAGTAGGTGATAGCTAAAATGTATGTGTGTTTGCTGAGATACTGCTACCCATCCTGAGTGTGATGTGATCTGTGCCCTGTGATGATTTGTGGTATTGAAGTTCATGGTGGAGCACTCAGATATGTGTGATACTGGTTTTGTTGGTGTTCACACACTGCTTACTGTGCATGCACTGCTGTCAGTGTATGTTGCCTTGTCCTTGCCTGGTGTGAGTCCCCCTGATGTCCAGCTGAGTTTGCTATGTGATGATTTTGTATGTGCATATGTTGTGTATTTGTTGTTGATGGATGCAGTCTTTGGCCTGTGTTGACTCTTTCTACTGACAGGTTCATGTGTGTGTAATGTTATATTTGCATGACATTGGATGTGAGGAGTTTGTGTATTGTAATACATTCAGATGTGTGTTGAATTTGTAGTGTGCATTTCTTGTGTGAATGTCACATGCAGCAATGTGGAGTCTTGTTCATTAGCTTGTTTTGAGTGCACAATTGTGCTACGGCCTCCTATATTTGACCAGTCACCTGTCAGGAGTGTGCATGCTTGTGCTACACATTGACACCATGCTGACTTGGTAACTGGTGGAGTGTCTATGTCTGTGTTAGCAGATTTGTCCTATTGATCACAGTTAGGGTTCATGATTGGCATTTGATCATGTATTTTTTGATTGGGTTGGGTGATGGTGTCTGTGCAGTTGGCCAGAGTAAAAATGTTATGTATTCCTGTGCTGTCTAGGTTCACCTTGCCTATCCACTGTTTGCCTACACATGGCTGAGCTTGTTGGACTTCTTTGGATGTTGTTTGTGAGACATGTGTTTGGCAATTGGTTTTTGATCTGCATTGGTTCAGACATCCCTGGGTGGGATTCTGACATTTGTAGATACACACCAGGGTGTGGCATTGGTAATGAGGAAAATCACAGGACCTTATTTACACCATTATCTGTGTTTCTCACAGGTGTTGAGTAGTGAAGGTGTGAGATGGGTAGATGAGGGGTATGTGGGAAGGTCATACTTGGGTTTGACAGTCAGGGAGTGTGACAATGAGCCATGAGTGTTGTGCTGGTGGCATACACATGTCAAGGTAGTTGACATAGATGTGGGGCTGGTCACTGTATGGCTCATGACAGTTCCTATCATTCCTGGGCCAATGCATAGCTTGCATTGCTGTATCACACAGATGTTACTTTAGTTCAATTTCAATCACTGTGCCACCCATGTCTGATTTGATGGCCTAGGTGTACTGTGATATGTTGCACCTCTTGCATGTCATGTACAAATGCTATCTGAGATATCTCCATGTTTTTCCTGCACTCTGCACTCCACTTTAGGCTAGTTTATTTATTGTCATACATTGCTGCTGACTTATGGTATGTGTATGAGGCTACATTTCAGTGTGCGAGATGTCTGAAGGACTTGACATGCAGTGTGAACAGTTCCATGGTTGTTAATCTGCACAGTGACTCTTCACTTTGATTCACTAGAGTGGAAGGCAGGTGTTTGTAGGAGGAGGGCTGTCCTGAGTGTCAGGTCAGAGTTTCCTGCTGTCAAGATGGACTCTTCCTGACACTTTGGCATTCATTCACTACTTTGTAGTTGGTGCTCCCTTTGTTGAGGTGGAGTGATGGTGTGTGGGTGTTCTGTGAGTTGGCAGTGTAGTCAGTGTTGTTGATGTACTAGACATACTCACATGGTGTCATATATTGCAGCAGTACACTCGTGAGTCAAATGCACAGTGGTGCTTACTTTGAGTTTGCTGTTTGAGTCAGAAATGTTGTTCTGTGTTGCATGGTATGGGCTGTCATTGTGTGATATGGTCTGCCATTGTATGTGATGGGCCTATCAATGTCTGCTTGGGGGCTGTGGTGATCTGTGATTGTGTGGCAGTGGTGTCTAATATGATGTGTCATCTACCTGGGCTCTCTGACTCATTCCAACACGTTGTTGGCCTACTGTGAAATACACATACACACCCTACTTGGTCTGCCCTCCTCTGTTCCACATTGTATGTGGACTGACCCTTATTTGTGTGCAATGATGACTATAGTCATTTTGGAGGGACTCTTGCCTCACCCCACACTCATGTTACTATACATTTGAAGATGATCCTAATGAGATGTCACTCTAGACAGTGTCCCTGAACATGACTTCTTGCTGCAGATATGTTGTGCTGAGTGGTGCTTCTTTTATGTTACATGTGGTGTGGATGTTGTGATGTTGGTCTTGCTTGTCTGGGACAATGTCCTGGACTCCTACTACATTGTGGGCTGGTTTTCCCGCGGCTTCTCTGCTGCTGTGACATGACCGATACCAAAGGGGATGATGGACGGAGCGTTGGAGCAAATCAAACACTCACCCCCAGTCAACTGATCTGGGTTTAATCCGTCATCATTCTTTAGCTCACTCCACCACCCCAGTTCAGACATGGCCATATGCAAATCAGTCTGACCCTGTGCCTCATGGGAACAGTCCAGCCCGAACTGCCAAGCCATGTCTTCCCTGGACCAGAAACAAGCATCCTGGGACCGGTTTCTGGCTAATCAGCCGTCATCAGCCAGGATAGCTTGAATCCAGTGGCAAAGTGAGCAAGGGACCCACGTCTGGGCATACCCTGCCAACTTAGGGCGCACAAAGCGATACCAAAGGGGATGATGGACGGCATGACTGGGCTAGTTGCAGTAATTTCTATGGTGATGGGTGACCCCGATACAGAGGTGTCAATTTGTTGCGTGCAGGACATGTGTACTTACACTGGGGGATATGTTCCTGCCTCCACCAGGGTGTCTGAGGTAGACAGGACACGTATTTCAGCGCGACAGTTGTGTGTTGGGATTGTACGCGGGGATGTGTTGTTGACTTACCTGCGGTGTTGTCCGCGACGGTGTCTTATCTGCTGTTAGTGGATGAGGTACAGCAGCGGAAGGGTTTGTAGAGCTGGATCCATGGCGGCCAGGAATGTGTGGAGGTGTCTCGGATTCGAGTTTCTATCTCCGCAGTTGTGCTTCCGCTGTCTCCGAGTGGCTGGTTTCTCCGCTGCGTTCTGATGGGCTGTTTGAGGCATCGTGATTTGTCTGGCGGTTGTCACGTCATTCCGCATGGTGGTCTTTCTCTATTGGCTCCCTCCGCCACTGTTGCGGAACGAAAAATCTGGCGGATCCGGAAACTCCGCGACGGACGGAAAATGGGCTATCTTTGCCCATTGTTACTATGGCGAACGCAAGGACTGCCGCAGGAGTAAGTAAATGGACGTTTTCTGCCACCGCCAGCACTGCGGAGGTGCCTAGAACCACCATCGTAATCGGCCCCTATGTTACCAAAAGATTTACTATAACTCAAAAATGTAAAAAAGCTATTGTCTGTATTGAAAAAAATATTTGTTTAAAATGTACACATAAAAAATAAATGTTTCAAATATTTTATGTTTTGTAATAAAATATTCATACCATAAAAAAATATGATTTATGTTTTCATATTTTAATAACATTTCTAACTTAAAAAAATACAAAGAATTTAATTGTGAATGAAAATATATATGTTTTCACATAAAGAAATGTTAAAAAATATATATATATATATCTGTGTACTTATTACAATATACATATAAACTGTACAATAATGTTTCATAATAAATAATTAAAAATTCCTATTACAAATTTCCAAATAAATAAAACCTTTAAAAAATGTAAATGATACCCCCCAAATTACATCCCAACAACAAAAATAACTATACTCAACAAAACTACTTTATAATAAACCATAATAATTTACTATTCCAACTCCAAATCCAACTAAACTCAGGGAAAGTGCTGGATAGTAAACCATAATAATTTACTATTCCAACTCCAAATCCAAATAAACTCAGGGAAAGTACTGGATAGTAAACACTAATAATTTACTATTCCAACTCCTAATCCAAATAAACTCAGGGAAAGGGCTGGATAGTAAACCATAATATTTTACTATTCCAACTCCAAATCCAAATAAACTCAGGGAAAGTGCTGGATAGTATACCATAATAATTTACTATTCCAACTCCAAAACCAAATAAACTCAGGGAAAGTGCTGGATAGTAAACCACAATATTTAACTATTCCAACTAAAAATAAAAATTAAATAAAGGAAAATAATAAATAAACACCCCTCCCTATATTAATCTCTCAAACCCCAAAAATATATTATTAACAACTTTTTTGTTGCTTATTTTTTAATAATTAAAAAAATACATTTATTCTTTAAACAAATATATGTTCAAATAGTCTATAAATATTACAAATTCATAAATACAAAAATCAATTAATTTTAAAATATCTTAAAATTTTCTTTAAAAGTTTCAAATTTTTGATAATTTTAAATAATTAATTAAAATATTATAAAAAATCTTTATATTTTTGAAATATTTACTTAAAACATTTCACTACCAAATTTTTATCGAAATTTACAAAATTCACAATTTTTTTTTTAATCAAAACAATATTTTCAATTTACTCCCCACCCTTATCCCCTATAAACCCAAAATCCTGCTAATAAAATATATAAAACATTTAATAACATATAATTTTTTCATCTACATTTTCAAATTACTCCCCACTCTTATCCCCTATAAACCGCTCCTAAAATATATACAAATTTAATTTTTCTAAAAAAATGTAATCAACATTTTTAAATTACTCCCCACCCTTATCCCCTATAAACCCAACATTCCGCTCCTAAAATTTATATTAAAAAAATAATAATTAATTAAACATGAAAAAAATATTTAAACATTATAAATTTACCAATCTAAATTTACTTAAAAATTAAAAAAGAACAATTAAAAATTTAGGGGCACATTACGATACCCGGCGCAAATAATTCCGCCAGGCATGGAAGCGGCAAAAATCCGCCCGCACACACCGCCTGAACACCGACCACGCCATTACGATTACACAAACCGAATACCGCCATCGGCGGAAAAAGCACACAAAATACCGCCCGCCAACGTCCGAGTCGGAGACAAACCGCCCGCCACGGACGGAAACACGCACGACAACACAAAACCGCCCGCCCTCACGGCCGACACACCGCACGTGAAATTACGATCGCACCGCCATGAGCGCGGGAAAACTACAAATATACCGCCCGCCAGCGCAAACAACGCCGATGAGAATCGACACGGCAGAAGCCATGGCGCCCACGTACCTGCACAGAAACCATCCGCACACAAAACCAATAGCACACAACATGGCCAACAAGTCCACACAGCAAGGCATGCACAAATACACAAGCACAGTACATATCCCGAAAACACCCCCCGGACAAACAAAAAATACAAAGGCCAGAACCCCAGACACAACACACCTGAAAACAACAGACCATGAGGACACACCCACATAGGTGAGTACAAAAGCAGCACTCCCACAGACCACAACCCCTTGCTACATTGCAAACCAGAGAGGAGAGGAGAGGACACAGTGACACAGCAAGGACAGCAGCACACCACAGAAACGCACACATCACAACCACCACCACCACCACCACCAAACACCACCACCACCACCACCAAACACCGGCACCACAAACCCCCTGCACATTACACAACACACACCGCACCAGCACCACAAACACCATGGCACCACAAAGAATGCCCAAGTTCACGCCCATTGAGCTGACGGTCATGGTCGACGAGATCATCAAGGTGCACCCACAAATCTATGGGAACATGGTCCAACACACACCACTAGCCACCAGAAACAGAATGTGGAACCGGATCGTAGACCAGGTCAATGCAGTCGGGACCCTGCCCAGGAACAGAGTCGAAATTAACAAACGGTGGAATGACGTCAAGAGCCTGGTCAAGAAGAAGGAGGGCAAAAACAGAGAGCTGGCTGCCGTCACTGGCGGAGGGAATCCCGCGCTCTTCAAGACCTTCAAAGCGTGGGAGGAGAAGGTGCGAGTCATCATACATCCCGAGATCCTCGCCGGATTAGCAGGGGGAGTGGAGGCTGGTAAGTACAAACTAATGTATACCAGCACACCGCTATGTACTCACATGCACTACCACCATGCCACAGCTCCCAGGGACAAACACCCCCATGTCCAGCACACAATACACGACACACACATGCAACAGACACCACCACACACAGCCCAAACAGAACAACTGTAAGATGCGTGGGGACATGTGTACATTCAGCCAGCCACGTAACCACCAACAGTTCCCCAAATATGCCAGAAGCGCCACAACGAGCACCCACCACACCCATGTGTCCGCCACAGCTGCACAAATCGACAAGTAACAGGTAAGTGGCAGGAACACAAAGTGCAGTGGGTGGGACGGTGGACAGCCCAAGTACAACACACACCAGGCCCCTAGTCCCACAGCACAGCAAGGAGGAGCATCCCCCACACCCCACAGCCACGTGTCAGCCACCGCAGTGCACAACGACAGCCGAAAGGCAGACATCACGGTCCACAGCAATCGGTGTCAGTGGGTGTCCAGCCACCCCCACGACCCACAACACCCCCCACCCCCACAGACCTGCAACATGGAGCACCCCCGCTTAGAGCCATGTGGCATCCAGTACAGTGCACGCACGAACAACCTGCAGGTGGGAAACTGGACAGGGCTGGATTACTGGAGGCATGAGGACCGGTACACGACCAACACATGGGACATGTCACGTAGCAGACGAAAACGCAGCACCGCCCACCGTCACGAACAAGTGAACAATGTGCACACGGACATGAACAACAGACTCACACCCCACATGACCCATCACAGACATAGCAACACCCAAGGAGCCACGTCTGCATACACAAGCCACACTGAAAATAGTACCACACGGCAGCCACTGTGCAACTCATCACACACAACCGAAACACCATTGAAGTCCTGTCCATGTAGCCCCTACTGCCTGTCAACCACACACCCCACAACTACGCCTATGTAAGACAAACAACACTAGACGCAACAGAGCGGAACAACATAAATGCACACGAACACCACTGAACCCATCAAACACACAGACACACCATGCACATACAACATACCATCCATCCCATCCGTCAGCCCCAGTCTCATGAAAGGCATGTCATCCGCACAGCTGCCACACATACAGCAGTCACGCTAAGATACATGCCCATGACCAACCATGTGCCAGAAGTCAATGAAGCGCACGTCACACTGTGAGCAACAACACACAACATGGGCCACACCCCCCACGAGCACTGCAGTGATGCACATGGCACAGGGCAGCACGCACACCAAGGAGATGGGACAACTGCAATACGTTGGCTTTCACACACAACCATCACTCACTCATAACGATGCGTCCAATGCCATGTCCAGTAATCACAACAGACAGCAAATATGCAGGCCATGTCAAGCATGCACACACCTCAAACCATGCACTGTCATGCTGCCACAACACATGTCACGTTCAGCACCCATGGCTCACAGCATGTACCCCAAAAGCATATTCCCTCCCAAATGCGAATCTGGGGCATGGCCCCCATGTTGCCATATGCGTTCCTAAGCGTTCCATTTGAACCCCAAAAGCATATTCCCTCCCAAATGCGAATCTGGGGCATGGCCCCCATGTTGCCATATGCGTTCCTAAGCGTTCCATTTGAACCCCAAAAGCAAAGTACAAACCAGACCCAGGATGGGCCAGGAGCCCGCATACACCAGAGTCACAATGAGTAGGGGCACAGCAACACACCCATCGGCATGGCCAATCCGTCCCATGCCACATGTGCACAGCACACAGTCCCATTGCCAAGCACACACAACTACAAATGCCACAGCCACACACACGCCTCCGGGAAACCCATGTACGAGATTGCACGAACTGCCAATGTCAGACGACAAATACATACTTCGCCAGGTGCAACACAATAACAAATCTCATTCTCTCCACAGGTGACGAACTGCCGGATGCTGGGGATGGAGACAGCAGCCAGCACAGCCAGCCCACAAGCCCTCAACGAGGACACACGGATGTGGAGGATCTCACCTCCTCTTCGGACACGGACCACCAAGCAGGCCCATCTGGTGTGGCAGGGCCCAGCCGCTCCCCAGGACCCCTCCTACCCACCAACCCATCATCCAGGGCTGCTGAACAGTCCCAGCCCCCTGCTGCCACTGTCGTTGCGGCCACACCCACGGTCATTGCGGCCACACCCACGGTCATTGCGGCCACTACCACTGCCGCAACCGCCACCATCGCCGCACCGACCACCACCGCCGCCACCACCACCACGTCTTCGCTGGCACCAGCCCCAGCGCAGGTGGTGGCCCGGCCGACTGGATCCACCCTGGGAGCCACAGCGAGGACCGTGGTGAGCAATGTGGCTAGTGGGCAGGCCGGTGGCAGCAGGACTGGTAGGAGGAGCAGGGTCAGGGAAACGCCAGCCTCCCTGGGAGCCATGCCCTGCCTCAAATGGCCAGAGTCCTTGGGGCCTATGAGGAGGCCCAAGAACAATGGGTCAGGTCTGCTTCAGACACGCGGGAGGTGCTGGGGGTGCTGAGGTCCATGGACGCCCGTATAGGTCAACTCGTGGACCTCATGGGCCAGCTGGTGGTGGCGGTGAGGACACGGCCAGGGATAGCAGCTCCCCTCCGCCACCACCTGCCGGGGCGCAGGGTCGAGCAGCAGTGTCCAGTTCCCCTGCTTCCACAGCCAGTGAGCACACCTCAACCACCAGCATGTCGCAAGCAGGCACCCCCCTCGCAAACGTGGAAGGGGCCGTCCGAAGAGGAAACAGATCTCCCGGGAGGACTTCGCACGCTCCAGTCGCAAGTGAGGCAGCCAGCCAGCCTTCCGCCAGCCTTCCTTGACCAGCCACTGCATTGACTTGGACTACGATCCCACTCCACACAGCCATCTGGATGGCATGTGTGTGTTGGACTATGGACATAGAACCAGTGGGTACACCCTGAGCATCACGCAGCCATGACCGACAGCTCATTGTCACTGCACGCACCACTTTTGTCATCACCTTACACACAATCACATGTCACAGTTTGTAATAAATGCACCTTTTTCACTAACTGCTGTTTGTGCCCTGTGTTTTATTTGTACGGAATACAACGGCCACCTTGGGCGGAAAGGCACCTGATGCGTGGCATGGCAATGGAATCCGGAGGGCCTGTAGGGACCTAGGGGTGGGAGACAGAACAGGAGCACATTCAATGAGTGTGTCACACACCCATCACACAGTACATGTCAACAACTACAAGCAATGTACACACATCGCACAGAGCAATAGGGCACAATGCCACAGTCACCAACAGTGGCATACTACCCTGGCCATGGAGCGTTGACACACAGCACGTAGTGAACAAACGGCCACCCTGACACAGCACACACACACCTGCACAGATACAGCCACATCAGCCGTCGTACATGGACACTCACCGTCAAGTGAAGTAGCGGGCGATGAGCTGCTGCCGCACATTCCCAGCTTCCTCCTCTCTGCTGTCCTCCTCACTCGAGCTGTCCTGGTCTGCGGGCTGGGGCCCTGGTTGATCTCCGTCATCCACAATGAGGGGGATCTGCTTCCGAATGGCCAGATTGTGCAGCATGCAGCACGCCACCACTATCTGGCACACCTTCTGTGGGGAGTACGCCAGTGCACCCTCGGTGCGGTCCAGGCACCTGAACCTGGACTTGAGGAGGCCAAAGGTACGCTCGACCACACGTCTGGTCCTCCCATGTGCCTCATTGTATCGATCGTCTGCTGGGGTGCGAGGATTCCTCAATGGACTGAGCAGCCATGCCCCATTCGGGTACGCAGAGTCACCTGGGTGTGAGGGACACAGAGAACCGTTGCTATTCCAACTGGACAGGGGACAGCATCGCACAACCAGCACGCTACACCACTCCACATACTCACCGACAATACAGCCACGATCCTGTTGCAGATTGGCCATCAGTCGTGGCAAGATGCTGTTGCGCATTATGTGTGCGTCATGGGCCGAGCCTGGGAACTTTGCACACACGTGGGTGATCACCATGTCCGCAAGGCACACCACTTGCACATTCAGGGAGTGCGTGTGCTTCCTGTTGCGGTACAGGTGCTCAGTGGCCTGTGGTGGAACAAGGCCAACATGTGTGCAGTCAATGGCTCCAACGACGTGTGGGATTCTGCCAAGGGCATAGAATGCACCCTTCACTGCCGCCAATTCACGAGCCCTGGGGAAGCGGATGTACCTGTTTCGGCACAGCATCATGGCTGCCAGTACATCCCTCAGCACCTTGCTGAACATGGGCTGGGACATCCCTCCTCCACTGCCCACTGTGTGCTGGAATGACCCAGTGGCGAAGAAATGCATGGCGGCCATCACCTTAGCCGTGGGGGTGACAGCAGTCGGATACACCCTGCGGGGACGGAGATGGGGTTCTAACATGGCACACAGTCGATGCAGGGTTGGCCTGTCCAGCCGAAACTTCCTAATAACCTCTGTATCGTCCATGTCCACCAGCAATTGGTATGGGCGGTCAATGTTCGGTCTCCGCCTAGGGAAATTGCAGAGGACACATGTCAAAGCAACACGACACATAGCAATTTCGCATACACATCACTGACATGACTGAGCAAGCACATGAGCCACAGCCCAGCTGTCAAGCTGGGACGGCACGGCCACAATACACTTACACAGGTCTCCCAACAATGGCAATGGCTAGTGAGACATACCACTGCCATGTGCATGCACATGGGGATTCAGGCCCCAATGACTTGCGGGGTGTGCTGATGGGGACTGACTGCATATTCGTCAAGCGGCAACGCCACGGCAACATGAGTGTCTGCTGAGCATGGAACTGCTTCCGAGGCTGGATGAGTATGGCACACGACGACGACGACGATGTGGGCACAGGCTGAGCGGCCAAAACAAGTGGGACCTGTGGCACGAGGGGATATGAGACAGTAGTAGGTGTCAGCACTGCACCCTATGTACAGCACTGTACGGATCACACCTCCCGAAACATTGACAGGTGTCCACATTGACAGCCCCATGCCAAGACGGCTGTGTGCTTGCAGTCACACGTCACAGGTGAGAGGTTACATTGCACGTGCCAGGTGGCAGACGTACATAGTGGGAGCTGGCATGTGTGTGCATGTGTCTCCTGTTCAGGATCCACCAGATGGGCGCTGACTCTGTACTGACCATTGGACACAGCATGTTCCGTGGAAGGCTTGTGTGTGTGGGATGGTGGCACTGGATGTGCCTCCGTTGGGTGGGGGCCATGCACAGGGCGGGTACGTCGATGATTGCGCATTGTTGGTCACGGTGGGTGCACCAACTAAGATGTGTTGCCCTGTGTTCAATTCCTATGTCCGCATGATGATGGACTGTGGATGTGGGCAGACTACACATTGGTCGATGTGCTGTCTATATGCATGTGCCTTCACACCAGGCACAGCTGCCCCTGCACATGTGACCCCTGCTGGACTCGCTGCTGGGTCTGTGGAGCTGATGCACCTTCTGTGCGTGGGGCGGACAGCTCTCCTCACTTCCCTCATTGCGCATGTCATGTCTTTGCCGCAGGTGACATGGATCATGGAGGGCCCACATGTACGCGTGGGTAGGCTACACATGATTGTTCACTGGTCGCCACCCCCAGTCAGTGTTTCGAATGGGAAGGTTGTCGTGCTGGTGGTATGTTCGATGTGGCGGATGGGCGGGCCTAGGTGCGGGCTTACATTCCGGACATGGGGGTAGTTGGATTGGCGACTAGTTGCAGCACACACGGGACACGTCTCTTCCTTTCCACATCTGGGTCATCCCTTGTACTAACTGACAGTGATACAGTCATCTTCGCCCCAGCCCTCATGTCCACCCCTCGCCCCCCAATATGCATGCTCACCTGCGAGGCTAGCGCTTGCACAGGCAGCCCCAAGCTCGCACCAGAGAGGGCAAGGAGTGTATGTGTGGGTCCAGTTGCACGAGTGGGCTGTCTCAGGGTATGATGTGTGGCGGGACGCCGTCCACCTGCGTGGTGCCCCAAATGGAGACCCGGCCTGCATGGACTATGCATCACAGTCTTCGCCTTCCGGATCCGCCACCTGCGACACCCAGTGGCTGTGGCTGCCCTTGCGGCCATGCCGCGTCCGTCTGTGACTGATGGCCCACACATTCACTCTTTGGCCTCTCTGGGGAGGGCTCGGGGTGGTGGCGCACGCGCTTGCACTTAGTCGCAATGGCATGTGGCGTGGTTGGTATAATGGGCAATGGATGGGATGGTGCGAGCCACCTCCCGTGACGTCAGTGCTGCTCGTGCTGTGGTGCGTCCCCCTACACTTCCATTTGACTTGTGCCATGCTAGACGTTGAGGTTCTATTGCCTGCGTGATATGACCAGGAGGAGCGCGAGGAGACCTCTCACACACCATGCTCCACTGCCATCCCGTGCCCTGTATCGCCTGTGCGGATTGACTATGTTGGGGTTACACCTGGTCGACTGGGGCTGTGTGTGCCTTGTCAAGGGGCATGGCGTGCGCACAACAGGATCCAGCTTGTCCACAGAGGGTGGGCTGAGGTGCGCCTGGTACCGCTTTGTACGTGTGCCCGGCTGCTGTGCACACACGTGTTCACTCCCCCGACAGGTGTCCTCTCACAATGCCCAGGGAAGCGGTGGTGTACTGTTCATGACCCTCCCAACACGGCGTGCTCCAACTTGGCATGTGCGCATCTACCCGTCACACCCACCCACCTGAGCACTGCGTCCATACGACTTCACACGACACATGTGTGTCTTCCACAGTTGTGCTACTCATTTGCGTTGACATCCAATACCAGTGGACTACATGGTCATGTCACGACTGCCGTGTACTTCACATACTCTCATCCTCTCTCATTCGTACTTGTGAAATGAGTCAGCGGAGACAGTTTTGGTTTCAAACATTATATTGAGTCTTCTGTCCTCTGTGATGCAGTATAGTGGACACTACTGGCAGCGGAATACATGTTGAGGATATACTGAGCATGATAGCAAATGGGATAGGGTGTGGGGTTACATGTGATTGGCTGTTGCATGTGGGATGTGGGCTTCAGAGTGACATCTGCTTGGCCAAGGCTGTGCTAATGTACATTTACGTATAGCTGCGGAGCTGCGGACTTTGACACAGACGGTATACATGTAGCCTACCAGACCGCTTGGCATCATGGGCACAGTCCATCTCAGTTCCATGTGACAGGTTTGCTGCGGTTGTTCCTCATGCACGCGTGCATGTGAGATGACATCAGGGCATGTGCTTGCGTGCATGCAGCGGCGTGCCACTTGTTGTTGCACTGTGGTGGTTACTGGACATGTCACAGTCACTGGGGTCATGTTGTTGTTGTATGCACTTGTCGTCCATGCAAAGGTCCTGGTATGGGATTCCCGGGCGGGGGTGGGAGGGGTGCAGCACCCACAGACTCCAGGCGACCTATTCATGTCCACTGAGCGGTGTGTGTGTCCATGGGCGCTGGATCCATGTCGTGTCCTGGTTGTTCGTGCAGTTCCGTCCATGTGGGTGCGATACACAGAGCCCATGCCACTGCCTCCCACGATGCATGCGGTGTTCCTGGATGTGATGGGGAACAGTGTGCATGTCCCGGTCATATCCGATGTCATGGCGATGTCGTTGATGGTGTGGTTACAGTTGCCGGTCGCTTGGTATGGCTGTTGTGGTGGTGACTGGCCAGTCCGTGCGGAAGCTAAGCATGGGTGCGGGGTTGGACATCATAGGTCACTCGGGAACCTGCGTTGTGGTCCGACGTATTTACAGGTTGTCAGGTATGCGATGCCGCCCAGCAGGGCTTCCATGTCATTGGTGGTGTACATGTTTGCCAGCCAATGTAGCGGATGGTGGCTGTCAAGGTGTTGTTCGTAAGTTGTCCCTTGGAGGACCATGATGGGGCATGCTGGGTGACATTCGATGTAGCTGTTATCGATGATCCGTCGTGTGGAGGCACAGTGGTCCCATTTCAGTGCGGGTGCGATGTTGGCCACATACGCCATGCCCCCATAGGCAGAGCAGGCCCTGTCGTGTGCGTCCAGAGGGAGGAGTAGTGGTAGCAGGTCCGCCTTCAGACATGCCGGGTTGGAGAGGCATATCTCGACGGGATGCTGGTAGGGACACCTCCGACAGTAGAAGACGGGCATGACGCAGCTGAACAATGTGATGCGGTAAGTCAGTCGGTAACTTACGTTCAGCAGGGACAGGAGATCGCATCCCAATGTATGGCACAGGTTGGTTTTGTACAGCTTGAGCTGTTCGGCGTAGTTGGGTAGGTGTGTTGCGGTTGCCATTTCGCAGCGGTTCGTTGAGGTGGCGTGCTCCGGCTGTGTGTGCAGTCTGCAATGTGCACGCTCCGGGTTGCTGTGAGCTCTGTGTAGTCGTAGGGAGACAGGACTTGTGTTCTGTTGGCTTGTTTGGAGGACACGGGCCCTCTTCCCACATGCTTCTCAGACAGTTCAAGGTCAGTGCTGTGTGACTCCTTCCAATTAACTTGCATGTGGCCGACATGGGGGAGTGTTTTCTTCTTTCTTCCCCGTCCGTTGTGTGCTTCTGTGATATGCGCCATCTGCCCTGTGGTCGGTCCCTCGGCATGCCTGTGTTGGTCTATTCTTGGACAATGGCTGTATTCACCGGCTTCTGTCGTAGGGCTGTGGTTTCGGTGTTGGAATGGAAGGTCATTCAGTGCTGTCTGCTCTCCCTTGTGTGGGCGGCAGGCTGCCTTTCCGCTCTGCGTTGGGCCTTGTGTGTGAATGTTATTCTTGGGCCACCTGTTGTCGGTCCCCGTGCTCTTTGGTGTTCCGTTTATATGTCTTGTTCATATGTGCAGGGTGGTATGGGTTTTTCAGTGTGGTACTGGCGTTCCTCTTCCCGAAGGGGCCCTGCTTCTCCTAGTTGGTGTTGCCGCCGCTGTGTGCTACGCCATGTTTGTTACACTGGGGTGTGTCCTGCTGTTGCGTGACTTCACTGACATGTGTGCGTCGGTTGTGTGGCGTTGGGTGTTGTCCGTGAATTGGGCGTTGGGGACATGTCTGTGGCAGGCCTGTCACGTGTCATGTGCGTTCGGGGTGGGGCTGATGTGTGTGCTGCTTGGTTGTGTCCCTGTGTCTGTGTGCGACGCATGCATGGCGCTGCGGTTGGCCTCTGCGTTGTGCGCATGTGAGGCGGCGTCATCGCCGCTTTGGGGCCGTGACGGGGTGGTTGGTTCCTGGTCCCAGGTGGTGTGTACACATGTGTTCCGCGATGTTACGATTTGGCCTGTGTGTCATATGTGGATGCAATGGTGGATGTGTAGTGTACACGCGCTGGTGGGGGGTTGTCCGCTTTTTCCGCCCTTGCACTGTGTGCGCTGTTTGCGTGCACTTGTTGTGTGTGCCTACCTGCGTCTCCGCGGTACGTTGCGTCCTTGGTGGTGCATCAGCAGAAGCATGGGAAGGGCCTGCAGTGCTGGATTCATGCTCGGGGTGCCGCTTCTTCGTTGTCCGTGCTCTGCGTCCATGTTACCGCCTCTTTCACGTGCGGTGTCTCTTAGCCGTGGGAGCCGTTTGTTTGCGGCATCGTAATTTATGCGCCGGGCGGGACGTGTTTCGCCGGACGGTGTGTGTCAGTTGTGCTGCGCCGCTACGTGAACGGGCGCACTTTGATGGCGGACGGTGTTGCTGGCTTGCCGGCGGTGTTTGGCCTGCTTTTCGCATCGTAATTGGGCGGGCGTGTGGACTGCTGCGTGCCGGCGGTAACTGGTGCTTTTTGCATCCGCCAGCACGGCGGTTGTGCTTCCGCCCGCCATCGTAATGGGCCCCTTAGAAACCACAAAATCAATATTAATAACATTGATATTTTTACCTTCGATATTTACAAATTAGATATTTCTAAAAAAACATTACAAACGATATTTTTAACATCGATTATACTTACCTCGATATTTAAAACAACCGATATTCTTACCTCAATATTCTTGCATGTCGATATTTTTGCATCAATATTCTTTCTCTGCACCAAATTTAGCACCAGCACAGGGGAAATGCAGGGCTGCACCATATTGTTGTAAATATGATGCAGCCCTGTATTTCAGAAGTGGCGGAGCGTGGTGTTACCCCACGCTCCGCCACTTCTTTGTAAATATGACCCCAAGTTCAATCCAATGTCAAATGTAGACTTTGAAACATACATGTTTAACCAAGAAAGGTAGAAAACTGGAGAACCAAGGGATGAGTTTGTAGAAAGACTTGATTTGCTTATCAAGGATTGCGAGTTCAACAAGTTCAATAAAGAAGAGGCCATGCGTTTCAGAGTAATAGACGGTTGTCTCTCCGATTCCTTCAGATGATGAATGCTAAAAAAGACATTCAGCTTGGAGTGAGTACTCATGGCTGCCAGAGCAGAAGAAAGAGCCAACAGGCAAGCATCTAACATGGAGGCCAGGGCGGACCAAATAAATCAGCGCTGAGTGTGAAAAGTCGGGCAAACACAAGGGAGAAGGCCCTAAATTAATGTCTCCAAAGAAAAAAAAGTTGTGTTTCCAATGTGGATTTTCCTTTCCCGCCATTGGACAGATATGCAAAGGCTGTGGGAAAGAGAACCATTTTGCAACAGTTTCCAAAGCAAGGAAAAAATTAAGTGTGTCAAGTGAAGAAAACAAAATGGAGGAAAGATCAAGTGCATTACGTCGAGAAAATAAAAAGGATGCCGGAAAGTTCCAGACTCTACGTTCTACGTCTACCCACAAGACCAAGCACCCACATCAGTTAAGGCAAGTAAAAAATAAATGACATCGATTGTTGTCAAATCCTTATCTAAAAGTTTGCCATTGTCAAGCGACAGTGAGGAAGATGGGTGTGCAATGTCAATGTTAACCTCTAGATGACGTGCGCATGTAGGATTGGCATCTTGCAAGAAAGAATTTTCAGTCAAAGATAGATCAACAAGTGAAAGTGTGAAATTTATTTGGACACTATCCCAATATCATACTGAGAGTGAATGGGTGCTCCCTACTTTTTATCATAGACAGTTGTGTGTCGATAAACATTTTGCCAGTGGAAAAGTACAATGCACTGTGTCCAGTGCCCCGTCTAACCCCGTTGATAACCAAAATGTATATGTGGGCAGCTTCGATGCCACTCCAAATTCAAGGTTCAGTCATAGCAGCTGTGAAGCATAAAAAGACAAGTACCAAAGTGTGTCCTGCCAGGCATCTCACTGAGTGCGTGTTTACACAGTGTCGGTACTGCTGCTGAGATGAGGCTGAGTTCTGTAATCTACAATGTCAATGCCTATCATGATTTAGTGAATCAGTTTCCATCCTGTTTCATGGAATAGGAAGACTTAAGACCATGAAAGTGCAATTTCATATAAATGAGGAGATCCGTCCTGTTGCTTAATTACATCATCGAATTGCATTTAATTTACGAGAGGCTTTTGAGAAAGATCTTAAAACACTATTAAAACACAACATCATTGAGCGATCCACTGGTCCGATGCCGTGGGTATCACCCATGGTGGTAGTGCTGAAGAAGGATAGTGGAGGAGCCGTATGCATCTGCATTGATATGTGCCAAATGAACATGGCGATTGAAAGAAAACGACATCCAGGTTCACAAATTGCTGACATGATTGACAAGCTGAATGGAGCTAAAGTCTTTTCCTGCCGTGATTTGAACAAAGGATATCATCAACACAAATTGGAGGAAAGTTGCAGGTATATTATTTCCTATTTGACTCGTGTTGTTTTTTTTACATATAAAAGGCTACGTTTCGGAGAGTTGTCAGCTGCAGAACTCTTTCAGAATGTAGTTTGTTGCATAATACAAATGCTTTCAATTACAGTAGTGACTTAATAGTTTACATGGTCCCACGACAGGGACACAATAAAACTCTTACAAAAGTGTGTCATATACTTGCTGACGCAGCTCGCACTTTAAATGTCGCAAAGTGTGAATTTCTAATGGGGGAATGACTTCAGATCCAAATAAAGTGCAGGCCTTCTCATTCACTTCTTTCCCTCAAGATGTAACTATGCTGTGATCCTTTCTTGGTATGGCCAGTTACTATTCAAGGTACGTGACTTTGCCACTGTATGTGCCCCGTTGAGAGAATCAACGGAACAAAATGTTCCGTTTCAATGGTCACTTGAACGTGAACAAAACTTCAAGAAAATCAAGCATGCAAATGAAAACGCCTCTGAAATGGCATACTTTGATCCGAAATTGCAGACGGAGGTCGTTGTTAATGCAAGCCCAGTGGGGTTGGGTGCCATCCTTGCCTAGCACACTGGACATCCCAATGCCCCAAGACGCATTGTGGCTAATGCTAACCAAAGTTTGGCAATGACAGAACATGTCTATTTCCAACCTGAAAAATGAAGCCTCGCTGTGGTGTGGGCTTGTGAGCGTTTTCATGTGTTCATATATGGACAGCATTTCACAGTTGTCACTGACAAATAAGCACTGCTCACCCTTTTCGGCAATCCTAAAGCCAAGATGCCTCCTCACATTGAGAAGTGGGGGTTGCATTTGCAGGATTATGATTATATGATTGTGCATCATCCAGGAAAAGATCAAAACCCTGCTGACTACTTCTCACGTGTGCAAATACAGTGTCATGGCACTACTTCTAACGTGACTGATGCTTATGTTAACTTCATCGTGAAATCCAGTACCCCTGCTTTCATATCGGTGGAACAAATCATTGCTGCCACGAGCACTGTCAGAGATTTGCTAATACTAATAGCCATTATTACACATCAATCTCTATGTTGACGACGCGGTCCTCATGGGCCGCACTCCGAATTCCTTACCCATCTTAGTGCAGGGTTTTGTTAACCACATGGACAGTCTGGACTTAAGCACTAATTTTTAAAAATCCTATATAATGTCGTGTGGTCCAACGAAACGTCAACTTAATTTTATATCTGTGGGCAATCAGAAACTGATGAGTACTAGCACTTTCCCTTATCTTGGGGTGGTCTTTGCTGCGAACAACTCCTGGACTGAGCATATGGCTCACTCCTGGAGCAAGTTCTCAAAGGCCATCAACTCGATTCTTAGCCTACTGCGCCCAAATAGAACAGATGCTATTTTAGTTTTTTTTTTAAATTTTAAATCTCAATCCGTACCTATAGCTAAGTATGGCGCTGAGGTCTGAGGTATTGCCAAGAGTCTTTATCTTCAACAGGAAGAGAACAGATTCTGCAGGAAGTTATTAGGTGTGCTAATCTCCACACCTCAATATACTTGTCACAAGGAACTCAATTTAAATTTTATAAAGGATTTTATTAGGGCCTGCCCCGCCCTTCTTTGGTTATCTGTTTGGAAGAACTCGGCCGCATCCCTAACGAGAGAGATAATAAGCGATTGTATGGGGTGCGAGAAAGGGAAGGATATTCCATGGTTGTCAGGGGTGTATCGAAGTTTATGTAGTGTCAACAAAGGCAGTGTCTTCTCAAATCCCAGCACAGCTGAGACTTTGCACAAAAATGATCTTAGGAGTGCACTTTATTCACTATATAGAACGGAAAGGATCGAAAGGGAATCCAAGAAATCCCTCGTCCTTAGCTATATGACCATCAAACAGCCCAGGCATCCCCTGGCCAACTATCTTACCCTGTCTATGAGCCATTGGGAGAGGAGTCTCCTATTTCGCCTAAGGGCAGGCACTGTTAAATTTGTATTATGTTTTCCCCTCGGCCATCACCCGAATCTTGATCACTCACCCTGCCCGTGTGATGGCCAGAGCGGGCAATCTATTTTACATTCCCTGTTTTGTTGTAAATATTATTTAAAGTACACTAAGTGGCTTTTAATTCAGTTTTTTAAAAAGTTTATGCCCATTAGCCTGGAAAACGCTAACCTGCGGTTACTTACCCTGGCTGACGAAGAGCTGGTCTTTCGCACAGGCACTTTCTTGAGAATTGCCGCTAGAGCACGTCAGATGATGTCTAATCCTTGAGTCCTTATATATTATCTATTTATGAATTTTTGTACCAATCTGATATATTTTATTATTGTGTTTTTCATGTACATTGTTAATGGATTTTATTACGACTCTCTTTCTGTGCGTTTTAAAAACCTGTTATGCAACTGTGCTTTTATGGATACGAGGTTATCCGAATAAAGTGTTTTTTGAACTATTACACATCAATCATGGTGAAAACATAGACGACCTCTTCATAATGACCTTGGATACCAGAAAATCTAAATTGTGCAGGAATATCTTTCAGTTACACCAGAAGGCATCATCAGAGGAGGGTCAAGGATTGTCATACCAGAGAGCAAGAGACAACAAGTTATTGAACTGACCCATGAGGGACATCTTGGAGTTGTTGGTACTAAACGACCTCTAAGGAATTGAGTGTGGTTCCCTCGTCTTAATGAAAGATCTGAAAAAGAGTTAAGGTCATGCCATTTGAGCAATTGCTTGTTATCCAAAACAACCCCACATGCCTAGAAGAAGATTGCAATTGTTTCTTTGGACCTCTTGACAATGGACATCGTCTACTAGTAATTGTTGCTGCTTATTCCTGTGTTTCCCTTGTGGAAGATTTGTCGTCAACTGCTCATGAAAGATTTGTTGAGTAATTTGAAAGTATTTTTGCAACATGGGATGTTCCTTTGATTTTAAAATCTGACAATGGGCAAGAATTTAAAGATTTTCTCACTCATCTAAATATCAAGCATCAGAAAAGCACACCTTTCTGGCCACAGGTGAATGGTGTTATCGAGAGATTTAGGAGCACCCTCAAAAAGACCATTCAGTGTGCTGGTAAAGCTTGAACTCAAATCAGTTCTTCAGTCTACACTTTGTGCATACAAGTCAATCAATCAATCAATCACAGAATTTGTAGAGCGCACTACTTACCCGCGAGGGTCTCAAGGCGCTGGGGAGAGGGAAGGGGGGAGGGTGCTGCTACTGGTCGAACAGCCAGGTCTTGAGTAGCCTCCTGAAGGTCAGCAGGTCTTGGGTCTGTCGTAGGCTTAGTGGAAGGGTGTTCCAGGTCTTGGCGGCGAGGTGTGAGAAGGATCTGCTGCCGGTGGTTGTTCTTCGAATGTGAGGGACGGTGGCGAGGGAGAGGTCGGCGGAGCGAAGCTGGCGGTTGGGGACGTAGAAGAAGAGTCGTCTGTTGAGGTAGGCTGGGCCAGTTTTGTGGAGTGCCTTGTGTGCGTGGATGAGGAGTTTGAAGGTGATCCTCCTGTCGACGGGGAGCCAGTGCAGGTTCCTCAGGTGGGGGTGATGTGGCTGTGGCGTGGTACGTCGAGGATCAGGCGTGCGGAGGCGTTTGTATGCGTTGCAGTCGCTTGATGAGCTTGGCCGGGCTCCGCGCAGAGGGCGTTCCCATAGTCAAGTCTGCTACTGACGAGGGCCTGGGTGACTGTTCTTCTTGTGTCTGTCGGGATCCACCTGTAGATCTTGCGAAGCATGCGGAGGGTGTTGAAGCAGGAGGAGGAGACTGCGTTGACTTGCTTGGCCATGGAGAGCGTTGAGTCGAGGATGACTCCCAGGTTGCGTGCGTGGTCGGTGGGTGTCGGGGCTGCTCCCAGCGTCGTTGGCCACCAGGAGTCGTCCCAGGCTGAGGGGTTGGAGCCGAGGATGAGGACCTCCATCTTGTCCGTGTTCAGCTTTAGTCGGCTGATCTTCATCCAATCAGCGACGGCCTTCATTCCTTCATGGAGATTGGCTTTGGCGGTGAGGGGTCCTTGGTGAGGGAGAGGATCAGTTGAGTGTCGTCGGCGTAGGAGATAATGTTGAGGTCGTGCTGTCTGGCGATGCGTGCGAGCGGGGCCATGTAGATGTTGAACAGTGTTGGGCTGAGGGAAGATCCCTGGGGTACGCCGCAGATGATCTCAGAGGCTTCGGATCGGAAAGGTGGGAGGCGGACTCTCTGGGTTCTGCCGTCGAGGAAGGAGGTGGTCCATTCCAGGGCCTTGTCTCGGATCCCTGCGTCGTGGAGGCGTGCGCGTAGAGTGCGGTGGCAGACAGTGTCGAAGGCGGCGGAGAGGTCCAGCAGGATGAGGGCTGCGGTCTCACCGTTGTCCAGCAGGGTCCTGATGTCGTCGGTGGCGGCGATGAGGGCAGTCTCAGTGCTGTGGTTGCTGCGGAACCCCGATTGGGATGGGTCCAGGATGCTGTTTTCTTCTAGGTATCGGGTTAGCTGTTTGTTGACGATCTTCTCGATGACCTTGGCTGGGAACGGAAGCAGGGAGATGGGCCGGAAGTTCTTGAGGTCTCTTGGGTCCGCCTTGGGTTTTTTGAGTAGGGCGTTGATCTATGCGTGTTTCCAGCTCTCTGGGAAGGTCGCGGTCTCGAAGGAGAGATTGATAACGTTGCACAGGTGGGGTGCGATGGAGCTGCTGGCTTTGTTGAAGATGTGGTGCGGGAAAGGGTCTGACGGGGAACCGGAGTGTATTGTGCCCATGGTCTTGATGGTGTCATCGATGTTCACGCTGGCCCAGGCTGGCAAGGGGTCATGGTCGATGGTGTGCGGCGGGTCTGCAGTATCTATCTTGGTGGGGGCTGTCTGGGTGTTGAAGCTGTCGTGGATGTCGGCGATCTTGCGGTGGAAGAAGGTGGCGAGGGAATCGCACAGGGCTTGCGACGGCGGGATGTCGTTGGTGTTGGAGCTGGGGTTGGAGAGTTCCTTCACGATGTTGAAGAGCTCCTTGCTGTTGTGTGCGTTGTTGTCGAGGCGGTCTTTGAAGGAGATTCTCTTGGCGGACCTGATGAGGTGGTGGTGGTTACGGATGGCGTCTTTATGGGCTGCGTGGCTGTCCGGTGTCTTATCACTGTGCCATTTCTTCTCAAGTTTCCGGCAGGTACGCTTGGAAGCTAGGAGTTCCGGGGTGAACCAGCTGGCTCTTTTGGTGGTGTCGCTGTAGGTGAGTTTTTCAGCGGAGCGAGGGTGTTGGCACAGTCGTCTATCCATCGTCTGAGGTTGCAGGCAGCGTCGTCGGTGTTGGATGGGTCGGAGGGAGGGCTGAGAGCGAGGTTTGCCCGTAGTTGGTCTTCGGTGACTTTGCTCCAGCAGCGGCGTGGGATCTGTTGGGTGCGGTGGTGTGTGGTGGGTTTCTGGAAGGTGAAGTGGATGCAGCGGTGGTCGGTCCAGAGGAGTTCCGTGGTGTGGGTGAAGGAGACGTGGGAGCTTGAGGAGAAGACGGGGTCGAGCGTGTGGCCGGCGGAATGTGTCGGTGTTGTGACGAGCTGTCTCAGTCCGAGGTTGGCGAGGTTGTCGATCAGGGTGGTGGAGTTGCTGTCGTTGTTGTTCTCCAGGTGGAAGTTCAGGTCTCCGAGGAGGATGTAGTCGGTAGAAGTCAGGGCGTGCGTGCTGATGAAGTCGGCGATGGAGTCGCTGAACTGGGGTCGGGGCCCAGGGGGTCTGTAGACAAGGGTGCCTCTGAGGGTGGTGTTGGGGTCCGTGTGGATCTGGAAGTGCATGTGTTCGGCGGTGCAGAGAACGTCGTCGGTGCTGGTCGAGACCCTGATGGAGTTCTTGTGGACGATGGCGATTCCTCCTCCTACTCCGTTGACGCGGTCTCTGTGGGTGATCTTATAGCCGTCTGGGATGGCTATGGCGATGTCGGGTGCGGAGTCGTCGTTCATCCAGGTCTCTGTCAGGAAGGCGATGTCTGGTGATGATGAGTCGAGCAGGTCCCAGAGCTCGACGGCGTGTTTGCGTGCGGAGCGGGTGTTCAGTAGGATGCATCGGAGGTGGTTGAGGTCCTTCTTGGCGGGCGCTTCGGTGGCCCTGAGGCTGGTGTATCTGCAGTTCCGGCAGGTGAAGGGGCCATGTGTGCATTTCGGGGCAGCCTTGAAGCAGTTGTGTCTCCGTCCGGGGTTGAGAGCGTGGAGTGTGGTGGCATCGTAACGGCGTCGGTCCTCGAGGCTGGAGCGGGGGCGCGCGGCCCAGGGGTTCTGGCGCTGGGTGCGGTCCAGGCGCGGACGGGCGCAGACGGGCTTGCCTTAGGCGCGCCTTTGGCGCGCCAGCGGCGCGGCCGCACAACGGCCGCCATATATGGGTAGCTGGGAGGGAGGAGCAGCTGGGAGGCGGGAGGCAGGGGCAGCGAATGGGCAGTCAGAAGGGCGGGGCCGCAGGGGACGCAGCGGCGGGGGTACAGAAGGCAAAGTTGGGCACAGCAGAATGGGGGCACGAGGGGAGACAGAAAGCAAAAATGGACACACTCAACGGGGGCACGAAGGGAGACAGAAAGCAAAAATGGACACAATCAACGGGGGCACGAGGGGAGACAGAAAGCAAAAATGGACGCAATCAACGGGGGCACGAAGGGAGACAGAAAGGAAAATGGACACAATCAACGGGGGCACGAGGGGAGACAGAAAGCAAAAATGGACACAATCAATGGGGGCACGAAGGGAGACAGAAAGCAAAAGGACACAAGCAATGGGGGCACGAGGGGAGACAGAAGGAAAAGGACACAAGCAATGGGGGCACGAGGGGAAACAGAAGCGAAACGGGCACACAAAATGGGGGCACGAGGGGGACAGAGGCAAGCGGGCACCAAGGCAACGGCAGAGGGGCGAGCTTACCAGCAGCAGCAGCGGGCAGGACAACACAGGCGGAGCTGTGTGGCGGGGGAGCGACCTACCTGGCAAGGTCAAGGGTCGCTCTCCTCACCGTGCAGCGGCCGCCATATATGGGGAGCTGGGAGGGAGGAGCAGCTGGGAGGCGGGAGGCAGGGGCAGCGAATGGGCTGTCAGGGGGGCGGGGCCGCAGGGGACGCAGTGGCGGGGGTACAGAAGGCAAAGTTGGGCACAGCAGAATGGGGGCACGAGGGGAGACAGAAAGCAAAAATGGACACACTCAACGGGGGCACGAAGGGAGACAGAAAGCAAAAATGGACACAATCAACGGGGGCACAAGGGGAGACAGAAAGCAAAAATGGACGCAATCAACGGGGGCACGAAGTGAGACAGAAAGTCAACTCCCCATTCTGCCATTATGTTTAGTAGAGCCATAGGAACCAAATTTCCACCATGGACCACTCGAGATTTATTGACATTTATAGACTTTGCACCATTGATTCATCTCACAAATGCAAAATGAAGACCCATGCGGACAGATGCTGCTGCACACGAAGTACTGTGTTCAAATGAGGAGGCCAAGATATTGTCAAGCAGAAATGGAAACGCAAGTTTGATGATCCTTTTGATGCTGACCCACTGAGGGTTGTGACTAGTAAAGGACACATGGTGACTGTTCACTGTCCTGGAATGTCCATTTTGCGAGATTCATCGCCTTTCAAGCACTTGCCTTGACATTCGCCAACTCCAGATGTCAGAAGTGATACTGATCCAACTAGGGTCCTAGAGCGTGCAATGACTGTACCAATGTGTCTGTCACCAGTGTCAGTCATGGACACTTCTCCGGTATCTCCACAACCTCACATGACCAGATCTGGGCGATTGATTCAAGCACCAAAATGACTTATTGAAGAGTTTTGATGTATACATGTCTTATTTGTACTTTTTATTTAACAACGGTGGAGCTGTAGTGTCTTGTGAGTTAGAGATGACGGGACCCTTTTGGTTCCTGACAGACTCCGTAGAACAATGACATAACTGCGCGGGTGATAGAATTTATGATGTAGAATGTTCAGTTAACGGTTACACACTGAGGAATAAGACGTGTAATACCAAGCTTCGTGTTTGGTGTGATCATAAACAAATTCCCGAGCTGGGGAGGATGCTACAGAAACCACACTTGTTCAGAGTATACATGCTTTTTTGCCAATATGTAGTGCGCTCATTCAAAGTTATATTAAATTATTGCATTTTAATACAAGTGAATGTTTTGACATGTGATTTGTTAATCTAGATCCCCTTTTGGAAGCAATAAGAGTGATTACGTAATGCCATCAAGAAGAATTTCCATCCGCTTATGTATATTTGTACATTGCTGTATAGTATTGAGTAGTGTGTGTAATAAATGTACTTTTTCCTTTTAAAAAAAAAAGCACAAACTGGACAATCAATTATTGAGTGTTAATATTGTGTATTTGTGAATAATGATTACAAGCCCATAGTACCTCCCTTGCATAGGCCTTGGACTGCTCTGCTTCGCTACCCTGAGAGAGTCAAGCGCTACAATGGGGTGTTTGGTTTCCAGTGCAGGACAAATATGGACCCATTACTTGTGAAGGCCACACAGCTAATGACCCATTTTCTAACAATCACGTTGAAATATTATTCTACTATTTATTTCACATCATTTGTATGATTATGCATACTAGAGGATTTAATTTTCATTTTTAAATATTGTATTTGCAAGTAGTACTTTATACACAGTCTTTCCTTGTTTTTGTATGTGCAATTAATAATGGAGCTTTTCATGAAGGTGCGTTTTCAAATGTTTGAGCACCATTCATGTTTCATTCTGTAATGAGAAAGACTTTACTGGAGGTTGTGGCATGTGGGCAGCCTCACCACTACTCTAGAGTGTGTGGCATTTCCATTTAAGGGCAAAGAATTATATATAAATATGCAGTTGCCACTGTTTATTTATAGTTAGGTCACAGTTTCCATAGAAAGAGTGTGTTTTGTTTAGCAAATAACTTTCATGCAGTTTGATGAATCTTCATGAAACTTTTCAAAAAAGACATTGTTCATCCACTCCAGCTCCTTTATGGAAAGTTTCATGCTGATCTGTCAATTGGTGACCAAGAAAAAGAGGGCGGGATCCCAAAAGTGCAATTTACTATGTTAATTCCCATTGAAAATGTTTCTCTCATACACAGTAAGAAATGTCTGAATAGAATCACACCAAATTGTGCAAAAAGTTGGACATTTACTCAAAAAGCATACTTTTTAAGATTTGGAGTAAATCTGCATTGCCATTTTTGAAAAATTAGTCGAGGGGGTTCAGATTTGTCATGAAGGGAATAATAAGTTAGGTATATCAGGATTGCTGGAGTCTAAATGTGCACTGATTGGCCAATTTAAAGGGTATTAGTCAATCTTGATTGGCTGGCCACAACATGAACAATATGTTGTGGGAGCGATTACAGGACTCAATGGCATAGTCCCTAAGTCCTGAAAATGAGTAAAGAAAAATATATAAAAAGCAGAATGAGCACAGAGACCCTCTGTAGCATGTGATGGTGCTGCCAAAGGGCCCCTTTGATTGGCTATCAACAACATGGACAAAATGCTATGAATAATATTTATTTTCTCTCCAGGGTATTCCCTATCTTGAGGTACATACACTAATCAATCAACCATGAGTTAACGAGTATGATTAATAGAGTGCACATGTAATTTAAATAGTTCTTTCTGCATTGTGATAATCAAGTATTGCTTGAATACATTTCCAGGATTTAATCTAAGTGCTGACTGCGTATTGATTTCTCAAGAGTTGGTAGGAGAATGATAACTTGGGGCCTGATTCACAAAGGTAAAGTTAGACCAAAAGCCTAACTTGGACCAAAAGTCTAACTTTACTACTTTTCGATATTCACAAAAGTAAGTTACTACTAGTAAAGTTAGACTTTACCTAACTTCACCTTTGTGACTACTGAACAGTAGTAAAGTTAGACTTTTGGTCTAACTTCAACCTTTGTGAACACCAAAAATTATTAAAGTGAGACTTTTGGTCAAACCTTACCTTTGTGAATACTGAAAAGTAGTAAAGGGCGACTTGTGGTCTAAGTTTGACTTTTGGTCTAACTTTACCTTTGTGAATAAGGCCCTGTATGTCTCATTTATTGTTGTTGTTTGAAAGAACACAGTTTCACAGAATGTAAGTGAAAGGGTATCACACCATTGCCTGTTAATTGTTTATTCTGATAGTTTTAACAACAGTGAATTAATGTTATAAAATCTTAACTCTGAGGTGGTTAGAATGTAGGCCTTTATGCCAAGCGTCAGCAGAACATGCCATGCAGAATGATATCACAGATTCTAATTTAAGGCTACCGGGAAGGCACTTAGCTTTTGGCTCTTCGTTGGCTGAATGTATCAGTGCAGCTGTCCTCCTACAACAAGAACAGAAGGTCATCTATTATATCAAACACAAGTCCTGTTGTTTAAATAGGTATGATGCTGTGAACCATCTCTGGAATTTGGAATAGGTTTTTAATTTCTGCTGTGTTAGGATTAGCTTATTGTTTAGAAGTAGCAGAGTGGATGTTGAATTGCTGTATGTGAATAACAGCAATCATATGTTGCATTTCCTCTTGTTCACACTTTTGATAAAAGTTGCTGTTGTTCATTTTATGTGTTTTCATTGTAGTTACAATTCATAATGTTTTCACTATCTAGGGTCTTGTTTGATTAAGAACAAATTCTTTAGAATGTATATTTCATGTTCTAGTGTTCTTGAGTGTGTTATTCCTTAATGAAAGAGGATTTGAGGTTCCACAAAATATCCTTGTAAAATATCGTGGGATTGATTGTAACTTGACCCATCTCATGCAACTATTGCTCAGTGTGTTGTGGGATGGTTGCAATCCAACTTTTTTTTTTACTCCAGTTGGTATATTGACTGAGTCCCTGGTGCCAAGGAAAACTGAACTCTGTAAATCTATGCTTCAATTACAGGGCTTTTGGAGATGTGCCCAAGTTAGGCCCCTTAAGAATTAGTGCCATTTTTGCATGCACGCTGTCCTTTCCTAAAGTTGCCTTCTCTTTGTCACATCAACCTTTGGCACACTTTGCATTCGTAACTCTTAGACTAGTTTCTAGGAAATACTGGCCTTGCTGACACGGAATACTTTGTGAGAACTACCACACTGCCGTGACATGAGACATGGCGCTCAGGTGCATGACACAAATGTGCTTTATTATTGCATCCATGTGGCAACACAGCTATCTGTGAAATGCAAACCTTGGCAGGCCGATTACAATCTTGGCCCAAGGCAAGGATACCATTTCCTATATATATTGATTTGTTTCCTAACATAATCAGAGGAGACACTTCTGCTGACTTCGAGGGGTACCTGCAAGCCGAAGCTTTCACCTGGAAGCTGACCGACATCTCCGTGAGGGGCGTCCAGTTCGTGACCAAGACAGGGTCTTACACTCTTACCCATCAGTTAATGGAGTTAGATATTCCAGGGGAGGGCTTCTTGGTAAAACATACATCTGTATCCTAGACACATAGGTCAGGATTTCATATTTTAGGAGTGCGCTACACAGTTACACTATTGTATATATATGAATATATACGTTGTGTCAACAAAACGGTTGAGCTTTTCATTTTGTTCACAGTTCGGTCATTCGGTATAAGTGCTGTCCAGCCCATATATTCTATACAAACATTTCTATGGTTCAATAAATATTGAAATTACCCCTTTGTGTATCCTTTGTATATTTCTCTGAGCGAAAGAGAGCATGAGTGACTGAGCGAAAGTTGGAAGTCTGTTCTGGGGGAACAGAGTTGTCATGTCCAGTGGTTGCCAGAACTGTTTGTCCCTGTTTATGTTTGTGGGGATAACAGTAGACCTGTGAGATAGGTGGTCCAAGGGGCAGCATATCCTGGGGGTTGCATGGAATCAATCAGGCACCATTCTAAGTTTATGTTGCCCCCAAACATGCAGTTGTTACTGATAGGTTGAAACTACACGACAGGTCGTTATTGAAATGCATTATAACGGAAGTCAGGTTTTTGAGGGTCACAAAAGTAGTACATTTAAATGGTTATAAGAAATATTAACCTCAATATAAATCATTTTTTGGTTGTGTTATGCTAATTATAGGAATTCTGGTTAGTTCTCAAGTGATTTTACCCTATGAGAAATGCTGACCCAATGCTGCGATGTGTAGAACCATGTTCGAAAGAAAACATATTTTTCCATGTTTTTCCCACAGAAGTTATGGAAAGTGCTCCAAAAGTTAAACTGGGAGCACAATTCTACAGGTTACACCATGTTGCTCAGGAATGTGAGGATAAAGTCCTATAGTCTGAGTAAAATGTGTACTTCTAACAGAAGCAGCAGCCTGTCAGTTGATTTGCCATTGTCCTACTGACAATTCCCCACAGAGTCTAAGGAGGAGTAACTAGAAGGATAACATTCTGTATTTATGACAAATGTGTGGCACACCTGAACTCCACCATGATGGAATAAAAGCTGTAAACCTGAAAAAGGAATTCACTACAGAAGATATTGCAGAAGATTAACAAAATGAGGGGTTACTTTTTGTCACAGAAAATATACTTGTGTGCTAGAATGCTAAAATGAGGACACATTTTCTCTGGGTCTCAAACATATTCCTCATCTACTTCTGTGAAACATTGTGACATGCAGACTGAAACATATAGTTTCAACACCAGCAGCAGTGTCACTTTACTCCCTAGTAATCAATAGCAGTATGAATATATTTTGAGCTCATTGTGAATTTGACATTTGAATATTCACACGGAAATTATATCATTAGGTAAGTTGAAAGTAGAGGTACAAATGGCATAGTGAATGTACGCCCACTGTATTCTGTCAAAGTTAAAAATCATATGAAGACTTGAGAAATCTCAACACTTTGGGTCATATTTACTACTATTTCACACAATGTAACATTGAACTTACTATGCTGTGTGGCAAGAAAGGGAGAGAGCAGAAATGATCCAAATTTAAAAAGATGGGGTGTATTTCTTCTTTTTGCACGAGCACACTGTGTGCTGCCTAGCACCAGCATAGGCACACTTGCATAAAGTGGAAGGATTGCTGTGTTACACACAGGATTATTTTTGTGCAGGAAGGGATCCTGCACAAAAACAACCTAAAGAGGCATTTTCCTCTTTCTACATTTGATAAATCATGCATACAAAGAACAAATACGAGAGATAAAAAATATGTTTTTCTTTGTTACACCTGCAAAAAGAACAATTGATGGACAGAATGCAGAACAATGTCATACATTCACCCCAGTACAGAGATCTGGGCCTAAATCCATCGTTTTTTTGCTCACCATGCCATTCCAGTTTGGACCCAGCCATATGCAAATCAGTCTTGACCCTGCACCCAATGGGAAAAGTCCAGCCCAAACTGCCAGGCCAGGTCCTTCCTGGACTGGAAACAAGCATCCTAGGACCGGTTTCTGGGTTTCAGCCCTCATCAGTCAGGATAGCTTGACTCCAGTGGCATGGAGAGCACGGGCCCCTCGTCTGGGCATACCCGTCCCCCTCGGGGTGACAATTGCAAAAAGAACAATTGATGGACAGAATGCAGAACTTTGTTACAGCATCATCTGCGAGGCGTATCAATTTGATGCTATCTCAGGATAAAAACCTTTGTAAATCTGGAATTGAGTTAAATCACTCAGCTCTAAATGTAATGCAGTGCAAATCTCCCCTTGGGTGGCTTTGTGAATCTTACTGAAGCCTTTGTCTTGTCCTTGCATTGCCTTTTGCGATGCAAGAACAATGCAAATACTTTTTGTAAATCTTCCACATTAAGAAGAATAACGAAACCCGCCAAACAATGAAAGAGCATTGTAATCAAAATTTATTAAAGAGAATGTAAGCGAAAAAGACAATGAATGCTCAATCAGTAACAAGGAGTACAGCAGAGAAGTAAATACCCTAAAATAAATGATTTCACATGTTTCAAGAAAAATGCTCATTTATATAAACTTTGGTAAAATCTTCAAACAGAAGTTTTAAGTCATTCAAGGGCAGCGCATGCTGCCTGCAGGGGTGAACATGCATTTGACTGCGGTGCATAGAGAGGAGGATTGCAGGTGTGGGTTCTCAAGGAAGAGGGTAAATTCAGACACTGAATGGTAATGGGTATGATGAATATCGGTGAGCTTTGATTACTTATCCGTAATCTTCATGACACCGCTGTGGTGGTGCCTAATATTTATTTAAAAAAAGATAACATCTTCTTAAAGATCTACTGGAAGATTTACTTGTGTCTTATCAAAATAATGAATTTTCAATATCAACCTTCCCTTATGATGCCATAATAATGATTTATACTATAGTGTGAAGTTAGGATCTTGACTTTGAATAGTAAATTTGTATTCAATTTGCATCGATGATCTTGAAAATGTAATGACAATGAGAGATTTTGGAGTCAGTATATGTGCAGGATGATATTTCTGTTATAGATGTTTTGAAGATTTATAAACAAATAAGGGTACGCTTTTGTTGTTTTTATACACAACGTTATGTGTCTATTTTTTAACATATTCGATTTCTCTTTCAACATTTCAAGTTAGGATGCAGAGATCAGCCTTCTGAGTGGAGTGAAGTGTGGAGTGTAAACATGTATGTGTTCCTTAAGGTTGGAGTAGGTGCAGTGTAGTAGATATAATGAAGGGCAGGGTGTTCAATGTCGAGGGAAAAGGCTAATGTGAGGTTTCTACTCACATGGAATACATGGCTAAATCTACCAACTTACACTCGTTCAGCAGGCTAGGAATGCACCACACTGGCAGGCCTGAGACCTCCTGCCTTTCTAGCGCTGCATTTCTAAACTTTTAATCAGGGAAGTTAAGTGCTCAGGTTTTGTGCTTGTCCCTAAAACTCTTCGAGACCACACCGACCACCCTTGTACATGCACGAAGGTCTGTGCAAGGTAAATCAGGGACATGGGCAGGTAAACTGCAGGTAATTTTTTTCCAAAAACAAGGGCACGTGATTGCACACATTTCTGACACGTTAACGAATCAGTGAGTGAGCGTACAAGCAAGTGGACCAGTAAGTGAAATGATGAGAGAATTGTTGGTACAGTGGCAGCTCGCATAGGGCGTGCTGCAGTGCGGTGGGGCGGGGGAGGGGCAGGGTGAGGGGGTAGTAAACTCGGACATACGACGGAACGGAGGATAGTAATTATTACTTTCCTCCGTTCCGTCATATGTCCGCAGCACGCCCTATGCGAGCCGCCACTGTAGTTGGTATATGAATGTTTTTAAGTGAAATGGAGCATGTCTGTGTGTATACATGAGGGAAAGGAGAACATTAGGGGAATTTAGTGAAATTGTGAGTGAACAACGTGGTGAATGCAGCAAAAAGAAATGGTGGGAGACTGGGAGAACTGGCAGAAAAGTGCACATATTGTTTGTAATAGAAGCAAGTGTCGGTTGTAGTATTTAAAGACGATATTTGGATTTCTTAAATATGAAGAATACTTTATCCTGACGTGGACATATATGTGTTTTTCAGGTTGAGTTGCTGTATTTTCAGGTAAAAAGGTTTACATTTAAAAAAATGTTTGAACCCTGTGAGTACCACAACTAATAATATTTCCTTTGCAATGTCTGGCCACAAGGTGTATAAATACATGTACTGTGTTCTGGGTATTTCCTCCAATGCAGCATGGTCAGTGGGATGCTACAGCAAGGCAATACAAGAGCAATGCTAGGTGCCTGCCTAGTTCACCACTTGGAATATGGATAGCTTTTTTAAAAGGGCAGATTAAAAACAAAACTGTACAAATATTTTGCCTTTTCTTGTAAGTACAGCTATAGGTTGGGGATGAATGCCAGGCTAGCAATATTTAATACCCTTTAGAAGCAAGAAATAGGTGACAGATTAGGTATGATTTGCAATCATTAAAATAAGAATTCCAGAGAAAATGATACAATATCTGTGTTGGTGGCCAAGAGCATTGTTTCCGATATTCCCTTCCATTTCTACCCCTTTAGGTCTTTCCGACAGCGGGACAGTGGCACACACCTGCCCTCTTTCCCACTCTTGAAGACAAATCCCTTCCCACAGAAGCATCCCTCAACACAGTTCAATGTACAGCTACTGGGTGGATGTCGGTAATTCTGACAGTTCAGAGGGCAAGCTGTGCCGCAGCTAGTGTAGAAGGCGTTGTTGCGCTTGCATTCTAAACATTGAGTCAAGGGTATACATAGAGCTGTGCTGCTTAAGTCTTCCAGGATGTAGCCATCATTGCAGACACACTGTGGGACACACTGCGTTGTGCAAACTGTAACCTCACCCAGGTGGGCACAGTTACTTGGACAAGCACTTCCACAACTGTTGAAACGCGAATTCACCGGGCATGTACCTGCAGAGAAAACATCAAGAGGCAAGTTGCATTAAATTGCCTTTATACAATAATCTGCAAGTAAAGCCACCATTTAGTATCTCCCGCCCTCTCTCTCTCTCTTTCTCTCTCTCTCTCTCTCTCTCTCTCTCTTTCAATCATTATCTTCCATTGTCTATCTCTTTATCTCCATCAGCCTATATTTATTTTAATTGTCTAACTTGTCTTCCTCATGACCTCTTTCACTTTCTGTGAGAAACTGGGCTGTTGATTGGCTGGAGTGTTAACACTGGTCAAGCAGCAGTCACATTCCCCATCAGGGTAAACCCCAAAAGTCACTAAATTAACCTGTGCTTAACCCTCTGGTAGCTTGGCACAAAAGCAGTCAGGTTTAACTTAGATGCAATGTTTGAAGTATTTATGCAAGACACAAACAGTAATAAGGTTAAAACACAACACAAGAAAAATCTCACACCAATGTAGAGAAACAGAGCACATTTTAATAAATGATTTGACACCAAAATGACAAAAATCCAATCGGTAGAACCGTAATTATGAATTTTAAAATGTTTTAGTAAAAACAGGCACCTAAAAGGTCAAAGCGCCAACTGGAGACATCTAGGGTCATATTTACAAGCCCCTATCACCATGGGAACGTCACTTTTTGTGACGTTCCCTTGGTGATAGGGGCTTCGCCTTATTTACAAGGCAACGTTAAGCCACTTAACGTGGCTTAACGCTGCCTTGTAAATAAGGCTCCCTTTCACGCTATGCTTAGCATGAAAAGGGTGGGCGGTGGGTGTTGTGGTGGGCGTTCCAATGCAACACCCACTGATTTTGACGCTGTAAACCTATTTACAAGGGCAGCGTAAATAGGAGGCAGCGCCAAAATTAAGACCAGGGAAAACCTGGTCTTAACTTGGCGAAATGAGGAGAAATGCTTTATTTATCCTCGGTTTTGCTTTTTCCGTGTGTGCTGCCTTGTGCAGCACACATGGAAAAAGCAAAACACCTTGGATTGTTTATGTTCAGGAAGGTGACACTTTCTGCACATAAACAACCTTTAAATAAAATTACATTTTGTAACTTCCATTAAGCAGCACACATAGAAGCGACAAAATGGCATTTCAATATTGTTTATGTGCAGGAAGGGGGACCTTCCTGTACATAAACAATCTTTTCCTGCACGCAGGCACCCTATGGTGCAAGGGTGCCTGCGTTGCCGCTACACTGCTAAGTGTAGCGTCAGTGCAGGGAGAAACACAGGGCTGCACCATATTTTTTGTAAATATGTTGCAGCCCTGCGTTTCTGAAGTGGTGGAACGTCACGTTAAGCAAAGGAGGCTAACTACAAACTCCACCACTTCTGTTGTAAATATCCCCCCTAGTTGCTTAAGCTTAAGACTGGGTCAACGCCAAATAATATGGCTTACTACGATGGAGAGCGGGTCCAATACAAGTAGTTTATCGATCCCGGTTGGCATTTGCTTATCAACTTTTTGAAGATAACATTCTGAGGAGGTAAAAGTTCAGCAGGGCAGTGTCCGGGGAGGTAGCATCATCCCTGGGGAGCTGCTGGACAAAGTTGGCGTGAAGATCTCTACTTTCGGACTTAGTTACTTTTTTGGAAGACGAAATCTCCGCAGGACGAGGCAGGAGTCTGTAGCAGACGAGAGTTCCTGCAAACTCTTTGGCAATGAACTGCTGAGCTTGATTTGCTGATGCAGAGAAGAATGTAGCTGGAGCTGCCCTGAAGTCAGGCTGACCGGTGATGCACCTTGGGCAGATAGACATGTAGGTTGGTTTCAGTCTTCTCTCAGTTCTCACAGTAGTTTTTAGGAGGTCTGGGTGGAGTTCGCAGAGTTTTACTCCGTGGAACTCCACGAAGCACCAGAAAAACTCTGCCGCACTCTGCGGATTTCCGGCAGCGGCTGACTGAGCCCGGTCATAAAGCCTTTGACACCCTCAAAAAGGCCATGTGCACAGACCCTGTGAGAAAGGCCCCTGGCTTTTCCAAATAATTCATTGTTCAAACAGATGCATCAGAGCATGGCATGGGGGTTGCCCTATCACAGCTAAATGAAGAGGGCTTATACCAGCCTGCAGCTTTCATCTCCAGGAGGCTGATTCCCAGGGAACAGAGATGATGTGCTATTGAAAGGTGTGCCTTTGCTGTAGTCTGGACATTGAAGAAGGTGAGACCATACTTGTGTGGGATTCACTTCTGGGTTCAGACAGACCGCAGGTCCCTCAAGTGGCTCATGCAGACGAGGCATCAGAACCCAAAATTGTTGAGGTGGTCCATCTCTCTACAAGGAATGGACCTCACCGTCCTGCCTCAGATCACTCCACTGCTGATGCTCTATCCCGGTTCCTCTGCCTTAGGAATTTGATTTGATTTGATTTGATTTGATTTGTATATTTGTAGAGCGCACGAATGCCCAAGGACGTCTTGGCGCTAATCGTTGTAAAAGACTAGATCTGCCGAAGAATGATACCAACTACAAAGTAAACAGCCATGTTTTCACCTCCTTCCTAAATGAAAGTAGCGATGTGCTGTTTTTAATTGTAACAGGGAGAAGGTTCCAAGTCTTAGCTGCCTGTAGGAGGAAGCTTATCCCTCCCCACCTAACTTGCTTAAATTTAGGAACCTGAATTAATTTTGCCTGGCTTGATCTCAGTCTCCTGGATGGCTCATATGGTTTCAAATGAGTTTTTAAGAAGTGGGATCCTATTCCATGAAGGGCTTTGTAGGCCAGGCAAACTGACTTAAACTTGATCCTTTTTTCAATAGGTAGCCAATGGAGTGTTCCCAATCTGTGGGCAACTGGTTCATATCTGGGAATGTCCATCACCAGCCTTGCTGCAGTGTTCTGTAAGCGCTGTAATTTTCTTAGATGTTGAATTTGTAACCCTGCATACAGTGCATTCCCATAATCCAACCTAGATAAGACCAGTGCAGTTACTAATATTTTACGAGAATCTGGGGGAATAAATGGTGATAGTTTCTTTATTAGTTTGAGGATGTACCACACTGAGGAAGAGAGTTTGTTTATCTGGGCACCCAAAGATAGTTTATTGTCCAGCAATACTCCCAAGTTTCTAACTTTGTCCACTGGGGATGGGCAGTCGCCTAGGCTATCTGGCCACCATTTTGGGGACCAGAAATTCATATCAGTCCCAAGCAACATAACCTCGGTTTTGTCACCATTCAATTTCAGGCAATTATATTGCATCCAGTGAGTGATCTGACTCATGCAATTACTAAATCTGCCTGCTGTCTCATCAGTATTGTTTGAGACTGCTACCACAATTTGAGTATCGTCTGCATAGGAGACTGGTAGGAAACCACAATTCCTTATTATAGCCGCTAACGGGGCAACATATACATTAAAAAGGGTGGGGCTTAACGAAGACCCCTGAGGTACGCCACAAAGAGAATTAAAAAGTTTAGAAGCAGCATCTCCTAATTTAACTGAGAAAGTTCTATCTGTTAGATAAGAGGATAGAAGCTTAAGTGCCATCTCTTGGACTCCTACTTCGGCTAGTCGGGTCAGGAGTGTGCCATGGTTTACCGTGTCGAAGGCCGCTGAAAGATCCAAAAGGATCAAGGCAGCCTTCCCTCCAGCATCCAGTACACTCCTGAGTTCTTCCGCAGCCATGATCAGGACAGTTTCGGTTCCATGTTGTTCCTGAAACCCATACTGTGAGTGGTCTAGGGCATTTACGGAGTTTAAATAATTTGACAATTGTTTATTCAATAGTTTTTCCAGTACTTTTGCTGGAAAAGGGATCTTTGAAATGGGTCTGTAATTCCCGGGATCCTGTGGGTCAAGATTTGGCTTCTTAAGTAATGGGAGGACTGCGGTCTTTTTCCAGGCATCAGGGTAGCAGCTCGATGTAATTATCTTAGTGAACACCAGAGATAGTTGGTCACTCAGTAAATCTGGAAATAGGTGCATCACCTTGGGTGGACAAGGGTCTGTTAGGCCACCAGACCTCGTTGTCATTACCACCTGTTTTATCTGTTCTACTGATGGAGGCCAGAAATGGAACCCCGTATTGGAGCTTTCTATAGGCAGGCCCAGTTTATATTCTGAGGATGGAAGTGGGGTATCAGGTTTGTTGGTCGTAATGAAGGACTCATACACGGACTTAACTTTATCCACGAAGAACTGACCTAGAGTATTACAAAATTCCATGCTACCGTCTATCTGTTTGTTAGCATTGAGATTAGTTAGTTTTTACCGTGGCAAATAATTCCTTACTGGAATTTTTAGCTTCATTTATTTTTCGTATAAAATAGTTACTTTTTTCCTCGACGATTAATTTTTGTAAGTTCCCAGTGCTTTTCTATATTCATCTTTCGTCTGTTGTTCATAGTCAGCCCTCCATTTCCTTTCCGCCCTTCTACAATTTAGTTTTTGTGCCTTTAGTTTTTCGTTGAACCAGGGTTGTGGGGGATTTTTCCTCCTAGAGGAAATCTTTTTCAGTGGAACTGCTAATTCGACCGCTGAATTCATCCAGCTGCAAACCTGTTCGGCAGCTACATTACTATCTAACTCAAGATCCGGAATGGTCCTAGAAAGCTGCTCCTGTAGTTTCGGAGTGTCAATCTTAGACCAGTCCTTATAGGTAACACACCTATGCTGGGAGGCAATGGCTACTGTGGCCTGCTCTACCTTTAAGGTGAATTTTATTACCTTATGATCTGACCAAGGGACGGGTAGTACTTCCAAGATCTCGATTTTTGTATTTGAGGTAAAAATCCTGTCAAGTGTGTGCCCGGCCACATGAGTGTTGTGCTTTACAATCTGTTCCATAAACATGTTGGACATTGTATCAATCAAAGTCATCGTGTTATTATCTAAAATCTTTTCTAAGTGAACATTAAAATCGCCCAAAATGGTAAAATCTGAACCTTTTACACTTGATTCTAGGAACGGGCTTATTAACTGTAGCAGGGTTTTTTTTGATCTCGGTGGTCTATAAATTAAAAGACCTTTAAATGTGTAATTGTTTGTGATAGTAATCTGAAACGATAAAGTTTCACAGTCTGGGCTGCTGCCCTGATCCGAGGCCCTAACTTGCAATTTGTCTCTAAAAATGATGGCCAGACCCCCCCCTCGTTTCCCTTTCCTGTCTGCTCGGATGATCGAGTAACCTTCTGGTATGGCTAGAGCTAGATCCACACCTGACGCGTCGTCTGCCCATGTCTCTGTAATAAAAACTAAGTCCAAATTATGTGTTTCCGTTAATTCTTTCATTTCTGTATTGTGTTTTACTAATGACCGTGCATTAATGAGTCCTGCCCTAATAGTTTTAATGGTATTAGTAATGTTCCTAGTAGAATGGATGCATAGTTGTGTTAGGTCCTTGATATTTGTAAATTTAAACATCAACCGACAGTTCGTACACTGCTTAGATTCTGTCTGCAAATCCATTATGGGGCAGCGGGATTTGGACCTAAGTGTAAGCAATTCAGTTCTGGAATAGGTTAGGTTATTAGATTGTGCCACTGTTTGTGCAGGGGTCATAGCCCTAAGCCCGGTCCAGGCGCGGACGGGCGCAGACGGGCTTGCCTTTGGCGCCCGCGGCGCGCTCGCTGCGCGCGACGCTGCGCGGCCGCTCTGACATTAATTTAAATAGGGTGTGCAGCGTGAGCGACTAGCCCGCTCACCACCCGGAAATGCCCCGAGGAATGGGAACTCCCAGGAGGTTGGGTAGTCATCCCCACTTTCAGCTGGGGGTGGCATGTGTTGGACCTGTCGACCTTACAGTGGTCTTCCCCCAAACCTTTTGCATGTTTCTCTCCATTTTTTTAAATTCATTTTTGTTGGCCTTAAGACTCTGTGCACTTTACCACTCTCCTAAACATGGTAAGATTGGATTACACCAAATTGGAATATTTAATTTCCTTATAAGTCCCTTGTTGAGTGGTATACCATATAACCAGGCTTGCATGCTACTAGTGTGCATGCAGCACTTATTGTGCATCCCAGTTAAGTAGCTTCTTAAAACATTCCCCAAGCCTGCCATTGCAGCCTGACAGCAGTTTTAAGCTGCCAAATTCAAATTGGCAATGTAAGCCCATAGCCAAGCCTTAAACTCCCCTTTTATTGGATATGTCACCCCCAAGGTAGCCCCTAGTTAGTCTATAGTGTAGGGTTCATTGTAATTGAAAGGCTGGACATTTGCTTTTAAGTTTTACATGTCCTGGTCGTAAACAATTCCTACATATATTTTTCACTATTTTGAGGCCTGCCTTTTCCATCCCACTGGATGATATTTGGTTGCCTTATTATATTTATTAAGTGCTACCTTTTAATTGGGAACAGTGGTCCCTCACATCAATGATTCACATAGAGATACAATAATGTCTATGATAATATATCAAAATTGAATATAATAGTTTATTCTGAAAATTTCAAAGGAAGACATGTAAGTGGGACAATTAACAACAGAAAATTAGAGTAAAACAAACTCAGGCATTTGCATATGGTGGGCGAGAGACAATTTTAGTTATTTAGGCATCAGAATATTCATAGTGGCACCATGGCACAGATTAAGAGCAAGAGAAATATATATTTGTGCCAAGGTGTTGGGAGCCGACAACGTTTCGATCCCTCAGTAAGATACTGGGAGCATTATCAGGACATGACAATTAATGCCTGAGAAGGATGCCTGAAGAGGGGAGGGGCGGGGGAGGAGAAGAAAGAAAAAAGAAGAAAAAGGAAAAAAGGGAGAAAAAAGGAAGATAAAGGAAAAATATTAAAATAGGCACTAACTGATGGGTCATTGCCGGTGAGGCATGCATAGGTGAGTGAAAAACTTTTGAGAGAAATTGGTGGTGTCCAAATACACATTAATAGCTCCATGGAGAGTGACTATGCCTGTAGTCAGGCAGGGATGTACGAGCTGGCAGGCATGAAGGAAACGAAAAACTGTAATAGTTCAAAAATTGATTGTGCATACTGACCAGGGTGAACGGACCCTTATGGGATAATGGAAGAGAATCCTTGTTTAAAAGAATTTTTGTGGGGGGTAAGGAGAAAGTGTTGGCAAATTGGGACTCAATGGGCCCGATTCACAAAGGTAAACTGAGATGAAAGTCTAACTTTACGACTTTCGGTATTCACAAAGGGCATTTATGAGTAGCAAAGTTAGGCTTTTGTCTCAGTTTAACTTAAGTTTTGGTCTTACTTTTAACTGAGACCAAAAGTCTAGTCTCAGTTAAACTTAAGACCAAAACATAAGTTAAACTGAGACAAAAGTCTAACTTTACTACACGTAAATGCCCTTTGAGAATACTGAAAATTGTAAAGTTTGAATTTTGTCTCAGTTTACCTTTGTGTATCGGGCTCCATATTCCCAATGTAATTAGCTCTACCTGAAGGGTTGGAACTGACCTATGGTGCCGTAATTGCGCAATTGTGAGAAACAAGCATGTTACGGTAATTGTTATCAACCAGTGCTGAATTGGGCTCTGCGGCAAGCCTGAGGAGAGTAACAGGTGATGAGTAGTCTGGGTGGACTGGGTTCCTGGTGGCGTGGAGTCCAAGTGGCCCACATTTCTGGTATAGAGGAAACAAAGGATGAACCAATGGAAGGAAATTTCTAAGCGAGGAGTTGTAAGAAGTGAGAACGACTGTGTGCTTACCTGGGAAGGGCTGATAAGCTGAGGACCGGAGTCGGTTCCAGCGTCTATCCATTGCACCGGAGTATGGGGAGACGCTATGAGAGGTCAGGGAGACCTAATGTAATGACTTGCACATTCGCATGAAAATGCATGTGTGGGCAGGTGGTGGGCGGTGCATGAACCATTTATTCCTCGTTCTGAAAGGTGGCGTAGTAGCGCGCCATATTAGGAAGGAGAAGGTAAGGCCAATAATGACAGATGACAGTATGGAAGTGTAAAGCAAAGAAGCATCCATTATCTGAGATCGGTGTCAATAAACAATCGTGATGAAAATTAACTGGTTCCTTCCAAGGAGCAAAATGCAAAATTGAAGGATAAGATTACAAATTTCGAAATAAACCATCATAATCACAATTAACTGGTTCCTTCTAAAGAGAGAAATGCAGAATTGAAGGAAAGATCACATATTTCCCAATAAAGCCCAACCACATATTTCAAGTGAAGCAAAAATAACATATCGTTCGCGTTTGTGCCAATTACTTCAAATCTGAATCTAGTCACTGCTTTAAAATCAAACGTACAAGGACAGGTTATCAAACCGCATATATTTAGTTCATACTAAAGAGGCACAATCCTCCATTCGGTTCAAACCTGTGTACTGACTCTTAGTCCGAAGAATCCATTTGAGTTCCTCCTTGTTAAGAACCTGGTTGATGTCTGCACCTCTGGGATGTGGTTTTACCACGGTGATTATTTGCCATCGAATGTCGTCCTTTGTGTGGTTTTTTTCAGAGAAATGGTCAACGAGTAGTGCATTTGGTACTTTGCAGGGGACACGGCTCCGATGTTGGCAGATATAAATCTGTATTTTCTAGGTTGTTTGTCCAATGTTTATTAGATTGCAGAGACAAAAAATGACATGCCAGACCATGAAGATATCATCTATATAGCACTTCCAAATAGTTATGCTATTGAAGAAGGGGTTAGTGGGAGTCTGTATCTTGTTAGTCTCTAAGTCATCCATGTAGAGTACTGCAAAATTTGGGGCACAAATCACTCCCATAAATGTCCCCTTTACCTGTTGATAGAATTGGCCATTGAATGAGAAGAAATTGAGTGTCAAGCAGATATTGAGTAAGTTTAATAGTAATGTAGTGGGAACTGCATGGGGGTGTGGTCTACTGTTGAGGATATTCTCAATGACCGCTAGGCCTTCAGCTTGGGGGATGTTAGCGTAGAGGGATTCAACACCCGGAGTACAGAGAATATCAGTGTTGAGGTTGAAGGGGAAATGTTCCACTTGATTGACCATATCCATGCTGTCTTTAAAAGTAGCAACATGTCTTGGGGATAAAGTATTTTATGAAAAAATCTACATATTGTCCGAGGGGCTCCAGAATGGACCCTCAACCTGATACGATTGGTCAACCAGGGGGAGTTTCGGTATTCTTGTGCATTTTGGGGAGCATGTAAATAACCGGCGCTCTGGGAAATTTAATATTGAGGAATAGGAATTCATTTTGTGTCAAAAAACCTTTGGTTTTGCCTTCTTCTGTGATGTCTAGGATGAGGTTCTGAATTTCGTGTGTCGGGTCCGTTGGCAATGTTTAGTAGTGATCAGAATTTTGACTACCAAAAACGGAATAAGGTCTAAATGTAGACATTTTTGTCCAGCAGCTCCCCAAAAACGATGCTCCCTCCTTGGACTCCACCTACAGCCTTGCCCCGCTGAACTTTTACCTCCTCAAAACATTTACTTCCAAATTTCTTTTAATTCCAAAGGTGAGCGATGACCAGACCCAATTCTCTTCTTGTTCCAACTCACGCTTCATAGCAGTCAGTCATATTTTTAAATTTTGGCCTGGTCTTGTGCAACCAGATACCTGAAGTTGACACTTTGATTTTTAGACACTAGATTTCACTTAAAAGTTTAAAAATGTATAACTCTTGTTCTACTTATTGGATTTTGGTCCTTTTGTTGTTAAATAATTTATTGAACCTTACTCTATCCACTTTGTTGTGGAATTCTTCCTGTGTTGTGTTTTCACTCTTACTGTTTGTGTGCTGCATAAATACTTTACACATTGCATCTTAGTTAAGCCTGACTGTGTGAGAAGCTCCCTCCAGTTAAACACAGCTTCATTTAGTGACTTTTCATGGTTCACCCTGCCAGGGATTTTAGCTGTTGCTTAACCAGAGCTGATATTCCAGTCAGCCAACAACTCAATTTTTTCACAGTAACAAAGTATAAAATGTTTGAAAACCATGGAAAAATGGCCAACTTTGTGTGCACTCAGAAGCGCAGCCATCTTTGTATGGTTTTTGCCATACTTTTATAAAAAAATAATAAATAATGGGTGAATACCATTTTAAGTTGGATGACAGGAAGTACTTAGCATTTGACAAAGCCAATTGCATTGTAGGCCACCATTAAAGACTTTCTGACTTTATCATTGCTTGTTCAATATTTGTTACTTTTATCAAGACGGCAAATGGAATGTGAGATGTATGCATGAAATTGATTGATGGGAAACAAGAGGTGCAAGGAAAACGTTGAGCAAGTCAAAGAGCTCAGTATCATGACCTCTGATGATTGGAACACTCAGGGCTTATTGTACAAGGGCTTCCCAATTATGCCTCAGATGTAGACCAGAACGAAATTGTGAGCCATCATCATATACATTCTGCATGATTCCCACAGCAGAAAACGTATATAAAATATGTCCATTACTCTGGGAAATAAATAATAATATCAGACACTGTAGGAAACAATCCATGGCTGGAAAAGGTCCAAATATAGGAAATTGGTGTATTCAGATGTTCTTGTCATTGTAGTTACCACAATTTATACAAATATATCACACTTCATGATGCCAGGCAAGACTTATTATTTCATACCTTTAATTTTGGATGACTAGGATTATGTTTCTCCACCACACTTTAAATTACAATTCCACCTCAATCTATTAACGTGGGTTTCTTAGACAAAAAACAGAACAGGTAGTAGGGGAAATCTGCGCAGGGAAGTGATTGAGGTTGCTCCAGAGGGTATCCTAATAGATGCTGATGCTCAAGGGTCACCATACAACGACCACCCCACGTTGTAAACTGTAGGCAAAAGCCCACATTAAATACAAATTAAACAATTGGTAGCCCGAGCAAATAGCATACAAGTAGAAACAACAAATAAAGTCCAAATATCAGTCCTGGGTATATTCTTCTTGTTTTTATTCCAAGCTTGCAAGGTATCTTTTCATGATATCCATCTTCTTAACAAAATGACTTCAAGCCACAGACCATGCCAACACGTGTTTCGTCCATGCGGCTATACGCCATGGACTTCATCAGGGCAAGATAACAAATATTCATAAGTATCGAGATACTGAAAGTTGCGTCAAGAAGATTCCTTTGTGTTCCTAAAGTCTTAGAGAGTATCCATTCGTCTGTAAATACCCGTATCTTCCATGGTCTGTGACTTGAAGTCATTTTGTTAAGAAGATGGATATCATGAAAAGATACCTTGCAAGCTTGGAATAAAAACAAGAAGAATATACCCAGGACTATTAACATGGGTTTGCCTATTTCCCTGCTACCCCCTTCTTTTCGAACCGAATTATGCACAATGAAAATGAATCACAGATATATTGTCTGTTTTCTACTTTTAAATATTAGTGGCATTTACTGTCAGGAGTGGCAATGATACTGCCACACTGCTCTCCTAATAGTCAGTGTTGTTTGTGGCAGTGAGAGTCTGCTAGAAAAAAGATGAGAATATGACCAGAAATAATAATGTTACAACTCATTATTACTATTATTTACCAGACATGCTCTAAATAAAGTGGTAATGTCTGCAGTAATCCTAATACAGCCGCTGTTCTTATTGCCATATTTAAACTTATTGCTGCAAACATAACAAGCTTCTTATCCGAGGGAAAACTGCTTTAAATATTAAAAGTGGGAATAACACTTACTGGTGGCTCGTGTAGGTGCCAGTGTCAAGCTAAATCCTGTAAGATAAAAGACAGAAATGTGTTGTTATGTTAGAGTGTTTCGGAAAATAAACCTCGTGCCTTATCTCCCATGACTCACGTGAGTGGTGGGACAGGGGCAGCTCTAGGCAGCAGGACTCTGACCTTCAAACAGCATGGATCCCACAGAGGATCTTATTCCTTGTTGCTATGTTGAGTGACGCCTATATCTCTGCCCATCAGAACTTTGGGACTATCCACACATGTAGAGTCCCTTCATATTCAATGTGGATGTGTACAGCCTTGGATGCTTTTTATAGACACACATTTGTACATGCTCTGTAAGCACATAAGGCACTTTTTCTAGTTTGCAACTGTGCAGATGAGATTTTTTAATTTTTTTATAAATCAGGCCATTTTATGTACTGAACTTGTGTGGAACCTCTCTATTGAATGCAATGCTGTCTGTGTGTATTAATTACCTATCTAAAAACAGAACTACATTTTACAAAATTTCAGGTGTCCTCTGGTGAGGCAAAGCCTGTACCCTTGGAAAATTTAAAAAAGAAATACATTCGTTTCCCTTTAGTGAAGTTAGTTTTGCTATCCTGTCATTTCTCTTAATTAATAGACAGACAGGAACAAATGGTAAACTTCATCCGAAGTCAAGAAAATTCTGTGTTCATCAGGCCGGACTTTCCCCAACCACTACTTGGGCTATCTAAGAAATTTCATAAATTTAGGCGTAGTTTTTGCAGATATTGATTTTTTTCCAAATAGAATCAAAAGTCAATGGAAGGAAAATAATCTCTCCTTAGTTGCCCAATACATCGATTACTGTTTGGTCATTTCAGAGGTCACACGGTAGGACTCTTCTTGCACAACAAGTTACATTATTTACCCCCAAAAATATCCTAAAGGGGATCCTTAGGAAAAATTAATCAAATATTAGGGCTTGATTTCAGACAGTCAGTACTCGCTACTACACGTGATCATAAGATAAACCTCTGTGGGTATTCATGAAACCTTCGCACAAAGAGAGGAATGACCATCAGAAGGAACAGATGTAAACTCATGACATGCATCAATTTAATGAAACACATCTGTTTCAATATGCCCACATGGGCATATACAACATTTAAAAGATGCCTTTTCAGAACTAGGAATGTAAACATATTTTTAGCTGAACTTCAGACATTTATTACTTCAGACATGTATTTTGCCTCTGCTTACAGTATGCCACATTAAAATGCGTTTTTCACTGGAACTTCAGCACCTCCTATGGAAGAAAAGGTCATTTGAGCATTTTCTGCACCTTTCGCATCAATTATGCCTGAACTTGATGCACATTTTGGAAATCGTATTGTGTACTGGTGTTTTGTAGCTCAGTCAGTAATAGTTATGAAAGGAGCAGGTATATCAATTCTGGACCTGAAGAATCCCTACATGTGACAGTCCATCCATTTTTTTTAGACCCTTAACAGTTCACAGGGAAATTATCTGTATTACTGAGCCATGTCTGTAGATAATTCTTCCTTGACTGATTCATAAACCTTTCAGCCTCTAGAATATGTATTTGAAACTGGGAGGTCCTCCTCCAGGTACAACTTAGGGGCCGATTCCGATTCGGGCCGGAAATCTCTCCGACCGAGCCGGACCCGGAGAGATTTCCGACCGAATCGGACCCGTGCAGCCCGACCGAACGAGTACGATGCGTCCGTATGCTATCGTACTCGAGTCGGTCGGACTCCCATTGAAGTCAATGGGACCCGGTCGTACAACGCGTACGCGGGTTCCCATTGCCCCAATGGGTGCGAGGCGAACAAGGGTGCCCCCTACAGCGGGTATGCAGTGAAGCGACTCGCGGCATACACGCACAGGTAGGGGGACCCATGGGTCTCCCCTGTGTGTGACTCGCGTGGCTACGCGTACAGGGGGGTCCGACACGGACCCCCGAAGTACGGCTCCGACTTCTCTTTCGATCCGGACGGCGCGTGTCGGTCGGACTGCTCGCGGCACGCATCGTACTTACCCGGCCGGGGAACGTCTCCATTGCGCGGTGCGAGTCGTGTCCGAGCGAGTCGGTTGGTGCGGTTCGACCCGGGAACGAGTCGGTCGGAGCGGTTGGGACGCCCGAACGAGTCGGTCGGCGGTTTCGCATTGTACTCGCTCGTCCGGACGCGCGTACGAATCGGTCGGGAAATAGGGCTCCGAATCGGATCCGGGTATGCCGAATCCGATTCGGAGCCCTACCGGCCGAGATCGGAATCGGCCCCTTAGTCTATCTCATACCTCTAGCTCAGACCATTTTATTTCGGAGATAGATTAATGCTCATTCAGTTATTAACTTGTCATTTTTTATGTTTATACGTTTTTGTAAAGGAGCCAGGTGCTGGAGAGCCCTGAGGGCACAACAGGCATTTGCACCTACTTCCTGGTTCCCCAGGGCTCTTTGGTGTTATAGGAGAGGCCCTGGTTGTTAGAGCGGCCCCTTCTATAATATGGATTGTCTCGGAGGACATTTTTAGCCAGTGTGATTATGAGGGAGAGTGCCCTCTTTTGCATTAGGGTATGAACAATGGACAATACAAATGAGGAAACACTTTGCTTCTTTGCCCATGCAGTATTACTGACGTATGCACAGAGGCAAGGAAACTGTGTGCCACATACTTAGGGAAGTGGTGCGCAGGGGTCCCAGGGAACTCCCCCACCCCAACTGGCCACCTGCAGGTGGGTGCAGTCCCTCACTGCACCCAGACACATTGGACTCCTTGCGCACCTTTAAATGTGAGGCCAGGTCTGCTGCTGCAGTGAACATTGGACTGGCATCTTCAAACAGATGCTAAGTGATAATTCCTCCACCACCTTTTTATTTGAAATTTCTTTTGTCAGGTTTTAATATTGTATGTGGGTAAATCTGTGAAGGTAGGCCTCCGAAGGTACCTCAAATGGGAACCTGAGCATATTTCAACCAAGCTTAAGCTCATATATTTCCTAAATCAGAACTGATAGATTGTGCAATGCAATTGCCCATACAGAGTTAGGTAGTTATGTGAAATGGTGTCACTGGAACATATAAAAAAATATTCTAGCATCATACAATATATAGGCTTGGTTTGGAATTTAATTAACACTGTGGTCACTTGAATCATTGTAGCCTCACCCATGATGAGCACCAGTAGATTAATATCCTTATTTCCCATTGTGAGCGATAGCAATGATGTTGATCTGGAAGCAAGAGTAAGGTTAACATTGTTATGTCAGATTTACATGGCTATGTCATAACCATAAAATACATTATTCTTTCAAAATAAAACGTGAATGCTTAAGCTTGCAAAGTTCTGTTCGGTTTTTATGTGAAATGAAGGAAACATCTGTAATGTTCAAGAACTTGAAATTATCGACCAGGACTTCGTGAGAATAGAGACCGACTTGAAAACAATGTTGCCTTCTGAGAAAAAACACCACAAGAGTCCTTCAAGTTGGAATTGGCATTGTGAACTAATCAAATAGCATCTATTTGGAGAGGACAACTGAGTCAGCAGTTTGTTGTGACAGTGTTGGAGGATAAACATCAGTGGCTGCCTCTATTGCACCTAAGCAAAATATGGGAGCTTAACGCTGCCTTGTACATAAGACACCCTTTCACACTATGTTTAGCGTGAAAGGGGCGTGCAGTGGGTGTTGTGGTGGGCGTTCCACCGCAACAGCCATTGTATTTGATGCTGCTCCCTATGTACAAGTGTGGCGTAAATAGGAGGCAGCGCCAAAATTAAGACCAGGAAAACCCTGGTCTTAAGTTGGCGAAACGAGGAGAAATGCATTATTTCTCCTAGTTTTTGCTTTTATGTGTGCTGCCTTGTGCAGCACACATGGAAAAAGCAAAATGCCATGGTTTGTTTATGTACAGGAAGGTGTCCCTTCCTGTACATAAACAAACCTTTTTAAAAAATGCCATTTTGTAACTTTCATGTGTGCTGCATGAAGCAGCACACATGAAAGTTAGAAAATGGCATTTTAGGATTGTTTATGTGCAGGAAGGGACACCTTCCTACACATAACCAATCCTCCCTTGCACACAGACACCCTTGCACTCTGGTGCAAGGGTGCCTGTGTTGGTGCTAAATTGTTAAACTTAGCGCCATCGCAGGGGGAAATGCAAGGCTGCACCACATTCTTGTAAATATGGTGCAGCCTTGCGTTTCCGAAGTGGCGGAGCGTGTCGTTAAGCCCAGGAGACTAACAACACGCTCCGCCACTTCAATTGTACATATCCCCCTTTATGTTTTGTATCCCCACATAGCTGATGTTAGGCTGCTGTTTTTTCTCTTTGCTTTTATCACTTTATGGGAGTGCATGGCTGTTGTCCTTCTCTCCTGACCCTTCTTCCTTTTTTTATTCCTTCTCATTGTTACAGATCCCTGTTAGCTCTTTTCATGGTATAAATACATATATGTATAGTACAATGAATACAATAGAGTGATTGAAGGGGCAGGAGTTATAATTTCTTCTCGCTCTCTTATTCTCGTTTTACCTTTAGTTAGTACAGTGTTCACACCACAGCATGCCCTCAAAATGCCTGTGAGAGCCAGCGCTACAATGTGCTTGAGGAGTAGTCTGAGAAATTGGGTTGTTAGTTGACTGGGGTATGAGCCCTGGTCAAGCAGCAACCTCAATCCTTGTCACAATGAAGCACTGTGTAAAGTATTTGTGCAACACGTCAAACAGTAAAAAAGTGAAAACACCCTCAAAAAGTATCCCACACCAGGTTACAAAAATAAAAGTTATTTTAATAAATAAAACAAGACCACAACAACAAAATTTCAATCAGTAGAATCGGTGATATGCAATTTTAAAGATCTTATGAAAAAAGCACCAACAAGCATAAAGTGCCAACTGTGGATATCTGGTTACGCCGTACCGAAACAAAGTCACAGGCTCAGGCCGACCACGATGAAGTACAGGCAGGCTACAGGGATCCTGTTAGTGACATTCAACAAAGTACGTTAAATCCTGGTTTGTGGAGCATTGCGAGGATCCGCGTCGAAATGTGTCGCACAAGCGAAGCAATGCTTCAGTTCTTTTTTTGTGTTTCAATTTTTTATTGAAATTTATAAATAGAAAAAAATACATATATTATAATAACTGTATGCATTATCATACAATATATATATAAGAAAATTGTTATATATAAGCATATTGTAAAACTTTCTGAATAATTAATCATATTATAAAATGTAATAAACACATAAACATATAAATGCAAAGACAAATATTTGGATTTATATTGAGGCCATAAAAGATGGAATTAAGGGAAGAGGGGAAGAGAAAGGGAAGGAAAGAAGGGATCACAAAAGAGAACGATAAGTGAAAAATGTACAAATATGAAGCATAATACAATATAAGTATGTTCCAAGGGAAAAGACACTCTAGGAAAGCAATGCGAATAGGTAAAAGATGAATATAAGGATTAAGTAATTTCATTTGATGTACATAAATATAAATGTATGAGAGGATATTCTAAGAGATAGATAAGATAAGGTAAGGTAAGATAAGATACGATAAATACTTACCATAACATAAAGTAATTATGCTGATTTAAAGAAAGAGAAAGAGTAATATTCTTTGACATAAACAAAATTAAATAAATTACATTATATTACAGGTATATGAATATATTGTTACGGAGCCAAGGGAGAAGACGTAGGAAAAGAAATTACGAGATAAGGATAGAAAAAGAGAAGAAAATGGATAATATAGATAAGTGTGTAAACAATAAATGAAAACAATAGGTATATTGTGCAGAATGAAAGTGTAAGCAGATAAACACACGTATAAATATATATATTAAAAAATACAGAATTACATGTAAAGGCTCTGGTGAGTAGCTATTAAAAACAACAACAGATAGTAGATAAATATAATATGTATTAAGATTTATAACCACCAATAATGAATAATGAATGAGAATAAGATGAAAGAGAAAGAAATTAAATTACTGCGTAGATGGGTCATTAACGTTAGCATCGGTATTTGAAGCTAGAAAAGGTGACCATATTCTAAGAAAGAGATCAGATTGATCCTGTATGTTGTATATAATACGTTCGTATGAAGCTGTTTGGATCATGGCCACCATCCAAGTTTCTTGTGATGGTGGTTGAGGCGATTTCCATTGCCGTAATATACAAATTTTGGCTGTTGTTAAGGCTGTGTGTAAAAGTCGGACTTGTGGCTTAGAAAGTGATTATGATTGACGTGTGTCATGCAGAAGAATGGTAGCATGTGAGAGTGGAGTTTGTAGAGGCATCGTGGAACGTAAGGTTTTACCTATATAACTCCAAAAGGGTTGGATCACAGGACATCCACAGATGATATGAGAAATGTTACAAGACGAACTATCCCATCTCCAACACTTAGAATGGGGAAGCAAGCCAGCTTTATGCAGTTTTGTTGGTGACCAGTGCCAATCATGTAAAATCTTGAATAAGCAAAATTTAAATTGTGCTTCACGTGCACCCTTATTGAGATTGCTAAGAATGTCAGACCATTCGTCATCGGTATAAGAGACTGATAATAAGTTTTGCCATTTAGTACGTAAAGTTTGCGATAAGGGTTGAGAAAAAAGATGCGAAGTGAGAGTTTGGTAAAAGCCAGATGTAGCTCCTTTCATCTTACCCCAAGTGTGGAGATATGTCACAATTGGTGAGTCGGGCAGGAGCCATGGTGGAGGTCCTAGACTTCTTCGTAAGGATTGTCGTAACTGGTTGTATTTTGAAAGTTGTATATCAGGCAGATGAAATTCTTCCTGCAGTTGGACAAATTATTTAATATCACCGTTTGAAAAAAGTTGATCTAGGGTGGAAACACCTGCTGTTTCCCAAATAGGCCAAAATATTGCTTTTCTATTAATACGAATTGCAGAATTATTCCTTAATGGTGCTTTCCTATGGAGACGAGGATGTGAGCCCAGTAAGTATGTGCCCTTTGCCAAGCAGCGCGCATAGCTGACAAAATAGGATTAGTGGAGTCTCGGGGACGAGATTTGGAGCCATATAAAACAGAAAGACCTGCTTTTGTTAATGAAAGGTAGTGTTCAAGATGTACCCACTGTGGCGCATCCGATGAATGTGAAAGCATATATGACATTTGGGAGAGCTGTAATGCCAAAGCATAATGTTCCACTGAGGGTAGACCTATTCCTCCATAGGAGCGATGAGCCTTTAGTTTTGAAGCTGAGAGACGGGGCTTGGCAGAGTTCCATATAAAAGATTTTATCTTAGAATCAATTGAACGTAACGTGGTTAAAGGGACCTGAATAGGGAGCATGCCGAGGACATAAAGAAAACGAGAAAGAGTAACCATTTTCATGGCTTGAACCCTACCCCACATTGAGAGACCCAATGCATTCCATTTTTCAAAATCACGTTGCATTTGAGCAATGAGGGGATTGAGATTATCCGCAACCATGCCCTCTAGACCTTTGTTCACTAGTATGCCCAAATATTTGAGATGAGAAGATTTCCATTGAAAGGGAAAACCTTGAATGGCTACTATTGTGGTCCCGTTCGAGATGGGCAGCGCTTCGCTTTTGTTCCAATTAATTTTGTATCCAGAAAGGGAGGACAAGTCATCTATTATTTTTAACACAGATGGTAAAGAGGTGGAGAGATATGTGAGTGTAAGAAGAATATCATCTGCGTAGAGATACATTTTGGATTCACCTGTCGGAAGAGAAATGCCCTTAATATAAGTAGATTGTCTTAAGGAGGCAGCTAACGGTTCCATGGCTAGAAGAAAGAGTAACGGGGAGAGGGGGCAGCCCTGACGAGTACCTCGATTGATAGAGAATGGATCTGAGATAAAGCCCCCACAATTTACCTGTGCCGAGGGATTTTTGTACAACAAGCGGATTTTGTTTATGAATTGATCTCCCAGGCCGAAATTTTGTAACACCCTAAAAGATAATCCCATTCAATCCGATCAAACGCCTTTTCCGCGTCAAGCGACAAGGCCAAAGCGTCATCAGGAAGATTCTTGGCATACCATAGTGTGTGGGCAAGAGTGCGAAGATGGTTCCTAGAGGAACGCCCCGGAACAAATCCTACTTGGGTACAATGTATGAGAGATGGGATAACCTTACGCAAGCGAGAGGCCAGAATGCTAGCTAGAATTTTGATGTTGCAATTCAATAAAGATATGGGACGATAGCTGCTACATAATAAAGGATCTTTACCAGGTTTAGGTAACACAGCAATAATAGCTTTATTAGATATAAGGCCCAAGGAGGCCTCACGCTCTGCCTCTTGGAATGCGAGTAAAAGAGAGTCAAGCACATCCACTCCTGCCCAAGCCAGCAATGCACGCGATATTTCTTCCCTGGAAATTTCACCTTCCAATAAGATTCTACCTTCATCTGACAAACAGGGTAAGTTCACATTTGTAAGGAAAGAATCCAATTTGTCAGTGTCAAGTTGAGTTTCAGCAGTGTAAAGAGACTGATAATACTGGGCAAATTCGTTAACAATATCTTGGGGTTTAGTTAGAGTAACACCGTTCATTGACTTAATGGCCGGTATAGCCATAGCTGCTTGTTGCTGACGTAGTTGCGCTGCTAATAATCTTCCCGCTTTTTCCCCCTGCTTATAATGTCTCCCTTTCATTCTATGTAGGGCGTATTCTGCCTTAGAGGTAAAAAGGTTATTTAAAGCCATACGAGCTTTTTCCAATGACTTACGATGTGGTATCGTTGGATTAAGTGTATATAAGCGAGTGTAAGACACAATATCTTGCTCCAATTCTTTTTGCCTTTTAGCATTTTGTTTATTAAACTGAGCTTCATCTCTCATAAGCTGCCCACGGATAGTGGCTTTTGCCGCTGCCCAGAGAGTTCTGTTGGAGTCAACGGACCCTTGATTGACTGACATAAAGTCTTGAAAATGGGATTGTAATAATATTTTGTTTTTGGGTGCCCTATAACGTTGAATGTTTAGACGCCAGGGTTTGCGACCTGGCTTAAATAAACCAGTTTGTAAGGAAAGTAGAACTGGAGAATGATCAGAGATTGCTGCCTTCAGTATCTGAGAGTCCTGTGTTATTTGAACTACATTTTGGGAGATTAAAAAGTAGTCCAAACGAGAGAGCGTGCCGTGCGTAGGGGAAGTGAAGGTGTAGTCCTTATCCATCGGGTGAGAAAGTCGCCAATGGTCTACCAAACCATTATCTGCCACCACATCATCCATTAAAGCCCTATCTGCTGCATTTGCCTTATCTAGAGGGCCTGTTTTGTCTAGGACTGGATCACGCACTAGGTTCCAATCTCCACCGATAAGAAACTGGGAAGCACCTATTTCAGTTAAAAGGTGATTTAGTTGAAGGAGAAATGATCGTTTTGCTCCCGTGGGAGCGTAAATGGAGCCAACGCATATGTGTGTTTCACCGATGCGAAGTTTGGCAAAGACATATCGTCCATCCGGATCTATCCATGATTTCAAGACTGTCACTGGTAAGGATTTACGGATAAGAATCGCAACTCCACATTTGCGGGTTGGTGTCGCATCTGGGTCTGTTCTCTTCTGTATGCTGCTGTGGATAACCCGTCCCACCCAGTCTCTACATAATTTTTCAGACTCTTTAGCGTCAAGGTGGGTTTCTTGGAGGAGAGCTATATCCACATGCTTGGATTGTAAATAAGAGAGTGTCTTTCTTCTTTTAATATAATGTGTCAATCCATGAACATTCCAGGTTATTACTCGAAGATCATGTGAAGTGGCCATGTCAGATAAGAATAGAAAAGAAAGAAAGGAAAAAAAAAAAAAAGGACTAGCGATACAAATTTAATAAGGAAGCCAGAACGTGATGTAGTAAATTAGAAAAAATTGATATAATGTTGATGTATATGTGAAAAGAGAGAAATAAGATACGAGAAAGAAGGAGGGAGAGGAAAAGAAAAGAAGGGAAAGAAAAAGAAAAGAGAAAAAAAAGAAGTAAGAGGATAAAGAAGATAAAAGGGGACCTTGGACCGTAACAAAGATCGGGTAATTAATAATATTGAATCAAATGGGTGATGCTATTTGATGATGGAAGAATAAATGCTTAGAGTTAGCTAGAGGTGTGTTCAACAGAAGGAATAGTATGTAGTGTAAATGACAAAGGGAAAGGTAGGGAGGAAAGAGTGCCAAGTATAAAATGGCACAAGGGATCTCAGGACTTTTAACCACGGGTCTAAACACTAATGGACCTCCGCCACGAGGAGGGGCCCCATCAGGAGAGTGAAACAATGATGGACAAATATAAATCCAAAGATGTCTTTAAAATGTATATAATAACAGGTATTCTTACTATTAATCGGAAATATAACAATATATTGTAATACTGTAACATTAAAACCTATGGATGATCTCTTGAATTAAAGAGGAGTAATATGCTTATAAATAAATAAATAATACATAGAGGTTAATAAAATTTTAAAAAAATAACGATAAGAGTAACTATTTGATTGAGAGGTGGAATATTAACAATCTTAAAATGCATCAGTTGATACAGAGAATATTTATCATATGAATGGGAAAAGGTAAACAGTAAATTTGGTAGTAAAAAAACAGTATTACTAGCATTACGTAATCAATAAAAGAAAGAAAAATAAAACCTAAACAATACAGACCTATCATTAATCATAAGGCTCATGCATATCGTAGTAATATTAAAGAACATAACATTATAGTATAATTGCGAAACACATTGTTAAACCCTTAGAGTATTGAGTTGAAAATAAAGAATAAAATAAGGGTAAAATAAGTAGAGAGGGAGTTGTAACCCTGTAGATAATTAGATAATATGTGAAGAATGAAAAGATTGGGATTAACAGCATGAAGAGCTGTAATAACCACAGACCTAAAGTGGATAAATAAATACCAAGAATATAAATCAGATATGTGTAAAACAGTGAGAGGGATAGATCCAGTGTTTGAAGGCAATATAATTAATATAATAGATGTGATAAAACAAAAAGAAAAGAAAAAAAGAGAGAAAAGAAAGGAAGAACAATAAAGAACAGTGCAATAACTGTATTACTCAACAAACTGATGACGATATACCTTCTTCTCCCCATTTATATCATGAGTTCATTAAGTTTGATCTAACACCTAGAAAAAAATGGGTAAGAAGACAGAGCTAAATCTGAACAAAAGTATATTAAAACATTAAATCATCCACATTCTGCGTCTAAAGTAGATTTTAATACTCATCTGACCGCAGGCGAGGTATCTTCTTCAGCTCTTGTATGTTATGAGTTCATTAAGGATGGTTAGTCATTTAAGGATACAAGTGTGAGCATAGGTTAATTTTGATCAGAATTGTGGAGAGATACTGAATCATCCACATTCTGCATCTGAAGTAGATTTTAATGGCGATCGGGATTTATCCCTATGCTGTTCCTTAGTGAACGCGGATACAGTTTGAAGAGCAGCATTCTTGTCCTCATGACTACGAATAGTCCTTTCAAAATCCCTGCCTCTCTGTCGAGGACTGCTGACATTACGTCGTGGATTGTTCGATGCTTGAGGAAAAGAACTGTGATGTGATAGTTCTGGAGTGGACTGCTGAGTTTCCATTTGTTGTGGTTTCCAATTGTCTAAAAATATACGGAAGTCCTCAGGGTCATAGAAGTCTTTAGATATTCCATCCTTAGAAATTCGGAGACGAGCGGGATCAAATAGACCATATTTAATGTCTAGCTGACGTAATTGAGGTCTAAATGAAAGGAAGGCCTTACGTCTCTCGTTAGTGTCTCTGGAAAAATCAGCTGCAATACGAATTTCATACCCATTACATGAGAATGGACCATGAGTACGTGCTGATATTAATATTTGCCTTGTCTGCTCATGCCTTAAAAAACAAGCGATGAGGGGACGTGAGTTTGTTGCAGATTCCTTGCGTAATGGACCAATTCGATGTGCGCGCTATATCTCCAGTGGAGGGTCAAAAGCAATGTCCATAATTTTTGGAAGGATATTTTGTAGAAATGTTCTAGCGTTTGAACCTTCGATCTTTTCCGGAAAGCCGAAAAAGCGAACATTATCCCTCCTGCTTCGATCTTCCAAATCTATCAACTTACTTCGTAGAAATAAAAGCTCTTGATCTCTGTTTTGTATTGAGTCTAGATGAGTTTCTACATTTATTAGCCTGTGATCAAGCTCCTCTGTCTTGGCGTGAAATCCTGCAATGTCTGCTCATATTGTTTTAGTTTCTGTTGTTAATGAGGAAATATTTGAGTCCATGCCTTCAAGTCTGCAACTGACGGCTGATATTTCTTGTAAGATGCGATCCATGGTTTGCCCTTGCATGGTGAGATTAGTTTGTATAGAATTGTCTATTGTAGAGGAAGAGCTGTTGGCATCTGTATTCTGTGACTGCTTAAGTATATCCGAGAAAAAAGGCTGTTTAGAGGATTTATTTCCATGTTTGGCAGTAGACATTTTGGTTTCTGCTAAGTCTCTCAGAATCTCTCAGAAGTATTGCCGCTGTAAAGCTGTTGTTTTCCAAAATTTCGGATTAAAGTGTGTCCTCAAAGCACCTCACAACTGTCAGCAAATAAGCGTGTGTGGTGAGCAGACCGAGGCGCATGAGAAAAAGCCAGGAAGCTCAGGTGTGACCAGTGGAACGTTGCGAGCGGGAAGCTGTGGAACTCCAGGCTCGAGTTTGTAGGCAGGCTGACAGGACCAGAGTCTCTCAGCACATAAGTTAAAAAGCAAGGCTTATTATATAAAGTTGCGTACTGCACATATATGCAAAAAATAATCTCAAAAGCAGTCTGGGCATTTGTTCAGTTAAACTGTGTGCTGAACAACACTACAGCTTAATTTCATAGGGCAGACTTCCCAGAAACACATAAACTTCACAAAATCTTATTGTAGTTTAGTTAAGGCTTAAGAGGGTACTTTTCCAAAATAGCACATAAACTGCTCCAATGTCGATTATATTTCAGCTGGGATTGTTCATTTTGATGAAAAACGCCACCGTCTCTTTCACCAAAGAACCTCTGTCGACATACCAGGCTCTTCACAGCGCAATAGGGCAAGCTCTAGTACACAATGTTATAGACTGTGCGCAGATTACTCAAATTTTCCTCACAAAAGGGTAAAGCCTTTGTTCAGTTTAATTACGTAACTCAGCACCACAAAACAGCCGTATGTAATTCCTCAGAAGAATGCAGACTTCACACGAGTGATTACAGCTGGAGCCCCTCCCGCGCTTTTTGAGGTAATTATTTTAAAGACTAAGCATATGAACCTCAAGTGAACTTTACAGACCTTAATTGAAGTCAGCTGGAGTCGTAAGTCATAATGAAAGGCTCTTGTGCTTTTCTCTCAGTCTCTGTATTTCAAGAGGCACGAATCCAGTCAGCTTATCTTCCTTCAGAATCACATTTCACATTCCACAGGGCACGAGCAGGGACAGCTGGCTTCTGTCAGAGGCTGAAGTATTGGCGCAGAAAGTAAAACAGCCACATATCCTCTGAAGGGATTCACGTAGTGTCCTGTAAATCTCACCTCAGAGAGCGCAGTTATTTGAGCTGTGTTGTCAACATAAATAAGTTTCAGTATATGAAAAGAAAGGTTGCCCAGTGTTGTCTGAGGTTCCTCTCAGCACGGAGCTCCAGTGTCAAGAATGCGCAGTTTCCATTCCTCAGGAACCGAGTCACTCACGCTGAATAAAACCGGCACATCTGCTCCCCATTGACTTTATGACCTCTGTAATGCTGAAATTATGTCGAAGGTCTCGCAATTAATGGGCGCTGACTCCTTTTGAAGCCCCACTCACAGCGGAGCTCACAGGTTAGGCGGCCATCTTCCGCTGTGGCCAGACCACGCCCCAATGCTTCAGTTCTGAAATGCAGTGAGACTGTGGTGAGAGGGCCTGCGTCATCATCGAGGATCCTATTGACGTGACTCACGATGCGGAGTCTGGCATCAAGGATGCAGGGAGCAGTTGAGGTGATGCATCAGTTTCTAAATCTGCGAGGCTGCAATGCGAAGTCCGGCGGAGTCATCGAGGCTGCTGTCGATAAGAGATGCGAGGGCCTATGGCGAGGATTCATCATGGAGTGGCAGTTCCAAGGGCGTTGTGGGCTGCAGCAGTGATGAGGGTCTTTGTGATAGGTCCAATCCTCACAGCAGCGGAGATGCATTGGTTTGTTCAGGGTTTCACCGCGCAGCAGAGGAGATGTCTTGGTTTCGCTAGATCCACCAAGGCTGGCAGAGCACCTTAAGCAATAGGCACTGGAAGAAGAGGTGCGGGGAGTTCTGAAGCATCCCCCAGAAATAGCTATGTTAGAGTTCATAAGGTGAATGAGCATTAAAAATTGAAATTTTGACTTTACCTTGTGACATTTGCTGTGCGTTCAAAGTCAGTGGTCAAAAGTCAGGCTATGCCGTCTTACAAATTGGTGCTTAATCATTTAACATGGAAATCGGTGTTTACTTTTTATTTTCTGACTGCAAAGTGAGCCGATTTTGTTAAGTTAACTATGTGTCAATCTTGCTAGCGTACAAGTAATGTGTGAAAGTAAAGGCTGTAGGATGTAAATTCTTTACTAACACAATACAATTCAAATACATGCAAACGTATTGTACAAATAGTTCCAAATATACCAGCAGCTAACAAAACACAAATGAAGCACTCTTTTTGTAATTTTGAACTTTGATGGATGTAAAGATATTTAATAGGATCAAACCAAATCAAGACATTTTACTTAGCAATGTGAAAATGATAATTAGTCACTGAAACCCAATTTCCTCACATTGTCATTTGTGTGCTATAGCTTTATCAGTACAACTGCATGCCAGTAAAAATGTATTGGATAATGGAAAACGCACTGTCTCTAAATTACAGTGCACTACCATAAAGTGCAAATCTAAGATATTTGCATCAGCATGCTCCAAAATGGACCACAGACTGCAAATGACACCCTTACTACTCTCCTGCTGAATGGGTGTGGCTCATTTACTACACTTGTTCTTTGGGTTATGCTTATATTTCTCACAATCCTATGACTTCAGTGATGTAACATTGATGGCAGCACCCTCACTCTGAAAACTGTTCCAGCACCACTGCCTTAAGCTAACTTCCAAGTGTCCAGGACTGGGGTGGAACCACTTGGCAGGGTGGACTCACAGATGGCAGAGTCCAAGTGCAAGGTGATTGGAAGCCTGTTATGTCCTTGAGGCTTCAGATCAGGAGGCCATCCAACTAGCCCTTGGAATGACTCTGGGTTCTAGGTTGGAGAGATGCAGGTCCATTCCTTCTCAATCAGGCAAGAGGGCAGCATGGCAGCACAGCAGGACAGCCGTTCTTTCAGAACAGCAGTCCAGCAGAGTGGCAGTCCTTCCAGCAGTACAGCATTCCTTCTTCCTAGCAGAGTATTCACAGGTCTGGAAAGGTATTTAAGTGGGGCATGCCTTTGAAGTGCATAGGTGCCCTGCCTTCCTGGCCCTGGTTCCAGTCTAACTACAGGGGGTTTTCAGCCCGTTGTGTGTAGACAGGACACAGTCCATTCAAGGGTAAGTGTGGCTGGGTCCAGCTCCTCCCTCTCATCCTTCCAGTGATGGCCGATCCAGTCACAACTAAGCTCCCCATTGTGTGTGGCTGTCTAGGCAGAATACACAAAGCCCACCTGTCAACCACAGCCAGTCATGTGACTCAAAGACAAGCTGCAGACACCAAACGGCTGCGGCAAAAAAATGCCAACTTTCCAAAAGTGGCAATTTAAGAATTGTAATTTAAAATCCGACTTTACCATAATTCAGGAATTTTAATTGGGGTTCCAGAGACAAAAAACAGTTAGGGTTTACCTGTTCTCTTTCTAAAATTACACTTATAAAATGTTATAAGGTAACTCGATCGTAATCCTTTGGGAGACGTAGGCCTTGCAGCAGTGAAAGGTTTTACACTATCTGGACATGCCCTACTTTTTAAATTCGCTGCACCCTGTCCTCTGGGCTGTCAAGGGCCTACCCTTGGGGTGATTCATATGTATTAAAGGAAAGTTGGGTCTGGCAAGTGGTTTACTTTGCCAGGTCACAATGGCAGTCTTAAGATAAACATACACAGGCTGCAATGTTTAAAGTGCTACTTAAGTGGGTGGCACAATCAGTGCTGCAGGCCCACTAGTATCATTTAATTTACAGTTCCTGGGCACAGGGAGTGCCACTTTACTAGGGCCTTAGTTTTAAATTATATCTGCCAATTGGGTATAAGCCAAACTTACCATTTCTTAAAAAGAGAGCACAAGCACTTTAGCACTGGTTAGCAGTGGTAAAGTGCAGAGAGGATTAAGGCCAGCAAAATCAAAATCAGCAAAACAGGTGGTCAAAGGCAAAAAGTTAGGGGAAAACCACACCAAGCATACAGGTCTAACAAGTAGGATTTAAGAATAAATGGCAGGGTGGGGTACGATGGCATTTTACACTGATATAAACCATCTCATTACCACCCCTTTGGATGAAAGGTTCTGTATATCTTCCCCTACCCTGTCTGCATTTCTTGAAGTAAGCACCATTGTATGCAAACGCAATAATCCAAGTTCAATTTCACTTACCATTGCTATTTAGGATAGGATATCGTCTTAAGATCTTGAATCCAAGTCACTTTGTGTCATTTCTTCCACATGTACACAGGGAGTATCACTTTAAATAAAAAAAAAACAGCCATCCTTTTTCATAAGAGCATGCAAGGATTTACTCCACCTTTTAAACAAGAAAGGAGGCATGAAGTCATAGCAGCAGGAAAGTGATTTTAGCTGGATATTTTGCTAGGAAATGATACCTTATATTATTATTATATCTCCATTTTCTCTTTACTTTGGGGTCTTATTTGATGTTTGTGTTATGTCATTTTCTGATGTTCGCAGACTACTTGTGAGGAGGATTTCCAAACAAGGACATTCAAGAAGCAGGAAAGTCATTCTTGTTGGACGTTAACATCGACAAGTCTGTCCAGTCCGGGCTTAGCAGAGACCAGGGGTTCAGGTAGTTTCAGTTGAGCCCCCTAGAACTTTGACTTTCTCAGGATCACCCCGCTGAAGACAGGTCATGCAGTTGAAGTTGCAGCAATTGCATAACCTGTCAGAAATGCAGCATCACTTGGGTACTGGGTACTGGATACCAATGTAAAGTGCATCAGCAAAAATGTAAACAGCCTCAAGATGCAGTGGCATGGTCTAAAACATAAGGGGCCTCCAGGAAACCGAATGATAATGCCAGATGGCCCAGAGAAACACCTGGCAAGGCTTTTGATTAAATATTGAATATGTCTTGTTTCCTTCCTTAACGCATGTATAATACACAAGGATGCTTCTCACACCAGATCATTGCTGATGGCATTTCGTAATTTATGTAACTGATCATTTTCTAAACATGCATCACAAATTGTATGTTCTTTGACATTTGATAAGAAGTGATGTTATTACTCAGATCAATGGTAATCTGTGTATTGTACTTTAATGGATTTGAAGCAGTTTCAGTACTGCTGGGGTTCATATCTGTGAATTTTAAACTTCACACAGTAATCCACTACTGTGTCTTTGCTTTTTTCCATTTGAGGCTCTCATTGTGAGTGGCCCTTTAATTGGTTTGGTAATTAAAGCCCCTGGGAAACCATTGTGGCTAGAAGCATATTCGTTGGGGTTTCAAAAAAAATGTTCTATTATGAGTTGGGAACGGCAAACAATCCTTGGAATCAGATTAAACACAGATAATTCCACTGGTTATTCGTCATTCCTATTGGGATTTTTTCACTGAGATTTAGGAAGCTTTGAGAAGCTGGTGTCCCTGTAGTAACTGCTACCAGTAACTACTGTTACTGGGTCCATCAGAGGTTATGAGCATTTCCTAATGAGGGCTTAAGTGTCATTGTTAAACAAGGTTTCATGTCCTAACCATCCTTCCAGGTTTGTTCTTTTACACTTAAAAATTCTAATTAATTGTACACTATTAGAAACTATGAATAAATATTGTGTTCCTTGGAACTTTAGTAGAGCTTGATGGCTAACTTGGTTCATATTTCCAACACTTTTTGAACATTTGAAAATGCACAAATATGAACTGTAATAAACAAATTAGCCCTTCTGTGGCTGGATGTTTTTATTGCAAATCATAGATGTTTTTATGGATCCTAAAACAGTTTTTGATTGTTAATTCCCACTGTAGCCTGCTCTGGTTATTCTTTTATATGATATGTACAGACGGTCCTCTAGATCTGGCTTGCATCAATCATCAATCTTTATTGTATAGATAATTAAAGCCTTTGCAATTTCCAAATATACTACATTTTCCCGGACTCTCAATATTTCTAGTGTGACTATCCTCACCAGAAGTTTGTGAATGTCAGAAATGAACATACCACAAATATCAAATAAGACCCTAAAGTAAAGATCAAATACAGACACATCATTAATATAAGGTATCAATTCCTAGCAAAATTGCAGGCTAAAATCATGTTCCTGCTACTTCAACTTCATGCCTCCTTTCTTGTGTAAAAGGTGAGTGAATCCTTGAATGCAGTTATGAAAAAAGATGGCCACTCCTTTTTTTTTTTTAAATGGTGAACTTCCTTGTGCTATATCTGTACACCTGGACGAAATGCTACCAGGTGATGTGGATTTAGGATCTGAAAGAATACCTATCCTAAATAGTGTTGGTAAGTGAAATAGACAATGAATTAACATGTTGGCCCACATTGGTATTTCTTCAACGAATGCAGACAGGGTGGGTTAAGATTTATAGAAATTTACGTGCAAAGGGGAGGTAATATCTAAGGGATTTTCAGAGAAAACAAGACTATGACAGAGAGAAGAAAGTATATCTCCTGTGTTTAATCACTCTCTTATGTTCATTTTACAGTTCATATATGTAGATATACCAAAAAAGACCTTTTATTTATCACCCAATATAAATAAACTTTTTTATCATGATCAATAATATTAATCCCCCCTTCTATGGCGTTCATTTTTTTCATCATTCAAAAAATGAAACTCCACCGAGAAAAAATCTGACACTGCTCGGATAAACATGAAGGTGTTTGCAGCAGGCACATCACCCATTGAAAGAATTTTTAGGATCAGAATGTGTGACCTGTAGGCTTTATACCAACTGCGTTAACCCACTGAGCTGCCTCACTAGGATTTGAATCTATGACTTGCAGCATAAAAGCTTCACTGTGCAGATGTCAGTCTTACATTACTATTAAGCTGCCTGACTGCGCCAAAATGTTGCATGTAAACCAACACCTAATTATGTATCCATTGAAGAGTGAACACTGGTGCCTGGATGCTTATTGAGCTAAGGAAAAGAGGACAGGATAGCATGATGTAAATATGCTGTGAGGCTTGGGAAATTTCTATAAGGCGCTGGTATGCAAAAACTCACGACTGAGGCTTCACAAAGAACTGTAGTTCTCAGTTACATAATATCCACTCAGACATGCCTCTGAATAAAATCTATAACTTTTTCATATATTACTGACAAATAGGGGGTAGAAAATGCAAAATCTGACTTCCACCTTAGAAGACTCTCCTCAGACTCTCCTCAGTTTAGTCGGGCTCGCTCAATTTGCTTGCAAGTGTGGCCCGCTGGCTAAACGGCCTCAGTTAAAAAGGTTGGTCCTTCCTGCTATGGAACAACATCATAGAGAGAGAACATGCAGGAACATACAGCAGCACACGCTCCTGCTGCTTCTCAGATGTGTCCAGGGCCAAACATTGGTAAGAGGCATCCAATACTAATAGCATGGAAGCCCAAAAACAATCCTTTCTTACTGAAAGGGTAGCCCGCTGTTTGGAACATGCTACTTTACACGGAGCATCTAACATTCTTGCACCATGCCTGCATGTACCACACACCCTCAAATCATAAAGATCATAAAGATCCCTTGCAGAGGGCAGGAGTGGGGTGGAGTAGATTTTGCAATTGTATAGTCATTGACCAAAGTTCACCAGAATGCTTGCACTTGGTAAGAACTTTCTTTTTGCTGCTGGTCTTTGTCCTCCTACAGAAATAGGCTTATTTCTCTTGACCTACCTGCTTAGTCATATAATCACAATACTATCTTTAAAAGATTTGTTTATTTAATTCTTTTTTTAAGAAAAACAAAACTCTTTACCAGCATATAGTTGTCCAATATTACTAATATATAACGGTTTTCCTCTAAGTAACCTGCTGAAGTTAAAGGAAATGTTTCTTTGCCTTACCTCAAGTTTCACCACTCCCGAGCTGCGACTGAACTGTTCCTATGAGAGGTGAGGCATCTATATTTAAAAGGTGCATCAAAGCATGAAGAGAACCACCATTCTTCTAGATGTGGCTGATTTATTGAAGGTGAAAACAATCATATTTCAGAGTTCATTGTGTTTTCCACTTAGTACGTACTGGTTGTGCCACTTAATAACATGATTGCAGAGTGCTCAAGACCTGGTCAATTCCACAAGCACACTAAATCACAACACACAAAAATTCCAAAAGTTGAGTGCCAACAATTAGGTTATTTTCACTTAGGGAAATTAAGGAGGCTCAAATCATTGATGTGACTCTAGAGATGTTAGTTTCATGTTAACAAATCTATGTTACAAATGTCGCAGCAGCCCCTTACTGTCTCTGTTTTGTTAAAGCTCGCTCTCCAGACCACCAGGGGCCATGAGGACCAGCCTGCTTTGCCCTCAGGAGGTGAGGCATCAGTCACAGTAAGGCCCTTAACATGAATGCGGCCTCTACCAGCGTGAGCTGTGTCTGAGCACATGCCAGGGAGAATACCGGGCCAAGATCGAACCCGTCTGCGCCCGTCCACGTCTGGATGAGGCTGGGCCATCTCTCTTGGTCCGACAACCTGTTGGTACAGTTCCATCTCTTTTCTTCAACATCAAACACAAACCTATGGGGGAGGTAGGCCTTACAGTAGTGAAAGTTATTTCACTATCAGGACATGTAAAAATTAAAAGTGCATGATCTACTTTTTAAATACACTACACCATGCCCTCTGGTATTTCCAGGGCCTACCCTTGGATGACTCATATGCATTAAAAAGGAAGTTCGGGCCTGGCAAGGGGTTTACTTTGCCAGGTCACAATGGCAGTCTAAAACTGAACATACAGAGTCTGCAATGTTTAAAGTGCTACTCAAATGGGTGGCACAATCAGAGCTGCAGGCCCACTAGTAGCATTAATTTACAGGCCCCGGGCACAGGTAGTGCCACTTTACTGGGGTCTTACTATTAAATTATATCGGCCAATTGGGTATAAGCCATTCTTACCATTTCTTAAAAAGAGAGCACAGGCACTTTAGCACTGGTTAGCAGTGGTGATAGTTCACAAAGGACTCAGGACAGCAAAATCAAAGTCAGCAAAACAGGAGGTCGAAGGCAAAAAGTTAGGGGAAAATCACACAAAGCATACAGGTTCTAGCAAGTAGGTTTTAAGAATAAAGGGCACATTTAGTTTAAAAGTGGGATTTGAACCACTTTTAGGGCAGAGTAGGGTATGGTGACATTCTGCACTGAAATAAACCATCCCTTTCCCGCCCCTTTGGATGAAATGTTTTGTAAATCTTTCCCCATTCTGTCTATATTTCTTGTAGTAAGCACAATTGTGTGCAAACACATGAATCCAAATTTAATTTCACTTACCAACTCTATATAGGATAGGTATTGTCTGAAGATTCTGAATCCAAGTCACTTGGTGGCATTTCTTCCACGTGTACGCAAGGAGTATCACTTGTTTTTTAAAAAGGAGTGCTATCCTACTTCATAGGCGCATGCAAGGATTTACTCTACCTTTTAAACAAGAAAGAAGGCATGAAGTCAAAGCAGCAGGAAAGTGATTTTAGCTTGATATTTTGCTAGGAAATGATTCCTCATATTATTATTATGTCTCCATTTGCTCTTTACTTTGCAGTCTTATTTTATATTTGTAGTGTGTCCTTATTTTGATGGTCGCAAACTACTTGTGAGGAGGATTGCCCAACAGGAAAGTATAAGAAACAGAAAAGTAATATAGTCAGGCCATAGCAGAGACCAGGGGTTCAATGAGGTTCAGTTGAGCACCCGAGCACTTTGATTTTCTCAGGATCATCCGGCTGAGGACAGGTCATGCAGTTACAGTTGTAGCAATTGCAGGCCCTGTCAGAATTGGAGCATCACTTGTGCACTGGAAACCAATGTAAAGTGCATCAGCGTTAATGTAAACAACCTCAAAATGCAGTGGCATGATGTAAAACATGAGGGGCCTTCAGGAAACCGAATGATAATGCCAGATGGCCCAGAGAAACACCTGGCAAGACTTTCGAATAAATACTGAATATGTCTTGTTTCCTCCCTTAATGCATGTATAATACTCAATGATGCTTCTCACACCTGATCATTGCTGAGGATGGCATTTCGTAATTTATGTAAGTGATCATTTACTAAACATGCATCACAAATTGTATGATCTTTGACATTTGATAAGATGTCATGTTATTACTCAGATCCATGGTATTCTGTGTATTCTGCTCGCATGGATTTAAGGCAGTTTCAGTTCTGCTGGGGTTAATATCTGTGACTTTTAGACTTCACACTGTAATACACTACTGCGTCTTTGCTTTTTTCCTTTTAAGTCTCCCATTGTGAGTGGCCCTGTAATTGGTTTAGTAATAAGGGCCCCTGGGAGACCATTATGCCTAGAAGGACATCACTGGGGTTTAGAAACAATGTTCTATTATTTATTTATTTATTATGAGTTGGGAATGGCAAATAATCATTGGAATCAGATTTAACACAGATAATACCATTGGTTATTCGTCATTCCTACTGGGAGTTTCACACTTAGATTTAGGCAGCTTTGGGAAGCTTGTGTCCCTGGAGTAACTTCTACCAGTAACTCCTGTTACTGGGTCCATCAGAGATTATGAGCATCTCCTTATGAGGGCTAAATGTCATTGTCAAGCAAGGTCCCATGAACTACCATTAGCTCCCGGTTTGTTATTTTACACAGAGCCAGTCTCATTAATGATACGCTATTAGAAACTATGAACAGATATTGTGTTCCTCTGAACTCTAGCAGCGCTTGTTGGCTAACTTGGTTCACGTTTCCAATAATGTTTGAACATTTGAAAATGCACAAATATGAACCGTAATAAACAAATGAGACCTTTTGTGGCTTGACGTTTTTATTGCAAATCATAGATGTTTTGATGGATCCTAAAACAGTTTTTGATTGTTACTTTCCACTGTAACCTGCTCTGGTTATTACTTTATATGATACGTACAGACGGTCTTCTAGCTATGGCTTGTCATCAATCATCAGTCTTCATTGTTAGTTAAATAAAGCCTTTGCTATTACCAAATATACTACATTTTCCTGGATTCTTAATGTTGCCAGTGTGACAATCCTCCTCACAAGTAATTTGTGAACGTCAGAAACGGACATACCACAAATATCAAATAAAACCCAGAAGTAAAGAGCAAATGCAGACACATTATTAAGATAAGGTATCAGTTCCAAACAAAATTTCAAACTAAAATCATTTTTCTGCTGCTTTAACTTCATGACTCTTTTCTTGTGTAAAAGGTGGAGTGAATCCTTGAATGCAACTATGAAAAAAGAGGGCTGCTCCTTTATTTAAAAAAAGGAGAACTTCATTGTGCTTGATCTGTACACGTGGACAAAATGCTATCAGGTGATGTGGATTCAGGATCTGCAAACAATCCCTATCCTGAATAGCACTGGTAAGTGAAATAGACCATGAATTAACGTGTTGGCTCTCATTGGTGCTTACTTCAATTAATACAGACCGGGTGGGATAAGCTATATGGAAACTTTCATCCAAAAGGGAGGTAATATCTAAAGGATTTTCAGAGAAAACGAGAATAAGAGAGAAAGAAGATATTATAACTCCTATTTTCAATCACTCTGTTATATTCATTGTGCAGTACATATATGTAATTATACCAAAAAAGACCATTTATTTATAACCCAATTCAAATAAAATTGTTTTTAGTGATCAAAAAAATCAATACCCCATTCTCTGGTATTCATTTTATCAACATTCAAAAAATGAAACTCTGCCAAAACAAAATCTGACACTCCTTTGACAAACATGAAGGTGTTTGTAGCAGGCACGTAACCCACTGAAAGAATTCTTATGATAAGAACGTGTGACCTGTAGGCTATATAGCAACTGCGTTAATCCTCTGAGCTGCCTCACTAGGATTTGAACTGGCAGCAGAAAGGCATCACTGTGCAGAAGTCAGTCTAACTTTGCTATAAAGCTGCCTGACTGCACGAAAATGTTGCAAGTGAACCAACATCTACTTATGTATTCATTGAAGAGTGAACACTGATGTCGAGAGTCATATTGAGCTAAGGAACAGAGGGCAGGATAACATGACGTAAAAGTGCTGTGAGGCCTGGAAAAGTTCTGTAAAGCGCCGGTATCCGAAAACTAACGCATGCCTGGGGCATATCAACAAGGCGGCGATAAACAATTATCGCCGCTTTTGCGGCCGTTTTCGGTCGAAAGCGGCGATAATTATATCGCCTTATGAGCAAAGACACGCTATCGCGTGTTTTGCTGATTTTGCTCCCGTTTCAGCACGCCTGACTTCGCATCGATAATGAGATGCAAAGTAGGCGTGTCTGTGGAAACAACATGGGTAAATATCGCGAAGGCAGCTTCGCGATATTTACAATGCGGGGAAGCGATTATTTTAATCGCGTTAAGTATGCCTTAACGCAGGAATTTAACGTCTGTTAAATTCCTGACTAAGGCATACTTAACATGGGGGGTGGATTCTGTGGCTAAGACCACAGTCCCTATCATCTAGGATATCAAAAAACGGCGATATCCACGCTATCTCTGACATTTTTATCGCCTCGGCGATGCGCGTTGTTAATAACGCGCTAACCGGGCGATAAATTCCAGAGATAGCCGGCGATAAATATGCAAGCGCTAAGCGCGCTTTGCGATATTTATCGCCGGCCCTTGATAATATGCCCCGCCTGAAACTTCACAAAGCACTGTAATTTTCAGTTACATATTATCCACTCTGTCATGCCTGTGAATAAAAGCTGTATCTTTTTCATCAATTACTGACAAACAGGGGGTAGAAAATGCAAAATCTGACACCCACCTTAGCAGACTCTCCTCAGTTTATTTGGCAATTTGTTTGCTCGTACAGCCCGTTGGCTAAAGAAAAATTGCAGCCCGACCTCAGTTAAAAAGGTTGGTCCCTAATGATATGGATCAAGATCATGGAGAGAGCACATGCAGCAACATACAGCAGCATAAGCTCCTGCTGCTTCTCATATGTGCCCAGGGCCAGACATCAGTAAGAGACATCAAATACTAATAGCATGGAAGCCCGAAAACAGTCCTTGTCTTACTGAAAGAGTAGCCCTACTGTGGGAACATGCCACTTTACACGGAGCATATAACATTCTTACACATTGCCTGCAAGTACCACACACCCTCAAATCATAAAGGTTCCTTGCAGGGGGCAGGAGTGGGGTGGAGTAGATTTTACAGTTATAGTACTTGACCAGAGTTCACCACATTGCTTGCATGAGGTAAGATCTTGCTTTTTGCTGCTAACCTTTCTCATCTTACACACATAAGTCAGATGTGAAATGCTTTTTTCTCTTGACCTACCTGCTTTGTCATATAATCACACTACTATCTTTAAAAGTCTTGTTTATTTAATTATTTTTTTAAAGAAAAACAAAAGTCTTTACCAGCACATAGTTGTCCAATATTACTAATATTTGAAGGTTTTCCTCTACAGAAGTTGCTGTAGTTAATTAAAATGTTTCTTTGCCTTACCTCAAGTTTCACCACTCCTGAGCTGCAACAGACCAGATCCTATGAGAGGCGAGGCATATATATTTTGAAAGTGCAGCAACGTATGAAGAGAACCACCATTCTTGTAGGTGTGACTGATTTATTGAAGGTGAAAACAATCATATTTCAGGAGTTCATTGTGTTTTCCTCTTGGTATGTACTGGTTGTACCACTTTTCATTGTTTAGAATGCTTTATTGAGATAATATACAAAGTAAAACATCAGTATAAAGTATACAAACAAAGTTCAAACAGTACCAAAACCCTAATTTAAGTAAAGTAAGAAGAAGGTAACAAGAAGAAACCAAACGGGTATGAGCATTATTAGGTAGTATAAGATCAATACCAATTTGAACCTTATAAACCTGTTCATAAGAATAAGCAATTTAGCATTTTAAAATGAGGATAAGAAAGGAGAGGAAGGGAGAAAAAGGGAAAATAATAAGAAGCAGCTGAACAGTAATGCATAAATAACAATAACAACTAACTGAAAATAATATCATTAAGAAGGTACATGACATTTTACATAAGAAGTAGGTCAAACAGCCATCCTGGATAGAAATGTCATAAGTGGTGACCAAAGTAAATCTATTTTAATCAATAAGGGTATAGAGGTGGCATGTGCGTGATCTAGTCTGTGATGATGGCATAACAGGTTCCACCAGGCTTGGTACGAGATTTTAGCAATTCGTGGTGATGATCTGAAAAGTAATAGCTATAAACAAGTCAATAAATTTACCCATGCTTCCCTGGGTATCCCATATAGGGGAGGAGCCACCCAGAAAAACATGTATAGTATCAAAGGGAACATTGGTGGATAAAATGTCATTAAATTTCTTCCAAATGAGTAACCAAAAGCTCTTAACCAGAGGACAGAGAAAGAACATATGAAGTAGATCACTATTTTCGTGAGGATAAGACCAGCATTTCGTAACATCCAACAGCTTGAACTTATAGAGATCTGTAGGGGTGAGAAAAAGCCTATTATAAAAATAATATAGGGTTTGCGTTGTGCTTGCTGAACTTGAGGAGGAGTGAATTTTTGCCCAAATGGAACCCCAGGTCTGAAACCAGAATTCTTGCGCCAAATCTTTTTCCCACAACATTTCTACACTGGATTTTGTTCTCATATCAGTCGGGCGAGACGATATCTTGTAAATAGCTGATGCCTTGAACTGAGTAGAGAAATCCAGAGAGAGAGTGCGTGTCTGATTGTATGAATCCAACGAGGAGTTCTGAGACTGGATTTGAATTAGAGATGATCTAAGGTGGGAGAAGTCAGAAGCATGTAAGGGGGATAAATCATATTTCTCTTGGATCTCCATGAAGTCCATAAGAGACCCATCAGTCATCAAGTGTTCAAATGTAATAATGCCTTTATCAATCCATTCTTTCCAAAATAGAGATCTGTTTTTAATCTTTAAGTGTCTGTTGTACCAAACAGGAGTATGTGCAAAGTTATCCGAATGAGAAAGATGGGTTTTAAACAAAGAAGTACCAACTGCAGTAGAATGCGTGAGAGTAGGAGATAGAAAGCGCCTAGGGAGCTGAGATAAACGAGTGGCCGCAGTAAAAGAAAATGGTGCATATTGGGATTGTTCTAGTGAGCTCCAGGCCGTTGATGGTGTATGTAAGGAGTCAGAGAGAAAGGTCCAAACTTGTTTCAGAGTAAATACAGAATGATAACGTCTAAGATTAGGAAAATTAACCCCTCCAAAGTCTTTGGGCTGCTGAAGTCGAATAAGTGAAATCCTGGTCTTGCGATTATTCCATAAGAATTTGGTCAAGGAACGATTAATAGATTTAAAGAAAGAAAGTGGGAGAGTAATGGGGAGCATGGAGAGATAAGAATTGATAATCGGAAGCAGCATCATTTTAATGGTAGCTAATCTACCCCACCAAGACAAAAATAGTGGGGACCAGCTATCAATAAGTGGCGAAAGTTTTTTAAGTATGTCTGCAAGGTTGATTTTAATGGTTTCTTTGATACTCTTAGTGTAAAGGATACCTAAACATTTAATACTTTTTGGGTTCCATTTGAACCCGGTATATTTAAACATATCAGATAAGCAATGTTTGTTTAATGGCAGAACCTCGGATTTGTCAATATTGAGTTTATATCCAGAGACTTGAGAATATTCTTTTAGCAAAGAAAAAAACGCCGGGAAAGAGGTAGTGGGGTTGGAGAGGTATAATAAAATGTCATCCGCGTATGCAGTAAATTTAATATTTGTATGTTTAAATTGGAATCCAGTAAACTGTGGAGAATGGCAAAGTTTTTCCAGAAAGGGTTCCAAGGCAAGTATAAATACAAGTGGGGATAAAGGGCACCCTTGTCTAGTTCTTCTGTGAAGTGAAAAGTATTTGGATTGACATCCGCTCCCCCAAATAGAGTTTGAGGGTGCAGAGTATAACAATTGCATGTATCGAAGAATGGGGGGGCTAAAGCCATGCCATTTTAATGCTCTGAAAATAAATTCCCGATTTATTCTATCGAAGGCCTTTTCAGCGTCTGACGTAATTGCAGCAACTGGTGACTCAATCTTGGAGGCTAAATGAATAATGTTTAGGAAAGTCCTGGAGCTATCTGTAATCGATCGCCCTTTTACAAACCATGATTGATATATATTAATTAGATCCGGAATGACCTGATTGATACGAATGGCTAATAATTTGGCAAAGATCTTACAGTCCGTATTAATAAGGGAAATGGGTCTGTAACTCTTACAATATGAGGGGTATATGTCTTTTTTAGGGATCAAACAAAGCATCGCCTGAGTGAAGGAACCTTGCATTTTACCAGAGGATAAGAAATGATTTATGAGGACTAACAACCGATGGACCAGAAATTGTTTGAAATGAAGGAAAAACGTACAGTAAAACCATCCGGTCCAGGGGTTTTGTCTCTGGGAAGTTGATTGATCGCATTTGTGATTTCTTGTTCTAATATTGGACTATCGAGGGATGAAATGAAATTCGTACTTGTAAAGCGCACTTATACCCCCAAAGGGGTGTCCTGGCGCTGTACGCATACCGCTGTGGAACCCTTCCTGGCTTTTCCCTGTGAAATGTCCACTCCTGGGCACCCCCAGGGTGAAGCCAGGCATCCCAGCGCTGTTGGGGCCGTTGTGGAGATTAAGCAAGCTATTGCCCAGAGTTGCAGAGTGGGACCCATGATTAGAATAGGCACCGAGGCGAGAATTATCAGGTCCGAGGAAATTGAGCCCAAGACTCCGCCGCGGCGGGAATTGAACCCTGGTCCCGGGCCAGATCTCTGCATCAGGGTCTGCCGCTCTAACCATTGAGCCACACTTCTCAGGGATGTGAGATCAAAGTGGTTATCAGAGGGTTTGGGGATGGTTTGAAAGAATAAATCAATTTGGTCAGCAGAAGGGGTCAACTAGAGAGTATAGAGAGAAGTATAATATTCAGTGAAATATTCAAGGATCTTGGGGGCCTATTAGGATGGCGGGCGGATCTGAGTCCGCCCGCCATCCTCGCGGTGTTGGGACCGGAAGCCAGACATGCGGCAGTCCCGCACCGCGAATTAGTATGCGACCGCAAGCCTGGCGGTCACATCCCGCATTTTAACATTACGGCGGGTGCTGCGATGTCAAAATGGCATGCCTGGCATTTCCCTGCACCACGTGGCAGGCACCACGCGGTGCCTGCCACTTGGTGCAGGGAACTGCAGGGGGGTACCATGGGTAACCCCCAAGTGCACCCGCACACACCCCCACGCTCGGGGGCCCGCAACGGGCCCCCAAAGCAAATCCCAGCCAGCCTTTTGCATGGTGGCATCGCCGCCATGGAAAGGCCTTCAAAACTCTACATACTAATATGGCTGGCAGTGCCTGCTAGGCACCGCCACCATATTTGGGCCCCTGCTCCGTCCGGCCGGCAATCGTAACGATTGCCGGCCGGGCGGAAAAGCAGCAGACGCACTTTGCGTCCGCCGCGATATCCACCGCCATCGTAATATGGCGCTGGGTAATTCACGTTACGATGGCGTAACGGTCGCCAACGCCATCATAATGACCCCCTTAGTGTCTGTGATATGTCTGATCCTTGCGTTATCTCTAATGGCAATGATTTTGGATTTCTGTTTTTTAATTTTAAAATGATTAGCTAGGGATTTGCCAGCTTTATTATGGCTGCCATAAATTTTAGCATTAAATTTAAGGAGATTGTTGCAGGCATTATCCCAGGATTGTTTATTGTATTGCAGTTTAGCTTTAATGAGATTGGACAAAGTATCAGAACAGTTTAAGGTCAAATATTCCTGCTCTAGGGCCTTGATTTGTTTTAAAATTAATGTTGCATCATTAAGTGCCTTCTTTTTTTTCTGGGAAACAAAATCTATTGTAAATCCTCTGGCGGTAGCTTTGAAAGCATCCCAAATAAAGTTAAACTGTGAGTCAGAGGAAATATTATTACTGAAAAATTCCTGTATAAACTGTGAAAATTGTTCAACAAATTGAGTGTCTAATAAAAGGGCATTGTTGAAACGCCATCGGCGTGAGATGGGAGTGGAAGTGGGATATTCCATGTCTAAAATGACGGGCCGTGATCAGAGATGAGAATGGAGCCAATCTCTGCATTTGTCATGAATTGAAGAGATGATTGTGTGAGAAATATATAATCTATTCAGGAATGTGACCTGTGAGCAGGAGAGAAGAAGGAAAATTCCAAGACATCGGGATGAGAAATTCTCCATGTATCCAACAATCCTCTACATGTAATAGGCTTGTGGAAAGTCTTTTGCATTCTATTGGGGATGAATTTGGTTTGGAATTTCCGGTCTAAAAAAGGATCCATAAGTTGATTGCGATCGCCTCCCAAAATCAAGTTTTCGGAGGCATGAGAAAAAAGGAGAGTAGAGAAGTCATTCCAAAATACTAAGTAAATACCATTAGGGCCATATACATTACAGATAGAGAGTTGAGTATTGTTAACTTTAGCATTCAATAAAAGCCATCTACCATTAATATCTTTGACATCATTATGTAAAAGAACATTTAGTGACTTGTGAAACAGGATTACTACACCATTCTTGTTGTTAACTGCTGGGGAACAAAAAGCATATCCAACCCATAATTTGCGCAAGGAAAGCAAATCTTGCTCCTTAAGATGCGTTTCCTGCAATAACGCTACTTGACATTTCAATTTGGCAAGATGGGATAATACATGTTGTTTTTAAACTGGATTAGGGATACCCTTAACATTCCAAAAAATAATACGTAATCCACTCATCGAAAAAACTAATTCAAAATTAAGCACAGAAATACATGAAATTTAAAATAAATAAAATAGATGAGCTGCAAAAGCAAGAATGTCATAAAACAGTACAGGTCCTGAGATGAAAATAATCTAAAAAGAGAGAAACAGAAATAGGCCAGAGAATGAGAGAAAATAAGACTTTAGAAATAGGAAGGGAAATAAAACAGACAGCCTGATGTACCCAATTAAACATACCAGGTAGGGAATAGTAAAGAACTACAAGAACAGAAACAAAAAGAGAAAAAGAAGCTGCAATAATATGTAGGGCATAGAGGAAAGGAAGAAAGTGGAAGGAAAGGAAGGGAAGAAGGGGAAAGGCAGGAGAAGCGAAAGGAGAACATAGTCTCCCTCTAAACATAACCAAAGGGATGATGACAGAAAGCCAAAAGACTTTAGTCATAATAGTCACAAAAAAGAAAAACATTGAAGTAGGAGGGGGAGGCAAGATGGCGGCCGTGAGAGGCAAGATGGCGGCCGTGAACACGGTCGTGTGAGCTCGAGCTCCCGGGTATCCACCCTACTTCACTTACTGTGTTGCATTTGTCGTGCTGTTGTGCCCATGCGTTTTTTTTCCGCCCCTTGGACCTGGAGTGTGGAGTGAGGCAATGTAGACGGGGCAGTGTCGGCGGATATGCTGTGGAGTGTTTGTCCCGCAGCGGTGATTCCCCGGGCGGCTCTCTGGCGGCTGCTGACGTCCATGAGGTATACTTCCGCGTTTGAGGACGGGCTGTGGAGACGGCCGGAAGGAGAGACTGGTGCCGGGTCAACAGTGAGCACCGCCGTGATGCCCCCGAAAGCTGGACGCGGTAGAGCTCGTAACACTCCGGATGCGGCCGACGCCGAGGGAGGGCGAGCCGCAGAGAAGAAAAGGCAGGATTTAAATGTAGAAAAGAAGGACGGTACTCGTGGGGATGGTGCCGGTAAGAAGGTAGTTCCCGCTTTGTTTTTATCTGGGAAATTGAAAAAACAGTCCCTTTCTGCTTCTGTTTCTTTGGGCAAGGTGGCTTGCGCTGTTTCTTTGCCCGTCCAGGGGGGTATAGCCGGTGATGCAGCCCCGGGTCTATTTAAAAATACAGGGACTGACCCAGAGGGGGATGGAGAAGAGGGCAATGGTTCGGCTACCATTGACCTGGTGACTGTTGAGAAAAGTTTGGCTGACCAGTACCCTACTAAAGAAGGTGACTCTGGTGAATGTCCCTTTTTTTCAATGTCCGATCCTTCTGATACCTCTGGAGATTAAATTGATTCTGGCATGTTGGACAAACGACCAAAAAAAAAACTCCTGGTATTACGCATAAGGGGTCCAGCAGTCTACAGAAGGATGATGTTACAGACTGGGGGACTGATTCGCCCGGCACTCCGGAGAGTAGCCCGAAAACGGTGCGGAAAAGGGGCGATTTTGGGGCAGGCGCTGGTGCTGGCATTCAGATGACTGAGAACGCAGATCTGTTTCAATGGGACTACTCCTATATGGGTGAACCAGGGATTAATGGAGTTGTCGACGGGGCACAATCAGATCCAGACAATGTGGAGAAACCAGCAGATATTACCCTTGCTGTCATATATAAGAGCATAATGGCACATAGGGAAGAGACTCGCGCTGAGAGCCAGCGCACACAGGGCGCTTGTCGCAAACTTCAAAACTCGGTCCGCAGGATGGCCAAATCATGCTCGGAGTTTGTGGTTAGATTTACTGAGGCTGAGACACGCATCTCCAACTTGGAGGATGAGCTTGCTACTCAGAAGGCGACAACAGAAACTCTGCGGAATGCTAAAGAGGACACTCTCTGGAAGATCACGGACTTGGCTCTTCGGCGGAACAATCTCCGTGTATTAGATATTCCGGAGGGAGCAGAAGGGCAGGATGCGCAGAAATTTGTGGTGGAGCTCTTCTCCGAGGCTTTCCCTGGATTAACTCAGTGGGACTGGGACCGAGAGATCCAGAGAGCACATAGATTTCCGTTTGTACAGCGTAATAGATCTGTTCAGAACACTACTAGACCGAGGGCTATATTGATTTCAATCAATAATTTTTTGGCAAGAGAAGCAGTATATGATCTGGCACGACCGGATCGAAAAAAGAAGGGGAAAGGTGTAGAATTTTTTGTGCGTCCTGATTATTGCCCCTTAACTGTTGAGAGGAGATGGCAGTTACGCCAGCTCATTACTCTGTTTCGGGACAAAGGCGCACAAGCTTATTTACTTAACCCCGCCAAGCTCAAGATTATTCATAATGAGCATGTGCGATTCTTCAATGCTGAGCTAGCGGCTAAAGAATATTTGCAGTCTATATGAGAGAAAGTAAATTGGAAAAGGGGAAATGGGGAAAGGAAATAGGAGAAAATAAGGGGGGAAGGGAGAAAAAATAAAAAAGGAAAAGAAATGTAGTCACAAATTGTGCTTATGGGGGTTCCTTTTCTCTTTTAAAGGGTATTTTTGAATGTTAGGCTATACGTATTAGTTAAAATCTTTTATGTTAATTTTGGTTGAAGGTAGTGTTACGGATAAACACGGGGTACCCTTTTTTTTTTTTTGTCTTGTATCATCTTTTTATAGGGTGTTTATTAAGGTTGGTGGAGTAGGGGACCTGGGAGGGCAGAAGCTCATTCCATCTTAGAGACCTTGAGTCTCCAAGCCTCTTGGTTGGGAAAGGGTGGGGGGGGTCCGGGCTTCGGCTGAAGCCTGGTATGGGGGTGGGTTGTTGGGCACAAGGGGGCGGGGGTGGGGGGGTGGTATTTGGAAAAATAATCCATGATAGCATATTGAAACAAAGTTTGAAACTCAGTGGTTTTTGGTTTATGGTCTTAGAGCATAAAGAAATGAGAAAGCTAGATGGGGGATAGGTACCTATGCAGTGGGATTCGGATCTGCTCTTTGAATGTATGTGGGCTAAACAACTACAATAAACGGCAAAGGGTTATGAATGAACTTCGGTTTATTCAGCCCGACCTGATTTGTCTACAAGAGACCCACATTCCATGGGGGAAAAGAAAGCTGTTGGGGGAACTTGGTTTTTCGGTCCTAGCAAATACACAGCAGTCCACCACTACACGTGGGGTTGCGATATTGGCTAAGAGCCATATACGAGGTACTGGGAAAATATTGGTGGATAATCACGGGAGGTGGGCCATTGTGGAATGTTTAATGGGTGGTATAAAGTATACAATTTGTTCTATATATGGCTCAAATATTGATGAGGCATCTGTAATAGAAAGATTGAACATGGAGCTTGCAACATGGCCCACTCCGTTAATTCTATGTGGTGATTTGAATATACATCTGGAGCCAAAGGGCCTACAGGATGATAGTAAGCAATATAAAGGCAGGAAGCCCAAAGTATTTAAGGCGCTTCAATCCTTATTAAAAGATCATGGCCTGGTAGATGTGTGGGCGGTTTTAAGGGGGTCAGACCCTGGTTACACATTTTATTCACACCCACATCAGAAATTAGTAAGGTTGGATTATTTTTTTTATCAAATCAATTACTTTTCAGGGCCAATATACAGGTGTTTCCGCGGATCTCATCAGATCATGGACCTCTTGTATTGAAATTATATATGTGTAAGGGTGGAAATAAGCTGCGTTCATTTCATTTGATAGAAAACTACTGTTAGATGAAGGATATGTGACATACATGAAGGTCTGGATTGGACAATTTTTGGCCCTAAACCGTAGTTCGACAGGGACTGCTATGGTATGGGATGCATTAAAAGCTGGCTTTAGAGGGGAGACCCTTAGCTTTGGGTTACATAGGCAAAAACAGCTACAATTGGCCCTACAGGAATTATATAGCAATCTTACAGCGGCCGAAGAAAACCTTATGTAGGGGATCCTAGCAGGGGGAGAGATTACCGCACTTCAGACGGAGGTTGCCCGGCATAAGGCTAAAATAAACTCCCATTGGAGTAAAGAAATTGCTAAGAAGTACTTTATTGGCAAAAGACAAAGTTATGAGTATGGGGAGGCAGCCGGTCGCTGTTTAGCGCAAAGGCTTCGATCGCGAGAGTCGGCCCAAAGAATTGGAGCAGTAACAGATTCTATGGGCAATACCGTAGAAACTGATACCGGGATATTAAAAGTGTTTCATGATTTTTATAAGGCACTTTATTCTAGTGATAACTTAGATATACATGCAGGGGTAGCGCTGTTGCAGAGTCTTAAGGGCGAAAAAGTCAATCCGCAAGATGCAGAAATGTTGGAAGCACCCATAACTATAGATGAGTTGGAAGGGGTAATTAACAATATGGCTACTGGTAAAGCAGCAGGACCCGACAAGTTGCCGCTGGAAATCTATAAAACCTTTTTAGTGAACTTAAGGTCGATATGCTCGCTACTTTCCAACAGGCACAATTAGGCATGGCGCCGTTGTCTTGGGATGAGGTGAATATAATAATCTTTAAAAAGAAAGATAAGCCGGCGGAACAACCAGGATCCTACCGCCCTATTTCATTATTAAACTGTGATGGCAAAATTTATGCCAAGATTCTTGCGACCCGGTTGGCGGATGTTTTAACTCCATTGGTATCGATGCGACAGCATGGGTTTATCCCTAAAAGAGGTACAACTAATCATATCAACAGGGTTGTAACTCTTTTGGATATAGCTAATAACTCGGGGGGTAAATTCAGTATGATTTTATTAGATGCCGAAAAAGCGTTCGACCGGGTCGCATGGAAGTTTTTATGGGCGGTATTACGAGACGCTGGTTTTAAGCAAGGGTTTATTACGGCTATTCAAGCTCTTTATCGGTCTCCGACCGCTAAAATCTGTATAATGGGCTTAGAATCCAACCCTGTACATATCATGCGTGGTACAAGGCAAGGATGCCCGTGCTCCCCTTTACTGTTCTCACTCTATATTGATCCTCTTTTGAAGATGCTAGAACGGAATATTGGGATAGAAGCGGTAATTGTGAGACAAGAGCATTATCGGGTCTTTGCGTATGCAGATGACATTGCAGTTGTCACTCCGAACCCTATGACGGCCATGCCAATTGAGTTTGGAGCAGTCTCAGGATACAAACTTAATCAATCAAAGACACAAATTTTATGTCTGAATCAAGTAGGCTATGAGGATCATAGAATCATGGAGGAGGTGATATACTTGGGTGTCACAATAAAGACATGTTTAAAGTCTCTTGTAGACGTTGATTGGGCCAATATTTTAAACTCTGTACAGAAGCAACTGGACCGCTGTGAATGTTTACATCTCTCACTTGTGGGGCGATGTAATGTTCTTAAAAGGCTAATATTACCCAAGGTTTTATATTTCTTTAGATCGGTTCCATTAGAAATTTCTCGTATCCAACTGGCTGCACTTCAGTCGATCTGTGCTAGGTTTTTATGGGTGCAGGGGAAGCCCCGCAGAGCTATGCGTTTTATGGTTCTCCCTCGGGATCAAGGCGGATGGGCAGTGCCAGATTTTACTCTGTATTATTATGTGTGTATATTACAACATATGAATATATTATTAACTGGGGCAGAGCCTCCTAATAAGGCTGAGACACCCTCTATATATCAACTGTTATTAGGCAGCGACGCAAGAAATCGATTATTTGTCAGCCTAGAACCAAGCTATTATAAAAAAACAGGTTTAAGGTTCTAAATGCGGCCTATAAGGTGTGGAAGGCTGTGCGAAAACTCTATAGATTTGAGAAGGTATCCCACTATACTCCGCTTGTAGCTACAACATTATTGCCATCTATATTTTGGGACAGGATTATTGATAGATGGCGGATCAAGGGCATACAATATGTTGGGGATTTATATACGGAAGGGGTTTTGATGTCCTTTGAGATGCTGGCCACAGAATACTGCCTCCCTAGATCCGAATTTTTTAAATATATACTAATTCGGGATTATTTATGTAAAAGTAGATGGAAATTTGAACAGAATCCGATGGTAGAGGCAGTGAAAAAGAATGCGCGTATTGGTGTTTTATATAATTTATTATTAGACACAAAAAGCGGGGATTTGGACGCACATAATATTAAGTGGGACAACAGGCTAGGGTGTCAAGGTACGCGGGTAGAGTATTCTATTGAGCTGGCTGGAAAGTTAATGAAATCTGCCAATCTCCGCTCACAACATTATAAAACTATTTTTAATCTCTACTATACTCCAGCCAGGTTATTAAAATGGGGTGGGACAAATGATGGTAGGTGTTTTCGCTGTGGCATGGAAGATGCAGATATTGTACACATTTTTTTCTCATGTAGGCACTTAAGGTGATTTTTTTGAGAGTATAGAGAAATTTTAAGTGGAAATCATTAGGGGTCCAGTATCATTGTCAGCTAGTCATATATTGTTGGGCGTAGCGGAAAGTGATAGAAATGATCAATCAGCTTATAAATTTAGATATTTGATCTTCTTAGTTTCCGCCATTTCAAGGCTGTGTATCGCCTCTATGTGGCTGCAGAAGGATGCTCCAACTTTTGAGCTATGGAGGGCCAGGTTTTTGACGATTTTTAATTTAGAGCATAGTCTATATGCTCTAAAAGGCCCCCAAAAGAGGAAGCTGGGCATGGAAATTTGGGGACCGGTTGTGACATATATGGAAGAATGAGGCTCTATATTGGAATGCCTCCTTAAGATACTTAGCACTAGCACTTTAAAAAAAAAAAAAAAAAAAATTATGGTGTGTATATGTGTATATTGGAATATTGATTTATGAATTATGTTGGAGATTTTAGCTAATCAATGTCTACGTTTGCTGCTCGATTTTAAGACTCTGTTTTATTTTTATTTTAAACCTGGGTTTATAAATATGTAATGTTATGTGACTATCATGGATTAATAAAAAAAAGGGAAAAAAAAAAAAAGTAGGGGGGGGGGCCGAGAAGGACAGAGACCGCCCCAAAGAGGGACACTGAGAAAGAACAAATTTAAAGGCATCAAAAAATCGTAAAACTGTAATCGTGAAACATAAACATAAGCAACACAGTGGAAGGGAACATACCAAACATTGAGGAAGACAATGAAAGGGATTGAAGCATAGACAACAAACGGATGGACAACGCAAATAAGGACATCAGCGTCGAACAAGATACGAAGGGGAAACCTATGGAACAAAAGAGAGAACATGTGAGAAAGCGATTAAGTTTTGCTCAGTTCCATAGCTTCTCCTTTGTGAACGTGGATACATTTCCGAAGCTCCGCTGGATCCTCAAAAGGGAAAGTTCTGTCTTTGTATATTACTTTGAAAAAGCAGGGATGAATAAGACCATAACGGGCATTCATGGATCGCAGCATTGGTCTGAGGTCTAGAAACTCTTTTAGGAGATTGGCAGTAGACTTAGAGACATCTTGGCTGAAGAAGACTTTATGGCCAGACCAAAGCATCTGCTTATGTTGCTTAGTGGCGTTAAGAATTGCCATGAGATCAGAGTATAATAGGAAGTACGCAATGATTCCCCGAGGTTTGTTTGAGGATGATGCATTCTGGGGGCCTATCGTGTGAGCCCTTTGAATGTTGAGAACTGTAGATGTAGGCAAACCAACTATCTGAGGAACATGAATCTTCAAAAAAGAGATCATATCCGATCCTTCGGAGGCTTCCAGAATTCCATAAACTCGTAGGTTGTTGCGCCTATTGCGATTTTCCAAATCTTCTGTAGTTTTCTTCAGCTGCGCAACCTCTCGAGAAAGAATGTCCTCTTTGGCAACAATATCTCGTGTGTCACTAATCTTTTGTTCTACTTCCGAAAGCCTTGAGTCCAAAGCAGACCATTTCTCCTAAATTCTTTGAAGTGTCGCGGTGGTGTCCGTCATGAAAGGTCGAATGTTTTCCAATTCGTCCATAATATCCTCTAAGGTCAGAGGAAGAGGTGATTTCATTGGAGAGGACGAATCTTTTTTGACTCGTTTGTTGGTATTACCGACTGAGTCTTTGCGACCACTGGTGTTAGAACCAGCAGCCCCTTAAGGCTTGTTTGGGTGTGAGGAATCCATGTTCAAGACAATGTATTTCCGCAACACTAAATAAATATCTCTCTCAAGGCGCAGGAAACTGAGACCACAAACACTGCTATACGGCAAGAAATTGCGCTAATATTTCAGGTGACGACCATGACTGTAGATGCCTGCATAAGTAGCCTTTATTACGTATGGGAAGAAGGTAAATGCTTGCAAAGAGAAGAGGAATTATCCATTATTAATTAAAAATATCTGATGCAAAGTAACATTAGTGGTGGTGAAGTTGCCCAATTGGCCAGAAAAACGCCGACCAGAGGGGCATTTCTGCTGCGCTGTCCTCCGAGGAAAGCGTGAGTCACAAACTCACAAAATGGCAGCCGCAATGTGAAGAGCCATTGAGGCAGAGGAAAAAAGAAAAACAACTTGTCCAAATAGACCGTTTAAGGGTCTAAAAAACTTGCCTCAGCGCTCCACACTGCTTCCGATGAGGGAATCCATACTTTAATCACTGCACCGTTGCCAGAAAGAAATCCCATCAGCTCTGACCGTTTCTCGGCGTCGTGGAACGGCTCTAGGGAGTGGCCATCTTGTGTCGCCGTTGCCGCACGCCATGGTTGTACCACATGATAACACGATTGCAGAGTGCTTAAGACTTGGTCAATTCCACAAGCGCACTAATTCACAACACATAAATATTCCCAAACAAGTGCCAACAATTAGGTTATTTTCAGTTAGGGAAATTAAGAAAGCTCAAATCATCGATGTGACAAATCCATATTACATATGTCCCAGCAGCCTCTTACTGTCTCTCTCTGTTTTGTTACAGTACGCTCCGCAGACCTGCTTTGCCCTCAGGGAGTGGGGCATCAGTCCCGCATGTCCCTTAACTTGAATATGGGCTACCTGCGGTACGGTTCATTTGTTACATTCCACTTTGCAAACCACCAGGGACTTCGAGGACCAGCCTGCTTTGCCCTCAGGAGATGGGGCATCAGTCACCATGTGGCCCTTAACTGGAACGCAGGCCTTCACCAGTGTGAGCTGCACCTAAGCACATGCCAGGGAGAACACCGGGCCAAGATCGAACCCGTCTGCGCCCGTCCGAACATGGACGACGCTGGGCCAACTTTCTTGGCCTGACGATCTGTTAGCCCAATTCCATCTCTTTTCTTCAACATCCAGCATGATTAAACTCCTCGTCATACTAAACAATAAGGTAAGCCTTTCTCTTTTTTATTAAACATTATGGTTAAAAGGAAGGTCAACCAGCCCAAAGGGCAAAAGAACTGCTGGTATCTGGATCAACATCCATAACCATCTATCTGACACTGTAATGGGAGCAATTACTTTTGAAACTGGCCTCATAGAAGTGAGATTAGGTGAGGTGCATGGCTTTCTATGAACTCACCTTCCAATTTACAATTTACATGAGCAAACTCAGGTCTGTGTAATGACTCCGTCCACCGAAGTAAGCATAACATCTGCTGACATGCACTCTGTTAAACCTGACAAACCCAGGTGTAGCGATTGGGACATACAGTATAATTGGCACTTCTAATTTAACTTAATTCAAGGACAACTTAACACATGGTCCTGGAAGAAATACCCCTCTTAAAAGAAAAACAAAAGACTTCCAATCTTTAAAATCAGCGAAGCAAATGTCTAAAAGCTGTTCTGTTTCAACTCGATTGAATGGAGACGAATTGGCAGTAATAAACATGCTAGATATTACATAGGAAAATCACAGCTAAAATCTCCTTTCATTTCTGTAAATAAAATTCCACGATATTTTTAAAGAAATCTAGAGTTTCTTGACATTGGTGGAGGATAAAATCAATGGTGCACAGAGAGAATATCAAGTTTAAAATGTCGACATACACAAATATCGAGTTTTAAATATCGTGATACAGAAATATCGACAAGAAGAATACCGTGGTCGTATAAGATTTTTTTTTATGTATGTGTTATATTTTTTGTAGTTATTAATTTTATCTTAATAAAATTTGTGTTTTTAAGTTCTGTAGCGGGTTGTGGGTTTATAGGGGAATAGGGTGGGAAGTAATTCAATGATAATAAATTAATGATTATTTTTTATGTATTAGTATTTATTTAATTTAGATTTTATAGTGTTAATTCTGGGAATTAATTTATTATTAATTATTTATTAATTGGTTGTTAATTATTTTTAATTAATTAATTGTCAATTATGTTAATTGTGTCATTTGTTGTGGGTTTATAGGGGAATTTTATTTATAATATATTAATTATACATTTTTATGTATTAGTATTTATTTAATTTAGATTTTATAGTGTTAACTGTGGGAATTAATTTATAAATAATTATTATTTAATTGGCTGATAGTTATTAATAATCAATTAATTGGCAATTATGTTAATTGTGTCATTTTTTAGGAGCGGGTTGTGGGTTTATAGGGTGGGAAGTAATTTAATTATAATAAATGCATTCATATTTTTTATTTATTAATATTTATTTAATTTATATTTTATAGTGTTAATTGTGGGAGTTATTCTTTTATTATTTATTAATTGGTCGTTAAATATTATTAATTAATTTGTAATTAATTATTTTAATTGTGTCATTTTTTTAGAAGTGGGTGATGGGGTTTATAGGAGAATGGGGTGGGAAGTAATTTATTTAAAACTAATTAATAATCTTTTGTAAATTAATGCTAATTAATTATTTAAAATTAAAATATGGCAATTGTGTAATTAATTTTGGATGTAAGTTGTGGGGTTTATAGTGGTAGAGTGTGGGAAGTAAATTATTTTAAATAATTAATAAGTTGTTGTTAATTGATATTAATTTATTAATGTAAAATTAGTTATGGACTGTGTGTAATGATTTTTAGGTGTGGGTTGTTGAGTTTATTGGGGTAGAGGGTGGAAAGTAATCTATGTTTAATTAATTAATAATTAGTTGATTATTAATATAAATTTATCAATTGATTATTACTTATGGTAAGTGTTTATTGTTATTTTGTGTGTGTGTTTTGGTTTTATAGGGGTAACGTTTGGGGAGTAAATTATTTTTTTCTGTTTAGAAAAATATATATATATAATATTTGTTTAATTGATAATTAATTATGTTAATTATGGAGGTACATTTAAAAAAATGTAAATGTGGGTTGTGAATTGTGTGGTGTTATAGGGTAGGAAATACAACATATTGCATTTATGTAATAATGTTTTTGTTTACAAATATTTTCTATTAAAAAATAGTTTTTTGTTTTTAAATTATTTTAGAATTTTTTAAAATAATATTTCTAGGTATTTGTTAGATCTTTTTAACATTCTAATCTGTTTCTATATTTTGTCATATTTAAAACTTTTATATATGTTTTATTTTTTTGTTTTTTAAAATCTTTTGTGTTGTTGTTAATTTGTTTGTTTTAAATTTTGAACTGACTCCAGTGGAAATATACATTTTTATCCCTCCGCTATCCAACACTTTCCCTACTTTTGCACCCACTGGAGTGAGAATAGTAATTTTTACCTCTCCGCTATCCAACACTTTCCCTACTGTTGCACCCACTCGAGGGGGAATAGTAATTTTTACCCCTCCGCTATCCAACATTTTCCCTACTGTTGCACTCATTGGAGTGGGAATATTTCGTTTTACTCCTCAGCTATTCAACACTTACCTTACTGTTGCACTCACTGGAGTGGGAATAGTAAATGTTAACCCTCCGCTATCTAACATTTTCTTTACTATTGTATTTACTGGAGTGGGAATATCAAGTTTTACCCCTCCGCTATCCAACACTTTCCCTACTTTTGCACTCACTGGAGTGGGAATAGTAATTTTTACCCCTCCACTATCCAACACTTTCCTTACTGTTGCACTCAATGGAGTTCAACATTTTATTTTAAAGACGATTAAATATTTGAATGTTTTAATTTATAATAGATATTTTTTTATTTGATTTTATAAGTATATATATATATGTATATATATATATATATATATATATATATATATATATGACAGCAAACTCCAAGAAAGGGGGCCACCAACCTTGCAGGGCAGCTACTGCGAGCAGGCATGGAGATCCTGTTAATTAATCCAACAAAGAAATGCAGAGCCTGATTTCGGAAACGAAACCCATGCGTTTATTTTCACAGTGGAAATGCAGCAAACACCTTTCCTTACGCGTTTCGGCTAATATAGTCTTGATCACAGGTGAGTGGAGTTTGCCACAGGGAGGTGCTCACATCCGTTACGCACGTGGTATAGTGCCATGTTACTACTGCTCCCAGGATCCACCATTGTTGTAATCATAGCTCATACATATGGTGCGATCTTATTGTATTCTGCGGCATAGCGTCCATTAGCACCATATTCAAATTACTATTCTTTTGAGTGCATCCTGTCCAATTCACAATAAAGTGCTCACGTGCGTATTGGTGAAAAATAATAAAGCACACTGTCAAGGTAAAAGACGTCTGAAATTGTCCAAGAGAGGCAGTACCTCTCTTATCTCCCTTTCTCGCTGCGTCACCAGAAATTCCACGGAAAATCCTTTTTCGTCTGGAACGCTGCGAGCAGGTCATGCCCCGATCAATGTTTTTCAACGACAGCGAACTCCAAGAAAGGGGGCCACCAACCTTGCAGGGCAGCTACTGTGAGCAGGCATGGAGATCCTGTTAATTAATCCAACAAAGAAATGCAGAGCCTGATTTCGGAAACGAAACCCATGCGTTTATTTTCACAGTGGAAATGCAGCAAACACCTTTCCTTACGCGTTTCGGCTAATATAGCCTTGATCACAGGTGAGTGGAGTTTGCCACAGGGAGGTGCTCACATCCATTACGCACGTGGTATAGTGCCATGTTACTACTTGTCCCAGGATGCACCAATGTTGTAATCATAGCTCATACATATGGTGCGATCTTATTGTATTCTGCTGCATAGCATCCATTAGCACCATATTCAAATTACTATTCTACATTCAATCTCAGTATCCTCAGTACCAGGTTGAGCAATACTGGCGCCCGGTACTGAGGATACTGAGGATACTGAGGATACTGAGGATACTGAGGATACTGAGGATACTGAGATTGAATGTGGATAGTCGTAGGTACAACAAGTTTGAACTATGCTTGCTGCTTTCCCTCTTTTGCTGAAATTAGATTACCGAGGGGGCTTCGTTCACAGATCCTCCCTACATATGATGATTTAGATGAGGACCTTTTGTTAGTTTGGGAAAAAGAACTCACTTCTAACTCTAACAAATTAATGACAATTCTGATTGAGAGCTCACAACGAAAAGTTAAAAAACTACAGGAGGAAATAGCACAGCTGGAATTAGAAATTAGGGAGCTTGACCTCAAAGAGGCAACAGAAAAGAACTATGAGATACTGAAGGAGGTCATTAATAAACACCAAGAAGAGATAAAGCAAAGGAAGGCACACAAACTAAAAAGGGACGAAATAGACTACAAGCAGGGTCGTATACTTACATTTGGTAGGAAATACGACCATCTGATAGACAAAGATAATAAGGATGTAGCTAACCCTTTAAATCGTATAACTCCTGTCAGTTCCAGTTCCTCCTCACTTAATACATTACCTAGTGGGAGTGAAAATGATTCAATTTCGATTGGTAGTAACCCAGAGAATAGTTTTTTACGAGAGGTCAAAAGAATCAAACGAGGGAACAGAGAGCAACCACAACGAAAGGCAAATATAACAAGAAAACAAGGAGGGGAAAAAGAGGGGGTAACAGAGGTGGACAAACAAGGGATGAGACTAAGATCCTGGAAACAGAACTAGAACTCATTCCATCGAAGGGAGTGGAGGTAATCAACCTGAGTGATCAAACACTAACTAAGGTCATGGTGACTTTACTTGAAAGAGGGATGGGATTCTGTCCTAAAGAGCATGGGGAGGTTTGTAACTCTATGATTGATCTTTTTAAGTTCACGAGAAATCTGAAACTAAAGAAATTCTTTGAATGTAATCTTACACCCAATAAAGCAGTGAAAATGTATTCCACTGATGTTCTTTCTGATATAACAACTATACAAGACATTAGGGATACGGAATTACTACTATCAATATCAGACGATGACCGGGACCACATGACAATTGAAGAACTAATGTGGGAATATGACATAGAAACTGACGTCAATATTAACAGTGGGCTCAGGAATAAATCTAGATGGACCCCTATACTACCGAGTGGAAACAATATTGACATGTTTCATAAATTAGTCACAGAGGACATGTACAGATACTTACATCAGGACCATAAATATGGGCATAGACTGGTGGACAATCTAACAACTAATGAACGCAGGGCATTAAAAGATCTTAGCCAACTACAGAATATTACCATCAAGGAAGCCGACAAAGGCGGCAATATTGTGATCATGAACACAAGGGACTACAATGTTGAGATTAGATCTCAACTTGATGATAGAACTTACTACGAGGAACTCAAGGTTAACCCGATAGGGCCACTCACTACACTTCTTAACACACATCTAAGAGAGTGGCTCAACAACGGGCTTATCAATCAGAATGAGTTTCTATATATGAAAGTGGATAAACCAAGATTTCCATGTATCTATACGTTACCAAAGGTACATAAGAACAAGCCATTTCCACCGGGTAGACCCATAATATCCAGCATGGGAGGTCCCACAGAAAAAATATCACAATATGTCGATGCATTTTTACAACCAATAGTGAAGAACTTACCGGCATATATTAGGGATACGAAGCATATCCTGAGTATATTGTCAAATGTCCCCTGGGAGGAGGGCATGATACTAGCAACATTGGATGTCAATGCGTTATACACCAATATCAGAACAGATTTGGGAATGAAAGCAACTAGAAAATATCTGAGTAAAAGGCCGGCCACACAGTGGGCACATGTAGAAATGATCCTCACCATGATTGACCTAATTCTCAAGAACAACGTGTTTCTATTTGAAACCAAATGGTATAAACAGATACAGGGAGTCGCCATGGGCTCCAGATTTTCTCCTTCGTATGCCAATCTGTTCATGGGTTGGTTTGAGGAGGAGTGGATCTGGGGCCCTAGGGGTACTCCATGGAATGAATCCATCATTTATTGGGGTCGTTACATCGACGACTGCATTATGATATGGTCGGGCACAATGGTGAATCTGAATGAATTTTGTGATCACCTTAACTCTAATGGCATGGGTGTCCAATTCACATGGAATTTGAGCACGACAGAAATAGAATTCCTGGACCTAACTCTGTTCATAGAGAATAACCAGATCCAGAGTAAACTCTATCGTAAACCCACCTCATGCAATGCGTTACTACATGCAAGCAGCTCACACCCTAAACATCAAATAAAATCCATACCTTTTGGTGAACTAACGAGGGCTAAGAGGAACTGTAGTAAGGATGAGGATTTCAACATCTGCAAAAATGATATGAAACAACGACTCACCGCTAGAGGTTATGACACACAAACCATTAAGATGGCTGAACAAAAGATCACACGAACCAAGAGGGTGGACACTCTCAAAGATAGACCAGTCACGAACAAAACCTCCTCTAAAGTCAGATTGATCACCAACTATAATGAGGTGTCAATAACCCTTAGGAACAGTATGAAAAAACATTGGCGAATACTTTGTAACGACAAATCATTGAGGGAATACATTACAGCGCAACCTCTCATTACATATAGACGTGGCAAGAACATCAGATCGTGGATTAGTCCAAGTTATCCAAAACAGACCACGAAATCCAATTGGCTTACTCAAAGATGCATTGGCTTCCACAAATGTGGTAACTGTAAAATTTGCCCCTTGGCAATGAACGACACCAAGTCATTTCGGAGTCATCTAGGTAAACAATATGAGATCAGACAAATGATCAACTGTAACAGTCGCTATGTGGTGTACATGATTAAATGCAAATGTAGTTACTTCTATATAGGAAGTACAATTAGGGCACTGAAAGAGAGAATTTATGAACACCTGAGGGCCATTAAACATCATGACCCCAGATATTCTACTGCCACTCATATTAATGAATGCCAAGCACAAGGTACATATAAAACACTATCATTCTGTGGGATTGACCAGATAGATATGGACCCGAGGGGCGGTAATAAAGAACTACATCTTAGACGCAGGGAGGCCCTATGGATTATGAAGCTTCAAGCAGTTGAACACGGGATGAACACAGATCATGAATTACACTATTTCCTAGGGGACTGAACTATTATAATGAGAACTTACACTTGCTGAATAAGGGTCTAAGTATGATGTCACCAATGTACCCTGTTACTATGACGCATGTACTAAACTATGTGTTGCAGAAGATGTTTTATGATCTGTATAATTATTGAGTCACTATAGTACACTGTGTATACACATGATGGACTACAAGATTCATGGATAATGATGCTGCACGCATGGAGGGCACCGTACAAATATAATACCAGAGTTAAAATGTCTTCTGATACTTTGACATTGGCTACGTCATGCTCCCAAGCAGACAGTCTGTTACACAGGACTTGATATGGTCTGATGTGAAGCCGAACTACCTTATACTCATTCTTGTAACACTAGACTATGTCACTTTCTTTGATTTTCCTGCTCTCACATATTAGAATTTTCCTCCCTTCTCATATTCTGAACCACAACTCGGTCAATTTATGAGGACCATTGGTCCCTCATTCTCTCCCTTTAAGGCTTTTCTTCCCTCTAGTACATCATTATGAATACTCTGAACATAGACAAGTGTCTTTTTCACCTTACCTTACCTTTTTTTTTTTTTTTTTTACAGTCTTGGGGAACAATCTCTGTGATACTTAGAAGGTCTTTCTGACTAATAGCGCTACTCGGACTCGTAACTCCACGAGCTTGTAACTGTTTTGAGTTAGGAATTGAGAACTTTCATACAGACGTCATATTGGATCTTTTGCATATATTCAGTTTCATATGACTGATATGTTCGGCTCTATATAGGCTATCATGTGATATGGACATTTAAGATAGTGTGTAGTTATTGTGCACTATAATTTTACTAAATATTTGGTTTGGAGGTGCAGTTCCTCATTGGAAGTAACATAATGCTATAATTGACAGCCGGGACACGGGCAGTTTTACTCACCCAATATGGCGGCTCTATTTGGCGCTTGACTTAGGTAATGCGCGTTTTAGCCACGTGTTGTATTTATAGCGTGACACTTCCGTGTGCCGTCACTCACTTCGACCATACTGAGGCGCTGAGGTTTGTCTTTAGCGTGGACGCTGCAACACACAGGTAGTTGGATAATTAGGAACTTATTTGCCTTCCAATAACGAGATACTATTGCTTATACCTCAGATTTCTGGTATTCTATCTTCTCTGCAGCTTTCCACCGGCTGTTGGAATACGCAGCCCGGTATTTTAGCACGAAGCCTAATACAATCGTGAAATTTTGGTGAGTTTTAGAGATTGCTAACTCACTGGCCGGTTGTGGGTCTTTTCAACTTGAGTTATTACTGCATTGATTCACTTACTATGGTGGTTGTTAAACGGCGTTTTCACGCTCGTATTACTGGGTCACCGGGCCCCGTATGGTTTTTACCCTGCCATACGTTGCACTTTCTACGCTGATTGATAATATAACTCGTGACTATATATAGAATGAAATTGAGTACTTTGGAATGATACCAACTAGCTTCACATTTCAGCTATAACTTTGTTAGGGATGATACTGGGAGACTATCGTCACTTGTCTGGAACCAATATGAATTTGTATCTAGGATAATGCCTTTTTAATTAGCATGCACGATTTGCACCAGTCCGTTTTTGTCTTATTGTGCGGTTTCATTTTACAGATATTGCTAGGATCCAACTTTTCATTTATACATTATATATCCCAGCCATACTTAGGCTGGGACGGAAGTATAACCAGTCAGAAGGTATGTTTTTCTGGTCATTTATTTTGTGGATGGATACATGGCTTTGTTTACTAGGTCTACACTTAACGTACACCTTCATATATATTATAGGCTTGAAAATGTTGGCCAGTCATACTAAGGTAGGCCTGGGAACAGTTCTGGTTCTCGAAGAATTTTTATTCCTTTTATATGTACATATACGTAGATCTACATGCACCCTTTAAACTCTCCTTTCCCACCTCCGTTTCTCCACTTCTCACCACCCCCTAAACCTCAAGAGGATAATGTGGGCTGGTGAACCACGTCAGACAGTATCAACCACTTGTTTCTGATGTGGATTGTATTATGGTGATGACACACGCTATAATATCGGCACTGAATTGCGTTGTTTGCACTGATAAACCATGTACACACTATGTGGATTGACTTGCGGTACACTGTCTGGATTATATGTAATGCACTTAGTTTAATTGGAATTATTGTGCCCGAAAGCAGGGGCTTATACTCTGTTTTATGTATGTCTTCCAGCCCTGAAGAAGTCGCGGGTGTCTTGTCCCGAGCGACGAAACACGTGTTGGCTGGAGTTTTAACAAGAAAATATTAAACTTTTTTTAACTTTGATATGCTTGTTCTTCTGATAAAAGTATTTACTTTTGATACTGTATTTATGAGTGCCAGGGATTGATAATATAATAAGTTTGAACTATGCTTGCTGCTTTCCCTCTTTTGCTCTTTCTGAAATTAGATTGACATGCATTTGTGATTGAAATCAATAATGTGCCGTTTAAGTAGGTTTCGGTTTATATATACTAGTAGGCATATGTGAATTTACATTGCAATACCGTATATATGATGTTCAAAGATGGTACACTTAGAGGGTTATGATACAGCGCAATATAAGTCACTTGGCGCTAGTATTGCTCGACCAAATAATAAGGAAACTGAGACTGAATGCAGATATTTGCAGGCTCAATATGGTTGTATCATGTTTTTGTTTTCCCTCTTTTGCTTGTGTCTTATCTCTTAAACTTGATTGACATGTTCTTGTGACAGAAAACAATAATGTGCCGTTTAAACTGGTTCGGTTTATGTATACAAGTAGGCATATGTGGCTGGTAACATTGCATTACCGTATATATAATTTCTATAAAATGGCCGCCACGTTGGTAATTCAGTAGACGTTGATCTTGACTGTGAGTCCTCTTTCTATGCCGAGCATCCAATTGTATGTATTGCACCTCGTCACATTACTCAGTGTGTGATCAAGGAAGCTTGACTTTCAAAACGCGTAACATTCTGAGAATATACTTCTATTTTCCATAACAAATCTGAGAGCGCGCAGCAATTTGTTGATCTGGGGGAATACTATTGCCGGTTGGAGCTCTACCGGCTCAGCGCGCCACCAAACAACGGGCGGATCTCCCAGGAGGAGCTACTCGCATCAGGAATCATACGAGGGATTTCTGCCAGCCGCCATGACTCACCACGAGGATTAGACAGACCGAGGATCCGGGCACGTGTCCGGACCGGACTGGCGTCCTAGAGGTAAGCGCAAACCCGGGGTGTGTGTTCTGGGGCCAGCGCGGTTACTCGCGTTTGCCTTTTGGGGTGCAGCACCGGGGGCGAGCGTCTCTAGTTGGCCGGGAGGGACGGCTGCCAGGGAACAGGATTATATTGGGACAGGGGCATTTGCCCTGAAGACATTTACGTGTCCTACTATATGCTCTACAGGCGTATTTCAAAAAGAATAACGAAGTCTCCTGTACCTCTATGGCCGTGCATGACTTTTGAATTAAAGGTGGCATTTGGAACCTCTATTACTAGAGGGGATTTCGAAGTGGAAAGTTGGGAATGATCAAGAAGTGACACATAGTGTGTTGAGCACTACTGCTACTCAGTATCACAGAATATTCATAGAAATTTCTGAAAGGGAACGGATCTCTGATCACATTTTGTGTGTATATATCATGGAGGATGAATCCCCAAGGCGATTGGCAGCGCAAACCCTCTTGGCACGTGCTCCAGGCAAGGGTAAGGGACAAAGCATAACATCCATACAAAATACAGACAATACGTTAAGCATAAGACTCAGGAAATATGAAAAACTGAAAAAATCTGAGACATCTAAGTGGTGGGAGGCAATCTCCCTCCAGGACTATGTGGACAAAAATATGGTGCCACGGGGGCTTCGAATTTACACTATGCCTTCCTACGAGTCACCCAATCCCCGTATGCTTGAAGAATGGTCGGAAAATTCAGCGAATAGCTCAAGAACAATGTTATGCATACTTGTGAAATCTGCATGGGAGGATAGGGAGGCAATTATCAAAGAAATCGGAGAAATTGATGATGAACTCAAGATACATAGTGACCAGACAACCATTACAAAATTCAAAGATGATCTAAAAACAAGACTATTCCAATATGAGGAAGACATAAAGTTAAGAAAGCAAAGAAAACTCCATCGTGATTGTGCGGACTATGAGAGTGGACGCATACTAACATATAGCAGGAAATACGATCACCTGTACAACATCCAACCAGCGGAAACGGATCCAAAACAATCAGAGAACAGTGAAAGGAGAAGTGTGCCACCCACAACGGCTAGTGATTCAGACACAGATACATCAATAAATACCGCAAGTACATCATCAGAAGTGGAAGTGATTACAAGACCGGCCACTTTTTTGGACGAATTCCGGGTGTTGAGGAAGGGGCGGCAAACGGAGAGATCAACCCCTACACCAGCATTACCACAAAGAGGGAGAGGATAACGGGGAAGAGGAAGAGGGAGAGGAAGAGGCAAGGGCGGAGCCAACAAAGAAGAGCAAGACGCAAGCAAAGGATCAAGAAAAGAAAAGGAAACAGAGCCCATGGTAACCAGACGCGGTGGCTACAAGAAGAATCAACAACAATGATGGACAGCACCGTGGTAAATAAAACCATTGTCAATCTCACTCACCGCCCTCTATCTTACATGGAAAAGAAAACTCTCTGCTTAGGCCTCACTTTCTGCTCCACTGAAATGTTTAATTATCCAGACACTCACATTGATATGTTCAAGTTTGTTAGGAAGCTTAAATTGTCAAAATGGCACAGTTTAAAAGGCAGTAAAAATACAGAATTTACCACCAACGAGACTAACATTCTAATCTGACAGTGGGGGATGTCAATTTTCTGATCACCCTGCAAGAACTTGAATCTAACCCTGAAAGTACATCTAGTGGCAATGCAATTGGGTCTACTGAAGTAGCGGACATCATCACTGACAAAGCAGCCTCTACCCCATTTAAACCCAAGTCTACCTTCTATCCAATGCTACCACACGATAATATAGACACATTCCACGATGTGGTAACCAAAGCCCTACTGGAATGCAAACATCAAAAAAGCCGAAGACAACCTTATACCTTTAATCTAACTGTAAGGCAGAAAAACATAATTACATCTTTGGCTAACAATAAAGAAATAATAATTCACCCAGCAGACAAAGGGGGAAATATTGTGCTCCAAAGTAGGGAAATGTACATTGCTGAGGCACATAGACAATTGGAGAACAACAGATTTTACTGCAAATGCAATACTAAAACTTATAATGACAGTATTACTTCAACCTGGAGTAAACTTTCAGAGTGGCAACAAAAAGGCACTATTTCTTGGGAAGAATATCTGTTTCTCAAAAAAGACTACCCCAAACTCCCAATAATATACTTTCTTTCCAAAGATACATAAGGATCCTCTGGCACCCCCTGGAAGGCCAATTGTATCATCCATAGGGAGTGTCTATGAGAACATCTCAAAATATGTAGACCACTTTTTGCAGGATTATGTGATGAAATTGCCATCCCATGTAAAGGATACTAAAGATTTCCTGCGCAAAATAGAGAACATTGCATGGGAAAAAGATTACATGTTCATAACTCTTGATGTGTGTTCTCTGTATACTGTTATAGACCACAACCAAGGGATCCGTGCATGTAGACACTACCTGAACGTGTATCTGGCACATACCACCATGATAACTGACATGATGTACATGTGCCTTCAAAATAACATCTTTATCTTTAATGCTGACCTCTACAAACAGGTCCTGGGGACAGCCATGGGCACTTGCTTTGCCCCGAGCTTTGCGAACTTGTTCCTGGGCCTATGGGAGGAGGAGATACGAGAAGATGTAAAATATGCTGCAGGTTTCGAAAAGGTCGTCATATGGTTGCGCTATATAGACGACCTTTTCGTAATTTGGAAGGGTAATGAACAAGAAGCAAAAGAGTTCATAACCTCACTGAATGAGAACACATACAACATTGTGATTACCCATACGATAAGTACAAAGGAAATAGAATTCCTTGACGTTAAGGTTAAGGTTACTGAAGACAACATACAAACACGTCTGTTCAGGAAAGACACAGCAGGCAAAAGTCTCCTCCACACTCTCAGTGGCCACCCGGATACTCTGAAATGGAGTATTCCATATGGGGAGCTACTGAGAGCGAGAAGAAACTGTAGCAACAATGAAACATATCTGCATGAGGAGAAAGTCATGCTTTCAAGATTTAAGGAACGGGGGTATCCGGATTGGGTACTTGACAGGGCAGTTTCCAAAATGACAGGGATAACAAGAGAAAGTACACTGAAACTCAAGCAAACCGAGGATCCTAACAAATCCTCTGAGACTAGAGTAATTCTGACTTACAATAGAGAATCACATAAGATACAAAAAATTCTTGCTGATAACTGGAATATCCTGAAAAGCGACACCATAATAGGCCCCACCATTGGTGATAGACCAAGAATAACGTACCGCAAGGGTCGGAGTTTAAAAGATATACTCATGCACGGCGACATCACCGAACCCGCTGACCGTGGCAAACACAATCTGAAGGGAATTTATCCCTGTGGCCACTGCAAAGCATGCCGGACCAGTTATATGGTGAAAGAGTTCAGCACACCGAATCACAAGGGCAATAAAACTATAACCCAGTTTATTACCTGTAGTTCTACATACGTAATTTACATCCTGGAATGCCCTTGCAAGAAAAGGTATGTAGGGAGTACAACCCTTATGGCCAAAAAGAGGGTCCTTGAACATCTTATAGCAATCACTAACAAAGACCCCCATTATCCGGTAGCACGACACTTCGCTGACTGCCATCTGTCCAATAGCTCATTACTCCGTTACTTTGCAATAGAACAGGTACAGATGGGCCCAAGAGGAGGCAATAGAGAACTTAGTCTTAGGAAACGAGAATCAAAGTGGATTCTCGACCTTGAGACTAAGTACCCTAAGGGACATAACCAGGACGAGGAACTAGCAACACATTTAATTGAGGAATAACTAAATGTACAGAACGTGAATTCTTGCCTGTAAATAATGTCTCTTTTTTCTCCATGATGTATGAATATTTGATTTTACATGTGTACACATGCATAGTACAACTGATTTTAACCAATATCTTTTCTTATTCTTTCTTCACAGGAGGAAAGGAAGGGGCCCAACGAATCTCTCGGACACATCACGGGTCGCCTACCCTTTTCTTCCCCTCTTCAGGGAGAGCACCACTGGATGGATGGATAAGACTTCTTCACTTTATTTCACGTTCACTTAAATCTGTTTTTAAAAATGTATAGGTGACTACTAGGGAGATCCTGGTCTTTGCCCGCTCGGCATGATATAGAATTACTGCTTTATATACGTCTGAGGCCACCAGACATTATACATTGATGACCAGGCATAGTATTTGATTCTAGGTCACACACATAAACCTTAAATACTTGAACTCACTGTATATAAAGAGCATGGATTAGATTTCAGGGATAACCATCCACACTCCCTAGGTGTAATTATACCTAGAGGGCAATGATCTGTTTAACACAGTGCGGTATAAGCCACTTGGTGCCAGTATTGCTCAACCTGGTACTGAGGATAATGAGATTGAATGTGGATAGTCGTAGGTACAACAAGTTTGAACTATGCTTGCTGCTTTCCCTCTTTTGCTGAAATTAGATTGACATGCATTTGTGATTGAAATCAATAATGTGCCGTTTAAGTAGGTTTCGGTTTATATATACTAGTAGGCATATGTGAATTTAACATTGCAATACCGTATATATGATGTTCAAAGATGGTACACTTAGAGGGTTACGATACAGCGCAATATAAGTCACTTGGCGCTAGTATTGCTCGACCAAATAATAAGGAAACTGAGGCTGAATGCAGATATTTGCAGGCTCAATATGGTTGTATCATGTTTTTGTTTTCCCTCTTTTGCTTGTGTCTTATCTCTTAAACTTGATTGACATGTTCTTTTTTTTTTTTTCTTGTGACAGAAAACAATAATGTGCCGTTTAAACTGGTTCGGTTTATGTATACAAGTAGGCATATGTGGCTGGTAACATTGCATTACCGTATATATAATTTCTATAAAATGGCCGCCACATTGGTAATTCAGTAGACGTTGATCTCGACTGTGAGTCCTCTTTCTATGCCGAGCATCCAATTGTATGTATTGCACCTCGTCACATTACTCAGTGTGTGATCAAGGAAGCTTGACTTTCGAAACGCGTAACATTCTGAGAATAAACTTCTATTTTCCATAACAAATCTGAGAGCACGCAGCAATTTGTTGATCTGGGGGAATATATATATATATATATATATTTGTACATTTTTATATATTTATATAATTATAACATGAATTAAAATTAATAATTTATTAATTGTTTTAAAGGAACTAGATATATATTACATTTTATATATGTATGTTTAAATATTTTTTAAATTACATTTATTTTATTATATTTGTTAAAATGTATATTAAATCTAAATAATTTTTTAAGTTAATTTTATTATTTAATATATTTAACATTAATTTTTATTTAAATGAAAAAATTGATATTTTGTACATCTATATTTTTACATCGATATTGTTGTTTCGATATTTTTGTACTTACAATTTTAAATATAGGATGTCGATATTTTTGACAGTGCACCAAAATCAATTCCACTAGCACATGTGTCAGCAAAAAAACATCTGTTGCAAGTGCCTTGAGAACAGAAAAGCATGCCTCATCTATTTTGCCAGATAATAAAACTGATACTCATGACGTATGATCTATCGTGGATCCTACATGTTGGACCTGTCCCTTTTTGTTATCCCCAATTTTTTTGCCTTTTTCCCCCTATTTTTTTAACCTGTTATTGTTGGCTTTAGGACTCTGGGCACCTTACCACTGCTAACCAGTGCTAAAATGCACATGCTCTCTGTCTAAATTGTATTGGTGATTGGGTTATCCATGATTGGCATATTTGATTTACTAGTAAGTCGCTAGTAAAGTGCACCAGGTGTGCCCAGGGCCTCTAAATCAAATGCTACTAGTGGGCCTGCAGCACTGATTGTGCCACCCACATGAGTAGCTATGCAAACATGTCTCAGACCTGCACTGCAGTGTCTGTGTGTGCAGTTTTAAACTGCCATTTCGACCTGCCAAGTGCACCCCCTTGCCAGGCCCAATCCTTCCCTTTTACTACATGTAACCCACCCCTAAGGTAGGCCGAAGGCAGCCCGATGGGCAGGGTGTGGTGTATTCAAAATGTAGGACATGTACTACTTTATTTTAGATGTACTAATAGTGATATACTGCTAATTTTGTTTTTCACTATTGCAAGGCCTTCTCTCCCATGGGGTAACATGGGGATTGCCTTGAAATATAATGTAACTTTAATTTCCCATTGGGAGCTGATAGAGATTTGGAGTTTAGGGTGTCTGTGCCAGTCCTCACGCAAAGCTCTCTCCACCCCCTGTAGTATGTCTGGAGCCAGGTCAGTGAAAGGCAGGGTCTTGTGAACTACAAAGACTTTCCTTTGAAGTTTGCCTACTTCAAAGGCAGAAAGGGGTATAAGTATAGGACCTCTTACACCCCAAATTCAGAACAGTTCTGGACTGCGGACATTCTGCCAGGAAGAAGAGCTGGATGCTGGAGGACTAACTACCACTCTGCCTGTTGCTTTGCTGTGCTGGCCTGTTGCTTGCTGCTTCTGTACTGGGATTGAGAGGAATGGACTTTGCTTTTTACATCCTACTTCCAAGGTTCTCCAAGAGCTTGTGCAAGTTTGCCTCCTGTTAATAAGTCTCAGGGCCATCAAAGACTTCACCTGCCGGTGCCTGGGCACTTCAGCTGAGTGTCCTGACTTGCCAAGTGGTGCCAAATCCAGTTCCTGGGCCCTTGGAAGAGTAAGCTGATGATCTTAAGGAGAAATCAAAACATTGACTCCCAGCATCTATTTTATAGATGCATCGCATCAAAAGATCGACTCAGCGCCTGCTTCGCGGATAAGGAATCCATGCAGTTTGGGCTTCATGGCCGTGGAATTGACACAGCACCTGCATCGCCGCTGTTGCATCGACGCAGCATGTCTGGATTTTCAACACATTATCCCTGGGTGCCAATTTTTCATCGACACCATACCGCAGTAAATATTGATGCCGAGTGTCTGGAAAATGATGCATCACCTCCCCTGCCAGTAAAAAAACGGACGCATCACCTCCCCTGCCAGTAAGGAACCAACAAATCACCTCCCCTGCCTTGCAGTAAGGAACTGATGCATCACCTCCCCTGTCAGTAAAGAACCGACGCATCACCTCTCCCATGTGATTTTTGACACATCTTAGGTACATTGTGCTACAACGAACGCATCCGTTGATTTCTATGGACTAAACTTGATCAATCTTTTATAAGTGATATTTTGACCTGTGTATGTTGGATTTTTGTCGTGTTGGTCTTGTTTTTTTCACATAAATATTGGCTCTTTTTCTAAACTGGTTTGGACTCATTTTGTAGTGTTTTTAGTGTGTTACTGTGTGTGTGTGTGTACAAATACTTTACACATTGCCTCTGAGATAAGCCTGACTGCTTGTTCCAAGATACCAAGAGGGTGAGCAGGGGTTATCTGAGCTGTGTGACTCCCTTACCCTGACTAAAGTGAGAGTCCCTACTTGGACAGGGTGAAAACAACTGCCAACTAGAGACCCCATTTCTAACACTACAAACTCAACTACCACTTCAACTGGCGATGGAAAGGAAAATCTTGCAGTCTCCTCCTTGTTCGAACCAAATGCGTCTTAAGGGAAAGCAGGTACTTACCTACAACTCTCCTCAGAATCTACTCCTTATATCATTGTACTTGAACCAGTCCCTCCTTTAAAACCTACACAGACAGAAAATGTTTTGAGCCTAATCCATGAGCGCACTCACTGGTCAGGGTGAAATGCGGGCCTAGTGTTCTAATCAAGGAAATACTTTCCACAACAAGAATGGACTGGGTGGGCCAAGAACCTAAACAATCTACTGGGGACTATATGGTCATCAATTTTAGAAGGGCGATATTCATCAAAACATTGCTACAACAACTAAACTTTTTGATAAAATTACCCATAAGAATTCACGCCCACCTACTTGGATACTTCTATAGACCACCAAGCACTTTGGATAGGCCTCTACCAACCTTTGGCTTAAATTTGAACTTAACAAAATTTGCTCCTCTGGACTCCATACATGATGTTGAATGACCTGAAATCTGAGACACTTTTATAGTTTCAAACTATACACAAGAAGAATCTTTAATTATGAACCAAACTCTTACTCCTGCCGCAGATTCATTGTATGGCGCGGGAAACTCAAACGAGCAGTATAATTTCTGGTAAAAACAAAGGCCTAAATTTACTTTCCTGGAATATAGCTGCCATTTGCTCTAAACTCTCTAATCCAGAATGGCTGGACTGTATAACAAATTACAATGTAATATGTTATCAAAAGACATGGACCTTAGATTACTTTCATGTTGATGCTTTGCATACATTCTGTCAACCATCCATTCCTTCTCATGTGGGCAGGCATAATGGTGGTGTGGAGATCCTTATTTCAACAAACATATCATGTTTGGGCGTCAACATAATCTCCTGTTCTGCCTGGTTTCAAGTTGTGCTGTTTTATTTTCCTCGAAAGCCTGACTTACTCCCTATTAATTTTTACAATAATATTTTTGATAATCAGTCATCAGAGATTACAGATTTGTTAGATGATACCCTGACCAAAATCCCTAGTCAAGATCAAAAACAATTATCGATGGTTCGACAGGTGATTTCAAAATCGCTACTTGTCATGTTAGCAGAATTTTGGTATGTGGTTATGTGGACACGTATGGGGAAGACGTGTTCCATTTTAAATATTGCTCATATGGGGAGGCTTTAAATGGGATACTTGCAAAACATAACGCAGTTCTAGGTAGTGACTTAGTAGGGAAAGATGAGATTGATTTTCCAATTTTACAGGCTCTGTACAGCGGAGTACTGTTGTTTATTGCACTCTCCCTCGAACTGTGAGTTTTATTTAAAGATTTTAAGATTATTGCTAATTGTATGAATGACTATAATTCCCTCCATTTGAATCTGGACCTACAATTTGGGTCAGTTTGTGATTGTATCTAGTTGGGTGAACTGAGTTACAGGTAAAAAAAGGGGCTTTAGGATTAAATGGGAAAAAATAGATTGACTTTATTTATGAAAGTTTATATAGCACAAACTTAACCCTAGTAGGGTATCAGAGCACTTTAAAATGGTTAGGCAAGAAGAAACATGACATCCAAGAAACACAAATGCTGTCAATACCCGTTGCAAATTGGGGGAAGGTCAGTGAGTTACAAACGAGGACGTTGATGGCGAGTGACAGACCAGGTCGAGACACTCTGTCAAATAATTATCCATATACTGAGTCAGTGAGTGCTAGGGTAGAGTTTTGTTCATCAAAAGCAGTTTGACTTCTTTATTGAATGATGTGATTGATAGGCTCAGTCTGATTTCAGAGGGGTAGGGCGTTCCAAATTGTAGGGGCCATTCCGGAGAAAGCTCGGTTGTATGTTTTGTTTCCTCCGAAATTTCCAAGGTTTTAACATTAAGGTGCTGGTGCTTCTAGGTGATCTGCAGCTGCCAGTCAGCTCCAGTTTATCAGCTAGGTACTTTGGTGTGTTGAAATGTAGGGCTTTAATGGTCATGCAAGCAATTTTCAGCTGAATCCTTGCTTCATATGGGAGCCAGTTAGTGCCTGCAGATAAGGAGTGATGTGGTTGATTCTCTTGGATCCACTGATGAGCGTTGTAGCAGAGTTAAGGGATGCCCTTAGTGGAGCTAGCTTGTATCCCAGCAGACCACATAAGGTAGCACTCCCATAGTCTAACCTGGGGATCACTAGAGCCAGCACAGCTGTTTTGAGGTCGTCGAAGGAGAAAAAGGGTTTCATTTTTCTTTGTATGTTCATTTGGAGGTTGGCTCCTTTGGTGGCTGTTCTGATGTGTTCCTTCATGTTGAGATTCTTGTTGAGTGTTATTCCCAGTGATCTTAATGTGTGAAAGGTAATTGAAGGCTGTTAAATGCTTCATCCGATGTTTGATGTTGAGGGATCGTTTTGGTGGGGCATTAAGGGAATTCAGTTTTGAGCGAGTTGAGTTTGAGGTGGTTTTTGGACAGCCAGTTTTGTTTTTTTTGCAAAGTTGTGTTGAGTAGACGGACATCTTCACAGGAGGAAATTTTTAGATACAGTTGGGTGATATTTGCATACATGTGGTATTTGACATTGTAGAATTTCAGAATTCCAGTTAAAGCCTCCATGAACAGGTTGAAGAGAGTATGTGATAGGGTGGACCCCTGTGGGACTAATAAAAGTGAGTGGAGTGGTATTGGAAAGGGATTGGTTAACCTTGATTCTTTGAGTTCTGTTGTGTAGAAGTAAGGCAAACCAGTTTAGAGCGACCCCTGATAACCCCATTCTGCATTCAAGTAAGTCAAGTAGGCTGTCATGTTTGACTGTATCGAGGGCTGAGGAGAGGTCCAGGAGGATAAGGAGGCAAGATTCGATCTGATCTAGCATTTTAAGTGCGTCATCAACTATGTGTGTCAGGACTGTTTCCGTGCTGTGACCCTGATGGAAGCCGGATTGGTATTGGCCAATAAGGTGGAACTGATTTATGTGATTGCATTTCTCCAGGAGTATTGCCAGAATGGTGGAGAATGGCCGGAAGTTATTTGGGTTCGAGTGATCTGCTGAGGGTTTTTTTTAGAATGGGGGTCACTTACCCTGATTTTTTTGGCAGTCTGGTATAGCCCCTTGAAGTAGTGAAGCATTCACTATCTTTGTCCAGAGTGGGAGTAAAGACGTTTTAATCTCCTTGAGGAAGTTAGATGGTAGTGGGACACAGAAGTGGTTTGAATATTTGAGTGTTGTTAAGATATGAAGAAGGGCATTTTCATCCAAGGTTTTGAATGTGTTCCACGATGCGTTGTTTTTGAGGGTGAGTCCTGGGAGGTCTGTGGTCGGAGCAATCAGAGGTGGGTGGGGACTATTTGGAGGTATTATCAGGAGGTGCTCTGTTGCTGTCTGGAGTTCACTTTCAATCGTTTTTTGTCTTTTCAAGGAAGAAGGAGGCAAATTCATTGCAGTTTGGCAGCAGATTAGAACCAATTATGAGGGAGTTTGTTTTTTGAATGGGCTGTTGTTTGACAATTTCAAACTGTTTTTTGGGGCAATTTCTGGCCTTGTCTAGTTGAGTTCTAAAGAAAGTTGCTTTTGAGTTTCTGATGGCTTTGTTGTAGGTGCTCCTCAGTGATCTCAGGTGCTTAAGGCGTTCTAGGAATGGTGAGGATTTCCACACTCATTCGGCTAGTCTCAGATTGCATCTCTCTTCGTTTAGGCTCCCATTGTACCATGGTTTGGAGTCTTTAGTGGAGATTCAATTTAGATGTAAGGGCACAATTGTGTCAAGAATGATTGTCATGGAGTTGTTGTAATGGTTTGTTAGGTCATGGACATCTGACATGACCGCCGGAGGAGGCAATGTGTTATTGCTGAGGGATGTCAGATCATTGGGGTGAATGTCACGAGTGTTCCTTTTTCAGTGCCTGGGTTTCTTAAGTTGAAGTTTATGTGTCCTCACTGATTTATAGATGATGAAGTTGATGCGATGATGGTCTGTCCAGTCGCATGGGGCAATAGATTTAAGTTGAATGGAGTTTGCTCTAGCAATGACTAGATCCAAGGCTGCATCCAGGTTGTGCATAGGGCTGTTGCCGATTTGGTTCAGATTGAGGTCTGCTAGAAATGTTTTTAGGCTGTTAACTGAGGGGTCATTCGGGGAGTTCCAGTGTAGGATGAAATCTCTGAGGAAGATCTGGGTGCAGTGATGCCCTACGTTGGTAGTAATGAGTTCTATAATTTGTTTGATGAATGATAGGTTGTCACCTGGTGGGTGGTATATCAGATGCAGTTTGCATAGTGGGCTGTTGTTACTCAAAATGTTTAGGCATAGATATTCACAAGAGGATAGCTTGACGGTTAGTGACTGATTCACAGCCAGGTTACTGCGATATATGCAGGCAATGCCTCCACCCGGTCTGATTGGCCTGCCTGATCTCATAATGTCATAGCTAGGTGGGACTAGTTTGTCAAGTATTGGAGTAGAGGAGTCATTTACCCATGTTTCTGTTAGGAACAATAGGTCAAGCTTGTGAGCGAGGATGAGGTCAGCGATATCCGCCGCATGTTTCATAGCTGATCTGCAATTGAGAAGCATGCATTTCATGTGTAGGTTGGTGTCTACTGAGGAGTTCTGTGTAATGGGAACTAGCATAAGGTTCGATTTATTTACATCTCTAGCGTTATGCCTAGGTTCTCTGTGTGAGTTTGAGGTGATTGTTCGGATAGGAGCCAGGTGTCTAGATTGTCATGCTGTGCCTGATAACATGTGAGGGGAAGGGAGTGAATGTCACTGTCTGATAGAGGATCCTTTAGTCTGACGTGCCTCATGGGGGCTTTGGGGTTAGGTATAGATTGCTATCACGTGAGAGAGGGTAGTGAGATTGTAGTTATCCTGTTGTAGGTGTGATTGATGGCAGTCATTGGTGGTGTTTGGTGGGTTGTGTGAGATGTGTCTATCACTTCCTGGAGTTCCTTTGGTGCATCTGGTGTAGGCTAACTCAGATGTCATGTTTATTAGGCTCTGTAGGTCAGACTTGAGTTTGTGTAGGTCTTGGGTAGTTTTGTCTAGTCTGGATTCCATTAAGGTGTGGGAGGAGGTGGTCGTGGTTTATGACAGAGTGCTGATAGGAGAGGGGTGGTTTGGGTAATGTTTTTGGAATGGTGCTGGTCTGAGAGAGTTGGGGGGAGGTTTGGATGGAAATGGTTTTTGGCTTGTGGTGTGAAGGAGTAGAGATTGGGATCTTTTTGGGAAGAGGTAGTTGCGTCAAATGGGTCATAGGCAAGATTAGATTATCTAAGGGGGTGTAATATAAGATCGCAGGGATAGTTGGGGTGGTAGAGATATTTTCATTGCTGTGTATCTCTGTGATCCTTGTTAAAGCAGTGATGAGAGGGCGCAGATTGGTTTGGTGGCTCAGTGGGGGTGACTCCACCCCCTCGGGGTGTGGAAGAGTTGGTATTGTGTGAGCTGATCACTATTGGGGTGCAAGGTAGGCATAAGAGTGGATCACTTAATGTGGGTAGTCAGTGCAGTGATACTAATTGGGGTGCCTATGGGATGTGTGGAGAGCAACGGAGAACTTGAGAGGGTGCTGAGTCCTTAATAGATATTGCAAGTTTGATGATAGAGAAGAATTTGCTGAATTCATCTAGGTAGCGATCTGATGACTGGATAAGAATAATCTCATTGTTATAAATGGAGATGGTTACTTTTGCATTGAAAGCAGGTGAGGGAGCTATGGATAGTCTAAGCTCATGCTCATACAAAGTTTTCCTCGATGTCGTTATCAAGAGCATTGAGTATAGAGCTTTTCTCCATTGAGCTCTTCTTTTTTGTGTAGAAGATAAGATCATTTATTAAGAATCCTTTAGATGCGCAGAAGTAAGGGTCAGAGAGAAGGGTTTCTGGGTGCGCATTGAGAAGTCTGTGTTTGAAGTTCTCGGAGGCCTTTTTTGTTAGATTGGTCAGGTATTTAATTTTGTAAACAATGCAGCCATCCAATTCCAGTTTGGTCTTGAGTAAGTGTAGCAAAACAGGATCCATGTCTGATAGAAGAACTGGACCCAAATATGTGAATGAGTAGTTATAGTGAGTGGATGGGAGGAGGGAGGAACAGAGATAGTAGGATAGAGCTCACTTATAGGTTGCCATCTTCATAGCAGTAACAGGACGGAGAGAGTCTTACGATTTCAGATATATAGGCAGGATAGATATCTCTGGGTACCTAAACTCATGTTAGCTTTCTTGGGGGGAGGAGGACCTACTATTAGAGTAGGTAAAGGTATTAGAGTAGTGATCATTTGCACAGGTTACTCCACGTCATTAGATTATGGTCAGTGGTGGGAGTCCTCAGTCATGTTGGTGGGAGGGGATGTAAATGAGAACTTGAGCTGCGATGGGCAATTAGCAGAACCCAGGGCATGCCCCACTGAGTTACTAAGAGGAAGTATCAACATAGCCATTAAAATATGGCTGTTCCATTAGTGTCTGGGTTCTCACCAGATTAGGAGGCAGGAAGTCCTTCTTTAATTTTGGTTATACTGCCTATAGATGGTCCTGTAATGCTGTCGATGAGCTAGGTAGTGGAACACCCAAGTACTATTCAAATATGGCCACTCATTTAGGTTTGGTAGTTTCTTCCTTGATGGTGAGTCTGGAGTCCTTCTTCAATTTCGGTTTATCTGCTTAAAACAAAGTCCCACTTTTTTTAATTTTTTTATTGAAATCAGACTTCTCATACATATCTAAACATTATTACATATATTGGTCAAATTTAATACTTTCATATAACCAAGATAGCACAATTAACAATTGACAGTTATTATAAATGTTCATACATCATTATTGCTAAACTTCCTAATTATATTTTGGCAATATTTATACCTATTCATCCAATCCCTTGTCTATCATTTCTCTCCATCCAGGTTATCAGGGGTCCCCATATATTCCTACCTTTTCTCATGGCTCTTACACCTTTGCATTTATAAAGAGAAATTTCCTGGCGGCCTATAAATATTAATCTGTATAGCCATTGATGATAAGTAGGTGGCACACTATCCTTCCAGACAGTGGCAACCAATAGTCGAGCTATCGCCATTGTTATAAACACAAAATCCCTCTCTGTAGGAGCTAAGTTCAGTCCTATGTCATATCCTAATAGCATCAGAGTTGGTGTAATTTTTAGCTCTTTATTCAGTAGCTGAAACCAACATTTTTCTATACCTTCTTTCAGTTGTCCCAGTTTTTCGCAAGAATAAAACATATGTATACTATCTGCTGGGCCAACCAAACATCTCGGGCATTTATCAGAGTGTCTTTTTCCCCATCCGAATAGTTTGGCAGGTGTATAATAAAGATTGTATACAGTTTTATACTGTTGAGCTTTAAGATTAGCTGACATAAAGACCCTTATCCCAATTGCTAAAACCATATCTATATCTACCTCCCCATCCTCCAATTTGTTGACCCACTTTGATTCTATTTTATCTATATCATCAGGTTTCTTTTTTTGTAGTGCTTGATAGAAATCTTTGATTTTACTTCCTGGGTTTCTCATAATTTCTACCAGAGGGAGTGGTTCCATTCCAATATTCCCTTTGGGGAGCCCTTTTATTCGATTCTGTATTTGCAGATATTTGAAGCATGAATTCGGGTGTATGTCAAACCCTTGAACTAGTTCCAAAAAAGCCTTTCTCTCTTTATTAGAATATAGATCGGCCAAAGATACAATCCCCGCTTGTTCCCACTTCTTGGCCATTCCATCATAGAATGCACGCGTCAGGAAATCTGAATGCCACAGTGATGTATATTTATTGTACCTGCTAATTTGAATGATTTTTTCCACTTTCTTCCAGATTTTTACCACGTTCTCAATACATTTATATCGGGATTTTTTACAGTAATTTGGATCACTTTGTCTCTGCAATAATCCCACAGCATCATTCCCCATAGCCAGTTGAAATATGGTCGGTATTCTGTCCTGCTCCGTCCCTTCAGTTTGAAAAAAATAGAGACTTCCAAACTGCTGCAGGGCAGTAGCCCAGGGATATAACTGTATATTGGGAGCTCCCCATCCGCCCCGTTCTTTAGGTAGCGTCAGATATTTATACGCCCGCCGTATCTTTTGATATCCCCAGATAAATTTGGAGAACATAGCTTCAATTCTATGTATTTTAGTGGCTGCAAGTTCCAGCGGTATTGCACGTATTAAATACAGAATCTTGGGGAATATCTTCATCTTGATTACATTCACTCTTCCAATTATTGTGAGGTGAAGATTATTCATACGCCTTAGCTCACTATTAATTGTTTCCAGCACTGGGTCAATATTGATAGCCCAGAGATTATTAATTCCTGCTGTTATTTTAACCCCTAAATACGTGGCTACCTTGATTACCCGGGGATCTTGCATCCGACACTTGGAGGAGCAGACAATTTGTGTTTTAGTTTTGTTTAGGAGATAGCCGGATTCCTCTCCAAATTTGGTTGCCATATTTTCAATCTCCTTAATAGCCACATAAGGTTCTGTTGTAATAATCGCAATATCATCTGCATATGCTAGTATTTTTGTCTCATAGCCATGCATTACAACCGGTTTGATCAGCTGATTCTGCAATATGCGGGTAATAAAGGGATCTAAATAAAATGCAAATAAAATAGGAGAACAAGGGCAGCCTTGGCGTGTACCTCTGGCAATCTCCACCCTTCTAGACGTGTGACCCATAACTTGAATCTGAGTATATGGCTTATAATACATGGCCTGAAGAGCTCTTATAGTTCCAGAAGTAAATCCCCTATCCACCAGATTCACCCATAGATATCGCCAAGCCACCCGATCAAAGGCTTTTTCCGCATCCAAGAGGATCACAGCCAGCTCCCTATCCTCAACCTCGGCAATATCCAAGATTGAGATAACCCGTCTTGTATGGTCTGTGGTCCCCCTGCCGGGGACAAAGCCATGTTGCCACGGTGATATAAGTGTAGTGATAGTCTTTTGCAACCGGGTGGCCATTATTTTGAAATAGACTTTCGCATCCGCATTCATGAGTGATATTGGGCGGTAGGAGGATGGCTCTTCTGATGCCTTATCTTTCTTAAGAAAGACAACCATATCCGTACCCTGCCATGATGTGGGTGGAATCCCTCTATATTGTATACTCAAAAATAGGTCTTGCATAATGGGGAGTATTTGAAAGGATAACATCTTATAGATTTCTATCGGAATTTTATCGGGACCCGTGGCTTTCTCCAGAGATAAAGATCCCAATGCAATCTGCACTTCATCTATGGTTATTTCTTGTTCTAGTTCTAAGGCAGCTTCAGTATCTAGTCTTGGTAGCATAGATCCTTCATCTTCTGTTTCCCTCTGTTCCCCCAAGCGTTCCTCGGGTTGATACAATCTGCTATAAAATTCCTCAAATACCTCAATAATTTTCTGTGGGCCAGATACTAAATGATTATTACTATCCCTGATTTTTGAGATGTTGTTCCTGGCGACTTTCTGTCTTGTTCTTAAAGCTAGAAGCCTCCCCGTCGCCTCCCCATACTCATATATTTCCCCTCGATTAGCTTGGTACATCTGTGCCACTTTAGTCTGAAAATACGCGTTTAATTCCGATTTGGCAATAGCTAATTTAATCATTTGTTCGCCCAGTAAGTTCTCAGAGCCTCCTTTCTTTATTATTTGAACATGTTCTATCTCAAGTTCTGATAATTTACTAATTAATAAATCGAATTGTGCTTTGTGTTGTTTCCGAGTACGAGCCACAAACCCTATTATCTCACCTCTCAGGGTGGCCTTAAAAGTATCCCATACCACCTCACGGGAGGCACTATATCTGTTACAGTCAAAGAATCCTTGGGCCCAATGCTTGATATATATACAAAATTCCTCATCCATCAATAGCTTTTTATCAAATGACCATGCCGTCCCTTGTCTACCAGCCTTCGCCCCCTTATATCCAAGATCAGAGGATTATGATCAGAATATAGTTGGGGCAGTTTAATAACATCTAATTTATCTATCAGTAGCTGGGAAGCTACAAAATAATCCAGTCGTACAAATTTTTTTATGTGGATGTGAAAAATATGTGAATCCAGGATCTCTTCGTTGTTTCTCTGTCCATACATCGCACAAACCATGACTATCTTTGAATGCCCTAATTGCTCTGTAAACCTTCGGTTTTCTACCTACATATTTCTGATTTGGAGTATTATTCACATCCATGTGTATATTGAAATCCCCACACACTATCATTCGTTGTGACCAATTAGCTAATTCTATCTCCAATTCATTCCAGATGTCGCATCATCCAAATTAGAGCCATATATATTCACGACTGTCATCCCTGTTGGTAGCTCTACTATAGCCCATCGTCCCCATTTGTCTGCTGCAGACCGCGCGACCGACCCATTTCGTTGCCTGGTATATATAGCAACCCCTCTGATCATGGTGGTCTGAAAAGAACATGCCACCAAACAATAGCCTCTAATCTCTAAAAGTTCCTTATTGTTCCATGGAATGTGTGTTTCTTGTAAACATATTACATCTGGGTTCAGTGTTCTAAGTATCTCATATACCCTTTCTCTTTTTTTCCTATCGTTCAGACCACCAACATTTGATGAACATATCCTAAAATTATTCATATTTTACAATATTTTCTTTCTTATCTAAACATTGCTGGACTACTACCGCGTAATTAGTGTTTTGCCAAAAAGTAGCCTTTTCTGATTTCCTTTTTTTTGTTTATCTCCCTCTTTAACTCCTCCCCTCAGCTTGCCCACCCCCCAGCATCCAGCCAGACCCCCCTACCTTCCAACCCAGTGCTGCCTCCCCCATCCCGCCCTATGCCCCCCAGACCCATCCATCCACCCCCCACCCTTTTTCCCCTATCCAGGCAAAAGGGCAAATAGCCCTTACGATGGAGAGAGACTTGATCCCGGTGACCCCCTTCTTCAAGTTACAGTAATGTTAGCCGGACATATATATGTCCCCTTTATTTTCCACAAACCATGTATCTATCTATATAATGTCCTGTACATTAATTTCTAGTGACCCCGTTTCCTGGCTACTTAAATGGCATCTAGGTATTCTTTCGCTTGTATTTCAGAGATAAAAAATCGTGTCTGACCCTTGCTGATTATTTTTAGTGTAGCTGGATTGAGCAAAAACGCCTGCGCCCCCTTATTCTGAAAAGGAGTTATGAGTTGGCGTAATTGCCACCTTTTTTCTACAGTGTAGTGACAGTAGTCAGGTCTTACAAAAAACTGCACCCCTTTTCCCTGTCGCTTCCTGTCCGGTCGAGCTAGATCATATATGGCTTGGCGTGCTAAAAAATTGTTTAGACAAATCAAAATAGCCCTCGGTCTACTCTCGGTTTGTCCTTTTTTAGTTGTCAGCTGTCTAAACGGGAACCTGTGAGCTCTTTGGATCTCAGTAGACCAGTTCCACAGGGTTAGGTCCGGAAAGGCTTCAGAGAAGAGATCGATCAGAAATTTCCGGGCGTCTGAACCCTCGATACCTTCTGGAATTCCTAACACTCTGAGGTTGTTACGGCGTGATCGGTTCTCCAAATCGACTAATTTCATTTGAGTGTCATCTCTATGGGAGGTCATAGCTTTCAGAGTGGTCTTTTGTACTGCCATTTCATCTTCTAGAGTCGATATTCTCCCCTCCGCCTCATTCATTCTATCAGTGAATTCTTTACAGGTTTTTGCAACTCTCCTAACAGTATTTTGTAATTTCCGGCAGGCAGTATGTGTCTTCAGATTCTCTGTGCAGGTTTCGAGCCTATGGTCTACTACAGATTTATATATTACAGCCAAGGATATTTCTTCTGTCTGACCGCCCATTGCACCCATATTGCTCAACGAAGGGTCCTCAAATTCTGCGCCGGGAAGGCTTGACTCAGAATGAGGTTCAGAAGACAGAGAGACCTCCCACATCAAACTTTTTCCTGGCCCCAGGAGGGGTACCTGCTCTTGATTTGTCGACTCTTTATGCACCATAGTGTGGTCCAGACTTTTTCCGTCCATATTAGAGATGTTCGATTCATTCCACAGACTGGTTGTTGACCCATCCAATGATCCAGATCTAGACCCCCATCTTTCTCATCATGACCGAGCTGTTCGTCTCCCGATGAATCCGAGGGTTCTGAAAGAGAGTAGAACTTCTCCCCTGAGTCCCCCTCTCTGTTACTTTCTTTACTGGTCTTATCTTCGCTTCCCTCTTTATGACCGTGGCCCATATAGGAATCTAGTATAGGTGCGTTTAAATCCATGTTTGGCCCGGCGTGCCTTGGCTCCGATACATTCTGTTGTGGCTCAGGAATGGTCTGGTTGAAAATCCAAGAGGGGTCTTTTTCTTTATCAAGATGTGCCTTGTCATACAGCAAATGTAATACACCCCGGGGTTTTCATCCATTGAAATATTTGCTGATGTATACGTGTTATCCGAGATACCAGCCTCAACCTCAACATTCACCATTTTTTCCTGTATGCCAATAGTATTCTCCTTTCTCAATTTTACGAACATTGGTGGGATTTTTTTTTTAACATCCGCGTGTTGTTCCCCCCTATGCAGGGAGGTACTCAGATCGCCAGTTGTGCCCTCCAGAGACGTTTTTAAGTTAGTTCCACCCTTCATCATGGCCTCTCTTCTATTCCCAGCCTGAGGGTCTCTGGTCTTACCACCACGAGCAGATTTTGGGGGCATGATGACACAGGCTAGAGTAGTACAGTTCTGTTTGGGAAATATCCGTACTTACAGCGTTTGTCCCAGTTAATACTCCTTTATTTGCCTGTTGCTCACCCGCGTGTGTCGCTGCATCCCATATGATCCACCGCCCCTTATCACTGCCAACCTCCGCCACACAGTGCGCTTACCGACAGAGTTTCTCTAGCGCACCGCTTTCGAGGACCCGGACGTATCTCTCCCGTGTCTGTAGCGATCTCAAAAGAGCTGTCCAGCGAGTGCGCGCGCCTCTGTTTTCCGCTACCGCGGCTGACAACCAGTTTGGTATCGTAGGTCTCGTGCACCCAGGACGACTGTTAGGCAATCCCTTGGTTTCCCTTCCACGTAGGTGAGCGGTAAGTGAGTAGTTAGGCAGGTTGACAGAGCCCAGAGCAATCGCCACCGCCAGATGCCTTTGCTTTCCTCCAGCAGCATTCAATTACAGTTTGTTATCCATTTTTCCGTTTCCTTTTCCAAGCGTCCACATGAATACCATGTCTCGGTATATTATCCGTATGTCGTCGGAGTATTCTTGTAAGCAGTAGTCTATGAAGAAGGAGAGTTCAGCGAGGAGCTCATCTCTCACACGTCCGACTAGCGGTCGCCATCTTTGCCTCTTAGGTCTTCCCAGAGTGTTCTAAAGAGTCCCACTTTTTTTTCTTTGTACCTGTGAATGGAAAGTCCTCTGTCCCTTTCACTTGGGAGGAGGACTGCCATCTTAGGATAGGCCAGCAAGTAGGCTGGGGGAGAGGGGCCCAAAAATGGAGTACTGGCTGTGTCCCCAAAATGGAGAACTGGTGAGATTCTTATTAGCACCCAAGCATCCCAAAAATCAATCCGATGGGCACGGCTGACATCAGGCGCCTTTGTTGCAAACCAGCACCTGTTAGTGTACCCATCAAGGACAGCTCAGCGTTGGGCCAAACGGGGTCTTGCTAAGCTCCCAAAATGAGAGCTGAGAGGGCTGGATGCACCTCTTCTTGGTCAGAGCATTTGTTGGTATGATCCAGCTCTCAGGATGCTTTGAGCACAGCCCCTGCAGGGCTCCCTCCCGCGGCTGTGGTGTAAGAGACCCATGAGGCCGGGGCGGTGGCCCCATGCGTGCCGGCCCTTCCCTGGAAGAGCTACATAAGAGCGCTGAAGCCTCAGTTGGGAGGAGGACAGCCGGCGAGGAGGAAGACACCAAGCAGGACAATGACCCCAGCAAGGTCCAGGAGTCCACCAGTTACTCATGTAGACCTGTTGGCAGGCAGGGAAGGTGAGCTGGTCAGCGAACGCACCAAACCTTTAAACCCTTAGTGGGCACAGTGCGTCTCCCACAGGCATCAGCAATACAACGTCCTGTGACTTTCTGTCCGGGAGGAGGCAGGTTACAGGAGGAGTGGTGCAGAGCAGGTCAGTCTGTCAGGAGTGTCCCCAGCTCGATGTCAGCAAATGGAGATCTTTACTTCCTGGATGTAAGTAGAGCAGTACGTTTCGTAAGAATTATGCAATCCTCATTACAATGGTGTCCAGCAAAGCTGTGGACGGCAGGACAAAACAGGGATATTCAAGTATATCTGATCCCAAGTCCAAAAACTTCTCTATGGAGCTCTGTCTCGGTGGCCATCTTCTTCTTTACAAAAGATATTGTCTCTAAGGAATATAATTCTATTATCACCTGTTTGTCACCACAAGCTGATACTAGTTCCATCATAAATTCTTACATATCGATCAGTCAAGAGGTATCACGTGATCTTACTGCCCCAAAAAGAAACAAACTAGGGGGGCATAGAATTCATCTCCGCCGACAGAGTTCGCAGAGTTGTACCCACTCTGCGTTCTGCCCGGAGTGCTGCAAAACTCTGTGAAGTGACGCGTAGCAGAGTTTTTTCTCTCATGCAGCTCACCAACGGTAAGTTGGTGAGCGAGCGCTTGTAAGAAAAAAATCACTCGCTAGACTTCATCCAAGCGACATTTCTCAACCAAGGAGGTCACAGCAGGTCGTGACCGCTCGTGTTAAGAAATCTGATGATTGCATTGAGGAAGCTGCCGCTTGAGTGGAGTGTCTACTCAAGCGGCAGAAACAGCAGTGTCCGGCGCTCAAAATCCGTGCAAGCAGCGCAACTTAATAGATTCTGCCACTGGTGGGACTCCGTGGAGCATGGAGGAGTTTTGTGGCACTTTGTGGAGCTCCGCGGAGTAGAACTCTTCAAACTCCACCAAGGCCTAAAACAAACATACATATGTGCATAGATGGTTTAAGTCAGCATGGTGGATCACCCGCAAACAACTCCTAGAGGGCCTTAAACAGACCCCGAGTGATATTGCTCTCATTAGGAATCTTCATCTAACATATAAAAAGGTTTCAGAGGCCTGTAAAGATGAGATCAGAAAAGCAGCTTGGGTGGAGCTTGGGACAGCAAGTGTTACCATGGATCATAGAAGATTGTGGGATATTATAAACCATCCTTATTTTGCTGACCATGCCATATTATAAAATTGTGAATAATATTCCATCTGGATGAAGATGATTCATTTTGCTGAGTTTTTATCTCCGATAATAAGGAGGCCCAACTAGACGAGATATTGGTATCTCTAATTCTCAGGGTCGCTACAATTATAGCAGATCCATTGAAGTCACTTAAATAACCAGCGCAATTATGACATCTTCCCTAGGAAAAGCTCCAGGTCCCAACATGGTGACAGTGGATCTCTTTAAATCCAATGCCACATTAGGTGCCCCAGTTATCACTAATGTACTAAGAGCTGTGATCCAAGATAAATTGATACTTACATGGAGGGTGGTAATCATAGTTGCTATATATGAGAAAGGGGACAGGAACAACCCAAAGTGTTATCACCCCATCACCCTCCTTGACTCAACTTCTAAAATATTGGAGTTAGACCTGTCAGCCGTAAGGTGATTTTCCCCCAAACCTTTTGCAACCTTAACTTCTGTTTTTGTTGATTTTTTTTGTTGGCCTTAGGACTCAGAGCACTTTACCACTGCCGACTAGTGCTAAAGTGCATGTGCTTCTCCCCTAAACATGGGTACAATGGTGTATACAAAACTGGCATATTTCATTTACTTGTAAGTCCCTTGTCAAGTGGTATACCATATACCCAGGGCACATAAATTAAATGCTACTAGTGGGCCTAGAGCACTGATTGTGCCGCCCACACAAGTAGCTCTGTAAATATGTTTCAGGCCTGCCATTTCCAGCCTATGTGTGCAGTTTTACTGCCACTTCGACTTGACACTTAAAACTCTTTGCCAAGCACTAAACTTCCCTTTTATCGCACATAAGTCAGCCCTAAGGTAGGCCCTAGGTATCCTGAAGTGCAGGGTGCTGTGTATGTAAATGGTAGGACATGTACCTTTAGTTTTTTAATATCCTGGTAGTAAAAAACATGTACAGTTATTTTTCACTCTTGTGAGGCCTACATTGGGAATTCCTTAATACACTTTTAAGCTATAATTCCTGATTAGACAGGAGCAACTGCATTATGATTAATATCTTTGAAAAGCGAATGACAAATTCTCTACACAGGTAAAGTTGGATTTAACATTACTATTATTGAAATGCCAATTTTCGAAAGTAGTTATTTCTCTGCTATCACAACTCTGTGTGGGCAGGAAGGTTAGGTGTGTCTGAGTACTTATCTGCATTCTGATGGCTCTTTCTGTGCAGGAAAGGAGGAAGGGCTGACACCTACACCTGAATAGGCAGGGCCCTGTCCCCACTCAAAGGGTTGATTATCCCCTACAGCTAGTCTAGAACCAGGGCTGGAAAGAAGTCACCACCACTTCAAAGGCACAACTGGGTATACGTACTGGGTCTCTGACCTCACCAATTCAGACATTTCTGGACCTGTGAAAAACCTCTGTCAGAAAAACTGCTGTGCTGCTACAAGGACTTCTTTAACAAAGAAGGGGGACTGATAGGGCTTGTTAACGGGGTCCGGCACACGTGCCCAGTCAATACGTTACACGAAGAGAATGCTGTTCCCCAGTAAAACTGTGTGGACAACGTGTAGCAGAGGTAGGAGGAGGGAAATCCTCCTTTTCGGAACTAGAGTCCTCACACACCCAGCAAGCTAGGTGTCATGCTTCATCATATGGACTTGCTCCTCGTCAGGTCGGCGCTGCAATACCCGACGGGCACCCATAAATGGGGCTCTTTGGCGGAGATCTTCAGTTCCTTGCCATATGGTGCTGTGGGTGTGAGGGTCCTAGAGAACAGTGTAGATGTGATGTGGGTAAGTGACGTTAAAAAAGGTTGGATAATCCAAATAAACTTTTTATTAGGGTGGCTATCCACCTTATTAAAAGAGAAGTGGAGTGGCTGCTCCCTGGCTCAATGGTCCAGCGGAGCGGAGCTCAACTCTTACAATGTGGTCGACATGTTTCATGCGTTACGGTCAATACTGATCCATTGCATTTCATCAGGACCTAAGTGTAAAACTATCTACACGTGGTGGTGGGTGGAGGAGTTCCTACCTACCACTCTTCATGGATGCGAGCACGAAGTCCCGCCAATCCTAGTTGTAACCTAAAGGGGGATGACATGAAGCAGTATATAGTTACTAGATACATAGATCTAGCCGACAGGTCATATCAACCCAACAACCTCATAACAGTTGTCCATCTAGTGAGTGCGCAGGGGTTGTATGATGCACCCCTTATCTAAAAAAACATAGAATAATTCAAAAGAGTGACTGGGTTAAAACGGTTTAAAAAAAGAGAGAGAGAGACTAATAGTGCAATAAAAGAACAATCCCTAAATAGGGAGTCAGTAGTCCACGATGCAACTCACCTATCTGGAGGGTAAAACTCACTCCATTCGGTCTTATCAGCTCCAGACACCAATGTGGTGGTGTCCTGCAGAGTTAAAGGTAAGATTAATGACAAAAGGGGGGTGACAAAAAAGAAAAGAAATAGCCCTCATTAGCTATTCCAACAGTATAGTGGAACGCGGCCCGAATATGTGTCACAATGTGATGGGAGTAGGAGACCCAACCGAACACCCCTCCCCTCTAGCACAGAAGTCGTGTGAACCGGCTGACCCCCCCGTGAAGCAAGTCCGGTCCGTGGCAACACCGGCGGGTCTATCTGCCGCCCGGGGGAGGGGGTAGCCCGCCCTGGTCTCCCTCCGTCTGTACGTGCGCCAACAGGAGTCATTCCTAACCCGGGCCACGCAAGTATCCGCGGCCAGGGGCTGGGTGGTGCCATGGAAACCCAATCACCAACCAAACAGGACCCACTCGGTCCGTAAGCCAATGCCGTCAGTTACACAGCCATAAAAAACTACCAACTCACTCACCTGTCCAAGGAGGACGTGTGCCGGTAATCTATCCAACGCCGAGCTGAAAAGCCGGATACTGTAAAGGCTGCCACCCGGGTAGCGCTTATGAAGCTACCTCGCTTCCTACGGCCCGTTGCGTAGTGGACCGGCTTCACGTCACGTCATATCACATGGTACAGAGAGCGTCTCAGTGGTCTGAGCTAGGCCGGCACTGAGAACAAGGCGGCCATCTTAGAGTGTAGGGACGTTATGTTTATTGTAGTAAATATTACCAATTACTAAAAACTGCTCATGTCCTGGCTGCTCATTATATAGGTATAACCTAGGCAGCCAAAACGCAGTCATACACCAATATGCTTATAGGGGGCAATATTACCATTTGCTATCCACTGCCCATGTCCTGGCTGCTCAATATACAGGTATAGTTTAGGCAGCCAAAATGCAGTCGTACACCGTGTCAGGAGTCAGGAGCTGTAGAATCATACACTAATAAGTCCCCACCTCACGTGTAGTACCCAATCGGCTCATGCACCCAAGCGCTCGTTTGGTACAGCATGCGTGTAAGTGTCAAGGCAAAACCCATGAATTCCAAAGGGTGTTTGTCAGGTATGTGTTCCTACAGATGTCTAATGATAATGGCCCAAACCAAGGCTTCGGGGACGGGGCAGGTAAGGGACCCCTGTAAAAAGTATTGGGCCGGGAAGTGGCTATCTCCCAGCCAGCGCGGCCCAAGGTATGTCGTCATTGAGACCGAGCGTGTTGGTAGACAGGCGGTGCACCCATCTCTGTTCGATTCTGAAGAGGGCATGTTGTGTAATTCTGGGGTGTGCCTCAAGGACCACCCATTTGAGAGATTCCGCAGAGTGGTTAAGGTCTTTGCAGTGTGTGTACATTTTGGTGGTTACTCTCATACACCTCACATTGCTCTTATGCTCAGTGATGCGTACCTTAACAGGCCTCATCGTCATCCCTACATATTTTCTGTCGCAAGGACATGTAATCAGGTATATGCACTTAGGTGTATTGCAATTAGTGTGCCGCTTGAGCCTCCATGTGAACATGTCAGTCAGCGTGATCTCCCTGACGGTGCTAGTTTGTTCACATACTGAGCACGTACCACAAGGGTAGTGCCCGATCACAGGTGGTAGGTCCCAAAGTGTCCTCTGTACCCCTGATTCCTTGGTCTTTGGCCTGGTGTGTACTAAAATGTCTTTCAGATTTTGTGTACGCTTAAAAGCAAACCTAGGTCTAGGGAGGTTCAGATCCCCTGTGTTCACTATTCCCCAGTGTTTGTTAATGATCCTCTTGATCAGAGTGGAGTGAGGTGTGAAAGAAGTGACACACGTTAATACTTCAGCCTGTTCTTTGGTGGTGACATGGAGTAGTGATTCACGTGGATTGTTCATAGCCCTCTTATAAGAGTTCCTGACCTGACGTGCCGGATAGCCTCTCTCCCTAAGGTTCTGTTGTAGGTGTTGGGCCTCTGTTTTGTAGTCAGTCAAAGTGCTACAGTTCCTCCTAATGCGGAGGAACTGTCCAAACGGTAGATTGTTCCTGAGGGCCATTGGATGATGGCTATTATAAAGAAGGAGACTATTCTTGTCTGTAACTTTTTTATACAGTGTCGTGCTCAATCCATCATTGGTAAGTCTTATCCTTAAATCTAGAAAGGGGATACTCGTGTCTGATATGATGTGTGAGAATTTGAGAAACGCATTTTGTGTGTTGACCCATTGGCAGAACGCCTCACAAGTTGTTAAGTCTCCCCTCCACAGGATAAGGATATCGTCAATGAACCTCTTCCATAGTGTCAAGTTCGCTCTGTAAGGGTTGTTCGGGTTCATGATGACCTCCTCCTCAAAAGTTGCCATGTAGAGGCAGGCCACACTAGGGGCGAAGGTACTCCCCATAGAAGTCCCCTGGGTCTGATGAAATAGTTGTTTCTCATATTCGAAGACGTTTTCAGTAAGTGCTAGAGTAGCACACCCCATAATAAAGGAGACCGGAGTAGGTGAATCCCATTCTTCCCTCAATAGACTAACCTCCATGGCTTCCAGGGTTGCTCGTTGTGGAATGTTCCTATATAACGCTTCCACATCCAATGTCACTAGGAGATTGACCCCATTGATGTTCTCAGTGTTGTCAATGATGCGAAGAACGTCAGTCGTGTCCTGCACATAGGAGGGTATCTTCCTCACCAAGGGCTGGAGGAAGTGGTCACAGAACCTAGACAGTGGTTCCAACAGTGACCCTATGCCAGACACTATAGGTCTCCCTGGGACCGGTATGATATTTTTATGGACCTTGGGGAGGGTATAGAAGTACGGTGTCTTTGGGATTTTTGGTTATGAGGAAGTCAGCCTCCTTCTTAGTGATCCAGCCATTATTCTCAGCCTCGAAGACCATAGTCGCTATCTCTGAGGCGAGTCTAGGTGTAGGGTCTATCGATAGAGGTGTGTAATGTCTGGTATTCCCAAGCTGGCGTCTACACTCTCTATCGTAGTCTGTGGTAGACTGAATTACAGTAGCCCCGCCCTTGTCGGCCTGTTTGATGGTGATGCTGGTGTCGGTGGCCAATATCATGGCCGCATTTCTTTCATCATTACTGAGGTTGTGGAATGGGTAAGTTGTGGGGGAACCGGATAGCTCTTTGAGTACCGCCCCCTCAAAAGTCAAAATCTCAGGTGGAACCATACTGTTGTTCGGGGTAAATGTTGAAGGGTTGCGCAGGCCGGTGTCGCCGAGATCGGGCGAGACCCTGTCTTGAAAAAGGGCCTTGAGGCGCACCTTCCTAAAGAATTCCTGGACTTCACATATCTCACTAAATTTGTCAGGTTTAGGAGTGGGAACAAATCCAAGGCCTTTCTCAAGGACTGTCTTCTCCGTATTAGTTAAGTACCTAATCGAGAGGTTGACCACTAGGTCCTCTTTCCCCTGCTCATGCTCCTGGTCTCTACTGAGTGCGGGGCCCTTTTGTCATTAATCTTACCTTTAACTCTGCAGGACACCACCACATTGGTGTCTGGAGCTGATAAGACCGAATGGAGTGAGTTTTACCCTCCAGATAGGTGAGTTGCATCGTGGACTACTGACTCCCTATTTAGGGATTGTTCTTTTATTGCACTATTAGTCTCTCTCTCTCTTTTTAAACCGTTTTAACCCAGTCACTCTTTTCAATTATTCTATGTTTTTTTAGATAAGGGTGCATCATACAACCCCTGCGCACTCACTAGATGGACAACTGTTATGAGGTTGTTGGGTTGATATGACCTGTCGGCTAGATCTATGTATCTAGTAACTATATACTGCTTCATGTCAACCCCTTTAGGTTACAACTAGGATTGGCGGGACTTCGTGCTCGCATCCATGAAGAGTGGTAGGTAGGAACTCCTCCACCCACCACCACGTGTAGATAGTTTTACACTTAGGTCCTGATGAAATGCAATGGATCAGTATTGACCGTAACGCATGAAACATGTCGACCACATTGTAAGAGTTGAGCTCCGCTCCGCTGGACCATTGAGCCAGGGAGCAGCCACTCCACTTCTCTTTTAATAAGGTGGATAGCCACCCTAATAAAAAGTTTATTTGGATTATCCAACCTTTTTAACGTCACTTACCCACATCACATCTACACTGTTCTCTAGGGCCCTCACACCCACAGCACCATACGGCAAGGAACTGAAGATCTCCGCCAAAGAGCCCCATTTATGGGTGCCCGTCGGGTATTGCAGCGCCGACCCGACGAGGAGCAAGTCCATATGATGAAGCATGACACCTAGCTTGCTGGGTGTGTGAGGACTCTAGTTCCGAAAAGGAGGATTTCCCTCCTCCTACCTCTGCTACACGTTGTCCACACAGTTTTATTGGGGAACAGCATACTCTTCGTGTAACGTACTGCTACAAGGACTGTCACTCTGCTGGACTGCTTCTCTGGAAGAACTGCTTTTTCACTGTAATGCCTTTCTGCCTGCTGCTCTCTGAACCTGCTGAGGAAGAGCTTGCTTCCTGTTGTTTTAGACTCAGGGATTTCAAAATCTCTACCCCTGCTTCTGTACCTGGTTCAGTTGAAGTGGACCCAGATACTTGCACCAGAGAAATCAACACATCCGCAGTCTGTAGTCTCCGGTGCATTGACCCTGCTGTTGGAGTAGAATCGGCACATTGCATCCAGAGTCACTGCTTCAGAACCAATGCATTGCTGTCACTGCCTGGAGAAGATCAACGCATTGCCCCTCCAATATGGATAAACCCAGATCTTCGCCTTCGGTACTGGGCCACTCGGAACCGGCACTTTGCTCAACAGACCTGACGCATCAACGCAGTTGCATAGAGAAATCCAGCCCAACACCCCCACTGTGTGGGGAACATCGAACGGTCTGATGCTACAACATCGATGAAGGTACTTTTTTGGCAGAATTCATTCAAGACTCTTTTCAGCAGAGTAAGACCTGCCTGGTTGAGGAGAAACCATCTATTCACTGTCCACAGGGCCTATCTCTCCCCTTTAAAGTTGTCTAAATTTTCAAATGGGCCTCCGGTCAGCTGTAGGAAGTGTGGTCTATCTGAAGCCTCAGATGTACATATGTTTAAAGACTGCCCGGCCATCGCTCTGTTTTGGGAAGAAGTTCGTATGTCACTGGAGGATATTCTGGGAGCCCCAATCCAAATAGACCTGGCCCTTATCATTTTTGGACTTACCAACCAAGTCACCGGGTCTGCTAAATCTCTCTTATTTTATGCCATTTTGTTAGCTAGGAGGCAAATATGCAAGCTTTGGATTGAACCTTCCCCTCCCTTGCATTCTGACTGGCTGATGTCGATGGTTGAGACATCCAAGATAGACCTGTCCAGAGGTGGTAGCGTAAAAAAGACTGCCTTTTGGGACTTGTTGTCGAAATGGGTCAGGGCTTGACCAACTCGGAGATACATTTGGTCCTATGATTATGCCTCCCTGACACTCTTTGGACCGCGTTGGGCACCCCCTTACATATATGCCAACGTAGGGGTCCATCAGGCTCTTGTGGGCTTAGCAGAAGAGTAAACTCTTCCCCTCTTCTCTGAGGGCAATAACATCTATGTTTGTCAATGTACCTATAGGCTGAAAGTACAGTGAGTCTCCAACCCAATGCCTATTTTTCTTGGCTTGCTAAGTATTGGTACGGACAGCTGGTTTGTTTATAAGAGGTCTGAGGCGAATGAGGACAAAAAGAAAAGAAAAAAAAAGGATGAAGGTACTTTTGCTCAGCGGGCCCTGCATGGCTACTGTATCCGGCCTGTGCTCCATCGCAGGCTGCTTGAACTCTTGACTTTGTCCCGGTCCAGCATGACCAGATAACCCCCATTGGCACTTATTGCTTCTAAGCGCTAGAACTCTTTTTATTATTTCAAAATTCATATCTCTACTTCAACTCATTGGATTTCTGTCATTTCGGTCTTGATTTATTTATAAATTAGTTTATGTTTCTAAACGTTTGTGGATACTTTTTGTGGTGTTATCATTGTGTTACTCTGTGTGTGTGTTGCACAAAAACTTCACACATTGTGTCTTTAGATAAGCCTGACTGCTCTGCGCCAAGCTACCAGAGGGTGCGCACAGGTTATCTTTTAATGTGTATCTAGCTTACCCTGACTAGGATTGTGGTTCCTGCTTGGACAGGGTGCATACCTCTGCCAACCAGAAACCCATTTTCTAACATTGGTGATCAGCGGTGAGGATAGGACTTGTGTTTGTGCAATACCATATAGGAACTTAGGACCATAAGTTCGAAGACAATTTGACTTTCTTAATGGTGCGAATCACAATTTGAGGCGTTAAGAAATTCAAAATGCCATTTCAGATATACAAAAGGCATTTTCGGTAGTGCAAAATGTGATTTTTGTCCAGTAGAAACTGCATTTTAGAAATCGATAAATAGAAAATCGCAAATAGGGATTTCCAAATAGTGATGCGCTACACCGTGTACAAAGGATTTCCTGATTGTGACTAGTTGCAAAATGGCCATTTAGGAAATGCAATTACAATCAATCTATATCAGATGGTAACCATTTGCAAACTATTAAAAAGCACCCAAATGCATCTGACTCCTTCAGAATGGCAGACCTGTACGTCTTAGCGAGGAGGATGAGGATTTTGGCCGGCTGGGGTAGAGAAGGAGGAGGAGACAGGAGAGGATATTTAAGGTGAGGGTCACCCTGTTTGAACAGACAGAGGAGGAGATATATGAGAAGTACAGACTTAGGGGCCGATTCCGATTCGGGCCGGAAATCTCTCCGACCGAGCCGGACTCGGAGAGATTTCCGACCGAATCGGACCCTAGCAGCCCGACCGAACGAGTACGATGCGCACGTATGCCATCGGACCCGATTCGGTCGGACTCCCATTGAAGTCAATGGGAGCCGGTCGTACAACGCGTACGCGGGCTCCCATTGACTCAATGGGTGCGAGGCGAACAAGGGCGCCCCCTACAGCGTGTACACGGCGAAGCGACTCGCGCCGTACACGCACAGGTAGGGGGGACCCATGGGTCCCCCCTGTGTGCGACTCGCATGGCTATGCGTACCCCCAAAGTACGGCTCCGACTGCTCCTTCGAGCCGGACGGCGCGAGTCGGTCGGACTGCTCACGGCGCGCATCGTACTTGCCTGGCCGGGGAACGTCTCCATTGCATGGTGCGAAACGTGTCCGAGCGAGTCGGTCGGAGTGGTCGGCTTTCGCGTACGAGTCGGTCGGTGCGGTTGGGTCTCGCGAACGAGTCGGTCAGAGATTTTGCATCGTACTCGCTTGCCCGGACGCACGTACGAATCGGTCGGGAAACAGGGCTCCGAATCGGATCCGGTGAAGCCGAATCCAATTCGGAGCCCTACTGCCCGAGATCGGAATCGGCCCCTTAGTAGAGAGGTAATCCTGGAATTAATTGCTGAGTTACAACCTCAACTTCAGACCCCAACACTCAGAAGCAATACAATCCCACCACTTGTGCAGGTATTGTGTTGTCTACAACTTCGAGCTTCTGGCAGTTACCAGGGGGTCATAGCAGTGTTGGGGTATTGTGTCACAAAATGCTTTTTGCAGGTGCTTTGACAAGTTTCTGGGCATCATGGTTAGCAAAGTTAACCAATACATATCTTTTCCAAATACCCCCAATATTTGCAACAGACCATATAAATGTGTTACCGGGTAGCACAGTTCCCCAATGTTATTTGCTATGTTTATGGCACACATTTATTTATTTAATGAGTTTTATATAGCGCTGGCTAGACCCGGAGGTATCAGAGACCTTTACATGAGGATCATGAGTTACAGGTTACAAGTTACATTTGTTACAAAAGCATAGTCAAACATGGGATAAAAAAGCAATACGGTAATACGTCAGAGGGAGGGGGAGGAAGGGGACAAAACAGGGAGACGGGGAGAAACTGTGTCGAATGTCCGGCTGGGTAGGTGACAGCTGAGGGGATAAACCAGGGCCGATCTCCTCCATAGCTAGTCTAGGCAGCTCCACCAATAACGGCCATCATATGTCCCCCTTCAGCAAACAAATTCATCTACAGAAATAGGAAAAGCTCACACTCACTCAATGTACAGGTAGTGTGTGATGCCTCATGCTCCATCACAGGCCTTGTGGCCAGATTCCCAGGCAGCACCCATGACTCCTTCATGTTCCGCCACAGTGGAATACATAACTAAGGGTGAATTTGGTGATTGCTTTTTACGTGGCAAGAGAATTGCTGACTCAATGCATACATTGCCCAGAACAGTTTGGGTAATGTGTCCCAATGGTTTATCCTTCTCATGCTCTTCAAGGAGACAGTGCATGTGCCTTGCATCTTTGGATGCTCACACCTTACTCGACTCCAAGAACCAGAAGTGAAAGGCAGTACAACAGACCACGTAAGGCAACATGGTCCTTCATAGAACAGACTTTTCATATACTGAAGTACAGATTCCGCTGCCTCCACAAAACTGGTGGAGCACTACTTTACAGACCTGAGACGTGTTGTAAGATCATCGCAAAATGTGCCATTCAACACAATATGGCCATGAGGAAGGGTCTGCAAAACATCACCATAGAGCCTGAATCCGACACAGATGAGGAATTACCACCACTACATGTGCAGCAGGATGAGACACGTGCAGCGGAGGAACGTGTATGATGCACATATATCACAAACAACTATTTTTGAGATAAGAATGATTACAACATCTAAGAAATCGACATCACACATGATGGTAATGCATGGTGTATAACTGAAAGATCACCTTTTATTCAGGTTGTAACGATAATTTTTCTCTCCTAAATCAACTGTATCCATTGCAGATGTAACACTGTTACAACAAAAGCAACAAAGTGTGTAATAACAAACAAAACTAAGTAGACTTATAACTCTCAGTATTCAGTGGATTCACTTTTTCTGACCTCTGGGGTTGGTTCCCTTCTCACCAAAAGTGGTCTATGAAAAAGGGGACATGTCAGATCCAGAAGTGTTTCGACATGTACTACTGGTACAGCATCCCTCTTGCATAGATGTGGCACAGATGCTAGAGCCGTTTTCACTCACAGGTGATGGAAGAATATTGGGGACAGGCAGGTTGTATGCCTGTATGTTTTAAAGGGATGTGGTCACTTGTACTAGCCCAATTGCAACATCCTGACAGCACTGCCCCATTTCATTTTGTATGTTGACAGATCTCCTTGCAAGAGTGGTAGTGGCTACTGCCAATCAATTAATTGAAGGAGTGAAGGCATCAAAGCATGCCATGTACTACCCATACCTGTATCTTTGCAGACATTGCTCCTTCTCCATGGCAGCAATCCAACGGTCTTGCCCTTTCTGCAGTTGCTGTATTGACCTTGGCATGCTATGCAGATGCCTACTAAAAGTCTTAGGACTATCTGCCATGTCGTTTGACACCTTGTCATTGTGGATTATTGCTCATTTGACTCTATGATGTCTGTGTGTCCTGCCCACAGATGTAGTTCTGACCCTGCTTTGGGATTGTCCCACATCACATCCACAAATTCTGGTAGTGGGGCAATGGTTGTTCTCCTAATAGTTGGAGGAATAGGCATGGAAGTTGTTATTGTGCTGTCCTCCATTTCGACATGTGTTTCAGTAGCTTCTTCAGCCTCTCTTGGTTCTGACACGTCCTGAGTGTAATCTGTGGAAATGCATTCTTTATAGTTAGTTAAATAAATGGTTACTGTCTGTTCATAGTATTGTTGTAACTGTGCTTCATGCGTTTGTGACATGTTTTTGATGTACATATATGTGTAGTATAGTCATCAGCACACAGTACAGCATGCAACTTTGGTGTACTGTAACTCCCATGATGCATTGTCAAGGTAAAACAAGCATCGGAACTGAGTTTTGTTTGAAGTGATGTTTTACTTGAGGAATTACAAACATTATGTTACGTTAAGTAAGTTAAGGGGAGTTGACTTACCCAGGCTGGTTCCAGTGTCCTCTCGATCAGTGATTCCATGGGAGTGGGATGTTTTGAGGTCCACCACCTGTGCCATGACCCTCAGTCATCCAGCTGGCCACCTTCTCCTTTGTGTGGGATCGCAAGTCATAACAGTGTTTTCTGGTCTCTGGTGGGGTCCTATGGGTGACACCAAGAGAGCTCACCTTCTCAGCATGCTGGTCCATATCGTTTTTTTTAAAATTATTGTCCTCATTCACCATTTTTCACCTCCAACTGCAAAACAACAGCCCCTATGATGCTGTCCTGTATGTGTGTTTGGTACCAGAGGTTTACAAGCTGTGGAAGATGCTATTGACCTTTTTTCAAACTGACCAGGTAAACTTGGTTTCCATGTTCTAGATCTAGTGTAATCATGGGACTTTGAGTCTACCCTTCTGCCACATTCTCCCTTCCATATAATCAACGGCCCCAAAATATATGATCTTCTTGAAAGCTTAGGGTAGCTATCTATATTTAACATATACATCGCTGAATTTAGCCTCTCAGATTTAGTAGGAGGATCTTTTCATACCCATTTTCTGCAGATGTCCCTCCTCGCCAACAGGATCAAATAGAACACCAGCTTAATTCTCATTGTTTTCAATTTCACAGATTCATCTACTTTCCCAAAAATTATTAACCCAAGGCTTACCTTAATGTCTACTCGGGGCATCTGACTTATGCTCCTACTGACGTCTTCCCAATGCTGTTGTATCTTTGGGCACTTCGTGTAGAGATGGATATCATCGGCCTTTTCCAGGCCACACTTCATGCAACACGCAGGATCCCTTTTCCCCAGTTTTGAAATCCAGAGCGGGAGAACATGGCGGCCAGCTAGATAGTCAGTTGCACAAGTGTTTGTTATGGGATAGCTAAGGAGAGTGCAGCAGAAATCTGAAATGATCTTACCTGCGATGGGTCCCAGTATTACGCTGTAGAAGTGTGGGGCTGTGTCTTCTGCTAACTCTCGCTGCTGACAACCATGTTTAGACCAGCAGAGTCAGGGGAGGCTGACGTGGAGTGCTGCCTACAGGCAGCGCAGGGAGTGCGCTAGGGCTGCCGTGGGGTAAGATGGATTACCAGAGTGGGAAGGGTGGAAGTGGCAGCACAAGAGCACTGACTGCTCAGTGGGACACTGGGAGGAAGCAGGACATGTACATTGTGGGCATTGGTTGCTGTTGAATGCGGCCAGAACAGGTGGAGTAAATCCCGCCAAAGCAGAGGACGATTGTAGAAATGGTAGGCTTGTGACAGATTACCCTGAAGGCAGAAACAGGCCAGGAAAAAGAAATAGGTACTCCCTGAGGAGTACAACAAAACTCCAATTTAGGGTCCCACAGGTCACTGGTAAACATTTTTTTTCAATTCTGCCTAGACCTACTACTGGGGGAGAATTAGTGGTGCAGGCGGGTGTCAGTAGAATGGAGAGGAATGAGCTTACCAACCTAAAAAGCAATACATCCAGCTGCCTCTTCTCCCAGCAGTCAGAAGAGGGGAGGGCAAAATCTGCACACCACACCCAAACTTTGGTACCACAAAATAACAGATACCAAGCCTTGGGCAAGCTGGAAAAGAAATGAGGGGGGAAACCCTGGAGAACTTGTAGAAGAGGCTGGTGAGGGGAGTAAGGATAGAAATCGTGCACTTGCAATAAGAGGGGTAGCACAAGACACCCTCCAGGAAACTGCAACATTGGGACACCACTCTCTAGGGGGGACCTTAATTGAAAGCATGTTACAGTCTTTGGTGGCAGAAGTCAAGAAAAGGTTGACCACCTCACAACAAATCAGATTAAGATCCAGGGTATGTGTGAAAGCTTATCAGAAAAACTAGACTTGCTGGTTCTAAGAACACAGGTCCTTGAGGAAACAGTGGCAGCATTGAAAACTTCAGCCACAATAGACAGAGAGGAGATAAGGGTAATACAACTCAGAGAGAGAGAGAGAGCTCCAGGATAAACTCAAGTCACTAGAAAATGGTACAAGGATAAACAAAATAAGAGTCTTGAGTGTGCCAAAAGGGGCAGAAGGGAAGAATATTAGGATTTTTATTATAGCCCTTCTTAAATAAGGGGGTCTGTCAGAAGTCTCAGAGGAGGTCCTAGCCAGTGATATTCAATGGGTACAGAGGGATCCTTTCCAAAAAACACCACAGTAGAAGGAAGCCAAGGAAGATCTTGGTGAACTTCCTACTAACTCCATAAAAGAACAGATCCTGGCCAAAGCACAAAGGCAGAAATCCCTGAAAAGAAGCAGGCTCACATTTGAGATCAGGTCAGATATCTCATGCACCACCCTGAACAGACAGTGGGAGTTGGGGAAGCGAATAGGGGAGTTCAAGGAGATAGGTGCTACAGACCAACTGAAAAGTCCTGCCACATTAAGGGTAATGTACAATAAAAAAATGCATAGCTTGAGGGATCACAATGAAACAGACACGTTAATCAAGGTGATAAGGAGAGAGAACACACCACAACAAGACAAAGACACATGGGCAATTTTAGAAATACCAGGAGTTAGACTGTTTGATCTTTCTCCTTTTTTCTATCATTCACCTGAACCTAATTTATATCCGATAACAAGTACATCAAGAGCTGTTTATAGGCCATTAGAAAGGAAGGGAGGGTTCTATGAGGGCGGAGGAAGTAGGTTAGGGGCAAGGGGAGCTCTGGGTGGGGAGTAAAGGGGAAAAAAGAAAAAATACAGCCCTCAGAAATTGGCAGACTTTAGAACTGAGGCAATTGTGGCAACAGTTCAAATTCTATAATGAAATGGTAATAGGCTCAGGATGGACAGGCAATGAGCTATATTGATTCAATATCTAAAGGATTCAGCATCTCACAAATTATATTATTTCCAGAAAACCATCTTACCAAAAAGGTATGTCTGGAGCTATTTAGCAAACAGAAGTGGGTTTGACTAGTGGTATGCACCAATCAGAACTGTCATGTGAAAAGGGTAGCAATACTAATTAAACAACAACTTGAGGCAACAATAGTAGAGAGTGAGATGGATAAGATGGGCAGATGGTTTATTGCTAGCCTACAGCTGTACAGCAAACAATATATACCCTAGTGGGATATTATGGGCCCAGACTTTATATTAGTGGATCAAGGTATAAGTGAAAAGATCAAGAAGGTCAAACAGCTCACATTCCTGACCATGCAATAGTCATTTTAGAAATGAAACCAGCCAGCAGGCAAGAAATAAAGAGGTGAACTACTATTAGACCAAGAGGCTATTACGTTCTTAAGAGTGGAAACACAGGAATTTAATAATATAAATGTAGCCCCACTGAGTACAGTTTGGGATGCCTTTAAGGCAGTGCTTAATTTGAATTTGTGGTTTTGGTGCTCGGCACCAGCACTTAATTGCCAGCACTGGCTCTAGTGACAGTCCACCACGTAAGTAAAAAAAAAAAAAAAATGTCACTCTGTTTTTATATAGCGCAGCTACTCACCCTTACGGGTCTCTAGGCGCTGGGGGCCGTAGTGGAAATTAAGGGAGCTATTGCCCAGAGTCACACGCTGCTGAGCTGCCGCTGGAGCCGGGGATCAAACCGTGAACCCTGTGCTCCGAAGTCAGCTGCCCTAGCCACTGCACCACACCTCTCCTCTTGGTGTCGCTGTCTGCCTAACTTTGAAATAAGGACAACAACAGGGTTTAATGATTCAACATACATAAAAGAAGAATATTACCTGCCACTTATGTCATTATTATAGCACTGGATTGCCAAGAATTGACTGAATTTTCACACTTTCACACTGGCAGGAGTGTGATGGTTAGCAGTTCTATTCATACTGCTATTACCAATGCTGGCAGGGGCAATGGGTGGTGCATGCTGTAGTGGCCTCCCGAGAAGGGCCCTGACACTTACATTTCTTACAAATTAAGCACTGCTGTAATGCATGTATGAGGGGGAAGCTACTTAGCATAGCAGCCCAGAAGAGCAAGAAATATAGAAAAGAGGTTGTGGCATTGGAGGAAGAAATTTGCCATTTAGAGTGTCAACTTTCTGCAAGGCAATAGGCACCTGAAAATAAAATAGCATTGGAGAGGTAAATGCAAGTGAGGAGAGATCAACTCTCACTAATATTGGAGACACGAGTAAAGGCAACATGGGAGGTAAGCAAGTTGGCACATTTTTGGTACGGGGAGAGTGCCAGGATGTTGCTGACTTAGAAAACTAGAAGGGATCAGGCCAGGAATGTAGTGCAGGAAATAAAGAATGAAGGAACGGGATTAACTTCCTCAAACACCAAGGACATTGAAAAGGCCTTCTTTAATGTTTTTAGGGACTTATATTCAGAAACTTTGAAAGTTACAGAGATACACGGAGGGGGAGTGGGTGGAGAGTGGCACAATAAATAAATTAAGGGAGGAAAAGAAAGAGTGACTAAATCAAGAGATTGGGCAACACGAGGTCAGCCATGAAGTTAATTCCAGCAAGAGAGGGAAAGCATCTGATCCGTATAAACTTCCTAACAAGTTCTATAATGTGCTAGGAGATACAATAATCCCCATCATGACCAGGCTGTTCTGTTAAATCTCAGAAAATAGTGCAACACTGCCACAATCATGGGGAGAGGCTGTAGTTTCTCAAACCTTAAAGCTAGGGAAAAGCCCCAAGCCCTGCGAATCGTATAGACCTATTTCGCTCTTAAATTGTGTTTATAAAATCTTTACTAACATTCCAGCCAAAAGGGTGGGTCAGGTGATGGGAGACCTGGTTCACGAGGTCCAGAAGGGATTTATGAAGGAAAGATATCTTCATGAACTAACACATGAGTTGATATGTGCAATTGATCTGGTGACCACTCTCGAAGTGCACTAGCTGTTTTGACACTCATTGCCACCAAGGCATTTGATAGGGTAAGTTGGTCATATTTGAATGCAGTTCTGAAAACTATATAACCTAGGAGAGAATTTCCAGGTTATAATTCAACAAATATATACAAATTCCTCAGCCAAAATTCTGATAAATGGCAGAGTAATGACAGAGTTCAAAATCATGAGAGGGATGAGGCAGGGATGCCCTCTCTCCTCAATGTTGTTTAATTTATACATTGAACTATTGGCAAGGAAGCTGAGGGGAGAGAGTAAGATAAGACCCTTCAAGCACCACATATGGGTAAAAAGATCTCCCTGAATGCAGATGATTTATACAGTAGATTTACAACCATCCCTACCAGCAATTGAGCAACTGTATTGGATTTTTGAGAAGTATTGGGATATGCAGCAAAACTCCTCAAAGACTGAAATAATGGCCTGGAACATGGAGGAGGTCAACCAAGGAGCCAAAAGAGAGATGACATATCTCAGGATAAAAATCGTACAGGCTATAGATAGGATCGCAGAATCCAACTTCAAAAGCATGATAAAATATACCAATTGTCTTTTAGCTAGCTGGTCTCACCTACCATTAACGATCTTTGGCTGAGCTAATCTGATTAAAAATTACTATTGTCTCAATAATCACCTTACTCTTTAAATCCATTCCTATAAAAAAATGAGAGGTTGGGAAGGCTGCAAGGTACCATTACCTCCTTTATTTGGGCTGCGAAAGGACCACAACCCTGTGGAAGAAGCTCTGCCAGACATCCAGATTTATGCATGGGCCTTTCAGTTGAAGAGCTGAAGGTGCTTACTTAAGAAAACTGTAGAAAGCGGGAGCCCACTTAAAGTTATGGTGAAGGATGTAAGAGGGGTGAATCCCACTTCTTGTATAAGTATGGGGATATTGAATGTTACAAAAAATAAAGTGTTATAGGTAATGGTTTTCCTCTGGTCACAGATAAGAAGGGCTACAAAGCTTGCATACTATAGCAGATATGCACCAGTGTAGGAGTCATCTGTCACACCTGGCTGCTTGAAAGATAAGTTGGCAACTCCCATTAGGGAAACAGGGATACAATACTGAAGTCAGCTATTACAGGATGGCGAGTTACTCCCGGGCGAAGTTATACAAAGGATAGCTCAGGCTAAAATTACAGCTTTCAAGCTTCTGCAGTTAAAAGTTGGTCCCAAGATCGGAGGATTGAGGATGGGAACTCAATTGAGCTTGAAGAACAGCTACAGAAGGTGAAAATGAGAAAGGGAGAGATATTACGCTAGTATTGACTAATTCTGGATAGCACGGACAGAGACTTCGTACTTCCTGAGAAACTATTGGGAAGAAGCTTGCTGCAGCTACACTTCAAGACTTATGGCAAGTATCAATGCACACAATTTACACTACAGTGAAACCTGTATATCTGAGAAGAAACCAGCTCTTTTTCCTCCAGAGAGCTTTCTGGTCCCTGAAAAGAATTTCGAAACTGGGGAAAAGGGATCCAGCATCCTGGTGCATTTCTTGTTCTTCTGGGCCTCAGGAACAGTGAATAATGCCTTCCCAAAGAGCAGGTCCATATGTGCCACATATGTTTTGTTTAGCATCTCTAACTCCTTTTCATAAAATGTCATAGTGCGCTTCCTGCTACCTGCATCCTTGTCCCAAGCTCCCTTGGACATGGTGGTGTTCAAGAATAGATATTCCACTGCCAGTGGTGAGACAGGTTCACTCCTTCCTTCCAGCACCATCCTAGGTTTCTCGGTTGTGGCCTCACTCTTAATTTCTTAACTTCCTGCTCTAACATCATCACTCTACATTCAGAATGCGACGTTTCCCAATTTGCAATTCCCTATTAGGAATTTACAATTTTGTGATTTCCCAAATTGCGATTTCCCAATTGCGATTGCGAATTTGTAGAAAGCGCTATTATTGCTATGCATCTGAATTGCTATAGATATCATTTTCCATATCCCTAAGAGTGCTTTCTACAAATTTGCTATTTGGAAATCACAAAACTTTACTTTTGTACATATGGCCCTTAGTGTACACTACTACTCCATAATAAGAACAATTCAATCCCTTTTCAATTCTCCCTAATTGACTTTTTGATTTTTTGCTAAAACCATGGGGCATATTAGCAAGGGCACTATCGCCGCTTTAGCGGCACTTTTTGCCGCTAAAGCGGCGATATTTATATCGCCCTATCAGCAAACTGTCTCTAACAGCAGTTAGCGACGGTTTGCGGGCATTAGCTCCCGTTTTTTTACCGCTTTGCATGTCAGCGATATTTATTGCTAATGACATGCAAAGTGGGCGTTCCCGACGAACAAACCTGGGAAACACTCGCTAACAGGCCTATCGCCTATTAGCAAGGTGGCCATGGCCCCAGTTAGCGACGTGAAAAGTCGCGCTAACCGGGGTCATCGCTATTTATTTAACACCTGCAATTAGCAGGTGTTAGCCATACCTAACATGGGGGGTGGATTATGCTGATACGACCACAGGGTCGTATCAGCAAGGTGTTCTCCCTTCTCCATGCAACATCGCTGGTTTTTCAGCGATGTTGGCTCATTTCCCCGCTATCGCTGGAATATTCATCGCCATAGCGCTAATCATTGCTAATACAGCGTTAGCGTGGTGATATATTCCAGCGATAGCCGGCGATAAAAAAAATCACGCTAAGCAGGGTTAGCGATGATTATCGCCTCTTCTTGCTAATATGCCCCCATGTCTCTATCTGGAGAAGCAGCAACTGCACCTGCAGTCATTGATTTAAGCTGGCCAAGTTGGAGAACTATACTGGGGTCCAACTCAAAAAAAATTGTAAGAGAATTAAACTGTCTGTTTCACCAGAGGCCTTTAATTCAGAGCCTGGGACCCCGGAGGAGGAGGAGCAAGAAATTGAGGAGGAGGATGAGGAGCTGATTCTAGATTCTGATGAGAATTTGGGACTGCCTGGTGAGAAGGAAGCCATCATCCAGTCAGGAGTAGTGGGTGTCCCTAGAGTAGGGACCAGCGTCCCCCCAGGAACCTGACCCCAGAGGAGCTAGAGGACAGTAGGGAGGAGGGAAAGCTCAAGCCAGAGCTTACCAGATTAAAGCTGGAGAACAAAGAAGCTCTGAAAGAGAAAAGACTAGCTCTGAAGGAGAAAAAACCTGGCCCAAGAGCTAAGTCTCATGGACATGGACATGAAAGCACTTCAGGTGGCATCCAGGAGTAATGGTGGCAGCATATTTACAGTGTCCACTGGTGGAGTAAGTATCCGCATACCCAAGCACTTACTGCCCAGTTATGTGGTGGGGATGACGTAGATAAGTGGTTTGCAGCCTATGAAGTGGCTCTAAGAGTGCACAAGGTCCCAGATGAGTCCTGGGGGGTGGTCTATGGAGGTACAAGCCTTGTCTAGTTGAGTTCTAAAGAAATTTGCTTTTGAGTTTCTAATGCCTTTGTTGTAGGTGCTACTTATTGATCTCAGGTACTTAAGGCGTTCTAGGAATGGTGAGGATTTCCACACTCATTCGGCTAGTCTCAGATTGCATCTTTCTTCGTTTAGGCTCCCATTGTACCATGGTTTGGAGTCTTTAGTGGAGATTCAATTTAGATGTAAGGGCACAATTGTGTCAAGAATGATTGTCATGGAGTTGTTGTAATGGTTTGTTAGGTCATGGACATCTGACATGACCGCCGGAGGAGGCAATATGTTATTGCTGAAGGATGTCAGATCATTGGGGTGTATGTCACGAGTGTTCCTTTTTCAGTGCCTGGGTTTCTTAAGTTGAAGTTTATATGTCCTCACTGATTCATAGATGAGGAAGTTGATGCGATGATGGTCTGTCCAGTTGCATGGGGCAATAGATTTAAGTTGAATGGAGTTTGCTCTAGCAATGACTAAATCCAAGGCCGCATCCAGGTTGTGCGTAGGGCTGTTGCCGATTTGGTTCAGATTGAGGTCTGCTAGAAAGGTTTTTAGGCTGTTAACTGAGGGGTCATTTGGGGAGTTCCAGTGTAGGATGAAATCTCTGAGGAAGATCTGGGTGCAGTAATGCCCTACGTTGGTAGTGATGAGTTCTATAATTTGTTCGAAGAATGATAGGTTTTCACCTGGTGGGTGGTATATCAGATGCAGTTTGCATAGTGGGCTGTTGTTACTCATAATGTTTAGGCATAGATATTCACAAGAGGATAGCTTGATGGTTAGTGACTGATTCACAGCCAGGTTACTGCGATATATGCAGGCAATGCCTCCACCCGGTCTGATTGGCCTGCCTGATCTCATAATGCTAGGTCGGACTAGTTTGTCAAGTATTGGAGTAGAGGAGTCATTTACCCAAATTTCTGTTAGGAACAATAGGTCAAGCTTGTGAGCGAGGATGAGGTCAGAGATATCCGCCGCATGTTTCATAGCTGATCTGCAATTGAGAGGCATGCATTTCAGGTGTGGGTTGGTGTCTACTGAGGAGTTCTGTGTAATGGGAACTAGCATAAGGTTCGATTTATTTACGTCTCTAGCGTTATGCCTAGGTTCTCTGTGTGAGTTTGAGGTGATTGTTCGGATAGGAGCCAGGCGTCTAGATTGTCATGTTGTGCCTGATAACATGTGAGGAGAAGGGAGTGAATGTCACTATCTAATAGAGGATCCTTTAGTCTGACGTGTCTCATTTGGGCTTTGGGGTAAGGTATAGATTGCAATCACGTAAGAGGGGGTGGTGAGATTGTAGTTATCCTGTTGTAGGTGTGATTGATGATAGTCATTTGTGATATTTGGTGGGTTGTGTGAGATGTGTCTATCACTTCCTGGAGTTCCTTTGGCGCATCTGGTGTAGGCTAACTCAGATGTCATGTTTATTAGGCTCTGTAGGTCAGACTTGAGTTTGTGTAGGTCTTGGGTAATTTCGTCTAGTCTGGATTCCATTAAGGTGTGGGAGTAGGTGGTTGTGGTTTATGACAGAGTGCTGATAGGAGAGGGGTGGTTTGGGTAATGTTTTTGGAATGGTGCTGGTCTGAGAGAGTTGGGGGGAGGTTTGGATGGAAATGGTTTTTGGCTTGTGGTGTGAAGAAGTAGAGATTGGGATCTTTTTGGGAAGAGGTAGTTGCGTCAAATGGGTCATAGGCAAGATAAGATGATCTAAGGGGGTGAAATCTGAGATCGCAGGGATAGTTGGGGTGGTAGAGATATTTTCATTGCTGTGTATCTCTGTGATCCTTGTTAATGCAGAGATGAGTGGGCGCAGATTGGTTTGGTGGCTCAGTAGGGGTGACTCCGCCCCCTCGGGATGTGAAAGAGTTGGTATTGTGTTAGCTGATCACTATGGGGGTGCAATGTAGGCATAAGAGTGGATCACTTAATGTGGGTAGTCAGTGCAGTGATACTAATTGGGTGCCTATGGGACGTGTGGAGAGCAACGGAGAACTTGAGAGGGTGCTGAGTCCTTAATAGATATTGCAAGTTTGATGATAGAGAAGAATTTGCTGAATTCATCTAGGTAGCGATCTGATGACTGGATAAGAATATTCTCATTGTTATAAATGGAGATGGTTACTTTTGCATTGAAAGCAGGTGAGGGAGCTATGGATAGTCTAAGCTCATGCTCATACAAAGTTTTCCTCGATGTCGTTATCAAGAGCATTGAGTATAGAGCTTTTCTCCATTGAGCTCTTCTTTTTTGTGTAGAAGATAAGATAATTTATTAAGAATCCTTTAGGTGCGCAGAAGTAAGGGTCAGAGATAAGGGTTTCTGGGTGCGCATTGAGAAGTCTGTTTGAAGTTCTTGGAGGCCTTTTTTGTTAGATTGGTCGGGCATTTAATTTTGTAGACAATGCGGCCATCCAATTCCAGTTTGGTCTTGAGTGAGTGAAGCGAAACAGGATCCATGTCTGATAGAAGAACTGGACCCAAATATGTGAATGAGTAGTTATAGTGAGTGGATGGGATGAGGGAGGAACAGAGATAGTGGGATAGAGCTCACTTATAGGTTGCCATCTTCATAGCAGTAACAGGACGGAGAGTGTCTTACGATCTGTGGGTCTGTATACTGTTGTGTCCAAGCTTACTGATTTCAGATATGTAGGCAGGATAGAAATCTCTGGGTACCTAAACTCATGGATGTTAGCTTTCTTGGGGGCAGGAGGACCTACTATTAGAGTAGGTAAAGGTATTAGAGTAGTGATCATTTGCACAGGTTACTCCACGTCATTAGATTATGGTCAGTGGTGGGAGTCCTCAGTCATGTTGGTGGGAGGGGATGTAAATGAGAACTTGAGCTGCGATGGGCAATTAGCAGAACCGAGGGCATGCCCCACTGAGTTACTTAGAGGAAGTATCAACATAGCCATTAAAAGATGGCTGTTCCATTAGTGTCTGGGTTCTCACCAGATTAGGAGGCAGGAAGTCCTTCTCTAATTTTGGTTATACTGCCTATAGATGGTCCTATAATGCTGTCGATGAGCTAGGTAGTGGAACACCCAAGTACTATTCAAATATGGCCACTCATTTAGGTTTGGTAGTTTCTTCCTTGATGGTGAGTCTGGAGTCCTTCTTCAATTTCGGTTTATCTGCTTAAAACAAAGTCCCACTTTTTTTTCTTTGTACCTGTGAATGGAAAGTCCTCTGTCCCTTTCACTTTGGAGGAGGACTGCCATCTTAGGATAGGCCAGCAAGTAGGCTGGGGGAGAGGGGCCCAAAAATGGAGTACTGGCTGTGTACCCAAAATGGAGAACTGGTGAGATTCTTATTAGCACCCAAGCATACCAAAAATAAATCACGATGGGCACGGCTGACATCAGGCGCCTTTGTTGCAAACCAGCACCTGTTATTGTACCCATCCAGGACAGCTCAGCGTTGGGCCAAACGGGGTCTTGCTAAGCTCCCAAAATGAGAACTGATAGGGCTGGATGCACCTCCTCTTGGTCAGAGCATTTGTTGGTATGATCCAGCTCTCAGGATGCTTTGAGCACAGCCACTGCAGGGCTCCCTCCCGCGGCTGTGGTGTAAGAGACCCATGAGGCCAGGGGCGGTGGCCCCATGTGTGCCGGCCCTTCCCTGGAAGAGCTGCATAAGAGCGCTGATGCCTCTGTTGGGAGGAGGACAGCCGGCGAGGAGGAAGACACCAACCAGGACAATGACCCCAGCAAGGTGCAGGAGTCCACCAGTTACTCATGTAGACCTGTTGGCAGGCAGGGAAGGTGGGCTGGTCAGCGAACGCACCAAACCTTTACACCCTTAGTGGGCACAGTGCGTCTCCCGCAGGCATCAGCAATACAACGTCCTGTGACTTTCTGTTCAGGAGGAGGCAGGTTACAGGAGGAGTGGTGCAGAGCAGGTCAGTCTGTCAGGAGTGTCCCCAGCTCGATGTCAGCCAATGGAGATCTTCAGTTCCTGGATGTAAGTAGAGCAGTACGTTTGATAAGAATTATGCAATCCTCGTTACAAGCTGTGGACGGCAGGACAAAACAGGGATATCCAAGTATATCTGATCCCAATTCCAAAAACTTCTCTATGGAGCTCTGTCTCGGTGGCCATCTTCTTCTTTACAAAAGATATTGTCTCTAAGGAATATAATTCTATTATCACCTGTTTGTCACCACAAGCTGATACTAGCTCCATCATAAATTCTTACATATCGATCAGTCAAGAGGTATCACATGATCTTACTGCCCCAAAAAGAAACAAACTAGGGGGGGCATAGAATTCTTCTCCGCCGGCAGAGTTCGCAGAGTTGTACCCACTCTGCTCTCTGCGCGGAGTGGTGCAAAACTCTGTGAAGTGACGCATAGCAGAGATTTTTCTCTCATGCAGCTCACCAACGGTAAGTTGGTGAGCGAGCGCTTGTGAGAAAAAATCACTCGCTAGACTTCCTCCAAGCGACATTTCTCAACCAAGGAGGTCACAGCTGGTCGTGACTGCTCGTGTTAAGAAATCTGCTGATTGCATTGAGGAAGCTGCCGCTTGAGTAGAGTGTCTACTCAAGCTGCAGAAACAGCAGCGCCTGGCGCTTAAAATCCGTGCAAGCAGCGCAACTTAATAGATTCTGCCGCTGGTGGAACTCCGTGGCACATGGAACTCTTCAAACTCCACCCAGGCCTAAAACAAACATACATCTTTGCATAGATGGTTTAAGTCAGCATGGTGGATCACCCGCAAACAACTCTTAGAGGGCCTTAAACAGACAGAGTGATATTGCTCTCATCAGGAATCTTCATTTAACATATAAAATGGTTTCAGAGGCTTGTAAAGATGAGATCAGAAAAGCAGCTTGGGTGGAGCTTGGGACAGCAAGTGTTACTATGGATCATAGAAGATTGTGGGATATTATAAACCATCCTTATTTTGCTGACCAATCCATGTTATAAAATTATTAATAATATTCCATCTGGATGAAGATGGTTCATTTTGCTGAGTTTTTATCTCAGATAATAAGGAGGCCCAACTAGACGAGATATTGGTATTTCTAATTTTCAGGGTCGCTACAATTATAGCAGATCCATTGAAGTCACTGAAATAACCAGCGCAATTATGACATCTTCCCTAGGAAAAGCTCCAGGTCCCAACATGGTGACAGTGGATCTCTTTAAATGCAATGCCACATTAGGTGCCCCAGTTATCACTAATGTACTAAGAGCTGTGATCCAAGATACATTGATACTTACATGGAGGGTGGTAATCATAGTTGCTATATATGAGAAAGGGGACAGGAACAACCCAAAGTGTTATCACCCCATCGCCCTCCTTGACTCAACTTCTAAAATATTGGTGTTAGACCTGTCAGCCGTAAGGTGATCTTCCCCCAAACTTTTTGCAAACTTAATTTCTGTTATTGTTGATTTTTTTGGTGGCCTTAGGACTCAGAGCACTTTACCACTGCTGACTAGTGCTAAAGTGCATGTGCTTCTCCCCTAACCATGGTTACAATGGTGTATACAAAACTGGCATATTTCATTTACTTGTAATTACCTTGTCAAGTGGTATACCATATACCCAGGGCACGTAAATTAAATGCTACTAGTGGGCCTAGAGCACTGATTGTGCCGCCCACACAAGTAGCTCTGTAAATATGTTTCAGGCCTGCCATTTCCAGCCTATGTGTGCAGTTTTACTGCCACTTCGACTTGACACTTAAAACTCTTTGCCAAGCACTAAACTTCCCTTTGATCGCACATGTCAGCCCTAAGGTAGGCCCTAGGTATCCTGAAGTGCAGGGTGCTGTGTATGTAAATGGTAGGACAAGTACCTTTAGTTTTTTAATATCCTGGTAGTAAAAAACATGTACAGTTATTTTTCACTCTTGTGAGGCCTACATTGGGAATTCCTTAATACACTTTTAAGCTATAATTCCTGATTAGAAAGTAGCAACTGCATCATGATTAATATTTTTGAAAAGCGAATGACAAATTCTCTACACAGGTAAAGTTGGATTTAACATTACTATTTTTGAAATGCCAATTTTCGAAAGTAGTAATTTCTCTGCTATCACAACTCTGTGTGGGCAGGAAGGTTAGGTGTGTCTGAGTACTTATCTGCATTCTGATGGCTCTTTCTGTGCAGGAAAGGAGGAAGGGCTGACACCTACACCTGAATAGGCAGGGCCCTGTCCCCACACAAAGGGTTTATTATCCCCTACAGCTAGTCTAGAGCCAGGGCTGGAAAGAAGTCACCACCACTTCAAAGGCACAACTGCGTATATGTACTGGGTCTCTGACCCCACCAATTCAGACACTTCTGGACCTGTGAAGAACCTCTGTCAGAAAAACTGCTGTGCTGCTACAAGGACTGTCACTCTGCTGGACTGCTTCTCTGGAAGAACTGCTTTTTCACTGTACTGCATTTCTGCCTGCTGCTCTCTGAACCTGCTGAGGAAGAGCTTGCTTCCTGTTGTTTTAGACTCAGGGATTTCAAAATCTCTACCCCTGCTTCTGTACCTGGTTCAGTTGAAGTGGACCCAGATACTTGCACCAGAGAAATCAACACATCCGCAGTCTGTAGTCTCCGGTGCATTGACCCTGCTGTTGGAGTAGAATCGGCACAATGCATCCAGAGTCACTGCTTCAGAACCAACGCATTGCTGTCACTGCGTGGAGAAGATCAACGCATTGCCCCTCCAATATGGATAAGCCTAGATCCTCGCCTTCGGATCTGCCGCACTAGGAACCGGCGCTTTGCTCAACAGACCCAACGCATCAACGCAGTTGCATAGAGAAATCCAGCCCAACACCCCCACTGTGTGGGGAACAACGAACTGTCTGATGCTACAACAAGGATGAAGGTACTTTTGCTCAGCGGGCCCTGCATAGCCACTGTATCCGGCCTGTGCTCCATCTTGACTTTGTCCCGGTCCAGCATGACCAGATAACCCCCATTGGCACTTATTGCTTCTAAGCGCTAGAACTCTTTTTATTCTTTCAAAATTCATATCTCTACTACAACTCATTGGATTTCTGTCATTTCGGTCTTGATTTATTTATAAATTAGTTTATGTTTCTAAACATTTGTGGATTCTTTTAGTGGTGTTATCATTGTGTTACTCTGTGTGTGTGTTGCACAAAAACTTCACACATTGTGTCTTTAGATAAGCCTGACTGCTCTGCGCCAAGCTACCAGAGGGTGCGTACAGGTTATCTTTTAATGTGTATCTAGCTTACCCTGACTAGGATTGTGGTTCCTGCTTGGACAGGGTGCATACCTCTGCCAACCAGAAACCCATTTTCTAACATTGGTGTTCAGCGGTGAGGATAGGACTTGGGGTTGTGCAATACCATATAGTAACTTAGGACCATATGTTCGAAGGCAATTTGGCTTTCTTAATGGTGCGAATCACAATTTCAGGCCATTAAGAAATGCAAAATGCCATTTCAGATATACAAAAGGCATTTTCGGTAGTGCAAAATGTGATTTTTGTCCAATAGAAACCGCATTTTAGAAATCGATAAATAGAAAATCGCAAATAGGGATTTCCAAATAGTGATGCGCTACACCGTGTACAAAGGATTTCCTAATTGTGACTAGTTGCGAAATGGCCATTTAGGAAATGCAATTACAATCAATCTATATCAGATGGAAACCATTTGCAAACTATTAAAAAGCACCCAAATGCATCTGACTCCTTCAAAATGGCAGACCTGTATGTCTTAGCGAGGAGGATGAGGATTTTGGCCGGCTGGGGTAGAGAAGGATGAGGAGACAGGAGAGGATATTTAGGGAGAGGGTCACCCTGTTTGAACAGACAGAGGAGGAGATATATGAGAAGTACAGACTTAGTAGAGAGGTAATCCTGGAATTAATTGCTGAGTTACAACCTCAACCTCAGACCCCAACACTCAGAAGCAATACAATCCCACCACTTGTGCAGGTATTGTGTTGTCTACACCTTCGAGCTTCTGGCAGTTACCAGGGGGTCATAGCAGTGTCGGGGTATTGTGTCACAAAATGCTTTTTCCAGGTTCTTTCACAAGTTTCTGGGCATCATGGTTAGCAAAGTTAACTAATGCATATCTTTTCCAAATACCCCCAATATTTGCAACAGACTATATAAATGTGTTACCGGGTAGCACAGTTCCCCAATGTTATTTGCTATGTTTATGGCACACATAGTGTCATATGTCCCCCTTCAGCAAACAAATTCAGCTACAGAAATAGGAAAAGCTCACACTCACTCAATGTACAGGTAGTGTGTGATGCCTCATGCTCCATCACAGACCTTGTGGCCAGATTCCCAGGCAGCACCCATGACTCCTTCATGTTCCGCCACAGTGGAATACATAACTAAGGGTGAATTTGGTGATGGCTCTTTACGTGGCAAGAGAATTGCTGACTCAATGCATACATTGCCCAGAACAGTTTGTGTAATGTGTCCTAATGGTTTATCCTTCTCATGCTCTTTAAGGAGACAGTGCATGTGCCTTGCGTCTTTGGATGCTCACACCTTACTCGACTCCAAGAACCAGAAGTGAAAGGCAGTACAACAGACCACGTAAGGCAACATGGTCCTTCATAGAACAGACTTTTCATATACTGAAGTACAGATTCCGCTGCCTCCACAAAACTGGTGGAGCACAACTTTACAGACCTGAGACGTGTTGTAAGATCATCGCCACATGTGCCATTCAACACAATATGGCCACGAGGAAGGGTCTGCAAAACATCACCATAGAGCCTGAATCCGACACAGATGAGGAATTACCACCACTACATGTGCAGCAGGATGAGACACGTGCAGTGGAGGATCGTGTATGATGCACATATATCACAAACAACTATATTTGAGATAAGAATGATTACAACATCTAAGAAATCGACATCACACATGATGGTAATACATGGTGTATAACTGAAAGATCACCTTTTATTCAGGTTGTAACAATAATTTTTCTCTCGCATCCATTGCAGATGTAACACTGTTACAAAAAAGCAACAAAGTATGTAATAACAAACAAAACAAAGTAGACTTATGACTCTCAGGGCCCGATTCCGATCTCGGCCGGTAGGGCACCGAATCAGATTCGGCTGAACCGGATCCAATTCGGAGCCCTTTTTCCCGACCGACTCGTACGTGCGTCCGGGCGAGCTAGTACGATGCGAGCGCGTGCGAATTCGCCGACCGACTCGTTTGCGGGTCCCGACCGCTCCGACTGACTCGCACGGATGTGCCTCGCACCGCGCAATGGAGACGTTCTCCGGCCGGGCAAGTACGATGCGCGCCATGAGCAGTCCGACCGACCCGCGCCGTCCGGCTCGAAGAAGCAGTCGGAGCCGCACTTTGGGGGTTTGTGTCAGACCCCCCTGTATGCGTAGCTGCGCGAGTCGCACACAGGGGGGACCCATGGCTCCCCCCTACCTGTGCGTGTACGGAGTGAGCCGCTTCACCGCGTACACGCTGTAGGGGGCGCCCTTGTTCGCCTCGCACCCATTGAGACAATGGGAGCCCGCGTACGCGTTGTACGACCGGCTCCCATTGACTTCAATGGGAGTCCGACCGACTCGAGTCCGATGGCATACGTGCGCATCGTACTCGTTCGGTCGGGCTGCTAGGGTCCGATTCGGTCGAAAATCTCTACGGGTCCGGCTCGGTCGGAGAGATTTACGGCCCGAATCGGAATCGGCCACTCAGTATTCAGTGGATTCACTTTTTCTGACCTCTGGGGTTGGTTCCCTTCTCACCAAAAGTGGTCTATGAAAAAGGGGACATGTCAGATCCAGAAGTCTTTCGACATGTATTACTGGTACAGCATCCCTCTTGCATAGATGTGGCACAGATGCTAGAGCCCTTTTCACTCACATGTGGTGGAAGAATATTGAGGACAGGCAGGTTGTATGCCTGTATGTTTTAAAGGGCTGTGGTCACTTGTACTAGCCCAATTGCAACATCCTGACAGCACTGCCCCATTTCATTTTGTATGTTGACAGATCTCCTTGCAAGAGTGGTAGTGGCTACTGCCAATCAATTAATTGAAGGAGTGAAGGCATCAAAGCATGCCATGTACTACCCATACCTGTATCTTTGCAGACATTGCTCCTTCTCCATGGCAGCAATCCAACGGTCTTGCCCTTTCTGCAGTTGCTGTATTGACCTTGGCATGCTATGCAGATGCCTACTAAAAGTCTTAGGACTATCTGCCATGTCGTTTGACACCTTGTCATTGTGGATTATTGCTCATTTGACTCTATGATGTCTGTGTGTCCTGCCCACAGATGTAGTTCTGTCCCTGCTTTGGGATTGTCCCACATCACATCCACATATTCTGGTAGTGGGGCAACAGTTGCTCTCCTAATAGTTGGAGGAATAGGCATGGAAGTTGCTATTGTGCTGTCCTCCATTTCGACATGTGTGTCAGTAGCTTCTTCAGCCTCTCTTGGTTCTGACACGTCCTCAGTGTAATCTGTGGAAATGCATTCTTTATAGTTAGTTAAATAAATGGTTACTGTCTGTTCATAGTATTGTTGTAACTGTGCTTCATGCGTTTGTGACATGTTTTTGATGTACATATATGTGTAGTATAGTCATCAGCACACAGTACAGCATGCAACTTTGGTGTACTGTAACTCCCATGATGCATTGTCAAGGTAAAGCAAGCATTGGAACTGAGTTTTGTTTGAAGTGATGTTTTACTTGAGGAATTACAAACATTATGTTACGTTAAGTAAGTTAAGGGGAGTTGACTTACCCAGGCTGGTTCCAGTGTCCTCTCGATCAGTGATTCCATGGGAGTGGGAGGGGGTTGTTTGTAGGTCCACCACCTGTGCCATGACCCTCAGCCATCCTGCTGGCCACCTTCTCCTTTGTGTGGGATCCCAAGTCATAACAGAGTTTTCTGATCTCTGGTAGGGTCCTCTGGGTGACACCAAGAGAGCTCACCTTCTCCAGCATGCTGGTCCATATCGTTTGTTTTTTTAAATTATTGTCCTCATTCACCATTTTTCACCTCCAGCTGCAAAACAACATCCCCTATGATGCTGTCCTGTATGTGTGTTTGGTACCAGAGGTTTACAAGCCGTGGAAGATGCTATTGACCTTTTTTCAAACTGACCAGGTAAACTGGGTTTCCATGTTCTAGATCTAGTGTAATCATGGGACTTTGAGTCTACCCTTCTACCACATTCTCCCTTCCATATAATCAATGGCCCCAAAATATTTGATCTTCTTGAAAGCTTAGGGTAGCTATCCATATTTAACGTATACATCGCTGAATTTAGCCACTTGGATTTGGTAGGAGGATCTTTTCATACCCCTTTCCTGCAGATGTCCCTCCTCGCCATCAGGATCAAATAGAACACCAGCTTAATTTTCATTGTTTTCAATTTCACAGATTCATCTACTTTCCCAAAAATTATTAACCTAAGGCTTACCTTAATCTCTACTTGGGGCATGTGACTTATGCTCCTACTGACGTCTTCCCAATGCTGTTGTATCTTTGGGCACTCCGTGTAGAGATGGATATCATCAGCCTTTTCCAGGCCACACTTCATGCAACATGCAGGATCCCTTTCCCCCAGTTTCGAAATCCAGAGCGGGAGAACATGGCTAGATAGTCAGTTGCACAAGTGTTTGTTATGGGATAGTTAAGGAGAGTGCAGCAGAAATCTTAAATGATCTTACCTGCGATGGGTCCCAGTATTTCGCTGTAGAAGTGTGGGGCTATGTCTTCTGCTAACTCTCGCTGCGGACAAACATGGTGAGACCAGCAGAGTCAGGGGAGGCTGACGTGGAGTGCTGCCTACAGGCCGCGCAGGGAGTGCGTTAGGGCTGCCGGGGGTAAGATGGATTACCAGAGTGGGAAGGGTAGAAGTGGCAGCACAGGAGCACTGACTGCTCAGTGGGGCACTGTGAGGAAGCAGGACATGTACATTGTGGGCATTGGTTGCAGTTAAATGCTGCCAGAACAGGTGGAGTAAATCCCGCCAAAGCAGAGAGCGATTGTAGAAATGGTAGGCTTGTGACAGATTACCCTGAAGGCGGAAACAGGCCAGGAAAAAGAAATAGGTACTCCCTGAGGAGTACAACAAAACTCCAATTTAGGGCCCCACAGGTCACTGGTAAACAGGCTTCTGAACCTACAAAATCCATCAAAGTTAAGGCGAGAAGTGATGGGGTAAAAGAAGTAAATCGAGTGAGCCGGTGTTATCCCCCCCTCATGATTAGCACTGACATGAGTTCAAATGCAGCCCCCATTCAAAGGAGCAGGGATGGGTCACAGAGACAACAGCTGGTGAGAGTAACCCCTTTGTTGAGGACATTTTTTTCAATTCTGCCTAGACCTACTACTGGGGGAGAATTGATGGTGCAGGCGGGTGTCAGTAGAATGGAGAGGAGTGAGCTTACCAACCGAAAAAGCAATACATCCAGCTGCCTCTTCTCCCAGCATTCAGAAGGGGGAGGGCAAAATCTGCACACCGCACCCAAACCTTGGTACCACAAAATAACAGATACCAAGCCTTGGGCAAGCTGGAAAAGAAATGAGGGGGGAAACCCTGGAGAACATGTAGAAGAGGCTGGTGAGGGGGGTAAGGATAGAAATTGTGCACTTGCAATAAGAGGGGTAGTGCAAGACACCCTCCAGGAAACTGCAACATTGGGACACCACTCTCTAGGTGGGACCTCAATTTAAAACAGGTTACAGTCTTTGGTGGCAGAGGTCAAGAAAAGGTTGACCACCTCACAACAAATCAGATAAAGATCGAGGGTATGGGCGAAAGCCTATCAGAAAAACTAGACTTGCTGGTTCGAAGAACACAGGTCCTTGAGGATACAGTGGCAGCATTGAAAACTTCACCCACAATAGACAGAGAGGAGCTAAGGGCAATACAACTCAGAGAGAGAGAGAGAGAGAGCTCCAGGATAAACTCAAGTCACTAGAAAATGTTGCAAGGATAAACAAAATAAGAGTCTTGAGTGTGCCAGAAGGGGCAGAAGGGAAGAATATTAGGATTTTTATTATAGCCCTTCTTAAATCAGGGGGTCTGTCAGAAGTCTCAGAGGAGGTCCTAGCCAGTGATATTCAATGGGTACACAGGGATCCTTTCCAAAAACACTCCAGTAGAAGGAAGCCAAGGAAGATCTTGGTGAACTTCCTACTACCTCCATAAAAGAACAGATCCTGGCCAAAGCACAAAGGCAGGAATCCCTGAAAAGAAGCAGGCTCACATTTGAGATCAGGTCAGATATCTCATGCACCACCCTGAACAGACAGTGGGAGTTGGGGAAGCGAATAGGGGAGTTCAAGAAGGAAGCGCTACAGACCAACTGAAAAGTCCTGCTACATTAAGGGTAATGTACAATAACAAAATGCATAGCTTGAGGGATCACAATGAAACAGACAAGTTGATCAATGTGATAAGGAGAGAGAACACGCCACAGCAAGACAAAGACACATGGGCAATTTTAGAAATACCAGGAGTTAGACTGTTTGATCTTTCTCCTTTTTTCTATCACTCACCTGAACCTAATTTATATCCGATAACAAGTACACAAAGAGCTTTTTATAGGCCATTAGAAAGGAAGGGAGGGTTCTATGAAGGCGGAGGAAGTAGGATAGGGGCAAGGGGAGCTCTGGGTGGGGAGTAAAGGGGAAAAAAGAAAAAATACAGCCCTCAGAAATTGGCAGACTTTAGAACTGAGGTAATGGTGGCAACAGTTCAAATTCTATAATGAAATGGTAATAGGCTCAGGATGGACAGGCAATGAGCTATATTGATTCAATATCTAGAGGATTCAGCGTCTCACAAATTATATTATTGCCAGAAAACCATCTTATCAAAAAGGTATGTCTGGAGCTATTTAGCAAATAGAAGTGGGTTTGACTAGTGGTATGCACCAATCAGAACTGTCATGTGAAAAGGGTAGCAATACTAATAAAACAACAACTTGAGGCAACAATAGTAGAGAGTGAGACGGATAAGATGGGCATATGGTTTATTGCTAACCTACAGCTGTACAGCAAAAAATATACCCTGGTGGGATATTATGGGCCCAGACTTTATATTAGTGGATCAAGGTATAAGTGAAAAGATCAAGAAGGTCAAACAGCTCACCTTCCTGACCAAGCAATAGTCATTTTAGAAATGAAACCAGCCAGCAGGCAAGAATTAAAGAGGTGAACTACTATTAGACCAAGAGGCTATTACGTTCTTAAGAGTGGAAACACAGGAATTTAATAATATTAATGTAGCCCCACTGAGTACAGTTTGGGATGCCTTTAAGGCAGTGCTTAATTTGAATTTGTGGTTTTGGTGCTCGGCACCAGCACTTAATTGCCAGCACTGGCTCTAATGACAGTCCACCACGTGGTGTCGCTGTCTGCCTAACTTTGAAATAAGGACAACAACAGGGTTTAATAAGTCAATATACATAAAAGAAGAATATTACCTGACACTTATGTCCTTATTATAGCTCTGGATTGCCAAGAATTGACTGAATTTTCACACTTTCACACTGGCAGGAGTGTGATGGTTAGTAGTTCCATTCATACTGCTATTAGCAATGCTGGCAGGGGCAATGGGTGGTGCATTCTGCAGTGACCTCCCGAGAAGGGCCCTGACACTTACTTTTCTTACAAATTAAGCACTGCTGTAATGCATGTCTGAGGGGGAAGCTACTTAGCATAGCAGCCCAGAAGAGCAAGAAATATAGAAAAGAGGTTGTGGCATTGGAGGAAGAAATTAGCCATTTAGAGTGTCAACTTTCTGCAAGGCAATAGGCACCTGAAAATAAAATAGCATTGGAGAGGTAAATGCAGGTGAGGATAGATCAACTCTCACTAATATTGGAGACACAAGTAAAGGCAGCATGGGAGGTAAGCAAGTTGGCAAATTTTTGGTACGGGGAGAGTGCCAAGAAGTTGCTGACTTGGAAAACTAGAAGGGATCAGGTCAGGAATGTAGTGCAGGAAATAAAGAATGAAGGGACAGGATTAACTTCCTCAAACACCAAGGACATTGAAAAGGCCTTCCTTAATGTTTTTAGGGACTTATATTCAGAGACTATGAAAGTTACAGAGATACATGGAGGGGGGAGTGGCTGGAGAGTGGCACAATAAGTAAATTAAGGGAGGACCAGAAAGAGTGACTAAATCAAGAGATTGGGCAACACGAGATCAGCCATGGAGTTAATTCAAGCAAGAGAGGGAAAGCATCTGGTCCGTCTAAACTTCCTAACAAGTTCTATAATGTGCTAGGAGATACAATAATCCCCATCATGACTAGGCTGTTCTGTTAAATCTCAGAAAATAGTGCAACGCTGCCACAATCATGGGGAGAGGCTGTAGTTTCTCAAATCTTAAAGCTAGGGAAAAACCCCAAGCCCTGCGTATCGTATAGACCTATATCGCTCTTAAATTGTGTTTATAAAATCTTTACTAACATTCCAGCCAAAAGGGTGGGTCAGGTGATGGGATACCTGGTTCACGAGGTCCAGAAGGGATTTATGAAGGAAAGATATCTTCATGAACTGACACATGAGTTGATATGTGCAATTGATCTGGTGACCACTCTCGAAGTCCACTAGCTGTTTTGAGACTCATTGCCACCAAGGCATTTGATAGGGTAAGTTAGTCATATTTGAATGCAGTTCTGAAAACTATATAACCTAGGAGAGAATTTCCAACTTATAATTCAACAAATATATACAAATTCCTCAGCCAAAATTCTGATAAATGGCAGAGTAACTATAGAGTTCAAAATCATGAGAGGGATGAGGCAGGGATGCCCTCTCTTCTCATTGTTGTTTAATTTATACATTGAACTATTGGCAAGGAAGCTGAGGGGAGAGAGTAAGATAAGACCCTTCAAGCACCACATATGGGAAAAAGATCTCCCTGAATGCAGATGATATATAGAGTAGATTTACAACCATCCCTATTAGCAATTGAGCAACTGTATTGGATTTTGGAGCAGTATCGGGATATGCAGTAAACTCCTCAAAGACTGAAATAATGGCCTGGAACATAAGGGAGGTCAACCAAGGAGCCAAAAGAGAGATGACATATCTCAGGATAAAAATCGTACAGGATATAGATAGGATCGCAGAATCCAACTTCAAAAGCATGATGAAATATACCAATTGTCTTTTAGCTAGCTGGTCTCACCTACCATTAACTATCTTTGGCTGAGCCAATCTGATTAAAAATTACTATCCTCTCAATAATCACCTTCCTCTTTAAATCCACTCCTATAAAAAAATGAGAGGTTGGGAAGGCTGCAAGGTACCATTACCTCCTTTATTTTGGCTGTGAAAGGACCACAACCCTGTAGAAGAAGCTCTGCCAGACATCCAGATTTATGCATGGGCCTTTCAGTTGAAGAGCTGAAGGTGCTTACTTAAGAAAACTGTAGAAAGCGGGAGCCCACTTAAAGTTATGGTGAAGGATGTAAGAGGGGTGAATCCCACTTCGTGTATAAGTATGGAGATATAGAATGTTACAAAAAATAAACTGTTATAGGCAATGGTTTTTCTCTGGTCACAGATAAGAAGGGCTACAAAGCTTGCATACTATAGCAGATATGCACCAGTGTAGGAGTCATCTGGCACACCTGGCTACTTGAAAGATAAGTTGGCAACTCCCATTAGGGAGACAGAGATACAATACTGAGGTCAGCTATTACAGGATGGCGAGTTACTCCCGGGCGAAGTTATACAAAGGATAGCCCAGGCTAAAATTACAGCTTTCAAGCTTCTGCAGTTAAAAGTTGGTCCCAAGATCGGAGGATTGAGGATGGGAACTCAATTGAGCTTGAAGAACAGCTACAGAAGGTGAAAATGAGAAAGGGAGAGATATCATGTTAGTATTGACTAATTCTGGATAGCACGGACAGAGACTTCGTACTTCCTGAGAAACTATTGGGAAGAAGCTTGCCGCAACTACACTTCAAGACTTCAAGACTTATGGCAAGTATCAATGCACACAATTTACACTACAGTGAAACCTGTATATCTGAGAAGGAACCAGCTCTTTTTCCTGCAGAGAGCTTTCTGGTCCCTGAAAAGAATTTCAAAACTGGGGGAAAGGGATCCATCATCCTGGTGCATATCTTGTTCTTCTGGGCCTCAGGAACAGTGAATAATGCCTTCCCAAAGAGCTGGTCCACATGTGCCCCATATTTTTTGTTTAGCACCTCTAACTCCATTTCAGAAAATGTCATAGTGCACTTCCTGCTGCCTGCATCCTTGTCCCCATCTACCTTGGACATGGTGGTGTTCAAGAATAGATATTCCACTGCCAGTGGTGAGACAGGTGCACTCCTTCCTTCCAGCACCATCCTAGGTTTCTCGGTTGTGGCCTCACTCTTAATTTCTTAACTTCCTGCTCTAACATCATCACTCTACATCCAGAATGCGACGTTTCCCAATTTGCAATTCCCTATTAGGTAATTACAATGTTGTGATTTCCCAAATTGCGATTTCCAAATTGCGATTGCGAATTTGTAGAAAGCGCTATTATTGCTATGCATCTGAATTGCTATAGATATCATTTTCCATATCCCTAACAGTGCTTTCTACAAATTTGCTATTTGGAAATCACAAAACTTTACTTTTTTACATATGGCCCTTAGTGTACACTACTACACCATACTAAGAACAGTTCAAACCCTTTTCAATTCTCCCTAATTGACTTTTTATTTTTTGCTTAAACCATGTCTCTATCTGGAGAAGCAGCAACTGCACCTGCAGTCATTGATTTAAGCTGGACAAGTTGGAGAACTATACTGGGGTCCAACTCAAAAAAAATTGTAAGAGAATTAAACTGTCTGTTTCACCAGAGGCCCTTAATGCAGAGCCTGGGACCCCGGAGGAGGAGGAGCAAGAAATTGAGGAGGAGCTGATCCTAGATTCTGATGAGAATTTGGGACTGCCTGGTGAGAAGGAAGCCATCATCCAGTCAGGAGTAGTGGTTATTCCTAGAGTAGGTACCAGTATCCCCCCAGGAAACTGACCCCAGAGGAGCTAGAGGACAGAAGGGAGGAGAGACAACTCACGCTAGAGCTTACCAGATTGAAGCTGGAGAACAAAGAAGCTCAGAAAGAGAAGAGGCTAGCTCTGGAGGAGAAAAAACCTGGCCCATGAGCTAAGCCTCATAGACATGGACATGAAAGCACTTCAGGTGGCATCCAGCAGTAATGGTGGCAGCATATTTACACTGTCCACTGGTGGAGTAAGAATCCACATACCCAAGGACTTAGTACCCAGTTATGTAGTGGGGATGACGTAGATAAGTCATTTGCAGCCTATGAAGTGGCTCTAAGAGTGCACAAGGTCCCAGATGAGTCCTGGGGGGTGGTCTATGGAGTTACAAGCCTACAGTGGGGAGGGATAGACTCTTAACACTGGAGGTGGGGACCAGACATGCTACACTGCAATGAAGGTCATCTTAGTCAGCAAGTTTGGACTGGCCCCTCAAAAGTATAGGCAACGGTTCAGGGGCAGACACAAGACCTTTTCATAGTCATGGGTCTTAGATTATGCCAGCAAGGCACTGAAGGGCTGGGTGAGGGGTAGCATGGTTGATGATTATTCAGGGCTGTCCCACATGCTTGATATTTATTTTTGAGAGCTGTGCCAATGCTTGGTTGATAGCAAGCTTACTGACCCAGAGGAAGGTTGTTCAGGAGGTGGACATGTGGGTCAGCACCAGAGTGTCTAAGAAGGGTGGTCGGGGTTCCCATCCGAAGAAAGAAGAGGGAAAAAAAAAAGAATCAACCCCCTTTGATGGGGCAATTCACTAAGTCTTCATTTATTTTAGTTTTCAAAAATGCATAGATGGACGCATGCATATTGCATACACCAAATTGTTGGTTGGTTGCTGGTGCTGTGCTGCCATATTTTTCAGTCACTAACAAACCACAAAAGGTTCTACTAAGGAGTCAGCAGCACGTGACGGAGGATGCGTCACAGGGACCGCTAAAAAATGACCAACTAATACTAAGTAACTAACTATATGTACCTACCTACCACTATCTTTTTTTTTTTTACAGAGTTTTATATAGCGCGAACTTGACCCGAATCGGGTATCAGAGCGCTTTACATAGAACCAGTTGTATTACATGAGGACGCATTCATTTTTTGTTAGGCACAGGGAGATTAAGTGATTTGCCCAGAGTCACAGGATGCTCAGCGTCCTTGCCGAGACTCGAACCCAGTTCCCCAGATTCGAGGTCGACCGCCCTAGCCGTTAGGCCAGCTCCTCTCTTAGTGACAGGACAAAGGAAAGGAGTCTCTCTAGTCTGCATTACCGAATTTAAGTTCTCTAACCTCTCTTACATAATCAGCCCAAGCGAGCACAAAGTTTCAAACAAGTAAGATTAGTAGCGCCGAGCACCTGTCTAGAAGAATAAATTAACAATCACATAATATAATATAAGATTTTTAAACGTAACTTACCTGCATGTAGGCAGCAGCAGCATTCTTGCTATTTGGGAAAATATTAATATTCGCAATAAACAGAACAGAACACACAATAGTAATAAAAATTAGCTACTCACCAAGCCCCACAACCTCAACACCTAGCAGGTCCAGCAGGTCCTGCTCCCGGTCCAGGATGTTGGACCACCGGTGAGTCAGTTTGATTTGGGTGCGCCGGACTCAGGAGCAGCGAAACACTGCCCGGCGCACCCTCACCCACTGGCTGTGACGCTCCTGGATCCCATAGCCTGAATCAGGACTGCCGCCTGCTGCCAAGGTTAAGTGGAGGTGGCGCAGCACAAAAAAAACTAGGGCAGCCACCTCCACCTCTTAGAATAAGGGCCGGGGTGGCACCCCTTATAGGCACCGCCTTCCACATGGAAGGCGGCTCCTGGTTGCACTCTTAGTCCTAGAACTACTCTTAGCCATCGTTCTGGGGGTGGAAAAGAAAATGTAGAAGTAAAAAATAAAGTCAGGAGAAGAAGTAGAGAAAGAAAAAAATAAAATTCAAGTAATAGAAAAACAGTACGAAAACGCAGTAAAGTAGAAAAACAACGCTAAATATACACTTAGGAAGAGAGAGGAATAGATAATAAATAAAAAAGATCAGTTTTAGAAACAAAGGATTGAAAATATATTGAGGGGATTTAAAAACATGTCCCAGAACCATAACAAAGAGTAGAAAAACAAGATGGCCGCGCCCTTTGGCGACCGCATGGTGAAGTTTGTGTGATATTTACCCCCGAACATGCAATCTGCATTGCCGAACGTCAGAAACGTCTCGCAAGCAGGCGCGAGCATGCAGAACAAGCAACTCCGCATGCTTACGGAACTCCGCATAGAGTTGCAGAGTTTTTTTACCGCTTCGCAGCGTTCCGCATAGCGCGGCTACAGGAACTCCGCCCTGGCTTAGTTATTTCAGTGACCTCAGTGGATCAACTATAATTGTAGAGAACCTGGGAATTAGAGATACCAATATCTTGTCTAGGTGGTTCTCCTTACTATCTGATTTCAAAACTCAGCAAAATGAGCCATTTATGGGATATTAATGACAATTAAAAATTTGGCATGGTCAGTAAAAAATAATGATGGTTTATAATATCCCACAATCTCCTATGGTCCATGGTAACACTTGCTACCTCAAGCTCCATCCAAGCTGCTTTTCTGATTTCATCTTTACGGGACTCTAAAACTGTTTTATAATTAAATTAAGTTTCCTAATGAGAGCAATATCAGGTGGGTGATCGAGCATGCTGAGTTAAATTATCTATGCACAGATGTATGTTTGTTTTATTTTGGTGCAGGAAGAGCATGTGATACCTCTTGACTGATCAATATTTAAGAATTTATGATGGAACTAGTATCAGCTTCTAGTGACAAACTGGTGATAATAAAATCGCATTCCTTTGAGACAATATCTATTGTAAAAGAAGTCTATCACAATCGGACATAAATTATAGGTCCAGATTCAAATGGAGGGGATTATAGTCATTCATACAATAAACAATAATCTTAAAATCATTAAATAAAACTCGCAGTTTGAGGGAGAGTTGCCATAAAATCAATAGTACTCCTCTGTCCTAAGCCATTAAAAGTTGGAAAAACTATCTAATCTTTCCCCACTGAGTCACTAACTAGAACTGAGTTATTGAAAGGAAGACACAAAGTCCAGTCGGATGCAGGTATGAATATTATTTATTCCAAGTACAAGGTATGCGACAAGCAAGGCAACCGTCCCCGCGCAAAGTGCCGAGAATGCACACTCCAACGTTCCCCCCCAGCGCGGTTGCTAGGATGGCACCCGCGCACCACACATATGATGAAGACCCAACACATCTTCCCCTTCACCAAACCCTCATTGCACACCCTGCATAGATCTTATACTGCCGCTGAGAGGGGAAGACAATAAGAGAGGTACAGAAAGAAAAAGGAATTGAACCTCTGGACACTTGTAGGAGGAAAAAGACTAAAACCAAAACATAAATGTGACCAGTGATATAACGCATGTAACTAGAACACCATCTCAAATTGTGATATAATCATTGAAACGAGTAGGTCGTTTTTTGGCTCTCACATGCCTCTCTGAGTTAGGAAACAGCAATCCTACACACTGACCGGCGAGCAGGGGAGCCAAACATCCAGAAGGTACGGCGCCTCCCCCGCCCCTCCCGCTGACGGCGCAAAGAAGTGCTTGTACTGCCGAAAGAGAGAGCATTGAGACATAAGCTCTCGGCTAGAGCATTTAACGATATGCCTGCAGACTAATCAACCTACAGACTGCACTATGCTCGGGCCAGTTCCTGCTGTTGACAGCAGTCTACTAGGTCTACTAGGTCAATTAAGGGGAACCCATCAGGGCTGTGACCGAAGTACGGTGTGATTTGTTTTTGCATCATGCCTACGCGCAATGGGAGCCCATTTTGGGATTTTGTGATCTCCTGCAGGCACTACATCTTTGACTCTACAAGCTACACAAAATGGCAGCAATAGAGTTAACAATCAAGAAAGGACTAACCTCGGCACGAAGCTAATTAGAAACAGACAAGGGTCCTCTAGTTAAAATTTACTACACCGAAAACAAAAAAGGACTACTAAACACATTGCATTCAGAAATGGAAACAGGACCACTCCCCAATTGGAACAATTAATGGAAAGAGTGAGAGGACTCCCCTCTGGAACAGCTCCTTGTGATAAACGTAGCAGCCATCTTGAACTGTTTAACTCATAATGGTTTGGTTCCCCATAAACCACAGAAATCTTCTGCGATTCCCTACTCAACTAGTTCTCAGGTGAAAGCACTTGACCCGACCCAACCCCACCTAAACCTCCTAGTGCCCTCTATCCCACGTACCCCCACCCCTCTCTACCCCCCTCCCACAAGCTTCAATTCCACTATGGAGCCCACTGGTTTACACACATATTCCATCAATTACCCCCCGAACCTTACAAAAAAAGCAGCTAAAAGCTTTAAACACAATTTATTAAAATCTCACCCCGAAACACCAATCTCTGACCATTACTTCTCCTCTAACACAGGACACATAACTAACGACATCATTTTTTATACCAAAAGAAGAGCCCAATGGAGGAAAGCCTTTCTGGACCTATTCTCAATTGCCTCCACTAGGAAATCGGCACATGGCCTCACGTTATCTATCATCCCCTCCCCAATCTACAATGCCACAGCGACAATCACCATCTACCATAATGGGATCATCCTTATGCAAGCATCAGACTGTAACCTTAACTTACTGGATAATATCTTTCCTCTAATTAAGGAAAAAGTTGTAAGACTCCAACCAAATATCACCCTTCAAGATGACGCACAGCTCTCCAATTATTCCTCGTCCCCCAGCACCTCCAATATTACTACTGGTCCATCCACACCCAACACCCCTATGTCCCTGCATTCCCCCTTCCCCCTGCACCATCTCCCCTCACCAACACTACTTTTGTCCCACTCACACCCCCCATTCATACCTCCTCACATCCTCGTGATAACACACATCCCCCAATTCCTTCCCTGCCCCTACCACCACCATTAGTCTCAAGGTCCCATTCTCACCCCAAACACCTACCTCATTGCAGCCCGCCTACCCACCCGCCCCTTCCCCCCACTACTAATCCCATTGTCCCACACATAACCCACATCCACACTTCCTCACATCCCTCCTCTACACCCCCCTCTCAGACAACCACACACCTACCTCCTTGCCTCCCGCCTGCCCACCCGTCCCTTCCCCCGCTACTAATCCCATTGGCCCACACATAATCCACTTCCTCACCTCCCCACATCTCGCCTCTAGACCCCCCTCGCTGATAACCACACACCTACCTCTTCACTTCCCTCCTTCCCACCTGCCCCCCCACTACCAATCCCATGGTCCCACACATAACCCACATCCACACCTCCTCACATCTCTCCTCTACACCCCCCCTCTCAGACAACCACACACCTACCTCCTCGCCTCCCGCCTGCCCACCCGCCCCTTCCCCCGCTACTAATTCCATTGGCCCACACAAAACCCACTTCCTCACCTCCCCACATCTCACCTCTAGACCCCCCTCTCTGATAACCACACACCTACCTCTTCGCTTCCCTCCTTCCCACCTGCCCCTGCCCCCCACTACCAATCCCATGGTCCCACACATAACCCACATCCTCTCCTCCCCACATCTCGCCTCCACACTCCCCCTCTCTGACAACCACACAGGAAAATTACTTTTCTACGATTCAGAATACGATTCCCTCACAAACTTCACACACAGCGCACCCGCTCTTCCCTTCACCACAGTCCAGACAGCTAATTTGTTACCTCCGACACCAGACCCCAGACTTGACGAGATACTACTATCTCTACAACAAGTCAAAGACGACCTGCAAACTCTTCATGACCTGATTCTACAACAACCCAAATACATGCGCTCAGAACCTGAGTCCAGAAATTACCACCACGCCAACCACTCGAAACTCACCCAACAGCGGCACACAAGCTCCCCGAAACTTGTGCCACCAAATTGGAGAACAATGCCCTACCCTAATGCCTCATCCCGTCCGAGCAGAATGAATATCTCTCTTTCAGACAAAGACTTAACCTCCCTACTCCGTTCTTATGAGCTACCGGCCATCCCCCTTAACACTACGCACTCAGACAGCTTGTCTAAACCTGCCCTTATCCATTCCATTCCCGCCAATACTCATAGAGTTACAAGACATATTTCTAGAGGTATAGCGGAAAACAACCTCATGCAAGTCCCCATATTACACGAACACACCACAACACCCTTCAAAACTCGGCTAAAATGTATACTTCTAAACTGCAGGTCTGCCTCAAGACATGCAACCGATATAGCTGACCTCATACTTTCGAATGAACCTGACCTACTAATTCTGACTGAAACATGGCTAAACGAATGATCTACACCCATCCTAGACATACTAGTACCCCCAAACCATTAGATAACAAGACTTGACAGAACTGATAGGCCAGGTGGGGGCATTGCTTGTATACATCGGGGCAATCTCTCAGTGAACCGCTCCCACTCTCCGATACTATCCTCCTGTGAATACCTGTGTTTAGACATCGCTAGCAATAATAAACCAATATGCTCTCTAAACGCATTCTACCACCCACCAGACGATAACCTCACCTTCATCGAACATCTTATGGACATTCTAGCTACAAAGGACGGACAACAAATTACTCAAATATTCCTTGGTGACTTCAATCTCCACTGGGAGGACCTTCACGACCCAGGAGTCAAGAGCCTAAAAGACTTCTTATCAGACCTTAACCTCACCCAAATCTGCGACAGCCCCACACATGATAAAGGCTCAATCCTTGATCTAGTAATTTCAAAAACCGACTCCACTCAGCTTGATTTGATCCACCCCTGTGACTGGACTGACCACCACATCATTACATTCCACATCAACGAACCAGTTAAATTACTTTCTACCCAACCCACGAAAAATAAAATCTGGAAGAGAAATCTAAACAATGTTTCCGACCTACTCACAACCTACAGTCCTAACATCCTGCTTCCCCCGGGAGGCCTATCAGATGTACAAGATCTGACCAACCATTACTTCCACTCAATGAACACGGTACTAGACAATCTAGCTCCCTTACAACTGAAAAGAGCAGCCTCTAAAGACTCTAAATCCTGGTATGATGGCAGGCTAAATGAAGACAGATGGTCCCTAAGACTAATTGAACGAAGATGGAGGGCGGCACCATCCTCTGACCACCTCAAGCTACTAAGGAGTACGAGAAACTCCTACTACAGAAAGATCAGACAATCAAAAGCAGACTTCTTTTCTAAGCAATTAGACCAAGCCAAGAACCGTCCCAAAAAGCTTTTTGAACTAATAAAATCACAATCTAAGGAGGTACCCCACCGCCACCATGCTAACCCAAGCACACTACCCAACTGTGAGGAATTTGCCTCCTTCTTTACTAAAAAGACAGAAAACATAAAGACGGACCTGCGCAACGACCTACTCTCCTTTACTGACCCCCACATGGACACTTCTTTGCCCTCGCCTGGTGCCCCATTCATAGGTCCCATAAAGCTCGACCTCAAAAACAACGCATCCTGGTCCTCCTTCCACACCTTCAGCGAAGAATCTATTTTAAAAACGCTCACGGCACTGAACCCCTCCAGTCACTTCACAGATCCTCTTCCTGCAAACCACATAAAAGACTTCATACCACTGTTACTGCCGCTCTGGACCAAGATTATAAACACTTCTCTCCTGCAAGGAATCATCCCAGAAGTCCTTAAAGCTGGGCAGGTATTCCCTATCTTAAAGAAGCCATCGGCGGCTCCATCGGACTTGAATAACTATCGCCCAATATCCAACATCCCCACCTTGTCTAAACTCTTAGAAAAATGTGTCCACATGCAGCTTGGCAGACACATAGACCAATTCAACCTGCTTAACCAATACCAATCCGGATTCCGTGCTGGACACAGTACCGAATCAGCCATGACCCACATAATAGATGACGGGGTGAATGTTTGCATTGTCCAGCATTCCGTCCATCAATTGTTTCTTTTGCATTCAAAATCCTTGACCAAAATGATGCCTGTCTACTAATCTTGTTGGACCTATCCTCGGCCTTTGACACCGTCAAACACGACACCTTGATAGATCTCCTGAAACACAGAATGGGTCTATCAGGAGTTGTTCTAAATTGGTTCACCTCAATTCCTCCAAAATAGATCACAAAGATTCAAGGTCAATCAATCATTTTCCAAGACCGTACCAGTCACTCTAGGAGTACCACAGGGATCATCCCTTTCACCTACACTTTTCAACCTTTTCATGGAGCCACTCACCGAACTTCTCAGCTCATCGAATGTGCATTACCACATGTACGCGGATGACACACAACTCTACATAAAGATCCACTCACTTGAGGACATCAAATCTCTCAATTCAACGCTTCAAAAAACGCAGACCTGGCTGGCCGAAAGCCATCTGAAACTGAACACTCTCAAAACTGAATTCCTCTTAATCGCTCCCCCCAACCAATCGACCACCATCCTCGATTGGATGAACCACCTAACAGCACTCAAAGGTCAAGCTCGCATTATCGACTCAGCGAAATCACTGGGAGTGACCCTAGATAGAAACTTAAACATGCGGAAACACATCAGCGCCTCTACAAAAGGAGCAAATTTTCAGATGAACACCTTGATAAAAATGAAACCCTTCCTGCCCCCAAATGACTTCAAGCATGCAGTTCAAGCTCTAGTAATCCCCAGAGTGGAATATGGGAGTGTCACTCTCTGCAGCCTTCCCAGATCGACGACGACCCCTTTAAGAGCTTCAATCAACGCTGCTGCTAGACTCATCACTGGCTCCAAAAGAAACAGTCACATCTCCCCTGACCTTCGAGCCCTCAACTGGCTACCGTTCGAGGCTAGAATTCATCTGAAAATTGCTTGTATGACACACAAGGCACTACATCACAAAACTATGAGTTATCTAGCTCAGAAATTAGTGCTATCATGTGGCAATAGATCCACCAGGTGCCCCAGCAATCTTCTACTGAAACCACAACGTTTTCTCAAGAAGAAAACTTACAACCGGACCTTCTCAGGAATGGCTCCCAGGATTTGGAATGCTTTGCCCCCAGAACCGAGACAGAATCCCTCCTCTGCATTCTTCAAAAAAGAAGTGAAAGCTATTCTCATGGCTAAATTTACTTGATCTATTTTTCTTGTACATATTACCTGTAATATACCTGCTAATCTGTGTTAGTAATATTTTTGTATTAGTCTTACCTACATTTTTTCTATGCCTGTATTTGTTTACTTACATCGACCTTGTAAAGCGCTCTGATACCCGTAAGGGTCTTATTCGCGCTATACAAAACTTTCAAATAATAGTGGATGATGCACTACAGGCACTGGATCACAATGAAACATGTCTACTAGTTCTTCTTGACCTGTCTTCTGCTTTTGACACAGTAAATCATGAAAAACTACTAGCCTGGCTTGAAGACAGGATGGGATTATCTGGAAATGTGCTGAAATGGTTTAAATCATTCCTACAGAACAGAATGCAAAGATTCATGGTCAACCAGGCGCTATCCCCGCCTTCCCCATATTCGATTGGAGTTCCACAAGGCTCAACTTTATCTCCATCACCTTTTCAACCGATATGTCGAACCCCTTACAGAAATTCTCCAGCACGCCAACATCTCCTATCACATGTACGCAGATGACACTCAGATCTACATAAAGATCTCTTCGCTGGAGGAGATCAAGACATTGAATAATGCCTTAAAGGTGTCATTACATTGGTTAACTAGCAACCATCTGAAACTAAATGCGCAAAAAACAGAATTCCTATTAATATCCCCCCCAAAAAGCACCTCAGATGTGAAGAAGTGGACCAAACTGATCACGGCGCTAAATTGAACCCCTGTCCTAGTTGATTCGACCAAATCACTAGGAATCACGCTTGATAAGAGCCTAGACATGAAAGCCCACATCAAATCAATGGCGAAAAGTGCCCGTTTTCACCAGAACTACCTTAGAAAATTGAAACCACTCATTACTACGTCAGACCTCAAATTGGCAGTTCAGTTCTTAGTCATATCAAGGATTGAATATGGTTGTACAACATTAGCAGGACTACCTAAGATCTCCATAGCACCATTAAAAGCCTGTCTCAATGCGGCCGCAAGACTCATTACAGGTTCAAGAAAATACGACCACATTTCCCCATACTTGAAGGGGTTAAACTGGCTACCATATGAAGCCAGAATTCAGCTTAAACTAGCATGTATTACCCACAAAGCGCTCCACTACAAAACTCTAATGTACTTAGCCCAGAAAATTGAGTTATCCGGTGGAGGCAGACCACCCCGGAGTGCCAGAGACCTGATGCTGAAACCTCCCATCTTTCAGAAGAAAAAAACGTATGACAGAGCATTCTTCGGAGCTGCCCCCAGAATCTGGAACTCACTCCCTCCAAACATTAGAAGAATTCCAAACACTTCAACCTTCTAGAGGGAAGCGAAGGCAAATTCCTACCCTGAACAACAACTGATCATCATCTGCATCGTGGCAGTTGCGAGGTGCTGCCTAGTCCTCGCAGGTATGGATGCATCCTACCCATGAGAGGTCACAGAGACACCATAACAGTCCTCACCATCGATCAAAGAATTGGTGCCAATTAGAGCTGATATAGGAGTTTGCCTCAACAGGACAATAACGTATGTAAGGGTAAACTCTCCAGATCGCTATGAATGCACTCAGGCTGTACATTACTACAATTATGGGTCCTACTCTTGTTATTGTCGTAACCAGGTACGAAAGGTACACATCGGAACCATATGTTTTAATACTTCTACTATATCTGTTGTACTCTAAACGATTTTCGACGTGTAACTGTTAAGCGCTCTGATACCCTTGGCTCATGTTCGCGCTATATAAAACTCTGAATAAATAAATAAATTCTATGCGGATCGGTGTGGTCCCCACAGTTCCACTGGTGTGACCATCCGCACCCTCAGGGTCCTTGGCTCCCATACTCTGTCCAGCACCTTTCATTGTCTGCTTGGACAATTTCTCTTTGTTCCACCATTTTCCATCACTCAACTTCACCACTCTGTGTTTGACCACATCAACCACAAAAGGTTGAGAGTATCTGCATTGACCCTTGGCAACTATGCCAGAAAGTTTCACTTTCACCACATCCCCTTTGTGGAAAATGGTTTGTCGTCTACCCTTAATAGGAACACAACAGGCATACTTGTCCTGAGCTACCTTACACTTCTCCTTCACATGCTCCAATTTTGCTTGTGGCACAGCCAAACCATTCATCCATGGTCTCCATAACAAGTCCAACCCGTTGGCTACTGACAGTTGAATGAGGTCTTTTATGATTCTGTTATAGCGCTCCTGTTGTAGATTTAATGAAGACACAACGATGGATTCTTTTTGCATAGGAGTTTAATCGTCAGGAGAGAAACCCCACACGACAGCTTTGCCAGACACAGCTGACGCCAACTGTCAACGGTCACCCCCCAGCCCATGACATCACCATAGAACCTTCAGTACCTGGTGGAGATGTGCAGTTCCAGCCTGGCCAGAAGAGTAAGCACAATATAACACATCTCCCCATCTTACTCTAATTCAAAGTGAGAACACCAATGAAAGGTAAAAACAGAAAAAGAAAAGAAGAAAGAAAAAAAAAGAAAAAGAAGAAGTAGGAACCGAAAGAAGAAGACATGAACAAATCAAACAACATAATCACCCAAATATGCCGGAGCTCTTCTTTCCCTGGCCTCCCTCAAGCCCCGAGATGAGCCCACCAACTCATCTCCCTCTCTGGCAGACACAAATTCGCCATCATTCCCAGCACCCTCATCAGATGGCAAACAAACATCAGACTGCCCCCTTGAAAATTCACCATCACTCATCATCAACCACGGTGAACACACACCAGCTTCACTCTCCTGCTCTAAATTCCTTTCCTGATTACATCCCTGCCTTTCATATAATGCAACACGCCTCAAATTCCATGTTTGGCCATTTACTAACTTGACCCAATTGCCTCCTACAGCCTTGACTTTGAAAGGTCCCTTAAACTTACTCAAAAATTTGCTGTTGCCTCCAGGCCTAACTTTAACCCAATCTCCTACATCAATGAAACGCCTGTCATATTTATTATTCGTACTCTTTGTCAAACTACCCAACACCGAGGTTCCACGCATCCATGATGGCACTAATTTAGTACCAGCTGCCCTTCCACGCATCAACTCAAATGGACTCTTACCCAAATTTACATTGCAGGTCGAGCGATAGGCCCAAAGCATTTCACTAACCGCAGCCTGCACAGACAAACCTGCACTATGTGCTAATTGCATCGTGCCTTTCACCATTCTGTTGATTCTCTCAACCAATCCATTTCCCTGCGGGTTGTACAATGAGCAACAAGAATGCTTGACTCCCACAGATTCCAAGAAGCATTTCATTTCACCGGAAGTCAATTGAGTACCATTATCGGTAAGGAGTACAGATGGAAGGCCTTCCCTCTTGAACACCTCACGCAAGACACCAATGGTTGCGGCAGTGGTAATACTACTCATGAACGCAACCTCAACCCACTTGGACTTTGCATCAACTAACACAACTGCATACCTCTCTTTTTCCTGCAGAAATGCAAATGGCCCAATAAAATCCAAACACACCTTCTCCCAAACCTCCTCCGCTAAGGATACATGCTGTGACTCCTTAGAGGATCCCAGACCAACCCTCAATCGTTTTTCTGATTCCTTACATGCTTCACACCTCTCTACCCATTCCTTGACCTGTCGATCCATGCAAGGCCACCAATAGTTCTCCCTCAATCTCTTTATGGTCATGGTCTGCCCCAAATGCCCTTCATGCGCCAAACCAATCAGTTTTGCATGTAAACCAGAGGGTGGCACAAATCTGTCCTGCCGCATGATCATCCCATCATCAGTTATGGATAGTTCATCCACCACCTTCAAAAACGGTCTGACCCCTTCCGGAAGACTGCTTTCTCTCCTCATACTGCCTTTCATCAATCGCACAACACCAGTCAAAGCAGCATCCGCTTCCATTTCCTTGACCCATGTTTGTCTTGGAATGGCATTGGCAAACCCTTCCATGGCGTCATCAATATTTGCCACCACCTCCTCAGTGGGTAAGTCTGACACAACTGCTGCTTTATCCGGAAGCCTTGACAAACAGTCTGCAACCCTATTCCTCCACCCAGGAACATATTCGACCTTGCAGTCAAATTCTTGCAATCTGACCGCAAGTCTAGCCAGCCTCCCCGAACAGTTTTTTATGCCACCCGGGCCCAGTACCTTCAATAGTGGCTTGTGGTCAGTGCGCAATTTGAATGCACCGCCCACAAAACACTCTGAAATGATTTGTAGCCCATGCCGCCGCCAAGGCCTCCCTCTCAATTACAGAGTAGTTACGCTCCGCTTCACTCAAGGAGCGTGATGCGAATGCAACTATTTTCTCTTGCTGCCCATGCATCTGCGCTAGGACAGCACCAATGCCAACCGCACTGGCATCAACAGTAACTATGGTATTAACCCCTTGTTGAAACGGAGTTAGCACCTCTGCGTGTGCAATATCTTCCTTGATCATGTTGAAGGCACACTGTTGTGATACATCCCACACAAACCTTTTCCCACGTCTTAGTAACACTCTTATGGGTTCAGTTTTGTGAGCAAAATCATATACAAATTTTGAATAATACTCCACAAGACCCATAAAGGATCTCAGGGTGTCTCTATCGTGTGGCACTTGTGCATTCACAATGGCACTAACTAAATTGGCTTTTGGTTTGACACCATCTCTTGTAACAAGATGCCCCAAATACTCCACCTCTTGCGTCATGAATTTGCACTTTTCTCTACGCAAGGTCAAACCTGCTTTGGCAATGCGAGTCAAAACCTTATCTAACGTTTGATTATGCTCACACACATCCTTTCCGAACACCAGGATGTCGTCTTGAAACACAACAGCCTTTTCCACCCCTGAAAGAACTGATGACATTAAGCGCTGAAAAACACTTGCAGCAGAACATAACCCGAAAGGAAGTCTGCTGAACTGAAAGGTGCCTTCACCAGTAATAAAAGACGTGAGCTGTTTGGATTTTGCACTAAGCTTAACTTGGTGATATGCACTCCTCATATCCAACTTCGTGAAAAAGTTTGCACCATCCAACATTAGTACCAGTTCATTTATATTTGGCAAGGGAAATTTGTCCATTATTACATTTCCATTCAAACTTCTCAAGTCCACACAGAAACTGAGAGACCCATCAGCCTTCTTGGTTATCACGACCGGAGATAACCATTCGCTCGCCTCAACAGGTTCTATCACCTTGTCGTCTAATAGTTGTTGGATGATCTCCTTCACCTTTGCCCTGGCTGCCATGGGAACCCTTCATGCCACATGCGTTATCGGTATTGAATTTTTTAAAAGTTTTATTTCATGCTCATAGTTCTTGAATTCCCCCAGCCTTGTCTCGAACACGCTACGATTCTCCTCAAGCAGTTCCTTCAAATCCAATGTATCTACAACCATGACTGGCACATCAGCCCTCGGATTTACCCTAATATCCAAGTCATATTGGTGTGTCCAACCTAGAATGGGTGGACCTTCCTTGGCCACATATACCTTCCCATCTGTGTGTCTTCCTTCAAATTCTATCTTGGCTGCCATACACCCCACTACACTGATGTTGCCTCCTTGATAACCCTTTAGTAGGACATCTGACTTGGTCAAAATCTCTCCTGGCCAAGTTTTCTCAAACACAGTCAAAGGGATGATTGTGTACAGTGATCCAGTATCGACCATTAATGAGACTTGTCGACCATTGATTTCAAAGTCTGCTTTGGGTCGTATCCGTCTCTTTTCGTTCCCTTCCACTTCTGCTACTTCTGCGTTATCCTCTACAACTACTCGGTAGCTTGTCTGTTCATCCTCCACGTAACTCACTTTCTTCTCTTGTTGTTTGCACATGTGTGCCAAATGCCCCCTCTTACCACACTTGAGACAGTCTTTAGCAACAGCGTAACACTGTTTTGAATCTGCCATGTGGTAGCTGCTCCCACACCTGAGGCAATGGCGACCGCCAAGCTTCCCTTGTGAACTGCTTATCCCCTTTTGATACTTGTTTCTATTCCCTCCGCCTGCCGTCGGCTGCACTTTTTTTTTGACCACATTGACTCCCTCAGAGTCGTCATCCAGAAGTGCCACTTCACTCTCTTTATTGCAGCTCGTACTGATCTTCATTTCGCGCATGCACCTCTCTGATTCCTCCACTACCTTTGCGATAGCTATGGCATCTTTAAGAGTGGGGTTGCTTGACGCCCACAACCTCTCTTGAATCTTCTTGCTGCTACACTGCACAATCAATTGGTCTCTTATCATTTCCTCCTGCATGCCTCCAAATTCACATTTTGCAGAGAGTTCCCTCAATCTTGCTACAAAGTCATCTATGCCCTCATTTGTGCGTTGGGGTTGTGTATAGAATTTATGCCGCCTCATGACCACATTGACTTGTTTTGCAAACCTTATCTGAAGTTTCAGGACAGCCTCCTTATATACATCCTCCGTCTCTCCACTTTGTGTATTCCCTACAGGTGGAAGATATTTGAAAATATGTTGACCTTCCTTGCCTAGTGAACCCAATAGCAATGCTTTTTTCCTTGTTTCTGGAAACGTTTTGCCATCTAAAGCTATGAGATAATTCTCAAAGCAATCTATCCAGTCCTCCCACTCTATTGTAGGTTCCCCAGGTGACATAAGGAACGGGGGTGGTGTTACTATGGCAGTGCTTACATCCATGTTTTAAGTTTTTCTATTTTATCTTTCTCCACAAGATGGCAGCAAACACAAATAGTTCGCCCTATCAATGGGAAACTTTTCCTTAAACTTATTGCAACCAATCACTGTGCATCATCCATCTACGAATGATCTTCCTCGACTCAGCAGCCCTGCCACACAGCATACGAGGACTCCGATGCTGCCCTGCCACACCAAGTCCTGATTGTCTGCTGCTCAGCTCACACGGTAAAGTTTTTGTTCATGCCTTGCCTTTTGATGCTTCTAGTATCGCCCTGTCACTGCACTCTTTACACAGGCAGTTCCTTTCCTGCTGCTGCCTACTGCGCACCTCCTCTCTGCCCTGCTTGTTGCCCCCGCCGTTCTCTCCTTACCAGTGCAGCTTCTATTGTTTTCCAGCGCTGCACTCCGTCTCTTGCCCTACGCCTCCGTCCACTCTCTTCACACTCCTACGAAGTTTATGCCTCCTCTGTACCCACTGTCCTGCTCGCTGCCCCGCCGTTCACTCCTTACCAGTGCGGCTTTTCTCCATGCGCAGCACTCCTTCTCCAGACTTACGCGCTCCTCAGTGTCACGGCGTCTCTTCCTCGCCCGCAGCACTCTCTTCACTGCGCTGCTCACTCTGCGCTGTCACTTACGCCTCCTCTCCTTACGCGCTCCTCAGTGTCACGGCGTCTCTTCCACGCCCGCAGCGCTCTCTTCACTGCGCTTGCTCACTCTGCGCTGTCACTTACGCCTCCTCTCTGCACTGCTTGCTGCCCCGCCGTACTCTCCTTACCGCTGCAGCTTTCCTCTGTTCACAATGCAGTGCACGCCATGTTGTTGGTGACTCACGCGTTCCTTCTCGTCACGACTCCTCCGTCTGCTTCTCCCTTCTCACAGCTTGCAGGGTGTTCCGCGTGTCTTCATCTCACTTGGTGACATCGCGTTTCAACCTTTCCCTGCCCGTCGCTTCTCGCGTCCGCTGCTTCACTCGACGAGTTGGGTTCGTCGTTGGGGTTATTCCTCTCTCTGACACAGCCTTGTGTCTGGCCGATCGTCGCCAAAATTGTTGTAGATTTAATGAAGACACAACGATGGATTCCTTTTGCATAGGAGTTTAATCGTCAGGAGAGAAACCCCACACGACAGCTTTGCCAGACACAGCTGACGCCAACTGTCAACGGTCACCCCCCAGCCCATGACATCACCATAGAACCTTCAGTACCTGGTGGAGATGTGCAGTTCCAGCCTGGCCCGAAGAGTAAGCACAATATAACAGCTCCGCTAATCCATTACTACGGGGATGATAGAGGGAGGTAGTGACATGCTTAATTCCCCACCGAGCTACAAACTTTTGGAACTCATTAGAAGTGAACTGCACTCCATTGTCAATGACAAGTTCCACAGGCGCCCCTTCTCTTAAAAACAGGGTTTGAAAGAATTTTAAAACTTCCTCCGTGTTAGCTGATTGAACAAATTGTACCTTAGGCCATTTTGTGCCCTAATCTACAAGCACAATCCCAAATCTACAGCACTCATCTAAGACAAACACAGGACCAATTATACCTAGACCCAATTTGAAACAGGGTTTCTGAGGAACAGGGATGGCTTCCACAGGACTGGGAAAAGTCACCTGAGACTTATCACTGACTGCACATGCTACACAGTCCCTGAGGAAATGCTCCACCCTCCGTTCCAAACCAGACCACCAAAAAAGTTCCCTGATCCTCCTCTTCATGGCTCTCATCCCTAGATGTCCTTTATGGGCTAAAGACAATATCTTATTTTGTAGCTTCAATGGGACTACCAGCAAATCCATCCTCCTCAGTATTCCATCATCGATGCTCAGCTCGTGAAAAACATGCTTATATGAGTTCAACCCTACCACAACATCGTTGGATTTCCACTCTCTCCCCAACATGTTAATGAGAACTAGGCCTGGTCGGTGAACTTCGCTCCATTCGCGGAGTTTGCAGAGTTTTCTGCACTCCGCACTCCGCGGAGCTCACGGAGTGCAGAAAACTCCGCTTCGCAATGTGCAGCAAGGTTTTTTCCCCGCTCGGGATCGTGAACGGTAAGTTCGCGAGCGCGAGCAGCCGCTCGGGTAGAATTTCTACCCAAGTGGCAGAAATACCAGCACAAGCTATAGTTCGCACTGCACTCCGGTACTCGCGGAACTTCGCAGAATTTTTTTGTAACTTCGCGGAGTTCCGCGTAGCAACACTCCGCGAACTACGCCTAGGGTTAAAGAGAACTTGCAAAACCTCATCGTCCAAAACAGCCTCTTTCCATTCTCCTTCTGTAATGCATCCAAAAACAGCTTCAGTCAACGTGGCTACTATATAGTCCTCACCACGCACTGTTTCTGTGACATCATCTTGATTGGGCAACCTGGATAAACAATCCACAAATACATTCTTGGCGCCAGGAATGTACTCTAGAGTGAATTGGTACTCCATCATCCTGTAATGCCACTTAGCTATGCGGGGAGTGGCTTTACTGGCACCTTTTATAGCGAATAGACTCAGGAGCAGTTTGTGGTCCATGCGAATAGTAAAAGTGGAACCCCACAAATAGTTCCTGAAGTCATCCACACCCCACCAATAGGCTAACGCTTCTTTCTCAATAACTGAGTAAATAGGTTCGGCTCCTCTCAGTGCCCCTGAAGCAAAAGCAACTACCACTTCTCGGCCATCCCTTCTTTGCAAAAGTACAGCACCCAACCTGTGCTTGCTAGCATCAGTTACAACAATTGAGGAATCACTGGTATCAAATGGCTGAAGGGGAATTGCATTAGCCAATGCACTTTTGACATCACAGAATTCCATTTCACGCTCATTGGACCGCAAGAATTGCTGATTCTTTTTCAGTAACTCCCTCGTGTGTTTTGTCCTGCCACTGCATTTGGGAATAAATCTGGCATAAAACTCTAGCATGCCAAAGAAAGAGCGCAATTGATCTTTAATGGCCCTGACTAGATCCTCTTTAGATTGTACTCCTTGAGAAGACAACCTGTAACCCAGATAGTCAACAGTGTTGACAGCGAATTTACACTTGGTACACTTGCTGCTTTTGAGTGTGACTCCTTTATTGTTGAGAATGGACAGCACCGCAGCTAGGGTTTTATCATCAGACTGCATATCTTCCCCATACACTAAGGGCCCGATTCCGATCTCGCTAGGAAAGCCCTCCGTACGACTCGGATCCGGAGGGCTTTCTGAGCGGAACGTGCTCTGGGAGTCCGGACGAGCGAGTACGATGCTGCTGTAGACTTATGTACTCGGTTCGCTCGGTCTCCCATTGAACTCTATGGGAGACCATGTACAGACGCGTACACATGCTCCCATAGCAGAAGAGGGGTGGGTAGGGAAAAACGTACACTCTGTGGCGGGCACCCCATGGTGCCCGCCACACTGTGCATGCCTGTATCGGGGGGGACCCATGGGCTCACCCCGTGACAGATTCAGAGGGCCCCAGGTGCAGGGGGGCCTGCTAAGACCCCCCAAAGTACGCTTCTGACAGCTGTTTCATCTCGCTGAGACCGAGGCGAAGAGGCTGTCCGAATCGTGCATCGTACTCGCTCGGTCAGAAAGCGGCTCCATTGCGCGGCACAATTCGGCTACGAATGAGCCGTACGGAGCCGTTCGGGTCCGGAAACTATTCGGTCGGCACTTATGCGATCTTCGCATTGTACTTGGTCGTTCGGTCCTGTGTACGATTCGGTCGGAAATAAGGGCTATGAATCGGATCCGGCTAAGCCAAATCCGATTCGGAGGCCTTCCGAACGACATCGGAATCGGGCCCTAAGATGTCATCCTGAAAGCATCTCATGTGAGGGACACCCTCGAACATTGCTTCAATGATTCGCTGAAATACGGAGGCCGCAGATGCTAATTGGAATGGCATCCTTTTGAACCTGTATGCACCAGATGGAGTAATGAAGGAGGTCAAATGATGACTCTCTTTGTGTAAGGTTACCTGGTGGTAAGCCGAGGACATGTCTAACGTAGCGAAAATGTTGTCCCCCTTCAAGGAACTTAACATCTGGGTGATGTTGTCCACCCAGATGTTCTCATTGAGATCCCTCAAATCAATACACATCCTAAGAGAGCCATTGGCTTTCCTGGCTAAAACCACAGGGGCCAACCATTCAGAGCTCTCTATAGGCTCAATAATACCTTGTTTACATAATTAGAGTGTCAGTTCATGTTCCAATTCTTTCCTCATGGCAAAGGGTACAAGTCTAGGTTTATGAACAACCGGTTTGGCCCCATCTTTTAGAATTATGTGATGGGAGTATTCTTTAATTTTGCCCAAATCCTTCCAGAATACCTCAGGGTAACTTGCTTCCCATTTCATGTCTTGCAAAGCACACACAGATTTGTAGTCTTCTCTGAGCACCACCTGCTCAGAACAATTAGGGTCAAGTATAATGACTAGGTTCTTTTGCTCTAACCAACCTAATAAATTGGCACCTTCTTTAGCTACATAAACAGTGACATGAGTACTGTGACATTTAAAATGTAAAACAGTGTCGAATTCACATAATATCTCCACTGGTTTGCCACCATATGCTACATGTCTGACATGTGACTCCTTTAAAGTGACATTGACAATTTTATTCCAGAGTTTAGGACCAATAAGAGTGAAAAAAGATCCAGAATCTGCTACAGCAGTGACAATAATGTTTGCCAGGCTAATTTGACAAACAGGTTTTCTTATACCTACCGATTCTATTTTAAATACTCCATCAGGCAATACATCACACGTGTCTGAAATCATCATAACCTTGTTGCTCTCATTAATAACAGAATCCGAACTGTGTTCAGAACCACACTCAAGGGAAAAGACACGTTTAGGAATAAATTGACCACTCTTGGATTTAGATCTACAAACTTTAGCAAAGTGTCCTCTCTTCCAGCATTTAGCGCAAGTCTTGTCCTGAGCGGGACAAGAGGGAGCATTCCCTAAATGACTCTTGCTCCCACATCTGTAGCATTCAAAAGTACTTTTGGATTTGAAGACATTTTTTTCCAGACCTTTTAGGAACAGTGTCAGGAACTACAGTGTGAACTTGAGCTTCCAGTGCCATCTGGTCCATGTATCTGGCTGTGGCTTCCACTCCTTTGTCTATTTCCAAAGCTTTGTCTAAAGTAAGGCTCTCAGCCGTTAAAAGTTTCTCCTGTACTTTTATACTGCTGGTTTTCTCTACTAACTGGTCTCTCAACATCTCGTCAATGAAGTCTTTGTAATCGCACGTGGAGGCTACTACTCTAAGGTCACTCATAAAATTCTCCACAGTCTCCTCATGAAGTTGTTTTCTCATATAAAATTTGTGTTGTTCCATAATGATGTTGCGTTTCTTCTTGAAGCGAGAATCTAACATTTTGATGGCGGAAGCATACTCATCGATGGCATCCCCCTCCCCCAAAACTACTGCTGTCGGTAGGTGTTTAAGAACTTTCCTGCCTTCAGTGCCTAAAGAATAACGTAAAAGTGCTAGTTTTGTTTGTGTGAAAACTTCCCTTTCAATGGCTTCTAAGTAAGCCTCAAAACCCTCTAACCACACTTCCCATTCAACAGGGGGATTGCCAGGTGTGGAAAGAAAGGGAATGGAGGCAGTACACTTTGTTGCATTTTAACAGAAAGGAAACAAAGTGCAATAAACAATTGACAAAATTTGTATTAACACTTAGCAGTCAAGGGAGGGTGCTAGAGTGCGGACGGCAAGATGGCTGCGCCTTAGTGCAGCTCTGCCGGCCGATCCATAATCTGTCCAGAATCCTGCTTTCCGACGTAGCCGACAGCTACATCTAACGTGGCATTGAGCTAGTAAAGTGCCCAGGAGGAGTTTGATGCATGGCGGCTACTGTTCGCGGTTGAGAGCCCTGCTCACTCCTGCTTGCTGCTGCGGTCCTGTGTGGTCGGACGAGGCTGTGCGAGCCCTGGATCTGCTGCCTGCTTAAGAACTGACCGCAGGGGCGGCGGAGGAGCAGTGGTTGTCCTTGTGGCTGTGCGGAGTGCCTGCTGCTGGGAGGCCTATCGTGAGGTGCTGACACCGCCGGACCGGAGAGATGCTGGGCCTGTGATGGCGCCGCTTACCTGACATGCTGGAGCCGCGGTGAACTGTAATGTGTGGGCTGAGGCGGGCAGGCCCTTGGTGCTCCGGAACTGCAGTGAGTTATTCTCCGGCTGTAGGGGCTGTGATACGGGGCCCAAGTGCTGCTCCTAATTTACCCTGTCGCTGTGGCCTGGGATGGTGGGCCTCCCCTGACGGCTTGACTCACCTCATTGACTTGGCGCTGTAGTCACGCTGAATTTCCACAGACATCAGGCAGCATGACTTGCGACGTCTCGGCTCTGCGGGCCTGATTACCCTCGACTGCGTGGTGACTCCCTGACTGGAATCTCACCTCTGACTGGCAGGTAGGGAGAGCGGGGGTGCGCCGTGTACCAGTCATCTGGTCCTTTGGGCTGCTGCTGCTGGGGAGGCTGGACAAGTGCGTCCAGGCTTGCAAGGGAGCCCATATCTAGGACGGGCATATATCAGCTGACTGCTCTGAAGGCGGTGAGTCCTGTTGCTGCGCCATTTATCGTAGCGGCCTATGGCTGTGGATGCCTGTGAAAATATAGCAACGCATCTGTGGTTCTGAGCGGTGGTGCCATTTGTCTCTGTATCTTATAGACACCAGTGCAAAAAAAGCGGTTTGTTCCACTGTGTGGTGCCTCATGCCTGATTGGGTTGTTATGAGTGGCGACTGCTATTGCTACAAGTGAGCTGGTAACAATGGGAAAAACCGATAAGACACAATCCCACCTCACGTTTGAAATGTGCAAGCCGGGCAGATGGCAGCCTAAACAAACTTTGAACTCTGAGGCTGATGCTCCATGAGAAGCTGCCCCAACCTTGGAGACTACGCTCCTGGCGATGCAGCATAGCCTACAGTCAATTGATGGAAAGATTGATGCATTAAACTTAAGTATGGATCATATGGCTGCTAAGCTTGACAAGCAAGGCATCAGGCTGGGCGAAGTTGAGAAGCGTGTTTCTACGGCTGAAGAAGACCTGCACACTGTCTCCAACAAAACCTTGAATATGGAAAAAGTGCTGGCAGTTATCCAGGTGAAGAATGAGGACTTGGAGGCGAGATCCAGAGAAACAACTTGAGGATCACGGGTCTGCCGGAGTCGACCAATACTGGGAAAATGGAGGTCTACGTAGAGGGGATGCTCAAAGAAGTCTTTGGTGTGGACAATCTGTCGCATATGCTGATCGTGGAGCACGCACACCTATCAATGGCGTCTCGTCCGATCCCTGGGGCCCCGCCTCAACCTATAATTGCACAGCTGCTAAACTACAGAGATCAAGACACTATCCTCAGATTGGCCCGAGAAAAAATTGCAATTAACTATCAGGGGAATGGCCTGTTGACAGAATGTTATGTTATGTTATGTTATTTGCATTTGTAGAGCGCACGGTTACCCTGGGCTGTCCTGGCGCTAGCACTGATTGCTGGGGGGAAAATAATGTATGCTACTGCGCAAAGAGCCAGGTCTATCGCCCTTTCCTAAAGGAGAGGAGATCCGGGGCACTCCTGAGATGGAAGGGAAGCTCGTTCCAAGCTCTGGAGGCACAGTTAATAAAACTCCTCCCTCCCCAGTTGACTCTTTTAAAAGGGGGGACTTGAACATATTTGGCTCCAGAGGAGCGTAGCGATCTTCCCGGGACATACCAGAGGAATTTACGCCTAAGGAAGTCGGGTCCGGCTCCATTGATGGCCTTAAACACTGTACAGAGTGCCTTGAAGAATGTATGAAAGCCATCAACATGATAGTAATCTACGGTCCATGTCTCTTGGTAACAGATTACATTGTAATTTTTTGTAAAGTCCAGCCATTCTGAATTAGAGAGTTTAGAGCAGATGCCAGCTATATTCCAGGAAAAAAATGGAGGCCTTTGTTTTTACCAGAAATTATACTAATCGTTTAAGTTGTCGCACTATGCAATTCATCTGCGACAGGAGTACGAGTTTGGTTCATACTTAAAGTATCAACTTCTGTATAGTTTGAAGCTATAAAAGAGTCTCGGATTTCAGGTCATTCGACGTCATGTATGGAGTTCTGAGGAGCGAATTTTGTTAAGTCAAATTAAAACCCAAGGTTGGTAGAGGCCTAGCCATAGTGGTTGGTGGTCTATAGAAGTATCCAAATGGTTGGGTGTGAATTCTTGCAGGTAATGTTATTAAATAGTTTAGTTGTTGAGCAATGTTTTGACAAATGTTGGTCTTATAAGATTGATTACACATAGTCCCCAGTAGCCAATTCTTCTTGTGGAAAGTATTTCCTTGGTTAGATCACTATGCCAACCCACATTTTACCACATAGTGGGCACCCTCACTATGGTCAGGGTTAGGAAGTCATACAGCTATTAGTCATACACCCCCTTGGTAGCTGGCCCAAGCAGTTAGGCTTATCTCAGAGGTAATGTGGAAAGTATTTGCACACACACACACATAAACACAGTGAAAACACTACAAAACGTGTGCACACCAGCTTAGGAAAATAGCCAATATTTATCTGAATAAAATAAGACCAAAACAACAAAAATCCAACATACACAAGTCAAAATATCACTTTTTAAAGATTAAGCAAGTTTAGTCCACAGAAATCCATGGATGCGTTAGTTTTAGCACAAACAACTACAGATGCATCAAAAATCAAAGACGGTGCAAGGTGCAGGGGAGGTGAGGTGACGGAAAAGCAAAGTGATGCATCGGTTCCTTACTACACAGGGAAAGGCATCGGTTCTTTACTGGAAGGGGAGATGATGCATCGGTTCCTTACTGATAGACAGGGAAGGTGATGTGTCTGTTCCATACTTGCAGGGGAGGTGATGCTTTGGTTCCTTACTGGCAGGGGAGGTGATGCCTTTGTTTCCAGACACACAACCTCAGTTCTTTACTTCAGTGCTGTGTCCATGAAGAATCTGCACCCAGTAACAATGCTTTAAAAATCCAGACGCACTGCTTCAATGGAACAGAGGCAATGCAGGTGCTGCGTCTTTACCACATCTGTGAAGCAGGCACTGCATCAATTACTCAGCTATGAAGCAGGCGCTGCATCAGTCTTTTGCAGCGATGCGTCGATAAAACAGATGCTGGAGGACGATGCATGGAGTTTCTCACACAAAGCTATCTCCAACCCCTGTAAAGGGTCTGGAGCCAGGTCAAGGGGCAAGCAGCAGGACAGCACAGAAAAGCAGCAGGCCGAGTGGCAGTCCCTCCTACTTCATCCAGCTCTTCTTCCTGGAAGAATGTCCTGAGTCCAGAAGTGTTCTGATTTTGGGGTGTCAGAGGTCCATTACTTATATTCTTTTCTGTCTTTGAATTAGGCAAAACTCAAAGGAAAGTCTTTGTAATGTACAAAACCCTGCATTTCCCTGACCTGGATCCAGACACTCTACTGGGGTTGGAGACAGCATGTGTGAGGACATGCACAGCCCTAATCAGGTGTCAGTGACAACTCCTCCTATATCTCTAGCTCAGGAAGGACCATTAGCCTGGTGATGTGCCATCAGGATATGCAAGGCAAACCTCAGCTCCCTTTGTGTGACTGTCTAGAGTGAATGCACAAGAGCCCAACTGTCAGCCAACCCAGACGTGTATTCTACAGGCAGGCAGAGGGACAGAATGGTTAAGCAAGAAAATGCCCACTTTCTCAAAGTTGCATTTTTAGACACGCGATATAAAATCCAACTTCAACAAAAGATGTATTTGTAAATTGTGAGTTCAGATACCCCAAACTCTAAATCTCTATCTGCTTCCAATGGGAAATTACACTTAAATTATATTTCAAGGCAATCCCCATGCTAACCCATTGGAGAGATTAGGGGTGACTTACATGTAGTAAAAGGGAAGGTTTGGGCCTGGCAAATGGGTGCACTTGCCAGCTCGAAATGGCAGTATAAAACTGCACACACAGACACCTCAGTGGCAGGCCTGAGACATGTTTGCATGGATGCTTATGTGGTTGTCACAATCAGTGCTGCAGGCCCACTAGCTGCATTTGATTCACAGGCCCTGGGCAAACCTAGTGCACTTTACTAGGGACTTACTAGTTTATCAATTATGCCAATCATGGATAAACCAATCACCAATACAATTTAGACAGAGAGCATGTGCACTTTTTCACTGGTTAGCAGTGGTAAAGTGTCCAGAGTCCTAAAGTCAACAAACACAGGTCAGACAAAATAGAAGGAAGAAGGCAAAAAGTTTGGGGATAATCCTACAAAAAGGGCCAGGTCCAACATGTGGGATCCACAATAGATCACAGGTCATGAGCATGAGTTTTATTATTTGGCCAAATATGTGAGACATGCTTTTCCATTCACAAGGCACTCACAACAGATAATTTTTGCTGACACATCATGCTAGTGGAAGTGATTTTATCCTTCAACAATTTCAAGAAACCCTACATTTCTTTAAAAAGATCTTGGAATTTTATTTACAGTAATGAAAGGAGATTTGTACTGTGATTTTCCAATGTAATAACTAGCATGTTTATTACTACCAATTCATCCCCCTTCATTTGAGTTGCAACAGAACAGCTTTTAGGCATTTGCTTTGCTGATTTTAAAGATTGGTTGTCTTTTCTTTTTCTTTTAAGAGGTAGTGTATTTGCCACAGCATGGCCCGCTACTAGGGGTATTTCTTTCAGGGCCATGTGTTACGTTGTCCTCGAATAAAGCTAAATTAGAAATGCCAATTATACTGTATCTCCCACTGGATACCTATGTTTGTCAGGTACCATAGATTGCATGTCAGAAGATGTTATGCTTCTTTTGGTGGATGGAGTCATGGCACAGACCTGAGTTTGTTCATGTAAAAGGTGAGTTCATAGAAAGTCACTGAACCTCACCTATTCTGATTCGTAAGAGGCCAATTTCAAAGGTATATGCCCCCATTATAGTTGCCAGATAGCTAGTTATGGAGGTTAATCTAGATACCGCCAGTTCTTTTGCCCTTTGGGTGGGTTGACCTTCCATTTACCCACAATGGATAGTAAAGGAGATAAAGGCCTACCTTAAGGTTTCTTAAGGCGAGGAGCTTAATTGTGCTTGATGTTGAAGAAAAGAGATGGAACTAGGCCAGCAGGGTGTCAGGCTAAGCGAGTTGGCTCAGTCCAGCTTCATGCAGGCGCAGACAGGTATAGACACGTTCGATCTTGGCCCGGTGTTCTGCCGGGCACGTGATTAGGTGCATCTCGCGATTGTGCAAGCCTGCTTTCAAGTTAAGGCCCCCACGATGAGTGATGCCCTACCTCCTGAGGGCAAAGCAGGCTGGTCCTCATGGTCCCTGGTGGTTCACGAAGTGGAATGTAACAAATGGCCAGTGCCGCAGGAAGCCCATGTTCAAGTTAAGGGATGCACATGACTGATGCCCCAGCCCCTGAGGGCAAAGCAGCTGGTCCTCGTGGTCTCTGGTGGTCCGCAGAGTGGACTTTAACAAAACAGAGACAGACGGTAAGGGGTTGCTGGGACATATGTAACATGGATCTGATAACATGAAACTAAGATTTCTAGGGCTCAAAGTCACAACGATAATTTGAGCTTCCCTAATGTCACTAAGTGAAAAGAACCTAATTGCTGGCATTTAACTTTGGGAATTTTTATGTGTTGTGACTTAGGGCCAGATGTATGAAGACCCCGTTTTGCGATTTCCTAATTGCGAATCCTTGCGATTCGCAACTAGGAAATTGCAAAACGGCATGCATGAAAGTGTGTTGAACACTTTCTGCGATTCCTAGGGGATCGCAAATGACCTACTTCAAGAATATTAATGAGGTAGGTTGCAATGTGCGACCCCCTAGGAATCACAAAAATCACATGGATCGTGGCCTGCTGGGGTCAGCAGACCACCATGTCCGTTATTGCTTTAAATAAAGCAATCTTTTTTTTTGTAAAGCAGCCCGATTTCCTTAAAGGAAAACGGGATGTTTTACAACAATAAAAATGAAAAGTTATCCTTTCATTTTTTAAGAGCAGGCAGTGGTCCGTGGTCCGTGGGACTACTGCCTGCTCATAAAAAATGCTTTTACAAACATTCACAAAGGGGAAGGTGTCCCTCGGGGACCCCTTCCCATTTGTGAATGGGTTACCACCTACTTGAAGTAGGTGGTATAATGCGAATGTTTTGAGACCGCTTTTCGGTCGCAAAACATTCATACATACCGATGTGATTCGGTATTAGGAAGGGACGCCCTAAACACGTCCCTTCCTAATAGCGAATCGCAAACCCATTTTGCGATCCGGTAACAGGTTACTGAATCGCAAAATAGGGTTTGCTGCATCTGAAAAGCATATTTTGCATTCACAAACATCCCGATTCTGCGAATCGGCCCATTTGCGAACTCAAAAAGGCTTGCTACATCTGCCCCTTATTGCGCTTGTGGAATTGACCAGGTCTTGAGCACTCTGCAATCATGTTATCAAGTGGTACAACCAGTACGTACCAAGTAGAAAACACAAAGAACTCTGAAATATGATTGTTTTCACCTTCAATAAATCAGTCGCACCTAGAAGAATGGTGGCTCTCTTCATGCTTTGCTGCACCTTTTAAATATAGATGCCTCACCTCTCATAGGAACAGTTCAGTCGCAGCTCGGGAGTGGTGAAACTTGAGGTAAGGCAAAGTAACATTTCCTTTAACTACAGCAGGTTACTTAGAGGAAAACCATGTTAAATATTAGTAATATTGGACAACTATGTTCTGGTAAGGAGTTCTGTATTTCTTTAACAAAAATAATTTAATAAACAAGTCCTTTAAAGATAGTAGTGTGATTATATGACTAAGCAGGTCGGTCAAGAGAAAAAAGCCTTTCACATGTAGTATATTTGTGTAAAATGGCAAAGGTTAGCAGCAAAAAGAAAGATCTTACCATGTGCAAGCACTTTGGTGAACTCAGGTCAAGGACTATACAACTGCAAAATCTACTCCACCCCACTCCTGCCCCCCTGCAAAGGGGTCTTTATGATTTGCGGGTGTGTGGTTCATGCAGGCATGGTGCAAGAATGTTAGATGCCCGGTGTAAAATAGCATGGGGCATATTATCAAGCGGCAGCGATAATTATCGCTGGCCGCTGTTAGCGTGAGTAATCCTATCGCCGGCTATCGCTGGAAATTATCGCCATGCTAGCGCTGTATTAACAACGCTTAGCGCAAAGGCGATAATTTCCCAGTGATAGCGATGTTTTACATGGAACATCGCTGGTTTTCCAGCGATGTCCCATGGAAAACGGCGATATACTTGGTGATAGGGCCTGTGGTCTTAGCCACACAATCCACCCCCATGTTAGGTATGCCTTAGTCAGGAATTTAGCAGACGTTAAATTCCTGCGTTAAGGCATACTTAACGCAATTTAAAATATCGCTAACCCACGTTGCTAATATGGCGATACCTGGGTTAGCGATATTTCCCCTGTTGTTTTCACAGGCACGCCCCTTTGCATCTCATTAGCGATGCGATGGGAGGCGTGCAGAAAACGGACGCTAAGTCAGGAATCACGCGCTAGCGTGTCCTTGTTAATTCGGCGATAAAATTATCGCCGCTTTTCGTCCGAAAACGGACGCTAAAGCGGCGATAATTCATTAACGCCGCCTTGTTAATATGCCCCTAAATTCCCACAGGAGGGCTACTCTTTCCGTAAGAAAGGATTGTTTTCGGGCTTCCATGCTATTAGTATTTGATGCCTCTTACTCATGTCTGGCCCTGGGCACATCTGAGAAGCAGCAGGAGCGTGTGCTGCTGTATGTTGCTGCATGTGCTCTCTCCATGATCTTCATCCATACCAACCTTTTTAATTAAGGCCGGGCTGCAAATTTTTCTTTAGTCAGCGGGCCACACGAGCAAGCAAATTGAGCGAGCCCGACTAAACTGTGAAGAGTCTGATGAGGTGGGGTCAGATTTTATATTTAATATCCCCTATTTATCAGTAATTGATGAAAAAGTTACAGATTTTATTCAAAGGCATGTCTGAGTGGATATTATGTAACTGAAAACGACAGTACTTTGTGAAGTCTCAGTTGTGTGTTAGTTTTCGAATACCAGCACTTTACGGAAATTTCCCAGGCCTCACAGCACTTTAACATCATGCTATCCTGTCATCTGTTCCTTAGCTCAATAAGATTCCAGGCACCAATGTTCACTCTTCAATGATTGCATAAGTAGTGTGTTGGTTTACATGCAACTTTTTGTCGCAGTCAGGCAGATTAATAGTAACATAAGACTGACTTCTGCACAGTTATGACTTTATGGTGCATGTTATATGTTCAAACCCTAGTGAGGCAGTTCAGGGGGTAAACGCAGTTGCTATATAGCCTACAGGTCACACGTTTTGATCATAAGATTTCTTTCAGTGGGTTATGTGCCTGCTGCAAACACCTTCATGTTTATCAGAACGGTAACAGAGTTTTTTTTGGCAGAGTTTCATTTTATGAATGTTGAAAAAAAAACGCCATAGACTAGGGTAGTGATTTTATTGATCACTAAAAACTATTTTGTTTGTATTGGGTGATAAATAAAAGGTCCTTTGTACATATATGTACAGTACAATGAATATAATAGAGTGATTGAACACATGAGTTATAATTTTTTCTCTCTCTCCTATTCTCATTTGATCTGAAAATCCTTTAGTTATTACCTTTGGATGAAAGTTTCCATATGTCTTTCCCCACCTTCACTGTATTCGTTGAAGTAAGCACCAGTGTGGGTCAACACATTAATTCATGGTCTAGTTCACTTACCAACCCTATTTAGGATATGTATTGTTTGCAGATCCTGAATCCACATCACCTGGCACCATTCTGTCTACGTGCACAGATGTAGCACAAGGAAGTTCACCTTTAAAAAAAAAAAAAGGAGCGGCCATCTTTTTTCATAAGTGCAATGCAAGGATTCACTCCACCTTTTACACAAGAAAGGAGGCATGAAGTCCAAGCATCAGGAAAGTGATTTTAGCTTGATATTTTGCTAGGAATTGATACTTTAAATTTGCTCTTTACTTGATGGCCTACTTTGATATTTATGGTATGTCCGTTTCTGACGTTCACGAACTACTTGTGAGGAGGATTGTCCCACTAGAAATTTTAAGAGGCAGAACAATTTTGTATATTGGTAAATTGTAAAGGCTATAATTGACTATACAATAAAGGTTGATGATTTATGACAAGTCAGATCTAAAAGACTGTCTGTACATATCATATAAAGTAATAACCAGAGCTGGCTACACTGGGAATTAACAATCAAAAACTGTTTTAGGTTCCATCAAAACATCTATGATTTGCAATAAAAACATCCAGCCACAAAAGGTGTAATTTGTTTATTATAGTTCATATTTGTGCATTTTCAAATGTTCAAAGGGTATTAGAAACATAATCCAAGTAAGCTATCAAGCGCTACTAGAGCTCCGAGGAACATAATATCTGTTCAAAGTTTATAATGGAGTATAATTAATGGCTATGTGTAAACGAACAAACTGGGAGGGAGTGGTAGTACATGAGACCTTGTTTAACAATGACACTTAAGCCTTCATTAGGAAATGCTCATAATCTCTGATGGACCCAGTAACAGAAGTTACTGGTAGCAGTTACTCCAGGGACACCAGCCTTCCAAAGCTGCTTAAATCTAGATGTAAAGATCCAAGAAGGAATGACAAATAACCAGTGGAATTATCTGTGTTAAATCTGATTCAAAAGATTATTTGCCATTCCCAACTCATAATACAAAATGTTTTCTAAACCCCAGTAATGTCCTTCTAGCCATAATGGTTTCCCAGGGCCCGTAATTACCAAATCAATTAAAGGGTCACTCACAATGAGAGCCTTAAAGGGAAAAAAAGCAAAGACGCAGTAGTAAATTACTGTGTGAAGTCTAAAAGTCACAGATATGAATCCCAGCATAACTGAAACTCTCTTAAATCCATGCAAGGAGAATACACAGATTACCATTTATCTGAGTAATAACATCACTTCTTATCAAATGTCAAAGAACATACAATTTGTGATGCATGTTTAGTAAATGATCACTTACATAAATTACGAAATGCCATCCTCAGTAATGATCTGGTGTGAGAAGCATCATTGCGTATTACACATGCATTAAGGGAGGAAACAAGACATATTCAATATGTTCTCGAAACCCTTGACAGATGTTTCTCTGGGCTATCGGCCAATATCATTGGGTTCCTGGAGGCGCCTAATGTTTTATACCATGCCTCGACATTTGGTGGTTGTTTACATTGTCGATGATGCACTTTACATTGGTTTCCAGTGCACAAGTGATGCTCCGATTCTGACAGGTCCTGCAATAGCTACAACTGTAACTGCATGACCTGTCCTCAGCCGGGTGATCCTGAGAAAATCAACGTGCTCGGGTGCTCAACTGAACCTCCCTGAACTCCTGGTCCCTGCTGTAGCCTGACAGGATAGACTTGTCGATGTTCTCAGTCAATGTCCAACAAGAATTACTTTCCTGCTTCTTAAATTTTCCTGTTGGACAATCCTCCTTACAATTAGTTTGCGAACATCAAAAATGGACATACCACAAATATCAAATAAGACCCTAAAATAATGAGCAAATGCAGGCACAATATTAATATAAGGTATAATTTCCTAGCAAAATATCCAGCTAAAATCACTTTCCTGCAGCTTTGACTTCATGCCTCCTTCTTGTTTAAAAGGTGGAGTAAATCCTTGCATGCACTTATTAAGAAGGATGGCCGCTCCTTTTGTTATAAAAAAGTGAAAATCCTTGTGTTAGCTCTGTACACATGGAAGAAATGCCACCAAGTGACTTGGGTTCAGGATCTTCAGACAATACCTATCCTAAATAGCGTTGGTAAGTTAAATTGAACTTAAATGAATGTGTTTGCACACACTGGAGCTTACTTCAACAAATACAGACAGGGTGGGGTAAGATATACAGAACCTTTCATCCAAAGGGGTGGTAATTTCATGGTTTATTTCAATGTAGAGTACCATCATATCCCACTCTGCCCTGAACCTGCTTCAAATCCCACTTTTAAACTAAATGTGCCCTTTATTCTTAAATCTTACTTGCTAGACATGGCACCCTTGGTGTGGTTTTCCCTAATTTTTTGATTTTGCGGGCCATAGGACTCTGTGCACTTTGCCACTGCTAACCAGTGCTAACGTGCCTGTGCTCTCTTTTTAAGACTTGGTAAGATCGGCTTATACAAAATTGGCAGATATAATTTACTTGTAAGTCCCTGGTAAAGTGGCATACCCTGTGCGCAGGGCCTGTAAATTTGATGCTACCTATGATTGTGCCACCCACTTAACTAGCACTTTGAACATTGCAGCCTGTGTATGTACAGTTTTAGAATGCCATTGTGACCTGGCAAAGTAAACCTCTTTCCAGGCCCAACCTTTTTTTTTTAATTTGAAGTTTTATATAGTGCAAACAAGACCTGAAAGTGTCAGAGCGCTTTACATTAGCACCAGTTGCATGACAGATGGGCACATTAATTTTTTCGTGAGGCACAGGGAAATTAAGTGATTTGCTCAGAATCACAGGATGTTGAACGTCCCAGCCGAGACTCGAACTTGGTTCCCCTTCTTCGAGGTTGACCACTCTAGCCGTTAGCCCACATCCTCTATCCTCTCCTCTACTTTTTAATACGTATGAGTCACCCTAGGGTAGCCCTGGACAGCCCAGATGGCAGGGTGCAACATATTTAAAAAGTAGGGCATGGACTTTTAAGTTTTACATGTCTTGGTAGTGAAAAAACTTTCATTACTTCAAGGCATACCTCTCCCATAGGATAACATTTGAGTTACGTTATTACATTTTATAAGTGTAATTTCCAAAAGTGAACAGGCAACCCCTTAATGCTGGTGTCTTTGGAACCACAATTAAAAACCCTAACTTATGGTGAAGTCAGATTTTAAATTACAATTCTGAAATTGCCACATTCGGAAAGTTGGTATTTTCTTGCCTTAGCCATTTGGTGCCTGCAGCTTACCTCTGAGTCGCATGACTGGCTGTAGTTGACAGTTGAGCTTTGTGTATTCCTCCTAGAAAGCCACACATAATGGAGAGCTTAGGTGTGACTGGATAGGCTCTCACTGGAAGGATGGGAGGGAGAGCTGGACCCAGCCCCATTTACATTTGAAAGGGCTGTGTCCTGTCTCCACACAAAGGACTGCAATCTCAATGTAGTTAGACTGGAGCCAGGGCCAGGAAGGCAGGGCACCAGTGCACCTCAAAAGCATGAACCACTTCAGTACAATTCGGGACCTGTGGATACTCTGCCAGGAAGAAGGACTGATGTGCTGCTGAAAGGACTGCCACTCTGCTGGACTGCTGTTCTAAAGGAACTGCCGCCCTGCTGTGCTGCCCTACTGTCCTCTTGCCTGGTTGAGAAGGGCTGGACCTGCATCTCTCGAACCAAAAACCCAGAGTGACTCCAAGTGCTAGCTGGAAGCCCTCCTGATCTGAGCCTCAGGGACATAACAGGTTTCCAACTACCGTGCATCTGCACCTGGACTCTTCCATATGTGAGTCCCCCCTGCCAAGTGCTGCCATTCTAGTCCTGGACCCTTGGAAGTTGGCTTAAGGCAGTGTGGAGCTGGAACAATTTTCAGAGTGGGGGTGCTGCCATCAATGTCACATCACCGAAATCATAGGGATTGTGAAAAATCCAAGATTCACACAAAGAACAAGTGTAGCAAATGAGCCACACCCATTCAGCAGGAGAGTAGTAAGGGTGTAATTTGCAGCCGGTGCTCCATTTTGGAGCACGCTGTTGCAAATATCTTAGACAAGGATTGTATGGTAGCACACTGTCATTTACAGACAGTGTGTTTTACATTACCCACAAAAGTTTTACAGACATGTAGTTTTACTGATAAAACTATAGCATTCAAATGACAATGTGAGAACATTGGGTTTCAGTGACTAATTATCATTTGCACATCTCAAAGTCAAATGTCATGATTTGTTTTGATCCTATCAAATATCTATGCTTCAATCACACTTCAAAATTATAAAAGAGTGCTTCATTCAAGCTTTCTGCTGGCATATTTTGAAAAATGTGTCCAATATATTTGCATGTATTTACATTTAATTGTGTTAGTAAAACATTTACATTCTACTGCCTTTCCTTTCACACATTACCTATACTCTAGCAAGATTGACACATAGTTAACTTTACAGTCAAAAAATGAAAAGTAAACACTGATCTCCATGTTATATTAATAAGCAGCAATTTGTCAGAAGACATAGCCACAGGCTTTGAAAGCACCGCAAATGTAACAAGATAAAGGCAAAATTTCAAGGCATGTTTATTGCTCATTTAACATATGAACTCCAGCATGGTTATTTCTGGGGGTGCTGCAGCAACACCCACACCTCTGCTTCCAGCGCCTATGGCTTAAGGTGCTCTGCCAGCCTTGGAGGATCCAGCGGCACTGACACATCTCCTCTACTGCGTGGCAAAACCCCAAGCAGAACTGATGCATCTCTGCTACTGTGAGGATTGGAACAATTGCAAACATCCACATCACCGCTGCAGCCCACAACGCCTTTGGAACCGCCACTGCATGGTGCACCTTGCTGTAGGCCATCACCTCCATCATCGGCGGCAGCCTTGATGACTCTGCTGGACTCCGCATTGCAGCCTCGCAGCTTTTTGAAACCGACGCATCACTCCAACTGCATCCCACATCCTCGATGCCGGACTTCGCATCGCAAGCCCCTTTGACAGGATCCTCGATGATGGCATGGGCCCTCTTATCACAGTCTCACTGCATTTCAGAACTGAAGTATAACTTCGCTTGCCCAACATATTCCGACCCAGGATCTTTGCAACTCTTCACAAACCAGGATGTAAGGTATTTTGTTCAGTGGCCCTGTATGTGCTCCATCGTGGCCTGCCTGAGCTTGTGACTTTATTCTGGTACGGCGTAACCAGATATCCACAGTTGGCACGTTATGCTTTTTGGCGCTTTTTATAATTGCATATACCGATACTACTGATTGAATTTTGTTGTTGTGGTCTTGTTTTATTTATTAAAATAGGTTCCATTTTTGTAACCTAGTGTATGATACTTTGTGAAGGGTGTCTTCACTTTAGTACTGTTTGACGTGTTGCACAAATACTTTACACAGTGATTCACCTGACAAGGATGGTGGTTGATGTTTCACGAGGGTTCACAACCCAGTCAACCAACAACCCAATTCCTCACACTACTTCTCAGGTACATGGCAGAACTGTACTGGCTCTCACAGGCACTCTGAGGACATGCTGTGGTGTGAACATTGTACTAACTAAAGGTTTTTTGAGAAAACGAGAATAAGAGGGAGAGACGAAATGATAAGTCCTGCCTTTTCAATCACTCTATTGTATTCATTGTACTATACATGCATGTATTTATACCATGAGAAGAGCTAACTGGGATCTGTAACAATGAGAAGGAATAAAAAATGTACAAGGGTTGGTCAGAGGAGAAGGACAACAGCAATGCACTCCCATAAAGTGATAAAAGCAAATGATATTTATAAATGCTCCAAAAAAGCATGGTGAGAGAGCTATGCTCCAGTGGAGGAACAGACACAGTCGACAGAGGAAATCAACAAAGTTAGAAGCATAACATTGCGGCATCCAATTAAAGAGCCTAAAGCACATTGGAAAGAATTGGAGGTGATGATGAGTGCAAAGGACAGCAAAAAATATCTGTAGCGAGACCACAAACATGAAAAACACACAAAGATGTACAACAGCATACAAGACTGTCATGTGGTGTTTCAAATTATAGAGATTCAGTTCCACAGTGGTAGTTAGCACCTATGCCTGCTATGTCTAAGGACTTTATAAAAGGTATCAGCTACATCACTTCTGGCCAGTGCTGGCCCTGAAGAAATAATCTAGTGAAGAGCCCCTCTCTATCAAACCTGTTCAGTCCCCCAGTCTCTCACACAGACATGTCACTGCATCAGTGAGAGTTTTCAGTTGCCACTTTTATGGGCTGAAACACCTCTCAAATTGAGGCCCATTCCACAAGAGCAGATTTTTGCTGTCTCATAATGCTGGTGTACTTTAGGCAACCTATCACCAATACATGCGCCCTTGCAGCACAGTGAAAGTGTTCTTGCACTACAAGGAGAATTGTTTTGGTGCAGGAAGGGTTACCTTCCTGCATAAAAACAATCCTTCGAGACATTTCCCTCTTTTTATGTGTGCTGCAAAATGCAGCACAAATAGAAAGAGGAAATAATGAAATAATTGATTTTTCTCCTCATTACGCCATCCTCTAGGAGGCGTAGTGATTTCATGCAATCCCAGTTTACATGCCTTTGTAAATCTGGGATTGTGTGAAATCCATGGGTGGATGCATGGGAACGCCCGGGCTCCTCCCATGGAATACCACCCAGAACGAAATGTAATGCAATACATTACATTTCTCCACAAAGTCATGCAAGGTGGCACAAATTGCCCCTTGCCTGGCTTTGTAAATGAGAACTAGCATTTGGCATCCTGGCTAGACAACAAAAGTGGAGCAACCACAATGGAAATTCTTAGTAAATCTGGTCCTCCGTTCTTGCATGCCTTGTGTGATGCTTTTCCAGGGATACCTACTGGTCTGTTGATCATAATAGCAACATTTATCTTATAAATCTTAATGGATCAATTACCTCTAAGGCTCTGAGTTTAGATCACAATACTTCTTCATATGTAAGGTTTCAGGTCTCTTTGTGTTTGTGAGTTTATTTTTGTGTATGGAGGTTAAGTGGTAGGTGTTAGCAGGGGCAGCTGTGAGGGAGGCAGAGGCTGTTTGTCGCTCAGCGTTATACTTGTCCTTTCTCTTGGTCCTAAGTTGAGCTTGGAGGGAATCCTGAATTGATTATCTTCTTGCCAATGTTCCTCTATGCACAGATGCCAACTTCTCTGCCTCAATTTCTCATGGTTTTTCCTCCAAGTTTGGTGAGAAATTTAAGATGGGCGAAACCAAACAGGACCCCCTGTATGCTTTTCTTCTCTGTATCATCCCCATTGCCTTAACCAAATGGAAAGATAAATCCCTGATGTGTTCCTACTGTGGTTAGAGAATGTGTTAGTTCTCATTCCCTACTGTCCAAAGAAGATAAGTGTAAGGACAATAAAAGGCTGTGGAGTTTACCAATTATGCAGTGGACCAATATTAGTTTTATCACGGAATTGTTCTCATGTGTTATTTCTTTATCTGCTATAATTTAACTTATTTGGATTCAATACAACTTTCGTTTGCAGATTTGCCATCTTCAGCCTCCTGACACTCACTCAAAAAGCCCTGTCCTTGGCCTAAAATTCTTTTCTAGACATGCTATAAGTGGATCCGCACTTGACATATATTCTGGTCAGACAAATATGGGTTGTATTTTTTTACGTCCTAGTCCCGTATTCGCTCCTCTCCACAGCTCCCATATGTTGTTTAGCTGCAATAGAGGCAGCCGCTGATGTTTATCCCCCAACACTGTCACAACACACTGCTGTCTCGGTTGTCCTCTCCAAATAGATGCTATTTGATTAGTACACAAAGCCAATTCCAACTGGAAGGACCCTCGTGGGGTTTTTTCTCAGAAGGTAGCATCTGTTTTCAAGTCGGTCTAAACTCTCACAAAGTCCTGGTTGATAATTTCAGGTTCTTGAACCTTACAAATGTTACCTTCATTTCAAATAAAAACCGAACAGAACTTTGCTAGCTCAAGCATTCACGTTTTATTTTGAAAGAATAATGTTGTTTATGGTTTTGACATAGCCATGTAAATCTGACATAACAATGTTAACCTTACTCTTGCTTCCAGATCAGCATCATTGCTATCGCTCACAATGGGAAATAAGGATATTAATCTACTGGTGCTCATCATGGGTGAGGATACAATGATTCAAATGACCACAGTGTTAATTAAATTCCAAACCAAGCCTTTATATTATATGATGCTAGAATATCTTATTATATGTTCCAGTGACACCACTTCACATAACTACCTAACACTGTATGGGCAATTTCATCGCACAACCCACCAGTCCTGATTTAGGAAATATATGAGCATGAGCTTGGTTGAAATATGCTAAAGTTCCCATTTGAGGTACCTTAGGAGGCCTACCTTCACAGATTTACCCACATACAATATTAAAACCTGACAAAAGAAAATTCAAATAAAAAGGTGGTGGAGCAATTATCACATAGCATCTGTTTGAAGATGCCAGTCCACCTTTGACTGCGGCAGCAGACCTGGCCTCACATTTAAAGGTGCGCAAGGAGTCCAATGTTGGTGGGTGCAGTGAGAGATTGCACCCACCTGCAGGTGGCCAGTTAGGGTGGGGGAGTTCCCTGGGACCCCTGCTCACCACTTCCCTCAGTATGTGGCACACAGTTTCCTTGCCTCTGTGCATACGTCAGTGATTCTGCATGGGCTCAGAAGCAAAGTGTTTCCTCATTTGGATTGTCCATCACCAATACCCTAATGTAAAAGAGAGAACTTCCCCACATAGTCGCCCTGGCTACAAATATCCTCCGAGGCAATCAAAATTATAAAAGGGGCCGGTCAAACAACCATGGCCTCTTCTATAAAACCAAAGAGCCATGGGGGAACAAGAAGGGTGTAAATGTCTGTTGTATTCTCAGAGCACTTTCAGTATGTACTATGTCCCAAGGAACAAAAGTCTTCAATGCTCTCAGCCACGTGCCTCCTTTACAAACACCTATAAACATAACAAAATGACAAGTCGGTTAAAAACTGAATGAGCATTAATCAATCTCCGAAATAAAATGGTCTGAGCTAGAGGGTTGAGATCGCCTAAGTTGTACCTGGAGGAGGACCTCACAGTGTAAAATATATATTCTGGAGGCTGAAAGGCTTCATGAATCAGTCAAGGAAGAATTATTGACAGACATGGCTCAGTAATGCAGAGAAATTCCCTGTGAACTGTTAAGGTCTACAAAAAATGGATGGCCTGTCACATTTATTAACAACCTCTTCCACAGACCTTTGCAACAATCAACAATACATTTTCAGACCCAGAATTGATATACCTGCTCCTTTCATAACTATTACTGACTGATCTACCAAACTCCAGTTCACAATATGTCTTCCAAAATGCTCGAATGACCTTTTCTTCCATAGGAGGTGCCAAAGGTCCAGTGAAAAACCCATTTTAAGGTGGCATACTTTAAGCAGAGGTAAAATACATGTCTGAAGTAATAAATGTCTGAAGTTAAACTAAAAATATGTTTACATTCCTAGTTCTAAGAAGGCATCTTTTAAGTGTTGTGTATGCCCATGTGGGCATATGAAAACAGATGTGTTTAATTTAATTGACGAATGTCTTGTCATGAGTTTACATCTGTTCCTTCTGATGGTCATTCCTCTCTTGGTGCGAAGGTCTCATGAACACCCACAGCGGTTTAACTTATGATCATGTGTAGTAGCGAGTACTGACTATCTGAAATCAAGCCCTAATATTTGATTAGTTTTTCCTAATATAAATCTGAAACTTCCTAAGGATCCCATTTAGGATATTTTTTAGGGTAAATAATGTAACTAGTTGTGTAAGAAGAGTCCTACTGTGTGACCTCTGAAATGACTAACTAGTAAGGGATGTATTGGGCAAGTAAGGAGAGATTATTTTCCTTCCATTGACTTTTGATTCTATCTGGAACGAAATCTGTACCTGTAAAAACTGCGCCTAATCTGATGAACACAGAATTTTCCTGACTTTGAGTGAAGTTTAACAGTTGTTCCTGTCCGTCTAATAATTAAGAGAAATGACATGATAACAAAACTAACTTCACCAAAGAGACACCCATGTTGTTTTTTTGTTTTGTTAGGTCTCGCCTAGCGAACGCAGCGCATGCGCTGCTTCGCCTTGGTGAGACTATTGTTGTCGGTTTGGTGCGCGGAGGGAGACAAAACATGTGCGCGCCCGGACAGGCGATGTGCACGCGTAGGGCTGGCGCGTTCAGCACAACGCGCGCATGGCGTGCTTGCGCTTTCACTTTCTCTCCCTCCCTCCCCCGCAGCTCCAACACAGGCACCCCCTCCCTGTCTCCTGCTCCTTGGGCCTGCCCGGACAAGAGCTGTGCATGCGCACGGCGTCTCTTTGGCTCACGGCGCCCGAGGTTCCCCTGCAGCAGACTCTCCGATCTGGAACCAGGCAGGGCCCTCTCACCCCTGTACGTCTTCGGACTCCGGGCCACTGCCTGCTCTGTGACTTCTCACCGCCAGCGGGGCCCTCAGGACCACTGCAGTATCGCCGCAGCTCACTCCGACACAGTGGCCCCCACCTGGTTTTATTCCGTAGTAGTATTTCAAAGTAAGGTAAAGCTAGGTACGCAGAACTAAATAGAAGGTTTCGGTTACTGTAACAACTGCATTACTGAAAGTAGGATGTGATTAAAGGGGAAACGTTGATGCAGGAGCATACGGCACAGTTGTCTTTTCACATTATTCACTTTAATGCACAATGCCTGTGTTTATTAATTTATGCATATTTACAATTTAAGGCACGAGGACATAAAGCAATTTGCCCCCAATCCACCTGGGGGTTAAATGCATGCAGCTAGATAACTATATCACAATAACTAGAACTGATGAGTATGGCCCAAAAAGTTTTCGTTTGTAAAGAGATTTTAGAATGGGATCTGTGAGCATTAATCTGTGGTTTCTCAGATCAGATATACAGTATAAATGTGTGAATGTTCTAAATAATGTGTTATTGAGACACCTTATTTTAACTAGCAATATGTATTTGAGTATGTATGACACCAAGAGGAAGTCATTGAGTGCTGGGAGAAAGACATTCATCCAGTTTAAACAAGTGCATGCTGGGATCTGCAGTCCGTGAACCGGGGCTGCAGTACTTTCTTCCGTGTAATAGTGGTCAGCTGTGCTTCCAACCAATAGCAGTGTGGCAGCATGTTCAAAAACATGGACCATCAAGCCCCGCCATCACAGGCATTTGAAAAAGGCACTACTGCTGAAACGCGTCATGCCGTTCTTCAATAAAGGAAATCCCTCGTTACCCCGCTGTGTCCCCTGATCTGCTTCCTTAAACGGAGGGAATTTTGCTGCTATATTTACGTGGAGCCATCATCACGTTAGGGGACCCATCCTCAAAGGGTTCGGAGGTCGAGGTGACACTGTGGTGTTATGATTTTCAAGGTATTGAAAACCTCGGGACCGCCGCAGCTGAAAGGAACAAGTACCTGCTGCCAATAACAGACCGTGACTTCATGGTGAGTCATAATTCACTGCAATTATGCCTCTGGGTGTGTTCCAGGTCGGCAATTTGCGGCAGGATGTAGGGGGCTGAGAGATTGTCTTTATTTTTACAAAGGGGCAACTTGTGAATTTTCTTAATACAAACTGGACTACGTTTGCAAGAAGAGCCCGTACTCACCAAGAGGAAGTCATTAAGGGCTGGGAGAAAGACCTTCATCCAGTTTAAACAAGTGCATGCTGGGATCTGCAGTCCGTGAACCGGGGCTGCAGTACTTTCTTCCGTGTAATAGTGGTCAGCTGTGCTCCCAACCAATAGCAGTGTGGCAGTATGTTCAAAACAAGCATTTGCAATGCAATAGGTCTTGCATTTACGTGAGTTTGAGATATTGGCATTGTAAATATCAATGCCTTTTATTTATGTTTTGGTTTTTAAAATATAAATAAAAGGCATTGTCATTTACAATGCTAATAGCTTAAACTCTCGCAAATGCGAGACCTATTGCATTGCAAATGCTTGTTTAATTTTCCAAGGGTACATTCTTTGTCTCACTAGAGGACACCGGAAATTTCGCAATCTTTTATTCTGTTTTTAGATAGTTAATTATTATATACAGACAACATTGAATTCAACAGGGAGGTTCCACACAAGCTCAGTACATAAAATGGCCTGATTTATAAAAATTAAAAAAAATTTAATCTGCACAGTTGCAGACTAGAAAAAGTGCCTTATGTGCTTGGAGACATACAGAGAATGTACAAATGTGTGTCTATGAAAAGCATCCAAGGCTGTACTCATCCACATTGAAAATGAAGGGACTTTACATGTGTGGATAGTCCCAAAGTTCTGATGGGCAGAGATATAGGCGTCACTCAACATAGCAACAAGGAATAAAATCCTCTGTGGGATCCATGCTGTTTGAAGGTCAAAGTCCTGCTGCCTAGAGCTGCCCCTGTCCCTGCGATCATGGGAGTCATGGGAGATAAGGCACAAGGTTAATTTTCTAAAACACTCTAACTAACATATCAACACATTTCTGTCTTCTGTCTTACAGGATTTAGCTTGACACTGGCACCTACACAAGCCACCGGTAAGTGTTATTCCCATTTTTAATCTTTAAAGCAACTTTTCCTCAGATATGAAGCTTGTTGTGTTTGCAGCAATAAGTGTAAATATGGCAGCAAGAGCAGCAGCTGTATTAGCTTGATTGAAGACATTACCACTCTATTCAGAGCATGCCTGGTAAATAATAGTAATAATGAGTTGTAACATTATTATTTCTGGTCATTTTCTCATCTTTAATCTAGCAGACTCTCACTGCCGCAAACAACACTGACTATTAGGAGAGGAGTGACAGTATCATTGCCAATCCTCACAGTAAATGCCACTAATTTTTAAAAGTAGAAAACAGACAATATATCTGTGATTTATTTTCATTGTGCATAATTCTGTTCGAAAAGAAGGGGGTAGCAGGGAAATTGGCAAACCCACGTTAATAGATTGTAGTGGAATTGTAATTTACCATGTGGTGGAGAAACAGAATCATAATCATCCAAAGTTAGGGTATAAAATAATAAGTCTTGCCTGGCATCATGAAATGTGATACATTTGTATAATTTGTGTGAAAGGTAAGTACAATGACGAGAAAATCTGAATCCACCAGTGACATTGGCCATGGATTGTTTCCTGCAGCGTCTGATATTGTCCAACAAAACACTAAGGGGCATATGTACAAGGAGTTAACGCCGCATTAGAGGCATTTTTCCGACGGTTTTGCAGCGAGATTTTTATCGCCTTATGTACAAGCTGCCGCTAACCTCCGTTAGCAGCGGTTTTCCGGCGGAAACGTCCATTATAAAGATTGCCACTTCTGTTAGCGATAATGACGTGCAAGGGAGGCGTTCCCGTGCAAAAACGGCCGCTAACCCCACTTAGGGATATTTACAAGGGGATTCCTTAAGTTTGGAGGACCAAAAAAACTGCCTCTAACTGCAGTTAGAGGCAGTTTTTTAAGACTAGAAAATAGCTGGTCTTACAAATGGAGATAACCCTTGGGGCCTCATGTCAGCAGGTTTTGTTGCTGGACCGCGCTGCAAGCAATGTTGCTGCGCTGCCAGGCGACAAAACTACAGGGCAGGACTGCGCACCATCAATAAGATATTGCGCATTCCTGGGCCTCACTCATGAAAAGTGTTGCAGCGCTGCGACAAGACAGTGCTGCAACACTTGTCACTACCCCCTTCTTGCGACACCACGGATGCGCTGTATTTACTGGACAGCGCTCCATGACGCAAGTAATGACAGCTACGTCTGGAATCCTGACGTATCTGTCTGCACTAAAGTCACCCATTGCTGCAGTCGTGTCACAACCATGACGCAAATCCAGCAATGAATGGGGCCAGCCTATACCTGTGGCACTGCGTCACCCTTACGCCTGCCATCATGCAGGGGTAAGGTACTGACACAGTGCCGTTCTTGAGGGGTGCCCGGGTGTGGGCGCAGTTGGAGATCCATCGGTGGCGGTTGCGCGCTGCGGTGTCATCGTCTGTAAGCTTTGGCGGAGTGTTGGTGCTGAGGGAGTTGACGAGATGTACTTCGGTGGCCTTGATCCAGCTGCGAGGGGGGCGATGATGGCGGTTGTGTACAGTGGGCATGGTGAAGACGTGATGTATAAAATGATGGTCGGTCCAGGAGAGTCCGGTGGTGTGGCTGTAGTTGAAGGTCCCGATGGTGGAGGAGACGTGCTCGACCGTGTGTCCTGCTATGTGCCTTTCTGCGGTGACTAGCTGCTACAGTCTGATGTTGGGGAGCTACCCCAGGATGGGGTAGTGTTCTGGTCACTGGGGTTGTCCAGGTGGAACTTGAGTTCGCCGAGTAGGATGTCGTCGATGGATGGGAGAGCCTGGTGTGCAATGAGGACTACAATGGTATCGGAGAATGGGTGTCCATGGCCCGGGGGGCCTGCAGATGAGGGTGCCGCAGAGGATGGGGTTGGGGTTGGTCCGGATCTGGAAGTTGAGGTGTTCCATGGTCACCGTTGGGTCATTAGAGTGCGTGTTCAGTCGGAGTGTGCTTCTGTAGGTGATGGCAATGCCTCCTCCTGGACGGTCGGGGTGGTCCTTGCGGGTGATTTAGTAGCCGTCAGTGATGGCGATGGCGATGTCCGGTCTGGAGCAGATGTTGGTCCTGGCAGGCGATGTGGCATCCAGGGTTGATGGCGAGGAGGGTGCTGGCACCGTAGGGGTGGAGTGTCCGAGAGGAAGGGTCCTTGGTGCTGAGCGCGGTCCAGGGGCAGATGGACGCAGACGGGCTTGCCTATGGCTTGCCTTTGGCATGGGAGACATCCATTACAATGCAGGCATTACATCATAATGCCTTTAGAACACAAATCCAACAACGCAGGTGCCTTTATATCGCATTCCATTACAACGCATTGTGAGGTCAGTAATAGGGTATTTTTAGGGTCGGTGTGGGTTTCGGGTGTTGGAGATGAAATGTGGGGTGTATTATGGAGTAAAATGTTAAATTTGGGGGGTGTTTTGGGGTCAATCATGAAAATTGGGGTATGCATTTGGGTCAAATATGATTTCTAGGGTGTGTTTTGGGGGCTCAAAGATGACTTTTAGGGTTCAGGGTTTGCTTTGGGGTGCAAGGGTTAGTCTTAGGGTTGCACTCACTGAAGTGGGAATAGTAATATTTACATCTCCGCAATCCAACACCTTCCCTACTGTTGCAATATGCCTAGTATTAGTATGCATTGTAGTGGAATGCGATATAATGGTATGCGTCGTAACTCCATATATACCTTTGGCACACCAGTGGTATGCCCGCTGCGCTTGGCCGCCCAGCGGCCGCCATTGAGAAGTGCTGCGGGGGGGATTGGACAGCTGGGAGGTGGGAAACGCTGGAAAGAACACTGGATGGGGCGTGGACGCGGGGGTGTGTGTGTGAGCGGGTGTTGTAAATATTTAGATGAGAGAAATATTACCTCGAGGCCGGGTCCCTGTCTTCGTTGCTCCTGCTCTCCTGAGCCTGCTTCCAGGAACAGGAAGTAGGCAGCCAGGCTCACTCCCCTAAGCCAATCCCAACGCTGCAATGCGGCGTTGGGATTGGTCATTGGCGCCGGGACGAGGCGTTCAGCCAGGGGCTGGAGGTGTGGGCATGTTTCCATGCAGGCTGTAACGCAGCCTGCATTGCGAACAGGACAGTGTGCATGACTGCTTTGTGTGGGCTGAGTGGGCCAACCAACCAGTCACTGCGCACTTGAGTGGGCATGCCACTCCGCCCCTGCCCTGCTCCGTGAGTGGAGCAGCCCTACCCACCCTCCCGCCCGCAAAGGAAACATGGCACGATAAAATCAGGAAGTTATCATCATTTGATGATTGTTCCTCTTCTTGCACTGCTTGGAAGCAGTGGGGCGACGCTTTTCTGCCATAGCGGATGAGCAGACACTGGGGGTGCGTCATCTACAGGTGCTAGGCCTGGGCGACTCGATCCCCGGGCCTCCTCCGCTACGTGTCCCACCTTCTCCTTACCTGGACATTGACACCGTGGTGCAATCCGCTAAACTCTCTCCAAATCTGTGACTCAGCCAGCAGGAGACTCAGCCAGGTGGGATTTCACAAGCGTGGGTACAGCAGTCGCCGCCAAGTCCGCTGGTGAACCTCCCGATGCAGTTGATGCAGCAGGGCCCCCTTAGGCGTAAACTTGCAGCGCTCCCACAAGACAAGTTTGGCGCAGCTCAGGGGCCTCACCCTCCACAGCATCTGGCCAGCACAACCTCATATGGCCTATGAGGCAGAGAGGTGCTGCCCTCTGTTGGTAATACTCTCTGTGCACCCCGGTGCAGTGGTGGATCGTAGTATGCGATGCAGACCTCCCTATGTTGGTGCGCAGGAGTGCCTCTACCATTCACAGCGCCATGGGGCGCAAGGCGGTCTTCTCACATAGGTCAGCAACTTGTCTCCATGCGACCGGCCAGGCTTCACCACCAGGTACGGGCGATCGCCGCGCCTCAATGTCTACCGCCACGGCTCATCGACTCCACAGCTCCTCCACATCCCACTCCAGGCTCCAGACGCAGGTCCAGCAACGCATCCAGGCTCCAGGCGCAGGTCCAGCGAGGCATCCAGGCTCCAGGCGCAGGTCCAGCGAGGCATCCAGGCTCCAGGCGCAGGTCCAGTGAGGCATCCAGGCTCCAGGCGCAAGTCCTGCGAGGCATCCAGACTCTCATCCTGGTCATCCTGGATGTTGGGTGGCTTGAGGGGGTTGTTGATGTGTGCTGCACTTGGCCCTGGCTGCTCCATTCTGCATTTCATTGTTTTTATTGCCTATTATCTATTGGAGGTTGACTGATAGGCTATTTTTTCCATTAGAGGCAAAAAAAACTCACGTTGGGCTGACTTACATGCGTTTTTTTGCCGCTAATGGGACTTGCATTGGTTTTCGCCCGCTAAACGCCGGAATTCCTATCGCCATCACGCTAATGTTAGCGTCAGTTTTCACCGCTGATCCCTGAAGGTATCGCCATGTAGCGATGTCTTGTACATACGTTGCTAACAAGGCGGTAGTTTTCGCCAGTCCTTGTACATATGCCCCTAAGGATCAGTCACAAAGCTCTGGAATTCGTTATACAAACCCTGCCAGGAGTATAATATATAACCAAGGACGTTTACACAAATTTAAATATTCATATATATTTTATTTACATTTATTCCTGCAGGGGGCATGTTGCAATATATTTGTCTGAAAGTATTCTACACACTATTGCCGACTTACTAAAATGCATACTATACATAACAAGAGAGTATGTATCTATACGATCATTCAAATAATGGAATCCTATTAATATTTTCTACTTCACGCTTTTCTTTAACTATGAACAATGAAGTACATGAAATACCTTTGTACTCACAAACTGTGAGATCTAGACACATTGATGCACAGTCCTATAGACTTATGCCTGAACCAATTGTGTATGTTTTAGCTATTCAGATGAGTGTTGGAAATGAATACCAACGTCTTATTTGAAAGCCCAAAATGTTGATATTTCGAAGCAGAGAGACTTATTTCTCAGATTAATTGACATATTTTACATGTCTCCTGCTGTGGGAATCATGCAGAATTATATAATGATGCCTCACAATTCCGTTATGGTCTACATCTGACATATAATAGGGAAACCCTTGTAGAATAAGCCCTTAGTGTCTCAAACATCAGAGGTCCTGCTACTGAGCTCTTTCACTTGCTCAACATTTTCCTTGCACCTCTTGTTTCCCATCGATCAATTTATACATACACCTCACACTTCATTGCCGTCTTGATAAAAGTAACAAGAAACTGTACAAGCAATGATAAAGTCAGAAGGTCTTTAATGGTGGCTTACAGTGCTATTGGCTTTACCAAATGCTAAGTGCTTCCTGTCATCCAAATTAAAATGGTGTTTCACCTCTATTTATTATTATTAAAAACGTATGGCAAAAACTATATAAAAATGGCTGTGCTTGTGATTGCAAACACAGGTGGCCATTTTTATAATTTGTTACTGTGACAAATTGAGTTGTTGGTTGACTGGAGTGAGAGCTCTGGTCAAGCAACAGCCACGATCCCTGGCAGGGTTAAGCATGAAAATTCACTAAATTAACCTGTGCTTAACTGGAGGAAGTTACTCACAAGAAGTAGTCAGGTTTAACTTAGAGGCAATGTGTAATGAATTTACGCAGCACACAAACAATAATACAGTGAAAACCCAACACAAGAAAAATTCCACATCAAAGTGGATAGAGTAAGGTTTAATAACTTATTTAACAACTAAATGTCAAAAATCCAATACATAGAATCAGAGTTATGATTTTTTAAATATTTTTAAGTGAAATCTAGTGTCTAAAAGACCAAAGTACCAACTGCAGGTATCTGGTCGCGTGAGACCAGGTCAAAGTAAAGAAATATGACTGACTGCTATGGATCGTGGGTTGGATACAAGAAGAGAATTTATCCTGGTCACAGCTTAGCTTCAGACTTAGAAGAAATTTGGAAATAAAGGTTCTGAGAAGGTAAAAGTGGTGCCAGGCTGCAGGCGGAGTCCAAGGAGGGAGCATCGTTGTCGGGGAGCCGCTGGACGAAGTTGTGGTGAAAATTCCGATATTTGGCCCTTATTCAGTTTTTGGAAGTCAAAGATCTCCAGTGGGATGAGTTATGAGGCTGTAGCTGTCGAGAGTCCCAGGTGGCCAGATACCTTTTTGTTGCAGGACCACTGAATGGAGTTTGCTCTTATAGAGAAGAATGTCGAGAGAGCAGCCATGAAGCCAGCCCGACCAGCGATGCACCTTGCGCTGATAGACGAGCAGGTTGGTCCCTTTCTTCCCTCCCAATTAGAGTGAATCTGGTATTCTTGGGTTCAGGTGAAGAAGCAGGGCTCATGCATTAAGGCATTATTCTGAGGGTTCAAGGCAGACTCAAGGCAGCAAAAAAGTCCTTCCGGGTGCAGCAAAGCAGTCTTGTGGAGTACACAGCCAGCCTCAGTAGCAGATAGTTCTCTGAGAGTCCTTACATAGTTCCAGAAAGTGAAATAAAGAGTGGGTCTGAGGGTCCTATTTTTATACGTGGTGCCTTCTTTAAAGGTAAGAGAAATTTCCAGAGGTTTCTCTTTGAAGTGCTTGAAAATTCCCAACTCCTCTGCCTTGGCTCCAAGCTGACTGCACAAACAATGCAGGGGTATGAAGCCATTTGTGTGAAGGCAGAGCAAAGCCTATTGAGTTGCAAGTGGGGCTGTACCCAGGTCTGCCCCCATCCTGCCAGTAGATGTCCCATTCAGGCCCACCTAATCCCTCTATTGTGTGACTGTCTGGGAGGAATTAACAAAGTCTACCTGCCAGTTGCACCCAGTCATGTCACATAAGACAGACAGCAAGCAGCAAAGGGCAGGAAAATTCCAGCTTTCTATAAGTGGCATTTTCAAAATTGTAATTTATTATCTGACTTTACCATTAAAGAGGATTTTTAATTGCAATTTCATAGATACCAAACATGAAATGCTCATCTGTCCCCAATCAAAAGTTAGCACTTAATACATGTAATAAGGCAACCTAATGACATTCGATGGAATGGGACAGGCAGGCCCTCAAAATAGTGAAAATAAAATTTAGGAATTCTTTACTACTAGGACATGTAAAACTTAAAAGTACATGTCCAACCTCACAATTACAATGAACCCTGTGCTATCGGTGACCTAGGGCGTACCTTAGGGGTGACATATCCAATAAAAGGGGAGTTTAAGACTTGGCTAGGGGATTACATTGGCAATTGAAATTGGCAGTTTAAAAATGTAGTCAGGCTGCAATGGCAGGCTTGGGGCTTGTTTTAAGAGGCTACTTAAGTGGGCAGTGCATTAAGTACTGCAGGCCCACGAGTAGCTAGCAGGCCCTGGCTATGTGGTATACCAATCAACAAGGGACTTATAAGTAAATTAAATATGCCAGTTCGGCATAATCCAATTTTACTATGTTTATGAGAGTGAGCACAAGCACTTTAGCACTGGTTAGCATTGGTAACGTGCACAGAGTCCTAAGGCCAACAAAAATTAATTTCAGCAAAAAATGGAGGGAAACAGGCAAAAGGTTTGGGGGAAGACGAAATTAAGGCTGACCGGTCTTACACATGTCCCCCCAGCTGAAAGTGGGGAGAACGACCAAACCTCCTGGGGGTTCCGATTCCTAAGGTGGAGGAACCAGCATAGACCATCAGCATTGGAGTGGTCTGAGGCAGGACAGTGAGGTCCATTCCTTGTAGGTAGATGGACCACCTCAACAATTTTGGATTCTCACCCCCATCTGCATGAGCCACCTGAGGGATCTGTGGTCTGTCTGAACCCAGAAGTGAGTCCCAAACAAGTATGGTCTCACCTTCTTCAATGCCCAGACTACAGCAAAGGCATCCCTTTCAATAGCACTCCATTTCTGTTCCCTGGGAAGTAGCCTCCTAGAGATGAAAGTTACAGGCTGGTATAAGCCCTCCTCATTTAGCTGTGATAGGATAACCCCCATGCCATGCTCTGAGGCATCAGCTTGGACAATGAATTATTTGGAAAAGTCAGGGGCCTTTCTCACAGGGTCTGTGCACATGGCCTTTTTGAGGGAGTCAAAGGCTTTATGAGAGACCTCGGTCCAGACCTCCTTCTTCGAATAGTTTTTGGAAGTCAGGTCAGTTAAAGGGGCAACAATAGTGCAAGATCCCTTTACAAACCCCGTGTAACAGCCAGTGAGGCTCAGGAAGGACCTCAATTCAGTCTGAGTTTTAGGAGGTTTCAAGGCCAGAATAGTCTCTATCCTGGCCTGCAGGGGCTGTACCTTACCCCCACCCATAAGGTGTCTAAATTACACCACAGACCACTGCCCTATCTGGCACTTACTGACTGTGAGAGTCAGGCCTGCCTGTTGCAAGGCCTGAAACACTTCCGCATGTGAAAGAGGTGGTCCTCCCAGCTGCTGCTGAAGACAGCTCTGTCACCCTGGTACAGCAGTGAAGGCCCCTTTCCAGCCAAAAGTTCTGAGAGTCCTTCTGCAGGTCTAGTCAGTGAACCGGAGAGTGGCTCTGAGGTCCCTATTTTTATACATGGTGCTTTCTTTGAGGTTAGGAGAAGTTTCTAGAGGTTTCCCTTTGAAGTGCTTGGAATTCCTGACTCCCCTGCCATGGCTCCAAGCAGGCTGCAACACAATCCAGTTGTCACAAACCATATGTGTGAAGGTAGAGCACAGCCTATTCAGTTGCAAGTGGTGCTGTGCCCAGCTCCACACACCCCATCCTGACAGTAGATGGCCCATTTAGGCACAATTAATCCTTTTAGTATTGTGTGACTGTCTAGGAGTAATTCACAAAGTCTAATTACCAGTCACACCCAGTCATGTGACCTAAGACAGGCTGCAAGCACCAAAACGTAAAGGAAAGGAAAATGCCATCTTCCTAAGAGTAACATTTTCAAAATTGTAATATAAAATCCAACATTACCATTAATCAGAACTTATTACAATTTCATAAATACCAAACGTGAAATGCCTATCTGCCCCCAATCAGAAGTTAGCACCTCTTAAATGTAATAGGGCAACCCCATGGTGTCCTATTTTAGGAGGTTTTCACGACCAGGACATATAAAACTTAAAAAGTACAGTCCCAACCTTTTAATTACAATGCATGCTGCTCTGTGGGTTACCTAGGACCTAACTCAGGAGTCACATATATGCAATAAAAGGGGAGTGAGTTTAAGGCTTGGTAAGGGGTTTGCATTGCAAAGTCAATCTGGCAGTTTACAGCTGCAGTCAGACTGCAATGAGCAAGCCTGGGACTGTTTTAAGGCGCTACTTTAGTTGGTGGCACAGTAAGTGCTGTAGGCCCAATAGTAGCATTTAATATACAGGCCCTGGGTATATGGTATACCACTCTACAATGGACTTACAAGTAAATTAAATATGCCAATAAGCTGTAATCCAATTTTGCAGTGTATAGGGTGGTAAGCTGCCTCTAATTGCCACAATGGGTCTAAACGGCAGAGTTTGAATCCTTAGTTAAACAAGACATTCAACGTTTCAATTATCAACAGAAGTCCAAGCACCGTAATCTCACCAATAAAGAAATAGGAATTCTAAAAAAAATCGCAGACAATCCAAACATCACTTGTCAAAAGGCAGACAAAGGAGGAGCACTTGTTGTCATGGACACCTTGTTCTAAAAAAAGAGTGTGAATGATCATGTGTCTGATACCCAGACATACGCCAGACTGGATTTTAATCCGACAAGAAGATTTTTGGATATTTTGAAGCCTATCTTGGACAAAGCTATGAAGAACGGGATTATCACTGAAGATGTCAGACGATTTCTCTTTCAAGAAAATCCTAAGAGTCCCCAGCTGTACATGCTACCTAAAGTACACAAGAATTTACAAACTCTGCCGTTTAGACCCATTGTGTCAACTAGAGGCAGCTTACATGAACAGGTTGGAAAGTTTTTGGATAAGTACCTTCAACCCTTTGTCCATAAAATGAGTTCCTATGTGAGATACACCACTGAGTTTCTATCTAAAATCAATCGTCACATTTAACATGGAAGATTAGATTTTATTTTGCACGATCAATGTCAAATCATTATATACTTCGATTCCCCGTGACCTTAGCATGGAAGCTATTGAACACTTCTTGATTACCTCCAAGTTAGATAATGAACTCCAAATATTTTTGATGGAATTGTTACACTTCACTCTATACCAGAGGTATTATAAGTGGGATGATCAATGGCTTTTACAACTAACAAGAACTTCAATGGGTAATTGTGCCGGTCCAGCGTATGTGAATTTGTTTATGAATAAATTTGAAGAAGATCACATCCTTGGGAAGGAAGTTTGGAAGACCAACGAAATTCTATTTTTGAGATATATCGACGACATCTTCACATTGTGGAAGGGGTCTAAGGATGAACTAATAACCGCACTGATTGAATTGAACCAAGTGAATGAAAGAATTCAGTTCACTTATGACATCAATGATACTAACATCACATTTTTGGACATCCATGTCTCAAGGATACACAACAAGCTGGAAAACAACATATACAAAAAAACAACAGATCGCAACAACATGTTAACAGTTTCTGCAAAAATTCACTGAAGAATCACTTATCAAACTCCCAACTTTTAAGGGCTAAGAGAATAGTACCTAACTCGGGCACTTTGGATGACCAAGTAGAGACAGGGGATATCCCACCAAGGTTTTGGATCAAGCTAAAGAACGTTGTGCTAAGAAAACAAGACAAGAATTGTTAAGTGCCACGCAGGAGAAAATGCAAAGTAAAAGGATGGTCTTAATCTCTAAATTTTCCACGATGAGCTCACATTTCAAGAAATCTATCGTAAAGCACTGGCCAATGCTCACTAGTGAACCTGATTTCAAGGGTATTTTTTCAGAACATCCATTATTTGCTTACCAAAGAGGGAAGAACATCAAAGAGAAGCTCACATGAGTAAACACTAAAACAGAGATCACCACATATAAAGGGACAGTTCCTTGCTACAATTGCAATAACTGCAACAGCGTCATCAAAGGAGCATGAATTACCCATCCCATGAAAGGAAATAAGATTGACCTCAGAGTCTCCGCTAATTGTGACACCAAGAACATAATATATCTGTTGAAATGCCCTTGTGGGTTGGTCTATGTTGGAAAGACTGAAAGAAAAATTAAAACGAGGTTCAATGAACACAAAAGCAACATTCAGACCAAAAATATGAAATCTGTCATTGCCAGTAATTTTTTAGATCAAGGCCATAACATTTGCCAACTGAAATTTCTAATCCTGGAAATTGTAGAGAGAAAAGAAGGAAAAGACAATAAAAAATGCTTATTACAGAGAAAGAACTTTTGGATCAAACGATTGGATGTAATGAGACCTAACGGCCTCAATGAAAGGATGGAATATATGTGTTTTCTGTAATCAGAATGGCGCTCAGTCGTAGTTGACACTAGGAACACAAACATATTTTAGGCATTGACTCTTACAGGCTTAATGGTCTCCATTGTTTATGATGAGTGCTCTCACACAATCATTCTCTTGGGTTTTTCTGTTCCATTGTTAATACATGATGTAGATTTTGTACATTATTTTCACCGTTTAATTTTGTTTGATGAAAGTCGACACAGTGACACTCGCTCAATTAATGTCATTTACATATGAATTCATTGACACTTACAAGATGGCTCACTCGGTTTATAGTTAGATCGCACTCACAAGATGGCCCCCACAACTGCATGTTAGTCCGTTGTTTTTTTTATCATTACCGGAAGCGTTTAATACGTGCCTTTGAAGATGGCGATCACTCGGGAAACACTCGAACGAGGTTGTTTCTACACGGACATGAATGTAAGTAATGCATGCTTACACATTTGTAAAGTTTGCACGGGCGCTGGTTGCATCATTTGTTGACACCATCTTCCTCATGTTTTTTTGTCGCATTGAATGTTGGTAGTGTAGCATGTCACGTAACGGAACAATCGAGGTCCATGAAGCACATTGATTTGTTTTCATTCACATTTGGGCTTATCGTGACACATACGGAGATTAAGGAGAGCTTTGATCTACCTAGAAACATGATTTTGGAGTCACATTTCATTTATATTAAAGCATGATAACCACTTGATAGGTTATTCACGTTGGTTTAGTCACATCATTTGTGGGAATTATAACAACACCAGACTGAAGCATATTGTTTTGTAGATAGCCAAATGACAGAGACCTGTTATTTCCTCATGGTTCATTATATGTTTTACAGAATTGATATCCCCTGACGGGGCCCGAAATGCATTGGGATGGGATAACAATCTTAATGTTTTTGTGGATGAAATTTACTTTAAGAAGGTTATCATTTGTTGAAGAAGTATGATCATTGATTGGGTGGATAAAGAATGATTACCACCTTGGCATAATAAAAATATTACAATTGAATTTAAACCAGAAGTTTAATCATTGGAAAGTAAATAACTCCTTCTTGTAGGGGCATCTGCTGTGCTGAAGGGGACGGACCCTAACAGGCAACGCTGTTTGTTAACGTTTAAAAATAATATTCTGACATGTAAGCTAGATGATGTTTTCTTGCTGTTTTGGGAAAATGTATTCTGCTGGAGCAGATAGCTGTGTGTTATATTAAAATTGTTTTGCATAGTGTTCATTTTTTAAAATATGAGATATATTGTGCTTTTCATGCAACACTTACAAATGCAGGTTTTGTATTTGCTAGGTATTGTAAGAGTGCCTACTGGCTAGTTTTATAGTACTGCAAATAGAGGCATCGCTGAGTGGGTCTGGCTGCATTCAATGCCTTTAATCACAAAGCACTTCAAATGTCTTCAGCGCACAAACAGATATTAAATTGAACACAAAGACGCCACACAAACACACTTAAAATCATTTATAAACAAATGCACTCATACCTTCTCAGATAAATGCCAAAACACAGACTTAGACAAACACTGAGAAGCAAAGAAACAGGCACACAAACACAACTAGGCCTGCATTCACACAGATATATCAACAAAGGCATGCCAACGCATATACCCAAACTCCAAAAATACATGAACATTTAAGCACACACTTCAACATAGACATGGGCACACTCGTGAAGAAATCAATCCATGCACACACACACCTGCACAAAATCAAACATGGTATTACACAAAGCAACAGACAGGCACAAACAAATACATAGATACACACAGGCAGAGCAGCTACTCATTCTGTGAATGAGTTTTGGGCTTTTCTTAGATTCCAGATGGGTTAACAATTTCGTAACTTATCTACAGTGATCATCAGCAGGCACGAGAGCTTTATTTTGTACTACAGAACGCGTGTTTGCTAAGAACAGGAGTACCAATTGGTATAATCCGAATGACAGCAGTCTTACCAATTTATTTCCTCTGCTTCCAACTCTCTCTATATACAGAAGCATCGACAAAACAGAGAGAAAGAGAGGGAAGGATGGATGGATGGAAATAAAAAGAGAGAAGTGCAGTGAAAAACTGAATGTATGAACAGATGGAGAAGGTGGAGAAGGACAACATTCCAATCATGTTTTCCTGTGCAAACCAACAACATTAGAGAAGTTACGTAACAGCAAAGGTAGAATATCGCAGAAGTAAATGGCACAGCATCAATTTTCAATCAGAAAAGCAATACAATATATGCTACTGCCAAGAAGGCAGCACAGTTGTAGAAGATAATGTTTCAAATTCGGTTGCTGTGAGCAAAACTGACATCAAAAGTTGCATCTCGGTGGGAAGCCAACCTACTCTAGTCACAGCGCTATAAAATACTTATGAGATAAAGTACCCCTGCTGTACATTATAAGAATATTGCAAGTCACCAAGTAGTTTCATGACCATATAGAGGAACGAGGCCTAATATTGTTGTCACTCCTAAATTAGACCTTACTAGCCTGAATGCACGGTGTATTTAAAAGGTAGACATTTGGAAATTACATTTTACACTTTCCTCCCTTTTGACTTCCTTGTCAGGCTTGCTCGGACCCTTTGTGCGTAAGAGATTTCCAAGAACTGGTTTAGAGCAGCCTGAGTGTGGGTTTTCCATAGCTGCACCTCTGGGTGGGCACAGGGAACTCTGCACAGAAGAAGAAAGATTCTGCCATCTTGAAACTGCTGCTAAACCAGGTATGGTTGCCCCAGGTAACCTTTTCCTCATTGATAAGGGAGGAGCAAGGAATGACCCCCAAGCACACACTAGTACCTGACATAAATGGGGCACCCCTGGGTACCTTCTTCAGAACATTAATGGACCTATGAAAGATAGAGAGTAAGTGTACCTCCTGTTGAGACATGTGAGATGAACCCTAATAGCTGGACATACTCCCACTTGTACATTCAATAATTTTATCTCTGCCTAAGAAACAGCTACAAAATTATTTCTTAGACTTTTTGAAATACTTACTAGAAGCCCAATTCAATGCTAAAGTCAGATAGGTGATAAATAGTCTAGAAAAGGGACTTTTGGAAAGCAACCTTTTCCCTGCCTAAAGCCCTTGGACCTCCATTTGCATGAGTTCCAACTGTCACCTGGCAGCTGATGAGGCATGAAAATGTCTCCCAGAGAAGGGCCAAGGCCTCCGGTGTGGGGGGCGATACTGTTCCCATGACAGGATGGCTAGTGGGCTGTGTCCAGGAACTAGATTAACTTCAAAGATGTCTATCCTGTCACAGGATACTGTGCAGGCCCTGCCTTTGTTCCAACAAGCAGGCAAGTACCAGTCCCAGTGGGAGAGAAGACTGCCTTCAGAACTGGTTTAGAGTGACCACAGAAGAGGGGTTAATCATTTTCGTGGCAACATCTCAGGGGTGTGCGCTGGAGCTCTGCACATGGGGAAGAAAGGTTCTGCCACCTTGGTTTTAGGTAGATAGAGATTGTTTGCAGAAGGGTGCACAGGATATGCTGCAATGATGGGTAGGGTTACCCCTAGGAACTTTTACCCCATTTATTAGGTAGGGGCCAGGAGTTACCCCCACTTTTATCAGGCATTAATGTGGCACCAACAGTACCCTCCTCAGGACACTATATGGACATGTGGAAGAACAGAGGAGGACTTGACTGACCGTCAGTGAGCTGCAAATAGCCTAGCAGACTGCACTTGTTTTCTCTCTTGTACCCAGGACTCCAAGTGTCATACGTATGACCTCCTGCTCAAGCTATAGGGATGTAATAAGCTACAGGAGGCCTTTTACTGCAAATGTCCAGCTGACCAGTTCCTGCTGGACCTGCCCTGGAGTCTGCCGCTCGCCTCTGCTGTATTGAGTCTTGTCCCCCAAGTGCTGCCCTAAGGTCTATTATCAAAATGTACTCCTCTCAATGTAACCTGTCACCTGGGACTTAAAGCCATTTTGGCTCCAAAGGCCTCTGGAAGACCGGGGCCAAACTGCCAATCTGTCCTAACAAGGTGTGTTGCTGCTGGGACAAAGCATCATGTTGTTCCTGCTCAGAGCATTTTCTCAGCAGCTATTCATATTCTGCTGGACCTTCAATCAATCAATCAGGGGTTTGTAAGCGCGCTACTCACCCTTGAGGGTCTCAAGGCGCTGGGGGCGGGGGTCAGCAGTGCTGTTCAGCCGAAGAGCCAGGTCTTGAGGGTCTTCCTGAAGGTGCTCAGGGAGGGACCTTGCGAGGAAGGTATCTGGCTTGTTGAGTCCTTAAGTTAAGTTACAGTCCTTAAGTCCTTGTTAAGTTACAGCCTGCACCCCTGATGTGCTGAAATAATCCAAGCTCTAAAAAGGTGACTAATTCCAAAGATAGAAATCTTCCCTAGTCAAAACTGCCAAAAAGTATCCCACCAGTGAGGGACCTTCTCTGGTCACGAAATTCAAATTTCGCCCACTTGGAGCTTTCCCAACAAAATTCAATGACTTCATCTAGACCTTGCCCAGTGGTAATACAATGTCGTGTAGCCCTCTTCGGCTACAGCTTGCTGCCTTGCCCTACTGAGGATTTTTGACTTCCATTCTAAAGAATAAGGGTCCAATTTAATTTGTGGGTCTAAGGATACTCTGCTGCAATGGCAAAGTAGTATCCTCAATGCCAAGAATGTGGTTGATCCACCGCATTTAGATACAGGAAGACCTTTGGGTTAATTATGGTGGAGACTATTCTGTCTCCACCGTGATGAATCACCTCCGATGGCCCTGGGGAGTAAGGGGCATAGGAGAAATTATTACATATCCGCCCCCCCAATTTGGATGTTCGGACATGTAGTCATGTTTTACTGTTCCTTACCGCCAGTTGAAACCTGGTGGTAAGGAACAGTAAACATTTTTTAATGTTCCCCCTGCCACAGGAAAGGCCTCCCACGACAAAGGAAGCATTACTTTATTTCTTTACAGAAAGAAAATACAGTTTTTAGATTTTCTTTTTGAAAAGTAAAAAGATCACTATTTGTTACAAGGCTGCATCCTTTCTGACGCAGCCCTGTAACAAACAAATGAATGCATTTGGCAGAAACCGCTATGACGTAAAGTCCTCTGCCAGGCCAATAGCGATAATTCATGTCCACCAAAACTTAAATCAGGCCCTAAGTCTGAAGGTAAAACTACTGACTGATTCAAACCTGGTTTCTGGATTTGATCCACACTCCATCATGGTCGGCCTTAGGGTGCGCCTAGGTTCCAGTCAAGTGCAATCAGATGACCGCAGTTGGCAATTAACACTTTCTGGTTCTATTTTGTTCTATTTTTGTAGTTTTGGTGTCATTTTATTTATTGAAAGTACTCGATTTTTCTAAATTGGTTTGCAATTTTTCTTGTGTTATGAGTTTATTCTTGCTTGGGTACTGCATGAATACTTTACAGATTGCCTCTAAGTTGCTCCTGTCTGGTCTGTGTCAGAGCTACTATGGTTCTGAGCTCAGGCTTATTTAGTGTCTAGTGTTTCACCCTGAAAGTGTTGTGGTTGTTATTTGAGGTGGATAGTCACCCCTGAATTAATACCCAAAATTCTTAAACTGAACCACAGGGATATTTCACAGACAATGGAATATAATTTATGTCCCACCAAATGAAGAAACATATGAAATATTGCATCAAATATAGACACCTTATTGAACACAAAGTAATAGGGTGGTGGAAAGGGTGAACTGTGTGAAAAAGGAACATTCCAAATGACCGTCACAAGTAACATAAATATAAGCGCTGTTAATGGGTCATTAAAGGCCTATCACAGTACAATGAATGACACTAGTAGCTTTATTACATTCACACTCATTTAAGGGCAAAAACACACAATAATCTAACACTATGGTGGACAAACCATTTGAACAAAAGGAAAAGGAAAGAAACACAAATATTCAAAAATCAGTTGGAGGATAAAAGTAAATGAGAAAGCCTCTGTTAAAAAGGTAAAAACAAAACAAAGACAATGTGAAAAAAAGCATAGGGTCAGAGTGATAGTACCAAGTCATGGATGGAGTTGAGTGAAATAGAAGGAACGCAGGAACAGATGAATGCAGAGAAGGTGAATGGCATTCCTAACACTAGCGATGACTCAACTGTATTGCACACACAGTTTGAGACAACAGAATGGTGTAGAAACAAATGTTGAGATTACCTCAAAAGCACCCACCAGTGAATGCAGACCATCAGCAAAATGTAATGTCTGTTTATCACATTGATTTGTACCCTCAAGTGATGTGCAAAAGGACGTTTTCCATTTCTTTCACGTTGCATGCAACTTCACTGAGTAATATTCCAGTGTTCATTGAATGGTCATGGGTCGTGAGAATGAAACAACACATGGGTCACCGGAACAATGGTTGAGGGCACTGACTCTTCCATGGTTTGCTGCTGATCTTATTTGTACCTCTTTGGGGCATATCATCAACGGCCAGCGATAATTATCGCTGGCCGTGTTTAGCGTGCAGAAAATTAACGCCGCCTATTGCCGGATTCTATCGCCCGGTGAGCGCACTATCAGCAACGCGCATCGCTGAGGTGATAGAAATCCAGGCAAAAGCGTCGGAAAGAGTCAAAATCGCCGGAATTCCAGCAATAGAAAACCGCGTTAGGGAAAACCTTGTAGATAGGGAGACGTGGACTCAGCATAACAATCCACCTCCCATTATAGATATGGCTTAGTAAGAAAAATAGCAGGCGTTACAAACCGGCGAAATACCCGGTTAGCGCTGATTAATATCGCTATGGCGTGTTAGCGATACACTTGTAAATAGAGAGAAGCTGGGTTAGCGATAATATCCCATGTTGTTTCACGGGACACGCCTCCCTTGCATCTCATTAGCGATGCAAGGCGATGCGATGTTGAAGCCAGCGCTAATCCCATTGAACCCGCGTTAGCGTGCTCTCGTAAATAAAGCGATATTTTTATCGTCGCATTTCGTCCGAAAACGGACGCAAACGCGGCGATAAAAATATCGCTAGCCCTTGATAATATGCCCCTTAGTTAGTTTACCACTTTGTGTGGCAAGTGAATGCTTCAGGCTGTACAGCAAGTTGCTTGCCTTGTGGCTACTTGCATAGCAAAGTCGATGAAGCCTAAATGAAAGCAAAGATTGAGCCACCAGCCCTGGCACTGAAGCAGACTATGTTTAGGAGGATTTACACATTGTGCACAAGCAAAACGCAATCACCCACAATGGAAGAGACTAAGGTTAAAGAAGGCTTATCCACTGCACATTGCTGCATGCAATGGGCGGTGAAAGCAAAGTGTAATTGCCAGTTACATAGGCCAATGAATGAAAAAGGATGCCCCACTCAATGTATGAATATCTCATTATTAGCAGTGGTTTCAAAACTCATCTTTCACAGAAAAGACATCAATCGATGTTCAAGACAACATTTCTTCTTTCTTTTAAAGCTGGTACAAAATTATTTCATAATGACAGTGCTGTTTTCAGAGCATTAATGGTAAACTCACCCTTGGAGGCTTATCCTCAATGCAGGCATCTACCAATTAATCTTTCCCAGTGTGTGAATTTAATGATTGCAAATGCAGAACCCTGATAGCAAAACGCTATGCTTTGCATTCCAAATTTCATTTATAATAACGCATACTATTGCATAAAAAGCATTTTAAACATTGGCACTTTTTCCCCAACAAAAACACACATTTCTCACAACATTGACAGGCATATCTGCGGTCTCAGGCAAATAAAGAATCCTAAACAGATGTGGCACCAAAGGTAGTTAAAATCAATTAATACATCATGTAATGTAAGAATGGTGCTATATTACATATGTTGCCATTTTGAAGTTGTATTAACAGGTTTATACATGTCCAACAGCTGAGACACGGCGCAGTGGACAATAGGTATCACATGTCTGTGCTTGGATTTGATCCTGGATTATACAGATACTTTGGATCAAAAGTTGGTGGACGTGGAAACACATTGATTTTGTCCTTCATTCATAATACACTGTTCTCTATAGAAATCAGTAGAACCTTGCTGTGGATGTATTCTTTTTATCCGGTTTTCAATTGAGCTTACTCCTACAAATTGTTTGGGTGCATTCATCAGATGCCCTTGTCTTGATGAGACTCATTGTTGGAAAGTGGGTTATTGGTAGGGGCAAATGTAGGTCTGCCACTAGTAATAAGACCACAAACACTTGATAGGACTCAGCATAGGTCTAAGAAAATTATTCCTATGCTCAACCCCTGGTAACGTGGCTGCGAGCAGACAGGCTTAACTTCAAAGACAGGTATGTAAAGCATTTAAAAACACCAATTCAGTAAATAATTAAAACACAACACATAATAAAAATCCAACACCAATTTATAAAAATAGGAACTATTTTTATCTTTAAAATGACACCAAAACGACAAAAATCCAATGTAGGGAACCGGAGATATGAATTTTCAAAGTTTAAATAAAATCTAGCACTTAGAAGCATATAGCACCATATTGGGACATAGCCTCGCGATAGACCGGGCCAAAGTCAAAGTTTAAGGCCGACCGCGATGGAGCCCTGAGCGGATACTCCACGCGGAAGGTCCCGGTCAATGTTTTTACCTTCGCACTTAGAAACTTTTCTGGAGCTTTTCTCCTCGAGGCCCCTCGACGCTCTCCGTCAGTGCGGATCCGGTGCGGCTCCGCCGGGCAGCCTTTCGACGATCTCCCGGTTAACTTCCCTGGAGCGGACTTAGAAACTTTTTCAAGATCGCGTCCGCGGGGCAATCCAACAATCCAGGCCGACACGCGATGGAAGGCAGGCGGATTAGCGCTCGCGGTTGTTCCCGGTCGACTTTCTTACGAGCGGACTTAGAAGCTTTTCTGGAGCTTTTTCTCGTGGGGTCCCTCGATGCTCCTCATGTAGCCGGATCCGGTGAGGGTTCGCCGGCTTCAGATTTTCGCTAGTCCCGGTCAATCTCTGGAAGTCGATGCGATGGAGCTTTTAGCGGGATGAACCTGGTGGGCTTGGCCGGCTCGCGGTTGAAGGCAGGCGGCTTGGCTGACCAGGATGAGTCGGTCCCCCTATGGAGCTTTTTTTCAAAGTTCCTCCAAAGTTCCCCAAACTTCCTGAACTTCTTCCTGAAGTTCCTCAAAGGGTCCCAAAGTGTCTCAAACTTACTCCAAGGGTCTGAAGCTCCAATATGGTCCTTGAAAGTTGAGGACTTCAATTCCCACAATGCACTGGACGTCACCCTTACAAATCCACTGGTAGTTCCCCAGGTTGGTGATTCTTGGCGGTGAGGGTCCAGATGAGCTCTGTTAACCTGTAGCTTGCAGGGAGTCCACTCTTGACTTCTTTTACTCAGCACAGTTAGTCCACAAAGCTGTAGTTTCAGGTGGTGCAGTCTCCAGAGGTCAGGCCTTAGAAGTCTTTGCACAGCAGAAGTTTTCAGCAGGGCCAGTCTTGCTTTCTTCAGTTTCAAGCAGCAGATCTGAGGGGCTGGGCCTCTCTCAGATACTTATTCCACAGTCTCTGGGTCATCCAGGAGGTCAAGCTTCACCAATAGGAGTAGGGTAACTGCCCACTTGAGTGACTACTTCCTGCAGAGTGTGGCATCATTTTATCCCAGAGTGCAACAAAGCTTCCAAATCCATAATGGCTGATTTTCCAGCAAGGAGGTAAGAGCTGGCTAAACACTCCCACTGAGTTGGCTAATTAACCTAGCCTCTCCTCCCTACATCTGCACATACCTTCCTTAATCCTGCCATCTGGCTGGGGTGGGGTTCAAAGCTGTTAATGACACTGCTCTGGGCTCTGCCCCTTTGAAGCTCATTGTTTACGACCCTCCCCTGGCCTGGCATTCCTGCAGAACAGCTCACTGCCCTCCCAGTCCATCTGGCTGACCCCAGGGGATCTTTATCACCTCTTCAGGCAGGCTGGATTTGGAACTACAACTAAGAAAGTGTTATAACTTCTTGTCTGTTCACTTTGGGAAAAATTCAATAACATCATATTGTAGGATTTATCCATACCATTCTAGTGAGTCTTTGAATGGAATCTTTATCCCTGTCCTGTTAATAGTTATTGTTTAATAACTTTCCCCCATGTTAACCTATGGGCCATGGGGTTTGCAATGGGAAAAATGACGTGGGCCATTTTTCCAGCACCAGGACCTACAAAAACATATTTTATAAGTACTTGGCTTATTTTCACAGGACCCCCACCCCATAGGTCACCTAGGGGAGACCCTAGGGGTGTTGAATCTGTAAAAATATTGCAGATCCTCCAGGCCCAGTGCCCCCAGCATCAAAGTCGAATTTGGGCAGCACTTTAAACAATGGGGAGAGTGAAATGTGAATTTCACTTAACCCAGGGCATTTATAAACTCATTTTATAAGGGTCTACCTTATAGATACCTGACCCCCCACCCCTGGGATACCTAGGGAGACCCTGGGGTCATTATTATGCAAAAACATTTTAGGTTGACCAGTTTTAAGTGCCCCAAACCCCAAAGTCGAGTTTGGCCACAATTTGCATGTTTAAGAGCAGTCCTGGCACCCAGAGCTGCTTTCAAACTGACCACAGGCTTCAGCAGTGCACACATGCAAGTGCAAAAAGGCTGCTGGCCTCTAAACTGCCATGCCCCAGGATACTGGGGACTTCTAGGTAGTTTCAATCCCCTGCCCTATTATATACTAGGGGCTCATGGGGTAGGTCATGCCAATTACAGGGGTACCCCAACCCAAAGTGTACCCTAGTGTATGTAGGTGCTTTACTGTTATCTAAGTGTTTCAGCATGGCACTGGCCCTGGGCCTGGTTAAACAGAGCCCAGGGTCAGTCAGAGTCAGTTACCACCAGTTCCAGTCAGCAAAAAGTTGGGGGGTGCCCAGGGCACAGGATGACTTTCCAACACAGCCCCCCCCCAAACGAAAGGTGAGGGGTTACTAACCTATACCCTGGTAGTCCTCCTCAGCTAAGTGGAAAAACCTGGAAAGTCCATCGGCATTGGCATGGGCAACCCCAGGTCTGTGTTCCACTGTAAAGTCCATTCCCTGTAGGGAAATGGACCACCTTAACAGCTTGGGATTCTCCCTCTCATCTGCATGAGCCATCTGAGAGGCCTGTGGTCAGTTTGAACACGGAAGTGAGTCCCAAACAAATATGGTCTCAACTTTTTCAGTGACCACACCACAGCAAAAGCCTCTCTCTCAATGGCACTCCATCTCTGCTCTCTGGGAAGAAGCCTCCTGCTAATAAAGGCAACTGGCTGATCAAGGCCCCCTTCATTTAGCTGTGCCAACACTGCCCCAATCCCTTGCTCTGAAGCATCGGTCTGAACTACAAATTCCTTCGTGTAGTCAGGGGCCAGTAACACTGGTGCTGAACACATAGCAGCTTTCAGAGTGTCAAAAGCCTTCTGACACTCTGGGGTCCAAATCACCTTCTTGGGCCTCTTTTAGAAGTGAGTTCTGTTAGGGGCCCCACAATGGTCCCATAATTTTGAACAAACCTTCTATAGTACCCTGTCAGTCCAAGGAATGCCCTGACCTGAGTCTGGGTAACAGGTGCTGTCCAATCCAAAATAGTTTGGATTTTAGCTTGGAGAGGCTGTACATGGCCCCCACCTACCAGGTGGCCCAGGTACACTACAGAACTCTGCCCTATTTGGCACTTGCTTGCTTTAATAGTCAGGCCTGCCTGCTGCATGGCCTGAAGCACTTCCCTTAGGTGGCTTAAGTGATCTCCCCAGGTAGAACTATACACAGCTATGTCATCCAGGTAAGCTGCACTGAACTGTTCCAACCCAGACAAGACCCTGTTCACCAACCTTTGGAAGGTGGCAGGTGCATTCTTTAAACCAAAGGGCATTACCTTGAACTGATAATGTCCCTCTGGGGTGGAGAATGCTGACCTCTCCTTTGCTCCATCAGTGAGGGCAATCTGCCAGTAACCTGAAGTCAAATCAAAAGTACTCAGGTACTTAGCAGCCCCTAACCTGTCAATGAGCTCATCAGCTCTAGGTATAGGGTGAGCGTCAGTCTTTGTGACTGCATTCAATCCTCTGTAGTCCACACAGAACCTTAACTCCTTGGGTCCCCCTCAGGATTAGGTTTAGGTACCAGCACCACTGGGCTGGCCCATGGACTCTCAGACGGTTCAATTACCCCCAAGTCCAGCATCTTAGCAACCTCAGCTTTAATGCTGGCTCTGACATGGTCAGATGTCCTGTACAGTTTATTTTTGACAGGTAGGCTGTCACCAGTGTCAATGTGATGCACACACCACTCAGTGATGCCTGGGGTCAAAGAGAACAGGCCAGCAAACTGCTCCAGCACTTGCTTACAGTCTCTGTGCTGCTGGTCTGTCAACTTGGGAGAGAGTATCACCCCATCCACTGACCCATCTTGCACAGTATTGGAGAGGAGGTCGGCACAGGCTCAGTTTCCTCCTCCACACCCTCATCAGTGACCAGTAACATGGTCATGTCTGCCCTGTCATGGTGGGGTTTCAATCTATTCACATGCAGGACCCTATGAGGGTTCCTGGGGGTGCCAAGGTCCACCAAATAGGTAACCTCACCCTTCTTTTCTAAGATTGGATAGGGCCCACTCCACTTGTCATGGAGGGCCCTGGGAGCCACAGGCTCCAACACCCACACCAATTGTCCTGGAGTATACTCAGGCATAGTAGCCTTCTGATCATACCAGTGCTTCATGAGCTCCTGGCTGGCCTCCAGTTTCCTGTTTGCCTTGTACATGTACTCGGCCATTCTAGATCTCAGGCCTAGCACATAGTCCAGCACATTGTCCTTTGCTTCTTTGAGAGGCTTCTCTAAAGACTCTCTCAGCAGGCTCAATGGCCCCCTCACAGGGTGTCCAAACACCAACTCAAAGGGACTGAAACCAACCCCTTTCTGTGGCACCTCCCTGTAGGCAAACAGTAAGCATGGGAGGAGAACATCCCATCTCCTCCTGAGTTTCTCTGACAACCCATTTATCATGCCCTTCAGGGTTTTGTTGAATCGCTCAACAAGACCATTTGCTTGTGGGTGATAGGGGTGGTGAACTTGTAGTTGACACCACACTCATCCCACATAGCAGTCAGATAGCTGGACAGGAAGTTCGTGCCCCTATCTGACACCACCTCTTTGGAAAACCCACTCTGGTAAACACACCAAGTAGTGCTCTAGCCACTGCAGGAGCACCAATGGTTCTAAGAGGTATGGCTTCAGGGTATCTAGTGGCATGGTCAACTACCACTAAGATATACCTATTCCCTGATGCAGTAGGTGGGTCCAGGGGACCAACAATGTCCATCCCCACCCTTTCAAAAGGAACCCCAACCACTGGCAGTGGTACTAGGGGAGCCTTTGTCTTGCCCCCTGCCTTGCCACTGGCCTGACAGGTGACACAGGAGCTGCAAAACTCCTTTACCTTTTCAGACATATGGGGCCAGTAGAAATGGTTCACCAACCGGTTCCATGTCTTTATCTGTCCCAAATGTCCTGCCAAGGGGATGTCATGACCCAAAGTCAGGATGAACTCTCTGTACCTCTGGGGCACCACCAACCTCCTGGTGGCCCCCTCCTTGAGGTTTCTGGCCTCAGTATAAAGCAGTCCATCTTCCCAGTAGATTCTATGAAACCCACTGTCATCCCCTTCCTCTTGCTTAGAAGCAATCCGCCTCAAGCCCTCAAGGGTGGGACAGTCACGCTGTCCCTGACTGAACTCCTCTCTGGAGGGTCCACCTGCTCCTGTCAGTTCTGCCAAATCTGACAGCTCTTCCCCATCAGGGTTAGATTCTGCCTGCACCTCTGGAGTTCCCTGGGCTGGCTCACCAGGCCCAGTACCCTTGTCCATGGATGCTTGGCCCTTTGTTCCAGGGTCCAAGTGTCCAGCCCCTCCCGTCTGGCTAGTCTGTGACCTAGTCACAGCCCACACCCACTCAGGGAGCTCCAATATTTTCATATGGAGTCCTCTCTCCACCTCTGACCATGCAGAGGCTTCAAGGTCATTGCCCAGTAAACACTGGACTGGGAGCACCTTTGACACAGCTACCTTCATAGGGCCTGTCACACCTCCCCATTCCAAATCCACCACAGCCATAGGATGGAGTTTGGTGGTGCTGTCTGCATAAGTCACCTGGTGAAACTCACCAAGTAACACACTCTCCGGGGGCACCAGCTCATCCAGGACCATAGTTACACTAGCCCCAGTGTCTCTGATAGCCTCCACCTCAGTCCCATTCACTTTAGGCCTCTGCCTGTACTTATCCATGTTTGGAGGTAAGGCAGTAAGGGTTGCAATATTCACCCCACCCAGGGACACTAAGGTTGCTTGCCCCACCTGATTACCCTCCACTGGAGCACCACTCTCCACCCCTACACTGACACTGGCAATCCCTGTGGATGGCCCCTTAGGGGAGCTTTTAGTGCAGACAGCATCTCCCTGCTTGTGCCCTGGCTGGTTACAGTCAAAGCACTTACCCACTTTTGAGGGATCAAAGAATTTACCATTCTTTCCCTGAATCCACCTCCCTTGGGTTTTGGGTTGGCTCGGGCCCTCCTCCTTGTGCAGGTTTTTGTGGGTCTTTGGAGGACTCCTTAGGTTTTTGACCTTCATTTCCCTGGGCTTTCCCCTGGGGAGGGACCTGTCCTCCTTTCTTCTGGTCACCCCCTGGTGCTGAATGGAAACCCGGGTTCTCACCCACTCATCAGCTGACTCCCCCAACTCTCTGGGGTCTGTCAGCTTAGAGTCCACTAGATACTGGCGTAACTTCTCTTCTGCACAATGAGTCAAAATGTGTTCTTTCAAAAACAAATTATACAATCCCTCATAAGTGCTCACTTTGTTACCACAAATCCAGCCTTCCAGTGCCTTCACTGAAACATCCACAAAGTCTATCCAAGACTTGGAATTCAATTTCTGGGTGTTCCTAAACTTCACCCTGTACTGCTCTGGAGTCAGACCAAACCTCTTGACTAAGCAGGCTTTCATCTGCTGGTATGATTCTGCATCCTCTCCCTTCAGGGTCAGGAGCCTATCCCTCCCAGCTACTGGAATCAACTCCCACAGGAGTGCACCCTAATACCTAGAGTGGACCCTACTCATCTTAAGGGCCCTCTCAAAAGCTGCAAGCCATTTGTCAATGTCATCCCCTCAGTGTACTTGGGCACAATACCCTTTGGAAGTTTAGGTTCAAATCTGCCACCCCTGGACATCTCAGCATCTTCTTCGCTTTCGCTGCCACCATTTCTCTTCTCCTCCTTCTCCCACCTCTTCTCAGCCAAATCCAGTTTCCTTTGCTCTAAAGCTATCAAAGCTAATTGAGCCTGAAGCTGTCTCTCTGCAAGGGACCGTAGTGGTTCCTGAGTAAGGGACCCTTCCCCACTCCCACCATCAGGATTCTGTTGGCTTACACTAGTTATAATGGAAGAGGCATCATCCTCCTCTCTTGGGATGATGTTGGGGGACACCCTCGACCCCCCTTGATTCTCCTCAGCTGCCTGGTCATGGGCTTGTATAAACTGAAACAACCCTGCCTTCCTATACCTCTTGGAAGCAGGCAGCCCCCTAAGCCTACACTGTTCCCTAAGCTCAGCCAACTTACACTGGGACAGTTTAGCCAGGTCCAACTCCATGGTTCCCTAGTTTTGGGTCACAACACTAGGCACAATAGACTTAGAACAATTTGGAAAAATCAAAACAATGGATTAAAAACAGTTTAGTCCAAATTCCAAAAATCAAACTCAAAAGTTTTGTTCTAAGGCAATTTAGAGGATTTTTATAATCTTAATTCATTCACTGAAAGGTGTATTTTTTAAACACAAGTCCACATCCACACCGCTGAGCACCAAATGTTGGAAAGTGGGTTATTGGTAGGGGCAAATGTAGGTCTGCCACTAGTAATAAGACCACAAACACTTGATAGGACTCAGCATAGGTCTAAGAAAATTATTCCTATGCTCAACCCCTGGTAACGTGGCTGCGAGCAGACAGGCTTAACTTCAAAGACAGGTATGTAAAGCATTTAAAAACACCAATTCAGTAAATAATTAAAACACAACACATAATAAAAATCCAACACCAATTTATAAAAATAGGAAATATTTTTATCTTTAAAATGACACCAAAACGACAAAAATCCAATGTAGGGAACCGGAGATATGAATTTTCAAAGTTTAAATAAAATCTAGCACTTAGAAGCATATAGCACCATATTGGGACATAGCCTCGCGATAGACCGGGCCAAAGTCAAAGTTTAAGGCCGACCGCGATGGAGCCCTGAGCGGATACTCCACGCGGAAGGTCCCGGTCAATGTTTTTACCTTCGCACTTAGAAACTTTTCTGGAGCTTTTCTCCTCGAGGCCCCTCGACGCTCTCCGTTAGTCCGGATCCGGTGCGGCTCCGCCGGGCAGCCTTTCGACGATCTCCCGGTGAACTTCCCTGGAGCGGACTTAGAAACTTTTTCAAGATCGCGTCCGCGGGGCAATCCAACAATCCAGGCCGACACGCGATGGAAGGCAGGCGGATTAGCGCTCGCGGTTGTTCCCGGCCGACTTTCTTACGAGCGGACTTAGAAGCTTTTCTGGAGCTTTTTCTCGTGGGGTCCCTCGATGCTCCTCATGTAGCCGGATCCGGTGAGGGTTCGCCGGCTTCAGATTTTTGCTAGTCCCGGTCAATCTCTGGAAGTCGATGCGATGGAGCTTTTAGCGGGACGAACCTGGTGGGCTTGGCCGGCTCGCGGTTGAAGGCAGGCGGCTTGGCTGACCAGGATGAGTCGGTCCCCCTATGGAGCTTTTTTTCAAAGTTCCTCCAAAGTTCCCCAAACTTCCTGAACTTCTTCCTGAAGTTCCTCAAAGGGTCCCAAAGTGTCTCAAACTTACTCCAAGGGTCTGGAAGCTCCAAGATGGTCCTTGAAAGTTGAGGACTTCAATTCCCACAATGCACTGGACGTCACCCTTACAAATCCACTGGTAGTTCCCCAGGTTGGTGATTCTTGGCGGTGAGGGTCCAGATGAGCTCTGTTAACCTGTAGCTTGCAGGGAGTCCACTCTTGACTTCTTTTACTCAGCACAGTTAGTCCACAAAGCTGTAGTTTCAGGTGGTGCAGTCTCCAGAGGTCAGGCCTTAGAAGTCTTTGCACAGCAGAAGTTTTCAGCAGGGCCAGTCTTGCTTTCTTCAGTTTCAAGCAGCAGATCTGAGGGGCTGGGCCTCTCTCAGATACTTATTCCACAGTCTCTGGGTCATCCAGGAGGTCAAGCTTCACCAATAGGAGTAGGGTAACTGCCCACTTGAGTGACTACTTCCTGCAGAGTGTGGCATCATTTTATCCCAGAGTGCAACAAAGCTTCCAAATCCATAATGGCTGATTTTCCAGCAAGGAGGTAAGAGCTGGCTAAACACTCCCACTGAGTTGGCTAATTAACCTAGCCTCTCCTCCCTACATCTGCACATACCTTCCTTAATCCTGCCATCTGGCTGGGGTGGGGGTTCAAAGCTGTTAATGACACTGCTCTGGGCTCTGCCCCTTTGAAGCTCATTGTTTACGACCCTCCCCCTGGCCTGGCATTCCTGCAGAACAGCTCACTGCCCTCCCAGTCCATCTGGCTGACCCCAGGGGATCTTTATCACCTCTTCAGGCAGGCTGGATTTGGAACTACAACTAAGAAAGTGTTATAACTTCTTGTCTGTTCACTTTGGGAAAAATTCAATAACATCATATTGTAGGATTTATCCATACCATTCTAGTGAGTCTTTGAATGGAATCTTTATCCCTGTCCTGTTAATAGTTATTGTTTAATAACTTTCCCCCATGTTAACCTATGGGCCATGGGGTTTGCAATGGGAAAAATGACGTGGGCCATTTTTCCAGCACCAGGACCTACAAAAACATATTTTATAAGTACTTGGCTTATTTTCACAGGACCCCCACCCCATAGGTCACCTAGGGGAGACCCTAGGGGTGTTGAATCTGTAAAAATATTGCAGATCCTCCAGGCCCAGTGCCCCCAGCATCAAAGTCGAATTTGGGCAGCACTTTAAACAATGGGGAGAGTGAAATGTGAATTTCACTTAACCCAGGGCATTTATAAACTCATTTTATAAGGGTCTACCTTATAGATACCTGACCCCCCACCCCTGGGATACCTAGGGAGACCCTGGGGTCATTATTATGCAAAAACATTTTAGGTTGACCAGTTTTAAGTGCCCCAAACCCCAAAGTCGAGTTTGGCCACAATTTGCATGTTTAAGAGCAGTCCTGGCACCCAGAGCTGCTTTCAAACTGACCACAGGCTTCAGCAGTGCACACATGCAAGTGCAAAAAGGCTGCTGGCCTCTAAACTGCCATGCCCCAGGATACTGGGGACTTCTAGGTAGTTTCAATCCCTGCCCTATTATATACTAGGGGCTCATGGGGTAGGTCATGCCAATTACAGGGGTACCCCAACCCAAAGTGTACCCTAGTGTATGTAGGTGCTTTACTGTTATCTAAGTGTTTCAGCATGGCACTGGCCCTGGGCCTGGTTAAACAGAGCCCAGGGTCAGTCAGAGTCAGTTACCACCAGTTCCAGTCAGCAAAAAGTTGGGGGGTGCCCAGGGCACAGGATGACTTTCCAACACTCATCATTCAACTATTTGGGCGCATTCGACAGATGACCCTTGTCTTCAAGAGACCAGTCATCCAACTACTGCTGAGGTCTGTGCAGATAACAGCAGTGGGGCGGTGGGGCCGGGTAAAGGGGGATTTCGAGGGACGATTTGCCCTTGGCATCATCCCTCTAAATCCCCCTTTACAAATGCACTTGCACACACTCACACTTTCACAATCACTGACTCTCAGTCTCAACTACTGATCTGAACCCCTGGGGTACAAGTGTTCTGCTTTAATAGTGCAGCAGGTGTAGTTGCACCAAGACCTATCTTCCCTGTTTCATCTGTTGCACCAATTACACAGAAATCCCTGACTCACTTCCACTCTTTCTCACAATTCCCCCCTTACTCACTCATTCTAACTCACTCACACTGCTTTACTACCTCCCTTGCTTACCCTTATTCATATCCACTCTCACTCATTGATTCTTCCTCTTTCATTCTCATTGATACTCTCAAGCACAAAAAACTAACATACACTCTCACTCAATCTGATTCTCTCTCACAAACCCACCCTCCACTCACACATACACAAAGAAATAACACTGTTTTATTTTTACTTACCGTTCTTACTTTTATGATAACTTAGAGGGTCCGTGGCAGCAGGTGAGCAGGAATCAGGTGGTGGACATAGAAACCAGCAACCTATGATCCCTAACGAGGAGCCAGAATGAGCAGCAGGGACAGCTTTCAGCCACATTTTAGCAGATATATTGCGCTGCCTGAAGCATGTGCATTATATCTGCTAAATAAAATTGATTGTGCTCGCGTGAGGGGATCATAGTTAAGTTATGCCCCTCAGACATATGCAGACCAGGCCTCCACCTACAGTGTGTTGTGTTTTTAAAAAACTGTTTATTTATGGATCGTTACTTGGCCCCCTCAGCCAACTAATCCTCCTCATAACATCAGGAGCCTGGCGGAGTGGCTGGCGGAGTGGCCGAAGGACTGAACTGCACAGTTCAAGTAATCACCAAAGTCATGTTTGCATGAACAGTGCTAAATTAAATTATTACCATGGTAATATTTTAATTTAGCAGTGGCTCCTGGGCTTCACGAATGGTAAGGCAACACTGCAAAGCCTTTGAAAAGGAACCACCTCTGATAAATCACTTATCTTAACTTCAACTTTATTTCCTTAGTTAAATTCTCAGTGGAACCGGTGTCAGGCTATCCCTGAAATAGTTGTAGTTCCATGATTTCAGTAGATTCAACATGTCAGTGGTCTGTTCACACCCTTTCCTGATCCTAGGAGGCCCATACAGAGCCGCCACGTGATGAGCAATGTCTGGGCTGAGTGTACTGGGTCATGCAGCGATGAAGCAGAGGAACATGCGCTCAAGAAATAATGGTATGAAAAGGAAAGTAAAGAAAATGGGATAGAATAAAAACTAAATATGGAAAAGAGGGAAAAGAGAAAGAGAGAGTGTTAGACCTGTCAACTTTAGGGTGGTATTCCCCTGTTTCCCTCCATTTTTGCTGAAATTCATATTTGTTGTCCTTAGGACTGTTAAACAGTGTTAAGGTGCTTGTGCTCACTCCCCAAAACCCGAAAAGACTCGCTTGCATCTAATTGATATATTTAATTTACTCTTAAGCCACTTGTAGAGTGGTATACCATATACCCAGGACCTGGAAATCAAATGCTACTGGTGGGCCTGCAGCAATTATTGTGCCACCCAGTTAAGTTGCCCCTTAAAACATGTCCCAGGCCGGTCATTGCAGCATGAATGCAGTTTTAAACTGCCAGTTCAACTTGGCAATATGGCCCCCTTGCAAAGCCTTAAACTCCCCTTTTATTGCATATAAGTCATCCCTAAGGTAGGCTCTAGGTAGCCCACAGGGCAGGGTGCATTGTAATTAAAAGGTTGGATGTGTACTTTTAAGTTTTACATGTCCTGGTAGTGAAACAACTTCTACATTCGTTTTTCTCTACCTTGAGGCCCCTCTTTCCTATAGAATTCCATTGGTGTGCCTTATTACACTTAAAAACTGTTATCTTTTTATTAGGAACAGATACGAATTTGATTTCTGCTATCTCTGAAATTGTAATTAAAAGTTCTTTTTAATAGCAAAGTCAGATTTGAAATTAACATTTTGAAAATGCCACTTTTAGAAAGTTGGCATTTTCCTGCTTTTTGTCTTTTTGTGCCTGCAGCCTGTCTTCGGTCACATGACTGGGTTGAAATGGCAGTTAGAGCTTGTGAATTCCTCCCAGAAGGCCACAGAACAGAGGGATTAGGTATGCCTGAATGGGACATCAGCTAGCAGGATAAGGGGTCCAGAGCTGAGCACAGCCCCACTCTTAGCTGAATAGGCTGCGCTCTGCGTTCACACAAAAGGATTGTCACCACTGCATCGTTCCTGCAACTAGCTTGGAGCCATGTAAGGGGAGTCAGGAAATTTCAAGCACTTCTAAGAGAAACTTCTAGAAACTTCTCCTTACTTCAAATAAAGCACCAGGTATAAAAATAGGGACCACAGACCCACTCTTCAGTTCACTTATGGACCTGCAGAAGGAATCTCAGAGGACTGCCTGCTGCTGTAGCATCTGATAAGGACAAAGATGGCTCTCGACCTCTGGGACAGCTAGTGTGGGCTAGTGTGTATGTGTCCAGATGTCCGGCATAAGGACCACCTGATCACTACATGTGGTGTGCATGCCGTTCCCTGATTGGCTGAGTGTTCCTATCTACATGTGGTATTTAGCTTTGTGGTATTTTTTGGGGAATTTGAGCCTTTGGCCAAGCATGTTTTATTGGGGCCAATTTCCTGGGACCTGTTTGTGTTGCAACTATCTATCTGTAGGATAGATAGGGTTTTCCCCACCTGTGACCTGTCATTCGATAGGCATGGGTGTGGGTCGCAGGACCTGCCTGACCATGTATTTCTGACTTGGGGTTGATGGGGAGGTCACCTTGGGTAAATCTGACAGCAATGATACAAGTTCATTGGAGCTCCCGAAAATAATATAGCAGTCACTGGTATCATTTTTATCGACATTCTCAACATTGTGCATACAGTTGTCATGGCGTACATTGGTATTTTCTTTACTGACATTGACATGTGTGCCTAGATCATGGCGTACATCAACATTTTTTTTACTGGTAACAACATTGTCATTTGTGCACATATTATGGCATACATTGACATTGTTACTGTCGGTATTGACACGTTTGTGCAGGCATAGACCATGGCATACATTGACATTGCATTTATTGCTGTTGCCATTTTTCAGGCCTGCAAATGTCATGGTATTCATTGACATTGTATTTACCCATTCCAACAGCTATTTGAAGCCTGCCTTGACCCTCAGTGGCCTGCTTGAGCCCTGCTTCTTCACTTGAATCCATTACTACAAGAGTGACTTCAAGGGCTAGTTTCCTCACCTCCTGTTCAGAGACGAAGAACATAACAGGCTCCCATCATCTTGAACTCACACCTGGACCCATCCTGACTGAGTCCTAATCCCAGAGAGGCACACCTCCAGTCCGGGGCCCTTGGTGGTGGCGCTAAAGGTGCCCAGACGACCAAAATCCAAAATTTGGGACTTAGCAACTTTTGTAGCTAAAAACTAGGGATGGGCGAAGGATTCCGCTCAACTGGCTGAGTTTGCTGACTTTTGCCCACTCTGTGCGAAGAGCGGAGCTCTGAAAAACACCACGAAGTGACGTGGAGTTTTTTCTCTCAAGTGCACGCGATAAAAAAATCACATGCTAGACCTCCTCAACGCAGGTGGTCGTGGCAGGTTGCGACCGCTTGCGTTGAGAAATCTGCTGTGTTCGCATTAAGGAAGCTGCCGCTCGAGTAGAATGTCTATTCGAGCAGCAGAAAGGAGGTGCGCCCTCTGGCATGGAACATATTGCCATTCACGCTAATTTTACAGCATGGGACAAACACCTGGTGCTAAAAATCAGTGCAACTTAAAACACTCCACCACTAGCAGAACTCTGCAGGGCACAGTGGAGATTTTCTGGCACTTCGCAGAGTTCTACGGAGTAAAACTCCATGAACTCCACCCAGGCCTACTAATAGCTACTGTGAGAAGACTTGGACAAACCTGCACGTCTATCCACGCCTTAGTCCATCAGCTCACCAAGGACGATGCTATCTCCTCGGACACCACCTGCAGCCTTGTCCCGCTGAACTTTTACCTCCTCAGAACTTTATCTTCAAAAAGTCCAAAAGCAAATGCCGACCGGAACGATCAACTTCTTGTATGCGACCTGTGCTCCATCATAGTCAGCCATTTTTTTTTACTTTAAGCCAGTCTCAAGCGACTAGATGTCTGCAGTTACCGCTTTGATCTTTTAGGTGCTAGTTTTTACAAAAAAAATTATAATTAAGGTTTCACTGATTATATTTTTGTCATTTTGGCGTCCAATCATTTATTAAAACGTACTCTATTTTTCTACATTGATGTGGGTTTTTTCTTGCGCTGTGTTTTAACTTCATTACTGTTTGTGTGCTGCATAAATACTTTAAACATTGCCTCTAAGTTACGCCTGACTGCTTTTGTGCCAAGCTACCAGAGGGTTAAGCACATATTCATTTAGCGACTTTTGGGGTTCACCCTGATTGATAGTGTGGCTGCTGCTTGACCAGTGTTAACACTCCAGCCAACCAACAACCCAGTTTCTCACAGATAGTGACAGAGATAGATAATAAGGACGAAAAGAGTTAGAAAATAAAAATAAATATAGGCTGATAGAGACAAAGAGCTAGACAATGAAATATAATGCTTGAGAGAGAAACAGAGAGAGAGAGACAGAGGAGGCAGGGAGTGGCTAAATGACAGCTTTTCTTGCAGATTAATTTATAAATGTACCTTAATGTGGCTTGCCTTTTGATGTTTTCTCTGCAGGTAAATGCCCAGCGAATATGCATTTTAACAGTTGTGGAAGTGCATGTCCAGAGAACTGCGCCAACCTGGGTGAGGTTTCAGCTTGCACATTGCAGTGTGTCCCAAAGTGTGTCTGCAACAATGACTACATCCTGGAAGACTCAACAACCACATATACATGTATATCCTTGGCTCAATGTTTAGAATGCAAGCACAACAACGCTTTCTACACTAGCTGTGGCACAGCTTGCCCTCTGAACTGTCAGAATTACCGACATCCTCCCACTAGATGTACAAAGGAGTGTGTTAAGGGATGCTTCTGTCAGAAGGGATTTGTCTTCAGGAGTGGGAAAGAGGGTAGGTGTGTGCCACAATTCAAGTGTAAGAAGCCATAAAAGGGTAGACACAATTGAGAAAATGGGAAACCATACTCTTGGCCACCAACACAGATATTGTATCATTTTCTCGGGAATTCTTATTTTAATGATTGTAAATCATACCTAATCTGTCACTTATTTGTTGCGTCTAAAGGATATCAAATACTGCACGCCTGGCATTCACCGCCAAACTATAGCTGTACCTATCAGAAAAGGCAATATATCTGTACAGTTTTAAAGTTTTGTGTTATTTTAATCTGCTCGTTTAAACAAGCTATCAATATTCATGCGCCATGCGCTCCCTTAAACATAAGGCAGGCCAGACACACGCACCTAGGAGGTTGCACCACAAAACAAGCGGAGGTTACCTTGATAATCTCTTCTTCTTCCAAGTTTCAATGCACTTTCCACTTACCTTCATTTGATAAGCCACATTGTTACCATGTCCAGTGCTCAGTAAATGTGTTCACCCTATCTGAAAGATGGGTTACATAGTCATGCTACCTGGAGCAAACACCATATCGGAAGGACCATTTTGTATGGTTTCTGGATAAACATGCATGTACTGTGTGCAGGTTATTTGCTTTAATGCACCAGGGTCAGTTGGATGCTACAGCAAGGCAAGACTAGGTGCCTGCCTAGTTCACCAAGTGATGAACTAGGCAGTCACCTAGTATTGCTCTTGTATTGCCTTGCTGTAGCATTCCACTGACCATGCTGCATTAGAGGAATTAACCACAACATAGTACATGTGTTTATAGGGAAACAGCCATCACATCGCATGCGTTACAACGCATGCGATTACAACGCGGTCGTTACAACGACCGTGTTGTTACATCGCAGTACCATTACAACCCAAGTCGTTACAACGACTTGCTCTAGGGGGCGCTCTAAACTAAGGAGTAGTATAATCTACTATTCCAACACCTTCCCTACTGTTGCACACACTGGAGTTGGAATAGTAAATTATAATTTTCCTAAGTCCAGCACGCCCCTAGAGCAAGTCGTTGTAACGACTTGTGTTGTAATGGTACTGCAATGTAACAACGCGGTCATTGTAACGACTGCGTTGTAATCGCATGCGTTGTAAAGGCATGCGATGTAAACAGCTATATTCGTATTTATATACTTTGTGGCCAGACATTGAAAATGGCAATATTATTAGTTGTGGTACTCACAGGGCTCAAACATTTTTTTAAATGTAAACCTTTTACCTGAAACTACACCAACTCAACCTGAAAAACACATATACGTCCACGGCAGGATAAAGTATTCTACATATTTGAGAAATCCAAATACCATCTTTAAATACTACAACCGACACTTGCATCTATTACAAACAATATGTACACTTTTCTGCCAGCTCTCCCAGTCTCCCACCATTTCTTACTTCTGCATTCACCACTTTGTTCACTCACAATTTCACTAAATTACCCTAACGTTCTCCTTTCCCTCATTTATACACACTAACATGCTCCCTCTCACATGTTCGTATACCAACAATTCTCTCATCATTTCACTTACTGGTCCACTTGCTTGTATGCTCACTCACTCTCTGATTCACTAACGTGTCAGAAATGTGTGCAATCACGTGCCCTTGTTTTTGGAAAAAATGACTAAGCTGTCCCTACTCCAAACCAAAGGAACATGGACATGTTTACACTCGACACTGCGCCCTACTCAGAAGTCTGATCTCTTGAGCCATTATATTTTTAATATGTTAGAAAACTTACAGATTTGCTTAAGCAATTTAGAATATTCTAAGCATCCTAACTTGAAATGTTGAAAAAGAAATCGAATATGTTAAAAATAGACATGAATTACTATGTAGAAAAACAACAAATACATGCTTTTAATTGTTTGCAAGTCTTCAAATTATCGAGGACAGAAATATCAACCTGCACATATAGTGACTCCAAAATCTCTCACTACCATTGTATTGTCAAGGTCATCACTGCTATGTAGATACAGATTTACTATTCAAAGTCAAGATCCTTAAGGATGAGTAATCAAAGCTCACCTATCTTCATCATACCCATTACCATTCAGTGTCTGAATTTACCCTATTGCTTGAGAACCCACACTTGCACTCCTCCTCTCTATGCACCGCAGTCAAATACATGTTCACCCCTGCAGACAGTGTATACTGCCCTTGAATGACTTAAAACTGCTGTTCGAAGTATTTACCAGCGTTCATATAAATGAGTATTTTTCTTGAAACATGTGTAGTCATTTATTTTGAGGTATTTACTTCTCTGCTGTACTCCTTGATTAATGATGTTTACTGATTGAGAATTCATTGTCTTTTTCGCTTACATTCTCTTTAAATAAATTTTGATTACAATGCTCTGTCATTGTTTCGTTGTTGCGTGTTTCGTTATTCTTCTTCGTGTGGAAGATTTACAAAAAAGTCCCAGATTTACTAACACTTTGCATTATTCTTGTATCCCAAAAGGCAATGTAAGGACAAGACAAAGGCTTCAGTAAGAGTTCCAAAGCCACCCAAGGGGAGATTTGCGGCACCTTGCATGGCTTTGTAAAGAAATGTTGCACAACACAGCGCCTTGAGCTGCGTTGCGTTACATTTAGAGCTGAGTGATTTAACTCAATTCCAGATTTACAAAGGTGTGTAACCTGAGATAGCATCAAATTGATGTGCCTCGCAGATGATGGTGTTAAAAGGAAAAACATATTTTTTCTCTCGTATTTCCTCTTTCTATGCGTGCTGCATTCTTCATTAAATATAGAAAGAGGAAAATGCCTCTTTAGGTTGTTTTTGTGCAGGAAGGGACTCCTTCCTGCACAAAAACAATCCTGTGTGTAATGCAGAAATCCTTGCACTTGGGTGCCTACGCTGGTGCAAGGCAGCACATAGTGGGTTTGCTCAAAAACAGAATAGAAATATGCCACATCTTTGTAATTTTGGAGCATTTCTTCTTTCTCCCTTTCATGCCGCGCAGCAAAGCAAGTTCCCTTGTTACACTGTGAGAAATAATAGTAAATATGTCCAAACTGTTGAGGCTTCTCAAGTCTTCATATGATTTTTAACTTTGACAGAATACAGTGGGCGTACATTCACTATGCTGATATTTGCACCTCTACATTCAACTTACCTGAATGATTTCCGAGTGTATATTCAAATGTCGAATTAAAAAAATACTCAAAATATATTCACACTGCTATTGATTACTGAAGAGTTAACTGAGATTGCTGCTGGTGTTGAAACTACATGTTTCAGTCTGCATGTCACAATGTTTCACAGAAATATATGAGGAATATGTTTGAGAAGCCAGAGAAAATGTGTCTGCGTTTTAGTGCACTAGTCCTATTTTTTAAGACAAAAAGAAACCCCTCATTTTGTTAATCTACTGCAATATCTTCTGTAGCAAATTCCTTTTTCAGGTTTACAGCTTTTATTCCATCATGGTGGCGTTCAGGTTTGCCACATATTTGTTATAAATACATAATATTATCCCTCTAGTAACTCCTTGGACTCTATGGGGAATTGTCAATAGGACAATGGCAAATTGTCAGTAGGACAATGGCAAATCAACTGACAGTCTGCTGCTGCTGTTAGAAGTACATGTTTTACTCAGACTATAGGACTTTATCCTCACGTGGCTGAGGAACATGGTGTAGCCTGCAGAATTGTGCTCTCAGTTTAACTTTTGGAGCACTTTCCATAACTTCTGTGAGAAAAACTTGAAAAAATATGTTTTCTTTCGAACATGGTTGAACAAATCGCAGCAGTGGGTCCGCATTTTTCACAGGGTAAAATCACCTCAGAACTCACCAGATTTCCTAAAATGAGTATAACACGACCAACAAATGATTTATATTGGGGTTGATATTTTTTATTATCCTTTAAATGTGCTGCTTTTGTGACCCTCAAAAACCTGAATTTCATCACAATGCATTTCAATGACGACCTGTTGTGTAGTTTCCACCTATCAGTAAGAACTGTGCGCTTTGGGGCAACATTAACTTAGGATAGTGCCTGACTGATTCCATGTACCCCTGCAGGATATGTTGTCCCTTGTATGAGCTAGCTCGAAGTGCCACTGCTATCCCCTAAACCTAAACAAGGGGCAAACAGTTGTGGCAACCACTGAATATGACAACTCTGTTCCTCCAGGAACTGGGGTGACAGACTTCCAACTTTCGGTCAGTCACTCATGCTCTCTTTCGCTCAGAGAAATATACAAAGAATGCACAGAGGTGCGTTTTCAATCTTTATTGAACCGTAGTGATTCTTGCATAGAATATATGGGCTGGACAGCAGTTATTCCGAATGACCAAACAGTGAATGAAATAAATAGCTCAGCCATTTTGTTGACACAACATATACATGCGTACATATACAATAGTGCAACTGTATAGCACACTCCTAAAATATGAAATCCTAACCTACATGTCTAGGGTGCAGAAGTATATAAAAGGATATATATAGAAAATGTTATCCTTGTCAAAGGCCGACATTGTAATTAGCCTGTCATTGTTTGTATTTTACAGATAGCTATGTCGCCACATGAACGGAATAATAAAGCACATTTGTATCATGCATGTGAGGGTCATGTCAAGGCAGTGTGATAGAGTGCTCACAAAGTGTCCCATGTTAGTAAAGCGAGTGTTTCCAAGAAACTAGTCTCAGAGTCACAAATGCTAATGTGTGCCAATGGTTGATGGGGCAACGAGAAGGCAACTTTAGGGAAAGGACTGTGTGCATGTAAATATGGCACTAATTTCTATGGAGCCTAACTCAGGCACATGACACCCACTCCTCATAAAAGTGTTGGCTAAGAAGCTATTTAAAGCAAACCAATATCTTTATTAAAAGAATACATGAGCATATATTATGAAATGTTAAAAGCGTGTATGATAAAAGGTGATACATTTATTATAAGTAAAAACAGCTACTCATGCTATTTAGATTCCAGAGCATAAAGAAGGCCAAATGTGTTAAAAGTATTAAAAAAAGTATTAAAAACGAGAAGCAAACTAAAACAAATTACGAAAGTAAAAGCAAGCTGAGTAAAAGTTCCCACCACATGGGCATCCATATGTTTACATATCCCGAGTGGTTGACAAAACATTTCTGTTCCCAGCCTCTGCAGACAATGTTCCCAGAGGCATACCTCGGAGCAAGTCAATAGTGTAGGTATGTTCCCATCTAACTTCCACAGCAGCCGCTGAGGGAGTGTATGCATCCACCTGATGCTCTGTTGAAACAGAGCTAAGATCCAAACCACTAGGCACGGAGGCAACCCAGGGTAGATCATAGAACGTCGCCAGGAGCAGAGGTATCCACAGGGGACAGCTGTACAGATGGACCTTCAGCATGTCTACCACCATGTGCAAGTCCGAAGGTTCAACCAACTGCAACCCCAAGTACATGTCTAGGCCACACTCATAAGTGCATAGAAGGCAGCAGAACACAGGCTGTATGTAATGAGGCCATACAGGCCAGAAGGACAGGAACCAATGAGCAACCAGTTCTTGAAGCAGAGGTACTCCAAAGAAATGCACCATGCGATCACGGAACAGTTGGACGTGAGGAAGTGGCAGTGCCATTTGAACTCAAACTGAGACATCCATTGCAGAGAAAACAAAAGCAGTATCCATGCAGCTAAGAGCAGGACCAGCAAAAGACCTCCAAAAATTCTTCAGAGAAGGGAGTGGATGAAGGATGGAATAATTCCAAAAATGGTCTGGAAGGTGCAGACCAACCCAGAACCTATGCTCCTATAAAACACTACAAAATCCAGTCGTATCAGACATATTAAAAATACAATGAACCAGCTCCCCAAAATGTAGCATAGGGAAGTTAGTACAGAGGAGCACCTGTATCTCTGAAGAGGAACACACCACCTGAAGAAAAAACATCTCCTTGGCCGAAGTAAAAGCCACATCTTTTTGAAACAATAAGGCTTTCAGTTTGCTTCGAGCGTCAAAGTGCACATTAGAAAGATTAATTGAAGGCCACAGCATATCCTCCCTAACTATACGAGCAGGCGGAAATAGTATTTGTGTGCAACATGTTACAATAGTAGAGGCGGTCACCACATATGCGACCCCTGGTTTTATTCCACAGTAACCTTGATCGCTCAGCATCAGGTAACTCCCATACAAGAGTACTCTGAGGGCCGGATGTATCATGACTGCAGGAGACCCTTTCAAGTAGCAAGACATGTTCGGTTCCGATGCTTTGCATGCCCATGCAACAAAACATCCTTGCACACCAGGGACAAGCTCAAAGTATTCTTGCAGTCCAATCTGCTGAGAAAAATGTCAGGGTCCTTATTCCTACACCAGAATGTGAAAGGAAGTTCCCATTGTTCATGTATGAACTCTTCACCAAACGCCTCATATCTGCACACCTGATGATGTTGTAGACAGTACTGAAAGTGGAAAGTAGAGATTGACAGTGTTATGTACCCATGGATTGTCCAATCCGAGGATGCTATCTCAGCAACTCTAAAAGGTAATTTTTCAAGTTTTTCAATGTGTAACATTGTGTAATTTCGCATGTTTTCATGCTATAGCTATCTGTTGATCAAAAAGATGGTAAGTGGAAAATAGATTTGTAGTGTTAATGTGTTGCTGAGGCACATGGCCTGAACGCAATGTTTGCAGTGTCCAGCTTAACAATAGAACTGACCTAAGTTGGGACTGCCCATGTTGTAATGCAGACAAATCTTGTTTGAGTACGTCTATTGTTGATGAGACAATGCTATTTAAAGAATAAATTCTAGAAGATAAAGTAGTCATACCGTTGTCCACTACTGCAAAAGTCTGTTCTAAATTGACCGTGTCAATCTCACGCAGTCTTTAAGCAGCTTTCTGTTGAGATATTTTCAATAACTCGTTATAGACAGCATACAAAATCGCTTTTGATGTGGTTTCCAAGGACCTAACAAGACGTCTCGTAAGTCCAAATCAGCTGTTAAAGGGAAAAGTGCTGTTGTACCTTAGACAGTGTCGAGGTTTTTATCCAATCAAGGCACAACTTACCAACACTGTAAGTTGTTACCAGCCCCGCATGCTTATTCTGTACATATCCCATATCAGGACTGTGTGCTGTAAATCCCTTAATCTTAATCCCTCAATCTATCCTGGCACCTGTTAGTATCTAATGGCCATATTAACCATCCCTTCCAATTGGGGTCTGACGAGTTATGTCTACTCTTACGCAGCATAGAGTGAATAGTTGTTTCATCATATTGTGTTAACATCTGCGAGATGTCAAATCGTGTAAGGGTGGAAATCCGTGCCTTGTTCAAATCTTTCCTCCTAGTTGGGCCAAGACACATTGTCTGTTGCAGGAAAATCATCTGTTGTGGTATTAAACAGGCCCTAAGTAAAGCCGCAGTTCCCTGAACCTTATAATCTTTTGTCCAGGCCTGGACAGTGAACTCCACTCTGTTTGCGGAGCTTGCAGAGTTTTCGTCACTCTGTGATCCGTGGAGCACACATAGTTCTGAAAAACTCACGGAGCCGACTGTTTTCCTCACTCACGCTAGACCACCTCCCAGCGAGACTTATCAACGCGGGTGGTCGTGGATGATTGCTGATGGTCGTAACTGCTTGCATTGAGATACCTTCCATTCACATTGAAGAAGCTGCCACTCCAGTAGAACATCATCTCGAGTGGCAGAAAGAAGCATCGCTGATTTTCCAGTGCGTGTCAAACACCTGGTACTAAAAATCAACCAACTGCGTGACATAATGCACCTAGCATGGCAGAGTTTTTTCGTCAGCGGAACTCAGCAAACTCTTCCCAGGCCTACTGTTGTCCACCAAATAGATTTTCCATCTATTGTGTGACTCCAAAAGTCAACATTCTGTCCAGAGAGCTAGAATAAGAAAGAAGCAGAGTATATCAGCATATTTTTCTTCGCAGTTGATGGTGCAAGCCTATAATAAAATGAAGCTGGGCCAGATGTGTCATAACCAGAAAAATAGTCAAACTTTAGCATAAACACTTTAGAACTACCCTTTAAGTAAAGTTAAACACTTCATGTGGTATACTAGCCTTGTGTCATAAATGATGACCATAATGTTGATAGCAAAATATCTTGTCTGTAATTGGCTGTACCATCATAAAACTCGCCAGATGAAAACACAGTTGAATCTTCTAGATCTTCCAACATCTCATATACTGTATTAATATCCCAATTATAAGAAACCATGCTGGGGGTGATAATATCATTCAATGAAATTTTAAACAAATTAGGAATTTGTAAAAGTTCAATGGGACCCATCAAATGATACCTTATCCCATAAAATCCCTGCAGAACTGAAACAGCTGAAATGTTCACCAGGCACAAGTCTCTTTGCTCATGCTGTAATGATGTGTGTGGTTTCAGAACGAAGTTTACAGTGTGTACTGCAGAGCATTCTGGAACAAAATTTCCATTTAAGAGGAGAAGGAACACAGTCACTAAACAAATCCAAAGGATGAGGAAAAGTAATGAAGTTGAAATCTAAAGGTGTAGCCATGGAGTAACAAAATATGTTTTTCAGTCAACGACACAAAACATGCACTTTCAATTTGAACAGCAAGGGTGGTGGGGGCGTTGGAACCTCTGATGCATCCGAGGAGAAGTCATCAAAATCGATGAAGTATCAAGACACTGTCCTATAACTTAGACAGCTCAGCAGGTTGCGTTGAACTTTACGCTGATTCGATCTGTTGCTCATTGACGTAGACCTTATTTATTTCTGGATTCCGAATAGACATCTGTGTTTCTGTACTTGTAGATTGCACAGTTGCAGTTGTTTTTTAAATAGGTAGAAGGCGTATTTCATCATTGTTTACCGCAGTCTCATGTTGTAAAGTGCAGGATTTATTTGCAATTAAAGCTTCCATCTGAACCTTCTGTAGGGCAGCGAGTGGAGATTGATAGATACCCAGGAGCTCATGTGGCCTACTGTTGAGAATCAACCACATAGTATTGTTTGGTAAGATCATCCGGTATGGGGTGGATGAAGTACAGTCCATGTCCCTTCAACAGACAGGACAGGCACAGATGGTCTAAACTCTTTTTTGTCCTCGATTTTTTCTCTGACCTAATCTCCAATCTTTGGGATCCAGCCGGTTCTCATCGGAACAACTTTCACTTCTCCAGTGGCGGTGCGTTTTATTTGAACGTTGCTTTGGAAGTCCCAGAACTCCTTCAGCTCCTGTAAAACAGCCAAACGTTCGTTGATGTCAAACGGTGTTTCCACTGCCACTGTGCTGAGACTATCGAGGTTTGGGACCCACATCTTAACCCCAAGCAGGATTTCATAGGGAGTACGACCACCCAGGGGCTTTCTTGGCATGTTATTCAAGGTCCTCTGAACCCCATATAGGTGATGGACCCAACTGCGTCCAGAGACTAGTATCCTTGCTGTTAAAGACTGCTTTAAGTCCTGGATGTTCTTCTCTATGACCGCATTTCCCTCGAGATGGTATGGAGATGAGAACTGCAGGGTCACACCCAAACTTTCCATGGCCTCTTTGTAAGCCAGAGTGCTAAACGCCAAGCCCCAGCCCGAATTTAATGTGCCACTGTGTATGTTCTGACAAAGACTTGCAGATCCTTTATAACAGCTCGGGCGTCAGCCGACAGCTGTGGACATACCTACAGGAATCGAGAGCCAGGAACATACTGCCACCAAGATATACTTATAAGCCCCATCAGATAACATGGGTCTGCAGTGGTCCAAATATACACAAGCCAATAGCTTCTTAGGGATCAAGAGAGGAAACTGGGGTGAATATGTCACAGTGGATCCCTTCATCTGCTGACAGATGTCACATCTCACAATGAAGTCCTTGGTCTGTTTGTAAAGACTCAGCCACCAATAGCACTGCTGTAGTAGCAAAATTGTAGCAGCCACCCGTGCGTGTGCAGAAGCCAGACCCTCATGGGTAGCCAGTATTTATCCTAGTCTGCAATCATTGTTTGGTATTACTCTGTCCCCCACTCCTAGAATCTGAACATAAGGTATGCTTTGTGCATCTAGCTTGTCGAAGTACTTGAATGGAAAACCTTCTGGCAGGTGTGTGTCATTGCGGGCAGCATTGACTGCCACCATGATGTCTCTGTCTATCCTCATACTTGAACGAGTTATCACAGCAAACATGGCAGTACGAACTGTCGCTTTCGTGGCTGTCTCAGCCAGTGAATTTCCTGCAACGTACACACCAACATGTTAATGACTCAATGTGTGTATATTATGAGCCTATGTCAAGATTGCTTCAGCTTTGCCATCTGTTCCTAAAACACCTTGTGCTTCACTGTGCAGCCTTTCGAATCCCTGAACCCACTATGACTCCAGTAATGAAGATACTCATTATAAGACTGCACAAAGTAATACGAATCGCACATGATGAGTATGGAGATTCCAGCATCCGTATTCTGTAGTGCCATTACTAGACCCTTTAGTTCTGCCAACTGTGCCGTGCAGTCACCAAGTGACTGCATGTACATTTTTTCAGGATGGAAAGTCCCATCATGCATATGGCCTTTTACAACTGCGCATGCAGGAGATTATTTCAGTCCCTACGGCAGATTGCGCAGAACCATCAGTGTAAATGACATAGTCATAGTGATGTAGAGGCATAATTTCATTTGGTAGAGAATATTCTTTCTCATACTGGAGAAATGATTGTGGTTGTAGTTGTTGCAAAGTCATCCTGTGCCCTGGGCACCCCCCAACTTTTTGCTGACTGATACTGGTGGTAACTGACTTTGACTGACCCTGGGCTCTGCCTAACCAGGCCCAGGGCCAGTGCTATGCTGAAAGAGACACATTAGAATACAGTTAAAACACCTACATACACTAGGGTACACAATGGAATGGTGGGGTACCCCTGTGATTGGCATGACCTACCCTATAAGCCCCTAGTATATAATGGGGCAGGGGGATTGAAACTACCTAAAAGTCCCTAGTACCCTAGGGCATGGCAGTTTAGAGGCCAGCAGCTCTTTTTGCACTTGCATGTGTGCACTGCTGAAGCCTGAGGTCAGTGTAAAAGCAGCCCTGGGTGTCAGGACTGCTTTTAAAAAGTAAATTGTGCCCAAACTCGACTTTGGTGTTTGGGGCACTTAAAAATGGATAACCTACAATGTTATGGCATAATAGGGACCCCCAGGGTCTTCCCTAGGTGTCCCAGGGGTGGGGGGGTCAGGTATCTATAAGGTAGACCCTTATAAAATTAGTTTTATATGCCCTGGGTTAAGTGAAAATTCACATTTCACTCCCCACATTGTGATAAAGTGCTGTCCAAATTCGACTTTGATGCTAGGAGCACTGTGAAGTGAGGATCTGCAATATGTTTACAGATTCAGAACCCCTAAAGTCTCCCCTAGTTGTCCCATGGGGTGGGGGTCCTGTAGATATAAGCAAAGTACTTATAAAATATTTTTTTGTAAGTCCTGGTGCTCGAAAAATGGCCCAAGTCATTTTTCCCATTGCAAATCCCCTGTTACATAGGTTAACATGGTAGAAAGTTATTAACTAATAACTCTTGATAGGAGAGGGCTAGAAGTGCCATTCAAAGACTTCCCTGAATGGTATTAATAAATGCAACAATATGATATTGTTGAAATTCTCCTAAACTGTACATACAAGAAGTTATAAGACTTTCTTGTTTGTAAGTCCAGATTCAGCCTTCCAGTGGTCTGCCCTGATTGGTCAGAGTTAAGTGGATTAGCCAGGCTGCCTTGAAGAGGTGATAAAGAGCCCCTGGGGTCAACCAGCTCTGCTGGCAGGGCAGTGTGCTGTTCCAAAGGAATGCCAGGCCAGGGGGAGGAGTCATAAACTATGTTCTTCAAAGAAAAGAGCAGAGACCAGTGTCATTTACAACTCTGAACCTTCCACCTTAGGCAGATGGTAGGATTAAGGAAGGTATGAGCAGATGCAGGGGGGGAGAGTCTAAGTAAATTAGCCATCCTAGGGGTGTGTTTAGCCAGCTCTTGCCTCCTTGCTGGAAAATCTGCCATTATGGATTTGGAAGATTTGATGCACTCTGGGACAAAATAATGCCACACTCTACAGTAAGTGGTCATATGTTTGAGGAGTTACCCTGCTCCCATTGGTCAGGAGTGACCTCCTGTCTGACGCAGAGAACATGGAATAAGTATCTGAGAGGGGCAGAGCCCTCCAGATCTGCTTTTTGAAACTTACTGAAGCAAGACATTGCCAAGCTGAGAAGTTTTGCTGTGCAAACATTTCTAAGGCCGACCTTTGAAGACTGCACCATCTGAAACCACAGCCCTGTGGATTATCTTGCTGAAAAGGAACTAAAGAGTGGACTCCCTGAAAGCTACAGGTTAAAAGAGCTCATCTGGAACATCACCAACTAAATCTGCACCTTGGAGAACTACCAGTGGATTTGTAAGGGTGACGTCCAAGTGGATTGTGGGAACTGAAGTCCTCAACTTTCAAGGACCATCTTGGAGCTTCCAGACCCTTGGAGTGAGTTTGAGACACTTTGGGACTCCTTTGAGGAACTTCAGGAAGAAGTTCAAGAAGTTTGGAGGGACTTTGAAAAAAAACTCCATAGAGGGACCGACTCAACCTGGTCAGCCAAGCCGCCTGCCTTCAACCGCGAGCCGGCCAAGCCACCCAGGTTCGTCCCGCTAAAAGCTCCGTCGGTCCAACTTCCAGAGTTTGACCAGGACTAGAAGAAATCTGAAGCCGGCGAACCCTCACCGGATCTGGCTACATGAAGAGCATCGAGAGACCCCACGAGAAAAATCTCCAGAAACGTTTCTAAGTCCGCTCGTAGAAAAGGTGACCGGGAGCAACCGCGAGAGCCAAGCCGCCTGCCTTCCATCGCGTGTTGGCCTGGGCTCCTGGGTTGCCCCGCTGAAGCGCTAAAGAAAAAGTTTCTAAGTCCGCTCCAGGGAAGTTGACCGGGAGCTCGTCGAAAGGCAATCCGGCGAACCCTCACCGAATCCGGACTGGCTGGGAGCTTCGAGGGACCTCGGGGAGAAAAGTTTCTAAGTGTGAAGGTAGAAACTGAGACCGGGACCTGCCGCGAGCTGCAGCCGCCCAGTGCTCTATTGCGGTCGGCCTGAAACTTTGACTTTGACCCGGTCTATCGTGAGCAGGTATCCCAATATGGTGCTATAATCTTCTAAGTGCTATATTTTGCTAAATCTTTGAAAATTCATATCTCCGGTTCCCTAAATTGGATTTTTGTCGTTTTGGTGTCATTTTAAAGATAAAAATATTTCCTATTTTTATAAATTGGTGTTGGATTTTTATTATGTGTTGTGTCTTAATTATTTACTGAATCGGTGTTTTTGAATGCTTTACATACCTGTCTTTGAAGTTAAGCCTGTCTGCTCGCAGCCACGTTACCAAGGGTTGAGCATAGGAATAATTTTCTAAGACCTATGCTGAGTCCTATCATGTGTTAGTGGCTTTATTGCCAGTGGCAGACCTACATTTGCCCCTACCAATAATCCACTTTCCAACAGTAGTGTAGAGTCAAATCTGTAATCTACATCTTTTGCAGTGAGGGAATTTACCAATTGTATCCTTCTTGGATGTAGAGCTTTTGCGTTTGGTACACTTGCTCTGGTAACTGCCTCTAAGTTTAGTACCGGAGTAACAAAAATAGTCAGTTTCTCTTGTGCTAGGGCACGTTTTCTCACTACAGCAGTCTGAACTGCATTCAGTATTTTTTCAGTTGGTGCACAGAGCGTTTCAGCATTTGCATAGAGATGTGATTTATATGCAATTGGTACTGTGTGACCTTCATTGGATGTGACATATGTGCTGTCTAATGTACCTGCGATTACGCAGATCACCAGGTTTGTTGTGTTTACACGTGTGTAAATGTTTGGAAGCTATCATGTTACCTTGGACGGAGCATAACATTTATATGTGTTCCTGTGTCCAGTGTGTCCCTGAAAGTCTAGGCGTATGAGATCGTAGAATGGTTTAACCTGTTCTGCGTAATCAGGAATGTATGTTCTGCCAAAATTTAGAAATCCTAATATGGATTGTAATCTTTTCAGAGTTGTAGTGATTGGAGCAATGCACACTTTTCTAAAAAAAATTAGTCACCAGGCTTTTGCCTCACTTGACAATTTGTGTCCCAAAAAAAAGACACTTACAGGGGCAATTTTTGATTTTTTGAAATTGAGTCTGTAGCCCATATGAACAAACCGCAAATTATGCTGTCCACTCTGGTAAAGTGCTCCATCAGGTCATCGCCTGTTAAGTATATGTCATCGAAATATGACAATGCTGATCATCAAAATTTTCTGTTACTCTGGCTGAAAACAGCCCGGGCTGTTCTCACACCCCTGAGTCAAACGGCAGAATTGTTTCTGTGAGCCTAGCACTATGAAGGTGGTCAAATATCTGTTTCCAGGTGCTAAACTTTAGCAGAAGACTCCATTTGAGATATCTAGTATTGTTTTCTTTTTTTCCACATGATGTAATTCATTAGTGCGGTACTGTGTACATTTTGCACTGCAAATGTGCAAGTAGTTGTGTTCAGATGTCTGTAGTCTAATACTAGATGGTATCATTGATCTGGTTTCATCACAGGAAATAGAGGATTATTCATGGAAGAAGTACATGTCTCAATTACAACTTGGTATTCAGGTTGTTCTAATATTTCTCTAACTTGTTGCTTAGCAGTTTTTATACGGTATTGTTTTTGAGGTTGTAGGGTTGCTCCGTAAATTTATATCATGATAAGGTGAACTGTCATCCCACCCCACATGATTATGGTATAACAATGAGCTAGCACTAATTTCCACTCCTTGGCATGTTTAATTGATTCTGGATTGAGATCGGAGAAAGCTGGTAAAATTACAATTTTTCCTTTTGGGCAACCATTATGAAGTTAGGTGGCCTCTCTTTTTTGGCCAGCAGGATGTCATAACCCTGTGTCAGTTCGTCCCAAAAGAGGACATTGATGAATCTGGGAATGCCCCCTTCCAACTGTAGTTGTACCTAGTACAATCGATGTGGGATACTTACGTTATTATCTGGTGTTTCCACCGTGATATACTCACTCAGCGCTACTTCCACCAGACAATCCATCCGGTTCTGGTGAACTATTGTGACTTTTGCTGCACTGTCCAGCATTGTCAGTGACCACTCCCCATTCAGGAACAGAGTCCTCAAAATCCATGGCATGCCTGACTTTTAGTCCGGTTACCTTCTTCATTTTAAGTTGTGGTTTTGCTATTTTTTGTTTTTATTCCTGTTTAATTATGTAGTCAGATGAGCGTTGTGAGTCCTTCCGGTATTTCACTTGCTCCTCTGATTTCCGCTCTGACCGTCCTCTTCTCTCTGAATGCCTATCAGATGTATACTGATCAGAATGAGAGAAATGTATATCAGTATCCTGATACCTATCAGGCAGTTTAACATTGTCACAGTTGATTAGATTGTAACGTTTTTCAGTAGATTCCTGTGCAGGAGACCCAGCCCATGATTTTGTTTTCTCCATATTTTTTCTATTATCCCACTTCTTTTTTGATGAAGAATCAGGAGCTTGCTTATCGTTATCTTTTTCAGAATTGCTCTTTACTTGTGGTTTTCCTGGTCTGGCTCCCAAATTATCTCTTCCTATCATAGCATAAGTTTCTTTGATAATTTTAGGCGATTCACACTCCTGCTGGGCAGGAGTCAAACCCCTTAGGTGTAGGCATATAGCTAATGCTTCTGATTCCCCTTTAATGTTACTCAACATTATGGCAGAAACTGTGGCAAAATTGCCCATTAGCTTCATCCCTAAGTCCAGGGCAGGTGATGCCCAGTGCTCATTCTGCACTTGTTTCAGGACTTCAGGTAAAACTGCCAGTGAAGGGGTACCATGTGTTCTGGTATATACTGCAGCAAATACTGTACCCCAAGTTGCACAGTCTTCTATTGGGGGAGCCATCCCCACTGGCAAGCAAAACATGTTTTTCCTGGAGGTCCACATGGGGAAATACTGCTTAAAGCTGATTTGTTCTTTGTGCAATCCAAGATGGAATGTCTTCCCTTTTGGTGGGGATTTTGCCCATCACTGCATTCAATGTTTGTGGGCTAATGCCTGGTGTAGCTAACTGAGGCGCTACTGCTTAAACAGTCTTCACAGGAGCAAGTGTTGGTGTTCGCAGCACGTATAGTGTAAGATTTATGTTTATTGTTATCCTCTCACCTGACCTGCGGTCAGACAATCGATATTTGGGTATGGTGTGTAACTGGCTAGGACTGGCCATGTTGTCTCCTTATTGCTAAGTGGGCCCAGTCTTATGTTTTGTATACTATGGGGAAGGGTTCCTTTAAACCAATTAATATGCTCTTGGTATGCCATATTTGTGAAATTCCTCTGTAGCATCCTCCGCAGCAGGGAATTTAACCCAGGAGTAAAATACCTCCTTTCTAAATACTTTGTGTGCCTCTACCACGGAGGTATCCTCCACACCATCAAAGGTGAGGACATGTTGTAGTAATTTTTGAGTAACCACACATCTCAGTTCTCTGATATATTTTGGGCCATATTGCTAGAATGAAGTATTACAGAATTCGGCTAATACAGTGAGAGCAATATCCTTTCAAGCTTGATTTACAAACACCGAATACATAGGATAAACCTACTCTTCCACGGAGTATGTTCCCTACCACCACGGACGTCTCCGGGTTAGAAGGTGTTTAGGGATCTCTGAGGAGGCACGATAGAGCTATTCAGTTGATCTATACATAATGAGAAACCAACAAATGTTGGCGACGTCATGTTGCGTAGTTTCCACCTATCAGTAGGAAATGTGCGTTTGGGGGCAACATAAACTTAGGATGGTGCCCCACTGAATCCATGCACCCCGCAGGATATGTTGTCCCTTGGAACAGCTAGCTCGCAGTACCAGCGTTATCCCCCCAAACCTAAGCAGGGGGCGAGCAGTTCTGGTAACCACTGAACATGACAACTCTGTTCTCTCAGGTCCCTTGGTGACAGACTTCCAACTTTTCGCTCAGTCGCTCATGCTCTCTTTGCTCAGAGCAATATACAAAGAGTAAACAGAGGGGCGTTTTTAATATTTATTGAACCGTAGTGATTCTTGCATAGAATAAATGGGCTGCGATGATTAATAGACAGAAGGAGACAGCAGGCATACTGAATGTCAGAACACTGAACAAAATGAATAGCTCAGCCATTTTGTTGACATAACTTATATATGCATACATATACAATAGTACAACTGTGTAGCACACTCCTAAAATACAAAACCCTAACCTACGTGTTCTGGGTGTAGATGTATGTTTTACCAAGAAGCCCTCTCCTGGAGGATCTGACCCCATTACCTGATGGGTAAGAGTGTAAGACCCCGTTTTGGTCACGAACTGGACACCCCTCATGGAGATGTTGGTCAGCTGCTAGGCGAAAGCTTTGGCATGCAGGGACCCCTCGAAGTCAGCAGAAGTGTCTCCTCTGATTATGTTAGGAAACAAAAGGATATATATAGAAAATGGTATCCTTGCTTTGGGCCGAGATTGTAATCAGCCTGTCATTGTTTGTATTTCACAGATAGCTGCATCGCCACATGGATGTAATGATAAAGCACATTTGTGTCATGCACGTGAGGGCCATGTCTAATGTCAAGGCAGTGTGATAGTGTACTCACGAAGGATTCCATGTCAGCAAGGCCAGTGTTTCCAAAAAACTAGTCTAAGAGTCACAAAAGTGTACCAAAGGTTGATGTGGCAAAGAGAAGACAACTTTAGGAAAGGACAGTGAGCATATAAAAATGGCACTAATTCCTATGGGGCCTAACTTGGGCACATCTCCAAAAGCCCTGTAATTGACACATTTTCTAGATTTTCTAGAAATACAGAGTTTGTTTTTTCTTAGCACTAGGGACTCAGTCAATATACCAACCGGAGCCAGAAAAACTGTTGGATTGCAGCCATCCCACTGAGCAATAGTTTCACGAGATGGGTCTCAGGTGCAATCAATCCCATTACAAGGATAGTCTGTGGAACCTCAAATCCTCATTCATTAAAGAATATCACACTCAAGAACACTAGAACACGAAAGATGCATTTTAAAGTATTTTTTTTAAATCAAAACCCTAGATTCTGAACACAATATGAATTGTAACTACAATAAAAACAAATAAAATGAACAGCAGTTACTTTTTTATCAAAAGTGTGATCAAGAGGAAATACACCACATGATTGCTGTTATTCATGTATGGCAATTCTACATCCATTCTGCTGCTTCTAAGCGATAAGCTAATCCTAGTACAGCAGAAAGTAAAAACATATTCCAAATTTCAGAGATGGTTCACAACAGCATGCCAATTTAAACAACAGGACCTGTGTTTGATATCATAGAACAATCTTCTGTTCTTGTTGTACGAGGCCAGCTGCACTGATACATTCAGCCAGTGAAGATCCAAAAGCTAAGTGCCTTCCCAGTAGCCTTCAATTAAAATCTGTGATATGATTCTGCTTGGCTTGTCCTGCTGATGCTTGGCATAAAGGCCTACTTTCTAACCATTTACATCAGAGTTAAGCTTTCATAACATGAATTCACTGTAGTTAAAATTCTCAGAATAAACAATTAACAAACAATGGTATAATACCCTTTCACTTACATTCTACGAGTCTGTGTTCTTTTAAACAACATTAAATGAGACATTCAGTATTCACAAAGGTAAAGTTGGACCAAAAGTCTAACTTTACTATTTTTCAGTGTTCACAAAGGTAAAGTTGGACCAAAAGTCTAACTTTACTAGTAGTAACTTACCTTTGTGAATACCGAAAAGTTTTAAATTTAGACTTTTGGTCTAACTTTACCTTTGCGCATCTGGCCCCAAGTTATCATCCTCCTACCAACTCTTGAGAAATCAATAAGAAGTCAGCACTTAGATTAAATACTGGAAATATATTTAAGCAATTCTCGATTATTACATTCCAGAACTAATTATTGAAATTACATGTGCATTCTATTAATCACACTCATTCGCTCATGGTTGATTGATTAGTCTATGTAACTCAAGATGGGGAATATCCAGGAGAGAAAAAACACATTATTCATAACATGTTGTCCATGTTGTGGATAGCCAATCGAGGGAGGGCCTTTGACAGCACCTTCACATGCTACAGGGGGTCTCAGTGCTCATTCTGGCTCTTATATATTTTTCTTAACTCTTTTTCAGGATGCAGGGACTATTCCATTGAGTCCTGTGATGGCTCCTGCAACATATTGTTCATGTTGTGGACAGCCAATCAGGATTGACTAATACCCTGTATATTGGCCAATCAGTGCATATCCGGACTCCAACAGTCCAGATATATCGAACTTATTAACCCCTTAATGACAAATCAGAACTCCTCTTCAAATACTAATTTCTCAAAAATGTCAAAGCAGATTTACACCAAAACTCAAAAAGTATGCTTTCGGAGTAAAGTTCTAACTGTGTATAAGAGCAACATTTTTTATGGGAATTAACATAGGAAATTGCACTTTTGGGATCCCACCCCTTTTTCTTGGTCACCGCTTGACAGATCAGCATCAAACTTTCCAATAAGGAGCCAGAGTGGATGAACATTTTCTTTTTTTTGGAAAGTTTCATACAGATTCATCAAACTGCATAAAAAAGTTATTTGCTAAACAAAACACAATCTTCCTATGAAAACTGTGACCTAACTATAAATACACAGTGGCAACAGCATATTTATAAATAATTCTTTCTCTGGAATGGAAAGGCCACACACTCTAGAGAAGCGGTGAGGCGCCTCCACATGTTACAACTTATGGTAAAGTCTTTCTAATTACAGCATGAAACATGAACGCTACTCAAACATTTAAAAACACTTCTTTCTGAATAGATTTGAAAGACATGCTCCATTATTAATTGCCCATACAAAAAGAAGGAAAGACTTTATATACGTTGCTACTTGCTTATAAAATATTTAAATATGAAAATTAAATCCTCTATCATCTATAATCATACAAATGATGTAAAATAAATAGTATAATAGTAGTTCAATGTGATTGTTAGAAAATAGGTCATTAGCTGTGGGAGACTGCACAAGTAATGGTTCCACATTTGTCCTCCACTGGAAACTAAACACCACATCATAGCACTTGAGTCTCCCAGGGTAGCAAAGCAGAGCAGTCCAAGGCCTATACAAGGGTGGTGGTATGGGCGAGTAATCACTATTCACAGATACACAACAATAACACTCAATGAATAACTGTCCAGCCTTTGGTTTTTCTTTTTAATAAGGAAAATAAGGAACATGCACATTTATTACACACACACTAAGGTACTATACAGCAATTTATAAATATACGTAAGCGGATGGAAATTCTCCTTGATGACATTATGTAATCACTCTTACTCCTCCCAATAGGGGATCTAGATCAACAAATCACATGTCAAAAAATTCACTTGCATTAAAATGCAATAATTGAATATAACTTTGCATGAGCGCACTTAACATTAGCAATAAAGCATGTATACTCTGAGCATGAGTGGTTTCGGTAGCATCCTCCCCAGCCTGGGTATTTGCTAATGATCACGCCAAACGTGGAGCTTGGTATTAGACATCTTATACTCAGTGTGTAACCGTTAACTGAACATTCTACATCATGAATTCTATCACCCACGCACTTATGTCACTGTTCTACAGAATTCGTTCTAGAACCAAAAGGGTCCGGTCATCTCTAACTCACAAGAATCTACATCTCCCCTTTGTTAAATAAAAAGTACAAATAATACATATATACATCACAACTCTGCAATAAGTCATTTTGGTGCTCGAATCAATCACTCAGATCTTGTCATATGAGGTTGCAGAGATACAGGAGAAGTGTCCATGACTGACACTGGTAACAGAGACATTGGTGTAGTCATTCCACACTCTAGAACTCTAGGTGGATCAGTCTCACTTTTGATATCTGGAGTTGGTGAATGTCGAGGCAGGTGATTCAAATGCGATGAATCTTGCATAATAGACTTTCCAGGATGGTGAGCAGTCACCATGTCTCCTTTGCTAGTCACAACCCTCAGTCAGTCAGCAACAAAAGAATCATTGGACTTGTGTTTCCATTTCTGTTTGACAGTAACTTGGTCTCCTCTTTTGAATGCGGTTCTCCGTGCGCAGCGGCATCTGTCCGAATAGGTCTTCATTTTGCTTTTGTGAAATGAATCAGTGGTGTGAAGTCTATCAATGTCAATAGATCTCCAGTGGCCCTATGAGGCAAATTGATTCTTGTGGCTCTACCGAACATTAAGGTGGCAGGGCTTGCACCCGTGATAGAATGGGGAGTTGACCTGTATGCACAAATCGTAGACTGAAGAACTGATTTGAGTTCAAGTTTTTCCAGCGCACAACTGAACTGTCTTCTGGAGGTTGCTATTTTTTAACTCGACAACACCATTCACCTGTGGCCAGAGAGATGTACTTTTCTGATGCATGACATTTACATGAGTAAGAAAATCTTTAAATTATTGACAGTTGAAAGGTGGGCCATTGTCAGATTTTAAAATCAAAGGAACACCCCATGTTGCAAAAATACTTTCTAATTTCTCAACTACTCAGTCATGAACAGTTGGCGCCAGATCTTCCACAAAGGGAACATAGGAATATTCATCAACAATTACTACTAGATGTCCATTGTTAAGGGGTCCAAAGAAATCAATTGCAAGCTTCTCCTAGGCATGTTTTGGAAGATCTGGCATGTTTAATGGATGCAGGTTCATTTTGGATAACAAGCAGTTGCACAAATGACATGCCCTTAACTCTTTTTAAAATCCTTCAAGACGAGGGAACCACACTCGATCCCTTAGAGCTTGTTTAGTACCAACAATTCCACGTTGTCCCTCATTGGCCAGTTCTATAACTTGTTGTCTCAGACTCTCTGGTATGACAATCCTTGACCCTCATCAGATGAAGCATTCTGGGGTAACTGAAAGTTCTTCCAGCACAATTTTGAAGTTCTTATATTCAAGATAATCGTGAAGAGGTCAAGTATGTTTTCACCACAATTAATGTGTAATGATGGCTTTTAGTATTAGGAAATCTCTGTCAGTGCTCATCATGGCAGCAATGATTTGCTCCACTGATATGACAGCAGGGGTACTGGATTTCACAATGAAGTTAACATAAGCATCAGACGCTTTAGAGGTAGTGCCATGAGACTGTATTGGCACATGTGATAAGTAGTCAGGAGGCTTTTGATCTTTTCCTTGATGATGCACAATTGTATAATCATACTCCTGCAATCACAACCCTTACCTCTCAATGTGAGGGGGCATTTTCGCTTTAGGATTGCCGCAAATGGTGAGCAATGCTTTGTGGTCAGTGACAACTGTGAAATGCTTTCCATATAAAAACACATGAAAATGCTCACAAGCCCGCACCACAGCAATGCTTCATTTGTCAGGTTGTGAATAGGCATATTCCATCAATGACAAACTTTGGCTAGCATTAGCCACAATGTGTCTTGGGACATTTGGATGTCCAGTGTGCTGGGTAAGGATTGCACCCAACCCCACTGGCCTTGCATCAACAACAACCTCTGTCTGCAGTTTTTGATCAAAATATGCCATTTCAGTGGTGATTTCAATTGCATACTTGATGTTCTTGAAGCTGTGTTCAGATTTAAGTGACCATTAAAATGGAACATTTTGTTCTGTTAAATCTCTCAATGGAGCACTTACAGTGGTAAAGTCACGAATGTACCTGGCCATACCAAGGAAGGATTGCAGTATAGTTAAATCTTGTGGGGAAGAAGTGGATGAAAAGTCTTGTTCTTTATTTTGATTCAGAGTGATTCCCCATCAGAAAAGATATGACAAAAGAACGCGAGTTTGGTTTTGGAAAGTCTCACTTTGCTGTATCTAAAGTGAGACCTGCATTGGCAAATATATGACACACTTGAGTAACAGTTTTATCATGATCCTGTAGTGTGACCACAAAAAACTTGTATATCACCACTGTAATTGAAAGCATTTGTGGCTGGGTGTATTATTCCACAATTTACATTCTGAAAGAGTTCTGCAGCTGACAACTCTCTGAAACCTAGCCTTGTATATTTAAATAAACCAACATGAGTCAAGGAAGAAGTAATACACCTGCAATTTTCCTCCAGTTTGAGTTGGTGATACCTTTTGTGCAAATCATGGCAGGAAAAGACTTTAGCTCCATTCAGCTGTACAATCATGTTAGCAATGTGTGAACCTGGATGTCACTCTCTTTCAATTGCCTTGTTCCCTTGCTGCATATCAACACAGATACACAGTGCTCCTCCACTATCCTTCTTCAGCACTACCACTATAGGTGATACCCATGGCATCAGACCAGTGGATCGCTCAATTATCTCGTGCTTTAATAGTGTCTCAACTTCATTCTCAAAAGCCTCTTGTAATTTAAATGCAATTCGACTATGTCATTGAGCCACAGGATGGATGTCCTCATTTATGTGAAGTTGCACTTTCATGGTCTTAAATCTTCCCAGTCCATGAAACAAGGATAGAAACTGATTCACTATCTCATTCTAGGCATTGACATTGTAGCTGTAGAAATCAGCCCCATGTCAGCAGTTGTACTGAAATTGAGTAAAATTGTACTCAATTAGATGCCTGACAGGACACAAATTGGTATTTGTCTTTTTATGGTTCACAGTTGCTAAGAATGCACCTTGACTTTGCAATGGAGCTTAAGCTTCCCACATATATACTTTGGTTTTTGACAGGGCTAGACGGGACACTGGACACAGTTCATTGTACTTTTACGCTGGCATAATGTTTATTGATGCGCCACTGTCTATGATAAAAGGTATGGAGCCCCCATTCACTTTCAGTGTGATTTTGGGATAATGTCCAAATAAATGTTGAACTTTCACTTATCGATCTAGCTCTGACCATCATTCTTCCTTGCAAGAAGTTAATCCTACATGTGCACGTTGTCCTGCAGTCAACTTTGACATTGCACACCCATCTTACTCACTGTTGCTTGACAATTACAAACTTTTAGCCGAGGAATTTGATGACAATCGATGTCGCTCAGTTTTTAGTTGTCTTAACTGATGTGGTCACTTTGTCTTGTGAAACATTCTGGCAAACTCTTTTCTCCATTTTGTTTTCTCAACATGGCACACTTGATCTTTCCCTTGCAAGCCGTTGCAAAATTGTTCTATTTCCTGTACTCTTTGCATATCTGTCCAATTGCGGGACATTTCCCTTCATGTGGAAAGGAAAATCCACATCAGAAACCAGCTTCTTTTTCTTCCTAGACTTTAATTTATGGCCTTCTCCCTTGTGTTTTGACTTACTTTTTACACTCAGTGCTGATTTATTTTGTGCCTTCCTGGCCTCCATGTTAGCTCTTTGTCCGCTCTTTCTTCAGCTATGGCAGCCATGAGTACTCGCTCCAAGCTGAGGGACTCTTTTAGCATTCGTCATCTGAAGAAATCGGAGAGACAACCGTCTATTACTCTGAGAGGCATGGTCACTTATGTCTGTTTAGCCCTGGGACACTGTTTGGAGTAACTGTGCGCTGTATAAACCTCAATAACATAACTTTTACTGCTTGATGAGCAAATCAAGTCTTTCTACAAACTCATCTATTATTTTGTCAGTTTTCTGCCTTTCTTGGTTGAACATGTACCTTTCATAGTCAACATTTGGCATTGGATTAAACTTGGTGTTCAGCACCTCTTTGATTTCACCACCGGGACGTATTTTCTTTATCACTTCCTTTACTGATTCACCCACTAAATTCTTCAGATATTTTATGATCTTTTTTCATTTACTTCTTCCAGCGCATCAGTGAAATCATCAAAATGTTCAATCAAGACAGTTCATCTATCACCAATTTTCTGCTTTTTGGAGGTATCGAAGGGAGGTGATGGTTTTATCTATGTGGCGGATTCAGAACCTATGGAACTTAGTTCTGTGGAGCTCACTCCAGCAGCATCTGCTGCCCGCTTGGACTGGCATCTTCATCAAGCACCAGCAGCATACTAACATTGAGTTGTTGTGCATGCTCTTTGATTATGAGGCTCTGTCTTCTTCTTTGGCGGTGAGTAGCGGCTTTGTTTTTTGTACTAGTTCTTCACCCTTCTCACCTCTTTGCATTGCATTTGATTTCTACTGCTTTTAGTGTTTCTTTGCATCAGAAATGTTTCTGCTTTTAGCACTTTTGCTGTACCTGGTTGTCGCTATAGTTAGCGTTAATGTTCTGTATGACTTACGGATCTGGCTTGTGATGTGGCACAGTACCTCTTGTCTTGACTTTGCCAGCAAATTTCTAGCCGGCTACACACAAACTTTCTGTAAGGCCCTCTCTTTTTTTCACAGGTCTTGCACTGGCTGGAGTGGTGCTTTGACTCCACAAATGCCAATCGTCGGCTTTCACTTTGACTGAGGCACACGTGGCACACACTAGCAGTTTGCTGGACAATGGCAAAATCTCCTGGAGAGCACTCTTGGTTCTTCGGGCTGTGGGGTTTAGGCAATCTCCTATCTCATCACCAGTTGTAGCATCCTCCCCAGCTCAGGTATTTGCTAATGAGCATGCCACACACAAAGCTTGGTATTACACGTCTTTAATACTTAGCAAGTAACTAGTAACTGAACATTCTAGATCATGAATTCTTTCACCCACACCCGATCACTTTTCTATGGAATCCGTCACAAACCAAAAGGCTTCCCGTCATCTCTAACTCACAAGACACTGCAGTTGTCATGGGTGTCTGGGTGATTTTTGTACTCAGTATAGCTTTCAGCATGAATAACACAATTAAAACATAGCCCCTAAAGGGCATTACATTTATGAGCACAACACTGTGCAATTATACTCCTTTACCCATAGAGGATGTCTGCAGCACATAATCATAACATCTTTTAGCATAAAATGCTGCAATTTAACCATAGCCCCAAAATGTAATGTAATGTAAAATAAATTTCTATAGCGCACTACCACCCTACGGGTATCTTGGCACTGAGAGAGTACTTTGTTATTATAAGCGTGCTAGATCAGTCACCTCAAAAAATACAGGAACTTAATTAGAGAAAGTAGAAGTCGGAAGATGGACCAGTGACATTGCATCTGTAATAAGGGTGGGCGGAATTTGCGGAATTGCGTTCCGCGAAATTGCGCGAAACGGCAAAAAATCTCCGCGAGCACGCGGAATTTCACGTGCTCGCGGAGATTTTGCTGCGCCCCTTTATATCTGTAAGTGCTTCCTGTTGAGGTTTAATTTTTGTGACAGGAGCATCGTGCCAGCCCAGAATGAATCCTGCCCTGCATATTTATCCAAGAAGATGAGTCCGTTTTGTGCAATACCTCTACTCAACTGGTTTACTTTCTACTGGCTAATCAGTAAGTGCTACCTCGTTGGGAAAATGTATAGTGCCTTTCCTACACTACAGCTGCAAAGGACCAGAAGAATTGTCTCCAGTGACCTGTGTGTCTAACTTTGCCACCGCGCCGAAAGCGCCGGGGTCCTTTGATTAAGCTGTCCATCATAGTGGGGAAAGGGCGGGAAGACGTTGCATACCGCAAGTGTATGTGGGGCGGGGCTACTAGCCTGTTCTCATGCCTCTTGTTTATAAAGGGTCAGAGCAGGATCTCAGCGGCAGACGAGGAGAAGGAACCTCCTGGTCACAGGAACTACACGAGGATTGCGCTCGAGAAAATCAAGGATGCAAAGACCTCCATCAAGGATTACAGCTAGCTTTCCAGGGTGGCAATGGAGAGAAGGCACATCTGCTTAATCACGCTCACGAATTCTACACGAGAATTGCGCTCGAGAAAATCAAGGATGCAAAGACCTCCATCAAGGATTACAGCTAACTTTTCACGTTGGAAATGGAGAGAAGGCACATCTGCTTAACCACGCTCACGAATTCTGCACACCTACCCTGCATATTTATCCAAGAAGATGCCTCCGTTTTGTGCAATACCTCTACTCAGCTGGAGTACTTTCTACTGGCTAATCAGTAGGTGCTACCTCGTTGGGTAAATGTATAGTGCCTTTCCTTTCCTACACTACAGCTGCGTAAAGGACCTGAAGAATTTTCCCCAGTGACCTGTGTGTCTGTAACTTTGCCACCGCGCCGAAAGCACCGGGGTCCTTTGATTAAGCTGTCCATCATAGTGGGGAAAGGGAGAGAAGACGTTGCATACCGCTAGCGTATGTGGGGTGAGGCCAAACGGGCGGGGCTTCTAGGCCCGTTCACATGCCTCTTGTTTATAAAGGGTCAGAGCAGGATCTCAGCGGCAGACGAGGAGAAGGAACCTCCTGGTCACGGGAACTACACGAGGATTGCGCTCGAGAAAATTAAGGATGCAAAGACCTCCATCAAGGATTACAGCTAACTTTTCATGTTGGAAATGGAGAAAAGGCACATCTGCTTAACCACGCTCACGAATTCTGCACACCTACCCTGCATATTTATCCAAGAAGATGCCTCAGTTTTGTGCAATACCTCTACTCAGCTGGAGTACTTTCTACTGGCTAATCAGTAAGTGCTACCTCGTTGGGTAAATGTATAGTGCCTTTCCTACACTACAGCTGCGTAAAGGACCTGAAGAATTTTCCCCAGTGACCTGTGTGTCTGTAACTTTGCCACCGCGCCGAAAGCACCGGGGTCCTTTGATTAAGCTGTCCATCATAGTGGGGAAAGGGAGGGAAGACGTTGCATACCGCTAGTGTATGTGGGGCGGGGCCAAATGGGCGGGGCTTCTAGGCCCGTTCACATGCCTCTTGTTTATAAAGGGTCAGAGCAGGATCTCAGCGGCAGACGAGGAGAAGGAACCTCCTGGTCACGGGAACTACACGAGGATTGCGCTCGAGAAAATCAAGGATGCAAAGACCTCCATCAAGGATTACAGCTAACTTTACAGGGTGGAAATGGAGAGAAGGCACATCTGCTTAACCACACTCACGAATTCTACACGAGGATTGCGCTCGAGAAAATCACCGGGGTCCTTCGATTAAGCTGTCCTTCATTCTGGGCAAAGGGCGGGTAGATGTTGCATACCGCTAGTGTATGTGGGCGGGGCTTCTAGGCCCGTTCACATGCCTCTTGTTTATAAAGGGTCAGAGCAGGATCTCAGAGGCAGACGAGGAGAAGGAACCTCCTGGTAACACAGGAACTACACGAGGATTGCGCTCGAGAAAATCAAGGATGCAAAGACCTCCATCAAGGATTACAGCTAACTTTTCAGGGTAGAAATGGAGAGAAGGCACATCTGCTTAGCCACAACCTCGCTCACAGAATTTGAGCTTCAACTCGGGCACCTGCTTTATTTATACCCGAATTCTGTTCCGCTCGTGGATCGCGGAAGTTTCGACATTTCCGCGTTCCGCGCGGAACGCGGAAATGCCGAAATTTCGCAAGTTCCGCGAGCGGAACGGAATTTGCCGCCCAGGGTTAATCTGTATATTATTTCTCCCTCGGGAATAACCATGTCTTCAATGTCTTCCTAAATTGCATTACGTTCTCACTCTGCCTGATGTTGGATGGAAGCTCATTCCACAGTCGTGAGGCCACTGAGCTAAAAGCTCTTCCTCCTGTCCTAGCTCGTTTAAATCTCGGGATGTTAACCAGATTTGCTGTTAACGAGCGGAGATTTCTTGCAGGAGTGTACCACGTAAATTTCCCGCACAGTGGGCTGGGGCCCTGGCCATGTACTGCCTTGAAAACATTACAGAGAGATTTAAAATAAATCCTCTGCTGTATCGGTAGCCAATGAAGGTCTCTTAGAGCTAGGGATGCTGAAGATCTACGCTGCCGATTTAACGCCAGCTTTGCTGCTATTGTTTGGATTCTTTGCAGCTTCAGTATCGTGGAGTTAGAGGCTCCAAGATACAGAGAGTTGCAGTAGTCCAACCTGCTCAGGATGACACTCCTCACCACTTGTATTCTGGCAGAGGATGGTAGTAGAGGGAGAATCTTACGTAGAGCTCTAATCAGGGAGAAGCAAGTGCCAACTGTTTTGTTAACTTGTGAATCCAATTGGAGATTGTTGTCCATCAACACCCCCAGATTGCGTACTGTTGTAGTTGGAGTTAACAAGCTATCCGTAGGGGTAAGCCGGAAGTCAACAGGAAGGGGATGGGCTATTTTGCTTGTGGTGCAGAAAACAACCTCTGTTTTGTCTCCATTAAATTGGAGAAGGTTATTTCTGAGCCAGTTTGTAGTGCTTTCCATGCACTGATGAAATATATCCATTGAAATTGCTTTATCTCCTTCCAGCGAGAACATGAGCTGAGTATCGTCAGCATAGTTGACCAGTTTCACTCAGAAGGATTTAATGATGGGGATAAGTGGGCGCAGGTAGATATTGAATAAAATCGGACTGATAGCAGAGCCCTGCGGCATCACATTTAGAATTAGAACACCCAGAGGGTGTTTGCACAACATGAAAGCTTATGTTCATCACCTTCAGGCAACAGATACTCCAGACATAAACTTTGCCCTTAAAGGGGTAGGGACTCTGGTAATCCTTTTGGGATGGAGGCGGTGCTGCTCCTGAGGCTCGGCCTACACTTTAGCACTTGTTTGGTGGTTACCCCGGTCTCCTGGGGCCACCACAAGTCTGAAACTAGTGTATTTCTGACTACAATGTGGGCGAGCCCCGCTAGACATTACGGGGTGCTCCTCTGGGCACCGTGAATAATCAATTAGAGGCTTTCCCGCTGTGTCGGGACAGCTCAGTGCATTTTCTTTTTTGTTGTTTTCCATTTTCTTTGTTTGCAGCATCATGCTCCTTTTTCTCTGACCCACCCAGGCACCCCATGATCATCTTCCCTCGTGGGAGGACAGCTTGTGGAGCCCACTCCCAGCTGTCCCCGGTGGCTCACCCAGCTGCCAGCACTCTGTTGTGCTGCTGTAGTTGCCTGCAGCAGCATTGTGGTCTGCCCTTTCCTGTGGACAGGCGCGTTGTTGGTGACTGGCCTTCCAGCTCCCCCCAGACACGGGCATAGGGAGCAAGGAGAGTGAGGTGGCACTCCCCCTTTCTATGTCCTGCAAACGGGGCCCAGGGATGGGGTCCTGGGACCCCTCCTGACTTCTCAGTGGAGCACAATGGCGCTCCCTCTCCATGTGGCTTTGCGTTGACCAGGGCTAGGCTCCTGGGCCCCTTCTCTTGATTTTCGATGGGGGCACGACACCAGTCCCTCACTATGTAGCTTCTTGGGGCCCAGGGATGGAATCCTGGGCCCCTTCTCTTGATTTGTGGAGGGGTGCAATGATGCTCCCTTGGCATGTAGCCTCTTGGTGCAGCCTCAGGCCCTGGCCCACCCCAGGGCCAAAAGCAGCTGAGCTCCACACACTCCAGGTGAGGTAAAGGTCAAAGGTTGTCCAAACATAAAAAATTTGATTACTTAGGCCTCATTGGGTCGATTTGGTCAATTGTGGTCTTGTTTTGCTCCTTGTGGTGAGCCCTAGCCACCAAGAGCACTTTCTTCAGGCCTCCTGGCCTCAAAGGTGATGAACTTTGCAGAGAGCTTTTTTCACTGGCTCCATTCGGCAGCCTTTCTCTTTACTTTTCCTCTCTGCTTCTGTTCTACTGCCATACACAGATACCCAGTCCTTCCCACAACTGGTCCTCGGGAGGTGTAAGGGACCAGCTTCCTTGATCCTGGGGAGTGCCCCAGTGGTCCTGGGGCCAATTAGAGCCAGAGCCCTAGTCCTGATGGCAATCAGGGGGTTCTTCCTCCTAAGTGATCATGGCTTCAGCCTCCATTTCCTGTGTCCAGCATAAAAGCACACCCAAGCGGGAGCTCTCTCCCTCGTTCAGGACATTTTAAGTGGGGGTGGGAGGTTCCAGCAGGGATGTACCTCTGGCCTATCCTGATGTGCCACATCACTTCTCCACTCCTGTCCCAACTTCCCTGCACAGCCAGTGGGGAAACCTTCAAAATGGCATCTCCCAGGCATCACTTGGTACATCAGCTCTGGGGGTCACAGCTCCACCCCTCACTGACATCATTGCCAGGGCCTTCCCCAGCAAAACCTTAAAGGAGACCCACTCCTGGTTTGGCCCCAGAAGTCTGGGCTCCCTCCTTTATTTACTGGGCTTGGGCAGGCCCTCTTCCTGGCACATGGTGACAGCTGGCTGATTGATGCAGAGCAATCCACCCCACCGGTTGCTCCTCAGGGGATGACTTAAGCACTGTTAATTGCTCCCTTTGTGGGTGGAGGCCTCTGTTCCTGTGACTGAATAGTAATCAACCCAGCCCAGCAGGGTGACCAAAGGCTTGTACTCTGATCCTGAGTCAGAGATATAGTACATTCCTGGATGACCCATAAGCTGAACAGATATGTCTTTGGACTTTACAGAATTGTTCTTTTCACACAGGTTACACTGTACATTGGTACAGCTCTGGTTTCTGTGGACCAAGGGGAAGTGAAGCTGCACTCCTAGGCAGCCTTCCTCATAAGTTTATCTTCAAGTGTCACTGCAGACAAGACAGTAAACCACACTGACTTTCCCTAAATGTGCACACCTAAATTATAAAGCCTATCCCAGGTCAATACCCAATCCTGCAGAGTACCTTGTGTTCCTGGCTACCTGTGCGCAGTTCCTGGGCTTCGCATGACAGGAATCTCCCACACGCAGCCCTAACACATATGTACACGCGTGTGCACACTTGTTCACATGTAACCTGCCAAGTGCCCCTTACCCTTGCTGCATTGCAGTGGCCTTATCTTAAAAGGCGGACACTAGCAGTAAACACAAGCATCCCGTTTTACCATGAGTTTACGGTGGGTGAGTCACAGGTTATGAGGCTCCCCCACAGTGAAAAGTAAAAAAAAACAGATGGGCAGAACCACCTTCTCACAGTGATGTATTTGAGTAGCCTTTCTTAAATGTGGCAAGAATATGCTTCACATATATCCACATGTTCCATCTAATGTATGGAATATGTTAGGGGAGATATACATATTAAAAAGAAAAAAGTATGATTTTCCCTGATCCAAATATATAAATAGCCTTCCTAAAATAAAGAAAATGTGTTATTCATATCTAACAAATTTACTCTGAAAAGGCTTACTCCTGCAGCAGAAGTATATCACGTGGCAATGTTCCTAGGTAGTGCTACACTCTGATGATACACTTAATTGTCAGTCATGTTTTGTAATTTGTTTACATCCATTTCATGGAGTAAATATTAGAACTAATCAAGGCAGACTTGATACCCCATTTTGTACTGCTGAATGTGTGTGTATATATATTCACTGAAAAGACAAACAATTTGTAACGTATTCAATACCTCTACACACCAATGATGCATCAGAAGTACATACATTTGTAAACATTTACACCCATTAGCTGGACACAGGCCGTACAAAATTTGGTAGAAAAGTAATACAGTAGTTACCCACCACTATATAAACTACAAAACAAACTAACACACTCATTGGATGACGGACCAGTGATGTCATTGATGATGTGATTTGAGATGTCCTTAGTGATGTCATAAATGATGTCATAGAACATGTAATGAGTGATGTGATATGTGAGGTCATAAGCACTGCGTGGCGAGGCGCAAGTTATTGATGTCACTGACATGTCACTGACATATTCACCTAACTATATTATTACTGTAATCTTTGTTTCTTTCAGTGAATTTCTAAGGCTCTTTTTAAACAAAAGCAAACCTTTTATCACACCTGACTATAATGTTACATTAACCTTTGTTTTTCAGTGAATTTCTAGTTTTTTTTATGTAAAGTAATATTTTATATGTTAAGCCTGCGGCCAGGCCCTGCGGCAACTCCTCACAAGCCAGCGCTGCACACGGCCTTCAGCTGTGCAAAGCAGGGGGTTGGCAATGGGGCTTGGCCTTTCACTGCATGCATCATGGAGTTGGCCGCAGGCAGCCACCTGGAGGCACTAAAACCCATATCGTGGACGTTCTTTGCGAAGAGTGGAGTTAGCCGCAGGGCCTGTGTTGTGGCCAGGCCCTGCTTTCAACTCTCCGCAAACAGCCAACATCACACCTTCGGCCGTGCACAGCAGTAGTTTGATCACAGGTCCTGTGGCCAAACCCCCAGAAAGCTGTCAACCCCACATCAGACACAGCCTTTGCCATGCTCAGCATAGGTTTGGTCTTTAGGCCCTGGGGACCAAAACATTTATATTAAGGGGAAGGGATGTGCAGCTCTTCCCTGACCCTAAATTGTTCCTGGAGATCCCACTCCAAGGGGGCCAAATACAATTAAACAGGGAAGGAGGACAGGCAGCCCCCTTCCACAAGCCTTAATTGGCTCCAGGGACCTCATCCCCCGGGGCTGAATACAATACAAATAGGAGGTGGACTGAGCAGCCACCCTCTCGAAGCCTTCTTGAACCGCCAGGGCCAAAATCTAAGGGCCTTAGGCTGGGGGAGGGGGTCCCTGATTAGGTCCCCGAGGCCTTGGGCCTTGGGGACTAAATCTCCTTTGGACAAATATAATAAAAAAGAAGAGGGGTCATCATGGCCTCCTCACTGAGCCTTATTAGGCGCGTGCTCCCATTCCATGGGGTCAAACCAATAAAAAAGGGGAAGGAGTTCCATGTGGTCCCCCTCCCCGAGCCTCATTAGTCCCTGGAGACCCTATCCCCCGGCCTTATATCATTTAAAGGGGAGAGGGGCCATATGGGACCATCCTTGTGGCACCCTTCCCCAAGCCTCAGCAATAGGCCTGGGCAGAGTTTGCGTAGTTGCGCGACGCGTAACTCCGTGGAGTGGGTAAAAAACTCTGTTGCACTACTCAGAGTTCTGGGATTGGGCAGAGTTGACCTGTCCCGCCCTTTCGCATTACATTTACGTCATACGTCAACGCCAAGTGTGTTGTCGCATGGAAATCTCATGCAAACTGCACTACATGGTTTGCATGGGCCCGACCTTCTCGTTTTTCACTCTGTGTATGGTGATGCGGCCTACTTTTCATCCTTTCTTAATCTGTTCAATCCTTCCCTTATAAATTGTTCTTTCCCTTCAATTGTATTTATTATCTTAATGTTTGTCTTTGCGTGTGTGTATTTAATGTTTTTCTTTATTTTTTAGTGTTTTTGCATGAGTTTTCAACTTTTTCATTTTTTTGCGTTACTTCCTTATTTTTATCTTCCTTCCTTCTTTTTCCTGTTTCTTTTTTTCTCTCTCCCCCCCCACGCCATGGCAGAGCAGGGCACCTAAAAAAGTGAGGCGAAAAGCAGCCGCCTTCCTGGCGGATGGCGGCGCCAGGAAGGGGTGCAGCCCCATGCCTTATTTTCAGAGGTGGAGGTGGAGGTGGCAGTGCTAGTATTTTGTGTCCAGCGCCACCTCCCCTCCAACCTTGCAGTAGGTAGTAAGTCTGGGTCTGGGTACGGACTCCCGGAGTGACAGCAGCATTGGGTGAGGGTGTGCTGGGCTGTGTACCACTGCTCTGGTGGCTGGCGCACCCTGCAACAGCTGATTCACCAGTAGTCTGAACTCTTGGACCTAGACCAGGACCTGCTGGACCTGCTAAGGGTTGAGGTAGCGGGGCTCGGTGAGCAATTTTTATTATTTCTTATGCTCTTTGCTAATATTTTTTTCCCAAGTAGCAAGAATGCTGATCAAGCCTGGGCGTAGTTCGCGGAGTTTTGCTACGCAGAACTTTGCGAAGTTACAAAAAAAACTCTGCGAAGTTCCGCAAGTGGCGTAGTGAAGTGCGAACTGTTGTTCGTGCTAGTCTTTTGGCAGCTCGAGCTCGCGAACTTACGTGAGCGGGGAAAAGACTCCGCTGCACTATGCGAAGCGGGGTTTTCTTACACTCCGCGAGCTCCACGGAATGCGGAGTGCAGAAAACTCCGCAAACTCTGCGAACGGAGCGGAGTTCAACACCCAGGCCTAATGCTGATCACATTCAGGTAAGTTAAGTTTATAAATATTAAGTCATTGTTATTCTAGACAGGTGCTCGGCGCTACCTAATCGTACTTGTTGGCGCTCACTTGGGTTGAATATTTAAGAAGTTATGCATAGACTCCTTTGTCCTGTCACTAATACAGTGGTAGTTAGTATTAGTGAGTTAGAGCATCCTCTCACTTCTTAGAGCCTTTATTTTTTTGTAGCTCGTACAGTGTCAAACAATTTCCCAGTGATGTGTATGTATGCGTCCATCTATGCATTGAAAAATGCAGACTTAGTAAATTGCCCGTCAAAGGGGGTTGAGAGATTGCAAATGAGATGAGAAGCAAACATCGTTTGTTGCAATTTATTAGTAATTCCAAAATCTAGTTTACTAAATTTGGAATAGGGTTAGGTAGGTTTTAGAAAATTGGAATAGGACGGTCCGCGATACTACTAGTCGATCTGATTTAGAAAAGTTCAATATTATTGCGATTGCCTTTTCCTGCCCAAAAATATTTTGGGAGATATTATTATTATTATACCACTAATCTTTTTTTGTCTTTATGGCTTACATCAGCATCTTTTCAAAAACTCAGATTCATCAATAGCTCTGCCACTTCATTACAAAAACTTATTGTTTGTCTTGATTACTTGGCTTTTCAAAAATTGGCACCAACAAAATGCCCAACCAGATACAGTAACCGAATTGTAGTGATGTATTGTGGTTATAATTTGCTATAAAAAATTAATAGGGGGAGGCATAGCTGTCATCTGAAAAATGCTTAACGCCGACCACCAATGCTGGGGCCAGCAGTGATGGTGCCAGCCAAGAAAATGTGGCAGTGGAACAAAGGGGTGAACCAGTGGAAGTAGCGGGCACTGGTGAATCATATTGCTTGCTTATTGACTATTAATAATATACTCACTGCAGGGCTGTACTGTTGACTTGTGAACAGTTGAACATACACCTCTCTTTAGCAGATACAATGGGAGATGAGTATTTGATGGCCTCTTATATCTTCAACTCAGCAGACATAGTTTCATAGCAACCTTTATCTATGATGGGTTGATGGAAAAGGGAAATAGTGAAAGGATGGGTGAAATGTAATATGAGTGAAAGAGAAGGATGCATGGGCGAAAGGATGCATATAGGTGGGGGATAGGATGCATGGTTGGGTGAAGGATGGATGAAAGGGTAGACGGGTAAAACGATGCCTGCCTGGGTGGGTGAAAGGGTATGAGTAAAATAACGCCTGCCTGGGGGGGTGAAAGGAATCCTTGGGTGGGTTTGATTGGTGAAAGGATGCATGAGTAGATAAAAGTATGTTGGTGAAAGATTGGTTGAGACTGAGAGCCATGTTTGGATGAATAGATTTATGGTTGGATGGTTTTCAATGGTGAAGACTGGATGAGAGAATGTAAAAGTAAAACTTTAACGATGAATAGCAAAGCCAAGGGTGAAGAAGAATTATACTAGAAGAACAATGCAATGATGAGTAGAAAAATGCTTGGAATGAAGAAGAAAGAAGGGACTAGGGAGCGCCTCTGGAGGGGTGTTTTTCTTCTCACCTACTTTACTTGCTTGGAATGGTTTTATTGAGCCATTGATTCAAAGGGTTGAGGTGTTATTTCTGACTACTCCCCTGACTCACAGTAGTTTTCAAGCGCAACATATATTATGTATCCTACCCGCCCATCGTCAATCACCTCCCTACCAATGGCCTATCACCAGTAAGACCCAGGGTGACCTAACAGCTGAATGGTTTAATTCAGCAGAACTGCATTGTTGGCTGTGCAATGTGCACCTGCATCAGGTAGTGTGCCATTTACAAAGTTCATGGCAATGCAAAAAAAGTGGGCTTCCTTTCCCTCCCAGTGCCCATTCAGTCACTTCCTAGTCCATAACTCATTTCCTAAGTTCTGTCCCAGCCTTCTGTAAAATTTGAAAAAATAGGTTCTTTGCTTGCGCCATTCTTCTGGCCAAGTGATATATTTTCCATAGCAGATTACATCTGTTCAATTTTTTCCCTTTCAATATTTGCCGAACAAAGCTACTCACTACTAGCAAAAGCTTATGCATCAGATGATTGATGATGATCAGTGAAATGTCTACCTACCTGGCCTACTCCCTCTAACTTACCCGCAGTAGAGTAAGTTAATAATTCCTTTCCTTGCTGCGAAGAAAATCTATTTTGTTTGAAAAAAAGTAATTTTAAAGTGTGGTGAAGGAGGGTGAGGCCAGGGAGTAAAGTGGTACTAAGAGTAAGTGCCTTGACTTTTTCAGATGAGATAGTCTTTGACAAACATTCCAAATACAATATCCTGTTCCTTAACCCTTTCCCTTTACTGTAGTGCATCACTTGTCCCATTGTCCACTTTCGGAAAGACTGGAAGATGTCTGCGTGATTGATTTTATATAGTACCTCACCTGACATATATCATTCAGAGTATACATCTGCCTTATAGTCAGGGTAAAATTGAAAGGCATTTTGAGCAGAGCATGGTCATGAAAGGAATAAGATAATTGCCTACTACAGCTGCCCCACTGCTGCAGACAGTAGTAAAGTAGCGCGAGTATGACTAGGAAGCCAGCTGAGTTAGCATACCTCCATTAATTTAGCTCAAGAAGAGAGAGAAGAATACTTGTGTACTCCATAGTGCATAATGTCTGAAACTAGATTATGTGTTTTTCTGAGAGCATTGTTTACAATTAGTTTTTTTTCTTTCTTGATATAGCTAATCCTGCATGTCCTAGCAGGTAAGAGATAGCAGCCTGGATGTGGCAGAGGAAACTGGAGGCCAGCAGGGCAATATACCAGTGGCTGGTGGTCCTGGAGGAGGAGTAGGAGGATGTAGCAGCAGCTGCGGATGCCCAGGGCCCCAGCCAGAACCCAATTATGTTATGTTATGTTATCAAGACTTGTAAAGCGCACAAATACCCGGAGGTGTCTCGGCGCTGCGGACAAAGTAAGCCACTGGTAAGTCTCTAGTTGCAGAAGAGCCAGGTTTTTAGTTCCTTTCTGAAAGAGACAAGAGATGATGCGTTTCTCAAATCAATCGGTAGGGAATTCCAGAGTTTAGCAGCACAGTAATGAAAGCTGCGACCACCCCAGAGTAAGGTACGAATTCTGGGCACTCTCAAGAGTTTAGCACCAGATGAACGAAGGTGTCTAGTTGGTTCATACCAAACAAGAAGATTTTGCAAAAAGGCTAGCCCTGTATGATTCAGGGCCTTGAACACCAGGCTAAGAGCCTTGAATTTTATTCGCTGCGCTACAGGGAGCCAATGCAAATTACGGATCTCACCAGATACTGATTTGAACCAAGGGGTGTTTGACAGAAGTCGAGCGGCTGAATTTTGCACGCTCTGTAGTCTTTTCAGACAGTGCTTCTGGACGTTTATAAACAGCCCATTACAATAATCCAATTTAGACTGGATTAATGAAGTGACTACAGTTCTTTTCGTGTCCTCCGGAAGATAAGGGAGAATCTTCCTGAGTTTCTTAATAAGGAAGTGGGCGGAGGAAACCACAGCATTAGTGTGTTGAACAAAAGAAAGTTTACTATCCACCCATACTCCCAGGTTCTTCACTTTAGTTGCTGGTTCCGGTGGATCACCCATATCAACGGGCCACCACACACTGCCCCAGCTAGGATGCAGATTCCCAAAGGTCAAAATTTCAGTTTTTCCCGAATTGAGTTTAAGGCAGTGTGTGCTCATCCAATTAGTGATGACACCCATGCAGTTCTTAAATTGCAGAGCAGGCGAGGACTGATTTTTATATGCTGCTACTACAATCTGGGAATCATCTGCATAAGAAGTGAGGCTAAAGCCAAAAATCCGGATAAGTGGGGCTAGTTCAGAGACGTATATATTAAAAAGGGTGGGGCTCAAGGAGGAGCCCTGGGGCACTCCACAAGGGAGGAGATATGGCTCAGACTGGTATCCATCGATCGACACTACCAGTCTTCTGTCCTTAAGAAAGGAGGACACCAGTGCCAGTGCTGAACCCCCAACTCCCAGAATCTTCAGCCGCTGTTGTAGGAGGAAATGATCAACCGTGTCAAATGCGGCTGATAGATCGAGGAGTATCAGGGCCGCTGACCCTCCTCCATCCATCACCGCTCTTATTTCCTCCGTGGCTTTAATAAGTGCGGTTTCGGTACTGTGTTCCCGACGGAAACCGAACTGAGAATGGTCCAACAGATCATATTCACCAATAAACTGGGAAAGTTGGATATTCATAATTTTGTCAACTATCTTCGCGGGCAGCGGCAAGCGGGCTATGGGGCGATAGTTATTGGGATCGGCTGCATCCAAAGTTGGTTTTTTCAGCAATGGAAGGATAGACGTATCCTTCCAAATTGCTGGGAAATTGCCAGAGGAGAACATGGAGTTGAAAATATCTGTTAACACCGGGCTTACCAAATCAGAGACTTCTTTCAGCAGCTCAGGTGGGCAAGGGTCCTCTGGGGAGCCCGATTTAGCCTCCAGAATGTATTTTGCCACTGTATCCAATGATACTCCAGTCTACTGGTGCCGCAGTCCAAAGGCAGCTGCCCACTGCCCTTCCATCACTGCTGCCTCCTCATTTCCATGCATTTCATTGCTGCATCATGCAGAGGTTGGCGGGCATAGAAACCAGGCAGGAATGGATGGAGGGGCACATGAAGAAGCTCCTAGCCAGCCATTAGTGCCCTCTTCTGGTGCATTTTTTAATCCTTTTTTGGTGGGTGGGGCTTGTTATTGGGAGAGGGTGGGAATGTGGGAGCTGAGACATTTGGATTTTTTTATGGACAATTTCATTTTGGGGCTACCTTCACTTTGGACACAACTTTCTTTAAGGCCTTTGGTTGGGAATTGGGAGATTTGTTTGAGGAGAGGGGTGGGCCAGTTGTGGGTTTAGTTTATATGTCTGGGGAATAAATATTTCATAATTTTACATTATGATTTAAATCTTTTTGGTGGGTGTTTTACTTTGCAAGGCTGTCTTTGCCACAGCCTGTTTTTAAAACCTGCTGATGGTGTGTTACAAATTAGTTATGCAGTACCCTTGTCCTACTACTCTCCTCCTAGTCTCTGCAGTCTGCAACTATATTTACCCTTAAGGATTTGGAGGTGATTTTCCATTGTCTATATTGCGGTACAACAATGATCCACAGTTCTCTTACCTGAATAGATGAAGTGAGAGCTGCATGGTTCCCCAAGGTGCTATGGAAATGGTAGTAGTAGCATGCTAGTGCCCCAACAGTGAAGGCATTAGTATCGAGGTCCCACTCCCTCCTAGGTGAACTCAAACTGTAGGATAAGGACTATTTATTGCAGAGAACTAATGAAATTGAAATAAAAACTGAGTTAATGGGTTATACATTATTATATAAACGCTTTCCAAACAAATGAGACAGTGACCAGACTAGACTACTAGTAAACGAGAAGCGAGACAATAGATACAATATAATAAGCAATGCTAAATTGAATTATTCAGAACAATAGTGAGCTAGAAAAAGTTACAAAATGAAGTGCACTCGAACTCTGGAGTGGGCAAGGGTAAGCTTTGACCCAACACAGTGCCTGAATGATGATGCTGGCAATGATGTTCTTCTTGAAAATATTGAACACAGTTTTTATGCGTGGATGGGTATATGTGGCCAGTGTGGGCTATACTTGGAGCTGAAGATCCGGCACTGAGTTGGTTTTGCTTTCACCACATCCACCCCACCAAGTGTGTGATCAATTAATGGTGTAAATTATTAAATCACATCTCAATAAATCAAACACCCCGAGGGAAGAGGATTAGGATTTGATGAATAGATGGGAAGGGGGATTTGGGAAAAGAATTGACAAAGGCAAACACTACACAAGGACAACATTAATCTGGGCAATGATCAGCCAACCATCATAAATCTGTTATGGGAGGAAAAGGAAACAAAGGAGTGAGTATAGGTAACTTAAATGCAATGCAAAACAAACTGTCTGTCTGACCGCAGAGAGACACAAGTTACAATATCTAAATGTTCTGTGTTACCTCTCTTCAAAAGATAACAAATATATTACAAATTATGTAGGATTCAACTTAACTTGCATACTTGTGGTAATTTGAAGAGAGAACCATGCTCTTTGCTTTCACCAGGAGATGACAAGAAGGAACCCACTTGTCACAGTCACTGCAGATTGCGCTCTGATAGGTCAACGATGTATTCACCTCCAGCAAGGATTTCAGATTGGTTTACAATGTGGAATTGCAGAGAAAACACACTTGCTTTACATTTGCCAAGTCCAAGAAGTTAGGGTCATTTGTCCTTTAGAGCAGGGTGCAACCCCCCTCACCAGGTCTATTTTGGCCCCAGGGACCCCACCTCCCCAGGGCCTGGCCAAGAATTAATGGGGGAACGGGGTCATGTGGCCACCCTCCCCAGTCTAATTTTGGCCCTGGCTACCCCACCCTCCAGGGCCCTGTTAATTACCGGAAGGGAAGGGGGACATGAGGCCCCCTTCCACAGGCAAAGTTTGGCCCCGGGGTCACCATCCCCAACAGCTTTGGCCTACTTGTAGTGATTGACCCTCTGTATGTACACTAATAGCAAAAGAAGATCCGTAAATAATGGATCAGGGAACCTAGCTAATAGGGAAAAGGAGGGGTCTACTAAATGAGTAAGACACACCTCAATAAAGGAAAAGAAAATTCTTTTCTTGAGTCCCCTCACTCACCAAAGGTTTCCCCTAGGTGACATGCTTCATCATTGGGGCCATCCCAAGCATCTACTGCTTGGGGCGTGCTGCGACTTGCGATAGTTACGTAGGAGCACTAATTTTTAAGATATGACTATGTGTGGTGCAGTGAAGGGGAGTGGTGTGAGTGATTGTTAAAAATTACCTAACTAGTGAACGTAAACAATTTTATTCTTGCTCCTAGTTGGCAAAAGATAAAAGGGGTTAATAAAAGGGAAAAGAATTAAATGTCCCTGATATTGTAAGTCAACATGTTTCGAGGTGTCCCCTAACCTCTTCTTCAGGACAACATGGGGACCAGCCCCATGTGTACCACTCCGTGCAAACCTGTGATAAAGTGAAAAATAAGAAAAACAATGGGGCGCGCACTTATTGTGTCAGCGCTAGATATAATACATACGGTTAAACTGAACACGTAGTATTTAATAACTGGCAAAAGTAAGCCCCATGGTCAGCCCGGGTGGAGGAGCCTGAATAGACCTTGACTCGGCTAGCCTCCGTCAATATGACCTACTCGTTCCCATAAGGAAGAACCTAGCCATATCCTCCTCTCCCCCTCTTTTTGTTTTGATATGTACACTAATAGCTTCATAAATTCGAAACTAATTTTCTGCCATACCCCTGCTTCTCCCAAGGCTAAACACTTTTCTTACATATTTATTCATGTACGTAATCCCCACTACACCTTCTTCCCCAACCACCAGCCTGTGGAATCGCTTTTGGCCAATGTTAGGGGCATATAATGAGCCCACTACCAAAGAGTGATCCCCTATACTCACATGATATGCCAAGAGCCAGCCCTTAATCCCTTCTAGTTTATAACCCACCTTCCCTCTAACCAGGACCAGGAGAGCTACTCCTGCTGTTTTGGTGGCTGCAGATGAAAACAACTGTTGTTGTGGGAAGGCCCAGGACTTGTGTCTGTGGCATTCCCCAGTGACCAAGTGAGTCTACTGTAAGAGACACATATCTGCCCCCGACTGCTCCAAATATGATAAGGTTGTTTGACGTTTGGTCAGGTTATTAAGCCTTTTCACGTTAAGGGCGATGCCTTTTAGTGTATTGTCTGGTAAGTGAAATGAGCAGTCATCCATTTCACAAACTCTCCGCACATTCCCAATTATATTGGCTGTCCTGGCAACTCCTATAGTGGTAAGGTTCTATAGTGTAGTGCTCCCTTGGTAGGTGCAAGTACTGTGAGATTTTGGGTGAATATACTGAAATCGCAGGCCCTTAACCTCTTAGTTCCCCCAGAGACTGAAGCTCTCCTGGCTCGGCGATACCCGATTCAATGGCAGCCCACTTCCGTCCCCTACTTGGGAATCCAGCTGGTCTCAACTGTTAGAATGACTGCAGCCCTTAACTACCAAACCCTCCTTAGGCAAATCAAGAAGAATCCGGTGCAGTAGAAGCTATATCCCCTCTCTTGACTAGGCCGGATAGTCGCATTAAAGATGATGGCTGTTCTTTCGATTCTTTTCCTATTCCAGATGCTCCAGATAGAACTTCCTGCTGGTAGTGGGCTCATTGTATGCCCCTAACAAATGACCAAGAGCGATTCCACAGGTGGGCAGTTGCGGAAGAAGGTATTAATAGGTGGGGTCCTGAACATGGTGTTACGTGGCGAGTTAGATAGGTCTGCGCTTTGTTATGGGGGAGCATTGTTAGTATCATATCTTGTTAATTTTCGGCTGTGCGTACTCCTGGGGGGGTGGGTTTGGCTTATGTTGTCAATGTTCTCTACTTACCTAGAGGGTGCTGTGATGCTTCCTTTTATTGCTTTGTTTTTCTGTGCCTTCCTGCAAAGGTAACAATTAAAAGATTTGAACTATAAAGACAATTAAAAACTCAAAAACGTTTGTATTTTTACAATTATGAAAAGGATGCAACCAATTTTCTTAACCTACCTTTGGTTTCCATCTTTATAAGATTGTGACAGCATCTTGCATAGATGTACTTCTAACTCTTCATCTTTATTCATCCCTTTAGGTGCTTCTGTGCCTAATTCTATATTGCATCTTGATTCTAGGTGTCTGGGGGCCTGTACCCTATTACCCCCTCTTTTAAGCAAGGGTATTCTGTCAATAGCAAAGTAATGTAGGGCATCTCCTTTACTGTCATGATATTCCTTAAAATGTCTAGCCACAGGATAATGTAACAAAGACATACATGCACTGTAAAATATGAATTGCAGGTAAGATGATGTTTTATTTTTTTTCTCATGTAACTGCCATTGGATGTGTACATTGGCCTACCTATCAATATAACTGTGCATTTTTATTGTATTTAAGGAGCCATTTTATGGAGTCCAGGGGAACTACACTTGCACCATATTTGTACTATTGCATGATGGTGGTACGAAGAGTAGCCCTGTGAAGGCTAGCTGAATCCTACGACCTCCTAGTCGGGAGTTGTGTGAGAGACCTTTGGCCCACGTCTAATATTTGGGCAAGCTTGGGGTGCCAATGGGGAGACGTAAGCCCCTAGTGGCTGCCGCCAAGGAATGTGCAAGCACAGTTCTACCATGGATGCCTTTTTACAGTGCACCGCAGGGTCCTTGATAAAGAAACAGAGTTAGTCACTTGTCGCCTTTCTCGCACTCCCCTGCTCCTTCCCCTATTACCTCTGGGTTGATCTGGCCTGTCTCCCCTATCCAGCGACTGGGAGCATTAACACCAGTCCCTGTGCTGTGCAAAGGTTGGGAGGATATCATGCCCGCTTCTTCCGCTGCTGAGATTTCATCACACCTTATGCGCTTGCATGACCCAGTCAATCTGTTGCCATCTGTTGCCCAGGTTGAATGGGTAAAGGCCTTCAGGTTTGGTGGCATTTGGAAATGACCAGTGACCAGTAGTAAGCCTATGCGACCAAGGGGTAATGATGATTTATCATCTAGTAAATCTGCCCCTCTTGTCATGGCAAAGTCTGATATGATGACTCTGATGGACTCCTTTAGTGACTCTTTAATAGCTGCATTTGATACCAAATTGGAATCCATAAGTTTATGCCTAGCTGCTATTGAAAAGGAACTTTTCAAACAGAGCCTGACACTGCCAATGTGCCCCGCAGATCCACCTGTTTATAATCTGCCTGGCTTAGGCTCATCTTCCACTGTTAGGCCAAGTGCCCCTCAGCACCAGTTAATGAAAAGAAACATTGAGTCGAGAAAAGTCCAGAGTTCTGGTGTTATTGCAAGATCATCTGCTACCAGGGGAACTGTGTGTTTTGTGCTGTAACAGAATAAAAGCAACCTAAAGCATCCTGACACTGTCAACGGCACCGCTGCCAACTCTGTGGCCTGTTGGCACCACAGAAAGCACCGCCCCACTTCGCATTGCAGCCCTTTGCTCACCGACGATGCCAACTGATGATGCCACTGAGCCACTGCTTGCAACGTGACCTGAGGACACCGCACTTCGCACCACCTCTCATCACATCGCCGCCGTGGTATCCCCGACAACGATGCTTCATGCCGACATCAACGCCGCTGCCTGCACCATGGCTTAGGGGCACCACTCGTAAGTTACACGACGCACCGCTGCGTCCCAATCTGCAGCCTGGGCCCATCGACAATGGCGCCATCCACTCCAGATCGTCTACCGATGATAACACTTTAGCTATGATGCCGCTTCTGCCTGCACTGTGACCTGCCAGCACTTCGCACCACAGCCCTGGTCTCACTGACACCACTGGATGCTGTCACCAAGCCGCTGTCTGCACCGCAACCTGAGGGCACCACTCATTGTACCTCTCCACTTCACACTGCAGAACCAACACCAGCTGATGCCAGCACTCCTTACTTTACCCTCACGGAGTTCGATCTGCACTGCATGTGACTTCAAGGGCCTGATGGCTCCTGCACCAATGTCCGGAACCAAAGCCAATGACACTACCTCTTTGGATCTCAATATAAGGTCCACAATGCCCTGCATTTCCAAGGTACTGTATGAGGGTCTTCCCAACACCATAGCCGGCCAGAGACACTGCTGTGAGCCGGAACTGCTGGATTTGTTTGTTCACAACGCTGCGATAGTCCCGGAAGGAGCCCTCGACTTCAAGGGACTGTTGGTTAGTCCTTAATTGAAGTAAAAAAAACAAGCAAGAGTAAGTGATAAAGTGTCCTTAAAGATATGGAAGTGGATTCATCTCTGCTTTCATTTATTAGGGAACTGTACAGGGAGTCTGGGGCAAGGGTGCGCTATGGGAGACAGGGGGAGTGCACAGCTAAGTTCCGCATAAAAGGGAGTGAGGCAAGTCTGCATACTTGCCCCTTTCCTTTTTTCCCTTTATATTAATAGCCTTGGTCAATTCTTGACTGAACATCGGCAGGATTACCCGATTATTAATAACACCCCTGTCCCCATTTTACTTTATGCGGACAATGCAGTTATTATGGCCCGGACACAAATAGGCTTACAAAGAACTGTCACTAACTTTGCTAATTATATGCTTGATAGGGGTCTAAAAGTAAACATCAGCAAGACATACACAATGAGCTGTGGAAAAAAAACTAGGAAAAAATTCGATATTTTTATCGATAATAATAAAATCGAAAGTACTGATAAGTTCCCTATTTGGGAATCAACTTCGATCAGACTGGATCTTGGAATGCGGCTACGCAGGCAAGAAAGTTAATGTTTTCAAGAGCAATAGGTGCGGTTATTAATTTCTCAAGGAAATTAGGCTGCAGACCCGTCCCTGAGTTATTAGCCATTTATAAATCCAAATGCATATCAACAGCGATATACGGGGCAGGTATTTGGGGATCTGCAGATGTGCAACATATTCAACGTTGCGAAAATGCTTTTACTCGTTATCTGCTGGCAGTCCCTAGTTCCACTGCTACTTTTAATTGCCACACGGAACTAGGTCTCCCATTTGTCTCTGATATTATCAGAGTTAACCCGTTTTTACTCTGGCATAAGGTGTGGGCTTCACCTGAGACTGGTTTTAATCGTGATGTAATTATGGACTGTTTAACATTGGACAGGGTGGCTAATATACCATGGCTCAAGTCTGTCAAAAATATGGCGAATGAAATCGGCCATCCTGAATATTTTGACACTCCGGAGATTATGGTAACAATTCCTAGAAAAACTTAAAATTAGAATGTTTGACCCATTTAGAGAACAAGCGATGGCTCACTGAGAAAGAGAAAAGTTTGGTTATGAACAACCATTTGATTACAATATGTTCAGGTATACAACCCTATTTAGTGCAGGAACAGGGAAGTTTTGGTCGTATGCTTCTAACTCGTTTTCGTTTAGGGATTTTCCATAGAATGATCAGCTTCCCTGAGGTTAATGACTGGTCGAGAAACCTACTCCCATGCCCGTGTGATGATATCTCAACTCAAACTACGTTGCACTGTATTTTATTTTGTAAATTTTATACTTCTCCTAGGAAAAGGTTTTTATTACCTATTTTGAGGAGTATGGGCCTAAGACAATGCAGAATAGCTTTCTTGAAATTACAATCTTTAGAAAATCAACTGATCATAATGGCTATTACCTCTTTTTTAAAGTCTGTTATTAGATACAGGAGTTCAATGTAAAAAAAGTTTTTTTAAACTATGTGACTTTGATTGTTTTTTACTGTGTATTATAATTGAAATGTTTTTTACTTGTGCTTTTATGATTTTTACTGCAAGAAAAAATCGAATAAAGCTGAATTTGAATTGAAGTGATAAAGTATTAAGGTTTTATTTTACAGTGGATGGGAGAGTGATGAACCCAGGTAGGATTGCCACCCAACTCTCAAATTGGCTGCAGTAGGTAGCCCTTTACATAGTGTATTTTTGCTGAATCATACATACTAATCATGTGACCAACAATGGCCATATATGGCATATTTGAGCAACATTACACTACTTAAGCCAAGCCTCTCATCCATCTACATTCATTGGTGCAATTACTCCCACCCTTCTGACTACGTGTTCTATGTGCTATCTGACTACGTGTTACTTGGTTTGTGCAATCTATGTGTCCTAAAATGTCAGCTCAAGTAGAACGAGTGATCTAACTGCGTGTTATTTGATTTGTGCAATCTGACTACGTGTCTATTTCTACAACCTCAGCAAAAACAGAGGGCGTGATCTTGCTCTTGTTGGAACGTATTTTAATCATCCCTGTGTCTTATGTCTTATTTATCCCTACTAAATTGACCACAAAGGTGATTGGTTTATTGGCGTCACTCCCCGATACCACCTCTTCGCATTATCATTCTCTGGAGGAACTGTCAATACTGGTTTGTTTGATGTACCAGAGACTTCTTGATTGGTTAGTTTTATCGATTTCTAGCTACTGTTAGTATGTATCAAAGGTTGAAGCTGTTCTCTCTCTGAGCTCATCCACTGTAATTCACTAACTTGAAGCATTGAGCACATACTGATGTCTAATCACCTACATTTCTGAAATGGTGCGGTGAGGTTTTTTAGCAGCATTTTCTCCCTCCTCAATATCTATACTAATACTTTATTTTAGGTCTATTTTTGCAATCTTCATATTTTGATTACTGTATTACTGTATATCAGATTTTTTTCGTTTTGGTCCTGTTTTACACCGATAAATATTGGCTATTTTTCTAAAACTGGTGTGGTGTCCTTTTGAAGTGTTTTCACTGTATAACTGTGTGTTGTGTGCAAATGCTTTACACATTGCCTCTGAGATAAGCCTGACTGCTTGTGCCAAGCTACCAAAGGGGTGAGCAGGAGTTATTTTAGGTGTGTAATACCCTTACCTTGACTAGAAGGACGGGTTCCTCCTTGACAAGGTGCATAACTCTGCCAACTAGAGACCCCCATTTCTATCATTGTTTGTCAGCGGTGAGGATAGAACTTGCGGTTGCACTTGCCCTATAGTGATTGGTGTATACTACTACCATATTGCAGACCACTACGTACCACATACTGTGTTTTTGTCTTTCCCTTCGCTTTGAACTTGAACTTCCTACTGCATCATGTCTCAGTCAAGGTCATCATCAGTTGCATTCCTAGAATTGGTATTTAAGGAGGATATGTTGGAAAACGGCACCATAAAGGAACTGAAGGCAGTTTGAAAAAACCACAAAGTCCAAGTTAGAGGGGTCACCAAAAAGGAAGAGCTACAAAAGGCGCTGAGAGCCAGGTTAGCAGCCAGGAATACCCGTGGGCATTCTGAGGATCCTAGTGTGGAGACCAAGGTGCCAATATGGAAGGAAGATGTGCTGAGGGCTCAGGAGCTGTAAAGGGGGGAGGTACCCTCCTGGTCAGGCAGTAGTCCCTCTTCAGGTCTGTCTCGAGAGGAGCTGGAGAATAGGCAGAGAGCCAGGAAGTTCAAGTTAGAGGAGGCAAAAAGGCAAATGGACCTGATGGAAAGGGAAATGATTTTACCTTGTGAGCTATAAGTGAGAGAGCTGCACTGGGAAGCCAGGAAGGCTAAATCCAGCTCAGATGGTGGCAGAAAAAATGTGATGTCTAGTGCTGAGGGAGACATGCACACAGTCAGAGACTTTGTGCCCTACTTCATTGAGGGGGTTCACATACACTATGGGGTTCAGGATGATGAGGTACCTCCCGTGGTGCACAGGGTCCCTGAGGTAGCACCGGGGGTCATATTCCTAGTAGTGGGAGGGACACTCTACAGACTCTAGAAGAGGGGTGCAGGCAGAGGGTTTCCCCATGGTAGAAGCCCTGGTAAGTGAGTATGGAGACTGCCCAGAAGAGTATGGGTTGAGTTACTGAAAAAGTCAGACACTGTCTCATCAGTCTTGAGAGGGTTATGTGAGATACTTTTCTGAGGATGGTTGGGTGAAGGGTAGTTTGGTTGACACATGTGAGGGACTGTGTAGTTTGGATGCTGGCGAGCATATGTTCAGACCCTGTGTTCCAGAGCTCTGCCAACACCTGGTGGAGTGTGAGTTCTCTGACCCCAGAGAGCTTGCACGGGAGGCAGGCCCTTTGGTTGATCCCAGAGTGTCTGAAGAAAAATCTGAGGGTGATTCTGAAGGGAGTGGCTCAGGTGTTCCCCAGCCCAGTGAGGTGGGGGAGGTTCACAGTATCCCAGATAGGCCCCAGCGGAGGATAGAGGGTCCCAAGTACCCTCTCAGAAGAGAAGGGGTTGTGGTGGGTAGCTCAGGTTGACCGAAACCCATTCCCAGATCCTGGATGGTTCCCAGAGGGAGCACCAGGAGGGGGGCCTAGTCGGTACTGGGAGGCCAGCCACTGAGGGGGATCCCCTAGTGTTAGGATAGCTGGGGGGCAGCTGTAACCAGAGTACCTCCAGTTCTAATGTTCTAGCAGCCCCACTCCAAAGAAGAGGGTGCATAAGTCCACAGAAAGGGGTGAGGGGGGACTCAGCCCCTAGATGGAGGACCAGTGGGTCAGGGGTTGCCAGCTCTGAGGCCAGAGCACCCTAGGACTGACCCTGGTGAGGCCACTTCTGCCTTGGGGGTCTGCGTGCACTGTCCGATGGAGAGAGGGCTGGAGACCTGTACCAGGCAGGCTTTTACCCCCACACTTCCAGGAAGTGTTTCCCAGGGGGGGTGGTTGTTCTCCCCCAGAAGTCCTGGCGTGCCAGGCCCAGTTCCAGCCTCAGGGGACAGACCCTGGGTTGGAGGTCCAGGTTCAGGGTGCCCCCCCTGCCCTGGAGGGAGGGACAACATCTAACAGTGTCCCTACCGTTTTTTTTCTTCTGGGGGTACTGCTCTGGGTGGGAGGGTGCAGAAACCTAGGACAGGGGTAGGGGGAGGGAAGCCTCACCCCTGATTCCGGTCCAGCCTAAATGTATAGACCAGTTACAGACCAGGAGACCAGCTGGGAGACCAGTTACAGGATAGCACCCCTGAAGTGGTGGATGAACTGTGCAGGACAGTTGCCACAGGTGCCTTGACAGTTTAGCGGTACCTCTCCATGATGGAAGATAGAGGACCCCAGAGTGTGGGGTGTCCTTTTGTAGTTTTGACTGTATTACCGTGTGCTATATGCAAATGCTTTATAAATTGCCTTTGAGATAAGCATAACTGCTCGTGCCAAGCTACTAAGGGGGTGAGCAGGGATTATTTTTGACATGTAATCCACTTACCCTGACTAGAGGAAAACGTCCCTAATTGGACAAGGTGCAGACCCCCATTTCTGACAATTATTATAAACTTTAACAGGCCCCATGTGGCAGTGAGAAGTTTAGAATCTACTAGGCGTCCCTCTCATAGCGGCCCCATCTCTTCTAGCTCAGCCCTTGCCCAGAAGTTATTTTACAGACCATGGGATCACACTTCACATCCTGGTCAGAGGCATGTCCCTGGACATTTGGCCCTAGTTCAGGATACACATCAAGTGGTCCCCAGCGATTTGGCCCTCCCCAACAGATTTTCCCCATTATCATCTGTGGATGGCTGTGATTGACTGGCTGGGGCAATCTCCAGCTAGTGGATGAGAATGTCTCCCCAGCCCAGAGTTCTCCAGATTCCATGGTTCCCGGTGGTAAGTAATGCAAAATCATTAGCTGGAACACTGCTGGACTTGCTGGCAAGTTTGGTGACCCTAAGTGGCTGAGTTTTATCAAAGGCTTTGATGTGATCTGTCTTCAGGAGTCCTAGCAAACACAACAAGATGATGGACGGAGTGCTGAAACTTTTCAGCCAGTCACCCCTAGTCAAGAGATCTAGGTTGAATCCATCTATCCTTTGCTCACTATGCCATCCCAGTTTGGACCCAGCCATATGCAAATCAGTCTTGACTCTGCTCCTCATGTAAACAGTTCATCCCGAACTGCCAGGCCAGGTCACCCTGGACCGGAAACAAGCATCCTGGAACTAGTTTTGGGGTATCACCCCTCATCAGCCAGGCTTGAATCCAGTGGCACATCAAGCACAGGACCCACATCTGGGCAAACCCTTAAACTGCTTCTTCCTGGGTGGCTATTAGACTTTTTTTACACCTTCAATCCCTTCACAGGCATGTAGACCAATGGGGGGGCTGCTTTTTTTTGTGTCTCTAGCCATTAGATGCAGACTGGATATTTTACCAAAAGAAGCCACTACCCTGCAAGCTCTTTTATTTTCTACAGGATCCAGCAAGTTGAATTTTTACAATGCTATTTCTTCCCCTCCAGGGATTAGTAATATTGACGTTTTGGGCTCATATTTAAGCGATTCGAAAGGTTTTAATCTGTCCAACCCAAATGAAATGGATGTTGGCAATTTTAATGTTCACTTATGTGAGGATACGAGGATAGGTTGTGTAGATGCCCTAGGATGTTTTCTTATGACTGGAATGCACATGGAACACACAAAACAGGGCACAAGACTTAACGTCATATTGAATGAGTTTGACCTGGTCCTATCTATCAGTGAGCTGTTTCTCATGAAGAAGGATTTTAACCCCACCTTTACAGGAAGAGGTTGCGAGTCATTTATTGATTGTATCTTTGTTTCCGCATTTCTTTTCCCTTATATTTCTGACTTTGTGATACCTCTGAGCCTCTTTAGTGATCATAACCCAGTGTGTGTTACAATTTTGTTGCCTCTTGTTGGCCCAAACCCTTGGGTGGGTGTAGGAGGGGCTATTAAGGCTACTGATGGGGATAGGAGACTTAAATTGTCACAGATAACTGCAGACCTTTTTTATAACTTTCTTTATACTCAGCGTAAAAAGGATTTTGGTGTTTGTACATCTCAATTGAGCAGCCCATTGTGAGTCTTGAAGGCTTTCTCTGAGAACTCGGAAACCATTTCAACCCTCTTGAAGGCCCCTGCATCACGGCAACAGGGTTTGTTGCTAAGGTGGTTTGATTCAGGTTGCTCCCAGGCTCTGAGAAACTTTACGAGAGCATTGACCGCTAAACCCAGGGATTACTCCTTAGTAAAGAAGAGGCAGAGTCTGTATAAATAAGAATTGACTAGATATAAGACCATCTTAAAGGAGGGGACACAGTTAGATCTGATTGAGATTAAGCACCTTGAAAAGTAGCTCTAAATTCTGGAGCATTATCAATAGCCCTTTCTTTGCAGCAGACGCTGATTCTCCCCTGATTCTCCCCTGGAGGCAATCATTACTGAAGATAGGTGGGTGGCCCACTTTGAGTAAATCTATTACTCTATATTATCTGCATATTGTGGGGGAGAGGGTGTGCTAGAAGAGAAAGTCAATGTTATTATTTTCTGCTGAAGAGGGCAGGAAAGGCATCACTGCATTATCTTAGAATTAAGCCCCTGGCCCGATGGGATACAACCTGACTTCTATGTACAAGACGTGGAGGTCTGGGTGCCAATCTTGACCACCATCATCAATGCAGCAGTAATGGCTGGTCCCCCCCTCCTCATGGGCAGCGTCCATTATTATCCCCATTTTTAAGAAGGGGAACAGGGATAGAACCCATTGTTACAGGCCCATCACATTGCTTGACTCAGTGGTCAAGGTGATGGGGCACATTCTCCCAGAAAGACTTTCTAACTGGGCCAATTGAAAAAAAAAGATTTTGGAAGTCAAGTATGGATTATGAAGGTCAACTGTAGATCAATGCCTGAATTTATATCTAGTCCTTGGCAAGTATATCGTCGCCCTCCCGGGTTTCTGGTTCCATTCATTTGGCATTTATGGACCTCTCATCAGTGTTCAATAGATGTAAGCTTTGGCAGATCCTGTTATCTATGGGGATGGACCGAGACATTGTTTTATTTTTGAGAGATCTTCACAGCGTCACTGTAGTTACGGTACATTATTCTAAAGACTTAAAGGTTGCACGCTACTTCAAAATTCAAAGAGGGGTACGAAGGGTTGTATACTGGCCCCCTTTCTTTTTAACTTATATATTAACAACCAGGGGCAAGTTTAAATTGATTTAAATGTAGATTGCCCACATGTGGGGCAGCATTGTTTACAAGTCTTACTGTATGCAGACGGTGTGGTCCAGAACCACCAGGTGTATGCAGTCTCTGTTGAACTCCTTTGTTCACTTATGAAGGGGTTGGACTTTCAGTGAACAATAAAACATCTTTTGTGATGGTTGTTGGCCCCTGATCCACAAAATCATCCACTTTTAAAGTTGGGTTTTCCTCTGTGGCAAAGACTGGTGTGTTGTCTTATTTGGGCTTGCTGATCGATTTTTCCTTAAGTTGGCGTCCTCTGGTTAACAGGAAGGGGAGGATTTTGTTAAGGGCTTTGCTGCCGTTTTTAACTTTGCATCACGGTTGGGCAGCAGACCCACTGGGGCTCTTTTACAGATTCATTTGGCCAAGTACATTTCTAAAGTAGTTTATGGGAGTGAGTTTTGGGGATACATTAATCTGGATGTGCTGCAAATGGTACAAAATGCCTTTTTGAGATGATTTCTGTGAGTCCCGCAAAATGACCCTACATTCTCGTTGCACAAAGAAATGCGAGTGGCTTATATAACTGACACCATGACCTTTTGCCCCCTTTCCTTTGGGTGAGCGTTTGGTCTCGGCCTGGAATCTAACTGAGTAAGGAAATTGTAAAAGATTGTTTGTCTCTTGATCATTTCTTTTATACCTCCTGGTTTAAATATATACAGGACTCCCTTTTGAGCCTAGGAGTGGTAGATTTATTTAGTAACCCAGATGGGATTTGTATAAAGGTGTATACGTAGGTGACAGCCCATTTTTATAGACAAAGGTCTTTGGTTAGGGAGGAGGGTGCCTTAGTGAAACCCGGTCTTCTTTGTTATGCCTTGCTGAAAACTGTGCCCTATACCAAACCCTACCTTATGTGCGATAAAAGATGTCTGACTGGTTTTATTAACAAGTTGTTGGTTGGAGATTTGCCTTCTTTGTCAGCCTACCTTCGGTGTGGTGATGGGGGCCATAAGCTTTCATCCTGCAGCTGCGACAATAGATCCCCACAGGGCACACAAAATGTTACCATGTTTTATAGTATTTATGCTGTGCCCAGGAAGTTATACCTCTGCACCATATTGAAAAGGGCCAATTTTATCTGGATCTGACATGCCTTAATTTATTTGCAAATGCTCACAGGGGACATCATTCTTAATGTTCTTAGTTTTAAAAAAGTTTCCGTAAGGTTGAAAAAAAGCTGTGATTAAATCTTTTGGTATATGAGGTTGTTTTAAATGATTTGTGTTTTTTTTTCTTGAATGAATGTTTATATATTGTATGTTTTTTAACTTTAATTTGGATTTCTCGAGGAAGGGTTTTATCAGATGCTTTTTGTTATGGCTCATGTTGCTTTCATGTTTTTATCCTTAAAACCGAATAAAGTTTATATTGATTGATTGATTGACTACCCACTGTCAAAGTTAGCAAAATAAATTATTCTCTCAATATATTCCTTAAATGTGTGAAGCAGATTTTTGAAACAATACATGTTAGACCTGAGAGCTTTAGGGTGGTTTTCCCTAACTTTTTGCCCGGCTCCCTACATTTTTATGCCCTCGTTTTGCTGGCTTTAGGACTTTGCACTCTTTACCTCTACTAACCAGTGCTAAAGTGCTGGTGCTCACTCCTAAACGTGGTAATATTTATTCATCCCCAATTGGCATATTTCATTTACTTATCAGTCCCTAGTAAAGTGCACTACATGTGCCCCGGGCATGTAAATTAAATGTTACTAGTAGGTCTGCAGCACTGATTGAGCCACCCATATAAGTAGCCCCTTAACCATGTCTAAGGTGTGCCACTGCAGAGCCTGTGTGTAAAGTTTCACACTACCGTGTTGACCTGGCAAATAAACCCTCTTGCCAGACCTAAATCTTCCCTTTTTATACATATAAGTTACCCCTAACGTAGGTCCTGTATAACCCATAGGGCAGGGTGCAGTGTATGTCAAAGGCAGGACATGTACTTTTAATATTTACAAGTCCTGGTAGCGAAAAACTCAAAATTGTGTTCTTCACTACTGCAAGGCTTGTCTCCCCATAGGATAACATTGGGGATATCTTATTAAATAGTTTAAGTGTAATTCCCAATTAGGAAGAGATAGACGTTTCAAGTTTAGAGTCGCTGAACTCAAAATTTAAAAATCACAACTTATGGTGAAGTTGGATTTTAAATTCCAGTTTAGCAAATGCAACATTTAGAAAGTTTAAATTTACTTATTTTAGCCATTTGCTGCCTTCTGCCTGTCTCTGGAATACACGTCTGAGGTGGGTGAAAGCTGGCTTCCTGCAGTCCCTCTAGACATTGACAGACAAACAAAGGGTAAGTGTGCCTGAATGGTCAGCTGCATTCAGATGGGCCTTCCTGAACAGGATGAGAGGGAGGAGCTGACACTTAAATCAGCAAGGGCTGTGTCCTGTCTCCACAAAAAATTTGATTACCCCCCTATAGTGTGTCAAGAGCCAGGGCAGGAAGGTAGAACCCCTATCTACCTAGCTTTCTTTGAAGTCTCCCTCACTTTAAGGGTACTACTGGTTATACGTATTGGACCTCTGGCACTACTATATGAGTACACTTCTGGGCCTGTGACTACTCTGCCAGGAAGAAGAGCTGCTGTCCTGCTGAAAGGACTGCTACTGTGCGAGACCGCTGCTTTGCTGAACTCTGCCTTGCTGTGCTCTTGCCTTGTTGAGCTGCCCTGCTGCCTGCTGTTCTCCGGCCTGGGTGAAAAGGACTGGACCTGCATCACTTGAACCCAGATTGACTCCAAGGGCTTGCTGGCTTGCTTTCTGTCGCTAAGTCTTAGGGATATCAAAGACTTGAACCACCTGCAACTGCACCTGGACTCTGTAAGCTGTGAGTCTGCCCTGCCATGTAACTGCAATTGTAATTGTGATTGTAGCATTCCTAGAGCACATTAAGCCAGTGGCATCAAAGCGCTAGAGACGTAGAAGGCTGTGTGAGAAGTGAGGAACCCAAGCAGAAAAACCTTAAGAGTCTCACAACAAGACGGAGGACTAGTTTGCAAATAACTATGTTTTCACTTGCTTGAGAAAAAACAAGGTGCAAATATAAATTCCTGATATGCTTTGGGAGGGAGTTCCACAGCCTGGTGGCTGCCACTGTGGAGGCAAGCTCTCCCCACCTGGTTTTCTTGCACCTATGAACCACCACCTTACGTGGTCCAGCTGATCTTAGAGGCCTCAACAGAACATGCCAATTAAAGGCCGGCCAGAGATGAAACAACCCTTGAAGGAATCTCAATTGTTCCCTGACAGGGGAGAGTTTAGGCAAACCCAGGACCAAACATGCGGCTGTGTTTTTAATGATTTGGAGTTTTTTGAGTTAATACAAATTGGCATTGAGATACAGGTCATTACAGTAGTCTATTTGAGAGGTGATGAGTGCAATGGGCACTGATATCCTAAGCTCTTTCGGGAGAAGAGACAGTATTTTTTTCAAGATCAAACTAATCCATAAGCAGGAGCTCACTGTTTGATTAACCTGGGTGTCAAAGTTCAAGGTGTTGTCAAAAATCACACCCAGGTTTTTGGCTGCAGCCAAAGGAGCTGGTAGTGTACCACACATTTCTGGCCACCAGCGGTTGTTCCAAATAGAGCTCTCCATTCCAAATACCACTATCTCAGTTTTCTCCCCGTTCATTTTAAGCCAGTTCCCCTTCAACCACCTGCTGATCATACAAGCACTAAACTTGTCAGCCACCTCTTCCCAGTCATCCGAGATTGAAATGATGATCTAGGTGTCATTTGCATATGTTGACACTTGGAAGCTGAAGGAATGCACCAGTTTCATCAGAGGGGCGACATAGAAATTAAATAAGGCAGGGTTTAAGGAGAAGCCCTGAGAGACCCCGCAAGAAGCTAAAAAGGTTCCGCTCTGAAGTCCCCATAGCTAACTGCCAGCATCCTGCCCCACAGGAAAGACACAGTAACTTAAGAGCCACGTCCCACAGTCCGGCCTGCCATAGTCTTTGCACCAACAGAGATGGTGATATGGTGTCAAAGGCTGCGGACAGGTCCAGCAACACCAGGATAGTTGTGCCTTCCTGATGTACTAATGGGACAAGCAGTTGCTATATCCGCCGATTCGGTGCTGCGATTCTTCCTGAACCCTTTTTGAGAAGGGTCCAGGAGTTCTTGATCTAAGAGTTATTGAGTTAATTCCCACTTAATGTGCTTCTTCAAGATCTTGGCTGGAGGAGGCAACAAAGAGATCGGGTGCACATTTTTCAAATTGCTAGAGTCTCCATCCGACTTGTTCTTCAGGGGAATGACCACTGCCTCCTTCTAGCCCTGGGGATATACCCCTGACTCCAGGACCTGCGCATATATACTCTCCAGGGCCTCGACCATAAGGTCCAGGACCAACTTCAAGACCCTGGGTGGGCAAGGGTCACCTGGTGAGCCCATGGTGGTACCACCTAAGAAAGTCTTGATTTTTTATGTAGGCAGCGGCGGGAACCTAGCTAAACAACTGGGGTTAGGCAGCACCTGAATCGTACCTTTCTTGCAACACTTCACCTGCATTCCTGGCGCGCCAAATCTATCAGTAAGAGCTGTGAAGTCTGCAAAGATCTTCATAATCTTATCTTTGAAGAACCTGTGCTACCTTACTACAGAAAGCTTGCAAGTTTTTAATTGCCTGATAAATAGGAGGTGGCATCAGGGTGCGGACTGTGTTAAAATGTTATTTCAGAGCGTTGATAGCTGACCTAATGCTCTGGGCGAAAAATATGCCACTATGATTGAATTTTTATATTTAAGCATGAACTCCTTGTGGTGGATTTTCTCTTCTAACTGCGGGGCCTTTCCATCTCTGTTCCTCCCTCCTACACTGCCTTTGAAGTTCCTTCAGCTCCTCTGAGAATCACGGGGCAGAAGGTTGAATTCTCTGCCAGTAAGTCTGAGCCAATGTGGTCCTTCTCTTTACAATTTTTCTGGGCAACTTCAAACTCATCAGCCACATTTTTACCCCAGTTTCTGTTGCTTTTGGCAGTACTCTGCATACTTTACACCACCCGTGCCATGTGTACCTTAAACAGTATCAACCTGTGGTCTAACCAACTTAATGGCAAACAGTTGCCTATCGTGAGGGTCTCTTGATCAGAAAATATCCCAACTAATGTGTGTCTGAAACTAATCATGAGATCCATGAAAGCCCTGGAGACCCAGCGACTCTCATCCTCCAAGTGCAAGTTAAAATCTCCCCAAATGGCGAGGTTCTCGCAAGAGATAAAGGGCTCTAGTACTTGCTGCCAGTTTGACATAATTTGCTTTTTTGATACCATGCGGACAGCAGGTCAACAGCCCTGCCAAGATCACCGCAAACTGGTACCACCCCAGTCTTGGACCCTTGGAAGTGAGGCCCAAGGTGCTTCTTCATCCAGATCCCACCCATCCTTATCAGAACCGGTGCATCCTCGCCTTTGCGTGAGTTGGAACCAGCGTATCCTTGTCATTGTGAGGAGCAGACCCGACGCATCATCATTGGAACCAGCCCTTCCTCATTGTCACATTGAGTGGACCTGACGCATCTTCCTCGGAACCAGCTCATCGCCTTAGGCATCAATGCATCTCCTACTGTGGGAAAAGCAGCTGCACAATGCATCCAGAGCCAGCGCTCGTACTCGGAACCACTGCATCGCCGCAGTTGTGTGGAAAAAAATCGATGCATCTCATCCACTGTGTGGCTCAACACCGGCGCATTGCCTTGACTGCACCGCGCATCCTCGTCGATGATGGATCCTGGAACAAGGTCCTTGTATCTGGCCCCCGTACCATCGCGGTTAGCTGCCTGAGCCTAAAAGCCTCATAGAGCGCTCCAAGGATCATGCGTCCAGCTGTGACTTGCTGCAACATTTTTAATTTCATTTCAGAGACTGAGGGGTATATTCATCAACACTTTGACCCAGTGCAAGTCATGCAAGGTGATGCAATCTGGTACAAAGTGTTTAAAAAGTAGAAAGATCACCCCCATTATTTGACTTATACTGGCAGTTACTTACTCTGAATGTTCCCTGGGCTCTGCTAACCAGGCACGGGGCTAGTGCTCTGTTTACAATGTATATGATAATTTGGTGTAATTGCAATTGGTACTGACAACCTACCTGTAAGTCCCTAGTATTTGGTAGGGCATGTAGGTTTAGAGGCCCAGTATATTTAATGCACCTAAATGTTTACTGGCGTGGTCATTTTAAAAGCCAGCACTGCCTTGCATGCTGCTTTTTAAATAAAGTATGTCCAAATTCGACTTTGGAATTAAAGATACTTCCAAAGTCTCAAACTAACTTATCTTTATATATGTCACCCTAAAGGTCTGCCCTAGGTACCCCAAGGGTAGGTTGTCTTGTTAAAATAGGCAGGGACATTATTAGAGATGTTTTATATGCCCTGGTGAGTAGAAAACCACCAATTTTGTTTTTCCCTACCGTAGTACATTACCTACGTAGGCTAACATGGGAAGGCTTTTTTTTTTATATTATTAAACTCTAGTGGGCTAAAATAATACTTCAAAGTATTAAAATATTAGTTGCAATAAATCCAGCAGCTTGCCAAGGTTGGATTTATTAAAACTATTGCAGGAAAGTAGTTTTAGAACTGCTGTCCTGAAGTTACCTAAACTCGGCCCCATAGTAGCCTCTTCTGATTGATCAGCCTTTGACAGGCTGAGCCAAGCTGCTCTGATGATGTGTCATCAAGTGTCATGGACTGAGACAAAGGAGACATCTGGTTGGAAGAGATCTGCTGCTGCAGATGCCGGGACCGGAAGGGGGATGGGTAGCCAAACTGGTCTTCAAGGGGAGAAAGACAGTAAGGACAGGAGCCAGGCTGTCAGGGTCTAAATCCCTTTTGCTGTCTGAACCACACAGGAGCAGAATGACGCTAGGTCCCAATACCCTTCTCAGAACCAACCCTGCTAGGTCTTTTAGTATTCCATTGCAGGTAAGTTCTAAGGGGGAAAAGGGGTTGGGGACAGAGAAGAGACTGCTCCAATATTCTGCCTGTTCAGCTACGTCTTCTTCTTCTTACTGGACTGCAACATTAACATGTAAAAACCTTTATTTATTGTGCCTTTTAACTTACTGTTTTTTCTATGGTGTATAAATAACTTATCTTACCAGAATGTTTACTGAAGCTTACTTCTCTTCTACTTCTCATGTATTGTTTGCTAGGTTGTATGAGAAGTCTTCACTCAGATCTCTTTCCTTTTCGTTCTCAGGTACAATCTGCACTTGATCCTGCTATTCCTTAATGTAAGAAAGATAAGGTAAGTATTTATTTCTGTATTCCTAATTTATGTATTATTTGGGTTTCTCTTTCTTTCTATTAACTCACTGTTAAGAGACTGGAGTGGGCCTTGAACTGGGGTTTCTGTAGTAGGATGACTGGTTTTCTGTCTTTAATTAGTTTTTTAAACAATGCTTCAGAACTTAGGTTAAATGTTAAAAGGAAGCGTTCCTTTTATTCAGGCCTTTGGTTTTAATGTTTGCTGGAAGCACTGCCATACGTGAGGAGAACATTACTGGAGTTCTTTAACACATGGCATGAGAAAGAAACATGCCGGGCCTTTGACCCTGACTTCACCTTTTAATTAATTCTCAGAAGAGTGAACAAGTTTCAGTCTAAGAAGACACTGCGTGTTGAAAGGTCACGCCTGCGTCTGACAGATTCTGGAACAGCTGAAAAAGACAGCTGATTCAAAAAGCTTTTTATTTAATCTTCTCAGCTAAGGAAAGCAATTACTGAAAAAAGTATTTCCAGTTTTCAAACGAAGGAAAATATATTCTGACTTGTTTCCTTTTTTCTCTTTAAATAGAAATTTACCTCTGACACAATAACCTTTTCTCACAGAATGTTTTATATTAGCTACAAGTTTAACACTAACCTGATTAGTGAGGGAATGTAGTTCCGACGAAGCTAACCCCGATTTTATCGCAACTACCCTAACTGACTTCCACGACGCTGGGAAAACAGGTGCTCTTCAAATTATTTCTTCAGTGAAGTGCACAGTGGAATGTTGAAGCACACTTCACCTGATGTCATGAAGCCTAAAAGACTAGACTGCTAACAGTGGTGTGCTGTCGCAGTATGTGCATGTTGGCAGCCATCTTGGAGTTCCATCGGTGCCAACAAGCACTCCAGCTTGAGGGATTATCTGACTTTTGGTAAGTTTGTAGGGGGAAAATGGTAGCCAGCATACAGTTAGAAGGAGGAAACCTCCCGTGAGTCCTGACAGTACCCCCTCCCAACGGGGTTTCCTCCGGTCGTGGTTTGGCAGGGAATTTGGCATGAAAGGCTCTAATTAAACGGGGGGCATGGACATTAGTACTCTTTTCCCAGGAACGTTCATCAGGTCCATAACCTTGCCAATCAATGAGGTAGAAAATGTCATTGCGGATGAGTTTTGAATCCAAAATTCGTTTAACTTCGTACTCCGCCTCACCATTAACCATCAGAGGATCAGGAGGGGAAACCCTACGCAACCCCGGTTGAATTGGTTTAAGGAGAGAAACATGAAATACTGGATGAATTTTGGTAGAACCAGGAAGAGATAGTTGATAAGTGACTGGATTTATGACCTTCTCAATTGGATAAGGACCCATAAAACGAGGCTGAAATTTACGGGGACCTTTGAGTCTGAGATTTTTGTACTCAACCAGACTAAGTCTCCTACATGAAGCTCAGGTTCTTTTTACGTTTTCGGTCAGCGAAGTGTTTGTAACGATCCTTCGCGATCGACAAATTCTGGGTTACTGAGTGATGAATTTTAGTTAACTGTCGGGCAATATCTTGAACAGCAGGAACATTAATATCATCAAAATTAGCATGAGAATTGGGATGTCTGCCTGAGTTTATAAAGAAAGGGGAGTGGCCAGTGGATACATTTAGAGCATTATTGTGAGCATACTCCGCAGTCCATAAGTGGTCAGGCCAGTCACCCTCCTCATCTAACAAATAAAGTCTGAGGTGTTGTTCTAGGTCTTGGTTAATGCGTTCAGTCTGACCATCAGTTTCTGGGTGAAAACTGGTGGAATAACGATGGTCAATATTAAGGCCTTTGATGTAAGCCTTCCAAAATCGTGATAGGAACTGAGAGCCCCTGTCTGAAACGAGGACCCTAGGAATCCCATGAAGGCGAATAACATGTTGATTGAAAAGTTGGGACAATTGTTTAGCAGTGGGTGTACCTTTGAAGGGTATATAATGTGCCATCTTACTAAAAGTGTCGACAACTACAAGAATGGTATCATACCCATGGGAAGAAGGTAGATCAACAATCAAATCTAAGGAGACTGTGTGCCAAGGATATGGGGGGTTGGCATGGGTTGTAGGAGACCTTTAGGAGCTTGTCTGTCCGATTTTCCCCGTGCACAAATTTCACAGCCTAACACATATTGACGGACGTCTCGGCACATGTATGGCCACCAGAAACGACGTTTGAGTAATTCTTCGGTTTTCACAACACCTTTGTGGCCAGCCAGAGGGTTGTCGTGACATTCCTGCATTGCCTTCAGCTGAAGCTCCTTGGTGGGTAAATACAGGGTGGTACCTAAATAGGGGAGGCCATTGCGAATGAAACGTTGTGGATCTTCTGTGGCCCAGTTCTCCATTTCAAGGTCGGTCATCAAATTTCGAACGTGATGTTCAAAAGGTTCTAAGGAGATAGTTCCAATGAATTTTCCATCAGGTATGATTTGCTGGTTTTCAATGACTGAAGTTTGATTTTCTGTGTCGAGTCTAGAGAGGACATCAGCCTTTCCATTCTTGGATCCGGGACGAAAAGTGATAACAAAATCAAAGTCCGCGAAGTAAAGAGACCAACGCAGCTGACGTGGTGTGAGAGTTCGAGCAGATCGCAAAAATTTTAGGTTGCGGTGGTCCGTAAACACCGTTACAGTGTGTTTTGCCCCCATTAAGTAATGCCTCCAATCTTTGAAGGCATCTTTGATTGCCAAGAGTTCTTTTTCTGTAATCGTATAGTTGCATTCCGCAGGGTTGAGTTTGCGGGACCGATATGCCACCGGGTGTAACTGTCCCGTGTCCTTGTGCCTCTGAGAAAGTATTCCCCCGATGGCTAGGTCCGATGCGTCTGTCTCCAAATAAAAAGGCTCAGAGGGATCTGCATGAAGCAGCACCGGTGCTGTGGTGAAACTGTCCTTCATCAACTGAAAAGCTTCTTCTGCTTCTTCTGACCATTGGAACGGAACTCCTTTCTTCAGAAGACGAGTCAGCGGAAGTATCTTATTGGAGAATCCATTAATGAATCGTCTGTAAAAATTAGAGAATCCGATAAAGCTTTGAACCTCTTTGATACTGGTAGGAGATTTCCAGTCTGTTATCGCCTTCACTTTTTGCTCATCCATTCGAACTCCTGCAGGTGATAACACAAAACCTAGGAATTCTACTGTATCTGTGTTGAAGAGGCATTTCTCCAATTTAACGTATAGAGAGTTCTCTCGTAGACGTTGTAAAACTGCTCTGACCTGGTTGTGATGTTCTTCAACCGTGTTGGAATAAATCAGGATGTCATCTATGTATACTATAGCGCATCGGTCAATGAATTCACTTAAAACATCATTGATAAAGTACTGGAAGGCCGCTGGTGCGTTACAGAGACCATATGGCATCACAAGATACTCATAAAGGCCAAATTTGGTCCTGAACGCAGTCTTCCACTCGTCGCCTTCCCGGAGTCTAATCAAGTGGTACGCTCCTCGTAGGTCTAGGCGAGTGTATATCTTTGCTTCCTTCACTTGATCAATTAGTACTGAAATGAGAGGCAATGGATAACGATTCTTCACAGTTATCCTGTTAATCGCTCTAAAGTCAATACAAGTCCTGAGATCTCCCCTTTTTCGGCACGAAAAAAAGTGGGGAAGAGACAGGGGACTGCGACGGTCGGATAAATCCGTTCTCCAGATTCTTAGCTAGGTATTCCTTCAAATGGATGTTTTCCTTCTCCGTTAATGCGTAAACTCTGCTGCATGGTAGATTAGCCCCTGGTTCTAGATCAATTTTGCAGTCATAGGGCCTGTGGGGGTAACGTCTCTGCCTTTTTCTCATCAAAGACGTCTGCAAAGTCTTGGTATTCATCTGGTATCATGGTAGTTTGGATCGCACATACCGAACCTCCACCTTCACACAATTGGGTGGCAGCGCAGATTACAGAAGAATGTGTCTGGTCGTCGAAACAATTTTTGGTGCAGTAGTCTGAATTTAATTGAATAGTTCGGGCTCCCCAATCAATTAACGGGTTGTGTTCCGTTAGCCATGGTAGACCTAGAATCAGTTGAAATTGGGGGCGTCTATTAAATTAAATTGCAAGGTCTCTTGGTGTCCTTCGACAGTAGTCATGTGTACCAATTCAGTATGACTGGTTATGGGCCCTGAAGTTAAATCCGTACCATCCACCGCTCTGACCTTCTCACTTTTCTCCTTCTTGATAGCTTGTAAACCGATCAGGCTAGCGAATTTGTGGTCGGAGAAATTACCTGTTGCCCCAGAATCTACCATGACGATGATTCCTGTCAAAACCACATCTCTAAACCTTAAGGTCACAGTCATAACCAAATGGGGAGAGGAGACTTGTAGTGTGTTTGCCAATTGGTGATTTGTTGGAGTCGTTTTTCCATTCGCATCCACAGGTCCAACTCCCTTACCTGTGGTGCCTCTAGTTTTCCTTCTCCTTAGCAGGCAACTTTGGTCTTTTAAGCAATTCTTGACAAAATGTCCACTTCTTCCACAATATAGGCACAGTTTGTTCAGCCTTCTCTTTTCTTTTTCTTCTTTAGAGAGTGGACCTCTGACTACACCGATTTGCATGGGTTCAATTCCCGAAGAACTCTCTACTGTCCGTGTGGATTCTGTTTTGACACGGTCAAAACGAGGAACACTTGGTCTAAGCTCCTTCCGCCGTTCTCCTTTCCGCTCACTTTGCCGATAATCGATCTCTAAGGTTAAATCCACTAAGGCAGAGATGTCGGTGGGTCGATTAGGGATTTGAGATAGAGCGTCCTTCAATTCCTCTCGCAATCCTCTATAGAATACTGCTGCTCTTTTATCCTCGGGCCAGTTGGTCTCGACCACTAGTTTATTAAATTGGGCTAGGTAAGACACGAGTTCTCGGTTTCCTTGCTTTAATTCCAACAGTTCGTTGTCTGAAGCTTGAGATGCTGTTCTTCTATCAAAAATTCGGAGAAATTCCTTCTTGAAGTCATCTAAACTGTACAAAATTGGGTCATCCTTGGTTACTAGTGGCATGGACCATGAGGCGGCGTCCCCACTAAGGTAGGACAAGATAAACGCCACTCGGGATTGAGCATCGGGGAAGATCGTTGGACGGCACATAAAATGCAGAGAGCATTGGGTCAAAAAATTTGCGCTTTCTGCGGGTCTCCATTAAATCGCTCTGGAGGGGCAAGAGGAATTACTGGGGATAATGAGTGGATTACTTGTGTGGGGGCAAAGGATGAAGTGCTGATGTTAGGACTCTGGGTTTCAAAGGATGCGGTGCTTGGCCTAGATCCCAAAGCTGGTGTTCCCGTTTTAAAGGTTATTATCTCCTGTCTTAGTATTTTATTTTCCTCTCTGACTGCCTCCAAGTCCCTTTGTATATTACTCAAAATCTCGCCCAAATTTTTTAAATCAAGTCCTTCTGCCATTCTGCTCAGGTGCTTGTACCAACGTGGGCACTTCACTCTGTCAGGGTCTAAATCCCTTTTGCTGTCTGAACCACACAGGAGCAGAATGACGCTAGGTCCCAATACCCTTCTCAGAACCAACCCTGCTAGGTCTTTTAGTATTCCATTGCAGGTAAGTTCTAAGGGGGAAAAGGGGTTGGGGACAGAGAAGAGACTGCTCCAATATTCTGCCTGTTCAGCTACGTCTTCTTCTTCTTACTGGACTGCAACATTAACATGTAAAAACCTTTATTTATTGTGCCTTTTAACTTACTGTTTTTTCTATGGTGTATAAATAACTTATCTTACCAGAATGTTTACTGAAGCTTACTTCTCTTCTACTTCTCATGTATTGTTTGCTAGGTTGTATGAGAAGTCTTCACTCAGATCTCTTTCCTTTTCGTTCTCAGGTACAATCTGCACTTGATCCTGCTATTCCTTAATGTAAGAAAGATAAGGTAAGTATTTATTTCTGTATTCCTAATTTATGTATTATTTGGGTTTCTCTTTCTTTCTATTAACTCACTGTTAAGAGACTGGAGTGGGCCTTGAACTGGGGTTTCTGTAGTAGGATGACTGGTTTTCTGTCTTTAATTAGTTTTTTAAACAATGCTTCAGAACTTAGGTTAAATGTTAAAAGGAAGCGTTCCTTTTATTCAGGCCTTTGGTTTTAATGTTTGCTGGAAGCACTGCCATACGTGAGGAGAACATTACTGGAGTTCTTTAACACATGGCATGAGAAAGAAACATGCCGGGCCTTTGACCCTGACTTCACCTTTTAATTAATTCTCAGAAGAGTGAACAAGTTTCAGTCTAAGAAGACACTGCGTGTTGAAAGGTCACGCCTGCGTCTGACAGATTCTGGAACAGCTGAAAAAGACAGCTGATTCAAAAAGCTTTTTATTTAATCTTCTCAGCTAAGGAAAGCAATTACTGAAAAAAGTATTTCCAGTTTTCAAACGAAGGAAAATATATTCTGACTTGTTTCCTTTTTTCTCTTTAAATAGAAATTTACCTCTGACACAATAACCTTTTCTCACAGAATGTTTTATATTAGCTACAAGTTTAACACTAACCTGATTAGTGAGGGAATGTAGTTCCGACGAAGCTAACCCCGATTTTATCGCAACTACCCTAACTGACTTCCACGACGCTGGGAAAACAGGTGCTCTTCAAATTATTTCTTCAGTGAAGTGCACAGTGGAATGTTGAAGCACACTTCACCTGATGTCATGAAGCCTAAAAGACTAGACTGCTAACAGTGGTGTGCTGTCGCAGTATGTGCATGTTGGCAGCCATCTTGGAGTTCCATCGGTGCCAACAAGCACTCCAGCTTGAGGGATTATCTGACTTTTGGTAAGTTTGTAGGGGGAAAATGGTAGCCAGCATACAGTTAGAAGGAGGAAACCTCCCGTGAGTCCTGACACAGGCCCATCTCCACTTTCTGCATCTCCAGCCAGATGGGTGCCCCTGTAATGAGGTGAGGAGAGGGACTGGAAGGTGAGTGGGTTGAGTTTGCCAGGCCTGAACCTCCCCTCAAGGAGAGGTTTTCTAAATTTAGAATTTTGTTGAGAAGTGCTTTCTGCAACATAAATATGCAACACTTCTAAGGAAGTTGTCATCACAAAGGGTGGCAACCTGCACACCATTGGTCAGGGGTGCCCCACCTCCTGCCAGCCCAGAAACTAGAAGAACTATGGGAGAGCTGTCCAGCAACTCAGAACTCTGCCTTGAAATATCAAGAGAAAAAGGCTACCCTGCTGATTCTCTGATCTGCACCACAAGAGGACTGCACTCATAAGGACTGAACCTGCTGTACACTTTGGGTTTCACAAAAGAGGGCTTTGCCTGGCTTCAAATGGATTAAGAAGTGGTCTCCCTGAAAGCAACAGGTATAAAAGAGCTTCAAGAAGTCACCTGAATCAACTACCTCAAGACAAACCCAACTGACCAGCTTCACGTAGACTTTAAAGGATTTTACCAGGTACATTGAAGGAATTGTAGTCCCAAACCTCTAAGAGGCAAATCAGAGCTTCTGGATCCTTGGCTGGTGTTGTGGACCCTCAAAGACCCAAAAAGACGTTCTGGAAAAAGATCCAGAAGTTTGGAATCATTTGGAGGAAGTTTGTAAAAAAGCTCCAGAAGTTGACCGACATGACATCCAGAGTCATGCCGGCATAGTCGAACCTCAACCCAGCCTGATATTCAAGTTCGTCCCATTGAAGGACCAGATTTCTCCATCATTGAAGCCGAGAATCAAGACCTCCAGGATTTCACAGAGGCCTCTTGCAGAATATGCAGTTACCTACATTGAATTTGTGCCATTTTGGTGTACTTTTAAAATATTTACATTTCCTATTTCTATAAATTGGTGCTGGATTTTTATTGTGTATTTTGTCTTACTTAATTTACTGTTATTGGTGGTTTTTAAATGCTTAACACACCTGTCTCCTAAGTAAAGCCTGTCTGCTAGTGAGCAAAGCTATCAAGGGTTGAGCAAGGATTTCTTTCTTGAGGCCTGACTGGATTTTATTTGTGATTGTGATGTATTACTAAGTGTAGGTACCTATCTGCCCTTACTAATAAACCACCTTCCAACATGTGGCATGCAGTAGTTAGATCCAGGACCTGTGTTTAACCAGACCATACAGCATTTAAGTTAAGGTCTTTAAAAACCCATTAAATTGACCTAAAGCAAAAATTGATTTTTGAATTTTTTGATTTTAGACTATTGTTTTTTAATTACTGCATTTTTGATTTTTTGAAATTGCTCTGATTCAATTTGTTTCAAAGTTTTTGTGTGACACAAAACTTAGGGATCTTGATCTAGCTAGCTTACCCACACTCACTGTTGTTGAGCTTAGGGTATTGTTAGGCTATCTGGTTTTAGGTTTAAACCTATAATAACTGATAAAACCCCACCAAAAGGAAAATAGCCATCACCGGTGTAAACATATAAACACTGAAAAAACACCTTCGCAACCACAAACTAAGGGCCATTCAAAGAAAGGAAAAGATGAGTGAAAGAGTGATTTTTATTTCTTCCTGAAGGGGCCACTACAATCTAACTTTGTTATACAAGGCAGCAGCTAGAAAGACTGGGCTAACATTATTCTGCTTGAGTTTTGTTGTTTAGGGATTTCACTAAAATATTGACTCTTCTTCCTTCTGCTTTCTTCAGTTTTGTGGTCTTTGGTCTAAAGATGCAGTGTTTAGAATCATGTTTTAGGTCTTATTTAGTTATTTTATAAACTGTAGAAAATCAGGAAATATCGAAATCATATTTGATGTTTTGGCTACATTTGATTTCACTGATAGGTAAAATGGCTGGATTCATAAGAATCTTTCCCAATATGTACCATCACATTTACCCACAGACAGAGAATGGGTGAAATCCTTTGATACATCAGCCCCCTTTTCTAGCGAGTCAGTATTGATTGTAGGTGAATTGCCAAACACCCCAGGCTTTAAACATTCAATGCAAGGTGAAGTGACAGGTATATTTTGAAAAGAATGTTGTCACCAAGCATCTGAGATAGTGGTGAAAACATGACACCAGACGTTTGGTAAACATGGAACGCAGTGTCACTTGGAATGCTGCTGAAAAAAGTTTCTACCAAGTTCAATAAAGATTGGAGTGATATTGTTTGCATTTGCAGTAATTCAGCTACATACATGAAAAAGTTGTATGATGACCTGACAAAATCGATACCTGAGCGGAAGTGCTTCCCTGTAAGAGATCCTTGTCACTTGCTAGACCGTATGCTGAAAGCATTTTTACAATCTTCAGAGTTAATGAAGAATGCTATTGACTTTGTAGTCCTTTCTGGTGCACTGTTTCATTATGCCTGGGAACTAAAATACAAATATTTCTCATTTTGTCCTTTGAGTGAAGTCAATGAAAGAGTCATCCTAACTGTGTCATTTAGCCGGTGGTTCTCAGTCCTGCCATATTATCCATGTGGCGACCGTTTACAGAATTTTTGCTTAGTGATGATGCCAAAGGAAAAAAGGAAAGAAATGTGTTGATCTTTGATCACATATTGAGAGTGATGTGAAAAAAGTACAGTCTACTGCATGCTTAGGTTTTTAGAGGAAAACATGACTGCTGTAGTGAACATAATCACAATACTAGAGTCTGAAAACACCCTTGTCTACCAAGTGTTCAGCGTAATTGGTGTAGATGTGAAACATCTCCTTGAGAGTAGGCTGGGTAACAGTTTTAGTGACTTTGGCACTGCAACATGCTCCATGTTAGAAGTCTGGCCACTTGGTAAGCAAAGAAATGTTGAGGAGCAATTCAGGAAATCTTATTTTACAGTCTATGGGAAATGGCTTCCAGTGAGGCATTTGAAGTTAATAAAGCCTCACTGAGGTACTCTGCACAAGTTCTAGATCCCTTCTGAATTTTCTCCAGACTTTGAAAAGTACTGCTTCATTTTGACTGCTTCAATAACTGAGGCCATACGTGCTCAAGTCAACGCATATGTTGCAGAACATGTCCTAGAGAATCACAATCTTCAGGTGCACCAGTATTGGCATGGAAAGCTATGTCATTGGCCAGAGTTAGCAAATTGTGTACTGACGGTTTTGGCGTTGCCCGTCTCAAGTGCCAATGTTGAGAGGGCCTTTTCGCAGATAAATGTTTTCATAGGAAGGAAAGAGCGAGCGTGCATGACCAAAGACTCACCAAAGAAGTATGGTATGGTGTACTATGATAAGGTTGAGTTGAAAAAATTTATTTGGGCCTCATATACCCTGTGCACATGCTATCTATACACATGCACTATCAATGCAGAAAAGCAAGCAATAATTAAAAGCAAAACATTCCATAAACACCGGAAAAACACTGTTTCTGTTGTTTTTAATGGCGCAAAAATGTGTAACCACTGATAACCACTGTTTTTTAAGTCATTGAAAAAACTGAAAAAGCCCACCAGAATTTACCAAAAATAGAAACTGAAAACAGGAAAGCCTAGGTATTGTGTAGGGTTAGGGGGTTACCAGCATGGTAAAGACAGAACTGTTGAGATTCCTTGAAGCCTGGGCAGAGTCCCAGCTAGTATAAAAAGAGGAGGTTCCAGAGGGAAAGGAGGAGGAGGAAGAGGGCCCCTCCAACCTCTATGAGGAGGAGGATGACCGCCTGTCCATTAATTCAGACACTAGTGCCAGACCTATAACTAGCAGGAAGGGAGGACCTGTGGGCTCCATTAAAGAAGAGGCAGAACTGTCCATCATGTTTAGAGAGCTTGAGGCCCAGTTTGCATACACAGCAGTGGAGGAGAAAAAACATACCCTGGCCTGAGAGAAGTGGACACAGGAGGCACAAAAAGAGGTGGTGGCAGCAAAGAAGAACTTGAGATGTGAAGGGGTGGTGGGTCTGACCTTAGGCTGTCCAAAGGGATTGTCCCGAAGTACCAGGAAGGTGATGACATAGACAAGTGGCTGACAGGATTTTAGAGGGCCATTGGAATGAGGAGGGTTAGTTCGCAATACGGGGGATCACTATTGTGGGAGTTGATCACAGTAGCTGGGGGGAAAGGCTCTTGACCCTACAGGGAGAGGAGTCAGAATCTTACTCACACAGAAAACAGTATCTGATCAGAAAGTTTGGTCTCACCTCAGAGCAGTACAGGGTGAAGTTCAGGGACACCCCAAAAGTCACCTCCCAATCTTGGGTAGACTTTGTTGACATCTCAGTAAAGGCACTAGAGGACTGGATACAGAGTAACAAGGTAAGTACCTATGAGGGGCTCTATAATTGGTTCATGAAGGAGCACATTTTGAGAATTGTCCTTCATAGAATTTACACCTGTATCTAGTTGACTCTAAACTGTGTGGTCCCAGGGAACTGGGGGAAACAGCGGATGTGTGGGTTAGAATCAGGTTTTCCATGAAAACAGGGGGCGATGAAATGAAGGGATGAAAGGTCCCCTCCCAGGGGAAAGCCCAGGTTAAGAAAGCCAAAAAAGCAAATGATTCCTCTAAAGATCCACAAACACCTGTACAAGAGGGAGGGTCCATGATCCAATCCACTTTCCAGGGTAGGGAATATCAGGGGAAGTCCTTTGACCCTGCCAAGGCTGTTAGGTTCTTTGACCCTTCAAAGGCAGGGAAATGTTGTGACTGTAATAAGTCAGGACACAAAAGAGGAGATGCTGTATTCACAAAAACGTCCCCCACTGGTGGGCATCCCACAGGGATTGCTAGTGTAGGTGTAGGGACAGAAGTTGCCCCAGAAATGGGGAAAGGAATCACAGAGGTAACCTTAGTTTCCATGGGTGGAGTGGAAATCGCAGCCCTGACCATCTTGCCTCCCAGAATGGCGAGGTAAAGGCAGAGGCCTAAAAGCAATGGCACTGAGGTTGAGCCTCTGAGAGATACGGGAGCCAGTGTGACCATGGTCATAGACAGACTGGTTTCTCCAGAGCAGATCATACCTGGTGTATACCACAAGGCAACCTATGCAGACAGCAGAGCCAAGCTCCAACCCATGGCAATGGTAAGCTTGGAATGGGGAGGTGTGTCAGGCCCTAAGAAGGTAGTTGTGTCTCTGGGAAAAAATCCTTAAATGTCTGATTGGTCAGGGTGGAGAGGAAAGTCCCTGCACAGATGCTGGATTTTCCTGAGTGGGTATTTGCTGTGACTTGGTCACAGACTGCACAGAAGGGAAATGCTGGACATGTGGACCCTGGAACAATGGGTGAAGCCACCAACGACAAGAGAGAGGGCACAGGGTTTGATGAGAGAGCCCAAAGAACTCCAGAGGTGCAGTAGGAATCTGACCCTGAGGGGGAGGATCTGATCTCTGAGGTAGGGATTCTTCTCCTGAAAGATCTGTCTGACTTGGCAGAGTTGCGACCATGCAGAAACAGTGTATTGTCAGTGGATTCCTCAAAGTCTACTGGGATAATAAAATTCTCTTGGGATAATAAAGTTCTCTATACTGAGGCCAGAGACCTCAAAGAAGGGGCAACCAGGAGTTTGATTGGTCCCCCAGAAGTATAGAGCATTCCTCCTCACTTTGAGCCATAAGATCCCCTTGGCAGGACATTTGGGTCAAAGTACGAAATGGAATAGGTTGGTTAAATATTTCTATTGGCCCAACATGTCTGCCAAAGTAAAGGAGTTATGTAGCTCTGTGCAACCTGTCAAGCCAGTGGCAAGGAAGGGGGCAAGCTAAAGGCTCCCTTGATACCACTGCCAGTGGTTGAAACTCCCTTTAACAGTGTGATTATTGACATTGTTGGGCCCCTAGACCCACCAACTGCCTCAGTCAATAGGTACATCTTGGCGGTAGTGGACCATGCCAACAGATATCCAGAGGCAATACCCCTCAAGACAGTCACTGCTCCCACAGTGGCTAGGGCCCTACTTGGTGTGTTCACCAGAGTGGGTTTCTCAGTGGAGGTGGACTCAGATAGGGGCACAAGCTTTATGTTAGTCTATCTGAAGTTGATGTGGGATGAAGGTGGTGTTGACTACAAGTTCACCACACTATATGATCTCCAGACAAATGGCCTGGTGGAAAGATTCAATAGCACCCTGAAGGGCATGGTCATGGGTTTGTCTGACAAAGTCAGGAGGAGATGGGATGTTCTCCTCCCATGCCTGTTGTTTACATACAGGGAGGTGCCACAAAAAGGGGTTGGCTTAAGCCCCTTTGAGTTACTGTTTGGGCACACTGTAAGAAGGCCATTGTGTTTGGTGTGAGAGTCTTGGGAGAAGGCAAGAGCTCATGAAGCTTTGGTATGACCAGAGAGCTACTATGTCTAAATACCATCCAGGGCAATTGGTGTGGGTGTTGGAGCCTGTGGCTCCCAGAGCCAACCAGGACAAGTGGACTGGGCCTTATCAAATCTTAGAAAAGAAGGGTGAGGTTACCTACCTGGTGGCCCTTGGTACCACCAGGAATCCCCACAGGGGACTGCATGTGAACAGATTGAAACTCCACCAAGACAGGGCAGATATGACCATGCTGATGCAGGAATCCAGGACAAGGCCCTCGACTGGATCCGCTCCTTCCTCTTTGGCAGAACGCAGCGGGTCAGACTCCCCCCTTTCCTCTCGGACCCTACACCTACCACCTGCGGAGTCCCCCAGGGATCCTCCCTCAGCCCGACGCTCTTCAACGTCTACATGGCTCCACTCGCCCCCATCGTTAGAACCTACGGAGTCAACATTGTGTCATATGCAGACGACACCCAACTCATCCTCTCCCTATCCAACGAACCCAACACCGCCAGACACAACTTTCGAGAAGGCATGGAAGCCGTCGCCAAATGGATGAAAAACAGCTGCCTACAACTAAACACCAACAAAACAGAAGTACTCATCGTGGGCCCAAACCCCGAGGCCTGGAGCGACACCTAGTGGCCCCCCGCCCTCGGAAACCCGCCAACCCCCACGGACCACGCACGCATCCTGGGAATCATCCTGGACTCCGATCTCAAAATGGACCGCCAGATCAACTCTGTCTCATCTTCCTGCTTCCACACCCTCCGCCTCCTTCGTAAGACCTTCAAACGGATCCCCCTCGAACACAGAAAGACCGTCACTCACGCCCTGGTCACCAGCAGACTCGACTACGGCAACGCACTCTACGCCGGAATAAACAAAAACCTCACCCGCAAGCTACAGAACATCCAGAACGCCGCCGCAAGACTGGTCCTCAACCTGCCAAAACACTGCCACATCTCCCAGCACCTGCGCACACTCCACTGGCTCCCCGTCGAGGCGAGAATCACCTTCAAGATACTCACCCACGCACACAAGGCCCTCCACGGCACCGGACCAGAACAGCTGACTCAAATTCTGCGCACCCCAAAGGACCCTACGATCAGCCCAGCTCTCCTACGCCGTGGTCCCCCGCACCAGAAAGACCAGATCGGGAGGCCGCTCCTTCTCCTTCCTCATGGCCAAAGCATGGAACGCCCTTCCGCTCCACCTCAGACAGACAACATCGCTCCCCATCTTCGCAAGAAACTCAAAACCTGGCTCTGCGACAGACCCTCTCCTTGATGGAATGGAACCTGCACCCCCCCTACTCCTAGCGCCTTGAGACCCTTACGGGTGAGTAGTCGCGTTTTAACAAACCCCTGATTGATTGATTGATTGATTGATTGATTGAGAGGGGAGGAGACTGAGCCACTGCCCGACCTCCTCTACAGCAATGTGCATGATTGGAAAGTGGAGAGAGTTGTACTCTCTCCCAAGTTGACAGACAAGCAGCACAGAGACTGCAAGCAAGTGCTAGAGCAGTTTGCTGGGCAGTTCTCATTGACCCTAGGTATCACCACTTGGTGTGTACATGCATTGACACTGGTGACAGCCTACCTGTAAAACATAGGTTTTACAGGTTGTCTGACCAGGTCAGAGCCACCATCAAAGCTAAAGTAGCTAAATGCTGGAGTTAGGGGTAATTGAGCCCAGTGGTTCTGGTACCCAAACCGAATCCCCAAGGGGAGAAGAAGAGGTTAAGGTTTTGTGTGGCCTACCAGGGTTTGAATGTGGTCACTGAGACTAGTGCTCAGCCTAGACCTAGAACTGATGAGCTCATTGATAGCTTAGGGCCGGCTAAGTACCTGAGTACATTTGATTTGACCTCAGGCTACTGGCAGATTGCCCTCAGTGAAGGAGCAAAGGAGAGGTCAGCATTCTTCACACCAGAGGTACACTACCAATTCAAAGTAATGCCCTTTGGTTTAAATAATGCCCATGCCACCGTCCAAAGGTTGGTAAATAAGGTCCTTTCTGGGTTGAAACAGTGCAGCTTATCTCAGTGATATAGCTGTGTACAGTTTCACCTGGGAGGATCATTTTATCCACCTGAAGGAAGTGCTTCAGGCCCTGCAACAGGCCTGACTGTTAAGGCCAACAAGTGTCAAATAGAGCAGAGTTCAGTGGTGTACCTAGGCCACGCAACAGGTGAAGGACATGTATAACCTCTCCAGCCCCAAAAATTGAAACATTGTGGATTGGGCAGCTCCTACAACCCAGACACAGGTCAGGGCATTCCTTGGTCTGACTGGGTATTAGAGATGATTTGTTCAGAACTATGGGACCATTGTGGCTTCCCTGACAGATTTACTGGTCCCTGACTACTCAAGGGATTGGGGCAGTGTTGGCACAAGTAAATGAAGAGGGCCTTGATCAGCCAGTTTCCTCCATCAGCTGGTTACTTCTCCTCAGAGAACAAAGAAGGAGTGCCATTGAGAGGGATACCATTTCTGGGGTTTGGGCTTGAAGAGGTTGAGGCTAAACCTGTTTGGCACTCCCTTCTGTGTTCAAACTGACCACAGACCTCTCAGATGACAAATGCAGACAAGGGGTTGACCCAGCGCGGCTAATATAAATTCTTCTCTTTTGGACATTTCCTCCAGGTAAAGATCATTCACAACAACTATACCATATGACGGTGGGGCCCATAACACCGCATAACCATACACTCCCTCAATTGTTCCCTGGGTCACATCCACTTTTACCAAAGAGAAGAACGAAATTGCTGGAGGAACTGGATACCTTATTAAAATTAACAGGATATTTCCTTAAGCATCATACATAATCAGTTGTAATCCTGTCGGTTCTAAAACATCAAGGTATTCCGCTCTTTGGTCGATGGACCAACTAGTAGAGTAAGTTGATGGTGATTAAGACCAGCTCAATCACATTCAAAACCTGTTAAAACATTACACTTATTATTGAGCTAAAGAACCACAAACTCGTTGTTTTAATTAGACTAAAGTTTTATCTATTTTCTTAAATGCATGAGTGAGATTCAAGTTTATTAATCATTTTAATACATTTCAATAGCATATAAGAAATACGTTTTAGAAATAATTTTATGCATACCCCTCTTAGATGGAGAATGAAAAGTTCACCAAAGCAGATAAATTGTAGTTCACAGCATGGAACTCCCAAAACTGACTGTCTGTCCCGCTAAAAGGCCTCCTCGACGGACCTCCCATACAGGTTTCCCACACTGGTCTCGTTCCTTTCCCCAGTCAAGTTTAAAGTCCAAATGAATATTTCTATAAAGAAAATGGCCTATAGAAAATAGCAGCAGCTTCTTTCAGCATCAACGTTCAGAGCTCAAAAATTATGCAGGAATAGCGCTCCTCCTACTTAAGAGTAGGCCCTCTTATACCCTACTACTAGCTTACTAAACATAAAGTTGCAATCTTTGGGGGCGAGAATCACGCTAATTGGTCCATTGGAGGGGTGGCAAGAATCACCTCATTGCCCTCCTTGTTCAAACCGGTTCTAAAATTGTTTATGGATCATACTTTCACACGACCTTTGGGTAATAGCAGTCCGATTGACAGTTCACTAAATGTTTCATTTTCGTTAGTCACTTTTAAGCAGTCCATTGTTAATTCATTTGGGTTTTAGCTCCCATTCTCACGGATACGTGCTGAGTCGTTCTTGGCATTCTCCTCAATTTAGGTCATCCTGACCTTGACACTTCTCACTCTGGGCTCGAATCGTACCCACGTGGTTTGGTTCTGCGGCTTTCTTCCGCTTAGAGGCCATCTTTGCGACTGCGCATTGACCTCATCTGCCTCGGCAGCCATTTTCGCAGCACGGCCTAACAGGCCCGAACGAACTATCATGAAAACAAACACAATCATAATTAAAATAAAGAAAATAAGCCTTTCTGTTTCCCACCCGTCATTCTAAGTACCCCAGTTAGGTGTTACCTAGCAGAAGCGACATTTAAAGCCATGTTTACTTACCATCCGCATTCTTTTGCCACAATACAATTTTACTACATAGCACAAATCATGCAATTTTGCTCTAATTAGTACGCAAATCACTATATTAATATTACTTCACTTTTACAATTGTAAATAAGTTAATTTTGCACATAAATAGCAATTACCATTTGTGTAAATGTTTACCAAAGGTGTAAAGTGTTGGTTAGTCCATCAAACAATTAGTAACATTAATTTATTAGTATTGATATTAGGGGGGTTCCAAAATTTTTCATTTACCTTGCTCCATCAACTCCCCCTTTGGTGATTTTTAATATCACCACAAAAACCCATGTTACACAATTTTTCAGATAGAATGTTTCTTGTCCACTTGCTTTTGTTAGTTCACACATCAGTGTCCCTTTCATCTTGTCTTTTTGTTCTTTCATACATGTTTTATTTTAGTTCTTCAAGTTCTATTTCTCCCAATTCTCGTTCTCTTTCTTTATTTATCTTATTTTCTCTTTTTATTTTATTTTGTCTTTTTCTCCTTTTAATACATATAATAACTAATTTCACTAATAACACCACTAATATTACTACTGTTGCTGATATTAGAACTTTCCCTACAATAGAACCACCTATTTCAGTAAACCATTTTGGTATTGAGGAAAAACTCTTACCAAGTTTCTCCCAGGCACCTTCAACCTCCAGTGGAGCAAGCTCTTTGTGCAAATTAGTAATATTCTTTATATACTTCTGTATATTTTCACTTTTATCTGGAATGTAAGTGCAACAATGTTGGACTTTCAGCATTCCACAGACTCCACCCTCTTTTGCCAAAAGAATGTCAAGGGCAAGTCGATTTTGCATCACCATAGCTCTCATGGCAACCATCTCGGTATTTACCATCAAGAACCCTCCAGCAGTATTCGTTGATAAACGATCTACTACTGTGGACAGTTTCCGAATTTTAAATGCATTCAAAGATATACCCACTGCTGGTATCAATGCTCCAAAAATGTCACCAACTATTTCTGAAAAACTTTCCCTTTTCCTACGTGTTAATGTTTCACCCATTTCGTGTGTTCCTTTCTCTCCTCTCTCCACATGAAAAATCTTTGGAAAGACCAGGCCTAAATAGCACGACCCATACCAATGATCCGGCAACCTGTAATAAGCTCTATTTCCGCAAATATAATAGATACCTGGAAATATTGGATCTTTTCCTCCTTTGAATCCCCATCCTCCTAAAATTTTGTAAGTGTCTTGGCATTCACTGGAACCCACGGAATAGTTATCATATCTAGTCCTATTTCTACTAATGCACAACTTTCCCTGTTGGGGCCAATCTAAAGTCATAGCTGCATTTGTCTCTCTCTTATCATTATTTTCTCCTTCAAACGCCCAAAGGGGTGTTTTTGTCTCCTCTTCTATTACTTTTCTTTGAAACTTAACTCTTCTGTTTTCTACCATCTCTAAAAATACCTTTTCTTCTTTCTTTAATTCACAGGAAAGATTGTGCCTAGCTACATACTCTAATGTTAAATCTTTATTTTCTAGGAAAAATTCACCAAACATCCTTGCTTCTTTCACCTTATTCAATTCAGGGATTATAGGAACTTTTGCGAAAACCTTATTTATGTCAGTATAATAATATTCTAATCTACCTGTTTTATAAAATAAACTAGCTAAAACACTACATGTTATTCCATACGTCAAAGGACGGTGATGATAGGTCACACCTTCTGTGACAGATGCAGGTAATTGCATACAAACATAACAATCCCTCACATCCATTGTTTCTACATATTCATATAACAATTTTGTGAAAACGTTCTTTGAAAAATCAGTTATAGATCTATCCTTATGTAACTCAGCACTATCTATTAATGTTGCTGTGTTCTGTGTGTTAGCTTCTTTATCCTTTTTCGTGTTGTTAACTAATATGGACGTTTCCTCTACAGTTAATCTAATTGGAATGGTGATTGCTAAAATAAGCCAGACAAATATTAATAAACCTGTACAAAAGAAACACATTCTACACCATCTACGTAAAAACTCACATCTAGATTTCATATTCTCTGTGTCTACCATTTTGTTCTATTACCTAGATATATATATATGTACAGAAAATGTGTCACCACACCTCAGAATGACGTATCAGCCACTCTACCCTCTCACTTTGTCTCGTTTGGTACTTTCTTTAGTTCTTTTCAGAACTCTTCCTTGTCTCATTCAGGTTTTGGTGTCCAATCCGGGTTTTCTCTTTACCTTTTCAGACTTGTTGCACTTCACTCTCACCCATTGGTTTGCAGCTTTCTTCTGGGCTCTCTTGAGTATTATCTTCTTCTTTGATGTCAGTCAATGCGATGTATAGCCACTCAGGTGACTTATATTTCAAATTAGGTTTCTTCGCTCTCTTCGTTTTCTGTGATTGTTTTCCACTTTGTTTTCCTTGTTCCCTTTGACTTGTTATCTCATTTACCTGTTCTGCATTATCTCTATTTAAGTTTATTATTTTGTATCTCAGTCTTTTGACTTCGTGGGGCCAATTGTCTCCTATTCTCGGCCTTTTTGGTTCACTTTCCTTTTCCTCTCGTTCAGCTCTCCAAGTCCTCTTTCTTGGTCCTAGTCTCTGTTTTCTCTCTTCTTCACTTTCTTCTGATTCTGTTTCAGACCTTATTTCACTTCCTCTTATTTTGAACTTTAAGATTTCACCTTCATTGTCTAAATCTGAACCTTCCTGTGTCTTTTCTGTTTGGACACTTGTTTCTATCCCTCCTCGAGTTTCTTCCGGATTCTCGTTGGTCTTTCTGTCCGTTTCTAAATTTCCCTGTTGTTCTTTTATTTGTTGGTCTGTCCCTATTACTCCTCTGGGTTCTTCCGATTCTTCTTCTCTCTATCTGAATCTAACCCTCCCTCAACTAATTCGACAATCTTTGAAGTAAATCTACCATAACTTGTGCTTGGCTGATCATTGTCACTGTCTCTTGGTTCAGTTTCTTCGTTTATAATGTCAGTTTTCCATTTATTATTTTGCTTTTCATCACAATTTGATTGGTCTGTTTCAGATGCTGAACTAGTATCTGATATTTCCAGATGTCGACTTACAGGTCGATCTTCAAGTTCTGGAACTTTTGTTATTTCAAGTTCTTCTTCTGTTGTCAAATTTGTACCTGGGTCTTCCAGATGTCGACTTACAGGTCGAGCTTCAGGATCTGGAACCCTGCTTGTTTCGATTTCTGCATCGGATGCTGAACTGGTATCAGATATCTCCAGATGTCGACTTACAGGTCGAGCTTCAGGATCTGGAACTCTGATAGTATGGCTGGCATGCACCCAGTTTTTCACTGCAGCACATTTGACAGCAGTTGTTGTCACCAGGATCACTTGACGTGGTTTATCCCAGCGAGGAACCAAACAGTTTCTTCTTCTGTGGACTTTTATGCGGACCCAGTCTCCTGGACTCAAATCATGAGCTGGTTTTCTTTCAAGAGTGGTCGCATCCGGTCCAACCTGATGAAACACAGAATGTACCACATCAGCCAATCCTTTGCAATAATCCAACACGAGATCATCAGTTATAGTCAGCAGTTCGTTGACAGGTACATGTGCTTGTCTCATTGCTCGTCCCATGATTATTTTATGGGGACTTAGACCTGTTTTTCTGTCAGGTATGCTTCTGATAGTCATCAGCACCAATGGTAGGGCATCAGGCCATTTGAGTCCTATGGCTTGACACATTTTCCCTAACCTATTCTTTATTGTTCCATTCACTTGTTCTACTACTCCAAAAGCCTCTGGTCTGTAAGCACAGTGTAATTTCTGTTGAATGTCAAGAGCTTCACATATCAGTTGAATTAGCTCATTTTGAAAATGTGTTCCTCTATCTGTTTCAATCGTTACTGGAAAACCGTATCTTGAAATGAGTTCTCTCAGCAGGAGCTTGGCTACAGTAACTCCATCATTCCTTCTTGTCGGATAGGCTTCCACCCAACGAGAAAACAAACAAACAACCACAAGAACGTACTTCAGTCTATTGCTTGGGGGCATTTCAATAAAGTCTAGTTGCATTCTAGTAAAAGGACCTCCTTCCCGCCCTATTTTTCCTAGACTCACTACTGTTTTTCTTCCTGGATTTATCTGTTGGCAGGTAAGTCATCTTTGACAAAGACTCTCAGCTATAGCTCTGAATTTTGGGTTATACCAAGTTTGTCTGAAAAGTCGGATCATGGCATCCCTTCCAATATGAGCTTGTCCATGGTACATCCGTGCCATGTTAGAAATCATGCTATCAGGCATAACTGGTCTTTCATCTCTATAAACCCAAACGTCATCTTCCTCCCTCTTTCTGCATCCTGCTTTTATCCAACCATCTTTTTCCTCATCGTTTGCTTCTTCCTGTAATTGTCTTACCTCATCCCATGTTTCAACAATGTTAGTAAACAGCAAGGGACATGAAACATGCTCTCTTTCTCTTCTTCTATTTAATGAAACCATGTTTTTAGCACAATATTGGGCTATTTCGTCGGCATACCTATTACCCACGGTAATGTAATCCGCCTCATTTTTGTGTGCAGCACACTTCACCACTGCAATCTGTTTAGGCAGCTGTATCACCTCAAGCAATTTCTTCACAAACTCACCATTTCTAATTGGAGTTCCTGCAGACGTCAAGAAACCTCTCTGAGACCAGATCTGTCCGAAATCGTGGACCACTCCGAAGCCATACTGGCTATCTGTGATCACCGTGATTCGAACATTCTTTCCCAGTTTGCACGCCTGAATCAGAGCAATCAGCTCAGCCACTTGGGCTGAACGTATCCCTCTCAAACAAGATGCTTCCATTATTGCAGCTACTGTACACACAGCATACGCGGCACTCAAAACTCCTTCACTTGTCCTCAGACATGAAAAATCCACAAACATCACATAATCTGATTCTTTTAAGGGCTCATCTTTTATATCCAGCCTTGGTTTCGTACAAAATTCAAGCACGTCCAAGCATTTATGATCAACTTCATCTTTGTCTTCTACACTCCCTTCATCTGGCAATGATGTCGAAGGATTCACACTTGTGCATCTGTCAATGGTTACATTGTCTGCACTCAAAATCACCTTTTCATACCTAGTCAGCCGACTATGTGTCATGAATTGAGTTTTGGTTCTTGTCAGAAGAATTTCAACAGAATCTGGAACATATACTCTTAATGGATATCCCATCACTATGCCTTCACTTTGTTCCAGACTCACACAAGTAGCAGCTACTGCTTTCAGACAGCCAGGCAACGCTTTTGCCACTGGGTCTAAATAAAACAGCTGAAAAATATGCAATGGGTCTTTTCATTTTTCCATGTCTTTGCACTAAAACTGAAAGTGCACATCCATCTCTGTCACTACAATACAGTTCAAATTCTTTTTCATAGTCAGGCATTCCCAGTGCCGGTGCTTCACACAACCTTGTTTTTAGTTCTTTGAAGGCTTTCATTTCTTCATCATTCAATTCAAACGGATCTTTAACATCCTTTTTCGTCAATCGCTGTAAAGGTTTTGCAATCAATGAAAATCCACTTATCCACTGTCGACAATACCCAACCATTCCAAGGAACATTCTCACCTCTCTTTGTGTCATTGGAGCTCTCATTCCTCGGATAATCTTTATTCTCTCTGTCGTTACCTTCCGTACTCCCTTTTCAATCTTGTGACCTAAGTATTAAACTTCCTGTTGACAAAATTGTAATTTAGACGGAGACACTTTATGTCCTCCTTCGGCTAAGTGGTTCAGTAAAGCAATTGTGTCAGTAACACATGCTTCTTTGGTCTTTGATGCCACTAACAGGTCATCAATGTACTGAACCATCACAGATTTTTCAGGCATTTTTAAATCTTCCAACGATTTCTTTAGGATCTGATTAAAGATTGATGGACTTTCTGTATACCCTTGAGGAATTCGGCACCATGCCAAAATACGCTCTCCGAACCGGAACACAAATAATGGCTGGCTATCTGGATGTAATGGAATAGAGAAAAATGCATGGCACAAATCAATGACTGTGTACCATTCTGTATCATGTGGAATCTGATACAGTATTACAGCGGGGTTTGGTACAATTGGACAACAAGGAATAACGATTTTATTGATTTTTCGTAAATCTTGCACTATCCTATATGTCCCATTTGGCTTTTTCAGTCCCATTATAGTTAAATTACATGGATTGCTCATTATTTCTTTCAAGATTCCCTGTTCAATCATTTTATTGATTACGGGTGTTATTCCTTCAATAATTTCTGGCGTCAATTTGTACTGTGGAGTATTTGGGTAATTTGTTCCTTCTCTTACAGTAATTTTTACAGGGTCTACTCCTCTCATTAACCCAATATCTTCGCCTGTAAAATCCCATACATCAGATCTGACTGTTTCTTTTAACTCAATTGGGATTTTCTCTACATCAAACACAGGAAACATGTCATTCACTCCTGGCTCTAGTTCTGCCATTGTCATTTTATATAGTACATCTTCATCTGGTGTCTGAAATGCAATCCCATCCGGGGTACAATAAATGGTGCAATTCATTTTACAAAGTAGATTGCGTCCTAGTAAATTCACAGGGCTACAATCACACACCACAAATCGGTGCATTTCTCTGAATGGTCCAATCTTTACCTATACTAATTTGGTAAGAGGCGCCTTAATTTGATGGTTCGAGACACCAACGACTTGGATATGTTCACCTGAGAGAGGAAGGTTTGGGATTTCCACTGATCTAACAGTAGAACGGGTAGCTCCAGTGTCCACAAGGAATGTTACATTTGCACCATTCACTTCTCCATCCACAAATGGACCTGACTGATCTACCTCTAGAGTTGCACCAAGTACACACTCTTCCTCCTCTCCTAGGCACCGTCATAAACTTTCATCCAATTCATTCCCACCCTGTCGTAACCAATACTGCAATATTGCAGCTGCGCGCGGCAATTTTGTTACCTGCTCTCCTCTGTAGAATCCTGTCTCTGCACTGTATCTCTGAGGGTTTACACTCTTGGGAAGAGGTGGTTGTGGCACCTGACTCTGTTGAGTAACTACCTGCGGTTGCTGCAGCTGTTGGGAACTCACCTCACTATGCACCTGTGGATTTAATGATTGATTTTCCGTATTAGCTTTTGGAGGAAATTTACACTCGTTTCTCTAATGCCCTAATTTTCCGCAGTTGTGGCATGGCCACTTCTTCTTTGCCTCTTCTATACTCATTTGACCTTTACCTTTACCTATATTCGGTTTGGATTTAGTCTGTCCTGTCTCATTAGTTTGATTATTCAGTTGAGCTTCTTGTTTTTCTGCAACCTTCACTTGTGACCACATCGCCTTTTCTTTTAATTTACGCTGTCTACACTCAATGTCATCGCTACAATATTTAGCATACCTCAACACTTCGTCCACAGTGCTGTTCTGCCAACACAACATATGTTGCTTAATCATTTCACTTATCTCTGGTTTTAATCCATAAACAAATCTATTTACAAAATGACATGTCCTTTTCACTCAGAGTCTCATAACCGCTATACTGTTTGAAAACCAAAAGTAGCCTTTCATAGTAGGCGTGTACAGATTCCTTACTCTCTTGCGTAGTTCTGTCAATCTTTACCCAATCAGTTTCTTTGGGTGGAATTTTGTTTTTCAAAAATGTAATAACCTGCTCATATTTCCTCATTACTTCTGGACCTGGCGCTCCAGTTTTTGCATCTCTAGGATATTCTACTGTTGGCCAATCAATGGTAATCTTACATTCTGTCCATAAATCTGCTGGTACTACAATGTCAAATAATCCATCCAAGTCTACCCACAACACTTTTGAAACTTTGACAAACCTTTCCACTTGTCTGTACCATTCTACAGGCTTTTCTCTTAATTTCGAAAAGTCATTTGTAAATGACAGTATATCTTGTCTGGACCATGGAACATGTACATAACTACCTCCTGGAGTTTCTCTCATTGGATACTCCCGTACAATTGATTCCCTGTCTTTCACCGTAAAAGCCAAAGACGCTTTGTCGGTTGTTCCCTCTTTTCTTTTGGTCCACCTGCTCCTCCATCTGTCCACATCTCCCCATTTTCTCAACAAAACGATCAGTTCTTTTATCTGGGTTAATCGTCCTGATGTGTTCAGATTTTCTATATCTTTTTCACAAAAATCTACCCTATATGGTTTCTGAAAACTCCTGACTTTTACAAATTCTACTCCTAGTTCATTCGCTGTCTCTTCCAATTATTCATGTAAAGTTCTAGCTCTCCAAGTAATACTCTTGCATAAAAACATGATCTCTTCGTCCTGATATGTTTTCAATTTTTCTGTACCAATAGTCCCTAAAATCAGCTCTTCCATGTCTATCTTTTGCCTGATTACATCCAATGGTTGCGGTTTTGTATCTTTCTTTTGCAAATTTCTCATCCATTCATTTAATTCTTCTGGAGTTGGACCTACAGGTGTACTATTTATTTCTATCCAATTTTTGTTTCTTTCTGGCGTTTCGGATGCTGACTCGGTTCCCATAGGAATCCTTTTTATCTCACTCTCATTTACTGTCAGATTAGTAGGCGGACTCGGTCTTTATGAGCTGACCAAATCTCTTGTCTCTCTGGTTTCTGTAATTATCCCTTTTCTCATTCTTCGCATATTTGAGTTCATTGGGATGGTTAAGGAATGCTCATCTATTCTTTGGTTTTCAAAAACAGGTATTACAGGTCCTATTGTCACTGGCACAGTCACGGCTTCCATGTTCATTGTTAACTCTCTTATTTTCTCAGTCAATTCTCTTGTGGTTTTTGCTAACTCAGCTGCATTACCATTGTCGGATTTCTCACTTTGTGGACTTTCTAACTGTTCATTTGACCTATTTATATTGTATCTTCGTTCTGGGCTTTTATTCCTCCCAGTTTCCATTGGCGGTGCATTGGGCGTCACCACCGCAGAATTCTGTTGATATGGAGGTGGTTTTCTGTTTAAAATATCTTCCAGCAATTCATCCTCTGTTTCGCTACCTCCATACCCATACCTTTCTGTAGCTGTATGTTTCTTTTTCTCTGTACACTTCCTTCCTGTACCCTCTTCAACTGTTATGGCTGGAAACAAACCATCTGTTATGTTAGCATATCTCCAATGCCTCATCCTGTCCTCATGATTCACTCCCCATACTCTTCCATGAACTAAACTATAATTCTTTGCACCTCTGTGTCTTTCTCGTTCATACTAAGGGTGGGCAAAATTTGCGGAATTGCGTTCCGCGAAATTCCGCGAAACGGCAAAAAATCTCCGCGAGCACACGGAATTTCGCGTGCTCACGGAGATTTTGCTGCGCCCCTTTATATCTGTAAGTGCTTCCTGTTGAGGTTTAATTTTTGTGACAGGAGCATCGTGCCAGCCCAGAATGAATCCTGCCCTGCATATTTATCCAAGAAGATGAGTCCGTTTTGTGCAATACCTCTACTCAACTGGTTTACTTTCTACTGGCTAATCAGTAAGTGCTACCTCGTTGGGAAAATGTATAGTGCCTTTCCTACACTACAGCTGCAAAGGACCAGAAGAATTGTCTCCAGTGACCTGTGTGTCTAACTTTGCCACCGCGCCGAAAGCGCCGGGGTCCTTTGATTAAGCTGTCCATCATAGTGGGGAAACGGCGGGAAGACGTTGCATACCGCGAGTGTATGTGGGGCGGGGCTACTAGCCTGTTCTCATGCCTCTTGTTTCTAAAGGGTCAGAGCAGGATCTCAGCGGCAGACGAGGAGAAGGAACCTCCTGGTCACAGGAACTACACGAGGATTGCGCTCGAGAAAATCAAGGATGCAAAGACCTCCATCAAGGATTACAGCTAGCTTTTCAGGGTGGCAATGGAGAGAAGGCACATCTGCTTAATCACGCTCACGAATTCTACACGAGAATTGCGCTCGAGAAAATCAAGGATTCAAAGACCTCCATCAAGGATTACAGCTAACTTTTCACGTTGGAAATGGAGAGAAGGCACATCTGCTTAACCACAATCACGAATTCTGCACACCTACCCTGCATATTTATCCAAGAAGATGCCTCCGTTTTGTGCAATACCTCTACTCAGCTGGAGTACTTTCTACTGGCTAATCAGTAAGTGCTACCTCGTTGGGTAAATGTATAGTGCCTTTCCTTTCCTACACTACAGCTGCGTAAAGGACCTGAAGAATTTTCCCCAGTGACCTGTGTGTCTGTAACTTTGCCACTGCGCCGAAAGCACCGGGGTCTTTTGATTAAGCTGTCCATCATAGTGGGGAAAGGGAGAGAAGACGTTGCATACCGCTAGTGTATGTGGGGCGAGGCCAAACGGGCGGGGCTTCTAGGCCCGTTCACATGCCTCTTGTTTATAAAGGGTCAGAGCAGGATCTCAGCGGCAGACGAGGAGAAGGAACCTCCTGGTCACGGGAACTACACGAGGATTGCGCTCGAGAAAATCAAGGATGCAAAAACCTCCATCAAGGATTACAGCTAACTTTTCATGTTGGAAATGGAGAAAAGGCACATCTGCTTAACCACGCTCACGAATTCTGCACACCTACCCTGCATATTTATCCAAGAAGATGCCTCCGTTTTGTGCAATACCTCTACTCAGCTGGAGTACTTTCTACTGGCTAATCAGTAAGTGCTACCTCGTTGGGTAAATGTATAGTGCCTTTCCTACACTCCAGCTGCGTAAAGGACCTGAAGAATTTTCCCCAGTGACCTGTGTGTCTGTAACTTTGCCACCGCGCCGAAAGCACCGGGGTCCTTTGATTAAGCTGTCCATCATAGTGGGGAAAGGGAGGGAAGACGTTGCATACCGCTAGTGTATGTGGGGCGGGGCCAAACGGGCGGGGCTTCTAGGCCCGTTCACATGCCTCTTGTTTATAAAGGGTCCGAGCAGGATCTCAGCGGCAGACGAGGAGAAGGAACCTCCTGGTCACGGGAACTACACGAGGATTGCGCTCGAGAAAATCAAGGATGCAAAGACCTCTATCAAGGATTACAGCTAGCTTTACAGGGTGGAAATGGAGAGAAGGCACATCTGCTTAACCACGCTCACGAATTCTACACGAGGATTGCGCTCGAGAAAATCACCGGGGTCCTTCGATTAAGCTGTCCTTCATTCTGGGCAAAGGGCGGGTACATGTTGCATACCGCTAGTGTATGTGGGGCGGGGCTTCTAGGCCCGTTCACATGCCTCTTGTTTATAAAGGGTCAGAGCAGGATCTCAGCGGCAGATGAGGAGAAGGAACCTCCTGGTAACACAGGAACTACACGAGGATTGCGCTCGAGAAAATCAAGGATGCAAAGACCTCCATCAAGGATTACAGCTAACTTTTCAGGGTAGAAATGGAGAGAAGGCACATCTGCTTAGCCACAACCTCGCTCACAGAATTTGAGCTTCAACTCGGGCACCTGCTTTATTTATACCCGAATTCCGTTCCGCTCGCGGATCGCGGAAGTTTCGACATTTCCGCGTTCTGCGCGGAACGCGGAAATGCCGAAATTTCGCAAATTCCGCGAGCGGAACGGAATTTGCCGCCCAGGGTTAGTTCATACATCTCGTCTTCCCATTCACCTAACGCTTCAAACTGTGTTGGTCTAGGTTTTGGCTCAAGTTTCATCATTTTCTCTCTCAAATTCCGAAGTACAGCTGTGCTAAATTAACCATTCTCTGGAAAAACCAATACTCCATCATTCTGACTATTTTTTTGTCGAATTTTCTAACCAAATGCAAGTATGATAACCATATTTCAGCATCATATGAGAAGCTGGCGTTTTCGGTGGAGGAATTACTTGTCCCTCTCTAGTCACTTCCTTTTTGTCCTTCTTGAAGAAGTTCTTAATTTTCGCAATCCATGACGGTTTCTCTCTACAATACTCATAATAAGCCATATTTCCCGATTCTTTACCTTCGGCAAACTCACAACTCTGCTCTGTTCACTATGTGCTATTCGGACCTATCCCAGCACGTCTCACACCAACGCACCAATCCGAAGCCTCTACTTCACTCTCTTCAGACCTATCCCAGCGCGTCTCACACTACTGCACCAATCAGGACGTTCTTCGTGTTTCCAAGCACTGGCCAATCCCAGCGAGGTCTTTTGTCAACGTCAGTTCTACTCCTGACACCTCCTTTACAAAAATGATCGGCAACTTTTTCTTGACTATATTTTATTAGTTACGACATAAAACACATTTCCATTGTCTGTTTTCGCTAAACAAAAGAGATAGCTTACTCTATCTTGCAAGAATACTGTTTTGTTCGATAAGTGTAGCACTTCCCTCTAACTTACCCTTCTTTCAAGCAAGGGGTAAACCCGTTTCTCTGGGGATAAAACACATGTGGAGACTACACTGCTCCTGAGAATTAAGGCCAGAGTTTCACAAGAAAACTGGTTGCTATTTCACTCATACACGTTTTATACATAAAATGTCCCTATCATAACACAACCTGTGTTATCACCAATTTGAAAATCAGACAATGCACTATTCCATGTGACTTCTCTTGCCACACGTGTCCACTTCCTACTTCCCGGAAGCTTCAAAATTTCCGACTTACATATAACATAATACAATTCAACATGAAGTGTTAGACATGAAATAATCAATAATCAATAACCAATAATCACCAAACTAATCTATAGTAACCATCCTCTGCTACCAAGAAATCTGATCCAGCGTGGCTCATATAAATTCTTCTCTTTTGGACATAACCTCCAGGTAAAGATCATTCACAACAACTATACCATATGACGGTGGGGCCCATAACACTGCATAACCATACACTCCCTCAATTGTTCCCTGGGTCACATCCACTTTTACCAAAGAGAAGAACGAAATTGCTGGAGGAACGGGATACCTTATTAAAATTAACAGGATATTTCCTTAAGCATCATACATAATCAGTTTTAATCCTGTCGGTTCTAAAACATCAAGGTATTCCGCTCTTTGGTCGATGGACCAACTAGTAGAGTAAGTTGATGGTGATTAAGACCAGCTCAATCACATTCAAAACCTGTTAAAACATTACACTTATTATTGAGCTAAAGAACCACAAACTTGTTGTTTTAATTAGAATAAAGTTTTATCTATTTTCTTAAATGCATGAGTGAGATTCAAGTTTATTAATCATTTTAATACATTTCAATAGCATATAAGAAATAAGTTTTAGAAATAATGTTATGCATACCCCTCTTAGTTGGAGAATGAAAAGTTCACCAAAGCAGATAAATTGTAGATCACAGCATGGAACTCCCAAAACTGACTGTCTGTCCCGCTAAAAGGCCTCCTCGATGGACCTCCCATACAGGTTTCCCGCATCGTTCTCGTTCCTTTCCCCAGTCAAGTTTAAAGTCCAAATGAATATTTCTATAAAGAAAATGGCCTATAGAAAATAGCAGCATCTTCTTCAGCATCAACGTTCAGTGCTCAAAAAGTATGCAGGAATAGCGCTCCTCCTACTTAAGAGTAGGTCCTCTTATACCCTACTACTAGCTTACTAAACATAAAGTTGCAATCTTTGGGGGCGAGAATCACGCTAATTGGTCCATTGGAGGGGTGGCAAGAATCACCTCATTGCCCTCCTTGTTCAAACCGGTTCTAAAATTGTTTATGGATCATACTTTCACACGACCTTTGGGTAATAGCAGGCCGATTGACAGTTCACTAAATGTTTCATTTTCGTTAGTCACTTTTAAGCAGTCCATTGTTAATTCATTTGGGTTTTAGCTCCCATTCTCACGGATACGTTCTGAGTCGTTCTTGGCATTCTCCTCAATTTAGGTCATGCTGACCTTGACACTTCTCACTCTGGGCTCGAATCGTACCCACGTGGTTTGGTTCTGCGGCTTTCTTCCGCTTAGAGGCCATCTTTGCGTCTGCGCATTGACCTCATCTGCCTCGGCAGCCATTTTCGCAGCACGGCCTAACAGGCCCGAACGAACTATCATGAAAACAAACACAATCATAATTAAAATAAAGAAAATAAGCCTTTCTGTTTCCCACCCGTCATTCTAAGTACCCCAGTTAGGTGTTACCTAGCAGAAGCGACATTTAAAGCCATGTTTACTTACCATCTGCATTCTTTTGCCACAATACAATTTTACTACACAGCACAAATCATGCAATTTTGCTCTAATTAGTACGCAAATCACTATATTAATATTACTTCACTTTTACAATTGTAAATAAGTTAAATTTGCACATAAATAGCAATTACCATTTGTGTAAATGTTTACCAAAGGTGTAAAGTGTTGGTTAGTCCATCAAACAATTAGTAACATTAATTTATTAGTATTGATATTAGGGGGGTTCCAAAATATTTTCATTTACCTTGCTCCATCAGGGTGAACATCTTAAAATGTAGAGGTGGTCCATATCCCTACAGGGTATGCACTTCACAATGTAATACTGACCTGGGACTGCCCATGCTAATGCAGAATGACTTTCCAGGTTTCTCCACTTAGCTGATGAGGACTACCAGGTAGTAGGTTAGTTACCCATCACCTTTTGTTTGGGGGGCTGTGTGGGAAAGTCTTCCTTTTTGTCCTGATCACCCCCCATTCTTTGATTGATACTGGTAACTGACTCTGATTGTGCCCTGGGCTCTGCTTCCCAGGCCCAAGGCCAGTGAGCTGATTAAAAGGTATATGGTCTAATTAGGTCTAATTACAATTGGTACTGACAGCCTAGCTGTAACTCCCTAACATATAATAGAACATGTAGATTTAGATGCCTAGTAGACTTAATGCACTCAAGTGTCCACTACTGTGTTGTCTGATGTGATTTTTAAAGGGAGCACTACTTTTCAGGCTGTCTTTACATACACCTGGGTGGCACCCTGCATCCCATTGGTCAGGGGTGCCACCCTGCTTGACGCCAAGGAACACTGAATAAATATGAGAGAGCCTCATGGCTACTCAGATCCCCTGCCTGAAACAACAAGGAGAATAAGGACTACCCTGCTGGAAACATGGGCTGAACCCAAAGGATTGCACCTGCTGCATAAGCTGGAACTACAGCCCTAAGGACTTTACCTGGCTTCACAAGGATTAAGGAGTGGCCCCCCTTACAGTAACAGATTAACAGAGTTCACATGCACCATCTCCACCACGTAGTCCCAAGCCTGGAGTGCATCCAGTAAACTTTTGAGGATTTGGCCAGTGCATTGTGGGAATTGTTGTCTCCACATCCCAAGGACCATCTCAGAGATTCTAGACTCTGGGATTGGTGTTGTGGACACTTTGATCCATCAAGGAGACCTTCTGGAAGAAGATCCAGAAGTTTGGAGCAACTTTTGTAAAAAGCTCCATAAGATGACTGGCCCTTCATCGAGAGTCAAGCCGGCAACTCAGCCTGAAAGCCGGTTTGCCATGCGAAAACTCTGGAGCCATTAGTTGTCAATGAGACTTCCAGGGTTGACAGTGGCATCACCCTGGTCCAAGCCACTGTCATTGACTCCCAACCCAGCCTGCCGAAGTGACCCGCTTGAAGTCGAGAGAAAAAGCACTGAAAAAGTGTGAAGGTAAAGGTTTGACCGAGTCCTCCTGCTTAGTTTATCCAACCCGCACTCCATCGCAGTCAGCCTCAAACTTTGACTTTGTCCCGTACAAGCGTGACCAGATGTCCCAAGTTGGTGCTTTTGATTTTTAGGCACTAGAAATTGTTTATTCTTTAAAAATTCACATCTCTGGTTGCCTACATAGGACTTTTGGCATTTTGGTGTCTATTTATTCACAAAAATATAATCTATTTTTATAAATTGGTGTTGGATTTTTATTGTGTGTTGTGTCTTACCTATTAAGTATATTGGCGTTTTAAATGCTTTACACATCTGTCTCCTAAATTAAGCATGCCTGCTCATTTCCAACTAGCAAGGATTGAGCAAGGGATTATTTTATTGAGACCTTGACTGGATCTTTTATTGTGTTGGTTGCCTTATTACTTGTGGTAGGTCCCTACTTATCACTACTAATAAATCAACTTCCAACAGTGCGTTTTACCTAAATTCAAAACTTCCTCTGCTGACAGCCTACAGTGATGTAACTCTGGGGTGGACCACATCCTAACCCAAGATGAAAGGGGTTTCAGCAATGCCACATTACCAATCCTTTAAAGCCCGATGTTGGAGAATATTGGCATCATAGGGGTTGCTCTGTGGTAGACTGAACAAAGATCTCAATAACTATTTTCTTTGAGGGTCAAATCTTTGATGTCTACTACGATCTCCCAAATTTCTGCCCAGATAGTGCTGCAGTCTGAGCTTTTGCCCTTTCCACTTCAAAAGCAGGGGAGACAGATTTAGGGGTGGTTGCCTTAAACCTCTTTGTGTTTGCAGAGGGCAAAGTTGAATGGGCCCCTTTTTCAGAGAACCTGACTGGTGACTGCTAAATGGTCTCCCTTCAGCTTTCAAAGCTGCCTAAATCTAGGTGTAAACATCCCAGTAGAATGATGAATAACCAGTGGAATTATGTGTTTTAAATCAATCAATCAATCAATCATGTCACTTATAAAGCGCACTACATACCCGCGAGGGTCTCAAGGCGCTGGGGGAAGAGGGGGGTGGTGCTGCTACTGATCGAAGAGCCAGGTCTTGAGGAGTCTTCTGAAGGCCAGTAGGTCTTGGGTCTGTCGGAGGTTGGTGGGGAGGGTGTTCCAGGTCTTGGCGGCGAGGTGGGAGAAGGATCTGCCGCCGGCGGTCGTTTTCCGGATGCGGGGGACTGTGGCGAGGGCGAGGCTGGTCGAGCGGAGCTGGCGGGTGGGGGTGTAGAAGCTGAGTCGTCTGTTGAGGTAGGCTGGTCCGGATCTGATTTCACAGATTATTTGCCATTCCCAATTCATAATAGAATATTTTTCTAAACTCCAGTGGTGTCCTTCTAGCTGTAATGCATCCCTGGGGCCGGAATTACCGAACTAATTAAAGGGCCACTCATAATGACAGCCTTAAAGGGAATAATGCAAAGAAGCAGTAGGTGACTACTGTGTGTAGTCTAAAAGCCACAGATATGAACCCCATCATAACAGAAACTGCCATGAATCCAAGAAAGGAGACTATACAGATTACCATTAATCTGAGTAATAATAACAATCCTTATCAAATGTGGAAAGACATTACAATGCGGAACGCTTGTTAAGTAAATGATCTGTTAAATAAATGATGAAATGCCATCCTCAGCAAAGATCTGGTGTAAAACTCATCATTGGCTGTTATACATGCATTAAGGAAGGAAACAAGACATGGTCAATATGAAATCAAAACCCTTGCCAGGTGTTTCTCTGGGATATCTGGCAGTATTATTGGGTTCCCTGGACGCCCCTTGTGTTTTATACCATGCCGTGGCATTTTGAGGTTGTTTACATTTTCTCTAATGCGCTTTGCATTGGAGAGCAGTACACAAGTGATGCTCCAGTTCCAACAGATCATACAGTTTCTGGACTTGATCCTAAGAAAATCAAAGTGCCAGTGGGCCAGTGGCCTCAACTGCTTATCCCCCCGGAACCCCAGTCCCTGCTATGGCCAAACAGGGTTGCGGCGAAACCTTTGGGGGATTAGCTGTTGCTGCTTGACACTATAGAGCCCTACTGCAGCTCAGCAATACACCAGTAATTTTAGGGGGATGAGGGGGGGGCTGCGAGCTACTGCCAATACATGTTTTAAAGATATACAGTGTACATGTTTCCATTTCCATATGTATTGTGATGCAATATCCCCCCCCCCCCTAACAAAACTAAAGATATGATTTTTTTTTTTTTTTAACATCTTAGACTGACGTTGAATTGCTTGTGGGCATATTATAAAATGAAAACAGGCCTTATTTTATCAACATCCTTAAGCACAGTGCCTGACTAGAACTAGCCTCACTATCTGGCCCTCTCACTCATGTGTTGAGTCTTTCAATGGCTGACTGATGGTATTGCCCATAGTAATATATTGTTGTTATTCAGTTGAAAAGTAGGCTACCCAGCCAGAATAGTTTCCTGCAGGTACAGCAGCTGACCTTGTTTTTTCCAAACTTGCTCATAGACTCAAGCAAGGAGCCAGACGTCCTGCATGGCAGAAGACCCTATGTAAACAATATATACCACTGATTACCACGTGACAAACGAGCGTTATCGGGTGCACAGGTCTAAGGTCTTCATAAGTGGCATCAGTTACATCACTCCTGGCCAGCGCTGGGTCTGAAGAAATAATCTGAAGGTGAGTTGCCCTATCACACCCTACCAAACCTGTTCAATCCCCCAGTCTCTCATACAGATGAGTCACTACCTCAGTGAGATTTTTTCGATGATCTTTTACATGGGCTGAAAAACCTCTCAAATTGAGGTCCGTCCACAAGAGCAGATTTTATGCTAAGGGTCCGACAGTGTGGCTGTCCATGGAATGTTCAGTTTTGAGTTAATTCCTCCATGTATTACACGAAAACCTGTTACACTACTCTTCCTGTAAGCAATATAAGTTGAACAATAAAAGCTTAGCACAACAAAGAGCCTCAAATTAGGCTATTTTTTAGAACTACCTACAGTGTCTATCACTGCAGAATTAAAAAGAATAATGCTACCTTACAGATAAGTGCATCAAAAATCTCGTTTGCTTTTTTCCAAGTGCCCACGTCCTGAAAATGTTGTAAACTGTCAAGCTAAATCTTTACATCGTGTCAAATGTGGATATAGCTTTCAAGATACTTATAATACTTTTATATCCGCTCAAACATCTTCTACTCCTCCATCTAATTTAATTTCATTACTAGATTCTAACCCTTCTGATTCTCAATTATATAAGCACCTTCTCCCTCATCCATCCATTAGAGAGAAAACAGAGGTAGAATTACTCTGGGAAGCAGATCTCCAAACTACTCTCCCTATCCACATTTGGAACAAGGTATGGTTAAAAATTAGAAGGTCTTCCAGAGCAGCCAACACCACTCAAACACTTTTTACATATATAATAGACTCATGTCCACTCCTGTTTCCTTGCATAAGATAAATCAATCTCTCTCCCTTTCCTGTTGGTCTTGCTCTGCTAATAACGCAGATTTAAAACATATGTTATTTGAGTGTCAATATGTTTATAACTTTTGGACACAGGTTTGGCAACAAATAAATGTTATTTTTCATACGCACATTCCCCTTACATATGCTAATATATTCCTAGGGAGTGTCTCTGATGAATGGGGTTCCCAGTTAAACTTTTACATAATAGACCTTCTCCTTACTGTTGCTTTCCAACAAATCACGAGGGAATGGAAGAACTCTGAAAACATATCTTACCGGGCCTGGTGGTATGCGGTCTGTTACAATCATAGATTGGATAGGGCATATCTCTCCCCCATTTCACTTGCAATCAAACGTGACTCTCTCTGGCAACCTATAACTACTTTTTTAAATACTCCTGCCATGAATACTTGTTCTCATAATCCCCGAATTGAGGAAGTTCCTAAACCTCCATGAATATTTTTCATGTATCACATTTTACAATGTTGTATTAATTATTTACTTCTTTGATCCTTTTTATTCTTGACTTTGATGTGATTCCTGGAAATGTGATTATAGTATTATTAGAAATTGTTGATTGTCTTTCTTTCTCTCTCTCTTCCCTCTCTCTTTCCCCTTATCTCTTACATACCCGTTTTCTTGAATTGGTTAGCTTAAATGTAAGGTTTTATCTTGTTTATACTTCATTGTATCTAATTATTTGCAAATAAAATCTCTTTAAACTTGAAAAAATGTGGATATAGCTTAATTTTTTGTTGATTTCCAGAGGGATAGGGATGTTTTCAATGGAATGCAATTGGGATGAAACAGAAACCTCTCTAAAAGCTTGAAGCTGTCAGAGTGCACCCCAAGAGTTCCATATCTGAGATGAAAACATGCAGAGCTGCAGTACTCTTATTATAAGTAGGGCTGTTTCATTTATCCTTTCTCTACCCCATGAGCTGTTTCTGTGACATTCAAACATTCAACATCTTGTCATGAGCACTTATCTAAGAATGAAGGTGTATTTCAAACGTTGTTTATAGATGTACATGTGAAAGAAACGCCTAATGTCAGAGTCCTAACAGGCTGTAAGTTTGTGCAAAATAGACTGAAGGACACGGGCTCGGGGATAGTAATATTTTAATAACTTCATAGCCTTGGACACATTCCTAGTTCTGGTTTTAAGATTTTTCACATTACTGACAATTCCCAAAGACAAGCATTCATTCGAAACATCCCATGACAGTCTTCTATGCTGTTGCACATCTGTGTTTGTTGTTCATGTTTGTGGTCTCCCTACAGGCAGGTTTTGCTGTTCTTTGCACACATCGTTGCCTCCCATTCTTTCCCATGTATTTTAGGCTCTTCCATTGGATGTTATTCTTGTCTATTTCGATGTCTGCTTCTGATTTGTTGTTTCCTTTATATACTGTGTTTGGTCTGCCACTGGAGCATAGCTCTATCACTATGTTTTTAGATTTTACGTTTTGTATCACCATAGAGCTGATTTAAAGAGACTTGTTTCTCTGTGTATCTTTACATATCATTTATCTTCCAATTCTTTATGGGAGTGTATAGCTATTGTCCTTCCTTCTGTTCCGATCCTTTATCTTTCTTGTATTCCTTCTCATTGCTACAGATCCTTGTTTGTTCTTTTTATTCTTGATGTTGTTCCAGAATAATGCTCACTCCACAATATACTCTTTTCATCTTCCTCTGCCGCTCCCTTCTCTTTTCTTTCCACTGCCCCTGATCCCCCCTCTCTACATTGCCTCAATATTTGTCACTCTTACTACTCATCTCTTCTTTTTCTTCCTGTTGCTCCAGATCCTCATTCTTTCTCTTGTTTTATGAATAATTTTCAACCCCGCCACTCCCCACCTGCAACACGATGGCAGCTCCTATTGGCTTTATGAATGCAGAGTCTTTTAAAATTCACTGGCAATGAATGACAAAGTTCATAGCAGAGAGCACTCCTGTAAAAAATATAGAAAACCTTCCTTTATATTGTTTGAAGATTGAAGATTGCCAATGCATTGTCACATCGCGCAATGGAGTGGCATCTAGAATGTATAGAAAACAATGTGTTTTACTCTTACCACCGAGTTGTGTCATCATGTTCCATCAAGAAAACACAGCAGTCATTTTTGAAGTAGAGAAAACTATTTTCTATACTTTTAAAGCATCCGGTTAGGCATTTGAAAAGTCAATCATACATGTTGCTCAGGATTGGCAAACTGAGACTTTGCTTTTGAATAACTGCTTTGTGGCTTTTGGCAAATGGACTTGATTCTTACATGCCTTGCGCAATGCTTCTCCAGGGATACTTACTGGCCTGTTGACCGTAATATCAACATTTATCTTAAAATAATGATGGATTAATGATCTCAAAGGTTCTGAGTTTAGATCACAGTACATCTTCATATTTAAGGTTTTAGGACTATTTTTGAGTTTATGTGTGTGTGGAGGGGGGTTAAGCTATACGTGGTAACAGAGGCAGCTACCAAGAAGACACAGACCCTTTTCCCCAAATGATCTTCCCTGTCCTCACTCTTGGTCCTAAATTCCTAAGTTGGAGGCGATTCCAATTAACTTCATGCCAATGTTCCTCTGTGGCCAGTCAACAACTTCTCTCGCCCCATGTTTCTTTGCTCCAAGTTCACTGGTAAATATAAGAGGGGAGAAGCCAAACAGGATCCACTGTAAGCTTTTCTTCTTTCTATCACTCCCATTGCCTTAACCAAATGGAAAGATAAACCCTGGCTTGTTCCTTCTGGGGTCACAGAATGTGTTAATTCCCATTCCCCACTGTCCAACAAAGGCAAACGTAAGGAAAATACAGAGCCGGTGGAGCTTCACAGCTCTTCAGTGTACCAATATTTGTTTGATCACAGAGCTTTTCTCCTTTTCAATTTCTTTATCTGCTATGATCTAACTTATTTGGATTTAATTCAACTTTCGTGTGCAGATTTGTCATCGTCAGCCTTCTGACAATCACTCAAAAAGCCCTCTCCTTAGCCCAACATTATTTTCTAAAAAGCTATAATTGAAGTTCGCAACTTATATATGAACTGCTCAGACCACCATGGGTTCCCTTTTTATGCCCTATTCCAACATCCGCCTCTCTCCACCGCTCCTATATTTTATTAGGTGCAAAAAAGGCAGCAGGTGATGTTTATCCTCCAACACTGTCACAACAAACTGCTAACTCAGTTGTTCTCTCCAAATAGATGCCATTTAATTAGCACAGAATGCCAATTTAAACTTTAAGGACACTCATGGTGTTTTTCTCAAAAGGCAATTTCTGTTTTCAGGTCAGTCTCTACTCTCACGAAGTTCCGATTGATTATTTCAGGTTCTTGTACATGAGAAATCTTACCTTTATTTCACATAAACACCGCACCGAACAGACATATGCTAGCTTAAGCGTTCCCATTTTATTTTGGAAGAATAATCTTCGTTTATGGTTAAAAAAAATATCCATGTCAAACTGATGCATAGCAATGTGAACCTTACTCTTGTTTCCAGATCAACATCATTGTCAACGCTCACAATGGGAAATAGGACTTTTTTTTCCTGGCGCTCATCAATGATTCAAACCACCACATTGTTTATTACACTCCAAACCAGGCGTTAATATTGTATGATGCTAGAATATCCATTTATATCTTCCAGTGAAGCCATTTCACATTACTACCTAACACCGCATGGGCACTTGCAGCGCATAAACTGCCAGTCCTGTTATAGGAACTGTGAGAAATTGAGTTGATGGTTGAGTACGGTGGACACCCTGCTCAAGAGGCAGCTACAATGCATGCCAGAGTGAGCCATAGAAATCACTAAAATAACATGTGATTAAGCCTCTGGTAGCTTGGGACAAAAGCAGCCAGTCTTAACTTAGAGGCAATGTGTAAAGTACTTAGGCAGGGCACAAATAGCAATAAACTGAAAAAGAACCCAAGGGATATCCCACACCAAATTAGAAAAACAGAGTGCATTTGAACAAATGTAATACATTATTTGACACGAAAATGACAAAAATCCAATCAGAAGAACTGGAGTTATGGATCTTTAAAGTTTAAGGTAAAAACTAGTGTCTAAATATTCAAAGCGCCAATCACAGACATCCAGTTGCGTGAGACATGGTTAAAGTTGAAAAATATGGTTGATTGTGATGGAGCATGAGTCTGATAAAAGAAGTGGATTGAGCCCTGTTAGACTTGACATCTTTGGCGTGGTTTCCCCTGACTTTTTACCTCTACTTCCTGTATTTTTGATGCTGTGCTGTATTTTGTTTTTGCTGGCTTAGAAGCTTTGATTACTTTGTCACTGCTGATCAGTGTCTAAAGGCAAGTGCTCCCTGTGTATATTGTTATTACAATTGGTTACCACTGATTGGCATATTTTGTTTACTGGTTAGTCCCTAGTAAAGTGTGCCAGGGCCTGTAAATCAAATGCTACTAGTGGACCTGCAGCACTGATTGTGCCACCCACATGAGTATCCCTGAAGAGGTACATCAGACCTGCCACTGCAGTGTCTGTGCACAGTTTTAAACTGCCATGTCGACCTGGCAAGTGCACCCACTTGCCAGGCCCTAACCTTCCCTTTTCTTACATGTAAGGCACCCCTATGGTAGGCCCAAGGTACCCCCATAGGCATGGTGCATTGTATGTAAAAGGCAGGACATGTCCTTGTGTGTGTGACGTCCTGATAGTGAAATACTGTTAATTTCGTTTTTCACTAATAAAAGGCTATCTGTCCCATAGGATAGAATGGGATATACTTTGTAACATCTTGCAAGTATACCTTCCAATTGGGATAGCAAAATAAAGTTTAGGCTCTCTGAATTCAGAATTTAATAACACATCTTTTAATAAAGATGGTTTTTAAATTGTTTGAAAATGCCACTTTTAGAAAGTAGGCATTTTCTTGTTTAACCATTCTGTGTGCCTCTGCCAGTTTTTGGATTGACTATCTGGTTTTGGAGTGACAGGGGCTGGGGATGTACATTCACTGTTGACAGCCACGGGGGGGAGGTGTGCCTGGCCCTTCCTGGATGACTCAGAGCTGAGCTGAATGGGGCTTGGCTGCATTTTGAGTACTGGGAGGAGTTTTCCTTGCACCTGAATAGGGCCTGTCTCCTGTGCACAATGCTGTCTCCACCCCCTGTGGTCATACTGCACCAGTGAGGACAGAACTAGTTTGGACTGGGCTCAGATATCCTTGCACAAAGAGACAAAAGAGAAATGGGGTATAAGTAGTAGACCTTAAACCCCAGAACTCTAGATCACTTCTGGACTCAAGAGGAACCTTTGCCAAGGAGAAGAGCTGAGGAGCTGTGAGGAGGAGCACTGTCCCTTTGCTGTGTGCTTTGTGAGGTTGGCCTGCAGTTGCTATTCCTGCCAAGGAAAGGACAAAGGGGCACATGCATCACAGCTTTTTGCGATCGCAAACAGTGCGATTCGCAAAAATCAGCCGTTTGCGATCGCAAGATGGGCTTCTGCGATGCATGAAACAATTTGGCATGCGCAATTTCGGTAATCGCAATTTTTTGCGATTTCCCAAATTGCGATTGCATTTAAGGAATCGCAATGTGCGATTCCTTAAATACAATGCAAGATGCACTTCCAAATAGCGATTTCGCTATTTGGGTGCGCAATTTACCGTAAAATAGAACAAAACGGTATTTTGCAAAAACTTTGAAAAATGCACTAAAGTGCATTTTTCAAAGTTTCATGTCACACACACACATGCCCGTGGGGCATGTGTGTGCGCAATATGGGTGCACAGTACAATTTCACGGGTGCAACAGGGTGTCCTTTTGACACCCTTGCACCCTTGAAAATGCATGCGCAATTTGTGAGTACCAATTGGTACTCGCAATTTGCGCATGCAATTTCCCATTCATTCCTATGGGCCTGTAGGCCCATAGGAATGAATGGGAAGCCATTCCTTAATTGCGTCTAGCAATTTGCAAGTCGCAATTAAGGAATGTATAGGAATTGCTATTTTTATAGCGATTCCTACATGCATAGGCTTTTGCGAGTCCTTAATTGCGATTCCTTAATAATCGCAATTAAGGACTCGAAAAAATCCTACCTTGATGCATGTGCCTGAAGACTGGAACTTTGCTGTGAAGCTGCTTGAAGAAGAAACTCCAAGGGCCTGTGTGTGCAGGCCTTCTGTTCTGAAGTCTCAGTGACACAAAGACTTCACCCCCAGCTGCCCTGAACTCTGCTGCTGAGAGTTCTGACCTGCCAGGAGGTGCCTATTCCAGTTCTGTGCCTCTGGATGTTGTTCCTGCTGTTGGGACCTGGAAGAAACCTGAAAAACTGATGCATAGCCATTCTTGTGGCTGTTGTTCCGGACACAGCACTGCCGTGCGAGTAGAATCTCCATGCACCTCTGTGCTGCTGCAGAGATGATGTAGCGTCTGTCGTGGCTGCAAGAACCGACGCATCGTGGGCTCGCAGCTGAAGGAACCGACTCAGCGCCGCTTGCCGCTGCCACATGGATCACCAACGCACCCCGGATTTCCACGCATCGCACCTGTGCAGCAGCTTTCCTGATGCATCACCCACAGACCAGAACCACCTTGAAGTCGATGCATCATTTCACCCTACAGTCCGGATTCAATGCATCACTTCTCCTCCGTGCAGCAGAACTGTTGCCTTGGCTCCCCAAGGACTTAGGAACTGACGCATCTGTTTCTTTCCTGATGCTTCTCTTCTCCAAGGCTGTCTGGCCTTTTGAATTTTGACGCATCTACAGGTACTTTGTGTAGAATCACGCATCCATAAATTTCTATGGACCAAGTTGCTGAAACCTTTTTTAAAGTAATATTCCTATTACATGTATGTTGGATTTGTTTCGTTTTGGTCATGTTGATTTTAGATAAAGATACTTTATTTTCCTAAACTGGTGTGGTATCCATTTGTGGTGTTATCACTGTATTACTGTGTGCTTTGAATACAAATACTTTACACATTGCCTTCGGATAAGCCTGTCTGCTCATGCCAAGCTACCCAGGGGGTTAGCAGGGGTTGTCTAAAGTGTGTATCCCCCTTACCCTGACTAGAAGCAAGGGTCCCAATTTCTAATCGGCCCAGTTGGCTCCTACCTTTGGACTTACTAAAAAATAATGACTGATAAGGTAAAGTTTAGTGGGACAAGGTTGCAGGCAGTTACCTGGGAGGAGGCATCATTGTCGGGGAGCCACTGGATGAAGTCAAGTTGAAATTATCTACGTTTGGACTTAGTCTCTTTTTTGGAAGTTAACAATCTCCAGTGGGACAAACCTGTCAGCTGTGATCGGCAAGAGCTTCATGGGACCAGATACCACTTCTGCGAACGACAGCTGAAGAGGATTTGCTGCCTTGAAGAAGAACATAGCTGGAGCTGCGGCAAAGCGTAGCCGACCTGCGATGCACCTTTTGGAGATCGACAAACATGTAGATACCGGTCTCCTCTTGGTTCTCAGAGCACTTTTTAACAAAAAGTTACTAAGTCCCAAGTTTTGGATTTTGGTTATCTGGGGACCTTTAACAAAACTTCAATGGTTAGGACTCACTCAGGCTGGGTCCACGTTTGAGTTCAAGATGGTTGCCTTTCTGATCAGGAGGCCACCCAACTACCCCTTAAAGTCACGCTGTTAATCCTAGGTTCAAAAGTGGATTAGAGCTCAAGCTGGATGGCAGACCTCTGAACGTTGAAGGCAGGCTTCAGGCAGCAGAACACATTTATAATACAAGGGGAGCTTAAGTCTTGGCAAGGGTGCATTTTGCCAAGTCGAAGTGGTAGTTTAAAACTACCTACAGCCTGCAATGTCTGACCTCAGACATGTTTTAAAGGGCTACTTAAGTGGATGGCACAATAAGTGAGGTAGGCCCACTAGTTGCATTACATTTACAGTGCCTGGGTATATGGTAAACAACTTTAGTATGGACTTAAAAATAAAATAAACATGCCAATCAGGTGTAAGCCAAATTTGCCATATGTTAGGGAGTGAGCACAAGCACGTTATCACTTTTTAGCAGTGGTAAACTGCACAGAGTCCTAAAACCAACAAAACCAAATTCAGAAAAATGGAAGGGAGAATGCAAAAGGTTTGGGGGAAGACCAACCTAATGCTGATAGGTCTAACAGGAAATATATGAGGTTGACTGAAATTTGCTGATGTTCCCATTTGAGGTACTTTAGGAGACCTACCATAACAGATTTATGCTCATAAACTATTACAACCTGAAAAAAGAAGATTCAAATACAAAGGGGGTGGAGCAATGATCATTTAGCATCTGTTGCCAGTCCACGTTTCACTGAGGCAGCAGAACTGGCTTTAAAGGTTGGCAGGGAGCCCTCTGTTGGTGGATGCAGTGAGTGACTGTAGCTGCCTGCAGGTTGCATATTGAGGGGTGCCTGGGACTCCTGCACACCACTACCCCCACTATGTGCAGACAGCCAGTGTGCCCCCCTCAACTTCCTTGCCTCTGGACATACATCGGTGACACTGCACATGCTCAGAAGCAAAGTGTTTCATCACTCATCTCATACGCTGAACATCATCTCATACACCACCATGCACAGCTCATCCTATCTCTCACAGAAAACACCGATACCACCAGAGCAAACTTCCTAAGCACCATGTCCGACATCTCCGCCTGAATGAAGTCCAACTGCCTAAAGCTCAACTTGGACAAAACGGAGGTACTCATCTTCGGAAACAAGCACTTCCCCCTGGAATGACACATGGTGACCTTCCGCACTGAGCCCCGCACCAACCCCCACCAGCCAGGCACACAATCTCAGAATCATCCTGGACAGCCAACTGACCATGAAGCATCAGATCAGTGCCGTCTCCTCTGCCTGCTTCCACACCCTCCCCATGTTCCGCAAGATCTTATGATGGATCCCCATCTCCACCAGGACGATGGCCTCTCACATCTTAGTCTCCAGCCGCCTTGATTATGGCAGCGCACTCTGCGCAGGAACCACCAAACAGCTCTTAAACCGCCTCCAGACAATCCAGAAATCAGCAGCAAGACTCATACTCAACCTCCCCAGAAGAACCAGCATCACCCCTCACCTCAAAGCTCTCCACTGGCTCCCCGTTCAAGAAATATGCATCTTCAAACTCCTCACACACTCCTAGAAGTCCCTCCACAATCGTAAACCCATCTACATCCACCACTGCATGATGTTCCACTGACCAACCAGGGAGCTCCGCTCCTCCTCCTTTGCCCTGGCTAATGTTCCCTGCATCCGTCGGAGCCACTGAGGAGGGCGTTCCTTCTCCGACCTTGCTGCAAAATCATGGGATGACCTTCCACTCCACCTACACACCTCCCCATCACTTGAAGACTTCAGGAAAAATTTAATGACTTGGCTCTTCGACCAAGGCTCACAGAAATCCATGGCCTAGAGACCCCCCTGGGTGACAAGCCACGCTCTACAAAAACTCACTGTTTGATTTGTATTGTCTATGCCATCATGCAAAAGAGGGAACTCCACCTCATAATTGCACTGGCTAAAACTGTGTTCCAGCACAATTCCTAATATAGAAAGGGCCGTGAAAACAACCATGCCCCATTTTTTAATACCAAAGAGCCGTGAGGGGACAAGAGGTGGATACAAATGCCTGTTGTGCTCTCAGGGCACTAAATGTAACGCAGCCCCTGGAAAGAAATATAATAAATGCTCTCAGCTATCTGGATCCTTCACAAAAACAATAATCTTTAAAATAAATGACCTAAGTAAATAACTGAATCAGCAATAATCTATCTCTTGAATCAAATGAGCGGAGCCAAAGGAACAGATAGCCCAAATTGTACCTGGAGGAGGACCTCATGTGTGAAAAATATTATGGAGGCTGCAACGCTTAATTGGTCAAGGAAGAAATGATGTCCTGCCTTGGCTCAGTGATGCAGAGAAATTCACTGATAAGATGTTTAAGCTCTACAAAAAATGGATGGCCTGTCACATTTAGTGCAAGCCTATCAGTACTGGCAGCCAATCCTTATTGATTTTTCAGACCCAGAATTGAGAAACCTGCACCTTCCATAACTTTTACTAACTGAGCTACCAAACTCAAGAACACACTACTTTTTCAAATATGTCCAGGTATAAATGCTGTGAAAGGTGTGGAAAAGGCTCAAACGACATTCACTATCATAGCAGGTGGTGAAGGTCCAGTAAGAAATAATAGCAGGTGTAAAATAATCATCTGAAGTTAAATAAAAAATGTGTTTACATTTCCAGCTCTAAAAAGGCATATTTCAAGTGTTAGATATGCACATGTGGGTCTATTGAATCAGACATAGATGTGTTTAATTCATGAATATCATGCATTTACATCTGTTACAGCTGACAATCATTTCTCTCTTGGTTCAACGTTTTCATGAATACCCCAAAAAGTCTAATTTATTATCACATGTAGTAGCATATACCAACTGTGTCAAATCAAGCCATATGATTTCATTAGTTTTTCATAATATAAATGTGAAACTTTCTCTAGATCCTGTGAGACCTGCCATCCTTGGGGTGGTCTTTCCCCCAAACCATTCGCCTTATTCCTCTATTTTTGCTGATCTCATTTTGTTGTTGCCTAAGAACTCTGTGCATTTTACCACTGCTAACCAGTGTTAAAGTGCTTGTGCTCTCTCCTTTAAACATGGTAACAGCACTGATTGAGCCACCCACAACTAGTCCTTTTAACATGTCTCAGGCTTGACATTGCAGTGTGTGCTTGCAGTTTTAAACTGTCACTTTGACCTTGCAAAATAAACCTTTTTCCATGCCTAAACCTTCCTTTTTATATATGTAAGTGCTACATGATTTCTGGAACCTTGGACGTGGACTTGAAGGTGCTCTGCCAGTTCAGCTGTGGTCCTCTGTGCAGAACTGTTGAAGCACGATGCATCTCCTCACAGCTCAGCTGCGGAACCGCTGCTGTGCAACGCATTACCGATGCAGGGACTTCACATCGCAGCCCACAGTCTCTTCAGAGCCGCCACTGCGTGGCTCATCATCGATGTAGGCCTTTGGATCGAAGCCTGCTGTCTCCTTGGTTCTGCTGCTGCGCATTGCATCCACGTTGCAAGTGTTTGCATCGCAAGCCCCTTGTCGATAGCCTCCATAGCGACGACACAGTACTTCGCATTGCAAGCCCCCCGTCAATGGCATCCTCAATGGTGAGACAGGACCTCACATCATAGCCTTGCAGCTCCTCGGAACAACCGCTGCCTTATGCATCCTCAACGTGGGATCTTGCAACACTTCTCAACCAGGATTTAAAGTACTCTTGTTCAGCTGCCAACCTGGTGCCTGTATTCAGCCTGCACTCTATCATGGTTGGCCTGAACTTTTGACTTTGTACCATTCCAGCGCTGCCAGATAACCACAGTTGGTGCTTTATGTTTCTAGGCACTATTTTCACTTAAATCTTTATAGTTGCCTATCTACGGGTCTACTGAATGGATTTTTGTAATTTCAGTGTCACCTAATTTATTACATTTTAATCAATGTTTCTAAATTCATGTGTATTTTTTCTTGTGTTGTGTTTTAACTTTATTACTGTTTGGAGTGCTGCATAAATACTTTACACATTGCCTCTACATTAAGCCTGCCGGGTTTTGTGCCAAGCTACCAGAGGGTTAAGCACAGGTTAATTTGTGGTTGCTTGTAGTTCACCTTGAAAGAGATTGCGGTTTCTGATTGAGTAGAGTTTCACCCCCCTCAACCAGTAACCACGTTTCCAACATATCCAATTTATATTGCGTTTTTAGTATGCCATTTAACATGTTCTGTAAGATGAGTCCCACTGTGTGACCTCTGAAAGTACTAAAAAGTTAGCGACATATTGAACAAGTATGGAGAGTTAATTTTCCTTCCATTGAATTTTAAAGCTATCTGGAACAAAATCTATATTTGCAAAAACTGCGCCCAACTTTATGAAGCTATATGGGAAGCCAAAGTAGTGGGGAGTCCTTTCCCACCTAACAAAACATTTTCCTGAGTTTGGGAGAAGTTTGTCATTTGTACCTGTCCATCTATTTATTAAGAGAAACGACAGGATAGCAAAAATTACTTCAGAAAAAAGACACCCCTGTTTTTTAGGTCTCGCCTAGCGTTGCAGCGCGAATGCGCTGCAATCGCTTTGCGAGGCATGCAGTATACACTATAGTGGGGAAGCTTCGTGGAAGCTCCGCCCACTCTCCGGCTCATCTTCTTCATTGGCTTAGGTTATAAATACTGCCTTCCGATTGGTTTTAAGCTTGTTAGTCCCTCCCCATGACAGCCATGTCAGTCATTTGTATCCTTCCATGGCTACTGGCCCCTTTACTCGAAACACTATTTTCTTCCCTGTGTCCTCTGCCCCCCCACCCCCAGTCTGTGACTTCTCTGCCCCCCTCTCACTCCCCTCCCGTTCGTGTCTTCCCGCCCGATGGCACTCCCGTTTCCAATGCAATAGGTCTCGCATAAATGCGCGTCCTATTGCATTGCAAATGCTTGTTTTTATAATTTCTCACTTTTCTCTTCAATAAGGTTGGCATGTAGGATATACTTAAATACATAGAGAAGAACTAGCAAAAGTCACAAAATCCCCACGATACTCTGTTACCCGGTAAGGAAGACCAATGTTCCGAAATGAATTGCTTCTTCTATGTCAGTCCACGGAGGCTCAGATTATGCTTCTCTTAACTTTACTGACATTCACAGCAGCCAATAAACTTTAAATTTGCATAATCCCGGAAGGACAACCCCTTCCACTGTATGCACCAATCACCTATGAGTCCCATACATAATAGTCCTTGCATAACCTTCCTCTTCCTCTTTCTTTGCTGCTGCAGCAGCAAGATAAGTACTATTTTATTTTCTCTTCTGTACTTTAATTATTCTGAGTTTTTCTACAATGGGTTAAGCGTTTAGAACGCACACGCCGCTTCGGGCGCTTCGTAGCTGAGCAGTGTCGCGCTCCATGTATAAATATGGCATGTTTGAATGTTTGGTTTTTACACTGTTTGGCGGGTAGTTTCGCCGCATGAGTTTTCTTGTGGCGTTCAAGCGCTCCGGCGCTCTCTGGGCTTGTGAAGTGGAGCGGGAGCGGGACAGACGCGCTTCGCGCGCTCGGGGAGCAGTCACTTTTCGATGCCCATGTTCTGCTCATGCGCAAACGGCCGATGCATCGGAGTTCGGTGATCGGCTCTTCGCGCATCGGTAAACTGATTGCCTGCTCTATCCCCGGTCCCTTCTGAACGCTGCCCGGAGCGTATTTCCGGATTAAGGCTCTGCCTGAGGGGAGATTAGGGGTGGCTCCCTCCACACCATTATTTTGACAGGACTACTTTCATTTTGTGGTGAATTGGTATAGGGAAAGTTGTGGTTTGTGCTTAGGGACAGTTTAAGCAGTACCTGACAATAAAGGAAACCCCAGGGCTTCTCCCCCCCTAAAGCTCTTCCAGACCTCCTACACCACGATGGCGTACTACGCCGAGGAGGAAGATCAGTGGGTGGAATTCAATGAATACGAAGAGTATGAAGAACCTGATGAGCACCAAATGGAAGAGCAATTGGTTGAGGCCCTGGATACCCACGTCCAGGGCTCGGTAAACAGGGCATTGATCAAGGCATTACAGCCCTTTACCAAGCCACTAAAGAATTATGGCAAACGTAAGTTTGGTGCTTCGCAAGGGGAAGCTTCAGGTCACACCTCGGCTGAGGTCCTTGCTAAGATGGCCCGTAACATAATGCACAACCATGGCTTTGGGGATTCTCCCAAGTCTCGTAAAGCGTCCGTGACGCAGACGGGGGAGATAGAGGAGTCGTCTCCTTCCTCACCTGACACGTCTGACTCAGATCAGGAGTCGCAAGCTTCACAGACGGCGACGAAGCAGAAACGCAAGTCCCACAACGTAGAGGACAAGCCGGTCAATAAAAATCTTTTGTTGGACCCCAGAAACATCATACATCCGAGGTCCACTGAGTGGGTTCCCTGTGTCGAAGTGGCACACTATGTGCAGGAGAACATCCGGAGAGGTTTCGAGAAGGAAGTTAGGGCTACCTTACGCTCCGAATGTCCCAGACCATCTTTAATGGGAAAAGTGGCAGACACACCAGAAATAGAACCGAATATGACCACTTTTATGAAAAAGTTTGCAAAGGACCCCAAAAAAGGACTCGACCGGGCTTGGAGGGGCTGTCAAGATAAACTCCTTGACGTTACAGGACCCCTGACAAAGATACTGGATGCCGCGGTTGCCGCCAAAGACTCCAACACTCCATTGGACCCCTCGGAGGTCCAGGAGTGGGCGCAAAGAGCTTTGTGCTTCCTCCGGAACGCGAACTGCGCCCTTTCGGCGGAACGGAGAAGGTCTTTTCTCATGTGGATTGATCCGCAACTAGCGGAAATGGCAAACACGGAACCAGGCACTCTTGGCAATGGCATGCTTTTCGGAGAGAAATTCGTGAAGGAAATGGGGAAATATGTGAACACATTCTCCGCCCTGGATAAGGCTCAAGCGAACATCAAAAAAGTATTTCACACTGGCCTTTTTAACAGGGCCGGACGCTTCAGGGGTCGAGCGACCGGCCGAGGTTTTAATCAGACCTCTCGGGGCTTCGAACAGCGTGGCAGAGGTGGTGCCCAATGCTCCAAATTCTACCCTACCCGCTATCGCGGTGACAGAGGGAGACAAAACAGAGGTTACAGAGGACACAACGATACCGCCGGAAACACCTCTTATTCAGGTAAGCTTAAGGCAAACTGGGGACACCAAGGTGGGAGGTCGGATTGCCTTGTTCCACCACAGGTGGGAGAGTATCACACAAGACCCTTGGATCCTTCAGACGGTAAGAGGGTTTCAGATAGAGTTCTATGCCTCCCCCCATCAGGTACATATTCCTCCATCCCTACATTTTTCCCATGCAGAGATGTCTTTCATAGACGACGAGGTTCAGTCACTGTTGGGAAAAGGGGCAATCGTGCAAACAGTTCCTCACCCACTGGGTTTTGTAAGTACAATTTTTCTAGTGCCCAAAAAAGACAAAGGTTTTAGACTGGTGCTCAATCTGAGGGAGTTCAGCTCCTGGGTAGTGTATCGCCATTTCAAAATGGAAGGCATACATTTATTAAGAGACATCCTGTTGGAAAAAGATTGGATGGTGCGTCTGGATTTGAAGGACGTGTATCTGTCAGTGCCCATTTTTCCTCCTCACCGGAGGTTTCTGCAGTTCCAGTGGAGAGACCAATGGTTCGAGTTTTCAGCCATGCCATTTGGTCTCTCGTCCGCCCCTGGTGTTTCACCAAGTTGCTAAAACCCGTGGTTCATTATCTGAGGGAACGAGGGGTGAGACTTATAATATACTTGGACGATATTCTGATTATGGCACTGAATATGAACACGGTTCTTCTTCATCTGACCTGGACGGTCCGACTCTTACAAGAGTTGGGATTCAATCAACGCACAGAAGTCCATTCTGATTCCAACGCAGTCAATGGAATTACTGGGGTTTCAGGTGGACTAGATTACGGCTCAACTACTATTACCCTTGAGGAAGAGAGTGGCTATCAAGAAGGAGTTGAGGAGGGCGCTTGCCTCTCCGACTATATCCTTGAGGACGCTGGCCCGATTGGTGGGGCTTCTGGCCGCATCAATTCAGGCGATATTTCCAGGGCCCTTACATTACAGGGCACTTCAACATTTGAAGATTCTGCATTTACGCAAGGGTCTGAGTTATGCAGAGCAGATCTAGATCTCCAGAGAGGCCCGGACCGAGATGACTTGGTGTTTGGACCACATGGATGCATGGAATGGCAAGGCCATTTTTGCAGCCAGTCCGGAAATAGTCATAGAATCAGATGCCAGCAGATGGGGCTGGGGAGCCCGATGCGGCTCGGTGGAGACTGGGGATCGGTGGTCCCAGGAGGAACTGAAACTCCATATCAACTGTCTGGAGCTTCTTGCAGGCTCGTTTGCGATTCGGACACTCTCACCGTTACGGGCGAGTTGCTGTATTCTACTGCGAATGGACAATGTGTCAGCAGTATGATACATCAATCGTCTGGGAGGCACGAGGTCTCGTCTTCTGGTAGAGATAGCCAAAGACTTTTGGCATTATTGCCTGGACCATCATATAGCGGTAACGGCGGAATACATCCCGGGCTCTTCCAATGTGGTAGCGGATTGGAACTCCCGGTTCCTACGGGATGCCAGCGGTTGGAGACTGCATCCCAGAATATTCAGGCACCTGAACAACAAGTGGGGTCCATGTTCAATGGATCTTTTTGCGTCCAGACTCAACGCACAACTACCTCAGTTTTACAGCTGGCGCCCAGATCCTCTGGCGATCAGCTCGGACGCATGCCTTCAGTCATGGACGATGGGCATGCTATATGCATTTCCACCTTTCGCCACGATTCCAAGGGTATTGGCACAGATCCGTCGACAGAAGGCGGAGGTGATACTGGTCTCACCATGTTGGAAAGCGCAAGCGTGGTTTCCGGTGGCTCTAACCTTATCATGTTCACTTCCAGTGCAGCTACGGTCGTTTCCAGAGATTCTGGAGGACCCTCTGGGGTTACCTCATCCGTTGGTAATGCAAGGCCAACTGTCACTCATGGCGTGGAGACTTTCAGGCGACGATGGCAAGTGCCTGGAGTTTCACAAGAGGCTCTGTTCTTCCTATCGCAATCTTGGGCACCCGCTACGCACAAAGGATATGAATCAGCTTGGCATATATGGGTTAGTTGGTGTTCTGAACGGCAAGGAGATCCCTTGGGATCCGGAATCCATCTGATAGTTAATTTTCTTTCTGAACTGGCGAATTCAGGCATGGCGTATCGGACAATTAACAATTTTCGTTCAGCAATTTCAGCAGGACATCCACACATGGATGGGAAACCGGTGGGGGAACATCCCCTGGGGTGTAAAGTGGTGAGGGGCATCCGTTTGGTTAACCCTCCGAAGCCCAAGTATTCTGCTTTGTGGGACGTTAATGTAGTTTTACATTTCCTTAAGACTTGGCCAGCTAATGAGGGATTATCGCGTAAGCAATTGTCGGCAAAACTTATGGTGTTATTATCTCTTGTATCCTGCAGACGTGTCTCTGATGTGCGAGCTTTGGATATAGCAGGTAGAGTAGTTACTCCTTCGGGAGTCTCTTTCACAATTTCAAGGAGGACAAAGACACATTCCAGATGTATTTCAAACCCTGCCTTTCCTCATCATAGCAAGTTATGCATGGTACAATGTTTAAAATGTTATGAGGATTGTACTAAAGAGCTCAGGAATGATGTTGCAGGGCAATTGTTGATTTCATTACAGAGACCTTTCCGCCCAGTCACTGCAGCAACTTTAGCCAGGTGGGTTACTTGGTTATTAAGACTAGCAGGTGTTGATACTGCAATGTTTGGAACACATTCGTTTAGAGGAGCGATGGCTTCCAAGGCTTTTTATACTGGCTCCCGCTTACAAGATATTATGACTGCGGCAAACTGGTCCTCTGACTCAACGTTTAAGACATTTTATCATAAACCAATTGATGATGTGGCCTCGAAGGTGATGGAACAACTTTAAACTAGCATAATCTGAGCCTCCGTGGACTGACATAGAATAAAAAAAATTCTAGCAGACGCAGCAAGAATTTTCAATTCTATTAAGGACACGGAGGCGAGGATTATCACACCCGAGCAATATGATGATGGTATACTATGTGATAGATTAATCATTGCAGAATTGGTGAAGTTTTCATGTACTTTCAACTATGATGATCTGATTTTCTTCCCACCCGTTTTGATATTGGAAATATAAAGGTTATGACTATTGATTAACATGATTATTATGAAAGATATATGGATTATAAATGGCATATTACGACTACTATTCTCTTTGCAGGAGATCAAGGCAAGCAAACCTGAACGATCAGGCTGGAGTTCATTGGGAGCCTTGTAAAGAATCTCTACGGTTAAGTTTCAAGTTACAGTTGGAGGCGCGGTCGGCGCCGCTCCAGTTCAACAGTCGAGTTTAAGGCTGAAGTTAAAGGTTTTTCGCAAAGAAAGAGGAAGAGTAAGGTCATGCAAGGACTATTATGTATGGGACTCATAGGTGATTGGTGCATACAGTGGAGGGGGTTGTCCTTCCGGGATTATGCAAAATTAAAGTTTATTGGCTGCTGTGAATGTCAGTAAAGTTAAGAGAAGCATAATCCTCGCCTCCGTTTCCTTAATAGAATTGAAAATTCTTGTCGCGTCTGAGAGAATTTTTTTTATTCTCAACGCACGTCTCAGAGCCGTGACAGGGAGTAGTCTCATCCAATCAAGCGAGAGAGTTGTCATTGTCTTTCTATTTACTGGTGGAGAAACGTGTTGTGACCTATAATTGGCTGATAGAATTGTTGCCATGTGAGTGGATGTGAGAACTGCACTCAGTTTTTTCATTGGCTATGAGGCTCCGAAGCCTGCACCGTGGCATGGGATTGACTGGGGGAACTTGTGTCAGTTGCTTTATATGCTCTGAGGTTCCTGATCTTGCAACGTGGCTGAGGATTGGTTGCAGTGACCCTTGCTTGCCTGTGGCTAACTGCATGTATTCCTGGTACTGTCTACTGTGTCCAGTGGCTGCACAAGCCCGCCTGCATCAGTGACGGATTCTAACTATGGGAGTGCGGAGATGCTGACTCCTCGCTCATCGATAGAATTATGAGGAAACCAGGGGCAAATGAACCGAGGTCTACACCCGGGACTGGGATCCATGCTGGTGAGTAGACTCTCCAGTGTGGGTGGACTTGATTGCAGCAATCACGGGACTGTATAGCAGCCTCAAAGTACGGACTACTTTAATCTTCAGTTAACAACAGCATACTCTGTAAGGAAATCGTTGTATTTTAGGGTTCTTCTGGGGTGGTTATATTACTCTCTGCTCACAGGTCACCTTTTTTCGTGGGCTATCTTTAAAACAAAAGGTAAATCGTGTTTGTCCAATCAGGTCAGTTGCAAAGAACTTGGACTGCAACTCCCAGAATGCGTTGTCATTTTTAAATGGAATACAGGATTGAAAGAATTTTTTCCAAGTGCCATGGAGTCATGTGCCCACTCTACTTATGATAAGAACAGTGACACGACTCACCAAGATTTTGCTGTACATAGGTGTGACTAAAACTCTTTTAGTGTCCCTCTCTCGCTCCTGGTTTTCCGAAGTGCTGCAGCAAATTATTTGTTAGTCTGGCTCGTAATGGGGATGAGTCACAGTGTAGGTAACATTAACAACCCATGATGTAATGTCTAGTGTTCCCCCAATAGACCACTGATTTATGCACGGATAAAAACACCAGGTTTAAAAAATAATCCATAGCTGTTGTCAGTGTGTAAACTGTTTGGGTCATCTACATTCAAGCACCATGGGGAAAAAAACTAATTTGTCCAACTCAAGCCTCAAAACATTACAAGCCATATTAGGAATGTGAATCTCATTGTGCTTTGTTTAGCTATTCTATTAATTTTTAGCAGTATGATTGTGCAAATAATAAAATAAAACCAGGACTAGAAAGACTATTAACTCCTTAGCTGTTAATGTTTTCTTTTGAAGTTAATAATCCCATTTAAAACTTGCTCTGATCGCTGTAGGAGAAATTAAAACACAGCAACCCTCATTGCAAGTGACCTGTCCTCTTTTTACTTTTTTCTTTCCCCCTTATTTCTTTCTTCCCGAATTTCTTTCTTTCCTTCTTGCCTTCTTTCATTCTTGTTTTATTACATCTTTCCATCACTCTTTCTTTTTCTTTTTTTCTTCTTTCTTCCCCTTTTCTCTATTTTTGCCTTCTCCTATTCTTTCTCTTTCCTTCATTCTTTCTCTTTCCTTCTATTGCCTTCTTTTATTCTTTCTCCCTTTCCTTTACTCATTTCCTTCACACTTTCCTACGCTTTTCTCTTTCCTTCTCTATTTCCATCTCTCATTCTTTTTCTCTTTTCTCATTCTTAATTTTCTCCATCTTTCTTTCATTCATTCTTTCTCTTTCCTTCTTTCTTTTGTCTTTCCTTCTTTCTCATGCTTTCTCTTTTTCCTTCCTTTCTGCTCTTTTTCCTTTTTTTTTCTTTCTTGCCTTCTTTCTTTCCTGCCTTCTTTATTTCTTTAAGGCAAAAGGTTTGCAGCCAATGTCTTTTTTACGTCTGTGTTAGCCAAGACCTTTTGATTTAACTAAAATTATGAGTAGAACGTAGTTGCCTACAGGGGTTTCAGCCAGACTTCAACCATTATTCTGTAGCTGGCGTCATTCACATTTTTCTTCCACCTACTCAAGCATGCACCACGGGGCAATGTTACGGGGCAATGTATCAGCTCACTTCAGCCATCCGCAGACTTCAGAGCCAACAGCACTTTGAATTGAGATGCTGCATTCCACCATTTCACAAAGAACACATCCACACACAAAGTAGTTCCCTTCAGTGCCAAGGAGTACTATTGTAATGTGTGTTTATTTGACACCTAAATAAGATATTGTCTTTAGCAAATGATTTTTCTTTTTTTACATTGATGAGTGTCCGGCATGTAGCAAAACAGTAAAGGTTTGCAAAAACCACAAACAAACAAAACAGGAATTGCCAGAAGGCTGGGGGCTTATGCCAGACCTACTGGCTTCGCCAATGCTTGTTAATAAACATATATATTCTTAAAATCACTTACAGAAATGCATTAACCCTCCCTGGGGGCTTCAAAGCCATGTTCTAACCCATACATTGATGTCTGGCACCCTCTACTGACATACAAAGATGGCAAACGGTGGCAACGACATTTTCCCTAGAAAGCAGGTGGTACCTGCAAGTGTACAAATGGAGCAATACTGCAATGGCAGGGACGTCTTGTGCACAGTCGTGTACACCGTGAACATACGCACACATTAGTGCAAAGGGGAGGATTCATTTACTGAGAGGAGGAAGCAACAGTACAGATGGTGCAATCTCCTCCTGTGCAAGGATATTCAGAGCTCCATGTACATGTTCTGTGGTGAAGAAATGTGTACTGCGCTGCCCTACCTTTACCAGTTTTCTATAGAAAGGAGGCTTGCACTGTTTCTGTCCTACCTGCATCGGTCCTCTAAAAAAAAGAAGCTTGCACTTTTTCTGCCCTACCTGTACCTGTTCTCTAAAGACAGGAAGCTTACACAGTTTTTGACCTACCTGCACCGGTCCTCTATAGAAGAAAAGCTTGCACTGTTTCTGCCCTACATGTACCGGTCCTCTAAAGGAAGGAATCTTTCACTCTCTCTTTCGCTCTTTCACGCTCTCTGCCAGCCTCTGTCATATTGGTTTACTTCAGGTCTTCAAGCACAGTTTCTTTTCCGTGCCCTTTTAAAAATTTCCATCCCTCAAACTCACGCTCTCCTCCTCTTCTACGGGAGTCTTCTGCGAACACAGGGGCTCCTTTATGCGTCTGTGGCCTGCTCTCCCCTTCTTTCTCATACACTCTTTCTGCTCCTCTGTCTGGAGTTCATTCACCACTTCCTGCACAAACTACCTATCCCTCTCTATCTTCCTTTTTGTCTATTATGTGCAGCTCTCACTCCTATCTGTTCACCATACCACATAATTCCACTACAGAAATACACTACACACCACACAATTCCAACCCACACAATTCCACAGCTAACAATTCCAGTTCAACCCACAAAAATCCACTCCAAACCACATGCATCCACTCCACTCCAAAGCAAAACACATTGGTAAAAGACATTGTCATTTACAATGCCAATAGCTCTAACTCTGACAAATGCGAGACCGATGCATTGCAAATGCTTGTTTTACATTTTGCAAAGGTACAGGCTTGGACTCGCCAGAGGATGCCTGACATTTCCCAAAGTTTGGTTCTTTTTTCAGATAGTTCATTATTATATACATATAGTGTTAGAACTGGGGGTCTCTATTTGGCAGAGGTAGGTACCCTTGTCCAAATAGGGACCCTTGCTTCTAGTCAGGGTAAGGGGGATACACTACTAAAATAACCCCTGCTCACCCCTTTGGTAGCTTGGCACGAGCAGGCAGGCTTATCTCAGAGGCAGTGTGTAAAGCATTTGTGAACAGATACAGTAACCCAGTGACAACACTACAGATGGACACCACACAAGTTGTAGTATAAAAATAAGACTTTTTATATAGACTTAACACAAGACCCAAACGACAAAAATCCACAATACAATACGAAAAATATGACTGTCAAATGGTAGAAAATAGCTCAGTTCAATAAAGATGATAAATGCGACACTTTACTCTCAATGTACCTTTGGATGCGTAACGCAAAACAAACAAAAGGGTCGCAGGGAAGGTGATGCTTCGATTCCTTACACGCAGAAAGGAGGATGTGTCGGTTTCTTACTGCGGGCCGGTTCCGATGCGTCGAGATGGCGCTCCGAAGCGATGACGATCCGGTGCGATGTGAGAAAATGGCGTCTTGCTTACGGTGCGACAACGTGGACAGGATGCGTGCACGCCCGACGGCCGTGCGGCGACTTGGCGATCTTCTGAGTCCTGCGACACACTTCTCCGGTGATGCGCCGGCATTCCCTGTGGCGGCGGCACGCTTCTCCGGTGATGCAAGGCGCTTCGGTGATGCGATGGCGACAGCGGCGGCACGCATACTCCGCGATGCGACGACAACTGCTGCAGCAGCATGTTTCTCCGGTGATGCGGGGCGCTTCGGTGATGCAACAGCGGCAGCGGCGGCATGCTTACTCTGCGATGCGACAACACTGCTGCGGCGGCGACATTCTTCCTCTTCGTTGAGTCGCGCTTCCAGCTCCCAGTGACACGCAGTCTCTCAGAAGGCCCAACAGCAGTAGGCACTTCAATTCCCAGCAAGGGAATTCAGGAGGGGAGATGGGGGTGAAGTCTTGTATCCCTGAGACTTCAGGCAGGAGGCAAGCTCAATGTTCAAGCCCTTGGAGATCTTCTTCAAGATGATGAAAGCACACTCAGTCCTTTTCTCCTTTCTTTGGCAATAAAGTAACCACTGCAGGCCAATCCCAACAACACCCAGCATAGGGGTAGTCTCCTCCTTCAGCTTCCTGGTTCTTCTCCTCAGCAAAGGTTTGTTTTGATTCCCAGGTGTGATCTAAAGTCTTGGGGTCTGGGCCCCAATATTTATACTCAAAAATCCTTTGTCTCTGAAGGCAGAGAGTCCTGTACCTAGTCCAAACCAGTACTGGGTGCATTCTGCCAGGGCACAACTTCTTCCTTTGTCAGTGTGTCGCCAGGGTCATCAGACACACCACAGGAGGTGGAGCTAGCATTGTGGAAGGCAGGCACAGCCCTATTCAGGCCCAGGTGCTACTCCTCCCACCACTCCTCATGCAGATAGGTCTATTCAGCCCTGTGCTGACTCACCCTGTCTCCTGGAGTCCTCCAGCCCCTGTCACTCACAAAACCAGACATACAATACACAAGCTAGCAGAAGCAGGCTGGATGGTTAGGCAAGAAAATACCTACTTTCTAAAAGTGGTATTTTCAAACACAGAATGTTAAAACCAACTTCACTAAAAGATTAATTTTATCATTCTGAGTTCAGGCATACTAAATTCGTTTTTCTACCATGTTCCCTGAGTCAGTTAGGATTATAAGTTGTTATAATCAAACTGCCCATTCTGGCCTATGGGGACAGGTAGCCTTGCAATAGTGAAAAACGAAATTGGCTGTAATTCACTATCAGGACATGCCACACACATCAGGGCATGTCCTACCTCTTACATACAATGCACCCTGCCCGCATGCCTACTTTAGGGGTGACTAACATGCAGCAAAGGGAAGGTTTAAGGACTGGCAAGTGGGTGCACTTACCAAGTCAACATGGCAGTACCAGACTGCACACAGGCTCTGCAATGGCAGGCCTGAGACATGCTTTCCAAGCTGCTCCGGTGGATGGTACAACCAGTGCTGAAAGCCCACCAGCAGCATTTGATTTACAGGCTCTGGGCACACGCGGTGCACTGTACTAGGGTCTGACAAGTAAATCAAATAATCCAATCATGGAATCACTAATCCATACATCAATTTATCATAGGGAGCACTTGCACTTTGGCACTGATTAGCAGTGGCAAAGTGCCCAAAGCATCTATACCAGCAAAAACAGGTCAACAACAGAGGAGGCATAGCGAAAGAATGGAAGGGAGACCCACGCCAATGGTACCAGGCCTAACATATAGCATTAAATTGACCAGGACAGCGTGGTTCATATATTTAATGGCCTGATTTATGAAAAAAATCAAATGTGCACAGTTGTAGACTAGAATATACAACTGTATATCTATGAAAAGTAAAGAGTGTACAAAACCTAGAGCAACTCTCGTGTTCATATTTTGATGAGGAAGATAACTCATTGTTAAGCCACAAATTATTGGACGACCATACATAATCAATTGTTAAGCCATTTATTATTTGTCTTAATGGAATATTATTGTATCGCATGCCCATAAGCATCAATTCTTTGGTGCTGTTTCCTTAAAGAATTGTGTTCTGTTTCTTGTTTGTGCACCTTGTTTTAAGTACGTGGTTACATTGAGTGTGACTGTAGATATGAATGTAGTGTGGATCTGAAATTATATGCAATATATTCCGCATTCTTCAGAATTTGAGCGGTTTTCTACTTGAGATTTGAATAAATATATTGTTTATTTAATATATTTTTTGCGTTGCCCTCTAATATTTGTGTTAATTTCCTTTTAATAAATATGAACACATGAGAGTTGTCCTAGGTTTCCCTGCCTAGAGGAACTCCCATGCTGCCGCAGGGAGCCCTTTTCTTTACATTGGATCTATGCAAATTAATCAAGGAGGTACTCCTCCACATGCATTATGGAGGGTATCTGCATGTGTGGATAGTCCCATAGTTTTGATGGGCACAGACGCAGCTATGTCTCTTATAGTAACCATTCAAGAAGAGATTCTTCAGGCTCTGCACTGCCACCACCCAATGGTTTCCTTCCTTTATACATGCTTTGAAAAGATGCAGCCTGTCTGCATTGTAAACTTCACCTTTCCCCTAATTTAGGGGCACAAATGAAGTCTGTTTAATTTACCTGGAGGGGGGCACTTTTACTACATTGAAATTAATGCCCGGTGTGCTCCATGCTGTTTGAAGGTCAGAGTCCTGCTGCCTAGAGCTGCACCTGACCCTCCCCTCATGGGAGTCATGGGAGATAATGCCGAGAGTTTATTGACCAAAACACTCTAACACAAGAACACATTTCTGTCTTTTATCTTACAGGATTTGCCTTGATGCTGGCACCTACACAAGCCAGTTGTAATTATTAATCCCAACTTAAATCTTTAAGGCAATTTTCCCTCAGATATGAAGCTTGTCATGTTTGCAGCAATAAGGGTAAATATGGCAGCCAGAGCAGCAGCTGTATTAGCATTACTGCTGACATTACCACTCTATTTAGAGCATTCCTAAAAGTAATGGTAATAATGAGTTGTAACATTATTATTTCTGGTATTTATTTCGTCTTATGACCACCGGAAACAATGCTGACTGTTAGGGTTGATGTGACAGAATCACTGTCACTGCTGCCAGTAAATTCCACTAAAATGTAAAGGTAGAAGAACAAAATGTACATGTGAGAATTTGTTTTCACTGTGCCATAGTATTATTCGAAATGAAGGGGCAGTATGGAAATTGGCAAACTCTATTAATGGATTGTGGTGGAATTGTAAATCACAAAATGGTGGAGGAACATAATCATAGGGAATAAAATATTGGGGCATATTATCAAGGGCTTTATCGCCGATTTAGCGGCACTTTTTGCCGCTAAATCGGCGATATTTTTAACGCCCTATTAGCAAGCTGTCGCTAACAGGCGTTAGCGACAGCTTTCAGGCGTTAGAGGCCGGGAATTACATCGCCTTGCATGTCAGCGATATTTATCGCTAATGACATGCAAGGTAGGCGTTCCCCACTAACAGCGACTGTAAACAGTCGCTAACACCACTAACCCCTATTATCAAGGCAGGCGAAGCGATAAAAAAAATCGCGTTAAGCGCGTTTATCGCTAGATTTTAACACCTGCTATTGACTATGACTTACCTGTTTAAGGTATAGGAGGTGGATTCTAATGCTGAATCCACCTTAGCGTTAATGCGAGAATATCGCTGGTTTTCCAGCGATATTCTCGCATTATGCCGCTATCGCTGGAATAATCATCGCCATAGCGCTAATTGTTGCTAATACAGCGTTAGCGTGGCGATATATTCCAGCGATAGCTGGCGATAAAATATTTCGCGCTAAGCGCGCTCTGCGATATTTATCGCATTTTGTTGCTAATATGGCCCATTAAGTCTTGCCTGGTATCATGAAATGTGATACATTTGTATAATTTGTGTTAAAGGTAAGTACAATGACGAGAAGATCTGAATCCACCAGTGACATTGGCCATGGATTGCTTCCTACAGCGTCTGATCTTTTCCAACAAAAACACTAAGGATCCGTCACAAAGCTCTGGAGTTCGTTACATACACCTTGCCGCGAGTACAATCCATAACCAAGGACCTTTACACAAATGTAAATATTCATCATTATCTTATTTCCATTCATGCTTAGAGCGGGCATGGATTAATGCCGAGTTTCCAAAACACATACTGTACATAACAAGATAGTAGGTTTCCGTGTGATTATGAAACTCTTGGAATTTCATTCATATTGTCTACTGCACGTTTTCTTTAACGATGAATATTTTAACAGAGCATAACTGCCTTGTGCACACACAACCTGTGAGCTTTAGATACATTGGTGCACGTTTCTAAAGCCTTATGCTTGAACCAGTTGGGCATATGTTAGATTTTCAAATGGGTGTAGAATGAATAGCAATGCCTTATATGAAAGACCAAAATGTTACTATGTTGAAGTCGACACCTCCTTTCCCATAGTAATGTGCATATTTTCCACATGTCTTCTGCTGTGGGAATCACGCTGAATGTGCATAATGATGCCTTACAATTTCATTCTGGTGTACATATGACGTATAAGGGAGAAACCCTTGTAGAATAAGCCCCTAGTGTGTTAAACATCAGAGGTCATGCTACTAAGCTTTTTGACTTCCTCGAAATATTCCTTGCACCTCTTCATCTCATTGATCCGTTTTATCAATACGTCTTGCACCCCATTGCCGACTTGATGAAAGGAGCAAGAAACCAAACAAGCATTTGTAAAGCAATAATGTCTGGCCTTTTATGGTGGCCTACAGTATTATTTGCTTTGCCAAAGGTCAAGTCCGACATGGCATCCAACTTGAAATGGAAAAAAAAAACATACAAAGATGTCTGCCCTTGTGAACAGGAGGCCATTCTTGAATGGATTTCAAATATGTTGTCATTTGTTGCCATTTCGAGATGGCAAACACATCGTCTTCAACAAAAGCACAGGCACAGCAAATTTGTCTGGCGTTTTCATAAGTGAAGAAGCTTCTTCAGTGATTGGCAGGTTTGTGTGCATGGTTGGGTGGATGGGTAAGTGAGAAAATATAAGAATGAGTCATTGATTGAATGAATGGATGAGGGAGCGCAGGAATGGATGTAAGGGTGGGTGAATGGGTGAGTGTGTGTATGAATGCAGGTTTAAAGGAGTTGCTTACGTTATAAAGAAAGTAAGTAGGTCAAGTGTAGTAACGCCAAAGCAAAGCCAGACTGTGAGGCCAAAGCCAGTGTTTAAAGGAAAGGGAAGTGTGTGGGGGCATTTGCACGGTCACTTTGCAGCATGATTGGACTGTATGTTGGAGACTGTGAGCATGATAATTTCAAACATAATATTCCGGTATGTAAAAGAGGTGTTTTTTCTTGGTATTTTGGGAAAAGGATAACTGTGTGTCGTAATAAGCTTGCAGAGCATCGTGGATTTGTTTTTAAAATAAGATATATTGTGCTTTTCATACAACAACATACAAATACAGGATTTGCCGTTTCTAGGCACTTTAAATACAGAGTGCTACTTGACAATTTTATGGTATTGCATATACCCACTTAAGAAAGGTAAACACCTGAGTGGGCCTGGGTGCATTCAAAGCCTTAACACAAAAGTCACTGCAGTTTCACCAGCATACAGATAACAGAAACAACACAAACACATAATAATAGGTTAAGCACACACTTAAACATAGACACACTCATACACAAACGAATCCATACACACATTCACAAACCTTCTCAAAGTACACATTGTATCCCAGAAGACATCATTTAGGCACAGAGAAATATATAGACACACAGGCCGCACAGCTACCCATTCTATGTAAGAGTTCCAGTCTCTTCTCAGGTTCCAGCTAGCTTACAAATGGCCTTTACCCATCAACAACAATCATCAGCAGGCAGCCAGAGTGTGATTTTGTACCGCGCAATGCCTGTTCACTAAGAACTGAGGTAGCAACTGGTATAACCCGAAGGACAAAACTCTTAACTAATTATTCCCTCTGCTTCCAACTCTCTCTTTATGCGTAATGTGAGAAAAGCTTGTCCATCGGCAATCCAACAACATGGAGCCCGCTTTGGCCATAGCTTGCTGCTTTGCCTGCTGATGATCTTTGTCTTCCATTCCAGAGACTAAGGGACTAATTTATATACTGGTAATATGGATACCCTGTCACAATAGCGATGGAGTATCCATACCACAAAGACTGTGGTCCACCAGCCAAACCCGCCAGCCAAATCTAAATGCGGGCGGACCTTAGGCTTAATCATGCCAGAGACTATTCCATCTCCTCCGTGATTAAACTCCTCCAAGGGCTCTGTAGAATAAGGGCTGTCAGAGGCAGACCTCTTATTTAGATGAGTTGAATTAGAGGTCAGTTTTCACTGCACATCACCCACAGTAAAAACATGGCAGTAAAAATTACTAAACTCCTAAATGTGAGGGTAGCATTTTATTTCCTATTTTCTAATCCTGCTTCAGGATTTTCTTTTAAAATTAAAAAGAAAACAGTTTGGTGCAGGGCTCTGTTATGATGACGGAGCCTGGCACCAAACATTTAACAGCATTGACAGGAACCGCCATGATGGCAGTTCCTGACAATGGTTTATTAATGATCGCCAGCTTGGTGGTCATTCCTGAATTGGGTGGGGCAGGTAGTCTCAGCCTGAAGGACATTCTTCTGGGGCCGATTCTGATTCAGGCCGGAAATCACTCCGACCGAGCCGGACCCGAAGAGATTTCCGACCGAATCGGACTCTAGCAGCCCGACCGAACGAGTACGATGCGTACGCATGCAATCGGACTCGATTCGGTCGGACTCCCATTGAAGTCAATGGGAGCCGGTCGTACAACGCGTACGCGGGCTCCCATTGACTCAATGGGTGCGAGGCGAACGAGGGCCCCCCTACAGCGGGTACGCGTCGATGCGACTCGCGCCGTACATGCACAGGTAGGGGGGGACCCATGGGTCCCCCCTGTGTGCGACTCGCGCGGCTACGCGTACAGGGGGGTCCGACACGGACCCCCAAAGTCTGGCTCCGACTGCCCTTTTGAGCCGGACGGCGCGAGTCGGTCCGACTGCTCGAGGCGCGCATCGTACTTGCCCGGCCGGGGAACGTCTCCATTGCGCGGTGCGAGTCGTGTCCGTGCGAGTCGGTCGGAGCGGTTCGGACCCGCGAACGAGTCGGTCGGCGATTTCGCGTGCGCTCGCATCGTACTCACTCGCCCGGACGCATGTTCGAATCGGTCGGGAAAGAGGGCTCCGAATCGGATCCCATTAAGCCGAATCCAATTCGGTGCCCTACCGGCCGAGATCGGAATCGGCCCCTAAGTCCTCATCTAGGCCAACTGAGCTTATTCTGCACACCAAAGTGTAAATTGGCCATAAGTCTGAAAGTAAAACTACCTACCGCATCACACCTGGTTTCTGATTCCGACCCATGATCAAACTTGGTCAGCCTTAGCTTTCACCTAGGTACTGGTCAAGCACAACCAGATGACTGAGGTTGGTACTTATAGCGGTTTGGTGCTACTTTTACATTTAAACTTTAAAGAATCATAACTCTGGATTTCCTTATTGGACTATTCTTGTGTTGGTGTAATTTTATTATTAAAATTCACTCTAATATTTTAAATTGGTTGGGATTTATTCTGGTGTGCCATTTTGACTTTAGAAATTTTTTAGTAGTGCGTAAATACTATATACATTGCCTCTAAGTTAAAGCTGTCTGCTATGTGCAGTATTTGCGGATGTGTTCAGCTCAGGTTATTTATTACCTCTAGTTGTTCGCCCAAACAAGGATTGTGGTTATTACTTCAGGTGGGTATTCATCCCTCTTAAATAAAACCTCAGTTTCTTGCATTGGTGTTCAGAGGGAAGGATTCAGGACTTGTGTTTTGCAGTACTACTCAGTGATTTAAGTTAGAATCAAAACTCCTTTTTGCAAATTGAGTACAATTTGTGTCCCACCAAATGAAGGGCTATTTTAAATATTATGACGTCAAATATAGACACTTTATTACCAACAAAGTAATGGGATGTTGGAAAGGATGAACAGCGTGATAAAAGGAAGCATCCAAATGTCCATCACAAGTAACATAAATGTCACTGATAATTTATCGTTTTCTATGCAATTCGTATTATAATGATAGCAAATCATACATAATCTTTCACCCCTTGTTGTGTCTAAAGTTTATCAAACTACTATCCTGGCATTCACCCCCAAACTATAGCTGCACATGTACAAAAACGCAATAATGTAGTTCACTTTTAGAGTTTTCTTTAAATGCAACCTACTCTTTAAACAATTTATCGATGCTCATGCTCTACTCTCTCCTAAGTCATTATCAGGCCATGCACCAGTACCTAAGAGGTTGCGCCATAAGCCAAGTGCAAGCTACCTTGATAATCTCTTCTTTCATGTTTTAAGGCAGCGTCAACCTACCTTTGTTTATGCATGCCCAGTGAATATGTGTGTACTATCTAAAAGATGGATTATATATTCATACCTATGGGACTTTAGACCGTATCAGAAGGACCATTGTGTATAGTTTCAGGAAAACAATTGTGCTCCCTGCATGGTGGTGAACTAGGCAGGCACCTAGTATTGCCTTACTGTAGAATCCAGCTGACCCTCCTGCATTAGAGCAAATAACCTGCACACAGTACATTCAGTTGTATACCTTGTGGCCAGGCATTGAAAAGGGAAATATTTTTACTTGTTGGACTTTCAGAAGTCAAACCATTTTTTAAATGTAAAACTTCTTACCTGAAACTACACCAACTCAACTTAAAAACACATACAAATCCATTGCAGCATACAGTTTCCTATATATTATAGAAATACAATTACATCTGTAAATACTGCAACCCACACTTGTAAACAATATGTACACACTTCTACCACTTCTCCCAGTTCCCAACCATGTCTTATTGCTGCTTTCACTCACAATTTCACTCATTTCCCCAAACGTTTTCTAGTCTCTCGTTTATACTCAATAGCATACTCTCTCTCAGCTATACAAAATCATTTATCAACTATTCTCTCTTAATTTCACTTACTCGTCCACTTGCATGTGCGCTCACACTCATCGATATACTAACGTTTCAGAAATGGGTGCAATATCGTGCCATTATGTTTGGAAAATAATTCTTGCAGTTTCCCTGCCCATGTCACCGATTTCTCTTGCAAGGACCTTCGTACATGGAGAAGGGTGGTCGGTGTAGTGTCGTAGGGGGTGCAGAGGTTTAAGGACCAGACAAAGTCTGAGCAATTCACTTCCCTGTTAAAAGGTATAGAAAACACATTAGAAAGACAGGAGGACGCAAGTCTACCTGTGTGGTGCATTCCTGTCACGTTACAAGATGACGACTGCTGAACAAGTGTGAGTTGGGAGATTTAGTGATGTATTCCATGTGGGTGAAAACTCAGGATAGCCTTTTTCCTCGACAATGAACATCCTGCCATTCGTTCCAACTGCTCATGTTGACGAAGGGTTATGTGTTTTACAACTACTACACTGTACTTACTCCAACCTTAAGGAACATATTATCATGTTTACCACTCCACACTGCACCCCATTCAGAAGGATGATCTCTAGAGGCATTATTTTTAATTATTTGAGAAATCTTACAGCAATTTAGATTATTCTCTGATGAGTTTTTAGTAGCCCTTCTAGTCTAGCACCCACTACAGATGATATGTTATATTGTACTGAGTGGTAGCAGAATCAGTCCAGCTAGTGTCAGCATAGGAAACGGGGCTCATTTGTTCGAATACCCAGTGCTGATGAAGCTTTAGATGACTGTCTAAGTAGATAAAATCCCAGCAAAAGTATCACCTTCCTCTGAGAATCCTTGTATACAGTACCCATAGAAGGAACATTCAAATGGTTTGATGAGGTGAAAACTAAAAATCCGATAGTGTAGGGCCATGGAACTTTTGTCCTGTAAGACCCATCTTGACTTGTTTACTATCATCAAACCAGACATCAGTAGACACTGAAGCCCCCAACATCTCTCCTGAACCTCCCAAGAGTGCAGGACAGTCAGTACCCTCCCCCGTCTTCTACTCACCTTCCCCAAACTGAGTGAGGAACAGGCTGGCTCCCTGCTACAGAACATTAAATCAGGGTCCCCTCGAGACCCGGCGCCACCCCACATTCTCGCCCAAGGGGGGAAATGTGTCCTAACTCAACTCTCCCACCTCATTTCCCTATCCCTCGAAAGGGGTATAGTGCCCAAAGAGTGGAAGCATGCCATCGTAAAACCTCTACTGAAAAAACCCCAACTCGACCCTGCCTCTCTGGCAAACTACCGCCCGATCTAACTGTTAACCATCCTGGGCAAGATCGCGGAGAAACACGTGAATAGCACTATCTCACGCTTTCTGGAAGACAATGGTATCATACACCATACCCAGATGGGATTTCGACCAAAACACAGCACAGAGTCAGCATTACTTGTTGTCACCGAAAAATTAAAAAGCATCTTAGACCAGGGAAGAGCTGCCGCGATCGTGCTACTAGATCTTAGCGCGGCCTTCGACACGGTAGATCACGCTTTATTGGTCAACAGGCTCAAGGATATCGGAATCAGAGGTACAGCCAACCAATGGGTGGCCTCCTTCCTGAATGGTAGATCTTTTCAATGTATGGAGGCCGGAATCCTATCAGACTCCTTCTCAGCCCCTTGGGGAGTTCCTAAGGGATCTTCCCTGAGCCCTACCCTCTTTAATATCTACCTGAGCCCACTAGCCCACATAGTACAGGAGTTCGATCTCTCCATTGTGTCATATGCCGATGACACACAACTAGTGGTCTCAATCTCAGATTCCCTCTATTCAGACCATAGGCAACTAGCCCCTTGCCTGGAAAAAATTGGTTCATGGATGGCCGACTGTAGTCTCAAGCTGAATGGGGACAAAACCGAGCTTATGATCCTGGGCAGCAACTTCAGCCCACGCTCGGAGATCCCCTGGCCAGCAAAATGGGGTCCGACCCCCCCCCCCCCCTAACACTTCCATAAAAAACCTGGGGATGTGGCTGTACCAGAACCTAACGATGGAGATCCAAGCCCAAAAACTTTTGAGTACCTGTTTTGGGATACTTCGAATGATCAGGAAAATAATGAGCCTGCTCCCAGTAAACTCAAGGAAGACGGTGGTTCAAGCCTTGGTGGTGTCGAGGCTTGACTACGGCAACGCCTTATACTTGGGCTCCCCCAAATATGTCACGGACAGACTACAAGTAGTACAGAATGCAGCAGCCCGACTGCTTCTGAAGATACCCAGACATCAGTCAGTAAGAGCCTCCCTTAGGAAGCTACATTGGCTTCCGGTCCAGTCCAGGATCAAATTCAAGTCCCTCTGTTTGGCCCATAGAGCCATGTACGGGAGAGGCCCCGCGTTGGTACGAGATCTGATCTCCCACTATTCACCTCGTCGCCATCTAAGATCAGGATCAAATTTTCTGATGAACACCACCAGAATCAAGAGATCTAGATGGGGTGGAAGGTCGTTCACACACCTGGTACCCAAACTGTGGAACAGTATGGACCTAGAGCTCCGACTGATTGGGAACGAACTGACCTTTAAAAAGAGACTTAAAACATGGCTGTTCCCCTAAACCAATGTGCATGATATCTCCCTGTCTTGTTTCATACTAGCGCTGGGATGCCTGCAGGTAGTCATGCGCTCTATACATCCCCTAAATCTAAATCAACACAGTCCAGGTATATTCAGATCATCTGGGGGAAAATGAATATCATAGGATAGAGTAATGTTCTGAACTCTCATATAAACAACTACAGTGCCCTAAATCAATGCGGTTGCACTGAAAATTATGTGGGACCCAGTTGAAATACTTTGCACATTTGATGGTAGTAGGGGAAAAAGTGTAATTGATTTCCTGCTTTTTCCTAAGCTCTATTGTGCGTTAGTTAGTAATTTTCTATTATACGGCCTTGCAATGAGTGATCATTTCCCCCAGAGTTTAACGTTGAACATTAGCTCTTTGATTAAGCAAGGGGTTGGTCACCGTACTATAGCTGTGGAGAACTTAGAGCTCTCCAGTTTGAATGGCTTTACTCTGCGCTGGTCCATGGTTGACCCATCTATTTTCCTAGAACAATTAATTACCAAGCAGAGAAGGGCTTTTGCGGTTTGCCTGAATGAGACAGCAGAAGCTAGTATGGTCATTGAGGCCTTTATCCAAATTAGTAAGGGAATTAAGGCTGGCTTAACCGCCAACCTAAAGAGAGGGCCCTGGAAAACCCTAGGTTGGTTCGATCACACCTGTACCCAGGCCCACAAAAAACTAAAGATAGCCCTGAAAGAGATCCCTAGGAACATCACAGAAGTACTGAATTGCAGGCGGGCCTACAAGCTAGCTTTAAAAAATAGTAAAAAAGGCCTCAAAGAGGAGGCGTGGGAAAATCTGTAAGAGGCAAGCCGTAATAAGGACACCACGGCATTCTGGAGTGTTATAAACTCCCCTTTCTTCAGTTCTGATGATAAGCCCAAAATTGAGGTTGCAATAACTGAGAAAGACTGGGTAGCTCACTTCTCCAAACTATACACGGGTTCATCCGATAATAGCCGAAACAGCCCATCATCTATGTTGGTAGACGTTCCCTCTGGGTCTAATTTCCTGCTGAAATACCTTGGTTTTGATTTCACACTGAATGAGGTGAATCGGGCCTTGGGATCAAGTAAGGGAGGGAAAGCACCAGGCCCGGATGGGATCCCAATTGATATTTTTAAAACAACATTGATCTCTGGGGCCCTCTTCTGACCTTGGTTTTTAGGTCCTGCCGGAGTCCTGGATTCCCAGGTTTCTGGTCTGAATCTCATATTGTGCCAATATTTAAAAAGGGCGACCGCAACTGTCCTGCGCACTACAGACCTATCTCTTTGCTGGATTCTCTAGTTAAAGTGGTGGGTCGTATACTTCTATGTAGACTACAAGAGTGGGCGGATTGTAATAATAGCATGTCTGATTTTTAATATGGCTTTCGCCAGGGAATTGGGACTAAGGAGCAGGCCATAAATCTGAATGTATTGGTGGGTAAATATACACATATAAAAGGCGGCCATCTGTTTTTGGTGTTTGTTGATCTGTCCTCCGCATTTGACTGTGTCGTTCATGACAAACTTTGGTCTGTCATGACTTCAATGGGCATAGATGTTGCTATTGTCAAATTCCTCAGATATCTGTATTCTACTAGCTCTGCAAAGATCCGCTTTGGGATGAGAGGTGAATGTGCACAATCTGTTGACATCAAAAAAGGGGTCCGTCAAGGGTGCTTACTCGCCCCTTTTTTATGTAATCCATACATTAATAGTCTGGGTAGCACCCTTGCGGACACATGCTTCGATCTGCCACAAATCGGCCATCGGCCTAGACCAGTTCTGCTATATGCGGACGATGCGGTGCTTATGGCCCGCACCCCTATGGCTTTGCAGTGCCTTTTAGATAAATTTGTACATTTTATGGAAAATCTGGGGTTATTAATTAATATAAATAAAACCTTTGTCATGAAAGCAGGCCAAAAGAAATCCAAGGGGCGTAACATTTTAATAGGAAATGCAATCTTACCTCAAACATCTTCCTTTTTGTATTTGGGAATTTTATTTGATGGTGAAGGGAACTGGAGAAGTGCAGTAAACTCGAGAAGGATGCAATTTCTTAGATCGATCACCGGTTTGTGCAATTTTTCAAAGAAACTGGGCTGTAAACACCCTAAAGAAATGATAAGCATTTACAACGCCAAATGTCGGTCAATTGCGATGTATGGCTCTGAGCTGTGGGGGCATGTGAATGTGGATGCATTACAGCTGTTAGAAAATGTTTTTTTTTTAAATCTTCTTGGGGTCCCAACTAGCTTTGTATGCCATGCGTAACTGCGAGCAACTTATCTGGCAGATCTGATAAAGGTACAGCCAGTTATTCTTTGGCACAAGCTTTGGACATAGGACCGTATGGATTTTGTACATTGTACAGGATTGTTGTGGTTCAGAGCATGCCTTGAATATTCCATGGCTAAAATACATTAAGAATTTTATGTCTGATATTAGCCATCCTGAATACTATGGTAACCCTGAAAGCCTGAAGTATATTACGAGGAAATCTTTAAAGATAGAATGTCTAAACATCCTGGAGGATGTGAGATTGTCGGGGAACTGGCCAAGCCAACTGTACAAAAATAACCAAATGGTTTTGACCAGTTTCTCAATGCAACCGTATTTAATCAGTGTTCTCAATGCCCAACATAGATTTGTTTTGACGCGTTTCATTCTGACATCTTTCACCGCCTTACGAGCTTCCCAAATACCAATAATTGGTCACGTCATCTAATGTATTGTCCTTGTGACAAGATGTCTTTACAACCATACATGTACTGTTTTTTTGTAAATTTTATACTGATCTAAGGATCCTTTTTATCAAGCCCCTATTGAAATCTTTAAATTTTAGACAATGTAGACCAGCGTATTAATTTCTAAAACTGCTTCCAAACCTGTATATATGTGTGTATTAGCAAGATTTTTGAGGGCTGTCATTTCCAGAAGGAAGTTATTAACTGACGTATGCTAATTCGTGTTTGCTTTTATGTGCACTCGTTTTTAAACTCTTAATCAATTTTTAATGTATTGGTATGTATACTTTTATGATTCACTATTTGAATCGAATAAAGATGATTTGATTTGATGAGGGACCCTGACTGAGGTTGTGGCCAGTGCGATGATCAGCTCTGTATAGCTAAAGCCTTAAACTGAGATTGAGGATCGAGAAGACACTAGTATGCCAGTTTAAGACTACTCAATCTGTGTGAACGTGCAGGAAGACATAGGCTTCATGCTCCTCTTGCATCAGTTACAGTTCTACCTTCTCAAATAGTTAGTGAGCGGAAACAAACCACCCTGATTGCTGCCAAGTTAAGGCCAATGAAGGTTAAAAACGCAAGGATTTCATCAGCATATACAAGGTACAATTTACATGGCCTTAAAAAGTTGGTTCTTACTGCCAATACCATACAGGAGACCTATCTGTCAACAGAACAGAACTTTATGTATTATTACCTGTTCTGAATGTAAGTAAAAGAGAGTTTCTCAAATATTGTTTACTTATGCACAACCCCTCTTTGAGACCAGACGAGCTTTGATTAGGCAATAACTCAGAACCTCCCACACCTCAGAGAACTAAAATGACTAGAGGTATACTTCCCAAGAGATTAAAGTAATTATGCTTTATATGAAAATAGTACTGGTTAAAGAGGCTATTCATACAATGGTCATACCTGACAGCATTTCATGGGTCAGAAACAAGGAATCAATACAAGACTAAGCTAGGTGCAGAACTAACTAGAGTCTTTAACCATTGCATGTAGCAGGTGTTTTTATTAGCAATTGCAAAAGATTTCAGTTAATTAATCTCAGAGGGGTGAAATCACTTTACCAGAATTCACAGTCCCGACCTGCAGACAGCGGCAGCAATGCTTGCCAGCGCCCAGGGTATGGCAATTATCCTTCCACTTTTCTATTAAAATGTTGCGCCCCTAAGAATGCTCCTCCGCCCTTAAGAATGTCCCTAGGAATATTCCGCCCTGGGCAGTCGCCCCTGTGCCCGCGCCCATGCTACGCCACTGCCTGCAGATCATGCCAAATCTTAGCAGTAAGTGCTGAAATGGCAGAGGCACCTTGTGAGTGTCTGTTTTACACATAAACTCTGCTAAGCAGGGCTGCAGTGGTTGGAGTACTCATCCTCTCTGGCACACTTACATTCATAGCAATCAGCTGGCCATACTGGTTTGGCAACCTGCTGCCAGAGGTCATGCTGCTCACATCTGCTGAAGCTGGAGGAGCTACATGAGTGGGCCTGGCTCTAGGGTGCACGTGCTAAAACTAACCCTCCGAATGGTCTTTCTCTGTAGATATATCCCTAGTCTTCGTACATATACAATAGGAAGGGGGGTTGGGAGGTGAAACCGATCTGGCAATGAGTAAGGCAGATTGGCTGCTCTCAAGCTGGGTTCAGTTGGTCATAGAATCTGTCTCATATTTGCTGAGCCCTAAAGAAAGGGCTGGTTGTGGAGCTGCATTGTACTACAGCAGAGAGTGTTCATGTATAGAGAATCTGCAAGGGAAAGAACAGTCTCATACAACTTGAAAACCAGTCTGCAAACCTTTCACTATTCTTGGAAAAAAGCAGAGAAACAAATGGGAATGTTCATTGCCAGAGAACATAGGTCAAAAGTAACACAAACTCAAACATCTCAAATATTTGTGGAGTACAAGGGAATTGACGATGTTTAGAGTGCTCCCTCAGTAATGAATTTGATGAACGTGATAGACAATACAGTAATTATCTTTCCTTAACTCTGCAATTTCTACCTTGCTTGGGCCTTGAAAATATTTAAAAGGCCCCCCAAGTTGTTCTGCCGTGGGGGGGCGCTAGAGGGCGCAAAGCGAAATGGCCGCTCTTTAGAGATGCTCCGCCGGCCGAGATAGAAATCCGACAATTATCCTCGCCATCCTGCCTGCATCCTGCTGAAACTGTCGGGCATGCTATCCACGGGACCTGTAGACTGACCTGGTCGGGTGCTGTGGACCAGAACTTTGCTGTAACGAAGAATCCAGGCTGAGAAGCTCCGGGTCGGCCCCTGGCAGCTCAGGACGCGCTCGGCTCCGGCGAGTGAGGTAGGCCGCGGCTGGCTTTGGCGGCAGGCTGCGAGTGCCGGGAGGGTGTGCTTGGCTCCTCGGGCCTGGTGTTTGGTGGGCAGTATGGCGTGGCCTCGGGGGCTGGTGGCGGCTCTCTGATTACTCGGTAGGGTGATTGAGGGGGCCGGGCTGCCTCTGGGGCTCCGTTTGTGCGCCTGTGGGCACCGGTCTCGAGTAGTGAGCCGGGTAGCGTTCGCTGGCGTTGCGGCCGGCTGACGGGCCGGTGCGGGCCTGATTCCTTGGTCGATGGTGGGCGGGCTGTGTTTCTGGGTACCTCCGTGCTCGCCGATTCCCAATCGTCCGCCGGCTGGCTGTGTGCCTGGGGCGACGGGCCTCCTCAACACGAGAGAGGGGCCCACTTGCAGCACAACCTTCAGCAAACCTGCGTGGGGCCGAGATCCTTGCTTTTGCGCTGAGGCCGCAGTTTTTAGCGCCGGTGTGCCCCCGCCCTCTCGCTAACATTTAACGGCCATCATTTCTGCACCCTGCGCTTGGAGGCGGTGTGCGACTGGGTCACTCACCATTACTAGTGACTCCCACTGTGGGGGGGGGGCAACGTGCATATCAACCTGCTCCTACCACCCTTGTGCTCCGGGGGTGCCCTCACGGCGTCTATTATTGTTGTATGCCTACTGGACTGCATTGGGCTTCTCTTCCCCTTCATCCTGACCTGCCAAACAAGGGGAAGTCCTCACTGGTGATTAACTGCCCTAGCCCTGTATGAACTGGCGATTCGTCCATCACCAGGCTCGGCGACATCCTCGCCCTACGACATCGCGGGTGACGGACTGTACCTTCTGGGCCCACTGAGACGCTTGTATCGCCTCGTGTGCTGCGGCATGGAGTGAACCCTATTCTGCGTTGCTGCTATTACAAATTTGGCCCTGCTTGCATTCTCCCTGGGTTGGCTTGCCTGTCATCGTGGTGAACATCATCGCAGTCACACATCCCACATTTCTTGAGGGGTGGGTTGTTTTGTCAGATTACGACACTGAGAGACCTGTGCAGTGTTGTCACCCCTGTACGCGGGATCACCCTGATCTGTGCCGCAGCCATGGGGAAAAGCAAGCGTGGCCAACCGCGCCTCACTTTTGAGTCCCGTAAAACTGGCAGAGCCACGCAACATGCAGCATCGGACTCTGAGACTGACCTGCTGTCACAACCCTCCACCTCGCCCTTCTTGAGTTACCTTGGTCACCCTGTCTCGCCTTGAGAACATTCCAGCAGAGTATCTCGTATTGCGCTCCTCAGCGCGATCATGGAAGCGGGAAAAAACTACACTTCCCAGGAGTCGCGGAGCATGGGGTCACGTGATCGGGACGACGCGCGCGTTGCCATCAGGGAAGCGGATGAGGATAAAAGAACTTCCGCTTCCCCCGCAGCGCTGCCGCTAATTCTGGTGACTTGCTGGTTATCGGGGAATCCGTTCGAGACTATTCCGAGGTGGTATACTGATCTTTGGTCCGGTAAGGGTGTCGTTACACCGATACGCCATTCTGTGCTCAAAAGGACGTGTATGTCATTGTGTTTATTGGGGACCAAAGGCAACTCTGTTAATTCATTGCGGTGTCCCTCCCTGTTGGCGAGACACACGTTTGTGGTCTCTTGCAGGTAGAAGGGATACCGGCATAATTTTCGCATAGTGGGGGTTCTAGCGAAATACTTAGTACGGACTACCGATATTTCATTTCTTGGCGCTAACCTTATGCTCTTGCAGGACTCATGGTGCAAAAGCTATTTCGTTTTGTGTTTGTGTGTCATTGTTGTGAATGAGGCAAACTACCCTAAACATTGCATAACGTATTAACAGCATTGTGACGCAACAGTGTTGGCACCTTTTCAATTGAAGCTCACTGCAGTCAGACATTGTGCTGTTTGCTATAAATGTTTTGTTGTTACAGAAAACGAGAATTATATGTGTTTCTCCCGCATTCAGGCCGCATGTAGTAGCAGGGAATAGTGGAAGAGACTAGAGTTGCTTTCTCTGACTACCCTGTGACGCCAGGCTTGGCAATATACTAAGTAGGTTGTTTTTGGTGTAACTTGTTTATTACAGGAGTGTTGTTGCACACCAACACTCCCAAGATTATATTCACTGATTTATTTCCTTGACATGGTTTCTCTTTGTGTGGTCTGCAGGGGGTCCTTACCTGAAGATGTATACTAGGTCCTATGCTAATGAATAGGAACCATACATAATAACTACGAAGGGCTCATCTAAGAATTCATGTTCTTTTATTTTACAGGTACATATACTTTCTCTAGGAGCGTTAATTCTTTGTTCAATAAAACAAGACTTCTATGTGTTATTAATAAGTATTGATTGCTGTCATTCCAGGTCTCCCTCCCCGCAGTCCCCATCCTGTCCTTCCCTCGCTCGATCACTTCACTGATCTGTGCTATGACAGCAAGCAGACTTGAAGCTATCGAGAGGTGGACCATTTTTGAGCATCGTTCCGATCCTGAGGAGTGGAGACGCGACACCTGCCCAATGATCATCTTACAAATATCGATAAAACTCTTCTTGCTGTGCAGGCCAGTTTGCAGTCCATTGATGGTAAAATTGACCACCTTAACCTTCGTATGGACCACATGTCATCTAAACTAGACAAGCATGCTCAGCAGTTAGGGGAGGCGGAGACACGCATTTCAGATACCGAGGATGGGCTACAGCAAGTCACGAACAAGGCTGCCTCTATGGAAAAAGTTCTGGCTGTCATACAGGCCCGTAATGAAGATTTAGAAGCCAGATCGAGGCGCAACAATGTGCGCATTACGGGTCTCCCAGAATTTACAAACACAGGCCGCCTTGAGAACTTTGTGGAGAAACTCCTGCGTGACATCTTTGGAGCAGACCAGTTGTCCCAGGTCCTCATTGTGGAGCGGGCACATCGTTCCTTGGCTGCCCATCCTCCTCCGGGTGCCCCACCTCGCCCCATAATTGCTCGCCTTTTAAACTATAGAGACCGGGATGCGGTGCTCCGTCTGGCGAGGGAGAAAGGTACCATCGTTCATGAAGGGAATACGCTCGCCTTTTGTCCCAGACTTCACCATGGCGGTGCAAGAGGCTCGAAGGGAATATCAGCCTGCCAAGAAGTTGTTAATGGCTGCGCACATACCATATGCCATGCTGTACCCGGCGAGGTTGCGGGTGGAAGATAATGGGAAATACAAATTTTACACTTGCCCGAAATCAGCATTGGATTTCGCCAAATCTGTCTCCCGCCGGAACCGCTCCCCCAGGCACGCAGAAAGTGACGAAGCTACTGAACTTGGAGAATTATCAAATGGCCCGGGTTGACTCAGTACTAGAACTGCCTGGGTTGGGAGGGCGCTTGGGGCGGGGCATGAGCACCATCATTCCCTAATGGTTTTCTGATTGTTTGGCTCCATGATTTTATACATTGTATTATTTTGCTCAATATTGGGGGGATTCCCCGCCTGTGTTCCTAAGCTATATGTGATTGCGGGGCCTGGGAAGGGCACTGTACAATAGCTCGGCCACCTCCTAACTTCATCGGGAGGGAGTTTGTGCTCTGGCGTCCCCCCTTATGGGTGTTCCCCGCCACTGGTTTTTTCCCTGGTGCTGTACTTGGGATTTGTTTCTGGGAGTTTGGGATGGCTTTGGCGTGTTGGGGTTGCCAAAGTGGGTGGGGGTTGATGGGGGTGGGGGTGGTATTGTGCTGGGGTTTGTTTATGTGGCTACATATTGTTGTTACCCGGCTGGATATTGCTCGTATGTTCTTGTTCACATCTTGGATGCAGGTAGATTCCTTTTCCCACATATATTGCTCTTGGTATGCACAGTAATGGTTCGACAGTTTCTTGTCTCACTTGGAACGTGCGAGGGCTCAACACGCCCCAAAAAATCCGTCAAGTGATAGCTCATTTAGAACGCCATAGAATTAACATCGCCCTCCTGCAGGAAACACATTTGACGAAACATACAGACACGTTGGTTGGGGCTGGCTGGGCTGGCTACCGTCTGGCCTCCTCCTATTCGTCCTACAGCCGGGGAGTCCTCACATTAGTGAAGAAAGGCCTTCCTTTTACAGCACATCACTCTTATGTCGACTGTACAGGTCGGTATGCCATGGTACACGGGACGTTGGCAGGCAAGCTGATCACCATTGTGAATTCATATGGTCCTAACATAGATGACCCTGGTTTATTTGAGAGCCTTCTTGCTGTACTGCGCGATTGGCCAGACGCAGTGATCCTCTGGGGGGGGCGATCTTAACACTCTCCTAGACCCCAGCAAAGATAAATCTAGTGGTAGAGAGGGGCACTCCCCAGGTGCAGCTCGCATAATCTGCAGCGGTATGGCGGAATTTGGATTACTCGATATAAGGCGACATAGACATACAGAGACACTTGAGGGCACACACATTTCCACAGCAGCAGATTACTGGTTGGTAGGCGAGGAAGTGGCGGGCTGGGTGGTGGGGGTGGAGCACCTGCCGCGCACACTCTCAGATCACTGTCCTGTTCGGCTCACTATTACCATCCCTCAACCGATTCCCCGGGCCTTCACGTGGCGTTTCCGTCCTGAGGCACTGTTGGACCCCCTTTATTTAGAAACTATTCGTGAAGCCATCGTCCAATACTTTGCTCAGAATAAGGGGTCTGTCGATAGCGCTGGGGTATTGTGGGAGGGGTTTAAAGCCAGTATTCGGGGTGCCTATATCAGTACATCTTCTGGCATTTTAAAGGATTTAAGGAGCCAAATAACCAAAGTGGAAGCCACACTGTCCAGCCTCGATTGTGACTATGAACGTGCACCATGTGATGCAACTTTAGCGTCAATTAAAGAAGCTATACTCGAACACACTTAACTAGCAGATGAAGAGCTCCGATACATATCGAGGCGTGCTGTGGCTCGCTCGTATGGAGAGGGTGGGAGACCAGGGCATGACCTGGCCACAAAGATTAAACATCGCATGCGTCACGACGTCATTACTAAGATCACGGATGTGGCTGGGCACGACCATTTCAGCGTAACAGACATACTGGAGCAGTTCAGACAAACATACACAAAACTGTACACTTCGCAGTGTGATACAGCTACTGAGGAACTAGATGACTATATGTCACAGGTGGCACTTGCTTGGTTGTCAGAGGGGCAGAGAGAGTATCTCAGTCAACCTATCACAGTTGAAGACATTCTTATGGCAATAGCCTCTCTCCCTAATAAAAAAGCGCCCGGCCCGGACGGATTTCCACCTGAATTTTATAAGTCATATGCTGAGGAGCTCACCCCCTTCCTGATAGAAATGTATGCGGAGGCATACGACTCCGGTATACTCCGCCCTTCCCTTCGCGAAGCCCTCATCATTACCCTCTTGAAAAAAGATAAACCACCCGACCATTGCGATTCATATCGCCCCTTGTCGCTCATTAATACAGACGTAAAAATTTGGCGAAGATAATAGCTACCTGCCTTCAACCGCTCATGCAAAATCTGGTGTTACCAGATCAGTCTAGGTTCATACCTACACGCTCCACCTCCCACACTCTACGCACACTCTTTGCTCTCTTCCACACTCTCTCTCCGGACCTTCCGGCGGCAGCTGTCATGCTTGACGCTGCCAAAGCATTCGATTGCATTGAATGGGTTTATCTGTTTTTTATACTCCAGAGGATGGGATTTTCCCCCATTTTTGTCAACTGGGTGCGACTCCTATATGCACGGGTACGGGTGGGGGGGCACACTTCGGATCCCTTTTTTATTACCAGAGGCACCAGGCAGGGGTGCCCCCTTTCGCCCCTCCTGTTTGCCTTGACGCTGGAACCGTTGGCATGCCTCGTCAGGCAATGTCACAAACATGCTGCTCTTAATTTGCATCACCGTCCACTCATCATCTCCCTGTATGTGGATGATATGTTGCTTTTTATCCGAGAGCCCCATATTCATCTAGCATCTGTGTTGCGGGAGTACATTTGGTTTGCCAGATTTTCTGGGCTACACATCAATTGGTCCAAGTCGGTGGTGCTACCTCTGACTGCATCCACACATCCGCATGAGCTCGAATTTCCTCTTGAGTGGGCAATGGACTAGGTCAAATATCTGGGGATCTGGGTTCACTGCGATCCCGATAGAGTCCTTCGTGAGAATTATGGCACTGCTGTCACATTGCTAGAGCAACAAATTGACAGATGGGTTCGCCTTCCGCTATCACTTGCCGATCGTATTGCATTAATAAAAATGGTGGTGCTGCCTAAATTTTTACATCTTTTTAATAATATACCGAACCCTCTCTCCCAACAATTTTTTAAAACACTACGCTCGCTGCTGCTCCGTCTGATTTGGGGCGGAAGACAGGCCCGAGTAAGCTGGCGCACACTGACACTAGATTATAAGCATGGGGGATTCGGGGTGCCGGATCTTTATGTGTATTATTTGTGCGCGCACGCACAATACGCGCACTTTTGGTTCACTGATCACAATTTCTTCCCACACGTGGCGGTGGAACACTGGGATGCTCACCCCATCCCGTTAAGCTCCATTTTAACACACAAAAGCAGACTCACGCCCGCACGACTTTTAACACTATTAACACGACCATCATAGCTTGGCAGGCACTGGGCAGACTGGCCGGGAAACTACCCTTGTACTCTCTGCTACTGCCTATTGCCTATCACGAGAACCTGTCGGTGACGCATGAGAAGGGAGCTATGTGCATACTAGCTCAGGCAGGCATTGATAAAATGCAAGACCTATACCCCAATGGCACGTTCTTGACACCCGCTGACACGGCCTATATTCAACGTCAGACTCTTCTATTCACATTCGCGATACACTCGCTCAAGAAAGCAGTGCAAGCCCATTATCCGATGTTCCCTGCGGAACCTCCGGAATCCCTTGCATTGCACGCCTTACTTACTAGTCCCACTCGCCACAAACTTGTCACTAAATTATACCGAGCTGTTAGAGCAGATGGGGCCCTCCCCGCTGACAAAAGTCTGGAGAAATGGAACGAATACTTGAACCCTCCGATTTCACAGGAAGATTGGGTGCACTGCTGTGGCCTGACTGGTGCCCTCACGTCCAATGGAAATTTGCGCATTATACACTTTAAATTTCTTCATCAGGTTTACCATACCCCTCACAGACTTTTTAGATATGGACTACGTGACACAGACGCATGTACACGTTGTGGCGCATTGAGTGCCGACTTCTGGCACCTGTCCTGGATCTGTAGGCGGGTGCAGGAGTATTGGGCTGCGGTGATCATTAAATTGTCAAAAATCCTTGGAGTGGATGTGCCCTGCTCACCGCAGGTGTGTTTGTTGGGTCTACTCCCTTTTCTGAAAGGTGCAAAGGGCAAGCTGGCAAGTGTAGCATTAATTATTGCTAAGCGACAAGTGGCGATGATGTGGAACAGCAGAAGGAGCCCTACGCCTGAACTGTGGATCAGGGATCTGATATACTGCAGGGAGAACTTAGTCTTATATGCAGAAGAGTTGCCTGTGGCCTCCCGTCCGAATGATATTTGGGAGCCTTTACTGATTTATTTACGCACAGATGTTTCGCCTCCTACCCCAGTTACTGTGACTCCGTAAATAACGATCAGAGCTAATGTATGGGTTGTATGATAATTGTAACTGTATGGAATCTGCCCTATATTTGTAAGATATGGCCACGGGGATTGTGTATTCATTTTTATTTTTTGACATTTTACATTATTCTTCTATGTAACAGATGTGAATTGTATGAGACTATATGAAAAGCCACAATAAAAAAAATAATTTAAAAAAGTTGTTCTGCCGTGGGCTCAAAGCTTCTCATGTGCCCCCCCCTCCAAAATGCCAAAATTGTCCTAAGCTATAACATCATCTTGGGAGCTAGAGCCCCTGCCATTACCATTCAGTGTCTGAATTAACCATCTTCCTAGAGAACCCACAGCTGATATCCTCCTCCCTTTGCACCACAGTCAAATGCATGTTCACCTCTGCAGGCAGTACATACTGCCATTGAATGACTTAAAATTTCTGTTTGAACATTTTAGCAAAGTTCATATAAAAGAGTAGTTTTCTTGAAGCAGACTTTTATTGTCAGATATTTACTTCTCTGCTGTACTCCTTGATTAATGTCCTATTACTTACCAGTAATCTTCATTGCTCCTGGTCCCGTTGTCCTCGTCCCCTTCATTCATAACAACAAGTGAGATAATCCTATCTCACCAACAGAAAAAAAGAACGAAGGAATGCTGGCCCTACCCCACCCCCTGCATTCCCTCTAAACTACCAAGCCCCCAGATGAAGGCCGGCAAGTCCGGGAGGGAATGAGGGATGTACTGAAGGGGACGAGGACAACGGGACCAGGAGTAATGAAGATTACCGGTAAGTAATGGGATATTACCCCAAGGTCCCTCCTGCCCCCGTACCCTTTATTCATAACAAAAAGTGAGAATACCCAAGCAGCAACCAGCATTCATCAAACAACAAACCACCAGGACACAGGACAAACAGCAAACCCAGTGATTTATTGCAGCAGGCAAAAGAAGGGAAATCAGGAGCACACAGCCTGAAGAAACCCCAAACCAGAATTAGCATCATCAACCAGCACATTCTGAATGCGATAATACCTCACAAAGGTATTAGACAAAGCCCAGGTGGCCGCCCTACAGATCTCAGACAGGGACACCCCCCCCCCCGAACCTCAGCCCAGGAGGCCGCCATCCCATGGGTAGAACGCCCCTGCACCCCCGCCGGAGGAGGGGAACCCGAAAGGGAGTAGGCCAACATGATGATCTGCTTCAGCCAGCGACCAATGGAAGAAGAAGAAGCCCACCTCCCACGAGAGGAAACCCCAAAAGACACAAACAGGAAGTCAGACTTCCGAAAAGGACGGGTGCGATCCAAATAGATTCGCAAGGCCCGGTAAACATCCAGCAAAGCCCAAGGAAGATCATCGCCAGAACCCGGCTCTGAGTACAAGGCAGGCAGCACCAATTCCTGGGAACAATGGAACTGAGATGGAACCTTGGGACCTAAGGAAGAATCCAACCAATGGACCACCTAATCGACAAAAAAGGCTCACAAGCCATGAAGGCACCCAATTCACCAAGGCGCCTGGCCAAAGTGATGGCCACCAAAAAAAAACACCTTCAAAGTAACAAACTTCATATCCACCTCCGACAAAGGCTCAAAAGGAGAGGCCACCAAAACCTGCATCACCAAAGGGAGGTCCCAATGAGGAAACGAAGGCCGCACCACAGGACGTGACAAGGAAAAACTCCTCAGCAACCAAGAATCCAAGTCGTCAACATCAGACGGATTCCCCCAAGGGGAACAAAAAGCCCTGATAGCTGCCCACTGAGCACGCAAAGAGGAGATAGCCACGCCTTCTCAAACCCCTCCCAGAGAAACTGAAGGACATCAGGCGGAGAGCAAGCCACAGGGAACAAAGCCAGAGCCTGACACCAATGCTGGAAATTCCCCCAATGCCGACCATAGGACTGGAGAGTAGAAAGCTTCCTTGACTGCTGAATAGCCAAAGCTAAATGCTCGGGGAGACCCCGGCTCCACCACCCCTGACTCTCAACCTCCAGACCGACAGCCGCAGCAGCGGGAGGAATAACATCAGGGACGACCGCAGGGGAGACGGAAAGAACGGGAACAACCAAGGACCCTGAACCGCCAACATCCGAAGAGTGGGAAACCGAGGCCAAAAGGGGACCACCACCTCCCTATCCTCCATGACCAGGTGAGACAGAAACCTGGGGATCACAGCAAGGGGCAGAAAGGCATACAACAGTCGAGACGGCCAAGGGATGGTCAGAGTATCCACCCCTCCCAAGCCCGCTCCTAATGGAACCGGGAGTAGAAGCAAGGAAGTTAAGCAGTGTGCCAGGAAGCAAAGAGGTTGAGAAAGGGAAGACCAAACCTCTCACACACTAGATGAAAGGCCACCGTAGTCAGAGACAACTCTTTGGGGGCACTGAAATAGCGACTGAGGGCATCCACCACCCCATTGCCCACCCCACCCCCCGGATATGAACAGCCGAGAGAGACAGGTGCCCTTCCACCCAACAAAACAACGGGAATACCTCTGCATTCAGTGACTTCGACCGTATACCCACCTGGTGATTCAGGTAGGCCATCGTCACCATACAGCCGTCAACTCTCTCTAATGCGAAGACCGCCTCCCCTCCAGAAGGGACCAACGACCCTGAAGGGAATTGGACACCAACGTCGCCCCCCACCCGAAAGCCCTGGCGTTCGTCGTAAGGATCACTGGAGGAGAGGGCTGCACAGGCAGACCCCTGGCGAGATTGTCCGACACCGTCCACCGGATCAATGACAGAATATCGACAGTCAGAATATCGAGCTACAAAAATATCGACGCAAAAATATCGATGTCCAGAATATCGAAGTCCTATCAACATAATGGTAAGTACAAAAATATCGAGAAAAAAATATAATTGTTAAAAATATCGTTTTTTTTTTATGTATAAAAAATAATGTAAAATAAAGTAAATAATACATATAATTAAAAAAACATAGTTAAAATTGTTAAAAAATGTTTTAAATTATAGGTTATACATATAATGTAAAAATCAATTAAACATATATATGTATAAAATATAACATATATACTTAATATGTATAAATACTTGTTTTAATAACTTATAAATTGTTAAAAACATATATATACACATACACCAATAATATAAATAAAATATATATATAACAAATTAAAATATTACAATATTTTTAATCTTTTTAAAATACATTTTACACTACATTAACTAAAACAGTAGAGAAAATATTGGATAGCGGAATTGTACAAATTACTATTCCCACTCCAGAGAGTGCAAGGGTAGGGAAAGAGTTGGATAGCGAAGGGGTAAAAATTACTATTCCCAATCCATAGAGTGCAACAGTAGGGCAAGTGTTGGATAGCGTAGGGGTAAAAATTACTATTCCCACTCCAGTGAGTGCAACAGTAGGGAAAGTGTTGGATAGCGGAGGGGTAAAAATTACTATTCCCACTCCAGTGAGTGCAACAGTAGGGAAAGTGTTGGATAGCGTAGGGGTAAAAATTACTATTCCCATTCCAGTGAGTGCAACAGTAGGAAAAGTTTTGGATAGCGGAGGGGTAAAAATTACTATTCCCACTCCAGTGAGTGCAACAGTAGGGAAACTATTGGATAGCGGAATTGTACAAATTACTATTCCCACTCCAGTGAGTGCAACAGTAGGGAAAGTATTGGATAGCGTAGGGGTAAAAATTACTATTCCCACTCCAAAGAGTGCAACAGTAGGGAAAGTGTGGATAGCGTAGGGGTAAAAATTACTATTCCCACTCAGAGAGTTTAACAGTAGGGAAAGTGTTGGATAGCAGAGGGTTAAAATTAACATACTTATCAATTAAATAATTATTAAAATTAAATAACCAATTAATAATTAATTAATGATAAATTAATTATAAATACTAATAAATAAATATTATTAATTACTTTATAATAATTAAATTACTTCTCACCCTATTCCCCTATAAACCCACAACCAGCTCCTAAAAAACACAATTAATATAATTTTCAATTAATTAATTAATAACAATTAATAACCTTTTTTAATTAGAACAAATTGATTATAAATACGAATAAATCAATATTAATAATTACTTTATTATAATTAAATTACTTCCCACCCTATTCCCCTATAAACCCACAACCAGCTCCTAAAAAACACAATTAATATAATTTTCAATTAATTAATTAATAAAAATTAATAACCTTTTTTAATTAATTAATAAATTGATTATAAATACTAATAAATCAATGTTAATAATTACTTTATTATAATTAAACTACTTCCCACTCTATTCCCCTATAAACCCACAACCCGCTCCTAAAAAAAACACAATTAATATAATTATCAATTAATTAATTAATAAAATTAAAAACCTTTTTTTATTAATTAATAATAAATTGATTATAAATACTAATAAATATTACTAATTACTTTATTATAATTAAATTACTTCCCACCCTATTCCCCTATAAACCCACAACCCGCTCCTAAAAAAATAACACAATTAATGCAATTATCTATTAATTAATATTAATTAATAACCAATTAATAATTAATTAATTAATTATGAATACTAATAAATATTAATAATTACTTTATTATAATTAAAATACTTCCCACCTTATTCCCTATAAACCCACAACCCGCTACAGAACTAAAATACGCAAACATTAATTTACATAAAAGTATTTACTGCTAAAAATATAACAAATACATTAAAAAAACTACACTTATACCAAAAAATTACATCACATACTTTTAACACACATACTAAACTACAGAACACTAATATAAACATTGATATTATTAACAACAATATTTTTACAAACGATATTACTGTCTTCGATATTAAAAAACCCGATATTTCTTACCTTACTGTCGATATTCTGTACCACGATATTCTTGCAGTCGAAATTCTTGACCTACGATATATAAAACTCAATATTATGGTAGGTCGAAATTAAAAACTCGATATTCTGTCTGTGCACCCCATCCACCAGCGCAGGGCAGGGAGGACAGACAGAGACACCGGAACAAAGAGGGCTAAATTGCGAGACAAAGGATCCCAATGGGCCAACAGATGTAACCACAGAGGCCGTGGATTAAACCGCGCCCAAGGAACCGTGAACACTGCTGCAGCCATAAGACCCAGAAGCCGCAACCAGAGCCGTACCAGGAAGTTACACCCCACCAGAAACCAAAGAGCAAGGGAACACAAGGTCACCGCCCGAGAGACAGGCAGGTACACCCGGTTCAGATCGGTGCGGAATCATGCCCAGATGAACGTCAAGTCCTGCGAGGGCTCCAACTGACACATGGGAAGGTTCAGGAGAATCTCATGAACCCGCAATGCAGAACACACCAACTCCTGATCCCGCAACAACTGTTCCCGAGAAGGAGCATGGATTAGCCAATCATACAAGTACACGAAGATAAGGACACCCTGAAGATGGAAAGAAGCCACCAACGACACCACAAGTACCACAACCTTGGTGAATACCCGTGGGGCGGACCTCAGGCTGAAAGGCAGTACCTGAAACTGATAATGCCGGCCCTGAAGGCAAAACCTCAGGAACCTGCGAGAACTGGGGTGAAAAGGGACATGATAATAGGCGTCCTGAAGATCCAGGGTGCAGAGGAAATGACAGGGAGAACCAAGGGAATCACTCGCTGGAGAGTCTCCATTTTGAAAGGCAGATGTAACACATATTTGTTCAGGGCCTTCAAATCTATAACAAGACAGAACCCCCCTATCACCTTGGGCACCAGGAAAATCAGGGCGTAAAACCCCCTCCCCCTCTCCAGAGGAGAAACCTCCTGAATAGCCCCTTTCTCCAACAGAGCCTTGAACCCCAGAGACAGTCCGAACCTCTTGGTCAGACAGGATGGCAAAGGAGTTGGACAGATCCCTGAGTCCGGAGGAGGCTCCAAAAACTCGATGAGATAACCCAGTCTCACAATGTCCAGTACCCACACATCTAAACAGGAGTGCATCCAAGCCGGGAGAAAGTACTGAAGCTGACCTCCGATCAATAATCCGGGATCGGCCACCAGATAGTCAGGATTGTGGTTTCGCAGGTGGGGACTTAGCTTTTCTGTCTCGGCCAGAAGAAAATCTCCCATGACCCCGAGAAAACTGCCTCCTAGCGGGGGATGAAAGAATGACTTAGGCTTGGAAGACACCGCAGCAGAGGAGGAATGCTTAAAGGAGGAGGAATGCTTCTTTTCCTTAAAAAGTCTATGCAGCTTGCCTTCCAACTCCTCCCCAAACATCATTGTACCGTGAAAAGGCAAGTGAAGGGCAGAAAAATTTCTGGGAAGAGTCCGTCTTCCAGTCTTTCAAAACCAAATTGGGCGGGCCGCCACATATGACCCCCAGAAAGGGCCGAAGCCCTCACCACATCGAAGGACACATCAGAGAGGAATTCCACCTGCATCTCAATATGTTTGAGAAGACCGGAACAGTCTGGAGTATCATCCATTGACCGATACAGAGCCTTGATATCGGAAAAGAGTGACTGAGCAACATAAGTCCCATAAATGCCTGACCTCAGATCTAGATGGGAACCAGAATAAACTTTCCAAAGGGAGGCACCCAGCTTTTTGTCCACAGGATCCCTGATCACCGCATCCTCAGTCAAAGATGTATGACTCACCAGACTCGCCACAAAAAAATCAACCGGAATGGAGTTCGGCAATTCTTTAGCCATATCCTGAAGGGGGTATAGCTTCGCCATGAATCTGGGAAAGATGATACGATCAGGGTCTTTCCATTCCCTTTTAAGAACCTCATGGATGTAGGGATGAACCGGGACATCCACCGCAGCTGAGCTTTGAAACTGGCACAGCAACGAAACCAACAGAAGTACTGTGGGCATCATCACAAGGAAACCCCATGTTGGACTTGACATGCTTCAGCAAGTCCGGCAACATCTCTTTGTCAATGAGTTTTCCTTTATGTTCTTCACCCCCCATCCAATCCTCCTCAGAGTCAGTAGAATGAGACAGTGGAACAGGCACAGAGATTTTGGAACGGGGACCACCCCCCATGTCCTGCAAGATTTCTTTTATCAAACGTCTGATCCTGGCATCATCACCCTCTCTGTGGCGTTTGGATCGCGCCGGAGAAGGAGAGGAAGAAGACTCAGAAGAGGAGCGCTCCACATGTCTATGCTTCCTTAAATGTTGTCCCATGCCCACAGACCTAGGAAGTCCCAAGAGCACCAGAAGAATCAGGGGGCTTCATACCAGTGAGCAAACGGCAGACAAGGCCTTTCCAGCCCCTTCCAGAAATACAGGACAGACACGAAAGGAGACACCAAGCCAGAAGTCAGAGCCTCAGGGAGCACCCAGCCTCTGGGGAATCAGGCGCACTCCCTCCTGGGAGCAAATAAACAGGGCCAACAGGCCGTAGCTAAATTTGCTTCAGGAACCGGCTCAACCAACCTTCCACCAATCACCTGAACACACAAACACAGTCTGATACACACCGGGCTGAATAAGGGAACACCAACACCGCTATGCGGTACTTACGTGCAGGCCGGCTAATATCCCAATGCCGCAGCCCAGTCGACCGTCACTGTCATGCCTGACTTCCTGACACATCCCGCGGAAGTCAGCCATGGCCGCCCCGGAAGCGCACCAGCATCTTAGGGCCACCGGTGAACTAAAACAACAAAATGGACGTGACGTGCCTGGCAACCTGGGAGGTGTGGCGCAGATTCACTCCACTGGGGACCTCCCTCGACAGCTGTGCTCGTCGACATCGACCATCAGCCGCGAGGAACCAGCATGACTCCCCCCAAGCCAGGGCGTGGAGGGAGTCAGGAATCCAGCGATGATCCCGTCACCCAGCAGCAGAAACGTAAGTATGCTTGTTCAAATCTGTCAGTAAGAAAAAAAAACCAGAGGGAATGCTGGGATTGGTATGTTTATGTACTCCCTGGGAGAGGGGGTGGGGTAGGGTCAACATTCTTTTGTTCTGTTAGTGAGAAAGGATTATCTCACTTGTTGTGATGAATGAAGGGTACGAGGACAGGAGGGACCTGGGGGTAATGTTTTTTGATTTTGTTTCCAAGGTTCTTTTATTGTTTGCATGTTCTGTTATTCTTCTTGATGTGTGAGCCTGCAAAAGCTTTGTTAACATGAACGAAGCCACTGAAGGGGCAATTTGTGCCACCTTGTGTGGCTTTGTAAGGAAATGTAACACAACACAGCACCTTGAGCTGAGTTACGTTACATTTGGAGGCGGTAGGTGTTGCATGGGTGAAGCATGGGCTTTCCTGTGCATATATCAATGGATTTGACACAATTCCAGATTACAAAGGTTTGTAAGTCAGTAAGCTTTCCAGACGATGGCGTAATAAGGAGAAGAATGTTTTATTCTCTATTTTTTTCAACTTTCTATGCATGATGCATTCTACATCACACATAGAAAGAGTAAAATGTCTCTTTAGATTATTTTTGTGCAGGAAAGTATCCCATCCTGCACAAATAAAATCTGTTCATAATGCAGGCACCCTTGGACTATGGTGCAGGGCTCCCTATGTTGGTGCTTGGCAGCACACAGTGTATCAGCGCAAAGAAAGAGTAAAATGCTCCATATCTTTGTAAGTTTCAAGCCTTTCTGCTCTCTCCTTTTCATGCAACGCAGCATAGCAAGTTGCCTAGTTGCATTGTGCGAAATAACAATGAATGTGTCCCAAAAGTGTATAGATTTCTCAAGTATTGATGCGATTTTTCACTTTGACGGAATACAGTGGGTGTATATTCACCAAGCCATTTGTACCTCTGCATTCGTCTTCAGTATGCTAATGGTATGATTTTGGAGTGTATATTTAAATGTCAAATTTATAATAAGCTTAAAATATATTCACACTGCTATTGATTACCAGGGAGTTAACTGAGACTGCTGCTGGTGTTGAAACTACATGTTTCAGTCTGCATGTCAGAATGTTTCACAGACATGGATGAGGAAGGTAGTTGAGGTCTTCTGAGAATTGTGTCCTCATTTTTTCTTTCTAGTGACAAAAAGAAATCACTCATTTTGTTCATTTACTGGAATCCAGCAGACCTGATGGATTCCTCACAACATGGTTTCCGGCTTGGACATAGCACGGAGACTGCCATGTTAAAAGCAGTAGAGGAGCTCCGGGCAATACTGGATACGGGTGCCAAGGCCGCCTTGATCCTTTTAGATTTTTCTGCGGCGTTTGACACTGTGAATCACGACATTCTAATCGGAAGGCTCCAAGTAGCAGGTGTCAAGAATACTGCTCTTAACTTGATCAAATCTTATCTGAATAACAGGTGTCAATATGTTCAGATTGGCGACTCCTGCTCTGAGCGGTTTTGGCTTCCTTGTGGAGCGCCGCAGGGTTCAGCATTGAGCCCTACATTATTCAATCTATATGTCGCCCCCCTAGCGGACATTATCAGGCAGTTTGGCTTTTCTTTAGTCTCCTACGCGGGCGACACGCAAATAGTGGTGTCCATCACAAACAACTTAGAGGAAACCGCTGAACGTTTCAGTCAATGTATGTCCCAAATTGACCAGTGGATGACAGCAAACTGCTTAAAGCTCAATGGGAGCAAAACAGAAGTGCTCCTGTTGGGATCTGACACTTCCTTCTGGACACAGAACTGGTGGCCTTCAAATATGGGATCGCTCCCGGCCCCAGTCTGTAAGGTGAGGAATCTGGGCTTCATCCTCGACGACAGACTCACATTTCAACATCAGGTCAGCAAGGTCTCCTCCTCGGTCTTTCTGATACTAAAAGCAATTAGAAAAGTGCGTAAATGTATTCCCTGCGAAGCAGTAAAAACCCTGGTAACAGCATTAGCCCTGGCCAGACTTGATTATTGTAATGCTTTTTATATTGGCCTTCAGAAGCAATACATGACCAAACTCCAACGGGCACAAAATGCAGCTGCCAGATTGCTGCTGGACATTGCTAAATTCCAGCCTATTGCCCATGGCTTAAAGAAACTTCACTGGCTTCCCCTGATAAAGAGGACAGAATTCAAATCCCTTTGTCTAGTTTACAAGGCTCTGCAGTGAACCGGACCAATGTTTTTGAGACAACACTTTTCTTGGTACCAGCATGCTAGAAACCTTCGTTCATCTCAGAGTAAACTTCTTCAGACACCCAAATATAAGAAAGCACGTTGGGGAGGAAGAAGCTTCATTCTGGGTACAGTGAAACAGTGGAACTTACTCCCGATAGAGATCAAGAATAGCCCGACATTACTCACTTTCAGGAAATTACTAAAAACCTGGTTATTTGCTAGCTAAATTCCACTTTCATTATCCAGATGCAGGTTGACTATCCGCTGAGCGCCTAGACGCCCTTGGGCAATCGTGCGCTATTTAAATCCTACAATCAAATCAAATCAAATATCTTCTGTGGCAAATGTCTTTCAGTTTTCAGCTTTCATTCCATCAAGGTGGCATTCTGCTGTGCCACACATTTGTCATAAATACAGAACATTACCCCTCTAGTTGCTCGTTAGAACTCTGTGGGAAGTTTCAGTAGGACACTGGGAAATCAACTGATAGGCTGCTTCTTCTGTTGAAAGTACATGTTTTACTCAGAATATAAAGATTTTATTCTCACAGTGCTGAGAATTATAGTACAATTTACAGAAAATATGCTCTAATTTTAGCTTTTGGAGCACTTTCCATAACCTCTGTGAGAAAATCATGAAAGCAAACTGTTTTCTTTCAAACATGGCTCTAAAAATCACAGCAGAGGGTCATCATTTTCTACGGGGTAAAATCACCTGCAAACTCACCAGAATACCTAAAATGAATGACCAACACATTATTTATATTGGGGTTATCTATTTACACCCTTTAAATGTGATCCTTTTAGTGACCCTCACAAACCTGACATTCAATACAATGCATTTCAATAGGTCCATGTCCCTGAGCCGTGTGATTTGATAACTTTTCTAGATTTACTAGAAATACAAAGTTCGATTTTTCTAGAGCCCTTGGCACTAAGGAATCAATATGCCGACAGGAGTCAGAAAATCAGTTGGATTGCAACCGTCCCGCAACACACTGAGTAATATTTGCATGAGATGTGTTTCAGGTAGCAATCAATCCCTTTTTCATTGAGGAATAAAATACTCAGGAACACTAGAACACGAGGAATACATTTAAATTCTGCATTTTAAAATCAAAATCCTAGTCTAGTGCACACAATATAAAATGTAACTACAATTAACACAAAATGACAGCAGCAACATTTACCAAAAGCGTGTACAAGAGAACACCAACGTAATTGCTGTTATACTTTTATGGCAATTCTACACCCATTCTGCTACTTCTAAGCAATAAAATACAAACCTATTCCAAGTTTTAGAGATGGTTCACAACAGCATACCTGTTTGAAAAATAGGGCTTGTGTTTGATATAATAGATTGTCCTCTGTTCTTTTTGGGCAAGGCCAGCTGCCTTGATAAATTCAGCCACTGAAGAGGCAAATGGTAAGTGCCTCCCCAGTAGCCTTCAATTAGATCTGTGTTATGATTCTGCATGCCCTGTTGTAATGTCGCTCACATGAAGTCCTAGGGCCTCATTAGGATGTCGATGGGACCGACATGTGAAGCAGCAGTCAGACCGCATGGGTGAGGGACCGACCGCTGTGGTTCTGACGGGCTCAAGGAGCCAGTCGACCCTGTGGTCAGAATGTAATCCTTACAATGAGGGCGGTGCCTGCTCAGGCACTGCCGTATGGATTACAATGGCACTTTCCGACAGCCTTTCAATGGTGGTCACCTGCCATTGAAAAGTTGTCGGAAACAGACTTGAGGGGCCCCTAGCAGGGCCCCGTCACTCCGCGGCCTCCGCAGCCTCCGCTATGAGGCCAGGGGGGCACCACATGTGCCCCTACAAACATCCATGCCCCATGTGGCAGGCACCAGTGTGCAGGGATGTTTAAAAATATGACTTTTAGCATTGGGGTTTGTGCTGCTGCCTTTTTCAGTTTGCAGCACAAGCCTCAATGCAAAGAGGCATGTTTCCGACTGCCTCCACAGCGGTAGGATCCTAATTTGGCGGTCGGGACTGCCAACTACCTGTTGGCCAGTCCCTTTACCGCATCGATGCTGGTTGGACGCTCGTCTGACCTGCATCGTAATTAGAGCCTTTCTCTCTTACCATTTACTCTCAGATCTCAGGTTTTATAACATTATTTCACTGATGTTAAAATTCTCAGAATAAACAAATTACAGGGAATGGCGTGGTGCCCTTTCAATTATTTTCACTCTGCAAGACTTGGTTCTTTCGAACAAAAAAGATATATCAGACACACAGCTATCAACCTTCTACAAACTTAGGAGAAATCAATTATCAGTCAGCACTTAGATTAATTGCTGCTAATATGTTCAAACAACACTTGATCAACACATTGCAAAGCATAATAATATAAACTATGTGTGCATTCTCTAAATCACACTCATTGACTCATGATTGATTAATTAGTACATGTCACTCAAGATAGGGAATACCCATGAGAGAAAAAATATAATATTCATAACATGTCAATCAAGGAAGGCCCTTTGGGACCACACTCACATGCCACTAAGTCCCAGGGTGCTCACCCTGCCCTTTATATATTTATATTAATTAATTTTCAAGATGCAGGGACTATGCCCTTGAGTCCTGTAATGGCAGCCACAACATATTGTTCATGTTGTGGTCAGCCAATCAGGAGTGACCAATCCTCTCTAAAATCTAAAAATCAGAGGCATTTCTGGACTTCAACAGTCCAGATATACCTAACTTTGTAACCCCTTCCTTCCAAACCAGAGCCCCTCTTTAAATGCTAATTTCTCAAAAATGGCAAAACAGATTTACACCAAATCTCAAAAGGTATGCTTTCTGAGTAAAGATATAGGGGCCGATTCCGATCTCGGCCGGTAGGGCTCCGAATCAGATTCGGCTTAACCGGATCCGATTCGGAGCCCTATTTCCCGACCGATTCGTACGTGCGTCCGGACGAGCGAGTACGATGCGAAATCGCCGACCGACTCGTTCGGGCGTCCCAACCGCTCCGACCGACTCGTTCCCGGGTCGAACCACACCGACCGACTCGCTCGGACACGACTCGCACCGCGCAATGGAGACGTTCCCCGGCCGGGTAAGTACGATGCGCGCCGCGAGCAGTCCGACCAACACGCACCGTCCGGCTCGAAAGAGCAGTCGGAGCCGTACTTCGGGGGTCCGTGTCGGACCCGCCTGTACACGTAGCTGCGCGAGTCGCACACAGGGGGGACCCATGGGTCCCCCCTACCTGTGCGTGTACGGCGCGAGTCGCTTCACCGCGTACCCGCTGTAGGGGGCGCCCTTGTTCGCCTCGCACCCATTGAGGCAATGGGAGCCCGCGTACGCGTTGTACGACCGGCTCCCATTGACTTCAATGGGAGTCCGACCGACTCGAGTACGATAGCATACGGACACATCGTACTCGTTCGGTCGGGCTGCACGGGTCCGATTCGGTCGGAAATCTCTCCGGGTCCGGCCCGGTCAGAGAGATTTCCGGCCCAAATCGGAATCGGCCCCATAATGTTTTGCAAAATCTGGTGTAATTCCATTCAGACATTTTTTCCATGTATGATAGCAACTTTTCTATGAAAACTAACATTGAAAATTCCACTTTTTGGGACCCCTGCCCCCTTTTTCTTGGTCCCTGCTTGAAAGATCAGTGTAAAACTTTCCATAGAGGATCAGGAGAAGATGAGCTTTTTCTTTTTTTGCAAACTTTCATTCAGAATCGTCAAACTGCACCAAAGTTGTTAACTAAACAAAACATATTCTTCCTATGGAGACTGTGGCCTAAATATAAGTACAAAGTGGTAGACGCATTTTTATATAATTATTTCCCCAAAAACGAAAGGCCACGCACTCCAAAGTAGCAGTGAGGCTGCCCATACGTTACAACTTCAGGTAAAGTCTTTCTCATTACATTATGAGACATGAACAGTACACAAACTTTTAAAAACACACCTTCCTGAATCGATGTGGAAGACAAACTCCATTGTCAACTGCCCATACAAAAACTAGGAAAGACTGTATAAAAGTTGCTACTTGCAAATACAATATTTAAATATGAAAACTAAATCCTCTATCATGTATATTCATAAAAAGTATGTGAAAACAGAAATAGTACAATAGTAATTCAATGGGATGCATTTCAGTAGCCTTTCTTCCCTAAGAATATAATTTATGTTCTACATGTTCCCCATTATTTATCGAATTTGTTTGAGCAATTATACATGTGAAAAAGTATGATTTATTGATCCAAATATATGAATATATAAATTGCCTTCCTAAATAAAATATGTCATTTACATCTAACAAATGTACTCTAAAAGTGGTTACCCCTCCAGCAGAAGCCTATGATGTGGCAAGGTTCTCAGCTGGCGCTACACTCTGATGATACAGTTAATTGTGAATCATGGTATATATATATATATATATATATATATATATATATATATATATATATATATATATATATATTCACTGAAAAAACCATAAGGTTTTAGGGACAGTTATAGTTAGTTGGACATTGCACTCGTACAAAACCCGTGAAATTCCCCCGTTATAGTTAGTTCAGGTAACTATAACTCGCGCCCCCGCAATGCACTGCTGATGACGTCACATATTACATCACTCATGACATCTCAAATGACATCACTGATGACATCATCCAGTGACTGTGTGTTTCTGTAAAGTTTAAATATGTTTAATATATATAGGGAAAGGCGAATTGAAGAATGAGTGGGTGTATAAGTGTCTGAATGGATGATTTAGTAGGTGCGTGACTGAGTCTATAAGTGAGTGATTAAACGTATCTTACTGGATGCATGGGTGAGTGACTAAACTGTGTGAATGTCTGTATCTGTCTGTCTGTTGTTGTGTAAGCAGCTGCATGGGTTTCTGACTAGCTAAATGAGTGTCTATATGGGTTATGGATTGGTTCTCTGAGTATCTGTATGGGTGCCTCAGTGTTTGTGTGGGTGGGGTGAGTGTGACTCTGTGCATAGATGTGTGAGTGGGTGATTCACTGGGTGCATGGTTTCAAGAGTGCGTCTGTGATGGACTGTATGGGTGGGTGAGTGTGTGTATGGGTGTGTTAGTGATTGAATGTATATCTCAGTGGTACATGTGTGAGTAACTACATATGTGAAAGGCAGTATATATGTGTGTTGGAGTATATAAATGGCTATAAGTGAGAGTGTGTGATTGTGAGAGTGGCTATATGGATGAGTGTGTGCTTGAATCAGTGATTGCATAGGAGCGTAAGAATGTGCTAGTATTTTTATGAGTAAGTGAGCTGGTGTGTATAACTGTATAGGTGAGTAAATTGGAGTGTGATTAATTATTTGCATGACTGACTAGGTGTGTGAGTACCTCTATGGATGAGTTGCGTTGTGTGAGTGTTTATATAGGTGTATGAGTGCATATGATAGTCCTGTACTGAGTGACTGTAAGTATGAGTGACTGTACGGGTGAGTGAGTAGATGTGTGTGTGTAGACCTAAGAATCAGTGAGTGGGTATGTACTTATTGGTATTGGAGTGTGTATGGTTTTGAGAATGGCAGTCTGTAATTTAGAGTGGGTGTTTCAAAACTTATATTAGGGTGTGAGAATATGCATTAAATTCTCACATGGATGATGTCATCAGTGATGTTATCAGTGATGTCATTTGAGATGTCATCAGTGATGTCATCAGTGATGTCACTGACCATCTCATGAGTGATGTAATATGTGACGTCATCAGCAGTGCATTGCGGGGGCGCGAGTTATAGTTACCTGAACTAACTATAACGGGGGAATTTCACGGGTTTTGTACGAGTGCAATGTCCAACTAACTATAACTGTCCCTAAAACCTTATGGTTTTTTCAGTGAATTTCTAAGGTTTTTTAAATGCAAATTTCTAACTATAACGTGCCTGAAACCTATGGTTTTTTCAGTGAATTTCAAAGGTTTTGTAAATGACAATTTTTAAATGTATTAATTGTTATATTTATTTTTTTCATACTGATTTACTACATTTTTAGAAACATTTTTTTTTACATATTTTATTTTTTAAATTACATTGTAATTACATTATACATTACAAAAATACTTTCTCAGAATGAATTACTTTAGTTTAAATACTTTGCACATAGGCAATAGACTTTTAAGTACAGTAGTTACAGTTGTTGCAATGGGCAACACATTTTCAAACACAATGCAACATTCAGCTCAATGTGAATTTCTAGTTAAATGCAATTAGTTACTTTATGGATTACTTTTCTAACCACAGGACTGGATCCTAGATTCAGTCCTGGGACATCTCCTGTAAACAGTTGAGTAAAAGCGTTTTGGTTACAGTAGTGATTTTTAAGGAATATTATTGTATTTTAAAAGTTGACACTTAGAAACTTTTTCTCATAGAATCACCAATGTTATCCTATGGAAGGAAATTCACTTAGCAGGTAAAAACTGTTATCGTTACTTTTTCTTACTCAGTGTTGGATCCTGGATCCAGCACTGGTGCATCTCCTGTAAACAGTTGAAAGAATGCGTTTAAGTCATACAGGCGATTTTTAATGAATATTTGTAGTTTGTGAAAATCGACACTTTGAAACGTTTCAGCTGAAAACCAGACAATGGATTCCTATGGAAGAAAATATAAGTTACTGGTAAGTACGGTTAAAATTACTTTTCAGGGTCAGTGCTGGGCTAAAAGATGCAGCACTGAGGTCTCTCCTGATAACAGGTGAGTAAATTGGAATTCGTATTTCGGCTGATTTTAGAGGAATATTTGTATGTTTCAAAAATCAACACTTAGAAACTTTTTCAGCAAAAAGCAGGCAATGATATCCTATGGAAGGAAATTCAAGTTACTGGTAAGTACGGTTAAAATTACTTTTCAGGACCAGTACTGGGCTGAAAGATACAGCACTGAGGTCTCTCCTGATAACAGGTGAGTAAATCGGAATTTGTATTTCGGCTGATTTTAGAGGAATATTTGTATGTTTCAAAATCAACACTTAGAAACTTTTTCAGCAAAAAGCAGACAATGATATCCTATGGAAGGAAATTCAAGTTACTGGTAAGTACGGTTAAAATTACTTTTCAGGACCAGTACTGGGCTGAAAGATACAGCACTGAGGTCTCTCCTGATAACAGGTGAGTAAATCGGAATTTGTATTTCGGCTGATTTTAGAGGAATATTTGTATGTTTCAAAAATCAACACTTAGAAACTTTTTCAGCAAAAAGCAGACAATGATATCCTATGGAAGGAAATTCAAGTTACTGGTAAGTACGGTTAAAATTACTTTTGAGGATCAGTACTGGGCTGAAAGATGCAGCACTGAGGTCTCTCCTGATAACAGGTGAGTAAATAGGAATTCGTATTTCGGCTGATTTTAGAGGAATATTTTAAAGTTCCAAAACTCCACACTTAGAAGAATTTCCAAGTGAAACCAGTCAATGTTAGCCTATGGAAGGAAATTCAAGTTACTGGTAAGTACGGTTAAAATTACTTTTGAGGATCAGTACTGGGCTGAAAGATGCAGCACTGAGGTCTCTCCTGATAACAGGTGAGTAAATCCGAATTCGTAGTTCGGCAGATTTTAGAGGAATATTTGCACAATGGTGAAGGTAGGGGCGGGGCCTGAGGTGACATCTGTGCAAACGCGCCCCGTGGCGCGTTTTAAGTTGGGGGATTAAGTCCCCTTGAATCATGAGGGTCCCTAGGGGCCAACTAGCCCACCAGGAACCTCCAGTATGCGCCAGGGGCTGCGTTGCAGAGACGTGTAGAGAGGCCACACTCCTTTTACACCTCTCTGCAACGCAGCTCTGTGGCGCTTTCTGGATGTACCTGTTGGGCTAGTTGGCCCCAGGACCCTCAGGATTGAAGGGATTTAATTCCCCATCTTAAAACGCGCCACGGGGCCTGTTTGCACACATGTCACCTGAAGCCCCGCTCCTCCCTTCACCACTGTGCAAACGCGCCCGTGGCGCGTTTTTAAGTTGGGGGATTAAATCCCCTTGAATCCTGAGGGTTCCTGGGGGCCAACTAGCCCACCATGTACCTCCAAAAAGCGCCACAGAGCTGCGTTGCAGAGTGGTGTATAAAGGGGCGTGGCCTCTGTACACCTCTCTGCAACGCTTACTGGAGGTTCCTGGTGGGCTAGTTGGCCCCCAGGGACCCCCAGTATTCAAGGGGGCGCGTTTGCAGAGTGGTGAAGGAAGGGGGCGGGGCCTGCGGCCCGATCGTTTTTTTTTTTTCTGAAGGGGGCTGTGTGGAAAAGCAATTGTCTTTGGATATTGGAGCGAGAGCAGGTTTCCTGCTCTCTCTTCCAATATCCAAAGCAGTTTGCAATGACAGGACGGAGCCGCGAGGCTCCCGTCCTGTCATTGCAAACAGCAGTGTCCCGGGGTAGGCACCCCGGGACACTGCAGGAGCCGGCCCTGGGGGTGGCGGTCCCCAGGGCCACCACAGGCTCCAGGAGGGGGCCGCGCGGCCCCCTCCCCACATCAGCAAAGCCCGGGGAGGTGGTGGTCCCCGGGCTTCGAGGTCCAAAACGGACCCCCATTTTAATTTGTTAGTGCCCCGGGAGGTGGCGGTCCCGGGCGTGTGGGGGCTCGAGCCCCCCACACAGCAAAAAGTAAAAAGAAGCCCCGGGAGGTGGTGGTCTCCGGGGCTGCGGAGGGCTCAGAGCCCTCCCGCACCATTTTAAAAGAAAGCCCCGGGGTGGCGGTCCCGGGCTTGGGGGCCCTTGAGGCCCCCATACATAAATTTAACCTCCACCATGCCCCCGGGACTTGGGCCACCCGAGGCAAATACAATCGAGCGCGGAGACCGCCCTTCGATTATTATTTTCGGCAGGATTCGCGCTCCCTGAGCGCATCCTGCCGATTTTCTAAAAAAAAATGCTTTTTTCTGCCCAGGGGCCCCTTTGTGCGTTTTGCGCACTTTTTTTACTGCTTTCTTGTTCCTCGGTTCTACCGGTGTGAGAAGATGCATGAAATTATCACATGGATGATGTCATCAGTGATGTCATCAGTGATGTCATTTGAGATGTCATCAGTGATGTCATCAGTGATGTCACTGACCATGTCATGAGTGATGTAATATGTGACGTCATCAGCAGTGCATTGCGGGGCGCGAGTTATAGTTAGCTGAACTAACTATAACGGGGAATTTCTATGGTTTTGTACGAGTGAAATGTCCAACTAACTATAACTGTCCCTAAAACCTATGGTTTTTTCAGTGACTTTCAAAGGTTTTTTAAATGCTAATTACTAACTATAACGTGCCTGAAACCTATGATTTTTTAAGTGAATTTCAAAGGTTTTTTAAATGCTAGTTTCTAACTATGCCTACAGAGGTAGGACATGTGAAGAAAGAAGAAAAAACGCACAGAAAGAAGCAAAAGATCTGCAGAAAGAACCAACAGAGGAGCAGAAAGAGGCCTTGTTGCAAAATCATCCTGTGCCCACAACTTTTTCAGACGGGTACTGGTGGTAACTGACTCTGACTAACCAGAGCCAGTGCTATGCTAAAAGACACTTAGAATACAGTGAAAACACCTACATACACTAGGGAACACTATGCGTTGGGGTACCCCTGTGATTAGCATGACCTCCTCTGCAAGTCCCTAGTACATAATAGGGCAGGGGGATTAAAACTACCTCTTAAAACGCTACAGGGCGCGTTTGCACAGTGGTGAAGGGAGGGGGCCTGAGGTGACATGTGTGCAAACGCGCCCGTGGCACGTTTTAAGTTGCGGGATTAAGTCCCTTGAATCCTGAGGGTCCCTGGGGCCCAACTAGCCCCCAGGTACCTACAGTTAGGACCACAGAGCTGAGTTGCAGAGAGCGTTCCGAAGCCACGCACGTTTTTCACCTCTCTGCAATGCAACTCTGTTGTGCTTACTGAAGGTACCTGGTGGGCTAGTTGGCCCCCAGGGTCCCTCAGGATTCAAAGGGAATTAATTCCCCAACTTAAAACGCACCACAGGGCGTGTTTGCGCACATGTCACCTGAGGCCCCGCCCCCTCCCTTCACCACTGTGAAAACGCGCCTCGTGGCGCATTTTAAGTTGGGGGATTAGGTCACCTTGAATCCTGAGGGTCCCTGGGGCCCAACTAGCCCAGCAGGTACTTCCAGTAAGCACCACAGGCCTGCGTTGCAACGCCTGTAACAAATTGTGCAGTTGTGTTTAGGTAGTGAAGAGGGTCGTGCTGGGGGTAGTGTTTTAGGGTTTAGGGTAGTGCAGTGGTGTTTGTGTAGTGTAGGGGGTCATGCTGGGGGTAGATTTAGGGTTTAGGGTAGTGCAGTGGTGTTTGGGTAGTGTAGCGGGTCGTGCTGGGGTAGTGGTTTAGGGTAGTGCAGTGGTGTAGGGGTAGTGTAGGGGTACTGCTGGGGGTAGTGTTTTAGGGTTTAGGGTAGTGCAATGGTGTTTGGGTAGTGTAGGGGGTACTGCTGGGGGTAGTGTTTTAGGGTTTAGGGTAGTGCAGTGGTGTTTGTGTAGTGTAGGAGGTCGTGTTTTAGGGTTTAGGGTAGTGCAGTGGTCTTTGGGTAGTGTAGGGAGTCGTGCGGGGGTAGTGTTTTAGGGTTTAGGGTAGTGCAGTGGTCTTTGGGTAGTGTAGGGGGTCGTGTGGGGGTAGTGTTTTAGGGTAGTGCAGTGGTGTTTGGGTAGTGTAGGGGGTACTGCTGGGGGTAGTGTTTTAGGGTTTAGGGTAGTGCAATGGTGTTTGGATAGTGTAGGGGGTACTGCTGGGGGTAGTGTTTTAGGGTTTAGGGTAGTGCAGTGGTGTTTGGGTAGTGTAGGGGGTACTGCTGGGGGTAGTGTTTTAGGGTTTAGGGTCAGTGGTGTTTGGGTAGTGTAGGGGTTCATGCTGGGGGTAGTTTTTTAGTGTTTAGGGTAGTGCAGTGGTGTTTGTGTAGTGTAGGAGGTCGTGTTTTAGGGTTTAGGGTAGTGCAGTGGTCTTTGGGTAGTGTAGGGAGTCGTGCGGGGTAGTGTTTTAGGGATTAGGGTAGTGCATTGGTGTTTGGGTAGTGTAGGGGGTCATGCGAGGGATAGTGTTTTAGGGTTAGTGCAGTGGTGTTTGGGTAGTGTAGGGGGTCGTGCTGGGGGGAGTGTTTTGGGGTTTAGGGCAGTGCAGTGCAGTGGTGTTCGGGTAGTGTAGGGGGTCGTGCTGGGGTGAGTGTTTTAGGGTTTAGGGCAGTGCAGTGGTGTTCGTGTAGTGTAGGGGGTCGTGCTGGGGGGAGTGTTTTAGGGTTTAGGGCAGTGCAGTGCAGTGATGTTCGGGTAGTGTAGGGGGTCGTGATGGGGGGAGTATTTTAGGGTTTAGGGTAGTGCAGTGGTGTTCGGATAGTGTAGGGGGTCATGCTGGGGGTAGTGTTCTAGGGTTTAGGGCAGTGCAGTGGTGTTCGGGCAGTGTAGGGGGTCGTGCTGGGGGTAGTGTTTTAGGGCTTAGGGCAGTGCAGTGGTGTTCGGGCAGTGTAGGGGATCGTGCTGGGGGTGGTGTTTCAGGGTTTAGGGCAATGCAGTGGTGTTCGGGAAATGTAGGGGGTCGTGCTGGGGCTGGTGTTTCAGGGTTTAGGGCAGTGCAGTGGTGTTCGGGCAGTGTAGGGGGTCGTGCTGGGGCTGGTGTTTCAGGGTTTAGGGCAGTGCAGTGGTGTTCGGGCAGTGTATGGGGTCTTGCTGGGGCTGGTGTTTCAGGGTTTAGGGCAGTGCAGTGGTGTTCGGGCAGTGTAGGGGGTCTTGCTGGGGCTGGTGTTTCAGGGTTTAGGGCAGTGCAGTGGTGTTCGGGCAGTGTAGGGGGTCTTGCTGGGGCTGGTGTTTCAGAGTCTAGGGCAGTGCAGTGGTGTTCGGGCAGTGTAGGGGGTCTTGCTGGGGCTGGTGTTTCAGGGTTTAGGGCAGTGCAGTGGTGTTCGGGCAGTGTAGGGGTCGTGCTGGGGGTGGTGTTTCAGGGTTTAGGGCAGTGCAGTGGTGTTCGGGCAGTGTAGGGGGTCGTGCTGGGGCTAGTGTTTCAGGGTTTAGGGCAGAGCAATGGTGTTCAGGCAGTGTAGGGGGTTGTGCTGGAGGTGGTGTTTCAGGGTTTAGGGCAGTGCAGTGGTGTTCGGGCAGTGTAGGGGGTCTTGCTGGGGGTGGTGTTTCAGGGTTAGGGCAGTGGTGTTCCGGCAGTGTAGGGGTCGTGCAGGGGGTGGTGTTTCAGGGTTTAGGGCAGTGCAGTGGTGTTCGGCAGTGTAGGGGGTCGTGCTGGGGGTGGTGGTTCAGGGTTTAGGGCAGTGCAGTGGTGTTCGGGCAGTGTAGGGGGTCTTGCTGGGGCTGGTGTTTCAGGGTTTAGGGCAGTGCAGTGGTGTTCGGGCAGTGTAGGGGGTCTTGCTGGGGCTGGTGTTTCAGGGTTTAGGGCAGTGCAGTGGTGTTCGGGCAGTGTAGGGGGTCGTGCTGGGGGTGGTGTTTCAGGGTTTAGGGCAGTGCAGTGGTGTTCGGGCAGTGTAGGGGTCGTGCTGGGGCTAGTGTTTCAGGGTTTAGGGCAGAGCAATGGTGTTCAGGCAGTGTAGGGGTTGTGCTGGAGGTGGTGTTTCAGGGTTTAGGGCAGTGCAGTGGTGTTCGGGCAGTGTAGGGGGTCTTGCTGGGGGTGGTGTTTCAGGGTTAGGGCAGTGGTGTTCCGGCAGTGCAGGGGTCGTGCAGGGGGTGGTGTTTCAGGGTTTAGGGCAGTGCAGTGGTGTTCGGCAGTGTAGGGGGTCGTGCTGGGGGTGGTGGTTCAGGGTTTAGGGCAGTGCAGTGGTGTTCGGGCAGTGTAGGGTGTCGTGCTGAGGGGTGGTGGTTCAGGGTTTAGGGCAGTGCAGTGGTGTTCGGGCAGTGTAGGGGGTTGTGCAGGGGGTGGTGTTTCAGGGTTTAGGGTAGTGCAGTGGTGTTTGGGCAGTGTAGGGGATCGTGCAGGGGTGGTGTTTCAGGGTTTAGGGCAGTGCAGTGGTGTTCGGCCAGTGTAGGTGGTCTTGCTGGGGGTGGTGTTTCAGGGTTTAGTGCAGTGGTGTTCGGGCAGTGTAGGGGGTCTTGCTGGGGGTGGTGTTTCAGGGTTTAGGGCAGTGCAGTGGTGTTCGGGCAGTGTAGGGGGTCTTGCTGGGGCTGGTGTTTCAGGGTTTAGGGCAGTGCAGTGGTGTTTGGGCAGTGTAGGGGGTCGTGCTGGGGCTGGTGTTTGAGGGTTTAGGGCAGTGCAGTGGTGTTGGGGCAGTGTAGGGGGTCGTGCTGGGGCTGGTGTTTCAGGGTTTAGGGCAGTGCATTGGTTTTCGGGCAGTGTAGGCGGTCATGCTGGGGCTGGTGTTTCAGGGTTTAGGGCAGTGCAGTGGTGTTTGGGCAGTGTACGGGGTTGTGCTGGGGCTGGTGTTTCAGGGTTTAGGGCAGTGCAGTGGTATTCGGGCAGTGTAGGGGGTCAACTATCTACTGGCGGTCGCCAGTAGATAGTTATAGTTAAAACCTATTATCCATAGGAAATCCGCGACATTCTATTTGAAATAACGTTGGTGCCGGTTGACGAATCTTCACGAAAGTTTCCAACTTGTTGGGGCGTTCCGGTTCGCTCCTATCCTGAAAGTCTCGGGGTGATACGTTAAGCGGGGCCGAGAAAAAGGGGGTCCCAAAACGCGTTTTCCCATTCATTTTTCCATAGGAACCTTTAGTCGCAGCTACAGCCCGAACTGCTGAACGGAATTACACCAAATTTGGCAAAGAGGTAGCCCTTGGTTCAGTGTTGTGCCTTTTGCTTAAATGGTGTAAATCCGTTCAGTAGTTCCTGAGAAAATCAAAAGTAAAGTCACATATATATCTGGGCGGAGCCTAACCACACATGTCATCGTGAGATCTGATTGGCTGTCAGCACTTCATCCTGGAATTGCTGGCAGCCATCTTGGGACCAATATAAATGATAGTACCTCATTGAAATGCATTGTAGTGAATAGAAGATTTTGAGGGTCACCTAAAGGAGAACTATAAAGGGTGATAACAGGCTTTAGTTACATTAGAATTTATTTGTTGATGGTACCATACTAATTTTAGGAATTGTGGTGTATTCTAAGGTGATTTTACCATGTGAAAAACCTTCTGCTGGGATATCATGAATCATGTTTGAGAGAACACTATTTTCTCATGCTTGTCCCATGGAGGTTTGGAAGGTGCTCCAGAAGCTAAAATGAGAGCATATTTTCTGTAAATTCACATTATCTTTCTCACTCATGTGAGAATGAAGTCTGACATTCTCAGTAAAACATGTACATCCAACAAGGGCAGAGACTGTCAGTTGATTCCTTTGTGTTCTACTGCAGCTTCCCAGAGTGTTCTAAAGAACAACTAGAGTGCTAACAGCCTTACTTATGACAAATGTATGGCACACCTGAAGCCATCTTGATTGGAATAAACTGGTAACACTTAAACAATTTAATTTAAAAAGGAACAAAATGATGGGGTTCATTTTGTCATAGAAATTATGGTTAGTGCTGTAGAAAGAAAAATTAGGACATGTTTCAAGTGTGATCTCAAATATCTTCCTGTTATATTTCAACAGGAGCAGCCTGCCAGTTGATGCCTTTGTGTTCTACTGTAGCTTCCCAGAGTGTTCTAAAGAACAACTAGAGCGCTAACAGCCTTACTTATGACAAAAGTATGGCACACCTGAAGCCATCTTGATTGGAATAAACCAGTAACACTTAAAACATTTAATTTAAAAAGGAACAAAATGAGGGGTTCTTTTTGAAATAGAAATTATGGTTAGTGCTGCAGAAAGAAAAATTAGGGCATGTTTTAAGTGAGATCTCAAATCCTCTTCTATTTCATTAGAAAATTCTGACATGCAGACTGAAACAATCACTTTCAATACCAGCAGCAGACTACCAGTTAACTCCCTGGTGAGCAGTAGCTTTACTCCAGTGATCTAATGAGCAACTAGAGTGCTAACATTCTGAATTTATGGCAGATGTGAGACATCTGAATGCCTTCTTGATGGAATCAAAGTAAAAAACTGAAAGCATTTCCTACTGAGGAGACTGCAGTAAATGAAGAAATTAGGAAACTTCATAACAAAGAAGTCTTCCAAGATGGCCACCAGTGAAAAAAGAGCCCAAATGTAGAACAAATATTACCCAGATGTAGCCCACATATAGCCCAATGACAAAAGTGTGCAAAACACTTTTTATTTTTGCAGTTTTATGTAGTGCAGACTGGTCAGGTATTGGAGCATTGCATCTTAAAACATGACCCCCTACACTACAAAAACACCACTGCACTACCTTAAACCCTAAAACACTACCCCCAGCACGACCCCCTACACTACACAAGCACCACTGCACTATCCTAAACCCTAAAACACTACCCCCAGCACGACCCCCTACACTACCCAAACACCACTGCACTGAACCTAAATCCTAAAACACTACCCCCAGCACGACCCCCTACACTACCCAAACACCACTGCACTACCCTAAAACATGACCCCCTACACTACACAAACACCACTGCACTACCCTAAACCCTAAAACACTACCCCCCAGCATGACCCCCTACACTACACAAGCACCACTGCACTACACTAAACCCTAAAACACTACCCCCAGCACGACCCCCTACACTGCCCGAACACCACTGCACTGCCCGAAACCCTGAAACACCACCCCTGCATGACCCCCTACACTGCCCGAACACCACTGCACTGCCCTAAACCCTGAAACACCACCCCTAGCATGACCCCCTACACTGTCCGAACACCACTGCACTGCCCTAAACCCTGAAACACCACCCCTTCACGACCCCCTACACTGCCCGAACACCACTGCACTGCCCTAAACCCTGAAACACCAGCCCCTGCATGACCCCTACACTGCCCGAACACCACTGCACTGCCCTAAACCCTGAAACACCACCCCTAGCACGACCCCCTACACTGTCCGAACACCACTGCACTGCCCTAAACCCTGAAACACCACCCCCTTCACGACCCCCTACACTGCCCGAACACCACTGCACTGCCCTAAACCCTGAAACACCACCCCCAGCATGACCCCCTACACTGCCCGAACACCACTGCACTGCCCTAAACCCTGAAACACTACCCCCAGCAAGACCCCCTACACTGCCCGAACACCACTGCACTGCCCTAAACCCTGAAACACCAGCCCCAGCATGACCCCCTACACTGCCCGAACAACACTGCACTGCCCTAAACCCTGAAACACCAGCCCCAGCACGACCGCCTACACTGCCCGAACACCACTGCACTGCACTAAACCCTGAAACACCAGTCCCAGCACGACCCCCTACACTGCCCGAACACCACTGCACTGCCCTAAACCGTGAAACACCAGCCTCAGCACGACCCCCTACACTGCCTGAACACCACTGCACTGCCCTGAACCCTGAAACACCAGCCCCAGCACAACACCCTACACTGCCCGAACACCACTGCACTGCCCTAAACCCTGAAACACCACCCCGTGCATGACCCCCTACACTGCCCGAACACCACTGCACTGCCCTAAACCCTGAAACACCACCCCCAGCGCGACCCCCTACACTGCCCGAACACCACTGCACTCAAACCCTGAAACACCACCCCCTGCACAACCCCCTACACTGCTCGAACACTACTGCACTGCCCTAAACCCAGAAACACCATCCCCAGCACGACCCCTATACTGCACGAACACCACTGCACTGCCCTAAACCCTGAAACACTACCCCCAGCAAGACCCCCTACACTGCCCGAACACCACTGCACTGCCCTAAACCCTGAAACATCACCCCCAGCAAGCCCCCTACACTGCCCAAACACCACTGCCCCAAACCCTGAAACACCACCCCCAGCAAGACCCCCTACACTGCCTGAACACCACTGCACTGCCCTAAACCCTGAAACACCAGCCCCAGCACGACCCCCTACACTGCCCGAACACCACTGCACTACCCTAAACCCTGAAACACCACCCCCTGCACGACCCCCTACACTGCCCGAACACCACTGTACTGCCCTAAACCCTGAAACCCCACCCCCAGCATGACCCCCTACACTGCCAGAACACCACTGCACTGCCCTAAACCCTGAAACACCACCCCCTGCATGACCCCCTACACTGCCCGAACACCACTGCACTGCCCTAAACCCTGAAACACCACCCCCAGCACGACCCCCTACACTGCACGAACACCACTGCACCGCCCTAAACCCTGACACACTACCCCCAGCAAGACCCCCTACACTGCCCGAACACCACTGCACTGCCCTAAACCCTGAAACATCACCCCCAGCAAGACCCCCTACACTGCCCGAACACCACTGCCCTAAACCCTGAAACACCACCCCCAGCAAGACCCCTACACTGCCCGAACACCACTGCACTGCCCTAAACCCTGAAACACCACCCCCAGCAAGACCCCCTACACTGCCCGAACACCACTGCACTGACCTAAACCCTGAAACACCACCCCCAGCACGACCCCCTACACTGCCCAAACACCACTGCTCTGCCCAAAACCCTGAAACACCAGCCCCAGCACGACCCCCTACACTGCCCGAACACCACTGCACTGCCCTAAACCCTGAAACACCAGCCCCAGCACGACCCCCTACACTGCACTGCCCTAAACCCTGAAACACCACCCTCAGCATGACCCCCTACACTGCCCGAACACCACTGCACTGCCCTAAACCCTGAAACACCAGCCCCAGCACGACCCCGTACACTGCCCGCACACCACTGCACTGCCCTAAACCCTGAAACACCAGCCCCAGCACAACCCCGTACACTGCCCGAACACCACTGCACTGCCCTAAACCCTGAAACACCAGCCCCAGCACGACCGCCTACACTGCCCGAAAACTACTGCACTGCCCTAAACCCTGAAACACCACCCCCAGCAAGACTACCTACACTGGCCGAACACCAATGCACTGCCCTAAACCCTGAAACACCACCCCCTGCATGACCCCCTACATTGCCCAAACACTACTGCACTGCCCTAAACCCTAAAACACCACCCCTCAGCACAACACCCTACACTGCCCGAACACCACTGCACTGCCCTAAACCCTGAAACACCACCCCAGCACGACCCCTACACTGCCCGAACACCACTGCACTAAACCCTGAAACACCACCCCCTGCACGACCCCCTACACTGCCGGAACACCACTGCACTGCCCTAAACCCTGAAACACCACCCCCAGCACGACCCCCTACACTGCCCTAACACCACTGCACTGCCCTAAACCCTGAAACATCACCCCCAGCACAACCCCCTACACTGCCTGAGCACCATTGCTCTGCCCTAAACCCTGAAACACTAGCCCCAGCACGACCCCCTACACTGCCCGAACACCACTGCACTGCCCTAAACCCTGAAACACCACCCCCAGCACGACCCCCTACACTGCCCGAACACCACTGCACTGCCCTAAACCCTGAAACACCAGCCCCAGCAAGACCACCTACACTGCCCGAACACCACTGCATTGCCCTAGACTCTGAAACACCAGCCCCAGCAAGACCCCCTACACTGCCCGAACACCACTGCATTGCCCTAAACCCTGAAACACCAGCCCCAGCATGACCCCCTACACTGCCCGAACACCACTGCACTGCCCTAAACTCTGAAACACCAGCCCCAGCACGACCCCCTACACTGCCCGAACACCACTGCACTGCCCTAAACCCTGAAACACCAGCCCCAGCATGACCCCCTACACTGCCCGAACACCGCTGCACTGCCCTAAACTCTGAAACACCAGCCCCAGCACGACCCCCTACACTGCCCGAACACCACTGCACTGCCCTAAACCCTGAAACACCAGCCCCAGCACGACCCCCTACACTGCCCGAACACCACTGCACTGCACTAAACCCTGAAACACCACCCCCTGCACAACCCCCTACACTGCCCGAACACTACTGCACTGCCCTAAACCCAGAAACACCATCCCCAGCACGACCCCCTATACTGCCCGAACACCACTGCACTGCCCTAAACCCTGAAACACCACCCCCAGCAAGACCCCCTACACTGCCCGAACACCACTGCACTGCCCTAAACCCTGAAACATCACCCCCAGCAAGCCCCCTACACTGCCCAAACACCACTGCCCCAAACCCTGAAACACCACCCCCAGCAAGACCCCCTACACTGCCCGAACACCACTGCACTGCCCTAAACCCTGAAACACCAGCCCCAGCACGACCCCCTACACTGCCCAAACACCACTGCACTACCCTAAACCCTGAAACACCACCCCCTGCACGACCCCCTACACTGCCCGAACACCACTGTACTGCCCTAAACCCTGAAACCCCACCCCCAGCATGACCCCCTACACTGCCAGAACACCACTGCACTGCCCTAAACCCTGAAACACCACCCCCTGCATGACCCCTACACTGCCCGAACACCACTGCACTGCCCTAAACCCTGAAACACCACCCCCAGCACGACCCCCTACACTGCACGAACACCACTGCACCGCCCTAAACCCTGAAACACTACCCCCAGCAAGACCCCCTACACTGCCCGAACACCACTGCACTGCCCTAAACCCTGAAACATCACCCCCAGCAAGACCCCCTACACTGCCCGAACACCACTGCCCTAAACCCTGAAACACCACCCCCAGCAAGACCCCCTACACTGCCCGAACACCACTGCACTGCCCTAAACCCTGAAACACCACCCCCAGCAAGACCCCCTACACTGCCCGAACACCACTGCACTGCCCTAAACCCTGAAACACCACCCCCAGCACGACCCCCTACACTGCCCAAACACCACTGCTCTGCCCAAAACCCTGAAACACCAGCCCCAGCACGACCCCCTACACTGCCCGAACACCACTGCACTGCCCTAAACCCTGAAATACCAGCCCCAGCACGACCCCACTACACTGCACTGCCCTAAACCCTGAAACACCACCCTCAGCATGACCCCCTACACTGCCCGAACACCACTGCACTGCCCTAAACCCTGAAACACCAGCCCCAGCACGACCCCGTACACTGCCCGCACACCACTGCACTGCCCTAAACCCTGAAACACCAGCCCCAGCACAACCCCGTACACTGCCCGAACACCACTGCACTGCCCTAAACCCTGAAACACCAGCCCCAGCACGACCGCCTACACTGCCCGAAAACTACTGCACTGCCCTAAACCCTGAAACACCACCCCCAGCAAGACTACCTACACTGGCCGAACACCACTGCACTGCCCTAAACCCTGAAACACCACCCCCTGCACGACCCCCTACACTGCCCAAACACTACTGCACTGCCCTAAACCCTGAAACACCACCCCTCAGCACAACACCCTACACTGCCCGAACACCACTGCACTGCCCTAAACCCTGAAACACCACCCCAGCACGACCCCCTACACTGCCCGAACACCACTGCACTAAACCCTGAAACACCACCCCCTGCACGACCCCCTACACTGCCGGAACACCACTGCACTGCCCTAAACCCTGAAACACCACCCCCAGCACGACCCCCTACACTGCCCTAACACCACTGCACTGCCCTAAACCCTGAAACATCACCCCCAGCACAACCCCCTACACTGCCTGAGCACCATTGCTCTGCCCTAAACCCTGAAACACTAGCCCCAGCACGACCCCCTACACTGCCCGAACACCACTGCACTGCCCTAAACCCTGAAACACCACCCCCAGCACGACCCCCTACACTGCCCGAACACCACTGCACTGCCCTAAACCCTGAAACACCAGCCCCAGCAAGACCACCTACACTGCCCGAACACCACTGCATTGCCCTAGACTCTGAAACACCAGCCCCAGCAAGACCCCTACACTGCCCGAACACCACTGCACTGCCCTAAACCCTGAAACACCAGCCCCAGCATGACCCCCTACACTGCCCGAACACCACTGCACTGACCTAAACCCTGAAACACCACCCCCAGCACGACCCCCTACACTGCCCAAACACCACTGCTCTGCCCAAAACCCTGAAACACCAGCCCCAGCACGACCCCCTACACTGCCCGAACACCACTGCACTGCCCTAAACCCTGAAATACCAGCCCCAGCACGACCCCCTACACTGCACTGCCCCTAAACCCTGAAACACCACCCTCAGCATGACCCCCTACACTGCCCGAACACCACTGCACTGCCCTAAACCCTGAAACACCAGCCCCAGCACGACCCCGTACACTGCCCGACACACCACTGCACTGCCCTAAACCCTGAAACACCAGCCCCAGCACAACCCCGTACACTGCCCGAACACCACTGCACTGCCCTAAACCCTGAAACACCAGCCCCAGCACGACCGCCTACACTGCCCGAAAACTACTGCACTGCCCTAAACCCTGAAACACCACCCCCAGCAAGACTACCTACACTGGCCGAACACCAATGCACTGCCCTAAACCCTGAAACACCACCCCTGCATGACCCCCTACATTGCCCAAACACTACTGCACTGCCCTAAACCCTAAAACACCACCCCTCAGCACAACACCCTACACTGCCCGAACACCACTGCACTGCCCTAAACCCTGAAACACCACCCCAGCACGACCCCCTACACTGCCCGAACACCACTGCACTAAACCCTGAAACACCACCCCCTGCACGACCCCCTACACTGCCGGAACACCACTGCACTGCCCTAAACCCTGAAACACCACCCCCAGCACGACCCCCTACACTGCCCTAACACCACTGCACTGCCCTAAACCCTGAAACATCACCCCCAGCACAACCCCCTACACTGCCTGAGCACCATTGCTCTGCCCTAAACCCTGAAACACTAGCCCCAGCACGACCCCCTACACTGTCCGAACACCACTGCACTGCCCTAAAGCCTGAAACACCACCCCCAGCACGACCCCCTACACTGCCCGAACACCACTGCACTGCCCTAAACCCTGAAACACCAGCCCCAGCAAGACCACCTACACTGCCCGAACACCACTGCATTGCCCTAGACTCTGAAACACCAGCCCCAGCAAGACCCCCTACACTGCCCGAACACCACTGCATTGCCCTAAACCCTGAAACACCAGCCCCAGCACGACCCCCTACACTGCCCGAACACCACTGCACTGCCCTAAACCCTGAAACACCAGCCCCAGCACGACCCCCTACACTGCCCGAACACCACTGCACTGCCCTAAACCCTGAAACACCAGCCCCAGCACCACCCCCTACAATGCCCGAACACCACTGTACTGCCCTAAACCCTGAAACACCACCCCTGCACCGCCCCTACACTGCCTGAACACCACTGCACTGCCCTAAACCCTGAAACACCACCCCCTGCACGACCCCCTACACTGCCCGAACACCACTGCACTGCCCTAAACCCTGAAACACCACCCCCTGCACCACCCCCTACACTGCCCGAACACCACTGCACTGCCCTAAACCCTGAAACACCACCCCCTGCACCGCCCCCTACACTGCCCGAACACCACTGCACTGCCCTAAACCCTGAAACACCACCCCCAGCATGACCCCCTTTACTGCTCGAACACCACTGCACTGCCCCAAACCCTGAAACACCACCCCCAGCATGACCCCCTACACTGCCCGAACACCACTGCCCTAAACCCTGAAACACCACCCCTGCACGACCCCCTACACTGCCCGAACACCACTGCACTGCCCTAAACCCTGAAACACCACCCCCTGCACGACCCCCTACACTGGCCGAACACCACTGCACTGCCCTAAACCCTGAAACACCACCCCCAGCAAGACCCCCTACACTGCCCGAACACCACTGCACTGCCCTAAACCCTAGAACACTACCCCCAGCATGACCCCCTACACTACCCGAACACCACTGCACTACCCTAAACCCTAAAATACTCCCCCAGCACGACCCCCTACACTACCCGAACACGACTGCACTGCCCTAAACCCTAAAACACTCCCCCAGCACGACCCCCTACACTACCCGAACACCACTGCACTGCCCTAAACCCTAAAACACTCCCCCAGCACGACCCCCTACACTACCTAAACACCACTGCACTGCCCTAAACCCTAAAACACTACTCCCCGCAGGACCCCTACACTACCCAAATACCAATGCACTACCCTAATCCCTAAAACACTACCCCCTGCACAACCCCTACACTACCCAAAGACCACTGCACTACCCTAAACTCTAAAACAATACCCCCGCACGACTCCCTACACTACCCAAAGACCACTGCACTACCCTAAACCCTAAAACACGACCTCCTACACTACACAAACACCACTGCACTACCCTAAACCCTAAAAACTACCCCCAGCACGAACCCCTACACTACCCAAACACCACTGCACTACCCTAAACCATAAAACACTACCCCCAGCAGTACCCCCTACACTACCCAAACACAACTGCACTACCCTAAACCCTAAAACACTACCCCCAGCAGTACCCCCTACACTACCCAAACACCATTGCACTACCCTAAACCCTAAAACACTACCCCCAGCAGTATCCCCTACACTACCCAAACACCACTGCACTACCCTAAACCCTAAAACCCTAAAACACTCCCCCAGCACGACTCCCTACACTACCCAAACACCACTGCACTACCCTAAACCCTAAATCTACCCCCAGCATGACCCCCTACACTACACAAACACCACTGCACTACCCTAAACCCTAAAACACTACCCCCAGCACGACCCTCTTCACTACCTAAACACAACTGCACAATTTGTTACAGGCGTTGCAACGCAGGCCTGTGGTGCTTACTGGAAGTACCTGGTGGGCTGGTTGGGCCCCAGGGACTCTCAGGATTCAAGGTGACCTAATCCCCAACTTAAAACGCGCCACGGGGCGCGTTTGCACAGTGGTGAAGGGAGGGGCCGGGGCCTCAGGTGACATGTGCGCAAACACGCCCTGTGGTGCGTTTTAAGTTGGGGAGTTAATTCCCTTTGAATCCTGGGGGCCAACTAGCCCACCAGGTACCTTCAGTAAGCACAACAGAGGTGCGTTGCAGAGAGGTGAAAAAGGTGCGTGGCCTCGGAACGCCTCTCTGCAACTCAGCTCTGTGGTCCTAACTGTAGGTACCTGGGGGCTAGTTGGATCCCAGGGACCCTCAGGATTCAAGGGGACTTAATCCCGCAACTTAAAACGCGCCATGGGGCGCGTTTGCACACATGTCACCTCAGGCCCCCCCTCCCTTCACCACTGTGCAAACGTGCACTGGCTCTGGTTAGTCAGAGTCAGTTACCACCAGTACCCGTCTGAAAAAGTTGTGGGCACAGGATGATTTTGCAACAAGGCCTCTTTCTGCTCCTCTGTTGGTTCTTTCTGCACATCTTTTGCTTCTTTCTGTGCGTTTTTCTTCTTTCTTCACATGTCCTACCTCTGTTGGCATAGTTAGAAACTAGCATTTAAAAAACCTTTGAAATTCACTTAAAAAACCATAGGTTTCAAGCACGTTATAGTTAGAAATTAGCATTTAAAAAACCTTTGAAATTCACTGAAAAAACCATAGGTTTCAGGCACGTTATAGTTAGAAATTAGCATTTAAAAAACCTTTGAAATTCACTGAAAAAACCATAGGTTTCAGGCACGTTATAGTTAGAAATTAGCATTTAAAAAACCTTTGAAATTCACTGAAAAAACCATAGGTTTCAGACACGTTATAGTTAGAAATTAGCATTTAAAAAACCTTTGAAATTCACTGAAAAAACCATAGGTTTTAGGGACAGTTATAGTTAGTTGGACATTGCACTCGTACAAAACCCGTGAAATTCCCCTGTTATAGTTAGTTCAGCTAACTATAACTCGCGCCCCGCAATGCACTGCTGATGACGTCACATATTACATCACTCATGACATGGTCAGTGACATCACTGATGACATCACTGATGACATCTCAAATGACATCACTGATGACATCATCCATGTGATAATTTCATGCATCTTCTCACACCCTAATATAACTTTTGATACACCCACTCTAAATTACAGACTGCCATTCTCAAAACCTTAGACACTCCAACACCAAAAACTACATACCCACTCACTGATTCTTAGGTCTACACACACATCCACTCACTCACCTGTACAGTCACTCATACTTACAGTCACTCAGTACAGGACTATCATATGCACTCATACACCTATATAAACACTCACACACCGCCACTCATCCATAGAGGTACTCACACACCTAGTCAGTCATGCAAAAATTAATCACACACCCATTTACTCACCTATACAGTTATACACACACCAGCTCACTTACTCATACAAATACTAGCACATTCTTACGCTCTTATACAATAACTGATACAAGCACACACGCATCCATACAGCCACTCTCACAATAACACACTCTCACTTATAGCCATTTAAATACTCTAACACACATATATACTGCCTTTTACATATGTAGTTACTCGCACATGTACCACTGAGATATACATTCACTCACTAACACACCCATACATACACTCACCCACCCAAGCAGTCCATCACAGATGCACTCTTGAAATCATGCACCCAGTGAATCACCCACTCACACATCTATGTATAGAGTCACACACACCCCACCCACACAAACACTCAGGCAGCCATACAGATACTCAGAGAACCAATCAATAACCCATATAGACACTCATGTAGCTATTCGCAAATCCATGCATCCACTTACACACCAACAAACAGACGGATACAGACATTCACACAGTTTAGTCACTAACCCATGCATTCAGTAAGATACGTTTAATCACTCACTTGTAGAGTCAGTCACTCACGTACTAAATCATCCATTCAGACACTTATACACCCACTCATTCTTCAATACGCCTTTCCCTATATATATTAAACATATTTAAACTTTACAGAAACACAGTCATTGGATGATTTCATCAGTGATGTCATCAGTGATGTCATTTGAGATGTCATTAGTGATGTCATCAGTGATGTCACTGACCATGTCATGAGTGATGTAATATGTGACGTCATCAGCAGTGAATTGCGGGGGCGCGAGTTATAGTTAGCTGAACTAACTATAACAGGGGAATTTCACGGGTTTTGTACGAGTGCAATGTCCAACTAACTATAACTGTCCCTAAAACCTATGGTTTTTTCAGTGAATATATATATATATATATGTTACACGACAACATCGATGTGTTTCAGGAATTAGTGACTGTTGAATTGAAAAGGCTGTACACCAAAACAATGAAGGTACAGCATAAACATACGCCACAAAATCACTGTTACATGCAACTAATGAGGAAACTTCAGGAGGGAGGCAATATCATTGTGCGCCAGGCCGACAAAGGAGGCAATGTCGTGCTATGGCCTCGAGATATGTACCTCAGTGAAGCTTGGAATCATTTGAATGACAGACATTGTTATAGAAGGAGCGACATCAGTATGGTGAAACAATCATGGAATGAATTCAATATGAAATTATTAGCTTGGAAAAGCGCGGGCTTGTTAAGCCAAGATGAACACAAATTTTTAAAGAATGATCATCCTGTAATTCCAACTATTTATTTCATTCCAAAGGTCCACAAGGACCCTAGCAACCCACCTGGCAGGCCGATCATCTCTGCTCAGTCCAGCTTGTTGGAAAACACTTCTAAATATATTGATGCATTTTTGCAAGAACATGTGAAAGCATTGCCCTCCTTTATTCAGGACACCAGTGACTTCCTACGTAAAATCATGGAGGTGCAATAGCACAATGAGTATTGGTTAGTTACATTGGATGTTACATCTCTCTATACCTGTATTCACCATCAGGATGGTATAAAGGCAATTGATCGCTATCTCGGTACCAGGCCCATCCAAATGTACAACCATAATAAAATGTTGATGTCAATGATTTCTGTGTGTCTTCACAATAACTTTTTCATGTTTTCCAATCGGGTGTTTCGGCAGGTCAGGGGTGTTGCTATGGGGGCCTGCTTCTCCCCCAGTTATGCTTGTTTGCATATGGGACTGTGGGAGGAGCAGGTCCTCCGTGGACAGCACGCTGATATTGTTAGGGACCATGTGATTGATTGGTATAGATACATTGATGATATTTTTTGATTTGGAGGGGTACCAAACAGCAGGCGGTGGACTTTATCTCTATGATTAACATCAATGCACTTAATCTCCACTTTACAGGTAACATCAGCAAGGAGAGGGTATTCTTTCTCGATGTGGAAGTGCTAATCAAGAACATGAAAGTTGAGACTAGATTGTTTAGGAAGTCCACAGCGGGTAACACTGTGTTACATGCTGCCAGTCATCACCCAGGGCACTTGATTCGCAGTATCCCCTATGGGGAGATGCTGCGAATCAGGCGCATTTGCAGCGCACAACATGCGTGTGAGCTGGCACAGAATGCCAGCAAACAAAGATTCCTAGCCAGGGGTTACTCAGCTGACTCAGTGGATATAGCCATCAGCAAAGCAAATCGCATCTCCAGATTGGAGGCCCTCTCTATCAAAAGTAAAAACTTGAGTAGGGCAGATTCTGAAGGGCAAGTGGCCACCCCGACTCGTTTGATTACAACGTATAATCGGCAACACCAAGCCATACGTAAGATCTTGAAGAATAATTGGAGTTTGGTTCGAAATGATCCAGTGATTGGAGATATGATGCCAACAACTCCAGACATATCGTTCAGGAAAGCTAGATCTATGAGCGATACCTTAGTGAAGAGTATCCCAGAATTGCAACCCCCAAAATCTTGGTTGAACTCAGTTACGGGTTTTAAGAAGTGCACTACTTGCAAGGCTTGCAGGCATGGCATAAATAAATCCACATATACTGTCCCGTTCCATGAGAATCCTGTGCCAATTTAAAAATTGCTCACTTGCAAAACAGAGTTTGCTGTTTATGTGCTGGAGTGTCCGTGTGGCTTGCAATATGTTGGTAGCACCAAGTTGCAGGTCCACAAGAGGATACTCCAGCACATAAGGGCAATTCGGGGTAGTGACTCTTCCTACCCGGTTGCGCGTCACTTTAAAGAATTCCACGGTAATGATTCAGAACTACTAAAATTCTTTGTGATTGACTGCATTCCCCCATTTAGACGAGGTGGCAATCGAGAAGCTTGTCTGCGTTCTTTGGAGACCAAATATATATTAAATTTGGATTCCAAAATGCCAGGAGGGCTAAACGCCAGTGAGCATTTTTTTACATGCTTGTAGAGTAGCCATTTATGGCTTTTTTCTATAGTCTATTTCCCGCAGCCTCCTTTGTATATATTTTTTAAGACAGAATAATGGTTTATTCTGGTTTTTTAATGATTAATTTGCACTATTTTGTATTTTTAAGCACTAGCACTTTAATCACTTTAGTCTTGTTAGACCAGGTTAGTGGCATATGGTGCCCACTTGGGCAGAATTGCAAAAGAACACTATATATCAAGTGAAACAATAGTGGCCATTCATGTATATTTTTTGTTCCCTATATAGCTATTATGCAGCTCTGCATGGTTTAATTCTATTGAAGATGTAGTTTCATCAATTTATAGAATTTATTATTTTTTCTGATTTGCCAGTGGTCCTGTAGCATAATTTTAGGGTGGCCTTATCCATTAGGGTAGTTTATATCTGCAAAAGTGCCGGACACACTTACCATCTTGAATACGTGGTGGTGACTTAGAAAATAAGTCATTCTCTCTTCATGTAAAAATGAGAGTAATGCCATTCTTTATTCATGTTGGGTTGTACATGCTTTTAGATATATATATATATTGTATCTGATTTTAGCATCATTACAACTGACATATTTGTTTTGTTATTTTTCACTTGCAAGCTACAATTGTTAAAATTGTGTGTTCTGCTGGCCATAACCTAAAGCCAAATGATGAAAGTTTCTTTTATGTTTGTTATCATGTGCTTTGTGCTAGCGTATCAATTTGTACCTGTCACTTTAAATTTCACTCTTCTCAAAAAAGCGTCATGTGATCAAGACCTTTCGTAGGTCGAAACGCGTCATGGCGGATTTCAAGGGCGTTTGACTAATAAACACACTGCACCTTACTTTTGGGTCTGTCTTCGTTCATCCAGTACGATTTCAGCAGCGGAGTTTGTCTCGCGTATATATATATATGGATGGGGTCCATGGGGCCTGGGAAGACTCAGGGGGGGGTGCATAGCCCCCGCACCTTTAAAATAAACACATGCCCAGGGGAGGGGGTCCCAGAAGCCAAATAACGCTTGGAGAAGGGGGCCATTTGGTCCCCCTGCCCTTTTAAATAAGACACAGCCCAGGGCGATGGGGTCCCTGTGGCCTACCTACGCTCCCTTTTTTTATTTTTTTCGGTCCCATGGTATGGGAACCTCAGGGCCTAATAAGGCTTGCGGAGGGGGGCCTCACCCCCCCCTACCATTTTTTAAATCAAATTTGGCCCTTGGGGATGAGGTCCTTGGGCCTGATAACGGTCAGGAGGGCAGCTGTGCAGCCCCCCTCCTCTTTTAAACAAAAAGCGGCTCTGGAAAATCGGGTTCCTGGGACCTATGAAGGCTCAGGGAGGGGGCCACACCCCCCCTTCTCTTCATAATTGGTTTTGTCCCAAGGGATGGCACCCCGGGGCCTAACGTCCGAGGAAGGGGGGTTGTACAGCACCCTTCCCTTTTTTATTATATTTGGCCCCTGGAGATGAATTTCCCTGGACCCAATAAGACTCGGGAAGGGGGGCTGCTTGTCCCTCTCCCTGTAGATGTTGGCCCAAGGAATGGGGCCCCTGGCTCCAAAAAGGCTTGGGGAGGGGTGGTGTCCTTCCCACTTTGTATTGTATTTGGCCCAAAGAATGTGGTCCATGGGGCCTATTGAGACTTGGGGACGGTGCTGCATGCCCTTCTCCACTGTTTAATTGTATTTGGCCCAGGGATGGGGTCCCTGGGGCCAATTAAGGGACATGGAGGGGGCTGCATGCCCCCTCTTAACATATATGTTTTGGCCCTAGTGGATCGGGTCCCTGGGCCCTAGGGCCAACCCTTAGCTGCATATGCCACAGGCTGTGCATGGTGTGGAGTTGGCAGCCTGCCTGTGATTTAGTCACAGAGCCTGGAGGCAGGCCAAGACTTGCGGTCAACCCACACTGCACACAGTCAAAGGATGTGCACAGCATGGGGTTGGATGCCTGCGGGGAGTTGGAAGCAGGGCCTAGCTGCAAGATAGGCCCTGCGGCTAACCCGATGCCATTCACGACCAAAGGCTGTTATATTTCCGTGTAAGGCCCATGTTGCATTTTTTACATTTCCCTAGAAATTAACATTTCAGCTGTGAACTTTTGCACACAATTACATGCACAACAATGTTGGATTAGTTTCTCAGAAACTACTTTGTTTCCCCTTCCAGCTTAGCACAACATTATCACAATGCCTTGAACATCATGTACTAGGCCTCTCTACGCACTAGGTACAAAAGTCGTCCTATCTTCCTCCACGGGGCTACAGCACTATCTACATATCCATAACATCACTAATCTAACGCGCACATCGTGAAGGCTGCTTTTTATTATGAATAATAGACATCCTGGTAGATTGGAAGAGAAGGCACTTCTGTTGACACTGAAGGACCGTGCATGCTGAGAGTTCACCACACACCGGTCTGACATTCCGTGTGGAATGTCCACATCGAGGCCAAGACGGGGTCCTTAACTCTCTCCTATAAGGTAATGGGGTTGGATCGTCCCTTGGGGGGATTCTTGGCTCTACAACCATACACACTCTAGGTACACTCAGAGTAGGATCCGCATAGTAGGAGTACGTTAGATTACCACATTGCATATATGCCTGCATATATTCAGTGCTTTGGCACCATGGTAGAAATGTATCTACTGTTCACTCTTTTGGTGCTCATAATCTCCTTTATTTGCTTCTGTCTCCTAATCATTGCAGCACATGTATTTTATATAAGAATAAAGATGGTTCAATAAATATATTGAAAACGTCCCATTGTATATTCTGTATACTTCTGAGAGAAAGTAAGCACGAGTGACTGAGCGAAAGATTCCATACTGTTTCCACGATCCCCGAGTGGTCAGGGTTGTCATGTTCAGTGGTTGCCAGAAATTGTTCACTCCCTGGTAGGTTAGGGGGGCTTACGGTGGCACTGTGAGCTAGGTGGTCTACAGGCCAACATATCCTGCGGGGGTGTCTGGAATCAGTCTTGACACCAAGCCCTTAGTTTATGTTGTTCAAACAATACACAGGTCTTACAGATTGGTAGGAACTACACGACAAGGCTATGCACACAATGGGGTTGACTACCTCCGGCTGGATGCCTGTGGGGAGTAGAATGCAGGATCTGACTATAAGCTGCCTTCGATGAAAGTCTGTGTGCAGCGTGGGGTTGGCTGTGGGGTGGTTGGTTGCTTCTAGTTGGGTTCAACACATGTTGTGGCCGCTGGCCAGGCCCTCTTACCAGCCCCCTACTGTGCAAGGCCAATGCGCAGCATGCGTTTGACGGCCTGTGGGAGATTTGCTGCTGAGCCTGGCCTTCGCCCAAACCCCCGCCATGCACGGCCCAAGGCTGTGCGCGACATGGGTTACCTTTACATATGGTAATAAAATATTACATTATGTTAAAAGAAAAACCCTACAAACAATGAAAAAACAAAGGTTAAAGTAACTTTATTCATAGGTGTGATAAAAAGGTGAGTTTTAGCTTAAATAATAGATTAGAAATTCACTGAAAACAACAAAGGTTAAAGTAACATTATAGTTAGGTAAATAGGTCAGTGACATAATTAATATTTTGAACTAAAAAAAAAACACAGAAATTCACTGGTTATAGGTCCAGATCCATTGATGGATCTGCATGAATCTTGTCATGCAGAAGATTAAACATGCTATATATTTGGCAAATTTCATGTGGATATGTCAAATGATGACATAACTATTAGCAAAAGAACAGGTTTTTGATCTACCCCTCTTTTAAAGTGCCCCACTTGGCGAATCTACACAAATTTAGTAATATAAAGTGTAAATTAAACAAGCTAAGCATTTGCTAAATGTTGGGCAAATGTGCCAAACAATGCTAAGATTATGGGAAAATTAAAAAAAATCTTCTCTTCTAAAATTTAACCTCTTCATTACCCAACTCAAGCACATCGTTAAATGCAAATTTCCAGTAAACGGATTTACGTGCAAACCAACAAAGCACAATATTTGACTAACATTCTACTTTTGGGGTAAGTAATTCCCTTAGACAATTTTTTTGTTGTGTTGAAGATCAAAGAACCCTAAGGGAATAAAACTGGAAATCATACTCCAAATTCCAAAACATTTCCTACTGTTGGTTATTTTGGAGTGAGAATAGTAAACCTGACCCTCCAAAGTGCAATGCTTTCCCCACTGTTTCTCAGCTGAGAGTGGGAACAATAAATTTGACCCCTTGAAAGTCCAACACATGTTCTACTGTTCCTTAGGTTGGAGTAGGAATAGTGACTCTGACCCTCCAAAGTATAACACTGTCCTTGCTTTTACTACAATATCATAAAAGCATTATTTCCCTTTTTTAGTGTTCTCAGATTTCATACTAATTCACCATACACAGTGGCTTGTATGTAGCATTATCTTTGAACAGTGGGGAAAAATCAATCGCATGGATTGTGCAAAAAAAAACCCTGAAGTGTACAGTACATCATTGAAAATATGTGTACAATACTTGCACTCACTACAATTTGATAATTAGTTGTTGTCTACATTTAGGGGCCGATTCCGATCTCGGCCGGTAGGGCACCGAATCGGATTCGGCTTTACCGGATCCGATTCAGAGGCCTCTTTTCCGACCGATTCGTGCATGCGTCCGGGCGAGCGAGTACGATGCGAGCGTACGCGAAATCGCCGACCGACTCGTTTGTGGGTCTGAACCGCTCCGACCGACTCGCACGGACACGACTCGCACCGCGCAATGGAGACGTTCCCCGACCGAGCAAGTACGATGCGCGCCTCAAGCAGTCCGACCGACTCGCGCCGTCCGGCTCCAAAGAGCAGTCGGAGCCGGACTTCGGGGGTCCGTGTCGGACCCCCCTGCATGTGTAGCCGCGCGAGTCGCACACAGGGGGGACCCATGGGTCCCCCTTACACGTGCATGTACGGCGCGACCCGCATCGACGCGAACCCGCTGTAGGGGGCGCCCTTGTTTGCGTCGTACCCATTGAGTCAATGGGAGCCCGTGTACGCATTGTACGACCGGCTCCCATTGACTTCAATGGGAGTCCAACCGAATCGAGTCCGATAGCATACGTATGCATCGTACTCCTTTGGTCGGGCTGCTAGAGTCCGATTCGGTCGGAAATCTCTCCGGGTCCGGCTCGGTCGGAGAGATTTCCTGCCCGAATCGGAATCGGCCCCTAAGTCTAGTACTGAAAAGAAATGCAATCTAAATATTTTTCTAAAATTATTGGTACAATGCTATGAATAAATATATACCATACAAGACAGTGTTTAAATTACCACTGTAAAATACTGAATTATATTTAAAACAGGGACAGTCCATATTGAATAAATCCAAAACAATTATTTTTTTGTAGAAATAGTACGTTGAATGTTTGTTGAGTAAAGGAAACATTGATTTTGTATTTCCAAAGGCATTTTTGATTTAATAGCCAGTGTTATATATACTTCTAATTTGAATTGTTTTGCACATAATAATATCACCATTATATTGTAGAGTATTTTTAAGGACATCACCCCCAATAGGCTGAATTATGTCCTTAGAACTTTGGTTGAATAAACAAGAGGTAAGAATTCCGTAGTTTGAATAGCAGTTTAGGTCTTAATTTAAGGTTGGTATCATTGCACTGCAGCCATCCAATGTCAGTCTATAAATAGTGTAGTGACCAGAAGTTATATTAGATCCTTCATGAAAAATGATGGCTAGTGTTGAATAAGTTCTTCCAGATATTGATATTTGACTTGCTTTGAAGCTTGTAATTTAAGTTTCAAATTTAGATCCATCTGCTCTACAACTTTGCAGTATTAATATAAGGTATTTCCACTTCTTAATAATTGCTATGTAGACATGACATCTGACCTACAAGTTGGGCATGTCATATTTTGGTTTGCAGTTTTAGTCAATCTGTCAAAAGACACTGTTTTAGAATCTGGTAGTTTTAAGTACAAGTATCGCTCTGCATTTATTTCAGTAGTAGATGGAAATGAGCAATCTTGACATGCATGCTCACATTTGTAGCTTACTCCAAATAAGTCAACAGTATTTACTTGCTCTTCTTCTAAAACTGCAAGCATAACCATTATAAATTCCTACGCATCTTGTTGAATGTTCTCACTAAATATTACTGATTTGCTACATGTATCCAAAAGAGCTCGAATTACTGAAGCAGATTGTATTACAGGTCTATCACTGAGCGTACGTTGGAATAAATGGTATAGTGCAGAACAGAATCTTTCTTCATGGTTTTGTTCAATTTCATTAACAAGATAAGGTAAATGAAAAAGTACATTGAGAACCATATTTGCATAGCAGTTGATACCTTATAAATTTTCAAACTGGTGTCCTACGATAGGTCTCTCAGCTTCCGCTTTTTCTTTTTAGCATGTTGTACATTGTTCTCGTTTCCTTTCTTTTCTTGTACTTCAGTAAGTGTTTTGTATGCTTACGTTTTGGACAATGTCCTTACTCGAGATAATGCAACATATGCCATTCCTTCTTTAAACACAGTACCACTGATGTTTACAATATCTCGGTTTACTCTTAAACCTTCAAATCTGTGAATAGTTAAAACGTATGCTAGGGACACTGCAAAAACCTTACAACACATCTCCTAATTTGCTTTAAGCCATAAACGTGACCACATTTTACTGCCAAGAATTCTATCTGATCCATGTTTGGAAAATTAATTAAATCAATAAAGTTTCCCATAGCACCATTCACTAATTCTTCCTTTACATTCAAATTACGTCACAAAATAACTCAACAGTTTTTTTACAATCATAAACACTTTTCTAAACCTACGGTGTTTGCTACAGAGTTCTCCAAAAAATCCAATTTTGCTTGCAGTTTTTCAGTTAATAGAATTGTTACTCCATGGTGGGTACATTTTATTGATAGTGAAAATTTCCAAGATATGCTGGATTTTCAATTTCAGTAGTTCTTCATTAAAATTAGAACACTCTTTATGTGTAGGCATTGAAACTATAGACTTGTCTTCTACAATTAAATTATACATTGCTTGAGCTGGTGTGTTTTGAGACGTATACAGTTTCTTGATTAGTTGACTTTCCAAAGCTCATTACCATCATTTTTCAACACTGTAAATCAGTTGCTTGTCAGGTATTCTTCACTAGTTCTTCATATTCAAAGTTTAACCAAATATTTATATTACCAATGCTTCCCAATTAACTCCTAGTTTCATTATGGGCAAGTGTCTTGAAAACAGGTTGTCCTTTAACAGGAGGGAGTTGCAATAGGTTCCAAAACAATTACATGTTTTCTTCCAAAAAGCACATCATATTCTGTTTTTTAAATCTGTTGCATTCTCAAGTGTACAAAGGCAAGCATTAAGGTTGAGACAATTCTCACCTCATCAATGATTTAAAAGCTTCAATTTTTTCAGTACTCCTGAGACTTTATGACAAACTTCCCCAGATAATTTATGATATTCCTGTTTGTCATCATGTTTCACAGGTAGCATAAGTAGTCGATGTAAAGTAATTCCTTTAATGCATGCTGCTAATCCAGTTGTTGATGTACACATGATGAATTTAATTCTGTAGTGCTGTGTAGCTAAGTGGTGAGAAATGTAAGATTTTTTCCTGTTCCGGCTTGACCACTGATGTATACGAGAATAGATTTAAATAATGAGCATTGACATGGTTTCTTTTCATGGATGAATCCATGTTGTATTTTCTCTTTTACTTCTTCAAAGATTTCTTTCTGTTCAGTGATTAGTTGTGCTTGTAAATGCTCAAAATTAATAGTGTCCTGTCTTCCTTGTTCCATTGCAGTTTTCACCTCATTCATTGCTGCTTTATTCTGGATAATTGGTTCTCCAATTGGATCTTGACTCAGTGGTCCCGAACTTTGACAACTTTGCAAATGTTCTCTTGCTATAGCAGCTGCAATAGTTATTTCTTGTCCAAACCCATCATTTAACATTTTAAAATAGCTCGGAAAGACTGAATACTGTTTTTTACATCACAAACACATCTTCATATGAATCATAATCTCCAAGTAATTCTGTTTCATTATGTCAAGGTTTGAACAGTTGTTAAATAGAAAACTTATTTCTAATCTGGCGTTTGGCAACTATGGGGCATATTAGCAAGGAATAGCGATATTTATCGCTAAACGCGCTTAGCGCGAATCCTGTTAACGCCGCCTATCGCTGGAAAATATCGCTGAGATAACACCCTATTAGTAAGGTTTATCTCCATAGCGATATTTCCAGCGATAGCGCCAAATGCGAGAATATCGCTGGAAAACCAGCGATATTCTTGCATTAACGCTTAAGGTGGATTCAGCATTAGAATCCACCTCCTATACCTTAAACAGGTAAGTCATAGTCAGTAGCAGGTGTTAAAATCTAGCGATAAACGCGCTTAGCGCGATTTATTTTATCGCTTCGCCTGCCTTGATAATAGGGGTTAGTGGTGTTAGCGACTGTTTACAGTCGCTTTTAGTGGGGAACGCCTACCTTGCATGTCATTAGCGATAAATATCGCTGACATGCAAGGCGATGTAATTCCCGGCCTCTAACGCCTGAAAGCTGTCGCTAACGCCTGTTAGCGACAGCTTGCTAATAGGGCGTTAAAAATATCGCTGATTTAGCGTCAAAAAGTGCCGCTAAATCGGCGCTAAAGCCCTTGATAATATGCCCCTAAGTTTTCTATGGTTAATTAGATTTCCTTTTGCATGTTTTACCAAACATCTGTCACATACAACTACTGCGTACTTTCCTTCTTGTATATTTTCTGTTACTTTTTCTAGACCTGTAGTGTTGAAATACGTCATAAAGGCCAGATGTGGACTCCTTCTGGGACAGTATGTATCTAACATATTTTCTGGAGAATTTCACTACTTTCTGGCTCAAACTCCGCTACATATTGGATTTCTGGTACAGACTTCAACACTCTGTTCAGTGTGTTGGCAAGGCCTCGGCTTACTCAAATGATTCCTCTTGACTTTGAGAATAAACTAGCTGAACATAACCGATCGGAGCACTCATAGGATCCTATCTCTCTATGAGAAAGCATCTTCAAATTGAAGTTGTACAATGTTTTGCTCAGACTCTTTTCTGCTCAGACTCTTTCATCCCACATCTGTTTTGTTTCTGACTTTTCTGATTTTGTAAAGTATGATGTGAGGTACCGAGCAACAGCAATTGAGTTGTCTGCAACAAACTGTATATCCATGTTTGCATTCCACATTTTCAGTATAACTGGATTATAGTCATTAATATACTTTGAAGCTTCTGTTCTTTTTATATTGTGCTTTTTGGTTATTTCAAAGTCAGTGTATGTCTTACTGTTGAGAGAAAGCTGTTTACTCTTCTTTGTGAAATCACAGGTTGTGGAAATCTATGGCCCGAAATGGGTGTACAAATTGGATAAAAATAGGCTCATAAACATTTAAATCTACTAGTTCTTGAGGAATAGTTACCAACGCTATGTTGTTAAGTCCTGCATTAGCTGCCATTTTGTTTTCTTCTAACTTTTAACAATATTTACATACAACTTGACAAGTTAAATCATTCTTCAATAAATAAATAAACAGCACATTTTTGCCACTTATCACTGTTTTCCTTTTCACTTTTAAAATACAAATCAACAGTACAAGTTTGATTTTTGTAGTGATACCACCTACAACAAATACAAACTAAGGGCCCCATTAGGATGGCGGGCGGACTTCAGTCTGCCCGCCACCCTAGCGGTGCTGGGACTGGCCGCCAGCGGTGCGGCAGTTCCGCACCGCAAATTAGGATGTGACCGCCACCCTGGCGGTCGCATTCCGCATCTATTACATTACGGCGGGTGCTGCTGGAAGCAGCACCGGCCACAATGCCAAAGAGGCATGTCGTGCATTGCCATGCACAACGTGGCAGGCACCGCGCGGTGCCTGCCACCTTGTGCATGGCAATGCAGGGGGGTACCATAGGTACCCCCCAAGTGCAGGTCCCCCAACCCCCGGGGGCCCACAACAGGCCCCTAAAGCAATTTCCACCAGCCTTTCCATGTAGGCATCGCCGCCATGGAAAGGCTCAGTTTACCTCCCATCCTAATAGGGATGGCTGTGCCTGCTAGGCACCGCCACCATATTCAGACCCAATTCCGCCCGGCCGTCAATCGTGACGATTGCCGACCGGCGGAAATGCGGCGGGCGTACTTTCCGTCCGCCGCGGTACCCCCGCCATGATAATATGGCGGGGGTGAATGCTGTTGTGATGGCGGGCGGATCGCCACCGCTGGCCGGGCGGTGGCGATCTGCTCGCCATCATAATGACCCCCATAGTTTGGTTTTTCAGAAGAAACTGTGTTAAACTTTGTAATCTCTTCTACAAAGTTATTAATTGTAGTCCCTGTGTCTTCTTCTATCACAGCTGTAGATGGCAAGTTCACACGTTCCCTACACTCCTCTTCAGGTCTGAAAAAATGACACTGAACATCATCATATATGTTTTGTACATCTGATATTCTACCATGCAAAAGAGTTACATTTAAATTCCCAAGTATAGTGCTGGAGTTTTTACATAGAAAAGTGTCCTAACTTACGCATTTCAGAGTGATGAATAGCTAACATTCTGAAATGATGAAAAATACACTTTTTTGACAAGCATGCAAGTGAATATCCCTGTGAATTTTTATACTTTCTCACTTTGCATGGATCTAATCCCTGCAAAATTGCAATTTTCTTCTTCAAACTTCTGGTTGAAAACTGATGAAGAAATTAAAACATGTTATCAATAGATTTTTGTTGGACACTACAAATACTGCTACAATTACACATATATATATAGGGGCCTGTCCACGTCTTCCCTGTACCTCTTCACCTATGACTTCATCAACATTCCTATGAACTATTTCCTCTTTTGCAACAGGAATACCATCCTTTGCTTCATAACATCGACCATTTGTTTCAACTGCATGCAGTAATGTGTTCTCTTGTAAATCGCTTTCTTTGTTAAAGAAAGGCTCTGTGCTAGATGTAGGTTTCCATTCACCTCTAAAGATTTTAAAAAGTAACTTTTATTCACAAGTCTTTTTTTCGGACTTTTTCACTTCAAGGCAAATTCTTTATCTACTACACTTTCTATATGTTGTCTTTGCTTATAAACTGCTGATGTTCTCTCATACTCTTAAATTTCTTTCTAAATTTTGTATTACTCTACTTCTAAACATTCTTCTTCTTACATCTTTACACTGTTTTTGTCTTGCTGTTAGATGGCTTTTTTCTTTAGAGCACTTTTAACTTTGAACATGTGTTATTCTTTTTTGTATGTGGGTTGTTGGTAAACTTTTGTTCAGATCATTTTCAATACTTTTTCTATGTACGGTTTGAAGAATTTGATTAGTTCTCTTACCAGGGGATTTATTTTTGGGAGTATATTCTGTCCATTATGTCCTATTTTACTTTGAAACTTTTTCAAGTAGTACTGTTTCTTTTGAGCTTTTAACCCATCAGGTTAAATCTTCTATTTCAAGCCAAGTAGATTTGTAAAAAGAAAATAGAGTATACTTTTTATGTTGCTACATCGATTAGAGACTATATGCGTCTCTAAATATCTGTGGAAGAAGCTGCATAGATTACATTCTGGCTAATATAGAAAATACTGGGGGTAGGAAGCTACTTCCATTAGACACTATACAAAAGAGCTCTCATGTGTGGGAGAGAATGGTGAAGTTCCTCTGGCAATATGTGACTGGGGGTGTAAGAGGCCACATAGTTTTATAGATAAGCATTTGAGTTGCACCTCAGCTATCAGACTACATGTAGAAGTGCAGATATGAGTGAGAAATGGGTAGGTGTAAGACATTCAAACTTCACAATATACGTTTTAGGTTTTAATTACATACCTCACTGTCTACGGTCTACTTGCAGTGTACCTTTGAGGTCAGTTATATGTAGTAGGATAATACTTAATACATAATGGGAACATGTTTTAAGCCTCACGTTTCCCAAACAGTTTCATTACAGACACGTAATTTCCAGTGCATGGGCTGCAACATGATAAAAGGGCGACTCCTGTGTAAGCCTCACTCGATAGTGTCAGTGCCTTACTAGAGTCCTGAATGAATGTGTCCGTGCTTTTTGGGGGTGTGATTATACATGTAAAGAAGCATATAGGTATTAGAGTGTCTATGTTACAGACTCTATGGGTATCGATATGCGTATGGAAGAAGCTGCATGGATTATGTTCCGGCTATCATAGAGAATACTAGGGTATGAAGTTGTGTGTGTTAGTGCATCCATTAGACCTACTTACAAAAGAGCTCTCTGTGTCTGGGAGTGAATAGTGAAGTAGCTGTGGAGGTATGTCTCCCACAAGGATGAGTCTGGCCATACATAGTTGAATAGAGGAGACTTTATTCAAGAGCGTAGAAACATAGAGACCCCATCCTGCTGCAAGCCAAGGGTAACTGAACTCGAAAGTTCAAACTGCGCTAAGCAACCTTCGCCACATTCCAGAACCTGGAGACTGTGGCTGACAAGAAGGTTGAGAATATCACATCACCTCCCCATTCACAAACAAACAGCAGATTAAACTTTGTAAATCAGGTCAAACAAGAGGGGCATTGAGGACCTGAAAGAAACCAAACATATCATACACAAAACAAAATACATTAAGATAACTTAAGAAACAAAATCTTGTAAGGGAAGGGGAACACGCTTTAAGCACAGTGGTCTAGAACCCCTTCCAGGAGCCTCAGGTTCATGTTCCACCAACTGCGAGGAAGAACAACTGGTGGGACCCAAAGGTGGAAAAGTACGATATTTTGCCACTCTGCCCAGATTCCAAATCCTGTGATCACTTGTCTTTATGGCATTCTTAAACACTTTGATAACCTGAAGTGGCTGACTGAATTTGGAAGCACCAATGGTTTTCCTTGGCGATTTGATTTTGACCCAGTCACCAATATTAATTACCATGCTCTTCACAGCCTTTCTTTCATCGTACCGGACTTTCCTTTCATCCATATTACATCTCTCTCTTTCTTTCCAACCATCCGTGCTACCCAGCTTGTCATCAACCAACGCTCTCTTGGCAGATACCCAAGAGGGAGCCACCTCAACGTTCACCATCCTACCCTTAAACAACCGAAAAGGAGCTACACCAGTAGAAGAATGGGGAGTGAACCTATACTCCCTAGACTTCCTTCTCACAGCTACCTCCCAGCAATCACCACAGGGCCTGGCCTGTTGCATAGCCTCCTTAAGAACCTTGATGAACCTTTCCACAACACCATTACTTTGTGAATGATACAGGGCAGACCTCTTGTGCCTAATCCCCCTTGAAGCCAGAAAATCTTCCATGATTCGTGAAGTGAATTGAACTCCATTATCCGACAAGAGGGTTTGTGGGAAGCCTTCACGTTCATCTAAGAACTCAACCACAACACCAGAATCCACAGAATTCACAACCTTTATCTCAGGCCACCGTGAAAACATGTCCATACACACAATGACATAACGATCTTGAGATCTTAGTTTCACTGGCCCCAAAATGTCTATGGATATGTCAGACCAGGGAGCGGCAGCCTGGTCTCTAATGACCATACGTTGAGTCCTACATTTGAGCGTCTTGTCACAATTTGCACACTTGGCACACTCCCGAACAAGTACGCCTCTCTGATCCTCTCCTTCATCTTGGTAATGCCCATGTGTGAGGAATGAGCATTCCTAACTAACTTTTCTCTCAAAGCAAGTGGCGGAATAAGCCTACTACCTCACATAAGTAGCTCTTCCACAACAGCCAAATCCTCCTTGACATGGCAAAAACCTCTGAGCACATCATCACAGTCCTTCTTCTCAGAAGCAAAAGACTTTGATCCCACCCTCGTCGCCAAAATGTGAAGGTACGTCTCTCGCAAGGATGAGTCTGGCCGTAGATAGTTGAATAGAGGAGACTTTTCAAGAGCGTAGAAACATAGAGACCCCATCCAGCTGCAAGCCAAGAGTAAATGAACTCGTAAGTTCAAACAGCGCTAAGCAACCTTTGCCACATTCCAGAACCTGGAGACTGTGGCTGACAAGAAGGTTGAGAACATCACAGTAGTTCTGTCAATATGTGACTGGGGAGGTGAGAGGCTGTATAGTTTTGTAGACAGGCATGACAGTTGCACAACAGATGTGAGACTACATGTAGAAGTACAAGTATGGGTCTGTAATTGTAGATGTTAGACATTCAAACTTGAAAGAGTACCTTTTAGGTTTTTTCTACATACCTCACTGTTTATGGCCTACTTATATGGTATGTTTCAGGTCAGTTCTATGTAGTAGGATAGTGCTTAATATACCTGGGATCATGTTTTAAACCTCACGTTTCCCTACCAGTTTCACTAGAGGCATGCAATTTCCAGTGCCAGGGTTGAGACATGATGAAAGAGCCACTCCTGTGCATGCCTGACTTGTTGGTGCCAGTGCCTTAGCAGATACCTGAATGAATGTGTCTGTGCCTTTTGGAGGTGTGATTGTACATGTAAAGAAGCATATAGGTATTACAGCGCCTCTGTAACAGTCTATGGGTTTCTAAATGCGTGTGGAAAAAGCTGCATGGATCACATTCTACCTTTAATAGGGAATACTGGGGTATGAAGCTGTGTGTATGAGTGCTTTCATTAGGCCCACTTACAAAAGAGCTCTTTATGTCTGGGAGTGAATGGTGAAGTAGCTCTTTCAATATGTGACTGGGGGTGTGAGAGGCCTCACATTTCCCTACCAGTTTCAATAGAGAAATTTAATTTCCAGTGCCAGGGCTGAGACATGATGAAAGGGCGGCTCCTGTGTATGCCTTACCTGTTAGTGTCTTACTAGATACCTGAATTAATGTGTTAGTGCCTTTTGGGCATGTGATTATACATGTAAATAAGCATATAACTATTAGAGTGCCTATATAACAGACTCTATGGGTCTCTAAATGCATATGGAAGAAGCTTAGAAGATTACGTTCCAGCTATCATAGAGAATACTAGAGTATGAAGTTGATATGATGTCAGTGATGTCACTGACCATGTCATGAGTGATGTAATATGCAACGTCATCAGCAGTGCGTTGCGGGGGCGTGAGTTATAGTTAGCTTAGCTAACTATAACGGCCGAATTTCTCTGTTTCTGTTCGAGTGAAATGTCAGCCTAACTAGAACGTCCCTGAAACCTGTGGTTTTTTCAGTGAATATATATATATATATACATATATACTCCTATTTACAACTACCTAGTAGTGAGCACCACTAAGTACTATACATACATAATATTAATCTCTGCATTAGCAACATACTTGTAAAATGCCATTGTAGATTCTTAAATATTCACAAAGTCTTGGGTAATTTTCTTTTACACACACAAAATGTTAAGTACCACTCTCAGTAAGGATGAACCAGCAATGGCAAATCCCCCCCCTCTTTTTCCACTGAAACCAATGTAAATAGCAAATCAAAACACCTTCATTTTTTCAAAATATAAAAATACTTTCTATTGGACAGTTATATTAACCCTTTATTACTGTCTTCTAAAGAATCCCAATCTGGTAGTGTAAATTGCTGGATTTGCAACCATGCCGTGGTGCCCAGCGCGACATCCCAGTGTAGGGGGTCTGGAATCCTTACAGGAGTTCCAAAATCCATTTCGAAACATACTACATTATTTTTCAACAACATTTCACATTCAAACATACAACTTAATTGAGAAAATTCCATTTTAGATGATATAACATATGTAAAGTACTCCAGTTTATAGTTTTAATGCACACTGTGTTTCCCTTTACCCACACTGCTTCACCTTAGTTTCCATAGCAACAGGTTTTGATACATTCTACTGTACCAGTAAGTCAAAAGTTCACTTTCTAACTGCAGCACACAGGCATCCAATTGAACAGTTGCAGGTGTGGTTGAGTACTTGAAAATATAAGCATATCCACTGTATCGTAACTTTTGAAGATTTATCCACAGCCAATCACAAATGTACTAATTTTACAAAGTAAGATTCTACCTAATTTTAAGTATGATTTTTTTTAACACCTAATCACATATGTCCTTTTTTTAAACCAGATTCTCACCTCCATTTTAGGTGCCTTTCATTATACCAACTGTCACTATACACTTCTTCTGATTCCTACTGCTCCTTCCTTCAAAATGCTTACAGTATGGAGTGTGGGTCACAGCTATGTTTTCTGAGTCAGAAAGTTTGCTAGAGAGAGTGATATTGACAAAGACTTAGGTTTGCATAAAGTGGATATTAAATGGATTGGCCAGAGAAGGTTAAAATGGCACGAGTTGCTGTCTTTGGTAAAAAGCATTATGTATTTCCAACCCCCTTATCTCATGATTGTGTACTGTGGTGCCAATGACTTAGGCACACTGACTGGGGTAGGGCTTGAAATCCTAATGAACGATACCTTTGCACAACTAATATTGATTTTCCCTCACACTGTCTTTGTGTGCTCTAATATATGCCAAAGACAGAAATGGAAGTGGTCAAATCAGTTCTGTCCACGGATTGAAAAAGCCAAAGAAACATGCTAATAAAACTGTTTCTTCTTACCTCCTGGACAATAAAATGGGCTCCATCTACAACAACCTGCGTTTTGATATGCGTTAAATCTATATAAGTGATGGAGTTCACTTCACAGATGAAGGCAACAGGGTGTTTCTTAGGAACCTGAAATTGTGCATCTGCACTTGCATGTAACTGTCACAAACTCATAATGAACACAAAGGATCTCTTTAGAGGCACCCTATAGCCCAACAATAAAAGTATATATTTTTTTTACTATTTTTTCAAAAATATTTCTCGGAGTCACGACCCCATCGTGGATCTGCAAGGCAAAGCACAAATTCAATGCACAACAGCACATTTAAGATTTTTAACTCACATTTTTAACTCTATACATATTACAATGATTTACTAAGTACTTTTTTGAGTGTATAAGTGTGCATGTAAGTATGTGCTTCAGTCTCTAAGTAGGCCTGTGACAGGGTTCATGAGTGTCTGAATGGTTCTGTGAGTGGGTGTGCCAGTTTCTGAATGGGTTTGTGAGTGAGTGCATCAGTGTCTGACTGGGTTTATAAGTGGGTGCATCAGTGTCTGACTAGGTCTTTGAGTGGGTGCACCACTGTCTGAGTGGATCTGTGAGTGGGTGCATCAGTGTCTGTGTGGGTCTCTGAGTGAGTGCCTCAGTTTCTGAGTGGGTATGTGAGTGGGTGCATCAGTGTCCAAGTGGGTCTGTGAGTGGGTATATCAGTGTCTGAATGGGTTTGTGAGTGGGTGCATTAGTGTCTGAGTGGATCTGTGAGTGGATCCCTAAGTGTATGTGTGAGTCAGTGAGTGAGCGTGTTATTGTCTGAGTGGGTCTGTGGTGGGTGCGCCAGTGTCTGAGTGGGTGTGTCAGTGTCTGTAAGTGGGTGCGTCGGTGTCTGAGTAGGTCTGTGAGTGGGTGTGTCAGTGTCTGAGTGGGTCTGTGAGTGGGTACATAAGTCTGTGAGTTGGTCTGTGTGTACATGTGTGACTGTTTGTGTGACTGTGTGAGAATACATTATTATGTGAATTTATATTCAAATATTTTGTATATATTTATTTTGGGTAGGTCCATGACTCCGCGGCGATGTTACATGGTGGGGCCATGATAAGCACCACAATAGTGTATCGCGACTCTGTCCACGTGGAAAAAAAATATTATTGACTTTTTGAACTCATTATAAATCCACTGAATACCACTACAATATACTCCTGGGGTCAGGGTCCTCCTATCTTGACCCCTTCAATTATTTTCTTTGTTTTCATCCATCCCGAGAACCGGCTCTGCTTCTTAAAAAGGCAGTCTAATTCTGGAGGTTCACGCCTCCTGTGTGACGCTACACGGGTGCCGCCGCATACCTACATATATATATTTCAATTTCAGATAATATCTCAAAAATTACTGAACATATTTATGCCAAATCCCAAAAAGGCACTTCGCTGGACGAACATCTACCTTCCTACCAGATTTGTTGTAATTCCGTTTAGCAGTTCAGGCTGCAGCCATGTCTAAAGGTCCTATGGGAATGAACATGGAGAAAATGTGCTTTAAAGCCCCTCCCATGTTCTTGGCCCCTGCTTTGTGGATCACCCCGAAACTTTGAAGACACAAGCTGACGTGAGTGGCAAATTATGTTTGAAAATTTCGTGAAGAGTCAAAAAATGGCGCCAAAGTTATTGGCAAAACAAAAAACGTGTTTCCTATGGAAACTACGTGTTTCCTATGGAAACTAGGTCCTATCTATATCATATATGTATATATATATATTTCCACATGAACTTGATGCCAAATAGGCTCCTCTGCCTCTCGGGTCGGGGCTTGTACAGCGGGCGTCACCGCTATGAACATTCCAAATGTAATCACGAGCTGCATCAAAGCAACGCGAAGCAAGCCCACCTTCCGATCCTCATTTCATTATGTTTTGATTTGCAGCCAAAGAACAAGAACAAGTTATCCTTGCATTAGTGTGTTACATTACTTGAGCAGTGCATTATGGGCATTGGAGTCCTGGATTTATAACACTAAGAGGATCAGCAGTGAAAAACGACTAAAAACGAAAATTGTAGTACTTTTACTAATAAATACCAACAAAATGTCATTGAAGAAAGTACATTTTCACTGTCTCATTAAGAAAACACTGCTTAAAGGATAACTTGTAAGAAAAACGAAAGTCTTCCTACAATAGTCCTTCTTTGCTGTCTGCAATGTCTCACACTCACGAACACAGTGGCAGGGTACAAAATGCTGCACCAACTACCAGTGTTTGTCCAAAATAATAATCAAAGCAGCTAACAGTAATTCATAATACAGTTGTTAACAAAAAATGCACACCTCTCAGAAACCAGCCACCATTAATGGTTTCAAATATAATCTATACACACAGAGTGAGAGAGGCATTATTGTAAAAAACAACACTTTTAGGGTTCAATCCCAGAGCCACAGAAAAGAAACGATGACAGAAATAAATGCTTGTTCTCTGGGTGCTGTGATGAATTCTTTTATTCATTTGTTTTACACATAACAGCCAACGCGTTTCACCCTTGCGGGCTTCTTCAGGGCTATGATACGATCCGCTACACGCAGGGTATTGGCCCAGGTAAGTAGATGATATCTCCAATGGATATTCGATTAAAAAGTCTGAATCAGAGTGCTCAGGAATACCCGCACAGAATGTAAGTCGGTTGATCAAGTGTACACGGTTCACACTGATTGCAGTATAGAACCAAGACGCGTAGTGTATCGCGCTACGCCACAGGCCTGTGCAGCGGCACACAAATGAAATCTTATCCCGTCAGTTTTTCCAAAACGGTCCTTCCGCCATCCTAATGACCCCCTTAGTCCCTTGTCCTGAAGGGCCAACTGCTGAGGACCCAGAGATACCGCCCCTGGGGCAAAAATTGAAAAAGAAATGGCAATTTTTGTTGCAATCCCTCTAAAAGTAAAAGAAGTTTGGCCCGAGGTCGCATTCTTTAATTTAGGAGATGGGGGATTGTGCCCCCCCTTCCTAGTTCTTTTTTGGCCCCAGGGACCCCATCCCCTGGGGTCTAATTTATTTAGTAAGAGGAGGGGGCCACATGACCCACCTCTCTGAGCCTTTATAAGGACATGGGGACCCCATCCCCCAGGACTGCTAATTAAATTAAAATGAAGGGAGACCATGCATGCTCTTTCCTGAGCCTTTATTGGCCCCATGGACCCCATCTCCTGAAGCCAGCTCGCTTGCTGTCTCCCGTTGAGTCCACAGATTACTCCAGCCCGGAGGGAGCAGGATAAATATCGGCTACCTGCAGATGGGAGCAATGAGGGCAGCCGGCTGGAGCAGTGGGGGCCCTGGGCTCCCACCACAGGCCCCAGTGTCTGCATAGGTGGAGCCTTGGGAGGGCACCTATTTTAAAAGGAGGTTCTTTGGAATTGGGTACCTGGGGCCAAAATAGCTCTGGGAACGGAGCTCCCTGCCCTTTATTAAAAAGCATCCCTGGAGCATGCGGTATCCAGGGCCTAATAAGGCTAATGTAGGGGGCCAATGAGGCCCCTCCACTTTATATTACATAAGGCCCTGGGGTGGTGGGGTTTCCCCTTTAAAAAAAATGCCCTGGAGGATGGGGTCCTAAGGTCCTAATGAGGCTTGGGAAGGGGGTGCATGGTTCTCCTCCCCTTTAGAATACATAAGGCCCTGGAGGGTTGGGTCCCCATTGTCTGAGGTTCAGGGAGGGGGACCATGCAGCCCACTTACCTTTTAAAAAATAAGGGCCCTAGGAGATGGGTCTCCAGGGCCTAATAAAGCTCAGGGAGGGGGTCATGGGGAGGGTGGCACATGGTCCCCCTCCCATTTAAAAATCATTAGGACCTGAGGGATGGAGTCCCTAGGTCCTAATACGGCTCAGGGAGCAGGGTGGCATCCCCGCCCCCCTTTGTGCTTGGTTTGACCTTGGGGGATGGGGACCCACAAACTGATAAGGCTGGGGGAGGGGGCTGCACCCCCTCCTCCCCTGTTTAATTTTATTTGGCCCCCCTATGGATAGGGTCCGCAGGACCAATTTAAGGGTCAGGGCAGGGGCTGCAACCTTTATTCCCTTTATATATGCATGTTTTTCCCCAGGGTATGGAGCCCCCGGGGCCTAAAGGCCAACTCTATACTACACATGGCAAAGGCTGTGTGCAGTGTATGGTTGTCAGCCTTCTGGGGGTCTGACCATAGGCCAAGAGTTGGAAACAGGACCTGGCTGCAACACAGGCCCTGTGGTTAACCCAAAACCTCACACGAGCAATGGTTGAGTGTGGGGTTGGCTGCTTCTGTATGGCTGCCTACGCCAAGTTGAAAAGAGGGCCTGGCTGCAAACCAGGCCCTGTGGCCAACTGCACGCTGTGTGCAATGAAAGGCCATGTGCAGCATGAGGTTAGCTGGCCACAAGGAGGTTAACTGCCTCCGGGTGGGTTGGCCGAAAGCTGTACGCAGCATGGGGTTGGCTGCCTCTGAGGGCTTTGCAGCAGGCCCTGCACAAGTGCAGGCCTTACATATGGTAATAAAATATTACTTTACGTTAAAAAAAAACTAGAAATTCACTGAAAACAATTCAAGTTGAACTAAGGTTATAGTTAGGTGAATATGTCAGCAACAACATTAATTTTTTGAGCGCAAAAAAACACAAATTCCCCAGTTACAATTAGCAAAGCTAACTATAACTTGCGCCCCACCATGCACTGCTTATGACCTCACATATTTAATCACTCATGACATGTTCTATGACATCATTTATGACATCACTGATGACATCTCAAATGAAATCATTGATGACATCACTGATCTATCATCCAATAATCGTGTTAGTATGTTTTATACTCAACATAGTGGCGGGTAACTACTAGATTACTTTTCTTCCTCATTTTGTGCAGGCTGTGTCCAGCTAAAGGGTGTAAGTGTTTACAAAATGCATCTGCTCCTAATGGATCAAAGGTGCGTAGAGGTATTGAATATGTTAAAAATCTTTTAGTTTTTTTCAGTGAATATATATACACATATTCAGCAGTATGTAATGACATATCCAGTCTGCCTTGATTAGTTCCAGTAATTACTCCTTGAAGTTGATGTAAAAAAATTACTAAACATGACTCACAATTAACTGTATTATCAGATAGATAGAGATATATTTCTGCTGGAGGAGTAAACACTTTTAGAGTTAATGTGTTAGATATGAATAACGTCTTTTCTTTAGTTTGTTCAGCAAGGTATTGTTTGAATAAACTAGCAGTATTTAATTTAAGTGCTTACTGCTTATTAATTTCTCAAGAGTTTGTAGGAGAATGATAACTGTGTGTCTCATTTATTATTGTAATTTGAAAGAACACAGTCTCGCAGAATGAAAGTAAGTGAAAGGGTATTACACTCTCCACTTTTGATGGTTTATTCTGAGAGATTTAACAACTGTGAAATAATGCCAAGCGACAGCGGAACAGGCCATGAGCATTCATATCACAGATTCTAATTGACAGCTACTGAGGAGGCACTTAGCCTTCATCTCTTCGCTGGCTGAAAGTATCAGTGCAGCTGGCCTGGTACAAAAAAAACCAGAAAGGCAGTTTTATTATATCGAACACAAGTCCTCTTATTTAAACAGGTATGCTGTTGTTTACCACCTCTGAAATTTGGAATAGGTGTTTATTTTCTGCTGTGCTAGGAATAGCTTATCACTTAGAAGTAACGGAATGGATGTAAAATTGTATAGTTGAGAAGGACTAGCAGCACAGGCCATTGAATGTCTCACTAGCGTATAAGTGTTATAATGTATTTTGCCTATGATCAACTTATTAACACAAATGACAAGAAGCATATAATTATATAATCAATTTTGCTCTATTAACAGCAGTACATAAAGTTTGGAAAAAATATTCTATCAATAAATGGTGAGGATTAAATGTCCACTCATATTCATCGGGAGTCCTGTGCGTGAGTTTTAATCCACTTTATTTAAGTTTTATTCATTGTAACAATAGCACCTCAGCCCAGCCAAAGCATTTCGTCCTTGCAGACTTCATAGGGGCTGCAAAATTAAAAACATATATCAGCATGTATGCCACATCTATAAATACAACTTGTTCTTTACAATGACTAACAAGAATATACTACAACACAAGACTCCCTACCTGTATACACCACTAGATTAAAAACTAATTTTTTTAATCAATAGAAACCGAATTAATCAAATTGTCACCCTATACAAATGCCATACAATTATGGCCGGTTTGACAGATTTCTTTAATATGGGCCCAGTTTCCAAGAAGCCCAAAATTTAAGAAAGACCCAATTACATTAAGCCTTGGAAAGGAAATGAAGGGGCACTCACTTGCTTTGTTAGTGAAATCCTAATGTAGCACCAAATGAAGAAATGTCCGATAAGCACCATATCCAGTAATGTTTCAAAATAATGAGTTGTAAAGTGGTGTAGTACCCCTGTTCAAATGATAATATATTTCCAGGTAAGTGAACATGAAAAGTGGAAAGATATCGTATAAATATGCCTAATGTAAAATTAACACTCTTCAAATCATGAGCATTTCTGGCTCCTAGTGCTATCATAAACATCTCCAATATTACACCAGGATCTATATGCTATCCCAAACACACAAGCATTTAAAAAAAAAAAAATGCATAGCAAGAATATAAACTGCATATGCATCCAAATGAAAGCATTTCCTTTTCTATAAACAAAGCACCCTGGTTCTAGAAACCGCTACTGTACCCATTGCACCAACCACAATAATTACCAACAAAAAATCCAGACGTCCACACACTGCTCACCTTGTTCATTCGAATCACCTTCCCATATAGAGAATAGGAGCACCTGTATCTCATTACCTACCCCCGGTCATTAGTTTTATACCGAAAATAAACCAATCCCTGCTCGTTTGATGAAGAGGAAATTAAAACCATTTCCGGCTGGCAATGTTTGCAAATGTTAACGTTTGTAAGAAAAAGATCTTCAAAAACGGCTTCTGAGTCAGGTGGTCAGAGGGAACGGCTTCCTCTTTGGTCCGTTACTTCGTTCAACCAATCAAAGGCTAAGACTCTACAGTAATTCAACCAATCCCTGCCTATTTAACAAAGAAGAAATCCAAACTATTGTCGGCTAGCTACAATTCCATGTCAGCCCACGGAGGCTTTGTATTATGCTTCTCCTTCTTTACTGAAGCAAATACAGCAGCCAATTAAACTTTAAACTACATAGCCCGGAAGGACAATCCCTTCCTACGTATGCACCATCATCATACCCCCCATAGGTATAAACGTCTCTGGCCCCGATGTCCGGCCTCTTTCTTTGCTGCTGCAGCAGCGAGTTAAGTGACTTTTATGTTTCATATGGGTACAATGATATCGTGCATATTACGTTTTTATGCTGTTTGGCTTAATGGGTTTCGCGTTTGCATCTGCTCGCATTGGTGATTAACATAGTTTGGTTTTATGCGCTCCGGCGCGCGTTGAGGCAATTTGTGGAGCGGGAGCGGGACAGACGCGCTCTGCGTGCCTGAGGAGCAGTCCTCTGTCTATTGCCATTATCCTCGCGCATGCGCGAGCAGCCGGATCGGAGTTTCATTACCGATCGGCTCCTCACTGAATGCGCAAGTGTTTTCTGCCCAATCCTCGGTCCCAGTGAACGCCCGACGGGGCGAATAAACGTTTAAAGGGTGTAAGATCCAGTGGTTCAGGTAGAAGGATCACGCAAGGCAGGTTTGAAGTAGAAAGATGTAGGTTTATTGCAGAGTAAGAAGATCCCATCCAGGCAGGGCAACAGTTCAATCTCTACTCCTGTTCATTCTTCAAACAGTAACATTCTAACTAATGCTAAGTAAGCTGAAGTAAGGCATTGTGACATTTCATTCTTTGGTAACCATGACTTCAGTAAGAAGCCACAGATGTAAGCAGATGCCACACACCTTCCCACCTTTAACAAACCCCAAAAAACCCCACAAAAGTACCATAAAAACAAAAACAAATCTCAATGTATAAAGTCTTTCAAATACGAAGGTTTAACTTTAACCCTTGTTGACAACCTGGGAGCTTTTCCTGGTAATATTGCGTTGCCTACCGGTGAGTGAGTGTTTGTGAGTCGACCAGAACCATTACCTGTTACACAGGGACCTACAGAACCTTTGTACAGTACTACTCTTCCCAGGTTCCAAATTCGATGATCCTGTGTTTTAACAGCATTGTTAAACAATTTAGTCACTCTGATGGGTCTAGAAAACTTCCCACTCAAACCCGGTTGCTTTATTACTACCAAATCACCAATGTTAACTTTGGTACTTTTAACAGCTTTTCTAGAGTCAAACAGAGACTTCCTCACAAAAGCTTTCTCAATCTCTCTCTCACGCCACAAGTCTCTGTCAGAACTTCCACCAGGTTTTTCTCCAATTCTCGCACCCAAGGTGGTTCCACCAACGTACACGGAGTTCTGCCTTTGAACAAGACAAAAGGAGACTTTCCTGTAGTACTATGTGGAGTCAATCTATACATGTGAACTTTCTTGAGAACCTCCTTTTTCCAATCTAACCCAGAACTCTTACCCAAGGTAATCACTTCCTTTAAAACCCGGTTAAAGCGCTCAATCATTCCATTGGTCTCGGGGTGATATAAGGAACACTTTTTGTGTATGATACCACGTTTACTTAAGAACTCTTCCATCTCTCTGGAAACCAACTGAACACCATTATCCGTTAGAATGGTGTTGGGAAGACCCTCTCTAGATATGAGACTCTCTAAAAACTCAATTATCTTTTTAGTCTCTATGCCACACATGAAGCAACCTTCTGGCCACCTTGAATACATATCTATTGCAACGATGACAAAAACCTGCTGTCCATTCCCATAGATAGGCCCCAAAATGTCAAGTGCTATTTCCTTCCGTGGACCATTTGGCAACTTCCTTATTACCATGGGTTGCACTCTCACCATCTTGGACTTGTCACACAGAGAACATTCCACACAATCTCTAACAAGTCTCTCAACCATCAGATCCATTCCAGGCCACCAGTATGACATCCTAAGTCTCTCCTTGGTCTTGGACATTCCCAGATGAGATAAATGCGATAGATCAACCAGCTTGGATCGGAGGTTGAGGGGAGGAATCAATCTCGTACCTCGATAGAGAAGTCCGCCGGAAACACTTAATCCGTCCTTCACACCCCAAAATTTCTGACTATCATCTAAGGCTTGTCTTTTTGAATGCCAACCTTTATTAATGAGAGATATCACTTCAGTAAGAGTAGAATCAGAGGAGAGTTCACTGCACCAATTATCGTGAGAGACAATCTCTTCATCAACCTTGCACACATGAATATCTTCATCATAATCAAAATATGATGCTTCAGTATCATCCACAGCGTCCACAAGTCTGGATAGAGTGTCAGCTACACCATTACCCACACCAGGTATGTACCTTATGTCAAACTCAAATTCCTGTAAGGCAACCACCCATTTGGTAATTCTGCTGGAGACAGAATCAATACCTTTTTTTAAATGTTTCACAAAGGGGCTTGTGATCAGTCCTGACTATGAATTTTGTCCCCCATAAAAACCTTTTACATTTCTTTATGGCCCAGAAAACACCTAACGCCTCACGCTCAATGACTGAGTAACGTGACTCTGCAACTTTCAAGCCACGAGACGCAAACATAATTGTTACCAAACCATCATCACTCTGCTTTTGAGGTACCGCACCTAGACCTTTAAGACTGGCATCTGTGGTGACATAAGATACTTTACAAGGGTCAAAACTCTTTAAGCACGGAGCTGAGTTGAGCCTTTGTTTTAAAATACTGAATTCATGTTCGCACGCATCATCCCACACAAATTCACTTCCCTTTTGAGTAGTTGTCTCATATTGGCACTTTGTGCTGCAAAATTCTCTATGAATTTATTATAGTATTCTATCATACCAAGAAATTTCATTAACTCTTCCCTCGAACTCGGTGCACACATGCAAGTGATAGTGTCTACTAGATCAGATTTTGGTAAGACTCCATCACCTGAAATGGAGTGACCCAAGTAATTAATGGTAGAGACTCCAAAATGACACTTTTCAGCCTTAATGGTCAAATTTGCCTCATCCAGCTTTCTTAACACCTTAAAAAGATGAAGACTGTGTTGTTCATCATTATTACCAAAAACAAGAATATTGTCCTGATAAATACACACTCCTTTGCAACCCTTAAGAACCTTCTCCATAACCCATTGAAAAACGGATGCCGCCGACACAAGGCCAAACGGCATCCTCACAAACCTAAAGGTTCCAAAAGGAGTTACAAAGGCTGTGAGATCTCTCGAGGCTTCATCAAGTAGAATCTGATGGTATGCTGACGTGAGATCAATGGTGCTGAACACCTTAGCACCATCCAGTAAAACCACCATTTCTGAGATATTGGGTAGTGGATAATGATCCACTATGACATTTTTATTGAGTTGTCTCAAATCCACATAGAGACGGAGACTTCCGTTGGATTTTCGAGCTGCAACCACCGGGGCGAGCCACTCAGTGCTTTCAACCTCCTCTATTATACCTCCATCCTTTAGTTTTTGTAATTCTTTTCCCATTTCCTCTCTAACAGCTAAAGGTACATTCCTTACTTTTGAACACGAAGGTTGAGAACCAGCTCGCAAGCGAATTGCAAGTTTGAAATCCTTTAAGCAACCAAGCCCTTCCCTAAAAACATTAGGAAATTTTTATTTAATGTTATCTGTAAAGACAGTGCAGAGAGAAGTTGAACAACATTCTTATCCTTAAGAATAATGGGATTTTCACCACTGGGGTCGAGCATTACTCCTAAGTCACCTTGGTGAAACCAACTAATAATGCTGTCACCCTTCTCAGACACGTATATTTTACCAGATGTATAGCGTTGCTCATACTCGATGAGCCCAGTGAAATAACCCTGTGAGAGGTATAGGCTCACCCCCATATGCTAGCGGCTTAATATCAGGTCTGTTCAATGTAACTCTGTTGGCAAGCTTGTTGAGAAAGAAATTTTTGAAATTAATGTAATTTTGGCCCCAGAGTCAAATAGGACTTTAGTTGGTTCTCCTTCTACCAGAATAGTGTCAATAGGACATGACTTAGTCTTATTCCCCAAATCATCAACCTGAACAACAATTTGCCCACAAACGAAATCCTCTTCTGAGATATTTTCTGTATCAACACATCTCACTTTAGTAGAGAAGGTTACTTTCAACTTACAGACACTAGAAAAGTGCCTTCTTCTTTTGCATTTCGAACAAACAGTTTTCAAGGCAGGGCAATTCTTATCGTTTGCTAAATGCCCAGGCTTATCACATCTATAGCACTTTCTGATAGTAGGTTTATATTTAACCTCAGCACCCTCTGTTTTCCCTGCAGGTTTCTTAACATCTGTGTTTATCGCTTGTAGGTTGTTTATCATTTTTAATAATTTCAACACACTTCAAAGAGTGCTCAACACGCTTTGCCACCTGTAACACTTCATCCAGAGATGGTTCATCACGCATCCATAATTCTTCCCTGACTCTCTCAATATTACATCCCACCATAAATTGATCTCTGATTCTTACATCAAGGAGATTAGCAAATTTGCATCAAGACGCCAGTTTTCTCAAGTGAGTTACATAAGTCTCAATAGACTCTCCTTCAGTCTGTAATCTCTTGGCAAATTGGTACCTTTCCAAAATCGTACTAACCTTGGGAAGGAAATGTTTGTCCAATTTCTTAATGCAGATTTCATACTCATTGAGACCTTGAGACTTTGAGTCATTTAGTTCAGGGAGAAGATCATAAACTTCTTGACCCTCAGACCCTAAACAGTGCAATACCAATGAAGACCTTCGTTCCGCACTGAGTGATGTCCCGCAGACCCTAGCGTAACGTTCAAACACTTTCTTCCATTTCTGCCTTTTGATGGGAGGCTCCCCAGGTGACACTAGGAAAAAGAAGGAGCTGTGTCATTCTGCATTGCTTGAATCAAGAGAGAAAATAAATAAGTAAGCAAATAATGTATGATGCAAAGGTGTTAGAAAAATGAAATATTAAACCAGCATAGAACAGGAGTGACGTGTATTTCAGCTTACAAACACAGAACAGCTGTGTTCATCAGCGTAAATGATGAGCATAAAAGCAAAACAGAACTGTGCCCATCAGCGTGAATAATGCTTCCTAGAGGTATTGAAATGCAACGTATATTTCAACTTGCAGAAGAGCTGTGCTCATCAGCGTAAATAATTTAGCGTGATTCCAGTGCAAAGTAATAATTGTGCTGAATAATTGTGAACCCAAAGCAAACAATACCATGTGTGCGCATCACAGTGTATGCGCAAAATTGATTGCAAACAATATCATGTGTGCGCATCACAGTGGAAGCGCAATACTCATGGCTGGTATCGCGGAGAAAACTGTCACCAAAGAGACGTTGCTAGGCACCAACCTAGTAATCACTGGAGAAGCCAATCACAACATGGCGGCTGAAAGGAAACACCGTGCAAAGCGATGACGTGGATCTGCCAGGTGCGCGATGACGTGCTTCCTTACTTCAGGGAAGACGTGTGAAGATTCCACAACGTGAATGGCGAGATGAGGGATCCATTAGACTTGCGCGAGGGCAGAACAATGAGAGATGCAACAGATCCCACATAAACACATGTGCACCCAAACAGTATTTCACATGCCTGCGGTAAACGTGTGTTTAAGTAACACATCGCCAGGCATAACTGTGGAACACAGACAGCGAGCAGTCTCAGGTGGTTGAAATGGCGGAGGTAAATCACGTGAAGTGAAGGATTTAGACAATGCGCAGGCCAGGGCCAGTAACACTGCAGGATTTTGACACAGAGTCAAAGTCGCACTGAACCCCAAAGTAAAGCGCAGGGAACTGGGCAAAGTAAAACTTAAGATTTTAAAACAAAAATAAATCCTTCTTGGAATGCCTCAGTTTAATGGTTGGGATCCCTTTGTTGGAATATAAAAACAACAAAAATGAACAGTACCTTGTAGTTGAAAGCTGAGAAGCTTCAAAACAAAATGAATACCCTTGAAGATGAGGAAACTTGTTGAGATCTTCTTTCCAGATTGAAGCTGCCGACTACGCCAGTGTAAGATCCAGTGGTTCAGGTAGAAGGATCACGCAAGGCAGGTTTGAAGTAGAAAGATGTAGGTTTATTGCAGAGTAAGAAGATCCCATCCAGGCAGGGCAACAGTTCAATCTCTACTCCTGTTCATTCTTCAAACAGTAACATTCTAACTAATGCTAAGTAAGCTGAAGCAAGGCATTGTGACATTTCATTCTTTGGTAACCATGACTTCAGTAAGAAGCCACAGATGTAAGCAGATGCCACAAAGGGCTTTGCCTGAGGGGAGTTTGAGGGTGGCTCCCTCCACCTGAATTTTCAACAGTCTGCACATCCTGAGGGTAGTAAGTTGTAGGGCTAGTGTCTCTTTTGCATAAATAGGGACATGTTAGTTAGGGTGACTGTTTAAATTGTTATAAGACTGTCACCCTGGGTTTCTCCCCCGAATCTCCTCCACACCTCCAATACCAAACGATGGCGTACTACGCCGGGGAGGTTGACCATTGGGCTGAGTTTGATGAATGTGCAGAGTATGAAGAGGTGCCTTACGAGCACCAAATGGAGGAGCAACTGGTGGAAGCCCTGGATACTCACCACATCGTCAACTGCTAGCCCGTTTGTCGAATATCGGAATCTCTGGCCTAGTGTGGGATTGGATCGAATCCTTCTTGGCAAATAGAACACAGCAAGTGTGGCTGCCGCCATTTTCGTCCACACCGAGAAGCATGACCACGGGCGTCCCTCAGGGCTCAACTCTGAGCCCTCTTCTTTCAACGTCTATGTGACGCCGCTAATCGATCTGGCGGAGGGGCTGGGTGCTAAAATCATAGCATATGCTGACAATACCCAGCTTCTATTCACATGGAAGAAAAATGATGTATCCCCGGATTCAGCTAAAAACTGCCTGACGGAGGTTTTCAAATGGTTAGCGCGGGCCCAACTCAAATGCAATGAGGATAAGTCTGAGGTTCTCCTCTACGGGACCGTCCCGCAGAATTTTAGGGAGGACCTGTGGCCCGAGGGTTACCCCATGCCAAAATCTAGGGGCAGTTTAGTAAATAACTTGGGGGTCTGGTTTAGTGAGGACCTTAGATTTTTATTGCAGATCAATAAACTGGCGGGAGTGTGCTTCAGCACACTGAAACTCCTCAAGAAATTTCTGCCGCTACTCCCTAAAGCGGCAAAAGAAATGGTGACCCGCGCTCTCATTCTTTCGCGGCTGGACTATGCCAATGCCCTTTACATCGGTCTCCCTGGCTACCAGCTAAAAAGTTACAGATTGTTCAGAATGCGGCCGCTAGAACGCTACTGGGTATTCCGGGTAGATCCAGCACTAAGCATCTTCTTCGTGATTTGCACTGGCTTCCGGTTGACCAGCGTGTTCTGTTTAAGGCGCTTACCATTGCTCACGGTGCCCTCTATAAATCAGGACCCCTGTATCTCAGGAGGCGCTTTGACTTCTATGTGCCACCTAGACGCCTTCGCTGTACGGGACAATGTCTCGCTGTTATTCCACGCCACCGCCTCGTGAGAATGGGAGGCAGCTCCCTCTCTGTCAGGGCGGCCAAGGCCTGGAACAGTCTGCCCTTTGAGCTTAGGAACAACCATGATATTAGGCTGTTTAAGAAGCAGCTAATAACCTTGCTTTTTAATTAATTCTCCTGCCGTGGCATACTCCACCTGTCTCCCCAGAATGGGCTTTCGCGCCGGGACACTTCCGAGTATCCGTGCGCGCTACAAATGGCGGATAACATAACATACTCATGTCCATGGCTCTGTGAACAGGGCGTTAATTAAAGCCTTGCAACCTTTTAAACTACTCCTGAAAAACTATGGGAAACGTAAATTTAACATCTCATTTGGCGAATCATCGTGTCACTCCTCGGCAGAGGTGCCATCACGCATGGCATCGTCGGTCATGAGAGACCATGGTTATGGCGGCTCCCTCCCTTCTGGTGATACCTCACTCATTACTCCAGGGAGGCGGAAGACTCTTCTCCTGCGGCACTGGACACATCTGAGTCCGATCAAGAGTCGGAGGTTCGAAAAAGCGACAAAGCGGAAATGCAAGTCCCATAATGTAGAGGACAAACAGCCTAATAATAAGAACTTATTGTTCGACCCCAAGAATATAGTGCACCAAAGATCCACAGAATGGGTTCCGTGTGTGGAAGTGGCTGATTATGTGCGGGAAAACTTTAGGCAGGGTTTCGAAAACGAGGTTCGTTCTACTCTAAGATCTGAATGCCCCCGGCCTTCGCTCCTATGCAAGGTAGCGGATACCCCAGAGTTGGACCCTAACATGGCCACTTTCATGAGGAAGTTTGCAAAGGACCCCAAGAAGGGCCTAGATAGAGCGTGGAAGGGTTGTCAGGACAAGCTGCTTGGCATCTCAGGACCACTCACCAAGATCCTCGACGCAGCGCTGACGGCTACAGATTCAAATACACGACTAGACCCCACGGAAATTCTAGAATGGGCTCAGAGGGCTTTATGCTTCCTCTGCAACACAAACTGTGCCCTCTCGACAGAAAGCAGGAGATCCTTTTTGATGCGAATAGATCTGCAGCTGGTGGACATGGCCACGACAGATGCCGGAACTCTAGCAAATGGCCTTTTATTTGGAGATAAATTCGTGAAGGAGTTAGGAAAGTATGTGGCAACCTTCTCGGCTTTGGACAAAGCTCAGGACAACATTAAAAAAGTCTTTCATACTGGCCTTTTTAACAGGGCCGGACGCTTCAGGGGTCGAGCGACCGGCCGAGGTTTTCACCAGACCTCTAGAGGATTCGAACAACGTGGCCGAGGTGGAGCCCAACGCTCCAACTTCTATCCCAATAGCCAAAGGCAGAAGAGAGGAGGATACAAGGGACAGAACAACACAGGAGATAATTCCTACTCATGTAAATCTGGTGCAAGCAGGGGATGTTATGGTGGGAGGTCGGATTGCATTATTTCTACACAAGTGGGAGACTCTGACACACGACCCCTGGGTACTTCAGACGGTACAGGGTTTTCAGATAGAGTTTTAAGCCTCCTCTCAACAAGCACACATCCTGTTTCCTCTCCGTTTTTCCCATGTAGAAATGTCTTTCATAAACAAAGATGTGCAGGCATTACTAACGAAAGGGGAAACGGCTCCACATCCTCACGGCTTTGTCAGCACGATTGTTCTCGTGCCAAAAAAGGATCAAGGTTTCAGACTGGTGTTAAACCTCAGAGAATTCAACTCTTGGGTAGTGTATCGCCACTTCAAGATGGAGGGCATACACTTATTAAGAGACCTTCTCTTAGAGAAAGACTGGATGGTGCGCTTAAATTTAAAAGACGCTTATCTGGAAGTGCCCATTTTCCCTCCACATTGGAGGTTTCTACAATTTCAATGGAGAAACCGATGGTTCGAATTTTTGGCCATGCCATTCGGGTTATCGTCCACCCCTTGGTGTTTCACCAAGTTACTCAAACCTGTGGTTCAGTACCTGAGAGAGAGAGAGGGGTCAGACCCATTATCTACCTAGACGACATCCTTATCATGGCAGAGTGCGGATACAGTTCGTCTTCATCTAGCTTGGACAATCCGGCTCCTACAGGAGTTGGGATTCGTCATCAATACGGACAAATCTATCCTAATACCGGCACAATCGATGAAGTTTCTGGGTTTTCAGGTGAACTCGATTGTAGCACAGTTACTTCTTCCACTCAAAAAACGGATAGCGATCAAGAAAGAGTTGAGGAGAGCGCTTGCCTTTCCGACTATATCCTTGAGGACTTTAGCTCGGTTGTTAGGTCTTTTAGCTTGATCAATTCAGGCAATATTTCCGGGACCCCTTCATTATCGGGCACTTCAGAGACTAAAAATCTTACATTTACGCAAGGGTCTGAGTTATGCGGAGCAGATCCCGCTCTGTTCGGAGGCCAGGACGGAGATCACCTTTTGGTTGGAACACATGGACGCGTGGAATGGCAAGGCCATTTTCGTGTCAATATCAGAGGTAGTAATCGAATCAGATGCCAGCAGCTGGGGCTGGGGAGCCCGTTGTGGGTTGGTGGAAATGGGGGGCAGATGGTCTTTGGAGGAACTGAAACTCAATATCAATTGTCTATAGTTACTAGCGGGTTCATTTGCGATTCAAACACTTTCCCCGCGGAAGGCGAGTTGCTGTATTCTCCTGAGGATGGACAATGTGTCGGCAGTGAGATACATCAATCGCCTGGGTGGCACAAGATCTCGACTATTAGTGGAGATAGCCAAAGACTTTTGGCATTATTGTCTCCTTCACCACACATCGGTGACGGCGGAGTACATTCCGGGCGACTCCAATGTGGTGGCAGACTGGAACTCCCGGTTTCTGAGGGACTCCAGCGATTGGAGGTTACATCCCAGACTATTCAGAGCCCTGAACAACAAATGGGGTCCATGTTCAATAGACCTGTTTGCGTCCAGACTAAACTCTCAACTTCCTCAATTCTACAGATGGTGATCAGATCTGCTGGCGATCAACTCGGACGCATTCCTTCAATCGTGGACGACGGGTACGCTATATGCCTTTCCCCCGTTCACCATGATACTGAGGGTATCAGCGCAGATCCGCAGGCAAACGGCGGAGGTGATACTGATCTCACCATGTTGGAGAGCACAAGCTTGGTTTCCAGTGACTCTAGTCTTGTCTTGTGCTCCACCAATACGTCTACTGTCATTTCCAGAGATACTTGTGGACCCTATGGGTCTTCCCCATCCACTAGTGGAACAAGAACAGTTGTCACTCATGGCATGGAGACTTTCAGAAGACGCTGGCAAATGCCAGGAGTTTCGCAAGAAGCACTGTTTTTCTTGTGTCAGTCCTGAGCACCCGCTACGCATAAACGATATGAGTCAGCTTGGCGTAGATGGGTTAGTTGGTGTTGTGAACGGCAAGGGGATCCCATGGGATCTGGAATCCATATGATCGTTAATTTTCTGTCAGAATTGGCAAGCTCAGGTACGGCTTATCGGACGGTGAACAATTTCTGTTATGCGATCTCCGCAGTACATCCCCATGTGTCTGGTAAACCTGTGGAGGATCATCCATTGGTCTATAAGGTCATAAGGGGCATTAGATTGATGAATCCTCCAAAGCCCAGATATTCCACTCTGTGGGACGTTGATGTGGTTTTGAGATTTCTTAGAAATTGGCCGGCAAATGACGGATTATCTCGCAAGCAGTTATCTGCCAAGCTTACATTACTGTTGTGTTTAATATCCTGTAGACGGGGTCAGACGTGCGAGCATTGGACCTTGCAGGTAAAGTATTTACTCCTTCTGGAGTTTCCTTTACAATTTCAAAAAGAACAAAGACGAATTCTAAATGTATTTCGTATCCTGCATTTCCACACCATAGCAAGTTATGTGTGGTACAGTGTGTGAAATGTTATGAGGATCGTACTAGGGAATTTAGGACTGATGTAGCAGGTCAATTGTTGATTTCATTACAGAGACCGTTACGCCCAGTCACGTCAGCTACTTTGGCCAGATGAGTTACTTGGTTGTTGAATCAAGCAGGTATTGATACTGGGGCATTTGGCATCCATTCTGTAAGGGGAGCAATGGCTTCTAAAGCTTTTTCTACTGGTTCTTGTTTAGAGGACATTATGACTGCGGCATATTGGTCGTCTGATTCAACTTTCAAAATGTTTTATCATAAACCAATTCTTGATGTAGCAACTACGGTGGTGTCTCAACTTTAGCCTCCGTGGACTGACATAGAATAAAAACATTTCTAGCTTACGCATCAAGAATTTTCAATTCTGTTAAGGACACGGAGGCGAGGATTATCCCGCCCTAGATTTGATATGGTCAACATGTGTTCAATGATTTATGACTAATATGCCTTTTGAATGGAATACATGTATAAGATATTGTTTGGTTTACCCAACCATGTTACATTATTGGAAATTTGCACTAGGAATGGTGTATTACGGCTTGTGTTCTCTTTTCAGGAGATCAAAATAAAGCGACCTGAAGGCTTAAGAAGATTTGCTGGCGAAGTTATGTGAAGAAACATCTTCGTGGAAGTTCCGGTTCGAGTCGATGAAGTTAATCGATGAAGTTCAAGTTCATGGGTTCGAGTTACAAGACTAATGTTGGTTTCGCAAAGAAAGAGGACGGACATCGAGGCCAGAGACATTTATACCTATGGGGGTATGATGATTGGTGCATATGTAGGAAGAGGTTGTCCTTCCGGGTTATGTAGTTTAAAGTTTAATTGGCTGCTGTATTTTCTTCAGTAAAGAAGGAGAAGCATAATCCTCACCTCCGTGTCCTTAATAGAATTGAAAATTCTTGACGCGTAAGCTAGAAAATGTTTTACTCTCAGTGACGGTGTATGTGTGTGAGAAGACAACTCCCTCTTCAGTCCGTTACTTCCATTAACCAATCCAAAGCCGAGGCTCTACCATAAATGAACCAATCCCCACTCATTTAACATAGGGGATAGTTCAAACAATTGCAGGCTAGCCGCAGCTGCATATTTTTTATTTTTTTTTGCAGATTTATATATCGCGAACTCGACCCAAAGGTATTGGAGCGCTTTACATGAGCACCAGTTACGTTGCACCAGGACCCATTCATATTTTTGGTAGGCACGGGAGATTAAGTGATTTGCCCAGAATCACAGGATGTGGAGTCGACCCGAGGCTCGAACCTTGGTTTCCCAGCTCCAAAGTCGTCAGTCTAGCCGTCAGACCACATCCTCTCCCCAGATAAGATGGGGATTTCAATCCTGTCCGTCTCACCTTTCAACCAATGAAAGGCTGATACTCAAATACGAGTCCCCGTACGGTTTCTAGCAAAGTGAAAAAGGCATGTATGATGTAAATTTATATGAAAGGGTATATACTCAGATCCATCCCATCTGTCCAACAATCAGGGGCTATTATTGGCTGACCACAACTGCCAATGTCGGCGTATATATGAGAAATGGACCGAGTTTTCACTCTGGTCCATCATGTTTCACAGCCAATAAGAAACTGGGACTGAAACACGGCAAAAAATATAACCCATAAGGTGTAGGTTTACGTAATGGGGATATTAACTCTATCCCATCACATCTATCAAACAGTCTGGAGAGGGATTATAATCAGTGCCCCTATACATTTTTACATAACTCAAACAACCGTGTGTTCAAATTTAGCAATACGAGGTGTTCACTCTAGTCTGCCATGTATATCCGTCAATCAGAACCCATGACCGCAATATGTGTCACCATATATAACTTGACTTACCTTGGTGAATGCTAAGGGTGGGCGTAGTTCGCGAGTAGCGCTACGCGAAGCTACGCAAAGTGCAGTTCGCACTACGCGAGCTACGCGTAGCACTACGCAAACTGCGTGAGTGCGCTGTTCGCAATGATTGCACAGTGCCGGATGCTTGTCCGCACTGTGCAATCATTGAAAATGGCATCTTGCACAGTGCGAGCTGTATTTTACTGCTGCTCGAGTAGATTTTTACTCGAGCGGCAGCTTTCTCAACGCGGACTGGTAGTTTCTCATCGCGAGCGGTCGCGAGCATACGCGACCACTCGCAATGAGAAACCTGACCTCCCCGCGTTGAGAATCTCGCCGGGAGGTTTATTTCCACGCTCGCGATCGGCAACTTGATGTTGCTGATCGCGAACGAGGAAAAAGTCTTGCCGGGATGTCATTTTGCTTGCTCGCGGTCGCCAACTTGACGTTGAGGACCGCGAGCAAGCAAAAAATGACCGCTGCACTACGCTACGCTACGCTATGCGTGTTTGCACTGTGCTACGTGCAATTCGCGTTGTGCGAAGTAGCGCAAACTTTCCAAACTACGCGAGCGTAGCGTAGTGCTTTGCCCAGGGTTAGTGAATGCACGCCTCACTGTATTCCATCAAAAGTTAAAAATCATATGAAGACTTGGAAAATCTAAACTTTTTGGTTCATATTTACAATTGTTTCACACAATGTAACAAGCGAACTTGATCTGCTCTGTGGCATGAAAGGGAGAGAGTAGAAATGCTCCAAATTTACAAAGATGTGGATCATTTCTGTTCTCTCTTTTCACCTCTGCACAGTGTGTGCTGCATAGCACCAACTATAGTGCAAGTATGTCTGCGTTATGGAAGGCCTTCCTGCACAAGAACAATACAAGGAGGCATTTTTCTCTTTCTATTTGTGATGCAGAATGCATCATGCATAGAAAGAGGAAATAACAAGAGAAATAAAAGATTTTTCTCATCGTTTTGTAAATCTGGTACTGTTTTTGTAAATCTTCCACATCAAGAAGAATAATGAGGGGGCATGCTCTTGCACACCGATGGTGACGGCCGTTTGCTAGCTGAGCTCCGTGTGCCGGAATGTTCTCCGGCATGACATCAGGACACTGAAAGCCATGGGGGTTTGCATGTATCGGCTCCCAGTGTCCTCCAGCTCCTGTGATCCCTTTAGGGGGTCTTCTTGTCACCACTGACACTGCGCCACCAACGACCTGACTGCTCCAATTAGGGCTGTGCAGGAGGGCCTGCAACCTAAGGAGGAGCACCGCTCCCTCATTGGCCACGACGGGTCGCTCCCTACCTACATTCGTAAACCTGGGCCTATAGCGCCATCGAGTGATCCTTGCCTGTGGGCCCACTGGGGTCCTGGACCTCTGCACCTTTTGCCCACAACTTTCGCCAGCACAGCCTTACCTGGCCGCCTTCTCTGGGCCCAAGTGAATGTTAGGGGGCCTCTCTCAGCCATTTTGGGAGAGGCAGCAAGGCTTTAAGGTGGCCCTCTCGGCAGTATATTCTGAGGAGTGCCTTGAAATCTGGCCCCCTCTCCCCACCTGCATTAGGGGGCCGCTTCTCAGCCAACTGGGTCCCTGTGATTATTTTGGAACCACTTCACTTGGAACTGTTGTTTGCGGCCTGAGTACAGTCGGTGGACGTGCCCACCTGACGGATGCTCTTCCATGCGGGCAAGTCCTGTGCTGTATACCTTAGGACAAGACTTCACAAACCCAGTGTGAAACGCCCACGTTTTCCAGAAGCACATCACAGGCCCTTCGCACTGGAGGGCAGCGGGCTGGATTGAGACCGGAAGGAGATCGCTGAACCGGAAGGAGAGTGATGGACTGGGTGCACGAGCGGAGTTGAACTGAGCCGAGCTGAGAGAGGAGCCGTGCTTTGTACGCTGTGTGCAGGGGTGCCTCCCAGGTCAATTGGGAAGGCAGAAAGCTGCAGCAATCACAGCCATGGCACGGCCGCAGCAGAAAGTGAGTGCGAAAATCTCGCCCGCAGCCACCCCCGCAGCCACCAGTATATCTTCCAGCCTGCAAATGGTAAGCAGTTGAGAGGTGCGGCCAAGGTTGGGAGTGCCGGCAGTGCCGGGAGTGCTGGGGGCTAAGCCACTCCAGTCGGCGTGGCAGCCCCAGTTCTGCTCATTGAGACTCTCTCCGTCGGTGCCCACTACCCGACACAGATAGCTCTCGCATCATACTCACCGCTGTGACCCATTCATCCTTTCACCAACCCCCCCAACAGCACAGGGAGGGGCGGGGTCAACGAGAGGTGTGGAGAGGAGTCTAAGAGCACCTGAGCAGCAGCTGAGCAGAATCCCGACCCAGCACCGCCTGCTAATTTTCCTTGAGTCCAGATTGGCCCTACAGCCTACATGGCTCACAGAAGGGCATTAAAGTCTGCAAATGACAACAGAGCCACAGAAGGACGTGCCAGCGAAACCGTGCGCTTGACGGTCAGTGCCGGAACGGAACACAGAGAACACCACAGCCACAGACTTCATTTGGCTAACTGACTATCTGTAAGGGTACAAAGGCGAGGTGCAGTGAGGCGACATACCGCCTGACATACGGGCGTGGACACAGCCTTAGGTCACCCCAGTTGGCGATGCAGCGAGTGCAAGGTAAATAGTTTTATTTATGTATTTACTTACTTTACTCCTGCCTGTCGTATGTCCGACTCCACTAAACCCCAACCCAGCCCCTCCCCTGCCCCACCCCACCACCCCGCAGCACTCCCTCTGCGAGCTGCCACTGTCTCCACCTCAAACCTGCTCCTACGAAATCCTGGTGTGTCCTGCAGCCAGCAACCTCAAAAACCCCAGAGTACCTGCCTGCCTACAACCACAAAGACTGTGTCTCCCGTGAACACCGGATTTGTTCATCTACAACCTCTGGCTCCGGCAGGACACCGCAAATCCGCACCACTCTGCACCCGCCATCCACAGCCCGAGCTCGTGTGGGCAAACACCACAAGGAGGTCTCCCCAGCGATCCTGACCCAAGATCTGGCAACCCCTGACCTTCCTCAAACCTCCAGCCGACGCCTGCTGCCTAAATCCGGAAGGTCCCCCAACCGCGACCAGGAGCTGGTAAGAAGATCCGACCCTAAAGGCACCCCTGCACCCGACACCCCACGGCCTTGGGTGGCCCAACCGACGGTGCCTAACCAATTCCCAGCATCCCAACTTACCTCTCAAAGTGGTGGTCGCACCCAGAAGACCTTCGTCCCTGAGCCTGCAGTGCCTTTGCAAACCGGAGGTTCCCCATTGCAAACAACAGGGCGCCCGATGTCAAAACAGCACCCTGCACCCGGCCGCCCTAGTGCAGCTGAGGGTGCACCTTTGGTGCTACTTTGTTTCCCCATTTGCCCTGAGCTAAAGTCCAGGAGCTTTGCTCCCACAACCAAATGGCCTGCTCGTCAGCAGTCACCAACCGGAGGCCTCCTATCCTCCATTGGATAACATTGGGCCTCGGCGCTCTGCAGCCGGCCGCCTAGTGCCACTGAGGGTGTAACGAGAGTGCATCCCTGACCCTGGGGGACCCCTGAATCTACCCTCAGAGCCTCAACTCCCACTACCGAATACTTACCCTAAAACCTATAACACTATTTTCCTCCATAGGATAACATTTACTGTTTTTCTTGGAAAAGTTTCTAAGTGTGGAGTTTGAAAACCTAAAGAAATTCTTTAAAATTGTACTAACTAACAAAAACGATTTTACTTACCTGTTTACAGGAAATGTCCCAGTGTAGTATCCAGGTATTCTACACTGTGTAAGTAAAGTAATCTCAAAAGTAACTTACCCGTAATTTTACTCAAAATCCTATACAAAGTATATGTATTGTATTCTGAAAAGCATTGCATTATCAGTAACACTACTGTAATCAAATCAAAGTACATTTACCATTGCAATCCAAACTGTGTTCCTATCTGTATATTTACTGCAAAGTACTTATCACTTACCTGTGCCAGGCTTGCTTGGTTCTAGGAAATAAAATAACTATAAGAATATTTTTATACAAAAACAATTGGTCTGAAGTTCAGTCTTTGAGTGTGTGAATTCATTTGCTGACTGAGTGTGTACAACAAATGCTTAACACTGTCCTCTGATAAAGCCTTACTGCTCGACCACACTACCACAAATAGAGAGTAAGGTGCTATCTAACTTTACCTCTGCCCACCATTTGGGTTCCACTAGACTCTGTGCACACTATACCTCACTTTGGTATAGTATATACAGAGCCAGCTTCCTACAATCTGACACTCAATTTAATTGTAAGCTGTTAAAGATTTTAAAGCCTTATGAATTAGCGTCTAAAAATACATCAGTTTAACGGACAATACAATCAAACTTTTGCACTATATTGAATGGTAATTTTAAGCCTCATAGAAGGAAGTCACATGTGCCACAGTATTTTACCAAGTTTTAAAAGAATAAGTGTATGTAACATTGTTGCGGTTTTAATTAACCAAACAATAAAGAGTTTCATTCGCATTCCTGTGATTATCCTACCTCTCCACACTTGCTGACCTCTACTTCCAGGAGCTGGGTCACCATACAAACCTTCCCTGTTATTGGGCTTTGGGCTGCACATTCCCGATTGGGCCTATGCCCCACAGACCAGGAGCCCGCTGCCACCGGGGTACCTATCCTTGGGACCCCAGAAACACCACATCCTGCAGCCCACCCTCGGCTATATTGCTGCTTCCACCTGGGCCGTGCAAGCCTACTGGGCTATATTGCACCTCACCTCGCCTCCTTCATCCTAATACACACAGCTGAGCATGGTGAAACCACTCCACCTGTAGCCTCCTTGGGGTCCCCCTTCCAGCCACTGCCTTGCAATGCTGGACTGTTTGACCCTGGGGTGAGTTAGGTGATACCTGCGGGCCTACAACACTGCATCAGCCACGATGGTCCCTCAAAGGACGGGGGGCCCTGAATATCCTGCCCCCGAATTGCACTGCATAACCTCATTCCAAGGATCTCTCTACATTGCTTCATGGAGCCTGAAATCTTCCTCAAAGCACTGCTCCCACCATCTCCTTTGACCCCTCTGTCAGAGTGATCCCCAAGATGAGCTGACCGGCTCCTTTCGAACTGCAGGTGGATGGGTTTGGGGCACCTCCCTGCCTAGATGATACTTCTCGGATGCATTGCCCCTTGGGCACTATTTATCCCTTTAATGTCTCCCCTCTCTGATCTCCCTCACAGGTAAATGACCATCTGCCTTATGCGCTGCGAATTGTCCTCCTGAGTTTTCAGATTTTTTCTTCTTTCTTTTCCCCTACTGGGCAATACCCTCCAGAAAATCCTCCCATCAGCTGCTTTTCTCTGAGGCAGTCTCTCAACACCAGTCTATGGCCACCCCTTCAGCACTGTCAACCGCCCCACCTGTTGCAGCCCCCCATCCGCAGCCAGATACCATGATGGACCACATTCTACAGGAGGTCACTTCGGTTGGCTTCCACCTGGAATGCATGGACTACAAAATCTCGGGCCTCATTACTGAAACCAAATCCATCTGAGCCAACATTGGAGGCTTTCAGGACAGCCATCGAGGACCACCTAATTGCATACCTGACACGGACCAGGAACTCTTGTACCCAAGGAACAAACTTGCGGACCTGGAAGATAGAAGCAGGAGGGTCAATGTTCACTTTTTTGGATTCCCGGAACGGGTTGAGGGCATGGATGTTGAGGCTTTCTCAAGGACCTTCTTCACATGATTATGGGACTCACCTCCCCCATTGGAGATACAGCGAGGTCACCGTGTGGGCCCTCTGCGTCTGGACTCCTCGGCAAGGGCACACCTACTCATAGCCTGCTTCCTTTGCCATGAGCAGGTGCGACAACTCATGGCTGCTGTTTGCTCCCATGGCCCGTATGTCTTTGAGGGATTGAGATCCACATAGCTGCCAACTTCTGCCGTGAGACCAACAACAAAAGAAAGGGCTTCCTGGCTCTCCAGCCTCAGTTATGAAAAGTGCACATTAAGTTTGGATTGTTTGAGCCTGCCCATATGTGGATCATGAAGTATGGAAGGTCCAAATACTTCTTTGACCCGGACGCCCTTTGCTCCTTTCTGGATGGACTTTCCGACAATGACATGGACCTTACACACCTGGACTCACCTGCTGTACCCCCACCCTCCAGGTTCATTCTCTCCCTCTACCACCTGTGGCGACTGCTGGACTGCTAGGGGGTGCAATCAGGGCAGGGACCTGGAATATCTGACCTGGTCTCAGGATTGCAGGGACATGGCCCTCAAGGTAGTGGTAGCTCATACTCAGGACCAGGGCAGCAACAAACCCAATCCCTATTGAAGCCCTCCCACACTTAGGGCAGTGGCTGAGACTCACTTATCCTTGCTGCATCCTTTACTCCTTGCCCCAGCAGGCTGCACGAAGAGGCCTTTGGCATCCTCAGGACGGATGGATGAGTATAATGTTCTTGACTGCATATCTCTCCTCTACTCCATTTACCTGTCATGTCATTTGATGGTTCTTCCTGACCAGCAGTACTTCATTTTGTTTTATGATGCTCTGTTTTGCATTGCTATGGTCCTATGTTGCTATGTTATGTTGTGTATAATCAATGTTTGACAAGTTCACTAACTTGGATGCGCTGCGCACTGTTCACGCTATTTTTTACTCAGAACTTAACAACCTATAGTTGTAATTTCATTGGAACATTTGTTTTTATGCAAACATATTTCTTTGTTGCAATCATTGCTCCAACATACACAATATATGTGCCAATATATCCATTATCACATTTTTCTTGAAAATACAACATAACATAAGTGTAATCTTCAACACATAAAAATGCATAACACAATATACAATCTTATATAAACACTCAATGTTGTGCCCGATGCATTTCGGGACGTGAATGTCCCTTCCTCAGGGGCAAATCTAGAAAAAAAGAAAATTTATAATTTTAAACTCCACATAATGATATACTTAAAGAAACTCAATTACCCAGGTTTACCCCTATCAAGATTGACGTCCTCTTGGACCCATAGGATCCCATATCAAGCGTTAATGCATATTCATATCTATCATGGTGCTGTTACATGTTCATGTGATGGTTATATTTTATTGTCAGTTACCTATGCTGAGTGAACTAGTCTACAGTTAACTCTCTGTCTGTCCACCCGGTGTACTAAATCAATGGTGTCACATAATCCTCATGCACCAATGTACCTGTAAAGAATCCTGTGAAAGCCATGTTACGAGTAATCAGTCCTGTCATAAGAAGTACAACGTAAGATTAATGATGCCTATTATGACCACAGTCCTACCAGTATAAATCACCTCACTAAGTGCCCACTCACCTTTAAACAATGTGTCCTCTTTGTTAATAAGAATCGTGGGCGATGGAACTTTGCTTCCTATGAGAAACCAAAAGTCAACTATCACTGAATAGCTTGAATGCAATGCCCACACGTAAAAAAATCTAGACTGGCTACTACCTAAAGCGGTGAAACATATCCCAAACGAGTGTCCTGAATACTTTAAAATATGCCACTAAGAATCACAACGAATTATTCAATCACACATTGCAAAGTCAGTCCCGTCATTACTAACCCTGGGCAAAGCACTACGCTACGCTCGCGTAGTTTGCGAGTTTGCGCTACTCGCACAACGCGAATTGCACGTAGCACAGTGCAAACACGCGTAGCGTAGCGTAGTGCAGCGGTCATTTTTGCTTGCTCGCGGTCCTCAACGTCAAGTTGGCGACCGCGAGCAAGCAAAATGACATCCCGGAGAGACTTTTTCCTCGTTCGCGATCAGCAACATCAAGTTGCCGATCGCGAGCGTGGAAAATAAACCTCCCCGTAGATTCTCAACGCGGGAGGTCAGGTTTCTCATTGCGAGTGGTCGCGTATGCTCGCGACCGCTCGCGATGAGAAACTACCAGTCCGCGTTGAGAAAGCTGCCGCTCGAGTAAAAATCTACTCGAGCGGCAGTAAAAGACAGCTCGCACTGTGCAAGATGCCGTTTTCAATGATTGCACAGTGCAGACAAGCATCCGGCACTGTGTAATCATTGCGAACAGTGCACTACGCAGTTCGCGTAGTGCTACGCGTAGCTCGCGTAGTGCGAACTGCGCTTTGCGTAGCTTCGCGTAGCGCTACTTCGCGAACTACGCCCAGGCTTAGTCATTACTGACTCCTGTAAATGTTTAATACCGCGCTTGCCGTCCTCGTGGATCAAATTATGCTCCTGTCGGGTTTCAGGCTTCTAACGTTTAGCCGACGCCGCAACAAAATGAAATACTCGTGTCTATGTAATAAACATAGTTGAAGGACTTACAACGTCCGATGAGTAAAACGAATGGAAATGGGCGCCATCTTTTAATGATGTAAGAATATGAGAATATAAATGATGTTACATGTAGTAGCATATGGGTAAACGTTGTAATGTTCCCGAATATAATACAAAATATACTAATTGCAGTGCTCGTGACACTATGCCAGTTGTTCTACTAAGACTGTGCATTAAATAGTTAAACAGAACGGAAAGAATACCTATATTCCACTAAAAATTCAAATGTCATGAGCAAAAACCTAAAGGTGCATTATACACATGCACCAAGTTATAACTCTAAAGTCACTGTTCTATCAACTAAAAATTCAAGTTCCAAAGTGCTACAAAACCAATCTAAGAACAATAAAATTCTTAGATATGAAACAATACGCGACTACTCACTGAGACCCCAGTAGTTTGAAAGTGTCAGAATTTCCATTATGTCAGTTGAATACTGTCACGATGTCAAATAAATGTCAAGTGACATAAATTCTCCCATCACCAAGGGTTAACATGCCATATGTGTGTCTAAAGTGCTAAATAGTATTGTGATCGCTAATTCTGTGCATAATAGTACTTGTGTTAAATGGTAGCTGTAAAACATTGTTCCTCTTAGTTTAGGACTGTTATTTATAGATCTCCTTACCTAAATGAAACAACTCATGTCTAATCGGTCATTGAGACCTCTTGGAGTCATGGTGTCTAACTCTTTGATCCAATAGATCTCTTGTTGCAATAATTTCTTGCTGTTATCAATGCCAGGTAATAATGATAATTTTTCAATAATTTGATATCTCAATTGTGATATTGAGTGGTTAGCCTCTTCCCAATGTACAGCCAGACATGATGCTTTGTTCTTCATTCTAATTTTACTCTTGTGCTCTGTAAGCCTTATTTTAATTTTTCGTTCAGTTTTTCCCACATAAGCCTTGCTGCACGGGCATTTGATACAGAAAACCACGATACATATGTTACAATTGCTTGTGTGTCTTAGCTGTATGCTTCTCCCTGAGATGGGATGTGATAAAATGTTGCCCGTGATGACATTATTGCAATGGATACATTTAAGGCATCTTTTGGTCCCTTGTTGATTCTCATCCCTAAGCTTTTTGTCTGGGGTTGCCAATATTTCACGGAGGTTTTTACCTCTTGTGTAGGCATGTAATGGTTTATTTATAAATAAACCATTAAAGTCAGGTTCATTTTCCAGGAGTTCCCACCTTGTATTGATGATTTTCTTAACAGCTTGTGAACTTGTCGTGAATTTTGACACAAATACTATTGTGTTTTCCTTAGTTGTCTTAGATTGAACAAATAGCTCCATGCGATCCTTGTTGTCAACCCTGCTCATACATTACATGACATTTATTTGACATCGTGACAGTATTCAACTGACATAATGGAAATTCTGACACTTTCAAACTACTGAGGTCTCAGCGAGTAGTCTCATATTGTTTCATATCTAAGCATTTTATTGTTCTTAGATTGGTTTTGTAGCACTTTGGAACTTGAATTTTTAGATGATAGGACAGTGATTTTAGAGTTATAACTTGGTGCATGTGTATAATGCGCCTTTAGGTTTTTGCTCATGACATTTGAATTTTTTAGTGGAATGTAGGTATTCTTTCCGTTCTGTTTAACTATTTAATGCACAGTCTTATTAGAACAACTGGCATAGTGTCACGAGCACCGCAATTAGTATATTTTGTATTATATTCGGGAACATTACAACGTTTACCCATATGCTACTACATGTAACATCATTTATATTCTCATATTCTTACATCATTAAAAGATGGCGCCTGTTTCCACTTGTTTTACTCATCGGATGTTGTAAGTCCTTCAACTATGTTTATTACTATATTGGTGTAAGGTTTTTAGTGACGACAGGAAGATTGGCGCTCAAGCTAGTATGCGTGTGTATTGCTATGCTCAGTGTGTGCACGGTGCTGCCAGGTCGGGGAAAACACCCTGAAACCCCCGTGAATATGCGAGTCCAGAAATCCACAATAATAATGAGAAACATTGTCCTGAGCACACGTAATTGGGATAAACTTATGGTTCAAAAAGTCTCGTATTTTAACAGTATCTGTGGTCCACACCAGTATGCTGATTAAATATTTTTAATGATGCAACAACGAAAAACAACCAGACAACACGTGTTTCGTCACTTGAGGGAGTTATCCCGTGACTTTTTCAGGGCTGGGGGAGATACAAAACATTGAATGAAAGAAAAATTCTTTACACGTCTCGAGTTGGTCGGAGCCAAACCTAGACAACCTGACCATTATGTTGTATTACATCACCGTTAACGCGTGGAAACCCTAAGCAATATGTAAAATGGATGACTGTAATAGTGACATGTTAACAGATTCGTGACTGTGTGGAGAAAACAACGTGAGACTAAAGTGACATGATCCTGGCACGTAGTGAGTACTAATGTGGCAGTGACAACCGGGATAAGTGTACATGTTAAAAAGAGCTCATTGGATCCTAGATACAAAAACAATAGGGCGTGTATTCTTGGTACAACGTGAGGACAAGCTAGATGCCAAGCTAGGGAGTAGCTGAGATGCAAATAATAATGGAATGCGAGGTGAGGGATAAAAGATACTAGTAGACCTCAAAAGGGAGACTGCCAATCGGTAGTAAGGTAGTAGAGGTTACAATGCACACACTATCAGTAAAGCAGAGAAAAGAATACACAACATAGAGAGACAGGAAACATTGCATGACAAAAAGAAAACAACTGAACTAGAGCAACATGTGAGACTAATCACTGACTACAGCGACATGGGTCTAGTCATGAAAATGAACATGAGGCTCACAAGCGAATCTAGCACATCTAGTATCACATTCCTTGATGTGGAACTCTACATCAAATCAGACACTCTGCACAGTCGACTACACAGGAAGGCAACATCATGTAATGCCATTTTACATGCGGAAAGCTCTCAACCGTTCCACCAGATTCAGGCCATCCCATATGGGGAGTTCGTCAGGGCCAGGAGGAACTGCAGCGAGGAACCCGAATTTCAGAAATGTATGTCCAATATGAAGCACAGATTCAAAGCCAGAGGTTACAATGCACATACTATCAGTAAAGCAGAGAAAAGAATACACAACATAGAGAGACAGGAAACATTGCATGACAAAAAGAAAACAACTGAACTAGAGCAACCTGTGAGACTAATCACTGACTACAGCGACATGGGTCTAGTCATGAAAAAAAGCCTCAATAGACACTGGGGTATTTTGCTTGCAGACACAACCTTCAAAGGGATTGTTTCCGCGAGGCCGCTAATTACCTACAGACGGGGCAGAACTCTTAGAACAAGATTGAGTCCCAGTGTACCTGGTCCCCTCATCAATCAAACATGGCTCACTACCCACACTCTGGGATTCTTTAAATGTGGTTGTTGTGGCATCTGCAGACTAGCCCAGAATGGGGTTAAGAATTTCACAGCCATCAACAAGAAGAAGTACACAATCAAATGCAATATCAACTGCAATACAAGATTTATTGTTTACATTCTCGAGTGCACGTGCAAGCGATGGTACATCGGAAGCACCATCAGACCGCTGAAAGAACGCATTGGAGAACACGTAAGAGCACTCCTACATCAAGACGCCAGATACCCTATGGCAGTACACGCAACGAATTGCTCAACCCAAGGTGTCAAAAAACGCTTTTCCTTTTTTGGTTTTGATGTTGCAGCTACCAGCGCCAGAGGGGGCAATAGAGAATTGAGGCTAAGGCGTCTGGAAGCTACTTGGATCATGCGCCTACGAACAGTGCAACATGGATTAAACACTGACTACGAGCTTCATTACTTCCTTGGTGAATGAATTTCCAATGCTGAACAATCCTTGTCCTGTCTCTGCTAAGAGAACCGGTTACAGCAGCATATCACACTTGTCCTCTTTACATCAATTCTGCTGCTTTTTCAACCATTGACTATGTTGTCTGTTATGTTACCATGTTCATTTCATGTGAATTTTTATACCCTCGATACCTACACAGTTTTTGCTGACTTGATACCTACTCTTACTGCATGTTTAGTAACTATACACTTGGTCATGCCAACCCCATCCAGTCAAACGGGGCACGTGTCTATGTAACAGTCAAGCGTTATCATTCCCACACGATCCTAACAATGAGCATTGGGTGTCACATCAGTCAGTTTTGGCACTGCGATGTCAATTTTTATTTGTCCATTTGCTCTGTCAGGCTACGTGCGCTACTCCACACCCCCTGGAGACTGCCATGCATCCTACTGTGCTTCCCCACCTACGCGATTCTTTCTTGGCCCTGTAATTTTCTCTTGGCAATTGCCACATTACTTCCTTTATGTTCGAATCAACATTCACGTGATTTATTAGGTACCACCACCTTTACGATCCACTGCTTTCTCACGGGACTCCCACATTGCCTTTCTGGAGTGGTTTTCACGTTCTAGTTGTTCCTCACATGGAACGCTTGCTTGTACACCACCTAGTGGTCATTACAGCTTCCGTACCCGGACGTAATGACGTGATTTGACTCTTCCATTCCGACTAACCGGCGTCCATGTGGTTCCTCACGTCTCCTGACAGAGACAACCACCCGCCTCCGTTCTAGTTTTTCGTAACTCGGCCTACTTATATATGGCTCTCTAGCGTCTGCTCGTTTCCGCATCCGGACAGCGAGACGGCACCAGTGTCACTCCCACTCCATTGTGTAACTCAAGGTAAGCTCCTTGCTCACCGAGCGCCAGCGCTTCCCACATCCCTCCATGTTGCCCATTTGGGAGCCCGCCCTCATTACAGCCTTTCTCCTTAGACTCCTCGCTACCACGTAGTACCCGCCTTTTCTACCCTGACACTGGACGGCTCCCACATCGACCATTTACGGGAAGTCTCGACCTGTTAAACCTCTCATCCCCATCGCCTCCTGCCGTCTTCTTCCCCTTGTTTACCCTTCCACTCTCCCTCCTCTGCAGCTACCCTCATTTCAAGTTGGATCATACCGATGCGTCAATCACACGCATCTCGTTTTATGTACCTACATTAGGTAAGCAGCTAGATTCTCATGCACTCCTCACTGGTCAGTCCTTATGGAGACAGTAATGACTCTCCCTACGTTATCTGCACACAGGTCTCCATTGCCCAGGGACCACACCGCCCGCCTTCTTCCTACCCAGAACCTTCTAGATTACCCAGCCGGGTTGGAATTATCACCGGCCTTACGGTGAGTCTCCATCCTAGTACACATTTCTCCACACTCCGCCACACAGTGTGGCTCTCATCTCTTTGCCTTCCCCCCTTTTTTGTTTTTTCCTACTCACTCCGGTTCTTTTTCTTTTCCATCTCCCTCCTCTTTTAGAATCTTCCATTCATTCCGCAGCTCCGTACAGGTACCTCTCTCTCATGTCTTTTCATTTTAGTTTCGCAATTCTGCGCTCTTGGCGTTCTACATGTGTCATTATCACCCCATTCCCCGCAGTGCACTAACTTCTTTCGGTCTCTTGGCAAGTGACGTGTACTATCTTTACCCGATTACCCACGGTTACTACCAATTGGCAGTCTCCCTTTTGAGGTCTACTAGTATCTTTTATCCCTCACCTCGCATTCCATTATTATTTGCATCTCAGCTACTCCCCTAGCTTGGCATCTAGCTTTTCCTCACGTTGTACCGAGAATATACGCCCTATTGTTTTTGTATCTAGGATCCAATGAGCTCTTTTTAACGTGTACACTTATCCCGGTTGTCACTGCCACATTAGTACTCACTACGTGCCAGGATCATGTCACTTTAGTCTCACGTTGTTTTCTCCACACAGTCACAAATCTGTTATTATGTCACTATTACAGTCATCCTTTTCACATATTGCTTAGGGTTTCCACGCGTTAACGGTGATGTAATACAACATAATGGTCAGGTTGTCTAGGTTTGGCTCCGACCAACTCGAGACGTGTAAAGAATTTTTCTTTCATTCAATGTTTTGTATCTCCCCCAGCCCTGAAGAAGTCACGGGATAACTCCCTCAAGTGACGAAACACGTGTTGGCTGGTTGTTTTTCGTTGTTGCATCATTAAAAATATTTAATCAGCATACTGGTGTGGACCACAGATACTGTTAAAATACGAGACTTTTTGAACCATAAGTTTATCCCAATTACGTGTGCCCAGGACAGTGTTTCTAACTGTGTTTATTACTTAGACACGAGTATTTCATTTTGTTGTGGCGTCGGCTAAATGTTAGAAGCTTGAAACCCGACGGGCGCATAATTTGATCCACGAGGACGGTAAGCGCGGTATTAAACATTTACAGGAGTCAGTAACGACGGGTCTGACTTTGCAATGTGTGATTGAATAATTCATTGTGATTCTTAGTGGCATATTTTAATGTATTCAGGACACTCGTTTGGGATATGTTTCACCGCTTTAGGTAGTAGCCAGTCTAGATTTTTTTACGTGTGGGCATTACATTCAAGCTATTTAGTGATATTTGGTTTTTGGTTTCTCATAGGAAACAAAGTTCCATCGCCCACGATTCTTATTAACAAAGAGGACACATTGTTTAAAGGTGAGCGGGCACTTATTGAGGTGATTTATACTGGTAGGACTGTGTTCATAATAGGCATCATTAATTTTACGTTGTACTTCTTATGACAAGACTGATTACTCGTAACATGGCTTTCACAGGACTCTTTACAGGTACATTGGTGCATGAGGATTACGTGACACAATTGATTTAGTACACCGGGTGGACAGACAGAGAGTTAACTGTAGACGAGTTCACTCAGCATGGGTCACTGACAATAAAATATAACCATCACATGAGCATGTAACAGCACCATGATAGATATGAATATGCATTAACGCTTGATATGGGATCCTATGGGTCCAAGAGGACGTCAATATTGATAGGGGTAAACCTGGGTGATTGAGTTTCTTTAAGTATATCGTTATGTGGAGTTTAAAATTGTTTATTTTCTTTTGAACCTCTAGATTTGCCCCTGAGGAATGAATGAGGTAGCACTTGTAGAGCGCCTGGTTACCCGAAGGCATCCCAGCGCTGATAGTTATGCAAATATCCGATTCAAGATATATCAGGGGAAAAGGAGAGTTTTTAGCTGCTTACGAAAGTTCATGTCGTTTAATTGTGAACGAGTGTGGAGGGGAGGTGGTTTCAGGTCTTGGCAACATTGTATGAAAAGAGGCGACCTCCACTTCTCATCCGTTTAATTTTTGGAACTGTCATCAGATGTTTATTTTCTGACCTTAAAGCTCTTTTGGGCTGGTAAAGATGGATCATCGCACGAATCATCGGGGATCCTTTTCCGGAAAGTGCTTTATGTGCAATGCACATAGCCTTAAACTGAATCCTCTCCTGAATTGGGAGCCAATGCAGAGAGGCAAGAGCAGGTTTGGCTGAGAGACGTTTCGGAATATTTAGAAGCAACCGGGCGGCACAGTTTTGAACAGTCTGTAATATTTTGGTTGTAGAAAGTGGGGCTCCTAAATATAAAGCGTTAGCATAGTCAAGCCGTGACAAAATCAGAGCTTGAACTAGCAGCCTTCTAGCCATGAAAGGTAATAAGGGAAGAATTTTCCTGATCATCCTCAAAAGGCCATAGCAGGTGGCTGCTACTTTCCGAGCTTGTTCCTTGAAATCCAAGTTAGAGTCAAGCAAGACCCCAAGCTTTTTATGTGCTTTTTCGGAGCAGGGGAGGCCCCAGACAGTTAGGCCAAAAGGAGTCTATATTGAGGGGGCGGAGTTGCCAAGGAGCATAATCTCAGTTTTTGCCCCATTGAGCTTCAGATATGAGGTGACCATCCATCTGGCAACTTTTTCTAAACAAGAGGTTATGCCCGGTCCAGAATTGTCATTTTTATTCAGGGAAACGACCAACTGAGTGTCGTCCGCATAAGTGACAATCTGCACCCCAAACAGAATGACTATTTGTGCCAGGGAGCTCATGTAGATATTCAATAAGGTGGGACTCAGTGCTGAACCCTGGGGAACTCCACATGTAAGGGGTACTTGTTTAGACGAGATTTCATCCTCAAAGACTGAAAAGACTCTATTTTCTAAAAAGACTGTAACCACTTAAGTGCCATTCCTGTCACTCCTACATCTTTGAGTCTACTAATCAACAACGGGTGATTAACCGTGTCGAAGGCTGCGCTCAAGTCTAATAAAATGATTACTGCGCAGCCTCTGCCGTCAAGGATTTTTCTGGTTTCCTCCACTATCGACAGGAGTGCGACATTCGCGTCCCGAAATGCATTGGGCACAACATTGAGTGCTTATATAAGATTGTATATTGTGTTATGCATTTTTATGTGTTGAAGATTACACTTATGTTTTGTTGTATTTTCAAGAAAATATAGGATAATGGATATATTGGCACAAATATTGTGTATGTTGGAGCAATGATTGCAACAAAAAAATATGTTTGAATAAAAACAAATGTTCCAATGGAATTACAACTATAGGTTGTTAAGTTTTGAGTAAAAAAAGCGTGAACAGTGCACAGCGCATCCAAGTCAGTGAACTTGTCAAACATTGATTATTTACAAGCACATGTGTTGACAGCACGTGCAGCGTTGCAGCACCATTGAAAAGAGTGTCAAGTAATCAATACACACAAATAGCAGGAGGGACAAAGAGTGCACCCCCAAACCATTTATTGTTATGTTATGTTGTGGGGCATGATATTTTGCTCTGCTGCACAGTTTGTTGCTGATGAAATTACTAATGGCTTGCTTTTCCTTATCGTCAAGCTGCCATTGCACTCCTGGCACATTCACCTTACTCCCTGGAACATGGGTCTCTGGGTTTATGGGTCTCTAGGATCATGGGCCCTGCATTTGAGCCCCTTCTTCCTGCCCACTTCTCCCCATCCCACTGCCTGACGGTGCCCCATCTCCCACCTTCCCCTCCCCTCCTTCTAAGCTGACACAGTTGTTGTCATTTTTGTCTCCTCTGTGCATTCCCCACCACCAGAGGGGGCCTATCGGCATGCTGACCTTTGTCACTCATCCTCCTCTCCTATTTTTCAGCCCTGCTGGCTTAATCTCCAACATGGCTCATTATCGTGTGTATTCCTCCCTGCCGCTCTCTGCAGGACCTCTGGCGTGCTGGACCCACACGTTTAGACCCGTGGTTCACAGCCACTGGCTCCCTCTGAGGCTTCTGCCTTCAGTTCTGTGATGGATTGTTTCTTCCCCATGCTCTTTCCCCCTTTTATTATTTTTACTGACTTTTGAAGTGGGTTGTCTACCCCCTTCCCACTTTCAAGGGGTCTCTTCATGTCACTTCCCTTCTTTCCCTTGCTCTTCTTCTCCTTTCTCTTCCTCTCTTTTCCCCTTTCTCCTCCCACCTTCCTTCTTCTTCTTCTCTTCTCTTTTGCTCTCTTTTACCTATAAGTCCTGCGTATCCCTGCCACTGCCCTCCCCCTGTCTCAATAGCTGGCCCTGCCCCCTCCCCTCCCTCACCCCTGCAAAATGTTTCCTGTAATGCCAATGGCCTAATGCACTTCATAAAATGCAAGAAAGTACTGTCCTATATGCAGTCTAAATGTGAGAACATGGCCCTCCTGAAGGAAACCCACCTCTCCCACCTGGAGTCCCAAAAAATTGAACCACTACTGGATGGGGCAGGTGGGATACAGCGGTTGCTCGATGGCACCGACAGGAAATGACGCCACAATTCTCTTGCGCAGGTCCCTGCCCTTCGCTATCCTTAAGACATGGATGGACCAGGACGGCTGCTATGTCTTTGCAAAAATCCAATTTGGCTGGCGGAAGCTCTGTGTCGGCTCAGTGTATGCACACATGGGACCCAAATGCCACTTCTTTCTACAGATCAATTCTTTCCTCATGGAGATCGGAGCATCCCACTATCTTATTGGAGGGGACTGGAAACTGGTGCAAGAAGTAGTACTTGACTCCACCAGCCCAGTAGACATGGGTAACAATGCAGACTGGGCTCTCATAGGGGACATAATCTCTGATCACGGCCTGGTGGATCTTTGGTGGCTCTCACACCTGGAGGACCAGGAATATACCTTTTTCTCACTGATTCATAGTACCCAGTCCAGGCTGGATTATTTCCTGCTTTCCGATCCGGTAGTCGCCCTCTCCAGAGACTCCCAGATGGTGGAGGCAGCACTCTCTGACCATTCTCTAATTCTGCTCTACTTTGATTTGGGTCTTGCCTCCCCTAACCATAAGCCATGGCATCTGAACATATAGTGCTATCGTACCCTCTACCGCCATGTCTCTACATACTTGGAACTTAAGAAGGGGTCTATTTCCTACCACGGAGTCCTATGAGCAGCCATTGAAGTGACTATTCGTGGCCAGCTCATGCAGGATGCAGCACTGGCCAATGCCCAGAGAGCGTCCCAGCAGAGGGACCTGGAGTGTGAGGTCGTGTCGCTCACAAGACTCTGCACTGCAGATCCCTCATCCACTCTCCACCGCCTGGAGAAAGCCCACATGGACCTCAATGCCCTGGTAACTTCTAAGGCCGAATTTGCGCTTCAGCGGCTAAAGGGTCTTCACTGCGAACAAGGTGAGAAGGCGGAAGGGCTAATGGCAGCCCAGCTGTGCCAGCAGGAGGCACTGCATGCCATCTCAGTTATTGGATCTGTGGGTGGTGATATCCTCACCCAACCACAGAACATTGTTAATGAATTCACAGAATTCTAATGAGCCCTATACACCCCAGGGAAGATGGATGACCCTAGCCACCTAGAAGCCTTCTTTGATAGGGTACACCTTCCCAGCCTCAATGAGTCCTGGGGACCTGCTTGAGTGGGAAATTAGCAAAACTGCGATTACGCTGGTCATCTCCAGGCTTCCCTACCACAAGGCTCCCAGGGAAGATTGCTTCCCTGCGGAGTTCTATAAATAGGCGGGCGAGGACGTGGTAGACTCCTTCTATGATGCCTTGCACGAGGCCGGTCAAATGGACTCCCTTGGCTCCATCACTAATAGGGTGGTGCTAGTGGTCCTTCTTAACGTGGGAAAAAAGACCCCTACTCTGTGGGACTACAGGTCCATTTCCCTTCTCAACGGGGACATCAAAATACTTGCTGTTGTACATGCAGCACACCTTCAGAAGGTGATTCCATCTCTGATCCACCATACACAGGTAGTGTTCATTCCTGGCTGCACCTCCGGAAATCACCTCAGCACTCTCACTCATGCCCTGTGAGTGACCAAGGACCTGCAGGATGAAGCCCTTGCTCTCCCTGTATGCCGAGAAGGCGTTTGATCAAATTGAAGTGGGGTACCTTTTGCAAATCCTCTGGCGGGTTGGACTCATAGCCAAAGTTTGTTGGCGTTACGACTCACCTACTACCCAAGTTAATTGTGGAGGGTTTCTCTCAGACCCATTTCCAATCCGGATGGGGGCCCGCTGTTCCTTTTGGCCTTGGAACCTCTTGCAGCCTCTCTTCGCCAATCTCCGCTCCTTACTGGCATACCCATTCCCGGCAGGACATCCACCATATATCTTTATGTAGACGATGTCCTGATTACAATCTTGGATCTCCCTCGCTTCCTCCGGCCCTACTGGATATCCTTACTGGCTTTGCTGCACTCTCAGGTTACCTGGTCAACTGGGACAAGATCGAGGCACAGCTCATGGTACGATTGACCACCTGTGCGGCGGTTGCCACCTACCCCTTCCAGTGGAAGTCCTTGCGCCTCAAGTGTCTCTGGGTTCTATATAAATAGAGGATTGGGACACATGGTGGCGGACAACCTCGATCTCCTGTCGGCCTGCATGAAGCTAGACTTCGGAAGTGATCCCACCTCGGTCTCTCATTATGGAAGAGGGTACAGGTAGTGAGAATGGTGATGCTGCCATGATATACTTATGTTCTAGGTATTCTACCCTTACTGGTCCCTCTCCCTTTATTATGCTCCATGTACCTGAGCAGACAGTCTTTTGTTTGGGGGACCTCTTGCCCCAACCAGGCCAATGCCAAACACTTGGCTCATCGCTTGTGTGGAGGCCTGGGTCTCCCTCTGGCTGAACACTATGATCTTGCTCTATACCTCTACCAGCTTGTTTATATGCTCCACAGGACAAGGGTTGCACACACTTTACAGGGGTGACACGCCTCTGTCAGGTCCCGCCAACCTGATGCTGAAAGACATGGGAAAATAATGGCAGCTAGCCCACCACATCTTCAGGGTAGACCCCCACTGTGGGGTAACTCTAGTATACGTGTATGTGGAGAGATGTTGGACTGGGAGACTTGGAGCTCGGCGGGCATCAGCAGTCTCAGCCAGATTATTGACCAAGATGCCCTCAAACCATTCATGCTGCTTTGCAACAAATTCTGCTTTCCGCCCTGCTAGTCCTGCAGGTGCCTCCAACTCCGACATTGCCTCAACTGCCACCTGGGTGCCAGGGCCAGACTGGGAACCCAAAGCCTTGGAAATTTTGATGGACCAGCCCCCTGCTGCTTTTGTTACTGAGGGCTGATATATCAGCACTGCTGCAAAACTGGCCCCCAGTAACAAAAACGGCCCCTACTGCTGTAAAATCGGCCCCAACCCTTCCAGCCTCCCGGGAAAATGGCCAATGCCTGCTACAGCCAGTCCGGCCCTGCTGGGTGCACAACCCTGGGTCCTCCAACCGTCTCCTATAGTCTCCTATCTTAGGACGAAGGATCACTTCCGCGGGGTGATGTCTGGCTTCTATAGCCTCTAGCGCCACCATCTTTTCTCCCTACCACTCCTCACTAATCATCATATGGCAAACTAATCATCATATGGCAAAGTACGGACATACTATGAACCAGAAGATTGGGCCGAACTCCTGGAGGTGCTTGACCCTGGGGTAAAGGAGGCACGCTTGAAATTTTGTCTTTTTAAATCGCTGCATAACTGGCACTGGACTCCCTTGAAGCTGCGGGCATGTTACCCCTTCGTCCTGCTGGCACTGTCCCCATGACTGCTGTGATCTGCTGCACGTCCTCTCTGACTGCCCCTCGGTATGACCTTTCTGGGAGGGGGTTGGCTACACGCTGAGCAAGACCCTACCGGTCACGACCCATCTCTCTCCCCTTGATCCTTCTTCATGACCTCCCTGTCTCTCTGGACCTCTCCCCTCTACAGGGCCATCTCTTGCATACGGCACTCGCCACGGCTAAGATATACATTCTCCGCCACTGGCAATCTCCAACATTCCCCTGCCATGATGTGTGGCTCTTGGCTATGTATTAGACTGCCTCCTACAAGCGAGTCATCTACCACCTTCAGGATAGAATGGAGGACTTTCTCCACACATGGGCACCCTTTCTCTAGGATGCTGCCCGCTAGGTCGTAGAAGATTGTGTGCCCGAACCTACCAGCTTGACAGGTCTGGCCTTACATTACACACGATCGGCATCACCCACATGGACCTGCCCAGGTGCAACCCTTGTGGAAAACTCTACTATTCACTCTTCTTTCTCTCTTGTATTCGCCTTCCCCACCTCTTTCTCTCTCCTTGTTTTCTATCTCTCTCATTCCTCTCTCTTTCTTTCCCTTCAACCCTGCCTGCCCCCATCCTTCTTTCTCCCTACCTCCCCCTCCCCCAGACATGTAGATGTGAGTACCTAATTACAGCTTGTTTCTTTTTTTCTTAACTTTCTCTTGTCCTGTTTTCATTCCCTGTTCTGCCCTGCCATTTTTTTTTAGTTGAATTGCATGTACATGTGGATCCACGTGACCTTCTTGCTCTTGTCCTCGCTCGACCCTTAAGGGTCTTTATTTTGAAGGGTCCTGGTTTGTCCTTTGACCACTGTTTTGCTTTACCCACTACTGTATTCTCTGGTATTGTATTATTGCCTTGCGACTGACATCTTGTTCTCCGCGTTCCCTCTCCCTTTCATATTGTCTTGTTATACTTTTTCAATAAAGAATTGTGAAACAAAAAAATAGAAGAAGAGCGAAACATGGCAAACAAAGAAGAGCATTGTAATTTGTAATCAACATGTATTTAAAGAAGAAGTAATTGATACAGACAATTAAAACTCAATCAGAAAACCATGGGAATCAGACAGCATAGCAGTGAAGTGAATACCTCAAAATAAACAATGTCATGTTTTAATGCTCATTTATATGAACTTTGGTAAAAACTTCGAGCAGAAGTTTGAAGTCATTCAAGGGCAGCGCATGCTGCCTGCAGAGGTGAACATGCTTTGCAGTGCATGGAGGGGAGGACTGCAGGTCTGGGTTCTCAAGGAAGAGGGTAAATTCAGTCACTGAACTGTAATGCGAGCGACTCTAGCTCCCTCAATGATGCTGTAGCTTAGCCTGCAGTAGACTTGACATTTCGGATGACTAGACGGGCTACAAAGGTACTCACCATCTTAGTCTCTGGGTTTGTTTTCACTAACTTGTGGCAAGGTGAAGGCCCAGAGAGCTTTGTAAGTTTGTAGCATGGTAATGGGTATAATGAAGACCGATGAGCTTTGATTACTCATCCATAATCTTCATGACACTACATCCAACTCCCACTCACCAGAGCTCTGGTCTCCCACCCACCCATTCCTTCAAGATCAATCCTCCTAATATGGATGAGGAATGAGGAGGAGGAGGAGGAGGAGTGCAGCCTTTTTATCACCGCTGTAGTGATGCCTAATATTTATTGAAAAAGATAACATCTTCTCAAACATCTACAGGAAGATATATTTGTCTGTCTTACCAAAATAATGAATTTTCAATATCAAACTCCCCTTATCGATGCTGTAATAATGATTTACACTATAATGTGACGGTTAAGATCTTGAGTATGAATAGTAATTCTATAATTACATAACTGTGATGACCTTGACAGTGTAGAGGCAGTAAGACTTTTTTGAGTCATTATATGTACAGGTTAATATTTCTGTCCTCAATATTTTGAAGACTTATAAACAATTAACAGCACGTATTTGTTGTTCTCATACACAGCAATACTTGTCTATTTTTAACATATTCGATTTCCCTTCTAACATTTCAAATTAGGATTCAGAGAATATTCGAAATTGCTTTAGCAAATATGTAAGATTTCTCACACATTAAAATATAATGGCTCCAGAGATCAGCATTCTGAGTGGAGTGTGGAGTGGAGTGTAGACATGTACGTGTTCCTTAAGGTTGGAGTAGGTACAGTGTAGTAGATAAAAGGGTAATGTGAGGTTTCCACCCACATGGAATACTTGATTAAATCTCCCAACTCACACTTGCTCAGCAGTCGTCCATCTTGGAATTCAACTGGACTGCACCACATGGGTAGGCCGGAAACCTCATATTTTTCAAATGTAGTCTTTCTATACTTTCTAACAAGGAAGTAAATTGCTCAGGCTTTATGTCTTGTCCCTAAACCTTTACACCCCCTATGACACCACACCGACCACCCTTCTCCATGCACGAAGGCCCTTGCAAGGGAAATCAGGGACATGGGAAGGCAGACTGCAGGGCATATTTTACAGAAATAAGGGCACGTGATTGTTGCACACATTTCTGACACATTAGTGAATCGCTGAGTGAGTGAGCATAGAAGCAAGTGGAGGAGTAGGTGAAATGATGTGAGTTGCTGGTGAATTATTTTGCATAGGTGAGAGAGAGTATGTTAGTGTGTATCAATGAGAGAAAAACGGTTGGGGAATTCAGTGAAATTGTGAGCGAATAATATGTTGAATGGAACAATAAGAAATTGTGGAGGACTAGGAGAACTGGCAGAAGAGTGAACCCATCGTTTGTAATAGATGCAAGTGTGTGTTGTAGTATTTAAAGATGGTGGGGCGGATTTACAAGCCTCTTGCGCCTCCTTGCACCGCCATGGAATCACTGTTTTTGACGCAACGGCGGCGCAAACAATGCGGCCAATTTACAATGTGACGCATCTAGGAGAGATGCATCACGTTGTAAAGCCCTGCGTCACATTATACCTGTGCCAGGCATAATGTATGCTGGCTAGGTGTTCCCATGCAAAAAGCCATGTAGAACTGACGCAGTAAAATTTACAACTTTTAACTGCGTCACTCTACGCCTTCACTGCATCAAAATCCCTACGCCTGCTCAGACCAGGCATAAGGAATGAAGCATGGCTTTTTGTATGGGACTCACCTATCTGTTGTGGCACATTGCTGGAGTTCGTCATTTTCATGAGCAACTCCAGCAATGCTTCACTTTGTGCCAACAGATGCGTCAGTATTTCTGACGCATCTGTTAATCCTTGCGCCATGGAGCACTGTATTGTAAATACAGCGCATCCATAGTGGTGCAAGGACATTTAGCACTGGCGCAAGGAAACTGACGTATCTATGCAGATGTGTCAGTTCCTTGTAAATCTGCCCCGGTATTTGTATTTTTTAAATATGTGGAATACTGTATGCTGCAGTGGACTTATATGTGTTTTTCAGGCTGAGTTGGTGTAGTTTCACGTAACAAGCTTTACATTTAAAAAATAGTTTGACCTCTGTGACTCCAACAACTAAAAATATACCACTAGGAGGGAGCACCTTATTTGTCCAAAAAACATACAAAATGGTCCTTCTGATTTGGTCTAAAGCCCCAGCAGCAGAGAGGGTGCACACATTCACTGAGCACTGGGCATGCTTTCAATGCGGGTTATCAAATGAAGGGAGGCGGACAGTGCATTGAAACTTGGAAAAGGGATTGCCAAGGTAACTTCCACTTGCCTTGTAGTGCAACCTCCTAGGTGATTGTGTCTGGCCAGCCTTAGGTTTATAGGAGCGCATGGAGCATGGCTATGGATAGGTTGTTTAAAAGAACAGATTCCATTAACACAACACTCTAAAACTGTACAAAACTATTTACTTTTTTCTACCTACAGCTATAGTTTGTGGTGAATGATAGACTAGCAGTATTCGATACCCATTAGAGGCAACAAGGAGGTGACAGGTCATGTATGATTTGCAATCATTATAATAGGAATTCCAGAGAAAATAACGCAATAGCAGTGTTGTTGGGCAAGAATGCTGTTTCCCATGTTCCCATCTGTGTCTACTGTCCCTTTATGGCTTCGGACACTCGGACCTTGGCACACACATGCCCACTTTCCCACTCTTGAAGACAAATCCTTTCTTGCAGAAGCATCCTGGAACACACTGTTTTGTACATCTAGTGGGTGGACGTATGTGGTTCTGACAGTTCAAGGGGCAGGCTGTGCCGCAGGTATTGTAGACGCCGTTGTTTTGACGGCAGGACAAGCATGTCTCCATGGACATACATCTATAGCCACCACGGGCTGTCAGGATGTAGCCATCGTTGCAGACACACCCTGGGACACACTGCCTTGTGCAAGGGGTCGCCTCACCCAGCTGGGCGCAGTTCTTTGGACAAGCACTTCCACAGTTGTTAAAATGCATATCTTCTAGGCATCGATCTTCTGAAAAACATCAAGAAAGTAATATTTCAGCGACTTTATACATCAATCTGCAAGTAAAACCATATAGCCACCCCTGCCTCCCTTCTCTCTCTCTCTCTTTCTCTCTCGCTCAAGCATTATCTTCAATTTTCCATAATCGCCTATATTCATCATTATTTTCTAACTCTTGCCTTCATTATTATCTCTTTGTCTCTTTTGCTCTATCTCAGTCTTTTCCTAAATTCGTTTCCTACTATCCCTACTCTATCTTTACGCTCTTTTTTATACCAAGTTTCACAAATACTTTTTCTTGAGTGTATGTTCCTCTGCTTCATCACTCCAGGAGCCAGTGCATTCAGCCCAGATGTTGCAGGTAATGGCCAACTCATCTCATGGTGGCTATATATATCGGCCTCCTGGGAGCAGGAAGGGGTGTGAACAGACCTCTGAGACTTTGAATCTGCTCAACTTACTTGACCAATGCCTCAGTGCAGAAACCAAACTGCAACCCTTTTAGGAAAAGTGTAACACCTGCTGCGGGTAGCATTTAACTAGACTCCAAAATTCAGGGGGCCTCATTTACAACATTTTGACGCTGGGCAGCGCTGCAAGGCTTTTTGCTGCACTGCCCTCTATCAAAAGAAAGGGGCAGGAATGTGCCATATATGTGAGATACAGCGCACTCCTGTCCTCTTTCACTGTGCAGGCACACAGATTGGTGCCTTGCACCAACACAGGCATCCTTGCACCATACTGCAAGGGTGTCCGCATTGTAGGTATGATTGTTAACGTGCAAGAAGGGACACTTTACTGCAGACAAACAATAAATGGAGGTGATTTCTTCTTTCTATGTGTACTGATAAAATGCAGCACTCATAGAAAGAGGAAACAATGATGAGAAATAACGTTTTTCTCCTTGTTACGCCACCCCTGGGACCGAAACGCCGATGGCACACCTCCCTGTCACAATGTGAGGCAACACAGCAACTTACACTGCATTGCCTTACATCATATTTACGAGGCCATGAACAGGTACGCAGGGTACCTTTCCATGGCCTCATAGATATGGGTCTGCACGCTGTGCTGCTGGAGCAACAAAAAAGTGCTGCTCTGGCGGTGCACGAAGCTTGTAAATAAGCCCCAGCATGTATTAAATGAAGGTATTGGGTCCGTATATGACATGGGATCTCCACCTATACTTACCTCCTAAGGAAATAAAGGTCCACCTATACTTACCTCCAGGGGATATAAAGGTGAAGTTAAGATAAGTGTGTTTCAGAGGTGGTTCCTCTTCAAAGGTTTCAAGACATAGCCCTGCCACCTGTGAGGCTACAGAGACACAGCTAACTTAAATTATTGCACTTGTAACAATTTAATTTATCAGTGTTCATTCAAACACCACTTTGGTGTTTACATGATTTCTGCCTGCGCAGGTCAGCCCTCTCTGCTTCTCACACAGGCTCCAGATGATAGGAGGGCTGAGTGGGCCAATCGATGATCCAGCTACAGAGTATTGTTTAAAAACACAACACTCTGTATGTGGATGCCTGGACTGCACATGTCTGAGGGATATAGTTCAACTACGATCCCCTCACACAAGCACAATCTATTTTATTTAGCAACATACTCTACAGCTTATCTGCTGAAATGTGGCTGTCATGGCACACATTAGTGCATTCCTGAAGTTAATGAGGAGCTGCACACAGCAGCAGGGTGCCCAACACTGTCCCAGCTTCTGACAGGACTGTGTATCAAGTCCTATCAAGAAGTGGGAAGAGGGCTTGACGTAGGTCTTCCTCTGAAACCTGGCCCTGCTGCTCTGTTTGGCTCCTCGCTAGGAATCATGGTTTGCCAGTTCCTGTGTCGAGTACCTGATTCCTGCTCTCCTGCTCTCCTGCTGCCATGGAGCCTCTAAGTTGCCATAAAAGGAATAAAGGTAAGTTAAAAAAAGTAGTGTTGTTTCTTTGTGTATGTGTGCATACAAGTTTGTTTTTGGCAGAAATTGAGTGTGTGTTAGTTTTATGTGCTTAAGAGCATAAATGAGAATGAAAGAGTGAGAATCAATGAGTGGGCAGTGCGAGTAAGTTAGAATAAGAAAGAGATTGTGAGAGGGAATTGGAAGTGAGTCAGGGTGTCTCTTTCAATGATCAAACAGGTGCAACAGGAAATAGAGGCCCTGGTGGAACTGCTCACTAATAAAGCAAAACACCTGTACCCCAGGAGTTCAAATCAGAGCCCCTGTCCACAGGAGTAGTGACTGCGAGTCAGTGATTGTTAAAGTATGAGTGTGTGCAAGTGTATTTTTGGGTGAGAAATGTGAGAGTGAGTGAATGTGTGCATCCAAGACAAATTTAGAAAACAATGAGGTGAACCTGTGGCAAGTATTATGGCCCATCACTTTCAGGGATCACCAGCTGCTACTGATGATTATAAAATGAATTGTAGTGATAGGCAATGTTGTAAATACAATGTTATTGTAGGTCGATATTTGTAGTGACATAGTAAATGAATAAATAATAGTGGTCAGATATCCATAACAACCTGATTTTGGATTTAACACAGCTAACTAAATTATGGCAAATAGGAAAGCAGCCTATAAAACTCTAGAAAACACAACTAACCTCACAGAAATATGGGGCAGCACTGGATAGTGACAGGATTCAGCAACAGGTAGCCAATTTGGAAGGGTAGTTGCAAATGTGATGACAAAGTAAAATATGACTAATATTCTAACTCCAAAAACTCTAAGAAAATTATCATCAAACTGGCTTACATACTTGGCCATTTATACAACTGAAATACATGATGACAACCTTTCATCACTTAAGGAACATTTCCCTGGAAAAGTAGGATATGCACAACAGGAATCCAATTGAAGGTCCAGAATGATCTAGTTATCTCTAAGGGGAGATGGAAGATGGAGATGGAAACTGTCAGCCTCTGACTGCGAGTAACCATGAAGCTCAGAGGTTTGCAGTCTTGGCTGGCCGAATTAGGAGTGCCTACGTCCAGTAGCAACAATGCTGCCAACACTTGGAAGCTCCTAAGCAGAAGGTACCTTCCAGAAGGAGTCCCAGAGGAGCAAAAAGCCCAGAGGTAGAAAACCTCCTACTGAGAGAAACCAGAAGTAGAAAGGAACCAAGGAAGAACACAACCAGACAGGGACGAACTGGAGATGCAGAAAAAGGAGAGCAATTCACCTTGCAGGAAGACTGGAGTAAACAAGAGCAAAGAAACACACCCACACTAACGAAGATGAGTTGTGCTGCAAGGAGCAAGAGAAAAAAAGTGGCCTTTTGTACTGCTGAAGCAGGAAGTACCTCCTAGGACATTGCAAGCCACCATCATGATTTGGGAAAGAGAACTAACAAATGGAGGAGCCGCCATCTTGGATTGGGTTTCCCAAACACCCAGAATTCCTTCCCAGAGAAATCTGGGAAGAAGGACTAGGAAGAACATGGAGATGCTGAAGCGTACCACTAGCTGACTTTTGCATGGAAAAGAATGCTGGGGCTGGAGATACTACTGGCGGGCCGGCTCCATAATGTAAGTGTTTTAGGGAGCAAATGCGACATACTGCGGGCCTCTCCTCTGATGTTTCCATGCCATGCGTCCCGCCCGTCTGGGAGCAAAGTGCCAGTGCAAGAGGAAACAAATAGTCAACGTCAAATCAGTAAGAAAAATTAGACTTAACCTCTTAAGACATCAAGATTCTACATCACTTCCATTGACCTCCACACGATATTTATTTGAAGTGAGTTTACAGAAAGCCCTCAGATGTTGTATATGTAAGGAGTATAATGTGAAGAATGTCCATATAGTGAGAAAGTTCAGTATTGTATGAAACATTTAGTTAGTTGCACCCTGTATATGTATATATATATATATATATATATATATATATATATATTACATTATACATATATTTAGGCATTTTTTAGATAGAAAGTTTTTTTTTTTTAAATAGTTTTTTATTCTATATTTAAATAATTGAATTGTATTTATATATATATATATATATGTATTTATTTATTTATTTATATGCATATTTATATGTTTTACAATCCTGGGAATCAATTATTTATGAATTGAATGAATTTTACTATTTGCTTCTCTTTGTACGAATATATTTGTACCTTTTCCAAGAGTCATAATCAAAGAAGGATATTGGATCACTAATTAGATGAACCTTGGCAATTGAATGCTCATTTAAAAATAGAATTTTATGTTTTGCACTATATAAATATTTGCACTTATGGTAGCACTTTTTGAACTTAAGATAGGTTTTATATTTGGTCAATGAAATATGGAGATGTCAGTAAAATCAATAGATTTAAAAAAAGCATTTATGCAAGGAATTTTAAGATAACTGATTAAAAATATGCAGAAGTATGTACTATATATTGAGAAAAGGTATATAAGTGAATATCACTGCATTCAAATGTGCATTTAAGCAGGTATTCTGTAAATAATTTAAACAAACTAAGGATTTTTCCATGTCTATGCATTGACCACATCGCACTGTCCCTTTCAATAGGTATCCCACAATGTGTAGCGCTGTCATGTGATCAAGGCAGGGATCTGCCGAAATGCGTCATGGTTGAACAACTCTGGTGTAATTAAATAAATAATTTGCACTGAATCTGGGTCCGCTCTCGTTACTAGTACCTTGAGGACTCGTGGAGAACGAGGTATTTGTATATATATATATATATATATTATCTACTGGCGGTCGCCAGTAGATAGTTTTAGTTAGGACCTATTTTCCATAGGAAATCCGCAACATTCTATTTGAAATAACTCTTGCGTCGGTTGACGAATCTTCGCAGAATTTTCAAACTTTATGGCCCGCTCCGGTCCGCTCCTACCCTGAAAGTTTCGGGGTGATTCGTCAAGCGGGGGCCGAGAAAAAGGGGGTCCCAAAACGTGTTTTCCCCATTCATTTTCCCATAGGAAACTTTAGCCACGGCTACAGCCCGAACTGCTGAACGGAATTACACAAAATTTGGCAAAGAGGTAGTTCTTGGTTCAGAAAGAACCCTTTTTGTTAAATGGTGTAAATCCGTTCAGTAGTTGCGGAGAAATTAAAAAAATAAGAGTCAAAAAATCAATTTCCCATAGGAAACTTTATGCAAGGCTACAGCCCGAACTGCTGAACGGAATTACACCAAATTTGGCAATGAGGTAGTTCTTGGTTCAGAAAGAACCCTTTTGTTAAATGGTGTAAATCCGTTCAGTAGTTGCTGAGAAAATCAAAAGTAAAAACACATATATATCTGGGCGGAGCCTAACCACACATGTCATCGTGAGATCTGATTGGCTGTCAGCACTTCATCCTGGAATTGCTGGAAGCCATCTTGGGACCAATATAAATGATAGTACCCCATTGAAATGCATTGTAGTGAATCGAAGATTTTGAGGGTTACCAAAAGGAGAACTATAAAGGGTGATAACAGACTTTAGTTACATTAGAATTCATTTGTTGATGGTACCATACTAATTTCAGGAATTGTGGTGCGTTCTAAGGTGATTTTACCCTGTGAAAAACTTTCTGCTGGGATATCATGAATCATGTTTGAGAGAAAACTATTTTCACATGCTTGTCCCATACAGTTTTGGAAGGTGCTCCAGAAGCTAAAATGAGAGCATATTTTCTGTAAATTCACATTATCTTTCTCAGTCATGTGAGAATGAAGTCTGACATTCTCAGTAAAACATACATCCAACAATGGCAGAGACTGTCAGTTGATTCCTTTGTGTTCTACTGCAGCTTCCCAGAGTGTTCTAAAGAACAACTAGAGTGCTAACAGCCTTACTTATGACAAAAGTATGGCACACCTGAAGCCATCTTGATTGGAATAAACTGGTAACACTTAAAACATTTAATTTAAAAAGGAACAAAATGATGGGGTTCATTTTGACATAGAAATTATGGTTAGTGCTGTAGAAAGAAAAATTAGGACATGTTTCAAGTGTGATCTCAAATATCTTCCTGTTATATTTCAACAGGAGCAGCCTGTCAGTTGATGCCTTTGTGTTCTACTGCAGCTTCCCAGAGTGTTCTAAAGAACAACTAGAGCGCTAACAGTCTTATTTATGACAAAAGTATGGCACACCTGAAGCCATCTTGATTGGAATAAACTGGTAACACTTAAAACATTTAATTTAAAAAGGAACAAAATGAGGGGGTTCATTTTGCCATAGAAATTATGGTTAGTGCTGCAAAAAGACAATTTCGGGCATGTTTTAAGTGAGATCTCAAATCCTCTTCTATTTCATTAGAAAATTCTGACATGCAGACTGAAACAATCACTTTCAATACCAGCAGTAGACTTCCAGTTAACTCCTTGGTGAGCAGTAGCTTTACTTCAGTGATCTAATGAACAACTAGAGTGCTAACATTCTGAATTTATGGCAAATGTGTGACACATCTGAATGCCTTCTTGATGGAATCAAAGTAAAAAACTGAAAGCATTTCCTACTGAGGAGACTGTAGTAAATGAGGAAATTAGGAAACTTCATAACAAATAAGTCTCCCAAGATGGCCACCAGAGAAAAAAGAGCCCAAATGTAGCACAAATATCACCCAGAGGTAGCCCACGTATAGCCCAATGACAGAAGTGTGCAAAACACTTTTTATTTTTTGTTTTTTTGCAGTTTTATATAGTGCAGACTGGTCAGGTATTGGAGTGCTTTACATGAGCATTGGTTACATCACACAAGGACAAATTCATGTTGGTTGACCCCTACACTACCCAAACACCACTGCACTACCCTAAACCCTAAAACACTACCTCCAGCATGACCCCCTTCACTACCCAAGCACAACTGCACTACCCTAAACTCAAAAACATTACCCCCACCACGACCCCCTACACTACCCAAACACCACTGCACTACCCTAAACCCTAAATCTACCCCCTACACTACACCAATACCACTGCACTACCCTAAACACTAAAACATTAGAACCCAGCACGACCCCCTACAGTACACAAACACCACTGCACTACCCTAAACCCTAGAAACACTACCCCCTACACTACACAAACACCATTGCACTACCCTAAACCCTAAAACACTACCCCCAGCATGACCCCCTACACTACACAAACACCACTGCACTACCCTAAACCCTAAAACACTACCCCAGCATGACCCCCTACACTACCCAAACACCACTGCACTACCCTAAACCCTAAAACACTACCCCCAGCACGACTCCCTACACTACACAAACACCACTGCACTACCCTAAACCGTAAACACTACCCCCAGCACGACCCCCTACACTACCCAAACACCACTGCACTACCCTAAACCCTAAAACACTAACCCCAGCATGACCCCCTACACTACCCAAACACCACTGCACTACCCTATACCCTAAAACACTAACCCCAGCATGACCCCCTACACTACCCAAACACCACTGCACTACCCTATACCCTAAAACACGACCCTGTACACTACACATACACAACTGCACTACCCTAAACCCTAAAACACTACCCCCTACACTACACAAATATCACTGCCCTACCCTAAACCCTAAAACACAACCCCCAGCATGACCCCCTACACTACACAAACACCACTGCACTACCCTAAACCCCCTACACTATACAAACACCACTGCATTACTCTAAACCCTAAAACACTACCCCCAGCATGATCCCCTCACAACACAACCACCACTGCACTACCCTAAACCCTAAATCGACCCCCAGCACGACCCCCTACACTACCCAAACACCACTGCCATACCCTAAACCCTAAAACACTACCCCCAGCATGAACCCCTACACTACCCAAACACCACTGCACTACCCTAAACCTTAAAACACTACCCCCAGCACTACCCCCTACACTACACAAACACCACTGCACTACCCTAAACCCTAAAACACTACCCCAGCACTACCCCCTACACTACCCAAACACCACTGCACTAACATAAACCCTAAAACACTACCCCCAGCACAACCCCCTACACTACACAAACACCACTGCACTACCCTAAACCCTAAAACACTACCCCCAGCACGACTCCCTACACTACCCAAACACCACTGCACTACCCTAAACCCTAAATCTACCCCCAGCACGACCCCTACACTACCCAAACACCACTGCACTACCCTAAACCATAAAACACTACCCTCAGCATGACCGACTACACTACACAAACACCACTGCACTAACCTAAACCCTAAAACACTAACCCAGCACGACCCCCTACACTACCCATACACCACTGCACTACTCTAAAGCCTAAAACACTACCCCCAGCATGACCCCCTACACTACTGCACTACCCTAAACCCAAAAACACTACCCCCAGCACGACCCCTACACTACCCAAACACCCCTGCACTACCCTAAACCCTAAAACACTACCCCCAGCACGACCCCCTACACCACCCAAACACCACTGCACTACCCTAAACCCTAGAAAAGAAACCCCCACCCCATGCCCAATCCCCTTTACCTCTCACTCCTTGTGGTTCCTCTCTCCTCGTGGTTCCTGCTTCACGTCGTCTCTGAGGGGCGGTGCACGTCGTTGTGAGGAAACGGAACAGCCTCTGTTTCCTTACAACGACATGGATCGTCTACATGTTTTTTAGAACGCATGGTCATTTACCATACATACCTTTACAACAAAATTCGTTGTAAAGGCATGCGTGGTAAATGACCATACGTTCTAAAAAAATGCGTAGTAATTACTTTGTGATGTACAACGCATGCGTGGTAATGCATGCGTTGTAATGGTATCGCAAAGTAAAAAAGTCGTTGTAACGGCTGTTTACCGATCGAAGCTGGCCCCTGTTCTTCAGTGAGACGTTTATTTGATTAATTAGGAGGAAGGAATGTGTTTTTTTTACCGAAAAGTGCATTCCCGGCTGTTGTATTGTGAAAGTGTCCGCGTGGCCTGGTTTCACTTCCGGTGAGAGAGTGGAAGAGTCTGTTTGGATCTAAAGGAGTTCTGTTGTTGGACGGGGCCGGCGCAACATGTCATCAGAAAACATAGCTAATGGAAAGCGTCCTCCCTGAAGTGTGGAGCAGTGCCATGAGAGGTCAACGAGTGTGCGTCCCACCGCAGTATGACTGTACCGCGTGATCCATGTGCCACCTCCAGGGTACGGGAGGCAGAAGCGGCATCACAGGTCCTCTTGAAGACCGTTGTAGCACTAATTCTACATTTTGGTACTAGGGCATTTTGACTTTGTTGTTCCTGCCATATACAAAGAGAAGATCCTGTGTTATTCAGTGCCCTTGTTACCTTTTTTGTGGGTTGTGGTGCTTGTCACTTCGCTGCCCCGCCGGTGCACACGACTGGGCACCCCACCTCGTGTGCCATCTGCAGGGTCTCTGCCCTCGGATCACTGGTTTCGGTTTCTGGGGTGGCAACATAAACAGTTGCTCCCAAAGGACTAGCCTGAACACTTAGGTGAATATCCCCTGCACCAGCATTCCACGGAAATTCTTTCCTAGCTCTCCCACGTCAACGAGGACGTCATAATAGCACGGCTCCGCTCGCGACACCGTATGACGTCATCGGAGCCATAAGAGAACCTCGTCGGCGTGCTGACGTCAGTTCCACCCATTTTTTCCGTGCCACCGAGGCAAACAGGGGACCGAGACATTTTCACATGTATACATAGTATAATAAATATATATATATTCACTGAAAAAACCATAGGTTTCAGGCACGTTATAGTTAGAAATTAGCATTTAAAAAACCTTAGAAATTCACTGAAAAAACCATAGGTTTCATGCACTTTATAGTTAGAAATTAGCATTTAAAAAACCTTAGAAATTCACTGAAAAAAACATAGGTTTCAGGGGCGTTATAGTTAGTTGGACATTTCACTCATACAAAACCATAGAAATTCCCCCGTTATAGTTAGTTCAGCTAACTATAACTCGCGCGCCCACAATGCACTGCTGATGACGTCACATATTACATCACTCATGACATGGTCAGTGACCTCACTCATGACATCACTGATGACATCTCAAATGACATCACTGATGACATCATCCAGTGAATGTGTGTTTTTCTGAAAATTAAATATGTTTTATATATGTATATCTCAAGGTCGATGGAAGAATAAATGAGTATATAAGTGTCTAAATGGATGATTTTGTTTTGTAAAATTGATTGTATAACTGACTAAGTGTATCTTAGTGAATACATGGGTTAGTGAGTAATGTTTAAATATGAAAATATCTGTATCAGTCTCTCACTTTGTGTATAAGTGGCTGCATGGGTTGGTGAGTAGCTACATGAGTGTCTATCTGGGTTATTAGTTGGTTTTTTGTGTATAAGTGGCTGCATGGGTTGGTGAGTAGCTACATGAGTGTCTATCTGGGTTATTAGTTGGTTTTTTGAGTATCAGTATGAGTGTCTGAGTGTCTGTATGGTTCAGTGGGGGGTATTACTTAGTGCATAGATGCATGAATGAGTGACTCACTGTTTGTATGTGTTGAAGACAGCATGTGTGCAGGACTGTATAGGTGGATGAGTATGTGTATTGGTGTGTTAGTGAGTGAATGACTGTCTCAATAGTGTCTTTATGAGTAACTACATATGTTTTAAACTAGTATATGTGAGTATTGGTGTATATAAGTGAGTATATGTGAGAGTGAGAGATTGGAAGAGTTCCTGTACAAATAAGTAGGTGTTTCTATAAGTGATTGTTTAAGAGAGTAAGTATGTGTAAGTTTCTGTAGAAGTAAGTGTGGTAGTGTAGTGTAGCTCCTATTTCCCTTATAGGCTCTGCGCATTGGAATAATATATCCTATAGGTTTGACATAGGACTAAGGTCGGTATGTCCCTATCGAGTATATTAAACTTAATTACTTGTGCCAGCTAGCTCAGAGGCCACTAGAAACTTCTTGACATAGGACTAAGGTCGGTATGTCCCTATCGAGTATATTAAACTTAATTACTTGTGCCAGCTAGATCAGAGGCCACTAGAAACTTCTTGACGACAAGAAGGGATTAGTTTCTGGCTGCCGCAAAACATGACCACTGTGTTTCCCTTACAGAATCAGGATGTGTCCCAGAGTCGTAGAAACAATAGATTCGAAAAATGGGAAAAAAGTTCAAATTTGGTAATGTTCCAAGTCTTTGAAAAATGAAGGCCAAATCGTTGCTGTTTGCACTGGAACACAGTATGCCGAATCAGAGTCATTTTACGAGTCTGGTGTAAACATTAGGTCATCTACTTCAATAGACAAAACATCATCCACTGTCGCTGGTGTAAGTTCGAACACCTCATGTAAGAGATTGACCGCACAAAGATGGGAAGCATCGCCCTCAGCATAGGTTGCTGCAGCAATGTTCGCGTCCGTTGTTACCTGTGTGCCTGGAGTTGTTTCTCGTACCTCAGCAGCAGCAGGAGGCGTCTGTGAGATCTCAATGAATGCTGACATCAGTATTGGGAGCCTCTGGGGACAACACGAAGCATGGACCGTTATCGGGACCAGCAAAGTATCGACATCCTTTGGCGCAGCTGATGGGTATGTTAGACAAGCGTCCAACACGCATTCTTCACCGCATAACAGGCAGCGTAGAACAGGTAAGATGCAATCTTGCCAGATTGGTCGGAATGACAGGAACCACGTGGTATTAAGGTCCCGTAGACGAGTCATGCCCAATAGCTGTACTATTCGCTCACGGCACTTTCTTTCAAGGAGAGCTTTCTCCATTTTGCTCGGAGATATTTCTGCGAAGAGGCTGGCCATAGCGCAATAGCAGACAGATGAATAAAATTCCCGCAACAAGTGCTAGAATTAATGGTATGCCACCAAACACCGAATGTGCAAAGTTCGGAATGATTCCAAGTATTGCCTGGAACGGTGCTAAGAGACCGGTGCAAATGCTCTTAAATACATGTACAATTCCTGTTGTATCTGACATGTTGAAGATACGTGATAACATTTCTACGAAATGTATGGGGCAGTTTGTACGTATTAAAGTCTGTATCTCAGCCGAAGTCCTTGCAACTTGTAGATCATAGGTTTCTTTGGCCGTGGTCAAAGGCACTGTTTGCTGTAAAAGCATGGCTTTCATTCTGCTTAAAGTATCAAATCTTATAAAAGAGACATTCAGTGAAGGCCATAAAGCCGACTCCCTGACTGTGTCTATTGGGGGAAACAATACTTGCATACAGCAAGTGACCCTGGAGTTGACCGTTACTAGATATGGGATGCCGGGCAACATTCCACAGCAGCTCTGATCATTCAACATGAGGTAACTCCCATTAGAAAGTTGTCCAAACGTTGGATTAATCACAGCAGCTGGTGAACCGTGCTGATGACAAGACAAGTTTGCCACAGAACCATTACAAGCACCCTGTAAAATAATGTCCTGACATATGAGTGAACCGGTCAGTGCATGTTTACAGTTAATACCGCTAAGAAACACTTCACGATCCCCACTCCAACATGTATGTGTATACGGTAAATTCCAAGATGTCTTAATGTATTCCTTACCCAACCTTTCATATTTGCCTGCTTGCATCTGTCTGAGGCAATACTGAAACTGAAAAGTTGTCACAGGTAATGTTATTTTGCCATGAATAAGCCATTCTGTAGCTGGTTTTTCTGCCACTGTGAATGGTAATTTGTCAAATTTTTCAATGCTCAGCACTGTATACCTCGCTCCTCTTTGTGCCAATTCGATCTGTTTATCAGTTAGATTGTATTCTGCAAACAGAGACGACGTGTTGATGAAACGCCAAGGCACATAGCCCACTCGCAAAGATTGCAGCGTCCATGTCAATAACATTATAGAACGTAATTGAGACTGACCTTGTTGTAACATAGCCAAATCTTGTTCTAGAATGTCGATAGCAGAGGATACAATGCCATCCAATGAATAAATTCTGGAGGACAAAGTTGTTAACCCATTGTCGACTACAGAGAGTGTTTTCTCTAAATTAATACGATCAAGTTCACGTATTCGTTCTGCAGCCTCTATCTGTGACACTTTCCATGCTTCGTTATAAGCAGCGTAGATGCCGGCATATATGAAACGTTTTTGACGCGGTTTTCTTGGTCCAAGCAAGAATTCCCTAAGATCTGCGTCGTGTGCAAGTAAGGTTAAGTGTTGCTTCACATCCTGTAGTGTAGATTTATGCAGCCAATCGAGGCATAATTTTCCTACACTATATGTTGTTACTACCCCCGGATGTTGTCTTTGGACATATCTTGGGTCTGGCCTATTAATAGTAAAGCCCTGAGTTTTGTTCAAGAACCTTTCCTGACAGTTGTTTGTGTCTGTGGGCCAGATCAACCATTTCTTCCAATTTGGATGAGTTCTGTTGAGTTGTAGTATATTGTCAACTGTCACCACTGCCTTTGTATTATTATCACTGGCAGGTGTTGGCACAGAAGGTGTTTACATCTCTTTGATCTTGGCTAATCCAAGACAAGATGTCTGTTGGACGGTGTCATTCAAAAACAGTATTTGTTCAGGGATAATACAGGCTCTAAATAAAGCTACTATACCCTGTACTTGCCAATCTTTACTACCCCAGACAGTTTTTGTCTCAATTGTGTCTTTCCATAAGTCGAAACCCTGTGTAGACAGTTGGGCAATAAATGCTTCAGAGTAAATCTGTTTTGTATTTGTTAACATAATTTTCAGTCCTGTTTTGTTTACATTTTTATAGTAAAACGTTTCTGGGTCAGATGTATTGTAACCTGAAAAATATGGAAACTTACTAGCATAAATTTTTGAACTACCTTGTGCTGGTGTAGGACAATGTTCCCATTGATTAAACATAAACACATTTCTTGGATATGCAGTTTTGTGCAAATAATGATGACCATAGTGGTTATAACGATACATTTCCTCATAATCAGTTGTACCCTCTAAATATTCATTTTTAGAAAATGCAGCAGATTTTTCTAGATCAAACATTATATCTTGAACAGTCTCTAAGTCCCAATCATCTGAATAGGTACTGGACGTTATCAAATCACTTAGTGAAATTTTAAACAAATGTGGAATGTTCAATTGTTCACTGGGGCCGAAAATTTCATAGTCTGTTTTGTCCCACACTATACCATCCTGTATAGGAACGGCTGTGATATTCACTGATGACAAGTCTCTTGCTTCACGATGGGAAGATTTATGTGGTTTCAAAAGTACGTTGACGTCTTTCCCTTCACTGTTCACATGGATGTATCTGCCACCTATGAGTACGCTTACAGTTGTTACCAAAGCTAGCCAGAGCAGGAAAACAAAAAGTCCAGATATAATCCAGAGTTCAATCCATGGAGAAACCAGATAAGTCTTTTTCATAAAGTGAATAAAGTCTTGTACTTGCTGCTTGAGTTTCGATGATGCTGGCGTCGTTTCAGGTTCGCTTGGATCCTCTGAGAACGTATCAAAGTCAATGAAATAGCCAGAAGCAGTTCTGTCAATTGTTGGAATTGCATCAGGATTCGTTGAAATCACAGGAACCAGTTCTTCACGTGTCACGTTGGTGTAGACAGGTGTATTTGGACGAACTGTTACTTGGTTGTCAAGAGGGATGAGTTCCATAGCTTGGTTACTTAGTCCTTCATTTATTACAGCTGAATTCTCGATCGTGATCAGTCTTTCAGTCTGAACCTCTTGAATAGTAGCGAGAGGAGTGCGTCTGCTACTAGGTCGGAGTCCACGAGGCCTACTGCTTAGTATTGGCCACATGTTGTGGTTTGATGAGGTCGATGGACACAAATCTTTTCTCCTTTCTTCCAGCAAGGGGCGGCAGAAGTACTGTCCTTGTTCCTTGAACAGCTAGAACAGGTACCGGTTGTCTGTAAGAAGGTCCAAATTCCTTCTTGTCCGCGATTTTTTCTCTGACTAGATCCCCAACTTTCGGAATCCAGACAGGCCTTGCTGGAACCACCGATTTTTCCCCAGTGGTGGTTGGCTGTAAGGATACGTTGCTTTGTTTCGTTCTTAACTTGTTAAGATCCTGTAAAACAGCCAAACGATCTTTGATATCAAATTCTTTTTTGTCCACCACTGTGCCTACGTGTTCTAAGTCTGGAACCCACATTCTTGTCCCAAATAGGACCTCATATGGAGTGACTCCCCCTAGAGAACTTCTTGGCAAATTATTGAGAGAGCGCTGGACGCTATTTAGGTGTTTGACCCACCCATCACCCGAGCCTAAAACCCAAGCTGTTATAGACTGCTTTATGTCTCGGTTTTTCCTTTCCACAACAGAATTTCCCTCAGGATGGAATGGAGAGGAGTACCACAATGCAACGCCCAGACTGGCCATGGCCTCCTTGTAAGCCCTAGAGCTAAACGCAGGACCCTGGTCAGAATGAAACGTGCCTATTGCGTATGTGCCGATAAAGACTCGCAAATCTTTTATAACAGTTCGAGCGTCAGCTGAGCGCTGAGGCCATAACCATAGGAACCTAGAGCATGAATCCACTGCAACCATGATGTATTTATAATTACCGTCCCTTTGCAAGGGACCGCAGTGGTCCAGGTAAACACAACCTAATGGTTTATCTGAAATTAATAGGGGTGTCTGCGCAGGACGTTTCACTGTTGAGACTTTCATCTGTTGGCAAATATCACATTCTAAAACATAGTTCTTAGTTTGTTTCCGAATGCCAGGCCACCAATATCTTTGCTTTAGTAAAGATACTGTCGCAGAAACACCTGCATGGGCAGAAGCCATCCCTTCGTGTGCTGCTAGGATAAGTCCTAATCTGCGTTCCTTGTTTGGAATTACCCTATCCCCCACTCCAGGGATTCGAGCAAAAGGAACGTTATTCGCATCAATTACATAAGAGTACTTGAGTGGAAACTTTTTCGGTAACGCTGCACTGCTGCCTTTGCTCGAAGCATTGACAGCTAACATTATCTCACCGTCTATTTTTGTTTTTGAACGAGTGATCGCAGGTACGGAAGCCGTCTGAACAGCCCCCTTTGCGGCTTCATCAGCCAATGAATTCCCTGCAACGTGAACGCCATCACGCTGATGACTCAGTGTGTGAATCACGTGAGCCTTTGGTAGTTCGTTTGAACTGCTGTCAGAATTTTTTCAGTTGAACTGAAGCGCATTTCCGCTTGTGTATACAAATGTGATTTGTATGCAATTGGTACTTTCTCACCCTCATTAAAGGTTAAGTAAGTGAATCCACATTGACCCGAAATTATTCGAATCACCAAATTTCTTTGACTTACGCGTGTTTGTAAGTGATTTGTTGCTAACATGTTAGCTTGGAGTGAACGCAAAATTTCTGTGTGTTCCTGTGTCCAGTTTTTAATTGAAAAATCAGGTTTTATTAATGCGTAGAGAGGTTTAACCCTTTCTGCGTAGTTTAGAATGTATGTTCTTCCAAAATTTAGGAATCCCAGGATTGATTGTAAATTTTTTTGCATCTTAGGAGGTTGGATCAGCGCACATTTCTCTAGAAAGTTAGCTGCCAAGCTCTTGCCTTCACTTGAAAGCTCATATCCCAAAAATAGGACATTGAGATGGGCAATTCGGGACTTTTTGAAGTTGAACTTGTAGCCCTCAGAGGCGAATCCCAGTATAATGGTACTCACCCTGTTCAAGTGTTTTTCTAAGTCATCGTCTGTCAGATAAATGTCATCGACATAGGACAATGCCTCGTTGCCATAAATTTGTAGTAACTCCGTTACTCTCGCTGAGAATAAACCTGGGCTGTTCTTGAACCCTTGTGGGAGTCGACAAAAGTGACGCTGGGTCCCCATTATGGAGAATGCCGTTAAGTACCTACTTTCAGGTGCTATATTTTGACAAAAGAAACCATTTGAGATGTCTAATGTGGTTTTGTATTTTTTACGCACAATGTTATTCATTAATGCTGTGCTGTGTGCATTTTGCACTGCAAAAGTTTTAGAACAAGTGTTTAAATGTCTGTAGTCCAAAACTAGACGATATGTATTGTCTGGTTTGGAGACAGGAAACAAAGGATTGTTCATGGATGAGGTGCAAGTTTCAATCACCCCTTGGTATTCAAGTTGATTTAAAATCTCCCTGACCTGTTTTTTTAGCTTCTTGCTTAATAGGATACTGCCTTTGTGCAGTTGGTTCATGTTTCAGATGTATTTTATGGTGAGGGGAGTCCTCATCCCATCCTACATGATTTTTATAAAATGCTGGAGCCTGGGCCACTGCCCATTTTCTGGCATATGTATATTTTAAGTGAATTGGTATATGATTGGAGAAGGCAGGCATAATCATGTCCTCGCCGTGTGGGCACTCCCTGACAAACTGTGGTGGCCAGTCTTTTTCTGCTAGAAGTATGTCATAACCCTTTGATAGTTTTTCCCAAAAAAGTGCTTTAACCTGTCTAGGTTTGTCTCCCTCCATCCGGATTGTTATTTCATATAACCTTTGTGGAGTACTAACCCTGGTGTCTACAGTCTCTACTGTAATGTACTCATTCAAGTCCACTATCTCCAGAAGTTCCATCAGGTTCTGGCGAGCTATTGTGACTTCTGCTGCACTGTCCAGCATTGTCTGAGCCCATTCTCCGTTCTTGAGTTGCGATCTCAGTATTCTCGGCATGTCTTACTTTAAGACCTGCTACTTTCTTTTTGGAGAATTGAGGTTTTGCTTTAGTTTTTTTTGCGTGTTTGTCGTCTTTCGATTTTACGCGTTCTTCTCTATGTTCTGTACGTCCTCTTCTTTCCGTAGTCTGTGATGAGACCTGAAAGGGACGAGAGGATCTTGATACCTATCAGGTTTTCTCAAATTATCCCTATTCCTGAGGTTATACCTCCTTTCAGAGGGCTCCTTTTGAGGAGACCTACCTCGGGATTGAGAACCTTTCTCGTTTGAATTTTGTTTGTTAGATTCCCACTTCTTTTTAGAAGATGTAGGAGTTTGTTTAATTGAGTCCTTCTCAGGACTTTCAGATAGTTTTGGTTTAACTGGTCTCCCACCCAAACTATCTCTGCCTAATTCTGCATAAGATTGCTCTATAATTCTGGGTAGCTCTGTTTGATGTTCTGTAACATCAAATTCCCTTAATTTTTGTCGGATCGCCACTGCTGCTGCCTCCCCTTTAATATTTGATAATATTATTGTTGAGACCTGGTCGAAATTTTTCAGTAATTTCATACCTAAATTTAAAGCAGGCTCTGCCCCATATTCATTTTGAATCTGTTTTAGGACATCAGGTATTACCGCAATTGACGGAATGCCGTGTGTTTTAGTGTAGATGGCAGCAAAGACTGAGCCCCAAGTGGTGCAGTCTTCCAGTTGTGGTGTGATCCCCATCGGTAAACTAATGGTTAGGATTCTGTGTTTCTCATGTGGGCTAGTATTTGGAAATACTGCTTCGATTTGAGTAATTTTTTGAGCTATCCAAAACGGAATTTGCTCCCGCTTAGTGGGCATTTTACCCATGACTGCGTATAGAGTCTGTGGTGTAATTTTCAGTGTACTCCCTGTGGAGGAGCTTGATTTGGAAGTGTTAATGGCTGTTGGACTGTGAAAGTCCGCATGACATATTGAACCAATTGTCTGTAGATTTTTATTAACTCTGTGAGTTGATTAAGTAGTTCCTCGTCTGACATTATTTCGATGTCTGGATGAGGTGTGTAGCCGGCTAGAATCGGCCATGTTGCTCCTGGTCTGCCTAGCGGACCGAGCCTGGTTATATTTCTGTGATGTTTTAGGGCGCCTTTAAACCAGAGCTGGTGCTCCTGGTATGTTAATGGAATCTCGATATCCTCGAAAGGAATGTATTCCTCTGGTTGTTCATCTTCTTTGTAGAAGTTAAACAAGTGAGTTACTGGATTAGATTCAGGAAATATTACCCATGAATAGAATACCTCTGTCTGAAAGGATTCGTGTGCCTCAATCACGAAAACTGCTCTACCTCCCCTCGGAGATAGGCCATGTTTTATAAGTTTTAGAGTAATGGCTCTTCTTAAGTTAGGAGGAATGTCTATGACAGCCTCTTCGGCTTCATTTAAACCTGTGTTGTTAAATAACGCTGCTTGGGCTGGATCAGCCGCAGCTACACCGTTTCCGGCGTCTACATTCATTTTGTTTTTCGAAAAGAAAAAAAAAATGTAGAACTAGTTTCAAGGAAACAAAGATAAGATGCACAATATTGTGGAACAGTCTATCCTTCAACGTTGAGCAAACCAAACAGCTAATGTATAGGGTACTGCCCTATATAGCCGTGGCGGATATTAACCCTGCCCACTCCAGATGTCTTTTGGAGTATAAGGGTAGGGGTCTCTGAGAGAAAAATAAAAGTGCACAGCTGAGTTACTCAGTATCTAACGTTGAATTACTGCCTTACCAAACGTTGGGCGCCATGTAGTGTAGCTCCTATTTCCCTTATAGGCTCTGCGCATTGGAATAATATATCCTATAGGTTTGACATAGGACTAAGGTCGGTATGTCCCTATCGAGTATATTAAACTTAATTACTTGTGCCAGCTAGATCAGAGGCCACTAGAAACTTCTTGACGACAAGAAGGGATTAGTTTCTGGCTGCCGCAAAACATGACCACTGTGTTTCCCTTACAGAATCAGGATGTGTCCCAGAGTCGTAGAAACAATAGATAACTATTTCACTCAGCTCAGTCGTGCATGTTTCAGTTATTCTCAGAGTTACATAGAAATACCAGACGGGCGTTTCAATAAAGGATTTATTGAACAGTCTTGTTTCTGTTGTAAATTAGATGTGCTGTTATGATCACAAGACAGTATGCGAGATAAATGATGTACAAGGTGAGCAGTAAAAATAAATAATACTGCGTCAGCATTATCTTTTCAGCATATATGCATTTACATAAAATGACACAGCCTAAAAATGCGAGTACTCATACGATGCGTTTCTAGCCTAGTTCTACCCAGTGTACCTAACCTGTCCTAGGTGTAGGGAGAAGTAGACGTAGGTGCTGTATTCCTGACTAGAGTATACTAAGAGTAAGTTACGCCTAGTATGCCAAGAGTCTAGTATGCCAAGAGTCCCTCTAGGTTCTAGTCTGCTCCATACCTGAAGAATGAGAGAGGTAGGAATCTCTTTTCCGGACTCGAACTCCAACACCCCGCAAGGGAAGTTAGATCACTGGAAGCTGGACTCTCTGCGAGCAGGAAGGGCAGTGTCTTCTCAGTGCGTCTGGCCGGGAATCGGGCTCCTCTGAAGTCGAGGTCTCCTCTTGATTTACAGGGGTTTGGGAAGGTATATTTATACCTGAAAATGGTAGCATTGACGTGAGTTGGGTAGCGAAAGACGTCATGAATGAATCCCTTAGGGAATAAGAGGTTCATGCATAATGTATGAGTCCTTGAAGAAATCAATAGTCCTGGGCAAGGGAAACTCCAGCAGCCTGAGGGTCTGTTTTTTCATGGACTCGTTGAGACGCTAGGGTGGATGGATGTCGGAAGCTATACCTGTATTTGGTATGCATAGTTTATGCCTAAATAAGGTCTGGGATTCTATGCCTATATAAGGGCAGGTTGGGTTATGCCTATATAAGGACATGATTCTAGAAAGCCCGTTTATGGACACCCTATGAAGTATACAACAGTAGTGTGTGTATAACTGTATATGCAAGTAAATGGATGTTTGATACTTTGTTTGCATGTGTGACTATGTGTGTGAGTAACTCTATGGATGAGTGGCGGTGTGTAACAGGATGTATAGGTGTATGAGTACATATGATGAGTGAGTACATGTATGAGTGACTGTATAGGGACTGTTGGTGAATGAGTGGATGTGTGTGTAGATCTTGGAATTACTGAATAGGTGTGTTGTAACTGGTATTGGTATGTCCATTGTTTTGAAAATGTTAGTTTGTATTTTTGAGTGTGTGTATCAAAGGTTATATTAGGGTGAGAGGAGGTCTGCCACTCTATCACAAGGATGATGTCATCAGTGATGTCATTTGATATGTCATCAGTGATGTCATTTGAGATGTCATCAGTGATGTCATGAGTGATGTCACTGACCATGTCATGAGTGATGCTTGTTTCCGGTCCAGGGAAGACATGGCTTGGCAGTTCGGGCTGGACTGTTCCCATGAGGCACAGGGTCAGACTGATTTGCATATGGCCATGTCGGAACTGGGGTGGTGGAGTGAGCTAAAGAATGATGATGGATTAAACCCAGATCATTTGACTGGGGGTGAGTGTTTGATTTGCTCTAATGCTCCGTCCATCATCCCCTTTGGTATCGCTTTGTTCGCCCTAAGTTGGCAGGGTATGCCCAGACGTGGGTCCCTTGCTCACTTTGCCACTGGATTCAAGCTAGCCTGGCTGATGACGGCTGATTAGCCAGAAACCGGTCCCAGGATGCTTGTTTCCGGTCCAGGGAAGACATGGCTTGGCAGTTCGGGCTGGACTGTTCCCATGAGGCACAGGGTCAGACTGATTTGCATATGGCCATGTCTGAACTGGGGTGGTGGAGTGAGCTAAAGAATGATGATGGATTAAACCCAGATCATTTGACTGGGGGTGAGTGTTTGATTTGCTCTAATGCTCCGTCCATCATCCCCTTTGGTATCGTTTTGTTCGCCCTAAGTTGGCAGGGTATGCCCAGACGTGGGTCCCTTGCTCACTTTGCCACTGGATTCAAGCTAGCCTGGCTAATGACGGCTGATTAGCCAGAAACCGGTCCCAGGATGCTTGTTTCCGGTCCAGGGAAGACATGGCTTGGCAGTTCGGGCTGGACTGTTCCCATGAGGCACAGGGTCAGACTGATTTGCATATGGCCATGTCTGAACTGGGGTGGTGAAGTGAGCTAAAGAATGATGATGGATTAAACCCAGATCATTTGACTGGGGGTGAGTGTTTGATTTGCTCTAATGCTCCGTCCATCATCCCCTTTGGTAATATTTGACGTCATCAGCAGTGCATTGCGGGCGCGCGAGTTATAGTTAGCTGAACTAACTATAACGAGGGAATTTCTATGGTTTTGTACGAGTGAAATGTCCAACTAACTATAACGCCCCTGAAACCTATGTTTTTTTCAGTGAATATATATATATATATATATATATATATATAGATAGATAGATATATATTCACTGAAAAAAACATAGGTTTCATTCAGGGACGTTATAGTTAGAAATTAGCATTTAAAAAACCTTAGAATTTCACTGAAAAAACCACAGGTTTCAGAGACGTATAGTCAGGTGAACATTTCACTCGTACAAAACCAGAGAAATTTGGCCGTTATAGGTAGTTGAGCTAACTATAACTTGCGCCCCTGCAATGCACTGCTGATGACGTCACATATTACATCATTCATGTCATGGTCAGTGACATCACTGATGACATCTCAACTGACATCACTGATGACATCATCCAGTGACTGTGTGTTTCTGTAAAATTTAAATATGTTTTATATATATATATATATATGCCAAGGTGTATTGAAGAATGGGTGTGTGTATAAGTGTCTGAATGAATGATTTAGTAGGTGCGTGACTGACTGTATAAGTAAGTGATTGAACGTGTCTTACTGAATGCATGGGTTAGTGACTAAACTGTATGAATGTCTGTATCAGTCTGTCAGTTGGTGTGTACGCGGCTACATGGGTTGGTGAGAAGCTACATGAGTGTCTATATGGGTTATTGATTGGTTGTCTGAGTATCTGTATGGGTGCCTGAGTGTCTGTCTGGGTGGGTGGGGGGTGTGACTCTGTGCATAGATGTGTGAGTGGGTGATTCCCTGGGTGTATGGGTTCAAGAGTGCATCTATGAAAGGCTGTATGGGTGGGTGAATGTGTGTATGGGTGTGTTGTTGAGTGAATAGATTAGGCCTGGGCATAGTTCACGGAGTTTTGGTACGCGGAACTCCGCGAAGTTACAAAAAAGCTCCGCGAAGTTCCCCGAGTGGCGGAGTGCAGTGCGCACTGCAGTTTGTACTGGTATTCCTGCTGCTCGGGTATAAATTCCACCCGAGTGGCAGCTCGCGCTCGCGAACTTACCGTTCATTTAACCATTTAAGATGTCATCAGTGATATCATCAGTGATATCACTGACCATGTCATGAGTGATGTAACATGTGATGTCACCAGCGGTGCATTGCGGGGGCGCAAGTTATACTTAGCTCAACTAACTATAACAGCCGAATTTCTATGGTTTTGTACGAGTGAAATGTCCAACTAACTATACGACTCTGAAACCTGTGGTTTTTTCAGTGAAATTCTAAGGTTTTTTAAATGCTAATTTCTAACTATAACGTCCCTGAATGAAACCTATGTTTTTTTCAGTGAATATCTATCTATCTATCTATCTATCTATCTATCTATCTATCTATCTATCTATCTATCTATCTATCTATCTATCCCTGTGGTGTGTGTATAAGTGTATAGGTGAGTAAATGGGAGTGTGATTGATTCTTTGCATAACTGACTAGGTGAGTGAGTAACTCTATGGATGAGTGGTGGTGTGTGATTGTCTGTATAGGTGTATGAGTGCATATGTTAGTGCTGTATTGATGAGTGACTGCATGTATGAGTGACTGTATGGGTGAATGAGTAGATGTGTGTGTAGACCTAGGAATCAGTGAGTGGGTATGTAGTAACTGGTATTGGTGTGTCTTTGGTTTTGAAAATGGTAGTCTGTATTTTAGAGTGGGTGCATCAAAGGTTATATTAGGGTGTGAGGAGTAAGCCTGGGCGTAGTTCGCGTAGTAGCGCTACGCGTAGCTACGCGAAGTGCAGTTCGCACTACGCGAGCTACGCGAACTGCGTAGTGCACTGTGCAAAATGCTGTTCGCACTGATTGCACAGTGCCGGATGCTTGTCCGCACTGTGCAATCAGTGCAAACCGCATCTTGCACAGTGCAAGCGGTCATTTTCTGCCGCTCGAGTAGATTTCTACTCGAGCGGCAGCTTTCTCAATGCGGACTGGTAGTTTCTCATCGCGAGCGGTCGCGAGCATACGCGACCACTCGCAATGAGAAACCTGACCTCCCCGCGTTGAGAATCTCGCGAACGAGGAAAAAGTCTCGCCGGGATGTCATTTTGCTTGCTTGCGGTCACCAACTTGACGTTGAGGACCGCGAGTAAGCAAAAAATGACCGCTACGCGTGTTTGCACTGTGCTACGTGCAATTCGCGTAGTGCGAAGTAGCGCAAACTTCGCAAACTACGCGAGCGTAGCGTAGTTCTTCGCCCAGGGTTAGTGAGGAGGTGCATCAGATTATCACGTGGATGATGTCATCAGTGATGTCATGAGTGATGTCATTTAAGATATCATCAGTGATATCATCAGTGATGTCACTGACCATGTCATGAGTGATGTAACATGTGATGTCATCAGCGGTGCTTTGCGGGGGCGCGAGTTATACTTAGCTCAACTAACTATAACAGCCGAATTTTTCTGGTTTTGTACGAGTGAAATGTCCAACTAACTATACGTCTCTGAAACCTGTGTTTTTTTCAGTGAATTTCTAAGGTTTTTTAAATGGTAATTTCTAACTATGCCTACATAGCTAGGACATATGCAGAAAGAGGAAGAAAGGCGCAGAAAGAAGCAAGAGAAGTCCAGAAAGAGGCAAAAGAACTGCAGCAAGAGGGAAGAGGGGTGCAGAAAGAGGCAAGAGAGTTGCTGAAAGAGGGAAGAGGGGTACAGAAAGAGGCAAGAGAAATGTAGAAAGAAGCAAGAGCAGTGCAGAAAGAAGCAACAGAGGTGCAGAAAGAGGCAAGAGGGGTGCAGAAAGATAAGAGAAAAGTGCAGAAAGAAGGAAAAGAGGTACAGAAAGAGGCAAGAGGGGTGCAGAAAGAACCACAAGATGTGCAGAAAGAGGCAAGAGAGGTACATAAAATGATAAGAGAACTGCAGTACGAGGCAAGAGGGATGCAAAAAAGGGAAGCAGGGTGCAGAAAGAAGCAAGAGAGGTGCAGAAAGAGGGAAGACGAGTACAGAAAGAGACAACAAGAGTGCAGAAAGAAGCAAGAGAGGTGCAGGAAGAGGCAAAAGAAGTGCAGAAAGAAGCAACAGAGGTGCAGAAGGAGGCAAGAGAGGTGCAGAAAGTGGGAAGAGGGGTGCATAAAGAGGTAAGAGGGATACATAAATTTGCAAGAGAAGTGCAGAAAGAAGCAAGAGCAGTGCAGAAAGAAGCAAGAGAAGTGCAGAAAGAAGCAAGAGAGGTGGAGAAACAGGAAAGAGGGGTGCAGAAAGAGGCAAGAGGGATGCAGAAATTTGCAAAAGAGGTGCAGAAAGAAGCAAGAGCAGTGCAGAAAGAACCAACAGAGGTGCAAAAAGGGACAAGAGGGGTGCAGAAAGAGGTAGGAGAGGAGCACAAGGAGGCAAGAAGGGTACATAAAGAGCCAGGAGGGGTGCAGAAAGAAGGAAGAGAAGTGCCGAAAGAGGCAAGAGTGGTGCAGAAACAGGCAAGAAAGGTGCAGAAAGAGGGAACAGGGGTGCATAAAGAGGTAAGAGGGATACATAAATTTGCAAGAGAGGTGCAGAAAGAAGCAAGAGCAGTGCAGAAAGAAGCAAGAGAAGTGCAGAAAGAAGCAAGAGAGGTGGAGAAACAGGAAAGAGGGGTGCAGAAAGAGGCAAGAGGGATGCAGAAATTTGCAAAAGAGGTGCAGAAAGAAGCAAGAGCAGTGCAGAAAGAACCAACAGAGGTGCAAAAAGGGACAAGAGGGGTGCAGAAAGAGGTAGGAGAGGTGCACAAGGAGGCAAGAAGGGTACATAAAGAGCCAGGAGGGGTGCAGAAAGAAGGAAGAGAAGTGCAGAAAGAAGCAACAAAGGTGCTGAAAGAGGCACAATGTGTGCAGAAACAGGTAAGAGAAGTGCAGAAAGAAGCAAAAGAGGTACAGAAAGAGGCAAGAGAGGTGCAGAAACAGGCAAGAAAGGTGCTGAAAGAGGGAACAGGGGTGCAGAAAGAGGCAAGAGATGCAGAAAGAGGGGTGCAGAAAGAGGCAAGAGGGGTGCAGAAAGAAGCAAGTGAGGTGCTGAAAGAGGCAACAGAGGTGCAGAAAGATGCAAAAGAGGTGAAGAAACAAGCAAGAGAAGTGCAGAAAGAGGCAAGTGAGGTGCAGAAAGAGGCAAGAGAGGTACAGAAAATGACGAGAGAACTTCAGTACGAGGCAAGAGGGATGCAAAAAAGGGAAGCAGGGTGCAGAAAGAAGCAAGAGAGGTGCAGAAAGAGGGAAGACGAGTGCAGAAAGAAACAACAAGAGTGCAGAAAGAAGCAAGAGAGGTGCAGGAAGAGGCAAAACAAGTGCAGAAAGAAGCAAGAGAGGTGCAGAAGGAGGCAAGAGAGGTGCAGACAGTGGGAAGAGGGGTGCAGAAAAAGGCAAGAGGGGTGCATAGTGAGGCAAAAGAGGTGCAGAAAGAAGCAACAGAGGTGCCGAAAGAGGCAAGAGTGGTGCAGAAACAGGCAAGAAAGGTGCAGAAAGAGGGAACAGGGGTGCATAAATAGGTAAGAGGGGTACATAAATTGCCGAAAGAAGCAAGAGCAAGAGCAGTGCAGTGCAGAAAGAAGCAAGAGAAGTACAGAAAGAAGCAAAAGAGGTGGAGAAACAGGGAAGAGGGGTGCAGAAAGACGCAAGAGGGATGCAGAATTTTGCAAAAGAGGTGCAGAAAGAAGCAAGAGCAGTGCAGAAAAAACCAACTGAGGTGCAAAAAGGGACAAGAGGGGTGCAGAAAGAGGTAGGAGAGGTGCACAAGGAGGCAAGAAGGGTACAGAAAGAGCCAGGATGGGTGCAGAAAGAAGGAAGAGAAGTGCAGAAAGAAGCAACAGAGGTGCTGAAAGAGGCGCAAAGTGTGCAGAAAGAAGTAAGAGAAGTGCAGAAAGAAGCAACAGAGGTACAGAAAGAGGCAAGAGAGGTGCAGAAAGAGGCAAGAGGGGTGCAGAAAGAAGCAAGTGAGGTGCTGAAAGAGGCATCAGAGGTGCAGAAAGATGCAAAAGAGGTGAAGAAACAAGCAAGAGAAGTGCAGAAAGAGGCAAGAGAATTGCTGAAAGAAGCAACAGAGGTGTAGAAAGAAGCAAGAGAAGTGCAGAAAGAGGCAAATGAGGTGCAGAAAGAGGCAAGAGAGGTACAGAAAATGACATGAGAACTGCAGTAAGAGGCAAGAGGGATGCAAAAAAGGGAAGAAGAGTGCAGAAAGAAGCAAGAGAGGTGCAGAAAGAGGGAATATGAGTACAGAAAGAGACAACAAGAGTGCAGAAAGAAGCAACAGAGGTGCAGAAGGAGGCAAGAGAGGTGCAGAAAGTGGGAAGAGGGGTGCAGAAAAAGGCAAGAAGGGTGCAGAAAGAAGCAAGAGCGGTGCAAAAGAACAAACAGAACAACAGAAAGAGGCAAGAGGGGTACAGAAAGAGGCAAGAGAATTGCAGAAAGAAGGAACAGAGGTGCACAAAGAGGCAAGAAGGGTGCAGAAAGAGGGAAGAGAGGTGTAGAAAGAGGCAAGAGAGTTGCACAAAAAGGGAAGAAGGGTGCAGAAAGAGGCAGGAGGGGTGAAGAAAGAAGCAACAGAGGTATAGAAAGAAGCAAGAGAAGTGCAGAAAGAAGCACAGAGGTGCAGAAAGAGGCAAGAGATATGCAGAAAGAGGAAAGAGGGGTGCAGAAACAGGCAGGAGAGGTGCAGAAAGGGGGAACAGGGGTACAGAAAGAGGCAAAAGAGGTGCAGAAAGATGGAAGAAGTGTGCAGAAAGAGGCAAGAGGGGTACAGAAAGAAGCAAGTGAGGTGAAGAAAGAGGCAACAGAGATGCAGAAAGAGGCAAGAGAGGTGCAGGAAGAGGCAAAAGAAGTGCAGAAAGAGGCAACAGAGGTGCAGAAGGAGGCAACAGAGGTGCAGAAAGTGGAAAGAGGGGTGCTGAAAAAGGCAAGAGGGGTGCATAATGAGGCAAGAGAAGTTCAGAAAGAAGCAACAGAGGTGCCGAAAGAGGCAAGAGTGGTGCAGAAACAGGCAAGAAAAGTGCAGAAAGAGGGAACAGGGGTGCATAAAGAGGTAAGAGGGATACATAAATTTGCAAGAGAGGTGCAGAAAGAAGCAAGAGCAGTGCAGAAAGAAGCAAGAGAAGTGCAGAAAGAAGCAAGAGAGGTGGAGAAACAGGGAAGAGGGGTGCAGAAAGAGGCAAGAGGGATGCAGAAATTTGCAAAAGAGGTGCAGAAAGAAGCAAGAGCAGTGCAGAAAGAACCAACTGATGTTCAAAAAGAGGCAAGAGGGGTGCAGAAAGAGGTAGGAGACGTGCACAAAGAGGCAAGAAGGGTACAGAAAGAGCCAGGAGGGGTGCAGAAAGAGGTAAGAGAAGTGCAGAAAGAAGCAACAGAGGTACAGAAAGAGGCAAGAGAGGTGTAGAAACAGGCGGGAAAGGTGCTGAAAGAGGGAACGGGGTGCAGAAAGAGGCAAGAGATGTGCAGAAAGAGGCAAGAGGGGTGCAGAAAGAGGCAAGAGGGGTGCTGAAAGAAGCAAGTGAGGTGATGAAAGAGGCAACAGAGGTGCAGAAAGACGCAAAAGAGGTGCAGAAACAAGCAAGAGAAGTGCAGAAAGAGGCAAGAGAATTGCTGAAAGAAGCAAAAGAGGTGTAGAAAGAAGCAAGAGAAGTGCAGAAAGAGGCAAGTGAGGTGCAGAAAGAGGCAAGAGAGGTACAGAAAATGACAAGAGAACTGCAGTAAGAGTCAAGAGGGATGCAAAAAAAGGAAGAAGGGTACAGAAAGAGGCAAGAGAGGTGCAGAAAGAGGAAAGACTAGTACAGAAAGAGACAACAAGAGTGCAGAAAGAAGCAGGAGAGGTGCAGGAAGAGGCAAGAGAGGTGCATAAAGTGGGAAGAGAGGTGCATAAAGTGGGAAGAGGGGTGCCGAAAGAGGCAAGAGTGGTGCAGAAACAGGCAAGAAAGGTGCAGAAAGAGGGAACAGGGGTGCATAAAGAGGTAAGAGGGATACATAAATTTGCAAGAGAGGTGCAGAAAGAAGCAAGAGCAGTGCAGAAAGAAGCCAGAGAAGTGCAGAAAGAAGCAAGAGAGGTGGAGAAACAGGGAAGAGGGGTGCAGAAAGTGGCACGTGAGGTGCTGAAAGAGGCAACAGAGGTGCATAAAGACGCAAAAGAGGTGCAGAAACAAGCAAGAGAAGTGCAGAAAGAGGTAAGAGAATTGCTGAAAGAAGCAACAGAGGTGTATAAAGAAGCAAGAGAAGTGCAGAAAGAGGCAAAGGAGGTGTAGCAAGAGGAAAGCGAGGCACAGAAAATGACAAGAGATCTGCAGTAAGAGGCAAGAGGGATGCAAGAAAGGGAAGAAGGGTGCAGAAAGAAGCAAGAGAGGTGCAGAAGGAGGCAAGAGAGGTGCAGAAAGTGGGAAGAGGGGTGCAGAAAAAGGCAAGAAGGGTGCAGAAATTTGCAAGAGAGGTGCAGAAAGAAGCAAGAGCGGTGCAAAAGAACAAACAGAAGAACAGAAAGAGGCAAGAGGGGTTCAGAAAGAGGCAAGAGAAGTGCAGAAAGAAGGAACAGAGGTGCACAAAGAGGCAAGAAGGGTGCAGAAAGAGGGACGAGAGGTGTAGAAAGAGGCAAGAGAGTTGCACAAAGAGGGAAGAAGGGTGCAGAATGAGGCAGGAGGGGTGAAGAAAGAAGCAAAAGAGGTGCAGAAAGAAGCAAGAGAAGTGCAGAAAGAAGCAACAGAGGTGGAGAAAGAGGCAAGAGTGGTACAGAAAGAGCTAACAGAAGTGTAGAAAGAGGCACAGAGGTGCAGAAAGAGGCAAGAGAAGTACAGAAAGAGGCAAGAGAGGTGCAGAAACAGGCAGGAGAGGTGCAGAAAGGGGGAACAGGGGTACATAAAGAGGCAAAAGAGGTGCAGAAAGAGGGGAGAATTGTGCAGAAAGAGGCAAGAGGGGTACAGAAAGAAGCAAGTGAGGTGCAGAAAGAGGCAACAGAGTTGCAGAAAGAGACAAGAGAGGTGCAGAAAGTACAAGAGATGAGCAGAACGAGGGAAAAGAAGTGCAGAAAAAGAAAGAAAGGTGCACAAAGAAGCAATGAATTGCTGAGAGTGGTTTATGGCCACGCCCCCTTTTTACACCACTCTGCAAACGCGCCTCCTAGCACACTGCAGCTCGGGGGATGAAGTCCCCTTTAGTCCTGAGGTCCTCAGGACACAAGAAGACCTCATCGCCCCACCAGCAGTGCTGCAAGAGGTGCGTTTGCAGAGTGGTGTAAAAAGGGGCATGGCCTCTGACCACCTCTCAGCAATCCCACTGTGTGGGGCTTACTGGAGGTCCCTGGTGGGCTAGTTGGCCCCCAGGGCCCCTCAGGATTCAAGGGGACTTAATCCCTCAACTTAGAATGCGCCAGGAGGTGCGTTTGCAGAGTGGTGCATGGAGGGGGCGGGGCCTCCGGCGAGATGCCGGCATTTATTTTTGTTTCATTTTTGTTAGAAGGTGGGCTATGTAGCCCCCTTTCTCTTAATATTTTTGAGGCCCTGGGGACCCCATCCCCCAGGGCCTGGCCAGCCTTTTGTTTTTTTTTTATTTTGGGGGGGGCAGCGCGGCCCCCCACCTGAGGCCTTTATCTGCCCCCATCTCCTGGGGCATTGCCTCGTTTTTTTTTTTTTTTTAAATAAGTAAATATTCGGGAGGGGGCCGTGTGGCCCCCCTTCCCTGGGCCACTTCTGGCCCCTGGGACCCCATTCCCCGGGGCCTGGCCAGCCTTTACGTTTTTTGCTTATTTTGAAGGGGGGGCGCGTGGCCCCCCTCCTGAGGCCAATTATGGCCCCGGGGCCCCATCCCTCGGGCCTGGCCAGCCTTTTTTATTTTTATTTTTTTAGGTCGAGCCTAGCGTTGCAGCGCATGCGCTGCTCGCTTTGCGAGGCATGCAGTATTCAGTATAGCTCCTCTTCTTCCTCTGCGTGCCCTGAGCCCACCCCCTGCCCAACAGCTGCTCATGCACTGCAGCGTGACCATGCGTCCGCATAAACCTCTTTGTCCCCGGACAAAATTAAAGGATTACTCTGTGCAGCGTCACCGCGCCTGTTCGCTACTGTCCATGCGCCATACTTGCTGACTTGGCCCTGGCTGCGCACGCAGGGAGGTTTAAAAATAGCTCATGCTGTGATGCGCTTTTCTAAATCCAGCAAGCTCTTTTTGGCACTGTGAGCGAGCATGAGAGAAAGGGCTGCGTGAACAGCTGGGAAGAAATAAAACGCTCCTCCTGACCGGTCAATAGTGTATGACAAGCAGAATAGCAGAACATATTGGTGAAATTCATTTTCCCCTGTTTAAATCAAGTGCATGAAGGATTATTTTTGTGGTAATTGTTACATTTGTTTCTGACTTGTCCACATTTTGGTCGCATTCCAATTGGGGAAAGCCAACTTAAGTTACATGTTTTAAAATTGTACCAACGAGTGATATTAGCGCTTGCCTAAATGTACATGTACGTGTACAGTTAGTTCATAGGTTGTACACATCAATAACATGCCATACCTTACTCATATACCGTAGTATACGATACAATAAAAGGCCATGCGATACCACACTATACCATACAATAACAGACCACAACATACCATATTATACAATAAAAAACATAACATACCATACTGTATAATAACAGACCATACCATTTAATACAATGACAGTCCATACTGTAGGTTACCATATTATACATATTATACAATAACAGGCTATACCATTCTAAACAAGCATTTGCAATGCAACAGGTCTCGCATTTACGCGAGTTTGAGCTAATGGCATTGTAAATGACAATGCCTTTTATATATGTTTTGGTTTTTGAAACATAAATAAAACACATTTACATTTACAATGCCAATAGCTTAGTCGCATAAATGCGAGACCTATTGCATTGCAAATGCTTGTTTAGAGGGGGGCCGCATGGCCCCCCTCCTGAGGCCAATTATGGCCCAGGGTTCCCCATCCTTCTGGCCGGCCTTCCATTTTTTGTTTTTTTTACACTAAATCATAACGGAGAGTGCCAAGTGGCCCCCCTCCTGGGCCACTTCTGGCCCCAGGGACCCCATCCCCCGAGGCCGGCCCTCACGTTGGGCATGCGGGGGAGCCCCAATGCCCCCACAGTCCCAGCCGGCTCCTCGCCTCCTGTGGGAGCCGGCATTGCTTTTGGACAAGGGGAGCTGCTGACATGCAGGTCCCCTTGTCCAAAAGCAATTCTGCTTTGCTTCCTAATAAATTAAGGCCCGGGGAGGTGGCGGCCCCCGGGGGCTGCGGGGGCCCGTGAGGCCCCCGCACAATAATGAAACATTACCCCTGGGACCTGGCCCACCCTGGGGCTCAAAGAAATGAAGCGCGGGAGCCTGCACTTCGTTTTTCGGAGAGATTTGGGGACCCAGCGCGAATTCGGCTTAAAATATTTTCAAAAATATGCTTTTTTTGGCCCTGGGTGTCCTTGTGGGACCCCCTGAGCAGGCCTAGGGGGTCACGGTGTTTCTACCCTGCCCCCTTTTCTTGTTTTTCATCCTTATTTTTACTGTCACAAGATGACTGCCAACACTTCCTGGTTTGGAGAGTTGGCAGCCAATAACAATGAAGCTCGTGCTCGGGAGGGTATGCGAACCCTCCTCGGCCCTCAGATATCGAAATTTTTATTTTTTGAATTTCTCAGGAACTACTGAACGGATTTACACCATTTAAAAAAAGGTTACTTTCTGAACCAAGGGCTACAGTTTTGCCAAATTTGGTGTAATTCTGTTCAGCAGTTCGGGCTGTAGCCGTGTCTAAAGTTCCTATGTAAATTAACATGGGGAAAACGCGATTTGGGACCCCCCTTTTTTCTCGACCCCCACGTGACGAATTACCCTGAAACTTTCATGTCAGGAGCTGACTTGAGTCAACCATTAGTTTTGAAAATTTCGCGAAGGTTCGTCAAACGGCGCCAAAGATATTGGCAAAAGAAAAAACGCTTTTTGAATGGAAACAAGGTCCTAACTATAACTACTTACTGGCGACTGCCAGTAGGCAATATATGTGAGCAAGGTTGTCTTACCATCGAAATGTGTCAGAGCCTTCTGGTGAATAAAGTTTGATGAAATTCTCCCCCAGCGTGTTGGTGCCTGGTTTCTAAAGATGCAGAGAACAGGAGTGGAGCATATATATATATATATATTATCTACTGGCGGTCGCCAGTAGATAGTTATAGTTACAACCTATTATCCATAGGAAATCCGCGACATTCTATTTGAAATAACTCTCTTGCCGGTTGACGTATCTTCGCGAAATTTTCAAACTTTGTGGCCCGCTCCGGTCCGCTCCTACCCTGAAAGTCTCGGGGGATTCGTCAAGCGGGGCCGAGAAAAAGGGGGTCCCAAAACGCGTTTTCCCCATGCACTTTTCCATAGGAAACTTTAGACACGGCTACAGCCCGAACTGCTGAACGGAATTACACCAAATTTGGCAAAGAAGTAGTTCTTGGTTCAGAAAGAACCCTTTTTGTTAAATGGTGTAAATCCGTTCAGTAGTTGCTGAGAAAATGAAAAGTAAAAAGTTAGTGATATCTATGGCCGAGTAGGGTCCGCTTACCCTCAGCGCACCCTGCGCGCACCGTCCCGATCACGAGCTGCATGTTAATTGGCTGTCAGCTGGCTGTCAACATTCCGATTCAGGAAATGTTGGCAGCCATTTTGTCCCTCGGTAGAACCGAGGGATAGAAACAAGTGCACAAAGCGCACAAAGGGGCAGGGTAGAAACACCCTGACCCCTAGGTTTGCTCAGGGGTCCCACAAGGACCCCCTGGGCAAAAAAAAAAAATTTAAAAAAATCGGCAGGATGCGCTCAGGGTGCGCGAATCCTGCCGAAAAATCGAAGCGCGGGATCCCGCGCTCGATGTTAATGGCCCCGGGTGGGCCAAGTCCCGGGGGCATGGTGGTGGGGGATAATTTAATGTGTGGGGGCCTCAAAGGGCCCCCAAGCCCCGAGGACCGCCACCCCCGGGGCTTTTTAAAAATGGTGCGGGAGGGCTCTGAGCCCTCCCGCAGCCCCGAGGACCACCACCTCCCGGGCTTTTTTTAAACATTAGAAAACCTGTGTGGGGGGCTCCAGCCCCCACACGCCCGAGACCGCCACCTCCCCGGGGCACTAAACATTTTAATATGGGGGTCCGTTACGGACCCCAGAGCCCGGGGACCACCACCTCCCGGGGCTGTGTACTGAATGGGAGGGGGCCGCGCGGCCCTCCTCCTGGAGCCCTTGATGGCCCTGGGGACCACCACCCCCAGGGCCGGCTCCTCGCAGTGTCCCGGGGTGCCTACCCCGGGACACTGTACTGCTATGGCAGGACGGGAGCCTCGTGGCTCCCGTCCTGCCATAGCAAACTGCTTTGGATATTGGAAGAGAGAGCAGGGAAACCTGCTCTCTCTTCCAATATCCAAAGCCGACTGCTTTTCCACATGGGGAGCAGCATGTCAGCTGCTCCCCATGTGGAATCAGCAATGCCGGCTCCCAAGGGACGTGGGGAGCCGGCGGGACTGTGGGGGATTGGGGACCCCCCACAGTCCCCAACGGAGAGGGCCAGCCCCGGGGGATGGGGTCCCCGGGGCAAGTAGTGGCTCGGGAGGAGGCCACGCGGCCCCCTCCCCAAAAAGAGAGAAAAAAATTAAAAAAAATGGAAAGGCCGGCCCCGGGGATGGGGTCCCCGGGGCCTTAAAATGGCCAGAGGAGGGGGCCACGCTGCCCCCCTTAAAATAAATATAGAGGCCATGCCAGTTTTTTTTTTTTTTTTGTAATTTAAAAAAAGGGGTAAGGCCCTGGGGTCCCCAGGGCCCAAAAAGAGAAAAAAGGAAGGGGGGCAACACAGCCCCCCTTCAGGGGACAACATTTTATTTTATTTTTTTAAACGATCGGGCCCGCAGGCCCCGCCCCCTTCCTTCACCACTCTGCAAACGCGCACCCTGGCGTGTTTGCAGAGGGGGAACGAATTCCCCTTGAATACTGGGGGTCCCTGGGGGCCAACTAGCCCACCAGGAACCTCCAGTATGCGCCAGGGTGATGCCTTGCAGAGAGGTGTACAGAGGCCACGCCCCTTTTACACCTCTCTGCAACGCAGCTCTGTGGCGCTTTTGGAGGTATATGGTGGGCTAGTTGGACTCCGGGGACCCTCAGGATTCAAGGGGACTTAATCCCCCAACTTAAAACGCGCCACGGGCGCGTTTGCACAGTGGTGAAGGGAGGGGCGGGGCTTCAGGTGACATGTGTGCAAACCGGCCCCGTGGCGCGTTTTAAGATGGGGAATTAAATCCCCTTCAATCCTGAGTGTCCCTGGGGGCCAACTAGCCCAACAGGTACATCCAGAAAGCGCCACAGAGCTGCGTTGCAGAGAGGTGTAAAAGGGGTGTGGCCTCTCTACACGTCTCTGCAACGCAGCCCCTGGCGCATATTGGAGGTTCCTGGTGGGCTAGTTGGCCCCTAGGGACCCTCAGGATTCAAGGGGACTTAATCCCCCAACTTAAAACGCGCAACGGGGCGCGTTTGCACAGATGTCACCTCAGGCCCCGCCCCCTCCCTTCACCATTGTGCAAATATTCTTCTAAAATCATCCGAAATACGAATTCCGATTTACTCACCTGTTATAAGGAGAGACCTCAGTGCTGCATCTTTCAGTGGGTGTATCAAAGGTTATATTAGGGTGTGAGGAGGTGCATCAGATTATCATGTGGATGATGTCATCAGTGATGTCATTTGAGATGTCATCAGTGATGTCATCAGTGATGTCACTGACCATGTCATGAGTGATGTAATAAGTGACGTCATCAGCAGTGCATTGCGGGGGCGCGAGTTATAGTTAGCTGGACTAACTATAACGGGGGAATTTCACGGGTTTTGTACGAGTGCAATGTCCAACTAACTATAACTGTCCCTAAAACCTATGGTTTTTTCAGTGAATATATATATATATATATATATATATATATATATATATATATCCGCTCTCCTCCACAGTCACCTTGAAGAACCAGAGCCCGGACCACCAACTTGTGCAGAATGTGAGTTTATTTTTTGCTCTCACAACCTGCAGTCATGATGCGTTTCGACCCCGTGGGGCCTTGATCACATGACGTGCCTCACAGTGGGAGTCAAGCTTTTAAACCATTTTTTTTAACTTGTTTAAAGTGACATGTGCCTTAATCTGTAGGTCTCCATTAACATAGAAAAAATACTGTTCCTTAATAGTCACATGCTGACAGTTACATTTGCGTCCAGATATATATATCATGACATTACATTCTTATGTTATAAAAACTGTAACAACATGGACTTGAATATTAACAGTTGTCAAAAAATGCTACTCATTTATAAAAGTTGTAAAATGCTGTTAAAAATGTAGCGATGTTGCCTTTCTTGGAGTAGCTGCCCAGGATGCATTGAAGCAACAATAAAGGAGGTTTTAGACATCAAAGTGCAGTTCACACACTATATATGCATATCTAAGTATTATTGTATACAAATAAATACTTGGTAAAAACTGAATCACGGTATAAATACCTAAAAACCCGAGTAAGGGTTTTGACAATAAAAACCTTAAATATTGGTCAATTGCTAAAACATATTATCAGCAATAGAGAACTGACCCCCATTGTTTTAGAGTTTTTGGACTATTCAACAAAGTGCTAGTGCATATATCTTATGTACAACTGTAAACAACTAACTATGTAAACCCTACAGTTTTGAAAAGAAAGTGCTGGTGCATTAAAACAAAGTGCTCTGTGCACGTTTCACCTCAGTGTTAAAAAAGCTAAAACCATCTTAAAAGACTGTGATAGCTACTGGGGGCATAAAGCGGTCTTATTACATTTTGCTGTTCAGGATAGTGGGGGACCAATAGTCGTTGTCAATGCCAATCAATGACTAAAGGCAGGTATATAAATCCTTAGTGGCGTTTAGGTCCCCCGGCTGCTTGGAATCTAATTCCAAAATATACCGTGTTTCCAGTCTCCTGAGGGCCTTTTCTCTATTACCCCCTCTTTTGTTTGGTGGTATGGTATCGATTAAAAAGTATTTTAAATCATTGGGATCTGCCTTGTGCTGATCACTGAAATGTCGTGCCACAAGGTAGGCTTGGTCCCAGTTTTTGATGGCTCTGATGTGCTGGAGTATCCTCTTGTGTCCTTGGAGAATGGTGCTTCCTACGTAACATAGGCCACAAGGGCACTCCAGCACATAGACCACAAAGTTTGACTTGCAAGTCAGAGCTTTGTTGATGGGTTTTTCCTGATCACTGAAGGGTGTCGTATAGGAGGTAGTAGTTACCCCATATTGGCACGCCTTACATAATTTACATTTGATATATGTGTATATATATATATCTTTGTATATATGTATATATATGCTCCACTCCTGTTCTCTGCGTCTTTAGAAACCAGGCACCGACACGCTGGGGGAGAATTTCATCAAACTGGGTTCCAGCTGACGTCTCACAGTGGATGGGCCAGGAGGCCCGCCATGGAGAAACCCGATCACAGGTCTGTCGGCAGAGCACTGAGGGCCTCCTGTACACAGCTGGGATGTTCTGTGCCTTTTCCTGAGATACAGCAGAGATCAGCCTTGAGGGGCCCTGGTGCAAGGCTTACAAGATGATTGGGTGAGATGGGCAGCCTAATGTAACCAGAAGAATGGCACAACCTGGGCTCTGGGTTGAGGATTCCTGTGGTGCCGCGTGAGCATGGACTCTTCATCACATCTTGGGCCAGTCTACAATTGCCACTGGACTCCAACTGCATCCTTTAGATGGAACTCCCCTATCTAAATACATGGTAGTTGGGCTTCCTACCACCTCTTTGACAAGGATCTAATCACGTATGGGGCTAAACATGACACCCACCTGGCCTTTGGTCTGAACTCCCCTCTTAGGATGGATGCCCTCCACAATGCCAACAGGAACTTGACTGAGACAAATCCTCCACAAACCTATGGCAGATACTTGGACAGGAGTAACCATTAATGAATGGCTAGACTGCTGCGACTAGGCAGTCCCTTGTTTGAGAAGGGTCTGCTGACAGCACCTGTGGTAGTTCAGGGGACAGCTGAGGCCGGGCTGCTCATGCTGCCTAACCCCAAAGGAGCTCATTGTTGTCAAAAACTGAGATATAGTTCTTAAGAAGGGAATACAGTCTGACCCACTCCTCAGAGTTGACTAAAGCATTCTTATCTTTCCTGACTAGACATTGGTGGTCCAACCTCAGAGAGCCTCGTTCTAAGGAATCAAGTGCAAACTGTGGGAGATGGGGTCAAATATACCCTTCTTTTCCTTCCTAACCTGAAAATTATCCTGGTAACAAAGAACATTTCTTCTCTGACACTTCTGAGGCATGGGACTGGTCCATGACTCATGGATCTTCAGCGCAAGCAGTTGTACCCTCATAGTGGTCGCGTTGGGCCGTTGTCATCATTGCTCGAGACAATTCTTCTGCCACATCAGTTACTCCATCACAAAACAGGTCCAGAGTGGATGGTTGTTCTGCCCTAAATGCAGCAGCAACCTTCCAGGACCCACAGGGAGACCTCTTGAGTACCCCCTCAAAGTCATTAGAGGAGCAAGACTCCCTTTGACCTCGCACCTTGATCAGGAGTCCCTCCCATGTGACCCCTCATACAACAGATGAAATCCTGTCATTTTGGCCCACCCTATAAACTCTCTTTTGGGCCAGAGCTTGGGGGGCCCACAGTCACCTATGTTCTTGTTAACCATTATACCGGCCTCTGAGTTCTTCAACTGGAGCTCATTTCCTTCATTGTGATCGCATGGCCCAGGATGGGGGCCCTACCTGACATCAGATCCCTCTCCATGTGGGTGTCTGATGTATCCAGTCCCCCCCTGAGTCACTGGCCCCTGCAAGGCTCCTATGGTCCCTTGCCAGGCCTATAAGGGTCATCTCCTGTGTACCCATCACCCTATGAGGCTTGCCTTACAATACGCTGTAGCGCTTCTCCCCTGTCCTTCTGTGTATGGTAATTTCTCCAGTTTCAACAGCTGGCAGTTGGCTGTCTGACTGCAGTATCTTTATTTTCATTTCTTGCTGTTCTGATGTTTCGATTTCATTTGTTAAGTGCAAATTACATTGCTTCAAGAATCCCATATTACACAAGAATCAAGGGGCAAGTCTTCAGATGAAATGGAGATGCGAGGCCTATTCTACCAACTACTCGGCATATGCCAGGGGAAGGGATACTTTGGGAGGAAAGGGAGATCCCCCCGAAAAAACCTGTCCCACAATACAGACCCAGAATGACGGTTCATCCTCCTTGAATCCAGACTGGATGGCTCTCCTATCATTATAGGCAGCCTTTGCAACCCAAACTCAGACCAACTAAATTTCCCCCATCAACTCTCATCTCGGCTTCCTAAATAAACACGTATCCCATGGTTGATAGAAGGGGACTTTTATTTAGGCCCAGTGGAGTGTGCCGAGTCGCTCTATGTGGAACTCAGTGGAGTGTCTAAAAAGCTCTGCCACGCTATGCGTGGTTCCGCTGGTTGGTGGAGTTTGCTGCTGCACACGTTGGAGTACGTCTTCACATTCCAAATCGTGCATGAATGGCACCATGTGGTTCACCGCCATCTAGTTTTACACTCTGTTTATGGTGCTGGGTCTAATTTTCAATCCCTTTGTTATCTTTGTAATCCTTCACCCTCCTAAATAATCTACCCCTCATTTTTATTTATTTTATTAGTGGGTGTTCTTGTGTCTGTGTATTTCATGTTTTTTTAGATTTTCTTGTTGTTTGTGACCTTCTGTATTTTGTTTATTTTTCCCCTTAATTTCTTATTTCTTCTTTCCTTTCTTTTATAACCTTTACACCAACCAGCACCATGGCGGAGCAGGGTAGGCTACCTTACAGGCTGCACTAAAACCCAGGTGTGCAGCCAAGAACGATCTAAAGCGAAGAGAAGGTTGCAGCACTAGTTTTGTTGTGCAGCGCCACCTCCCCTTTATGCTGGCAGCAGTTGGCAGTCCGTGCAGTGGATATCCCCTGCAGGAGTACTGGCTGCGATGGCGGAGGGTGTGCCGGTGCATCCAGCGCATCAGATAGGTTCGGCGCACCGTCCAGCAGCTGATGCACCGTTTGGCGAATATCCTTAATAGGGAGCAGGACCTGCCCGGCCTGCTCGGTGTTGAGATTCCTGTGCTCGGTGAGTATTAATTATTTGTTGTGGTTTCTACAATGCTAACATTTGTTTTCCACATAGTAGCTCACACTCAGAGTTAAGTTATGTTTAGTTCACATTAGGAATATTATTATTATGTGATCCAGTTTCTGCAAGGTAGGGGCTCAGCGCTACCTAATCATACTCATTATTGGCGCTCGCTTTGGCTGATTAATTAAGAAGACATTGCAGACTCTTATGTCCTCCTGTCACCATAGTGAATCAGTGATAACAGTGAGTTAGCGTTCTCTGTGACTTTGTTTATGTAGCTTGTACAGTTCCAAGCTGTGATGTATAATATGCATCTATGCATTGCAAAAAAAGGAGACTGAGTAGGTTCATCAAGGGGGTTGAGAAATAAAAGAGAATCAAAGCTCATTCACTGCAATGCATTAGTTACAAATGTAGTTTTTGTTAAGGAAATTTGGAATAGGGATCTAGGATTAGTATGGACAACTCAATGATAGTTGATAGACTCAAAAATAGTACTATAGGCAATCTGTTTTAGAGAAGTACCATTATGTGACTGCATTTGTCTGTCATAACAATTTGGTGGAGATTAACTGAATCAACAATTTTTTTTTCTCTTTCTTATTTCTTACATCAGCACCCAAGGGCAAGAAGAGGGACATTGTATGGGGTCCGGGAGTAGGTGGTCAGTAGGCGCCGACCACCAGCGCCGATGCCTAGGGCTCTGCTATCCCCAGTGAGTCCTATAATTTGTTATTATGATTTCCTTAATGTTGGGTTTATGTTTGTTGTGGGCATAGGGTACAATCTTGGGGTATTGGAATGTTGGTGCGGGCTCCAGGACGGGAGTTGCTACCTGGAGGTTTTCTCTGACACACTTGACTGCTGTCTTACTTTCACGTAGCGATGAGGACGTGATACAAACCCACTCGTGCAAAGCACAATGTGTTAGCTCTTTTTCCTCTGCCCACTATGCTACTTTTAAATGTTGCCTTTTTTATTAATTTATACTGTTTACTTTTTTCCCACTCCCCTATTCAAATTTTGTTTCATGCCTGTTATCCCTGCATTATCTTTTTTTTCCTTATCACATGTGTTTTTTTGGTAGCTATCTTTTTCCAGTCTGTACTAGTCTCTAGTTCACTTATCCTCTGCTTTGTTGGTAATAATCTTTTTCTATGGCCTATATATCTTGTGGTACGGTAAGACTAAGAATACATTTTTGGTACTCTACTTTCTACTGCGAAGATTGCAGGCCCAAGTAACCTAGTATTATAAATAATATTCACAGTGAATATTTGTTAAGAAGGCTTTCTTTTTGTTCATGGCAGTGCACGATGGCTGGAAAAAGTATGAGGTCCCATTGAGTTTGCCAACCAACACCAAATATCTTTCATTGACCACTATTCCCCCCATTCATTGTGCTTCAATGATTGAGTCATCATGATCATCAAAGGTTATAGCTCTGCCCCTCCATTACAAAATATTTTTGGTAGGCTTCATTTCCTGTCTTGTTTAACATTGTGAACCAACCAAGTGCCCAGAGTGATATTTTTGTTAGAAGATACTGCAGTGCTAACTGAACTGTAGTGATGTATTGCAGTTGTATTTTTTGATGGAAAAAATAAAAGGGAGGCGTATTTAGCATCTAAAATATGTATAATGATTTTTTCTAGCCACACAGACCACCAGTGACGCTGGATCAAGTGCTGCTGCAGTACGAGAGTCAGTTGGAGGGGGAGTGGTAGCAGGGTCAGGCACTGGTAACTCACATACTTGCTTACTTATTGACAATTAGTATTATACTCACTATCTAGTACCAGGGTGTTGTCAATTCATGACCATGAACACCCCAGATTTACCAGCTGCAGCTGTGGTTTAGTTATTATGGCTCTTCTTTCTGCAACTCAGCAAAAGCTCACATAATAAGCGTTGATGGCTTGATGGAAACTTGAAAGAACAGAAGGTTAAAAGAAAGGAAAGGAGTATATGAGTGAAAGGTGGGTAGATGAAAGGGTGCATGGGTGGGTAAAGGTATAGATGGGTGAGAGGATGGTTGAAAGAGGCTGGATATTGAATGGATGGATAATGGATTGAAAATTGTGGTGAAAGACTGGACGAGAGAAAGTAAAGCTTAAATCATGGTGGCTATGGGTGAATTATAATGAAAACATGAATTCATATTTGGATTGCTTGGATGAATAAGCAGTACAGCTCTTCTCATAAGAAGGGGCATGCTGCTCATCTACTTCACTTATTTTATGTAGGATTATCATCATAGCTATGGTTCAAAGTGGGGGATATTTTTTTATTTTGGTTCTACTCTCTTGACTCATGTATTTGTTAAGCGAGGCAGATGTATCTCACTCTTCATCATTCAGCACCCCCACCCCACCCATGGCATTTTGCCACCCATGACAGAACAAAGTGCAATATGATTCAATTCATGACTGCAGTGTTGGTTGTGTAATGTGCATCTGCTTCAGTATGTAGGATTTACAAAGTTTTCAATCCATTGCAAACTGAACACACAAGGTGTGTTTCCTTTCGCCCACTTATCACCTCTTAGTGCTTCACTTCTTAATTTTTCCTTAGTTCTTCCGGCCTTGCCTACCAAAAAATTGAAAAAATCTTTACTTGGCAAGTGCCACATTTGATTTTATAGCCACGTAAAGTGATTCCAAAATATATTTCATGGTTTCCATTAACAGATTTATTTGATGCCTGTTCAGATTTTTCCCTTTCGACTTCCGTCGACTAGTGAAGTGACTGAATAAGCCAAGGATGATGAATCAATGATCAGTGTAGTGACAGGGGCCCCTCTATTCTATATCAAAAGCTCTGCCCTATCTGCCTAATCCCTCTACCCTAACCTGGAGTAGGCTAGGTCAAGTTTCCTTTCCATACTGCCCAGCGAATGAATTTGTTGGAAATAATATGTGGTGGTGAGCGAGGACAGTGAGTAAAGTGGGAGTAAGTACATGATTTGATGTCAAGTTTGGCATATGGGATACACTGTGATGAACATGCAAAATACAATCTATCTAGCTGTTTCTTTTCCTGTGGTGCAGTGCATCTTTTTCCCCACTGTCTAGGTTCGGCAGATAGGATTATATCCGCATTTCATACATGAGGTGTGTGACGTAGTATCTAATTTATTATTCATCTACATCTTTGGAGTCATGGTAGAAAGAGAAAGGCATTTGGATAAGAGCAGGGTCATTGGAATTAAAAATAGATAATTGTCAACTAGATCTGCAGACAGTCGCAAAATACCAGACGCGCTGGCTAGCAATCAGCATGGCTCAATTAATTTAGCACAACACACAGCTTGTACTCCGTAGTGCATAATGCCTTACTCATTAATGAGAGGTAATTTATTTTTCCACTTAAAGTGTCTGTTTAGTTACTTGAAAATCCATTAAAAGAAAGAAATCCAATAACTGTTTTTTATTCCAGTGTTATTATTCTTCTACCTTAATACTTTTCTGCCACACAGTCACTGCTTATTTTAAGAGGCATGTGTGGGTAAAACATATAATTTGGCCTTGTGACTTTCCTAATCATAATCACATACATTTCCAATGACCCTAGGGGACCAGAAATGTTCTGATTTCAAACAATTGTTTTTACAGAGCATTATTTACAATTTGTCTGCTGGTCCATCTGTATCACCCAAAAGGCAGGTGATAGTGGCCCATCTGCGGCAGCAGAAGCTGGATCGTATCCAGTGTGAACACCAGCCGTTTGTGGTTCTGGAAAACAAAGAGACAGAAATAGCTGCCTCTCTCAGTCTTAGCCGGGCCACAGTGCAGCCGGTCCCCCTCAGCCTCCACCCTCTCGACCAATCCATCGCCAGCTCCACCACCAGCTGACAGCAACTGTTGCCACCCCCTCTTTCAGGCCATTGCTGTGGTGCCTGCTGTGGCAGATGGACACTATAGAGAATCGACTCTTCAGAAAGAAGCTAAGCCTGGACCAGCTCTGGACCCAAATGGATGATGCCGTCTTTTAGATCTTTTTTTAATTTTTTGTTTTGGTGGGAGGGACTTGTTATGGGTGGAGAGGGTGGGAAGGGAGTTGGGACTGGGTTTTTTATTCATTGGACGTTTCACATGTTTGGACATTGGTGGTTGGATCAATTTGTTGAGGGAGAAGGATTGGCCTATTGTGGCTGGAGAGGGTGAGTTTATAAAATAAAAAACAGGAGAAAATATTATATTTCATCAAAATGCATGCGTGAAGTATTTTTTGTGTTTCATTTTTAATTTGCACTGATGCCTTTAGTTTTTATGCAGCCTGTTTAACCCCTTCGCTGCTAGGCCTTTTCCCCTCCTGTGCTAAGCCTTTTTTTGGCTATTTGGGGTAGTTCGCGCTTAGGCCCCTGTAACTTTTTGACCACATAACGTATCCACTCCAAATTTGCGTCCTTTTTTTCCAACATCATGGGGATTCTAAAGGTACCCAGGCTTTGTGGATTCCCCTGGAGGGGACCCAGAAATTAGCCAAAATACAGCTAAATTTGGGTTTTTTTGGGGAAAAATGCGAAAAAAGGGCTACAGATGAAAGCGTCTGGTTTTTTCCCTGCAAATGGCATCAAAAAAGGGGTTGTGGTGCTGAAATCACCATCTTCCCAGCTTTCAGGGACAAGCAGACTTATGTCAGAAAACCAAAATTTTTTACACAGTTTTGGCATTTTTCTGGGACATAGTCTATTTTTGCTATTTTTTGTGCTTTCAACCTCCTTCCAGTTAATGGTAGAAATGGGTATGAAAGCAATAATGGATCCTGGAAAGCTATACATTTATGAAAAGTAGACAAAATTCGGAATTCAGCAAGGGGTCATTTGTGTAGATCCTTCAAGTTTTCTTTATAGAAACAAACAGTTAAATATAGGAAAAATTGAAAATTAGTTGAAAAAATCAGCCATTTGTGTCAACGTTTTCACCTGTAACTTCTTCTAATTATGACAGCTAATTGAAAGCAATATACCGTTACATCCGCTGGACCTTTCTGGTTGTGGTGATATATAGGACTTGTAGGTTCACCAAGAACCCGACAAACCCAGAGGCAATAACTGAGCAGCGTCTTGCAATGGTTTTTTATTATGTACCGGGTATATAGCAATTATTCTGGAAAAATGTATACATGGAAAAATCGGTATGAAAGACACCTATGTATTTCTGAAATGGGAACAAAATATAAAGTTTAGAAATAGTAGATATTTGCACATTTCCAAAATTGGGAGTACGCATACTAGCATGAGAATTATAGGACATTTTTCAAAATGACTTCTTTTTTACACATTGTCTTTCATTTGGAAGGCAGAAATGCATCAAAAGTCAATAGATAATAACAGTTGCTCTACAATTTTGTGTTACCCTACGTCTCCCGATAAAAATGGTACCTCACTTGTGTGGGTAGGCCTAGTGCCTGCGACAGGAAACAGCCCAAAACGCAACGTGGACACACCACATTTTCACAGTGAAAAATGACCCTTTTTTTGCCAAGTGCCTAGCTGTAGTTTTTGAACCCTAGCTCTGCCGGCATCTAGGGAAACCTAGCAAACCTATACATTTTTGAAAACTAGACACCCAGGGGAATCCAGGATGGGGTGACTTGACTGGCTCTCACCTTGTTCTGTTACCCAGAATCCCTTGCAAACCTAAAATATTGTCCAAAAAAACTAATTTTCCTCACTTTTCTGTGGTGGAAAGTTCTGGAATCTGCATGGATCCACAAAATTCCACCCACCCCACGTTCCCCAAAGTCTTTCGAGAAAAATGGTACCTCACTTGTGTGGGTAGGCCTAGTGCCCGCGACAGGAAACGGCCCAAAACGCAACGTGGACACACCACATTTTCACAGTGAAAAATTACCCCTTTTTTGCAAAGTGCCTAGCTGTAGTTTTTGAACCCTAGCTCTGCCGACACCTAGGGAAACCTAGCAAACCTATACAGTTTTGAAAACTAGACACCCAGGGGAATACAGGATGGGGTGACTTGACTGGCTCTCACCAGGTTCTGTTACCCAAAATCCCTTGCAAACCTAAAAAATTGTCAAAAGAAACACACTTTCCTCACTTTTCTGTGGTGAAAAGCTCTGGATTCTGCGTAGATCCACAAACTTCCACCCACCCCACGTTCCCCAAAGTCTTCCGAGAAAAATGGTACCTCACTAGTGTGGGTAGGCCTAGTGCCAGCAACAGGAAACAGCGAAAAACGCAACGTGGACACACCACATTTTCACAGTGAAAAATTACCCTTTTTTTGCAAAGTGCCTAGCTGTAGTTTTTGAACCCTAGCTCTGCCGGCACCTAGGGAAACCTAGCAAACCTATACATTTTTGAAATCTAGACACCCAGGGGAATCCAGGATGGGGTGACTTGACTGGCTCTCACTAGGTTCTGTTACCCAGAATCTCTTGCAAACCTAAACAATTGTAAAAAAAACACATATTCCTCACTTTTCTGTGGTGGAAAGTTCTGGAATCTGTGTGGATCAACAAAATTCCACCCACCCCGCATTCCCCAAAGTCTTCCAAGAAAAATGGTACCTCACTTGTGTGGGTAGGCCTAGTGCCCGCGACAGGAAACAGCGCAAAACACAACGTGGACACACCACATTTTCACAGTGAAAAATGACCCTTTTTTTGAAAAGTGCTTAGCTGTAGTTTTTTAACCCTAGCTCTGCCGGCACCTAGGGAAACCTAGCAAACCTATACATTTTTGAAATCTAGACACCCATGGGAATACAGGATGGGGTGACTTGACTGGCTCTCACCAGGTTCTGTTACCCAGAATCCCTTGCAAACCTAAACAATTGTCAAAAATAAACACATATTCCTCACTTTTCTGTGGTGGGAAGTTCTGGAATCTGTGTGGATCAACAAAATTCCACCCACCCCGCATTCCCCAAAGTCTTCCGAGAAAAATGGTACCTCACTTGTGTGGGTAGGCCTAGTGCCCGCGACAGGAAACAGCGCAAAACACAACGTGGACACACTACATTTTCACAGTGAAAAATGACCCTTTTTTTTAAAAGTGCTTAGCTGTAGTTTTTGAACCCTAGCTCTGCCGGCACCTAGGGAAACCTAGCAAACCTATACATTTTTGAAATCTAGACACCCAGGGGAATCCAGGATGGGGTGACTTGACTGGCTCTCACCAGGTTCTGTTACCCAGAATCCCTTGCAAACCTAAACAATTGTCAAAAAAACCACATTTTCCTCACTTTTCTGTGGTGCAAAGTTCTGGAATCTGCGTGGATCCACAAAATTCCACCCACCCCGCATTCCCCAAAGTCTTCCGAGAAAAATGGTACCTCACTTGTGTGGGTAGGCCTAGTGCCCGCGACAGGAAACAGCGCAAAACACAACGTGGACACACCACATTTTCACAGTGAAAAATGACCCTTTTTTTGCAAAGTGCTTAACTGTAGTTTTTGAACCCTAGCTCTGCCGGCACCTAGGGAAACCTAGCAAACCCACACATTTCTGAAAAGTAGACACATGGGAGATTCCAGGGAGGTATGGCTTGCGTGGATCCCCCAATGTTTTCTTACCCAGAATCCCCCAGAAACCTGAAATTTTGCTGAAAAAAATCTCTTTTTTCACACATTATTGTGTGGGAAAGTTGTGGCATCACCGGGCTGACACAAATTTCCTACCACCCAGCATTGCCCCAGGTCTCCCGATAAAAATGCTGCCTCACTCGGGTGGGATGCCCAAGTACCCGCGACATGCAAAGGCCCAAAACGTATTGAGGCGACATCAAAATTGCCTATCAGAAGACGACCTGGTTTTGCAAGGGGGGTTCCATGACTTTTTGGCCCGGGGCTCAGCGGCCACCTAGGGAAACCTAGCAAGCCCACACATTTCTGAAAATTAGACAACCGGGGGATTCCAGGGAGGTATGGCTTGCATGGATCTACCAACGTTTTCTTACCCAGAATCCCCTGCAAACCTGAAATTTTGCTGAAAAAAATCACTTTTTTCACAATTTTTTGTGTGGGAAAGTTGTGGCATCACCGGGCTGACACAAATTTCCTACCACCCAGCGTTCCCCCAGGTCTCCCGATAAAAATGGTGCCTCACTCGGGTGGGAGGCCCAAGTACGCGCGACAAGCAAGGGCCCAAAACGTATTGAGGCGACATCAAAATTGCCTATCAGAAGACGACCTGGTTTTGCAAGGGGGGTCCCATGACTTTTTGGCCTGGGGCTCGGCGGCCACCTAGGGAAACCTAGCAAACCCACACATTTCTGAAAAGTAGACACCCGGGGGATTCCAGGGAGGTATGGCTTGCGTGGATCCACCAACGTTTTCTTGCCCAGAATCCCCTGCAAACCTGAAATTTTGCTGAAGAAATCACTTTTTTCACACATTTTTGTGTGGGAAAGTTGTGGCATCACCGGGATGACACAAATTTCCTACCACCCAGTGTTCCCCCAGGTCTCCCGATAAAAATGGTGCCTCACTCGGGTGGGAGACCCAAGTACGCGCGACAGGCAAGGGCCCAAAACGTATTGAGGCAACATCAAAAATGCCTATCACAAAACGACCTGGTTTTGCAAGGGGGGTCCCATGACTTTTTGGCCCGGGGCTCGGCGGCCACCTAGGGAAACCTAGCAAACCCACACATTTCTGAAAGGTAGACACCCGGGGGATTCCAGGGAGGTATGGCTTGCGTGGCTCCACCAATGTTTTCTTACCCAGAATCCCCTGCAAACCTGAAATTTTGCTGAAAAAATCACTTTTTTCACACATTTTTGTGTGGGAAAGTTGTGGCATCACCGGGATGACACAAATTTCCTACCACCCAGCATTCCCCCAGGTCTCCTGATAAAAATGGTGCCTCACTCGGGTGGGAGGCCCAAGTACGCGCGACAGGCAAGGGCCCAAAACGTATTGAGGCGACATCAACAATGCCTATCACAAAACGACCTGGTTTTGCAAGGGGGGTCCCATGACTTTTTGGCCTGGGGCTCGGCGGCCACCTAGGGAAACCTAGCAAACCCACACATTTCTGAAAAGTAGACACCCGGGGGATTCCAGGGAGGTATGGCTTGCGTGGATCCACCAACGTTTTCTTGCCCAGAATCCCCTGCAAACCTGAAATTTTGCTGAAGAAATCACTTTTTTCACACATTTTTGTGTGGGAAAGTTGTGGCATCACCGGGATGACACAAATTTCCTACCACCCAGTGTTCCCCCAGGTCTCCCGATAAAAATGGTGCCTCACTCGGGTGGGAGACCCAAGTACACGCGACAGGCAAGGGCCCAAAACGTATTGAGGCAACATCAAAAATGCCTATCACAAAACGACCTGGTTTTGCAAGGGGGGTCCCATGAGTTTTTGGCCCGGGGCTCGGCGGCCACCTAGGGAAACCTAGCAAACCCACACATTTCTGAAAAGTAGACACCCGGGGGATGCCAGGGAGGTATGGCTTGCGTGGATCCACCAACGTTTTCTTACCCAGAATCCCCTGCAAACCTGAACTTTTGCTGAAAAAATCACTTTTTTCACACATTTTTGTGTGGGAAAGTTGTGGTATCACCGGGATGACACAAATTTCCTACCACCCAGCGTTCCCCCAGGTCTCCCGATAAAAATGGTGCCTCACTCGGGTGGGAGGCCCAAGTACCCGCAACGGGCACGGGCCCAAAACATTTTGTGATAGGCAATTTCAATGTTGCCTCAATACGTTTTGGGCTCATGCCTGTTGCGGGTACTTGGGCCTCCCACCCGAGTGAGGCACCATTTTTATCGGGAGACCTGGGGGAACGCTGGGTGGTAGGAAATTTGTGTTTAGTGGGCTCTCTGCCCCCCCGGGTGGGCAGATTGGGGGCTACTGCCCCCGTCTGCCTCCCAGGGGGGGCAGAAAGGCTGTAATGGTGGCTGGGGGGTGGGGGCATTGGCGTGCCCATTTCGGGCAGCCCCCACCCTGAAAAATATGCACCAAATAAAAATCCCTGGTGTCTAGTGGGCTTTCTGCCCCCCCGGGGGGGCAGATTGTGGGCTACTGCTCCCATCTGCCCCCCAGGCGGGGCAGAAAGACTGAACAATGTCAATTTTTGGGGGGGGAGCAAAAGCCCTTGCCCAAGGGGCCGCTCCCCCCTCCCTGGTGCCTTAGTGGGTGGATCCCTGCTTGGGGATCGCCCTCCTGGGGCGATCCCCAAGCAGGGATCCACCCCTTTCCATGATACCTCTCCCGTCTTTCTACGTGCTCAGGGGGCTGAGATAGCCCCTGAGCACGTAGAAGTGAAACTGAAATGAGCCTAAAGGCTCATTTTAGTTTCGTTTTCAGTGAAATGAAGTCAGCGCGACGTGCGTGCTGATCTTCATTTCACTGAAAGGGAGGGGGCCTCGGGATCTGGGAAGCTCTTCCCCAGCTCCCGAGGCTGTGGGGGAGAAAGGAAATCCCTCTGCTGTCTGCAGCAGAGGGATTTCGTGCCTCTGGCCTCATGACGGAATGGTTCCGTCATGAGCACAGAGGCACCGATGCTCATGACGGAACCATTCCGTCATGAGCATCGAAGGGGTTAACTGCTGTAAGAGTGTATTTTATCGTTTAGTTAAGGAGTTATTATTATACCTCTCTAACTATCTTGACCATTAGGGGGGATGTTTTTTCATGACCTATATTATCTACAACAATCTAAATAAATTATTACTTGCACTAGCTGTTAATTAGTTACTCACTAACTTAACTAGTTCACTTCACTCCATAGTTTTCTTACCTGAATATATATGAAGCAATAACAGGGAAGGCATCAAACTTCACAAGCGAGGTCCCACTCGGACCCAGGTGAGCTCCAACGGTAGGATTAATCAGAAGGATTGTCCATCACAAGCAACTAAATTGAAATAAAAACACTGAGGTAGTGGGTTATATCAAAGCTTTACAAAGACCCAGACATGATGACACAACAAAGGTCTCCTGATAGTGATAGAATAACAAAAAAAGCAATAGAAGTAGCTTGAGCATATTAAAGCTACAAAATCCTAGAGTCATAAGAAATGGACTCATAGTCTGGAGTGGACAAGCTTAGGTCAGGCGTTTACGGTTACGCAACACAATGCCTGAATGATGATGCTGATAACTGATGTTCTTCATTCAGTATCTAAAATATGGATTAATTTTATGTGCAGGTGGGTAAATGGGGCCAGTGTGGGCTATTGCTTAGAAGATCCTGCAATAAGTTGGTGTTGCTTTTACCACATATGCCCCACCAAATGTGTGATCCATTGATGGTGTACATTAAGCCACACCTCAATAAATCACACAGCCCAGGGGAAAAGGGCTTGGTATTTGAATAATGGATGAGAAAGGAGATTTGGGGAAAGGATGGACAAAAACAAACCATACACAAGGACAACCATCATCTGGGCAATGAGCAGCACATCATTATCATCACTCTGTTGTTGAAGGAAACAAAGGAATGAGTATGACCCAGTACAGTTAAATGCATTGCAAACAGCCCTTCTGTCCCTGAGACCCAAGTTATCAGATATCTAAATGTCCTGTCTTCTAGGTTTGAAGAAATAAAATTATGGAGCAGTGAACCCCCCCCCACCCAGTTCTCCAAATATGGTTGTTAAAAGAAAAAGATACTGTACTACAAAATTAGGTGTTGCATCTGGATTCTCCTCAGGAATGTCCATCACTCTTGGGTGCCTGTTTGGACTGGTCCGGTAGGTAAGCAGGAGTGTTGAGCTCAGCTTTCGCCTTTTGACCGTGCTGGAGACTAGAAGGCCTGTGGATTGTAAAACAGAAACTGTAATTTGGTGTCAAGGAAAAGGACAGAAGGAAGGTGAGCTTCATGAGGAGTGCTCCAAGAAGACTCAAAGGCAGTGTCACCACTGCAAGACACATACACAGCAGCAATTCATATATCAACGCACTTCTCCCCATTCCACATAGCTGTGTACTAGGCCTCAGACTCATGGTTTCCCTTAGAAGTCGATAACGTCTTGCTTTTTGCTGTTGATGAGGTAGTCTCGCCCTGAGTTCTTCCATCCTCCTCTGGACTCTTAGTAACTCTGCCCCAGTCGTGACCCGAGCAAGGGAGACGTGTAGTGGACTGCTGTTGAAGAACAAGTAGAGAAACAGAATTGCAGCATTTTGTATATGGTTTGTTTGTTAACTAAAGTGACTGTTCTGGTCTATGAAAAACCAGAAAAAAGGAGAGGACCCTGTAAGTAAATCTTGCTAAGTGTGAAAGGGCCAAACACCTCCAGGTAAAAAGGATTGCCCATCATTCAGGCTCCAAACATTGCAAATCAACTAAAGCAAATTCCCAAATTACAGTTCAACAATCTTCCTCACTGTCTGCCAGCACATGAATCATCAATCATCACTCACAATCATTCAACATTCACTTGTTGATGCAATGGTTACCTGTTTGTGGTAAGTTATGTACAGTATGTTTTCTAGCTTCTTAAAAGCTTTCCTACTTTGTATTATGATGTTGTTGGAACATTCATGTTCTCAGTATTCAGTGTTCTACATCTGCTGTTTGATATGTCATTACTTGCTTGTCCATTCCTGAAAGCTGTCGTGAGTTCCCTTTCTCCTGAATAAAGCTTCTTCTCTGACAAGCAACCATCTTGTGAAAGCTGCATTATTGGAGATTACTACACTGTTACAATCCAAGCACGGTATACTATAGCACCTTTGATGCAAGCAACAGATTGGAATTTGGCAGTCTTGTAAATCAAATGATCATCTGGAGCAGCCCTCCTAGATGATGAAAAAACAGAAGGATTGTAGGAGTGGACCGTACAGGAACATTTTTGATAAGTTAGTTTGTAAAGGTCAATCATATCCAGGAAAAAATGTTCGCCAATCATTCAGGCCCAAACATTGCAAAACATCTCAAGCAAGTTCCGAAATTCCAAATCAACACCCTCCCTCACTGTCTGCCACCACATGAATCATCAGTCATCACTCACAACACTCATTATTCACTCGTTGGTGCAATGGTTACCTGTTTCAACTCAATCACAGTGGTAGGTGCACTATCCTCCCTTTGATGCAAGCAACAGATTGGAATTTGGCACTCTTGTAAATCAAATGATCATCTGGGCAGCCCTGCCAAGTGTTGAAAAAAACATAAGGCTCATAGGAGTGATATATACAGGTTATTGTTCACTAATGAAGTTTGTAAAGGCCAATCACCTCCAGGAAAAAAATTATCATTCATCATTCAGGCCGAAATCATTGCAAATCATTTCAAGCAAGTTCCCAAATTACAGTTCAACGCCCCACCACTGTCTGCCACCACATGCATCATAAATCATCACTCAAAAACACTCACTCACCATTGCAATTAGTTGAGGTTAACTTGTCCAATCCAAGCACGGGTAGGTTAGTTAGTAGGTACACAGTTAATCTTTGATGCAGGCAGCACATTGGAATTTGGTATTGTCACTCTTGTAAATCGATGTTCTTCTAGGGTAGCCCTGCTGATGCAAAAATGGATAGGCATATGAGGGAGGTAGGCACTGTCTCCAATGTCATGAAGGAACTGTGGAGGCGTCTTCAATGCATCTTGGTACAACTGCAATCCAGCAATATATGTGACTAAATAATTGTGTGGTAGCATACATCTGACACAAAAAAAATATTGTTCCACTAGCTTTTTTTTTTTAACACAAAGATAGCTGTTGAACGAGAAATAATCGAAAAGTTCTGTGGGGGCACTGGCATACTCAGTCCCGGAAGAAGAGTTTGTCCTCAAACTCAGGAGGTTTACCTAGAAGTTGGTCAGCTAACACACTTGAATCTGACCAATCCTCTTTCTCCTCTGTTGTTTCGGGAATGGTTTAATAGTGTGGTATGAAATGTTGGTTTATTTTGATCATAGTTAATCTTTCCAACTTTAGAGTCAGGAGACTGGTCCTTCTCAGTGTAACAACAGCACCAGCTTCCCTGAACACATGCCTAGCAGACACCCTGGCTACAGGACAAGCCAGATACTTATTGCCAGGCTTCTGAGCTCTGGCTATTGCTGCATCTTCCAATACCAATACATCAATGGATTTTGATCTACATAGACCTCTTTTGTATCATCCAGATACTCCTAGAACATCCTGTGGATGGGCATTGGTGGTGCCACTTTCTCAACATCTTTTGCCATCTCCTCTGCAATGGACTTAAGCCCTGCCAATTGAAACCAATACAATGCAGAGGTTGGAGGTGGTACCCCAGAACTGCGGAGTGGGGTTCTAAGTTCTAGCAGTTCTCTTTCCAGGTCTCCAGCTTGCTCAAAAATCCACCTCTTGTATTTTGAAACATCCACTTCAGAAAAAGGAATGTAAGTGGGCAGAATGTTTTTATACCTTGTATCAAGTATTGTGGCACAGATGTACTCTTTGGATGAGATGATGTAATGTTGCATCCTTGTATTACAAGCCAAGCAAACAATTAAGCTCTCAACCAAGGTATGCACTTCTGTGTTTTCATTCACACCTGCAGGGGCAAACTTTTCAGACACCTTTACCTGGTCCTGTATAACAGGATAGCTTGGCCTATCGTACTGTCCTCCTTGGTAACTTCCCATGTGAAAACCTCAAAAGGGAGTAGCATTTGTGTCAGGCATTTGGCTAGGCCCCATTTGTCTGCATCATAGCTTTCCCAACTGTATCCTCTCCTCTTTCAATGACATAGTCATTGATCTGTAGTACTGTTTAAACAGACATTGCAACATGAAATAGGTCAAGTTCCAACATTTTAGCATCTCTTGTATCAACTGGTGCTCTATTAGTAAACTGAATATTCCGCAAACATAATAAAATGGCTGACACAAGTGCAGATTATGCTACAGGTGGTCTGTAATTTGCTGACTATATCTTCTTTTTTGAGAACGTCTTGCCCTACGAGGTTGATGCAATGTGTCAAACACAGGACCCTGAAATAACCACCGTCTGTCATGGCCTTGACTATGTTACTGCCATTGTCCGTGGCAACAAATCCAATTCTGAGACCTCTGGGTCACAGCCATTCATACATCATCCTGTTAAATTCATCCAAGATGTTTACATCTGTATATGATTTCTCCATGGCAAACATGGCCACTGTTGCAAACCTCCAAACGCTCTTTAAAATTTCTTCAATACTAAGACGAGCAGATATCTTTTGCTTTACCCCTTCAAAATAGATCCAGTGTGCAGTGATGCACATGTAATCGGTCACTTGACAACTGGTTCGCATGTCTGTCATAAAGTGGACATTGTGAACAACACTTTGCTGCAAAGCTTGTCCAACCAACTACAGCACATCGTGGTGCAGTGCTGGACAGCAACTCTGGCAAAATATGTACGACTTGGAACCTTCCATTACGGGCAGGTGCTGCCACAAATTCTTAGAATCCCACTCCTTCCACAAAAGAAAAAGGGAGGAGTTCCAGCACTAACATTTTTGCCAGCTTCCCATTCTTCAAACATGCAGTTGGGTGGTTGAGCTCTTAGGACTCCTTCTGCCTAAACATGCTCGTAATAGTAGCCTGGATTTTCTTTGTTTCTGGGGCCAGTAACACAGGCGACGTTTGAGACATAGGTGGTGGTAGACTCAATGTGCGTTGTGATGGGGCATTCACTGTATGCCTTGGTGTCTCCATCTCACTCTGCATCATCTTGTGCCATTGTGAAGTCACTGAGGTGGTTGATTCTGCTGGTGCACAGCTGGGGACTTGGGTGCTGTACGAGAGGATGTCATCCTCTTCTTCCTCATCATCACCTCCCACCTTGATTGGATTTGTAGTTGATGTTCCCTGGCACTCCTCACCACCACCACCACGTTCAGCAATTATTTTAAGGTGCTCCTCCCACTTGCACTGACTGACCTCAGTACTAGGTTAGCGGAAGAGAACATTTGTTTTCTGCTTGCCTCAATCCTCTTTGACTCCCTGTTCGATGAGGGTTGCAGGGAATGAATTGGGGTTCATCTTGCTGGTGTTTTTTCCTATGGGTCATTTGGCCTCCAGTAATATAATTTGTTCTATGCTTACCTCGACAAACATTCATGTGGCAAATGCTGCATACTGCAATGTGCTCCTCGTTTTTGCTAACTGTAAAAAAGTCCTAAACTGGGGAGAAGTACTTTTTTACTGTGCCAATGCCTGAAGAGGAACTAGAGGTAGGTGGGCGTGTCATTGATTGCCTCTCTGCAGTGAATGCTTGTCCTGAGGTAAGGGTTGGTGCAGGTCTTTGCAAATATGGGAGCTGGCGGTGCCACCTGTGCCACATCCCTCGGACCAGGTTCAATAGCAGTGTGGGACTCCTCTGTGTCACCTTCCACAATGACTGCCTCATCATCATCATCCCCTTACATAAGTCTAAGGCTTTCGGGAACTTTTCTTTTCCTTTGTTTCTCCTGTTGTCTCCTGGACTCTGACAGAGTCCACACCATGTCCCTATGGGCATCATCAGAAGTGGTGCTTGGAGAACATGGTGGAATACCCTTCCTTTTCCTTGCTGGAGATCTGGGAGCCAATGATTCACTGCAGCTACTGTCCACTTTGCTCTGTTTCCTGAAACAAATCGGTGCCTCTGTGCGAGAGGGACACATCAAATTCAGTGTCACTGCTCGTCTGCGTCGCTGTGATTGCAGTGGCCTCCTCACTGACAGACATGGTGTTCTTGGGCTTAGGTTGAGGTGCTGCTATTGATGTGGGAGTGCTGCTCTCAGCTTTCTCTTTGTATGGTACTCCACAAAAGGTTTGGGGTGACATGCCACTGGTGAGAAGCTGCTCCTTCCCACTGACCACTTTCTTGGAAGTGTCTTTCTTTGGGGCCATCTTAAAGCTCACAGTTGGAAATTGCACTAAGCTGCACAAGAGGAAGTGTTAACAGACTGACATGTGACTGCACAGGCCTTTTGTTTGGCAGTAATGCAGGTTATGTCTCTCTCTTGTGCACCTAAAGCAGCACAAGCAAGAAAAACAATTAGGGTCTTATTACGAGTTTGGCGGTCCATTGGACCACCGAACTCGTTGTGGCGGTCCACCCACTGTATTAGGACTTTTGCAGTTGGACTGCTAACAGACCGCTACATGTGCTGGGGATCCTGGATCCCACAACGGTGGTGCAGTGTCCAGGCAGAGCAATATGCTGGTGGTGCTGCTGCGGCACTGCCTAGCATATTACCAGTTGCCTCACCCCAAGCCTTTCAATGATGGTGAGCCTGCCATGGAAAGGATGATGGTGAGGCTACTCAGGTCACCTCTGTGCATGGGGATGCATGCAGGGGCACATGTTGTGCCCTCTGTATTTTTGCACCCCCGTTCCTGTACAGGAAGGAATGCACAACATGGTGCATTCCTTCCTGTGCAGGAACGTGCTGCGGCATTCCCATTGCGGTGCCTGTTACTGCTCTCCTATAAGCCTTTAAACAGACACCGCCATTGGACCGCTGCAGCATGACCGCCCGACCGCCCTACCTGGATTCAAGGCTGAATCCAGCAGGCAGTGTGTGCATTACTTTGGCTGTGCTCCTGCAGAGCGTAGCCGTGGCTCTGTGCGGGAGGACCGCCAAGATCATAATAAGGTCATTAGCGTGAAATATGGCATTGTTTGCAGTTTGAATTAGTACAGATAAAGGCAATATTAGTGTGGTTGTTTACTTAGGTAATGTAATAACCACCTTAAAGTCAAACCACACAACCATACCATAACATTTAATTCCCCTTCAGAATAACGCACGATATACAGAATGACAGTGCTCTTTCCTTTATGTCCATAATATTCTGAAGGAGACACTTGTGACACTCAGGAAACTGCATAACTAATGGAATAGTAATCTTTAAAAAAAATGGAGGTTAGTGTGCACCTATGACAGGCAACGTGTCAAGGGGGTAGTGGAATAATCATTATTACACAAATGAATGATGCTGATGTGTCTAAAGTCCACCTCAGCCAGGGTGTCCAGGAGGATATGGAATTATATACCTAAAAACTGAATGCTGTTGTGCGGCTGGGTGCCTATTGTGGATGGATGGTTGGATGATGGATCGACCAAGGCAAAATGGGGAAAAAGTTTGAAATGAAAAAAATGAAGAAAAAATGTAATTAATAAAATTAACATTTTACAGAAACGTAAATGTAAACATTGGGGAAAAAAATTAACACGTTTATTTTTAAAAAACAAATTGAAAAAGTGAAAAAATAAAATTAAAAAAGTTGTACATATTAAAACTAAGAATGTAAATATTCGAAATAAGTGACAATAAAATAAATAAAAATAAATAAAAAATAAAAAATTTGAAAAATAAAATTAAAATTATAATTAAATAAAAATCAATAACTGCCAATGCTTATATAGGAAGATGAGAAGAAACCTATTGAAAGAGCAAAAAAAAACAAATGCAATAAATGAATGTAATAAACTATAATCATATTCTTAATATGCATACTACAATGACCCCCTTGCATATTATTAAGCTGATATCTCATCCATCCATGCAAGCCTATGGCAAAAGCAACTGGCTCAATTCACAAAACGGCTGCTAGCTAGTGCCACTTGATCCAGAAACACTGAGCAAAGAGGCCTGGGGAACAAAGAAAACATGCAGGCCTATGGCAAAAACCACACTGGCTGGCTATACAAAATGGCAGGCAGCCACATTGTCACAACAACAACCAGCAAAGAGGCATGACCACAACAAAGAAGACATGCAGGCCTATGGCAAAAGCACACATTCTGGCTATACAAAATGGCCGCCAGCCACATGGTCACAACAATAACCAGCAAGGAGGCATGGCCACAACAAAGAAGACATGCAGGTCTATGGCAAAAGCACACTGTCTGGCTACACAAAATGGCTGCCAGTCACATGGTCACAACAACAACCAGCAAGGAGACATGGCCACAACAAAGAAGACATGCAGGCCTATGGCAAAAGCATACTGGCTGGCTACACAAAAGTGCTACCAGTCACATGGTCACAACAACAACCAGCAGGTTAGTATGGCTGGAACAAAGAAGACATGCAGGCATATGGAAAAAGCACACTAGCTGGCTACACAAAATAGCTGCCAGCCACATGATAAAACAACAAGCAGGAGGCATGGAAAACAAAGAACACATGCAGGCCCATGGCAAAGGCACACTGGCTGCCTACACAAAATGGCCACCAGCCACATGGTCAAACAATGAGCAGGAGGCATGGAAAACAAAGAAGACATACAGGGCAATGGACACTGACTAGACAAAAAATGGCCCTGCGCACATGGCATGGGGAACAAGGACAAATGGTGCCCTATGGCAAACCCACTCACACACTGGCCAGACAAAGGAGGAATGGTAACAAAGGAGAAAAAAGCATTAATTCAGCAATGCCAAAAACAAAAAATAACTGGGCAAAAACTTTTTAACACACATCCTCCAAAGGCATCAAATATATTACCCCACCTATACATGTGAAATACCCCCAAAAAAACACATCTTGTAATTTAATCCAATGCCATCCATGGCCTAAATGATGCTTCAATTCAGCAGACACCAATGAAATAGTTGTGTCATGTACCCATAACTAGTACTAGGCCTACTGACTGGAAGGCCCATTGGCCGACTACACCAAATAGTGAATTAAATGAATATTACAAATGTATTAAAAAAAATTGAGAAAATGTGCAGAACTGGGTAACATATTTCCTTTATAAAAGAAAAAAACTTTAAGAATTGAATCAAAGTACAAACAAATACTGGTGCATGCCCTCTATCAAACAAACAACATCCTTATGCAAGAGTTTTTGAAATCTCAAATACAACGTCCTTAAATCCAATGGTATATATGTGCAGCAGACAAGGAGAGTGATCCTTCCAGCTCCAAATACAAATGAAGAGTGACCAAGAGATGGACAAAGTACTGGGTGGAGCCTGCTGGACAGGAACTGGAAGTTGGATTCTCTGGGGCACTTCCTTTCTGTTGAAAAAAAGAGTTGAAAAAAGGACTATAGCACATAAGAAATTCCACTTGAAAAGCCTCTCAGCTGCTTCTAGAGCACATAAACTGCTCAAGCGGTGCATTTGTGATCACGCTGAGCTATACATTGGTGCTCTCGGGGCTGGAAGCCATGCTAGCGAGCGCAAAGTATTCCACAAGCTCACTAGCAGCATGAGATTATCTATGCGGTCGAGCGCACAAACAGAAAAAAACTCTGCTCTGCACCCTGGAAGGCGGTAGTCAGGAACTCGGAGCTTCTCCGAGGAGTGCAGAGTGCCCAAATTCTGTAACTCCACAAGTGGAGCGGAGTTTACCGCCCTGGCCTACTGTTATTGTGTAATGGACCTGTCCCTGAAAAATTCACTTTCTCTCCCCCCCGCAATACTTCTGCAGTGTCAAACACTAACAGGTTGGTGATGTGGCTCCAACAATGGTCCATGACAGATGCCTTGTGCCACCACCACCATGGGATTGAACGTTATTCCTACCACTCTCTGGTACATGACGTGTATGGACGCATGGATAAGATAGTCTTCTCTTTCATTTCCTTACCTGACTACCTTGGTAGTGAAATGTCTGATCATAGTCCCTTGATACTGAGCCTGGGCTAGGCTAAGTCCCACTTAGCGCCTACAGTCCTCGACTGTTGAGGACTCACGATTTAGGGACATCATAGCAGAAAAAAATCTTGAATAGTTTGAGCACAATGATTACTCAACTTCTTTGCCTACTATTGAATAGAAGGCCTTAAATGTAGTTGTCTGAGGCATTTGAATTCTGGTTTCAGAGGTACTCTTAGAACGGGACACTGGCAAACAAGAATACATAGAGGAAGAGTGAGGAGCAGCTGAGGAGTCGCACTCCTTGCCCTGAACCTCGGGGGCTAAGCTCCATGAGGCTGCGGTTCTACTGAGAACGCTGCTTCACTACTTCACTGCTTCACTGCTAGGGTTGTGCTTTGGTTATGCCTCCTACACATCCTGCACACATTTATAAGGTGATAAGTCCGGCCGCTTCTTAGCATGGCTAACCAATAGGGAATTTAGACAGCTCCAGGCAGTCTTTCCTCAGACTGGATGGCACTTTCACATTCAAAACAAGCCACACATGAAGACTTCGTCACCTACTACAGGGCTCTCTATTGTTCCTCACTGGGGGCCCAGCCAAATCTAGTCATGGCCTTCCTATCAACAGCGATTTTCAATAGAGTCCTGGGGATCGTGAAGAACTTGATACCCCCTATTACGTCTCAAGATATTAAAGCGGCTGTAATGGAGGTAGTAGTTGGGACATTTCCTGGCTCTGATGGGCTCCCAGACAATTTTTACAAAACATTTGCAGGCTAGCTAGCTCCTAATCTGGCTGAGCAGTATGAAGCAGCATGGGAGCCTGAATGTCTCCTGGCCACACTTCATCAGGCTTTGCTACTCTCTTAAAACCCGAGAAGGACCTTGCCTTGCATCTCCCAATAACTGTACTAAGTATGGATTCTAAAATCCTCAAAGGAATTCATCAAGTGCTTCATTGCCTTGTTCAAGCAGACCAAAGCATGTTTATTCTGGGCAGGAATACCTTGTTGAACACTTTTACAGCGTTTCAGAGGCTGTCCAAGGGAAATTGCTATGTACTACTGCCCTGGTGTTAGACTTGCAAAAAGCATTCAACACCTAAATTCAGATGACCTTTTTGCGGTCTGTTAAAATGTAAAATATTATAATATTGATATATTAATCTGCATAATTTATAAGGACCCCACAGTCCACATTCACTATTAAGAATGCCTCTCAGAGGCTACATCTGTTGTCAGGGGTACAAGAGAGGGCTGCTCACTCTTGCCATATTTATTTGCATTAGCAATGGAATTGCTAATGGCCCCAACCAGGCAGGGTGGCAGAGAGTGGGTTATACCTCTCCCCGATGGAATTCACACAATACCGTTATATGATGATGATTTCTTATTTTAATTCAAAGATCTGTCATCTGATCACTCCCCCATAGCTAGTCTCCTGGCAGAGTTTGGTATAGTCTCTGAACTCTGCATGAACTGGAACAAATCCTGTATCTTTCCTCTGGTACCTAGTGCAGTGCTGGTGGCCCTAGATCTGGGTGAGGGTCCCATCCATCCTCCATGAGCATGCTACCTGTTTACCGTCAATGCCCCCCTCTTCGTGCTCCACCACCATCACCTTGGGATGGTCCCTACCTGGGGGGAAGGTATCTCTGGCTTACACTTAAACTTGCTGCTCAACTGTATGAATGTGTGACTTATCAAAATGTAGATTGCTATGTTGTGCTCTCCTCTTGTATGTCAAAACCCAATAAACAGTTTAAAAAAAAAAAAAAAAGAATATTGTATAGATTTCAGCACCAGTCCTTTATCCCTAAGAGGATATGTATTCCACTGCAAAGAAAAAAGCATGAAAGGGAAGGAAATCATATTCAAAATCTGAACAATAGGATTCCCCAGTAGAATTTCTCCGTAGTTTGCAAAACAATTGAATGATAGAATACATCTACACTACATCATTCTCATTTTAGGGGGGAGAATCAGCTACTTAGAAATATTGTCTTCCTTCCTCCTATTTTCATATCATCTAGCCTCTAGTTGAAAATGTAATGACACAATTGGAAATTAGTGTTTATCCCCATCTGTGATAATTCTGAGTGCCCTATTTTATTTAGCATTTTAGAACTTCAGATTCATACCATTTTGAAGTTCAAACGTTCCAGTGAAGTGAAGGCTTGTAAACTCTTTAACTCCATTTATTAGGCTTTTAATGCATATCAAAGATATAATGCTACAGGATTATTTAACACGTTATTTGATTTATGTTTTGTACTTTTTTTGCTACTTTGTTCCTATAGATCTTGTGGCCTATTTCTTGTAGTTTGCCTTCTTTTCGATACTCAAACAGGTGGTGAATAAGTATTTTCATCCTCATTCCTGGCACTTTATTCTAGCAGGTTAAGCAGTTTGAGCATACTAGTAGATGTTCTTCCATTCCTCTATTTGGGTTTCTTTGCATTTCTTTGTTAATGGTTCTTCAGTGATTCCCACTTGTTGTGGGAGTTTTGAGGGAGAGGCATAGCAGGCAAACCATGCTGGATGTTGCATGTTACCCTGGAAAACTACTACTTCTTCTTGATTATTACAGCACACCGAGGGTTCAGGCTTTAGCTGAAAAGGACTCCATGAGGCCAGATACCTTCTCTGCAAGGTCCAGCAGAATTTGATTTGCTACTGTAAAAAAGCGGTAAGCAGGAACAACCTGAATATTTCGCCTAGTAGCAACACATTTTGTTAGATCAGCTTGGCAGGTTGGTTCCACTCCTGAGAAGGCTTTTGGAGCCAAAAAGTTTTCAAGTCCCAGATTTCAGGTTATATTGAGAGGTGTAAATGTTGACACCAGCCAAGGGTCAAGGTCCTTGGGAACAGCACTTGGGCTCAAAACTCACTCCAGCAAAGGCTGCCAGCAGGCTCCAGGGCAGCTCCAGCAGGAACTGGTCAGTGAGTCAATTGCAGGAAAGAGGCCTCTTGCAGCTTATTGCATCCCTATAGGTTGAACAGAAAGTCAGCCTTATTACTTGTGGAGTCCACTTCTTTGTCCTGGTTATAAGAAAGAGAACAGGTCCAGTCTGCTAGGCCATTCTCAGGTCACAGACAGGCAGTCCAGTTCTCTTCTGCCCTTCCACAGGTGCAGATATCATTCTGAGGAGGGTACTGAGGGTGCCACATTTAGGCCTTGCACCAGTGGGGGAGACGCCTGGCTCCTCTCTAACCAATGGGGTAAACATTCCCAGGGGTAACTCTATCCACCTTTGCAGCTTTTCAGTGTGTGGCATACTGCAAACAATCCCTCTCTACCTAAAACATTTGTGACAGAACCTTTCTTTGCACACACCAGAGGTGTGGGCAGTAAAATGAGCAACCTCTCTTCTGTGGTCACTCTAAACCTGTTCTGGAAGCAGCTCATTTCCCACTAGGATTGGTGACTGCCTGTCAGAAAGAGCAAAGGAAGTCCTGCCCAGAAGTCAGCTAACCTTTGTCTGTGACAGAATAGGCCGGCTTGAAGTTAATCAAGTTCCTCGGCCCAAGCCCACTGGCCATCCTGCCATGGAAAGAGCATCACATATTCACCCTAAAGGCCTTTGCATTGCTCTGAGAGAGGTTTTCTTGCCGCATCAATGGGGTTATGCAGGTGTCAGATGGCAGGTGGACAAATGATTGACAGGTGGGCAAATGGAGACCAGTGGCTTTAGGCAAGGAAAATTTAACTTTATGAAAGTATCTTTTCCAGACTATTTGCTACAAATCTGACTTCACCAGTAAGTTGGGCTTGTAACAAATATTTCAAAAAGTCCAAGAATTAATTTTGTAGCTGTTTCTTAGGCAGAGATTACATTATTGAATGTATCATTGCATGCCAATTCTTTGCCCTGGTTGCAAGTGGGAGTATGTCCAACCCTAAGGGGTTTTCTCATAGGTCTCAAAATCAAGGGCTTCTTCTGTCATCAATAGGTCCAGTAGTGTTCTTAAGAAGGTACCTAGGTATGCCCCATTTTTGCCTGTCACTAACGTGTTTGTGGGGGTTACTCCTGGCCCCTCCCTAATCAGTAGAGAAAAAGTTCCCTGGGGCATTCCTACCCACTTTTGCAGCAGTCCCTGGCATCAAACAGTCCCATGCAACACGTTTCTACCCAAAACCAACATGGGCAAAGAGTTCCCTGTGCCCACCCAGAGGTGTGGCTACTGAAATGGGCAAACCCTCCCTCAGGACACTCCAAACCAGTTCTAGGTCAGCTCCCACTGAGTTTGGAGCCAGCCTGACTAAGAAGACAAAAGGGAGACAAGTGTAACATTACATTTTCATATGACCTCCTTTTAAATACACCCTGTCTTAGAGCTAGTAAGGCCTACTTTAGGGGTTCGTAATATTCAACCTTGTTCCTGTATTTGGTTATGGAATTACTTGGTCACTTGCAATATCCTTATAATCTATGGTGGGGGTAATTTATCTCTTATATTATTTATACCGCTGTGACTGGAGTCGGTTTGCTTACCTCTGAGATGTGACATCAGATGTTGAGATTGCTCACAGCAAACCTAATTTGAAATATTACGTTCTTGCTTCTAAAAGTGTGCTGCCTTCTTGGCAATACCATATGTTATATTGCTTTTCTGATTGAAAATTGATGCTGTGCCAGCACTTCCTCCTTATTCTTCCTTTTTTTGTTACGTAACTTCTCTAATGTTGATTTGCACAGGCAAGCATGATTGGAATGTGGATCTACTCCACCTCTTCATCCATTCTTTCTTTCACTGCTCTTCTCTCTTTTTATTTTCATCTCTCATTTTCTTTCTCTGTGGGTTGTCTATGCTTCTGTATAAGGAGAGATTTGGAAGCACAGGTAATAATTTGGTAAGATTGCTGTCATTCGCCTTAGACCAGTTGGTACTCCTGTTCCTAGCAAGCACACCTTCTGTGGTACAAAGTTGCACTGTGGCTACCTGCTGATAGCCACTCTAGATGAGTTAAACATTTGTAACCCACCTGGAGCCTGTGTAGAGTCCAGAACACATACATAGAATGGGTTGTGTATGTGTGTCTATTGATTCATTTCTGCGTGAGTGTTCCTATTTCTATGTTGAAGTATGTGCTTAATATTTCATGCATTTGTTGAGGATTGTTTATGTGTGTTGGCATGCATCTGTGTGGATGCAGGCCTGGTTGTGTTTGTGTTTCTGGTTTTGTGCTTCCCGGTGTTTGCATGAGTCTGTATTTTGGAAATTATCTGAGAAGGTATGAGTGCATTTTTTTTATAAATGTGTTTCATTGTGTTTGCGTTGTGTCTGTTATCTGTTTGCGTGCTGGTGACTTCCGCAGTGACCTGTGAATTAAGGCTCTGAATGCAGCCAGACCCACTGAGCGGCTTACCATTGTGATGCCTCTATAAGCAGTACCAAAAAATTAGCAAGTAGCACTCCTTATTTGCATTACCTAGAAACTGCAAAACCTGCATTTGTAAGTGTGCATGAAAAGAGTAATATATCTCATCTCTTACAAAAATGTCCACTATGCAATCCAAACTTATTAAACCGCACAGTTATCTTGTCCAGCATATTATATTTTCCCATAACATCAAGAAAAGATCAACTATAGTCTTTGCCTGTGCTTTTGTTGAAGGCAATGTGTCTGCCATCTTGAAAGAGTAACGAATTATAAAGTATTTGAAAACCATTCAATAATGGCCACACTTTATTTATAATAATAGTTGGGAAATACCATTTTAAGATGGATCACATGACGTGCTTAGCAATTGGCACAGTCAAAAGCACTGTAGATCACCATTAAAGATATTCTGACTTTAAAAATGCTTGTTCACTTTCTTGCTACTTTTTTCAAGATGGCAATGGACTGTGAGACGTATGTATAAATCTGATGGATTGGAAAAAGAGGTGCAATAAATAAGTTGACCAATTCAAAGAGCTCAGCAATATGACCTCTGATGTTTGACACACGAACTGCTTATTCTAAAAGGGTTTTCCAATTATACGTCAAATGTAGACCAGAAAGACATTGCAAGCCATCATTATATACATTCTGTGTGATTTCCACAGCAAAAGACATGGGTAAAATATGCACATTATTCTGGGAAATAGGTTGTCAGCTTCGAAAATATCAAAGTTTTGGTCTTTCGTATGAGGCATTGCTATTCATTTCCATTGGTTCAGGCATAAGGCTTTAGGAATGTGCACCAATTTGTCTAGATATCACAATGTGTACGAAGGACTTTCATGTACTGTTAAAATGTTTATAGTTAAAAGTTGCAGTAGAAAATGTGAATAGAATTCCATATTTTTCATAATCGTTTGGATATTTACTGTCTTGTTATGTACAGAATGCGTTATAAAAAGTCGGCATTAGTCTATAGTTTGCATTTTGGAAAATATATTGCAACGTGCCCGCTTTAGGCATGAAGGGATATCAAATATATATTATTTTTTTTATTTAGTATGAACGTCCTTGCTTGTATATTGTACTCCTGACATGGATTATACCTGGGTGCGCCAAAATGTTGCCTGCAACGCCTCCAACGAATTCAGAACGCGGCGGCAAGCCTTGTCCTTAATCTACCGAGGCGTGCCTCAATGACGAAAGCCCTTGACTCCCTTCACTGGCTGCCAATTGGAAAGAGAATTCTTTTCAAAGCCATGTGTTTCTGTCACCGGAGCATACAGGGGAGAGGCCCCAGTTATCTGCGCGATTTTCTAACCCCTTACAATCCCAGTCGACAGCTAAGATCGACAGGAGCTCACCTGCTCAAAATACCGAAGATAAAAAAGGCAAGGATGGGAGCACGCTCATTTGGCTACCTGGCGGCCAAAAATTGGAACTCACTCCCACCTCTGCTGCACACAGAGAGATCGGAATCCACCTTTCGTAGAGGCCTGAAAACCTGGCTTTATCAGCTTTAGTCCGGTTCTCCTTCCATTCTAGCTGAAACTGCTTCTTAGCGCGGGGACACACCTGTTGGTGTAGCCAGGCGCTCTATAAATGACTTATTATTATTATTATTACAACGAATTCTAGAGCTTTGCAACTGATCCTTGGTGTTTTTGTTGGACAGTAGCATACACTGTATGAAACAATCCATGATCAATGTCACTGGTGAACTCAGAACCACCCGTCATTGTACTTACCTTTTACACAAATTATGCAAATGCATCACATTTCATGATGCTAGACAATACTTATTAGTGTATACCCTAAATTTGGATGACTATTCTTTTCTCTTCTATTCTAGGCAATTTATAGTTCACATGGCTACGCAAATGGCCCTCCCAGCACTAAACCAGCCAACAAGACTTCAACCCATGAATGAATCCATGTACTAGACTCAAGGTAGGTTTACAAAAGAGATGGGGGGACCAGGAGCCTATTATGGTCCAGTGTCCGTGCTCCACAAATAGATAAAAAATAGATTCTATTCTTTTTACTCCCTCTCACTGACAGGGTGCTATTTCGCACCCTCTAGTTGGAACACTAGACTCAAGGTAGACACCCCTCAGTTAACAAACAGACATGCCTTTAACATCTTCCTGAAGTTTAATTCATTTTCAATTTTACGTATCCTAATCATAAGATAATTCCAAAGCTTGGGGGTCAGAAAGGAGAAGGAACGACCTCCATCTCTTGCTCTAAAAATTTTTGGAGTCACCATCAGCAGTGAGTTTACGGACCTCAAGGCCCTAGCAGGTGTATAGCTCTGTAGTAAGGATTGTATCAGTTAAGGGCCTTTTATAGGGTTGGCCAACTGGGCGATACAGAGATACTTAAATTGTATCATCTGCTTAATTGGCAACCAATGTAAGGAAGCCAATGTGATTGATGCTGGAAACTTTCAATAGGAGTGGAGCAGCACCATTTGCACTACTTGTAGTCTTTTTACTAAATATTGTAAAGAACATAAGTAGAGGGAGTTTCCATAGTCAAGGCACAACAGAACAGCACCGTCCTCCCCCTCAACCCTGGATGCCACGCTGCCTGCCACCTATCGTCGCCGAAGAAGACCCATGGACCCTTCGCCTGCCTGAACTGCAACCATGCCTTCACCAATGCCAACACGGCAGCCCCTTTCACCGCCAAGCCGACCAACAGCGCACTCAACCAGATCAACTGCATCCACCTCAATGTGTGATCCCTCTACAAACACGCTACGGAAAATCTGGGACCGCCTTGATGCCACCTCTCCTGACATCGCTCTCTTCATGGAAACCAGGAACGACCCCTGCACCGGACATCGCCATTGCCATCCCTGACAGCTACAAAATCACCCACAAAGACCGCCCGACTGCCCAGGAGGAGGCATCACCCACAAGAACAGCCTCTAACTAACCACGCACTCTAATGACCCAATGATGGCCATGGAACACCTCCACTTCCAGATCCAGAACAACCCCAAGACCACCCTCCGTGGCACCCTGTTCTACAGGTCCCCACCACCGCCCTTCACCGACACCATTGTAGACTTCATCGCACCCCAAGCTCTAGCATCCACCGACTACATCCTAGTCGGAGACCTCAACTTCCACATAGACAACTCCATTGACCAGAACACCACCTCCCTAATGGAGAACCTCGCCAATATCGGACTTAAGCAACTAGTCACCACACCGACCCACACAGCTGGCCACACGCTCAACCCCATTTTTTCCGCCAGCTGGAACATCAGCTACAGCCACACCACCGATCTCCCCTGGACCGACCACCACTGTGTGCATCTCACCTTTGCCACGCCCACCGTACACCACCGCCCTCATCGCCCGGTCATCACAGCTAGGGTAAGGACAACGAAGAACATCTCCTCGACTCCCTCAGCACAACTACTCCGCCACTGCCAACTGACGCCAACACCGCCAGACGCAACCTCCACCAAGGGATCTCCGACTGCGCTGACACTCTGGCACCCCTCAAGAAGAGGCCAGGCAAGCAACACTCCAAAAAAGCCAGCTGGTTCACTCCTGCCCTCCATGAGTCCAGACATACCTGCCAACAACTCGAAAAGAGATGGAGGAACAACAAAACCCCAGAGACCCACACAACCTTCAAATCCACCAACGCACACCACCTTCTCCTCAAAACCACAAAGAAAACGACCTTCCACAACAGAATCAATGCCAATGCACACAACAACAAAGAACTCTTTGCCATGGTCAAGGAGTTCACCAGGCCCAACAGCGATACCATATACTTCCCATCCTCCCAAGACCTCTGCAACAAACTCGGCATCTTCTTCCACCACAAGATCAAGCAGATCTACAACAGCATTGATGCCGAAGGCCCTGCCACTATGCCTGACACCACCACAACCAACCATGCTGCACCCCAACAGACCGTGCTTAGCTTGATCCCGCTCACAAAAGAGGACGCACTCAAGACCACAAAGAGCATCCACTCAGGAGCCCCTCGGATCCGTGCCCATACCACATCTTCCGCAGAGTAGTCGCCGCCTTCGCCCCCCAGCTTCTCTGCACCATGAACTGCTCCATCAAAACCTCAACCTTTCCTGATGACTGGAAACACGCCGAGATTAACCCCCTGCTGAAGAGGCCAACCTCAGACCCAACAGACCTCAAGAACTTCAGACCCGTCTCCCTCCTCCCCTTCCCATCCAATGTCATCAAGAAGGCCATCAACGCTCAACTCTCCGAGTTCATCACAGTGACACCTCCTAATCTGGCTTACGAAGCAACCACAGCACAGAGATCGCACACCTTGCCCCACCGATGACATCCCCTCCCTCCTCGACCGGGGCGAGACCGCAGCCCTCATTCTACTGGTCCTTTTGGCCGCCTTTGACACCGTCTCCCCTGCACCCTAATCACAAGACTCCACGATGCCGGCATCTGCGACAAGGCACTGAACTGGATCCACGCCTTCCTCATTGGCCAGACACAGTGAGTTAGACTACCCCCGTTCCTCTCAGAACCTGCAGAGATCAGCTGCGGAGTGCCCCGGCATTTCTCCCGGAGCCCAACTCTCTTCAATGTGTACATGGACCCCCTCACAGACATTGTCAGAAGCCATGGACTCAACATTGTCTCCCAAGCTGATGACACCCAGCTGATCCTCTCCCTCACCAACGAACCCACAACTGCCAGAACCAAATTCCACAATAGAATGAAGGCTGTCGCCACCTGGAGGAAAGACAGCTGCCTCAAGTTCAACTCGTACAAGACCAAATTACTCATCCTGGGTCCCACCCCTTCAGCCTGGAAAGACTCCTGGTGACCAGCCATTCTGAGACCCCCTTCTACCCCTACGGATCATGCATGTAACCTTGGCATCATACTGGACTTATCACTCTCAATGGACCGCCAAATCAATGCAGTTTTCTCAGCCTGCTTCTACACACCCCGCCTGCTTTGAAAGACATTCAGATGGATCCCCACAGAATTCAGAAAGACTGTCACCCATGCACTCATCACCAGCAGACTCGACTACAGCCATGCACGCCGGCGTCACCCAGAACCAGCTCAAGAAACTACAGAACATTCAAAACGCAGCTGCCAAACCGGTCCTCTACATCCCCCGCAGCAGCCACATCATGCAACACCTCTGACAACTCAACTGGATCCTGGTCAACTAGAGTATTCCCTTCAAGCTCCTCACACATGCCTGCAAAGCTCTCCATAACATAGGACCAGCATACCTGAACTACCCCCTCGCATTTCACGTACCCGCTAGACAACTTTGTTCTGCCCAATGCACCCTAGCCTCTGTCACCAGGATCCACAAGACCAGAAGCGGAGGGATTTCATCCTCCTACCTAGCTGCCAAGACCTGGAACACCCTGCCCCTCCACCTCAGGCAATCTGTGTTGCTGACCCAATTCAAAAAGGACTTCAAGACCAGGCTCTTCAAATGATCTTCCACACCTAGGGGGACCAGCAGCCCCCTCCCCCAGTGCCTTGAGACCCTCACAGGTGATTAGTCGCACATTATAAACCCCTGATTGATTGATTGATTGATTGTACAATTGTCATTTTAGAGGGAAAAGGTAGACCTAATATTTTTCTGAGCATTCTGGTCATTCAATACCATTTCACTGCAAACTTCCTGGCTTACATTTCCAAGAAGAGTGAGCAGTTCAAACAGATGACTAGATTTTTTATGGAGTTTTTGGGGGTAGGAGGACTTCCTAAAGAATCTGGCCAGCTTACTAGAGGTCAGCTGTTGACGTTATTACCATCCACCATGACTTCCGTTTTATTACAGCTGAGTTTAAGGCAGCAATTAGCCATCAAATCTACCACTTCCTTTAGGAAGGGTCCAAGTTGATGCATTTTTGAGCAGTTCTCTGGAGTGAGGGACAGAACTATTTGTGTGTCATCTGCATATGTAACTATTGAGAGACCAAAGGCTTAAGCAATCTGCGCCAGAGAGCGCACATAGAGATTAAATATGATTGGGCTCAGAAAGGAGCCCTGTGATACTCCACATTTCAAGAGGCATATCTCAGGGTAGCATGGGTTATCAAATACTTGAAAGCTCCTATCTTGTAGGAATGATGTAAGCCAATTTAACGCAAGATCATTTACACCCACATTCCCAAGTCTTGAAGGACTGTGTAGGATACAGTGTCAAATGTTGCACTTAGAACTAGTAATAGGACTGCTGCAAATCCCTCTTGGTCCAAGATCATTTAAAGTTGTTCCACTACTGCTAGCAGAGTTGTCTCTGTACTATTTTGGTGTCAAAAAACCCGTATGTGTGGGGTGAAAAGTTATGTTAAATGTTGGTTCACATGCTTTTCCAGCAGCTTCCCAACTTTTAATAACAGGGAGATTGTTCAATAGTTTTCTGGTGGTAGTGGATCCATAGTGGATTGTTTTTAATAGTGGCTTTACCACTGCTTGGGGCAGATTTACAACTTCTGTCGCATCCCTGCAAATCAGCAGGGATGCGCCAGAATAGTTGCGACACACAATTCTCTCCTTGCGCCACCACTGATGCGCCGCATATACAATGCGGTGCACCGTAGCGCAAGGAAAGGCCGATGCGTGTCGCATCCTGTGGTGTAAGGGCGGCGCATTGCTGGAGTCATGTCGCAAGCGCGACGCAACTCCAGCAATGCTCGTGGGCCGCCCATACCTAACGTGGTGCGCCACTCCTTACGCCTGCTTGAAGCAGGCATAAGGATTTGTCGCAGCGGCGTCGGAAAAGTGACTCAGTGAAATCTTGTAGATTTCACTGCGTCACTTTTACGAGGCTTTCCTTCGACGGAACGCCCACCCTGCGCAGGAACGCCCACATGAAACCTGACGCAGGTTTCATGTGGCGCAGGGCTTTACAACGTGACGCATCTCTCTAGATGCGTCACATTGTAAATAATGCGCAACGTGGCGCATGGTTTACGTCGCCGCTGCGTCACAAAAGTGACGCAACGGTGGCGCAAAAGTGGCGCAGGGCGCTTGTAAATCTGCCCCATGTCTCCAAGGGGAAGGTACTACTCCACTTCTGCGAGAGAGAGACTGAGCAGTTCTCGTAGCACTGGAAAGATTTCTTCTGCCCCATGCTTCAAAACATGTATTGGGGAGGATATATTTTCTGTCTTCTACTTCGAAAATTGGTGGCGCTTACTGTCAGGAGTCACAATGATACTGTCACACCTTCCCTAATAGTATTGTTTCTGGGAGCGAGGGTCTGCTATTGAAAATATGAGAAAATGACAAGAAATAATAATGTTACAACTCATTATTGCCCATATATTTACCAGACATGCCCTAAATACAGTGTTAATGTTTGCAATCATGCTAATACAGCTGCTGCTCTTGCTGCGATATTTACACTTATTGCTGGCAAACATAACAAGCTTCATATCTGAGGGAAAGATTAGAAGTGGTATGAATACTTACCGGTTGCTTCTGTAGGTGCCCGTGTCAAGGCAAATACTGTAAGATAAAAAACAGAAATGTGTTGTTATGTTACTTAGAGTACATAAGTAAATAAACCATGAGCGTTACCTCCCATGACTCACATGAGTGGAGGGACAGGGCAGCTCTAGGCAGCATGACTCTGGCCTTCAGCCAACATGAGTCCAACAGAGAATTCTATTTGTTGCCGTAAAAGTGGCCCCTCCATGTATTCCTCATTGTATGGTGCTATGAGTGATGCCTGTATCAGTGCCCATCAACACTATGGGACTATCCACCAATACAAAGTGACTCCATCGTCAGCGTGGATAGGCACAACCTGGATTACTTTTCACACACTTACATTTGCTTATTGTATGAATTTGTCTTAAATCAGGCCATTTTATGTACGGAGCTTGTTTGGACCCTTGCGGTTGATTTCAATGCTAACTGTATATAATAATTAGCTATCTGAAAAACAGAAACAAACTTTCAGAAATTTCAAGCGTCCTCTAGTGAGGCCATGCCTGTAACTCACTTAGTAATAGTTATGTAAGGTGCAGGTTTTACAATTTTGGATCTGAAGCATCATTGTTGATTGATGCAGATGCCTCTGGAAGAAGTTGGCAGTAAATATGACATGCCATACATTTTTGTAGACCTTAAGCAGTTCACTAGTGAATTTCTCTATATTACTGAACCAAGGCTGGAGATAATTCTTCCTTAACTGATTCATGATGCGTTGAAGTGCTCCTCCAGGTACACTTTGGTCTATCTCCACCCTCTGGCTCAGCCTGTACCCATTTTAGTTTTGAGATAGATTATTTCTGATTCAGTTATTAAGTAACATGTAGTTTTTTAGTTTTCTGGATTTTTGTAAAGAAGCAAGGTGGCTCAGAGCATTTATGGCTGTTCTTTCCAGGCGATATTACAGTAAGTGCCCTTAGGGAAAATTAAGCATTTGAACCTCATTCTTGTACCCCCCCCCCCAGGGCTCTTTGGTATTAGAGGCCATGATTGTTTTTGCAGCCCCTTCTATAATATGAATTGTGTCAGAGCACATTTTTACCAGTTTGATTCTGAGGGGAATTCCCTCATTTGCAAGAGGGCAGTGTCACCAATGTATGTGCAGAGGCAAAGGAGCTGGGGGGTTGTGCCTCATAGTGGGGAGATTGGTGTGCAACGGTAAGCCACCTGCAGGTGGATGCAGTCACTCACTGCACCCACCAACAGAGGACTCCCTGCCCACCTTTACATGTGAGGCCAGGTCTGTTGCCACAATAAAAGGTGGACTGGCTTCTTGAACCAGATTCTAAGTGATAATTGCTGCAACCCCTTTCTATTTGAATCTTCTTTTGTCAGGTTGTAATATTTTATGTATGTGTGAAGCCTCCTGAAGTACCTCAAATTGGAACATTAGTAGACCTGTGGGGCACTAGCTTGGATAAGCATGTTATAATGGCCAGGAGGGTGGGATGGGTGAGCCCCTCTCCCAAAGATACTAATGGAGACTGTGTTGTTGTTAAATTTAACAACCAGTACATTGTAAGAAGCGTGTTGAGAGCCTTCACAAACGCCCCTTTGTTCTCTACACAGATCTCTGTTTTTCCCCTGGGTAAATTTTATAGTGCCATATCACGTCTGCCCCCTCGTAGTTTGAGACTGCTGAGCAATCCTTTCTTCCCATTACGGGATCCCCCCCATCCCCTATAGACTGAGGCCGAGACTTGAGATAGCTAATCGATTCGCCCCTCTGTATGATCTTGAGGCCTGCGACTGACTACTCTGGGGGGGTGCAACAGGTATTTTATCCATCACTAGCGAGCCCTCACACATCTCTGTCGCAGAGATCTTTGGGGACCAGACAAAATCACCTAGGGCGACAGCAGATGACAACCTATCTAGTAGTAATGCCCCACCAAGCAACCCAGGAGCTATACATAGCCACGTGGAAAGTGGCAGGTCTTGCATCAAAGTTGGATACGGTGGAGTGGTTAGCGCTATGGTAGGATCGAGACATCATATGTCTTCAGGACACATGGGCTTTGGACCCAATATTTAAAAATGGCTATCGATCCTTCCAAACCTATGCAGTTCCCTCCCTGGCAGGAAGACCCAAAGGGGGTTTAGTAACATAAATCTCGAACACGCTACCCATTAAGGTCATTAAAATTGAAAACTCCTCCCCGTATTTATCATTTTCTAGCCTTCGAAGGAGGTCACCACCAGTGTTGGTTATTAATAAATTAGTACAACAACAATTTTGGTGGCAGACTCACTGGACAAAGAACTGGAGAAATTCACAAGGCCTCCATATCATATGGCTAGGTGATATTAACTCCCAACCATGCCCCAACTCACCGGGAACGGTTTGTGGCATGGTTGATATGGAGGGAGACCCACTAGTCCATTTCACGCACCATGATTATGGGAAAACTTTAAATAGGTTCTTAGCATCAAGGTATTTGGAAGTGTATAACAAAGTAGACACGGGAGGATTGGAAAAAACCTTCTTTGGGGGCGTTTCTAATTCCACATTGGATTTTATAGTTGCAACCACCAACTGCCGGGGAGATCTTTATCATACGGATACCATATTGTCAAAGTTTAGTGACCACACAGAATTATTCCTTGAGCTTTTTGGTCTTGGAATCCTCCCCCGACAAGTGGAGAGGGCCCCAAAACCAATTTTGGCCAGGCTAAATGGATACCAGCTGACATGGGACAATGTAGACAAGTCCAAAACCATTCAGGAACTCATAACTAATAAGCTGAATCTGGTCACAAACTGTTTGGACCTGGCTACCCCATCAGATATTTTAATTAATAATTTTATAGAAATTCTTCAGGAGATCAAACTAGCCCTGTTTCTGTGTAAAACTAACAGGGAGAGACTGGAAACACGATGGTTCAACGAGACTTGTACCCGGGCTGTAAAGAACCTTCGTGGGGCCTTGAAAGCATCGCCCAGAAATCAATCCCAGATCAAGGAGCTGCGATTGGCCTACAAGAGAGCTCATAAAACACAGGAAGACGAGTTAAAAGACGAGGCATGGGAAAATTTGTCTAAAGCTGCATCCCTAAATAGTAGTAGGGATTTCTGGAAGACAGTAAATGCCCCTTTCTTCAAGAAAGAACAGGAAAAACTATTAGATAACCACGTGGATGAAGATACATGGGTGGCGCATTTCGAGATGATTTTTGGGAGCGTGATTGCCCCAGGGGATGAACCCCATATCCTCTTAGAAACCTCCCTTAAGCCTATAACTTGTAACCTGGAGGAAATAACCCTCGCTCTCGCTAAATGCAGTCGCTCCAAAGCACCAGGACCAGATGGGGCCCGATTGACTTCTTTCTAGAACATCAAGACCTATGGGACCCATTGTTAACTAACATATTTAATGATTCTCCAAGACTGGCCCACCTCCATCATGAAGAACAAGCATTATAGTGCCAATATATAAAAAAGGGGATAAATCTAACCCCCAGAACTATCGGCCTATTTCTCTTCTGAATTCCACTGCCAAACTCTTGGGGCACGTTTTACTCAATAGGTTTGAAGACTGGGCAAGAGAAAATAACGTCCTTCCCAATATGGATTCCTAAAGGGCAGAGGCACAATCGACCAATGCCTAAACTTAAGCTTGATCATCTCCAAATATACCAGAGCAAAGAAAAAGAACATATACATGGCCTGTTAGACCTGGTACCATTGGCGTGGGTCTCCCTTCCATTTTTTCGTTATGCCTCCTCTGCTGTTGACCTGTTTTTGCTGGTTTAGATGCTTTGGGCACTTTGTCACTGTAAATCAGTGCCAAAGTGCAAGTGCTCCCTACGATAAATTGATGTATGGATTAGTGACTCCATGATTGGCTTGTTTGATTTACTGTCAGACCCTAGTACAGTGCACCCCGTGTGCCTAGGGCCTGTAAATCAAATGCTGCTGGTGGGCTTGCAGCACTGGTTGTGCCACCCACTGGAGCAGCTTGGAAAGCGTGTCTCAGGCCTGCCATTGCAGAGCCTGTGTGCAGTCTCGTACTGCCATGTTGACTTGGTAAGTGCACCCACTTACCAGTCCTCAAACCTTCCCTTTTCTGCATGTTAGTCACCCCTAAAGTAGGCCTGCGGGCAGGGTGCATTGTATGTAAGAGGTAGGACATGCCCTGATGTGTGTGGCATGTCCTGATAGTGAATTACAGCCAATTTCGCTTTTCACTATTGCAAGGCTACCTGTCCCCATAGGCCAGAATGAGCAGTTTGATTATAACATCTTATAATCCTAACTGACCCAGGGAACATGGTAGAAAAACGAATTTAGTATGTCTGAACTCAGAATGATAAAATACATCTTTTAGTGAAGTTGGTTTTAAAATTCTGTGTTTGAAAATACCACTTTTAGAAAATAGGTATTTTCTTGCCTAACCATCCAGCCTGCCTCTGCTAGCTTGTGTATTGTATGTCTGGGTTTGTGAGTGACAGGGGCTGGGGGACTCTAGGAGACAGGGTGAGTCAGCACCAGGCTGAATAGACCTACCTGCATGAGGAGTGGTGGGAGGAGTAGCACCTGGGCCTGAATAGGGCTGTGCCTGCATTCCACAATGCTGGCTCCACCTCCTGTGGTGTGTCTGATGACCCTGGCCCACAGTGACAAAGGAAGAAGTTGTGCACTGCAGGATGCACCCAGAACTGGTTTGGACTAGGTAAAGGACCCTCTGCCTTCATTGGACAAAGGATTTGCTAGTATAAATATTGGGACCCAGACCCCATGATTTTAGATCACTTCTGGGAATCAAGACGAACCTTTGCTGAGGATAAGAACCAGGAAGCTGAAGGAGGTGACTACCCCTATGCTGCGTGTTGTTGGGGTTGGCCTGCAGTGGTTACTTTATTGCCAAAGAAGGGAGAAAAGGACTGAGTGTGCTTTCATCATCTTGAAGAAGATCTCCAAGGGCTTGAACATTGAGCTTGCCTCCTGCCTGAAGACTCAGGGATACAAGACTTCACCCCCAGCTCCCCTCCTGAATTCCCTTGCTGGGAATTGAAGTGCCTACTGCTGTTGGGCCTTCTGAGAGACTGCATGTCGCTGGGAGCTGGAAGCGCGACGCAACGAAGAGGAAGCATGTCGCTGCCGCAGCAGTTGTTGTCGCATCGCGGAGTAAGCGTGCCGCCGCTGCCACTGTCGCAGCACCGAAGCGCCCCGCATCACCGGAGAAGTGTGCCGCCGCAGCAGTTGTCGTTGCATCGCGGAGTAAGCGTGCCGCCGCTGCCCCTGTCGCCATCGCATCACCGAAGTGCCTCGCATCACCGGAGAAGCGTGCCGCCGCCGCAGAGGATGCCGGCGCATCACCGGAGAAGCGTGTCGCAGGGCCTGTCGCGGCTCAGAAGGTCGCTGAGTCGCCGCACAGGCGTCGGGCGTGCATGCATCCCGTCTACATTGTCGCACCGTAAGCAAGACGCCATTTTCTCGCATCACACCGGATCATCATCGCATCGGAACCTGGCCGCAGTAAGAAACCGACGCATCCTCCTTTCTGCGTTTAAAGAATCGAAGCATCACCTTCCCTGCGACCCTTTTGTTTGTTTTGCATTATGCATCCAAAGGTACATTGAGAGTAAAGTGTCGCATCTATCATCTTTATTGAACTGAGCTATTTTCTACCATTTGACAGTCATATTTTTCGTATTGTATGGTGGATTTTTGTCATTTTGAGTCTTGTGTTAAGTCCATATAAAAATACTTATTTTTATACTACAACCTGTGTGGTGTCCATCTGTAGTGTTGTCACTGGGTTACTGTATGTGTTCACAAATGCTTTACACACTGCCTCTGAGATAAGCCTGCCTGCTCGTGCCAAGCTACCAAGGGGGTGAGCAGGGGTTATTTTAGTAGTGTATCCCCCTTACCCTGACTAGGAGCAAGGGTCCCTATTTGGACACAGGTACCTACCTCTGCCAACTAGAGACCCCCAGTTCTAACATTGGTGGTCAGCGGTGAGGATTCTGGACTTGCATTTGTGACTCATATACTGTAATTGGTGTACACTACTAGTGAGTGCATACCAAACGCAACCACATACATTTCTGGTAGATTGTTTTTCCTGGGATTTCTATTTTTTGCCAAGAACTGCCAAGTTTAGTCACCATGAGCAAAACAGCATCCATCGCATCTGTGGATTTAGATTTTGAAGAAGAAAAGCTGGAAAGTTACAATGTGAAACTGCTAAAGAACTTCTGCAGGAAATTGAAATTTGCTACTACAGGTCTCACCAAGAAGGATGAGTACCAAAAGGTGCTGAGGGCCTGGGTGGAAGCAAGAAGTACCCCTGAGCATGTGGAAGAGCATGAGGAGGGGGCTGAGGATGCAGAAGGGCAGCCAGATGGGCCATTGGGTCCAGGGGGGAGGAAAGCACCTTCCCCAGCAGGTAGCAGTGTTTCTTCCAAGGGCCTGTCCCCAGGAGAGCTGGAGGACAGGGAGAGAAGTAGGGTGCATGAAATGGAGCTGACCAAGCTTAAGATGGGTGGGCAGTTAGAATTGGAAATTAAGAAATTGGCCCTAGAGGAAAAGAGGATGCAAATGGAGCATGAGAGAAGTTTGAGGGAGTTGGAGTTGAAAGCTAGGAGCTTAGAGATTACTCCCTCTGGTGGCAGCACACCGTCCATGCCTGTTGAAGCCAGGGTGTATATACCTAAAGATGTGGTGAAAGAGTTTTATAAGAATGATGATATTGGTCAGTGGTTCAAGGCCTATGAGGTAGCTATGTCCTCCCACCGGGTCCCTGAGAAGGATTGGGGAGCGGGGTTGTGGGGGCGGTTCCTTAGTGAGGGGAGGGATACCTTGTTAGACTTGCCCTCTGAGGTCCACAATTCTTATAGCCATATGAAGGAAGCATTGATGTATAGGTATGGGTTGACTCCTGAACTGTATAGGCAGAGGTTTAGAAATTGCAAAAAGTTGGAGTCCAGTACTTGGGTGGAATATGCGACTTTTTTTTGCGGAGCATTGGATGGTTGGGTGAAGGGTAGCAAAGTGAATGATTTTGACGCGCTCTTTGATTTGATTGCATGGGAGCACTTGTCAGGAAATTGTTTTCCAGAGCTACGCCAGCACCTTATTGATAGTAGGCTGACTAACCCTAGGAAGCTTGATGAGGAGGCAGACCGCTGGGTGATCACCCGGGTCCACAAGGGTCACATGGGAGACTCCGCCAAAGGTGGGCAGGGTCCCCAGCAGAGGAGTGGGGGGGACAAGGGTAAACAGAGGGAGTTCTAGAAAGGGCCCCAAAGTAATCCCCAAGGGAACCAAGGGAAAGGTTCCCAGCCTCCCCCTGAGAAGAAGCCAGGGGCCCCGACAGATAAGCCTGTTCACAGGGGGCCCAGGAACTGCTTTAAGTGTGGTCAAGTGAGCCACTGCTCCTATGATTCAAAATGTCCCTTGTATGGGAAAACAGCACCCGCTGGTGCACCACCCCGGCAGGTAGCTAGTGTAGGCCTGGGGGAGGAGATGGGTGCCCAAGGTGGGTGGGGTCCCGTAGCGATGTCCTTCGTCTCTTTAGGAGACAGTGAGATGGTCCCCAGGACCCAACTTCCTGACAACACTAAAAAATACAGGCAGTGGGTGACCATCAATGGCCAAAGGGTGGAGGCTCTGAGAGACACTGGAGCCAGTGTGACAGCTGTCAGTTGTCGGCTGGTGTCTGAAGAGCAGGTGATCCCCAATGCATTCTGCCCAGTAGTTGCCGCAGACAACTCAGAGAGCCACTGCAGAGTGGCTCAGGTTCCCTTTGAGTGAGGGGAGGGTCTCAGGTCCCTTTCAAGTAGATGTGAGGCCATGCCTGTAGACTGTCTGTTGGGCAACAATTTAGAAAGTTCACCTTGGGCAGAGGTGGAGAGAAGGTCTCATCTAGAGATGTTGGGTCTGCCTGAGTGGGCGTGCACGACCACTCAGTCTATGGCAGCCAGTAGAGGTGTTCAAGAGGACCTGGAGCCTGAGAGGGTGGCCCAGGTGCCTGCCTTGAAGAGAAGAGGCAGGGGGCGCGGGAAACCAGCCCCCGTGGTTCCCACGGTCCAGGAGGAAGCAGAACCTAAGGGGGATGCTCTGGAACCTACAGGGGAGCAAGTGGCCGAACTGGGGGACCTGCCTGAGCTGACCCATTGGAAGCAAGAAGGAGGACCCTCCAGGGAGGAGTTCTGCGAGGAGCAGAACAAGTGCCCTTCTCTTGTGGGTTTGCGGCAACAGGCCACAAACCAGGCAGCAGGTGATCAGTCTGGATCACATTGGATCTACTGGGAGAATGGTCTCCTGTATAGCGAGCCTAAGGTTGCTGAGCCTGGGTCAGCCAGTGTGCTGGTGGTATCCCAGCGCTTCAGAGCCTTCCTACTGGGTTTGGCTCATGATGTGCCTTTAGCAGGACATCTGGGGCAGGGCAAGACCTTTGAAAGGCTTGTCACCCACTTTTATTGGCCCCAGATGCGCAAGAGTTCAGACACTCATTGCAGGACATGTCAGACTTGCCAGGCAAGTGGAAAAAGTGGGAGGAAGCACAAGGCTCCCCTCCAGCCTTTCCCTGTGGTCAGCACCCCCTTTGAATGGGTGGGTATTGACATTGTGGGGCCACTGGACCCCAAGACAGCCATGGGCAACAGGTTCCTCCTGGTCTTGGTGGACCATGCCACCCGGTACCCGGAAGTCATCCCTCTTTGGACAGTGATGGCCCCCGTGGTGGGACGTGCACTGATGGGGATTTTCTCCCGCGTGGGGTTCCCCAAGGAGGTGGTGTCTGACTGTGGTGGAAACTTCATTTCCAAGTATATGAAGTTCCTGTGGCAGGAGTCTGGACTAACATAAAAGTTCACCAATCCTTACCACCCCCAAGGTAATGGGCTGGTTGAGAGATTCAACCGGACCCTGAAGGGCATGATTATGGGTCTGGAAGAACCCATGAGGCGTAAGTGGGACGTCCTCTTGCCATGCCTTTTGTTTGCTTACAGTGAGGTGCCACAGAAGTCCTTAGGGTTCAGTCCCTTTGAACTGCTCTATGGTCACCCGGTAAGAGGATCTCTGAGTCTGGTGAAAGAAAGCTGGGAGAAAGCTCCAAGTAAACCTCCCCAGGATGTATTTAGCTACATGCTGGCCTTTAGAAACCAGACTAGGCGATTCAGACAACTCGCTGAGGCGAATCTGGAAGCCAGCCAGGAGGAGATGAAACGGTGGTATGATCAGAATGCCACTCTGATCGAGTTTCAGTCTGGGCAGAAAGTGTGGGTCATGGCCCCCGTGGAGTCTTGCGCACTCCAGGATAAGTGTACCGGACCATTTGAGGTGGTGGAGCGCAAGAGTGAGGTCACCTACCTGGTGGACTTGTGATCTCCCAGGAACCCTTTGCCGGTCCTACATGTCAACAGCCTAAAGCCCCATTTTGAGAGGTCCGAAGTGGGCATGCTCCTAGCAACAGATGATGGAATGGAAGAGGAGACAGAACCTCTTCCTGACCTCCTGTCTGCAACAGAGCAAGATGGGTCAGTGGAGGGTGTGAACCTCTCTAACTCCCTGACACCTGAGCAGCAGGAAGACTGTCGCCAACTGTTGGGACAGTTTCTTGACCTGTTTTCCCTGACTCCTAGTGTCACTGATTGGTGCGTCCATGATGTGGACACTGGGGACAGTCCTGTCAAGCACAAGGCTTACAGAGTGAATGACAAGGTGAGAGCTTGCATCAAGGAGGAGGTCTCCAAGATGTTTGCATTGGGGGTGATTGAGTCCTCTCACAGCCCTTGGGCCAGCCCAGTGGTCTTGGTCCCAAAGGCTGCCGCGCCTGGTGCCACGCCCGAACTCCGGTTCTGTGTGGACTACCGAGGACTCAATTCAGTCACCAGGACTGACGCGCACCCCATCCTCAGAGCTGATGAGCTCATTGATCAGTTAGGGGCTGCCAGGTACCTCAGCACATTTGACTTAACGTCTGGGTACTGGCAGATTGCCTTGACTGATGGGGCCAAAGAGAGGTCAGCATTCTCCACACCAGATGGGCACTACCAATTCCGGGTTATGCCCTTTGGGATGAAGAATGCCCCTGCCACCTTTCAGAGGTTGGTCAACCAGGTGTTGGTTGGACTGGAAGACTTCAGTGCCGCCTACCTGGATGACATTGCAGTGTTCAGCGCCAGTTGGGAAGAACCTCTTCACCACCTCTGGGAAGTGTTGATGGCGCTGCGGAGGGCAGGCCTCACGATCAAGGTGAGTAAGTGCCAGATCGGGCAGGGTTCTGTGGTGTACTTGGGAGACCAGGTTGGGAGCGGCCAGGTGGCGCCCCTACAGCCCAAGATTGATACCATTCTGGCTTGGGAACCCCCCAAGACCCAGACAGAGGTGAGAGCCTTTCTAGGACTCACCGGGTATTACAGGCGATTTGTCAAGGGGTATGGCAGCATCGTTGCACCCTTGACAGAGCTGACTTCCAGGAAGCAGCCCAAGAGAGTGATTTGGACTGACACCTGTCAGAGAGCTTTTGACGCCTTGAAGGCTGCCATGTGCAAGGCCCCCGTGCTTCAGGCGCCCAACTTCTCAAAAGAATTTGTTGTTCAAACAGACGCTTCAGAGCATGGTGTAGGGGATGTTCTGGCACAGTTAAATGAGGAGGGCCTAGACCAACCTGTAGCCTTCATCAGTAGGAGGTTACTTCCACGGGAACAGAGGTGGAGTGCTATTGAGCTTGAGGCATTTGCTGTGGTCTGGGCGCTGAAGAAGTTGAGACCATACCTGTTTGGGACTCACTTCTGGGTTCAGACAGACCACAGGCCCCTCAGATGGTTGATGCAGATGAGGGGTGAGATTCAAAAGCTGTTGAGGTGGTCCATTTCCCTACAGGGGATGTACTTTACGGTGGAACACCGCCCTGGTACAGAACATGCCAATGCTGATGGTCTGTCCAGATTTTTCCGCCTTAGTGATGAGAACTCCCAGGAGGTAGGGTAGTTCTCCCCACATTTCAGCTGGAGGGGACACGTGTTAGACCTAGTACCATTGGCGTGGGTCTCCCTTCCATTTTTTCGCTATGCCTCCTCTGTTGACCTGTTTTTGCTGGTTTAGATGCTTTGGGTACTTTGCCACTGCTAATCAGTGCCAAAGTGCAAGTGCTCCCTATGATAAATTGATGTATGGATTAGTGACTCCATGATTGGCTAGTTTGATTTACTGTCAGACCCTAGTACAGTGCACCGCGTGTGACTGCCCAGGGCCTGTCAATCAAATGCTGCTGGTGGGCTTGCAGCACTGGTTGTGCCACCCACCGGAGAAGCTTGGAAAGCGTGTCTCAGGCTTGCCATTGCAGAGCCTGTGTGCAGTCTGGTACTGCCATGTCGACTTGGTAAGTGCACCCACTTACCAGTCCCCAAACCTTCCCTTTTCTGCATGTTAGTCACCCCTAACGTAGGCCTGCGGGCAGGGTGCATTGTATGTAAGAGGTAGAACATGCCCTGATGTGTGTGGCATGTCCTGATAGTGAATTACAGCCAATTTCGTTTTTCACTATTGCAAGGCTACCTGTCCCCATAGGCCAGAATGGGCAGTTTGATTATAACATCTTATAATCCTAACTGACCCAGGGAACATGGTAGAAAAACGAATTTAGTATGCCTGAACTCAGAATGATAAAATACATCTTTTAGTGAAGTTGGTTTTAAAATTCTGTGGTTGAAAATACCACTTTTAGAAAGTAGGTAGTTTCTTGCCTAACCATCCAGCCTGCCTCTGCTAGCTTGTGTATTGTATGTCTGGGTTTGTGAGTGACAGGGGCTGGAGGACTCCAGGAGACAGGGTGAGTCAGCACTAGGCTGAATAGACCTATCTGCATGAGGAGTGGTGGGAGGAGTAGCACCTGGGCCTGAATAGGGCTGTGCCTGCCTTCCACAATGCTGGCTCCACCTCCTGTGGTGTGTCTGATGACCCTGGCCCACACTGACAAAGGAAGAAGTTGTGCACTGGCAGGATGCACCCAGAACTGGTTTGGACTAGGTACAGGACCTTCTGCCTTCAGAGGACAAAGGATTTGCTAGTATAAATATTGTGACCCAGACCCCAAGATTTTAGATCACTTCTGGGAATCAAGACGAACCTTTGCTGAGGAGAAGAACCAGGAAGCTGAAGGAGGAGACTACCCCTATGCTGCGTGTTGTTGGGGTTGGCCTGCAGTGGTTACTTTATTGCCAAAGAAAGGAGAAAAGGACTGAGTGTGCTTTCATCATCTTGAAGAAGATCTCCAAGGGCTTGAACATTGAGCTTGCCTCCTGCCTGAAGTCTCAGGGATACAAGACTTCAAACCCAGCTCCCCTCCTGAATTCCCTTGCTGGGAATTGAAGTGCCTACTGCTGTTGGGCCATCTGAGAGACTGCGTGTCGCTGGGAGCTGGAAGCACGATGCAACGAAGAGGAAGCGTGTCGCCGCCGCAGCAGTTGTCGTCGCATCGCGGAGTAAGCGTGCTGCTGCTGCCGCAGCACCGAAGCGCCCCGCATCACCGGAGAAGCTTGCCACCGCAGCAGTTGTCGTCGCATCGCGGAGTACGCGTGCCGCCGCTGCCGCAGCACCGAAGGGCCCCGCATCACCGGAGAAGCGTTCCGCCGCAGCAGTTGTCGTCGCATCGCGGAGTAAGCGCGCCCCCGCTGCCGCCATCACATCACTGAAGCGCCTCGCATCACGGGAGAAGCGTGATGCCACCACAGAGGACACCGGCGCATCACCGGAGAAGCGTGTCGCAGGGCCTGTCGCGGCTCAGAAGATCGCCGAGTTGCCGCACGGCCGTCGGGCGTGCACGCATCCCGTCTACGTTGTCGCACCGTAAGCAAGCCGCCATTTTCTTGCATCGCACCGGATCATCATCGCATCGGAACCGGGCTGCAGTAAGAAACAGACGCATCCTCCTTTCTGCGTGTAAGGAATCGAAGCATCACCTTCCCTGCGACCCTTTTGTTTGTTTTGCGTTACACATTCAAAGGTACATCAATCAATCAATCACAGAATTTGTAGAGCGCACTACTTACCCGCGAGGGTCTCAAGGCGCTGGGGGGAGGGAAGGGGGGGGGGATGCTGCTACTGGTCGAACAGCCAGGTCTTGAGTAGCCTCCTGAAGGTCAGCAGGTCTTGGGTCTTTCGTAGGCTTAGTGGAAGTGTGTTCCAGGTCTTGGCGGCGAGGTGTGAGAAGGATCTGCCGCGGTGGTTGTTCTTCGAATGCGGGGGACGGTGAGAGTAAAGTGTCACATTTATCATCTTTATTGAACTGAGCTATTTTCTACCATTTGACAGTCATATTTTTCGTATTGTATGGTGGATTTTTGTCGTTTTGGGTCTTGTGTTAAGTCTATATAAAAATACTTATTTTTATACTACAACCTGTGTGGTGTCTATCTGTAGTGTTGTCACTGGGTTACTGTATGTGTTCACAAATGCCTTACACACTGCCTCTGAGATAATCCTGCCTGCTCGTGCCAAGCTACCAAGGGTGTGAGCAGGGGTTATTTTAGTAGTGTATCCCCCTTACCCTGACTAGAAGCAAGGGTCCCTATTTGGACAAAGGTACCTACCTCTGCCAACTAGAGACCCCCAGTTCTAACATGGCCTTTATGGACCTTTCGGCGGCTTTCGACTGCGTAGCCCATCCTAAACTCTGGACAATCATTGCCGCGATGGGCATAGATTCCAGGCTGATTATTCTTATACGTCAAATGTACTCACAGGCGACAGCCTCAGTCCGCTATGGAAGGGACGGGGAATGTACCAGACCTTTTAGGATCTTGAGAGAAGTCAGGCAAGGCTGCGTTCTCGCCCCTTTTTTATTCTCACTTTATACAAATGGGGCGGAAGGAGCCCTGACAACGTGCACGTGTCCTGTTTCACAGTTTCTCTCAGGTCCATTACCAATCCTGGCCTACGCGGACAACGAAGTCCTGATAGCAAGGGCAGGTAGAGCACAGCAACGCCTAATTGACACCTATGTGAGCTTTATGTCATCCATGCATCTTAAAGCCAACGAGTCCAAAACCTTTATCTTAGTGTCAGGACTACCCCCTCCAAAAAACATTCCGTTGTTCCATATTGGAACTCGTAAATTAGCTGTTGTGGAGACCTTCTCATACCTAGGGGTTGTTTTTGATACTAAACAAACCTGGTCACACATGGTGGGCAGTAGGGCCCAAAAAATGGAGCGTACTATGGCAGCAGTTTCTGGTTTTATTAAAAAACTAGGCTCAAAACCCCTAACAACAATAAAAAAGATCTATAATGCTGAAACGATCTCGGCAGCAAAATATCGGGCAGGGGTCTGGGGCACAGCACCAACCGACTCCTTACAGAAGCTGAAGAATGTTTTTTTTAAGAGGATTGCCTCGCTCCCTCTTTCATTTTCAAACCATGTCACTCACTTAGAGCTGGATATGCCCTATGTGTCTGACATGGTGAGAGAAGCCCCGATCATGCTGTGGCACTCAATATGGAATAGGTACCCAGTGGATCTTAACCAGACTATTATACTAAGTTGCCTCTCATTGGATAAGGCTTGTAAGATCCCCTGGTTGGAGTACGTTAAAACGACTTTGTACTCGCTAGGAGTCCCTGAGCTGTATGTAAATCCCAGCTCATGTTCCAGGTTCCCTAAGAAGAGGCTAAAGGCACTAATTTTGGCGAAGCTAGCCTACGAAAGGGAGGAATCCCAGAAGTTAAAAATAAGTGGAAAGGCCTATCACTCGATCCCACCAGTGACAGTTGGTGAATACTTCTACCTGGACCCGGTAAGGAACCTGCAGCATAGGTTTATCCTTTTAAGGTTACGCTTAAACTTAATTCCCCTTATGCTGGGTTTCCCTTGAAAACAGTACGCTTATAGTAACTTGACAACTTGCCTATGCGATAATCTATCAGCCCAGTCTGACCTCCACCTTTTCTTCTTTTGTCATTTTTATAAGGAGCAGAGAGCCAGATATATTAAACCTCTTGTAATGCAGCACGATTTTAAGCAGTGCTGTGCTGCCCTGTTCTACCTGAAGAAGCTCCATGATCCTTTTGCATGTTTCTGTGTAGCCTCATTCCTTTGGGCTTGTAAACGTAGGAGCCATTTACTAGAATTGGAGAGCTATGCTAACTCTTAGCCTTAAACTCATTTGTCTTCCTGAACATACTACGTAATCTATTCGCAACAGTCTGGAAGAGATAAAGGATCTCCATAACACAGGTAATATTCTTAAAGGGCTTTTATAACTTACAAAGATGTCCCTTTTAATCTAAATGTATCTGTTTATAAACCTATGTATTTATGTGGTAACCGGGACCCAGCAGTCCAGCATCTACTCTTTTATTAAGTTCACTGCAAATAATAGACATTGAATTGGGAATTTACACAGCCCAATTCTATATCCCCATTGGTTTGGGGTTTGAACTTGTACATTGTTTTTGGCTTTTTAATTGTTACTTTTTAATAACTCATATGCATTGAACTGTATTACACTGAGAAGAATGACATTGTCTCATTTTTTTAATATGTACACTTTGATGATCTATGTTTTCAAATTAGATCGAATAAAGTTATGGCAAACGAAATGGGAACATTAGTATATTTCAGTCAAGCTCATGCTCATATATTTCCTAAAACAGGACTGGTAAATTGTGCACTGAAAGTGCTCATACAGTGTTAGGCAGGTATATGAAATAGTTTCAGTGAAAGATATACATAGATATTCTAGCATCATACGATGTGAAGGCTTGATTTGGAATCTAATAAACACTGCGGTCATATGAATCATTGTATCTCACCTATGAGTAGAATAATATCCTTATTTTCCATTGTGAGTGATGACAATGATGCTAATCTGAAAACAAGAGTAAGGTTCACATTGTTAAGTGTCAGTTTGGCATGGCTATTTCATGACCGTAAAATATATTATTTTTCCAAAATAAACGAGAATGCCCAAGCTAGCAAAGTTCTTATGTGAATTAAAGGTAAAATTTATAATGTTCAACAACTTGAAATTACCAACCAAAACTTTATGAGAGTACAGATCAACCTGAAAACAAATGTTGCCTTCGGAGAACAAAACACCACAAAAGTGCTTCAAGATGGAATTGCCATTGTGTACTAATTATAAAGCATCTACTTGGAGAAGGCAGCCAAGTGAGCAGTTGTTTGAAACAATATATGGAAACTGTGGAGAGGAGAGGATGCTGGGCTAGGACATACAAAAGGAACCCATAGTGGTCTGACCAGGTTATATATAAATTGTGGCTCCAACAAGGCCCTCACCTCAGTCTGTGTTTTAGGGGGTTGCCAGGCCAGGATAGTCGCAATCTTGGCATGGAGGGGCTATACCTTGTTCCACCCACCATGTGGCCCAGATACACCACGGAACCTAGCCCTGTCTTGGATCTTGATAAACAGGCCCACCTGCTGCAGGGCCTGAAGCATCTCATAGAGGTGAGACAGGTGTTCCTCCTAGCTAGAGCTGTAGACAGTTATGTCATCTAGGAAGGCAGCAGATAATGCCTCCTTTCCAGCCAGGACACTGTTGACCAATCTCTCAAAGGTGGCATGGGCATTCTTCAAACCAAAGGGCATCACCCTAAACTAGAACTGACCCTCTGGGGTTGAGAATACTGACCTCTCACTTACCCCCTCAGTCAGAACAATCTGCCAGTACCCTGATGTCAAATCAAAACTACTGAGAAATTTGCCAGTGCCCAGCCTGTCTATAAGCTCATCAGCTAAGGGGATGGGGTGTGCATTAGTCTTTGTGATGCAATTGAGACCCCTATAGTCCACACAGAACCAAAGTTCTGGAGTGGTGCCCACTGAGGCAGCCTTTGATACCTGCACTATAGGGCTGGACCAGAGACTGTTTGGAGTGCTCAATCAGCCCTACCACCAGCATGTTAGAGGCTTTGCCTTGATACTTGCCCTCACCTTGTCTGACAACCTGCAAACCTTATTTTTAACAGGTGGACTGTCACCACTGTCTATGTCATGGATTCACAGGTGTGTAAGTCCAGGAGTGAGGGAGAACAGAGAGTCAAACTTCCCCAGTAACTGTTAACAGTTGGTCTGGGTCAAAGTAGGGGAGAGGTTGACACCATCAACTGACCCATTGTGTTCCTAGGGAGACAGAAGGTATGGGAGAGGCTCACTCTCCTCTTCCACTCCCTCATCTGTCACCAGGAGCATGCTCATTTCAGACCTCTCAAAGTGTGGGTTAGGCAGTTCAAATGGAACACTCTTAAGAAGTTTCTTGGGGTCTGGAGGTCCACCAAGCAAGTGGAATCCCCCTTCAGCTCCTTCACCTCATATGAGCCTGTCCCTTGATCCTGGAGATCTCTGCCCTGTATAGGCCTCATACCCACACCTTCTGGCCAGGTTAAAACTCTAGAAGAGTGGCCTTCTGATCATACCAGAGATTCAAATCTATTGACTGGCCTCAAGATTACTTTCCAGGTTTTTCCAAAAGCGATGAATCTGGTTGCAAAGACTGAGCATGTAGCTGACCACATCCTGAGGAGGTTTCCTGGGAGATTGCTCCCAACACTCTCTCACAAGGCTAAGAGGTCCCCTAACAGGGTGGCCATAGATGAGTTGGAAGGGACTAAACCCCACTCTCTGCTGTGGCAGAGAACTTATTAGCTACCCCACACGCATCTCACATGTACTTATTGTATGCTGACATGAAGTTAGTGCCTCTGTCAGACACTACCTTGTTGGGTAAAAATCCTCATCAGTGCCCTGACCACTGCAGGTGCTGCTACCAACCTCAGAGGGATGGCCTGTGGGTAGTGAGTGGCATGGTTAACCAAGACCAGGATGAACCTAATGCTTAAAGCTGTCTTGGGGTCCAAGAGTCCAACAATGTTGAAGCCTGCTCTTTCAAAGTGAGTGCCAATGACAGATAATGGGCGTCCGGGGAGCCTTGAGTTTTTCCCTGACTTCCACTGGCCTGGTAGGTGGGTCAGGAGCTACAGAATGCATCTGAGGCTGTCTTCATCTGGGCCCAATAGCAGTGGGTATTAATACTGGCAAACAACTTGTCCTGCCCCAGATGTCCTGCCCGGTGAATAACATTTGCCAAACCCTGTAGGAAGGTCCTATAACACTGGGGTACAATCAGCACATGGGTTGCCCCAGATCCAGGAGCCTTAGGCTTGCTATATAAGAGGGCATTCTACCAATAAATCAGGTAAACTCCAGAGGTGTCACCAGCTGCCTGAGTCTCAACTTGCAGCCTCAAGCCCTCTAGAGTGGGGCACTTGTTTTGCAGAATTCCTCCCTGGTGGGCTCACCCTCATCTTGCTAGCCAGCAAGCTCCGGCAGGTTACACAGGGCAGAAATGTCATCTCCCGTTGGCTCGGGGGCATCCTCCTCAGGTGCCACATCTTCCTCATCCATGGGAACTTCAAAGGCTGGTTTTCCTTGCACCTTGCCCCTCTCGTTCTGCGCAGCTGTCTGGGACATTGTTTCAAGCTCCTTTTAGAGAACCTGGGACCCCCACTCCCACTCATAGGTAACCAGAGCCACCAATAGATGGCTCTCACAATTGATTATGACTTGGTGGAATGTGTTAGGGAGGACCTTCTCTAAGGATGCCAGCTGACAGCTCACAATAGTCATGCTGGCTCATGTATCCCTTATAGCCTCCACCCTTTGTCCATTCATGGTGGCCCATGGCTTGTACTTAGAAGTATTTGCAGGCTTATGGGCTTTTGGCACATCTCCTTGTCTCCCAGTGAAACCACGGTCTTCTCTGTCTGCTTCTCAAAGCTAACTGTAACTACCTTCCTCCCGAGCACTACACTCGCCAACCTAGGTGTCTGCCCACCGAGGATAAGGAATGTACCCTCTTGGGACATTTGAAATCGCCCTTGGCGTGCCCATATTTGTAGCACTCTATGCTTTGGGGTACAAACCTCCCTGTCTGTTTATCATAGAACCCTTTCTTTTAAGGCTCAGGCTGTGAGTGGTTATACTGATTCCTTGGGAATTATGTTGAGGGCCTTTTGAGAACTCCTTCTTCTTAACTTTTTCACCCACCTCTTCTTCTGATGGGACCCCTGACAACCTTTGTGGGAGTCTCCCCCAGATACCTTTATTAGATACTCTGGTGCTGGCCCAGAGGTCCGACTCCTGAGCACGCTTCCTCGTGTCAATCAGCCTGCTGTCCACTAGGCACAGCTCTGGAAAACAAATAGTGTGCATGTGCTCTCTCACTATTATATTGTACAAGCTAATAAAATTATTAACCTTGCTGCCTCGCACTTAACCATTCAGTGCCTTGCTGGAGTAGTCCATGAAATCTACCCAGGACTGGTTGGAGAGCTTCTTACTATCCCTGAACCTTTGGCAATACTTTTAAGGGGTCAGTCCAAACTAAGCAATCAAGATATCTTTTATGGGGGTGTACATGGTTTGATCGCCAACCACTAAAGTAGGAAGCGTGTCCCACCCTACTGTAGGCATATATTTCGACAACCCTCACCCCCCAAAGCTGTCCTGGGATCTTGAGAAAACTCAGGGCTACTTCATAGGCTGAAAACTATTTGTCAATTTCATCTCACACTACATAACTGGGCACCAAATCCTTTGACATATGGGACTTTTTGTCTCCTTAAGACACTACACAGGTTTGCTGCCACCAGTGCTGGTGGAATCTTCCTATCTGGTTTTCAGTTCCAGCTACTTAAGGCTCCTTTCATGATCTAAACTCTCCAAAGCTAGTTTCTCCTCTATGGCCAGTTTCTTCTACTCTATCCTAACCATGTATATTTCCAGACTGAGCTCTATCTCCTCTCTCCTCTCTGTCAGCTCCTCTTGGGACAGGCTGCGTGAAGATACACTGTCCCAGCCCTAGCATGGAGCCCCAAACCAGGGGTCAAGTCATCCCCTTCAGCAGGCTGCTGGCCCTCAGGACTGATTTCCAAATCTTCTCCTTTCTTGTCCACCTCGTCATCTCCTTCAGTGACTGTAGCCAGTGGGTGTGGACTTCCGCCCAGGCCGCAGAGTCTTTTGCAGTTCCATTTCCTGGTGGTGCTTTTGACTGGAAGCCCCCTCTCTTTACAGAACTCCTTGAGCTGAGCTACAATGTAGGACTTCATGTTTGCCAGCTCAAACTCCATACTTGTAAAGGTGGATTCAGGCACAACAGACAAAGAGGGCAAATAGAAAAATCAAAAATGACAATCGGGGAGAATTTAAACTTGAATTGGTCTTAGACATGGGATGGTAGTGTACACCAAATCACTGTATTGCATTGCATAAACACAAATCCAATTCTCACAGCTAATTAGAAATACAATGAACAAGGAGTGTGCTGTGAGATACAAAACATATGCAGTTGACTTATAGGTGCACACTTTCAAAAAATGATGCAGCCCTGTGTTCAGGGCCCAACAAATGGCAATTTTCTTTTTTTCTGAGTTTTCTATAGCTCAAACTTGACCCGAAGGTATCAGGTATCAGAGCACTTTACATGAGTACCAGTTGTGTTACATAAGGACCCATTCATTTTTGTTGAGCGTCATTGCTGAGACTCGAACCAGGTTCCCAGGACTTGAGGTTGACCGCCCTAGCCATTAGGCCACATCCTCTCCCCAAGCACTTTGTTTTATAATGTCAACCGAACAACACGTTGATGTTTCAACCCCAAAAGATTCCTCTCTACATAAGGACAGTAAGCCTTCTGCAGAGAGGAATCTTTCCAAATGCTGCAATCTGAACAGATGCTGTTATTTCCCAGGAGTGCTCTTTACAGCACCCCACTGAAGGCATGGATTGGAATTATGAAACTGATCGATTCAGAACAACAATTACTCTTACATTCTTTCCCTTACACTTTTTGAGGTTTCTAATTGCACTGTCCTGATGAAGTCTCCGTTTAAGTTGTACTTTTGTGGTCTAAACTTCGACGTGTTGTTCAGCTGACTTTATAATACTAAGTGGCAATTGTTGAGCCCTGAAACTGTGCAACTATAAGTCAACTGTATATCATGTTTTATCTCATAGTGCACTCCTTGTTCACTGTATATCTCACTAGTCACTACACTGCACCATTCACCAAGAGCACCTATGTTCTTCAGTTTCACACTGTTTTTTGAAGTATTTGATTAATTGCGCACAATCACCATTTGGTTGTCTTTGTGATAGTGCAGCCCCTAAACCATTGGGGCTCCCATCTACATATAGCTCTGACTCATGGCTGGGGTCAAAATAGGCCAACGTGGTGTCCACCTACAAAGCTCTTTTGGTTGCCTGAAACGCCTCTTCCTGGGTGGGTCCCCAACTCCATTTGGCATTGGCCTTGGTCAGTTTTCAAAGTGGGGCAGTGGGGGCAGTGAGGGCAGTAAGTTTCTGTATAGAGCGCCACAATATGTAACCATTCCTAAAAAACTGCGCAAACCAGTGACACGAGTGAGCACCAGTGCAGAATGGATGTCATGGACTTTCGCGGGATCTGCCCTGACCCCCTCCTCTGAGAAATGGTATCCAAAGAATACTATCTCCTTCTGAAGAAATGCACATTTCTCTTTGCGGAGTGTGTGACTGTTGTCCTTTAGTCTTTGGAATGTGGCTCTTAGATTGTCCAGATCCTCTTCCAGTGTAGGGGAGTGTACTAGAATGTCATCACTGACATTGATGACGCCTGCACGGCCAGACAAGACCGCTCTGATCGTGTCTTGAAATACATTCGCTGCACTTGCCACTCCAAAACTCAGATGCTTATATCTCCACAAACCTACATGGGTGGAGAAGGTAGTAATTGCTCTAGATTCTGGGGAAAGCATTATCATCAGTGGGTGTGAGGTGTCTTTCTCATCAGATGGTCAGATTTGGCAGACGCAGATCAAAACAGATTCTCCTGGATGCTTTGGTTTCTGCGCCACCACTATCGGAGACACCCAGGATGTGGAAACGTCAGCCTTCTCAATGATGTCTGCTTGCACTTTTACTTTGGAGCGCAGATGGAATGTTGCCCTCTGATGCTTCAGCACAACGGATTGGATAGAGTCACCAATGTGCAGGTGTATAAGATGGTCTTTGAGACATCCTGTGCCTTTGGAGAGAGATGCAAACTCATCCACCAAATCGTCCACACTTCCTAGGTGTACGCTGAAGGCAAAAGTAATGAGTTGAAACCATTCTGTTGCCCCGCAGCTTAACAGCATTACAGAGCCACCTTTAGTCATGTACACCTTGGCATGACTCAAGTGAGAGCCATGCGTGATTTCTGTCATGAAGACGCCTGCCAGTGGGAACAGTGTTGATGATCCATATGCAAAAACCTGGGTGTAGCTGGGATGTAGAAACTCTTAAGAAAAGGGAGTGTTTTTAGGACATCCTGGGCTAAGATATTAATCGAAGCTCCTGTGTCGATTAACCTGGGCAATTGATGGCCTGCCAGGAGGATGTTGAACTTAGGAATGCATCTCCACAGATACCCTCCAGGTTTCAGCACATGAATGACATTAATAGCTCCTTCAGGGTCATCATTGTCCATGTTTTCTTCGTCTTCCAGCATTGTGGGAGTCTGTATCACGTTGATCACTTTGGGTTTCTGCTCCTTTTTGAGTGAGGAAGAACAGCACACATTGGCAAAATGACTGGGTTTGTTACACTCCTAACACCACTTTCCGTGTGTGGGGCAGGGTCCTTAGTGTGGGTAGGACCCACCACATCTGTAACACACCTTGGGAGTCGAGTTAGATCTGGGATGTGGTTTCTTTTTGTCTGTGCTCACTGCAGCCAACGTATTAACTGGCTCTGTCTTCACCCAGCTCTGCAGAGATGCCTCCATATGTGCTGCTTGCACTTTGGAGAGTTCCTTCAGCATGTTGGCCATGGGCATCCCAAGGACTTGGAGAATGTTTTCCCTGAGCTTGACGAAGGAGCAGCCCTGGATAAATTGAACTCGAATTGCATCATCAGCATTGGGCAAAGTGCAGGTGCTGGCTAAGTATTTAAGGCAAGAATAAAAGGTATCCACAGATTATTCAGGTAGCTGATGTGCTTGGTGCAACAAGAACCTCTCAGAATTGGGATTTTCCAAGGGTCAAAATGTGCGGTCAAAGCCTGTTTAACATCGGTTATGTGTGAATGGAGGGACAGCCTCAACTACAGACTTTCCCAGCTTATGAAGGGCTGCACCTCCCAAATGCAAAATTATGGGACGCCGTTGATCTTTTTCCAGGCCCACAGCCACCAAATAGGTCCCCAGCTGTTCAATCCAGTCCTTCCATTTTGTGGCTTGAGCGGGTGAGGGGCCATCTACCACAAATGTTTATAGAGCAGGTACGGAGGACATATTGAGGGCGACTGTGGGGTCAATCACTGACCCTAGGCAAAATGTCATGGTGATGTCAACCCCTGATGGTGCAAATGGGGGAGAAGCAGGTGTAGGATGGCGTGAGATAGTGCCAACGATCAGTGGTCTGACCTGTCAACGTGGTGCACGTGTCCCAGGTGTGCTGGATCATGTGCTGTCGCTTCTGCAGATCGGTGCGGCCCAGTGAACTGTGCGGGGGTCAGGCAAGCATGTGGTGAATATGCAGGATGAACTTTTCAAATAAAAAGCAGGTAGTAGCAGAGATGCCAAGTAGGACGCACCTAGCAGCCTTAGGGCAGACTGAAATACAGGCCGGAAGGCACTCCATGCCTAGAAAACATCACTGATGCTGGGGGAAAGCACTGTAGAAAGCAGATAGGCACCCCTCATAGGAGTTCCCTGGATGAAGGATCGGCAGGTGGAAGACATTGCATCGCAGGCACCGCTGAGCGCAGGAGGCCGGGAGTTGAGAGAGAGCACACCTTCTCTCGCACTGCCAGAGACAGACGCTCCCATGCACCGCCGTGTACAGGCGCACAAGAACAGCCGAGCAAATGGGAACAGGCCACAGCAAAGGCAGAGGAGCAGCAGGAGATGCTCCGCGGCCCCTAGGCAGGAGTGCTGGCCACCGCACAAAGGAACGATCGTACAAGGGTAAGTGGGCAAGTACCCGCTCGTCACCAGTTGTTGTGTTGAGACGTAGGGCTTGGGTGTGCTAGGCTGCACTGCTGCAAAAAAAGGGCACACAGGCTCAGGTGCAGTGAAGTACTGGGCAAGAACCAAGAGGCAGGCTCTGGAGCCATTTGATCCTTTTCCCCCTGACGCCACCTCAGTAACCATTGCTGCCAAGGGTGAATGTAATGAAGTATAATTCATGCAAACAAGATCAGCTCAGTATTAATTGGGTCACTGTGTGCAGGTGTATGATTGTTTCCCAGTTATGTTGGTGGCTTCATTTGTCAGCTCTGGGACAAGTGTATTTCATTTATTTCTGTTTTGTACATGGGGAACTTTAGGGTCCAGAGGGCAAGTAAAGGCACTTGTTACAAGCAGCTCAGGTAACAAGATGCATGGTGGGGCTACGTGTTGGTGGCTAGATCCCATATACCTAACTGGTTCAACGGATTATATGCTTTGTTTAAATGTTTGTATTGGCAGCTACTTCAATTGGGTGGTTCGAATTGTGGTGGTGGGCCGGTACACCGGCTCTTTACTGGCTCCAGATGATTTCACTTTTCCTGGCTCACATATTGTAACTTTATCTACAGTTCATTTTGTTCTTCTATGAGTTTCATGGAGGATGTTTCCTTTATTCACAGTCATATATCATGCAGATACGACCTCTTCAGGGGTAACTCAAGGTTTAAGCCATCTGCATACAGGTTACTTGGGATCCACTTGTCTGGTTTCTGAGAGGGCTTAACACTTTGTGTGATGTTTATCTTGATTTATTGTGTAAAGTTGAGGGGTTGTATGTTAGTTATGATATGGGTTTGGTGCATATCACATTTTGAACCTTTTAATTAAATTGTCATCATATTTTAGTGGTTATAATGTTTTGGAAACATATGTTTTGATGTTTTTTGATAGGACCTTTTCAAAGTTTTATAATTGCAGTCACCCCTGAATGATTACGGACATCATCGATATGCCTTCTTGTATTATGGAATCATCACATCGTCAATAAATTAATGGAAGACTTGAACATTATTGTTTCATTTAGTGGGATTACTGGATTAATATTGATGAAAATAGATTAAAATGGATGGAATTGAGTAAAATTATATTGTTGCTGAAATACAATGACCCACGGGCCGACCTCAGGCTGTGCACCCTGGGACTGGTGTACCATTAGGACACCACCTTTGTAGAGTCAATGGCTCGGTTAAAAGTTCTCTTCTTTTTTAATTTTTGGGGTTTCAACAATAGAGTATTAGAGCTTCTTAGGGCTCAATTCAAGCTGGATTGTTCTTTTTTTGCCAGGTAAACGGGAGTGTTATAATGAAGCGTTTTGTATGTCAAGCAGGCTATCTTGAACCGAATCATTGCTTTGAGAGAGAGCCACTTGAGTTGAATTAGGTCCAAGTTGAAGATCATACTTGATGTCTTTCAGCTTATCCTCAATAGGGGGAGGGTTTAAAGTGTGGGTGGCTGATCCTGGGGTAGAAAGTAATTGAGAACTCTCAGAGGAGGTAGCAGTGGTAGGTGGTGTGGATTCCTCATAGGTAAGGAGGTAAGTAGATGGGGAGGAGATGGAAGTTGGGGGCTACTGGTTGGTATCCTGGAGGCAATGAGTTAAAGAGGGGATGGAAGAAGTATCATATTACTTTCATTGATTGGCCTCTTGTGCTGTTGGGCAGTTGAAACCCGTGGGTTGGGGAGCAAGTGGGTGAGTGGTTTTGCCCCTTGGGGCGAGGATGATGTAGAAGGAGGGGTAGTTAGTAGTACTCAAGATACCCACATTGTTGTTGTTGAACATTTTAGGGGGTGAGCTTTAGGTATCAATAACATGTGAGTAGCGGGCAAAGTTCCCTACATAGGAGCTAGGGCAGTCTTTCATTGTGATCCAAGGCCTTGGTCCGTCCACAATGGTTTCATCGCCAGTGCAAGGGGACTGGACATGCTGAGTCCGAGTAGGTGAGGAAGAGGTAGAGGAGGTGGTAGAGGTGGGAGATGAGGCATGAGATTTTCAGCACAGGTGAGAGACTCTGGTTTATCAGGGTGGATGGTACTGTGTTATCCAAACTGTTTTTAATCTTCATAAAGATTTTGTCAAACTGTTCAAGATTTCGGTCCGATGCTTGCATGCTTGCATTGTTGGATAAGGAAACTGCCAGATCAGCTTTGAAGTCTGGTGAGGGTATTATGGTTATTATCAAACCGTTAAGTATTTTCTCTATTGCTTTGGATCAGAAAATGGTAGTTAGGACTCTTCTCCATTGGGTTCTTCTGTTAGTGAAGAAGATTACGTTGTTAACCACAACACCTTTTGAGGTGCAAAAGTAGGCATCTTAAACAAGTGTTTGAGTAGATTATGTTTGAATTCTTAGCAGCGTTTTTGGATAGGTTAGGGTGGGTGAACAAACTTAAATGCATTATGACCCACCCATGACAGCAGGCAATCACTGGAGTAGGTGTTCTTTGGAGCCATGGAGAAGTGGAATCTATGGTGTGATATGTGTAGAATTCTAAATAGAGAAGAGGAAGGAATATTATAGGACTATTATTTGTGTGGAAAAATATTTGTTCCTCAGCTAGTCACATTTGTGTTCTGCATCTAGAGGTAACTGACTGAGCACTATTTCATCAAAGAGTAGGCATGTTGGCAAGGGACTTACTCGTGTTACAATGCATCCGGGAGACTGTAAAAGGATCAGTGAGACAGTCAGGTCTATGATAGGCAATAAAGAAGCACCAATGTTCGATGCTTCTTTGAACTCAGTTGAATCCCTCTGTCTACAATCGCCTGAGCCACTGGACTCACCCATAGGGAACCCTTCTCACTTGTGGACACCATCTGTAAAGCACTTCACCTTAATTTGCTCACAGATGCATCCCAGTAGGCAGACAGTATCATCATGGTCAACAAGGTGATGTGGCCTATTCCATCCATCGATCAGACTTTTATACCCAACCCAAAGAAAACTCTGCCCGTAAGGACAGCAACCAACAGATGCCACTGACAGATGTTAGTGTCAAGAGCCAGGCCCCAGACCATCCACTGTAAGGTGGCAGGGCTAAGTGGGGACATTAGGTAGGCTTCTCTTCCAGTCTTGGGGAGGAATCAAAACACTGGGGTTGGTAGTGGGGCACCCTGGGACTCCGGCCTCAGAAACTCCCCCATTCTTAGAGGACTATGAGAACTCTTTCCCCCACACTATGCTGGGATCTGTTTGGGTCACTGTGTACCTCCCCCTAACTCTGTTGGGGAGACCATGTGCTACCCTCCTTAGGATCACTTATAGGTACCTTCCCAGATACTCTGGTACTAACCCAGAAGTTTGCCTTGCTTGCAAGAGCTCTGGGGTCAGTAAGATTGGTGCAACTCCTTGGAACATTTCCTGAGCATGTGCTCACTCACACTTCAATCATACAGCCCTTCATATGTACTCACTTGGCTACGCTTAACCCAGCCACTCAGTGCCTTACTGGAGAAGTCCAGAAAATCTACCCAAGACTAGCCTGTCAGTCTGTGACTGTCCCTAAACCTTAATCAGTATCCCTCTGCGGTGAGCCTAAACTTAGTGATAAGGGCTGCTTTAATGGGGGTGTAACACATCTGGTAAGCCAGCTCTAAAGCCAACAGGCTATTCCTCTCTACAGCTGGCATGTGCCTCAACAGACTTGCCCCCTAAAAACTTCTCTCGGAACCCATGTAGTTTAAGGGATACCTCATAGGCCTCAAACCACCTATAAATATCATTCCCCGTCTTAATGCTAGGCACCAGGTCTTCAGCTGTATAAACTCCTCGATCTCCTTTGGACACTGTGGTATCACTAACTCAATTTCTGCTGGACTCTAGCAGCTGTTTGGCCTTCAAGCCAAGCTCCTTTAGACTCAGTTTCCTCCAAGGTTGTTTCTGCCTCAGCCTTTCTCTCCTCTACTAAGGCCTTTCAAGACTCAGCTCTTCTCTCCCCTGCAGCCAGTCTGGCTAGCTGCAGCTGCAGGCCTCTCTCAACCTGTCTGTCCTTCAACTCTTTAGGAGACACAGTGTTGGAGGATACACTGCTTCCTGCATTTGATCCAACAGTGGACTCCATCTCTGTGAGCTCTATGCTCTACTCTGGAGCCACTGCTAAGTTATTTCCCTCCTCCTTACTAACCTTCTCAGGGCCATCACGTTCTTGGTTCTCTGGGGACATGTCCCCCCAGTGCGCCATCTCAAAGTCAAACAGGAAATGCTGAAGGTCCTGATTTGTGGACCCCTTTTTCACAGTTAGCCACCTCTCTTTGCAGAGCTTCCACAGCACAGCCTTGCTGTGGTCATCAATGGGGACCAGGTACATCTCATTGTCGTCTGCTAAGCAGTTGGAATCCAAATCCATTATGGCAAGATATCACAGTACAACACAAAATGAGTCCTAAGTTGAGGGGGTGTAAAACCCTACTTAATCCTTGCCAGGGTGAAGTCACAAGGAACCCAAATTTAACCTTTGCTTAACCCTCTGGTAGCTTAGCACAAAACAGTCAGGCTTAACTTCGAGGCAATGTGTAAAATATTTGTGCAGTAATTCAAACAATTATAAAGTGATACATAACAAAAGAAAACTCCCACTGTTAGACCTGGCAGCCTTAAGGTGGTCTTCCTCCCAAATGTTTTTGCCTACCTCCTCCACTTTTTGACCTTGCTTTTGCTGTCTTTAATGCTCTGTACACTTTGCCACTGCTAGCCAGTATTAAAGTGTGTCCACTCTCTCCCCTAAACTTGGTGATATCAGCTGCTCCAAAATTGGCATAATTGATTTATTTAGAAGTCCAGAGTAAAGTGCATTACACGTGCCCAGGGCCTGTGAATTAAATGCTAGTAGTGGGCCTGCAGCACTGATTGTGCAACCCCTATAAGAGTCAGTGTAATTCTAATGGGAAACAGATCTGGGGTAGGTGTAGAGGCATACTCGATCCAGACGCGAGTGAGTGTTGCGCTCTGTTCTTAACCCGTGAGAATTACACTGACTCTAATACGGGTCAGGTCACAAAACAAGGTATAACAGTGCTTTGTTATTTGTTGTGTGACTGATTACTTGAATACCTACCACACACTGATGAATCAGTCACATAGTAGTGTAGGTTACATTATTTCAGTCCAGAAGAATTGCCATTAGATCCCTTTGCTGACTAGACTAGGCATGAAACGTGTTGACCACAAGTTTTAGCAAATGATCACGATTTCTCCTTAGGACCATTGAATTCCATATGAGCAGCACAGTTTTTAATTTGGTTAGTGAGCTTCACCAGTAAAGACTCCTCAAATCAGCATCACTAGACCTATTTTAAATCACCTCCTTCTACCACACTACACATTCTTCATGACCCACACACCCACACCTCATCATACGGCAAAATTAAAAGATCTCCAGCAAAGATCCCCTTTGTCAGTGCCTGTCGGGCATTGCAGCACTGGCCTGATGAGGAGCACCCCCAGATGATGAAGCATGACACCTTTTGGGGTGTGTGAGGGCAATTGCTCCTGTTGGAGCTTATTCCACTGACCTGAAAACCTACTCTTTTTCAAGTCATTTGTCATTTCTCCAAGCCTTTTCTAAGGAACTGCACACTGTTGTATTAGTTATGACCAAAGGGAGCATGTGTGCTAGACCTAGCTAAAAGCTCCTGGTTCCTCTTGTTTGAAGAAGTTTCTTACTTTAGCCATTTGGTGCTTATTGCCTGTCTCTGATTACTTATCTCGGCTGGCTGATAGCTGGGATTTGTGTATTCCTCCTAAACAACCAGGTGTGACTTGAGTGACTATCCTGGGACCCAGCCTCACTTACACCTGATAGGTCTGTGTCCTGTCCACACACAGACAACTGCATACCCCCTGTATTGAGTCTGAAGCCAAAGCAGGAAAGGATGACCTCTGTGCACTTCAAAGACCTCTCCTTGAAGTCTTCCCAGTTCAAAGACCCAACTGGACCTCTCGTACCATCAATTCAGTACACTTCTGAACCTGTTAAGACTCTGCCAGGAATAAGGACTGCTGTGCTGCTGAAGGGCTGCCTCTTTACTGGACTGATACTTTGTTGGACTCCTACCTTGCTGTGCTGCCCTACTGCCAGCTGTTCCACCTGGGTGAGAAGGAATGAACCTGCATCACTTGAACCCAGAGTGACTCCAAGGGCTAGATGGCTGACCTTCTGATCTGAAGTCTCAAGGACATAGATCTGTGAATCTGCCCTACCAAGTGGGCCCACTCCAGTCCTGGACTTTTGCAGGTGCTTCTAAGGTGCATGCTCCAGCAAAACCCATGCATCCTCTGTTTAAATGGCACATTGCCACCATTGCATGGATCAGAACCACGCATCGCTCCTGTTGCATGGACTAGAAACCGTGCATTGCCTCTGCTGTATGGATAGGCCCCAGCGTATCACCTTTGGAACAACCACTGTGTGACGCTCTCCTTGGCGCAAGGTTTTCACACCCCCATCGACGGCATCCTCGTTGAAGACACAGGATCTCCACATCGCAGCTCTTCGCTCATCGGAGCTGACGCATCACCACTGCTGCATGGATCAGGACCAATGCATCACCACCACTGCATGGATCAGGATCAATGCATCACCACCACTGCGTGGATCGACACGGATGCATGGCTTCAGCTGCCCCCGCAGTTTCGACTTTGACTCGGTCAAGACTAAGGTACTGTTGTTATTGGGGGCCTCACTGTGTTCTTGTATCCGGCCTACTCTCTATTGCAGTCAGCCTGAACTTTGGACTTGTCTCAGTCCAGCATGACCATATATCCCAAGTAAGAGCTTATTGCTTCTAAGCGCTATTTTACAGTTTATTCTTTAAAAATTCATTTCTCTACTTCTACTTACTGGATTTATGCTTTTTTGTCTTGTTTTATTTATTAAAGTAAGTCATATTTTTGTAACCTGGTGTGGAATCTTTTTGAGTGGGGTTTTCTCTGTTTTACAGTTTGAAGTGTTGCACACATACTTTACACATTGCCTATGAAGTTAAGCCTGACATCTCTGTGCCAAGCTACGAGGGGTGAGCACAGGTTAATTTAGGGTGTGCCCGACTCTTACCTTGACTTATTGTGGTTATTGATTGGCTGGGGCTTTTACCCAGTCATTCAGTAACCCAATTTCTAACACACCAAATTAGACAAAATGGTGTACAATTTTATAAATAAAACAACAAAAATTCAATCATTAAAACCATAGATATGCAGTATGAAAGATTTCGGTGAATATAGTGCCAACAAGGACAAAGTCACGCTGGACTTGGACAAAGTCAAAAGTTCAGGCCAACCATGAAAGGGCATGCCGGCTAAAGGGAGAGCTCACTTCGGCCCAAAGAGTACCTTAAATCCTGGTTGCACAGTGAAGTCCTTGCATTGAGTTTTGCTGTCTGGCGTCAAGAAAACCATAGACGTGGAGTTTGCAATGCGAGGTCCTGCTCTAAGATGCATTGTGCAGTGAAGTCAGTGACCATCCACGGGAGCTTGAGATGAGAGGTCCAATGTCGTCATAGAGGAAGCCTCTGGGGCTTGCCAAGACTTGCATACAGATGTGTTGTTGCTGAGGAGAAGGTGTGTCACCCTGGGCCAGTGCTGGTGAAGCCACTGGGGCTTGCAAGTCAAGATGCGCCGTGCTGCATCGAGCTGGCCTGGATGTCTGCATCAAGATGTGTCATGCTGGAACAAGCTTGCAGAACTGTCAAGGCGATGCATGGTCCTGTGTCAAAGATGCGTGATGCAGAGAAGCATTTTGTGTCCCTGTGGCTTGAGAACAGGAAGTCAGCCAAATGACCCTGGGAGATATTGGAATCCTGCGACACAAAGAAATGCTGGTTTCAGCAGGGCAGCTCACAGCAAAAGGTCCTGATGCAGCAACAGCAGTCCCTAGGCATAAAAGCAGTCATTGGGCAACAAAGCAGGTCAGAAGGGCAGACTTTACAGCTGGGCAATCCTTGTTCCTGGCAAAGTCTACATGTCCCATATTGATCTGATGAGTTGGGGATCTGAGGTCCAATGTTTGTACCTGGTGTCTACTTTGAAGTAGGATAATCTTCCTGCGGTTTCCACCCCCCAGAGGTGCTTTGAATTTCCTGCCTCCCTGCCCTGGCCTCAGATTGTCTGGGGTCACAATAGACTAGTGTCAATCCCCTTTGTGAGTGTGCTCAGGCAGAGCCTCTCTGATCTGCAAGTCTTGTAGATGATAGCTTCTTCCCCCATTAACTCAGAGTGGCCCGTACTGCCAACACCTATCTTCCCTTTGTCTCACTCTCTGGTAGCAATACACAAAGACCAACTGCCAGCTACACCTACTCATGTGACCCAGGAAGAGACTGCATGCATGTGACCCAGAAACAGGCTGCAGGCACCAAATGGTAGGGATAGGAAAATGTCAACTTTCTAAAATGGGAATTTAAAGAATTGTGATCAAAATCAGACTTTACCACTAAAGAGGGGTTTCTTTGCAGTTGTAAAGTGCACAGAGTCCTCAGGCTGGCAAACAAGAGATCAGCAGAAAATGGAGGATGAAGAGAAAATGTTTGAGGTGAGAAACTGCGGAGAGGGCCAGTTCCAACATTGGTCCATCAGGATCAACAGGTCAGTAGGTATCCCTGAAAGGAATTGCACAAGGCATGTAAGAACAATGTCCATATGCTTAAAGCCATGAGGCGCTCATTCAAAAACTGTCAGATAGCAAAGAAAATTGGTGTCAGTTTGCTAATGCTGAGCAAGTAATACGATTGACTTTGCCAATGCCTGATTGGCTGCATTCAAAATATAGAATTCTTTTTAAACTCAAAATGACCGCTGTGTTGAATAATGCAACATGATGACACAACTTATCAGCGAGCATAAAAAAACATTGTTTTCTATACAATCTAGATGCTACTCCATTGCGTGATGTGACAATGCAGTGGCCCTCTTCACAGTGTATAAGGAAATGTTTTCTATACTTTTTATACAGCTGGTGTCTGGTGTTGGCTGTGCCATTGCTAGTGGATGTTGAAAACCTCCAGCATTTGATAAAATCAATAGGAGCTACCACATTGCTGAAGGAGAAGGGTTGCGGGGCAGAAGAATATTCAGAATACAAGGGAGCGAGTGGGGATCAGGAGCAACAGGAAGAGAAAGAAGGGATGAGTAAAAAGAGATACAAATATTCAGATGATGGAGCGAGAAAAGATCAGGAGCAGTCGAAAGAAAAACAAGAAAGGGGCAGCGGGAAATGAAAATATTCAGTAGATTGTGGTGCGAGCAGAAATCTGGAACAACATGAAGAATTAAAAGAATGAGGGGGGATCATGAGCAATAAGAAGGAATATAAAAAGAAAAGGGGTTGGAACAGAAGGACAGCAGCCATGCACTCCCATGAAGTACTAAAAGTCAATATGTAAAGATGCACAAAGAAAAAACTGTCTCTAAATCAGCTAATGGGATTCAAAATATAAAATGAAAGAGCATGGTGAGAGAGCTCTGCTCCAGTGGTGGACCAAACACAGGATACAGGGGAAAGCAAACCATTAGAAGCAGAACATTAAAATGTGAAAGTTTCACTCTAAATCATTTTGTTGTCTACTCATGTTCAATCGGCAGCATGTGAGTTTATAGAGCCAAAATTAAATTCATATGAGCATACGAAAAAGTCCGAAAGGCTGAGTGAAGTTCTGGACCTGATGTCCTTTACGCTGACTTATCAAGGTCTAGCGTTTCATAAATCGGATTGAGCCAGTTGTGTGGTGCTTACGGGACCGCGTGAACCACAAGGACAGATATTGATAAAGCTGTTGCCACGCTTTAAATTTTGGCTCTATAAACTCACATGCTGCCTATTGAACATGAGTAGACAACAAAATGATTTAGAGTGAAACTTTCACATGTGAATCACTCGTGCTAGAAATTGAAACATATTTTTTCATAATCTCGAGAGAAGCCTTGAGAAAGTCCAGGAGGACGAAACGCGCGTCGGCTGCCGTTTTTTGTCTTGAATGGAATAAATCAAAAAAGACCTGATATGCCGACTGCTGTGGATTACTTATTGGAGAATCGTCAATGGAACTTTTATAATTGGTTGTGTCCTTTTCAATATATTACTAAATGAGGATTAAAGTGACAGTTCCCTTCCCTTTCTAAATTCATAATGGATCTCAGCCAAAGCGTTATTTTCAACCGCCTAATCCTCCAATCTATTTAATAACAATCTCCCCATTAGCTTTGCTGTACTGTCCAATAGGGAGATTGGGCGATAATTAGCTATATCCGATGCATCTCCCTTCTTATAAATTCTTATAAATTCTTATAATTATACAATGCTAAGGGACACGCTGCGGCTATATCATTAAAAACTAATGTCAGAAGTGGGGACCACAAGAGTTTGTTTGCAAGAAAGATAACCACCAGGACACCGTCTTGTCTCCTTGCCTTCAAGGCGGGCAATTGGGATAGGGCAAGCTCTATTTCCTCATAAGAAAACTCTAGCACCGGGGAGCAAGAGAGGAGACCTCACTATCCATTTAGTTTCTTTCCACCTGTACGTGAAATATGTTCTGGAAATGAATAAACCAAGTAGTTTCGTCTTTAAAAAGGTTGAGGGATGAACCACCCTCCCCCTGAGAAAAATGGGGCATTAGCCACTTTCCAAAAAGCCATGCTATCTTTACTCTGTGAGGCTTGTCTAAGGTTTTTCCACGCTTCCTCCCGTAACTGTCTCTTTCTCTCCTCCTTTGCTGATTTATATGGAGCCCTCATATTTCTTATCAGTGTTTGATTTCTAGGCTGCAATTTATGGGCTTTCCGAAGTTTTCTAGACGCCTTGGAGCAATTTTCCTCAAACCATCTAGTAGACAGTGAGGTATTTTGCATTGCTGGTCATAAAAGATGAGTTCTAATGGAGGTTAGAATTTGACTGAAAGCTACCACAACTTGAGAACTACTTGTTTGTGGATCTAAACAAGATTGAATCACCTGTAATGTTTCCTTTACAATCTTCGGCAGAAAAGAGATTGAATCAATTTTCTCCCATTTTAGATTGTAGCCATTTTTTCTAGATAGAAGCGGTTTAGGAACAAAGAGAGGGCTTGGTTTATTAGAGTGTGGCCAGGAAAAAGTGAAAAGAAGTAAAGCATGGTGGCTAAATTCAGTCAACTGCGCTAATGAATTCTTAACACATCTCTTAAGATTTGCAGGGATAATTATAAAATCAATTGTCAAGATAATTCCAGACCGTTGGAAAGTTGGGAGCGTTTGACCTGTAGAGGGATAAAATGTGTTCATTATAACTAAATCCCAGGTAAACAGAAGGCTATTTAAGGTATTTCCATCATTTTGATTAATAAAATGGGTAATCGAAGACTCACTCGAGTCAGTTACCCTGCAAATACGCTGATCGGTTCTACTACATGTATGCATATTGAAATATCCAGCCCAAAAGATAAAAAATTGGTCTTGGGTGGTGATAAAGCAGGTCCTTCAGTATTGTTCCCAACTCTTCAGTTACTTGAGTGTGATTAGTAAAATTGTTATTATAAAAATGTATCAACATTAGGTCGGTCTTATTTCGCCTCGTAGCTTAAATCATATGGAAATACGGCAAACTATTCATAAAGATAACCTTTTCAAAAGAGATTGTGTTAGCTATGAGTGTAAGTAGCCCCTCTTTTGCTCAACCTGAAGGTGAGGGAAGTGCTGGAGTAAAAAATTAACGATAGCCATTAACAAATATAGATTGCTTTACCCAGGTTTCCTGGAAACAAATAATAGTTCTTGAACTCCTTATAACAATACAAATTATCCTTTTTATTTTCATAACCCGCTATGTTCCATGAAAGGAATATGATACTCCCAAAAGACTCCTGAGAAGAAGCCTCTTCCGCTTGAATTAGATTTGGTACACTAAATGAGTTTGACATTGTATCTATACCTTGTGAATCTAATACAGGAGACTGACCCCCCACAATAATTACAGCGGAAGGTGCTTTTAGGTTATAACATTCCAACTCATTAGGAGACAGAGGAGAGTTAGGAGGGATAAAGAGTCAGTCACAGGAGTCCAAGTCCTCAAGGCGGGGCCAACCTGTTAGAAATAGGAACAGAGCTGTTGCCCTGCTGACAAGGCAAGGTCAGTACTTATTCTTTACATAGAGTTTTCTGCCATGCAGGACATCTGGCTTCTTGCTAGAGTATATGAGCAGGTTTTGAAAATTCAAGGTCCGCTGCTGCACCTACAGGAGAATATTCTGGCTCGGTAGCCTACTTTTAAACTGAACAACAACAACCCGCCAGAGCAACTAGTGTTTCTAAGATGTTAAAAGATAACAAAAAGTATCCTCAGATGTGTTACTAGGGGGACAGAAATGCATTACAACACATACAGAAATTGAAAATTGACACTTTATCACTTTAAGACATTTATTGGGTCGCCCACAGCCCCCCAAGAATCCCGCTGTATTATGAGGAGGATAGATTAGCTGCACTAGGCCTCTGTGGGGTCAAGGGTGCATCCCCCTTGGGCAGAAAACCACCTCTGTCACTTCCTCCTCTAGAAGGAGATCACTGGGGTGTATAAAAACTGTTCTGAGTTACTGCCAAAAACTCTGTGAAATCGGATTTAAGACGGAAAATTCCACTGGTCATTCGTCATTCCAACTTGGATTTTTACACCTAGATTTAAGCTGCTTTGAGTAGCGAATAATAATTTTATTGTTTAATAAATTAAAACCTTGCTGCTTTGAGGAGCTGGTGTTCCTGGAGTAACTGGTACCACTAACTCCTGTTAATGAGTCCGTCAGAGATTATGAACATTTCCTAAAGAGGGTTTAAGTGTCATTGTTAAACAGGACCTCATGTACTATCAGTACCTAACTGTTCTTTGACACATAGCCAGTCTCATTCATTATACACTTCTTTAAAATTATAATCAGATACTGTGTTCTTCAGAACTCTAGTAGCGCTTGATGGTTAGCTGGGTTCATGTTGCTAATACTTTTTTGTATATTTGAAAAAGCACAGATATAAACTGTAATAACCAACTTATAACCCTTCTTGTCGTTGGATGTACACTTTGAATTGCAAATCTGATTTTTTGATGGCTCCTAAAAAGAGTTTTTGAACGCTAATTTTAACTGTAGCCGGTTCTGGTTATTATTTTATATCTACAGATGCCCATCTTTATTGCATAGTTAATAAAAACTATTACAATTTCCAAATATACTACATTGCAATTTATCTGGGTAAGAGAGATATACAAATGACTAATCCATTTCTTCTCAGGAGCATCACCTAAACTAACAAAAGTCTATACTGCTGCATTTGAATAAAGAGATTGAAGTGCAAATGTGAGTGAACTGTTATCAGACTTGTCGATGTTCTCACTCAATGTCCAAGAAGAATTACTTTCCTGCTTCCTACAAATTCCTGTGGGACAATCCTCCTCACAAGTAGTTTGCGAACATCAGAAAGGGACATACCACAAATAGCAAATAAAACCCTAAAGTAAAGAACAATTTCAGACACATTATTAAATATAGGGTATCAATTATGTACACACAGAAAATGATACCAGGTGACGTGGATTCAGGATCTCAGACAATATCTAGCCAAAATAGGGCTGGCAGGTGAAACAGACCATGAATTCATGTGTGGCACACACTGCTGCTTACCTCAACAAATGGAGGCAGGACTGAGGAAGATATACGGAGCCTTTCATTCTAGGGGGTGTTAATGAGATGGTTTGCTTCAGGGTAGAATGCCAACATACCCCACTCTACCCTACACCTGGTTGAAATCTTACTTTCAAAGTAAATGTGCCCTTCATTCTTAAACCCTACTCTTCATGGCCATGGCAGTGCTGTAATGGCTTTCACAGAATATCCACTCAGTCATGTCTCCGAATAAAATCTGTAAATGTTTCATTCGTTACTGACAAATAGGGGGTAGGAAATGCAAAATCTGACCCCACCTGAGCACACTCCGCTCAGTTTAGTCGCTCAATGTGCTCTCACGTGTGGCCCACTGGGGAAAGAACAATTACAGCCCGGCCTCAGATAAAAGGCTGTCACTCCTGCTCTGGATGAACATAGTGGAAAGGACCCAGGCACCAACATACATCAGCATAAGTTCCTGCTCTCCTCAGATATGCCCAGGGCCAGAGTGAGAGGACCCAAGCACCAACATACATCAGCATAAGTTCCTGCTCTCCTCAGGTATGCCCAGGGCCAGAGATGCTGTAAGGTGAGGTAAGGCAGCAAGCAGCCTTAGGGTAACATCACTATGTGGCATTATATACAAGTAGCACGAAACTCCCCAAAACAATAATGTTCTTACTGAAAGGGTCGCACTCCCGTGGAACATGGTATTTTACACGGAGCATCTACCATTCTTGCACCATGCCTGCCTGTTCCACGCGCCCTCAAATCAGAAGGATCCCTGCAGGGCTGAGGGGTGGGGGGAGCAGATTGTGCACTTGTGTAGTCTTTGACCAGAGTTCACCAGAGAGCTCACCTTTGCCATCTTAAACATTTAACCTAGATGTGAAAGGCTTTTGTCATCTTGATGTATCTGCTTAGTAATATAACCGCTCTCCTAGCTTTAAGGGATTCGTTTACTTAAGAAAAAAAACTCAAACACAACTTTTTACCAGCCTATAGTCGTCCGATGTCACTAATATTTAACACGGTTTCCCACAACCTAACTTGCTGTAATTAACATGAATAGAAAGGAAAGGTTTCTTGCCCTACCTCAAGTTTCACCCCTCCCGAGCTGCGACTGAACTGTTCTATTGAGAGACCAGGCACCTATATTTAAAGGGTGCAGGGTGGCATGAAGAGAATGATTTATTGAATGTGAAACATTCATATTTCAGAGTTATTTTTTTTTTCTTCTTGGTATGTACTGGTTGTGCCACTTGATTGATTGCAGAGTGCGCAGACCTGGTCCATCCCACAAGAGCACTAAATCACAACATATAGAAATTCTCAAAGTTAAGTGCCAATTATTAGGTTCTTTTCACTCAAGGGATTAAGGAGGCTCAAGTTATCACTGTGATTTTGAGCTATAGGGATGTTAGTTCAGTGTTAACACTTCCATGTTGCATATGTCCCAACAAGCCATCACGGGCTCTCTCTTTGTACAAGCAAAGGGGCGAGGACACATGTTGTGGGGCAGACTTAAATAAAAGACATAAATAACATGCTTTTGGTTGGCAGGGGTATGCACTCTGTCCAAGCAGGAACCACATTCCTAGTCAGGGTAAGTCAGATACACACAAAAAGATACCCTGTGCTCACCCTCTGGTAGCTTGGCACAGAACAGTCAGGCTAGTGTTCAGAGGCAATGTGTAAAGTAACACCGCAAAAACACTCCACACCAGGTTAGAAAAATAGGCAATAATTTTTAAATTAAATCATGAGCAAAACAACAAAAATCCAATAGGTAGATATAGAGATATGTTTTTTTAAAGCACAAAAATGTTCTTAGGAGTTAGAAGCAATAATCACCAATGAGGTTGATCAGGTCGCGCTGGACCGGGGCAAAGTCAAAATTTCAGGCCACTCGCGATGGAGTGGAGGCCGGGTGTAGGAGCCACACAGGACTGGTGAACAAAGTATCTTGATCGCGGTCGCAAAGGCAAGATGCAGGATGCAGACAAGCGATGTGTCATTGTCGATCCAGCCATGAGGTGATGTGTCGATTTTCTTTTCGCAGTGGTGGTGATGCGTTGGTTCCAAAGATGAAGCGCCGAAGCTGAGATGCGTTGGGTTCAAGTGCGAGGCCCTGCTTCCTCTGTGCAGTCGAGGAGATGAGTAGATCTCCTCACTCTACTGCAGCGACGATGCACAGTTTCATTTTGTCAGTATTTGGAGATGATGCGCTAGTTCTGATGCAATGTGTTGATTCTGCACCCCCAGCAGGATCAATGCATTGGTTGTGCTACACACAGACTGGTGATGCATCAATTTCTCTGGAGCAAGCATCTGTGCCCACTTCCAATGGACCAGGCACAGGATCAGGTGTAAAAACTTTGATATCTCTGAATCTCAAGCAACAGGAGGCAAGCCAACAACCCTTGGAGATCACTCTGGGTTCAAAGAAGAGTATAGCTTTCCCTCAGCAGAGTCAGAGAGCAGAAGGCAGCCGGGCAGCACAGCAGAAAAGCAATCCTTTCAGGTCAGCAGTCCAGCAGAGTGACTGTCCTTGTACTTTGTGACATGATCTACCAGAAGCAGTATAAACCTGTTGCCTAAATCAGTCTGGGGGGTCATAGGCCCAACAATATCAACTCCCATCCTCTCTAAGGGTGTGCCAATGACAAGCAAGGGATTATGGGCGGTTTCAACCTCTGCCCTGTCTTCCCACTGTCCTGGCAGTTTACACAGGTCCTATGGAACACATCTGAGGAAGTCTTGGTACTAGGGCAATAAAAGTGGAGGACAGGCCAGCTCTAGTAGGAATGGGCTGTAGTTTTGGGGGACCACCAGGGCCCTTGTTGTCCCATGCACAGGAGCCTTAGGCTCACTGTAAAGGAGGTTGTCCTCGCAGTAGATCCGATGACTTCTAGAGGCATCACCTGCTGCTTTGGCCTCAGCCTGTTGCCTCATACCCTCAGGGGTTAGGGACTCCTACATGCTCTGCTACTAGATGACGAGCAACTCCTCTTCCTCCCCACAATGCATTGCATTGCTTCCGGAGTCGCAAAGATGCCAAGATGCGGCTACATGGGGCAGCAGTGATCAGGACCATCTAACAGAGCTGCCTGGCTGTTTTGATCCCCAATAACAGCCAAGGAAGGGCATTTACGGTGCCGCATGAACAAGGCTGCCTGACTCTATTGTATCATCTGCAGCAGCCGAGGAAGGGAGTGGCTCTTGTTTTCAGAGCAAGAGCAAGAGAGGCACTGGAGTTTCAAAACACCCTCAACTCAAGGACGGTGTCAGAAGGCTACTGCAAGGCATCGTTAGGGGAGAGCCACCAGGTTTCACATCAGGGGTAAGTACCTAGCTGAATACTGTCATTCATATAGGTAAACTGTTAGTGGGTCGCTGGTTGGTTTCTTCTCTGAACTTGATAGCAATATTACAATATGGAAGCATTTAAAAATTGCCAATTTGATGGACATGGATCTGCTGCTGCCCTAAAAGTTAAAACACGGACAGCCCAACGCAGTTTAAAATCATGCTAAGGGTCAGTGATAGCGTCAAGCCCTCTGAGCTCAGAGGAGGACTTGTTGGCAACTAGATCAGAAGCTGGGTTAGCTGGGGCTGCCCTGGATAGTGACCCACAAGAATTGTTGTCAGTAGAAGGGGTGGTGGGGATGGTTTCCCCCACACAAGGGGAAACACCAAATCTGTGCATAGAGAGCAGCAAGGCAGCAGAAGATAAAGAAAAGGAGTACACTAAAAAGGAGAACAAAACCCAAAACATTCTTCCTCAGGTGGATATTAATGAAGCAAGTACTAGCTTGACCCAAGGCAAGTCGACAGAGTAGCTCTTTACAAAATGGAAATTAACGCCGCTCAGGGGCCTCTCTTTCATGATAAAGCAGGACTTCCTATAAATAAACAGACCCCTGTCCAGAGTTCATAGCAGACAGCACAGTTGCAGGACAGTAATACTTCGCAATCTCCACATTTTCAACTTCAATCTTCGTTGCCAGCACAGTCTCTGTATTTTGCAGCTGTTTTAGACATGGGCCAGTAAGATCAGCGTCTGCCTCAGGTCCTAGGATAAGATGGATCCCAGGAGGTACATCTCTCAAATCAGCAGCACAGAAAGGAGGTTAACATACAGTGGGATATAAAGACCATGCTGAACCTTATTCTGGATGAAATTAGAGAATTAAAAGCAGCACAATCACTTGAAATAGCATCTTTGCACCAATGACTATCTAAAATTAAAAAAGCAGTGGGCAGTTTCCCTGTAAGAATGCAGGAGGCTGAATCAAGAATCTCGCAGCTAGAGGATCAGACCATTGTCATGCAGGAACAAGTCAACCTAATAAGGACAGAAAAATCTTCACTAGAAAATAAAATTAATGAGTTGGAAAATCATTCATGCTGCTCTAACCCACGCCTGGTAGGAGTTCCAGACGGCTGTGAAGGGGTGCAGGTCCTTCAATGGGTTGATGCATTTACTAAGACGAATGTTTTACCTGAATAGTCAGGAGATCTGACAATCACACGGGTGTATAGGGTCCCAGATCAACCATTTCCGAACTCAAAACTGCCACGTCAGATCTTGGTAAATTTTGCTGACTTTCATATAAAAGAGCAGATTTTAGACAGAGCCATTCGAAAGAAACAATTCTCAACTGATGAAGTGACTTGCTGTCATATTTTTTGTGACATGTTGTCGGCAGTAGCGCGCCATACGAAGGAATATGTTAAGTTGCTGTACTTGTTTAAAGCACAGGGTGCGCAGGCAGCAATTGCTCAACAGTCTAAATTAATGGTACTGGTTAAAGGACAGTTTCACATGTTTGCCAACTTTGATAAAACCCAGGAGTTGTGCTGCAAAAGATCTCCAGCTAAGCATGTAGCTATGAAATGTTAAGACGGAAGCGGAAATAGATGGTCATAGTAAATGTAAGTCCGTTTTTATATAGCGCAGCTACTCACCCTTACGGGTCTCAAGGCGCTGGGGGCCGTAGTGGAAATTAAGTGAGCTATTGCCCAGAGTCACATGGTGCTGAGCTGCCGCCGGGGATCAAACCGTGAACTCTGTGCTCCGAAGTCAGCTGCCCTGGCCGCTGCACCACACCTCTCCACTCTAGTGAACATATTGATGGTGGGGATAGTGGATTGTGAGTTCACCAGAGGAGCAACACCATGGTGCCTAGTGAGGGTGTCTACAATGGTAAGAGGGGTATTGTGGGTTATTCCCCTCTCGCTTGGGATCAGGGTTTGGGTGGGCCCCAAGGTGTCTTGGGTGAAGGGAGGTGTTTTGGGTGGGTGGGAGCACGCCTAGTAAAAATTAGCAGAATCATAGAGTCGAATGAAACTTTGATCATAAAAAAAAGAAAACAGGGTTCAATTAAGAACATTCTACCAGGGCAATGGGTGTTACAGCTCGAATAATATCTTGTAATGTTAATGGAATGTCCAATAAGCAAATGTATGGGGTTTGATCAGGTGGTTAGCTTCTTTTTCCCCACAAGTATTATTCCTCCACGAGACTCACCTTAAAAATAATTTACCTATGCATTTTATTCCAAAATAATTTTCTAAGGTATATTTTGCTTCTGCTTGGTTGGTGGCAATGGGGGTAGCAATTTATCTGGGGCAAGGTGTGGATTGGGAGGTTGTCCAAGTTCATAGGGATCCCTATGGCAGAATTCTCTACAGAGCAAAACACCTTTTTTAATGGGGCTTTTTAACATTATAAAAGAAGGGGGTGAGGTCCCATCACGTTTTTAGGAATCAACAATTGTAAGTTTTGTAAAGAAGGTAAAGAACCCCAGAGATGTAAACTCAAACCGGCCGATTAGTTTATTGAATACCGATTACAAAAGTTTAATGAAAATTTGTGCAAATCCTATTACTCCGGCAGCCCAAGCGGTAATTCACAAGGATCAGATTGGGTTTGTGGCTGGCAGACTGATGTTGTTTAATACTAGTTTTCTAGTGCATGCATTAGAGTTTTTTGATGTGAATCAGAAGCCCGCACTTATAATGATGGTCGATTCAGAGAAAGCTTTTGACCTGGTAAATTGGGGCGCCCTTTGTTTTGGCCATTTGAGGTTTGGCTTTTCTTCTCAATTTATCATTATGCTTCATAATCTATATCAAGGGGCAAAGGTATTTATAAATTCTAATTTAGCAGAGATGGTTGATATAAATAGGGGAACTCAGCAGGGTTGTCCCTAGTCTCCCGTTTTATTTACTTTTTTTATTGAACCCGTGTCAGTCAGGATTAGGGCAAATATAGATATAGAGACACCTGTCGTGGGAATGTCTAAGCTAAAACTATTCCCAGATGTTATGATTTAATACCTCAGGCCAGAAGAACAAAATATTAGAACGATATTGGGTGAGTTTGAGCAGTTCCAATTGATTGGTGGATATAAAATTAACCAAAATAAAACAGAATTCCCCTCTTAGCATTCTTCCTCTTAATCTTCAGCAACATGCTTCCTCTTCTAATCCGATTCGTTACTTTGGGATATATGTTACAAATCACTATGCAGAGCTTTACCATCTAAATTATGAGGTGATGATGAAGAAGATCATTAGACAGATGGACACTTCTTCCGCTTACATTAATAGGGCAAATAGCTCTTATGTCTATTTTACCCTTGTTGATATGTCTTTTTACTGATGTTCTGATAAAAATCAGTATGACCTATTTTAAAGACATACTTTTTCGACATTTTATTTGGAACAAGAAGGTCTTGAGGATTAAACTTTCATTGCTTCAACTTGATATAAGTCAGGGTGGATTGGCATTGATTCAGGTACGCACATAATATGAAGCCTCTCATAGATATTTTAGTTTGATCAATAGACTCCAAGGAGTCTCTGAACTTTTTTCTTTTTAGATAAAATGGTGCAGGATGCCTGATCCCAGCTTCCGGTATTTAGTAAGATGACCACATTTCCAAAAACAACGACATAGAAAACAGTGCAGGAATATTGTGTGAGACTTCAAGCATTCTATTCTTTGAGGACTTTGTCTGTAGGTTATGAACATTTGCAGCTTAATGAATGTAATGTTCTGGGCCTAAAAATATCAAACAGTAATTTAAGATTTTGGAGCGCAAATGAGTTTAAAGAATTGGGACCTTTCTTGGTGAGGGGGAACTGTATGACTAATCAGGACCTTAAAGCTAGGTGCGGTAATCGATCCAAGCTTTTTTCTTTGGGCTCCAGCAGATTATGCAACTATTGAAAAAAGTTTATCTTCATGCAAGTACAGTCTTCTTTCTAGTAATGTCCACTTTGTTTAGAACAAAGCTAAGGGGAGGTTGAAAATTGATACAGATTACGCAGTGCCAAGGAGAGGGCCACCTGATGAAAAGTATTTTAGATAAGAACACATTGTAACACAGTGTAACACAATGCAGTTTTTCTGAGGTCGAGCTGCAGTCGATTTCACGAATAGGTAATAAGGCCTTAAGAACAGCAAATTTTAAGAGGACATCTCTTTTTTTCGTGCTGGATGGCATACTATACTCCAAAGGCCCTCCATAGAATGTATCCAGAAATGGAGGATCGTTGATTTCGCTGCCAGCAGCAGGGGGTGGGCGACTGGTTGCACACTTTCTTTAGCTGTCCAATGGTTGTACAGTTTTGGGAAAAGTTACTTGCTGCCCTAAGCCTAGGATTGCAGAGCAAGAGTGAACCGGAGGCAGGTGTGGCACTCTATGGCTTTTTAAGGCAGAGGCAGAATATGACATTGGCTAAAGGGGGTGAAATATTTATTGTGATCGCCTCTTTAGTAGCTCGATCCTTGATTCTGCAGAATTTGCAGACATCTAGAGTACCAACGTATCAAGAGTGGCATAATAAAATGAGCCGAACAAGGAAGCTTGAGGAGGCGTTTGCAAAAAGGGTTGGGGTGTTAAAAGATAAGTTGCTTCATGGCAGTTTATGGAGGGGATAGAAAAAGCTACAGTGTAAGATTCTGTAAATTGTACTGTTGTGTATTGTGCAGCATCTGGAAAGAAGAGATATTAGGTAAATTATTAAGGCACAGTTGCACTTTTACTGGTGGTCACTTTTCACTAGGTACTGTTTAAAATATTTCTTATATTTTATAGATGCTTCTATACCATCTCTTAATAAGGCCAGTGTTGGAAATACTAGTATATAAATTTCTGGCATGTTTGCACTTTGTTGAAGATTTTCATTGCAAGCCAGAGAGTGGAGTCTGGCATGATACACTTTATCTATGTACAGTATAATATTGTTTGCACAAAACATCGGGTTCTTTCTGAAATAACATTTTGTAATTTATGATGTATATTTTTTAATAAATGTCTACTGGTAATTAATTCTACAAGCTTTTTTCGGAACAAGTAGTATGTGTATTTTAGGCACGTCGGCACTTTGTAGAAATCTTCCAAAGCATTTTGTTTTGAGAAATAAGGATTTCTGTTTTTTCATTGAATTGTAAGCCGGGGAGTGTAATATGGCCTGATGCACTATATCTACACTCAGAACAATGCTGTTTATCAATGTCCATCTGTAACAACATTTGATCCAGTATTCCAATTTATGATGTATATTTTTGATGAAATGTGTACTGAAAATTTATTTTCTATATTGTGAACAACTTAATGTATCTGCTACAAAAAAAAGGTTGGGCACTCCCTCTATGCCCTACGGAGCTCCTCCTTCCACTTGTCATCCAGCAAGCTCTGGCAGGTAACCAAGAGGAGCACTGTCCACCTCAGTGGGCTGCGGGATGGCCACCGCAGGTGCCCCTTCCACCTCAACTGGAAGACATTCAAGGGCTGGTTTCCCACATCCTCTGCCTTTCCCATTCCTAGCAGATGGCTGGGCAATTTTTCCAGGCTCCAGGCCTTTTTAACTCCCATCCTGGACAGCCATGAAGCTGATGGTTGTACAAATCCACTCAGGTAACCCAGACATTTCCAGGTGTGCCTTATGCTTTACTTCCTTCCAGGTAGTTTGCTCAAGGTCATTACCTAACAGACAGTCCACGGGCATGGCAGGAGTCACTGCAAATTTAAGAAGACCTGAGACCCCCCTCACATTCAAATAGAACAAGGCCACCTGATAGTGACCCTCCCTGTTGTCAGCCACCACAACCTGTGGAATGCATTGAGTATCACCTGCTCTGGGGACACCAACTGACTCTTTGCCCATTAATGGTAACCCATTGCCTATGTTTTGCACTATTAGAGTGCATATGGATTTTAGGAACCATCTCACTGTCACCCAGGGACACTACGGTAACCCCACTAAACTCTCCCCATTAACTGGGACAAACATCTCCCCCAGCACTACACTAGCCACCCCTGGATTCTTTGAAACAGTGGGAGGTGATGCTCTTTTTGTAAACTTAGGATCCCCCCTGTAGTGTCCATATGCATAGCACTCATGGCACTTAATGGGCTTGGACTGCTGACCTTTGTCAGGGTAGTTTTTCTTCTGGTGGCAAGATTGGGAATGAGAACCAGACCCTTTCCCTTGTGAGTTGATTTGGGGGCCTTTAGAGAACTCTGTCTTTTTCTCTCCCCCCCTCTTTCTTCTTGTGGGAATCCTGATCACCCTTTAGGGAGTCCCCCAGATGCCTTCGTGGACCCTCTGGTGCTGACTGAGATTTCTGACTCCTCAACAAGTTTCCTGGGGTCAATGAACTTGCCATCTAGTCTATCTAGTATCACTAACTAGGTGTTGGTGCAGCTCTGGAAAACAAATATCAAGCATGTGCTCCTTCAAAATCAGGTTGTAAAACCCTGAATAATCATCAACCTTGCTGCCCCTCACCCAGTCCTTCAGTGCCTTACTGGAATAATTCAAGAAACCCACCAATGTTTGTGATGAGGTCTTGGGGCAGCCCCTGAATATGAGCCTATACCTCTCAGGGATCAGTTCAAACTTGCCGACTTGGATGGCCTTTATTACAATGTAGCATGTCTCATCCTCTACATCTAGTTAAGGGTGGGCGGAGCAGGCACGGAGTTGGAAAGAAACTCAGTGGAACTCTGCTCTGCTCCTCCCTTCACCCAAAGTAATTATAATGTAAAAAAAAGCACTTACCTGCTGTGGTTGCCTCCTCCTCGCCATGGCCGCTCTCCTTCCTCATCCTCGCCGTCCTTCTTCTTTGATAACCCCTATGTTGTACGTCTTGCACAAGACGAACAACGTAGGGGTTATCAAAGAAGAAGGGCGGCAAGGACGAGGAAGGAGAGCAACCATGGCAAGGAGGAGGCAGCTACATGCGTTTTTTTACATTATAATTACTTTGGGAGGGTGGAGGGGCCGGCTAACTCCGCTCCACCACAGAGTTGGAGTTTTGCCCAAACTCTGCATTCGCAACGGAAAGCGGAGTAGGCAAAAATCCAGAAACTCGGCTGGCGGAGTGGAGTTACCTGCCCAGGGTTACCTCTAGTGTAAGGAGTGTGCCCCTCCCCACCATGGGCATATACCTCCATAAACCAGCACCCCATAACTCCTCTGGGACCTGGTGCACTGGTAGAGACACTTCATAGGCTGCAAACCATTTGTGTATGTCATGCCCCACCACATAACGGGGCACCAAATCATTTGGGATCCTGACTCTGTACTCACCAATGACCACTGTTGGTATGCTGCCACCATTGCTGTTGCTGAACCTCACTTGTAGGGCTCTTAGGTCCAGCTCCTTGAGGTTGAGCTCATGGGCAAGCTTGCTCTCCTACATTCCTACAAGGCCAGCCTCCTTTCTTCACCAGCCTGCTCTAACTTGGAAGGTTGAATTTTAATTTCCTTTCCTCCCCTCTGTCTGGCAGTTCTTCTAGGGACAGGTTTGTGGAGGAGACACTGCTCCCTGATCTGGGAACCACTACTACTCTTGGCAAGTTGGTGGCCCCCTTCACAAGCAGTTTTTGATCCATCTCATACTCCAAAATCAGGTAACACTCTTCCTCAGGAATCTCCTGCTCCTCCTCTGGGATGTCATCCCCTGCCAAGGGCCTCACAGCCTTATGTAACTCCACCTTCCTGGGAACGTCCTTGCAGAAATCTTTCAGTTGCTGCCCAGTGTAGGATTCTGACCTGACCAGCTGAAACTCAATTCCTGCAGGTACAGGTGTGGCTTCTCCAGAGAGAGCCATCATTTAGCAGAAAAATCAAAAAGGCTAATCAGGGAGAATTTAAAAGGGCTTGAATTGATCTTAGGAACAGAGTTTTAGTGGACACTGAATTACTATATGGTATTGCACAAACACAAGTCCTATATTCACCTCTGATCACCAATGTTAGAAATGGGGTTTATCGTTGGCAAACGTATGCACCCCGTCCAATTAGAGGCCACAATCTTAGTCAGGGTAGGCTAGATACACACTAAAAGATAACCTGTGCTCTCCCTCTGGTTGTTTGGCACAGAGCAGTCAGGCTTATCTTGAGAGGCAATGTGTAATGTATTTGTGTAATACACACACACAAACAGTAACACAAAAATCACCACAAAAAGATTCCACACAGGTTTAGGAAAATAGAGAATATTTACCTGAGTAAAATAAGATCAAAATGACAAAATTCCAATAAGTAGAACTTATTGAATTATGAATTGTTTAAGAATAAACCAAAAATAGTGCTTAGAAGTCAATAGAGGTGACTTAGTGGCACGAGCTTGGGAGCAAGATGGCGGCTGCTTAGATAGCTGCGGTGCTCACCCGAGGCAGCTCCAGTGATTACAGTACTAAGGAATGACTTGCTAAAAGGATAGAAGAGATGAGCTGTGCCCTCACTTACCTATGGTGACCTGGCATGGGACGGATTTCGTGTGGCAGGCTCTGTATGCTGTTGGGCTTCATCGCGCACTCAAGGAGAGCTCAGTGAGTAACAGTGCTGTTACTGACAAGGCTGGTCGGAGCCGGCTCCGGGCTCACGTAGCAGAACAAGTCTTGGGACTCTGCGATGCAGCCCTGCTCCAACAAAATGGCTAAAGAAAAGGAGACCAGGTGGAAGCCTCACAGGCTCCCCCCTCTACCCTCCGAACCATTGATAGAAAAAAAAGGCAACAAAACTCACACTGACACTAAACAAAGATCAAAAGCAGGAGCTCCGGCTTAGAAATCGAGGTCATTGAAGTATATCTGGATCACAACCCTCATGCTAGCACAGACAGAGTTGAGGTAGCATGTAATCCCTTCAATCTTCAGTTCAGCTACACGGCGCATTGGGCTTTCGGAACTGGAGAAAGGAGGAAAACAGACATCGGAGGCCGATGAGAATAACCCTGTGAGTACCGAAAAGGCAACACTAGAGAAAGGTGCTATTTCTGGATTATTGACATGTACGCAGGAGGGGGGTCTGGAGGCAGACCTGGGGGTTGGTGAAAACGGTGCAAAATGCTCAGTGATAGATGACATCACCCCAGCTGTTGATCCAGCGCTATCAACATAATTTCTTCTCCTCAAGGCATTGACATCCAGGTTAAAACATTCCTCCTCACAACTATACCAATATGACGGTGGGGCCCATAACACCGCATAAACATTCACTCTCTCATATATTCCCTGGAACTCATCCGCCTTTACTTAGGAGAAAAGTTAATTATTGCTGGAAGAAAATGGGATACCTTTTCAGACTTCGAGGTATTCCGCTCATTGGTCGATGGACCAACTAGTAGGAATCAGTTGATGGTGATTAAGACCAGCTCAATCACTTTTAGAATCTTATTTAAAACATTTACATTTATTATTGAACTTAAAAGAACCACAGACCCGTAGATTTAATTTACAATATAGATTTATCTAATCTTTTAAAAGCATGGATACATTTCAGTTTTATTAATCAGTTCAATACATTTATTATCATTATAAGAAATACAATTTAAATTGCAAATTTATGCATACCCCTTCTAGATGGAAAATAAAGATTCGTCACAGCAGTTAAAATTCAGATCCCAGCATAGAACTCCCAAAAACGGACTGTCTGTCCCGCTAAACAGGCCTCCTCGACGGACCACCTATACAGGTTTTCCGCCACAATCTCGTTCTTTCTCAATCAGAATTAAGGGTAAAAGATTAATTGAATTAAAAAAAAAAAATAAAGGCCTATGGAAAATAGCAGCAGCATCTCCAGCGTCAGCGTCCAGTGCTTAGTAAAAATATGTAAAAAGTGCTCCTCCTACTTAAGAGTAGGTCCTCTTATACCCTAATACTAGCTTACTAAACAGAAATGTTTCAATCTTTGGGGGCGAGATTCACGCTAATTGGTCCATTGGAGGAGTGGCAAACATCTCCTCATTATCCTCCTTGCTCAAACCAGTTCCAAAAATGTTTATAATTTCGTCCTTTCACACGGTTTCAGGACATTACCAATCCGATTGACAGTTTTTCTATGTATCTTCTTTTGTTGCTTTATTTTAAACAGTTCATTGTTAATTCACGGATACTACTTCTGGTTCTCACACACTTTTGCTGAGTCCCCTTGGCACACGTTTGGGTAAAGGTTCATGTTGACCTTGATCCCTCTTCCATCCTGGGCTTTTGAAGCACCCACGTGGTGTATTTGTTTGCAGCTTTCCTTCCGCTTGGAAACCATCTTGCGCTTGCGCTTTAAGCTTATTTGCCTCGGCAGCCATTTTTACAGCACGGCCTAGCAGGCTTGAGCGAACTATCATAGAAAACAAACACAATAATAGTTAAAAATAAAGAAAATAAGCCTTTTCAATTTCCCTCCCGTCATTCTAGGTACCCCAGTTAGGTGTTACCTAGCAAAAGCGACATATAAAGCTATTTTTACTTACCAACCGCATTCTTTTGCCACCATACAATTTACTACATAGCACAAATCATGCAATATTATTCTAATTAGTACGCAAATCATTATGTTATCATTATTTACGTTTACAATTGAAAGTAGATTAGTTTGCACATGTACTGCAAGTTACCAAGAATACTTATAAGAAAAACATAAAGTGTTGATTAGTCATTAAAACGAACAATTTTGTATTAATTATTAACGTTAATATTAGTGGGTTCAAGATTTTCTCGTTTACCTTGCTCCATCAATTCCCCCTTTGGTAATTTTTAATATCACCACAAAAACCCATGTTACACAAATTTGTCAGATAGCATGTTTCTTGTCCATTTGCTTCTTGTTAGTTTTACACAACTGTATCCCTTTCATCTCGTCTTTTTGTTTTCTTATACATGCTTTCTTTCAATTCTTCCAGTTCTATTTCACCTAATTCTCGTTCTCTTTCTTTCTTTATCTTATTTTCTCTTATTATTTTGTTTTGTCTTTTCCTCCTTTTGATACATATAATAACAAATTTCACAAATAATACTACTAAGATTATTACTGTTGCTGATATCATAACTTTCCCTATAATAAAACTACTTATTTTAGTAAACCATTTTGATATTGAGGAAAAACTCTTACCAAGTTTCTCCCAGGCATTTTCAACCTCCAGTGGAACAAGTTCTTTGTGCAAATTTGTAATATTCTTTATATACTTTTGTATATTTTCACTTTTATCTGGAATGTAAGTGCAACAATGTTGGACTTTCAGCATTCCACAGACTCCACCCTCTTTTGCCAAAAGAATGTCAAGGGCAAGTCGATTTTGCATCACCATAGCTCTCATGGCAACCATTTCGGTATTTACCATCAAGAACCCTCCAGCAGTATCTGTAGATAAACGATCTACTACTGTGGACAATTTCCGAATTTTAAATGCATTCAAAGATATTCCCACTGCTGGTATCAATGCTCCAAAAATGTCACCCACTATTTCTGAAAAACTTTCCCTTTTTCTACATGTGAATATCTTACCCATTTCGTGTGTTCCTTTTTCTTCTCTATCCACATGAAACTTTTTTGGAAAGACCAGGCCTAAGTAGCACGACCCATACCAATGGTCCGGCAACCTGTAATAAGCTCTGTTTCCGCAAATATAATAGATCCCAGGAAATATTGGATCTTTTCCCCCTTTGATTCCCCAACCTCCTAAAATTTTATAATTGTCTTGGCAATCACTGGAACCCACGAAATAGTTATCATACCTTGTTCTATTTCTACTAATACACAACTTTCCCTGTTGGGGCCAATCCAAAGTCATAGCTGCATTTGTCTTTTTCTTATCATTATTTTCTTCTTAAAATGCCCAAAAAGGTGTTTTTGTCTCTTCTTCTACTACCTTTCTTTGAAATTTTACTCTTCTGTTTTCAACCATTTCTAAAAACACCTTTTCCTCCTTCCTTAACTCACAGGTAAGGTTGTGTTTAACTATGTCATCTAATGTCAGAACTTTATTTTCTAAGACAAATTCTCCAAATATCCTTGCCTCTTTCACCTTGTTCAATTCAGAATATTATAGGAATCTTTGCAAAAATCTTATTTATGTCAGTATAATAATATTCTAACCTACCTGTTCTATAAAACAGACTAGCTAAAACACTACATGTTATTCCATACGTCAAGGGAAGGTGATGATAGGTCACACCTTTTGCAACAGACGCAGGCAATTGCATACAAACATAACAATCTCTCACATCCATCGTTTCTACATATTCATATAATAATTTTGTGAAAACATTTTTAGAAAAATCTTTTAATATTGCTGTTTTCTGCATGTTAACTTCCTTATCCTTCTCTGTGTTATACTCTAATATGGATGTTTCTTCTACAGCTAATCTAATTGGAATGGTGATTGCTAAGATAAACCATATGAACATTAATAACCCTGTACAAAAGAAACACATCTTACACCATCTATGTAAAAACTCACATCTACATCTTCTATTTTCAGTGTCTGCCATCTTGTTCTATTGTCTAATATATATATATATGTACAGAAAATGTGTCACCACACCTCAGAAATGACGTCTTAGCCACCCTACTTTCTCACTTTGTCTCGTTTGGTACTTTCTTTAGTTCTTTTCAGAACTCTTTCTTGTCTTATTCAGGTTTTTGTGTCCAGTCCGGTAGAAATTTCTTTCTTTTTTCTTTAAACCTGTTGCACTTCACTTTCACCCATTGGGTCGTAGCTTTGTTCTGGGTTCTCGTGAGTGATTTCTTCTTCTTTGATATCAGTCAACGCGATGTATAGCCATTCAGGTGATTTATATTTTAGATTTGCTTTCTTTACTCTTTTTGTTTTCTGCAATTGTTTTCCACTTTGTTTTTCTTGTTCCTTTTGACTTGTTATTTCATTTACTTGTTCTGCATTATTTCTGTTTATGTTTATAATTTTGTATCTCAATCTTTTAACTTCGTGGGGCCAATTATCTCCTTTTCTCGGCCTTTTCAGTTCACTTTCTTTTTCCTCTCGTTCTGCTCTCCAAGTTCTTTTTCTTGATCCTAATTTCTCTTTTCTTTCTCCTCCACTCTCTTCTGATTCTGTTTCAGACTTTACTTAATTTCCTCTTATTTTGAACTTTATGATTTCACTTCCTTCGTCTAGTTCTGATCCTTCCTGTGTTTTTCTTATTTGGTTACCTGCTTCTGTCCCTCCTCGAGGTTCTTCCGAATTCTTGTTGATCTCTCTATCTGTTTCTATATTTCCCTGTTCCTTTATTTGTTGGTCCGTCCCTATTGCTCCTCGGGGTTCTTCCGATTCTTCTATCTCTCTATTTGAAACTATCCCTTCTTCATCTATTTGAACAATTTCTGAAGGATCTTTACCATAACTTGTGCTTGGTTGCTCACTATTTCTATCTCTTTGCTCAGTTTCTTCGTTTATGATATCAATTTTCCAATCCTTTTTCAGCTTTTCATCACATTCTGATTGATCAGTATCAGATGCTGAACTGGTATCAGATATCTCCAGATGTCGACTTACAGGTCGATCTTCAAGTTCTGGAACCTTTGCTATTTCAATTTCTTCTCCTGTTGTTAAACTTGTACTTGGGTCTTCCAGATGTCGACTTACAGGTCGATCTTCAAGTTCTGGAACCCTGTTTGTTTCTTCTTCTGCATCGGATGCTGAACTGGTATCAGATATTTCCAGATGTCGACTTACAGGTCGAACTTCAGGATCTGGAACTCTGATGGTGTGGCTGGCATGCACCCAGTTTTTCACTCCTGCACATTTGACTGCAGTTGTTGTCACCAGGATCACTTGTCGTGGTTTGTCCCAGCGAGGAACCAAACAGTTTCTTCTCCTGTGGACTTTTATGCGGACCCAGTCTCCTGGATTCAAATCATGAGCTGGTTTTCTTTCAAGAGTGGTCGCATCCGGTCCAACCTGATGAAACACAGAACGTACCACATCAGCTAATCCTTTGCAATAATCCAACACAAGATCATCAGTTCTAGTCAGCAGTTTGTTGACAGGTACATGTGCTTGTCTCATTGCTCGTCCCATGATTATTTCGTGGGGACTCAGACCTGTCTTTCTTTCAGGTATGCTTCTGATAGTCATTAAGACCAATGGTAAGGCATCTGGCCACTTGAGTCCTGTGGCTTGACACATTTTCCCTAACCTGTTCTTTATCGTTCCATTCACCTGTTCTACTACTCCAGAAGCCTCTGGTCTGTATGCACAATGCAGTTTCTGTTTAATACCAAGTGCTTCACATATCAATTGAATTAATTCATTCTGAAAATTTGTTCTTCTATCTGTTTCAATCGTTACTGGAAAACCATACCTTGGAATGAATTCTCTCAGCATGAGTTTTGCTACTGTAATCCCATCATTCCTTCTGGTCGGGTAGGCTTCCACCCAACGGGAAAACAAACAGACGACTACAAGAACATATCTTAGTCTATTGCTTGGGGGCATTTCTATAAAATCCATCTGCATTCTCGTGAAAGGACCTCCCTCTCGTCCTATTGTTCCTAGACTCACTACTGTTTTCCTTCCTGGGTTTATCTGTTGGCAGATAAGACATCTTTGACAAAGACTCTCAGCTATGGCTCTGAATTTTGGGTTATACCAGGTTTGTCTGAAAAGTCTGATCATTGCATCCCTTCCAATATGAGCTTGTCCATGGTACATCCGTGCCATGTCAGAAATCATGCTATCAGGCATAACTGGTCTTTCGTCTCTGTAAACCCAAACATCTTCCTCCCTTCTCCTGCATCCTGCTTTTATCCAGCTATCTTTTTCTTCGTCATCTTCTGCTTCCTGTAGTTGTCTCACCTCATCCCATGTCTCGACAGGGTTAGTAAAAAGCAAAGGACACGAAACATGCTCTCTTTCCCTGCCTCGGTTCAATGAGACTACATTTTTAGCACAATACTGAGCTATTTCGTCGGCAAATTTGTTGCCCACGGTTATGTAGTCTTCCCCATTTTTGTGTGCATTGCATTTCAACACCGCGATCTGTTTAGGCAGCTGTATCGCCTCAAGCAACTTTTTCACAAATTCACTGTTTCTAATCGGGGTTCCTGCAGACGTCAAGAAACCTCTTTGGGACCAGATCTGCCCAAAATCATGAACCACTCCGAAGCCATATTGGCTATCCGTGATTACTGTGATTCGGACATTCTTTCCCAATTTACATGCTTGAATTAAAGCAACTAGTTCAGCCACTTGGGCAGAACGTATTCCTCTCAAACAAGATGCTTCCATTATTGCAGCTACTGTACATACTGCATACGCCGCACTCAAAACTCCTTCACTCATTCTCAAGCATGAGCCATCCACAAACAATACATAATCTGATTCTTTTAAAGGCTCATCTCTGATGTCCGGCCTTGGTTTTGTACAATACTCGAGTACATTCAAGCAATCATGGTCAACTTCATCCTTACCTGTCATACTCTCTTCATCCGGCAATGATGTCGAAGGATTTACATTTGTGCATCTGTCAATGGTTACATTGTCTGCACTTAAAATCACTTTTTCATACCTAGTCAGCCGACTATGTGTCATGTATTGAGTTTTGGTTCTTGTCAAAAGAATTTCCACAGAATGAGGAACATATACTCTCAATGGGTAACCCATCACAATGTCTTCACTCTGTTCCAGACTCACGCAAGTAGCAGCTACTGCTTTCAGACATCCAGGCAACGCTTTTGCTACCGGGTCTAAAACAGCCGAAAAATATGCAATAGGTCTTTTCATGTTTCCATGTCTTTGCACTAAAACTGAAAGTGCGCACCCATCTCTCTCACTACAATACAGCTCAAAATCTTTTTCATAGTCATGCATCCCCAGTGCCGGAGCTTCACATAGTTTTGTTTTTAGTTCTCTGAATGCCTTCATTTCTTCATCATTCAATTCAAAGGGATCTTTAACATCCTTTTTTGTCAAACGCTGTAATGGTTTTGCAATCAATGAAAATCCACTTATCCATTGTCGACAATATCCAACCATTCCCAGGAACATTCTTACCTCTCTTTGTGTCATTGGAGCTCTCATTCCTTGAATTATTTTTATTCTCTCAGTCGTTACTTTTCGTACTACCTTTTTCAATCTTATGACCTAAGTATTGGACCTCCGGTTGACAAAACTGTAATTTTGATGGGGATACTTTATGTCCTCCTCTTGCTAAATGATTCAGCAGAGCAATTGTGTCGGTAACACACGCTTCTCTTGTTTTTGATGCCACCAATAGGTCATCAATATACTGAACCATCACAGATTTTTCGTGCATTTTTAAATCTTCCAATGATTTCTTTAGAATCTGATTAAAGATCGAGGGGCTTTCTGTATACCCCTGAGGAATTCGGCACCATGCCAAAATACGCTCTCCGAACCTGAATGCAAATAATGGCTGGCTATCTGAATGTAACGGCATAGAGAAAAATGCATGGCACAAATCAATGACGGTGTACCATTGCGCTTCACGTGGAATCTGATACAGAATTACAGCAGGGTTTGGTACAATTGGACAACAAGGGACAATGATTTTATTGACCTTTCGTAAATCTTGTACTATCCTATATGTTCCGTTTGGCTTTTTCAGTCCCATTATAGGCGAATTACATGGACTGCTCATTATTTCTCTCAAAATTCCTTGTTCAATCATTTTATTTATTACAGGTGTTATTCCTTCAATTATTTCTGGCGTCAATTTATATTGTGGAGTATTTGGGTAACTTATTCCTTCTTTAACAGAAATTTTAACAGGGTCTACTCCTTTCATTAACCCTATATCTTCGCCTGTAAAGTCCCACACCTCCTGTTTTTCTGTTTCTTTCAACTCAATTGGGATTTTCTCTACATCAAACACAGGGAATAAATCACTCACCTCTGACTCTAATTTTACCATTGTCATTTTATATAGTACATCTTCATCTGGGGTCTGAAATGCAATCCCATCCGGAGTACAATAGATGGTGCAATTTATTTTGCAAAGTAGATCGCGTCCTAGTAAATTCACAGGACTACAATCACACACCACAAATCAGTGCATTTCTCTGAATGGTCCAATCTTTACCTCTACTAATTTGGTAAGAGGCGCCTTAATTTGCTGGTTCGAGACACCAACGACTTGGATATGTTCACCTGAGAGAGGAAGGTTTGGGATTTCCACTGATCTAACAGTAGAACGGGTAGCTCCAGTGTCCACAAGGAATGTTACATTTGCACCATTCACTTCTCCATCCACAAATGGACCTGCTTGATCTACCTCTAGAGTTGCGCCAAGCACGCACTCTTCCTCCTCTCCTAGGCACCGTCATAAACTTTCATCCGACTCATTCCCATCCTGTCGTAACCAATACTGCGATATCGCAGCTGCGCGCGGCAATTGTGTTACCTGCTCTCCTCCGTAGAATCCTGTCTCTGCACAGTATCTCTGTGGATTTACACTCTTGGGAAGTGGTGGTTGAGGCACCTGACTCTGCTGAGTAACTACCTGCGGTTGCTGCAGTTGTTGGTAACTCACCTCACTCTGCACCTGTGGATTTAATGATTGATTTTCCGCATTAGCTTTTGGAGGGAATTTACACTCGTTTCTCCAATGCCCTAACTTTCCGCAGTTGTGGCATGGCCACTTTTTCTTTGCCTCTTCTATACTCATTTGGCCTTTGCCTTTACCTATATTCGGTTTGGATTTAGTTTGCCCTGCCTCATTAACCTGATTATTCAGTTGAGCTTCCTGTTTTTCTGCAACTTTCACTTGTGCCCACATCGCTTTCTCTTTTAATTTACGTTGTCTACACTCAATGTCATCACTGCAATATTTAGCATAACTCAACACTTCATCTACTGTGCTGTTTTGCCAGCAGATCATATGCTGTTTGATCATTTCACTTATTTCTGGCTTTAACCCATAAACAAATCTATATACAAAATGACTCATGTCTTTCTCATTTAAAGTCTCATAGCCACTATACTGTTTGAAAACCAGAAGTAGCCTTTCATAATAGGCATGTACAGATTCCTTACTCTCCTGCATAGTTCTATCAATTTTCACCCAATCAGTTTCTTTGGGTGGAATTTTATTTTTCAAAAAGGTAATAACTTGGTCATATTTCCTCATAACTTCTGGTCCTGGCGCTCCTGTTTTTGCGTCTCTTGGGTATTCTACAGTTGGCCAATCGATGGTAATTTTGCATTCTGTCCATAAATCAGCTGGTACTACAATGTCAAATAATCCATCCAAATCTACCCACAACACCTTTGAAACTTTGACAAACCTTTCCACTTGTCTGTACCATTCTACAGGTTTTTCTCTTAATTTTGGGAAGTCATTTGTAAATGACAGTATATCCTGTCTGGACCAGGGGACATGTACATAACTACCTCCTGGAGTTTCTCTCATCGGATACTCGCTTACAATTGATTCCTTGTCTGTCACCGCAAAAGCCAAAGACGCTTTATCGGTCGTTTTCTCATTCCTTTTAGTCCACCTGCTTCTCCATCTATCCACATCACCCCATTTTCTCAACAAAACAATCAGTTCTTTTATTTGGGTTAACCGTCCTGATGTGTTCAGATTTTCTATATCTTTCTCACAAAAATCTACCCTATATGGTTTCTGCAAACTTCTCACCTTTACAAATTCTACTCCTAATTCATTCGCTATCTCTTCTAATTTGTCATGTAAATTTCTAGCTCTCCAAGTAATGCTCTTACACAAGAACATAATCTCGTCATCCTGATATGTTTTCAAATTTTTCTGTACCAATAGTCCCTAAAATTAATTCTTCCATATCTATTTTTAGCCTAATTACATCTAGTGGTTTTGGTTCTGTCTCTTTCTTTTGCAGGTTTCTCATCCATTCATTTAATTCATCTGGAGTTGGACCTACAGGTGTACAATTTAACTCTACCCAATTTCTATTCCTCTCTGGTGTTTCTGATGCAGACTCCGTTCCCATAGGAATCCTCCTTAACTCACTCTCATTTATTGTCAAATTAGTAGGTGGGCTCGGTCTATATGAACTGACCAAATTTCTTGCTCCCTCATTTTCTAGTTCCATCCCTTCTCTCATTCTTTGCAAATTTGAATTCATGGGAATAACTAAGAAATGTTCATCTATTTTCTGGTTCTCAAAAACTGGTATTACTGGACCTATTGTCACTGGCACAGTTACAGCTTCCATATTCATTGTTAACTCTCTTATTTTCTCAGTCAATTCTCTCGTAGTTTTTGCTAATTCAGCTGCATTGTCACTATCAACCTTTTCGCTTTGTGGGGTTTTCAACTGTTCTTTTGACCTATTTATTTCGTATCTTCGTTCTGGACTTTTATTCCTCCCAGTTTCCCTTGGCGGTGCATTAGGTGTCACCACCGCAGAATTCTGTTGGTATGGAGGTGGGTTTCGGTTTAAAATATCTTCCAGCAATTCATCCTCTGTCTCGCTACCACCATACCCGTATCTTTCTGTAACTGTATGTTTCCTTGTCTCTGTACACTTTCTTCTTGCTTCCTCTTCAACTGTAAAAGCTGGAAACAAACCTCCGGTCATATTAGCATATCTCCAATGCTTTATTCTGTTCTCATGATTCACTCCCCACAGCCTTCCAGGAACGAAATCATGATTCTTTACACCTCTGTATCTTTCTCGTTCATACATCTCATCTTCCCATTCACTTAACGCTTCAAATTGTGTTGGTCTAGGTTTTGGCTCAAGCTTCGTCATTTTCTCTCTCAAATTCCGAAGTACAGCTACGCTAAATGAACCATTCTCTGGAAAGGCCAACACTCCATCATTTTGAGTATATTTGGTCCAATTTTCTAACCGTATGCAAGTATGATAACCGTATTTCAGCATCATGTGCGAAGCTGGTGTCTTCGGTGGAGGAATTACTTGTCCCTCTCTAGTCACTACCTTTTTGTCTTTCTTAAAGAAGTTCTTAATGTTCGCCATCCACGACGTTTTCTCTCTACCATACTCAAAATAAGCCATATTTCACGATTTTTCCTTTTTGCAAAACTCGTAACTCAATTCTGTTCTCTATGTACTTTTCAGACCTATCGCAGCGCGTCTCACACCAACGCATTAATCCGAAGCTTCTACGTCACTGCTTTTCCAACCTATCCTAGCGCGTCTCATACCAACGCACCAATCAGGGTGTCTTCCGCATTCCCAATGCACTGACCAATTCCAGCGCGGCCTCTTGCCGACGTCAGTTCTGCTCCTGACCCCTCCTTTACAAAATTTATCGGCAATTTGTTCTCAACTGTTCTTGGTTAGTTACGACATAAAAAACACATTTCCATTGTCTGATTTCGCTAAACAAAAGTGACAGTTTTACCTTATTTCGCAAGAATACAATTTCGTTCGATAAGTGTAGCACTTCCCTCTACCTTACCCTTCTTTCAAGCAAGGGGTAAACCTGTTTCTCTGGGGATAAAACACATGTGGAGACTACACTGCTCCTGAGAATTAAGGCCAGAGTTTCACAAGAAAACCAGTTGCTATTTCACTCATACACCTTTTATACGGAAATTTTCCCTATCATAACACAACCTGTGTTATCACCAATGTGAAATTCAGACAATGCACTATTCCATGTGACTTCTTTTGCCTCACATGTCCACTACCTACTTCCCGGAAGCTTCAAATTTTTCGACTTACATATAACATAATACAATTCAACATGAAGTGTTAGACATGAAATAATCAATAATCAATAATCACCAAACTAATCTATAGTAACCATAACTGCTACCAAGAAATCTGATCCAGCGCTATCAATATAATTTCTTCTCCTCAAGGCATTGACATCCAGGTTAAAACATTCCTCCTCACAACTATACCAATATGACGGTGGGGCCCATAACACTGCATAAACATTCACTCTCTCATATATTCCCTGGAACTCATCCGCCTTGACTTAGGAGAAAAGTTAATGATTGCTGGAAGAAAACGGGATACCTTTTTAAAATCGACAAGATAATTTCTCAGACTTCGAGGTATTCCGCTCATTGGTCGATGGACCAACTAGTAGGAATCAGTTGATGGTGATTAAGACCAGCTCAATCACTTTTAGAATCTTATTAAACATTTACATTTATTATTGAACTAAAAGAACCACAGACTCATAAATTTAATTATAATATAGTTTATCTAATTCTTTAAAAGCATGAATAAATTCAGTTTTATTAATCAGTCTCAATACATTTATTATCATTATAAAGAATACATTTAAATTGCAATGCATACCCTTCTGGATGGAAAATAAAGTTCGTCACAGCAGTTAAAATTCAGATCCCAGCATAGAACTCCCAAAAACTGACTGTCTGTCCCGCTAAACAGGCCTCCTCGACGGACCACCTATACAGGTTTTTCGCCACAATCTCGTTCTTTCTCAATCAGAATTAAGGGTAAAAGATTAATTGAATTTAAAAAAATAAAATAAAGGCCTATGGAAAATAGCAGCAGCTTCTCCAGCGTCAGCGTCCAGTAAAAATATGTAAAAAGCGCTCCTCCTACTTAAGAGTAGGTCCTCTTATACCCTAATACTAGCTTACTAAACAGAAATGTTTCATTTTTGGGGGCGAGATTCACGCTAAATGGTCCATTGGAGGGGTGGCAAACATCTCCTCATTACCCTCCTTGCTCAAACCAGTTCTGAAAAATGTTTATAATTTCGTCCTTTCACACGGTTTCAGGACATTACCAATCCGATTGACAGTTTTTCTTTGTGTCTTCTTTTGTTAATTTATTTTAAACAGTTCATTGTTAATTCACGGATACTCTTCTGGTACTCACACACTTTTGCTGAGTCCCCCTTGGCACACGTTTGGGTAAAGGTCATATTGACCTTGATCCCTCTTCCATCCTGGGCTTTTGAAGCACCCACGTGGTGTATTTGTTTGCAGCTTTCCTTCCGCTTGGAAGCCATCTTGCGCTTGCGCTTTAAGCTTATTTGCCTCGGCAGCCATTTTTACAGCACGGCCTAGCAGGCTTGAGCGAACTATCATAGAAACAAACACAATAATAGTTAAAAATAAAGAAAATAAGCCTTTTCATTTCCCTCCCGTCATTCTAGGTACCCCAGTTAGGTGTTACCTAGCAAAAGCGACATATAAAGCTATTTTTACTTACCAACCGCTTTCTTTTGCCACCATACAATTTACTACATAGCACAAATCATGCAATATTATTCTAATTAGTACGCAAATCATTATGTTATCATTATTTACGTTTACAATTGTAAGTAGATTAGTTTGCACATGTACTGCAAGTTACTGAGAATACTTATAAGAAAAACATAAAGTGTTGATTAGTCATTAAAACGAACAATTTTGTATTAATTATTAACGCTAATATTAGGGGGTTCAAAATGTTCTCGTTTACCTTGCTCCATCACTGTACATTCTGATTCCCTGACTGTCACAGGAATGGAAGATCATGCGCAGCCAGTCGGGTCTATGGCCGGGTCCTTGGCCTCCCCTCTAAAAATACCTGATCAACAGCTTAACCTACCAAGAAGCTTAGACCTTAAACTCTCCAGATCAAGGGGATAATTTTTTCTCACTAACCAACGAGTCTGAGGGCTCGGTTGTAACCGAAGATCTCTCCGAGGAAGGCCTGGGCTCTGGAGGCACCGATAGTAGCACCTCTGAAGTACACAGAAATGCCCCACAAAGAAGCGGAAAACTAGGAGTAGCTTCCCCAGTAAGGGTGCTGCTTTGAGGGATTTTAACACCAATGCCCCAGCTGCTTCTTCCCAATTGGCCTGGGATTATTCGGTGACCCAACAGGTGTACAATGATGTGGGGGAATAACATGGTGAACAGGCTAATATGGCTCCCCCGAACCTCCTACTATGGATCTGATATACAATACTCTAAAGCAGGTGCAGGAGGAAGTGAGAGCAGAAACCAGCAAAGCTCATTTAGCCGCCAAGAAGATTCAGGGGGCAATCTGTAAGGTGAATACATTTTGCACAGACATGGTAGAGAGATCGTCCGCAATAGAAGCATGGGCAGTTGCTATCGAGGAGACCACAAGTACATTACAAACACGAGTTGATGGTCACAAGGCTCAACTGGTTGATGTACACTGGAAATTAGAAGAAATTGAAAATCTCCAGAGGCGGTGTAATCTCCGCTTCTTGGGCATATCCAAGAATGTCTAAGGAAATGATTTCAGGGCTTTTATTGTTAACTTGCTTAAAGGTGCCTTTTCTGATCTTCCCAACTTGGAACTGGGACACGGAAATACAACGGGTACACAGATTCCCATTGATGTTGCAGAAAACTGGTCAGGTAGATCAGCTGGAAAAACCTAGAGCGATTCTAGTTTTTTTTGGAAACTTTCTATTATGACAAGCTATCTTTGAAAAGGCCCGGCCGGGTGCTAGATGCTCATTTGATGGCCACACATTTTTTGTGAGACCCGACTTTTGCCATGCTACAGTGGCAGATGTTTTCTCCATTACAAGGAGCTTTTCACTTAATCTCGCCAGGCTAAAAGTAGTCTACAATGGCAGAACCCGCTCACTTACATCAGAAATAAAGGCGCGGGAATTTGTAGACAAAATACTAGCTAGCCGAGATAGCCACAAAGGGGGTAGCAATGGCTAAACTTTGGAAGAATGGCTTGGTTAGCTTTTTTTGACTCTCCGGGTTTGTTTATAAGCTAGAGGATCTTTCAGAGAAATGCCTTTGCTAATTGCCATTTCTTTTCTCTAATGTGGATTTTTTATGGGTTTTTCTCTTTTACTGGAGTGTAGGGGGATAGGTTGGCACCTTTGCAGCAGCCATCATCAGGGGCTTGTGTGACCCGCTGCTCCATTTTGAGTTTGGGTTGGAGGGTGGAGGGCGTAGCGGGCTGTTTGGGAGAGGGGCCTGGGAAGGGGCGGTGAGGTGTAACAAGCGGACAAGGACCTACATTTGAGAAAAACAAATGGAAATTTTTGGGCATATAAGGTGGGCGATATGTCCAGGTCAGGTTTATCCTTTTGGGGTGAGTATTGGTTTATTCAATGAATAAATCCGTATTGCATCTGTTAACATATGCAGACTTAATGACAGCCAGAAAAGGCAAAGATTGGCTTTTGACTTAAAGATTTTAAAACCTGATATATTATGCTTACAAGAAAAGCATATAGAGAACTCTTGCAAGAATGTACTCGGTGGGTTGGGGTTTCATAGTGTATGCTGCACAACCCAAAGAACCCGCACCAAGGGTGTTGCTATCCTGTCAAAAAGGGGGGTCTGTAATTTTCCTCGGTCATGATGTGTTACAAAAGGGGTACCCCTGAACTTTCCTAAATCAGGGTTTCATTAAACAGTGTGAAATAAACATTTAGGAAACAAATAACAGGCGGACCCAAAACAATATACCAATAAATTATGACCAGAAAATTCAAATATCAAAACATTTTATTATTTTTTTCCTATATAAAAAAGGATATATTTTTTTTGTTAATTTTGTAAATGTTTTCTCTCTGTATCAAAAGCAAAAAACAGAACATACAAGATTCATGATATAGAAATACTTGTGTGGTTCCACATGTTTGGGACTGATACGATATGCAAGAGGTCTATGAATGATTCAGACACGCATAATCATTAATTCATGACCTACTCAGAGACTGTTTAATGCATAATAGACTCAATATTATTAATGATAACATGGGTTTGTGTACCACACAAAAAAAGGGAAGTTTCAGAGAGAAAAGAATCACAATGTCAAAAAAACACAAATATGGTAATTAAAATTGTAAAAGACGAAAAACTTGGCTAACATAGTTCATGTCTACGCGCGTTTCGGCTGTACGCCTTCATCAGGTAGCCATGGTAGTCTGAATGAATCTTGGTAATGATTGCCGAAAGGTATGGTATCGAAAATCAAGTGGGACGCTGACGATAGTTGGATAATCCTGTAGATGTTCTAGGAACTTATTTCTACTTCTTTAATATGAACAGTCCGAATATGGCTGTGTTCAGTTTTATTCAAGAGCGCCAGCTACAAAAATCTAATAACGGAAAGATACACCTCTTAACAAAATAATTGGCGGCTCTGGACGATGGATACAATCGGGACCCGATCTAGATTCGGTCTTCCAAGATGTTTGGAAAGTTCAGAAATGGACCACATAAAATTATCTTTATATAGTGATGAGCGCCATCTTAAGTCACCCTTAGAAGGAAAGGCGCGGCTACACAATTCACAGGCATGCTCCTGTGACCCAAAGCAAAACTATGCCTCACTTCTTGGTCCAGTGTCTTCTCTTTCCGACGTCTAGGCAGAAAATGCACGGCACTGTCAGTGTGTTTTCCTCGGTCATGGTCAGATAGTTTAGGCTGGTGGGTTACTACAAAATGTCGCTTTGGCTCATACTTTTTTACTTTATGCTCCATATATGGCCCAGTACTAGATGATCCTACTATTTTTGATTGGTTAAATAGCGAGTTGGATCTTTGGCCTCTACCGCTTATAATCTGCAGTGATTTTAACATTAATCTGCCTTGGAGCGGGGCTAGACAAGGAGGTAAGATCTACTATGGTAGGAAACCAAAGGTCTATCGGGCCCTTGCTGGCCTCCTGAGAAGTCATGGGCTGATCGATGTATGGAGGGAGAACATGAAGGTGGATCCTGGGTTCACATTCTTTTCTGCTCCCCACAGGGTCCATGTTAGACTCGATTATGTTTTTGCCTCAAAACGTCTGGTACCAAAGTCACACATTTCGAAGTTTCCTCAAGTTATTTCGGATCACAATCATCTTGTTTTTGAGATCGAAATTACCCCGCTTTTCAAAGTGGACAGGTCCTGGTCTTTTGAAAGGATACTCCTCTTAGATGCACAGTATGTGAGTCATGTCCAGGCTTGGATCCCTCAGTTTATGACGAATAATTATGGCAGTGGCTCAATTAGCGTCATGAAGGCTTGTTTACGGGGAGACATTGAGGTATAGTCTAGAGAGACAGAAAAGAGGAAAACTGCTATTAGAAGGGCTATATGCAAATCTAGCCAGAGCTGAATCAAAATTGGTAAACAAAATCTCGTCTGGGTGTGGATCCGATGTGGCTCTTCTGGAAATATCAACTGCAAAGGCAAAGATTGTGGATATATCTGTAAAAAAAACGTCCAACAAATATTTAGTTTGGCGTGAGAAACTTAATGAGTACAATAAGAAAGTGGGGCGACTCTAGGCTTTTAGAACAAGACAAATGGTGGTTGGGGGGGGGAAATTAGGGAAATAAGGGATCCAGTGCATGGCATGAGATCTGACCCGGCTGACATAAGGACTACATTCCAGCGCTTTTATCAGCAGCTTTATTTTAAGGAAAGAAACAAATCAACTAATATAATAGGGGTATATCTATCAGCTACATGTGAAGAAACCCTAGAGATAGACAACAGGCAAATGCTAGAGCAGCCCATCTCATTAGAAGAGATAGGATTTGCTATTAGTAATGTAAAATCAGCGAAAGCCACCGGTACGGATTTTAACCCCGGAGAATTTTATAAAAACATTTCCAGTGTGTTTAAATAAATGTCTAATAAGGGGATTGGACAGGGCTTTATTAGTCAGTGAAAGCCCTCTATCATAACCCTAGAGCCTATGCCCTCAAAAAAGGTTAAAAGCTTGGGAGTAATAGTGGATGAGAGTCTTACCTTTGGTCACCAAGTAAACTCAGTGGCATCAAAAACAACTTATGTGATTAGAACGCTCAGGAAAATACTGCCGTTCTTGCCCCCGGGTAGCTGGCAAACAGTGGTCACGGCTCTTGTAATGTCGAGGCTGGACTACTGCAACAGTCTTTATTTAATTGTTCAACAAAAATTCTTGAACAAACTTCAACTACCGCAGAATGCAGCTGCCAGACTGCTTACTGGCACGTACAGGTTTTCTCCTATATCCAAGGAAATAAAAAAAACTGCACTGGCTCCTTGTAAGGAACCGAGTGTGTTTTAAAGCCCTCTGTTTGGTTTTTAAAGCGCTTCAAGGTTCAGGACCAGATTACTTAAAACGTCATTTCCATTGGTACATACCGAAAAGAACACTTCGCTCACTGGGTGCCAAGTTGGTCTCAGTGCCACACACAAAAAAAGCTCGGTGGGGTGGTAGAAGTGTTGCTCACTGTGCGGCAAAACCTCGGAACGACTTGCCGTTTCAACTGAGAAATGCCACGGATCTTTTAACTTTTAGGAAAGGCTTAAAAACCTGGCTCTTTGCCCAATAAAACTTTTCTTCCGTTTTTAGCTTAATGGAGATGTAACTAGCGCCAGGACACCCCTGGGTAACCTCTGCGCTTTAAAAATATCATTAACATAACATAACATAACGGAGCAAGGATTTCACTAATGGGAGGCTTGTCAGAAGATGTAGTTATAGAACGAGGCACCAGGCAGCGTTGTCCCTGCTTCCCCCTTCTAGTCGCACTATAAATTGATCCTTTGATCAGGCAAATTCAACGAAATATGGCAACCGTATCAATGAAGTCGTGGGGGGGGAGACAAAAATCCTGGCCTACTCCGATGACCTGGCTATTGTTACCCCCGAACCCGGTGGTGCCCTTTTGGAAATTGAAAAGGAAGCTAAGAAATTTGGGCTATTCTCTGGCTATATGCTGAATCAGGAGAAAACTCAGATCATATTTAATGAAGAGAAGCTCCTCTCGGATGGGTGAGTTACTGATGAAGCGTTATATCTGGGTGTTATTATCAAGTCTGAGGATGAAAAGATTGTGGAAACCAACCTGATTCCCTTGATACATAAGACTAAACAGGATTTTGCAAGATGGAATAATTTGAGACTCTCGTTGACAGGGTGGAGTAATTTGATGAAAATTATATTTCCACCTCAAATTCTGTATCTGTTCCGGGCGATCCCATTGGAGATTGGTACCAACTGGTTTAAAATACTTGATGGGATATTAACACGATTTCTTTGGGCATACGCTAACCCCAGGAGAGCGTTAAGATTTATGACTCTGCCGGAAGAACGCGGTGGGTTAGCAGTGCACAATCTTAAATTATATTATTGGGCTGCAGCATTACAACATTTCGCAGTCCTTTAATATAAGAAGGAGGTTACTTTTGTACAGGATACTTTGACCTCATCAATATATAAGCTTTTATTAGGAGAAAAATCCTGGGGATGCCTTCTTAGGCAAATTGAATTTGGGTATTACAAGAGAGTTTGGTTTAAAGTTTTAATGTCGGCATTTCGTATATGGGGTGAAGTCCGTAAAAGACTAGGGTTGAGGAGACTAAATCACTATACTCCAATACAGGATAATCCTCTTTTACCTGAAATCTTTCAGGATTCGTACATTAGTAAATGGATGACGCATGAATTTTCTTCACTTGGGGATTTTTTTGCCAGAAATTCGATAAAGACATCTGATACTATCTGACACATTTTAGGCTTGACCATAAGGATTTTTTCAAATATCTACAAATTAGGGATTTTCTAACGAAGCAAGGTGTGGGGGCCATGGGATTTGAGAAGATAGAGGCTATTGAGCTGATTATTGCTGATAATACCCCAATAGAGGCTTTATATAGAGATTTGAATAAAACAATGCCGAATGATTTGTCCAAATATCCAAAGGATTGGGAAGACAAAATTAATGCTCTACCCAGCGACCTGGCTAGGTCGCTGGAAAGAGCTAAGATGTTTTTAATCTCAGCTAACATTCAGGCTCAACATTTTAAAACCTGTTTTAAACTGTACATAACCCCAGGAAAAATAACTAAATGGGTAGGGACCACAGGGACAAGATGCCCAAGATGTAAAGGATTTCGAGTGGACCTAGTTCACATGTTGGCCACCTGCCCAGCGCTAGACGGGCTCAAAGCAGGGATTAGTGAGTTTTTTTCGAACAAACTAGGGATTGATCTCACTCTGTCCCCTTGGTTAATTCTATTAGGGGTTCATGATGAGGCAACTCCATCTAATATTCAACCCTTTATGTTTGTTGCTATGGCCGTTTATAGGTTATGTCTGACATCAGCCTGGCTTGATCCTTCCCCGCCGGTATTTCATCAATGGTTTATGCGCTTACTATCAGTTTATCATTTGGAAAGGGCAGTATACTCCAGAAAAAAGTAGGAAGCCCCGGGAAAAAATGGCAAAAGTCTGGCTCCCCCTCAGTAAATGGGATTTGATAAATGGTAGTGAGGACATCTAGACCGAACAAGTGGGGGTTGGAGTTACAGTTTAGATATGCAATTTCCTGCCGTTAATATATTTATGTATATATTTATGAATGTATTTGTCATAGAGGCTTTTATATCTATTCTTCCTTTTAGTTACCTGATGTTGTTTATAGATGTATGCATTTGAAGCACTTTATAGAACTATGTACTATCAACTGCTTTATGGATTTGTTGTATTTATGGAAATTGTCTGCTTGGGGGGGTAATTATTATTATTATGTAAAAACTCAAATAAATAAATTACATTAAAAAAAAGAAGTCAATAGAGGTCCAAGGTTACTTGAGGTCATGCTAGACCAGGGTAAATCCAAATTTCAAGCCGACCTCAATGAAGAGCAGGTTTGCTACACGACTCAAACAGGTCTTGCAGACAAAGTATCTTGGATGTAACAAAGCGTTGTCATCGAGAGTGTGATGCATTGCTATTCACAGAGTCAGGTCATTGCGTTGAAGTCAAGCCCTGCAATCGGGACCTCAGATTGGCATAGCATAATTGTCGAGCCTCACAGTCAGGCCCAATGTCATTGTCGAGCTGCACAGTGATGCCTTCGGATTGATGTCGGCGTTGAAGTGTACTGCGTCCGTTCCAATAGGTGCAGTGGTAATAACGATGAGTTCATTTTGTAGCAAAACAGCTGCAGAACCAATTTCTAAGGCCCAGGACTAGAGGGGGCACAGAGCTAAGTTAAAAGCATAGAAATGTCCACTTTCTAAAAGTGGCATTTCTAAATGGTGATGTTAAATCCAACTTTATCATCAAACAGATTAATCATTACCATTCCAAAGATATGAAACATGATTTAGCTACTCCTTTCTAATCAGGAATTACAGATTAAAAGTGTTTTAAGGAATTACTAATGTTAGCTTATGAGAGGGCTAGGCCTCACAGTAGTGAAAAACAAATTTAGCTGTTGTCACTAGCAGGACATGTAGAACTTATAAGTACATGCCCTACCTTTTACTTACACAGCACCCTGCCCAGACGGCTACCTATGGCCGACCTTAGGGATGAATTATGTGTAATAGAATGGGAGTTTAAGGCTTGGCAAGTTGTTTTAAATGCCAAGTCAAAATGGCAGTAAACTGCATACACAGGTCTTGCAATGGCAGGCCTGAGACAGGTTTGAAAGGATACATGTGTGGGTGGTGCAATCAGTGCTGGAGGCCCACTAGACACACAGATGATGGACAGAATGCAGAGCAAATCAAACATTCACCCCCAGTCAATAGATCTGGGTTATATCCATTGTTCTTTTGCTCACCATGCCACCCCAGTTTAGACCCAGCCATATGCAAATCAGTCTTGACCCTGTGCCTCATGGGAACAGTCCAGAACAAACTGCCAAGCCAGGTCCGCCCTGGACTGGAAACAAGCATCCTGGGACCAGTGTCGGGGCATCACCCCTCATCAGCCAGGCTAGCTTGAATCCAGTGGCACAGTGTGCCCGGGAACCACGTCTGGGCATACCCGGTGCACATAGGGTGAGAAAGCAAAAGACACCCAGATGATGGACGGAATGCAGAGCAAATCAAACATTCACCCGCAGTCAAAAGATCATTGTTCTTTTGCTCACCATGCCTCCCTAGTTTAGACCCAGCCATATGCAAATCAGTCTTGACCCTGTGCCTCATGGGAACAGTCCAGACCGAACTGCCAAGCCAGGTCCTCCCTGGACCGGAAACAAGCCCACTAGTAGCATTTATATTACAAGCTCTGGGTATATGGTATACCACTGTACCATGATCTTATAAGTAAACTAAAAATGGCAATCAGGTATATAGCAATGTCACCATGTTTAGGGAAGAAGCACATGCACCTTAGCACGGGTTAGCAGTGGTAAAGTGCTCAGAGTCCTAAGGCCAACAAAATGAATCAGCAAAAAGAGGAGGTAAGCAGGCAAAAAGTCTGGGGAAAGACCACCATAAGGCTTTCAGGTCAAACAAATACCGTATATGCTGACACCCAGTCACAAAACATATAGATAAGGCCCTTTCTTCTTCAGTTTCACTGTCTCTGTGCTCCCTACCACATGTATGTATAAATATATGATTTCCTTGCACTCTAACTAATCTTGCTCAACTTTGCCAGCTCTCAGCAATCCCCAAAATGTATTGTCCCGGATCTCTCACATACCCCTCTCCTATATTCCACTGCATATATAATACCAACATTTGCCCTCTTACCCAGCTCCACCTATCACACGATTCTCATTATTTTAATCAAATATAAAATTTTATACATGGACCCTACCCCCATTTGCCACCCCCAGGTGAACTCTCCCATCCACACCCACTCTGATTGCTGGGTGCTCCTGCTTGCAAAGAGAATGAGGTCAGTCGTGAGACTCAACAGCAGTGGTACCCCCCTTCAGTGTCTACAGAAGGAGAATGGGCAAGTGGACTACAGAAAGAGGGGGTGCATCAGAGGACCCACTCCTACCTTTTCTTTTCTTCACGAAGGTGTTGCAGCACATGACTCAACAACTAACTGATGATAGACATTTATTTGGGAGTCATTTTTGAGCGGCAGATACTCATTCTTTTATCCACCGAGCTACTGGATGTGTCTTAATGAGTTAAAACTTCAAGAACAGTCTTTATTGAAGACTTCAATTACAATTGCCTAGAAAATAGCCACACAGCAAGTTTTTGAGGAGCTAACTGCCACCGAAACTCACATCAGAAGGCCTCAGCCACTGTGGTTACTGTGTCCTCCACATTGACGTGTTCCAGTGAGGCCTAGTAGGAAGCGTTGCCATTTTTACACGTATAAGGATCTTTCCTAAAGTTGGCTTCACTTTTCACATCGACTTTTGACACATATTTGCATTGCATGACACTTTGGGTTAGTTTCCTGGAAACACCGACCTTGCTTACACGGACAGCTTCGCAAGCACACTATCATATTGCCTTAGCATTGTGTACAATGACTACACATATGTTGTGCAAATGTGTTTGTTATTTAGTCTATATGGCAACACAGCTATCTGTAGAATACAAACAAGGCAAGGATGCCTTTGTCCATAAGTAAACATTTGTTTCCAGGTACAGTCAGAAGGGGCACTTCTGTTGACTTTGCGACGTCCCTACATGCTGAAGCTTTCACCCAACAACTGACTGACATCTCTGTGAGGGGTGTCCAGTTCATGACCAACACCGGCTTCTACATTCGTACCCACCAGGTAATGGGGTTGGAACATCTAGTATGGGGGTTCTTGACAGAACATACACATACATCCTGGACACGTAGGTTAGATTCTGCATAGTAGGAGTACTCCAGATTGGTATATTATTTTATATGCGTGCATATAAACGTTGTTTCAGGACGATGGTGAACTTTTCATATTGTTCACTGTCTTGATGCTCTTTATAACTTTCTGTCTATTAATCATTGCAGCACATATATTCTATACAAGAATCACTTTGGTTCAATAAACATTGAATACATATCTTTGTATATTCTTTGTATAGTTCTCTGAGCAAACAAGAGCACGAGTGTATGCGAAAAAGGTTGTAAGTCTGTCACCACAGTTCCTGAGGGAACACAGATTCATGTTCAGTGGTTGCCAGAACTGTTCGCTCCCTATCTAGGTTATGGGGGCTTAAGGTGGCACTGTGAGCCAGCTGGTCCAAGGGACAACATACTCTGCGGGGGTGCACGGAATCAGTCTGGCACCATCCCGAAGTTTATGTCATCCACAAACGCGCAGTTCCTACTGATTAGTGGAAACTACATGACAACTTTTTGGCAGTGATCAATGGCAACCTCTGTTATGCCATTACAGGTCACTCTTAATCACTGAGACAACTTGGCAAGGCTGGGCTTCTGATAAAGTGCAAGTTCTATGTTGTTGTTACAGGGGGAAGAAAGAAGCAATAAAGCTAGAAGTCATGCTCTCAAAGTGTAAGGTGCCATGACTGAGGAAAAGATGCACAATGTCTGCAGAATGCTAGGAAGACCCAAGTAACAAAGTCATTGATTGTGACGACCACGGAAGAACAAGGGGTAGGACCCAGTATGAAACCACATGTTGTACACATGTGTTGGAACAGGAAAAAGAAAATATGTAGCCATGGTAATAAGTGCTGGACCATGACAGGAAACTATAAACTGAACATTGATGATTTGTTGCAGCTATCTTGGTATCCATTAAATCATGCATATGCAAGGCATTCATAACTGTTCCCCGGGGCTGAAAAAGGCTCAGAGACGTTGGCTGCATACATCCCTGCCCTATTTAATAGCATTTGGCCCAGGGGACTGGGTTCCCAGGGCCTAATAATGCTTAGGGAGTGGGCTGTGCATCCCTACTCCCCTTTTTAACTGCATTTGGTCCCGGGGGATGGGGTCCCCGATGTAGCATCCTCCCCATCATGGGTACTCACCAATGAGTAGGCCACATACTGAGCTTAGTATAACACGTCTTTATTCTTCTGCGTGAAACCTCAAACTCAACATTTTAAACGTGAATTTCACTTCACAACGCTCTAACCCTGAAGTCACAGTTCTATGGATTTCCATCAGGAGCCATAGGGGTTCCATCATTACAAACTCACACGACACTCCATCTCCCCCTCTCTTAAATAAAAATTTTTTTTTTTTACAAATACTTATAATTAAAACTCTTCAATTTGTCTTCATGGTGCTTAGATCACACGTCCCGACTGTGTCTTTAGAAACTGGGGACAGGCAGTAGAAGTGTCCATGACTGACATGGGTGATGAGAAACAGCAGCAGTCAGAGAATTCTTCACTTGTCCTATCAGATACCAGTCTCTACAATGATATCTGTGCCTGCCGAGCGATGAGCCGCATGTCGGAAATGCGAGGAGTCTTGCTTAATGGACTTCCCAGGAAGTTTGGCAGTTACCATGTGTCCTTTGCTGGTCACAACATGAAATGGTTCAGCATCAAAAGGAGTATCAGACTTTTGTTTTCTATATTGATGAACAAGCACTAGACCTCCTCTAGTAAAAGTGACATCTCTGGCATGTCGAAATGTTTCATTTTTCTCTTACGATCCATGTCTTTTATGTGTGTTTCTTCCTTGGTATTTGCTCTTCTGTTGGTCCATTGAGGTAAATTGGTCATCATGACTCTCCTGAATATCAAGGTTGCAGGGCTTTCAGCTGTAGTCAAGTGAGGGGTCAAGCGATAAGCTTGAAGAGTGGAATTTAAAACAGCTTTAAGGTCGAGCTTCTCTAGTATAGCACGCTGGACAGCTTTCTTTAGAGTACTCATGAAACGTTTGACAAGCCCATTGGCCTGTGGTCACAGAGGAGTGCTCTTCTGAAGCTTCCCATTAAGATGACTGGAAAAGTCTCTGAATTCTTGACGGTTGAAAGGTGGGTCGTTGTCCGACTTTAAGATCACAGGAACATCCCAGTTCAGGAAGATGTTGTCTAATCTCTCAATAGCATGTTCTTGAGTGATAGATGAGAGTTCTTCAATCAATGGAAAATGGGAATATTCATCAATGACCACCATCAGGTGATATCCATTGTCAAGGACAGAAGAAGTCCACTACAATTCATTCCCATGCATTGGCAACTCTGACATATTTAACTGGTGTTGAGTAGTTTTTAATGACAGGCAGTTACATAGATAACAGGCCTTTAATTCCCTGCTTTCCAGATGTGGAAATCAGACTTGATCTTGGAGTGCTCGTTTAGTGGAACAATTCCACTGTATCCTTCATGAGCCCCTTCAATTATTTCATGTTGCAGACTCTCTGGAATGACAATTCTCAAGCCTTTCAGGATAATGCCCTCTTGAGTAACGGACAGTTCATCTTTGACATTCTTAAACTTTTGATATTCACTGTCACTAGTAAGAAGTCGAGGGTGCTGGTACCAAGACGGATGTGTATTAATTCCTTTCAGTTTCAGCATGTCACTATCTTGAATTGCATCAGTGACCATTTGTTCCACTGAAATAGCAGCTGGGGTGCTTGATTTCACTATGAAATTCATTTAAGCTTCAGCCATCTTAGAAGGGGGTGTCAGGGCATTGCAGAGGCATTCATGAGAGGTAGTAGGAAGGATTCATATATTTCTCCGCACGATGGACGATGGTGTAGTTTTATTCTTGCTATCGCAGACCACAACTTTCAATGCGAAAGGAATTTTGGCTTTTGGATTTCCAAATATAGTCAACAATGCTTGATGATCGATCACAAGTGTGAATGGTTTTACATACAGGAATACATGGAAATGTTCACAAGCCCACACCACTGCTAAGCTTTATTTCTCAGGTTGGGAATAAATGTGTTCAGTTTTGGACAAACTTTGATTCACACAAGCCGCAATACATCTCTGAGCATTTGGGTGTCTACTGTGTTGGACAAGGATGGCGCCCAAGCCAACAGGGCTAGCGTCAACAACAACCTCAGTGTGTTATGTTAAGGAATTTTCTAAAGCGCGCGTATACCCGAGGGTGTCTTGGCGCTATCTGAGAGGGTAGGCTAGAGGCAGTATCAGAGGTTAAATAGCCAAGTTTTTATCTCCTTCCTAAATGCCATTAACAAAGCGATGGCTCTAATATGAGATGGCAGACTATTCCAAAGTTTGGCTGTGCTCTAGATAATGCTTCTGCCACCCCATTGCATCTTTTTAAATTTAGGAACGGCTAAGATGTTAGCATTAGCAGAGCAGAGTTCTCTGTTGGGAATATATCATTTGAAGGCCGATCTGAGAAAGTCCGGCCCCGTATTGTGCATTCCTTTATGTGCAAGGCATAGGGCTTTAAATTTTGCATGGCTGTGAATAGCCAGCCAGTGTAGCTTACGAAGTCCCTGGGAAATAGAATGAAACTTAGGGAGGTTAAGGAGCATTCTAGCAGCGGCATTTTGAACTGACTGTAGTCACCTCATGTGTTTTTCTAGAATGTTTAGATAGAGACTGTTGCAATAGTCCAATTTAGATAGGACTAGTGCAGTAATCATGGTTTTCCTGTGGCTGTCAGGGATGAATGGCAGGATTTTCCTGATCAGTTTTAAGATGTAATAAGCTGAGGATATTATAGCCGATACTTGGGCACTCATATTGAGGTTGTCGTCAATAATGACTCCCAAACCTCCATAATACAATTTTGGCATCTTAGAGGGCCAGACGTATCATTGTTAGCAGCAGCAATTATCAATTGTGTATAATAGGCATATGATATTACCACCAAGTTGAAACTTTTAATAAGAGGGGCCAACTTGGCTACATAAACATTAAAGAGCGTTGGGCTCAAAGATGATCCCTGAGGGACTCCACAAAGCAAGGAAAAGTGTGTAGAATTGAATTTCACTAGAGCCACTGTCTGTGTTCTATCTCTAAGGAAAGAGGTGAATAAGTCCAAAGTATGAAGATTTGGATTAAAATATGCCATGCCAGTAGCAAGCGTTCTGAATAGTAGGGACAGGGAGGAAGGGCAGAGGCAGGACAATGACCACACATAGCTGTAATGATGGAGCTGGGTCATGGACTTGGATAATGGATGGCAAGGAGGAGTGGGGGCAGGAGTAGCAAGCTTGGGTGGTGGCAGCACAATGCCTGGCCAGTCCCTGCGTTCATCCCCCCCACTGTGCATTGTAATGGGCATCCTACTTTAAAAAAAAAACTTAGAAATTCACCTAAAAAAACAGAGTTTACAGGGACGTTAGAGTTAGGAAATAGATTATGTAGGCTCACAAAACCAGTCAAATTTAGCAGTTATTGTTACTTGAGCTAACTATAACTCATGCCCCAGCAATGCACTGCTTATCACCTCACATATTACATCACTCTTCATGATATGGTCAGCTACATCGCTGATGATATCACTGCCACTCACACACCTGATCCCTCACCTATACAGCCTCTCACTACCCATTTACTCAACCATACACCACGGACACACCCATTCACTTATTCACACAGTCACACACAGAGTCAGCCACTCATACATACAGCCAATCACACAGACACTCATTCACTCAATCACTCACACACCCATAGAGCCACTCAGACACCTACTCCAACACAGATACACACAATCCCACAGCCACTCCCATAATATGTGTTACAAATAGTATTAATCTTTAGCAGTACACAAAACTATACTTATTTCAGTTTTGTCATATCTATTGTATATATCTTTGACACTCAGGAACTTTGAGAAAACACTCACTGGATGATGTCATCATTGATGTTATTTTGGATGTCAACAATAATGTCATCAGTGATGTCACTGGCCATGTCATGAATGATGTAATATGTGAGGTCCTAAGCAGTGCATTGCGGGAGCGTAAGTTATAGTTAGCTCAGGTAACAATAACTGCTGATTTTCACTGGTTCTGCATGAGTGAAATGTGAGCCTAAATATAACGTCCCTGTAACCTTTATTTCTTTCAGTGAATTTGTAAGGTTTTTTATTCTGTTTCCTAACTATACCATCCCTGTAACCTTTGTTTTTTTCAGTGAATTTCTAAGGTTTTTTAAATTCTATTTCCTAAGTATATTGTCCCTGTAACCTTTGGTCTGTTCAGTGAATTTCTAAGATTTTCTAAATTCTAATGCCTACCTGTAACCTTTGAAAATGAGTAGGTGATTGAGTGCAAGAATATCTCAGTGGGTGTGCAACTGAGTGCGTGAGTGTCTCAATGTGTGTGTGATGGGGTGTGTGTGTGTCTGAGTGAGTGCATCATTGTCTGAGTGAGTCTCTGACTGTTTGAGTAGACGTCAAAGTGGGTGCATGAGTATGTCAATGGCTGGGTGAATGCGTTTTTGAGTGGATTTCACACTTGAGAAAGACCTATATATGTATATGTGCTTCTGTGGCTGTCTGATTAGGTTGCAGAGAGGGACTATGTTTTTGTTAACATAAATGTCAGTTTCTTTAGGGGTGCATCCTCCATGTTGCACTTTGCAGAGCGGCCTCAAATAACATATTCAACTCAAAAGGACATCTGTCAATCTCTTAAAAAACAGCATCCTTTATGGCATATGTAAGCATATCTTAGAAGTGTGTTATGCGCACTAAAGCATGGGTTTGACACTTCAGAAACACCTATAGTATGCCAAGTGAAACTTGCAGTGACAGTGCACAGAGAGGGTCTGTACTAGTAGCCATCACCCATTTTGAAGGACTATTTCTGCACATGGTTGAGAAGTTGTGTGAGTACTTGCCTACATATCTCAGAGACTGTAGGAGTACACCACTATCAGTGCCATGAAATGTTTAAATAGATCTGCTGGTATGCAACTACCTGCTATAATCCTCTATGGCTGCCTAACTGTGTATGTGCGTGGCTGCACAAATACTTCTGTGCCTATGATAGGCAATAGAGAGCTACGTAGGTGTCACTACAACTACCTTTGAGTCTGCTGCATGCATAGTTTCTAGCATGTGAGTGAATACATAAGTGCTTGTGTAGCTGTCTCCATAACTGAAAGCCAGGATCTATTCTTTTGTGAACATCTATGTTAATTGATTTAGGGATGGCATACTCTATGTAGTACTGGGCAGAGAGGCCTGCAAGTGCACAAGTAACTTATTCAACTCAAAAGGACATCTGCCAATGTCTTAAGCACAAAACAGCATCCTTTATTGCATACCTACAGCATATCTTAGGAATGTGTTATGTGCACTAAAACGTGGGCTTGATACTTGGAAAGACCTATAACATGGCAAGTGACGCTTGGAGTAAGAATACACAGACAGGGCCCGATTCACAGAACTAACTTAAGACAAAATCCTAAACTTACTACCATTTTGGTATTCACAGAAGGCACTTACTCATTTTGGTATTCACAGAAGGCACTTACTCATCAATGAGTAAGTGCCTTCTGTGAATACCACAATGAGTAAGTTACTCAAAATGAGTAAGTTACTCATTTTAGTATTCACAGAAGGCACTTACTCATGAATGAGTAAGTGCCTTCTGTGAATACCAAAATGAGTAAGTGCCTTCTGTGAATACCAAAATGGTAGTAAGTTTAGGAGTTTGTCTTAAGTTAGTTCTGTGAATCGGGCCCATAGGGTCTGCACTAGTAGCCAACATCCATGATTCCCAAATTATTTCTCTGCATGGTTCAGAAGGTTGTGTCAGTACTTTCCTACATATGTAAGTGAATGCAGCAGTACACCTGTATGAGTGCAATAAGATGTTTAAGTACATGTTCTGGTATGTGATTGTGTGTTTTAATAGTTCTATGGATGTCTAAATGTGCATGTAAGTGGCTGCACAAACACTTCAGTGCCTCTGTAAGGAAATAGAGAGCTATGAACGTGTGACTGCAACTACCTTTGAATCTGCTGCTGGCATAATTAGTTTTTAGTAAGTGACTGAATGTATATGTGCTTCTGTAGCTGTCTGATTAGGTTGCAGAGGGTCTATGCTTTTGTGAACATGCATATCAGTTTCTTCGGGGTGCATACTCCATGTAGTAATTCTCATATGGGCCTACAAGTGTTCAAATAACTTATTCAACTCAAAAGGACATCTGTCAATCTCTTAAGCACACCATAGCATCCTTTATGGCATACGTAAGTATATCTTAAAAGTGTGTTATGCGCACTAAAACGTGGGTTTGAGAATTCAGAAACACCTATAACATGCCAAGTGAAGCTTGCAGTGACAGTGCACAGACAGGATCTGCATTAGTAGCCATTGCCCATTTTGAAATACTATTTCTCTGCATGGTGGAGAATTTTGTGCCAGTACTTGCCTACACATCTGAGAGAGTGTAGAAGTACACCTCTATCAGTGCTGGCATGTAACTGTCTGCTTTAATACTTTTATGGCTGTCTAAATGTGTATGTAAGTGGCTGCAGAAATACTTGAGGGACTGTATTAGATAATACAGAGCTGTGTAGGTGTGATTGGAACTATTTCTGAGTCTGCTGCATTTATTAATAGTTTCTGGCGAGTGACTGAATCTATATGTGCTTCTGTAGCTGTCTCAATAGCTGAAACAGAAGCTTTATGTTTTCCTGAACATGTATGTCAGTTGCTTTAGGGATGGCATACTCTATGTAGTACTTGGCATAGGGGCATGCAAGTGCACACGTAACTTAGTGAACTAAAAAAGAACATCTCTCATCTTTTAAGTGTGAACCAGCATGCTTTATGGCACACCTACAGCCTCTGTCACATGTGACTTGTGCATACTGAAACTTAGATTTAAGAATTGACAAACAGCTTTTACATGGCAAATCAAGCTACAAGTGAAAGTGAACATACAGGATATGTACTACCAAGCATCATCCATGTTTACCAGAGTATTTCTCTACATGAATGAGATGCTTTGTGTCAATACATGCCAACATACCCGAGAAAGTGAAGGAGTACACCTGTATCAGAGCCATTAGACATTTAAGTAAATGTGCTGGCATTAGACTGTCTATTTTAGTATCTATCTCACTCTAAATAGCTATTTAAGTAGCTATAAACAAACACTTCAATGCCTGTGTTACAGAAAAGAGAGCAATATAGATGTGACTACAACTATGTTTGAATCTGCTGCATGCACTAGTAGTTTCTTGGTAAGTGACTGAATGCATATGTGCTTCTGTAGCTGTCTGGCAAAGCAGTGTAACGGAACTACAATACCCAGAACTCAAAGAAAAACACTCTTTGAGAACATCACATCATATATACACATGTAAATATTTCCACATCTTCTAATGCCTGGCCAACTAAAAGTTTAACACTTAGGGCCCGATTCCGATCTCGCTCGGAAGGCCTACGAATCGGATTTGGCTTTTACGGATCCGATTCGTAGCCCTTTTTCCCGTCCGAATCGTACACAGGTCCGAACGACCAAGACGATGCAAAGATCGCGTACGCGCCGACCGAATCGTTTCCCAACCCGATCCTGTCCGTACGACTCTTACGCAGAAACTTCGTACAGTTCTATGGAGTCTGTTTCCAAGCGAGCAAGTATGATGCACGATTCGGACAGCCTTCACGATCCGGTATGTCCGGCTCGGAAAAGCTGCAGGAATCGTGCTTTTGGGGCCCGTTGCAGGCCCCCCACCACCTGGAGCCCTCCAATTCCCATGGGTCTCACCTTCCCATGCATGCACAGTGTGGCGGGCACCATGGGATGCCCGCCACAGGGTGTACACTTTTCCCCACCCACCCATTTTCGCGATGGGAGCATGTGTACACGTCCAGAATACAGACTCCCATAGAGTTCAATGGGAGTCCGAGCGAACCGAGTCTGTCAGCATGTGAATGCATCGTACTCGCTCGCTCGGACTCCAGGTGCACGATTCGCTCGTAAAGCCCTACGGATCAGAGTCAGATGGAGGGCTTTACAAGCGAGATCGGAATCGGGCCCTTAATCTACAGTTTTGTTCACTATCAATTACACCATGTAGTAAGCAGCAAATGAACAACATACTAACTCAAAGCAACAGATTGTGAAGCAACTTTTAACACACCTAGTCTGCAAATTAGACAAACTGTCGCATTCTCATACACTCATAAAACATCTAACTCACCTGTTATTAAACATATGAAGGGGCTGGGCCCTTAAATTCTGGAACTATTCTAGAATCACAATTCGATGGTTCTTTTTAGCAGCATGGAAGCGTAGAGGGGAGAAAATGTGTTATTATTGCAAATCAAATCAACAAGAAATCCTTTGGACACATAATAACCGTAGACAACTACGTAAGGTTACTTGATTTGTTACAGAAATAATTGGACATAAAGACATCTCAAGATGAGAGTGTAGAAATACATCAGAATCAGCATACAGATAAATCTGCATATCCAATTGAGACGATGTAGTATAAGCAATATAATTAATTCAAGAAATAGGATGCAGAGGATCAAAAAACATGAGTCCAGGTTTCCCTGCATCGAGAGTTGATGGTTAAAAAGTATTAACATATCTCTTCACTAACACTAAAGTGATATCCTTATTAAGCATCTTCAGACAGGAGGAATAAAAAGGTGTCAGCCTGTGGAGTCTTCCTAAGAAATCGCCCCACAGTCAATGGGTCATTTAGCATAAAGCTACAGAAACAGAGCTTGTTCTACGATACTCTCTCTCTGACATCCCATCACATTATTTCAGGTATCTTTCAGGTCACGCCATTTGCTCCAAGTACAATCCTAAAGGTAGTTTTCCATGGGATAACGGTGTTCTTCTCTTGCAACAGTTTATCCTTGGTTCGCCTTGCCTGACTAGTAAAACAAAGACATTATTCTAGCTAATGAGAACGCTTCTTTCACCTGCAACACAAAAGTGAGAAAGAACAAATTCACAGCACACATAAAATTCAGCTATTAATTCAAAAGTGAGAGTTTCCAGGGAAATGCATTTCAGGCCGACAAGATTCAGCTAACATAAGAAACCAGTATATGAGCTTAACGAATTTGCATAGGAAAATCGGGCACATTCAACTAATGCATGTACCTACATTTAATATGGCACAATTTATAAACACGTTTAGTACATGAATAATTGTCAGTTTCACAACAAAATTTCTTCAGGTTAATTTTTTCTACTAGTTACTTTCACTTTCTCTGTTAATTCTCCAAGTTACTCTTCAAAGGCCTAAGCACATCACGTTTAAGTTAATACATTTCACAATTATAATACCTCATGTTAATACAACAAAGGATTATGTGCGGGTGCCCTCTACACACGTGATTATAATGCACCCCTACAAATAAAATGCGATTTCCGCTGAATCTAAAAACATGGCTGTTTAATCAATAATTCCGGTCTCTTTCACTTATTTTCTTTCCGCTACCGATTGCGCCAGGACACTCTAGCTTGAGTAACTGTGCGCTTTATCAAATATCATTTTTTCATTTTCATTTCACATACAAAGCCACTCACAAAACCACTCATACATTACCTCATGTAGTTCCAAAGTTTTTTGAAAAATATTTGAATTCACACATACAGATATACCTTTTCAATAATTGTTTTCTCCAAATGAAATGTAACTCACATACCTGAAAATTGAGTTTGTTGATCAAACATAATTTTTGGTCTTATCAGATAGAAACAACACTATCATCAAATGTAAAAACGGAGCATAAGAATGGCATATCACTCTCACACAAAGCAACCATTAATGGCAATATTTCCAAGTTTGTACCCTGGAATAGTGTGTAAGGGTGCAAATAAAAACATATCTTTCATTTTTTATTTTGACACTTCATTCCTGAATGGTTAGTATGTGTTAACCCTTTCATGCACTTTTATTAAGAAGCACAAAATGTGTGGGTGTTGTGCACATTTCTGACATTCTAATGTACTAGGGCTACATTTGGTTGAGTTTTGTGCTACATTTGGGCCCTTTTGTTTCTGGTGGCCATCTTGGGAGACCTATTTGTTATGAAGCTCCCTAATCTCCTCATTTACTGTAGTATTCTCAGTAGAAAATGCTTTACGTTTTCCACTTCGATTCCCTCAAGATGGCGGTCAGATGTGCCACACTTTTGGAACAAATTCAGAATGTTAGCATTCTAGTTGCTCATCAGTAAACTGTAGTAAACTGCTGATCACCAGGGAATTAACTGGCAGTCTGCTGCTGGTGTTGAAAGTGCATGTTTCAGTCTACTTGTCAGAATGTTTTAATGAAATAGTAGAGGAAGATATTTGAGAACTCACTTAAAACCTGTCAAAATATTTCTTTCTACAGCACTAACCATAATTTCTATGACAAAGTGAACCCCCTCATTGTGCCATGATGTTGTCATAAGTAAGACTGTTAGCACTCTAGTTGTTCTTTAGAAAACTCTGGGAGGCTGAAGTAGAACATACTGGAATCAACTGACAGGCTACTCCTGCTGGAAGTACATGTTTTACTGAGAATGTCAAATTCATTCCCATATGGCTAAGAGACATAGGGGGTCTTTATAATGACGGGCGGATCGCCACCGCCCGTATGGCGGTGGCGATCCGCCTGCCATTTCTCACCGCCCACATGCCAGTTCCCCCCACCATATTACGATGGTGGGGGGACCCCGGCGGACGGAAAGACCGTCCGCCGGTTTTCCGCCGGTCCGACAGCGGACCGGGCGGTAAAGGGCCCTAATATGGTGGCGGTGTCTGCTGAGACACCGCCATCCATATTAGTATGGCGGCGGAGAGCAGCCTTTCCATGGCGGCGTTGCCGCCATGGAAAGGCATATGGTGTTTGCTGTTGGGGGCCCGTTGTGGGCCCCCCAGAGGTTGGGGGATGGGGGTGCACATGGGGGTACCTATGGTACCCCCTGCATTTGCATGCACAAGGTGGCAGGCACTGCGCGGTGCCTGTCACGGTGTGCATGCAAAGGCACAACTTGCATATATTGCATTGCGCCCGCCGCAATTCAATATATGCGGAATGCCACCGTGGCGGTGGCATCCTAATCCCAATGGCGGAACCGCCGCTCCTATGGTGGACGGTCCCATTCTCCGTTACGGTGTCCGCCCGCCATCGTAATGACCCTCATAGTGTGAATTTATAGAAAATATGCTCCCATTTAAGCTTTTGGAGCACCTTCTATAAACTCTATGGTCAAATCATGAGAAAACTGTTTTCTCTCAAACATGATTGATGTACTCCAAATAGAAGACTTTTTTACAGGGTAAAATCACCTTAGAGCACACCACAGTTCCTAAAATTAGTATGATACCATCAACAAATGATTTCTCCTTTTTGTGACCCTCAAAGTCTGCCATTCACTACAATGCATTTCAATGGGGTGCTATCATGTATATTAGTCCCAAGATGGCTGACGCCACTTTCTGGTTGAAGTGCTGACAGCCAATCAGATCTCACCATGAGATCTGTGATTAGGCTCCACCCAGATATCCTTATTTACCTTCTCTTAAATTTCTCAGCAATTATTGAATGGATTTACACCGGATACCTGAAAGTTTGATCTGCGAACCAATATCAACCTTCCTGCTAAATTTGGTGTAATTCTGTCCAGCGATTTGGGCTGTAGTGTTGTTAAAAGGTCCTACAAGAATTAACATGGGAAAACGTCTTTTTTTCAAACCCTATTTTTACTCGGTCCCCGCTTGACCCCCTCTTGATGGATCAGCCAGAAACATTCAATGCACTTCAAGACTTACTATGACACTTTTTGGGGGAAAATGTTGTAAAGATTCGTCAAATAATAACAAAGTTATAGGCAAGTCAGAAAGGCTTTTTGTATAGAAATATGGTCTTAACTATAACTACCTACTGGCGACCGCCACCACATGGCCCCCCTCTACGAGGCATACACAGCGCTCACTTGGGCATAATTCCATCCTGCTGCCATCCAATACCAACATGGTGCATACTGGGAGCTGTAGGCTCATACATGACTACAGATGTCCCGATTGGAGCAGGATCAGCTGTTCTCCCACAAATGGGAGAGTTGCAGTGATCTTAGAGGAGGGAACCGGAGCAAACCATTGGAAAGAGGCGTCTGAGGAAGGCTGTAAGCCAAAATGCATTATTCTGTATTTCCAAGTGAATAAAGGTTTCCCGAAATACTCCCCGCCGTGTCCTCATGCTACTTACTTGTGAGTGGCTTTCTTCATATATATATATATATATATATATATATATATATATATATATATATGAGGTCATAAGCAGTGCACTGCGGGGTGTAAGTTATAGTTAGCTCAGGTAACTATAACTGCTGAATTTCATTGGTTATTGACAAGTGAAATCTGAGCCTAAGTATAACTTCCCTGTAACATTTGTTTTTTTCAGTGAATATATATTTGGATATACACACATGTATATGCACCAGTGATTCTTGTTGTGCTTGGAAAGTTTCAGGGCAATTCATCAAGCACTGGCCGGAGAAAAGGGGGGGATCAAAAAAAGTGTTTTTCCAACGTTAATTCCCATAGGGATGTTGAAGAAGACTACAGTCCAAACCGCTGTACGGAATTACACAGAATATGGCAGATATGTAGTTCTTGGTCCATAAAGAGTGATTTCTGTTATTTGGTGTATATCTGTTTAGTAGTTTTGGAGATATTAAATGAAATCCTAATTTGAATGTCTTGAGGAGCGAAGGCTCTGCCAACCCTCCAAATCTCGTGCTGTGATCTGATTGCCTGCCAACACTTCAACCAGGAAGTGTTGGCAGTCATCTTGGCACTTGTCTTCAGACCCTGAAAAAACATTTTAAAAACAGAAAAGGGCACAGGGTAGAAATACCCTGACCCCCCAGCTCTGATTGTGGGGTCCCCCTGGGACCCTGACAGAGCCAAAAAGCTTTTTTTTTAAACATTTCACCAAATTTCACACCAGACCGGGACTCAGGTGAATTGTTTTTTTTTTTAAAAACAAGCATGGGCTCCCGCAATTGTTTACACTACAGCCCCCAGGTGGGCCAGGTCCCGGGGCATGCAGGCTTTTTCAATAAAAGGAGAGGCAAATGGTGCTCCCCTCCTAGGGATTAGTATTGCCTCAGGAACCACCACATCCCTGGGGCTTCTTATTGTATTATGTTGTGCTGCACTGACCCCCCAGGCCCTGATTACCACCACCTACCTGGGGCTATGTTAACACCCAGGGCTAAATACAAAGAAATGGGGGTCCTTCCGGACACCCCCTGGGGGCCACCACCTCCCTGGGGCTAAATTGTTCATATTGGGGGGCCCGCAGAACTCCTCCGGGGCCAAATTTACATTTCAAAACTGGGAGGGGCTCAAACAGGCCCCTTCCCAGGTTATATTTGGCCTCGGGGGCCACCACCTCCTCAGGGCCAGCTCATGCTCACAGAAGGAAGGGGGCTGCGCAGCCCTTCTCTTGGGGCCATACATGGCTCTGGGTGGCCCCCAAGGTCATAGATGTTTGCTCTGACTTGGCGGGAGCTTTAACAGCTTTAACCGTAGGAAGCAGAGGTTTGTTTTATCTGTTTCCCAGCCAAGGATTGCACCAGCACGGAGGAAGTTGCCTTTAAGCAGCTCCCTCTGTGCAGCAACAATGCCAGCTTCCACAGGAGATGGAAAACTGAGAAGGACCGTAGAACACTGGGTGCCCTGGGGGTACCCAGGAGACATGGCTGGGCCCAGGTGATGGGGACTCCGGGGCTGAAAGTGGCAATGGGATGAGGGCCGCCCAGCCTCCCTCCCCTATACAATGAATGCTGACCCCAGGGAATGGGAAAATGGATTATTGTAGTTTATAAAACCTCTATTAATGAGTGCATAGCAGAGGACTGTGTCTGTAACCAGAGAGCCACAGAATTGAATCCTGGTTGGAGCAGTGGAGACCCCTGCAGCCCCTTCGGCACATGTGCCCGTGTTACGCCCCTTTAAAAAGCACACACTTCTCAGCTGGTAACCCACTCAGTCACTCCTGCACCCACTCACAGACCCACTCAGAGACTCATGTACCTACTCACAGCCGCACCTAGAGACTCATGCACCCAGTCACAGATCCACTCAGACACTGTTGCACTCTAGGAAAGTGCCTCTTTTGACATGGTTTGCCCCCTCTTTTTGCCTGATGTCTTATGTAATTTCGAAATGTAAGTGCACTGGGTCCCTGCTAACCAGGTTCCCAGTGCAAGATCTCTTTGCCCAAAACTGTACCATGATTGGCACAAGATTTCAGCTGCCCCTATAGGTCCCTAATAAGTGGTACCCCTGGTAACTAAGGCCTGGGTACTGAAGAGGGTCTTCTGGGACTGCAGCACTGATTGTGCCATCCTTCACCAAGGCTATGCACTTTGCCATTGCAGGCTGTGTGTCTTGGTGCGGAGAAATCTGAAGAGTTGACATGGTACACAGCCCTGTTTGCTATGCCTCCCATACATTGCATGGGAAATAGGTAAGTCAACTCTACTGCAGGTCTTTAGCCCGGTTCGCTGACACAACATCAATGTAAAAAATATCAATGTTAAAAATATTGAGTAAAAAATATAGACAACAAAAATATCGACTCCTATATTTAAACAGGTAAGTACAAAAATATTGACTAAAAAATATCGAAGTAAAAAACTATAGATGTATAAAATATCGACTTTTATATAAATATAAAATAAAATATATTAAATATTAAATATTGTATTAACAAAATAAATTTAATATACATTTTAATAAAATATAACAAATAAACTTAATAAAAAAATTAACACAAACATAATAATTTATACATATAGATTTACTTTAAAACAATTAATACTCTATTATTTTTAATGTATGTTAATAGTTTAAAATAATATAAAAAATAAAAATATACATTCATGATTTAAAATATAAAAAAAACAAAAATCTATAGTAAATTAAAACAAACTATTAGAAAAATATTTAAACTTCAATTTTACTATACAATCAGTGCAACAGTAGGGAAAGTGTTGGATAGCAAAGGGGTAAAAATAACTATTCCCACTCCAGTGAGTGTAAATATTGGGCAAGTGCTGGATAGCGGAGGAATTCAATTTACTATTTCAACTCCAGTGAGTGCAACAGTAGGGAAAGTGTTGGATAGCAGAGGGGGAAAAAATTACTATTCCTACTCCAAAGAGTGCAACAGTAGGGAATGTGTTGGATAGCGGAGGGGGAAAATTACTATTCACACTCCAAAGAGTGCAACAGTAGGGAAAGTGTTAGATAGCCGAGGGTTAAAAATTACTATTCCCACTCCACTGAGTGCAACAGTAGGATAAGTGTTGGATAGCGGAGAGGTAAAAATTACTATTCCCTCTCCAAGGAGTGCAACAGTAGGGAAAGTGCTGGATAGCGGAGGGGTAAAAATTACTATTCCCACTCCAGTGAGTGCAACAGTAAGGAAACTGTTGGATAGCGAAGGGGTAAAATGTACTATTCCAACTCCAGTGAGTGCAAGAGTAGGGAAAGTGTTGGACAGCGGGGTGTGAAATTTACTATTCCCACTCCAGTGAGAGCAACAGTGGTGAAAGTGTTGGATAGTGGAGGGGCAAAAATTACTATTCCCACTCCAAAGAGTGCAACAGTAGGGAAAGCGTTGGATAGCGGAAGGGGAAACATTACTATTCCCACTCCACTGAATGCAACAGTAGAATAAGTGTTGGATAGCTGAGGGGTAAACATTTTTATTCCCACTCCGGTGAGTGCAACAGTAGGGAAAGTGTTGGATAGCGGTGGGGTAAAAATTACTATTCCCAATCCAAAGAATGCAGCAGTAGGGAAAGTGTTGGATAGCGGAGAGTAAAAATTACTATTCCAACTCCAGTGAGTGCAACAGTACGGAAAGTGCTGGATAGCAGAGGGTTAAAAATTACTATTCCCACTCCAGTGAGTGCAACAGTAGGGAAAGTGCTGGATAGCGGAGGGGTAAAAATGACTATTCCCACTCCAGTGAGTGCAACATTAGGGAAAGTGTTGGATAGCGAAGAAACAAAAATTACTATTTACACTCAAATAGTTAAAAAAAAATAAAAAATAAAAAATATTAAAAATAAATAAACAATATTCAAAAAATAAAAAATAAAATATATTAAACATATAAAAAGAAAGCATAATATTAATTACATATAACAAAAACCTACAATTATATAAAATAAAATAATAAATACATTTATAAAAATTATTCTTTTAAACTAGAAAATATTTACAAACAAAAATGTATTTTTTCTACCCTATAACACCACACCAATAACAAAACACTTCAACATTTTTAATTACATTTATTTCCATAATTAACATAATTAATAATCAATTAAAAATAAATTACTTCCCACCCTTTACACCTATAAACAGAACAACACACACCTAAAATTAATTACACAATTACCATAATTAAATACCAATTAATTAATTAAAATTATTTAACAACCAATTAATTAATTAATAAGAAATTACTTTACACATTTAGCACTATAACATCTCAATTAAACAAATATTAATAAATGAAAAAACCAATACATTTCATATAATTAAATGTCCCCTATAAACCCACAACCCGCTACAGAACTAAAAACGCTAAATTCAAATAGTTTTTTTTTTTAATAACTACTAAAAATTTAACACATATTTTAAAAATACAAACAATTCTTATACAAAAAACATACATCACATATATATAAAATATATACTAAAATACATAACATTAATAAAATAACGATATTTTTAACATCTATATTTTTGCAAACGATATTAAACACTTCGATATTTTGTAAATCGATATTTCTTACCTTAAGTCGATATTCTTAACCACGATATTCTTACTGTCGATATTTCTGAACCACGATAATAATGACTCAATATTTGTGAAACTCAATATTTTTTTCTCTATATTCTGACTCTGCACCCTTTAGCCCTAAGGCAGGGTGCACAATATCCTATGTGTGGGCATATCAGCATGAGTATATATGCCCCTACAATGTTCAGTCCATTCTGAGATGTTGTAAGTGCACAAGGAAGAGTACATGGGCTGGATACTTGTCAACGCGAGTTTCCTAGCTCCATGATTGCTTCACTGATTTCTAAGGTGTTTGGTACCAAACATTTTGTCTTAATAAATCCTCACTGTTGCCAGTGTGGGATGTGTCAATAAATTCACACAGGAGACGCTTTTAGAGGGTCACCTGGAAACCTTCCAAGCACTGGTGTGGATCCTGCATTTTTTTTGCTGGCCTGCCACTAGCCGACATGTTTCTGACCTCATGGGGTGAGAGTCAGCTCTATCAGAGGACAGAGACAAAGCCTGCTCTGGGCGAAGGTGCTTCACACCTCCTCCAGGACGGGATGGCCTTCCTGGGTGGGAAGCTTCAAAGGCAATGCCATCTTTGAAATCCAACCCAGGAACCTCCAGATAGTGGGAGAGGCCAAGCCTACTTTCCTGCTCTACTTTTGGTGGGAGGAAAGGTGGAAAAATTAGTTAGATTAGGAGGAGGGTCCCCCTCAGCCTGCAATATCCCTAGGGCAGGGCAGACGAGATGAACCCCTCTCCTGAATTTCCACAATCTTAAGATGATGGGCTAGGGTAGTGCCTCTTCCCACAGGAAGTGGTCAATTGAGAGTGGCTACTACCTGTCTCCCCTATCAATGTCCCTAAATCCATATTTAGGTGGCACCCCGAGGCCTAAACATAAGATTTGATGGACACGAAAAGATCAGGACAAATAAGACTGGCTGCTCAAGAACTGAATCCCTGCTGTAGAAGAAAACCCTGCCTGCTGCGTCCAGGACTCAACAAGACTTGCTGCTATGTTGTCCTGAAACCTGAAAGGACTCTAAGAATCCCAGAGCACCTCCAGCCTTTGAGATATTACTGTGAAACTTCTTTGGAGTGAAGGTATCACTCCCCTGCACACTACAGGCTCCAATTCTGTGAAGTCCGGTTTGTTGATGTGCTGCTCCCCGATGACCTTGATGCAGTACCAAAGCGAGAAAAGGTACAACAGCTTCATAGGGTAAAATCTGCCTCCCCACCAAGCTTGAAGTCACCAGGACCTACCAGAGCCATGGCATAACAATACCCGGTGTACCTAATCCTCAAAGGCAAGCACCTAGAAGAAGAGTCCACTCTGCACTCCTGAAGTACCAGAAGCAAGCACCCATCGAGGAACATTGAGACACCCGAGAAACACTTCCTGAGTGGCCCAGCTGTCCTGAGATAGCCTTTTTGAGATGCCTGCTCCTAACCGCAATGACCTCAAGATGCACGATGCCTGGCTTACATGTTTGCTCTGCACCTGGCCCCACTGGCCCCAGGACTGACCAACCAGCACTGCTCCGGTGGTTCTCAGGCCCTTGCAACCTCTTCCCTCTAAGGAGACCCACTGGACTTACCTGTAAGTCCCACTGTGCAGTGCTTTTTCGTCTTTGCGCACCAGCTTCCAAGACCTCAGCACCACTGCTCGCGGCCGTTCCGGGATGCTCCTGAATTTCTCCTGCTGTAACTTTGGTCCTGGTCCCGACATTGACCTACAACGTGAAGGTGGACTTCGTGAAAGCATTGCCTGCATTTTTATGCAATATTCAGCTTTTTCCCAATTATTTCCTATGGTGCGTAATTGTGTATAGAAGTGATACATTTATCAAACATTGAAAATTCTTAACTCTGAAAGTATTTATCCTAGTACTGTGATTGTGGTATTAAAAATGATATAAAAAACAATGTTAATTTTGACAAATTGGTCTCTGATTTATTCCTGTGTGTGTCTCATGTATTGCCACTGTGAGTACAACAACTGCTTAACACTACCTTTGATAGCCCTAACTGCTCACCCATACTACCACAAAAAGAGAGTTAGTATTATCTACTTTTATCTCTACCTGCCTTTTGGGGATCTCTTAGAATCTCTACATGGTGTACTTCATTTTAGTACACAATACAGAGAGACGGTTTCCTACACGCACCCAATCATAGACCCAGTCAGAGACTAACGCACCCACTCACAAACCCACTCAGAGACTCATGCATACAATCACATACCCACTGAGAGACTCGTGCAACCACACTCAGACCCACTGAGACACTCATATACCCACTCACAGACCTACTTAGACACTCAAGTACCCACTCAGAGATACTCATATACCCAATCACAGACCTACTTAGACACTCACAAGCCTACTCACAGACCTACTCAGAGACTCACACACCCTGTCACAGACCTACTCGGACACTCACGTGCCCACTCACAGACCCACTGAGACACTCATGCACCAACTTGAAGACCCACCCAGAGACTCACGCAGCTATTTACAGACCTACTCAGACTCATGCACTCACTCAAAGACACATTCAGAGACATGCACCCTCTCACAGACCAACTCACATAATCACACACTCACTCACAGACCCACTCAAAGACTCATGCACTCACTCACTGACCCACTCAAAGACTCATGTACTCACTCACACACTTATAAACCCACTCACTGACTTATTCAGACTCATGCACCCATTTAAAGACCCACTCGGAATCTCATGCACTCACTCACAGACTGACTCACACACACAAGCTCCCACTCAGATTCATGCACCCACTCACTGACCAACTCAGAGACTCACATACCCCCTCACATACCCAGTGAGACACTTATGCAGCTACTCCCAGTCCCACTCAGCTAACTATAACTTATGCCTTCAATGCACTGCTTATGACCTCACATATTACATCACCCATGACATGATTAGGGATATCATGGTCAGTGGTCATCCACTAAAAGACCCACTCAGAGACTCATGAGCTCACTCAAAGTCCCACTCAGACACTCACATAGCCACTCACAGACCCATTTAGACACTTGCATACCCACTCACAGTCCCACTCTGAGATTCACAAACCTACACACAGTCCCACTCAGGTTCACAGATCCACTTCCAGACTCACTCAGAGACTCATGCACTCACTCACAGACCAACTCAGAAATTCATGCACTCACTGAAGCAACTCGTCAACACGCCCACACACAGAGCTGGACACACCCTCGGCCCAATCTTCACGGGAGGAACAAACATCCGGTTCAGCCACACCACCCAGCCTCCCTGGACTGACCACCACTGCGTCCATTTCACCTTCAACACCACCACCGCACCCAAGCCCCCGCCGCAACTGCCACGAAGAAACTGGAGCAAGGTCACAGAAGAACTCCTCCTCACCACCCTCCTCCAAGACCCCCCCAGCTCCTCAACCAACACCAACTCCGCAGCCACAGAACTTCACCACTGGATCTCCCGCTGCGCTGACAGACTCACACCCCTCCCACACCCCGCCAAACCACGCCCACTGAAGGCCGCCTGGTTCACCACTGAGCTACAGGAAGCCAGACGCTCTTGCAGACGCCTAGAGAAATCCTGGCGAAACCAGAAAACGACGGAAGCACGGAACAACCACAGGAGTGCCCTGAAGGAATATCACCAGCGCATAAGGGACACCAAACAAACCTGCATAAGAGACAAAATCCAGACCAACGCCACCAATGCCAAGGAACTGTTCAACGTCATACAGCAGTTCACAAAACCCCCCAGCGAAGCCACGGACGTCACACCCTCCCAGCAACTATGCGACAAGCTCAGCTCATACTTCCACCTGAAGATCAAGGACCTCTACGACAACTTCAGTGAACCTACGCCTGACGACACCTCCCCCCCCAAGGCTGCCGATAGGCCAACCATCATGACATGGAATCCCGCTACCGTCGAACTCACCAAAACCACCATGCAGAAAACCCACTCAGGAGCCCCCACAGACCCCTGCCCACTGCACATATTCTACAGGGCCGCTGCCGACATCGCACCCGAACTGGGACGGACCATCAACGCCTCCCTCACGTCCGGCATCTTCCCAGATGACTGGAAACGGGCAGAGGTTAAACCCCTCCTTAAGAAACCCACAGCCGACCCAACGGACCTGAAAAAATACCGGCCCATCTCTCTCCTCCCGTTCGCGGTGAAAGTCACTGAGCGACTCGTGAATGCCCAGCTGACCACCTTCATCGAAGAGAACTCCATCCTCGACGCCTCCCAGTCTGGATTCCACAGCAACCACAGCACCGAGACCACCCTCCTCGCAGCCACGGACGACATCCGCATGCTACTCGACCAGGTACACACCGTTGCCCTTATCCTACTGGACCTCTCCGCAGCCTTCGACACCGTCTCTCATCGCACCCTTGCAGCCAGGCTTCACGACGCAGGGATACAAGGAACCGCCCTCGACTGGATCCGATCCTTTCTCTCCAGCAGAACCCAGAGGATCAGACTCCTGCCCTTCCTCTCCGAACCCACCTATATCAACTGCGGAGTACCCCAAGGCTCTTCACTCAGCCCCACGCTCTTCAACGTCTACATGGCCCCCCTCGCCGCCATCGTCAGACAGCATGGGATCAGCATTGTTTCCTACGCCGACGACACCCAGCTCATTCTCTCACTCACAAAGAATCCCGAAGACACCAGACCTTGCTTCCAGGAAGGAATGAAGAATGTGGCAGCCTAGATGAAAAACAGCTGCCTGAAGCTCAACTCAGAGAAGACCGAGGTCCTCATCCTCGGATCCTGCAACTCCGCCTGGGACAACACCTGGTGGCCCTCCACCCTCGGGAACCCACCCACTCCCACTGACCACGCACGCAACCTCGGCATCATCCTCGACTCCTCCCTCTCCATGAACCACCAGATCAACGCCGTCGCCTCCACCAGCTTCAACTGCCTGCGCATCCTCCGCAAAACCTTCAAGTGGATCCCCACCGACTGCAGAAAGACCGTCACACACGCACTCATAACCAGCAAACTGGACTACGGCAACGCCCTGTATGCAGGAATCAATAAGACCCTACTGCACAGACTCCAGACCATCCAGAACGCCGCTGCCAGACTCGTCCTCTTAACGCCGCATCACGAACACATGACCCAACACCTGCGAGACCTCCACTGGCTCCCCGTCGAGAAAAGGGTCACCTTCAAACTCCTCACCCATGCCTACAAATCCCTCTACAACATCGGACCCAAATACCTCAACGAGAGAGTATCCTTCCACATACCCAAGAGGAACCTCCACTCCGCCGACCTCACACTGGCAGAGGTCCCCCTCATCCGCAGAAACAGGACGGGCGGGAGAGCTTTCTCCTACATTGCAGCCAAGACCTGGAACGAGCTCCCCGTGAACATCAGATGCTCGCCTACCCTGCACACCTTCAGGAAGGACCTCAAGACCTGGCTCTTCGACTGATCCGGAGCTGCCCTTCCCCGGAGCACCTTGAGACCCTCATGGGTGAGCAGTACGCTATAGAAACCCCTTATTGATTGATTGACTTACAGACCCACTCAGATACTTACGCACCAGCATACACAGAGCCACTTGCACACTGACATACCCACTCACAGACCCACTCAGAGACTCATGCACCAACTCACAGACCCGCGCAAACACTCATGTACCCATTCACAGACCTACTCAGACAATCACACACCCACTCACAGATATACTCAGAGACTCATGCACCCACTCACAGATGCACTCAGAGACTCACACACCCACTGACAACCCCACTCAGACACTCATGCAACCACTCACAGATCCACTCAGAGACTTATGCACTCACAGACCTACTCAGACACTCAGGAACTTACTTACAGACTGTTAGACACTCACACACCCACTGACAGACCCAACCAGAGACTCCTGCACCCTCTCGCAGTCCTACTCAAAGACTCACACACCTACTGGCAGACCCATTCACAGACCTACTGAGACACTCATGCACTCACTCACACACTTACAGGAGTGGTATCAGGGAGTAGATACCTTTGGTCATGATGAAAAGCCTTGGGGTAGGACTTGAAACATGTAGACCGTTTGAAACTCAGGAACATCATTCCATTGAGTTTTCATTTCTTTCCATCATTTAATCATACCGACTAGAGGTACGAATTTAAAAAAAATCCTACTAGGCAGGTATTTTTAATTTTCTTTACAAAAAAACACTCTTAGTTTAAATCTTCATTCATTGAGTATACATCAAAAATTGCTCCCACGTAACTTGTAGGTTGTAGCACGCCCCGTTCTACAGCGGAACAGGAAGAACCCAATGATGAAGCATGGCACCAAGGGGAAACCCTGGTGGGTGAGGGGTATCTTATGAAAACATTCTGTTTTCCAACTAAAAATGGAAGGCTACACCCTTTATTGACCACTTTCTGTGGGAACATGCACTACCCTAGCCCTGTTTGGAGGTTTTCCCAACATCTCAAGATGGTGGAATTTCAGAAGAGGGGTTCACCTACTGATGAGTTCTGGAAGCAGCAAGCAGGGTTTGGCACCTTTTTCTTCTGCAGCAGGGCTTGAGTTCTCGAGCAGGAGGTCTTATTTGTCCCGATCTTCTCTTGTCTATCAAATCTTATGTTTAGGTCTCGGGGTGCCACCTAAATGCTGAATTTAGGGGTGTCACATGTGAAAAAGGTAGTAGCCAATGGGCTATTTACCTATAGAGTGTCTACGGTCTCAAGTGACCACTTCTGTGGGAAGAGGCACCACCCTAGCAATGTTAGGAGGTTTTCTCACCATATCAAGATGGTGGAATTTCAGGAGGGAGTTCAACTTGCCTGCCCTGCCCCAGGGGTAGTGCAGGCTGAGGTGGGACCCTCCTCCTCATCTAACTAATTTTACCACCTGTTCACCCACCAATAGTGGAGCATGCAATGGGGCTTGGCCTCCCCCACTATCTGTAGGTTTCTGGTTCGGATTTCAAAGGTGGCATCAGTGAAGCTTCCCACCCATTAAGACCATCCCGCTCTGGAGGAGGTGTGAAACACCCCCACCCAGAACAGGTATTGTTTTTGTCCTCTAATAGTGCTGGCTCACCCCATGAGGTCAGAAACATGTCAGGTGGTGGCAGACTGGTGAAAACTGGCCAGAGACCCCATTAGTGTTTTGTTAAGCTTCGGGGGACTCACTAAAGGGTCTCCTGTGTGAATTTATTAATAAATACAACACTGGCAAATGTTAGGGTTCATTAAGACAAGATGTTTGGTACCAAACATCTTCGAAATTAGTGAAGCCTTCATGGAGCTAGGAAACTAGTGTTGACAAGTATCCAGCCCTTGTACTCTTTCTGGCTTCCCTGTTCACTTACATCATCACAGGACGGAATGGACATAGTAGAGGCATATCTGTTCATGGAGATATGCCCATACAGGATATAGAGTACTCTGCCTTAGGGCTAAAGTCCTGCAGTAGAGATGACCTATCTATATTTTATGCAGTGTATGGTTGGCATGGCACACAGGGCTGTATGCCAAGTCGACTCTTTGGATTTTCCTGCACCAAGAAACTCAGCCTGCAGTGGCAGAGTGTATAGCCTTGGTGAGGGGGCCCTGGTGCTGCTCAACCAGTGCTGCAGCCCCAAAGGACACACTTCAGTACCCATGCCCTAGGTACCAGTGGTACCACTTACTAAGGACTTTCAGGGGTAGCTAAAGTAGTGCCATTCATGGTACAGTGTTTTGGGAAAAAGATCTGCCACTGGTAGCCTGGTTTGCAGGGAACCCGTGCACTTACAGTTGAAAATTGCATCAGGCAAAAAGTGGGGGCTAACCATGCAAAAAGAGGCACTTTCCTACACACAGCCACTGAGCCACCCACACAGCTACTCACACACCCAAGTATACATCAATACAGCCACACAAACACCCACTCAAACACCTGTACAGCCACTCAGACACCCACTCACAGGGATATACACAGACATGCAGCCATTCACATAATCTATGTTAAAAAATTGAATCACTCTTTAGTAGTACAGAAAGTATGCTATTTTACACTCACACTCACTGGATGACATCATCAGGGATGCCACCAGTGATGTCAATAACCATGTCAGGAGCGATGTAACACGTGAGGTCATAAGCAGTGCATTGCATGGGCGCAACTAATGGGTGGCTCAGCTAACTGTAGCTGCAGAATTTCATTGGTTTTGTAGGAGTGAAATCTGAGCCTAACTATAACGACCCAGTAAACATTGTTTTTTTGGTATATATATATATATATATATATTTATAAATATTAGATATAGTTAGGACCTAGTTTCCATAGGAAAAGCGTTTTTTGATTAGCCAATATCTTTGGCGCCGTTTGACGAATGTTCGCGAAATTTTCAAAACTAATGGGGCTCTCTGGTCTGCTCCTGTCTTTAAGGTTTCGGGGCGATTCGTCAAGTGGGGGCCGAGAAAAAAGGGGGGTCCCAAAACACGTTTTCTCCATGTTAATTTCCATAGGAACTTTTGTCGCGGCTACAGCCCGATCTGTTGAACGGAATTACACCAAATTTGGCAGAGAGGTAGCTCTTGGACCAGAGTACACTCTTTGCTTTTAATGGTGTTAATCCGTTCAGTAGTTCCTGAGAAATTAAAAATATTGATATCTGGTGACCGCGGTGGATCCGCAAACCCTCCCGATCACGAGCTTCATTCTGATTGGCTGCCAACTCTGAAGTGTTGGCAGCCATCTTGTGACTCGGTAAAACCGAGCCAAAAGCAAAAAGGGAAACAAAATTATTTTAAAAAAAGAAAAGGGGGCAGGGTAGAAATACCCTGATCCTCTAGGCCTGGTCAGGGGGTTCCAGGTGCCTCAAAAAGCATTTTTGTAAAAAAAGAAAATCGGCAGGATTCGCGCTGGGTGCCCGAATCCCGCTGGAAAAAAAAAATGTTTTAATCAGCCCCCAGGTGGGCGGGGTCCTGGGGGCAATCAAAAAATATAGTGCGGACCCAAAGGGGCCCCACAGCCCGCAACCTCCTTGGGGCCATGCTGATTATATGCGAGGGGCACGCAGCCCCGGGGACCGCCACCTCCCCGGGGCTTTTTTCCAAAATAAAATGTGTGGGGGGGCTCTTGCCTCCCCCATGCAGCCCTGGGGGCCGCCACCTCACCAGGGCTTTAAAATCACGTGGGGGCACACAGCCCACCCCGCAGCCCCGGGCACCGCCACCTTCCCAGGGCTCTGATTTTAAAAAATGTGTGGGGGGGCTCGAGCCCCTAACACGGCCCAGGGACCACCACCTCCCTGAGGCATAGATACATTAGGTTCGGGGGTCCGTTGTGGCACCCCGGCCCCGGGCACCACTACCTCCCTGGGGCTTTGCACACGAAGGGAGGGGGCCTGCGTGGTCCCACTCCTTGAGCCCTCCTTGGCCCTGGAGACTGCCACCCCCCAGGGCCAGCTCCAGCAATGTCCTGTGGTGCCTTGCCCCGGGACATTGCAGTTTGCAATGACAGGGCGGGAGCACTGTTCCTGCCCTGTCATTGCAAAACTTCTGCTTTGATTCGTTGTTTCATGCTCTCGCTTCCACGAAGCAAAGCCGAATTGCTTTTGGACAAGGGGAGCTGCATGTTAGCAACTCCCCTTGTCCAAAAGCAATGCCGGCTCCCGCAGGAGGTGGGGAGCTGGCTGTGACCGCGGGGGCATTGGGGCTCCCACCACGGTCCCCAACGTGAGGGCAGGGCCCGGGGGATGGGGTCCCCGGGGCCAAAAGTGGCCCAGGGAAGGGTAGACACACGGCCCCCTCCAGTATAAATTATTTTTAAAAATAAATAAACGAGGCCAGGCCCGGGGGATGGTGTCCCGCGGCCAAAAGTGGCCCAGGGAAAGGGGGTCACGCGGCCCCCCTCCCATATAAATAATTAAAAAAATATATATAAACTAGGCCATGTGCCTGGGGATGGGGTCCCCGGGCCGAAATCAGCCTTGGGAGGGTGGCCGCATGGCCCAGTTTTTTTTTTTTTTAAATGGGTCAGGCCCTGGGGGTTGGGCTCCCCAGGGCCCACAACATATTAAGAGAAGGGGGGCCACACTGCCCACCTTCTAACAATAATTTAAAAAAATAGAAGCTGGAAACTAGCCGGAGGCCCCGCCCCCTCCCTGCACCACTGTGCAAACCCGCCTCCTGGCGTGTTCTGGATTGTGGGATTAAGCCCCCTTGAATACTAAGGGTCCTTAGGGGCCAACTAGCCCACCAGGTACCTCCAGTAAGCCACACACAGTGGGATTGCTGAGAGGTGTACTTAGGCCACGCCCCTTTTTACACCACTCTGCAAACACACCTCTTGGCGCACTGCTGGTGGGGCGATGAGGTCCTCTTGTGTCCTGAGGACCTCAGGACTAAAGTGGACTTCATCCCCTGAGCAGCAGTGCACCAGGAGGCGCGTTTGCAGAGTGGTGTAAAAGGGGGCGTGGCCTCGTACCACTCTCAGCAATCCAGCTGTGTGGGGCTTACTAGAGATAACAGGAGAACTAGTTGGCCCCCAGGGACCCTCAGGAGGCAAGGGGACTTCATCCCCCAACCAAGAGTGCACCAGGAGGCGCGTTTGCAGAGTGGTGAAGAAAGGGGGCATGGCCTGTGTCCACCTCTCAGCAATCCCACTATCTGGGGCTTACTGGAGGTATCAGGTAGGCTAGTTGGCCCCTAAGGACCCACAGCAGTGAAGGGGACTTCGATCCCCATCCAAGAGTGTGCCAGGAGTACGTTTGCAGAGTGGTGGGCAAAGGGGGCATGGCCGGCTATGAGAATTTAGCAATCCTGCTGTGTGGGACTTACTGGAGGCAATAGGAGGGGTAGTTGGCGCCCAAGGTTGTACTTGGGGGCCAACTACTCCTCCTGTTACCTCCAGTAAGTCCCACACAGTGAGATTGCTAAGAGGTCTTCGGAAGGCCACGCCCCCTTTTTCTACCACTATGCAAACTCACCTCCTGGGACACTATAATTTGGTGGATGAAGTCCACTTTACTCCTAAGGGACTTTGGGGGCCAAGAAGCCCTCCTAGTACCTCCTGTAAGTCCTACGCAGTGGAATTTCTGAGGGCTGGTCGGAGGCCCAGCCCCTTTTCTGCACCACTCTGCAAACGCTACTACTACATTATAGTTAGTAATTAGTATTTAAAAAACCTTAGAAATTCATTGAAAAAAACCATAGGTTTCACCGAAGTTATAGTTAGTAATTAGCATTTAAAAAACCTCGGAAATTCACAGAAAAAAACATAGGTTTCAGGGACGTTATAATTAGTAATTACATTTAAAAAACCTTTGAAATTCACTGAAAAAACCCAAAGGTTTCAGGGACGTTATAGTTAGTAATTAGCTTTTAAAAAACCTTAGAAATTCACAGAAAAAAACATAGGTTTCAGGGACGTTATAGTTAGTTAGACATTTCACTCGTACATACAGAAATTCGGCCGTTATAGTTAGTTGAGCTAACTATAACTCGCGCCCCAGCAATTCACTGCTGATGACGTCACCTATTACATCACTCATGACATGGTCAGTGACATTACTGATGACATCACTGATGACATCTCAAATGACATCACTGATGACATCATCCACTTAATAACTGATGCACCTCCTTACACCCTAATATAACCTTTCATACACCCACTCTAAAATACAGACTACCATTCTCAAAACCATAGAGACACCAATACAAGTTAGTACATACCCACTCACTGATTCATAGGTCTACACACAGATCTTCTCATTCACCCATACAGTCACTCATGCACACAGTCACTCATGAATACAGCCTCTGATATTTGCACTCATACACCCATATAGACACTCACACACCACCACTCACCCATAGAATTTCTCACACACCTAGTCAGTCACCCAAAGGCTCAATCACACTGCCATTTACTCACCTATACAGTTATAGACACACAACCTCACTTATTCATACAGATACTAACACATTCTTACTCTCTTATACAATCACTGACACAAGCACACACTCATCCATACAACCACTCTCACAATCACTCACTCTCGCATATAGTCACTTATATACTCTAACACTCACATATACTGCCTTTTACATATGTAGTTACTCACACATATACCACTGAGACATTCATTCACTCACCAACACAGCCATACGCACACTCACTCATCCATACAGCCCCTCACAGATGCACTCATGAGCCCATACACCCAGTTAATCACCCACTCACACATCCATGCAGGGAGTCACATAACCCCCACCCACCAACACAGACACTCAGGCACCCATACAGGTACTCAGACAACCAATCATTAACCTATATAGACACTCATGTAGCTCCACACCAACCCATGCAACCACTTACACACCAACTGACAGACTGATACAGACATTCACACAGATTAGTCATTCAGCCATGCATTCACTAAGACACGTTTAATCACTCACAGTCAGTCACGCACCCAGTAAATTATCCATTCAGACACTCATAAACCCACTCATTCTTCAATACACCTTTGCGTATCTATATATCATATTCCTAAACATTTTAGAAACACTCACTGGATGATGTCATCAGTGATGTCATTTGAGATGTCATCAGTGACATCATCAGTGATGTCACTGACCATGTCATGAGTGATGTAATATGTGACGTCATCAGCTGTGCATTGCGGGGGCGCGAGTTATAGTTAGCTCAACTAACTATAACGGCCGAATTTCTCTGGTTTTGTACGAGTGAAATGTCCAACTAACTATAACGTCCCTGAAACCTTTGGGTTTTTTTCAGTGAATATATATATATATATATATCCAGAAAACTCCGCTGCAACTTGATTCTTTTTTAAAAACGGAGCACGGAACACATTGTCTTTGCGGTGTCTATTTATTTTTCCCCAAACACCTCTACAGCCATGACGCGTTTCAGCCCTGCCTCGGGCCTTGATCACATGACCTATGATATATATATTCACTTGTTGGCTTGGATTTGATGGAAAATATTGTGCTCTTCGGTGGTGCGTTACCCTTAACCGGCAGAGCCTCGCCGTTACTAACTCAACAGTTTTACCACAGTAAAGACGGGTCGAACTCACGAGCATTTAATTACCCTTATTTTATTTCCATCTTGTTAGAAGATTCACAATGGCCCTATGCATTTCGGTCTCACAGAAACCTTGGTCACGCGTAGGGCCATCGTGAATCTTCTAACAAGATGGAAATAAAATAGGGATTATTGAATGCTCGTGAGTGCGACCTGTCTTTACTGTGGTAAAACTGTTGTGATAAATATATATATATATATAAATATAAATATAAGCAACAGAATCGCTATTGGAAGAAAAACAAACAATAGAGGATAACACGATTGTCAACCTTACGAACACCGACTTGGATCTGGCAGAGAAACAACTTCTGGCATTGGGCTTATCCTTCTGCCCAGAAAGTAACTTTGGATATTGTAACACCCGTGTAGATGTCTACAAATTCATTTGAAAAATTAAACTAAGGAAATACTTCACGATAAAAAACAATCTGGAGCATGAAACTAGAATAAGACAAGAACACAATACTAATACAAATATACAAGGACTACAAGTAAAAGATATGTCACTTATTCAGACCCTACATACCCTAAGTGAAGAAGACATCCAGTTCAGTAACACACAAGAAGTGGGAGAGGCAGAAGGGATCAATATATCCAAACCTGGACACAGTCCATTTAAGCCTATTTCGACTTTTGTCCCCACAATGCCTCGTGATGTGATTGATATTTACCATGATCGTGTCATAGAAGAGCTAAAAAAATTACAACATAAAACCAAGGCACAGCATATCACACCCAATGATCAAATGAAGCAATATACTGCATTAATGAACAAACTAAAAAAGAACGATACCAGTGTTATAAATAAATCAGATAAAGGGGGCAATGTTGTGCTATGGAGTAGGAAAGATTACATCAATGAGGCATATCGGCATCTTAATGATGGGACACGTTACAGTAGAATAAATATGGCACAAGTAAGAACGATACAAAGAAACTATAAGGATGAACTGAGTGTATGGAGAAAAGAAAGCCTTATTTCACGTGATGAGTTTGTGTTTTTAAATAAGGAATTTCCAGTGTTACCAAATATATATTTTATACCGGAGGTGCACAAAAATGAATTCCCTATTCCAGGAAGACCTATCGTATCATCGATCACCAGCACCTTCGAGAATACATCTAAATATGTTGATTTTTACCTTCAAGAATTTGTCATCAGTTTACCAACTTATATAAAGGACACTACTGATTTTCTGTTTCAATTGAGTAGCCTGAAGTGGTCAGATGAATATCTTTTTCTCACCATGGATATTACCGCTTTATATACAAGCATTGCCCATTCTGATGGACTAAGAGCTGTGGAACATTTTTTGGGCAAGAGACCAATAGAAATGTACTGCCATAGTCAAATGTTAATAAAAATGATCCATTGGTGTTTATACAACAATGTATTTATGTTTGATAATGCAGTATTTCAACAATTAAGAGGAGTGGCTATGGGGGCATGCTTCTCCCCCAGCTACGCATGTCTTCATGTGGGCTGGTGGGAGGAGCATGTCCTCAAGTCACAACATGCCTCACTATGGTCTAAGCATGTGGTCAAATACTGGCGGTATATCAATTACATTTTTGTTGTATGGCACGGGACAAAAGAACAGGCCAATGAATTTGTGGTAACTATCAATGACAATAGTCTCAACCTACATTTCACTGCCAACATTGATACGTCAGTTGCCAATTTTCTAGACATTACGGTGCACGCAGTACAGGGCAAAATAGAAACCTGCCTATACAGGAAGCCTACTGCGGGCAACACTGTGTTGCACGTGGATAGCTTTCATCCACAGCACACAATATCGAGCATTCCGTATGGGGAGTTTCTCTGCATACAAGGGGAATGCAGCACATCAGAAGCTCGGGCATATCACCAAATGGAGGCCAAAAAGAGACTAGAAGCCAGGGGGTACAAATCCACTAAATTGGATATTGCCATGAGGAAGGCCAATGTAAAAGATAGAGCATTCCTTCTTGATCCGAATAGGCATGCAGCACCAATAAGAACTCAATCGAGCGAATTGCTGACCAAGGACACTATGGCGATAAGGCTGATCACAAGTTATAGCAGACAGGCCAAAAGCATAAAGACCATTATCAATAAGCAATGGCCGATAGTCCTGACAGACCAAACATTGAAAAGGGTCCTCTCGACAAAGCCTACGGTCACTTTTAGAAGAGCTTATTCAATGTGCAATGACCTGGTAAAAAACAGCCCAGAAATTAACAAATTGGAAAATTGGCTGTCGCCTAGAAAGGGCTTTTTTAGGTGCAGCTCTTGCAGGGCCTGCAAATTTGGGACTAATACCACCGCATATGTGACACCTTTTTTGGACAGACCTATCACACTAAAAGCACACTATACATGTAGAACTGATTATGCAGTTTACGTGTTAAAATGTAGCTGCAATTTGTGCTACGTAGGCAGCACAAAACTGCAAGTTCACGTACGAATTTTACAACACCTGCGTGCGATAGTGAACTCCGACCCTGCCTACCCGGTGGCCAGGCATTTCAAGGCAATACACAATAACAACTTAAATTGTTTGCAATACTATGTAATTGATGCCTTGGCACAATACAAACGGGGGGGCAATAGGGAGAAAACATTGCGCCAGCTTGAATCCCGATATATTGTTGAACTAGACACTAAGTCCCCTATGGGTTTGAATATTGGAGAAGACCTACATAATTTCCTATGAGAGAGGAAATTACCATAGTGTCTAATTAGGACAATTATCTTGAGGATCATTTTAGAGAGTGGTTTTACATCTTAGGCCTAGCAGCAATAAACTCCTGGGTAGCAAGGTCGGGGGTTCTCCTGTACTAGATTTTAGACATATGGGCACACTTACCAATATATGCCATAGTGGCCGTATACAACCAACATCTGATATGTGTTTGATTTTCTCACATTGCCTTTTAAACAATTTTTTATTAGTGTCAGGGGGCTCCCTGTGCACTATCCTCCTTGTGGACATGTGACTCTTTATAGCGATCCGAAGGTCAACTGATGAGGTAGAATAATAAGTATTTATACTATTAAAATATACATTTGGCTTTTCGTTGGCTGATAATGAGTTATGGGATGAAGTAATTCTATGACAATAAGAACTGCCACCACAATACCGGGATTTTTTAATCTTATTTTTTGCACAATTTATGCACTTGAATTGCACTATTTGGCACTTTAGGCACTTTTGAGCTTTGACAGGCACTGGCACTTTTATTTACAGAGCTGCTAGGGTATTTGTACCATGATACATAATGCTTTTCATAATGTATTTGCACACGATTAATGCTCCTTTTGCACATACTAGCATATTTGCACATTACATATCCAAGAAAAAGCCCGTTTTGCACAACAGCGTCTTTTGCACATGTTCATATGGTTTTTAAATATGTATGTATATTGGTTTTATCCATTGAGAACATATTAATGTGTATATAGCCAATAAATTGATATTTGCATTTTTGCACTTTTCATTGCTATGGCCAAGTGCCAAATAAAAGATACTGATAGGATAGACCTCTATAATATGATAATACATGGGAATATGGCAAAAGTGAAAGAGTAATACAACGTGGGTGAATAGATTGCATTCTATACATCATGATGTGTGTGCCGGCATATTGTATTTGTACATAGAAACATTGTTCAATTTAGAATTTGTCATGCTTTGTGTAGAAGATATATATGCGCATAGTATTTTTTCTATGTTTACCAGTGCTATTTACGTCATTTTAAAGCGCCATTTTTCCTTTTAAATTCCGTTTCTGATACCTGTGAGTCATATGATCAAGGACACCGTCTTGTGTCCGAAACGCGTCAGAGACAGCACCGTTTTTATGCACTGCAAATAAAAAATCTGGCACCAGCTATTTATCGAGTCCGTGTCCCTGCGTATGCACGACTGCATTTGGGAGTTTTGCGTTGGATATATATATATATATATATATTTAATATATATGTGTGTGTGTGTATAAATGTATGTGTATATATGCATAAATATATGTATATAATGAATCTACATATATATGTATCACAAAATAATTTCCTTTCAGGCATCAAGTGCTGCATAAATTATGCAAAAAAGAAGCAGAGAACCTTGCGTAAATCCTCAGTTTAGGTGGAGGGCAGCTCTTGTAAAATACCAATCCAAAGATGCAATACTGTGGGTAGAGTGTTAAATGGGGTTTTTGTCATTTTACAGCTACTCATGAATGGCACTGTGATAATCCTGTGCTTAAGGACTTTGCTGTAGAAATGGCAAAATATTTTTTATCAATCTAGCAATGCATCAAAAACCATGGAAGTTGCGTAGGAACAGCCACGCAACGCCCATGGAACACCTTCCCAGTGCAGGGTAGGACAATGCAGTGATTTGCGCTGCGCTGTGTTACTGCATGGCTTCATAACTCACATTTTGGGCTTGCGTCGCTCTTGCACTACGTTGCCTAGTGCAAGCGCAATGCAACCCCTATCATAAAAATGTCCCTTAGCCTTTTTACTTTTTGAGAGCACAGGGAATACTTCTGGGGCCACACATTGCCCTCTTTAATGTTTTTGCATGAGCCTGACTTGAACACTATATTGTGTAATGGCAGCCGCAAAATAAATGTTCCTGTCACAGCTGGCTTATCACAGCATTCAAGTTCATATCCCAAGTTTGGATGAGGGAAGAAAATGCTTCCTCATCAAATGATATTTTTTTTGTTGATTTTTTAGTCTGCTGATCGAATTTATTAAAACTACTGTTCAGATTTATATCATAATAAGCAAAGACAGGCCAAGGAATACATTTTAGTCTCACTGCTACCTTGGGGGTAATATGGTTAGTGGTATCCTATGGGACACTTCTGCTATTTACCCTCATTGACATGTTGAAACTTTCTGACACACTATTTGATCAAAAGGTTTTGTGCAGAGCCACAGTTTAAAACAAGTCAATTTTCAGTGCAAACTTATTCCTAATCATAACTGCAGACTTGCTATTGGTGACAGCCACTGTGTAGTTAATATTATGTTTCACCTTCATTTCCAAGCAATGTTTTGCTGACAGATCTGTTACTATTTAACAAATCAGTACAGAGCTTGATAATCAGATTGCGTAATTTCCTGTTATGTTGGCAATTACAGGATTGAGATCTGTCTCCTGAAAAAAAGTGAAAGGGTAAGTATAAGTGAATTTTATCATGAAAGGGAAAAATAAATATATATTATCTATACATAAAAGAAAATAAAGGATAGGGAAACTAGAATGCTGGTAAATCACAGTTTGTTCACATGGAAAGCCAGAAGATGTCAGTAGAGTATACAAAGTATCATAGAAGTTGGCAATTTAACCTCACTTGACAATTCTTGAGGCCAGGCAATATGAAATTCTGAAAAAAGGTAAGCCAGGGAGAGATATATATTATGCAGGGGTAATCTCATATAGTGTGAATGCTTTTGCTTTAAGCTTCTTATGTGAAGTGGCCGATATTATAACATTATGCCTTGTAAACAAGATTTGTTTGGGGGAAAAAAGGAAAAAGGTAAGGCAGGGTTTTGAGCAAAAAAAATAATTTGGTAGAGGCTATTTATCTGGCTGCTGACTAAATAGTAGTAACTATTTACCAGTTGGCTGGCGGCCTTGAAAAAAGTATAGAGAAATCACTATTTAACCTGCAGCTGGCTAAATAATGGAGATTCTGCACTGTTTGAATGGTGGCCGTGCACATAGCAGAAAAACATTACTATTCACCTGGCCGCTGGCTAAATAGTCGAGATTCTGCACTCTTCGGCTGGCGACCGTGCAAATAGTATAATAACTTTACTATTTACCCTGGTGCTGGCTAAATAGTACAGATTTTGCACTGTTTGGCCAGCGCTCATGTACATAGCAGAAAAACTTCACTATTTACCTGCCCGCTGGCTAAATAGTAGGAAATCTGAACTGTTCGGCTACAAACCATGCAAATAGCTGAAAAACTTTACTATTTACCAGGCTGCTGGCTAAATAGTAGAGTTTCTGCACTGTTTGGCTGGCAGCCATGCAAGTAACAAGGAAACTTCACTATATTTCTGACCACTGGCTAAATAGCAGAGGTTTTGTCCTATTTGGCCAGCAGTGAAGCAACAAAATATGTTTACTCATTAGCCAGCTCCTGACAAATCAGCAGGCATTTACACTTCATCCTGCAGCCATGCAAATAGCAAAAAAACATAATTATTTATGTGGCATCTGGTTAAATAACAGACATTTTATATCATTTGACCAGTAGCCTGGCAAGAAGCAAAAACATTTCAATATTTACTCAGCAGCTGGATAAATAGCAGAAATGATGTACTTCATTATTTATCTTGTGGCTGGCTAAATAGAAGAAAGTGTGCATAACTTGACCAGTAGCCAAGCAAATAGCAGAGAAACTTCACTATTTACCCAGCTGTTGTCGAAATAGCTTACATTATGTTTTCTTAAGCTTTATGCAGATTTCCACATGTACATTCAGCAGGTAGAACTACAAATGAGGAGAGGGCGCAATTGGCATCCATCTCTTTATGAAAGTTAGGTTCCTGATGTATTAATATTTAAGTCGCAAAACGTGGTTGCAAATTATGCACATCATTTTTGCGAATGAGATAGTATTTTGCAAACTGACCTATGTACTGTTCAGCCAGTTTACAAAATACTGAATCCCAGGGGGTTGCAGGACAACCTGCCTAATTAATATACATTAGATAGGTGCCAATTTGCGACTCTCTGTGATTGGCTGGAATCACAGAGATGGTGGCCTACTAGGGACAGCACACCATTATCTCTATGATTGCATTCTAAAATGGAAAACATTTTTTTTCAAAACAGCCTGTGTACCTTGAAGGAACCAATGTTCTTTTAAAAGAAAAGGTTTATGATTTTGGAAAACTTCTCCCACTTGAGGCTGCAAACAAGATTACCAAAGGGAAAGGGGTCATAAGTTGACCCCTTCCCATTTGCAAGTTAGTTACCACCCCAACTTTCTGGTGCTAGACCAAGAAGCAAAGTCTGCATGCCAGTATAAAGTAAATTCAGAACCAAACTTAAGTAAATAGATGAGGTTTCAAAGCTTTACAGAATTGTTGTAAGTCTGTCTCAAGAATAGAGCTGAAGGCAGCTTGTTCTAAGCTTGCACAGTCACCACAGAACAGGCGTACCCCCTAGGCGTACCTTATGAATCTTTGGAATGGCAATCAGAACGACACAAGGCAACCATATGTGTCTGGAGGGGCAGTAGCTCATAAACATATCTGAGACATATGAGTTGCAGGATAAAGAGCTTTGTGGGCCAAACAAAGGGCTTTAAACGGGCCTCTCTTCTTAATAGGCAGCCACTGAAGCTGCCTAAGAAGAGGGGAAACACTATCATAATTTTTCTTACCAAAGATCACTCTGGCTGCTGCGCACATCAATAGTTAGCAACACCAATTACAGTCACAAACCCTCCAATTTGCTATTCAGAAACAATCGCAAAAGTCATTTTTCTAGTCGAAAGAATTTTCCAACTCATAAAAAGGGTTGTACATAATGAAAAGCACTTTTGTGGTCACAAAGTCTGTGGTTTTGCAACATGAGATCTTTAGTGCTAAAACTGGCTTAGATGAAAACACTAAAAGTCCCAAAATCTTTAAATGTTTCCAAGTTATTTTGACAGACATGGCACAGAATTCCACTCCATTACACCATGAGCCACATCATGGAGACTTGGGAGGCCCTTTATGAAGCTGTCTCATGCTCCACAAATGCACCTACTTCTTTATGTTTAATACAGAGGTGACCACTGATAATGATGATTATAACCTTTGCAAGACTAGTTAAAGCTGTTTACTCGTCTACAGCTATGTACTTGCTCTTACTCACAAACCCATGGAAATGTCACAAGGCCAGATATGGGATTATGAAATGGCTTCATGTTATCAGACTACCTCTTTGTCTGCAGCAAATCAGTGCATTCTGGAATTTCTTAATTCAGGTTCAGTGCAATTTAGCAAATCAGTCTCAAAACAATGATTTTTAAAAGCGAAAATCAGAACTGGAAACGTTGTAAGCCAGTGACAGAGCCATTTAATATTCAGAGTTATTTTATCAAAATAGAAACAATTGCATAAGACCCCTCATGAAGTGCCCAACACAGCATAATTGTGAGGTTTCATTCCAATCATGCAACAGACGGAAGAAAATCTATGGCCCTGAGTAGGGTTTCTAGGTTGGAGTTAACTTTGTCAGGATGGCGGAAGACAATACCTCTGCCATCCTCAGGGACCTATGCCAGCTAAATTTAGAGTTATTTGCTGACCCTCTGGACAAATCTCTTTATTGATAGGAACTGCTGTCATGTAACATTTGAAGTACAGTACCGTCAGTCACGATGGCCGGTCAGCAAACGCTTAAAAAATATTTTGTTTTTCCAAAAACAGACTCCCAAAGCAGAAGTTTGTTTTTGAAAAATAAAAAAGCTTCTCACAGGCTGGGTAGGGGGAGGGGGATCATTATTTAAAGTATCCAGGAGCTGCAGGCAGAGGAATGAGACTAAAATAAATGGAACTGAATATCACAAATATTGTAAGAAATAAGACACTGAAGTAATTTTGTTACCTCCATTCTTGTGACCTACAGATCGGCCATTTCACATTTCCACATTTATTATATTAATTTTCCAGACAGGGGTAAGGATCCACTATTGAGGTTACAAAACTTATTTGAGGTGATTCTCTTTCAATTATCATTTTCTGGCTGTAGCCCAGACACAGTTGTTGTGCTAGGTGAGGGTTCTCCCAGCAGCAGCAGTAGTGCTGGCTCCAAGCAGAAATATCCACAACATAGACATAATGAAGCATGAGATCTTAGCACCTGGGTGGCATCAGCCTTCCTGAGCAGTCATCAGCCAAAGACTAAAGGGCAACCCTGTTTTGAAACTTTTACTCCTTTATTAAGAAAACTCTATGACCAAGACCTTTCTTCTACCATTGGCCCTGTGTTGTAATTCTGGAAGAATTCATCAGCAGCCCTTTGTTATAAAAAAACCTCACAGAATTTCTTTGGGTAGCCATTTCACCATTCTCCCCTCTTTAGTTCTGGGTTTCCAGCCTCCATCCACTAGGATGCATTCAATACACTCCCATTGTGCAGGTAAGCTGTATCTACTCTCCATCACTTCATTCAAAATACAACCCACTGGCCCATGAATTTAGACTTTTATCACACAAGGAGTCTTACTACTACTTTCTTGCTCCATACCCACTGCACATAAACACACATGGAATATCAGCACAAGGATCTGAGGGTGACAAAGATCCCTCTTTGGCCATCGGACACAATCTTATCTGGAGCCTCCATCACCCCCTCTTCTGCTCCTTAGAGCCTTATAATGACCCTGAGGTACCTGTTGATGATTGCTATTTGACCCCTTTGTTAGCCATTAACCATTTTTTCTGACTTCAGCCATTCGAGTTTCTCAAACACTTTCTGCCATCCTTCACATACCACACTCATTTTCAGCCATCCACCTTTAAACTCCTCTGTCACGTCTCAGTCCCTATGCCCTGAAAGCCACCCTCAGACTACTGTGCCAATGTCACATAGTGTCTTCTATAATTCAGCAGTCACAGTGTAACAGTGCCGGCTTTTTATTCAATTAGCTTGCTCTGATTTTTCAAAAAATGCTTACCAGTTTTATAGTGGGATGAAAAGGTGGGTATTTCTTGGGGTTGGCAGCATAAGAAGCATGATTAAGAACCATTTACAAAAGGGATATCTTGAGAAATTGGGTTGTTGGTGGAATGTGGGGGTGACCCCTGTTTGCTTAACCCTTGTAGCTTCGCACAGAATGCAGTCAGGGTAAGCTTAGAGGCAATGTGTAAAGTATTTATGTAGCATACAAACAGTAATGAAGTGAAAACACAAATCAAGAAAATTCCCACATCAATTTAGAAAAATAGAGTATATAGTAATTCATTATTTTAAACCAAAACAACAAAAATCCAATCAGCAGAACTTGAGTTATGATTTTTTACAAGTTTTCGGTAAAAGCTTGAGCCTACAAGATCACATCTAGTAGCAAGAGTCCAGGTGAAAGTCGAAAAATATGACCAGCAGCAATGGCGCACCAACTGGATACAGGAAGAGGATTTGGGCCCGGTCGGTGCTTACCTTGGGAATTAGAAGAAAGTTTGAAGAAAAAGTTCTGAGAAGGTAAAGCTCAGAGAGGCAAGGCTGTAGGCGATGTCGGAGGAAGGAGCGTCATTTTCGAGAAGCCGCTGGGTGAAGCGGTAGTGAACATTTCTATGTTCAGCCTTAGTCACTTTTATGGAAGTCCAAAATCTCCAGCGGGACGAGGCAGGAGGCTGTAGCCAGCAAGAGTTCCAGGAAGACGAGGTATCGTACTGAAGAATAGGATTTGCTGCTGCGGAGAAGAATGCAGCGGGAGCAGCGCCAAAGTCAAGCCGCCCGGCGATGCACCTTATTTGGATCGACGAGCGGGCTTGCTAGTCTCGTCCCTCAGTTCTCCGTGCAGTTCAGAAGTTTTTAATTTGCGCTATATGGGCAACTTTAGCACCACCAGCAACGGTCCAGGACTGGGGAAGGCACCACTTTTGGGGTTAGACTCACACAGACTGGGTCAGGTGCGGCTTCAAGATGGTGGGAGCCTGTTTTGTCCCTGTGGCTCTGAACAGGAGGTCAGCAAACTAGCCCTTGGAGTGGCTCTGGTTTTCTGGGATTCAGGTGGAGAAGCAATGCTAAAGCAGCTGGGCAGGCCTCAGAGGATTCAAGGCAGGCTCCAGGAAGCAAATCTGTCCTTCCAGGTGCAGCAAAACAGTTTTGTGGAGTACACAGCAGCAAGCAGTCCCCTGAGAGTCCTCCCCAGGTCCAGAAAGTGAACTGAAGAGTGGGCCTGAGGGGCCTATTTTATACCTGGTGCCTTCTTTGAAGTTGGAAGAAGTTTTTAAGGGTTTCTCTTTGAAGTGCTTGGAATTTCCTGACTCCCCTGCCCTGGCTCCAAGCTGGCTTAGAGACTATGTGGAGATGACAAATCCTGTGTTTGAAGGCAGAGCACAGCCTATCCAGCTGCAAGTGTGGCTGTGCCAAGCTCTGTCCCCCCATCATCCAGGCACACCTAATTTCTCTAGTGTGTGACTGCCCGGGAGGAATTCACAAAGTCTAACTGTCAGTTACACTCAGACTATCCTAAGGCTTACAGGTCTAACATGTGCCCCACCCAGCTGAAAGTGGGGAAAACTAACCAAAATTGCAGTGGTCTGACCAAGGATGGTGTTTCACCATAAGTTTCATTCCATCTCAACAATTTCTGGATACTCACCCCTCATTTGTTTACGCTATCTGAGGGGCCTGTGGTCTGTATAAACCTGGAAGTGAGTCCCAAACAAGTCACCGTAGGCGACGTCCGACGCCGTCAACACCGAGCCGCTGCTTGCACCGTGACCAAGTCTCAGCTTCTTCACTGCCCAGACCAAAGCAAAGGCTTCCCTCTCAACAGCACTCCACCTCTTTTTCCTGTCAAGTAACATCCTAGAGATGAAGGTTACAGGTTGGGCTACCTCCTTCTCATTTAGCTGTGATATGACTGCCCCTATGCTATGGTCTTAGGCATTGCTGTGCACATGGCCTGTTTGATGGAGTCAAAGGCTTTCTGGCAGGGCTCTGTCCAGATCACCTTCTTAGGCTGCTTCTTGGAAGTCAGCCCATTCAAGAGGTGCCACATCCCTTGACAAACCTCCTGTAATGTCCAGTGTGGCCCAGGAAGGTTCTCACTTTAGATTGAGTTTTAAGGGGCACCCAGGCCAGAATATTCTCTATTTTGGCCTGGAGGGACTGCAACTTATCCCCACCAACCATGTGTCCCAAGTATACCACTGACCCGTGCCCTATCTGGCACTTACTGGCCTTGATAGTCAGGCCTGCCTGTTGCAGGACCTGAAGCACTTCCTGCAGGTTAAAGAAAAGTGGGCATCCCAGCAGCTTCTGAAGACAGCTATGTCATCTACATATGCAGAGCTGAAAGCCTCCATGCAAGCCAACACCTCGTTGACCAGCCTCTGGTAGGTAGCATGGGCATCACCTTAATTTGAAAGTGGCCCTCTGGGGTAGAAAATGCTGACCTCTTGTTAGCCCCCTTAGATATGGCAATACACCAGTACCCTGAAATCAAAGCAAAAGTACTCAAGAACTTGGCAGCCCCTAATCTGTGAATGAGCATCAGTCTTGGTGACTGAGTTGAGCTCCTTGTAGTCTACGCAGAACCAGAGTTCTAGGGCGGCGCCCAGTGAGGCAAATTTTGGTACAAGCACAATTGGGCTGGACCAGAGACTACTGGAGTGCTCAATCACCCTCAATTCCAACACCTTATCGAACTCCTCTTTGATGCTGGCTCACTTTGGCAGACAGCCTTTATTTTTTATTTTTGACATGCAGGTAGTCTCCAGTGTCAATATCATGAGTACACAGATCAGTAAGCTGAGTAGTGATGGAAAACAGAGAGGCAAACTGTCCCAGCAACTGGTCACTGTCCATCTGCTGTTCTAGGGTCAGGGTAGGAGAGAGGTTGACACCATTCACAGACCCATCTTTCTCTTTAGATGAAAGGAGATCAGGAAGATGTTCACTCTCCTCCTCCTCATCTGTCACCAGCAGCATGGTGACCTCAGTCCTCTCATAGTGGGATTTGAGGAGGTTGAGATGAAGTACCCTTAAGGGGTTTCTATGGGGTCTTGAGATCCACCAGGTAGGTGGCTCCTCCTTCCTCTCAACTACCTTATAGGACCCAGTTCAATTGTCTTGGAAGGACATAGGCTTCACTGGCTCCATCACTCACACTTTCTATTTAGGTTAAAAGTCCACCATGGTAGCCATTTGGTCATGTCATTGCTTCATGATCTTTTAGCTGGCCTCCAAGTTCTCAGAGGATTTCTTCCAGCACTTGGCCATCTTATTCCTGAGGGCGAGCATAGAGCTGACCACATCATGGGGGCTTGTCCTACCCCTCCTTGACCAGACTGAGAGGTCCCCTAACAGGGTGACCAAGCAGGAGTTCAGATGAGCTAAATGCAAGTCCCTTCTGTGGCACCTCCCTGTAGCTAAAAAGCAGGCATGGTAAGAGGATGTTCTACTTCCACCTCATGGGCTTACGCAGGCCCATAATCATGCCTTTTTAGGTCTTATTGATTGTTTCAACAAGCCCATTAATATGTGAATGGCAGGGTGAGGAGAAATTGTAAGTTAACACCCCGCCTGTCAGTCACCACTTCTTTGGAGAATACTACTTGGGTGAAAATCCCCATCAGGGCCTTAGCCACTTCAGGTGCAGTGACAGTCCTAAGAGATATTACCTTTGTATACTAGTGGCATAGTCCACCAAGGTTAGGATAAACCTGTTGCCTAAAGCTGTCTTGAGGTCTAAGGGTCCTACAATGTCCATGCCCACCATTTCAAAGAGGTTGCCAATGACCAGAAAGGGATCCATGGGAGCCTTCAGCTTTGTCCGTTTTCCCACTGCCCTGGCAGGTGAAACAAGTCCTGTAGAATGCATCTGAGGCTACCCTCTTCCGAAACCAATAAAAGTGGGAACAAGCCTGGCAAAGGACATGTCCTGTCCCAGATGCCCTGCTAGGGGTGTTTTATGAGCCAGCCCCAGTAGGAAAGCTCTGTAACATTAGAGGACTACCAACGCATATGTTGCCTCATGCACAAGTGCCTTAGGCTCACTATACAAGTGGTCATTCTCCCAGAACATAGATCATCTTCAGAGCTATCACCAGCTGCCTGGGCTTCAGCTTGTTGCCTCATGTCCTCTGGGGTTGGGCACTCCTTCTCTGCCTTACAGAACTCCTCCCTGGTGGGTCCCCCTTCTACTTGCCATCCAGCAAGTTCACGCAGGTTACAAAGGAAGGCAATGTCGTCTCCGGTAGACTTCGGGTTGGCCTCCTTTGGCCCCCATCTACCTGTACTGTTGGACATTCAGGGGCTGGTTTCTCACACTCCTCATCCTTTCCTCTCTTGGCAGCTCTCTGGGTCATTTTCCTGGCTCCAGACCTCCTTCACTCCCCTCCTGGGCACCTATTGACCTGGTGGTCACACATACCAACTCAGGCAACCCCGACATTTCCAGGTGTTACCTGTGTTCCACTTCTTCCTAGGCAGTGTGCTCCAGATTATTTCCTAACAGACAGTCCGCAGGCATGGCAGGGCTCACAGCAATGTTCAGAAGACCTCAGACACCCCCCATCCAAAGGGAATCAGAGTCACAGAGTACTTACTCCCTCAGTTGTCCGTCTACTGCAAACTGGTGGAATGCATTTGGTGTTACTTACTCTCAGGACACCAGATGGCACAATTCAGTAGTCATACTGGCTCCTGTGTCCATTAGAGCCTACTCCCTCTATCCGTTGATGGTGACTCATTGCCTGCATTTATTTGACTGCTTTTGGCATCCAGTGGCACTAGGGCAACCTAAGCTATCTCACTCAAATTAACTGTGCCCATCTCCTGCACAAGCACTGTACTAGCCAACCACTGGGTCTGCCCACTACTGGGGGCTATGCCCTCTTGGGACACGTGGGATCTCCCTTGGTGTGTAAATGCAAAGTCCTAAGGAAACTCAAATGGCAATCTAAAAACAGACAATAATTCTAAATAAACTGAAGAAACCAAATGTTACAAAAGTACACAATGTGTTTTATTATTTTAGAAACAATACAAAAACCATAAAAATTAAATCAATGCACATGCATGCTCCAAACCAATCCACTCATTCAATCTCATGATTGAAAAAACATTCAAATAAACAGTGACAAAGGAAATCAATGTATATAATTGATTCCACAGTAGCTAGTCAGTCTACTACATAAAAATTGATAATTGAAAAAGGTAGATTCAGCACTACAACAGTGGATAATACATGGCTGGGGACCAGATGGTGTCTGGGTCAAGACAACAACAATGGAAAGCGTGGCTAGAGTCCAGATGGTATCTACGTGCGTTTCAGCACCCGAAGTGCCTTTATCAGGAGAAGCCACAAGCTTATATATCTTGATGCCTGTAAGTACAAAAACAATACATGTAGTTCCTTCAGGAAAATAGATAATTAATCCGTTTGATAAACTTTAATGATTAATTGCTTCGCATCTATTTGCAGTAATATATATATAGTCCCTAGTGTAAAACATTTCATGCAAAAACAACAGTTGATGGACAGAATGCAGAACAATGTCATACATTCACCCCAGTACAGAGATCTGGGCCTAAATCCATCGTTTTTTGCTCACCATGCCATTCCAGTTTGGACCCAGCCATATGCAAATCAGTCTTGACCCTGTGCCTCATGGGAACAGTCCAGCCCGAACTGCCAAGCCAGGTCCTCCCTGGACTGGAAACAAGCATCCTAGGACCGGTTTCGGGGTTTCACCCCTCTTCAGCCAGGATAGCTTGATTCCAGTGGCATGGAGAGCACGGGACCCACGTCTGTGCATACCCGTCCCAGGATGCTTGTTTCCGGTCCAGGGAGGACCTGGCATGGCAGTTCGGTCTGGACTGTTCCCATGGGGCACAGGGTCAAGACTGATTTGCATATGGCTGGGTCCAAACTGGGGTGGCGCAGTGGGCAAAAGAACGATGGATTTAACCCAGATCTTTTGACTGGGGGAGAATGATTGCATTGTCAGCATTCCGTCCATCATTTGTTTGCTGTAACACTTTTTGCCCTAAGTGGGATGGGTATGCCCAGACGTGGGTCCCTTGCTCACTGTGCCACTGGATTCAAGCTAGCCTGGCTGAAGAAGGATGACATACCCTGAAACCGGTCCCAGGATGCTTGTTTCCGGTCCAGGGAGGACCTGGCCTGGCAGTTCGGTCTGGACTGTTCCCATGGAGCACAGGGTCAAGACTGATTTGCATATGGCTGGGTCCAAACTGGGGTGGCGTAGTGGGCAAAAGAACGATGGATTTAACCCAGATCTTTTGTTGGGGGAGAATGTTTGCATTGTCAGCATTCCGTCCATCATTGGTTTGCTGTAACACTTTTCGCCATAAGTGGGTCCCTTGCTCACTGTGCCACTGGATTCAAGCTAGCCTGGCTGAATAAGGGTGACATACCCTGAAACCGGTCCCAGGATGCTTGTTTCCGGTCCAGGGAGGACCTGGCCTGGCAGTTCGGTCTGGACTGTTCCCATGGGGCACAGGGTCAAGACTGATTTGCATATGGCTGGGTCCAAACTGGGGTGGCGTAGTGGGAAAAAGAACAATGGATTTAACCCAGATCTTTTGACTGAGCGAGAATGTTTGCATTGTCAGCATTCCGTCCATCATTTGTTTGCTGTAACATTTCATGCAACCAGAAATTTTGACAGAAGTTTGTTATCCAAAGAAGGTGTTACAAACCTAATTGCAGGTGAGTACCATGCTATACATTAACCCGATTAAAAAGATGTGTCCAAACATAGGACAGATATCCAAGACACCCAGTGCGGTTGAATCTCTAATGTGCTGAATTGACAAAAAATATCCTGAATAAATGCAGGAGTCTACAAGATACAATGCAGAGATTGTAATGGAAATCCTCTCCAATTATGTTATATTTGAATGTCTAATATATAAAAAAATATTTTTTGTTAGAGAATTCCAGGGGGTATCATCACAGTACATATCACAAAAAGGACTAGGATTTAAACATGACCACCCACCTGAGGGAAAGGCCTGATGTACAACATATGGGTCACTCGCAAAGTAACAATTCAAACGGACCAGTCCGAGATGCCTGTACAGGTCGTCCGTGTTTAGAAACTGCCTCTAAAACAATCCAACGGGCATGCGTTAACCCTACCGTGAACCCAAGATAGCAAGGCAAAAATACTACTGCCAAAATCAACTTACATGATAAGTGGCGTGCAGCATGTAATGTTGCAAGGCACTGGGCGAGACCAACTCTTCCCGCCCGGCGGGACCCGCTCATGTAACTTACCCCCCCCGGTGCGTAAGTGTAATGGGCTGTGCTGGCGTATGCCAGCACAGCGTGTGAAGTGAGAATAAAGAGCCTGGAGCGCCGGGCGTGGTTAGTGTGTTGCTGGCCACCACAGTACGTAACGTGTGTGTCCCTTTGTGTCTCCGTCCGGTGCCAGGCCTACCTCCACATGTGTCCCTCATACGAAGGCCGACACTACACTGGCAACGAGGTGGCTCCCTGCATGCCCCTCGTGCAAGCTCCGCAGCATCCTGCAGCCGCCGCCGCAGCGGCCCGAAGTGTCAGCCTCTCCTCACGGTGCTTCCGGGGATCCGGCTGCCGCGCAGCGGCAGCTGTGCAAGGCGCCCCCTGCCGCTCCCGGTCAGCGACAGCTCCGCGGCCGCCTGGAAAATTCCTGCGGTGAGTGCCCGCCCCCTCTCTCACGCGGTGCTTCTGCGACCTGCCTCCAGCTCTAGCCGCACCAGTCTCCCGCCGCAGCACCCCCTGCCCATACCGCAGGGCACCGCACAGCAGCGAGCGCAGCCACAGCCTGCCAACGGCCCCACGCTGCTGCACCACTGCTGCTCAACGCTACACCCGCCGCAGCACCCCCTGCCGCTGCTGCGGTGCACCGCAAGGCCACGTGGGTGCTTTCCCCACGGTCACCTCATCCTACTCTACGCCGGTGGGCCGACGACCTGAGCTGCCACATCTGCCGCATCGAGTTTATGCTAGGCAAGGGCCTGCCTGGCCGCCACACCCGCTCTGCGTGTGCGCAGCCCATTGCCTGCTCCACCATCGTGGTGCTACACTGCCATTTTGACCCAAGACCTGCCACGTGCTCTGCACAGCGCAGCCCACTGCCCACCGCCGCACCGCCCCGCCATGACGTCTGTCCCGCCTCTGGAACCTTTCACGGTCACCGGCCCTCCTCCGTCACAGGCAGCACGATGGAAATCGTGGGTGGAGCGCCTCGAAACCTACTTCGACGCAGCGGATATCCCGGCGCCACGCAGACGTCCTATGCTCCTTCACTTAGGTGGTGCTGAGATCCACAAAATCTCGAAGACTGTCCGAGAAGGTGGACCCCCACAGAACTACGCCTCCATGCGGGATGCAATCACAGTGCACTTCGAACCATTCGCCAATCCTGACTACGAACGGTTCCTCCTCCGCCAGGCGCGGCAGCTGCCAGACGAGTCTGTCGACATCTTCTATGCACGTCTTAAAGAACTTGCCAGCACGTGCACCCTCCCGGACGAGGAAGACGAGATCCGAGCGCAATTTATCCAAGGGTGCGCCTCGTCCAAGCTCCGCGAGCGCATCCTACAAGAACACAACATGCCCACGATGTTGGGGCGCTCCAAAGAGCTGTCCAAAGCACGGGCGGCACATACTGACCCTGCCTCAACCCCTGCGGTCAAGGAAGAGCCAGTGAATGCGATACGCACTGATGGGCGGGAAGCCCGGCCAAAACCCTCCAAGCCGATGTCGTCACTCGCCTGGCGGAGCCCACAGACTCGTCCGTGTGGGTGGTGCGGAGGCCCCCTGCCGCACATCGGACCCTGTCCAGCCAGCGGCAAGACCTGCAGTGCCTGTGGGAAGCTGAATCACTTCTCAAAAGTATGCCATTCGTCGCAGAGTAGGCGCCCCAGAGGCCCGCAGACACAGGTGCGCGCCATCGAACCGAACCCGGTGCAAGGATGCCTGCGTCATGGGGAGATTGTTTTTTTGCAGGACAAAAACAATCACTACAGGCATTCTCCTCTTTCAATGCATGCGGCAGAATGCAGCACGCATTGAAAGAGGAAAAAATGAGGAGAAATGAAAACATTTCTCCTTGTCGCGCCTCCCTGCACCTCCCCTGGAAGGCGTAGCATTCTAACGCATTTCCAGATTTACGATTTCTTGTAAATCTGGAAATGTGTCTTGTTCCAAAGTGCTGCGTGTAAAGGGGCCATATTTACAAGGACAGGAAAAGCCACGCAGGGTGGCTTTTCTTGTCCTTGTAAATATGGGGCGGAGAAATACAAAAAGTAACGTACTGGTGGCGCAGGGGGCTTGTAAATCTGCCCCCATCTCTATTGATGCCCTATGAACTCGCAGGAAACACATAATGTAATAAACTCTATGAATAGAAAAAGAAGAAAGAAGAACAAGCATTTGCAATGCAACAGGTCTCGCATTTACGCGAGTTTGAGCTATTGGTATTGTAAACGCCATTTCCTTTTATTTATGTTTTGGTTTTTAAAACATAAGTAAAAGGCATTGTCATTTACAATGCCAAAAGCTTAAACTTGCATAAACGCGAGACCTATTGGCTATGCCAATCCTTGTTTACCATTATACCTGGTTTGCTTTTACTGGTTTCTGGGTTTCATATAGAAATGCAAATTCATTATTTCAATTGCTTTTAAAACATCACTTTCATGTTTTGGTCCAGCATTGCTATCAGACCACAAGATAGGAGGATAAGCACAAGCACTCCAGCCCGTGAGATAAATCTGGAGTGACTTGGGTTCAATTTATCTGTCTGCTCTATAACTTTGTATTGATCTCTAAGAGTCTGCACCAGATTTGCTATCAGCAAATCATTACACACAGGAAACCTGCCACAGCTCTTCCTGCAGGGAAATTTTTGTGCAGTGTTATACAACCTAGCAATATAACAGAGTCATTTGTCTTCCGCGAAGCGAATGTCAGAAATCTGGGAGGGTTATCAATCAACGAAGATCTAAACAACACAAAAGGAACCCCCGCCTTTCGATCAACATTAGAATAAAATGCCTGGCGCAATAAATCGGCGTACTTTGAGAATGTATAGTGTTAGCTCGGACATATAGTTCAGCGCAGCGATGTTCACTTTAATGTGAATTGCAGTGAAATTTAACATGATGTATACCTACATTATTTTTTGTGCTCAGACAAGATCTAACAACATTTTAGACAAAATGCAGGCAATGTGAAATGGGATTTAAATATTGATAAGTGGGCATACAGTTACTGCAGGCTCTGAGACCAGAAGCGCGCTTGGGTTAGTGCTAACCAAAACAGGAGCTGCCAGGGGGCCACATTTGTTTCTTCAAAGTTATTTCAGAACTTTGCGCAAAGGCGCAGTGGGAAAGCCAATAATACAGAACACTAGTTTTACAGACAGTAGGGACGGGTCGCTGATAACTTATTGCATGGGGGCAGCCAGCTCTGAAAGAGACTGCTGTTTTTCCTTAAAACAATGGCAATAGTTTAAAGCAAAACACACGTCAATCAAATAACCCCCACTATACATATGCACTGCACCGCACATAGCACGTGATGCTGTAAAAGAGCTGTGCAAAACAAGTACAGTCTATAGGCAGGCCGGTCATGAGCCAATGACAACTCCCACAGTGCGCAATTCCAGAGCCTCGATCCTTCTCCAGACCACCTGATGGCAGACAGTGTAAAGACGTGGATCACACAAGCCACACACAGGCACCACACTAGACTGCACGAATACAACATATACACTGAACTAATGGCAGTTCTGGCAATAAAAGATATGCGAGGAGGCAGAGTGTGTACAGGTTCCACAAATCTTGACCTGTGGGCAGAGCTCCAGGAATTGCCGTTAGGGAGCCGCCCTGCCCACAATACTAACCAGCAACACAGGGATGAGAAAGCCAAAATAGAGAGTATTTCAACTACTTTAAAGGAAACCATATAATTAGCAATCACTGACGCACAACAAACAAAGCCAAGGACTCAAGCCAAAGACAGCAGACAAAGACGAGAAAGGTGACAAAAGAAACATGTGGGAAAATAAACAGGCGTGGTAAACCAATATACAGGAATACTGGCAGCTTCCCGGCAGAGGCAGGGGTAGCGGCATCTTTCCGTTTATGTTTTCTACTACAGAATGTTAATGTTAGGGGAGTAACATTGGAGAACATCCAGTGTTGGGTAGTAAGAGAGAATACTGCTCAGAACCCCATGCAAGCTTCGGCCAAGGGTTTTCACCCCAAAATAAAGACAGAACGAAGCTATAGGGGAGTGCATTTTTCAGAAACACTTCCACTTTTCTAGATTTAGGCTAATGCCCAACGTGATACTATAATCAAAAGCTCCTTACACTGGGAAAGACTCACTCAGACACTTGTCCTTAAAACGAAAGTCAACTACATCTTCCAGCCCTGCAACGACTTTCAGAAGGCAAAGTGTGCAGCAGCAGCAAACGTGAATGAGCATAAAGTATTTACATAGGTGGATGGTCAATGTCTAGAGAAACTATTATGCAAGCCGTCATGTATCTTATGACGTTTAAAAACCTTGAGAGTTATCACTGGTTTCGAAATCATAGCAAAGCATGCTGTATATCTATGCAAATACTCGCTAAGCTGTCGGCATGCAACAAAGAATGGTAAAGTCTCCAGCAAACAAATCACCAGAAAGTTAACAGACTTCAAAATAACGGGTGATTAAATTGGGCCTAATGAACAACAAGAACCTAACAACAAGAAAGTGAACGAGTGGTGTGCGCTCGATGGGAAAAAAAATACGAGACTGCTCTGTCTCAGAGTCTGGGAGGGCTGCTTGCTCGGCTGGTTTAATTGTGTTTGTTCAGCTGGTGAGGAGTGAAAGATTGCACCGGGCCTCTTGTTAAGAGCCTTTCATGCGTATCTGGCAAATGGCGGTTTACATTTATTTATGCGTTTTTATATAGCGCGGACTTTACCCGAGGGTGTCAGAGCGCTTCACAACAGGATCAGCAACATTACATAAGGAGGAGGATACAAATGAGCATAATACAAAGACAAGCGTTACATTGCATGAGGAAAAAGTGACAATTGTGCAAAAACAAACAAACCAAATACAAAAGAGGAATGAGTTCCAATAGGAAAAAGTGACAGATGTGCATGAAACATGGGATACCAAATACAAATGGAGGTATAATACTGCAATAAATGGCAGTCACACATGACACACTGGGAAGGCGCTTCTATAGGCTTGGAGTACAGAATTTCCTATAGTGGAAGAACTTCCTTGAGGTAGTAGAGAGGGCGTGGATTCAACAGGGGGTACATGGGGTACAAAATATATGATACATGGGGTACAAAATACACTAAAGGCAAAATACTGTAATAAGTGGCAGTAACTCGAAGCACACTGAGAAGGCCCTTCTATAGGCTTGGAATACAGAATTCCTATCATGGAAGAGCTTCCTTGAGGTAGTAGAGAGGGCGTGACTTCACAGGGGACTTATAATGGGGGAACACGCACATAAAAACCAACACAACACATAAAATAAGGAATGAACAGACACAAGTACAACTTTATACTGACGAGCGGACTTCCTAGAGGGGCCTAAGACCGAACGTATTAGTTCTGGAAGTGTCTTTGGAATAGAAGAGACTTGAGGTCAGCTTTGAAGATCCGGGTAGAGGAGGTGGCACGGAGCAGTGGGGGAAGCGAGTTCCAGATTCTCACCGCATTGCCCGAGAAGGATTGAGCCATCGATCTTTCCCTTTTGAAGACGGGGGCTCAAGCAGAAGCTTTTCCGCATTGCGAGAAGGGCGAGAGCCACCGGACAATTTCAGTTTATTCGCCAGGTAACGAGGGGAGGACGTGTGTAAGGCTTTGTGTGTGATGCAGGCAGTTTTGTAAATAGATCTTGCCTCGATCGGAAGCCATCGCAGAGAGGACAGGATAGGAGTGATGTGGTCGCTCGCTTAGACCCTGAAATGAAGCGAGCTGCTGAATGGAGGATGGATTTGAGAGGGGAGAGGTGGGATTTGGGTAGGCCAGTCAGAAGAGAATTGCAGTAATCCAGTCTTGAGAGAACCAGAGATTGAACCAAGGTTTTTAAGTCTTTCTCCGGGAAGAACCGACGGATCCCCCACAGAAGGCGCAGCTGGTACCGTGCATTCTTAGCAATAGAGTTGATGTGGGCGATTAGGTTGAGTCTTTTGTCGAGAATGACACCTAGGGATTTAGCGCTGTCAACAATGATGGGTTTGTTGTTGAGAAGGTTCAGCTGATCCATCCAAGATTGAACAGGAGGAGGTGAGAGAGAGGTAGAGAGGAGGAGGAATTCAGTTTTGGCGGGATTCAGAATGAGTTGGTGAGCAGACATCCAGTTGTGAATAGAGTTGAGGGTAGAATTGAGTAGGGAGAGATCGTGTGCGGAGGACACCTTAAGGTAGATTTGCGTGTCGTCCGCATACAGATGGTAAAGGATCCCAGATTTGCTTAGGAGGTTCCCTAAAGGTTCCAGGTAGAGATTAAACAAGGTGGGTGCCAAGATAGAACCTTGAGGGACGCCTTGACCTACGGCAACAGGAGATGAAAGACTGTTCCCTATCTTGATCATTTGGGATCTGTCCGAGAGGAAAGAGGCAAACCATTTGAGCACTGTGCCATCCAGTCCCATTCTCTGTTGAAGAGTGTTGAGGAGGGTGCTATGATTAACCGTGTCAAAGGCTGCAGAGAGGTCTAGAAGAATCAGAAGACATGAATCCCCAGCGTCGAGTATATGCAGCGCATCGTCAATCACTTGCAGCATGGCTGTTTCAGTGCTGCAGTTTTGGATGAAGCCCGACTGGAAGACGTCGAGGAGGTTATTGTCCATAATATGTGAGGAAAGTTGTTTCGCAACACATTTTTCGGTGATTTTCGACAGAAAAGGGAGGTTGGAGATAGGGCGGAAGTTGTTGAGGTCGTTCGCATCCGCGGCGGGTTTTTTTAGAAGAGGGGTGACCTGACCTGATTTGAGGGTAACTGGGAGGAGCCTTGACTGAGGAAGAGATTGACTAGCCTGGTCCAGTAAGAGAGAGTATAGGTATAGAAATCGATGGCGATGTCGCTAGGGATGGGGTCGGAGGAATGGTTGGAGGGTTTAGTTTCGCGGATGCATTTGAGGAGGTCATCTTCCGAGATGACGTCAAAGTTCTGCCAGGTGACCAAGGATTTCCGCTCCTCCATGGGGGGGTGGGCGACCTTATCCACCAGAGCTTTGACCTTTTCATCGAAGAATATAGCGAAATCTGCTGCTTTCTTTGAGGAATCCTCAGGCTTAATGGTTGGAGGAGAACAGTTTGGGTTTTTGAAGAGGTCAAAAAGTTTTTGGGTCTGTTTTTAGCCGAGTCAAGGAGGGATCTGAAATGTGATGCTTTTTCCAGGAAGATGTGATTGTGATATATGGATCTTGCTGAGCGTAAAAGAGAGAGATTAGTGGTGGAAGGAGATTTTCTCCAGTGCTTCTCCAGGAATCTAAGGTTTTTCCTTTCATCGTAGAGCGCTTTATTGAACCAAGGTGCTGAGGGGTGGGTCTTTTCCTTTTGCTTTGGAGAGGAGCAACAATGTCGATTTCGACTGCTAGTACTGAGAGGCACTGAGAAGTGAGATCGTTGACATCCACGCTAGGGTCTAGTCTAGGAAGTGCCTGCATAGCGGAATCACAAAAAGTGTCAAGATCAATGTTCTTAGTGTTACGGAACCAGGTAGTAGCTCTTTTAGGTTGGCCGAGAGTTATAACGTGCGAGAGGTGAAAGCGGAAGGGAATGAGGAGGTGGTCAGACCAGTCTACATGGATGGGGGAGCAGTGGTCAGCAGGTCTTCTTTGGATATGACAAGGTCCAGAATAGAGCCCTTAGAATGTGTGGTTTCCGAGCAATGTTGGAGGAGATCATTGGCTGAGAGAAAGGAGGCAAGCTTGTTGGCAGCCGAGTCTTCCAAGGAGCCCCAGTGGAGATTAAAGTCACCCAGGAAGATCTGTCTGTCACTTTGAGAGAGTTGGTCACTGATGAAGTCAGTCAGTTCCTCCACAAAGGAAGAGCAGTAACCAGGCGGGTGGTAGATGGCATGGAATCTAAAGGGTGAGCCGTGATGTATTTGAAGTTCTAGGGAAAGGCATTCGAATGTATGGAAGAGGGTGGTTGGGACCGCTTTAATTTGAAGGGAGTTTCTGAAGATGATAGCGACACCTCCTCCAGTTTTGTCTGCCCTGTCATTTCTGAGGATAGAATAGTCAGTGGGTACCAACAGATCAAACAAAGTATGAGAGGAGTCATTAAACCAGGTCTCAGTGAGGAAGATCATGTCAAGATTTTGGTGAGTGATAGTATCAGAGATTTCCACTTTGTGTTTGACTGCAGATCTGCAGTTGTGGAGCAAACAGTGCAGCTCTGACGCAGATGTTTTGGTGAAGGGGGTGTTAGGGTTGTTCAGGGAGATAGGGATAAGATTCTTGAATGAGGGAGCCCGGCAAGAGGGAGGTTGGTGAGGTCTGACAGAGGAGATGACCTGAATAGGAAACTGCGTAAAATTCTTAGGAGAGGAGGGCGGAGAGGAGTGACGTTGGTGGTCTTGAGGCTGGCCCGTAAATTGGTGATGTCTGCAGAGGGCAGACTGTGATTGGTTTTATTGGGGTGCGGGAGCAAGGGACTCCTCGGGAGGGTGTTAGGGACAGGGGATAACTTGGCGCTTAAGCGTGAGATGGACGCTACCAGCTGGGAGATGGAATAGATGAGAGAATCCAGTTTATTTTCCAGAGAGAGAGAGCTGAGCATGGAGTGTTAGGTGGCTCGGTGGATAAAGAAGGGAGTGCAGAGGGTGAGGGAGGACGGGGAGGGGTGGGGGAACGAGTAGAGGGCGTTGGTGCAGAAGGTAAGGGAGGACAGGGCGGGCTGGAGGAGCCGGATATGAGATGGAGTGCAGATGGTGAGGGAGGACGGGGCGGGGTGGTGGAATGGGATAAGTGAGGGAGTGCAGAGGGTGAGGGAGGGAGGGGAGGGGAGGGGGAATGGGTGGGGGTTGGGGAGCAAGGGAAGAGGGTGAGGAACGATGGTGAACAGAGGGAGTGGAAGGAGAAACAGTGGTGGGAAGAGAAATATTTTTACTGGAGTTGAACAGAGGGGAAGAGAAGAGGGCATACGTCCGAGGAGGAAGTTGAGGAGTAGGAGGGGGATAAAAGAGGGCCGGAGGTAAGGGGAGAAGAGGGGAGACGAGACTGACCCGGGCGGGGTGGGCGGGGGGACAGATGAGGTCCGAATGTGCGTGGATCCGAAAGAAAAGGGGGCTGTAAAGGAGGGGGAGGGCAGGGGGTCCGAGGAGGGCCAGAGGAATGGGGAGAAAGGAGAGGATGGTGCAAGATAGGTACTGTAGGCTATGCAAGGCGAATGTAGGGGGACAGGTACCAGGTGGAGTGGGGGAATTGACTAGAGGGAAACTGAGGGAGAAGCAAGGGACTGCAACGTCGGAGGGAGAGACGAGGAAGGAATTGTCAGGGAGGGAGATAAGGTTGGGAAGCAAGGGAAGAGGAAGGTGGGGTTGAGGATAGATGGGAGGTGGAAGAGGAGAATTTAGGGTACGGGGGACGGGGAAGAGCGGAAAGGGATGAGGCGAAAGGGGGAGGTAAGGGGGAAGGTAAGGACAGTTGATGGGAAGACCAGGTTGTAAGAGAGGTGAATTAAGAGGGGGGCGGAGGGCAGATTTAGTGGGATTAGGGGGCGGATAAAATGTTGGAGAATCGAGCAGGTGTAGGGTGGGGAGGGGGTGGAGGCCAGAGGCCGGAAAGATAAGATAGGGTGAGGGGCATTTTGGAAGGGGGAAGAGAGGGAGATGAGGGAGCAGTGACTGGGGGAGCAAAGGGTAGACCTGCGCCTCCCGGGATAGCGGCCTGCTGGAGTATCGGGGGTCTGGGGGAGAAAGGGAGAAAGGAGAGGAGTTCAAAGAAGAGTTGGGGGAGATCATAGTTGTGTGGGTTGGACGAAGGGAGTGGAAGAGATGGTCAAAGAGGGAGAGACAGGAGTCTGTCGCTTGAATCATGACGGTGCCATTGTTGTAGAGTGTTATGGTGAGCGAGCCCTTAAAGCTCGTGGAGGGGAAATTTTTAGTCGCTGTCCATGCGGGATAGGTGAGGAGGAGGAGACGTTGAAGAAATTGAAGAAGCTGGTGGACCAGGAAGGGATGTCATGGGTGAAAAAAATTAAGTCATTTTTTAGCTTCCCTAGGTGCCCATTATGGAATTGATCAACAAAGAGGGAATCAGGGAAGTGTTCAATGGTGTTGTGTTTGAACCGTTTTGCTGCTGCTTTGGACAGATTGGGGGGATAGATGACTTTGAAGCAGTTAACTCCCGACTTAATTCGAATGGAAGCCATGGTAGGGAGAGGAGGGCCACTAGGGTAGCGATGGATCAGAAAAGAATAATACATTCTGCTGTTTTGCTTTTTAAGTACAAATGAAAATGCTTTGTAAAAATGTATTTCATGTCGGTACATGGAATGCATTTTTACGAAGCTTTTTCATTAGTACTTAAAAAACAAAACAGCAATTCATTCCAGTATCAACACAAATGCCAGTCCACGGCCACCACAGCTGCGAGGAGCAGGGTAGGCACAGACAGCAGTGGCCCCTGCTCTGAGGCCTGGCTCTGCTGTGAGGCGGCTGGAGCCCTGTGACTGATTGGGAGGGGGGAGCGAGTCTCCAATAACAAAGGCAGGCTACAGCGTGCAAAACAGATGGCACACTGCACTTCAATTAAAAGAAGTGCAAGCAGAGCGAAATAACACTGTAGTTAGGGACCGCTGTATCGGGACTACACGGAAGTTATCAAATCACCAACAGCCAACAGAAAGGGAGATAACAACAACACTACCACAACTAAGCCAATTGCAAGCGGAAAGACAGATTACATTAAATTTAACCCAACATACAGATTACTTTATGTCTCGCTGAGACAGCGCATGCATGCGCTGCCAAGGCGAGACCTAAAAATGATCCCAAAAAAAGCAGTCTGTCAGCCACCAAGTAATCCCTTTAAAAATAATGAGACCAGCCGATGGTCGTAGAAACCCGGGGAGTGTGATGACAACCTGCCCTCAACTGATCTGCTAAAATCACAACTACATGTATAGGTACAACTATTCCCAGTGATTGTACTAATAGAACCACAAAAATCAATCTACAAAGTGCGAGTAAACAGTTAAATGAAGAAAAGCCACAATCTGCAAATAAAATGGGGAATACAGAGATGAGTGGCTAAAAAAGGTCAAGAACTATGCCTACTATCAATGCAATGCTAATCAGGACAGATGATGACGGGGACACAGTGGCAAAACCATCTCCCGCGAGTAGGTGTGTCTAATATGGCATGGAGTGGCAAAGGGCCCTATACCAATAAATCAGACAGTTAAACTCAATGCTAAAAGAAGAGAAAGATTAACTCCACTAGCATTATAATGTGTGGCCTACCTCTGAACCACCAATATAACGTATGGCTTATAACTCAGAATAAGTTATAACGTATGGCCTGTTCCCATGGAATTTCCTGATTTAAGCCGCGGGACACCATATCTACAGTGAAAATCCAGTATACTTCTCTGCTTTTTCTTGTAGCATCGGGATCACAGCCTGATTTGTGGTTTATTTTTTCCAATATAAGCCAATCAATTTACTCAGGTTTGTGGCCTAGCTCAAGATAATGCTTCACAAGGGGCACCATGAGTTTTTTAGTACAAATTGCAGATCGATGTTCCGTAAGTCGTGTAGCTAAAGATCTGGATGTTTCACCTACATATCCTAATTTACACAGGCACAATAAAAGGTATACAATATTCTTAGTCTTGCAATTGGTAAATGATTTCATAACTATGTGATGCACATTGTGTTCAAAAGTTGCCATGGTAATGGCATTGACACATGCTTTGCATTGTGAACACTTGTAATTACCGACTACTGCAACTTGGCCATCAACTGTTTTCTGAATGTAGGGCGTCTTAGTGCTCATACGAGAGTGGACTACATGATCTTTAAAAATGTTGTTACGTCTATGGGCAAACATAGGGCGTGGCAGAATATTGCTCTGATCCGCATTGACATTCAAAATGTGCCAATTGGCACATATAATCTGGGAAACTCTCTTATTGAGAGTCGAATCAATCAATCAATCACGTGTTTGTTAAGCGCGACTACTCACCCCTAAGGGTCTCAAGGTGCTGGGGAGGAGGGGAGGTGCAGGTTCCAGTCCATCAAGGAGGAGGTCTATCGAAGAGCCAAGTTTTGAGGTTTCTCGTGAAGATGGGGAGTGATGTTGTCTGTCTGAGGTGGAGCGGTAGGGCATTCCAGGCTCTGGCCGCGAGGAAGGAGAAGGAGCGGCCTCCCGATCTGGTCTTTCTGGTGCGGGGGACCACGGCATAGGAGAGCTGGGCTGATCGTAGGGTCCTTTGGGGTACGTGGAATTCGAGTCGGCTGTTCAGGTATGCTGGTCCGGTGTTGTGGAGGGCTTTGTGTGCGTGGGTGAGAATCTTGAAGGTGATTCTGGCCTCGATGGGGAGCCAGTGGAGTGTGCGCAGGTGCTGGGAGATATGGCAGTGTCTTGGCAGGTTGAGGACCAGTCTTGCGGCGACGTTCTGGATGTTTTGTAGTTTGCGGGTGAGGTTTTTGTTTATTCCGGCATAGAGTGCGTTGCCGTAGTCAAGTCTGCTGGTGACAAGGGCATGAGTGACGGTCTTTCTGTGCTCAAGGGGGATCCATTTGAAGGTCTTACGTAGGAGGCGGAGGGTGTGGAAGCAGGAGGATGCGACAGAGTTGATCTGGCGGTCCATTTTGAGCTTGGAGTCCAGGATGATTCCAAGGTTGCGTGCGTGGTCCGTGGGGGTGGGTGGGCTTCCAAGGGCGGGGGGCCACCAGGTGTTGTTCCAGGCGTCGGGGTGTGGGCCCATGATGAGTACTTCTGTTTTGTCAGTGTTGAGTTGTAGGCAGCTGCTTTTCATCTATTTGGCGACAGCTTCCATGCCTTCTTGAAAGTTGTGTTTGGCTGCGTTGGGTTCGTTGGATAGGGAGAGGATGAGTTGGGTGTCGTCTGCGTATGAAACAATGTTGAGTACGTGGGTTCCAACGATGGGGGCGAGCGTAGCCATGTAGACGTTGAAGAGCGTGGGGCAGAGGGTGGATCCCTGGGGAACTCCGCAGGTGGTAGGTGTAAGGTCCGAGAGGAAAGGAGGGAGTCTGACCCGCTGCGTTCTGCCGGAGAGGAAAGAGTGGATCCAGTCAAGGGCCTTGTCCCGGACCCCTGCGTCGTGGAGTCTGCGTGTTAGGGTGCAGTGAGAGACTGTGTCGAAGGCCGCTGAGAGGTCAAGGAGGATGAGGGCTACTGTTTCTCCTCTGTCCAGGAGGGAGCGGAAGTCGTCTGTAGCGGCGAGGAAGGCGATCTCTGTGCTGCGGTTTTTTCTGAAGCCGGATTGGGAGGAGTCGAGGATGTTGTGCTCTTCGATGAAGGTGGCGAGTTGGCTGTTGATGGCTTTCTCGATGAGCTTTGCTGGGAACGGGAGCAGCGAGATGGGTCTGTAGTTTTTGAGGTCGGTGGGGTCCGCCGACGGCTTCTTCAGGAGGGGGTTTATCTCGGCGTGTTTCCAGTCGTCGGGGAAGGAGGCGTTCACCAGGGAGCGGTTGATGGTGTGGCGAAGTATGTGTGCGATGGTGTTGGCGGCTCTGTTGAAGATGTGGTAGGGGCAGGGGTCCGTGGGGGCCCCAGAGTGGATTGACTTCATCATCTTCAGTGTGTCTTCGGTGGTGAGGGCTGTCCAGCTGTCAATCGTTGGCTTCAGGGTGTCAGGGGTGGCTGGTGAGGGTTCAGTGTGTTGGTTGTCTTCGTCGAAGTTGTCGTAAATGTTCTTGATTTTGTGGTGGAAGAAGGTGCTGAGTTTGTTGCAGAGGTCTTGTGAGGGAGGGAGATGAATGTCTGGTGACACAGACCAGTTTGGGTTCCCCTTTAGGTGGATGGTTACCCAGCAGGTAATCTCTATCCTAGAACCGGGCATGTTTGTATGCCTCACGTACCAATCTTCTAGGGTATCCTCTAGATGTAAACTTGGATTTCATCATAATGGATCTTGTATCATAGTCTTTTCAATTAGTGCAATTTCTCCGCAACCGGAGAAACTGCCCAAATGGAATACTTTTCTTCTGGGTCTTAGGATGATAGCTGTTAAAATGTAACATACTGGTAGCACTCATAGCCCTTGGGGGCAAATTTACCAGTATTCTTGTCAACGAAGCCTTTTTTTCTGGTGGACAGATTGGGAATGGAACCCTTTTCCCTGAGAAATATTTTGGGGGGCTTTTAGAGAACTCCTTCTTGTTTTAACCTCCCCTCTTTTTCTTCACCCTTTTAGGAGTCTCCTCATGATGCCTTGACTCTGGTGCTGACCCAGATGTCTGCCTCCTCAGCAAGATTCCTGGGTTCGGTCAACTTGCTATCTACCAGGTCTTGGCATCGCTCTGTAAAACAGGTATTGAGCATGTGCTCCCTCAAATCAAGTTATACAGTCCAACAAAATCATCCACTTTGCTGCATCTCACCCAGCCCTTCAGTGCCTTGCTGGAGTGATTGAAAATTCCACCCAGGAATGGTTTGGGAGTTTCTGAAAGGTCAGTCCAAATTTAGAAACAAGAGTGTCTTTCATGGAGATGTAGTTGGTCTGGTCCTTTACCTCAAGTGTAAGAAGTGCATTCCTTCTGACTGTAGGCATGTATGTCCAGTAGACTACCTCTTCCAATACTCCTCTGGGGCCTTGTGTACCCTCAGAGCTACCTCATAAGCAGAAAACCACTTGTCAATATCATCTCCACCACCTACTTGTGTACAAGTTACTGTGGGATGTGAACCCTCACCAGTGGACACTGCAGGTACACTGCCACCATATTTGCTAGGCTCTGGGATCTGCCTAGCTTTCAGTTGAAGCGCCTTCACTGCCATTTCATGTGCCAGAAACTTCTCCTTAGCCAAGGCTCTCTGTGCCTCAGCTTTATTGCTGGCTAAGGCTCTTTCTGCTCCAGCCCTCCTTTCCTCTGGTTCCAGCTTCATCTTTGCCAGCTGCAATTTGAGCTCCCTCTTTACCTTTCCATCTTCCAGCTCCTCTGAGGACTGGCCCCTGGCAGGAACACTGCTCCCTGACCCATCTTGAGCATCCTGGGATTCCACAGGGGTTGCATTGTGCTCTCCTTGTAGCTCAGGACCTAAGGATTGGTGCTCCATCTCCTCATCCTCTGAGAGTGCTTCTCCCTCCTTATTATCATCACCATCATCTCCTGAGGATGACTGCCACCTCTGTACGTCCCCCCAGGCTTTGAGGGCTACTTGTATATCCAGTTTGGTAGCCTATATGTCTGCTTTCAGCCTCTTACACTGGCAATGCTTCAGCACTTCAGGCCTGGTGAGGGTGTCAAAGTTGAGCATATATATTCATTTCCATCACAATTGCAGAAACAGCTGAAATACTGGCTGTTTTCCAGTCAGGCTGCTGATCTCACTGTCCGGTTGCTACTGTGTCTCTCCTGTGACTAGCACAGGGAGGCCCCTTCTGGGGCAGCTGTGCACCTAAGAAATTATTTTAACACAACATAACATGGTCATAAAAAGGAAGGTGGGGCACTTACATTTAGAAATTGGAAAACAGCCAATGAAATACTAGGAAGAATATAAAAAGAGGTCAATTTTGATGTCAAAATATTTACCTGGAATTTTTGCGTAGCACAAATCAATGTATGGTACTGCACAAATACAAGTCCTGATCCCATCGCTGCCACCAATGTGAAATATTTGGTTATTGGTAAAATGAGGGGGTGACCCCTGTTCAAACAACAGCCACAATCCCTGTCAGGGAGAATGAAAACAGCTACTAAATTAGTCTGTGCTTACGCCTTGGCAGCTTGGAACAAAAATCAATAATTCTTAACTTAGAGGCAATGTGTAAAGTATGTATGCAGCATACAAACCGTAATAAAGGGAAAATACAACACAAGACAAAACCTGCACCAATTTAGAAAAATAGAGTACATTATAATATTTTTTTTGTACCAAAATCTCAAAAATCCAATCAGTAGAACTGGATTTATGAATTTATACATTTTTAAGTAGATAAATAGCACCTAAAAGTTCAGAGGATCAACCATGGACATCTAGTAGCACAAGATCTGTTGAGTCTCAAAATAAGGCCAACTGCGATGGTGAGTGGGTCAGATACAAGGAGTGGATTGGGCCAGGACGGGGAATACTTTCAGACATAGAAGTCATTTTGAAGAAAAGTTCTAAGAAGGTAATGTTCCTCAGGGCAAGGCTGCAGGCAGTGTCAGAGGAAGGGGCATCATTGTCGGGGAGCTGCTAAAATAATTCACAGTAAAGATTTCTACATTTGGACACAGTAACTTTAATAGAAGTCAAATATCTCCAGCGATATGATGCAGGAAATTGAAGCCGACAAGAGTTCCAGGAGGCCAGATATCTCTTTGGCGAAGGACTACTGAACAGGATTTGCTGCTGTGGAGAAGAACGTTGCGGAAGCAGTCACAGAGTTAGATCAACCAATGATGCACCTTGTGTGGATTGATGTACAGTCCCTGTCTTCCCTTGGTTCTCCCCAGTAGTTTTTATCCAAAAATTGTCTAAGACCCAAGATTTGAATGTGGCTATGAGGCACCTAAAGGTCCAGTACAAGAGGAGCATCACTTGGGGGGTTAGGACTCACACAGGCTGGGTCCAATTAGCGAATTTAAGATCATGGGAGCCTGTATAGTACCTGGTTTGTCCCAGTGGCTCTGAACAGGAGACCAGCAAGCTAGCCCTTGGAGTCACTCTGATAGCCGAGTTGCTGGTGGAGAAACTGGGCTAAAAAAGCAGGGCAGGCCTCTGAGTGTTCAAGGCCATATCCAGGCAGCAAACCAGTCCTTCCAGGTGCAGCAAAGCAGCCTTGTGGAGTACAAACTGGTCAAAGCAGCAGGTAGTCTTCTGAGAGTCCTTCCTCGGGTCCAGAAAGTGAGCTGTCTGTGAGGGTTCAATTTTTGTACCTGGTGCCTTCTTTACAGTTGCAAGAAGTTTCTAGAGGTTTCTCTTTGAAGTGCTTGGAATTTACTGACTCCCCTGCCTTGGCATCAAGCTGGCTGCAGACACACAAGTACTTTGTGTGAAGGCAGAGCGCAGCCTATTCAGTTGCAAGTGTGGCTGTGCCCAGCCCACCCCCTCAACCTCCCAGCAGATGGCCCATTCAAGCACACCTAATGAAATACCTCTATTGTACGACAGTCTAGGAGGAATTCACAAAGTTTAATTGTCAGCTACACCTGCATGTGACCCAGGGAAGGCTGTAGGTATCAAATTGCTAAGGGAATGAAACATGCTAACTTTCTAAAACTGCCTGTCATGACAGGGAGTGATCTAGTTGTGGTAATAGGGGGATAGGATCAGATATATATACTAACAAGCATTGGTAATGCATCAGTTTCGCCTATGTAATGAATAAAGAGCTGGTTTCATCAATTACCGTCTGGGAGAAGGAAAGAGCTCCCTGACAGATAACATGGGAGTGGAGAGGAGGTGATTCTATGCAAATTACTTAATCTCTCCAGGTGATACATTGTTATATAAATATGCTGCAATAGTAAAAGGCAAACCCTTATGAAAATATAGTTCCACCAAAGCGGATGTTAACAGTATTTCAGTGGCAAGAAACTGATAGGAGAAGCAGACAAGGAACAAGCATTGGTTAATGTAGGAAAATATGCCACAGCCAATAGAAATGGAGGAAAGATAAGTGGCACGCACAGGAGCCAATGAGAAGCCAGGAAACTAGGAGGTGGGGTGTAAGTCCCTTTTAAGTTTATAAGTGTATATGTTTATATTAAAAACAATAGATTTCTCAAGCACAGCACAAGCGCTATGCAGGCGAAACCTAAAAATTTGTGTACCACCTACACCATAAATTCAATCACATTTAGGGGCCGATTCCAATTCAGGCCGGAAATCACTCCGACCGAGCCGGACCCGGAGAGATTTCCGACCGAATCGGACTCTGGCAGCCCGACCGAACGAGTACGATGCGCACGCATGCAATCGGACTCGAGTCGGTCGGACTCCCATTGTAGTCAATGGGAGCCGTACGTACAACGCGTACGCGGGCTCCCATTGACTCAATGGGTGAGAGGCGAACAAGGGCGCCCCCTACAGCGGGTACGCCTCGATGCGACTTGCGGCATACATGCACAGGTAGGGGGGACCCATGGGTCCCCCCTGTGTGCGACTCGCGCGGCTATGCGTACAGGGGGGTCCGACACGGACCCCCAAAGTCCGGCTCCGACTGCTCTTTCGAGCCGGACGGCGCGAGTCGGTCGGACTCCTCGCGGCGCGCATCGTGCTTGCCCGGCCGGGGAACGTCTCCATTGCGCGGTGCGAGTCGTGTCCGTGCGAGTCAGTCGGAGCGGTTCGGACCCGCGTACGAGTCGGTCGGCGATTTCGCGTGCGCTCGCATCGTACTCGCTCGGCCGGACGCACGTACGAATCGGTCGGGAAAGAGGGCTCCGAATTGGATCCGGTTAAGCCGAATCCGATTTGGTGCCCTACCGGCCGAGATCGGAATCGGCCCCTTAGTGTATCAGAGAACACGCTATTACTTCGTGTCTCGTTCATACATAACAATTGTTAACTATTTCATGTAATTACTCTTGCTTCCCCTCACACACCTATAGATTTAAGCAGTAGGTCACAACCCTACGTTTTCAGAGAAAAAAGTCATGTATGTACCCTGCAAAGTAGTGTCCAACAATGAAAGCCAGTGCAAAATTCTAGGGATTCTTATGTCCCTTAGCGTACAAGTCCTTAGTAACCATATGGCCCTTTGTGGTTGTAGTTGAAGTCACTTGGTCTTTGGATGTGTTAATGCTCCCCAGGAACTCCCCATGTCTCTACTTGACTTAGGGAATAGATTGCTCCTGGCCACTTGAGCTTATCTCTAGAATTATGTACTTGCTTTCATTCAGTGACTATTGTTGGGGACTACTTTATGGGAAGATAAATGTTGGACACTTGTAAATGTAAAAAACTGGTCATTATTTTGTAGCATGTCATATTGAATGTATGTTATGTACTATTTATGTGATGTTTATGTAGATTTATTTATGTGCATTGTTTGTACAGTCCTACACTGTACTTTTGATTTGTGGTGGGTTTTGAAGTAAAGATAACGAAGAAAGCAGCACAAGCAACTATCAAATTTTTGATTTCAGGGTACATACATGCCTTTTTTCTCTGACAACGTAGGGTTGTGAGCTATTGCTTAACACTATAGGTGTGTGAGGGGAAGCGACAGTAATTACATGAAATAATTAGAAGTCTTCATGTATCAATAAGAAACAGAGTAATAGCGTGGTCTCTGATGCACTAAAGGTGATTGAATTTATGGCGTAGGGGTTACAAACATTTTTAAAATTGTTATTTAAAATCCAGCTTTATCATTAAATACAATTTTTAATTATAATTTCATAGATATCAAACATTAAATGCTATCTGTCCCCAATCACAGGGCAGCATTTACTTAATGCAATAAGGCAGCCAAATGTAATCCTAAGGCACAGGTAGACCCCACAGCAGTGAAAACACATTTAGGACTTTTTCACTACCAGGACATGTAAACCTTAAAATTACATGCCCACCCTTTTAATTACAATGCACCCACCCTATGGGCTACCTAGGGCCTATGTTAGGGGTGACTTATATGCCAAACATTCTTAAATATGATGCTCCTGGTTGTAGTTCTATCTTGCTCTTCTATTCCTGCCCCATCCTTGTATTAGAACATAACATGAGAAGGGGCGTCATTCCACCCCAACCAATTGCACAGCTCAATGAGCGCCTTTGCCACATGTTCTCTTGACTGGACATTGATCAATAGAGTCCATCTATTACGTATCTGTAGCTCATGTTCGCGTCCTTTTGATATTTATGCACCCACACGTGGACTAATATGCATTTTACAAAGTTTCTGATGCTCAAAATGTGTCCATCCGGACCTCTATTCATGAACACGACTGAAGCGGTGATTCATCTGAAGCAGTGTTTATTCATAAAAACCCAATGCATTTCGGGCTAACATCGCCCTTCGTCAGGGGTCACTAAAAGCAATAGGACAATTTTCACATTTTAGTTACATCGTTAACATGTTACACAATTCATAAACTGTACAAATAACTATTAAATCACGTTTCCACTGCTCATTATGTACTACTCTAGTATTCCCTCGTTCAAGCACCATGTAAAAGAATCTCTTAAATCCCGGTCCTTTGTTTATACTAGCGAGTGTTTATTATACATTTTTCACTCTGCGCTGAGTGCTGCTGCTGTAAGTGCGCCAACCTGTCTGTGTTGTTCCCATGCAACCACCTTTCTCCATCACAATGCCTTCTATTCTTTCAAAACCTCCACCCCTCTTCCTTGTTAACCAACCACGTATTTACCCACCACCTCTTTACACCCACACATTACCGCCCTAAAGCTGACCCCATTAGCTGGCTGCTCACATGAGTTAAAATCCTCAATCCCCTACGTTCCCACATCTCGAAGTGAATCCGCCTCTTAACTTCTACCTTTCAACTAGTGTCAGTAACGTGTAGATCTCCTTACCTGCCACAGGCGTTCAAAATCAAACCTCCTCCTTTGCCATTCCAACTACGCATCATTCGTCTCTAACCCCACCCTCTTAAACCCGGATTTTCCCACCCGTCTTCCCTCGTGGATTAACCCTTTGCAAAACCACGTTCACAACATCGGAATCTCTTACGCAGTAACTAACATCATGCAAAACACTGCATTTCCCACAATGCCATGAGATAAACAAATCGGCGCTCGAACTCTTCCTCCATGGTGCTATACACAGCGACATTTGTCAATTAATGATTGACATAATGAACAATGAAAAACGGTTAAAAACGATGTGAACATTTTACTAATATAAAAATGTTTTAAAGTCCAGTCAAATGAAAGTTCAACTGTAGCTTCATAAATGAATCATGATGTTACACCAATCGTGTGGACGCGTGGAAAATTCTTTGTTTCTGATAAGTTTCTCCTTTTATGTAAACGTCGGGTGCTATCCCAAAATACGGGCTATTATACATCATCCTTGTATTAGCCCTTCCTGGGCCTCCTGATACTTGTACTACTAATCCTTACCCTGATCCTGCTGGTCTGCTGGGTCCTTATCCACTTAGCCCTGTTGAACTGGTTCCCCTAGGGCTGACACTGCTAGTCTTCCTGGTACTCCTCATTGGGTCCTCTATGGCTTGGCCTGGTCATTTTGGTCCTGGTCTGGCCCCATTAGTCATCCAGAATCTGGTTGTCTTCGTTCCCCTGATCCTCGCCAGCCTGGTCAAAATATTTTTGTTGTTAGTCGTCTGCTCCACTTGGAACTTCAAGTCATGTTCCCCTTGGTTCTAACTGTTCTGGTCCTCTTATCCCTGTTCCTGGTCCATTCTTATTCTAATTCTTCTAGTCCACCTAATCCTCCCACTCTAGCCATGGTTTTATTGGCCCTAATCCACCTAAACCTGACATGACTAGTTTTTCAGGTCCTCCTCCAAAATGTCATGATACGCTTGGTTCTGGTCCTCCTGATTGTTATCATCCTGGACTAAATTGTCTACTTTGTAGTGAACCTCCTTATTCAGGTCACCCTGTTCTTGCCACCCGACTTGGTCATCATGGCACCTGTCATCCTGGCCTTCCTTGTCCTGGTCCTGTTTCTCCTGGTATGCCAGGTCCTGATACTACTGGGCCTCTGTGACTTGAGCTACCTTTTCTCCTTGGTTGTGGTCCCACTGGTCCTCCTTGCCCTAGTCGTCTTAGCTCTTGTCCTGTTGGCTCTGGTTGCTTGGCCAGCTCCTCTTGATTCTTCAGGACCTGTTCTCCCAGTCTTGCTTGCTCTCAGTCTTGGAATTGTCTTCCTATTTATGGTTCTCACAGTCCAATTCCTTTTTTTGTGCCCAGTAGAATTGATCCTTTTGTTTATGACCCTCATCCATTTGACCTAGTCCTTCTGATCTTCCTCACCCTGCTCATCTGATTCCTAGTACATCAGTTCCTGGTCCTTCTGGTCTGCTTGGTCTGCCTGGCCTTTTGTGTCCTCGCCTCTTATGGCTTGCCTTCTTTTCCCCTTTTTTCCTGGTTTGGAATACCCTTGTCCTCCTGGCCCTGAGCCTTGTCCTCATGGTACGTCTGGCACTGCACCCAATGGTCTAGGCACTCTTGGTCCGGGGACTCTGGGTCCTTCTTGGCCTTGTCATTATGGTTCTGGTCCACCTGGACATCTATGTTCAGTTCCCTTAGTCTTCCTGACTCTGGTTGTTCTGGTCCTCCTGATCTTCTTCACTCTGGTCTTGCTACCTCCAGGAACTGGTCTTCTGCTCCACTTGATATTCTTAGAACTTTTTTCTTTCAAATCTGTTTTATTGAGATTTTACATGAAAAATGGATAGACAAAAACATCAAACCACAAAAAGAAACAACAACATTAATAGAGAAGAAGGAGGAGAGGAGAGAAAGATCTTATAACTTTTTATTCTGGCTCTGGTTGTGTGTATCCCTGGTCTCAGCTACCTGGCTGTTCTGCCAAGGTCATGCTATTTTTGTTCTTCATAGTCCATGACCTTCTCAAGATCCTGTGCTTTGTGTGTCCTGGAACTCCTATTGTGTCCTTTGTCCTCCTAGTTTGGGCTGTCCTGCCTTTCCTGGATCTGTTCCTTGTCCATTTAGTCCTACTGGCACTGTAGCCATTGATCCCATTCCTCTTGATCCAGGTTCTGTTTGTTTGGGCCCGCCTGAGAGTGGCAATTTTAGTCCTGGTCCCCCTGGTCAACACTTCCAATCCACTTTGTCTTCCAGGTTCTTGTTGTATTTCTTACATCTGATTCTCCTCGCCCAGTTCTTGGTACTTGCAATGATTGCTCTGCTTCACTTGGTAATCTGAGCACTGGTCCAGTAGGTCTTGACCTTCATGACCCTTTTAGCCCTGTTTCCAGTCTTTTAGTCCTTTTAGTTGACCTAGTCCTCTTGTTCTGGTCTTCTGGGTGCCGTTGGTACTGCCATTCTGTCTTGGTCCTGCTTATCCTAGTATCCTGGACATACTGGCCATTGCACTCCATGTCCTGATCTTTGTAGTCCTCTTCAATTTGATCCTGATGTTCCTGGCCCTCGTCCTCCTACTCCTTGCCTGCATTGTTCTGCAATAACTCACCCTGTCATATTTCATTTTAGGCTTTCCTCGTTCTGATAATCCTTGAACTCTGGTTCCTGCTTAGAACTTCCTGGCCATGTACTCCCTGGTCCTGTCTGTCTGGTCGTCATTCCCATGTACTCCTGTCCCTTGTCTTTTGGATCCTGGACCTCCTGTTTCACAGGTTCCTGGTCTGGACCTTTTCATCTTTCACACCCTAAGTCTCGCCCACCAGTCTCCCGGGTCTTGCGCCCCTGGTTTATCAAGTCCACTGGTTTGCCTTTTCCAAATCCTTCTGATCCTAGTTCCCCAGTCCACCTAGATCTGGTCTTAGTTCCGGAACATCTTTCTGTGGTCCTCATGCATTAGGTCTGCTGGTGCTTGCCCCACTGACCTTTATTTCCCAAGCCATTCTAGTCCCACGGTCCTACTGCTTCATCCTAGTCCTACTAATCCTCTTAGTCTCCTGGTTTGCCTGTTCTACATTGCTCTTGTCCATCAAACCATGCCCCCTCTCTATCATGGTCCTCCTAGCAATAGTCTTCCTGTTTCTGGTCTTCCTCATCCCTGTGGTCTTGTCCTTCTAGTTCCCATGTTGCGTGTCACCCTGGTTCATGTAGTCCTTGTCACCATGGTTTCGAATCCCTGGGAGTCCGAATCTTATAGACTTATTGATCCTAGTCCCACTGGGCCTAGACTTCCTGGACCTTTATATGCATCTTGATCATTATGATCTAGGGCCTCATGGTCCTTCTAGACCTGTTGCGGTTTCCTAGATCCTGGTCCATTCGCTTCTGGCCTCTTGATCCTCCTTGATCTGATCTGTGCGGTTTTGGCCCTTCTGTGTCTGATCATTCTTTCCATTGGTATCCTAGTACGGGTCCTCTTTGGTCTATTTACAAGAGTCTGTGACTCCTGGCCCTGGACATTCTGGTCCCTCTTGTCCTGGTCAGTGCACTCAGGCCCTCCTTGTTGTTATGATCCAGGGCCTTATGTTCCTCCTACCCTGGTTCTCCTTTTTATTCTGGCCCTTTTCCACTGGGTCCATATCCTCCTGTTCCACATTCTCCTGGCCCTCCTGATCCATCTCATCCTGGTTTCTTATACCCCTAGTCCTTTTTTTACTTGTCCTGTTCAACTTCATCTATTGGTTCTTGATGCCCTCTGGCATTGGTAAGCCTGGTGTCCATGGATTAGATCTCCCTGGGCCTGGTTCTTCTTGTCCTGGTCCTTGTGGCTCTAGTCGTTCTAGCCCTCCTGGTGGTTCAAACATTCTCACTTATTCTCCTGTTGGTCATCATCCTCATCCAAGTGTTCCTACTGCTTCCTTTCCCAGGCCCATGTACAAAGTCTTTTGCCGGGTACAGTCTCCAAACTTGCACTCAAATTTCTTTTTTTGCTTTAGCTGAGACAGTGCTGTCAAGGACAGAAATGAGGTCTCAGTAGAGATATAACCTTACCCACTTTCAAACACTGCTTACCATGTTACAAATCAACATTTCTATCTTAAGATGCATTGTGCAGGTGACTAAGATGTCAGTGTGGCTACATAGCTACTCATGACAAGGGACCAGTAAGCATCAATGCCTGAAACCCACTCTGCTGAATGCATAGTATGGAAATGTGTGTTTATTCAGCAGTCAGCTCAGTGAACTACCCAAATGCATTACTTACCTGTCTCCTGCTTTCACTTCGCCATTACTGCATCTTAGTCAATTTACCTCCTGCAAATGCCTCCAAAGCACTGTGTGGCCCCAAGCACTAATTGTCTGCTGTAAGTGCCTCTCCTAGTGTGGTCTAGATACAACTGATCCTTCTGCATTCCATTTGCAATGCTGCTTGTCGACTGCTGCTGTGTTGCCAGGTTTGAAATACTAAGAAAGCACACTCCCCCATAAACATAAGCCTAAAACGTGCACAAGGCCTTCCACAAGAATCCCTAAGAGAGCCCAGCCCTCAAAAATAATCAAAAGTATGATCTCAACCAGAAAAAACACAGGGGCATATTATCAAGGGCTTTATCGCCGATTTAGCGGCACTTTTTGCCGCTAAATCGGCGATATTTTTAACGCCCTATTAGCAAGCTGTCGCTAACAGGCGTTAGCGACAGCTTTCAGGCGTTAGAGGCCGGGAATTACATCGCCTTGCATGTCAGCGATATTTATCGCTAATGACATGCAAGGTAGGCGTTCCCCACTAAAAGCGACTGTAAACAGTCGCTAACACCACTAACCCCTATTATCAAGGCAGGCGAAGCGATAAAATAAATCGCGCTAAGCGCGTTTATCGCTAGATTTTAACACCTGCTATTGACTATGACTTACCTGTTTAAGGTATAGGAGGTGGATTCTCATGCTGAATCCACCTTAGCATTAATGCGAGAATATCGCTGGTTTTGCAGCGATATTCTCGCATTATGCCGCTATCGCTGGAATAATCATCGCCATAGCGCTAATTGTTGCTAATACAGCGTTAGCGTGGCGATATATTCCAGCGATAGCTGGCGATAAAATATTTCGCGCTAAGCGCGCTCTGCGATATTTATCGCATTTTGTTGCTAATATGGCCCACTGTCTTTGCATGAATGAATAAAACGTTTTAAAACCATACTCATTAGTCTTTGCAGACATCCAAATAGTCCTAGACGGTAGCACAAAATAGAATATGTATATGTATAACACTGACATTTGAGTGATGAGATTTTTGTGGGGGGCGGTGTGCGGGCTACCCAACAGCTTGATTTGCCGCCTGCAGCTTAGGACTGGCGTGCATGTACTTCCGTGTGCCGAATCACTGACAGAATATCGACGACCACAATATCGAGGTCCCAAAATATCGGGACCTAAATATCGATGTCAAGAATATCGACATCCTATCTACATCATGGTAAGTACAAAAATATCGGAAAAAAAATATCGTTGTAAAAATATAGGGGCCCATTAGGATGGCGGGCGGAAGCACCACCGCCGTGCTGGCGGATGCAAAAAGCACCAGTTACCGTCCGCCCGCCACAGCACACACGCCCGCCCAATTAGGATGCGAAAAGACAGCCAAACACCGCCCGTAAGCCAACTACGCCCTCCGCCATCAAAGTGCGCCCATCCACGGAGCGGCGCGGCCTAATGGAGACACAACGCCCGACGAAATCACGTACCGCCCGGCGTACAAATTACGATGCCAGAACCAAACAGTTCCCCAGCACGACAGAGACACCGCACGTGAAAGCAAGGCGTAAAACCGAACGCACAGTACGGATAGCAAAGAGGCGGACCCCCGAGCATGAATCCAGCACTGCAGGCCCTCCCCATGCTCTACCTGATGCAGCACCCAGGAGTCAACGCACCGCGGCGACGCAGGTAGGCAGACACACAACAGGGGCACGCAAACAGCGCACACAGTGCAAGGGCGGGAAAACTGTATATGGCCCCCCCGACATCCCTGCGTGGACACGACACATCCACCACTGCACCCACACATGCGCACAACGCAGAGGCCAACGGCAGCGCAATGCATGCGCCGCACACAAACAACACAGGGTCACAACCAAACACCACACACACCAGCACCACCCAGAACGCACATGTCACGTGACAGCCCTGCCACAGTCATGTCCCCAACCGGCAATTCACTGTTGCCAACATGACGTCACACAAGTGACCCGAACATGTCAGTGACGTCACGCCACATTAGGACACACCCCTGTGTGCAAAACACGGTGAAGCACACAGCGGAGGCAACATCACCCAGCAGAATATGGACCCCGTCGGGAAAAGGTACGCCAGTACCACACAGAAACACCGATGCCACCCTGCACCCAATAACAAGACATGCAATACGTAACATCAAAGATACCGGGGACAGACAACAGGTGGGACCAATTATAACACAAGGCCCAACGTATAGCGGAAACGCAGCCTGCTGCCCACACACGGGAGAGGAGACAGCACCGAATGACCTTCCATTCCCACTGTGAAACCACATCCCGACTAAACAAGCCGGAGACAACAGTCATTGCACCAAAAAAGCCCAACACAGGCATGCAGAGGGAAGCGGCCACAGGGCAGATAGCGCATAACACCAAAGAACATTCACAACGGAAAGAAGAAATGATAACACTCCCCCATGTGGTTCACATGCAAGTTATCTGGAAGGAGTCAGACACCACTGACCTTGACCATTCAGAGAAGCATGTGGGATGAGGGCCCGTGTCCTCCGCACAAGCCAACATAACACAAGTCCTGCCTCCCTACGACCATTACAGAATTCCCAGCAACGTCGGAGGTTGCACACTGCAGACTGCACAGACAGCCGGAGCACGCCACCACAGCGCCCTGCAGCAAAATGGCACTTGCACCACACCTACCCAACTACGCCGGACAGATCAAGCTGTACAAACATAACCTGATACAGATATTGGGATGTGACAATCTGGCCTTGCTGAACGTAAGTTACCGACTAACTTACCGCATCGCATTGTTCAGCTGCGTCATCCCCGTCTTCTACTGTCGGAGGTGTCCCTTCTACTATCCTGTGGAGTTATGTCTCTCCAACCCGGCATGTCCAAGGGCGGACCTGCTACAACTATTCAACCCTGGCGCCCTGGACGCCCACGACAGGGTCTGTTCAGCCTATGGGGGCATGGCGTATGTGGCGACTATCGGACCCACACTGCAATGGGACCACTGTGCCTCCACACGACGGATAATGGATTACAGTTACATCGAATGCCATCCAACATGTCCCATCATGCTCCTACAAGGGACAACTCACGACCAACACCTTGACAGCCACCATCCGCTACATTGGATGGCAACCATGTCCACCACCAATGCCATGGAAGCCCTGCTGGAAGGTATTGCATTCCTGACAACCTGTCAATTCGTCGGGCCCCGCCGCCATACCCCCAATTGAGCAATGATGTCCCACACCGTACCCATGCTTGGCTTCCGCACGGACTAGGCAGTTACCAGTACAACAACTATACCATGCAACCTGCAACTGACACCACATCAACAACTACACTGCCATGACATCTGATACTTTTCGGGACATGCACCCTGTTCCTCATCACATCCAGTAACTCTGCATGAACAGGGGGAGGCAGAGGCATGGGATTTGTGTATGGCAACCACATGGACAGAACTGCACGTACAACCATGCCATGATATGGATCCTGCGCCCATGAACATATGCACCGGTCAGTGGACAGTAATCGTCCTGCTGTAGTATGTGAGAGCTGTCACCTCACCTCCCTCTGAACGTCCGTGCCAGGAGCTTCGCATGGACACCAAGTGCATCCACCAACAACATGAGCCCAGTGACTGTGACATGGCCAGTACCCACCACATCGCAACAACAAGTGGGACGCCGTTGCATGCACGTAAGCCCATGCCCTGATGTCACCTCCACGCACGTGTGTATGAGTAACTATAGCAGCAAACCTGTAACATGGAACTGAGATGCACTGTGCCCATGATGACAAGCGGACTGGTAGGCTAAATGTATACTGTCTGTGTCAAAGTCAGCAGCACCACAGTAATTAGCAAATGTACATTAGCACACCAACGGCTAAGCAGTTGTAACTCTGAAGCCCACATCCCACAGTCAACAACTAATCACATGTACCCCTACACCCTATGCTATGTGTACACATGCTGAGTATATCCTCCACATGCATTTCGCTGCCAGTAGTGTTCACTATACTGCATCACAGAGGACATAAGTCCCAATACATGGCTTGAAGCAAAAATGTGTCTCTGCTGATTCATTTCACAAGTACGAATGAGAGAGGATGAGAGTGTGTGAAGTACACGGCAGTCGTGAGATGACCATGTAGTCCACTGTCATTGGATGTCAACGCAAATGAGTAGCACAACTGTGGGAGACACACATGTGTCATGTGAAGCGGGAGTTACGCATGGCTCAGGTGGGTGGGTGTGACGGGTAGGTGCGCACATGCAATGTTGAAACACGCTGTGTTGGGAGGACTCAGGAACAGTACATTGGCGCTCTCCTGGGAATCTGTAAAGACCACCTGTCTGGTGATGAATGTGAACTCGTGTGTGCACAACAGGCGGGCACACGATCAATGCTGCATCAAGTGTAGACGTCAGCCCACCCTCCGTGGACATGCCGGATACTGCTGCGCGTCCGCCAGGCCCTTGCCAAGGCACTCACATCCCCTGTCGACCTGGTGTATCCCCAACATTGTCCACTTGCACAGGCAATCCAGGGCACGGGATGGCAGTAGAGCATGGTGGGTGAGAGGTCATGGCGCGCTCATCCTGGTCACATCACGCAGGCAACACATCCACAATGTGTAGTATGGCACAAGTCAAATGGAAGTAGTGGGGGGACGCACACATCACAAGCAGGAGTGACGTCACGGAAGGTGGCTCGCACCATCCCACCCATTGACAATACACCCACACACGTTACATGCCATTGCAACAGAGAAGCCAGCGCGTGCACAAGCAGCTCCAAGCTCGCCCCAGAGAGGCCAAAGAGTGAATGTGTGGGGCCATGAGCTCCAGTTGGACGCGGCCTGGCCCGCTAGGGCAGCTACAGCCTCTGTGTGTTGCAGGTGGTGTATCCGGACTGCGGAGCCTGTCATGCATTGTCAATGTTGCCCGGGTCTCGAGTCGTGGCACCACGCATGTGGACGGCGTCCCGCCACTTATTATACCGTGAGACAGACCACTTGTTCAACTGGACCCACACATACACTCCTTGGCCTCTCTGGGGCGAGCTTGGAGCTGCTTGTGCATGCGCTAGCTGCTCAGGTGCAAACGCATATTGGGGCGAGCGAGGGGAGGCCATGAGGACAGTGCAAAAGTTGACTGTTTGATTTTCAGCCAGTTTAAGGAATGACCCTGATGTGGTCGGAAAAAGACGTGTCTCGTGTGTATTGCAACTAGTAGATCAGCCGATGAACTACCCATGTCTTGCATGTAGCCCCGCACCCAGCCCCGCCCACTCGACACATTAAAATGAGTACCAGCACCACATACTACCCATTCGAAGCACTGACTGGGGGTGACAACCATTGGACAGTCTTGTGTAGTCCACCCACGCGTACATGTGGGCCCTCCATGATCCATGTCACCTGCGGCAAAGTGATGTCATGGGCAATGACGGAAGTGAGCAGAGCTGTCTGCCCCACGCACAGATGGTGCATCAGCTCAACAGACCCAGCACTGAGTGCAGCAGGGGTCACATGTGCAGGGGCAGTTGTGCCTGGTGTGAAGGCACATGCATATAGACAGCACATCGAGCAATGTGTAGCCTGCCCACATCTACTGTCCATTGTCAGGCGGACCCAGAAAAAGATCACAAGGCAACACATCTGTGTGGGTGTACCCACTGTGACCAACACTGCGCAACCATCAGCGTACTCGCCCTGTGCATGGCCCACCCCGCAACGAAGGTCACATTCAGTGCCACTATCTCTCACACACATCCCTATCACGAGTCATGGTGTGTCCAATCGACAGTGCAGAGTAAGCGCTCATCCGGGGGGTCCTGAACAGGAGACACATGTAACCCACTAGGCAGTCTGTGTCGGCACCTACTGGCATTGTGCAGTCAATGTGCAGGCCAGGCCTGCTGGGACTGAGAAGGGCAGCATGGCCCCAGCCTGACTTCCACACGACCAACAAGTGCACTGAGACCTGCATTGCCAATTGTCTGTGTCACTGGATGTCTGACATGAAGTTGCCATGTACCACCACTCGGGAGGGACAGACAGGTCAAAGCGCCCGAGAGCTCACATACCCATGCCACCTGCAGTCAGCATGGTGAGCAGTGCATGTTTGTACACCACAGGCTCTGACTCATAGTGCTGCGGAGCAACGACATGTGTGTCCCCCACATGCACACCCACACACACTGCAGTTGTCTCTCACACACAACTTTCGCAAGGAATAGCCATGTGCAGTGTGCGTGGAGCACGGAATCCAGGTTCTCCAGCTCCTCGCTGGTGAGTGGACCTGGACATGTCCTCAGCGTCATCCACGTGTAGGTGGAGTGGTGGCAGCAGCAGGTGTTGTCGAGGGGTGCCAGGCTGCAGTGCCAGGTAGCTGTGGTTATGCCTGTCCCACTCACACACACATATAACCCCCTGGGGCAGTTTCAGTGGGTACAAGCTGCTGCAATTCGTGTACCATGTCTGGCAGCTTCAATTGCAGACGTTGGCCTGCTCCCAGCTGGCCATGGACGCCTACCTCCACAGTGGAACACGCAGGGTGCAACCGCGAGGGTCATTGGAGTTGGCCGTAAGGGCCTGGCCCATGGCGGGTACAGTCCGCTGATGCCATGTGCACCACACAGTATAATGTGCGCAATGCATCTGCAGGTGTGGCCATGATTTGCGTGTGGGTGCAGGTCCACAATGGACAGGGCCACAACATGCTGTGTGCATAGGCAGGGACGGCCAGTGCTCAGCCTCCACATGTCTGTTGGCACATCATCATGTACACATTGGCATGGGAGCATGGGATATGCATATGCACACACATGCCATCTTTCACTATGTACATCTGCCACTTGGCACGTGCAATGTTACGTGTCACTTGTGATGTGTAGTTGCAAGCACACAGCCGTGTTGGCATGGGGCTGTCAATGTGTACACCTGTCAATGTTTCTGGAGGTGTGATCCGTACAGTGCTGTACATAGGGTGCAGTAGGGACATCAATGACTGTCTCATATCCCCTCGTGCCACAGGTCCCACTTGTTTTGGCCGCTCAGCCTGTGTCCATAGCGTTGTTGGTGTGTGCCCTACACACCCAGCCTCGGAAGCAGTGTGATGCACAGCAGCTAGTCATGTTGCCGTGGTGTTGCCGCTTGCCGAATATGCAGTCTGTTAACATCAGCATGCCTTACAAGTTATTGAGGCCTAGATCCCCATGTGCATGCTCATGGCAATGGGGTGTGTCACTGCCCATTGCTATTGGTAGGGGACCTGTGTAAGTGTATTGTGGCTGTGCTGTCCCTACTTGTCAGCCGTTCTGTCATTCAATTGCCTGCTCAGTCATTTATGTTTTGTGTATGTGAATATGCCATGTGGCGTGTTGCTTTGACATGTGTCCACTTCCATCTTTCCTAGGCGGAGACCAAACATTCATCGCCCCTACCAATTGCTGTCAGACATGGTGGATGTGGAGGTCATCCGCAAATATCGTCTGGACCGACCCACCCTGCATCGTCTATGTGCCTTGTTGGAACCCCACCTCCGTCCTCGCAGGGTGTATCCAACAGCATTCACCCCCACGGCTAAGGTGATGGCTGCACTGCATTTCTTCGCCACTGGGTCATTCCAGCACACAGTGGGCAGTGGAGGTGGGATGTCCCAACCCATGTTCAGCATGGTGCTCAGGGATGTACTGTCAGCCATGATGCTGTACAGGAACAGATACATCCGCTTCCCCAGGGCTCGTGAATTGGCGGCAGTGAAGGGTGCATTCTATGCTCTTGGACGAATCCCCCACGTCGTTGGTGCAATAGACTGCACCCATGTTGGCCTTGTTGCACCACAGGCCACTGAGCACCTCTACCGCAACCGGAAGCACACGCACTCCCTGAATGTGCAAGTGGTGTGCCTTGCGGACATGGTGATTTCACACGTGTGTGCGAAATTCCCAGGATCGGCCCATGACGCGCACATCATGCGCAACAGCATCCTACCACGTCTGATGACCGATCTGCAACCGGACCGTGGCTGGATTGTTGGTGAGTATGTGGAGTAGTGTAGCGTGCTGGCTGTGCGATGCTGTCTTGTGTACAGTTGGAATTGCAACGGTTCTCTGTGTCCCTCACACCCAGGTGACTCTGCTTACCCGAATGGGCCCTGGCTGCTCAGCCCATTGCGACGTCCTGGGAGCCCAGCTGATGTCCGCTACAATGAGGCACATGGGAGGACCAGACGTGTGGTTGAGCGGACCTTTGGCCTCCTCAAGTCCAGGTTCAGATGCCTGGACCGCACCGGGGCGCACTGGCATACTCCCCACAGAAGGTGTGCCAGATAATTGTGGCTTGCTGCATGCTGCACAATCTGGCGATCCGCAAGCAGATCCCCCTAATTGTGGATGACGGAGATCAACCAGGGCCCCAGCCTGCAGACCAGGACAGCTCTAGTGAAGAGGACAGTGGAGAGGATGAAGCTGTGAATGTGCGTCAGCAGCTCATCGCCCGCTACTTCACTTGACGGTGAGTGTCCATGTACGACGGCTGATGTAGCTGTAGTTGTGCAGGTGTATGTGTGCTCTGTCACGGGGGCCTTTTGTTCACTGAGTGCTGTGTGTCAATGGTCCATGTCCAGGTTGGTATGCCACTGACAGTGGCTGTAGCATTGTGCCCTGTTGCTCTGTGAGATGTGTGTGCATTGCTTGTAGTTGGTGACAAGTACTGTGTGATGAGTGTGTGACACACTCATTGAATGTACTCTTGTTCTGTTTTTCACCCCTAGGTCCCTACAGCCTCTCCTGTCCCATCGACATGCCACACAGCAGATGCATTTCTGCTCATGGTGGCGATTGCACATCGTGGAATAAACCCAGGACACATTAAGCCGATTGTGATCAAGGTGTATTTATTAACAGCGGTGACATGTGATTGTGTGCAAGGTGATGACAAATGTGGTGCATGCTGTGACAATGAGTTGACGGTCATGGCTGCGTGATGGTCAAGGTGTACCCATGGAGTTCTATGTCCACAGTCCAACAGACACATGCCATTCACATGGCAGTGTGGGGTAGGATCGTATTACAAGTCAATGCAGTAGGTGGTCAAGGTGGCTGGCTGACTCACTGGCGTTTGGTGCGTGCGAAGTCCTCTCTGGACACCTGTTTCCTCTTCGGACGGCCCCTTCCACGTTTGGTAGGGGGGTGTTGATGTTCCGCTGGTGGTGGTTGAGGAGTGCTCACTCGCTGTGGACGCAGGGGAACGCGATGCTGCACGAGCCTGCGCCACAGCAGGTGGTGGCGGAGGTGGTGTTGCTGGCCTTGCTTGTGCCCTCCCCCACCACCAGCTGGCCCATGAGGGCCGCGATTTGGGCCATATGGGCGTCCATGGACCTCAACACCGCAAGGACCTCCCGCGTGTCGCTAGCCGACCTGGCCCATTCTCCTTGGGCCTCTTGATAGGCCCCAAGGACTCTGTCGATTGGCGGCAGGGCTTGGCTCCCAGGCACAGTTGGCGTTGGCCTGGCCCTGCTCCTCCTACCAGTACTGCTGCCACCGACCTGCCCACTAGCCACATTGCTCACCACGGTCCTCGCTCTGGCTCCCAGGGTGGAGCCCGACGGCCGTGCCGACCCTTGCGCAGGGGCTGTGGCGAGGGATGGCGTGGTGGTGGTGGTTGCGGCGGTGGTGGTGGTTGCGGCGGTGGTGGTGGCCGCAACGGCTGTGGCAGCAGGGGTCTGTGACTGGTCAGCAGCCCTGGGTGATGGGTTGGTGGGCAGGAGGGGCCCTGGGGAGCGGTTGTGCCCTGCCACTCCAGATGGGCCTGCTGGGTGGTCCGTGTCCGGAGAGGTGTCCAGCTCCTCTACATCCGTGAGTCCGGGTCGGGGGCTTGCGGACTGGCTGTGCTGGCTGCTGTCACCCTCTCCAGCATCCAGCAGTTCGGCACCTGTGGGGAGAATGAGATGGGTCATTGTGTTGCACCTAGCAAAGTATGTATTGGTTGTCTGACATTCACAGTTCGTGCACTGTCGTGCACAGGTTTCCCAGTGGCGTGTGTGTGGATGTACGATGTGTGTATGCGTGGGCTAGGCAATGGGTCTGTGTGATGTGGACATGTGGCATGGGACGGATTAGCAATGCCGATGGGTGTGTGTTGCTATGCTCCTACATTTTGTGGCTCGTGTGTATGCGTGCTCCAGGACCATCGACGATGTTGGGTTGAACGATGGTTTAGGGGGAAGGATGGAACGCTTAGGTACGCTGATGCCAAAAGGGGGTACAGCCCCCTAAACGCTCTTGGGTTGAAATATGCTTTTGGGGTACATACTGTGGGTAATGGGTGCAGAACGTGACATGTGTTCTGGCAACGTGACAGTGCATAGACAAAGGTGTGTGTCTGTCTCACATGGCCGGAATATCTGCTGACTGTTATCATTCATGGACATCACATTGGTAGCAATGTTGTGAGTTCGTGCTTGTTGTGTGCCACACGACGTATTGCAGATGGGCCAATTCCTTTGTGTGCGTGCTGCCCTGGTACATGTGCATCAGTGCTGTGCTCTTGGGGTGTTGACTATATTATGTGTGTTGTTACTCGCAGTGTGACGTGCGCTTCAGTCACTGCAGGCACTTGATTTGTCATGGGCAGGTATCTTTGCATGACTACTGTATGAGGGCCAGCTGTTCGGATGACATACCTTTCATGACACTGTGGCTGAGAGATGAGATGGATGATATGTTGAATGTGCATTGTGTGCCTGTGTGTTTCATGGGTCCAGTTGTCTTTGTGTGCAATATTGTGGTTCCAAGCTGTTACTTCTAGTACGGTCTGTCTTACGTGGGCGTTGTTGTACGATGTGTGGGTGACAGGCAGTGAGGACTACATGGACAGGACTTCGATGGTGTTGCTGATGTGTGTGATGGGTGGCACAGTGCCTGCCGTGTGGGTCTGTGCTCCAGTGGGACTTGTGCATGCAGACGTGGCTCCTTAGGTGTTGCTGTATCTGTGATGGGTCATGTGGGGTTTGACTCTGTTGAACATGTCCGTGTGCACATTGGTCTCATGATTGTGACTGGGAGCAGTGCTGCGTGTTCCTCTGCTACGTGACATGTCCCATGTGTCAGTCGTAGTACAGTCCTCATGCCTACAGATGCCCCGCCCTGTACATTTTCCCACCTACAGGTTGTTTCTCAGTGCGCAATGCAATGGATGCCACATGGTACTGGGAGGGAGGGGTGCTCCACCTTGCTGGTCTGTGGGAGTGGGAGCCTGGTGGGTGTTTTACTTCAGCTGTCCCCCTCCGACCCACTGTCTTTGTGTTCCGGCTACTTACCTGTTACTTGTCGGTCAGTGCAGCTATGGCGGACACATGGATGTGGGTGTGGGGAGTGCTCATTCTGGCGCATCTGGAGTACAAGGGGACCTGGTGGAAGTTGCGGTGCTGGCTGACTGTACACATGCCCCCATGGTTTTGTTAGTTGGTAGCTTTGGGCTGAGTGTGTGTGAGTGTCTGTTGCATGTGTGGGTGATGTCTTGTGTATTGTGTACTGGACATGGGGGTGTTTGTCCCTAGGAGCTATGGCATGGTGGTAGTGCATGTGATTACATAGCGGTGTGCTGGTATACGTTTGTTTGTACTTACCAGCCTCCACTCCCCCTGGTAATCCGTTGAGGATCTCCGGATGTATGATGACTCGCACCTTCTCCTCCCACGCCTTGAAGGTCTTGAATAGCGCGGGATTCCCTCCGCCAGTCCTGGCAGCCAGCTCTCGATTTTTGGTCTCCTTCTTCTTGACCACGCTTTTGAGGTCGTTCCACCTTTTGTTAATTTCTCCTCTGTTGCGTGGAACGTTCCCGACTGCATTGACCTGGTCTACGATCCTGCTCCACAACCGGTTTCTGGTGGATAGTGGTGTCTGTTGGACCTGGTTGCCATAGATTTGTGGGTGCACCTTGACGATCTCGTCGACCATGACCGTCAGCTCGGTGGAAGTGAACTTGGGCATTCTGTGTGGTGCCATGGTGTGTGTTTTGGTGTTTGTGGTGCTGGTGCGGTGTGTGGTGTGTGATGTGCAGGGGGTTTGTGTTGCCGGTGTTTGGTGGTGGTGGTGGTGGTGATGGGTGTGATAGGTGCGTGTCTGTGGTGTGCTGCTGTCCTTTCTGTCTCGCTGTGTTGTGTGCTTTCGTCCTCAGTTTGTAATGTTGCAGGGGGTTGTGGTCTGTGAAGGGGCTGGTTTTGTACTTACCTATGTGGGTGTGTCATGATGGTCTGTTGTTTTCAGGTGTGTTGTGGCTGGTGTTCTGGGATTTGTAGTTGATTTGTTTGTCCAGGGGGGTGTTTCAGGGATGTGTACTGTGTTTGGGTTTTTGTGCGTGGGTTGCTGTGTGGACTTGTTAGCCATGTTGTGTGTGTTTGTTTTCGTCAGCGGATGGTTTCTGTGCATGGACGTGGCCGCCAGGGCTTCCGCCGTGTCCATTTTCGTCACTGTTGTTTGCGCTGGCGGGCGGTGTAGTTGTGGATTTCCCACGCTCATGTCGGTACGATCCTAATTTAACGGGCGGTGTCTCGGTCGTCAGGGCGGGCGGTTTTGGCTTGTCGTGCGTCTTTCCGTCCGTGGCGGGCGGATGGACTTAGACTCAGACATGGGCGGGCGGTTTTTTCTGTTTATTTTTCGCCTCCGGCGGTTTTCGGTTCGCGGTATCGTAATTGCTCGGTCGGTATTCAGACGGTGTAGGTGGGCGGATTTTCGCCACTGTGGTTGATGGCGGATTTTTATCCGCCCGACATCGTAATGGACACCATAGTTTTTTAAAAAATGTTTAAAAAATAATATAAAATAAAGTAAATAATACATATAATTTAAAAAAGATAGTTATAATTATTATAAAATATTTAAAATTAGAAATAATAAATATAATGTTAAAAAAAATTAAACATACATATATATAAAATATAATATATATATATATTTACTTAATAATATTAATAAATAATTATTATAATAAATTATAAAATGTTAGAAACATATTAAAAATTATAAATACATATATACATTTACCAGTAAAATAAAATAAAAATATATATATATAATAAATTAAAATATTAAAATATTTTTATTCTTTTACAATTACATTTTACACTACATTAACAGCAATAGTAGGGAAAACATTGGATAGCGGAGGGGATAAAATTACTATTCCCACTCCAGTGACTGCAACAGTAGGGAAAGTGTTGGATAGCGGAAAGGTAAAAATTACTATTCCCACTCCAGCGAATGCAGCAGTAGGGAAAGTTTTGGATAGCGGAGGGGAATAATTTACTATTCGCACTCCAGAGAGTGCTTTAGTAGAGAAAGTGTTGGATAGCGGAGGGGTAAAAATTACTATTCCCACTCCAGAGAGTGCAACAGTAGGGAAAGTGTTGGATAGCGGAGGGAATAAAATTACTATTCCCACTCCAGCACGTGCTACAGAAGGGAAAGTGTTGGAAAGCGTAGGGGAATAATTTACTATTCCCACTCCATGGAGTGCAACATTAAGGAAAGTGTTGGATAGCATGGGGTAAATATTACTATTCCCACTCCAGAGATAGCAACAGTAGGCAAAGTGTTGGATAGCGGAGTGGAATAATTTACTATTCCCACTCCAGAGAGTGCGACAGTAGGGAAAATGTTGGATAGCGGAGGGGAATAATTTACTATTCCCACTCCAGCAAGTACAACAGTAGAGAAAGTATTGGATAGCGGAGGGGAATAATTTACTATTCCTACTCCAGGGAGTGCAACAGTAGAAAAAGTGTTGGATAGCGGAGGGGTAACAATTACTATTCCCACTCCAGTGAGTGCAACAGTAGGGAAAGTGTTGGATAGCAGAGGGGTAACAATTACTATTCCCACTCCAGCGAGTGCAACAGTAGAGAAAGTGTTGGATAGCAGAGGGGAATAATTTACTATTCCTACTCCAGGGAGTGCAACAGTAGAGAAAGTGTTGGATAGCGGAGGGGTAACAATTACTATTCCCACTCCAGCGAGTGCAACAGTAGGGAAAGTGTTGGATAGCGGAGTGGAATAATTTACTATTCCCACTCCAGTGAGTGCAACAGTAGGGAAAGTGTTGGATAGCGTAGGCGTAAAAATTACTATTCCCACTCCAGCAAGTGCAACAGTAGGGAAAGTATTGGATAGCGGAGGGGAATAATTTACTATTCCTACTCCAGGGAGTGCAACAGTAGAGAAAGTGTTGGATAGCGGAGGGGTAACAATTACTATTCCCACTCCAGCGAGTGCAACAGTAGGGAAAGTGTTGGATAGCGGAGTGGAATAATTTACTATTCCCACTCCAGTGAGTGCAACAGTAGGGAAAGTGTTGGATAGCGTAGGCGTAAAATTACTATTCCCACTCCAGCAAGTGCAACAGTAGGGAAAGTGTTGGATAGCGGAGAGGAATAATTTACTATTCCCACTCCAGCAAGTGCAATAGTAGGGAAAGTGTTGGATTGCATAGGGGAATAATTTACTATTCCCACTCAAGCAAAATAATTAAAATTAATTAACAAACAATTAATTAATTTAAAAAAATTGCCTCCCACCATATTCCCCTATAAATGACACCACCAATGTTCTAAAACATGACACTATTAACATAATTAATAATTAATTAATTAATTATTTAATTAAAATTAACAAGCAATTTAAAAACAATAAATAATAATTTAATTCACACAATTAACAGTATAAAACAACTTAAAATAAATGTTATAATAAAAAAAAAATATATATATATTGAAATTAAATTAGTTCCCAGCCTACTGCCCTATCAACCCACAACCCGCTCTTAAAAAAATGACACAAATAACATAATTAATAATTATTTAATAATTATTAATAACCAATTAATAACTAATTACCAATATATTATTTACCACAATTTACAATATACAATTTTAAAGATATAAATATTAAATAATTAAAAATATAAATACATTAATTATTATTAAATTACTTTCCACCTTACTCCCCTATAAACCCGCAACCCGCACCTAAAAAATAACGCAATTTACATATTTACCAATTAATTATTAATAATTAACAAACAATGAATAACTAATTAATAATACATTAAGTAAAACAAACTATTGGCAATGTACCCTGTATAGACCAAGCACCTGACCCGTTATCCCTAGTTATATTTCTAAAGATGGAAATCACCCATCACATATGTGTGCACACCGTTAATGCACCCACTGCCACGATGCAATCCAATGCAGGATTATAACAATTTAAACAAAAAACCAAAGGTGCACCACTTAATGGTAATATAAAAAAATATTGCAATCCATATCCATAATGTAAATCTTTTAGGCTCTTCTTTTATTTATATTGTGCTTGTTAAAAAGAGACAGCCGACGCGTTTCGTCCAATAAAGGACTTCTTCAGGGCTGTAACAAACATATATACAAAACATGAGTACATACAATGTCTACACATAAACAATACATCTATTTACAAATTCCAAACATATATAACATTTACGACAACAATTACTAAATATATGACTTGTATCACAATAACTGACCACATATTCACTACATCATTAATACATAACACTTTAAACACTTAAAATTGCATACTATTTTCCAAACACATTTTGCTCCACATCTATGATAAAAGACATACCCTAAAAGAGTATATTATTACATATATCTAAAAAAGTATATTTTTTTAATCATTTGAGAAGGGAAAAGTAAATAGAGGGACGAAGGATAAAAACTGAAAGATAGAAGCTACAAAGACACATAGCTCGTAGCGATTCAAAAGAGGACATAAGACAAAGGTCCCATAATTATGTCTCCAAAAGATTCCAAAAACTATCAGATGCAGATACATCTGGTGTAATGCGCCATCCTGGCATTCATTCATCAAGTTAGTATAAGAGAGATTTGTGCCATATCAATATATGGAAAGGAGGCTAAGTTAAACAACCATCTGTCATAAAGGATACCCACCATAAGAATAAAGAACCGGACACTTCCAGTTGAATCAACGTCGAGGTGTCCGCAATAAGTAAATTTGTTGGTCCAGATTACACGCACTTTTTCAACGGACTGTTACAAGAAAAGAGAGAGGCACACAGCTATGATCATATACCCTCACAGAAGATGACCCTATTACTATATTCCAAACAGACAAAAAAACAAATAACTTACTAGATATCATAACGAAGAGTATCTCTCTATCACAATTTGTAGAAATCTAAGGTCAGATAACACTTTATCAGACCTTATCTGTAGCCACGCCTCAATCTGGTGGGCTTGAAATCACAGGACAAATACCTGATCAACCTGTAAATAAAAAAGCGTATTTTATATAGACTTAGAAAGTCTTAATAACCATGTTCTCATCCTATATCCAATATGATCTGAGCTCATAAACAGAACTACACAAAAGGCGGGAGGGGGGGCGCAAGGTAGATAGAAATCCAAAGGGAGAATATAATCCTGCCACACTCCATAAAGTGTACAGAGATGGCATTCATGAGACTCCATATATTCATGCCATGCCCAATATCAGAAGATGACACCTTATTTCTAATTTCATGCTCAATATAAAAGAAAAATGGGGAGTAAAAGGGAGGGGGGGAAAAGAGAGGGCGCAGCTGGAGCATAAATCCAGACTAGAAATATTAGCCCTCTTCCCTGCATAAAACACATGAAAGCGGCATACATACGGTTCCATAAAAAGTATGGAGATCTACGAATAATGGACACAACTCCCAACGTGCTAGAGTAAAGACACCCGAGTGAAAATCCCTCCTTACCTGAATATGGCTGCGACAGAATCCAAAACACTCTTCCTATACAGCGGGTACGGTCATAAAGAATACCCATGCACCATTTCGTTTAAATAGCCCGCTGCAAACCCCAAATACGTTACAGGTGAGATCAATATTTACTCGACTTACAAGGCGGCGTTAGATGGCATCCAAAGCAGCGGCCATCTTGAAATGGTAATCAAAGACTAATGAAAATAAAGGCCCACTTATAATCAAGGTTCTCTGCCCAATATGCGCGAATTAATAAACGGTATCCCTCCGAATTTCCAAAACAATACGGGGCTAGAATATAATAACGTTAATTGTGTAGCCCACCCGAAAATTCCAAAACCATATTGCTGAGCCCACAATCAAGGTACTCTGCCCAATATACAAGAAATAATAAACAGTATCCCTCCGGAATTTCCAAATCAATACGAGGCTACAATATGATAAAGTTAATTGTGTAGTCCGCTCGAAAATTCCAAAAACCGTATTACTGATCCCAACGTACGCTTTACTCAAAACTTGGCATCAGAAGATAACCGATGCAGCGGCCATCTTAGAGTGGTAATAAGAGGTACACAAACACCAGTGGTTTTTCTTAAACTAATGAGCTCTAACAATTATAAGGGCCATAATATATGATGTCGCTCCAGACTAGGCTGGCACGAGACCGCAATTTACCATGAAGCGTTAACAAAATTGTATAAATAACACATGAATCCATTTAAATACCTAATGGAACATCATATGTTTGTAACCATATCATAAAAGGGACAAATACGCCCATCTTGCCTCACATTTCCAAATCATATATCATCTCCAACACAATTGCACTAAGCCAAACAAGAAAAAAACTAATAAATTCAGTATATAAGCAAGAAAAATATATAATAAAAAAAGGAAGGGGAAAAAGAATCTAGAGAGAAAAAAAGTAGAAGGACATAATCAAGATGGACAGTTATGTCTTCAAAGAACTCTTCATTATTGTATTAACAGCAACTATCCATCAGGCGTCAGAAAGACCCCTAGTCAGATGAATAGGAAGCTTAATTAGCAAAGGAACAATGTTGTATACTCATCATATTTCTAATAGGGAGAAACAGAATTGGAAGTGCTCAAAATCCCATTATACAATTACAGATGTATTCAACACTCTTTTCTGTTTATATTGACATTTGTCAATTGAACAAACATCTATGTTTCCAGTTGCACCCCAAGATGTCACATTGATGAATACATCGTTGTATGTATGATTATAAAATCCCATATGTGTGCAGTTTACAATCCAAGTCTCATCATCATAACAAGTTGGAAATTCTCCCTCCTCAGAGGAAGTAATGCATTTCATCATCACTATTGTGCCCAAGTTCGATGCTGCGAAGTTTACAAATCCAACCAGCTTCGCTTTTCCTTAGGGATAGTTCCCTATCCCCACCTCTTGGGTTGGCCGGTATGTGATCAATACCTATAAACCATATATTATTATCTGTAGAATGATTTTCTTGCATGTGGAAAGTCATAGGGTATTTATGATCATTGTTACGTATCGCACGGAGGTGTTCCTGAATTCTCATTTTTAATGGTCTTATGGTACTGCCCACATAGATCTTATTACATGGGCAGCCCAGGACATATGTTACATACTTCGTATTACAGTTAATTAGATGATTAATATAGAAAACTCGGTTATTATTAAATTCAAATGTTTTCGTTTTATCCTTCCCAAATGCACAGATATTACACTTTTTGCAAGTGTGAAAGCCTTTAATTGTATGTGATAACCAATTAACCATCTTTGGCGTAGTAATGTAGCTTGGGCACAGTAGATCTCTCAAATTTCTCCCCCTCCTATATGTCATTTTGGGTCTGGGGACTAGCATATCTTTGAGGCTGGGTACATTGGTAAGTAAATGCCAATGTCTGCGTAATACATTATAGACCCTATCACTATGATGGTTAAATTGAGTACTGAAAGAAACTGGGGCCTTTTTGTTTTTGACTGGATCCTTTGGTTTCAAAGTGCTGTCTCTAGATACTCTGGAGATTTTATTCTCTGCCTCCTCTAATTTGCCAAGGGGTAGCCACGTGCCAAAAACCGCTTTTTAGTCTGTTTGATATTTTCAACAAAGGTCTCTTCCGTACTACAATTTCTCCTCATACGTATCATTTCACCGTATGGAATATTATTTATTATATGTCGGGGGTGTGCACTACCTGAGTGTAGGATGCTATTGCATGCTGTACTTTTTCGATGCAAGGAACTTTGAATACAGTTGTCTCGAACAAAAAAGTAATATCCAGAAACTCGATTCGTTCTCTACTGAAAGCAATGGTAAGTTGTACATTAAAGGGGTTTTCATTAAGAAAGGAATGATATTCCAGCAGATCTGTGACAGGTCCATCCCAAAGCATAATAATATCGTCTATATACCTGCCCCAGAATATAATATGATCAATCCACTTTTTGGCATGGCGTCCCCAGGCATGCTCCCGCTCATACCAGCCCATAAAGAGTCCGGCATAAGCAGGAGCAAACCTGGAACCCATCGCCGCGCCCTGTATTTGGTGGTACCATTGAGCATCATGTAGAAAGAAGTTCTTAGACAGAATAATATCTGTAATTTCTAACAGCACTTCATTATGCTTATAGTGGTCTGCAGTTCTTAACCCAAGAAAGAATTCCAGGGCTTTCACCCCAAATTCTTTTCTAATGCATGTATATAAACTGGCCACATCCATTGTGACAAAATGCAGATTTTCAGACCATTCAAATCCATCAAATTTATTTAGGATGTCTTTACTGTCCTTAATGTACGCCGGTAAATTGCGTACTAGAGGTTGTAAGTATTGATCTACATATTCAGATAGTTTCTCCGTGGGGGAATTAACTCCCGAAATAATGGGGCGACCAGGTGGGAATTGGCCCCCCTTATGTATTTTGGGTAGCACATATATACAAGGAAAAGTGGGTTCGCCAACCATCATATATCTGTACTCCTCATTACTCAATAGGCCAATCTCCCGCCATTCCACTAATCTCATGTTAATATAGGTACTTATTGCTTTTATGGGGTTCCCTGGTATCTTTCTATAGCATGTGGTATCTGCCAGCTGGCGATTAATTTCCCTCATATAACTCTCCCTATCCATTAACACAACGTTCCCCCTTTGTCAGCTTCTCGGATGACAATAGAGGGGTCAGTTCTTAAATCCTTCAATGCTTGATTTTCCTCTACTGACAAGTTATATTTAACTCTATTCCGAGGAGTGGGATTTTCCAAGATCTTGTGAAAGCCATCACTAACTCTCTCCCTGAAGAGATCAATGTTGGGGTGTGTCCCTACTGGGATAAATTTAGAACGGGATTTAAGGCCACTATCAGTTAGCGTATTTTCTACGATGTTCAATTCAGATCTCAACACATCCATCTCAATCGGTATTTCATCCTGCAATGACATCATTAGCTGTAAAGTGTGCAAGTCTGAAACTGTATGGGTCGGTGGTACATATTCCCCCATATTTTCGGTACATACAACAGGATTCCGAATGAAATGATCTTTTAATTTTAATATTCTAGTGAATTTATACAAATCAACAAAAATATCTGTGTCATTTCCAAATTGGGTGGGGCAAAACCCCAATCCTCTACTCAATACAGATATATCCACTTCAGTTAAAGTTCTAGAGGAAAGGTTAACAATCACAAGTTCTTGTGTCAGCCCTCCCACTTGTCCCTCAGCTGTCGCCCCTTCTACGTTGTCTTGGATCTGGTGGACATGGCGATTGTGTCGTTCCGCACTCTCTTGTTTCTGCCTGCGTTCCTGCCATCTCCTCCCACCCCTTCTAGTTTTTGTTCTTTCCTTGTCGTTTTTGCACCTAGTCTTAATCGTTCCATTTCTGCTAAAAAAGTGGATCGATTTTCTATATCCGATACACCTGATATTTCATCAGTGTTGGCCAAACTGGCCACAGATGAAAGAGAACTAGTACTGTCCATTGAAACCAATTCGGACGTTTCTTCTCTTTGTCTCTTTCCATCCCCTGTCACTTTAAGGTTGTCATATTTATGAGAAAAGGTATATATCCTCCCTTCCCTGTAGTCCTTATCATCCCTCTTAATTTTTTTAACTTTCTTATCCTTCAGATACATTTGATATTCGTCTAGTATTTTTTCTAAAATCTCATTTGCCCCACCCAATTTGGAAATGACACAGATATTTTTGTTGATTTGTATAAATTCACTAGAATATTAAAATTAAAAGATCATTTCATTCGGAATCCTGTTGTATGTACCGAAAATATGGGGGAATATGTACCACCGACCCATACAGTTTCAGACTTGCACACTTTACAGCTAATGATGTCATTGCAGGATGAAATACCGATTGAGATGGATGTGTTGAGATCTGAATTGAACATCGTAGAAAATACGCTAACTGATAGTGGCCTTAAATCCCGTTCTAAATTTATCCCAGTAGGGACACACCCCAACATTGATCTCTTCAGGGAGAGAGTTAGTGATGGCTTTCACAAGATCTTGGAAAATCCCACTCCTCGGAATAGAGTTAAGTATAACTTGTCAGTAGAGGAAAATCAAGCATTGAAGGATTTAAGAACTGACCCCTCTATTGTCATCCGAGAAGCTGACAAGGGGGGGAACGTTGTGTTAATGGATAGGGAGAGTTATATGAGGGAAATTAATCGCCAGCTGGCAGATACCACATGCTATAGAAAGATACCAGGGAACCCCATAAAAGCACTAAGTACCTATATTAACATGAGATTAGTGGAATGGCGGGAGATTGGCCTATTGAGTAATGAGGAGTACAGATATATGATGGTTAGCGAACCCACTTTTCCTTGTATATATGTGCTACCCAAAATACATAAGGGGGGCCAATTCCCACCTGGTCGCCCCATTATTTCGGGAGTTAATTCCCCCACGGAGAAACTATCTGAATATGTAGATCAATACTTACAACCTCTAGTACGCAATTTACCGGCGTACATTAAGGACAGTAAAGACATCCTAAATAAATTTGATGGATTTGAATGGTCTGAAAATCTGCATTTTGTCACAATGGATGTGGCCAGTTTATATACATGCATTAGAAAAGAATTTGGGGTGAAAGCCCTGGAATTCTTTTCTTGGGTTAAGAACTGCAGACCACTATAAGCATAATGAAGTGCTGTTAGAAATTACAGATATTATTCTGTCTAAGAACTTCTTTCTACATGATGCTCAATGGTACCACCAAATACAGGGCGCGGCGATGGGTTCCAGGTTTGCTCCTGCTTATGCCGGACTCTTTATGGGCTGGTATGAGCGGGAGCATGCCTGGGGACGCCATGCCAAAAAGTGGATTGATCATATTATATTCTGGGGCAGGTATATAGACGATATTATTATGCTTTGGGATGGACCTGTCACAGATCTGCTGGAATATCATTCCTTTCTTAATGAAAACCCCTTTAATGTACAACTTACCATTGCTTTCAGTAGAGAACGAATCGAGTTTCTGGATATTACTTTTTTGTTCGAGACAACTGTATTCAAAGTTCCTTGCATCGAAAAAGTACAGCATGCAATAGCATCCTACACTCAGGTAGTGCACACCCCCGACATATAATAAATAATATTCCATACGGTGAAATGATACGTATGAGGAGAAATTGTAGTACGGAAGAGACCTTTGTTGAAAATATCAAACAGACTAAAAAGCGGTTTTTGGCACGTGGCTACCCCTTGGCAAATTAGAGGAGGCAGAGAATAAAATCTCCAGAGTATCTAGAGACAGCACTTTGAAACCAAAGGATCCAGTCAAAAACAAAAAGGCCCCAGTTTCTTTCAGTACTCAATTTAACCATCATAGTGATAGGGTCTATAATGTATTACGCAGACATTGGCATTTACTTACCAATGTACCCAGCCTCAAAGATATGCTAGTCCCCAGACCCAAAATGACATATAGGAGGGGGAGAAATTTGAGAGATCTACTGTGCCCAAGCTACATTACTACGCCAAAGATGGTTAATTGGTTATCACATACAATTAAAGGCTTTCACACTTGCAAAAAGTGTAATATCTGTGCATTTGGGAAGGATAAAACGAAAACATTTGAATTTAATAATAACCGAGTTTTCTATATTAATCATCTAATTAACTGTAATACGAAGTATGTAACATATGTCCTGGGCTGCCCATGTAATAAGATCTATGTGGGCAGTACCATAAGACCATTAAAAATGAGAATTCAGGAACACCTCCGTGCGATACGTAACAATGATCATAAATACCCTATGACTTTCCACATGCAAGAAAATCATTCTACAGATAATAATATATGGTTTATAGGTATTGATCACATACCGGCCAACCCAAGAGGTGGGGATAGGGAACTATCCCTAAGGAAAAACGAAGCTGGTTGGATTTGTAAACTTCGCAGCATCGAACTTGGGCACAATAGTGATGATGAAATACATTACTTCCTCTGAGGAGGGAGAATTTCCAACTTGTTATGATGATGAGACTAGGATTGTAAACTGCACACATATGGGATTTTATAATCATACATACAACGATGTATTCATCAATGTGACATCTTGGGGTGCAACTGGAAACATAGATGTTTGTTCAATTGACAAATGTCAATATAAACAGAAAAGAGTGTTGAATACATCTGTAATTGTATAATGGGATTTTGAGCACTTCCAATTCTGTTTCTCCCTATTAGAAATATGATGAGTATACAACATTGTTCCTTTGCTAATTAAGCTTCCTATTCATCTGACTAGGGGTCTTTCTGACGCCTGATGGATAGTTGCTGTTAATACAATAATGAAGAGTTCTTTGAAGACATAACTGTCCATCTTGATTATGTCCTTCTACTTTTTTTCTCTCTAGATTCTTTTTCCCCTTCCTTTTTTATTATATATTTTTCTTGCTTATATACTGAATTTATTAGTTTTTTTTCTTGTTTGGCTTAGTGCAATTGTGTTGGAGATGATATATGATTTGGAAATGTGAGGCAAGATGGGCGTATTTGTCCCTTTTATGATATGGTTACAAACATATGATGTTCCATTAGGTATTTAAATGGATTCATGTGTTATTTATACAATTTTGTTAACGCTTCATGGTATATTGCGGTCTCGTGCCAGCCTAGTCTGGAGCGACATCATATATTATGGCCCTTATAATTGTTAGAGCTCATTAGTTTAAGAAAAACCACTGGTGTTTGTGTACCTCTTATTACCACTCTAAGATGGCCGCTGCATCGGTTATCTTCTGATGCCAAGTTTTGAGTAAAGCGTACGTTGGGCTCAGTAATACGGTTTTTGGAATTTTCGAGCGGACTACACAATTAACTTTATCATATTCTAGCCTCGTATTGATTTGGAAATTCCGGAGGGATACTGTTTATTATTTCTTGTATATTGGGCAGAGTACCTTGATTGTGGGCTCAGCAATATGGTTTTGGAATTTTCGGGTGGGCTACACAATTAACGTTATTATATTCTAGCCCCGTATTGTTTTGGAAATTCGGAGGGATACCGTTTATTAATTCGCGCATATTGGGCAGAGAACCTTTATTGTAAGTGGGCCTTTATTTTCATTAGTCTTTGATTACCATTTCAAGATGGCCGCTGCTTTGGATGCCATCTAACGCCGCCTTGTAAGTCGAGTAAATATTGATCTCACCTGTAACGTATTTGGGGTTTGCAGCGGGCTATTTAAACGAAATGGTGCATGGGTATTCTTTATGACCGTACCCGCTGTATAGGAAGAGTGTTTTGGATTCTGTCGCAGCCATATTCAGGTAAGGAGGGATTTTCACTCGGGTGTCTTTACTCTAGCACGTTGGGAGTTGTGTCCATTATTCGTAGATCTCCATACTTTTTATGGAACCGTATGTATGCCGCTTTCATGTGTTTTATGCAGGGAAGAGGGCTAATATTTCTAGTCTGGATTTATGCTCCAGCTGCGCCCCTCTCTTTTCCCCCCCCCTCCCTTTTACTCCCCCATTTTTCTTTTATATTGAGCATGAAATTAGAAATAAGGTGTCATCTTCTGATATTGGGCATGGCATGAATATATGGAGTCTCATGAATGCCATCTCTGTACACTTTATGGAGTGTGGCAGGATTATATTCTCCCTTTGGATTTCTATCTACCTTGCGCCCTCCCTCCGCCTTTTGTGTAGTTCTGTTTATGAGCTCAGATCATATTGGATATAGGATGAGAACATGGTTATTAAGACTTTCTAAGTCTATATAAAATACGCTTTTTTATTTACAGGTTGATCAGGTATTTGTCCTGTGATTTCAAGCCCACCAGATTGAGGCGTGGCTACAGATAAGGGCTGATAAAGTGTTATCTGACCTTAGATTTCTACAAATTGTGATAGAGAGATACTCTTCGTTATGATATCTAGTAAGTTATTTGTTTTTTTGTCTGTTTGGAATATAGTAATAGGGTAATCTTCTGTGAGGGTATATGATCATAGCTGTGTGCCTCTCTCTTTCTTGTAACAGTCCGTTGAAAAAGTGCATGTAATCTGGACCAACAAATTTACTTATTGCGGACACCTCGACGTTGATTCAACTGGAAGTGTCCGGTTCTTTATTCTTATGGTGGGTATCCTTTATGACAGATGGTTGTTTAACTTAGCCTCCTTTCCATATATTGATATGGCACAAATCTCTCTTATACTAACTTGATGAATGAATGCCAGGATGGCGCATTACACCAGATGTATCTGCATCTGATAGTTTTTTGGAATCTTTTGGAGACATAATTATGGGACCTTTGTCTTATGTCCTCTTTTGAATCGCTACGAGCTATGTGTCTTTGTAGCTTCTATCTTTCAGTTTTTATCCTTCGTCCCTCTATTTACTTTTCCCTTCTCAAATGATTAAAAAAATATACTTTTTAGATATATGTAATAATATACTCTTTTAGGGTATGTCTTTTATCATAGATGTGGAGCAAAATGTGTTTGGAAAATAGTATGCAATTTTAAGTGTTTAAAGTGTTATGTATTAATGATGTAGTGAATATGTGGTCAGTTATTGTGATACAAGTCATATATTTAGTAATTGTTGTCGTAAATGTTATATATGTTTGGAATTTGTAAATATATGTATTGTTTATGTGTATACATTGTATGTACTCATGTTTTGTATATATGTTAGTTACAGCCCTGAAGAAGTCCTTTATTGGACGAAACGCGTCGGCTGTCTCTTTTTAACAAGCACGATATAAATAAAAGGAGAGCCTAAAAGATTTACATTATGGATATGGAGTGCAATATTTTTTTATATTACCATTAAGTGGTGCACCTTTGGTTTTTTGTTTCAATTAATAATACATTATTTACAACAATTAATAATATAAAATCATAAATACTTTATTATTAACTAATAAGAATTATTAATTAATTAATTATAACTAAATTACTTCCCACCCTATTCCCCTATAAACCCACAACCCGCTCCTAAAAAAATAACACAATTATTTTATTTACCAAATAATTAATAATAATTAACAAACCAATTAATAACTAATTGATAATAAATTAATTACCACAATTAACAATATAAAATATTAAGGGGCCCATTACGATGTCGGGCGGAAGCACAACCGCTGTGCTGTCGGAGGCAAAAACCGCTAGTTACCGTCCGCCAGCAACGGCCCACACGCCCGCAAAATTAGGATGTGAAAAGTCAGGCAAACACCGCCCGTAAGCCTGCGACGCCGCCCACCATCAAAGTGCGCCCGTCTACGTAGCGGCGCGAGCCAATGGAGACACACCGTCCGACGAAATGACGTACCGCCCGGCGTATAAATTACGATACCACAACCAAACAGCTTCACCGGCAAAGAGACACCGCACGAGATACCAAGGTGGAAACCCGACTGTTCAGTACGGAGATTAAAAAGGCGGCCCACCCAGAGATGAATCCTGCACTCCAGGCCATCCCCATGCTCTACCTGATGCACCACCTAGGAGTGAACGCGCCACGACGACGCAGGTAGGCAGACACACAACAAGGGCACGCAAACACTGCACACAGTGCAAAGGCGGAAAAACTGTACATGGCCCCCCCAGACACCCCTGTGTGGACAGGACACATCCACCACTGTACCCACACATGTCCCACCTGTTAAAATAAAACAACTCGCAACATCCTGGGCACCCACTACCCGGGACCAGGAAGTGACGTCCCCGTCACGGCACTGCAGCGCAGCGGCGATGACGCAGGTACACATGCGCACAACGCAGAGGCCAACGACAGCGCCATGCATGGGCTGCACACAAACACCACTGGGTCACAACTACACAACCCACACACCAGCCCCACCCTGAAGGCACATGTCACGTGGCCATCCTGCATCAGTCATGTCCCCAACCGACAACTCACAGTTGTCAACCTGATGTCACACAAGTGTCCCGAACAGGGGAGTAATGTGATGGCAAAATAGGACACACCCTTGTGTGCAAAACATGGCGAAGCACACGGCGGCTGCTACATAACAGCACAGAATATGGACCTCGTCCACAAAAGGCACGCCAGTCTCATCCAAAAATACCTATACCATCCTGCTCGCAATATCAAGCCATGCAATGTACAAAATTAAAAAACCCTGCTGCCTGAGAACAGGTGTTTCCAATTACTACACCCACACAGAAGCCCCAATGTATAGCGGAAACGCAGTGTCCCGCCCACACACGGGAGAGCAGATAGCATTGAATGGCCTTCCATTCCTACTCTGAAATCACCTTGCAACAATTTATGCAGGAGAATGGAGCCATTGTACCAACAAGAAGCCAAACAGAGCCATGCAGAGTAAACCGTCCACTGGCAGATAGCGCCCAACATGAAAGAAAGTTAATAACATAAAAAAAATTATACCACTCCTCCATGTGGGTCAAATGCAAGTAATCTGGAAGGAGTCAGACACCACTGGCCTTGACCATTCATTGAAGCATGTGGGATGAGGGCCTGTGTCCTCCGCCCAAGCTATAACCCAAGTCCTGCTGCCGTACAACCATTCCAGAATTCCAAGCATCATCGGAGGTTACACTCTGCTGACTGCACAGGCAGCCGGAGCACGCCATCACATCACCCTGTAGCAAAATGGCTGTTGCACCACTGCTTCCCAACTACGCCGGACAGATTCAGCTGTACATTGAGAGCTTGCTACAGATAGTGGGCTGTGAAAATCTGGCTATGCTGAACGTAAGTTACCGAGTAACTTACCACATTGCAATGTTCAGCTGCGTCATCCCCGTTTTCTACTGTCGGAGGTGTCCGTTCCACTGTCCTGTGGATTTATGTCTCTCCAACCCGGCATGTCCAAAGGCGGACTTGGTACACTTGTTTGCAACCCTGGACGCCCACGACAGGATCTGTATAAAAATAGAAAAATGGTTCTGTCGGGGTTTTTTCAATTGCTTAGGATAAGTAGCGACAGCTTACTTCCAACACATATTAATGATTTGAAAGAATAATAAATATGTAGCACACACCAAAATTAGAATTCAATTTTGTATTCCGAAAAAATAAATCAGACAAACATGGCTGTCGCAATTTACAATTTCAATTGCAATGTGAAATACGTGACTGTGGTGAAAAAGTGACATGTGGTGATTGGTGATAAAGACAGTACACTATATACAGTACTGTATATGTCCACACAACGCCCAGGATCACAGTTCTATTTTTCATTGGGTCCTGCAACATATGTGCAAAAATAATAAGGACATATGAAAAGATTTTTCTCCCCCCCTCAACTGCACGTTCAATCATTTCTGTATATAGTGTACTGTCTTTATCACCAATCACCACATATCACTTTTTCACCACAGTCACGTATTTCACATTGCAATTGAAATTGTAAATTGCGACAGCCATATTTGTCTGATTTTATTTTTTTTCGGAATACAAAATTGAATTCTAATTTTGGTGTGTGCTACATATTTATTATTCTTTTTCAAATCATTAATATGTGTTGGAAGTAAGCTGTTGCTACTTATCCTAAGCAATTGAAAAAACCCCGACAGAACCATTTTTCTATTTTTATACGTATACCCAGGTACTGAGGGACACTGGGTTGCCCCATTACGTTTGCTACTGCTACCACGACAGGATCTGTTCAGTGTATGGGTGCATGGCGTATGTGGCTGCAATCGGACACACACTGCAATGGGACCAGTGTGTCTCCACACAACGTATTCTGGATCACAGTTTCATCGAATGTCATCCAACATGTCCCATCAGGCTTCTACAAGGGACAACTTACGATGAACACGTTGCTAGCCACCATCCGCTTCATTGGATGGCATCTATGTTTACCACCAATGCCATGGATGCCCTGCTGGAAGGTATCGCATACCTGATAACTTGTCAATTCATCGGTCCCCGACTCAATACCCCCAATTGAACAATGATGTTCAACACCGTACCTATGCTTGGCTTTCACACGGAGTGGGCAGTTAGCTGTACAACAACTATACCATACAATCTGCAACAAACACTTCACCATCAACTCCACTTCCATGACATCGGACATTTTCGGGACATGCACTCTGTTCCTCACCATATCCCGTGTCTCTGCATGAACAGGGGGAGGCAGAGATATGGGACTTGTGTACAGTAACCACATGGCCAATACTGCACGAACAACTATGCCATAATATGTATTCTGCGCACCTGAACACATGCACCTGTCAGTGCACACTTATCTGTCTGCTGTATTACGTGAGAACTGTCACCTCACCATCGTCTGTACTTCCGTGCCAGGACTTTTGCATGGACAACAAATGCAACCCCCTACAACATGGCCCTAGTTATTATGTCATGTTCAGTAGCCACCACATTGCAACAACAAGTGAGACGCTGCTGCATGCATGTAGGCTCATGCTCTGATGTCACCTCTGACGCAGGTGTGTCGGAGTTACTATTGTAGTAAACCTGTACCATGGAACTGAGATGTACTGTGCCTATGATGTCAAGCTGTCTGTTAGGCAAAATGAATACTGTCTGTGTCAAAGTCTACAGCTCCTCAGTAATTAGCAAATGTACTTTAGCATAGCAAGGGCAAGGCAGTTGTAACTCTGAAGCCTTCATTCCACAGTCAACAACTAATCACATCTACCCGTACCCCCTTTTGTATGTGTAATCATGCTAAGTATATCCTCCACATGCATTTTGCTGCCAGTAGTGTCCACTATACTGCATCACAGAGGAAGTAAGTCCAAATACATGCCTTGAAGCAAATATGTGACTCTGTAGAATTATTTTACGAAGACAAGTACGAATGAGAGAGGATGAGAGTGTGTGAAGTACACGAGAGTCGTGAGATGACCATGTAGTCTAGTGTCATTGGATGTCAATGCATATGAGTTGCCGCAACAGTGGACCTAGTGAAATACTACAGCTCGTGGGCCTGGACTTGTCAGACTCTGACGTGGCCCAACAGATCATCACATTAACACTGACGGCCTGGTCACTACAAAGCACAGTCCTACATATGTGTATAATTACCTTCACAGTCTGACATCACACTCATCAAGCAAAAGTAGGAGCCACGCAAAAGCATGCTACAGCAATGCATGACAAAACACACACACGATATCAGTGTGGGTGGGCAGGACTGCACAGTGAGTAAGAACTGCAGAAATTCACATACATGCTCAATTGAACAAGGCACAATCTTGACAGTCACACACCCTGCAGACACACAATGTCCTAAACATATCAAGTAGGAGTCATCCTGAACTGCAAGGACACACCCACACACTGCACACTGTGCAACATACAACACACACATGTGAACACATTCACAGACCTGAACACGGATACAAACATCCACCATGGGCCTGGGTAACACATGTGTGTAGTCGACATTGCCAGAGCGCACACACACACACCAACACTACCCCAAAGTCACACCACTCACACCACACACACCTACACCTCCCAAATGCACACATTGAAAGTAAGCCATGTGCCCAGGCCCAATGTTCATCACAAGACTAACATACACCTACACTGCTGGCCACACAGCAAGTAAGCTCACACATACCCGCATACTCTGCACATGCTACCTGTCATCCTGTGGCTAGACTCACACCCTGTGCTTTGCTTGCACGCAAACATGACACGGATACATTTTCCCTGAAATACCACCAAATACATGCAGACAATCCGTGTCACAAAAATACTTATTCATCACACACACAAGTAGCAGAGTCTGAAAGAAGTGAAGTCCCTGCCACGTGTACAACACATTGGAATGTGAGACCAGACATTGCAATTGTTGAGGTACCATACACGGCATGTGCCTCACTTAACCATGCACACACAGCAACAACTGCAATAAGCAACTACACAGACACAACCGACTACAGGAACAACAGCATCCAGTCACAGATTACATAGACAGGCGGCAAAATTGATCAACACCAGGGACAGTGGCCAGTCCGATGTGCCGAGTAGTGACACGAAAAGCTGCGTATGCAATGTGTGTGAGTGTACCCTGACATGGCCACCAACACTGCCATGGCAGTCACAATAGCCATCACAGCCACCACTGTGTCACAGGTAGATGTGTGAGTGTGCCTACCATTCAAACAGGATGCCAGTTCGACTCGGTGCTGTCTGTGTGCTACGGGACAGTTGGAGGTCCGCCCCTGAGAGAGAAGCACAACTGTGGAAGACACACATGTGGCATGTGAAGCGGGAGTTCCGCTTGGCCCAGGTGGGTGGGTGGCACGGGTAGGTGCACACATGCATTGTTGAAACAGACTGTGTGGGGAGGATTCCGGAGGGCTAGATTTCCACTGTGTTGGGTATTTGGAAAGCCCACCTGTCTGGGGATGAATGTGAACTCGTGTGGGCACAACAGGCGGGCACACGATCAATGCTGCATCAGGTGTAGACGTTAGCCCTCCCTCTGGGGACATGCTGGATACTGCTGTGCGTCTGCCAGGCCCTTGCCAAGGCACTCACATCCCCTGTCCACCAGGTGTACCCCCTACATTGTCCACCTGCACAGGCTACCCAGGGCACGGGATGGCAGTGGAGCTTGGTGGGTGGGAGGTCATGGCGCCCTTCTCCTGGTCACATCTCGCAGGCAACACATTCTCAGTGTGCAGCAGGGCACAAGTCCTAAATAAGTAGTGGGGGACGCAGACGTCACGACAGGAAGTGACGTCACGAAAGGTGGCTTGCACCATCAGACTTATTGCCTCCCTTCGCCCACCCCTTACATGCGATTGCAACAGAGAAGCCAGCGCGTGCACAAGCAGCTCCGAGCTCGCCCCAGAGAGGCCAAAGAGTGAATGTGTGGGTCCATTTGCTCCAGTTATCGGGCTCGCGGTAAAATTAGTGGTGGGACGCCGTCCACCCGCGTGGTACCCCGACTCGAGACCTGGTGTGCAGGCAAAGTGTCCTATTGGCTTTGCGATATGTGTGAGTTGCATGACACTCGTTGGCGGGGGATGGCTCGGAGGCCCGTCACCCTGAGGCCCATGTCTCACCACATGGGTCCCTTGTCAATGGCAGCGGTTGTAATGACTATGCGCGCCGGGGTGGGTCTACCTTTCGTCTGGGATTGTGTTTGCGGCCTGGCCCGCTAGGGCAGCCACAGCCTCTGTGTGTTGCATGTGGTGTATCCGGACTCCGGAGGCTGTCATGCATTGTCACTGTTGTCCAGGTCTCGAGTCGGGGTACCACGCGGGTGGACGGCGTCCCCCACTTATTTTACCGCGAGACAGATAACTGGGGCAAATGGACCCACACATTCACTCTTTGGCCTCTCTGGGGCGAGATCGGAGCTGCTTGTGCACGCGCTGGCTTCTCCGATGCAATCGCATATAAGGGGTGAGCGAGGGGAGGCAATGAGTCTGACGGTGCAAGCCACCTTCCGTGATGTCACTTCCTGTCGTGACGTCAGCGTCCCCCACTTCTTTTTTTAGGACTCGTGCCCTGCTGTTGTCAGATGTGCCACTTCCCAGGGGGTGGAGAAAGGGTCAGGAATGTCAGCCTGAGATTGGCCCAGTTGAAGGCCCACCTTGACTGGGGGGGACAACCATTGGACAGTCTGGTGTAGCCCACCCACGCGTACATGTGGGCCCTCCATGAACTATGTCACCTGCGGCAAAGTGATGTCATGGGCAATGACGTTATTGAGGAGAGCTGTCTGCCCCACGCAGAGATGGCGCATAAGCTCAACAGACCCAGCACTGAGGGCAGCAGGGGTCACATGTGCAGGGGCAGCTGTGCCTGGTGTGAAGGACACTCTACCCTTCATCCCTGTGCCGACACGTGTTGCACCAGTGGAAGTAGATGGGAGGGCGGGCATTGGCCTCCGCGTGGCTGAAGAGGAGCCAGAGTCCACGTCCCCTGTGTTAGCAAACATGGATGCATCACCTCTGTCCTCAGATGACTCAGAAATTGCCGTCTCGGCCTGTGATTCATCCAGCACACGTCTGGCCCCTCCGAGGCGCTGGTCACATCTGTCTCACTCAGCACCTGTGCAGCTGCTACATCCGATGCCACACCACTGTTGACCGTCCCCTGTCCCTCAGCACCCACGGGAGATGCCACATGAGAGAGAGCGAGGTGGCCTCACTCATCTGGCATCAATTAAACAGACATGTGCAAGGGAAGCAGCACAGAACATACCCAAATCCACATGTTGCACGATACCTGTGCAATTGCATACAGCCACCACAATCAACACGTAATGGCTGGCGTACAGTAAATGAAGCCGCTAATAAGTGGCACATGTGTTGTGCACATAGCACTACACCCGGCCTGTGTCACCCTGCGACCATAGCCACAAATCGCGGTGTGCACACCCACTGTCCTGATGGTGGCAAGGATGACCACTACGTAATTAGGCCAAAGACATACCTGCATGGAGCAGAATGGGAAACCACTCACACAGACTGCAACATGACAGGCCACAATGGCCATGAGCCCATGCCATCCACCTGTCGTTCACACGAGCACAACTGCTGTTGCACAGTGTGCCGGATGTGTAAGTACCAGAGATATGAGGTGAGGCATCGCACACATATGACCGAACGAAATCAGAGTAGGCACAGTGCCTCAAACATACATGTGAATTGCCACTCCAGCCTACTACAGGTTGTTCCTGAGGGCTACGACTCTGAGTGCATTGAGAATGCAGAGTGCTCAAATTACATCTTGAGCCTCAGGAATAGCATATGCATGTCAGATGCACACAGCACAGAGTACACTTACAACCCACTGCATCACACAACAAACATCACATTACCCAGATTATGGGTAGGCTGTGGACACATGCTGCCTCTCACAGCAAAAGACACCATCCCACAATACTGTACACTTGCTTGCTGCTGATGCCCCTACAAACATGCATCCGGCACAGGCTGTGTGACTGTCAAGATGCAGACCATTACTGGTGAAATGCAGCGCCGTGCTGACCTGACAATACGAGGGGGCATCCCCCGATTCGTTATCGCCACGTAGTAGCTCATCCGGCAGATGACGTCACACCCTTTGTGGAATTGGCTGCACTGTCGGTCACACATACACAGAGGCATCAACTTGGATGCAATGGCTCATCACAAGCCCTTGGGCTGGAGGACTTCAAACTGCAGGGATGGTACACAAGAGGCTTGGAATATCACTCATACACTTCTCAACATCACCCACATCCACCAATCACAGTGGCATGCTGCTGACCCATCCCAAATACTCAGAGACGTGCAACAGAGCCAAGAAGTAATCGGACATGGCCTAACAGCATGTGTACACCACACGTGAATGCATGCTGGTGGGAGTGTGTACACAGTACCTGTCCATCCCATTCACATGCAGGTTGCCAGCACATTGAGCAATGTGTAGTCTGCCCACATCTACTGTCCATTGTCAGGTGGACCAACACATAGATCACAAGGCAACACATCTTTGTGGGTGGACTCACTGTGTCCAACACTGCGCAGCCCTCAACGTACTCGCCCTGTGAATGGCTCACCCCGCAATGGAGGTCACATTCAGTGCCACTATCTCTCACACACATCCCTATCACAAGGCATGGTGTGTCCAATCGACAGGGCTGAGTTTGCGCATTTCAGGAGAGTCCTGAACAAAAGACACATGTAACCCACTGTACAGTCAGTGTTGTCTCCTTCTAGGATTGTGCGGTCAATGTGCAGCCCAGGTCTGCTGCGACTGAGAAGGCCAGCAGGGACCCAGCCAGCCATTCACACAAGCAATGACTGCCCTGAGTCCTGCATTGCCAAGTGGCTGCGTCACTGGATGTGTGACATGGAAATGCCATGTACCACCACTCGTGAGGGACATGCATGGGAAAGCGCCAGAGAGCCTACATACCCCTTACACCTGTAGTTAGCATGGTAAGCAGTGCATGTTGGAACCCCACAGGCTCAGAATCATAGTGCTGCGGATCAACGACATGTGTGTCCCCCACATGCACTCCCACACACACTGTAGTTGTCTTACACACACAACTTTTGCTATAAATAGCCTTGGGCAGTGTGCGTGGAGCTCGGAATCCATGATCTCCAGCTCCTCGCTGGTGAGTGGACCTGGACATATCTTCAGAGTCGTCGACATGTAGGTGGACATGTGGCAGCAGCGGCAGGTGTTGTTGAGGGATGCCAGGCAGCAGTCCCTGGAAGCTGTGGTAATGCCGGTCTCCCTCCCACACTCATATAGCCCCCTGGGGCTGTTCCAGTGGGTCCAAGCTGCTGCAATTGGTGTACCATGTCTGCCTACTTCAAATGCACACAATGGCCTGCACCGAGCTGTCCCGGTACGCTTACCTCTATCGTCGAACACGCAGGATGCAGTCGCGAGGGCCATTGGAGTTGGCCTCAAGGGCCTGGTCCATGGCGGGTACAGTCCGCTGGTGCCATGTGGAATCCACAGTTGAATGTGCGCCATGCATTTGCAGGTGTGGCCATGATTTGTGTGTGGGAGCATGTCCACACTGGACAGGGCCACTTCATGCTGTGTGCATAGGCATTGACGGCCAGTGCTCAGCCTCCACATGTCTGTTGGCACATCATCATGTACACATTAGCATGGGAGCATGGGATGTGCATATGCACACACATGCCATATTTCTCAATGTACATCTCCCACTTGGCACGTGCAACGTTACGTGTCACTTGTGATGTGTGTTTGCATTCACACAGCTGTGTTGTCATGGAGTTGTCAATGTGTACACCTGTCAATGTGTGTTGGAGGTGTGATACGTACAGTGCTGTACATTGGGTGAACTAGGGACATCATTGACTGTCTCATATCCCGTTGTGCAACAGGACCCACTTGTTTTGGCCGCTCAGCCTGTGTACATTGTGTTGTTGGTGTGTGCCATACTCACCCAGCCTCGGAAGCTGTGTCTGGCACAGCAGCTAGGTATATTGCCGTGGTGTTGCCGCTTCCCACATATGCAGTCTGAAATCATCATGATGCCTTTCAAGCTATTAGGGCCTAAATCCCCATGTGCATGCTCATAGCAATGGTTTGTGTCAGTAGCCATTGCTATTGGTAAGGGGACCTGTGTAAGAGTATTGTAGCTGTGCTGTCCCTACTTGTCAGCTGTTCTGTGATTCTATTGCTTTGTCAGTAATTTTAGTTATGTGTATGTGAAAGTGCCATGTGGTGTGTTGCATTGACATGTGTCCACTTCCATCTGTCCTAGGAGGAGACCAAACATACATCGCCCCTACCAATTGCTGTCAGACATGGAGGATGTGGAGGTCATTCGTAAATTCCGGCTGGACCGACCCACCCTGCATCACCTATGTGCCATGTTGGAACCCCACCTTCGTCCTCGCAGGGTGTATCCAACAGCATTCACCCCCACGGCTAAGGTGATGGCTGCACTGCATTTTTTCGCTACCGGATCTTTCCAACACACGGTAGGCAGTGGAGGTGGAATGTCCCAACCCATGTTCAGCATGGTGCTACGGGATGTCCTGTCAGCCATGATGCTGTACAGGAACCGGTACATCCGATTCCCCAGGGCTCGTGATTTGGCGGCAGTGAAGGGTGCTTTCTATGCCCTTGGTCGCATCCCCCACGTTGTTGGTGCAATTGATTGCACCCATGTTGGCCTTGTTGCACCACAGGCCATGGAGCACATCTTTCGTAACCGGAAACATTTCCACTCCCTGAATGTGCAAGTGGTGTGCCTGGCGGACATGATCATCACACACGTGTGTGCGAAGTTTCCCGGTTCCACCCATGACTCGCACATCATGCGCCACAGCATCCTCCCACGATTGATGTCCAATCTTCAACCGGACCGTGCATGGATTGTTGGTGAGTATGCATACTCGTGTAGCGTGCTGGGTGTGACATGCTGTCTTGTATCCTGTTGGAATTGCAACGATTCTCTGTGTTTCTCACACCCAGGTGACTCGGCATATCCTAACGGGCCTTGGCTGCTGAGCCCACTTCGTAATCCCAGGACACCAGCTGATGTCAGATACAATGAGGCACATGGGAGGACCAGACGTGTGGTGGAGCGGACTTTTGGACTCCTGAAGTCCAGATTCAGATGCCTGGACCGCACCGGGGGTGCACTGGCATACTCCCCACAGAAGGTGTGCCAGATAGTTGTGGCATGCTGCATGCTGCACAATCTCGCTATTCGCAGGCAGATCCCCCTGATAGTGGATGACGGTGATCAGCCAGGGCCCCCGCCTGCAGACCAGGCCGTGTCCAGTGACGAGGACAGTGGAGAGGAGGAAGCAGTGAATGAGCGTCAGCAGCTCATCGCCCGCTACTTCACTTGACGGTGAGTGACCATGTACGTCGGCTGATGTTGCTGTAGTTGTGTAGGTGTATGTGTGCATTGTCACGGCGGCCTATTGTTCACTGAGTGCTGTGTGGCAATGGTCCATGTCCAGGGTAGTATGCCACTGACAGTGGCTGTGGCATTGTGCCCTGTTGCTCTGTGAGATGTGTGTACATTGCTTAAACTTGATGACAAGTACTGTGTGATGAGTGTGTGACACACACATTCAATGGACTCTTGTTCTGTTTTTCACCCCTAGGTCCCTACAGCCTCTCCTGGCCTATCGACATACCACACTCCTGATGCATTTCTGATCATGGTGACGGTTGCACATCCTTGATTAAACACAGAGCAGATACAACAGAATGTGATCCAGGTGTATTTATTTTGAGCAGTGACATGTGATTGTGGGCAAAGTGATGACAAAAGTGGTGCATGCTGGAACAATGAGTTGACGGACATGTCCGCGTGATGGTCAAGGTGTACCCATGTTGTTCTGGGTCCACAGTCCGACAGACACATGCCATTCACATGGCAGTGTGGGGTAGGATAGTAGTCCAAGTGAATGCAGTAGATGGCCACCGTGGCTGGCTGTCTCACTGGCGTTTGGAGCGTGCAAAGTCATCTCTGGACACCTGTTTCCTCTTCGGATGACCCCTTCCACGTTTGAGAGGGGGGTTGTGTTTGTGGGCTGCTGGTGGTGGCTGAGGATTGCCCACTCGCTGTGGACGCAGGGGAACTGGATGTTGCACGGACCTGCGCCCCAGCAGGTGGTGGCGGAGGTGCTGTGGTTGGCCTTAATTGGGCCCTCACCGCCACCACTAGCTGGCCCATGAGGTCGACATGTTTGCCCATACGGGTCACGAATTGGCCCATATGGGCGTCCATGGACCTCAACATCCCAAGGACTTCCCGCGTATCGGCAGCTGACCGGGCCCATTGTCCCTGGGCCTCTTCATAAGCCCCAAGGACTCTGGCGATTTGCGGCAGGGCTTGGCTCCCAGGCTCTGATGGTGTTGGCCTGACCCTGCTCCTCCCACCTGAACTGCTGCCACCGACCTGCCCACTCGCCACAGTGGTCACCCGGGGCCTCGTTGTGGCTCCCAGGGTCGATGTCGATGTACGTCCAGCCCCTTGCGCAGGGTGAGTGATCAGGGAGGCCCTGGTGGTGGTGGTGGTGGTGGTGGTGGTGGTGGTTGCGGCGGTGGTGGTGGCCGCAATGACCATGGCAGCAGGGGCCTGGGACTGGTCACCAGCCCTGGGAGATGGGTTGGTGGGTAGGAGGGGTCCTGGGGAGCGGTTGCGCCCTGCCACACCAGATGTGCCTGGTCGGGAGTCCTTGTCCAAAGAGGTGTCCAGGTCTTCCACATCCGTGAGTCCGGGTGGAGGGCTTGTGGACTGGCTGTGATGGCTGCTGTCTCCCTCTCCAGCATCATGCTGTTCGTCACCTGTGGGGCAGAGATGAAAGGTTATTGTGTTGCACCTTGCAAGGTTTGTGTTAGATGTCTGACATTCACAGTTGGTGCACAGTTGTGCACTGATTTCCCAGATGCGTGTTTATGGCTCTACAATGTGTGTGCGTGATCAAGGCAATGGAATAGTGTGATGGGTGCACATGGCATGGGACGGGTTTGGATAGCCAATCGGTGTGTGTTGCAGTACCCCTAAATTTTGTGGCTTTGGTGGAAACGGGGTACAGCCCCATGAACGCTTTGGAGATGAAATATGGTTTTGGGGTTCAAATGAAACGCTTAGAAACACAGATGGCAAAAGGGGTACAGCCCCATCAACACTTTTGAGGTGAAATATGGTTTTGGGGTTCAAATGAAACGCTTGGAAGCGCAGATAGCAAATGGGGTACAGCCCCATGAACGCTTTTGAGGTGAAATATGGTTTTGGGGTTCAGATGAGACGCTTAGAAACACAAATGGCAAAAGGGGTACAGCCCCATCAATGCTTTTGAGGTGAAATATGGTTTTGTGGTACATACTGTGACATATGGGTGCAGAAGGGGACATGTGTTTTGGCCACACGACACTGCAGAGACAAAGGTGTGTGTATGTCTGACATACCCAGCATATCTGCTCACTGTTATCATTTAGGGTCATTACACTGCAAGCATTGTAGTGAGTGAGTAATGTTTGTGTGCCACACAACGTATTGCAGATGGGACAATTCCTTGGTGTGCGTGCTACCCTCAGTCATGTGCAGCAATGCAGTGCTCTTGGGGTGTTGACTATATTAGGTATGTGGTAAATCACAGTGTGACGTGCGCTTCAGACACTGCAGACACATTATTGGTCATCGGCAGGAATCTTTGCTGAACTACTGTATATGGGACAACTGTTTAGATGATATACCTTTCATGACACTGGGGCTGGAAGATGAGATGGATGAGATATTGAATGTGCATTGTGTAGCTGTGTGGTTCATGGGTCCAGTGGTGTATGTGACATTACTGTGGTTCCACTCTGTTACATTGAGACAAGATAGACTTACATGGGTGATGTTGTACGATGTCAACGGAACAAGCAGACACGACTACATGGACAAGACTTCGATGGTGTTGCTGATGTGTGTGATGACTGGCACAGTGCACGCCATGTGGGTCAGTACTCCAGTGAGACTTGTGCATGCAGACGTGACTCCTTACGTGTTAGTGTATTTGAGATGGCTCATGTGGGCTATGACTCTGTAATTCATGTCAGTGTGCACATTAGTCACATGATTATGACAGGGAGCAGTGCTACCTGTTCCTCTGCTACGTGACATGTCCCAAATGTTAGTCGTAGTACAGTCCTCATGCCTACAGACACCCCGCCCTGTACAGTAGTCTACCTACTTGTTGGTTTGGAGGGAGCAATGCAATGGCTGTCACATGGTTATGAGAGGGAGTGGTGCTCCATCTTGCTGGTCTGTGGGAGTGGGGGCCGTGTTGTGAGTTGTGGTGAAGGCTTACCACCCACAGACACCCCTCCATGTAGGGAAACATATCTACCTGTCAGGTGGAGTTGTGCACTGCAATGGCTGACACATGGGTGTGGGGAGTGCTCCATCTTGCTGTGCTGTAGGACTAGGGGCCTGGTGGGGGTTGTGGTGCTGGCTGACTGTACACATGCCCCCATGGTTTTGTTTGTTGGTACCTTTGGGCTGAGTGTGTGGGAGTGTCTGTTGCATGTGTGAGAGATGTCTTGTGTATTGTGTACTGAACATGGGGGTGTTTGGCCCTCGGAGCTATGGCATTCTGGTAGTGCATGACAGTACATAGCGGTGTGCTGGTATACATTTGTTTGTACTTACCATCCTCCACTCCCCCTGGTATTCCGGTGAGACTCTCCGGATGTAGAATGCCTCGCACCTTCTCCTCCCACACCTTGAAGGTCTTGAATAGCGCGGGATTTCCGCCGCCAGTCCTGTCAGCCAGCTCACGATTCTTGGCCTCCTTCTTCCTGACCACGCTTTTCAGGTCGTGCCACCTCTTTGTGATTTCACCCCGGTTGCGTGGCACGTTCCCAACTGCATTCACCTGGTCTACGATCCTGCTCCACATTCTGTTTCTGGTGGCTACTGGTGTCTGTTGGACCTGGTTCCCATAGATTTGTGGGTGCACCTTGATGATCTTGCCGACCATGACCGTCAACTCAGTGGCAGTGTACTTAGGCATTCTTTGTGTTGCCATGGTGTGTGGTTTGCTATTTGTGGTGCTGGTGTGGTGGTTGTGTGGTGTGTGATGTGCAGGGGGTTCGTGGTGCCGTTGTTTCAGTGGTGATGGTGGTGGTAGTGGTGGTGATGAGTGTGATGTGTGCGTGCGTGTGGTGTGCTGCTTTCCTTTGTGGCTCTCTGGGTTCTCTGATGGCGTCTTCGCTTTGTCGTAGTGCAAGGGATTGTGGTCTGTGAAGGGGCTGCTTTTGTACTGACCTATGTGGGTGTGTCATGATGGGCTGTCGTTTTCAGGTGTGTTGTGTCTGGTGTCCTGGGATTTGTAGTTTTTTAGTTTTGGCAGGGGGGATGTGTCTTTGGGATGTGTTCTGTGTTTGGGTATTTTGGCGTAGTTTGCTGTGTGGACTTGTTGGCCATGTTGTGTGTATTTCTTTGTTCCGGAAAGGATTTCCGTGCACGGACGTGGCCGCCAGGCCTTCCGCCGTGTCAGTTATTCATCACTGTTGTTGACCGTGGCGGGCGGGGAATATGTGGATTTTCCGCACTCATGTCGGGGAGATCATAATTTCACGGTCGTTGTCTCGGTCGTCAGAGCGGGTGGATTTGGGTTTTCGGGCGGGATTGCGTCCGTGGCGGACGGTTAATCTTCTACTCGGACATGGACGGGCGGAATTTTGTGTGTTTTTACTGCCGCGGGCGGAGGTTGCTTCGCGACTTCATAATTGCTCGGTCGGTATTCCCATGGTGCAGGCGGGCGGTTTTCTCAGGCTATCGTAGATGGTGGAGTTTTTTAACGCCGGTTATCGTAATGGGCCCCTAAATATGTAAACATGAATTAATAAAAAAATAATAGTTTATTAATTATAATTAAATTACTTCCCACCCTATTCCCCTATAAACCCACAACCCGCTACGGAACTAAAACACAAAAATTTACTTTAAAAAAATGCCATAACTTCTAAAAACTTTATACATATATTAAAAAATAAATACAATACTTAAACAAAAATATAGAACACATACATTTAAAATACATACTAAAATACATAACACTAATATAAACATCGATATTATTAACAACGATATTTTTACAAACGATATTACTGTCTTTGATATTAAAAAAAACGATATTTCTTACCTTACTGTCGATATTCTGGTCCACGATATTCTTGCAGTCGATATTCTTGTAACTCGATATTTAAAACTCGATTTTATGGTACTTCGAAAAAAACAACTTGATATTCTGTCTGTTCACCCCGTGCGCCAGCTACCAGAGCTTACAGAATTACCACCCTGCCTAACCCAGCGGTTTAAGGGGTTGGTGGGTAAAGTTTGTCAAACAATTTGACTACATAGGATTCCCAGAGCGTGACGGCTCCCTCACCTCCCCGTAGCTGCTGATCATGAGCCTTAGTGTCCGCCTCAGGCAGCGCCCATTTATGGGCTACCTAAAGCCAGCTAGTAACTGTGGGTGGCTGTGAAGCTTTCCAGGCCAATCGCTTGATCAAAGCTAGGTGAGCTTTGTGTGATTCCTAGCAGGCACAAGAGAAGATCAGGGAACAGCTGCACGTCAACCACTGCAAACACGTGTTCCATTACTTGTACCCAAATGTGTGCCAGTTGTAGGCAGTCCCATACCATGTGGAGAAAGGTGGAATCGGAATGAGCACACCATGGGCAGGTAGGTGGCACCCTTGGGAACATCACGTGCGACCAGTGTGGTGTGAGATATGTTTGATATAATATCTCTTTATGATGGGCTAATGTTTAATGGAGGTCACACAATTTCATTTTTGTTCCTCTGTTTGGATATTATTTTTCCTGAGAGCTTGCAGTCTGGAGCCTGGATTAGGGGATGCAGATCAGGCCCATGAGGGGGATACCTGGCAATGGATATTTTGGGTGGTGGATGCCTGGGAATGCATTGCCACCTTTTCCTTGTTTTTGTGTCTAGGATGGTATTATATTTGGGAGGTTTATTGTTTAGGTCCTAGTCAGCTCTAGGTCACAGATGTTTTTCCCAGTTATTTCAATTGATTTTTTACATTTTCATTTCTGTTGTGCCACAGAAGTTCAAGGCCTATGGATGACATTGGATTCATGTCAAATGTAATGCAATGCCTAACAAAAGATCCTCATGTAACGCAACTGGTGCTATGTAAAGCGCTCTGATACCCGATACCGGGTCAAGTTTGCACTATATAAAACTCCGTAAGAAAAAAAGGTATTTGTTTCTGAATATGTGTCTTGGTGGCAGCCAACAATTTTAATTTATTCTCAGCCTTCTTCTCCTTTGCCATGTTCTTGTCCACCATTGTGAGTGCATGTGCGTGTGTATGTCGACTTTTGTCAGTTTCCATGTGTATGAGCACTATGAAGCTCTTTGTAAAGCCCATAAATATATTTTGCTACCATCAAAATGTTAACATTGTTTCTGCAGCTTTACTAATTGTATGTAGGCCCATTTATGTACCTAGACACATTTTAGCTTCATATTTGTGCAATCATTTTCCTACAATTTTGAATGTGTATCTTGCTGGGAAACGACTTCAGAGAAGGTAGGCATTTTCTCTTTGTCCTTCATGCCTCCTCTTTACATGCCATATACTTGTCTACCATTTTGAGAAGTCACTCTGTCTGTGTGGTGGGCCCCATTTCTTCCAGTGTATGTATTAGGTGGTACGTTTGTGACCCGTTTGCCCACATAGAGATCCCATGGGCCCTGGATGGGCACCAGGTATTTCTCATTTTTCAGGATTTTTTGGGGATATCTTTTATCATGGCTATTGGGCCTTCTGGGCCATTGTTGTTATTTTTAATTAATTTAGCTGATTTTTGCCACTCTCCATATTGCTGTCATATAGGTTCAATGGGCCCTGAGTGGACACCAGATACCCATACCTTCTCTTTAACAAAGCTTTCCAATTATTTTTGTCTATCTTTTTGCTAATTAAAACATTATTCTAGCATGGGTATTAAAAGTATGTATTATAGTGACTAGAATAAAAAAGTCTGACAATGGTCTTTTAGATACACTTTATTGCTTGCATATGGGTGAGACTAAGACAGAGAATTAGCTAACAATGGAGTCCAAAGACCTCTCAAGTGCACTAAGAAAGGGGTGACTGATGAACGTTTTCTGCTTCTACCACCAGAAAAAGCACTGGCATCAAACCCTCATATTTTTCTGCCAATGTGAGCATCACAATGTACCTGCTGCATCTCCTGCTGAGTTGAAAGACATTGTGATATTCCCTTGATCAAAGGCACCAACGTCAAAACCAAAGCAGAACACTCATTGCTGCAGCAACATCTCTAATACCAATGAATTTGAAATTAAATTGGCTCAGCAAACTGATGTTCACACTCAAATTAAATGGAATTAAAAATCCTCTTTGATGCTAATTCGGATTTTAAGGTAATATTCTGAAAATGGCACTATTTATTAGAAAGTAGGCATTTTTTCTGCCTAAACCAAATGTACCACTCTGTCAGTGTCAAAAGTCACATGACTGTTAATGTCTCTCCTGTAGTGCTTTGTGTATTCCTCCCAGACATAGTCACAGAAGGGCCTGGGTGTTGGGCAGGATGTTGCTTCCCTGAGCAGAATGTCCTGGGGTGGTATCGCTCACCCTTCCTGAGCTTCAAAGAGGCAGGCTCAGGGCTTGGCCACCCCCTTGTTGTCATCTGAGGGCTCATGGACACAACAAGATCTCAGAGGCCTAACTGCAACTGACCGTCTGCCACAACTGGCAACATGAGACCTAGACTTCTTGCTGACAGTGATCTGCCGTGACCATCCACCAAAGAAAAGCATCGGCGATGACAGGATCATTGCGCTACAGCAACGACCATTCGTGTCTCTAGACTAACCCTGGGCGGAGTTCGCGTAGCTGTGCTACGTGGAACTCCGCGAATCGGGAAAAAAATTCTGCAGTGCTATGCGAAGTTCTAAGAGCGGCGGAGTTGCCGGTCCCGCCCATTCGCGTGACGTTTCTGCCGTACTGCAAAGCGGATTGTGAGTTTGGGTGAAATATCACGCGAACTGCACCACGTGGTCGCGCATGGGCGTGGCCATCTTGTTTTCTACTCTGTTATGGTGCTGGGGCCTACTTTTCAATCCTGCCTAAATCTTTTCAATCCTTCTTTCCCAAAACTTTTTTCCTGATCTTTTTTATTTATTATCTTTTCCTCTGTCTTCCTAAGTGTATATTTCGCATTTTTTTCTACTCTTTGTGTGTTCTTTTGTGAGTTTTGTACTGTTTTTCTCTATTCTTTGCTTTCTAATTTTTTTTACTTCGGTCCTTTTTCTCCCTTAATTTTTTTATACTTTCTACATTTTCTTTTCCGCCCCTCATCCCCCCAGCATCATGGCAGACACCCATGCCAAAAAGGCGGCAAAGAAGAGCCGCCTTCCTTGCGGAAGGCGCGCCCGGAAGGAGTGAAGCCCCGGGCCTTGTGTTCTGAGATGGAGGTTTCTCTTGTGCAGTGCCACCTCCTCTCCACCCTGGCAGCAGGCTGCAGGCCTGTGTCTGGGCTCCGGGAGCGACATCAGCGGTGGGCAAGGGTGCGCCGGGCAGTGTTTCGCTGCTCTGGGCTCTGGTGCACCCATAACCAGCTGACGCACCGGTGGTCCAACATCCTGGGCCGCGAGCAGGACCTGCTGGATCTGCTAGGGGTTGAGGTTGCGGGGCTTGGTGAGTAGCTAATCATTATTATTATTGTGTGTTCTATGTTCTTGCTAATATTTTTTTCCCAAATAGCAATCATTGTGCTCACATGAGGTAAGTTACGTAATGTTTACGAATCTTATATTATGTGATTGTTATTCTAGGCAGGTGCTAACTAATTGTACTTGTTTGCAACTTTGCGCTCGCTTCCGGTGATCATGTAAGAACTTACATTAAGTAATGCAGACTAGAGAGAGAGACTCCTTTCCATTATCCTGTCACTACTAAGATAGTAAGTATTAGTAATTTAGCAGCGCACATCCTCTCACTTCAGTTCTTAGAACCTTTTTGTAGCTTGTTCAGTGACAAGTAAACAATCAATTTGGTATATGCATGCGTTCATCTATGCATTTAGAGACAAAATTCAGACTTCGTGAATTGGTCCGTCAAAGGAGCTTGAGCATGATTGCGAATGAGATCAGAACTTAGAAGCAAATATCATTTGTTGCAATTTATTCCTAAGTTTTTGGAATGGGCTAGGTAGGTTTAGGAAATGTGGAATTGATAGGACGGTCTGCGATACTAGTCTACTACTAGTCAATATGATTTAGGAAAGTTCAATGTTATTGCAATTGCTGTTTCCTGTCAAAAAATTGTTTTGGAGCGATTATTTATTTACGACTAATTATTTCTTGTCTCTTTAATTATGACTTACATGCATCAGCATCCAGGGACATGAGGTCATCGGAGGCGGGTGAAGGAGCTGGAGGTGCCTCCCAGCAGGAAGAACGCTCCTCGGCCGATGGCTCTGCTTTCCCCAGTAAGTCCTCCTGTTGTTAATATTAATATATATTCCCTAACTTTTACTGCTCCTTAATTTGAACTATTTTCTACCTGTTTCTTAGTTTTTATTTTTTCCTAAATCCTCTTTGATCTCTCTGTTTCAAAACTATTGTTATCCCTGCATTATCCTATTATTTACTAAGTTATTTTATATTTCTAGTGTCTGTATTTCACCTTAAAATGCCTCTGTCTGTAGCTTCCTTTCTTCTGGTTTTTCAGTCAGCTTTCCCTCTCCCCATATGTATTTTGTGGAGTGCCTAGTGGTGGTACTGTAAGACTCAGAGAACCCATTGGTACTTACTACTCTACTAGTACTACTACTAATACTACTACTCTGCCGTGCAGAATGCATGCCCAAGTAAGGTATTCCAAGAGTATAATGCCAATTTCTGCCCTTGCCACAGGCTTTTTCCCGTCTCTCAGCGCTAGGATACCCGGCGGGTCGCAGTGCGCTTTACAAGTATTCATTACATTACATTACAAGCATGTTTGTTGAGCTGAGAAGGATTTCTTTTACTTTCTTATGCTCAATCAGTAAAAGGAGAGAGTGGCCATGGTCACGTTGGACACCCCAAAGTTGTGTCTTATTCTTATCTAGGCCTAGTATTATTAGCAGCAGTTGATGGTTAACTGATTACGTGCACCATGGCTGGAAGGAACTAGGAGGAGGAGGAGGACGGCACCATTACATTTGCCAACCAAGAAAACTTTATGTCTGTTTGATCGGACAGTTGGCCACTCTTATTTCTTTTCAAAAACTCTGATTCACCATTAGCTCTAGCTCTAGCTACCCAGTTCAGTCCTTTGCAGGTTGCCAACAAAAACAAAATGACCAACCGGATATTTTAAAATATTTGATAGGACATACTGTGATTTTGCCCGAATTGCTAGTGATGTGTATGGTGTATGTATTTTCAATTTTGTTACGGAAAAAAATAAATAGGGGGAGGCGCATATGGCATCTAAAAAATGTTTAATGTTTTTTCTATCCTCACCAACCACCAGTGCCGGGCCAGTGGGCACAGCGGCCCCATCCAGGGAGAAAATGCGGCAGCTGCAGGGGGCGAGCCAGCGGCTGTGGCGGGCGGTGGTAAGTCATATTGCTTGCTTATTGACAATTTATATACTCACTGCAAAGGTGTACATTGTACTGTTGAGAGTGAGACTAAGTTGTGAATATTTGAAGACACCCCTCTTTACTTAGCATTAGCATATACAGTGAGAGTTGAGTAACTAATAGCCTCTTCTGTCTTCAACTCAGCAGAGAAAGTTTCATGAAGAAGAGTCAGACCTTGATGGGTTTATGGGAAAGAAGAAGGATGGAAAGAGGAAGGACGGGTGAAATGTAATATGACTGGCAGAGAAGGATGTGTGGGTGAAAGGATGGATATAGGTGGCTGATAGGATGCATGCATTGAAGGATAGGTGAAAGGTGAAAGAAATTATGCCTGCCTGCATGTTTGAAATTGTATGGGTGATAGGAATTGCACGGGCGGTTTGATGGGTCAAAGCAAGGACGCATGGGTGGTTAAATGACAAATGTATGTTGGTGAAAGGTTTGTTGAGAATGAAAGCCATGTTTGGATGGATAGATGGTGCTAGTATTCATAGTGAAGACTGGATGAAGGGAATGTAGAACTTAAACGGTGACTATGTAGCAACGCCAAGGGTGAAGAATAGGAATAATGCTAGAAGAAAAACGCAGTAAAAAGTGGAAAAATTCCTGGGAAGAAGAGTAAACAAGGATTTTTTTTTTATCAAGGTTTTTGATTTAAAGGTTTGAGCGAAGTTGTATTTCAGACTACTCCCTTGACTCAGTAGTTTTCAAGCACAACATATTTCTGTACCCCTACCCACCCATCATCATCAATCGCCTCCCTCCGAGGCCCACTCCCTACCCATGGTATTTCACCAGTGTCAGCCATGGGTGGCCTATTGGCTGCATGGTAACAATAGTATTACAAAAACAAATGGGGCCTCATCAGGTCCCATAATCCAGGGTGCACAGCCCAATAATCCTCTATTTAGGTTAAACTATATTCTCAGGTGTTGTCCAATTTTTGTTCCGAGTTTATTCCAACAGTAATCCATACTTTTACAAATTTTCATGCGTTCAGTCTTTTTTTTAAAAAAAGTTCCACGAGTGCCAACGTCAGCTTTGCTCATTGACACAAAAGGTCCAAAATCCATACAATTCAACAATGATGACAATCCATGTGATCCAACATAAAGATTAGTTGTTCCTTAAACCTAAATAGAGGATTATTCTGCTTTGCACCCTGGATTATGGGACCTGACAAGGTGTGCATTCTGCCATCGTTAAGTGATGTATATACATTTTTTCCCTCCACATGCAGTTTGCACCCGCTTGCAAGAAAAACATTCTTTAAAAGTATGGTTAAGCAAGATCAGCAGTCTTTTTGATACAGGACACCAGAGGTTCACTCTCAGAGTATAATTCAAAGAACAGAGAATAAAGGCAATTGCCCCTTTTGTGAATGTTTAGCACATATTCTGTTTTTAAAGCACAATATTTTTATTGGTTGAATATGTTCTATTTACATATTATTCAATTGGATGTGAATTTTATTATTGACATGTTATATGGTCACGTTGAAAGAAAGATGTTTTGTACTAGGTTGTCATAGTATTTTGTCTGTTTTCACGGGCGTAGGGTTGCAAGCGATCACGTGACACAATTCATTTAAAGCTCGGCACATTGGAAATTCCATTTTAGTACATACACATTTGATTTAAACAAGCATGGTTTGTTTGAGAAGTTGTGGATTTCTGGATGGTGGAGGTAAATTTGTGGACACTTTTGTTTTCTTTGACACTGCGGTCTGGGTAATATGAGTCCACAAGTCGATGCACTTTAGCGATTGAGGAATGTGTTTGTGAGAGAAAGCACCAGCACTGCATATCGAACGGATAACGAGCACTGGTGGTAGTGAGTTAGGTTAAAGCACGTGGCACATGGGATGGCGTTTTTGAGTTTTGTTTGTTTATTCAGGGAGATCACGATGGAGTATAAAAGCAGGGTCACTTACAGTAGTATTTACTGGCTTCACTTGAGGAGTATGGTCACAGAACTTTGAGCACACCATCTTATTTTACATTTATTTTCATGTTAGATTGGTCTGTTTATTATTCATATATATGATCCATTGAGCTTAAAATGTAGTTTAAACGATAGTTTTGTATATTGTCATTGAAAGGGCTAGATGATGATATATGGTTTTTATATTCATGTTTTTCACTGTAGTTACCCCTGAGGAAGGGCTGAAGAGCCCGAAATGCATTGGGAATACCATCTTTATGTTGGATCACATAGATTGTCATCATTGTTGAATTATATGGATTCTGGACCTTTTGTGTCTATGAGCAAAGCCAACTTTGGCACTCGTGGAACTTTAAAAAAAAAGACTGAACGTATGAAAATTTGTAAAAGTATGAATTACTGTTGGAATAAGCTTGGAACAAAAATTGGACAACACCTGAGAATATCATTTAACCTAAATAGAGGATTATTGGGCTGTGCACCCTGGATTATGGAACCTGACGAGGCCCCATTTGTTTTCATGTTACAGGATGCACACGGACGGAGTGCATTCCAGGGGGGCACGCCCTACATATTGCCTGGAGCATCAAAAAATTGGTGTAATATAAGATATACAAGGTGTGCATTCTGCCATTGTTCAGTAACAATAGTAGTACCTCAAGTTTCACCGTATATCAATCATATATTAGTAACTGTTCATCTGCCTTGTTGTAGTCAGGGTGAAACGGAAAGTGAGCATTTGATTTAAAAGAGCATGGCCATGATAGGAAAAGAAATAATTGTGTGGTACAGCTGCCCCACCTGCAGACAGTAGCAAAGTATAATGTAACACAAGTATGTCTGTCTAGGCTGCAAGCTGAGCTGGCATGCCTACATTAGTTTAGCTAAACGAGAGAGAAGAAGAATACTTGGATACTCCATAGTGCTTAATGCCTGAAACTGTAATCACATCAAAATCGAATGGGCCAAGGAATCGAGGATACCAGCAAATGTTATGTACTGCTAGTGCTACTGTACCACTATATCATTTTATGTGTTACTGTTTTGCTCAGGGAATTGGTTACAATTTGTCTTTTTTCTTTTCTGATATAGCTACTCCTGCCGATGCATCATCATCCTCACAACCCAACAGGCAGGAGATAGCAGCCAGGACCCAGAAAAGGAAGCTGGAGGCCATCAGGGCTGAATATCAGCGGCTGGTGGTCCTGGTTGAGGAGGAGGAGGCAGCAGCAGCTGCAGCCTCCAATGCCCCGGGATCCAGCCAAGCCCCAATGCCCCCAGTTGTACGGTGCTGTGGTCAAGCAGCTGCCTGCCGCCATTCATCAACCACTGCTGCTACCCCCTAAAGCCTCTACAGAGCTTTTCAGCACTGCATGCTCCTGAGGATGGCGCAAATGTAAGCCAGGATAGAAGAGCGGTTTGACCTGTTAGAGCGGCAGCTCCGAGACCGCTAGGTCTCTCTTGCCCCTTTTTTAATCTTTTGTTTGGAGGGTGGGACTTGTTGGGGAGTGGGTGGGAATGTGGTAGTTGGGGAAATCTGATTCTTGGGGCTTTTGGCATTTATTTTTTTTACGGGCATTTGTTTGGACAATTTGGACTATCTTTGGACATTGGTTGGGGTTAGGCAGAGGGATGGGGTGGCATTAGTTTATTTGTTAGGGAAATACATTTTTATAGCTGTACATATGATTTAATTCTTTTTTGAGGGTTACTCTTTTACTTCACACTATTTCCTTTGCCGCACAGGCCCGCAGCCAGATTTCAAAATCTGCTTATAGTGTAACACACCAACAGATAGTTATGCATTACCCTCACTTGTCCTACTACTCTCTCTTTCTAGTCTCTGCAGTATGCAACTATATTAACCCCTAAGGACTCGGAGGGGTTGTGGTGTGTGAATTTCCCTAGTATATAGATTTTTGTAGCTCAGCAATCCCTCACAGTTCTTCTCTTCCCTGTGATTAGGCGAAGCAATGGATGCAGGGTATTCCAAGGTGCCATGGAGGTGGTAGTAGACAGTAGCAGCATGCTTGCGGACTAGTCATTGAATACTAGTGAAAGCACCAGATCCAGAAGCGAGGTTCCATTCCCTCCTAGCGGAACTCAAACTGTAGATTGAGGAATATTCTTTGCAGGGAACTAATTAACTTGAAATAAAAAACTGAGTTAATGACGTTTTATATGCAAACTTTGCACAAAAAATTGAGACAGTCACCAGAGGGAGACTAGAGTATGACTAGTAGTACACAAGAAGAAGACTGTCAAATGAGAAAACATGATAAGCAATGCTAAAGTAAAATAAATAATAAGAATGGTGAGCTTGTAAAAGTTACAAACTGAGGTCGACTCAAGCTATGAAGTGGACAAGCGTAACCTTTAGTGCTGGAAGGATGATGATGCTGGCAATTATGAATTATGTTCCTCTGAAAAAAATGTAAATATTGAATACTGTGCACAGGTGGGCAATCTAATATATAATAATATTGCCAGTGTGGGCTATACTTAGATCCTCATCCTGCCTTGAGTTGGTGTTACTTTCACCACATCCGCCCCACCAAGTGTGTGATCAATTATTGGTTTACATTGAATTTAGTTACACCTTAATAAATACACAGCTCGGGGAAAGATGGTTAGGGGTTCGATTAATGGATGAGAAGGGGGATTTGAGGGAAAGGTTTGACAAAGACAAACACTACACAAGAACAACACATTCATCTTGGCAGCCGACCATCATAATTTTGTTATGGGAGGAAAAGGAAATGCATACATGATGATGAGTACTAGTGCAGGTAAACCAAATCGAATTGTCCGTCTGCCACCAGAGAGACCAAAGTTACATTATGTTCTGTAAGTGTTGTACCAAGCTTTGAAAGATATCCAATAAAATTAAAATATGTGTAGGAGTCAGTAACAAACATAAACAACACACAAATTGTAATGACGATTAAAGAGAAAAAAAGATACTGTATTGCTAAATTGTGAGTTGCATCTGCATTCCTCTTGGACTATCTGTCAATCTTGGGTGCCTGGCGGATGCAGTTCGGTAAGGTAAGTGTGAGTATGTTACAATGTTTTTCCAGTATGGCACAGGGTAAAGCCTTGGGCCTGTACATTGAAAAGCAAAAACGATATTGAAGAGTCAAGGAGAAAAGTTAAACTGCATAAGGAGGAGTGCGCAACAAGAAGAGAAGACTTAGAGGCAGCATGGCTAAATGTCTGTTTCTGGCAGTTACAACAACAACAGGCCCACCACCCACCCACCACTTAGCTTCGGATTAAATGATGAATTGGAGCCACACAGCACTGAGCAGTGAGCACATACACACAGCAACATAGCATTTTCCCAATCAATTAGAAAATCAACGCACCGTTGTCAGTCACAGCACTCACCACCACCACTACACAGACTTGTGTAGGTCTGCTGCTATTGTTTATCTTTAGGCCACTTCAAAGTCATCATCATCCAAATCAGTTGGTTTCAGTGAATTTAAAACTTCCATCTTCTTCTGGTGGCAGTTCTCGCAGTAGTCACACTCACACCCACACCCTGAGTCATTCCATCATCTCTCATCCTCCTGTGTCTTACCTCGCGTATGGTGTCTAACTCCGTAACAACAGTGTCCACGACTCGAAATGCAATAGATTGGGCCATAGTAGTACAATTTTGTTATTGAACAACAAATGGGAAAGATTGAGTCACTTTTTGTGTAGACTATTATTATTATTGTTATTATTAAAGAGTTTTATATAGCACTGGCCAGACCCGAGGGTATCGGAGCGCTTTACAACATACGTATCAAGGAAATAACACAGTACCGCAGTAGTATACATAATGGTTCATGGCGCTTCGGCGATCTGAGAGCGCGGCACAGCGTTAAGGCAAGGGGGACAGATAGAAGTCTAGCAGTATGCACGTTGGCTCAAGCGGACCTCTTTCAGGGAGGGGGGATAGAGGAAGGGGTCCGGTGGCTTGGCGGAGGTAGCAGTCTTAATGTCAATGTATCAGTATGCTGTCCTGTGCAAGCTTGTGTGCTCCGGTGGCAGCTATCGATTCGGAGGCGGATGATTGAGGAAGAGGTCTTTGAGCTGCCTTTTAAATTTGGGAAAGGATAGGTTAGTTCTGTTATGTACTGGGATGGAATTCCAGATTTTGGGCGCACTTCCAGAGAAGGAGTGGGCTGCGTTTTTTGTTTACGAGTTTTCTGCGGGATGAGGAGAAGCGTATTGGAACTCCTGAGAGTCCTAACCCACAATCTACAACACCTAACTCCATATCTCTTACCACACGCAAGAGGACGATGGAATCACAACACGATCCCTCAAGCCCCTGTCCCACAGCTCCACACAGAGACAACACAGGCATCATGAACACCAAAAGACAACATATCAACAACAAGTTCTCTCCCCCGTGGGACGACCCTGCCCAGAACACCCCCTCCCCCTCCTCTGATGAGACGACTCAACGTCTCACCCTGCTAGAAAGCCAGCTAGAAACTGTAATAAGGGGCCTTAACGCAACCTTACTGAACCTTACCACACTCCGAGAGCGCAGCCAACGCCTTCACTCGACTCCCACTTTTCCCATCACTAGACAGCAACGGCCCCCCAAGGCTCTATATCCCAGTTGGATCTCAACCCCCCTCTCGAACAAATCACAGAGACCCAAAAGAACAAGAGCATCTATGTCCTCGAGTGAAGCGGTGGAGCTCGCCTCCTCCTATGTCACTCCCACCTCTGCCACCCCGAAATCCAGGATCCAGGTTATCACTGGATTCGGAAGAGACCGCTCCCCTCCGAGACGCTTAAGACCCCCCTCCTTCCTCACCAGCATTCCCAGGGCCCCCCTAATGAAGAAACACAAAAACGGGCCGACCTCCACCAAATGCATGCTCATAAACTGCAGATCAGCCGCCAAACATGCAACTGAGCTGGCGGAAACAATCCTCACCCATGACATAGACATCACCTTCATCACTGAAACCTGGCTAAATGAACTCTCTTCCCCAATCTTAGACATGCTTGTGCCCCCGGGCTTTGCATTCATCAACAAAGACAGAAAAGACCAACGAGGAGGGGGCATAGCAATCATACACAAGATCAACATCTCCGTGATGGAAACCAACACCTTCAAATACAACACTTTTGAATGTCTAACCGCCAACATTAAGACTAGTGACAACAAATCTCTACTCTGCCACCTCCTCTACCATCCGCCAGGCAGCAAAACAGCATTTGGAGAACACCTGTCCGATCTGATCACTCACTGCTCACTCCGAGACTGAAACTATTTAATTTTAGGTGACCTCAACCTACACTGGAATGAGGAAATCAACTCGCTAATCCAATCCCTGAACGATCTCCTACATAACAACAACCTCACCCAACACTGCTCAGAAGCAACACACGACAGAGGATCTATCCTGGATGCCATTATTGCCCATCGCGACACAGTCATTATCGACTACATCCTGCCCGTTGACTGGTCTGACCACCACATCATCCTTTTCCGCATCAGCCAACCGATCCTATGCCAACCCCCCACGCTGGACCCTCCCAAATGGATGAGAAATCTAACTCAGATCCCCCTGGCAAACCTGGAGGAAAGGGTGAGATCTCTCCTTCCCATCGCCTCAGCGGGTTTCCCAGAGCGCAAAGCTTTGTGCGTGAGGCAGGCAGTTCTGAAGTTGGCACGCATTTTGACTGGGAACCATTTTAGCTCTCTGAGTGCGGGTGAGATGTGATCATATTTCTTTACTCCTGTGATCATTGTTGCTGCTGCATTGAGCGTTGTTCTGAGGGGAGCTAAGTGGGATTTGGCTGTACCAGTGAGGGCTGCATTCCCGTAGTCGAGTCTGGACAACACCAGTGATTGAATAGCTTGTTTGAGGTCTTTGGGTGGGATGAAGGGTTTTATTTTGTTGAGTAACTTCAGATTGAGGAAGGCGCTCTTTGCGGAATTCTTGATGTGCTTGGCCATGTCTAGTTTTGGGTTGAGGGTGATTCCTAGCGATTTCACGGAGTCAGCCGGGGTAACATTGCCGTTGGGAGCATCAATGGCTTTTAGCCATTCTACGATTTGGGGGTTCTCCTCTTTGTTAGAAATGAGGAGGAATTCTGTTTTGTCTTGTTCGAGTTTCAGGTGATTTAGTGATAGCCAGTGTTGGACTTCTCTAAGAGTGTCGTTTAGTCTATGGATGTCATCGATGGAGGAGGTTTCGAGATAGATCTGGGTGTCATCTGCATATAGGTGGAAGGGGATGTTGGTTCTTTTGAGTATGGTGATGAGGGGTTCCATGAAGATGTTGAAAAGTTGCGGGGAAAGTACTGACCCTTGGGGGACACCCCTGCTGACAGGGTGTAGGTCTGAAAAGAAGTTTTTGTTTTTTATTCTTTGTGTGCGGTTCTGGAGAAAGGAGGAGAACCACTGTAGGACCAACTCTTCTGCACCTAGCCTTTCTTGAAGTATTTTGATGAGTAGCTTGTGGTCAACCGTGTCGAAGGCTGCCGATAACTCCAGAAGTATGAGTAGGCAGCCTTGGTCCTTGTCTAGTGACTTGCAGATATCGTCAATGACATTAAGGATTGCTGTCTCTGTACTGCATCCTTTTCGGAAGCCCGATTGGTGGGGGTACAGGAGGTTGATGCAGTCCATGTGTTCCGTCAGTTGTAGGAGAACACACCTTTCCAGGATTTTAGATAGGAGAGGAAGATTAGAGACGGGTCTAAAGTTGTTCAGGTCGTTCGTGTCCAGGCCTGTTTTTTTCAGAAGTGGCGTGACTTGGCCGAATTTGAGGCAATCCGGTATGGTTCCGGTTCTCAGGGAGCTGTTTATGATCATGCTCCAGAGCGGGGCTAGGGAGAGTTTGAGTTTTTTGGCCAGTTGGGCAGGTATAGGATCAAGGACATGTGATTAGGGTTTGGAGGTGGGGATCAGTTTAACTATCTCCGATTTGGAGATGAGGTTGAAGGCTTTCCAGAATTTTGGTGGGTGTTTGGGTGCGAAATCTTCCGCCCTTGGGGACGGGCTCCTGTGGGGGGGACTGCGGTTGGCATCCAAGGAGAGCTCAATTTTGGTGATTTTGTCGTTGAAGAAGTTGGTGAAGTTGTCGAATAGGTCTTTGGAGGCCAACACTGAGGATGAGGGGGGCTTGGAAGTTTGTTGCCTGATGAGATTGAAGAGTTCTTTGCGCCTGTTTTTGTGTTGTCAAGAGCACTGCAGAAAAAGGAAGTTTTTCGTTTATGATGTGTTTTTGTACTTCCTGCGAGCTGATTTGAGTTGCTCGCGGAGGATTGGGGATGAGTTGCTCTGCCAGATTCTTTTTGTGGCTCTTAGTTGTCTTCTTTCGGAGTTGATGTCTGTATTGAACCAGGATCTGGATGGAATGTTTCTGACATTTTTTAGTTTCAAGGGGGCTAGTTGGTCCAGGATAGAAGTCATGGTTGTGGTATAGTGAGAGGTGAGTTCTGTTGTGGAGAGATCTTCTAATATCTGTAGGCACTCAGGGTGCTCAATAGTGCAAGAAATTACAGCAAGCATCGACTCCCTTCCCAAATATTAGGATCACCTGCTCTAGCCTGTCTGGTCTGCCCATTTCCATCTGGCGAAGAGCATAGAACATCTCCCAAAGCTGCCACACGAATTAAGTTTATTTCTTGGAATGTGGCAGGTTTGAACTCACAGAAAGATGTTTTTTTATCAAACAATATGATATATGTCTACTCCAGGAGACTTGGTCAGAACAACTGATACACCACTCGGGCTATGCAAATTTCTTTAAGGCAGCATTATCTTCCGTTGGGGGCAGGCCACCGGGAGACCTCATGGTATGGATGAAGACTACACTCCTAGGTACGTTAAGAGAGATTGGGGTGGATTCACCTGATGTATTGTGCCTTAGGTGGAACACCCCGTCTGATGCTATATATTACATCTATAATGTATATAACAGACCTACAGGCAACAAAAAGAAGTTGACTGTTATTGAGTGTTTGGGTAAGCATCTAGCCCTACTCCTACCATGGATAAGGAAAATAGTGGGAGGGGATTTTAACTGCTAGTTTGAACCCTTGGGGCTAGACAATAAGGCTATGAGTCTAGAGGAGGATGTATCCCAGAAATTTAGATCCCTCCCATTTGTCCCCTTTAGCTGTTCAGATTTTTGCCCTAACATTAAATCAAGGACAACATGGCTGTAATGGCAGATTCAGCTCTGACAAGTCAGGTATGCACACATATAACACGCCTAATTATACTAGATAAATTGACTACATACTCTTAGATGTTAAATTATGGAAGGGGTTGGTTGATATGGTTGTGCTTCCTCTTAATGATTGCGATCATAATGATTTATCACTGAAGTTAAGCCTACCCGCTGGAGGAGCAATCCACACTGTGGGTGACCCATCTGATGGTAGACTAAGGCTCACGAGAAAAAAGAGAAGTATCAAATGGAGTAGTGTAAAGAACTCACAAGGATTCACTAGCAGGATCTATAGTCTAGTTGCTGCTGGTATGGAAGATCTGGCTGCGGGTGATCCGCTAGGAGCTCTGTGTGAGCCAATAGGGTATATTATGGAGGTACACAAAAATACCTTTTTTTCTACTGGTTACAGAGCTTTTGCTTAGTTCTTGAAAAGCACCTTGCTTTGAAATATAGTGACATTATGGTAAGTTTAAGAATGCTTTTACAATTTGGGATACAGATTCATGCAATCGGGACATTTATTGGGCTGCATTTCCCAAGTCACCAATGTGATCATGCACGTCGTTTACGTGATAACGGAGACAAGTACAAATGCCACCCAACACTGCCTTTGGCATTTTTCCTCCCAGGTGAGGAGATGCTATAATGCAGAAGTCTAGATGTCAAATTGGTAGGAACATGCCACTATTAGTGCAACTTGTTCAGAATTTTCCTGGGTACCAAGTTTAAGCATAACTTAATAGGAGCCTCTGTTTGGGATGCAACATTAGCAGCATGCTATAACTAGGAGTGATATGGTAATTCACACACTTTTTATCAGTCAGAGCTGATAGACAGTGAATGTTAGACCTGGCATCCTTTGGACTTGTTTCCCCTATCTTTTTGCTTTCTGGCCTCCTGTTTTTAAGGGTATGCTGGTTTAAGGGTATGCTGGTTAAGGGTATGCTGTTCAGTGTTAAAGTGCAAGTGCTCCTCCTGTAAATTGTGTTTATGGATTGGTGTTTTCATGTTTGGCTTAATTTATTTACCACTATTTCCCTAGTATAGAGCAGTGTGTGTGCCCAGGGCGTGTAAATCAAATGCTGCCGGTGGGCCTGCAGCACTGATTGTGCCGCCCACACAAGCAGCTTTTCAAAGTTGTCTCAGACCTGCCACTGCAGTGTCTGCATGCAGTTTTTACTGTGATGTTGATCTGGCAAGTGCCCCCATGTGCCAGGCCCTAACCTTCCTTTTTCTTACAAGTAAGGCACCCCTCAGGTAGGCCCAAGGTGCCCCCATGGGCAGGGTGCTGTGTATGTGAAAGGTAGGACATGTCCTGATGTGTGTGACATATCCTGATACTGAAATACTACCAATTTTGTTTTTCACTATTGAAAGGCTATCTGTCCCATAGGGTAACTTGGGAGTTGCTTTGTAACATCCTACAAGCATAACTTTCTACTGGGACAAGATAGAGAAATGGAGTTTAGGCTTTCTGAAATCAGAATCTAATAACACATCTTTTTAGGGAGATGTTTTTTAAATTGTGTGTTTGAAAATGCCACTTTTACAACCATTCTGTGTGCCTCTGCTAGTTTGTGTATTGACTGTCTGGTTCTAGAGTGGCTGGGGCTGGGGATGTGCATTCACTGTAGACAGCCACAAGGGGGGTTGAGGTGTGTGCTGCCTTTCCTGGGTGACCCATAGTTGGGCTAAATAGGCCTGGTCTGCATTTAGAGTGATAGGCAGAGTTTTCACTAGCACCTGAATAGACAGTGTCTCCTCTGCACAATGTTGTCTCCACCTCCTGTAGTGAAGCTGGGCAAGAGAGGGCAAACTGGTTTGGACTGGGCTCAGAGACCCTTGCCACAAAGAAAATGTGGTATAAATATTGGGGCCCTGACCCCAGGACTTTAGAACTCTTTTGGACTAAAAAACCTGCCAAGAAGAAGAGCTGGAGAAGCTGTGAGGAGGAACTACCACTTTCCTGTGTTGGCCTGCAGTGGCTGCTTCTATCTTGGGCAGAGAAAGTACAGAATTGAATGTTCTGCTTGAGCTAGAGCTTGCCCCTGTTCAAGAAGTCTCAGGAACAGCAAAGACTTCAAGTTGATCTGCTACCAGCACTGGGAACTGTGTGCTGTATACTGCAACAGAGAAAAAAGGCTCTGTGTCCTAAAGGCACTGGAGAGGGCACTGCCGCAGTTTACACTGCAACCCTGGTGTCACCGTCGACACCGCCCGACGCCGCCACTGAGTAGCTGCTTGCACAGTGACCAGTGGGCACCGCACTTTGCACTGCCTCGCTTCACACCGCCGCCCTGGTATCCCTGACAGCAACGCTCTATGGGGACATTGACACCGATGCTTACACCGTGGTTTGAGGGCACTGCTCATAAGTTGCACGAAGCTCCACAGCCTTGGCCTACCTAAGCCAGCACCATCAATGCCAGTTCGTCAGCCGACGACAGCACTTCAGCAACAACGATGCCGCTGCCTGCACCGTGAGCTGCCAGCACCGCACCACTTCGCACCTCAACCCTGATCTCACTGACGTCATTGGATGACCGTCATCGAGCCACTACCTGCACTGCGACCTGACAGCACCACACGCCGCACCGCTGTACTTCACACTGCAGCCCAATGCCCGCCGACACCAGCGTTCCTGACTTTAACCGCACGGAGTTCGATCTGCAACGCATGTGACTTCAAGGGCCCAATGACTCCTGCACCAACCTCCGGAATCGACGCCTGCCCATGCCGGCTCTTCAGAGCTCACCTCGACATCCCCGATGCCCTGCATTTCTAAAGGTACTGTTTTGGGGTTCCTCCTGACACCTAAGCTGGCCCGCGAAGCCGCGGTTGGCCAGAACTGTTTGGATTTGTTGTTCACAATGCCATGATGATTGTTTTGCACAGAGAAAATAGTGGATATTTTTCTTAAACTGGTTGGGTGTCCTTTTGTAGTGTTACGCTGGGTAACTGCTGGTTATGTGGAAATGCTTTACACACTGGCTCTGAGATTAGCCTGACTGCTCATGCCTAGCTACCAAGGGGGTAATCACGGGTTATTTTAGGAGTGTATCCCCCTTACCCTGACTAGGAAGAAGGGTCCCTATTTGGACTGGGTAACAACCTGCCAAGTAGAGGCCCCCATTTCTAGCAGTGAACATATCCTATTCCTCAGTGTGGAGACCTTGAGAGTGATGTCCTCTCTCTCGAGAATTGGCTGCATCTACGTTCTTTGGAGTTTGCCCCTCCTATTGTTCGGGTAGCCAAATCCAATAGAGCCTCGGCCCCTCGGTTCTCCGAGGCCCTTAGAAAGAGCAAAAGTGTGTGCAAACGCCTTGAAAGAGATTGGCGGATTCATTATGACCCTTCAAAAAAAACTATTTTCAAACAGGCCCTGAAAGATCACTTTCAAGAGGTCCGTGAAGATAAGAAACTCTTCTTCACTACCAAAATTGAACAAGCGGGCAACAAGAGCAGAGAACTTTTTAACATTGTAAAAGACTTTGTATCTCCTAAGGCTATCAGTAGTCCTTTTATCCCTACCAGTGACTGGATTAATGATCTGGCCTGTTTCTTCCATGATAAGATTAAAACTATCCAAGACTCTTTTGATACCCAGCCATCTGTATTGGAAGTAATCAGGGACCTGCCTCTCTTTGATAGCTCCAGCACTGGCTCCACCCTTATGTAGTTCCCTGTCTCACTGCTAGAAAAATCTTTCGAATTGATGAAGGCTCTTAAGTCTGGGTCTCCCTCGGATGCATGTCCAGCGAAAATACTGGCATCCATTGCAGAAGTGATCAACCCGGCTGTCAATCGGATTTTGAACACCTCCCTGGAGGTGGGGCAGATGCCTCAAAGCTGGAAACATACTAAGATCCTCCAGCTCTTGAAGAAACCGACGGCCGACCCACAGGTAGCGGGTAATTATAGCCCTATATCGCTGCTGCCTTTCTTTAGCAAGGTCTTGGAAAAATATGTCAATAAGGTTATTATAGAATTTGTGGAAGCCAACCATCTTTTGCATCCAAGTCAGTCCGGTTTCAGAGCAAACGTCAGTACGGAAACTGCCATCTTAGAAGTCTCGGAAACCATTAAAACCACCCTTGATAAAGGAGGCAATGCGGCACTGGTGCTGTTGGACCTCTCCGCGGCCTTCGATACCGTGGCCCATGATAGACTCTTGCGTAGACTTCAAGAGGGAGGGATCGGAGGCTCGGTACTTAGATGGTTCAATTCTTTTTTAAGTGACCGCCTGCAAACCTTTTGGTCCCCTCCTTTTTCGGCCCCCATTCCTCCTATGAATGTGGGAGTCCCCCAGGGCACAATTTTGAGCCCGACTTTGTTTAATTTAAATATGGCCCCTCTTGCGCTTCTCGCGGAGAAACACGGTGCTAAAATAGTGTCGTATGCAGACGACACACAACTGTTGTTTTCCTGTGTGAAGGGGGTGGCCTTTGACGGTAATATCATCAACACTTGCCTATCAGAAGTGTTTCAATGGCTTAGACAAAATCAATTGAAATGTAATCCTGAGAAGTCTGAGATTATTTTCTTCGGCTCCCACCCATGTACTGATTGGCATCATTGGTGGCCACAAGATATGTCCCCCCCCCGCCTCCTCAGTCAGTATCGTGAAAAATCTTGGGGTTAAGATGGATGTTGACCTGTCGATGAGGCCTCAGATCCAATCTGTGGCAGGAACCTGTTTCGGATTACTGACAATGTTAAGAAACTTTCTTCCACTTCTTCCGGTCTCACACAGGAGGACGGTAGTCCAGGCCCTGGTGGTATCTAGACTGGACTATGTGAATGCCCTGTATTTAGGCTTACCTGACTATTTACTTGGCTACTTACAAGTGGTCCAGAATGGGGCGGCCAGAGCAATTTTTTGGGTCGGCGCCAGGACACGAACAACTCCTCTCTTGGCCTCATTGCACTGGCTTCCGGTTTACAAAAGGATTCAGTTTAAAGCATTAGTCTTGGTTTTTAAGGCCTTCTACAAGATATGGGCGCCGTATCTGGGAGTGAGAGTCCAGCATTATGTCCCGCATCAGACCTTGAGGTCCTCTGCACAGTTGTTGACGTCTACTCCTAAGTTTCTGCTCTCCCGGGTGGGTGGCAGATATTTTCAAGTGGTGGCTTCGTGGCTATGGAACAGCCTGCCCCTTTCTTTGAGACAAGTTCAGGAGCTCCTCCCTTTTAGAAAAAAAATAAAAACATGGCTTTTTCAACCTTAGCCTGACATGTCTTAGCTCTGATGTTTTTTTCTGGTCTGTGTTACAGGGTCTTTTCCCAGCGCCGGGACACTCCACGGAGTAGCCGCGCGGCTTTACAAAAACCCAGTTAACATAACATAACATGTATATACTCAAATCTTCTTAAATGTGGTTGTTTCATGCGCAATAAAAAAGCTAATATGATCAATAATTCCCAAAAAGGTTTGCAGAGTGATGGTGCTAGTTTAGGATATGATATAGATTGTTATGAAAACCGTGATCTCCTAGGGTGGATTCATTCTCACTCATTAAAGTTCAAATGATTTGGAGACACTATATTGATCATCAAGCATTTGGTAGGGTCACAACCTATATTTTCAAAAGTCAGGGATGGAAAATAATAATGCAAATATTGTTGTAAGGTTTGCATGATGTCAATATATTGGTTGGTGAAAGAGCATGAAGGTCAATGTACATGATATACGACCACTGTGTTTCCACCACTTCACTGTGGGCATTATATGACGCAAGACACAATAGAAATACAGATATATTGCAGGAGGGTGGAATGTACTGGGGCTAGCCTAGAGGTAAGTAGCGACTGAAGAGTAGACCAGAGAAAGGATTAGTAGCTTAAATTGAACAATTTCTTTCTAATGGACCAGGTTTAGGGCTCAGCATTTGTTTTGATAGTAGGCAGGTGAAGCATCCTGTCATGCACATTAAGTACAACAAAGAGAGCAACTAACTATAACCACACTAAGGGGCTGATTCAGAGGCAGGCAGGAAGGGCTCTAACCATCGGTCGGAGCCCTCCTGCCCGCATCGAAAGTGCCATTCGGATTCCTTTCCGACCGAGCCATTCTGATGGGCTCGGTCGGAAAGGAATCCGACTTGGTTTTCCAGATGGCTTACGACGGATTCGGAGATCATGTCTGCCATCCGGAAACCCTTCAGTACTCCCCGGCCGGCTTTTCCGGCCGAGGGAGTACGATAACAGTTTCCCACTGCCTTTTTGTGCCGGTCTTTCCGGCAGTGGGAAACTGTCTTTGGGGGCACCATGCAGGGCCCCCATGGGTGTGTGGCCGCCGAATGGTGCCCCCGGGTTGATCCCTGCACCCGGTGGCAGGCACCTTGAGGTGCCTGCCAAGGGGAGCAGAGATGAACTGCACTCCTGCTCTTTCAATGAGAGCATGCATTCCATTCGGAATGCATGCTATCATTGAAAGGTATAGGCATGCGACCGAACAGAGTTCAGTCCCATCCTACTTGCAGGTCCGTAACCGACGACAGGAGGTCGTTTGGTTACAGTTCCTGACCAATCGGAAACAGGCCCATAGTAATAAGTACTCTCAATAAAAAAATGTATTTAACAAAAAATAAACCCACCCCTCTACCCACAACAAACCCACTCCCTTCCTTAAGCATCTAAAGAATATCCTAATGAAACTACACCTCCCCAACTGTCCCACTCTCACCACCCACAATTGAACCAACCCCATAAATCTTCAAAAGACATATTCTTAATAAAAAACAACCCTTTCCCCAACAGCCTCACCTTCACCACCCTCAACAGTCATGCTGCCTCCCTACTTAAGCTTCTGTCAATATCGTCCAGACTTTGTAATATTTTTGACTGGTTTGCTTTGACCTCCTTCAGGCCTTTGTGTAGCTTGTTGATGAAAATGACCTCTGGTGAGCAGATAGGGGTGATGAATCTGCTGCTAGTCACAAAACGGTATCTGTGGCAATGGTATCCATCCCTGACTCCTCCTTCTCCTCCTCAAGGGTAACTAGCCGGCAGAAGGCTTGCTTCTATGGTCTCCTTCTTATGGAGGCACAACTGAGCCATCATGACTCTCTGCTGATGGCCCAAGGCCTTACCCTGGGAGGATTCCTGGAAAAAGACATCTGGTGGAGAAAGCTGGATTAATGGAGGAAGTAAAAAACAACATGAATTGATGTACCTCTGCAAGCACTGTCTGTATAGTCAGACCTCCACATGATGTTCCTAGTTCTCTAGGGCCAGTGGAATTTTTTTACGTGATTCTGTGTCACTGTTTTTTTTTTGTTTGATATTAAATTCACATACTGCCATTTGCAGTACGTGATAGTAATTGTTACACTTACAAAATTAAATTGTACTAAAACGGGTAAAAAATGAAAATAAATGAATTCATGGGGTGCCACTTCCACAGATTTTTAAAATGTGCTTTAAAAGAATGACTAATATTGCCTTAGAAAAAATGGTGACTAAAAAATGTTGCTGAAAAATGTGTTTTATATATTCGTATATCATGCAACAATAACTTGGTGGGGGTGGCATGCTTTTGTTTTGTAACAATTATTGGTACATAAGTTAAGTTACAACAGTAATAATTTCAGTGGCCCTGCTCTTTACCTGCTTTCAAGTCCTACCCCAAGTCTTCCTTGCAACCCACAGCACACCCTCCTCCCTAATTCGTTACAGTACAAGAAAAAACATTATACCTAGATTAGGAAGCAAGTGAGTGTTAATGTATAAAATGTCAGGGCTTGGGCAGGTCTGAGATATGGCTGTGGACAGTTTAGGTCACATGATTCACATTGCGGAGTTAATGGACTGTAGAAGACAGATCAGTGAAAGAGATGGCATAAGAGAAAAAGAAACTCAGGAAAATGTGAGTGACATGTGGCACATGTTGGATGGGAATGGGATTGGGCACATGGGAGGTGGTAGTAGTTATGGGTGGGTCCACTTTCCGCCTATCTTTTTGATTGGCCGAATTCCTAAATGCTGCAATCTGATTGGTTTTCCTCAACTTAATTCCGCCTCCTGACGGCCATGTCGTCATTTTTCTCCTTCCATAGCTATCGGCCCCTTTACTTTTAAAACTGTTTTGTTCCCCTGCCTCCCCCGTTCCCTCCCGCAGTCCATCACTTCTCTGCCCACCACAATCCCCCCACCCACTCCCGTTCCTGCCTTCTTCGACGACCGCAGTTTTATTTACAATGCAATAGGACTCGCGTAAATACGAGTCCTATTGCATTTGTAAATGCTTTTTTTCCCCTCTGATTGGCTGGCTGCATTTGCACTTTATTTTGCCTGACCTAGACTCTCGCATGCGCGCGATGCTATACATCGTACGCATGAGCGCCAAAAGTCTGCCTCTGCCTCTTTTTTTTTAATAGCTGTTACCTCTCGTTTTCCAATGCGAGTCATAGAAGTAAGCCTACGTCATTACATTTACCTTTCCATCTGAGGTTAGAGAGGCTTGGAACGCACGCTTCACTAGTAGTTCCTCCTTGTGACAGCGTGCGCCGGAGGTGCGACATCAGCGGTTGAAGTGTGTGCTGCTTGCAGCTTACACTCACGGGACAATGCCTGGGGCTGTGATGGCCGAGACTCCGGTGAGCTTCTGGAGCAGAGCGAGGAGCAAGAGCTGGAGGTAACGCAGAATAGAACATTTTCCAGCTATCGCGACAAGAATTTTAGATTCTATTAAGGACACGGAGGCGAGGATTATGCTGTCTCAATTTCTTTACTGACTCACAGCAGCCAATGAAAACACAGTAACATTAGTAAAAAACTTCATTTCCCATGAGGCTTTGAACCACGCCTCTTCCAACATCCAATAGTAACACATTACATTATACAAAATAATCAGGCACCATCTCGGCTTCCTCTTTCTTTGCAAACCAGTCCTTAAGTGTCCGAAAAACCAGTAACAGTCTTGACTCTCAACGGAGAGTAGTAACAGCAGGAACAATTCTCAACGGAGAATACGAACCAAGGATCCTGAATACACTAGTCATCCTCCAACAACGAGGCGATCCATGTCAGGGAACAGCAGAGTACTAATTCTGTTTAGAATCGGTTCCTGAAAACAGAAACAATTATGAAAAATAAGGAACCCAGAAGGTTCAACATTTCAGGGTGGGAATAACATGCTTAAATATATATATTTTACAACATGACAGTTGACATCATTCTTGTCCCAACGGGTGGGATAATCCTCGTCCCAGTGTCCTTAATAGAATCTAAAATTCTTGTCGCGATAGCTGGAAAATTTTGTATTCTGTAGCAGGACCGGAGGCTTCAGATTATGCTGGTTCAAAGCTCACCAACAACAACAGATGAAACATGCGTAATAGGTTTGTAGTAAAACACCTTAAACATTGAGTCCGAAGACCAATCTGCCGCTTTCAGGATGTCTTCTAATCTAGACCCCAACATATATGCTTTAGAGGCCATAGCGCCTCTGGCAGAGTGAGCACCATACACAGAAATGTCAATCCCAGATTCTGACATAACCCATCTTACCCAACGGGCCAAAGTGGCCGCTGAAACAGGCCAGAAAGGTTTTTGAATTGCTAACATCAGTTGACCCAAAGGGTCAGTCCAATGCGTTAAAGTACGTTCTTCATACGTTTTTAAACACTGCAAAACACATAATTTAGCATTGTGTGGAAAAGCAGGATACTCAACCGAACGTGACATAGTTTTGGTTCGTCTCGAGATGATGAAAGAAACACCCTGTGGAGAGAACATCCTTCCTGCCAAGTCTAAAGCACGTACATCAGAAACTCTGCGACAGGAGATCAAGCACAATAGCATTGTAAGTTTGGCCGATAATTGTTTTAAAGATAAATCCTTATTATCCGGCCAGGATTACAATAAAGGCAATACTTTAGAAACGTCCCACAATGTAGAATATCTGGGTCGTGGCGGTCTAGCCACCCTAATGCCCTTGAGCAATTTACACACCAGGGGATGCATCCCCACCGGTTTACCGTCAATGTGATTGTGACCCGCCGAAAGCGCTGACCTAAAATTATTCACAGACCTATATGAAAGACCAGATTCAGCACATTCTGACAAGAAATGTAATACTTCCTTTACATCTGATTCCACGGGATCCACCTGCCGTTGAAGGCACCAACCCAGCCATCGCTTCCATGAAGCTGAATACCGTTTGCGGGTGGATGGAGCCCAAGCTTGATGTATAAACTCGGCAGCCGCCGTTGAAAGGCCTTCAATTTGCTCGTGTCGCCTGAGAGCGCCCAGACCATGAGGGATAGCTGGTTCTGCAGGACCAGCGGAAGTGGGGCCCCCACTGGGTCCTGGAGAAGCAACGGAAACATCGGAAGCTGAAAGGGTAAGTCCACCGACAACTCCAATAGTGTCGGAAACCAAGACTGAGTCTTCCACAAGGGTGTGACCAACACTACTGACGCCACCTGTCGACGAATCTGGGCCGCCACTCTCGGGATTAGAGCAAAGGGCGGAAAGGCATAGTTCCTCTGCGGCCCCCAATGCTGAAGGAACGCAACTGTTCCCTTCGCCATCGGGCCCGGTCTCCAACTGAAGAAAAGAGGGAGGTGTGTATTGAGGTGAGAGGCAAAGAGGTCTATCAGGCAGGGGCCTCGCATATGCATGATCTCTACAAACAAAGAAGGGTGAAGCCTCCAGTCGCTGTAATCCCTCAGGAACCTGGAGTTCCAATACGCTACCTGATTGAGCTTGCCAGGCAGATATTCCGCTATCACACTGATCTTGTGGTCTAGGCAAAAATGCCAAAACTCCTTCACAATGTTGGCCAGCATCCGAGATTTCGTTCCTCCTAGGCGATTGATGTATCGCACCGCTGACACATTGTCCATCCTGAGAAGGATGCAACAATTGCTCTTCAGCGGAGAGATCGATTTTATGGCAAAGGAGCCCGCTAACAGTTCCAGGCAATTGATGTGTAACTTTAACTCGTCGGCGGACCAACGTCCGCCGGTGGCAAAGTCTCCACATCGAGCGCCCCAGCCCCATCGGCTGGCATCGCACTCTATTATGACTTCCGGGGAGGCGCCAAAAATAGCTCTTCCGTTCCAAGCCGCAATGTGCTCTAACCACCATAGAAGCTCCTCTCGAGCGTCTGGGGACAAGGGAATCAGATGATAGTAAGGAAACCTTTTTTTGTAGATAATAAATCTTGAGGCGTTGCAAGGCCCTGTAATGGAGAGGACCTGGAAAGATGGCCTGAATAGAGGACGCCAGGAGGCCTACAATCCTCGCTAAGACTCGCAATGAGATCATGTGTTTCGACAGGGTGGAGCTGATCTCTCTCCTGATGGATCTGAGTTTGGTCATGGGCAGAAGCAATTGGGCGGAGACTGAATTTATCTGAATCCCCAGGAACTCTATCTGTTGACTCGGGGTGATCATGGATTTCTTGATGTTTATCACAAACCCCAACTCCTGTAACAGTGACATTGTCCACTCTAAGTGAGTGAGGAGAAGATTCCGATCTTGGGCCAGAATTAGCATATTGTCGAGATAGACTATCATGCGCACCCCCATTACTCGCAGGCGCGTTACCACCGGTTTTAACAGTTTGGTAAACACCCAAGGCACTGAGGACAGGCCGAAGGGTAGAGTGCGGTACCGGTACCATTGTCCTTTCCAATAAAATTGAAGGAATTTCTGATGAGAAGGGCAAATGGGGACTGTGAGGTAGGCATCCTTTAGGTCCAGCCTGACCATCCAGTCTTGTTCTAACAAAAGATCTCTCAACAGATGGATCCCTTCCATCTTGAAATGCCTGTACACCACAAAAGGGTTGAATTCCCTGAGATTTAGAACTAGTCTCTGTCCTCCTCCCTTCTTTTGCACCAGGAAAACGTTGCTGCAAAACCCTTCGGGATTGAAGGGTCCTACGGCAATAGCCTGCTTGGCCAAAAGCTCTTGAAGCTCGGAGTCTATAAAAGCTTGCTCTTGTAGGGAAAAAAGGAGGGGACGAGGAGTGATCATCTGACACGGGGAGTCCAAAAACTCTATCTGATACCCTTGGACCGTGTGGAGAATCCACGCATCTGTGGTTAGACGTGTCCAGTTCACTACAAAATGTAACAGTCTGCCCCTGAGGGGGATCATTGGAAACAGATGGGAACTTATCAGATGACTGGGCATCGAAGTTTTTGTAACCCCTGTTGACGCCTCTGTTGAAACGGCCATGGAAGCCGCGGGACCTGGAGGGGTAGAAGCCCGCTTGGTCAGGTTCCTGTGTGTACCCTCTGCGACGAGGGGCGAAACCTCGTTGAGGACTGGGATTGACGTAGCGGCCGGTCGATTGTCCCCTGCCACGACCGGCCCTATTAGAGACCTGGTGGAAGACTCTTTTCAGCGAAGACTGGGACTTGTCCAAGGAAGCAAAGGTACTGACATATTTTGCTATGTCCTTGACGAATCTCTCTCCAAATAATTGTCCTTCAGCTAAAGGGCCTGGCTCGGCCGCGGCCAATTCCGCAAGTTGCGGGTCGATTCTCAAAAGCACGGACTTTTGTCTCTCAGAAGAGAGGGCGCAGTTGGTGTTACCAAGGAGGCAAATCGCTCTCTGGGTCCACCCAGCTAGGACCTCTGGATGAATAGCAGCTCCAGCCTCTTGCGCTTGCAGGGCTAACTCAAGGATTTTTGCTAGGGGGCCTGCAACATCCAACACCTTGTCTTGGCATGCCCGAAGGGCGCGATCTATGCCCTTCTTTGGGTCTTTCTTGTACTTCTTTAAGAAGGTGGTCATTGAAGAATCAAAATCAGGGGTAACTGCCACCTTATGCGCCAAGTCCGGACGGGGACACTCAGATTTTAGTCGGGTTCTAACCTCTTTATCAAAACTTTTCCTGAGATGGTTCTGCATATATTCTGCTACCGCTGGAGAGGGAGACCAGTCAGCGGAACGGGGGTTGACTATGTCTGAGGGTTCGAAAGAAAAGGGGGAAGGGTGGACGGGGGAGGAGGAGTGTTTGCGCTTCTTGGCGCATTTGCGTGGCCTGGACTCTTGGGAAGAGTCGGTGTCAGTGCCTGCGTCAATAGTAGTGTCAGGGACAGGGTTCGTAAGGGCAGGAGAGGGGGCAGAGATGTCCACTTGGGTTTGTTCCTTAGATTTGCACAAAGAGGAGTAAGCCTTTACATGAGGCCAGGGAAGGGCAGCAGGTTCGGGGAGGGGAGCAGGAGTAGGCGTACCAGAGGGAGTCGGGTTACCTGCCACCAGTTGTTCTAAACGCTGGGAGATGGGTAGTAGGGCGGAGGAAAGGACCTTGTCCAGCTTGGCATCTAATTTCTTGTCGATAATATCCTCCATAGATTCATCATAATAGTACCCTTCCTCATCAGGGCCATCACACGCAGCCACCTCCTCCTCGTAGACTTCGCAGTCTGACATATCAGCCATCAAGCTTAGGCAATCACAAATCCGCAGAGGGAAGTTTAATTATACAGCCCACTAGCTCTCAAGAGCAAGGGCGTCGGTTGGGAGCAAAGCTGGGGCAGAGGGGGCCACCCAGGTACCAAAAATACCCCTGGCCGATAGGACTAACGGAGGGTGTAAAACCCTGACTGCCTAATCGGTCTCAGGGTTTTCCAAAAATTACTATTTGCCACTTCTGGGCTTGCAAGGGTTAAACCCTCGAAGTGTGTTAGTGTGCGTGACAAAAAACGCTGCCAAAATCAGGGCCCGGTACCGGCTCCACTTTCTGCCTGCCGTGTTAAGATCCCTCATTACGCCCGGGAGAGGCGTCACAACCAGCCTGGAGGATCGGGGCCGCCCGCGTGCACTGACGCGTGCAGGCTCCCGAGACGCACGCAGGATTCCCAGTCAGGCTCCGGCGTGCGTCTCGCTCCTTCGGAGGGGGGGGGCCAGTCCCCGGCAGCGCGACCAAAGTGCAACCACACAACCCGCACTGCGAGTCGGAAGCGGTAAGGAAAGAAAATAATTAAAGATTAATGGGCTAGTACAGCGCAACACGCTCTGAGAGGAAATAAGCAAAGAGGGGGGAAAGCGTGCGCGACGATCATTAAACCAACATAGGCACAGATAATCAGCAGTTAGCGAACGGCACAAAACACATTAATACTCATTAAATTCACTGTAATATAAGTCACACTAGAAGGTAGGCACAAAATAAATAATGAGGCACTTATCTTGACTGCGGAGCAGCAAAGAAAGAGGAAGCCAAGATGGTGCCTCAATTATTTTGTATAGTGTAATGTGTTACTATTGGTTGTTGGAAGAGGCGTGGTTCAAAGCCTCATGGGAAATGACGTTTTTTACTAATGTTACTGTGTTTTCATTGGCTGCTGTGAGTCAGTAAAGAAATTGAGACAGCATAATCTGAAGCCTGCGGTCCTGCTATAGAATTGTGACACGAGCTATTGGATTTGTTGTTGTAAGGGCAACTCTCGACGCAGGCTAAAATGTAATCGTTGTGCGACATGAATAGGCAATTGTGGCGAACTCAATCCAGGTTATTTACACGCATGTGTGCCTTTTTAGAATCAACGTCCTACTACATGGCGGAATGTTATAGTTACTAAATAAATAGTCATACTTGCTTTCAAACACCTGGGACTTAATCGATGCTTGTTTTGTTTCTTGGAGGCTTCCGAAGACAGCTTGCAGTCCTTCCCAGATATGATGAGGGAAGTGGGAAGGACTGTCTCTGTGAACTGATAGCTTGGGTTGCATCAGGGCACAAGTCCTAAAAAAAGAAGTGGGGGGACGCACCAAGTTAGGTGGTGCCACCGGAAGTGACGTCACGAAATTTGCCGGTCTCCGTCTGAAATGCGTGAATACATACAAGATACAAGTAGAGGTATAATACTGCAATAAGTGGCAGTCACTCAAAACACAAGAACGCACTATACACAGGACCCATTCCTCGGATTACACGGTTATTACAGACTCGGGCCGTAGGCACTACGGGCATCTGTCGGGGTCCCTGGAAGTGACATGCTCGGCAGTGTTGACAGCGCAGCTCCTTGAAGCCTTGGCGCCTCGGCTGTGCTCTGAGAAAGGCTGGCAAGGGGAGGGCGCGAGGTGAAAGGGGAGATTAGTCTGAGCCTCGGGTGCATTTGAAAGGCTATCATTGGCGCGCAGGTGCAGACTCGGGTACCGACTCTATCTTTTAGGCAGGGGGGACGGCGTCCACCCGGTAAAATAAGTGGGGGGACGCCGTCCACCCGCGTGGTACCCCGACTCGAGCCCTGGGTTGCATGCTGTTGCTGATACACAGTGCGTGTGCCCGCCACTCACCAACTTCCTTCATAGTCCTCCATGCCTCTGGCAGCACTGTGACATCATAGGTTGGCTGTAATAAATGACTGCATGCATCATTTTCCTATTACACGTATATTCTGACGTCAGGCCGCCCCTGTAAAAGTATGCGATACAATATCGAGAGATCACAGTCTCCTACAGGCTATATCTTTAGAAGGAAGAAATCCGTTAATAACTGGTCAAACGGAAGTCCCACCATGTGGAAAGCACCAGCTGATTAAAGGACGCGCCGCGTGGGCCTTCCCAAGACAAAGGGGGGACGGATTTTATAAACTGCAGCAGTGCAACTGTACATGTGCACTTGCTTTTTTAGGACGCCGTAACTCGGCGCCGCTAATCGGCTTTTAAGGATGAACAGCAGGGCCTCCCCGGGCTGTTCACTAGTAACAATTACTAAACAAGCTCTCGGCCTCACAGAACACAGAGGTTGGGGCGCAAATGTGGGTACTGAGCAGACAGGGGCGTGGCTACCAGCAGTGCACAGGTGCAGTTGCACAGAGTGCCAACAGTCTGAGGTGCCCGCTGCACCCATAGTAGAGAGGGGCATATTCTTGGCTTGCTTTAGGGCCAGGAGCATTCTTGGGTACCCGCAGGGTGCGGAGTCCATGAAACTGGGTAAAATGAGGCCGAGGTCAGTGATAGCTCACTCTGAAGTTGCACCTACAATGCTTTAATATCACATATATTCTATTCTAAAGTGAACGAACCCCGGTCTGAAGCTGCGGGGCTGGGAGGTCCCATGCTCAACACCCGAATACAGCAAGGAAGGCTGCGCGGTCTGTCAGCACTGCCAGCCCAGTGTCGGGCCGAGGAGAGCGCTGCCGCCAGACCCTCTTCGGCGCTGCCTGAGCACCTCTAATTCCTCCACGCCTTTTAGCAACCTCATTATTTAATCTCTGCTGCTAATAAACTTTCTGACAGTTACCTAGCAACTGCGGCCGCGGTCACCAGCCCATCTGTAAAGTGGGGCGATGCTGGTCCCTACCGAGCGCCACGCACTGCAGACCCACCGCCTTTAGGCCGGTGGTAGCTTTGAGACAGCGCGCGCACGCCAGCAGCCTGTATTCCCAGACCTCTCACACTCTCTTTCCTACAGACCAAAATAATCCATCCTGCTCCTTATCACCATAGTAACAGGCGCTACTATCATCTATCTAGTCCACCACTGCCGGTCTCCAATAACTATCCACATCATAACAAGTATCCTACACGTCAAAGCCAAGAACCTGGCCTGCTTTTTCAAAGTATGCGGAATGGTCAATGCACTTGCATTTTGTAAGTATCCACTATGACGCCTGCTTTACATCTGGCAATAACACTCGGATTTGGGATGCTAGTAGCAAAGCCCTTCCCAGCATATCTCTCCGCTTTTTCCCCCTCCAGTAAACAATGCTGGCTCAGGACCAAAACTGCAATCAACATTTCAGATTAGGCAACCAAGTGCAGTAACCACGAAGTAGGGCATGTTCATAGGAACTACTTAGTCATATAGGATTACACTGCACAGTAACGAAGGTGTCTACTAAATCTTACGTTGAAATGTCTCTCGCGTTCTGAAGCATTTCTGCCAGTGTGATAACGTTTTAACATATGCTGAAGGTATGTCTCCAAGTCTTAGACATTCATAGCTGCCAAGGTTTCAGATTGCTATGTGTGACATTTTTAGGTCTCGCCTTGGCAGCGCATGCGATGCATGCGCTGTCTCAGCGAGACATAAAGTAATCTGTATGTTGGGTGAAACTCTGTGTAATTTGTCATACCGCTTGCGATTGGTTTAACTGTGCCATTGCTGTTCTTATCTTGCTTTCTGTTGGCTGTTGATCCGATACGTAACTTCCGTCTAGTCCGGAAGCAGCATCGACCAACTACAGTAAACTTACACTGTATCTTTCAATGTAAGCACTACTTCGTTGCACGTGCTACATTAATGGAAACTAAGTCCCCGCCCCGAACTGGTGCAATAATGTAAACATTGCACAGGCTAAGCTCGGTAACGCAGCTCGGAGGACAAGTCTGCTGCTTCCATCTGTTCATACAGGGGAAGCAGTTTATTTTCCTAAGAACTGCCGAAAGAGCGAGGTGCACGAATCTCCTTGGATTCGAATCCCATACGCTTCGGCTCTCTGCGAGGCTCCGCCCTCTTCAAGCACTCCGGGTCCCTCCTCTGTGCATCTGGAAAACACACTGCTTGGGTTATGACAGAGTGAAGCTTTGCCACTTCACCTTCATTGCCAGAGTGTGGAAAGCACGTCGCCAGATAGAAGAACCTGCTACATTTCTTCTGATAGTATCTGCTAGAAGGACTATAGCTGCTCTCCAAAGGAAGAGCATCTCGAGGAGAGCGGAGTTCAGTGCGAAAATCCATCCTTAGGAACGTACTGGTAAAAATGTCACTGCAGGTTCCGCCTTCAACCCTTGTAATCCGCGTGGCAGATAATGCCAGGTAGGTGTGTGAGCACCTTTTAAAAAATATCAAACTGCTTTCTACGTGGGGCATCGTTTTAACACATTAACAGTTCTAGTCTTTATTAGAACCACTGTCACTTTATGGGAAATGTAGTCCTTCAGTTAAATCAATGGTGCGAACGCACTACAAATATGAATTGTGAGTCGAAATATACAAATACAGCCATTTATACAAACAACTTTATATTACAGCGTGTGATTGTGGAATCTGTTTATTGTCGGACGGGTTTATTTTAGAATTCTGACATTTTCCTCCTGCTTAGGGGCCAAGCTGCGAGCACAGTGAACATGCTTCATTCATAGCCCTTTCTCCCCAAATAGGAGTCACGTTTTTCTTTGTCGCGTTTTTTCGCTTCATCTCAGGAAACTGAGTGTTGTATCATGTTGCACGGCTTCGTCAAAAATCTCTGCGTCAGCTGGCATCGCGTTGCAAGCACCGAAAGACTGAAAGTGAATCTGTCTGATTCAAGCTACGGCTGCAGGGCAATTTTAATGGTTGGTGTAGGCATGTGTACTTTAAAGACCTCTTTTGGAGAAAAAAAACCAAGCATTTGCAATGCAATAGGTCTCACATTTGCGAGAGTTTAAGCAACTGGGATTGTGTATAATGCATTGCATTTCAATCTAAACGTTTCTATTTCATTCCAGGCCTGGTTCTAGCGGGTGGGCCGGGTGGGCCAGGCCCACCCAAACAGGAGCCTGGCCCACCCAAACAGGAGCCTTGGCCCTTGCAGTGAGGGCTTGAAGGCAGGTGCGCAACGCCATTGGGCTCAAAGTGCTTCAACCCCCCGTCGTGTGTGTCAGCCCGGGCCGAGACAGCTTCCCGGGCGCGCACACACACAGACAGTTTGAGATTACCGCAGCCGCACCCGAGTACTTCACAGGCCTTTAAAAGACCATTTACATGTTAACGAGGCTTTGTTTATTTTTTTCACCCCTTCATCTCCACATGGCGAAAGGCGACTCATCCTTTCTTTGGCACTGGTAACCTTTGCCTACTGTCCTGCTGCGTGGATATTTCTTTTTCTATGCAGCACAGGAGAAAAGAAGTTTGTTTATTCCTATTCACCTTTCCTGACCCCTGCAGCTGCTTATCACATCAGGCTGTGACACAAAGTTTGACTAACGGAGTAGGTAAGAGAATGTGTTACTATTTGTTTTTCTTTTTAAAATATGCACAGGCCCAGCAGGACACATACTTCGTGAGTGCTTCATTTAAACAGTTTTTATCATTATCATGGCCGATGCAGGACAACAATAAGACAATACAAAAGGCCCAGATAACGCTGGTGATTAATGATCCTGCTGGAGAGCAATAATTTGTCTGTTAGTAGTTTTAAAATGCTGATGAACTGTATTTTATGTGGAAGCTCAGTGGGTTAATGCCTTTGTCACAGAGATCCTTGTGTTACTTGCAGTTCAGAAGTTAGTCCTAACATAGGACAGTGACAAATGAACTGTCATCAAAGAGCTGCATACAAACATGAATGGTAGTTAAAACTTCGCTTTTTTTGTTTTGTGATATAGTTAGAACTTCCCCAGTCTTTCATTATTCTAATGTTGCTAAAATGAGTATGTTTGGGCAGATATACATTTTTATCAGTAAAGCTGACCCTTCATTGTCTCTGTATAATTACATGGAAAAAACACTTTTGAGAGTGATAATATTTAGAAAGAGATTTGGAAAAGAGTGCGTTTTACTGGGCCTTGTAAGACTAAGAAGAGATAAAGGAGGGCCCTGAAGCAGGCCCGCCTAGACATATATGCGACAAATCGAGCCCGAAGTGGCCCACCCAAATGCACCCTTGGCTCACCCAAATAAAAATTCCTGGAGCCGGGCCTGTTTCATTCTAAATTCTGCCTTTCTGGACATTAAATGTAAAAATGTCAAACTCAATTCAGAGTGATGTTAGTCTTGGGTGCGCGCGGTGATAGAAGCATGGCGGTCACTGGTGCCAGCAAACTGGAAGGCATGCCGCCGGGTGCAAAGTTGCTGGGGTGCAAGGAGGCTTGGGAAGTATACACGTCAGGACTGCCATCTCCGCATCACGACCTTCACAGAATTTATGTGAATTTAACCAGGGAGTCATCAGGACGTTATGAAATGTCCATAACTATGAGAAAAGGATGGAATTCATACACGTCTGCCCAAAATTGGTAATTCTGTCTTCAGCTCAGAGTCTGCGATTTGGCAAAGTGACGATTCTTGAAACATTTAGACCAGAGAGATAAATACTGACTGAAGTACCCGTTAAAGAGAGTGAGCGTTGGTACAGAACAGTGAAAAAAGCACAGCTGTAGGTTTTATTTATTTGTTTGAAGTAAGTTTATAATTTTGATATTCTTGTCGATTTGGCAAGACAAACTTTTCATATTAAAATGCACTCATAATTTTAAATACATTTTCCATCCATAAATGAATGCACGTTTAAAAAAATATATATATATACCCATAAAAGACAAAAAACAGTCACCCATCCGGTCAATATAGTCTGATTGCCAGTGCAGGTACGGCAGAGAAGTGCAAAGACAATCTATCATCCTGGCAAAATGTTGTTGCTCAGTTTTAAAATCCCTCTGCTGCACCTCAATTGCCCAGTATATATCCAGGTACCCATCCTGGCCTCATTTTTAAAAACTCACTAATTAAAAGTGCCAAGTGTAGGGGCATTTATCAGCTTCAATACAGCAACCAAACTATGAAATAAAAAATTAAAATGCAAAACTGGCACGTAGCCTAAGCAGTATCAAAAAGTCACAGATCCAAAGTGACAAGTGCAGGGGCATTTCCTCAACCGCAAGTCGCCAACTGCACTATAAAGTACAGAGTTAAAGTTCAAAAATGATACGTGACAATTTCACAATTTCAAAGTACATTTGTTGAGAAACTACAAAAATAATTTACCATCTTCCTATCATCAATTTATACTTCGCTTGCTAATACAAGGTCCTTAAACCTTTAACAAACATTTGCCTAGCTTGTAACATACATAACATTTTCCCATTTCATAACTGAAATGAACAATGCAGTAAAGACCTAATACCCGGATCTCTAAAAACTGGGAGCAGAAGCCTCCTTTCACCTGCACACGACTAACAGATGGCTCAATGACCATAGGCCACTTTTACAAAATGGGCAATTTCTAAACTTTCTTGCAGTGCACGGAAAGGCACTTTTTGGAGGCTGCGAGTCAAACTGTTGCATCTGGCCCAGCCTCACTTTAATCATCCAACATCTGACCCAGCCTCACTTCAATCATCCAACATCTGACCCAGCCTCACTTCAATCATCCAACATCTGACCCAGCCTCACTTCAATCATCCAACATCTGACCCAGCCTCACTTCAATCATCCAACATCTGACCCAGCCTCACTTCAATCATCCAACGTCTAGTCCCCCTAGCCTTTATATCCTAAAAGTATTGCAGCATTTTTCCTATCCTCCGGACTCAAACAAATGTGTAAGATGAGGGCATTTCCCCACAATAGCTACTGTCACAGAGTAGCGAAGTCTGTAATGAGACGTTTAACTGTTTCCTTGATAACAGCATTTTTACATACAACGGTATTCCAAGACCCATTTGGAGCCACATTACTTAAAATTTTCCTCAGGTTCCGCATCCATGGGAGTGAATTTTCAGCTTGAAGGTAAGAACTCTAGAAGTATCTAACTTTGCCCTCTACAACTGCAACCATTCTTCTCCAATAGTTTAAAAATCTTTGATAGTATTTATATTTGATACTTATAAGCCCCAACTTATGTCGAATCACTGCATTAACTGACTTTCCCGAAAGACCTAACCACGACTTTCAAATATTCATTTCAATTACTTCCAGTTGTTTTATTTCTTTCTCTACCAAAGTTTCGGAGCCATGGAGATGCACACTTGCAATTTTCAAGTTCTAGGCCTCTCTTAACATGTCCACAGAATTGTTACCCAGCTCCATCTCTAGTCTCGCCACAGCTGGAGCCCCGTGCTTTGTCTTGGACTCTTGCGCTCTAAAATGCGAGATGAATTTGAGGTTCCAACTAAAAATCATACCCAAGTATTTATAAGCTGAAACAAACTCCGTATGCCATTCAACCGTAAAGTATGCCTAACCGATTTGCGTAAAATACACCTATTAGAAGTAAAAGCCATAGCTTTTGTTTTTGACACATTAATAACTCGATCATTCTCCCTACATTAACCAGCAAAGGCCTTTAACGATCTTGGCATACCCACTAAGGTTAAATCCAGGACGATAGTATCAGCGTAAAATAAGTGCAATATTTTCACCTGTTCCAATCCTTGGTGGAAAGGCATCACTTTCTTTAAATTACAAGGGATATCTGCCATTGATATGGAAAATTAAAGACGAGCAAGGATACAGCCTTGCCTACGGTCGTTGGGAGATTCAATTTTGCTTGAAAGAGCTCCATCGTTCCACAACTCAATTTGTATCCACGACCCTTCATGTAATTGAATTATCAGTGCCAGAGGTCCCTTCTGGGATTCCCCAATTTTTCTATTTATTTCACAGCCTTGGCCTATTGGTAGTGTCAAATGCAGATTAAAAATCAATATATGGATGTAAAGGACCTGCTTCTTAATCAAAGAATACGTTTCTACCAGCACCTTGAGAAGAAAAAATAAATAAATAAATACTTTGGTCGTGGAATGGCCTTTCCTAAAGCCAATCTGTGTAAAAGGAAACCTCTTTTCCTCTTCTAGATTTTTCAGCAGTAGTCTGGCATAAATCTTGCTCAGGACATCATGGAATGTTATCATCCTATATTTCTGTGGGCAGTCTCTTGGGCCCTTTTTATAAACTGGAACTCTTATACTACCACGCCAGGACTCCGGGATTCTACTTTCTTTTAAAACTGCCCCACATAAAGGTGAAGAACGTGGGCCCATAATGTAGGATTTAACTGTAGCATTTGTGCAAACAGACCCTCAGGCCCCTGGGGTCTGGATTTCTTTAAGCTCATAATTAGAACTTCAACCTCCTTAACAGGTAAGATCTGGACTGGCTGAAAGACTGCCACCCGATCACCCTCAACCACCCTCTTCCCTAGTAATTCGTCTATCTGATTACCAGCATCTTTTACTCTTTACAGTGTATTAACATATTCAACCTAGGTTTCTTCCCTATGAGGCTAGCAGTAATCTTTTTTGGTTGTACCCAATGTATTTCCAACCATTCCAGAAGGTAAGGGGCCTTTGCTCCCTCAGGTAGGGTAATAATTTCTCTGTTTTTCTCCTTTAAGCCAGTTAATTCTCCTCATCTCTTTATGTAATGACTTTCTGGATGATTTTATTGCTACCACTCTTTCAGTTGTTAGAAGTCTACGGGCTTATCTTAAGTTCTTGTTCAGCTTTACTTTTGCTTTATCAAAATCCGATTTCCTAACACACGAGACGCTTCCGCCCGTATCTTATCTGTACAAATCTTTATGTTCTTTAGCAACATTCCATACTTCTATAGGCTCTCCTCCAGATATTGGTCCCCGTAACCTTTCAAAAACCTCAATATCCACCTCGGTTTCTCTTCTCACCCTGGTCGTCCGCATAATCCTTCTTGAGTTCTTACACCAGATCCCTTGGCTGTTGGCCCATAATTCTCTATTCATTGCAACCAAATTAAGTATTACTGGTAAGGGCTTATTATCGCTATCCTCCTTGTCCTCTATTGATAAATCTATTACCCAAGAAAAATAACCTGCAGATATGATCGCATAATCAATCATTGAGGTGCTAATTCCATTACCAAAGCGACTCTGAGCTGGGCAATCACTTACAGCTCCACCATTAATGATAGTCAAGTTGAATTTCTTTAAGTCTAAGCTCTGTAACTCCACTTTGCTCCACGCCACTCCACTTTGCTCCACGCCACTCCACTTTGCTCCACGCCGCTCCACGCCACTCCACTTTGCTCCACTCCAGTTAATTAAAAAAAGATTATTCCACCCCACAACACAATTCCACTGCACACCACATATATTCAATTTAAAACACATAATTCAACATCATACCATAAAATCAGCACACCACGTAATTAAACTCCATTATATAACACTCCACAACACAAAATACCATTAATCATTACTTTTCATTACACACAGTCCCACTGCACATAATTCCAATACACTCAAAAACGCATAATTTCTATCCACATAATACAATTGCACACCATGCCACATAATTCCACTACACAAATCCACTCCACACCAATTCCATACCACACAATGCCACAACTAACAATTCCAGTCCAACCCACATAATTCCACTACCCAACACATACATCCACTCCAATACATAACATATGGGTAAGAGACATTTACAACGCCAATAGTGCTAAGTCGCTTTCTTTTTTAACACCCAAACACACAGATCTGAAGCTTAGATCCTACCTATTTCTTCATTTTCATCACCAACGAGGTAACGCTATCCACACAGTTCCACACCACACCACACAATTCAACTCCACATTTGCAATCCACACCACATACTTCGACATCAAACTGCAGAAAACAACTCAACACAATTGCACAACACACTACATACATCTAATCCACACCACACAGTTCCACATTGTGCCTCAAAATTCAACAGCACACCATATAATCAAACTCCACTACATAACACTCCACAACACAAAATACCATTGCACATAATTTCAGTACACTCAATACCACATATTTACTATCCATATAATTCCACAGCACACCTTGCCACATAATTCCACCACACAAATCCAATCCACGCCACACCACACAATTTCATGCCACACAATTACACAGCTAACTAATTCAATCCAACACACATAATTCCACTACACACCACATACATACATTCCATAACACATAAGTAATAAACTTTGCCATTTACAATGACAATAGCTCTAACTCAAACAAATGCGAGACCTATTGCATTTTTAATGCTTGTTATAATTTTGGTGTCATTATGAGTGACATTTCAAATGCAATGAGTGACACTTTCTCTCGAGCAATATTAAGCAATGAAGATGAAGGAAACGTATAGATATAAATTACACCCACCAGTCTGGCTGTGGCAGACTCCCCGCAGCGCCGCCCGCGATGATGCCTCTCATGATGCGCGGCGGCGGCCCGGGCCATGATGCTGCTCGAGAGTGAGTCTCTGCGGTCGATGCTGCCGTCCGCGCCGGTCCGAAAGCCGCGGGGTAATTATGCGCAGCCAGCTGAGCAGCGTTTCGCACTTGAAACTTGAACTTTCACTTTCTCACTCTCGACGAGTCCCCGCCGGCCGCGCCGCTTCTGGCGACCTCACTTCTTGTGAGGTCACATTCAGATTAATAATCCCCTCCCCCACGGCGCGCCACAGCCAGTAGCAACTGTCCTGCTGAGGGCAGCCCCCCGGTTCGTTTCTGGTGTCAGTCAGTGATTCGCAGACAGCCGCGCGGCGCTGTGGGCGCCGCGGGCGCTGGGCATAATTAAATGCAGACAGGCAGGCTGAGGCGGGCCGCAGTCAGATTGTAACATTTGTAGCACTCCGACTCGCACTCAGCCAGAGCGGAGGAGCGGACAAAGAATCATCAATAATCCAACTGTTATTAACTGACCCCAGCTGCTGGTGGCAAGTCTGTGGGGAGCAGCAGAGCCGAGCGCGCTAGCACCGCGTAGCCAGTTTCAGTGGCATTAAAAATGCAGTGACAATGCATTTCAATGCGGTGATGCGGATCACCACACTGAAATGCGTTAGTGTCACGCGTGATGCGTGATACTTGGCAGGCCTGGACATTACATTACCCTTCTTTATGTTTAATTTGCAATCGTAAATTGTATTTATGTAGTGCTTACTACCCCTGATAAGCCACTCAAGCACTTTGCAGCAAAAAAACACACTAATTCAGAACCTAAGGTTAGAGGTAAATAGGTAGTAATGTTTATGAGTGTGTGTTAAAGCTGTATTTCTGAGGAGGATTTAAATACGTCTTAACAGCCCATTTCAAAACGGAGCTAATACTACAGCATTGTTTTTTTAAATACACTAAGTAACAAATACTTCAGAGTTTTTCCTTAATTACTCCTTACTTTCTATTATGCTCACATTACTGTCATCAGTAGTTCTTTTTACCAGTAGAAGATCAAGCAGGAAAAACACGTGTTCTGTAGTGCGTTGAAAGCATGCAGCGTTTCATTGGTGTTCCTATTAGTATTAAAGCTTCCATGTTCCAGCATCCAGGATAATCTGCTGCATTGCTAAGTACCTATAAGGTCCCAAAGGCGAGACCGATTGCGTTGCAAATGCTTGTCTGCACAGGCGGCCCTCCGGGCCCTCCCCTTTGCCGCGTTGGCCTGGGTAGGCTCTGGACAAAAAGGCACTTACTTATTTAGTAGTATCAATACCAACCATAGCATATGCACCAGTTTAAAAAAACACCTAACAAACCTGAAATTGCTGCTAGTCAATGTCGAATGAGAAGGAAATGGAGAGGAAAAATGTGAAATAGGGGTAAGGATGCAGTTGAATAAGAAAAAACAGGGGAGAGAAGGGCAAACAAAGAAGACAGGATGAAGAAGGCTGCAAAAACAGAAGGAAATATGAAAGGACACACAAAGAGATGTGAGGGTTTAACAGGGTCAAAAGTAGATATGAAAAAGTTAGGAAAAATAAGAAAAAAAGAAAATACAGAAAGCCACAATGTTTTAAACTAGGTGTGATGAATTTCTAAATCCAATAAGAATAAATAGATGAAAATGAAATAATAAATGTGTACAAAAGTATGAGTTACTACAAAAGTGTATGTTACTACAAAAGTACAGTTTGCGAATTCTGGAAAGTTGTAAACTTACTGAGAAGTTTAAACTTACTCAAAAGTGCAGTTTGTGCATTAGGCCCTTATTGTGTAAATTACATTCGTATGTCTTCACCATGGAGTACATTCCAGGGAAAGCTAACGTCAACGCTCTCTTTTTGTCACACATGCCTTGTGATGAGCAAGTGCAATGAGAAGGTTGATGATGTTGCAATTGCATGCTTATCATAGCTGACTGCAGAGTTTGCTATAAACTGCAGCTATTAACATATGCAATGTAATATAATGCTGAGTATGCCACATTTATAGTGAATGGTTGGCCAAGAAAGAAACGCAGTCTTACTGGAAAAGTAGAGACAAACTAGCCATAGAAGATGACGTTGTTGAAAGTAATTATTTGTTGGTTTTACCGAGAGAAATGAGACCCCACCTTATTACCTTGGCAAGCGGCTGAATGCCATATATGGAAAATAAACAAGATCTTCATACTGAAAAACTCTGTTTATTTAACTAACACATTCCAAATAACATGAATTGACTAATGTCAGAAATAGATTGTTGATTTGAGATGGCGTAACCCCCTACAAATTTAATAAACATAAACTTCTGAGGTCAAAACTCAAGTCTAGATTTAACTTTCTTTCACACAACGCAGCGCAGCAAGAAAAGTTGCTGTGCTGTGCTTCATGAAAGGAAGAGGGCAGGAATGTGCCATATGCTTCAAGATATGGATCATTCCTGTCCTCTGCTTGTGCTGATGCACAATCTGCAGGATAGCGCAAATGCAGGCCCCCTCGCACCATGGTGCAAGGGTGCCTGGGTTAATGGCAGGATTGTTTTTTGTGCAGGAAGTGGCACCTTCCTGCACAAAAAACAATCCTTTGAGGCGTTTTCCTCTTTCTAAGTGTGCTGCAAAATGCAGCACACTTAGAAATAGGAAAAGACGAGGATAAATAAAGATGTTGCACCTCTGGTGGGAAGGCGTACAATTCCGACACATTCTCTGGTTTACCAGTGTTGGTAAACTGGGGATGCTTCAGAATACATGGGCGGATGCATTGGAACACCCATGCTCCACCCATGTAACGTCCCCACCAAGCAAAGTAATGCAAGGCAGCAACTTGCGCTGCCTTGTGTTACGCCAGATTTGCCAAGACATGCAGGGACATGCAAGGTGACCTTGCGTGGCTTGGTAAATCTCATTTTAGGTTTTGTGTCTCCCTGCATCCCCTTGCATGGTGCATGGGTGATACAAACCCTTAATAAATCTAGGCCTCAGTTATGAATTTCTGCTCCATCCCTGGTAACTAAGGCACTCGGAACAGGCAGGCCCCACAGTATTGCAGATTATTTTCAAGCAGTACCAACAATTTTAAAGTAAAATAGAGAATAAAATTAAAAATTAAATTAAAAAAACTGGAGAAAAAAGATCAATGAACATAAAAACACGGCGATTAATCAAATATGCTAATTAAAACAGGATTTATGATTTTATAAAGTTTTATAAAAAAGCAATGATAAAAAGTAAAGCGCCATTGAAAACTGTAGTTGGCAATTAATCAGAACCGAGGCACAATTTCAGGCCAACCATAATGGAGGGGAAGTCGGATACACCCTGGTCAAAGTTTTTACATTCAGATTTAGGGGAAGATTTGTTAATTTGTAGCTCCATGCAGCACAGCAATCAAAGTTAATAAGAGATGGCACTGCTGCTCTCTTCCCTAGCACTGGAGCTCTTTCAGGTTGGGTAGCACTACATATAAACATAGTGCAGAGGTCTGCGCTTGATATCAAGCATAGATTATTTTACTGCAAGCGTACCCTTCCAGTACAAAAACCTATCCTTAGACATACTTTAAAACTTTTCCCACATTGTAATTGTGTTGCACAGTGCAACACACATGCAATGTGAGAAACATTAGGTGAAATAAAATCATTTCTCCTTGTTAGTGGCTGCCTTGTTGAGGTGGTATTTTTTCGTGCAAATCCCCGTCTATCACTGTTAGTAGATAGGTCTTTTAGTCAAAAATCTTCAATGGGACACTCCCTTGACATCAAAGTAAGCTAAAGCAGTGCAAAGCGCTATTTGCATTACTTTTCAAGCTACTTTCTACTTTTTGAACACTCTCTTTTCATGACTTGCACTGGGTCAAAGTTTTGATAAATCTACCACTCAGTCTCTGAAATGTCAGAATTTTGTAGAAAGTCAAGGCTTGATGCAGTAGCCTGGCAGTGTTCTGAGACCTTTAGTCTCAGGCAACCTAAGCACATTTTTATAAATTTACTTTCATGCTTATGTTCATCAATAAATCAACTTTTTGAAAATTAAGTGTAAGATAAATTTGAAGAACTCTGCAAGCATTTTCCCACTGTGAGGACGTACTTTTTAAATAAAAAGTTTACCACTTTTTAGTTTATTAGATGCTCTAGATTTTGGGCTTAAAAAGTACACTTTAGGGAGAATATTAATACATAAATTCAGGCTTTCCTACATGGTGAAAACACTTGCCATGTGTTATTGGAATGCCTTCAAACAAAAGCCCACCAACAGCATAGCGGTACCCCAGACAGACATATATTTTTGCTGTATATGAGTGTAAGTACATACTGCAGCCCACATGTGACATTTAACCTTCCTCGCCATGGCTGCATATTAGGCCCAATCTACAAGGGACTTATAAGAAAATTTAATTCACCAACACAAGATTTAGTTAAAAAGCACAGGCACTTTAATACAGAGTTGTAAAGGAAGCAAAATGAGACCAGGAAAGTTTTGGGGGCCCCAACAAAAATGGTACCATCTTGTCGCCAAATATAATAAAAAAGAGGAGAGGGCCTCCTCCGAGCCTTATTTGGCCCTGGGGTCCCCCTTGGCTGTCTGCTTTTTAAAAGGGTAGGGGGACCATGTGGCCCACATCCCTGAGCCTCTTTTGGCTCATGGGAACCCATCCCTAGGGCCGTCTTATATAAGGAGCTTCTAAAGTGTACACACACAAAAAAGGTCTCTAGGCGCTAAGGTAGTAAAGGCCACAACTAGCAATAAAAGTTATCCCTAAGCTGGTCTAAACAGTCTGTTTTGTTAAAGGGAGAGGGTCTGAGTGCCCCCCTACTCGAGCCTTATTAGGCCCCGGGAAACCCATCCCCCAGGGACCCATTGCATTATAAAGGGGAGGGGGCCATGTGGTTCCTTCCCCCAAAACTTATTAGACCCCTTCCACTGAGGCCGGGTCATTAATAAAGGGAGGGGGTGCGTGGCCCCTCTCCATCCCTTCCATTGACCTGGTCCGACCATTGGGTGATCAACTGGTCAATGATGGCCATGACATCAGTACAATACAGACCAACTGTACAATTTACTACCAGTAGAGCCTGGCATAAAATCCAGCCAGATGCACTTGATAAGGCGATGGCAGCCACTCCTTGCCAACTGGAGCAGGATGCAGCGGCAGAACACAACATCGAAACTTTCTCTCACTGGCTAAATACGGTATTGGATACAATAACTCCCATCTCCAACATAGCAATAAAAAGAAAATTGTCCCAACCTTGGTACAATGAGAACTTGAGATTGTCCAGACAGGAATGTCGTAGACAGGAACAAAGATGGAGAAGAAATTATGTGGCAGAGGAGAAAATCACTTATAAAATTAAACTTGCTCAACATAAGAAAGACATTATAAAAGCTAAGACAGATTATTTTACTAAACACATAAAAAATGCATGCGATACTAATAAAACTTTATTCTCGGTTATTAATAAGCTGGTCAAACCTAACAAGGTCAATCATATGGAATCAAACCAGGATTTCTGTAACTTACTAGCAATCTCCTTTCAAAAGAAGGTGACTAACATCTATGATAAATTTGCTAGCATTAACTCTCAGAGTAAGCATACACCTAGTCTTAAGAAAGATTTAATCAACTTCCTCGATTTCAGGAATCCTTCTGATGACCAATTAATCGACCTCATTTTATCTATTAAGTCAGGCTCTCCCTACGACCCCTGCCCACCTAACATAATGCACCAGATACCCTCACAACTGGCAGCATATCTGGGCCTCATCATTAAGTCAGTATTTGCCAGCGGTATTTTTCCCACTCAATGGAAACGCACTTCCATTCTCCCCCTTTTAAAAAAAGATAATCTCGATAGCTCAGAACCTGGTAACTATCGCCCTATTGCAAGGCTCCCTTTTGCTGCTAAATGCACTGAAAAAGCAATGAATAAGCAAATTACCGAACATATCGAGTCTAATTCATTACTGGATGAAACACAACACGGCTTCAGGAAGCATCACAGCACTGAGTCGGCCTTAATCACAGCCACAGAGGATATCCGTGTAATCCTAGATGGAGGAGGAACAGCCGCACTGGTACTACTGGACCTCTCGGCGGCCTTTGATACGGTCAGCCATGAGATTCTGGCTGACCGTCTACAGGAAGCGGGCATAAAAGGTACCGCACTTAAACTCCTAAAATCATTCCTAACAAATCGGCAATTAAATGTAGCAATGGGGTCAGCAACATCCAAACAGTTCTCTTTACTTTGTGGAGTTCCTCAGGGCTCCGCCCTGAGCCCCACGCTTTTTAATTTATATGTTGCACCGCTAGCCTTGATAATAAAGGAAGCAGGATTCGTCCTAGCTTCCTATGCCGATGACACGCAGATTGTGGTGTCTTTAACAAATGGAGGAAAGTACCCAGGTGAGGCTTTTAAGATCTGTATGAAGAATGTGAGTGACTGGATGGACAGCAACTGTTTGAAGTTGAACGCGTCCAAGACGGAGGTTATCATTTTTGGTAATAAACCATCCCTCTGGACACCTGACTGGTGGCCCCCAGTACTGGATGTGCTGCCCGTACCCTCCAAAAAAACTAAAGATTTGGGCATTATCATTGATAAGTAACTCAAATTCAAGGACCAAGTCAGTAAAGTCACATCTATCTCCTTTTGTGCAATAAGACTAATCAACAAGATTAAGAAATATATACCAGAAGAACTTCTAAAAACAGTGACTCTGGCGTTGGTCCTTTCTCGTCTGGATTATTGTAACAGTCTCTACCGTACCATTAATTCAGGCCTAATTAATAGGCTGCAGATAGTACAAAATGCGGCAGCACGGCTAATTTTAAAAATTCCCAAAAATGTTTCGGCGAGAGAAGCCATAAAAAATTACATTGGCTTCCAGTCAGGCAGAGATGTAAATTTAAAGTCCTCTGCCTGGCATTTAAATCACTACATAATCAAGGACCAACACAATTTAGGAATAAACTAAAATGGTATGTCCCCAATAGAACCCTACGGTCAGGAACGGCCAGGAACATGGCAATCATCCCCTTCAAGAAGGCTACTTGGGGAGGTAGGAGCCTTTTCAGATCAGCAGCAATGCTGTGGAATACGTTACCTACTACCCTAAAAACAGCACCCTCATTGATGAACTTCAGGAAAGGTCTGAAAACGTGGCTTTTCACACAGACCACATGAAGGAATTCATCTGATCACTATCTGTACTAATGTTTCTCCTGATCTCAGTCTGTCCATAGCGCCAAGACGCCTTCGGGCATTAGCTGCGCTTTATAAATTTAATTTCAATTCAATTCAATTCAATTCAATTTCAATTCAATTTTAGGCCCCGAGGACCCTACCCTACAGGGACATACCTTATTGTAAAAGAGAGGGGGTCATGAAGGAGACAAAATATCTAGTTTCCTCCTTGCTTCCCCTCCAAATCGCAAAAATGCTATCAATGTATCATATCTTCATGACAACATGTAAATTGAAAGATTCCAAGGCTCTGACAACCTGCTCCTCCCACTATCCCATCAGTAAATTTATATAGATTGGAGTAAAATCAGTGCCCATCCCTGTGCCATGTCATTGTCTAAAGTACCCATCATCAAAGAAGAAGACATTTTTTGTAAGGCAGAACTAAATCATTACTAGAATCATTTCTGTGTGAAGTAGGAAAGACAGTAAGCGTGCCCTAAACCAATGTCTGCAAGCATTTACACCACCCTCATGCTTTATTCTCGTATATAGACTACCCACATCTAAAAAGAGAAATAAGAAATTCTCCCAATGTATTCCTTCAATGTCTGAAAGTAAATCTTTACTATCTTGAATGTGTGACGGTAGTGCTGTGATATTCAGTATTAATGCAAATTTGAAAACTCTCTCATAACAGTAAGGCATATTAAGTTGTTTATATTCCACTTCTAAGTACAGACTTTTGGCAACCCAAATACGTAAGAGGGATTTAAATACCTTAACATGCCTGACTATTATGAGAGAGTTAACAAAGACCCAATCACATGCAGTAATACTGAGTAGCATGATAAATTGAGGGCATGGAGGGAAAAGATTTGATAGATTGGGAAGAATTTTGATTCTTGTATGTTGAACGTCCCAGAATACCCGTCCTCTACCTCCTAGCCCAAAAAAATACATAAGAATAGAGAGAGTCCACCTGTAAGGCATATCATCTCTTCTCAGTGTTGTCTTCTTGAGAACACATCCAAATATACTATTTGTTTCTCCATCCCTTTGTGTTGCCACTACATTAATACATTCAAGATATTAAAGATGACTGCCACACTAACACTCTGTCCTGTGAATTTATGATTTTTGTCCCTTGTTTATTTTGTTGGTAGCTGAGGGTTTAAGGGGAAGCACTTTGTGTGTTTCGCGCACCCACAGGTCTGTGAGTGAAGAGATTTGGTTCTCGGAAACGGGTCAGGAGTTGTGCTTCTAATTAATCTCACCATCAGCCACTGAAAGGGTCTGTGGACTTGTTTTTTTCCTGGTGAGTCTGTTTTCTATGACCTGTCTCCCAAATTGCACTCTCATCAGTTCAAAAACAGTGCACAGCACATCTGGAGATTTACTTAATCTGGTTTTTTTATTTCATAAAAATTCCACCAAGTGCATCAAACAGTATGATATAGCCTATGCGTTTCAGCCATAGCCTTCCACAGGGCCATAAAGACTTGTGTACATTGTACTTATTTAGGAACTTAAACTTATGAGTTGATTGTTTGAAGTCACCCGTCTGGCTCATCGATTTTCCAGATCTTCCCTCCTTTCCGTTTTCCTCGAGCACCACATATTCTAAAGTTAGTCCCAGTTCTCTTGTAAAGTGCTTGTGCTTTGCAGCTTTGTGAAAGATTATGACAGGCTTGTGTTTGTTAGGGTGCAAATGTTATGTGCCATCATGTGACTCTAGGCTAATTTATATTTACATTTGTCGTTACTCTGCGATCGGCCCAGCTGGAGAAAGCCACCCGTCTGGCTCGCCGGTTGTCCAGCTCTTCCTTCCTTTCCGTTCTCCTCGGGCACTACTAGTTCTTATCGTTAGTCCTAGTTCTCTTGTAAAGTGCTTGTGAATTGTGACTTTATGACAGTTTAAATCAGACTGTTGTTTAGGTGAAGCTGTTGAAGGTCTCTGGTCTCAGTTTTTTCATCCAAGGCGGGGTCTGCATTCTTTCGGAGTCCTATGTTTAAAGTAATCCAGGATCAGCTTTTGGACTATACGTGGGCGAGGTCAGGCACCAGAGCAGGGCATGAGAGTGTCCCTGATAGTTTGTGTAAATCTTCCACAGCATGCCAGGATGCAGGGTTCCTTTTGTGTGAAACATATTGCAGAAGCCTCAAGGCAGGTGCTTGCTTTTTCACTCAGGTATAATTCCCTAAGAAGGATTCTTCTTTCGTTTTGCTAAGGCCGGGCAACAGCACAGAAGGTGTAGCCATGTATCTCGTTTGTAGCCGCACAGTCGACATGCTCCTCCTGTATTTTGGTTTGCCCAGGCCCAGCTGAATTCTGCTATTGGCAATGCCAGCAGTCACATATGCATGATCTCTCTTCTGGTTTTAAGATTCAGCGAGGCCGCGAGGTAAGGCTGGGGTTTGATTACCAAATATGAGGCATTTAGCGGGGCCAGGAAAGGTAGTGTTTTTAATGTTGCCTGGTCGTGCCGGAACAAAGCTAATTGAACTTGTTTATTAATGCGCTTTTTCCAGATAGCATTTGAGATGAAAGGCAGAGCGAGTGCTGGTTTATTTATTTCTGTGGAGGCCAGGGCTCTCTTGAGCTGTGTATTCCATGGGAAGACTTTTGAGTTTCACATTCATTTGCAATGTTGTAGTTATTAATGGGTTTACTGTGCAACATTTGTTAAAGTGCAAATCATTTCCATAGTTTTTTCAAAATATTTTCAAAATTGTATCAAACTGTTTTCAAAGTTTTTACAACAAGTTGCATGGGCTATTATCTTCTGAAGTAGTAATACAGTGCTATTATATGAATAACATATTGTACTTCATCCATTGTAGATGATATTCAGAGCGATCGCATTAAATGAGAGATAATTGGTGATTAGTGAAGTACCATCATCCTAATATTTTCCTGTGAATAGAAGATAATCCTTGTTGTCCCTTATATTCCACCTAATTATCATCATAGACCTGGTTAAAAAAAAAAACCTGCTTCCTTGCTTTGATTAGTATTCATAATCTGTCCCTTACATTCTCAATCTGATGATGCACTATTTTAGTACCCCATCGCCTTTCTTACTTTCAACAGGCTCTCGAAAAACTATTCTTTCTTAATATTTTTCACCATTTATTCAATCCCTTTCTTTTGTCTTGGTTTTCTTTTTGTCATCTTGTTGTTTTCTATTTGTTCTTGATCTGTATTCTGTACAACCTACATCAATGTTTACATTAATTGGTTTATATTAATTGGATTTGTGAAATCCATCATGAACCAACAGTGAGACTTTCTTATCTTTGTAAAAGTTCATCTTGTTTCATATGTACACTTGTCCCTTCTCAATATCACATTGTTAAAAATCCAGAATCTACCACCAAGTATAACAGTTATTAAATGCCTCACATTTGTAAACTGGGACTAGCTTGTAAACATTAGACTTCTTGTACCTCAATGTACTTAACCATCAGTTTTTAAACACTCAGATCCTTGTGCAAGTTTGTCCAACATGTATCCTTGTTTCCATTAATAGGATATCCACAATCCATTATTAACTAATAGTTAAATTAACGTATCTTTCCAAAAGTGCATTATGCTTCATATGTAAACTTTTTCACTTCTTGTTTCAAAGTTGTCCCTAATCTTGAATCTATTACCACATATAACAGTTATAAAGTGACTTATATTTGTAAACAAATATTCTCTGTGCAAATCCCACTTGTCATTAATCCCCCATTTTCAATTGTACATTTCTATTACTGAGCTTTGAAACTTGATACAGTTAGTGCTACCCTTCCTGGTATTCAAAGAGGAGGTATCGGAGAAAAAGACCGGGTGTCAGAGTGAAAAAGGATTTGGTCATTGGTAAACAACCTCGATAAAAAACATTGATAAAGGGCATTTAAATAAAACATTGATAAAAAGAATCAAAAAATATGTAGATATTAATAGTGAATGGGTGTGTGAGTGGTTTGGTGGATGATGTCATCAGTGATGTCACTGGCCATGTTGTGAGTGATGTAATATGTGAGGTCATAAGCAGTTCATTGCCAGGGCGTAAGTTATAGTTAGCTCAGGTAACTATGACTACTGAATTTCACTGGTTTGTATGAGTGAAATGTGAGCCTAAATATAATGTCCCTGTAACCTTTGTTTTTCAGTATATATATATATATATATATATCTATATCTATATATCTATATCTATATATCTATATCTATATATATATATATTCACTGAAAAAACCATAGGTTTTAGGGACAGTTTTAGTTACTTGGACATTGCACTCGTACAAAACCCGTGAAATTCCCACGTTATAGTTAGTTCAGCTAACTATAACTCGCGCCCCCGCAATGCACTGCTGATGACATCACATATTACATCACTCATGACATGGTCAGTGACATCACTGATGACATCACTGATGACATCTCAAATGACATCACTGATGACATCATCCAGTGACTGTGTGTTTCTGTAAAGTTTAAATATTTTTAATATATATAGGAAAAGACGTATTGAAGAATGAGTGGGTGTGTAAGTGTCTGTATGGATGATTTAGTAGGTGCGTGACTGACTCTATAAGTGAGTGATTTAACGTATCTTACTGAATGCATGGGTTAGTGACTAAACTGGGTGAATGTCTGTATCCGTCTGTCTGTTGCTGTGTAAGTGGCTGCATGTGTTTGTGAATAGCTAAATGAGTGTCTATATGAGTTATTGAATGCTTGTCTGAGTATCTGTATGGGTGCCTGAGTGTTTGTGTGGGAGGGGTGTGTGCAACTCTGTGCATAGATGTGTGAGTGGGTGATTCACTGGGTGGATGGTTTCAAGAGTGCATCTGTGATAGACTGTATGGGTGGGTAAGTGTGTGTAAGAGTGTGTTAGTGAGTGAATGTATGTCCCAGTGGTACATGTGTGAGTAACTACATATGTGAAAGGCAGTATATATGTGTGTTGGAGTATATAAATAGCTATAAGCAAGAGTGAGTGATTGTGATAGTGGCTGTATGGATGAGTGTGTGCTTGTATCTGTGATTGTATAAGAGCGTAACAATGTGCTACTATTTGTATGAGTAAGTGAGCTGGTGTGTGTATAACTGTATAGGTGAGTAAATGGCAGTGTGTTTAATTATTTGCATGACTGACTAGGTGTGTGAGTATCTCTATGGATGAGTGGCGTTGTTTGAGAGTCTATATAGGAGTAAGAGTGCATATGATAGTCCTGTACTGAGTGACCGTAAGTATGAGTGACTGTACGGGTGAGTGAGTGGATGTGTGTGTGTAGACCTAAGAATCAGTGAGTGGGTATGTAGTTATTGGTGTTGGAGTGTCTATGGTTTTGCGAATGGCAGTCTGTAATTTAGAGTGGGTGTATCAAAGGTTATATTAGGGTGTGAGGAGGTGCATCAGATTATCACGTGGATGATGTCATCAGTGATGTCATTTGAGATGTCATCAGTGATGTCATCAGTGATGTCACTGACCATGTCATGAGTGATGTAATATGTGACGTCATCAGCAGTGCATTGTGGGGCGCGAGTTATAGTTAGCTGAACTAACTATAACGTGGGAATTTCACGGGTTTTGTACGAGTGCAATGTCCAAGTAACTAAAACTGTCCCTAAAACCTATGGTTTTTTCAGTGAATTTCAAAGGTTTTTTAAATGCTAATTTGTAACTATAACGTGTCTGAAACCTATGGTTTTTTCAGTGAATTTCAAAGGTTTTTTAAATGCTAATTTGTAACTATAACGTGTCTGAAACCTATGGTTTTTTCAGTGAATTTCAAAGGTTTTTTCAATGACAATTGTTTAATGTATTAATTATTGAATTTTTTTTTTTTGATATTTCTTTTCTACATTTTTTTAAACAATTTAATTTCAAATTTTTTATTTAAAAAAAAAATTAATAATTTTTCTATAAATTGAAAGGAAATTGTTTTTAAAAATGTTGATATTCTTTTTCATTTTTTTATTTTGTATATTTTTTAAAATATTATATTTACTTTTTTTTTTTTTAAATTAAATTTTTTGAAGACGCGCACCCAAAGCGCACCTTCCTCGACTACCACGCGGAACCTAACCTCCATTTTAGGATTCTTGAGAGGATCCGCGTACGGTGGGCGTTGGGTACGCATTATACTGCGCGTTTGTAACGCGATCTGTACGCGATTTCAAGCGCATACGCACATAATACGTGTACGCTACGCGACGCTTGCACGTTTCCGCGTGACGTCATATATATCTTCTACGCGGTAGGTACGCGAATCCCGCGAAATGTTTTATTTTCTATAAACATATATATATATTTAACCTGAATATTAACACAAGAGATTATCTGAGATAAATATATAAATAGTATTTTGGGGTTTTTTAATAAACATTACTTTGAAATCCGTTTTCGCGAAGTCGCGCTGGATGCGTGCTGCGTGCGTGTACTGTACGCGGATCCCATGTGACCATAAAAAAAGAGATTTGATTGGTTCATAACACTTCCTATTCTAAGTATTGAAGGACCCCACCCATTTTAATCACTTTTGTTAGATCTTCCTTGGGACAACATCTTCAGTTAGAAGACTTCAATACTTTTGTGTTGGACACCTGTACTGCTTAATTTACAATGGCTTCTGGACAGCAACCTGCCTCCAACTCTGATCATTCATCAGATGATGATTTTGTTGCAGAGCCACCACGACCAGAAAAATACACCTCTGTGGTGTGGAAATTTTTCACCATACCTCCGGGGCAAAAAAAGTAAATGCAGTGAAGGTGACCTGCAAAATATGCAGCCGAGTATTATCAAGAGGAGACCCCACAAAAAAATATTCTTGTGGAACAGGAAGTATGCTAAAGCATCTCAAGACACTGCATCCAGTGAACCTAGCAAGGGAGGAGTGCAGAAGACTGCGTGTTATTCCAACTGCAGCAGTGGCCAGTACATCTACGGCAGCCTCTTCACCTGGCCATCCTGATATCCGTCCTGAATTTGGCCAGTTGAAAATTGTTTGCATTAAATGCAACAAACTTTTATGCTATGGGGAGCAGTCTATTGATTTAATATGCACAGCACAAAGAAACCACCGATGCTGATTTTTTTTGGGTTTTCCTTTTCTAAAATGACAGTTTTTTTCATCTTGTTGTTTTTTTTTCATGGTTTTGTTGGTCCCGTTGACTTTTTGTTCCTGATAAAAAATAAATAAAAAAAATAAAAAATTGTTCAAAAAAAAATAAAAAAATATATAAAACAACAAAACAAAAAAAAAAAGTTCTTTTCAGAACTACCTACTCTGGTTAAAAAAAGAGCTAAATTTTTATCCTAGTGTGTGAAAGTTTAGAAGAATGTATCTGTAGTGCATAATTGACTGAAAGAATGCATTTGTGGTGTATGGTGAATGTATAAGTGCAGAACTATAAGGAAATGCTGCAGCATGACACTGTAAGCTCTTTAGCTGCAATGTACTGCAGTACTTCCGAAGCACAGGCATGCAACATATGTACATAAATATGTTGCAAGTTTCTGCTTCCTTCTGCACTGTGGCTTAAACTGCAGCCATGTGATGACACAGGCACCCTTGCACCACGGTGCAAGGATAGCTGTGTCGTGTAGAGTTTTTTTTTGTGCAGGAAGACACAAATTCCTGCACAAAAATCAATAAATGAAGGCATTTCTCTCCTTCTATGTATGCTGTGCATTGTAGCATATATTGAAAGTGAGTAAATGAAGAGAAATAAAACCAATTCTCCAAGTTGTGCCTTCCTTCATCAAATCCTGAAGCTTCCAAAACACTAGTAGCCACTACGTCTCTCTATTGAACACCATGGGGCAGATTTACAAGCCCCTTGCACCACTTTTGCATCACTTTTAACATGGGAAAAGTGACGCAAAAGTGGCGCAAGAGGCTTGTAAATCTGCCCCCATATACCTATTTTGCAGATATGTGTTCTAAAACTATATCCCATTTTATATGTCTCTAAAATACAACTCTTTGGCAGTTACTGCACATATCTGGTGGGTTTCTTGGCTCCCAGTGACACTCAGTATTCATGTTAACTTTATTGTGCAACTTAAAACACGCACAGAGCATCTTTCTACACATATCTACTACATCCATCTCTCCTTTCTTCACCTCTGTGCAAACACAGGCTATTGTGCATTTTAATACTTAGTTAAACTTACCTTCACAGTAATACAAATAAAAAATGGTACACATTATTTTTCAATTGTTTTTTATAAAATAAATTTCTAAAAATGTTATTTTAGAATTACGATCTGTGAAAGAGAAGAAAAAATAGTTATAATATATAATATTATATTTTTTACAATACAGCATAATTTTATCATTTTACAAATTATTTTGTTTGTCTTTTTTACTGTCATCAGAATAAATTGAAATTCACTAGAAACAGTGTTTTCAATCATACTCATCACATAACAGAGGGCAAAAAAAAACAATAAATAATATTGTTTTAAAAAACCCAAGACTACATCCAAAAATAACATAGCATATAATGCAAATCACATATATATAAAAATGCTAACTCCTAAGAAAATTTTCAAACGTAAATTTATATACACTGTAAATGTTGTTGGTTAAAAATATATGCAGAGAGAATGTACAAGAAAAAGTCCACAATTGAAACATACACCTTTCCTCTTGGCCAAATGGTATTGTTGAAGTCCTTTACATTAAAATTGTCCAATAGTAATCGTATTAATACATATTAATAAATTCCTCAGAGGCCAAATTATCTTCCTAAAACTTTGGTTTTAAAAATATTAGGTAAGAATTTGGTAATTCACTTGGCAAACGTTGTTTAAAAACCAACTGAGCATCATTACAATATGTCCAGCCTTTATTACATTTTAGATACACAGTGTAATGTCCAGATGTAGTGGAAGCACCAAGATGGAAAATAATTGCTACTGCAACAAAAGTCCTTCCTGATATTGATAGTTGAGTTGCTACAAATTTTTTTATGAAAGTGTCCAATTTTCTTCCATCAGCTGTACAACGTTGCATCATTAAAATTATATATTGTCCATATTTTTCTATAAATAATGTTGATAACATTTCAGATTTGCATTGGGTACACTTCATGTTTTGATTTGCTGCTTTAACTAGTTTATTAAAAGATACTGATTTACACTCTGGTAATGTCAAATATATAAATCTTTCTGTGTCTATATCAGTGGTACATGTAAACATACAATTTTCACATACATGTTCCCATTTATAACAAAGGCCGAAAAGATTTTCAATGTCTATCCCTTCATTTTCCAATACAGTAAGCATATACATTAAAAATTCCTGAGCATCTTGTTGCATATTTTGTCTAAATTGTGTTGATCCACAACATATATCCAAAACTTGACGAATTTCAGAAACGCTTTGCATTTTACTTTTATCAGTCCTCAATTTTTCATAAACAGAATACAACATGGAGCAAAATATTTTTTCCCGATTCTCCATAATTTGTTGTTGCAAACTTTCAAGAAAAAAAACAACATTAACTACTACGTTAGCATAGCAGTTGATACCTGAACTATTTTCAAACTGATAACCAACAATGTCTTCATTAGCGTCCTTTGTCTTCTTGCTTGCAATTACAACATTATCTTTATTTTTTTTCTTTGCTATAACTTTACTACAAATATTGTCATGTGTTCTTTTTCGACCTACCACACGCTTTTCAAATACAGGAAACTGACCTAAATTGGGAGCATACGCTCTTCTTAATCTATTATACTCTTTTACACAGTTTGTATCTGCAATAATCTTTGAGTCATCAAAATCAATTAAAAACAAACCAGATAAACTTCTGACTCTGGACAAAGCAACATATGCCATACCCTCTTTAAACACGGTACTTCCAATGTTCACCAAAGCACTATCTACACTTAATCCTTGAGATTTATGAATAGTCACTGCATATGCCAAAGAAAGTGGAAATTGTTTTCTACGGACATATAAATCTTTTACAAGCAAAAAACGAACTGAACAACGACCAATTTGTTTTACTTCTTCAATTTCATCAAATTTGATTTTTAAAAATTCAATTCCATCTCTTTTTTGATAATTTACAAAATCCACAAGTTTACCCATTGCTCCATTAACTAAACCTTTTTCTACATCCAAATTACGCCTTAAAATTACCCGACAGTTTATACATACATATAGATTCTTTTCTAAACCAGCAGTTTTAGATATTGAATTTTCTAAAGAATGCAATTTTGTTTGCAATTTTTCGGTCAAAATAATAGTGATTCCTTCATGCTCTATTTTATCAATGGCCTCCATTTTTATTATTTCTTCATTTTCGAGCTTCAAAACTTCTATGTTGAATATAGAACACTGTCGCAGTGTTGGCATTAAGCAGATTACTGATTTGGTTTCTGCAATTTTCTTATATATTTTCTCCTGAACTATATTTTCATTTGGAAACAAATTCAAAAGTAACCGACTCTGTAAAGCCTCTTTCCCATGTTCTGTCAGTACTCCAATTCTTACATCTTGAAGAATAGTTCCATAATCAACATCATTTGCCTGTCGCATATTCGTAATGAGTTCTTTGTATTCAAAATATGACCAAATGTTAACGTTTCCAACACTACCCATAGACTTTCTGGTGTCTTCATGCACAAGCATTTTAAATACTGGTTGTCCTTTTACGGGAGTAAGTTGCAGTAGATCTCCAAAAACTATAACATGTTTTCCTCCAAATAACACATCGTACTCTGTTTTAAGAATTTGCTGCATTCTTAAATGCACAAAAGCAAGCATTAAGTTTGAGACCATGCTTACCTCATCAATAATCAGAACTTTCATTTTCTTCAGCACTCTTGAAACTTCATAACAAGCTTCTCCAGATAGCTTATGATATTCCAATTTGTTTTCATGCTCCACAGGTAGCATTAGTAAACGATGTAATGTAATTCCTTTAATGTTGTGTGCTGCCAACCCAGTAGGAGCAGTTACAACACAAGACAAATGTGACTCAGTTATTTTGTGTAGATAACTGGTCATTACTTTTATTAAGAAACTTTTTCCTGTTCCAGCTTGTCCACTCACATACATCCGGATAGGTTCAAAACATGTGCATGAGCATTCTTTATTTTCATGAAGTAATCCATGGTCAATCTGTTGCTTCACTTGCTGATATATTTCTTGTTGTTCAACATTTAGTTGTTCTTCCAAGTTTGTTAAGTCCATAATATCTTCTCGACCTTGAAGCATTGCTGTTTCAACTTCCTTCATAGCAATTGCTGCTTCATTTTCAACAATTGGTTGTCCTAGTGGATCTTCACTGATCGCAGCAGAAGTTTGACTGTCTTGAGAACTGTCTCTAGCAATCTCAGCTGCAATAGTAGCTTCTTGGTCAATTTCATCGTTCAACATCTTTACATAATTTGCAAAAACAGTGCATTGTATGGTATCTTTACAAGCATTGAAGGAATCTTCATAACTCTGAAATTCTCCAAGTAATTCCAATTCTGAACGCCACGGTTTGAACAGTTGCAAAAGTGCAAAATAGTAAAATTCTCTTTTATCAGTAGTGTCACAACTCAGTTTTCTGTGATTAATCAAATTTCCTTTCCTTTGTTTCACCAAACATCCTTCGGAACCAATTACTGCATATTTTCCATCAGTGATGTTTTCTGTAGTATTCCGTTTAAAAGTGTAGTTTTGCAGCACTTCATAAAGACATATGTTCTCAAGATGATGACTTCTATTTGGATAATATGTGTCCAACATATTTGTTTTCACAATATCTGTACTTTCCGGTTCTTTTTCTGCTAAATATTCAATTTCTTGAACAGATTTAAGTACTCGATTTCGCGTTGCAGCAAGACCTAGACTCACCCAAATGATTCTTCTAGATTTTGAGTATAAACTTGCAGATGATAACCGATCTGAGCATTCATACGCTCCAATTTCTCGATGGGATAACATCTTCAAACTGAAACTGTATAATTTCTTACTTAGACTCTTCTCGTGAGAAATCTCTTCCCACATTTCTTTCAATTCTGTCTTTTCAGATTTTGTTATATAAGATGTCACATACCGGGCAACAGCAATGGAATTATCCGCAACATACTGAATATCCATATTAGCATTCCACATTGAGAGAATAACAGGATTATAATCATTTATATATTTTGAATCTTCACTTCTTCTCAAATTGTATGTATTTTTTGGAGACTTTCTAGTGATGGTATGTCTCATAGCTGACATAAAACTGTTTACTCTTCCTTTGGATATTACAGGACGTGGAAATCCAAAACGACATTTGGTATAAAACTTTTCCTTACACTTGTACTTTCGTCGACAGTATTTTCCGCATCGATGGCTTTGGAATCGTAAAACTTGTTGTTTTAAGTTGTTTTCTTCTGTTCTTTTGGGTATAGCACATGTGGCATATTCTTCAATAAAAGACAAAACAGTATCATCAGAATCAGTTCCGAATTTAGGAGCATCTTTGATCCATATCAGCATATGTATATGAGGAGCACCTCTAGCTTGATACTCCTTTCTCCCAAAAAAATCCAGAACTTCTCCAAGAGGAGGATTTTTTTATTGCAGATAAAAGACATCATAGCTTCAAATCTATGATTAAAATACCTGCACACATTAACAGGATCCAAAGAGCACAATTCTCCAGGTGTCTTGTATTCAATATTTTTTACATTTGAATTTGCCTCACGAAGAAATTCAAGTAAATCATCCCAAGCGTATTCAGCACAGCTTAGGGTAAGAAACCATGTAGGAGTTCCTAAGTTCCTTAGCATGCATTTAAGTTCTCCATGACGACGGTACCAATACTCATTAGTACCACGCTGACATGCCATCAAATTAATCAACTGAGATTCTAGATGATCGTCTCTCTGATGTACTTTATCCATAAATTGCTTTGCAGAAACATTTTGAAAATGTACTCCTGTTTTCAAAATGTGGTTGACTGCATATGAAAGTCCAGATAAGTCACTCTCAAACAAAAGATGAAATATATATGGGATACATTGTCGAAACCTTGGATCTTCTGCATACAATCTTGTTGTCCGATATTCAGATGCAGGAATCTGCACAGGTCGTTCATCATATCGTCCACCTTTTCCAGTTGGAAAAAGCTGCGGAAAACAACGAGCTTCCAAACTTTTCTCCCATACACTGATGGGAGTACCCTTTGCTTCCTTCATTTGGAATAACTCAATAGTATTTCCCATCACTTCTTTCGAATGAAGTGGATGTACACTATAATGTTCATAGATTTCTTCATTTTTTGACATGTCCACTTTTTCAATTTGACCACTTGATGTTTCAGTGTCATCATCTAAAAGTATTTCTTCTTCTTCCACATACACATTTTTATAGTACTCATTGTTTTTTATTAGATATAATGTTGCCTTTTGCACTTTTCTAACATCCACTAATTCTTGCCAGATTTTCTTACTCTTAGTAGGAACACCATTAACTAGAATAACTAATGGTTCACTTTCTACATTCTCTACACCAATAGTGTCAATATTTTTCTTTAAATCCAGTGGTAAATATACAACTCTTCCTTTTAATCCTCTCTGTAAATCACTCGGAGGCAATTTACCTGTTTTTGGCTCCATTCGAACAATAGCCTGAAATGGGTGTACACATTGAATCAAAATAGACTCATACGTGTTTAAATCTATTAGTTCCGGAGGAATAGTTATCAACTCTAGATCATTATGAACAGCTCTAGCAGGCATTTTATTTTCATCCAATTTGTTATAACAATATTTACAAATACGTTGATCAGTACCCAAATCAAAACAATTCTCTACCCACAAATAAGTTGCAAAATTCTTCCACTCATCATTATTTTGTTTTTCACTTTTAAAATACAGATCAACACTCCTAGTCTGATTTCTATAGTGAGTTCGCCGGCAACAAATACAAGAATAATTTGGCCTTTCACCTGAAATCACCATAAACTTTGTAATTTGTTCTTCAAATTTTTTTGGAGTAGTATGTTGCACATTCTCTTCAACATTTTCTTCTATCAATGTGTCAGTTTCTGCACTCTCTTCTTCCGGACCAAAGTAACAAAACTCAATTTCATCACAAACCTTCTTCACATCAGATACTGACCCACACAAAAGAGCACTGTTCAACTCATTTAATTTAAGTGCTGGACTTTTTGCATAATACAATCTTCTAACTAACTTCCGCATTTCAGAATGATGTACTGCTAACATCCTAAAATGATGAAAAACACTTTGACATACTTTTCTAGAAAGACAAGCCAGAGAATGACCTTGCAAACCAGTATTTTTTCTCACTCTGCAAGGGTCTAGTCCTTGTAACATCTTAATCTTTTGCTTAACACTTTTTTTAGTATACTCTCGTAAGAAATTGCGTAAAATATCAATAGATTCCTGTCGTACACTACAAATACTACTGCAATCCCAAGTATACACTGGGGCTTTAGGACGTCTCCCTAGAGCTTCATCAGCTATCACTTCTTCTACATTTCTGGGAACCATCTTCTCTTTCTCAATTGCACAACCATTTCTAACCTCATAAGCACGACCACTGGTATCAACTGCATGCAATAAATTATTGGTCTGAAAATAACTCTCTTCATTAAAGAACGGCTCTGAACTTGAACTATGTTTCCATTCACCCAAAAAAATTCACAAAAATTAGTTCTGTTAATTACTTTTTTCTTCTTACTTTTGGCCTTCAAAAAATGGATTGGTTTATGTAGTGATCGAATTCTATTCAAAACTAAAATAAATAATTTCCTTTTTAATTCCAAAGCTTTTTGAACAATGGATTCAATATACTTTTTCTTTTTATAAAATAGTGCTCTTCTTTTATATTTTTTAACATCTTTAAGCAAGTTAAAAACAACTCTATTATAAAAAATCTTTTTCCTGATTTCTTTATACTGATTTTGCCTTCTTTTACCATTCATTGTATCGTTTGAATGTAATTTTCCATTTACTCCTTTCTTTTTACTCATATTCTTTTTTCTAGTTGAAGCATTGTTTTTACTTTGTACAATTTGTACACTATTTCTAGGCTTTGAAATTTTTTTAAGGAATTCTTTTGTTGTCTTACCGAAAGACTTTTTCTTTTTAGCCACATGATGTTGGTCATCCAATACTTCTTCTGCAGATTTGTTCAAATAATTTTCATTTTGCTGTCGTTTTCTCTTTCTTGATTTTTTAGGCATGATAAGTTTGTTTTAATGATGATAAACAATATCTGTAAGAAATAATTATAAATAAATTAATTTTAATAAATTTACAAATTATACCCTTCAATTACTATAGAAACACATTGCACGTGTTAAAACCTAGCTCACTGTATAAGTAGTTGGGTTGCAAAACAATGATTAGAGTAGTACACGGAGAGTGCCTTGGTGAATTTAAAAGTGATTCAGTTTTTGCACAGTGAATGGATTAGTACATAGTGTTGAATGGGTCACTACAACACTGCAAAGAGAGTTACAGGATGTTTGCTTTAGTGTATGGATACTGCCTGGGGAAATGAAGGTGTGTAAGATAAGTGTGTAAGTGATTAAAGGAGTGCATGCATATTCGATAAAGATTTGTAGCAGTCCATCTGCAGAAGCCAGAATCACTGCATGAGTACTTGTGTACTGATTAAATGATTAAAGTACTGCAAAGAGAATGCCCGGGTGAATTTATAAGCGGTTGGGTTTTGGCAGAGTGAATGCATTAGTACATGGTGCTGAATGGGTCAATACAGGATTGCAAGGGGAATGACAGGGTGTTTCTTGAAGTGTAAGGAGACTGACTGGGGAATTAAAAGCCTTAAACACAAGTGCGTAGATGGTTAGAGGATGACATGTATAGTGGATAGGAGTTTGAAACACAGTATGTGTTAAGGCTCTAAATCACTGAATGAGTATTTGGATAGTAACTGAATGTAAACAGTACTGTAAGGATAGTGCCTAGGTGAATTTTTAAGTGATTGGGTTTTGGCGCATTGAATGGATTAGTACATGGAGCTGAATGGGTCACTAGAGGAGACTGCTAGAGTGTATAGATACTGACTGGGGAATTGAAGGTGTGAAAAACAAGTGTGTAGGTAGTTACAGGACTACATGCGTAGTGGATAGGTGTTTGAAGCAGTCTATGTGCTAAGGCCTGGGTCACTGCATGAGTAATTGAACACTGACTGAATGATTAGAGTACTTCAAGGTGAGTGCCTGGCTGAATTCATAAGTGTTTGGTTATGGCACAGTGTTTAGATTACTATATGTGCTGGATGGCTGAGTGGAAGAGTGCATGCGGAGTAACAAGGTGTTTATTGAAGTGTATGGATAGTGCCTGAGAATTGAAGAAGTGAAAAACAAGTGTGTAGGTAGTTACAGGACTACATGCATACTTGATAGGTGTTTGAAGCAGTCTATGTACTAAAGCCTGGGACACTGCATGAGTAATTGGGTACTGACTGAATGATTAGAGTACTTTAAGGTCAGTGCCTGGCTGAATTTATAAGTGTTTGGTTATGGCACAGTGTTTGGATTAGTATATGTGCTGGATAGCTGACTGGAGGAGTGCATAGGGAGTAACAATGTCTTTATTGGAGTGTATGGATACTGCCTGAGAATTGAAGGACTGAAAGACAAGTGTGTAGGTGGTTAGAGGACTTCATGGGTAGAAGATAGGGATTTGTAGCAGTCTATGTGCTAAGGCCTGGGTACTGCAAGGAGTGTGCATAGGGGAATTTATAAGTGTTTAAGTTTTGACGCACTGATTGCATTAGCACATGGTGCTGGATTGCTGACTAGAGGAGTGCATGGGAAGTGACAGCGTGATTCCTGGAGCATCTAATACTACGAAAACTTGACAACATGACAGGTTTTAAAACGGTTATCTGTCTGCAAAGATATGAACTACCCAAATGCTTCTCTCACAGTGGTTGCCCAAATGCACACAGATTCACAGTGTGATTCTAGACAAGCAACACAGTTCCTTGGACCTTTCCAAAACACATTCACTAGTATGGAAGGGGTAAGGTGACAGCACACATTTTACAAACTTCACTACTGCAGTCTACTGTGAATGACTGTCTCATTCTGCGAATGCACAAGCAATGACTGGCTTCTAATACTACGAAAACTTGACAACATGACAGGTTTTAAAGCAGTTATCTGTCTGCAAAGACATAAAGTACCCAAATGCTTCTCTCACAATGGTTGCCCAAATGCAGATAGACTCACAGTGTGATTCTAGACAAGAAACACAGTTCCTTGGACCTTTCCAAAACACATTCACTAGTCTGGAAAGGGTAAGGTGACTGCTCACATTTTACAAACTTCACTACTGCAGTCTACTGTGAATGACTGTCTCATTCTGCGAATGCACAAGCAATGACTGGCTTCTAATACTACTAAAACTTGACAACATGACAGGTTTTAAAGCGGTTATTTGTCTGCAAAGACATAAAGTACCCAAATGCTTCTCTCACAGTGGTTGCCCAATTGCATACAGACTCACAGTGTGATTCTAGACAAGCAACACAGTTCCTTGGACCTTTCCAAAACACATTCACTAGTCTGGAAAGGGTAAGGTGACTGCGCACATTTTACAAACTTCACTACTGCAGTCTACTGTGAATGACTGTCTCATTCTGCGAATGCACAAGCAATGACTGGCTTCTAATACTACGAAAACTTGACAACATGACAGGTTTTAAAGCAGTTATCTGTCTGCAAAGACATAAAGTACCCAAATGCTTCTCTCACAATAGTTGCCCAAATGCAGATAGACTCACAGTGTGATTCTAGACAAGCAACACAGTTCCTTGGACCTTTCCAAAACACATTCACTAGTCTGGAAAGGGTAAGGTGACTGCGCACATTTTACAAACTTCACTACTGAAGTCTACTGTGAATGACTGTCTCATTCTGCGAATGCACAAGCAATGACTGGCTTCTAATACTACGAAAACTTAACAACATGACAGGTTTTAAAGCGGTTATCTGTCTGCAAAGACATAAAGTACCCAAATGCTTCTCTCACAATGGTTCCCAAATGCAGATAGACTCACAGTGTGATTCTAGACAAGCAACACAGTTCCTTGGACCTTTCCAAAACACATTCACTAGTCTGGAAGGGGTAAGGTGACTGCACACTTTTACAAAATTCACTACTGCAGTCTACTGTGAATGACTGTCTCATTCTGCGAATGCACAAGCAATAACTGGCTTCTAATACTACGAAAATTTGACAACATGACAGGTTTTAAAGCGGTTATCTGTCTGCAAAGACATGAAGTACCCAAATGCTTCTCTCACAGTGGTTGCCCAAATGCACACAGACTCACAGTGTGATTCTAGACAAGCAACACTACTCCCTGGACTTTAGCAGGAGAAAAACATTAGTCTTATTAAAAACAAAGACACAACATACAACACCTCACAAATTAATAACTCACCTTTCAAATTAATTTGTTGATTAAGAAGTATGTCAGTCACACACCAGATGTTCTTAAACCAAATGTCTGTACTGCACTGCTCTTAGCAAAACCAAAAAATGGCAAACTTTCCCTCTCTTTCTGCACACATATACATGTAAATATCAAATTACATTACTTCCCACATTAATTCAAAAGCTAACACACATTTCTATTGGTTACACATTTCAAGCCTATCCAATTGATATAACTTTCAACCCTACCCCCAATCTGCTTACAGCCTGTTACCATAGTAACAGTTCATGGAACACTGAACTGAACTCACAGGTCACAAGTTCAGCACACAATGTTGCTAATCCAAACAACAAGTGCGCTTGACTTTTCAAAATATCAGCTTATCCTGTCTAATGTTCCTTTCAAACGCTTTTCATTAACCAATAAGAAACGTGCTCTTGAAACTCAGAAACATGCACCCTACTTTTTAGTCTATAATATTCTCAAACAGCCAATCATTTATTTTTCAGTTTTTTTCAAACTGCATCTTATCCACCATTTTAGAAAAACTTTAGTAGTCAAACTGCCATTTCACATACAGACACCTTCTGAGTGCATCCAGACCTCCTTTCAAGATGCTTAGAGTGTGGATTGTGGGACACAGCTATATTTTCTGGAGCCAAAGGTATGCAGAAAACAGTGGCATTGACAAAGACCTAGCTTTGCCAAATGTAGACATTAAATGGATTGGACAGAGAGGATTAAAGTGGCACCAATTGATGCCATTGGTTAAATCCTTTTTGCATCTCCAACACCCTGACCTCATAATTGTGCACTGTGGTGGCAATGACCTAGGCACTTTGACTGGGGTAGGTCTGGAAATGCTTATGAAGGACACCTTTGGAGAATTGATATCACTTTTCCCCCAAACTGACTTTGTATATTCTAATATATGTCAAAGACAGAAATGGAACTGGTCCAATAAATTTTGTCCACAGATTGAGAAAGCTAGGAAACACGTCAATAAAGCTGTTTCTGCTTATCTCAGAGATTATAGAATGGGCTCCATTTACAACAACAATCTGCGTTTTAATATGGACGGCATCTATAGGAGAGATGGTGTACATTTTACAGATGAGGGTAACAGAGTCTTCCTCATCAACTTTAGACTCTGCATCGGTACTTACTTGTAGGTACCAAAATATCCCAAAAAACAGAACGGCTCTTTTTAGAGCCACCCAAGACCTAAACACCTAAACTTCATTTATATCTGAAATTTTTGTACATTTTTTTTTCTTGGATTCGCGTACCCAACGCGTTGGAATCGTGCACCAAACGCGTTAGGGGTCGCGCACCCAACGCGTTTGATTCGTGTACCAAACGTGTAACAGGTCGCGTATCCAACACGTGCACACCAGGGGCCGCGCTGGATGCGCGTCTCCTAATTTTACCGTAAAAAAAAATTAGCACCTTGTACTAATTTGTATTCTCCCCGGGGACCCCATCCCCCGGGGCCTATATACAACGTTGGGAACCGTGGGGGGGTCCCCAATACCCCCACAGTCCCAGCCGGCTCCCCGCGTCCTACGGGAGCAGGCATTGCTTTTCCACATGGGGAGCAGCTAACATGTTGCTCCCCATGTGGAAAAGCAATTGGGTTTGCATTTTGAAAGAGAGAGCAGGTTTCCTGCTCTCTCTTTCAAAATGCAAACCAAGTTTGCTATGACAGGACGGGAGCCGCGAGGCTCCCGTCCTGTCATAGCAAACTACAGTGTCCCGGGGGTAGGCACCCCGGGACACTGCAGGAGCCGGCCCTGGGGGTGGTGATCCCCAGGGCCATCAAGGGCTCCAGGAGGGGGCCGCGCGGCCCCCTCCCAACAATTTCACAGCCCCGGGGAGGTGGTGGTCCCCGGGGCTTCAGGGGTCCAAAACGGACCCCCATTTTTAATTTTTTAGTGCCCCGGGGAGGTGGCGGTCCCCGGGGCTGCGGGAGGGCCGAGAGCCCTCCCGCACCATTTATTTTTAAAGCCCCGTGGGGTAGCGGACCCCGGGGCTTGGGGGGCCTTAGAGGCCCCCCTCATATTATAAATACCCCCCCATGCCCCCGGGACTTGGCCCACCCGGGGGCCAGTACATCGAAGCGCGGGAGACCGCGCTTCGATTTTTTTCGGCAGGATACGCGCACCCTGAGCGCATCCTGCCGATTTAAAAAATGCTTTTTTTTGCCCAGGGGGTCCTTGTGGGACCCCTGAGCACACCTAGGGGTTAGGGTGTTTCTACCCTGCCCCCTTTTTGCGCTTTCCGCACTTGTTTCTGTCCCTCGGTTCTACCGAGGGACAAAATGGCTGCCAACACTTCCTGAATCGGAATGTTGACAGCCAGCTGACAGCCAATTAGCATGCAGCTCGTGATCGGGACGGTGCGCGCAGGGTGCGCTGAGGGTACGCGTATCCGACGCGCCCATAGATATATATGTACTTTTACTTTTGATTTTCTCAGGAACTACTGAACGGATTTACACCATTTAAGCAAAAGGCACCAGTCTGAACCAAGGACTACCTCTTTGCCAAATTTGGTGTAATTCCGTTCAGCAGTTCGGGCTGTAGCTGCGACTAAAGGTTCCTATGGAAAAATGAATGGGGAAAACGCGTTTTGGGACCCCCCTTTTTCTCGGCCCCCGCTTCACGTATCACCCCGAGACTTTCAGGGTAGGAGCGGAGCGGAGCGCCCCAACAAGTTGGAAACTTTCACGAAGATTCGTCAACCGGCGCCAACGTTATTTCAAATAGAATGTCGCGGATTTCCTATGGATAATAGGTTGTAACTATAACTATCTACTGGCGACCGCAAGTAGATAATATATATATATATATATATATTCACTGAAAAAACCACAGGTTTCAGGGACGTTATAGTTAGTTGGACATTTCACTCGTACAAAACCAGAGAAATTCGGCCATTATAGTTAGTAGACATAACTATAACTCGCGCACCCGCAATGCACTGCTGATGACGTCACATATTACATCACTCATGACATGGTCAGTGACATCACTGATGACATCTCAAATGACATCACTGATAACAACATCCAGTGAATGTGTGTTTCTTTAAAGTTTAAATATGACTGCCTATATGGGTTATTGATTGGTTGTCTGAGTATCTGTATGGGTGCCTGAGTGTCTGTGTGAGTGGGTGGGGGGGGTGCATAGATGTGAGTGGGTGATTCACTGGGTGTATGGGTTCAAGAGTGAATCTGTGAAGGGCTGTATGGGTGGGTGAGTGTGTGTATGGGTGTGTTGGTGAGTGAATGGATGTCTCAGTGGTACATGTGTGAGTAACTACATATGTGAAAGGCAGTATATGTGAGTGTTGGAGTATATAAATGACTATATGTGAGAGTGAGTGATTGTGAGAGCGGCTGTATGGATGAGTGTGTGCTTGTATTAGTGATTGTATAAGAGAGTAAGTATGTGTTATTATCTGTATGAATAAGTGAGGTGGTCTGTGTATAACTGTATAGGTGAGTAAATGGGAGTGTGATTGATTATTTGCATGACTGACTAGGTGTGTGAGTAACTCTATGGATGAGTGGGGTGTGTGAGTGTCTGTATAGGTGTATGAGTGCATATGATAGTGCTGTATTGATGAGTGACTGCATGTATGAGTGACTGTATGGGTGAATGAGTGGATGTGTGTGTAGACCTAGGAATCAGTGAGTGGGTATGTAGTAACTGGTATTGGTGTGTATATGGTTTCGAAAATGGTATTTTAGAGTGGGTGTATCAAAGGTTATATTAGGGTGTGAGGAGGTGCATCAGATTATCACATGGATGATGTCATCAGTGATGTCACTTGAGATGTCATCAGTGATGTCAACAGTGATGTCACTGACCATGTCATGAAAGATGTAATATGTGACTTCATCAGCAGTGCATTGCGGGGGTGCGAGTTATAGTTAGCTCAAGTAACTATAACGGCCGAATTTCTATCGTTTTGTACGAGTGAAATGTCCAACTAACTATAACGTCCCTGAAACCTGTGCTTTTTTCAGTGAATTTCTAAGGTTTTTTAAATGCTAATTTCTAACTATAACGTCCCTGAAACCTATGCTTTTTCAGTGAATTTCTAAGGTTTTTTAAATGCTAATTTCTAACTAAACCTACAGAGGTAGGACATGTGCAGAAAGAGGAAGAAAGGTGCAGAAAGAAGCAAGATAAATGCATAAAGAGGCAACAGAAGTCCAGAAATAGGGAGAAAGGTGCAGAAAGAAGACAGAGATATGCAGAAAGAACCAATTGAGGTGCAGAAAGAGGCCTTGTTGCAAAGTCATCCTGTGCCCTGGGCACCCCCAACTTTTGGCTGACTGGTACTGGTGGTAAATGACTTTGACTGACCCTGGGCTCTGCCTAACCAGGCCCGGAGCCAGTGCTATGCTGAAAGATACTTAGAATACAGTGAAAACACCTACATACACTAGGGTACACTATTTGTTGGGGTACACCTGTGATTGGCATGACCTCCCATGTAAGGCCCTAGTACATAATAGGGCAGGGGATTAAACCTACCTCTAAGTCCCTAGCATATAATAGGGCATGGCAGTTTAGAGGCCAGCAGCCCTTTTCTGCACTTGCATGTATGCACTGCTGAGCCTGGGGTCAGTTTAAAACTAGCCCTGTGTGTGCAGAAAAGGGCAAGAGAAGTGCAGAAAGAGGCAAGAGAGGTGCAGAAAGAGGGAAGAAGGGTGCAGAAAGAGGAAAAAGAGGTGCAGAAAGAAGCAAGAGAGGTGAAGATAGAAGGAAGAGAAGTACAGAAAGAAGTAACAGGTGCAGAAAGAGGGAACAGGGGTGCAGAAAGTGGCAAGAGAAGTGCTGAAAGAAGCAACAGAGGTGCAGAAAGAGGCAAAGAAGTTCAGAAAGAGGCAGCAGAGGTGCAGAAACAGGCAGAAGAGGTGCAGAAAGAGGGAACAGGGGTGCAGAAAGAGAAAAGAGGGTGCAGAAAGAGGCAAAGAGGGTGCAGAAATTTGCAAGAGAGGTGCAGAAAGAAGCAAGAGTAGTGCAGTAAGAAACAGAGGTGCAAAAGGAAGCAAAAGGGGTACAGAAAGAGGCAAAAGAAGAGCAGATACAAGCAAAAGAGATGCGGAAAGAGGCTAGAGGTGTGCAGAAAGAGGCAAGAGAGGTACAGAAAGACACAAGAGAGGTGCACAAAGAGGGAAGAAGGGTGCAGAAAGAGGCAATTAGGGTGCGGAAAGAAGCAAGAGAGGTGTAGAAAGAAGCAAGAGAAGTGCAGAAAGAAACAACAGAGGTGCAGAAAGAACAAGAGCAGTGCAGAAAGAAGCAAGAGCAGTGCAGAAAGAGGCAAGAGGGGTGCAGAAAGAAGCAAAAGGGGTACATAAAGAGGCAAGAGGGGTGCAGAAAGAGACACAAGCAGTGCAGAAAGAACCAAGAGATGTGCAGGAAAAGGGAAGAAGAGTGCAGAAAGAGGCATGAGGGGTGCAGAAATAAGCAAGAGAGGTGTAGAAAGAAGCAAGAGAAGTGCAGAAAGAAGCAACAGAGGTGCCAAAAGAGGCAAGAGTTGTGCAGAAATTTGCAAGAGAGGTGCAGAAAGAAGCAAGAGTAGTGCAGTAAGAAACAACAGAGGTGCAGAAGGAGGCAAAAGGGGTACAGAAAGAGGCAAAAGAAGAGCAGATACTAGCAAAAGAGATGAGGAAATAGGCTAGAGGTGTGCAGAAAGAGGCAAGAGAGGTGCAGAAAGACACGAGAGGTGCACAAAGAGGGAAGAAGGGTGCAGAAAGAGGCAAGTGGGGTGCAGAAAGAAGCAAGAGAGGTGTAGAAAGAAGGAAGAGAAGTGCAGAAAGAAACAACAGAGGTGCAGAAAGAACAAGAGCAGTGCAGAAAGAAGCAAGAGCAGTGCAGAAAGAGGCAAGAGGGGTGCAGAAAGAAGCAAGAGAAGGGCAGAAAGAAGCAAAAGAGGTACAGAAAAAGGCAAAGGGGTGCAGAAAGCGGCACGAGCAGGGCAGAAAGAACCAAGAGATGTGCAGGAAAAGGGAAGAAGAGTGCAGAAAGAGGCACGAGGGGTGCAGGAAGAAGCAATAGAGGTGTAGAAAGAAGCAAGAGAAGTGCAGAAAAAAGCAACAGAGGTGCAGAAAGAGGCAAAAGGGGTGCAGAAAGAGACAAGAGAAGTGCAGAAGGAAGCAACAGAGGTGCAGAAAGAGGCAAAAAAGTGCAGAAAGAGGCAACAAAGTTGCAGAAACAGGCAAAAGAGGTGTACAAAGAGGGAACAGGGGTGCACACAAAGGCAAGAGAGGTACAGAAAGAACCAACAGAGGTGCAGAAAGAGGCAAGAGGGGTGCAGAAATGTGCAAGAGAGTAGCAGATAGAAGCAAGGGCAGTACAGAAAGAACCAACATAGGTGCAGAAAGAGGCAAGTGGGGTGCAGAAAGAAGCAAGAGAAGTGCAGAAAAAAGCAAAAGAGGTGCAGAAAGAGGCAAGCGGGCGCAGAAATATGCAAGAGAGGAGTAAAAAGAGGCAAGAAAGGTGCACACAGAGGCACAAACGGTGCAGAAATTTGCAAGAGAGGTGCAGAAAGAAGCAAGAGAAGTACAGAAAGAAGCAAAAGAGGTGTAGAAAGAGGCAAGAGTGGTGCAGAAAGAAGCAAGGGAAGTGCAGAAAGAAGGAAGAGAGGTGCAGAAAGACGCAAGAGAGGTGCAGAAACAAGCAAGAGAAGTGCAGAAAGAGGCAAGAGAATTGCTGAAAGAAGCAACAGAGGTGTAAAAAGAAGCAAGAGAAGTGCAGAAAAAGGCAAGTGAGGTGCAGAAAGAGGCAAGAGAGGTGCAGAAAATGGCAAGAGAACTGCAGAAAGAGGCAAGAGGGATGCAAAAAAGGGAAGAAGGGTGCAGAAAGAAGCAAGAAAGGTGCAGAAAGAGGGAATACGAGTGCAGAAAGAGACAGGGCAGTAGAAAGAAGCAAGTGAGGTGCAGAAAGAGGCAAAAGAAGTGCAGAAAGAAGCAACAGAGGTGCAGAAACAGGCAAAAGAGGTGCAGAAAGAGGGATCAGGGGTACAGACAGAGGCAGAGAGGTGCAGAAAGTAGGAAGATGGGTGCAGAAAGAGACAAGAGGGGTGCAGAAAGAGGCAAGAGAGGGGCAGAAAGAAGCAAGAGCAGTGCAGAAAGAAGCAAGAGAGGTGGAGAAATGGGGAAGAGGGGCGCAGAAAGAGGCAAGAGGGATGCAGAAATTTACACAAGAGGTGCAGAAAGAAGCAAGAGCAGTGCAGAAAGAACCAACAGAGGTACAAAACAGGCAAGAGGGGTTCATAAAGAGGTAGAAGAGGTGCAGAAAGAGGCAACATAGGTGCAGAAGGAGGCAAGAGAACTGTATAAAGAGGCAAGAGAGATGCAGAAACAGACAAAAGAGGTGCAGAAAGAGGGAACAGGGGTGCAGACAGAGGCAAGAGAATTGCAGAAAGAGGGAACAGGGGTGCAGAGAGAGAAAAGAGGGGTGCCGAAAGAGGCAAGAGGGGTGCAGAGGTGCAGAAAGAAGCAAGAGTAGTGCAGTAAGAAACAACAGAGGTGCAGAAGGAGGCAAGAGGGGTACAGAAAAAGGCAAAAGAAGAGCAGAAACAAGCAAAAGAGATGTGGAAAGAGGCTAGAGGTGTGCAGAAAGAGGCAAGTGGGGTGCAGAAAGAGCAAGAGAGGTATAGAAAGAAGCAAGAGAGGTGGAGAAAGAAGCAAGAGAGGTGGAGAAATGGGGAAGAGGGGTGCAGAAAGAAGCACAAGAAGGGCAGACAGAAGCAAAATAGGTGCAGAAAGAGGCAAGAAAAGTACAGAAAGAGGCAACAGAGATTCAGAACAGGCAAAAGATGTGTACAAAGAGGGAACAGGGGTACACACAGAGGCAAGAGAGGTACAGAAAGAACCAACAGAGGTGCAGAAAGAGGCAAGAGGGGTGCAGAAATGTACAAGAGAGTAGCAGATAGAAGCAAGAGCAGTGCTGAAAGAACCAACATAGGTGCAGAAAGAGGCAAGAGGGGTGCAGAAAGAGGCAAGAGAAGTGCAGAAAAAAGCAAAAGAGGTACAGAAAGAGGCAAGAGGGGTGCAGAAAGAAGCAAGAGAGGAGCAGAAAGAGGCAAGAGAGGTGCACACAGGCACAAGGGGTGCAGAAATTTGCAAGAGGTGCAGAAAGAAGCAACAAAGGTGCAGAAAGAAGGAACAGAGGTGCAGAAAGACGCAATAGATGTGCAGAAACAAGCAACAGAAGTGCAGAAAGAGGCAAGAGAATTGCTGAAAGAAGCAACTGAGGGGTAGAAAGAAGCAACAGAAGTGCAGAAAAAGGCAAGAGAACTGCTAAAAGAGACAAGAGGGATGCAAAAAGGGAAGAAGGGTGCAGAAAGAAGCAAGAGAGGTGCAGAAAGAGGAAGACGAGTGCAGAAAGAGACAACAGGGCAGTAGAAAGAAGCAAATGAGGTGCAGAAAGAAGCAACAGAGGTGCAGAAGGAGGCAAGGGAACTACAGAAAAGAGGCCAAAGAGGTGCAGAAAGAGGGAACAGGGGTACAGACAGAGTCAAGAGAGGTGCAGAAAGTGGGAAGAGAGGTGCAGAAAGAGACAACAGGGGTGCAGAACGAGGCAAGAGAGGTACAGAAAGAGCAAGAGCAGTTCAGAAAGTAGCAACAGAAGTGCAGAAAGAAGCAAGAGAGGTGTAGAAATGGGGAAGAGGGGCACAAAAAGAGGCAAGAGGGATGCAGAAATTTACAAAAGAGGTGCAGAAAGAAGCAAGAGCAGTGCAGAAAGAACCAACAAAGGTACAAAAACAGGCAAGAGGGGTTCCGAAAGAGGTAGAAGAGGTGCAGAAAGAGGCAACAGAGGTGCAGAAGGAGGCAAGAGAACTGCACAAAGAGGCAAGAGAGTTGCAGAAACAGACAAAAGAGGTGCAGAAAGAGGGAACAGGGGTGCAAACAGAGGCAAGAGAATTGCAGAAAGAGGGAAGAGGAGTGCAGAAAGAAGAATGAGCAGTGCAGAAAGAAGCAACAGAGGTGCAGAAAGAGGCAAGAGCAGTGCAGAAAGAACCAAGAGATGTGCAGAAAGAGGGAAGAAGGGTGCAGTAAGAAGCAAGAGAAGGACAGAAAGAGTCAAGTGAGGTGCAGAAGGGGGCAAGAGAACTGCAGAAAGAGGCAAGAGAGTTGCAGAAACAGGCAAAAGGAGTGCAGAAAGAGAGAAAAAGTGTGCAGACAGAGGCAAGAGAGGTGCAGAAAGAGCGAAGAGGGATGCAGAAATTTGCAATAGAGGTGCGGAAAGAAGCAAAAGAAGTGCAGAAAGAACCAAAAGGGGTACATAAAGAGGCAAGAAAAGTGCAGAAAGAAGCAAAAGAGGTGCAGAAAGAGGCAAGAGAACTGCAGAAAAAGGCAGGAGAGGTGCAGAAAGAGGCAGGAGAGGTGCACCAAGAGGCAAAAGGGGTACAGAAACAGGCAAGAGGGGTACAGAAAGAAGGAAGAGAAGTGCAGAAAGAAGCAACAGTGGTGCTGAAAGAGGCAAAAGAGGTGCAGAAACAGCCAAGAAAGGTGCAAAAAGAGGGAACAGGGATGCATAAAGAGGTAAGAAGAAACATAAATTTGCAAGAGAGGTGCAGAAAGAAGCAAGAGCAGTGCAGAAAGAAGCAAGAGAAATGCAGAAAGAAGCAAGAGAGGTGGATACATAGGGAAGAGGGGTGCAGAAACAGGCAAGAGGGATGCAGAAATTTGCAAAAGAGGTGCAGAAAGAAGCAAGAGCAGTGCAGAAAGAACCAACAGAGGTGCAAAAAGAGGCAAGAGGGGTGCAGAAAGAGGTAGGAGAGGTGCACAAAGAGGCAAGAGGGGTACAGAAGGAGGCAAGAGGGGTGCAGAAAGAAGCAAGTGAGATACAGAAAAGAGGTAACAGAGGTGCAGAAAAACGCAAAGAGAGGTACAGAAACAAGCAAGAGAAGTGCAGAAAGAAGGAAGAGAAGTGCAGAAAGAAGCAACAGATGTGCTGAAGGAGTCGCAAAAGGTGCAGAAAGAGGCAAGAAAAGTGCAGAAAGAAGCAACAGAGGTACAGAAAGAGGCAGGAAAGGTGCAGAAAGAGGGAACAGGGATGCAGAAAGAGGCAAGAGAGGTGCAGAAAGAGGAAAGAGGGGTGCAGAAAGAGGCAAGAGAAGTGTAGAAAGAAGCAACAGAGGTGCCAAAAGAGGCAAGAGAGGTGCAGAAACAGCCAAGAAAGGTGCAAAAAGAGGGAACAGGGATGCATAAAGAGGTAAGAAGAAACATAAATTTGCAAGAGAGGTGCAGAAAGAAGCAAGAGCAGTGCAGAAAGAAGCAAGAGAAATGCAGAAAGAAGCAAGAGAGGTGGATACATAGGGAAGAGGGGTGCAGAAACAGGCAAGAGGGATGCAGAAATTTGCAAAAGAGGTGCAGAAAGAAGCAAGAGCAGTGCAGAAAGAACCAACAGAGGTGCAAAAAGAGGCAAGAGGGGTGCAGAAAGAGGTAGGAGAGGTGCACAAAGAGGCAAGAGGGGTACAGAAGGAGGCAAGAGGGGTGCAGAAAGAAGCAAGTGAGATACAGAAAGAGGTAACAGAGGTGCAGAAAAACGCAAGAGAGGTGCAGAAACAAGCAAGAGAAGTGCAGAAAGAAGGAAGAGAAGTGCAGAAAGAAGCAACAGATGTGCTGAAGGAGTCGCAAAAGGTGCAGAAAGAGGCAAGAAAAGTGCAGAAAGAAGCAACAGAGGTACAGAAAGAGGCAGGAAAGGTGCAGAAAGAGGGAACAGGGATGCAGAAAGAGGCAAGAGAGGTGCAGAAAGAGGAAAGAGGGGTGCAGAAAGAGGCAAGAGGGGTGCAGAAAGAAGCAAGTGAGGTGCAGAAAGAGGTAACAGAGGTGCAGAAAAATGCAAGAGAGGTGCAGAAACAAGCAAGAGAAGTGCAGAAAGAGGCAAGAGAATTGCTGAAAGAAGCAACAGAGGTGTAGAAAGAAGCAAGAGAAATGCAGAAAGAGGCAAGGGAGGTGCAGAAAGAGGCAGCAGAGGTGCAGAAAATGACAAGAGAACTGCAGAAAGAGGCAAGACGGATGTAAAAAAAGGAAGAAGGTTGCAGAAAGAAGCAAGAGAGGTGCAGAAAGAGGGAAGACAAGTGTATAAAGAGAACAGGGGTGCAGAAAGAAGCAAGAGAGGTGCAGAAAGAGGCAAAAGAAGTACAGAAAGAAGCAACAGAGGTACAGAAGGAGGCAAGAGAACTGCAGAAAGAGGCAAGAAAGTTGCAGAAACAGGCAAAACAGGGGTGCAGACAGAGGCAAGAGAGGTGCAGCAAGTGGGAAGAGGATTGCAAAAAAAGGCAAGAGGGGTGCAGAAATTTGCAAGAGTGGTGCATAAGGAAGCAAAAGCAGTGCAAACGAACCAACAGAAGTGCAGAAAGAGGCAAGAGGGATGCAGAAAGAGGCAAGAGAAGTGCAGAAAGAAGGAACATAGTTGCACAAAGAGGCAAGAGGGGTGCAGAAAGAGGCAGGAGAAGTGCAGAAGGAAGCGGCAGAGGTGCAGAAAGAGGCAATAAAGTGCAGAAAGAGGCAACAGAGTTGCAGAAACAGGCAAAAGAGGTGTACAAAGAGGGAACAGGGGTGCACACAGAGGCAAGAGAGGTACAGAAAGAACCAACAGAGGTACAGAAAGAGGCAAGAGGGGTGCAGAAATGTGGAAGAGAGTAGCAGATAGAAGCAAGAGCAGTGCAGAAAGAACCATCATAGGTGCAGAAAGAGGCAAGAGGGGTACAAAAAGAGGCAAGAGAAGTGCAGAAAAAAGCAAAAGAGCTGCAGAAAGAGGGAAGAGAGGTGCAGAAAGAGGGAAGAAGGGTGCAGAAAGAGGAAAAAGAGGTGCAGAAAGAAGCAAGAGAGGTGAAGATAGAAGGAAGAGAAGTACAGAAAGAAGTAACAGGTGCAGAAAGAGGGAACAGGGGTGCAGAAAGTGGCAAGAGAAGTGCTGAAAGAAGCAACAGAAGTGCAGAAAGAGGCAAAGAAGTTCAGAAAGAGGCAGCAGAGGTGCAGAAACAGGCAGAAGAGGTGCAAAAAGAGGGAACAGGGGTGCAGAAAGAGAAAAGAGGGGTGCAGAAAGAGGCACGAGGGGTGCAGAAATTTGCAAGAGAGGTGCAGAAAGAAGCAAGAGTAGTGCAGTAAGAAACAGAGGTGCAGAAGGAAGCAAAAGGGGTACAGAAAGAGGCAAAAGAAGAGCAGATACAAGCAAAAGAGATGCGGAAAGAGGCTAGAGGTGTGCAGAAAGAGGCAAGAGAGGTACAGAAAGACACAAGAGAGGTGCACAAAGAGGGAAGAAGGGTGCAGAAAGAGGCAATTAGGGTGCAGAAAGAAGCAATAGAGGTGTAGAAAGAAGCAAGAGAAGTGCAGAAAGAAACAACAGAGGTGCAGAAAGAACAAGAGCAGTGCAGAAAGAAGCAAGAGCAGTGCAGAAAGAGGCAAGAGGGGTGCAGAAAGAAGCAAGAGAAGGGCAGAAAGAAGCAAAAGGGGTACATAAAGAGGCAAGAGGGGTGCAGAAAGTGACACAAGCAGTGCAGAAAGAACCAAGAGATGTGCAGGAAAAGGGAAGAAGAGTGCAGAAAGAGGCATGAGGGGTGCAGAAATAAGCAAGAGAGGTGTAGAAAGAAGCAAGAGAAGTGCAGAAAGAAGCAACAGAGGTGCCGAAAGAGGCAAGAGTTGTGCAGAAATTTGCAAGAGAGGTGCAGAAAGAAGCAAGAGTAGTGCAGTAAGAAACAGCAGAGGTGCAGAAGGAGGCAAAAGGGGTACAGAAAGAGGCAAAAGAAGAGCAGATACTAGCAAAAGAGATGAGGAAATAGGCTAGAGGTGTGCAGAAAGAGGCAAGAGAGGTGCAGAAAGACACAAGAGAGGTGCACAAAGAGGGAAGAAGGGTGCAGAAAGAGGCAAGTGGGGTGCAGAAAGAAGCAAGAGAGGTGTAGAAAGAAGGAAGAGAAGTGCAGAAAGAAACAACAGAGGTGCAGAAAGAACAAGAGCAGTGCAGAAAGAAGCAAGAGCAGTGCAGAAAGAGGCAAGAGGGGTGCAGAAAGAAGCAAGAGAAGGGCAGAAAGAAGCAAAATAGGTACAGAAAAAGGCAAAAAGGTGCAGAAAGCGGCACGAGCAGTGCAGAAAGAACCAAGAGATGTGCAGGAAAAGGGAAGAAGAGTGCAGAAAGAGGCACGAGGGGTGCAGGAAGAAGCAATAGAGGTCTAGAAAGAAGCAAGAGAAGTGCAGAACGAAGCAACAGAGGTGCAGAAAGAGGCAAAAGGGGTGCAGAAAGAGGCAAGAGAAGTGCAGAAAGAGGCAAGAGAAGTGCAGAAGGAAGCAACAGAGGTGCAGAAAGAGGCAAGAAAGTGCAGAAAGAGGCAACAAAGTTGCAGAAACAGGCAAAAGAGGTGTACAAAGAGGGAAGAGGGGTGCACACAAAGGCAAGAGAGGTACAGAAAGAACCAACAGAGGTGCAGAAAGAGGCAAGAGGGGTGCAGAAATGTGCAAGAGAGTAGCAGATAGAAGCAAGGGCAGTACAGAAAGAACCAACATAGGTGCAGAAAGAGGCAAGTGGGGTGCAGAAAGAGGCAAGAGAAGTGCAGAAAAAAGCAAAAGAGGTGCAGAAAGAGGCAAGAGGGGTGCAGAAAGAGGCAAGAGAGGAGCAGAAAGAGGCAAGAGAGGTGCACACAGAGGCACAAACGGTGCAGAAATTTGCAAGAGAGGTGCAGAAAGAAGCAAGAGAAGTACAGAAAGAAGCAAAAGAGGTGTAGAAAGAGGCAAGAGTGGTGCAGAAAGAAGCAAGGGAAGTGCAGAAAGAAGGAAGAGAGGTGCAGAAAGACGTAAGAGTGGTGCAGAAACAAGCAAGAGAAGTGTAGAAAGAGGCACGAGGATTGCTGAAAGAAGCAACAGAGGTGTAGAAAGAAGCAAGAGAAGTGCAGAAAAAGGCAAGTGAGGTGCAGAAAGAGGCAAGAGAGGTGCAGAAAATGGCAAAAGAACTGCAGAAAGAGGCAAGAGGGATGCAAAAAAGGGAAGAAGGGTACAGAAAGAAGCAAGAAAGGTGCAGAAAGAGGGAATACGAGTGCAGAAAGAGACAACAGGGCAGTAGAAAGAAGCAAGTGAGGTGCAGAAAGAGGCAAAAGAAGTGCAGAAAGAAGCAACAGAGGTGCAGAACCAGGCAAAAGAGGTGCAGAAAGAGGGATCAGGGGTACAGACAGAGGCAAGAGAGGTGCAGAAAGTAGGAAGACGGGTGCAGAAAGAGACAAGAGGGGTGCAGAAAGAGGCAAGAGAGGGGCAGAAAGAAGCAAGAGCAGTGCAGAAAGAAGCAAGAGAGGTGGAGAAATGGGGAAGAGGGGCACAGAAAGAGGCAAGAGGGATGCAGAAATTTACACAAGAGGTGCAGAAAGAAGCAAGAGCAGTGCAGAAAGAACCAACAGAGGTACAAAACAGGCAAGAGGGGTTCATAAAGAGGTAGAAGAGGTGCAGAAAGAGGCAACATAGGTGCAGAAGGAGGCAAGAGAACTGTATAAAGAGGCAAGAGAGATGCAGAAACAGACAAAAGAGGTGCAGAAAGAGGGAACAGGGGTGCAGACAGAGGCAAGATAATTGCAGAAAGAGGGAACAGGGGTGCAGAGAGAGAAAAGAGGGGTGCAGAAGGAGGCAAGAGGGGTACAGAAAGAGGCAAAAGAAGAGCAGAAACAAGCAAAAGAGATGTGGAAAGAGGCTAGAGGTGTGCAGAAAGAGGCAAGTGGGGTGCAGAAAGAGCAAGAGAGGTATAGAAAGAAGCAAGAGAGGTGGAGAAAGAAGCAAGAGAGGTGGAGAAAGAAGCAAGAGAGGTGGAGAAATGGGGAAGAGGGGTGCAGAAAGAAGCACGAGAAGGGCAGACAGAAGCAAAAGAGGTGCAGAAAGAAGCAAGAAAAGTACAGAAAGAGGCAACAGAGTTTCAGAAACAGGCAAAAGATGTGTACAAAGAGGGAACAGGGGTGCACACAGAGGCAAGAGAGGTACAGAAAGAACCAACAGAGGTGCAGAAAGAGGCAAGAGGGGTGCAGAAATGTACAAGAGAGTAGCAGATAGAAGCAAGAGCAGTGCTGAAAGAACCAACATAGGTGCAGAAAGAGGCAAGAGGGGTGCAGAAAGAGGCAAGAGAAGTGCAGAAAAAAGCAAAAGAGGTACAGAAAGAGGCAAGAGGGGTGCAGAAAGAAGCAAGAGAGGAGCAGAAAGAGGCAAGAGAGGTGCACACAGGCACAAGGGGTGCAGAAATTTGCAAGAGGTGCAGAAAGAAGCAACAAAGGTGCAGAAAGAAGGAACAGAGGTACAGAAAGACGCAAGAGATGTGCAGAAACAAGCAAGAGAAGTGCAGAAAGAGGCAAGAGAATTGCTGAAAGAAGCAACTGAGGGGTAGAAAGAAGCAACAGAAGTGCAGAAAAAGGCAAGAGAACTGCTAAAAGAGACAAGAGGGATGCAAAAAAGGGAAGAAGGGTGCAGAAAGAAGAAAGAGAGGTGCAGAAAGAGGGAAGACGAGTGCAGAAAGAGACAACAGGGCAGTAGAAAGAAGCAAATGAGGTGCAGAAAGAAGCAACAGAGGTGCAGAAGGAGGCAAGGGAACTACAGAAAGAGGCCAAAGAGGTGCAGAAAGAGGGAACAGGGGTACAGACAGAGTCAAGAGAGGTGCAGAAAGTGGGAAGAGGGGTGCAGAAAGAGACAACAGGGGTGCAGAACAAGGCAAGAGAGGTACAGAAAGAGCAAGAGCAGTGCAGAAAGTAGCAACAGAAGTGCAGAAAGAAGCAAGAGAGGTGTAGAAATGGGGAAGAGGGGCGCAAAAAGAGGCAAGAGGGATGCAGAAATTTACAAAAGAGGTGCAGAAAGAAGCAAGAGCAGTGCAGAAAGAACCAACAAAGGTACAAAAACAGGCAAGAGGGGTTCAGAAAGAGGTAGAAGAGGTGCAGAAAGAGGCAACAGAGGTGCAGAAGGAGGCAAGAGAACTGCACAAAGAGGCAAGAGAGTTGCAGAAACAGACAAAAGAGGTGCAGAAAGAGGGAACAGGGGTGCAAACAGAGGCAAGAGAATTTCAGAAAGAGGGAAGAGGAGTGCAGAAAGAAGAATGAGCAGTGCAGAAAGAAGCAACAGAGGTGCAGAAAGAGGCAAGAGCAGTGCAGAAAGAACCAAGAGATGTGCAGAAAGAGGGAAGAAGGGTGCAGTAAGAAGCAAGAGAAGTACAGAAAGAGTCAAGCGAGGTGCAGAAGGGGGCAAGAGAACTGCAGAAAGAGGCAAGAGAGTTGCAGAAACAGGCAAAAGGAGTGCAGAAAGAGAGAAAAAGTGTGCAGACAGAGGCAAGAGAGGTGCAGAAAGAGCGAAGAGGGATGCAGAAATTTGCAACAGAGGTGCGGAAAGAAGCAAAAGAAGTGCAGAAAGAACCAACAGAGGTGCAGAAAGAGGCAAAAGGGGTACATAAAGAGGCAAGAAAAGTGCAGAAAGAAGCAAAAGAGGTGCAGAAAGAGGCAGGAGAGGTGCACCAAGAGGCAAAAGGGGTACAGAAACAGGCAGGGGGGGTACAGAAAGAAGGAAGAGAAGTGCAGAAAGAAGCAACAGTGGTGCTGAAAGAGGTAAGAGGGGTGCAGAAAGAGGCAAGAGAAGTGTAGAAAGAAGCAACAGAGGTGCCAAAAGAGGCAAGAGAGGTGCAGAAACAGCCAAGAAAGGTGCAAAAAGAGGGAACAGGGATGCATAAAGAGGTAAGAAGAAACATAAATTTGCAAGAGAGGTGCAGAAAGAAGCAAGAGCAGTGCAGAAAGAAGCAAGAGAAATGCAGAAAGAAGCGAGAGAGGTGGATACATAGGGAAGAGGGTGCAGAAACAGGCAAGAGGGATGCAGAAATTTGCAAAGAGGTGCAGAAAGAAGCAAGAGCAGTGCAGAAAGAACCAACAGAGGTGCAAAAAGAGGCAAGAGGGATGCAGAAAGAGGTAGGAGAGGTGCACAAAGAGGCAAGAGGGGTACAGAAGGAGGCAGGAGGGGTGCAGAAAGAAGCAAGTGAGGTACAGAAAGAGGTAACAGAGGTGCAGAAAAACACAAGAGAGGTGCAGAAACAAGCAAGAGAAGTGCAGAAAGAAGGAAGAGAAGTGCAGAAAGAAGCAACAGATGTGCTGAAGGAGTCGCAAAAGGTGCAGAAAGAGGCAAGAAAAGTGCAGAAAGAAGCAACAGAGGTACAGAAAGAGGCAGGAAAGGTGCAGAAAGAGGGAACAGGGATGCAGAAAGAGGCAAGAGAGGTGCAGAAAGAGGAAAGAGGGGTGCAGAAAGAGGCAAGAGGGGTGCAGAAAGAAGCAAGTGAGGTGCAGAAAGAGGTAACAGAGGTGCAGAAAAATGCAAGAGAGGTGCAGAAACAAGCAAGAGAATTGCAGAAAGACGCAAGAGAATTGCTGAAAGAAGCAACAGAGGTGTAGAAAGAAGCAAGAGAAATGCAGAAAGAGGCAAGTGAGGTACAGAAAGAGGCAGGAGAGGTGCAGAAAATGACAAGAGAACTGCAGAAAGAGGCAAGATGGATGTAAAAAAAGGAAGAAGGTTGCAGAAAGAAGCAAGAGAGGTGCAGAAAGAGGGAAGACAAGTGTATAAAGAGACAACAGGGGTGCAGAAAGAAGCAAGAGAGGTGCAGAAAGAGGCAAAAGAATTACAGAAAGAAGCAACAGAGGTACAGAAGGAGGCAAGAGAACTGCAGAGAGAGGCAAGAAAGTTGCAGAAACAGGCAAAACAGGGGTGCAGAAATTTGCAAGAGTGGTGCATAAGGAAGCAAAAGCAGTGCAAACGAACCAACAGAAGTGCAGAAAGAGGCAAGAGGGATGCAGAAAGAGGCAAGAGAAGTGCAGAAAGAAGGAACATAGTTGCACAAAGAGGCAAGAGGGGTGCAGAAAGAGGCAGGAGAAGTGCAGAAGGAAGCGGCAGAGGTGCAGAAAGAGGCAATAAAAGTGCAGAAAGAGGCAACAGAGTTGCAGAAACAGGCAAAAGAGGTGTACAAAGAGGGAACAGGGGTGCACACAGAGGCAAGAGAGGTACAGAAAGAACCAACAGAGGTACAGAAAGAGGCAAGAGGGGTGCAGAAATGTGCAAGAGAGTAGCAGATAGAAGCAAGAGCAGTGCAGAAAGAACCATCATAGGTGCAGAAAGAGGCAAGAGGGGTACAGAAAGAGGCAAGAGAAGTGCAGAAAAAGCAAAAGAGGTGCAGAAAGAGGGAAGAGAGGTGCAGAAAGAGGCAAGAGTGGTGCAGAAAGAGGCAACAGAAGTGCAGAAATAAGCAACAGAGGTGAAGAAAGAGGCAAGAGAAGTGCATAAAGAGGCAAGAGAGGTGCAGAAAGAGGGAAGATTAGTGCAGAAAGAGGCAAGAGGGGTGCAGAAAGAGGCAAAAGGGGTACAGAAAGAAGCAAGTGAGGTGCAGAAAGAGGCAAGAGAGGTGCAGAAAGAGCAAGAGATGAGCAGAACGAGGCAAAAGAAGTGCAGAAAAAGAAAGAAAGGTGCAGAAAGAAGCAACAGAAATGCAGAAAGAGGCAAGAGGCAAGAGAGGCGCAGAAAGAAGCAAGAGTGGTTTACACACCATTAGTACCAATTTAATACCCACATTTAGCAATAAGTAACAGGTGACCATTCTACGTTTGCAAAGGGCCTTCCACCACGCTGTAACACTTGTCGCTGCATTTTTGGTAACGTTTGAGTCGTTTGAGCTCGAAACAAAGTATTTTTTGTTCAAATCTGCAGAATATGCAGCAGATGATGGATTATGTGGCAAATGTGGAAAATGTATAAATGTCCAAAAGTCGGTGCAGCCAAACAGTCACATAATTCTAGTGGCCCTGCTCATACCTCTGACTAGGTCCAGAAGTGCTCCTCAGTGGTTACTTCTTTTTTTTGTCTCATTGAGTTTATAGTTTAGCTTCTATGGAAACGAGGAAGACTAAACCTGAGGTTACAACTTCACATCACAGACTATCATACCACACAATTACTCTCCATAACACATAATCCCACTCTACATAATTCCTATACACTAAATACCACATACTTTATCCACATAATTTTGCTGCACAACTTACCACATAATTCCACTACACACAACCTACATCCACTCCACTCCAAGAAACATTAATAAAACACTTTTACATTTATAACGCCAATAGCACTAACTCTCACAAATGCGAATCCTATTACATTGCAAATGCTTCTTCAACTGGTAGTCGCGTTTGCAGAGTGGTGGATAAAGGGGGCTGGGCCTCCAACCAGCGCTCAGGAATTCCGCTGCGTAGGACTTACAGGAGGTACTAGGAGGGCTTCTTGGCCACCAAAGTCCCTCAGGAGTAAAGTGGACTTCATCCCCCAACCAGTAGTGTGCCAGGAGGCACATTTGCAGAGTGGTGGAGAAAGGGAGTACGTGGCCTCCAAAGAACTCTTAGCAATCCCACTGTGTGGGACTTACTGGAGGTAACAGGAGGGGTAGTTGGCCCTCAAGGACAACCCTGGGGGCCAACTACCCCTCCTATGACCTCCAGTAAGTCCCACGCAGCAGCATTGGTAAGTACTCATAGCAGGCCACACCCCCTTTGACCACCAGTCTGCAAACGCGGTCCCTGGCATGCTCTTCGATGGGGATTAAAGTCCCCTTTGCTGCTGGTGGTCCTTAACGGGCAACTAGCCTACCTGATACCTCCAGTAAGCCCCATATAGTAGAATTGCTGAGAGGTGGGCACTGGCCATGCCCCCTTTATCCACGACTGCAAACGCACCTCATGGCATGCTCTTGGTTAGGGGATGAAGTTCCCTTGCCTCCTGAGGGTCCCTGGGGGCCAACTAGCCATCCTGTTATCTTTAGTAAGCCGCACACAGCTGGATTACTGAGAGTGGTCCGAGGACACGCCCCTTTTTACACCACTCTGCAAACGCACCTCCTGGCGCACTGCTGCTTGGGGGATGAAGTCCACTTTAGTCCCTAGGACACAAGAGGACCTCATCGCCCCACCAGCAGTGCGCCAAGAGGCGTGTTTGCAGAGTGGTGTAAAATGGGGCATGGCCTCGGACCACCTCTCAGCAATCCCACTGTGTGGGGCTTACTGGAGGTACCTGGTGGGCTAGTTGGCCCACAGGGACCCTCAGGATTCAAGGGGACTTAATACCCCAACTTAGAACGTGCCAGGAGGCATGTTTGCACAGTGGTGCAGGGAGGGGGCGGGTCCTCCTGCAAGACTCTGGCTTTTTTAAAGTTTGCTCTTTGGAAGGGGGGCTTTTTTTTTTAAAAAACGGGAAGGGGGCTGTGGGGCCCCCTCCCAGGGCCGATTTCAGCCCCGGGAACCGCATCCCCCGGGGCATGGCCACATTTTTTTTTAATTATTATTTTTAAGGAGGGAGACTGCGCGACCCCCCTCCTGAGGCCATTATTGGCCCCGGGGACCCTATACCCCGGGACTTTGCCTCATTCTTTTTTTAAAAACAAATTATTTAGGGAGGGGGGCCATGTGGCCTTCCTTCCCTGGGTCACTATTGGCCCCGGGGACCCCATCGCCCGGGGCCTGGCCACATGTTGGGGACCGTCGGGGGAGGCCCAATGCCCCCATGATCCCAGTTGGCTCCCCACCTCCTGCGGGAGCCGTCATTGCTTTTGGACAAGGGGAGCTGCTAACATGCAGCTCCCCTTGTGCAAAAGCAATTCTGCTTTGCTTTCTGGAAGCCCCCACCCAGGGGCAAAGTAGTGTTTGCTATGGCAGAGCGGGAGCCGCGCTCCTGGCCTGCCATAGCAAACGGCAATGTACCGGGGGTGGGCACCCCGTGACATTGCAAGAGCCGGCCCTGGGGGTGGTGGTCTCCAGGGCCCTCGAAGGCTCCAGCAGGGGGGCCACACAGCCCCCTCCCAACTGATTTAAGCCCCAGGGAGGTGGTGGTACCCGGGGCAGTGTAGGGAGGGGCAGGAGCCCCCCACACTTCTTTAATATTATTGGAGCCCCGCAGAGGTGGTGGTCCCTGGGGCAGGGGGGGCGGCGAGGCCCCCCCACCCCAATTAAATTAAAGCCCCGGGGAGGTGGCGGTCCCAGGGGCAGCATTGGGGGAAGGAGCCCCCCATGCATTTTTTTATAAATAAGCCTCGGGAGATGGCGGTTCCTGGGGCTGCGGGGGCCCCGTGGGCCTGCTAATTTATTGGACATTGCCCCCAAAACCTGGCCCACCCGGGGGCTTAAAGAAACGAAGCGCTGGAGCCCACGCTTCGTTTTTTAAAATTGTTTTAGTCCGGATTTGCGCACCCAGCACGTATTCTGCTGATTGTTTTGGCCCTGGGGGTCCTTACGGGACCCCCTGAGCAGGCATAGGGGGTCAGGGTGTTTCTACCCTGCCCCCTGCTCTTGTTTTTTATCCTTTTTTTTAACTGATTTCTTGTGACTTGGTTTTACAGAGTCACAAGATAGCTGCCAACACTTCCTGGTTTGGAGTGTTGGCAGCCAATCAGAATGAAGTTCATGCTCGTGAGAGTTTGCGAATCCTCCTCGGCCCTCAGATATCAATATTTTTATTTCTTGAATTTCTCAGCAATTACTGAACGGATTTACACCATTTAGAAAAAAGCACGCTTTCTGAACCAAGACCTACCTTTTTGCCAAATTTGGTGTAATTCCGTTCAGCAGTTCGGGCAGTACGCGTTTCGGGAAAATGCATTTTGGGACCCCCTTTTTTCCTCAGCCCCCACTTGTCGACTCTTCCTGAAACTTTTAAAACAGGAGCTGACCTGAGCGAACCATTCACTTTGAAAATTTCGCAAAGATTTGTCAAACGGCGCCAAAGATATTGGCAAAAGAAAAACGCTTTTTGAATACAAACAAGGCCCTAACTATAACTACCACCTGGCGACTGCCAGTAGGTAATATATATATATATAGTATATATATATATATATATATATATATATATATATATATATATATATATATATATATATATATAAACAAGCTGTAGACTCCTTCCTGCTCACGTCGGAGGAAAACAGAGTCACGGACCCAGGTTGCGTGGCAATAAAAGTTCTTTATTTTGCGAGTAGCCGTATGACGCGTTCGGGCAGTAGAATGCCCTTGATCACATGGCGGAAACGCAGTCCGCCTGCCATTTTATTAAGCTTAGTAAAATACACCCATGTCACGTGTTGAACTCTAAGAATAGACATAAACAAAATACTGTGCTTAACCATGTTATGTGCATTATCTGGTCTGCTAATTTCTCTGTGTCTATACCTTGTGCACACAGTGAATGGTGACTTGTTATTTATGCGTTTTCAACACTACAAAATGCCACATGTTATATATTTATACTGTTTTAAATCATAATTGAAATATACTATCAATTTCCTATGATTAATACTTGTTCCAAAAAGTACAATTACATTCTCACATAAAACACATGATTAAAAGTGATCTATTTATAAAAGAGAAAAGGAACATACTTTTCTATCATACAAACAATCCCTTCACGCATAAAATATAAAAATATAAGAACAGTCTTCATTATATGTAAAATAAATAATGAAAAAACAATCTTCAAACTTACTGCATCAATGCATTATATAAACAAGTAGACATCGAAATTTGTGCAAAATGCGCCACAAGATAATTTATCACCATAATATTGTGCCAGTTGTTACTTTCATAGGAATTAACCAGACTAAAAACTCAGACCAGAATACCTTCTAACACAACATGATACTTAAGTGCTAATTGACAGGACTGAAAGCCCTGTCATTGAAAGTGCCAGTGCTAAAAATAGTATTAGTTAAAGAGTTAAAACGAATAAAGTGCAAATGTATAAAAACTGTGGAAGGGATAAATAGTAGCAGAATAGGGATATTTCAACCTATATTATTGTGTTTCAATACATTAAGTAGTAAAGTCAAATAGCAGCAACATTCATTTTAAGAATATAGGGTATTTTTCTTATCTCATATATTCAATTGATTATTAGAACAAGACATAAATAGATAAAAAATATGCTAATGACAACACCAGAGGTATGTGTGTGTTGGCATTGGGGTAGAGGAATCAGGTTCCTTTGGACATACGGTTCCACCTGCGGCTCACACAGGCTATGGGTGTACTACGGAATAAACTCCAAATACTCTGATCAACATACACTTACAGAAACTATAAAAAGGTATGTAGATCTTCCGTGTTGTTCAAGCCTTTAGGTGATTTGCTGTCTAGTTCTAAAATGGTCCGAGATTCCAATTGACGGAGGATACGTTCTCTGTTGCCTCCTCTACATAGTTTGGGAACTGCAGCTATTACATAGTAACTGAGGCAACCCAAGTCATTATTGTGGATCAGCTTGAAGTGCCTAGCCACTGGATAATTGTCATCACCATTCACAATGGCCCGAAGATGCTGTAATATCCTGACATGCACCTGTAGCTTAGTACTTCCCACATACCTCAATCCACAGGTGCATCGTCAGGACATAAACAGCAAATTCCGCTTTTGCAGTTGTAATTGCCTTTAATCATGTTCGGCCTATGATCAAAAGCGGTCATGTAACTGGTGGTATTGATACCAAATTTACACGCTCTACAGCTCGAGCATTTAAAGAAACCTTGTTTTGGCTGTAACCACATACTGCCTGAATGGACCTCCGGACTGCTTTTGACTAGCTGTGTCCTCATCGAAATGCCCTTCCTGTATGTAACTGTAGGGCTGTCAGGTAGTGTAGGTGCCAATACTGCATCTGTCATTATGATAGGCCAGTTGCGCTTTATGATGGCTTGGATTTGTCTTTCTCGCTGATTATAAGTCAGGATAAGTCTAGGTGCATCATTATCCTGCCCTGCCTCTTTAGTGTTAGTTGATGATGTGGATATTATCTATATATATGTTTTATTTATTTTTTCACTGAAAAACCCCAAAGTTTACAGGGACATTATAATTCAGATTTTGCTTGTATTTTACAGTAAGGGGCTTATTACGTTGTTGGTCAGAGTTGTCTTCGACCAACATCGTCTTGGACTCGGGACCAACCGACCTTCGGTCGACGGTTCCGACCACCCGATTATGATGCGACTGAACACTGTTCGGTCAGATGCTCCCATTTCTCTATGGGAGCTTGTATTATGGCCATAAACCGGCAGTAATACAGGCTCCAATGAAGAAATGGATGTGTGTGTAAAACCCTGAACCCTGTGGCAGGTACCCGATGGTGCCTGCCACATAGTGCATGGATTTACTGGGGGGCTCCCTAGGTAACCCCTCGGCCAACAACCGTAGGCCGCAGAGGCAAGGAGGCCCTGCTAGGGGCCACCAAAGTTGCTTTCCGACAGCCTTTCCGTATCAGACAGGCCGGCACGAAAAGGCTGTGGGAAACCGGCATCGTAATCCCGACGGCAGAAACACCGTCCATAGCGGATTACGGTGCGGTTCTGACTGGCAGGAAGACTCAGAGAGCCGGTCGAAACCGAGTTGGAATGACCGGCCGGTTTATGTTCTGAACGCTGACATCGTAATCGGGCGGTTGGACCGCAAACTGACCATGTCAGACAGAAAGCCTCCGACCGCGGTCGGAAAGCTTTTGACTAGCGGTCGGAGGCTTTCCGACCGACATCATAATCGGCCCCAAAGTATTTTCTAAGAGTTTACGATTGTTAAACATATATACCAGCCTACTACAAAAGTTAAATTAGTATACTACGGGGCCGATTCCGATCTCGGTCGGAGGCGCACCCAATACCATTCGGTCGGGAAAAGAGCCATGCGAATGCCTGTTTCCCGACCGATCCGTACAGCATGCCGAACGAGTAAGTACGATGCGCACAACAGCACAGAATCCGGCCGAGTCGTACTCACCCAATCCAGGTCCTGTCCTCCGACCGAGGCGAATCCGGAAACGCAGAATCGAGTCGCACGGAAGGGAAAATGCAGCTCCGTCCGGCCGAACAAGTACGATGCGCTTCCGTACGCGCCGAACCCGTCGCTACGCACGGCACGTCAAAGCATCCGGGAGAGGCGCACATAAGCTCCGATTCGCGCCACAACACGATCCACGGCTACGAGGCGAACACGCCAGCGACGAGGACGACGCGAAGCGACGAGGACGACGCGAAGCAACGAGAAAGACGAACGACACGAACCAACCATGAATCCCTTCGTCCCGATCATACCAATATTCTACATTTACTACCGGAACAGGCACGGACGCGTACGGCGCAGAAGGTAAGTCAGACACCAACCACAAAACACATACAACACGTACACGACACATCACACACACACAGAGGGATGCAGAATTTACTTACACCAGCAACAGCAGCACCATAGGGGCGGGATGCCCATCACCAATGCCACATATGCACACAGGGGCCTGAATGCGCACCACCACCCCTACCCAGGGGGCCGGATGCCAACCACCACTACCACCCTTAGCCAGGGGGTGCCAGATGCCCACCACCACTACCACCCTTACCCAGGGGGCTGGATGCCTACCACTACTACCACCCTTAGCCAGGGGGTGCCAGATGCCTACCACTACTACCACCCTTACCCAGGGGCTGGATGCTCTACCGCTACTACCACCCTTACCCAGGGGGCTGAGATGCCTACCACTACTACCACCCCTACCCAGGGGTGCCAGATGCCTACCACTACTACCACCCTTACCCAGGGGTGCCAGATGCCTACCACTACTACCACCCTTACCCAGGGGGCTGGATGCCTACCACTACTACCACCCTTAGCCAGGGTGGTGCCAGATGCCTACCACTACTACCACCCTTACCCAGGGGGCTGGATGCCTACCACTACTACCACCCTTACCCAGGGGTGCCAGATGCCTACCACCACTACCACCCTTACCCAGGGGGCTGGATGCCTACCACTACTACCACCCTTAGCCAGGGGGTGCCAGATGCCTACCACCACTACCACCCTCACCCAGGGGGCTGGATGCCTACCACTACTACCACCCTTAGCCAGGGGGTGCCAGATGCCTACCACCACTACCACCCTTACCCAGGGGGCTGGATGCCTACCACTACTACCACCCTTAGCCAGGGGGTGCCAGATGCCTACCACCACTACCACCCTTACCCAGGGGGCTGGATGCCTACCACTACTACCACCCTTAGCCAGGGGGTGCCAGATGCCTACCACTACTACCACCCTTACCCAGGGGGCTGGATGCCTACCACTACTACCACCCTTACCCAGGGGTGCCAGATGCCTACCACCACTACCACCCTTACCCAGGGGGCTGGATGCCTACCACTACTACCACCCTTAGCCAGGGGGTGCCAGATGCCTACCACTACTACCACCCTTAGCCAGGGGGCTGGATGCCTACCACTACTACCACCCCTTAGCCAGGGGTGCCAGATGCCCACCACTACTACCACCCTTACCCAGGGGGCTGGATGCCTACCACTACTACCACCCTTACCCAGGGGGCTGGATGCCTACCACTACTACCACCCTTAGCCAGGGGTGCCAGATGCCTACCACTACTACCACCCTTAGCCAGGGGGCTGGATGCCTACCACTACTACCACCCTTAGCCAGGGGTGCCAGATGCCTACCACTACTACCACCCTTAGCCAGGGGGCTGGATGCCTACCACTACTACCACCCTTAGCCAGGGGGCTGGATGCCTACCACTACTACCACCCTTAGCCATGGGGGTGCCAGATGCCTACCACCACTACCACCCTTACCCAGGGGGCTGGATGCCTACCACTACTACCACCCTTAGCCAGGGGGTGCCAGATGCCTACCACTACTACCACCCTTACCCAGGGGGCTGGATGCCCACCACCACTACCACCCTTACCCAGGGGGCTGGATGCCTACCACTACTACCACCCTTAGCCAGGGGGTGCCAGATGCCTACCACTACTACCACCCTAAGCCAGGGGGCTGGATGCCTACCACTACTACCACCCTTAGCCAGGGGGTGCCAGATGCCTACCACTACTACCACCCTTAGCCAGGGGGCTGGATGCCTACCACTACTACCACCCTTAGCCATGGGGGTCTGGATGCCTACCACTACTACCACCCTTAGCCATGGGGGTGCCAGATGCCTACCACTACTACCACCCTTACCCAGGGGGCTGGATGCCTGTCACTACTACCACCTCTACCCATGGGGGCTGGATGCCTACCACCAACACCACCCCCACTCATAGGATGGACAATGCATGACACAACCAGCACACCACAACCTAGGGAATGCAAGAAAAAGACATCCCCCAACACCATGACAAGCGTGTGTAGACTGTGTCAAATGCCTACAACACTGAACATGACTTTGAACATACAATGTGACCCCCTATCACATGTGCCACACATATATGTGTGTGGCCCCCACAATGCAAGCAGGCCATGACCATTGTGGCAATGGGGTCCAAACCCCCATCATCACAGTGACCAAAATGCAAGTGTGGGGTCCATGAGCTGAAGCACATTTTGAACATTGTGGCAATGGGGTCCAAACCCCCATCATCACAGTGACCAAAATGTAAGTGTGGGGTCCATAGCTGAAGCACATTTTGAACAGTGTGGCAATGGGGTCCAAACCCCATCATCACAGTGACCAAAATGTAAGTGTGGGGTCCATAGCTGAAGCACATTTTGAACAGTGTGGCAATGGGGTCCAAACCCCCATCATCACAGTGGCCAAAATGTAAGGGTGGGGTCCATAGCTGAAGCACATTTTGAACATTGTGGCAATGGGGTCCAAACCCCCATCATCACAGTGACCAAAATGTAAGTGTGGGGTCCATAGCTGAAGCACATTTTGAACAGTGTAGCAATGGGGTCCAAACCCCCATCATCACAGTGACCAAAATGCAAGTGTGGGGTCCATAGCTGAAGCACATTTTGAACAGTGTGGCAATGGGGTCCAAACCCCCATCATCACAGTGACCAAAATGTAAGGGTGGGGTCCATGAGCTGAAGCACATTTTGAACATTGTGGCAATGGGGTCCAAACCCCCATCATCACAGTGACCAAAATGTAAGTGTGGGGTCCATAGCTGAAGCACATTTTGAACAGTGTGGCAATGGGGTCCAAACCCCATCATCACAGTGACCAAAATGTAAGGGTGGGGTCCATGAGCTGAAGCACATTTTGAACATTGTGGCAATGGGGTCCAAACCCCATCATCACAGTGACCAAAATGTAAGTGTGGGGTCCATAGCTGAAGCACATTTTGAACATTGTGGCAATGGGGTCCAAACCCCATCATCACAGTGACCAAAATGTAAGTGTTGACAAAGAAAGAGCTGCAACTGCCAAACTGCATGGATGATTCCTGGTCACAGAACATAAAACACATCAGTGGCAAAGTAGTGCATGTGTCCCATTGCAACATAAATTGGGGGAGGCAAATACTGCAGTGCAAATAAGACATACCTTTGGCCATGTGCAGACAAACAACACCCATGGGGGCTGACACTGTCAACATTCATCAATGACACAATGACAGAAGTGACCATCAGAATGCAGACCCACATATTTGCACCAATGGGCACACAAATGCAGATACCCTGTGGAGACTGTAGATGTGAGGTGAACAGATACCATACCATGGCAGCAATGGGACACACAAACCATGATCATTGTGCTGACCGATGACCTAGGAGTCCCAGGGACAGCAGGGGAAACCCACCAAACTACATACAGCCAATGGCACACCCAAGATATGCTAATGCAGTGGTGCAGATGCACAAACACAAACAGGCAGACCCACACTGCACATCATACACAACAGGTGAGGGGGTGCCAGTGTCCCCAGGCAACCACACAACACATGAGGAGACCTGAATACCAATCATACAGATGTGCATACAGTGCCACACAAAGGTAACTCATGGATCCAAATCCCTATGTGGGCAAGCAGGCATTGTCAGATGAGAGGGAGCACAAATCACACATGTCACACAGGCACGTAGGAACAGCAACTGACACAGCAAGACACAGACACACCACAGCACTACCCCCAGGGCCCCCACAATGTGGTGACCCTGGGCTGCATTACAATCCCACTGTGATGACAAAGCTAAATGTCGTTCACACTGTGAACCACAGTCATGTGTCCTGAGCAACAAACTACCATCACACCTACACAAGCACAAATCAATCAGCATGGCCAGTAAGCCAAGGCCAACATGGAGGCAGGGGCCTAGCCGGGCAACAACTCTCATCTGCACACACTCAACACCACACCCCTCGACCTCCAACAATGTGCAGCAGTGAAGCACACATGCACTGGTGACATTGCACATGCACCCATGACTATTCCAGGGTGGTGGGTGGGAACCAAGGTGCAGAAACACATCACACATGGCCACTCAACAAGACTCCTGAATGTCTGACACACTGCACACTACGCTGTACATGGACATGACGGCAATACCACACCAACCAATGGGATCCCAGCCACAGTCACACACCAATGAAGAAGCCAAGGTCACCCACAAAGAACACACATAGACAACAACCAACATTGCAGCCCGGACCCTGAGGAGTGCCAGCAGTCACACACACAACGTGTCACAATCACTGAAAGATAACACAAACTGGAAATCACATGACAGGGGCAAACAACAAGTGCCAAGGGGAAACCTGACTGTGACCCATCTGCGTCTGCACACAAACTCAGCCCTGACAGCAAACACACCTATGGGTGACACCCTGATGACCAGTAATGTGCCATGCACCCACATCACAGAGAACCCAGGGAGAAGACTTTGGGGGAACATAGGTCAACTCAGCAAGCATCACAAACAGGTACAACACTAGGGATCACAGCATGCACAGCTAAACGGAAGTGAACACACAGACATGCTCATACAACACACACCTTGGGCGCAGGCAATGTCACAGGAGTACACACTGCCATGAGGGGACTCCACTCCTGTGTGAGGAAAGCTGTGCCATATGTTGCCTCAGTAGGGCCCCATCATGTCAGCTGAGCACTTGGTCACACAATCAACAATTAGCACCAAATGAAGGCTCCCGTCACATCAGCCTGGTCATGGAAGTGCCAACGAAATCATCAGCACAGATCCAACACACTTGTATAGCAATGTTGCACTGACAACACAGATGAGTCCTTCCCCATTGATGCCCAAACCTGCATGTCCAGTGGAGATGGCCACACGGTCAGGGAAGTAGACGAATTGAACAATGGCAGGCACAACAGATGTGCAGGGGTGGAAGCCACAGATGTGAAATTGCTAATGTAAGTAGGAAATCCCATTGCCAAATACTGAACACATGACACCCTCAGATGCTGCTATGGATGACATGGATACACCACAGGATAGGACACATTCCCCTGGACCACATGGGTTCCTGCACAGTAACACTTCATTATCATGAGACCAAATATCACCATCACTGCAGCAAGGGCATGGTTAGCATCATCAACAACATGTACATCAGAAGCATAAGCACTAGAGAACAGAAAGTTGCTTTATTCAGCATATGTGTGTAATGAAAACTGAAAGTCCAGAAAAACACAAAGGCCAATGGCCAGTCCATTGTCACAGTCCAAACAGGGTGACAGTGGCAGATGTCACCCTACGCATGCCTGCACAAAACCAGGGACAATCCACTAGGAGGGGCAACCGGGGGCAGGCCAGGCACCGCAGGGACAGGATCAGGGCTCACCAGGAGGAAGCAGGGAAGGGGTGGTGGGTGCTGGAGAGCCACTGACAACTGCAGTGGAGGTGTCTGACATGGTGTGTGCCGGCACAACTGGGGGCATGACTCAGATGTTGTGGGTGCCGGCACGACTGCAGTGGACCCTGCAGATGGAGTGGACAGGTCCGCCACTGCAGTGCCCAAGTCAGACAGGGTGGTAGTGGACTCCACTGCAGTGCCTACCACCAGGGGAGGAGAATGGGGAACAGGCAAGGTGGGCTGGACAGAGGGGAGGACACCCTCACCACATCAGTGGCACAGACAAGCGCAGCGGGGGGGTGGTGCCGGGAGAGCAAGTGGCAGGGGGAGAAGGCCGGATCCTCTTGGGGATGGTATATCTGTGGGTGGGGGAACCTGGGGCAGGGTGTGGTGGGGGCACCTGTGGAGTGGGGGCCTGAGGGATGGAGGAAGGAGACCTGGTGCCTGAGCTGCAGGGCGGCGGCGGGGTCTTGCTCTTACGACTCCGGGGGACTTGCGGGTGGGGGCCTCAGTCTGTCTGCGCCTGGGGGAGGGTGTCCAGGGGCGAGGGCACTCTGCTCCGTGTGGGTGGGCTTCCTCTTCCCCCTGAATGCTGTATCAGCTGGATCGGAGGGGAAGAGGCCGAGGTCACTGAGGAAGAGCCGCTGGGTCTTTGGGGTTGCAGGTGAGGCAAGGGAGGGTGCTTTGGAGGGAGAGGCAGCTGAGGACTGCGCAGTGCTCGTGGATGCGTGTGTGTGTTCCAGGGCCCCATCCCCTGTGAGTCTGGTTTCAGTCCCCTGACTGTGCGTGCGTGTGCGTTTTGTTTGTGGCGTGTGTGTCTGTGTGCTGGATGTGTGTGTGCTGGTGTGTGCCTGTGCCGGTGTGTGTGTGCTTGGGACGGGTAAGGTGCTGGGGAGTGTGGATGGAGCAGAGGCAGGAGGGGTGAGGGACTGTCTGAGGAGGGACACTGCTGCTGTCAGGGAGGAGTCCATGGACCTATTGCCCCTCTGTAGGTCAGACATGCCCGATGAGATGCCCTCCATGAACGACACCAGCTGAGTCAACAGAGCGGTGTGCGCATGGAGGACACTCAGCATGGCTGTCTGCCCTACATGGAGCTGGCGAAGGAGGTACACAGACTCCTCACTCAGGGCAGCAGGGGACACAGGGGTAGGGGTGCGGTGCCTGGCCCAAAGGAGACATGCTCCCGAACATGGGAGCCTCCACGGACCTGGGGAATGGGAGCCGATGGGAGGGCGGTGGTGGTGCTGGTGGTGGCGGGGACAGCAACACTAGCTGGGGTGTGGTGGCTGCTGACACCCGCCTCCATAAGGAGTCATCCTCTGAGTTGCTCTGGTCCTCAGCTGAGGTGGATGGTGCTGAGGACTCCTCGGTGTGGCTCCCTCGCCCTCCGTGCCACTGGGTCCCTCCGACCACTCATCGGCTGCTGACCCAGTCTGGCTCTCCGGCTCCTCCTGGTCCGTGGAGCTGTCCCCTTCCGTGGCCGTGGATGTATCTGCAAACAATGGGGAAACAGACAGACATCAGTCACCTGCACCAAACGCACACACCACTGTGAGCACAGCACATTACAGAGCAAGCCCTGGC